>OY728146.1:781610004-786610004 GCA_963277665.1 Viscum album | reverse complement strand
AACACCCTTCCGAGTTAGCATAGTCCTTGGACTAGATAACCGTGAATAAATTTCAAAAAACCTTCGGTAGTAACCTACCAAACAAAGAAAACTATGGATCTCGGTTACATTTCTCGGTCTTGGCCATTCTTCAACAACTTCTGTTTTAGCAGGATCAACAATTATGCCATTTTTGAAACAATGTGACCAAGGAAAGAAATTTGTTGTAACTGAAACTCACACATTCTGAATTTTCCATATTGTTTATTTTCGTTTATGGTTTAAAAAATAAACCTTAAATGACTTTCATTCTCCTCTTTAATTTTTTATAACATCAAAATATCGTCAGTAAACACAACCCTGATTTATCACCTGAGTCAACTGAACCATCACTACAACAAACTGTTCAATTCTGATTCTGACCATATCAGGATGCCGATTTAGAAGTTCATTTCCATATTTATACCTTCCTAGCACAACATCCATGTTTTCTCTTTGAAAACCCAATATAAAAATAAAAATATCATAGGTGAAGTAACATGGTAATATTTAAATGCTATATCATTTCAATCATACCATAACTTAATTTATAATTTAACAATTTCCTAAATCCTAAAGTTGTCTAAACCAACCTCTGATACCAAATATAAGGACCTAGCCTTAAACATTAGTTAATAATGAATTAAATGAATAATTCCCATTGAGTATCTTTTCAAGTTGAGTGTTTTATAGAATTAGATCATAATTATTACATCCCAGAAGATTACACAGTAGACACTTCTACAATGTATCATTTTTTTCAAAACATGAACTCTAAAAAAAGTCATTTATAGTTCCATGTTAAAGAAAGCATGACTTTTCCTTGATCACTTCCTAGACACTATTCCACATTATGTCCTGTGAAAAACATTTCAATAAAACATGGGGTGAGCATAAAAAGCTCAGTAAGGGATACACAAAGAAAAAAAACAAGTAAACCCTGAATAATTTATCAAAGTAAAACATTTCACCTTTATGGAGTAGTAATTACTCTTCACTGAATAAAATATCATTACATACCCTTTGGTAACCAAAATATTACCATAAAACCCATATAAAGAACACATAACATATAAAGGTAACTTGGGACATACACATACATAAATGGAATAAACATACGATCGACTTCCACACATATCACTTAATGTAATAGCCATATGACCGACTTTCATACCCAATGCATTGGAGGTTATAACATAACCACCCATCCTAGTATTCATGGAACCACCCGTCATATTTTTTATCACTTAACCACCCATCAAATGTTCAAGTACCATTATAAAATCATAAGACATAAATCAAATATAATGGAAAGATAACATTTCCACACTTTGATAACAATATATCACATAAATATATTGACATAACAAATCCATTATAAAAACCATTTTAAATACCAAAATACATAAAATAGTATATGGTATTTATTTAATTTTAAAAACATTACAGCTGGTTGAGGAAGCCAAAGACCAAATAATACTCGCGGCGGCGAAAAATGTCGTTGTCACCGCGTACGTTAAAAGAAACATTCCTTTTTGTAATTTTGTAAAATGCTTCGTGGAAAAAGATTCCCTTTGAATGAAATGGAAAGTCAAAGGTTTTTTATACAGCTTATCAAAGAAAGTCTTGTATTAGAACAAAATATTCCTCAATGAAAGTAGATTGAGACTAAGACCCTTACCACGAGCCCGACTTGACTCGATCGTTCTTTAATGTCCTGAATAATAAACATGAGTTAATTTATACTTTCTTAAGAAACTTTTTCAAGTTAATTCTTCCTTTTATATCACTTATTACCATGTTATGAACATTATGTAGTTATTTAAGTTAATAACAGTCGTTTTGTCGATATTTGGAAATTGAGTCAAAAGTGAACTTCTTATATTTACAAGTTGTTCACGTAGTCAAATATCCATTATCTCAATAATGATATTCATGACTTAGATGCCATATATATTATATATATCCAGTATATACAATCATTTATAATATTACATAATCATTTAGAGGTATGAAATGAAATGCACCGTTCGTGTAGACGGTAAGCCATACGTACGCATGAACGCTACTTTCATTTCTATGTCATATTAATGGAATTAAAACTAAATGAGAGATATGTATATTTTAATTCCAGAATTATATTCATCATTTAGATGTAACATACATCATATATATCTAATATATATGTACTTATAATAGTACATTACATTTGGGGATAAGACATGAAATGCACCATTTATGGAGACGGTAAGCCGTACGTACGCATGAATGCTACTTTCATTTCTATCTCACACTTTAATGGATATAAATAATAATTATATAAAAGTATATTATAATTACTTTATAATATCATATATAATATCATTAAATATATACTTTATACATACCACATATGGTATTAACGAATCAAATCACTTTGAGGGGGCGGTAGTCCGCACTTCTTAAAATGAAGATATAGCGTTTACCCATAATGGAAACCATAAAGGTATGTAATAGATGAAAAAAAACGAAGAATAAATAAAACATAAACATATTATATATCATATATAAATATAGTGACATCTTAATGGCCACCATGAATGTTGTTAAAAGAAGATTGAACAATCATCGTTTCGTGAGGCATAAAATTTCTAACCATGAAAACTGTATGTTCTTTAACAATTAGACGAAGGTGTGTGTAGGTGTAGCTCTTATCCTTCTCATAACAACATCCTAGTAAATTTAAAATACTGTTGTTTTTACATAAAAAAGGAATAAAAGGAGTTTAGGGGGTTGGAGAAGCAAAATAAAACATAATAACACAAGAGAAGACACTACCTTTAAAACGGGTAACTCTTTTTGATTTGAGCTCAAAGGCTTCCTTGGGAAGACTTTTTCCCAAAGTGAGCCTTCTAGAAGTAAGAGAGGGATGTGGAGAGACAAAATGGTCAGGGGTTTGCTGATACAAAGGCTTGAGAGGTGTGGGTATGGTGGTTGAGGTGGTGGCCTTTTATAAGAGGAGAGGAGGGGCACTTTTGGAAAGTTATAAAAGATTCCTTTATTATAAAATGATTTTCGAATTTTAAAGGTCCCAAAAATATATATTTCGAGGATAATGTTATAAGAGTTATAAATACACCCATCGAATAGGTTTATGACAAGTGTAGGTCTACAGTTTACATTATCTTTTCATTTTTTTATATCCTTAAATAATGAGGTAATCGCTGCATCATCATGGTGTCATAAATAATTTAATTTATTTAATTTATAAAAATTATAAAAAGAATATCATGATGTAGGAAATATTTTTATATTTCTAATGAATATATATTGTCAAAAATATGACTTGTATAACCCCATTTAAAAATTGTTTTAGTAAAACAACACATGTTTGGGACATTTTTATTTTAATTTTAAATAAATATTTATTAATGTCATTTTCCTACCAATGTGGCTCCATGGGGTCCCAAAGTTTTCCCATTGATTTTATTATTCAGAAATGACACATCCAATTAGAGTAGGACATGTTTAAAGGTAATTTAATATTATTAAAACATTATTTTTACCTTATACTACACTAATTACCTCTAATCGCGATTAAAAACATAAAAGTTACTATTCACCCAAAAATATATTTTAATCCTATCGAACAAAATTTTACTTCCTAATGACAACTATGTTTGTTGGATTTTTGAAATTCAAAACACAGAGGTGGTAAATTTTCATTTAAACAAAAAATCCGTTTTTTAAATACCATTTTGTGGTTTCACTATTCATCAAAATTGAAGTTTTTCAAAAAAATACCAAAAATTCACCCTAATCTATATTTGATATTCCGAATTCAAAAATGATGTCTAATTTATAAAATTAAAAACATATAAGTTTCATTAATTAAATTAATAATTAATTCCCACTGTCATGACAAATAGAGTGTTTTTATGAAACAATATATATCAAAAGATTGACACTATTTTAAGTCCAATTTCGAAGTGAAATTAATTCCAACGACAACTATTGGATTAAATGGTAAAAATATATTCTAATTTATCTTTAAAACAAATTCAAAAGATAATCTAATCATATAAATAAATGAGATTAAAAAGAGGTTTTGAATTAAAATACAACATTTCTCACTATTCATTAAAAATTGATCTTTATCGGAAAAATACCAAAAATTTACACAAAGTAAATTTTAATGTCCCGATTCCAAAGAAGAATTTTATTTGGTCCAATAGAATGTATAAGAGTGACAAAAACTATATTTAATGAATGTTCGCCATCAACAGGTGATAAGTGGACCTTTAGTGAAAATTAGAGTATATATGCCTAAAATTGAATTCTTTTCGTATTTTAAGCCTTTATCCTTTATTGGATAAATGTAAAAACATTTAACAAACATATATAATCATATTCTCGATATTTTAGTTCATTCCCACCAATACAACGACTACGTGTTAACTACCATTTAAAATAATATTATTATATTACTAGTGTTCAACGTAAGATTTCAAAGAAACTCATTGTTGTGTATTGGGTACTCTATCGAACATAGCAACCCCTTTAAAGTAAAATTAATATTTAATTCGAAAATATTAATAAATATGAAAATGTATTATTATTTATTTACCTGGGATATTACATCCTTCCCCCCTTTTGGGAATTGCGTCCTCACAATTTTATTCACTTATCAAAATAAGTGGGGGTATTTATCCCTCACAGCATTTTCAGATTATTACATTGCCTCTTCAACCATATGGTTTTTCCACAAAACCTTTACCTGGTGAATTACCTTATTTCGCAACAAATGCTCTCTTCTGTCAAGAATCTGGACTAGTTGTTCTTCATAAGAGAGATCCTCTTCCAACCGAACTACCTCTGGGCTCAAAACATGAGATGGATCTAGCATATACTTTCTCAACATCGAAACATGAAAAACATTGTGTACCTGAGATAAACTCGGAGGTAAAGCCACTCGGTAAGCAACTAATCCAACTCCCTCCAAGATTTCATATGGTCCAATGATCCTTGGACTCATCTTTCCTTTCTTACCAAATCGCATCATGCTTTTCCATGGTTAAACATTGATATAAACATAATCGCTTACCTCGAAAGATAGATCCTTCCTCTTGTTTTCTGCATAACTTTTCTTTCTTCTCGGAGCTGTTCTCATGTGTTTCTGAATCAACTGAAATTTTTCTTCCATCTCTTCTACCAATTCTGGTCCCATCATCTTCCTTTCACCCACTTCATCCCAAAAAAGCTGGAGTTCGACATAACTTCCCATATAATGCTTCAAACGATTCCATCTGTATACTGAATTGAAAACTGTTATTATATGAAAATTCAAACAAAGAAAAATATTGGTCCCAAATTCCCTAATAATCCATCGGACAAGCACGTAGCATATCCTCCAAATTCTGGATTGTTTGTTCTGACTGCCCATCTGATTGAGGATGAAAAGCTGTACTAAAATTTAATTCACCACCCAACGACTTCTGAAGGCCTTTCCAAAAGTTAGAAGTAAACCTAGGATCACGATCAGATACAATGGATAGGGGAACTCTATGCAACCTGAGTATCTCTTTAAGATACAATTGAGAAAGTTGATCTAGAGAGAAAGTATCACGAATAGGAAGGAAATGAGCCTATTTAGTCAAGATATCAACAATAAACCAGATTGCATTATTACCTCGAGATGTCTTCGGTAATCCCACAACAAAGTCCATGGATATATTTTCCCATTTCCACTCTGGAACTGGTAAAGGCTGAAGCATCCTTTTAGGTAACTAACTCTCTTCTTTAACATGCTGACAAGTCAAACACTTCACAGTAAAATCATCAATATCCCATTCCATTCCATCCCACCAGTAATACTCCCGCAGATCTCTATATATCTTAGTACTGCCAGGATGAACTGAAAACGGGGAACTATGAGCCTCACATAACAACTCATTCTTCAAAATTGAATCAATAGGCAGACATAATCTCTTCCCAAACATTAAAACACAATCATTATCAATATTAAATTCAGGCAAATTACCCTTCTGAACCTGCTCTACCTTTTTATGCAACCCACTGTCTTTCTTCTGCACGTGCTTAATTCTGTCTGATAGAGATGATCTCACTGATACCTGAAACAAAAAAGAAGAACTTCTTACACCAACAAATTCTATGCAAAATTTCACCAAATAAAAAACTAAAGGATCTCGTTCAAAAAAATAGCATGGTTAATGAAACATTACTTTTTTGACTCAAAGTATCATCCACTTTATTTGCTTTTCCTAGATGGTAATGAATTGTACAATCATAATCCTTGATTAATTCTAGCCATCTCCTCTATCTCATGTTCAATTCTTTTTGAGTGAATATATACTTTAAAATTTTGTGATCAGTATATATATCACACTTTACTCTATACAAATGATGTGTCCAAATATTTAGAGAAAAAACAACAGCAGCTAATTCCAAGTCATGTGTAGGGTAATTTATCTTATGAGTTTTCAATTGACGTGAAGCATATGCAATTACCTGATCATTCTGCATAAGGACACAGACAAGTCCCTTCAACAAAGAATCACTATATATAACAAACTCACCAATACTAGAAGGAAGTGCCAAAACTGGAGCATTCCCCAATCTTTTTTTCAACTCTGGAAAACAATCATCACATTCTTTTGTCCAGATAAACTTAACACCCTTCCGAGTTAGCTTAATCATTGGACTAGATAACCGTGAAGAATTTTCAACAAACCATCGGTAGTAACCTGCCAAACCAAGAAAACTATGGATCTCGATTACATATGTGGGTCTTGGCCATTCTTCAACAACTTTTGTTTTAGCAGGATCAATAGTTATGCCATTTTTTGAAACAATGTGACCAAGGAAAGAAATTTGTTATAACCCAAACTCACACTTGCTGAATTTTCCATTCAGTTTCGTTTCTTTTAAGGTTTGAAAAAATAACCCTAAAATGATGTTCATGATCCTCTTAAATTTTTGAAAACATCAAAATATCGTCAGTAAACACAACCAGGGTTTACCACCTGAGTCAACAGAGCCATCACTACAACAAACTGTTCAATTCTGATTTTGACCATCTCAGGATGCCGATTTAGAAGTTCATTTCCATCTGTATACCTTCCTTGAACATTATCCATGTTTCCTCTCCGAAAAACCATTCTAAACACAGAAATATCATAGGCAAAGCAACATGGTAATATTTAAATGCTATATCATTTCAATCATACCATAAATTAATTTATAATTTAACAATTTCCTAAATCCTAAAGTTGTCTAAACCGACCTCTGATACCAACTATATGGCCCTAGCCTTAATCATTACTTAATATTGAATTAAATGAATAATTCCCATTGAGTATATTTCCAGGTTTATAGTTTTATAGAATTAGATCATAACTATTACATCACAAAAGATTACACAGTAGACACTTCTACAAAGTATCAATTTTTCAAAACATGAACTCTAAAAAAAGTCATTTCTAGTTCCTTGTTTAAGAAAGAATGACATTTTCATGATCCTATCCTTGACCCAATTTCTAATTATTTAATGTGAAAAACATTTCAATAAAACATGGGGTGAGCATAAAAATATCAGTATGGGATACACAAAGAAGGAAAACAAGTAAACCCTTAATACTTTATCAAAGTAAAACTTTTCATCTTATGGAGTAGTAATTACTCTTCACTGAATAAAATATCATTACTTAACCTTTTGTAACCAAAATATTACCATAAAACCAATATAAAGAACACATAACATTTAAAGGTATCTTGGGACATACACATACTTAAATGGAATAACCATAAAGTCAACTTCAACACATATCACTTAATGGAATAGCCATACGGCCGACATTCATACCCAATGCATTGGAGTTTATAACATAACCTCCCATCCTGGTATTCACGGCACCACTCGTCATATGGTTTATCATGTAACCACCCGTAAAATGTCCAAGTACCATTATAAAATCATAAGACATAAAAAAATATAATGGAAAGATAACATTTTCAAACATTGATCACAATATATCACATAAATATATTGACATAACAAATCCATTATAAAAACAATTTTCAATACCAAAATACATAAGATAGTATATGGTATTTATTTCATTTTAAAAACATTACGGCTTGTTGAGAAATCCAAAGACCAAATAATACTCGTGGCGGTGGAAAAGGTCATTGTCACCGCATACGTTAAAAGAAACATTCCTTTTTGTCATTTTGTAAAACGCTTCATAGAAAAAGATTACCTTTGAATGAAATAAAAAGTAAAAGGTGTTTTATAAAATGTATAAAAGAAAGTCTTGTATTAGAACAAAATATGCCTCAATGAATGGAGATTGAGATGAAGTCCCTTATCTCAGGTCCGACTTGACTCGATCGTTCTCTAATGTACTGAATAATAATCTCGAGTTAATTTCTACTTGATTATGAACCTTTTTCAAGTTCATTATTCCTTATATATCACTTATTACCATTTTATGAACATTATGTAGTCATTTAAGTTAATAACAGTCATTTTGTCAATATTTGGTACTTTAGTCAAAAGTGAACTTCTTATATTTACAGGTTGTTCACGTAGTCAAATATCCATTATCTCAAGAATGATATTCATGATGTATATGCCATATATATCATATATATCCAGTATATAAAAGAATTTATAATATTACATAATCATTTATAGGTAAGAAATGAAATGCATGGTTCATGGAGACGGTAAGCCGTACATACGCATGAACGCTACTTTCATTTCTATATCATATTAATGTAATTAAAACTAAATGAGTGATCTGTATATTTTAATTCCAGAATCATATTCATCATTTATATGTAACATAAATCATATATATCCATTATATATATGTACTTATAATATTATATTACATTTGGGGATAAGAAATGAAATGCACCGTTCATGGAGACGGTAAGCCGTACCTACGCATGAACGCTACTTTAATTTCTATCTCATACTTTAATGGAAAGAAATAATAATTATATAAAGGTATATTATAATAAAAGTATAATATCATATATAATATCATTAAATATATCATTTATACGTACCACATATGGTATTAACGAATCAAATCACATTGATGGGGCGGTAGTCCGCACATCCTAAAACGATGATATCACGTTTACCCATAATTGAAACCATAAAGGAATGTCATAGATGAAAAATATAGAAGCTTAAGTAAAACAGAAAAATATTATATATCATATATAAATATAGTGACTTCTTAATGGACACCATGAAAGGTGTTAAAATAATATTGAACAATCATCGTTTCGTGAGGCAGAAAATTACCAACCACAGAAACATTATGTTCATTAACCCTTAAACAAAGGTGTGTGTAGGTGTAGCTCTAATAATTATCATAAAAAAATCATAGTAATTTTGTGAAATTGGTGTTGTTACAAAATAAAGTAATAAAAAGACTTTAGGGGGTAGGAGAAGCAAAATAAAACATAAGAACACAAGATAAGACACTACCTTTAAAACGAGTAACTCTTTTTGATTTGAGCTCAAAGGCTTCCTTGGGAAGACTTCTGCCGAAAGTGAGGCTTGTAGAAGTAAGATAGGGATATGAAGAGACAAAATGGGCTGGGGTTGGCCAAGACAAAATCTTGAGAGGTGTGGGTAAGGTGGTAGAGGTTGGGGCCTTTTATAAGAGGAGAGGAGGGGCACACTTGGAAAGTTATAAAAGTTTATTTTTTTATAAAATGATTTTCGGATTTTAAAGGTCCCAAAATTATATATTCCAAGGATAAGGTGATAATAGTTCTAAATCCACCCATATAATAGGTTTTTTACAAGTTTAGGTCATAGATTTTACATTATATTAACATTTTATTTAAATCATTATATAATGAGGTAATCGCTGCATCATCATTGTGTCATAAATAATTTAATTTATTTAATTTTTAAAAATTATAAAAAAATATCATGATGTAGTAAATCGTTTTAGATTTATAATGAATATTTATAGTCAAAAATATGTCTTGTATAACCCCATTTAAAAATTGTTTTAGTAAAACAACACATGTTTGTGACATTTTTATTTTAACTTTAAATAAAACGTTATTAATGTCATTTTCCTACCCAAGTGGCTTCATGGGGTCCCCAAGTTGACCCATGGATTTTCTTGGTTGGAAATGACACATCCAATAATGGTAGGACATGATTCATGGTCATTTCATATTATTAAAACATTATTTTTACCTTAAACTACACTAATTACCTCTGACCGCGATTAAAAACATAAAAGTTACAATTCACCAAAAAAATTATTTTAATCCCATTGAACCATATTTTACATCCTAATGACAACGATGTATGTAATATTTTTGGAATCAAAAACACAGATGTGGTAAAATTTCATTTAAATGAAAAATCAGTTTTTTAAGTACCACTTAGTGGTTTCATTATTAATCAAAAATTGAAGTTTTCCAGAAAAATACCAAAAATTCACCCTAAGCTATATTTGATGTTCCGAATTCAAAAATGATGTCTATTTTACTAAATTAAAAACATATAAGTTTAATTAATTAATTTTATAATTAATTCCCACTTTCATGACAAATAGCATGTTTTTGTGAAACAATATATATCAAAAGATTGACACTGATTTAAGTTCAATTTCATAGTGAATTTAATTCGAACAACCACTATTTGATTAAATGGTAAAAATATATTCTAATTTATATTTGAAACCAATTAAAATTATAATCTAATCAGATAAATAAATTAGATTACAAAGAGGTTTTGAATTAAAATAAAACATTTTTCACTATTCATTAAAAAATGATTGTTATCGGAAAAATACAAAAAATTTACACAAAGTAAATTTTGATGTCCCGATTCTAAATAAGAATTTTATTTTGTCCAAAAGAATGTATAAGAGTTACTTAAACAATATTTAATGAATGTTCGCCATCAAAAGGTGATATGTGGACCTTTAGTGAAAATTAGAGTATACATGCCTAAAATTGAATTCTTTTCGTATTTTAAGCCTTTATACTTTATTGGATAAATGTAAAAACATTTAACAAACATATATAATCATATTCTAGTTAGTTCTATTCATTCCCACCAATACAATGGCTACATGTTAAATACCATTTAAAATAATATTATTATATTACTAGTGTGCAACGTAAGATTTCAAAGAAACTCATTGTTGCATATCGGGTACGCTATCGAACATAGAAACCCCTTTAAATTAAAATTAATATTTAATTCACAAATACTAATAAATATGAAAATGTATTATTATTTATTTACCAGGGATGTTACATCCTTCCCCCCTTTTGGAAATTGCATCCTCGCAATTTTATTCACTTATCAAAATAAGTGGGGGTATTTATCCCTCATAGCATCTTCAGATTCTAGTTATTTCTATTCATTCCCTCCAATACAATGGCTACCTGTTAACTACCATTTAAATTAATATTATTATATTACTAGTGTGCAATGTAAGATTTCAAAGAAACTCATTGTTGCGTATCGGGTACGCTATCGAACATAGCAACCTCTTTAAAGTAAAAATAATATTTATTTCAAAAATATTAATAAATATGAAAATGTATTATTCTTTATTTACCTGGGATGTTACAATTTGGGTACTACATGGAACTTAAATACACATATAAATATGATAAACATATGTATACGTTACAACTCTATTAGGGGACCCTCATGGTCAACCAATCTTAAATGGTTTTCTATTATCCCTTAACTCAGTTTTGGCATAGCTTCCACCCCAACATTGAAATGTGGGCACATATGTAGTTGTTCTTTCAGATCGATCAAATAAGTGGAGTGAATAACGAACTTTCATGCCTGTGTCTCCCCCATAGTCTGAGGAAGTAAGGTTATTATCATTTTACACACTACGGTTATATATTTATGAGATAGAACACCCACACCCATTACCATGTACCCATTGTTAAAGATTTATGGCATGGTCTCTTCCATCTGATCAATTACTATGAAATTATCACTACTACCCATTTTTTCTTCCATACCACTTCCACTATTTATTGCTAAAAACCAACCATGATAATTGACCAGAGTTAACCATTTCTAATGGGAACAAAATTCCATACCCTAATAAAAATTGACTGAAAAATTATTGTTCCTTCCACAATTTATTAAATTAAAAAATCTATATAGGTCAATTTTTAGAGATAATTCTGAATGGATATGAAAATCACTCCACCATATCATTAAAACTATAACATGAATTTGTGTGATTGAAATTCCCTTAGATTAATCATAATGAGAACTTTTTAGTG
The DNA here is from genome assembly GCA_963277665.1 of Viscum album. Lineage (NCBI taxonomy): Eukaryota > Viridiplantae > Streptophyta > Magnoliopsida > Santalales > Viscaceae > Viscum > Viscum album. The sequence continues at coordinate 786,597,677 of OY728146.1, read as the reverse complement.
GTACTTGTTATGATTTGAGAAGAAATCACATGATGTAGTTATCAAAATATTATCTAATATTTTCATAAAAATATCTATATGTTATATAGAAAAATATGCCTTAGATATCAGTGAATTTGAAGGAATTTTATTCTTCTAAACACATGGTTTTATATCACTAATGGGTTCAAATAATTGTGTCATTGTGGATTTTGAATAAAGGAGAGAATTTTGTTTTCTTTAAAACATATCTCTATGATTACATTTAATCCACTCATTAAAAACTCATGATTCTTATGACCTTTTAATATAATGGTGATCATAAAGAAAAAACATAATATTCAGAGTAATATTATAACATTAGTTATAATAATTAATGGTTGTAATTTTAGATAGTAAAATAGACATGTCATTCACATAATATTTCCTTGTTTGTGATGGTCTATCAATCTATAAGTATAATTCATCCCTTCAACATTATCCTATATTCATATCCATCTTTCCATAAACATACACTCCTCCTTCTCATCTAATGGTTGATGATAAATGGGATGTTTTGAGTTAAATCAAAACATATAAATCATTATTTATGTTAATATTCACAAAAAAAGAATCACACACACTAAAATATAAAAATATACATTTCAAAATTAAGAAAATATTATCCTACTATAAAAATATTTTTAAAAATATATCGATCAGTTTGTTTTCCGATCTCACATGTCGATATTGATTAATTTACATTTACACTATTTAATTCAAAAAAATGTATATTTATTTTGAAACACAATATATTTATCAAAAAATCAATTGAATAACATTATTAAAATTCAAGAAACTGGTAATAATCACATTGATTCTAAATTGAAAATTTAAATTAAAAAATGGGAAAATTATCCCTTGGGTTAAAATATAGCACCCTAAACCCATACTCTTAGGTCTTATGATAGAAATATATTTCATGAACCCAATAATTTAATCAAATTGATTTAACATATCATTATTTTATAAAATTTATATATGTTAAACATTAAAAACCACAAATCATATCAAAATCCAAAAAATTAAAGGATTGTATTTTTTGATGACCAATTATATAGGAAACATATTTTACAGAAAATGTTTACCCTCTTTATAATAGAACCACAAAATACTCCATTCTAAACTTATTCTATGTTATACTCATAATCAAAACCAATGTAATGGAATGATAAGAAAGGGGTGACCTCAAATTTAGAGTAATGGAATACTTATAAAAATATCAATAGGGGTTAGATCATAAAAATATGATAAAACAAAATTTTGGGACAAATTTATTATAAAATATAATATTGAATATAATTAGTTGTCCATAAGTCATGAATCGAAAATATGTAATATTAATTGAACTAACATGTTACATGAAAAAATTGAGATAAATTATAAGAAAATAAACACATGTAATAGAGAATAATAATTGGAATAATGAAATTAAATTTCATAGAAATTAATCATAATAGTAAGTTATGACACTAACATAGACATAGAAATCATAAAAAAAGTGGAGTTGGAATCACTACCACCTTCCGTTAACATTATGGACCAAGAATTACTAACTGATTACCATAAAAATTGTGAATAAGGAATTAAAACCTAATTACCATATCATAGTGGATAAGGAATCAATAATTTATTCCCATAATCATAGTGGAGTAGTCATCACTTCATGATTCTCATAGTGGAGCGATCATTAATATTCAAATTAAAATATTATCTCATGAGATATAAATCATTATAAAATGTGTTGGAATGAAATATTGGACCCCAATACAAATAATTCTAATCATTAACAAATATTTGATCCATTGGAACATGAATAAATTCATAATCCATACATTACATTATTCACACATGTAAAAGAGACAAGTTTCATAAAAACATTCTTAAAAAATTCCATAGGAAATACAGATAATGAATTTTGAGGATGGCTTCAAAAAGACCCACATTACATTAAGGATCATTAAGGATGTTGAAATATATAAAAAAATCATTTTAAGATAATTTGATAAAATTATTTGAAATATGCTAGGAAATGAGTCTTTTGAAAGGCATTAAAACACTTTAAAAATGTTTTCTATAAAATGAAATACATTTATCATGATAAATCAATTTTAAATGATATCCATTAAATAAAGGAAAAAATATTTTTGGGAACAAATTATATATGAGGAAGATAATTTTTAATAATACATAAGTGCTGTTTAATAATTCATTATAATAAAATAGAACTTATAAATCCCACTTAAAATATATAATTTTATTATGGAATAAATACTTTAATTTTATAAAATATAATAATTTTTCATTTTATTTTCGATATAAATAAGCATTCAATTCACTTGGAAACCCATTTTAATATAGTTAATAGAAGCTCTATAAATAATAATTCTCAAATGGAGAGTAAAAATAAGATAGTTTTTAAAAAACCATTTTTCCATACTAATAAAAGAATATGTTAAGTGTCACATTCAAATGTAATTCTACAAAAAATTGAATTTTTTTTAAAAGAATTACATTTTAAAAGTATATTAAGTAATTTATACTTGAAATGTATGTACTATTTTCAGAAGATATTTGTACTTAAAGATAAAACATTAGATTTTTAATAGAAGGAAATAATTTTTAATATTTTTAAATATCATTGATGAATACCCTAATCATTAATAAAATACCAAATTTAAAAAAAAATAAGATAATATAAATATTAATTAACATTATAAAAGTCATAATTATGTTTTGAAATATACTAGATAATATTGAATTTAAAGGGATGTGTGGAGAAGTAAGGGTTAAATATTTTATTGTGGATAAGAATTATTCTCAATAATGATCTAATTTTTTAGGAATAAATTAAACATTTTAAAATCATTGAATTTAAATTTCATTATCCCCGAAGAGGAAGTTATAGTAAAAATAAATAAAATATTTTTTTGGAATCAAGATGGAATATAATAAAGAAGTTCAATAAGTGTTGTTATAAATCAGTAAAAGGAGAATTGAGTTATCACAAGACCTTATGAGATTAGTAAAACATGAATGAAAATCCATTGAAAAGGGATCTTAACATGTATTTTTAAATCCTACCTATTGAATGAAATAAACATGATAAAATAAATTATGTTCCAATATATATACACCATAAAAAAATAAGTAATGAATATGTGTCATATCTCAACAATGAAAATTTTAGATGAACAAATCCTAATAAACAATATATATTTTAAATAGTAACGCATTTAACAATGGTGACAATAAATGGATATTAGAATCCCATTAATTAAATTAATTTTTTAATATATATCCATTATGTAGTATTTATGCCATATTATTGATATTATGGTTTATAATATCAGTTATGTGTTAATATATTGCATTTGAGATAAAGAAACTCTTACTGAAAATTATGCTTAGTCAAACATGCATGAACCTCTTATTCCATTAACATAATGATCATAACAACTTATTTCAAATACTTATTCAAATATATTAATATTCAATGCACACAATTTAGAACAATCTATCAAAAATAAGTTTCCCTATATGTGTTAATATCAATCATCAAATATTTGGATTTTTTCAGTAGTTTTACATACAACATTCCCAAATATAGGGTCACTTAACACATATTGGTTCAAATTTCATTATTACAATATTACTAAAGATATAATGATAATTTTTTCCAATTATTCCTTAATTAAAATTTCATTCGATTAAATACATAAATTTTATTCCTGAAAATTGAAATTTTAATGAACTAGTTTCGTCATGTTTAACGATAAAAATGTGGTATATTGATAAATATATTCAATATTATTAACACCATTATATAATAGTAAAAACATAAAAAATACTTTATTAACACATGAAATTCAAATTATATAAAATTATTTAATAATTTTTGATATAAACATTGTTATATCATTCATGTATGGTGTAAAACCCAACGAAATAAGAATGTGTTATAATTATATAATGAGTAAGGAAAATTTTTTTATATAATGTTAATAAAAAAATTCATAGAAGGTAAAATATGAAATTAATATCATTTATTTCTATTTAATTAATTCTTAGAACCATTCATGTTGGGTTAAGATGAAAAATGAATCTTGGATTTCATGGTGGCGGTAGTCCACACATATGCCTGTTTAATGAATCCATTTCACAATGAATGGGATTGAATTAATGGGTATGAAAAATTATCATTTATGAATTATAATTGTAAACTATCCAACATATTCATTCAGATAATACATCCTTATTATCATCCATAGTTGTCAGTCGTGAAAAATTAAACACATTGCATCATGGAGGTGGTATTATGCATATACACATGGTTGATGTGGTTTTCATTTTCTTATTGGATAAAATGGATTGAATAATAGTTTATCAATTAATATAAATTAATTAATTTATATTAATAATATTTAATCTGTTATATTGATCTATTAATAAATTTTTGAATGTGGATGATCAAGATGAAAACACTCTCGATGAAGAAATACTCATGTTGAGAACATGGGATTTTTCATGGAAATATCTTCGAAATGTAGTATTTCTGGAAAATAATTGATACCAAAGAATTAAGAAAGTGATAGTGGATTCTCGGATGGGATAAATTTAATATTTTTAGGATTAAATTCTGAGGGATATCTGTATAAGTATATAGTGGATACGATCCTCTTTCGTAAGTGAAGACAAGGGTATTTTTGGAAATACCCATTAGGTTTCAATAATGGTACATCATTATTCAAGGGTCAAATACTCTAAATTTTTTAAATAATGGATATTTGGTGGGTTTAAAAATCCACCTATCTTCTAATATCATAGGGTCATTATTTTTTTAAATTTTTTTATATCATTTACACATAGTAAAATAATGTTTAAAATTTTTTCTATTACTATTGTAAATCATTTTTTGACCATATATTTAATGAGAAAAATTAAATTTAACTATATACTAAATTTTATCATGATTCATTGAAATAGAAAATTAATTTCATAAAAAATAAATTTCAAAATGGTTATAAATGTTTATTTTAATATTAGTGCACTAAATTATTAAGAATTAAATTTTATAAAAAAGATTAATTTTTATGATAAGAATTTATTTATAGAAAAAATTTATCAATTTAATTGTCATTCATTATATATATTATTTTATTATAAAAATAATAAATTTTATGTGTATTTTAAATAAATCCAAAACCAAATACAACCATTTAAATAAAAAAAATAAAGATAATCATTTATAAAATAAAATTTTATTTTATTATAAAATGTTGAACATAATTTTTCTAGGATTAAGATTTTCTTTTAAAATAAGTAATTCAAATCTAAAAATAATTACATTATCTTTTAAAATGTTTTATAAAATTCGAATTCTTACTTATATAATAAATTTTATAGATTTGGGAAAAAATTTATTTTTCACTATTCAAATAAAAATAAATTATTTTTGAAAATTGAATAATATTAATCTTAGGGTTATTTTGATATTATAAATTTGAAAAATATGATAATTTTACAGAATTCAAAATTTAAAATTTAGAAATTTATATTTTAAATTAAAATATAATATTTTTGACACCCACCAAATGAGTATTGACAATTTTAGGATTACAGAAATACCCACAGTATATGTATTATTTTTTCCACAAAGGGAAGAAATGAGAAACATAGATACATGGGGATTAGACACATGGGTCAAACAAATTGTATAACCCTAAGGACATCATGTGAATAGTTCATGCACTTGACATGATCCATTCATGATCACACAAATACCCTCTAACAAGCCTTCTAGATCTCGTGAAAGCATCCAGAAAATCATTGATGATCATACGATAGATGACATATGAGTTCCCTCAATCATGATATGTGTTTGTAGAATGGTGCCTAAAAATCACCAAATACCATTGTAAAAAAATACAAAAAAAGGAATAAGTTTCATACAAAAAGGGAGTTACACTGATTCTCATGCGAAGTGCTGATGCATTCTGTATGACTAGTCTATTGATCACACGAAATCTCCCGGTACATGTTGGATTCATCATGTGTAGGTCACTGGAAAAGTCACATTTATTATGTGAAGGACATCACACGTGCCTGTTTGATCATGTAACACCCTGAGAAGGCAACTGGGGGAGAATACCATAATCATTAAAAAATAAAGTCTTGAAAAGGTGGAATCTTCACACAAATAGAGTTACACTAGTATTCATGCCACATTCTCTAGATAGGCCTACATGATCTCATGAAGGGCCCCAGAAAAGTATTCCATGATCACGCAAAAATATCTCTAAAGGAATCCAAATCTCCTGAAGACTCCCCAACATATCATCATGATCATGATAAGTCCCTTTTACATGTTAACTTTATTATGAAAAATCCATTTCACAAACCACTAATTGGTTAAATATTCCAATGAATGAGTGATTATGTGGTCACTATTTAACATGTGGCTGATGGATAATGTCATGGATGACCCATTATAGGTTCATGAAAAATTGTTGATGTGGAACTCCCTCCACTGACTCATTCCCACATATGTTATTTAGGAGACATGTAAAGAAGTGTAGATATGGTAATAGAGGCCTATAAATTCCTCTAAACCAGCACCCAAAAACACACACATGGGACCGCAGTGGCGAGAGAGGACTTCTCAGAGAATAAAACCACACAATCTCATGAGTCTTGTTCCATGTAACAAAAGTAATGACTTAGTGGATTATGAAGAATCATTATATGCCTAACATTATCATGTTATTAATCACATGAATGACTTATATCATGATTGTTTGGTCATGAAAAGTAGTTTTCATATATCAAATTGGTCAAGTGAGGCCTCAATATATTGGCACCTAATAAACAAAAAATAATTTATTTAATATATTATAAAAGATATATAAGGCTCATGAAAATATGAATACAATAATTTTCATATGAAGGGGTGCCTCATGTGACCCATTCATTAGTCATGAGACGATATCCAGACATGTTATCAGAGTCATGTGATGCCTTCTATATATGTCATCCAATTCACACATGGACTTCTGAAATACCTGCTAGATCATGCGATGGTTCTCTAGACATGTTTACCTAGTCATGCGATTCCTTCTAGACACATATGGTAGGTCATGAAAAGTGCTCCAGACATGCCATCTGGATCACTTGATGTTATCAAGATCTATAATTTGGGATCATTCAAGACTCCATTAGATATGTCTACATCGATCACATGAATCCCTTTGGACATGTATGCATCGATCATGCGAAGCACTTTTGAAATGAATTCATTGATCAAGAAAGGAATCTCATATATGTCTAGAATTCACCCAAGACATGCCCATACATCCTAAAACTTGTTAGTCAAACAACCAGGACTTTTCTTTAATGTTAGGTAGACAACCATGACATATCCATACATGCCCATACATTTTAGTTAAACAAAAAGGACATATCCAGACATCCTCATACATGTAAATAAGATGACCAGGATGTGTCTGGAATACATACTATTAGATGCCAGCTATGTCATGTGGAATCCCTCTAACATGTCAACCATGACTAGAATATACCCTCTAACGCGTCAAACATGTCAGTAAGACACCCCGAGACACATCAAACTTCCTCGAAAAACACACTTGGACATGTACCATGTGTACCCCAAGACATGAACCTCTGGATATGTACTCTCTATGTAATGGAAGTTCACTTAATGGGTTATGGTTACACTCTCAAGAGACCCTATTAATGTCATGATCTCAGATGGGACTCTAAGTTATACTAAACATATTAGATAGGTATTTTCATGATCATCATCTATCTTCATCTATTAGATAGTATAGAATAAATATATAACATAGGAATATATCTTGTCATAATTCCATAACTTTACAAAATCATAGGGGTAACAATAATCCATTTGATTATAATTTCCAATCCCAACCCATTATTGGCTAAGTGATGAACTAAACTATGAGAACTCTGATTCTTACTATAAGTAGGATATGAATAATGATTACCAAAGGAATAATATCAATATCAAACACTCCATCATGACCACCCTAATACATAAGTCATGTATCCATGTAAAGTGTTCCCGGTATTTTAATATCTATTATTTATCACATCGCGCATGGTTCACATGGGCCTAGGGTCTTATAATTATTGTTTCGCTTTCACTAAAAATTCTCCACAATTAGGGAAACCTTATTGTGTAAGACATGTTCAATGAAATGATCTAAATACCTCCATATAATGGGATTCCAATCTAGTTTAATCCCCAAATGCATTTCCATATTGGTAAAAAAATGGTGAAGTAACCCCTATGAGTTCTAATCATTGGTCCATTCCCATCAGCAGGTTGAGGGTAGACCAAACTATGAAAACTCTAATTCCTATTATAAGTAGCATACGTAGGATGTCTTATTTAGGATTGATCACCATACTCAAAGCCTAAGTGTCATGAACCAACCCAGGTCGACCCGAAACTGGACACCTGGGTCACCCGAGATGGCCCGCGACATGGCATCAAGCGCGTCTCCCCTTACGCCAGAGGTTGCCGACAAGCGGCGAGGGTGTAAGGTAAGTCGGGGGGGAGACTATACCCTCTTATCAAAGTGGAGAAAAGGGACCCAAAATACCGCAACGTAAGTAGTGAAATTAATAATAAGAAAGCAGTGGAAAACATTCTTCATTTTCAAGGTTTGAATCAAATTGGCGAATGGAAATTCATATAAGAGATGCATGCATGACATGGTAATGATACAATGGAAGCATTAAATCAAGCGACATACTCACAAATCAATGCAGAAGTAAATGAACAAAAGTCTCAAGCCCCGAGGGCGATCTCCATGAGCATCCCGAGCCCCAACTCGGTCCTTTGCTCCTAACTCCAAGTACAAGAAACAGCAACAACAAGGTCCTGCAACCAAATAGAATCTACTCGGGTACCCTAGTGCAATGGCGGCCTGAGTAGGGTGTGAGATATACATCTTAGTAGGCCGGAACCACTGGGGTCTAGCCCACTCTAGACCATGAAAATATAATTAAACAAAGTGCTGGTATCTTCAAACAATAATGACACAATGCAAACAGTAAACGCCCGTCCAGGTTCCAGAAAGGACACCCGGCGGCACTACCTGCTTCGGCCCATAGCCGAGATGAGAACCTGTTTGAAACAACACAAGTAAATTTTGGGTCAAGAATAAAAAAAACTTTTTATCATTTTTCTCACTTACTTTATTTATTCACTTATCATTTCAACTCAGACTGGAAATCCACTCATTCTTACCTTTATTTATTTGATCACAATTCACTCGGGTTTTACCCACATCTCTCATTCTTTTCATAGATCATTATTATCATTTGCTCGGTGTAGATCGCCATGTCTAACACCCCGAATCACATTTGGTGTAGATCGCCATGTCTAACACCTCGATAATCATTCGGTGTAGATCGCCATGTCTAACACCCCGTATATCACAATCTTGGATAACCATTGGGGAGGAACGCCATGTCCAAACCAAGATTTTTAGTCGATCTAGAATGCCATGTCTAGGACCCAAAATCTCATTCATTTATCACATAATTATTCAATCGACACAATTCTCATTTCATGATTAATTCTTCACATTTAGTTATCCAAATCAGACCTCAACTTTTTATAATCAATTCTCATAATTAACTATCCTTGTTCAACATTCTAGGACATGCACGGGCAATAGAAGGTAAACAGAAGTATATGGCATCAACATGTCTCTATGTTAGGTGATTAATGACATTAAATGGTACAAGTACAAGCATGTAATTTTTCAAGTATAATGTCAAGCATAAAGATTCATAAGACTTTTAAGAAAGCAATCACAAAAAAATGAAATCTACTACTACACGATTATTTTGAAGGCAGCTCACCTCTATTGGAGGAGTTTTATTAGAAAACATGTCATTACTTTATCAAACAATTAATTTAGTGATATTTATCATTTACTTTAAAACCCATTCAACACTTAACAATGTTAAGAAGCCAAGCAATAAGGAAGGCAATCATTAAATTCTATTGCTACATTTTTAGATTGAAGGCAGCGCACCTCGAAAGAGGGGTTTTATTATTAAATCGTTAGTTTAGTGACCAAACAAACTCTTTTATCTTATTCCTGCAATTCACACGATTTGCACAGAATCATTTAATCAGAACTAAACTTGCATAATTAAAATGATAAGTGCAATATTAAACTCACTATTACTTTACTTAAATTTAAAGGGCAAGGAGAGGGACCCTACCTCAAGGTGGATCCATCTGTCCACTCCGGCTCTTAGCGCTTTCTAACTAAAGCTGTCGCAGCTGCTCCCCCACGAGGCATATGTGATTTCACATACGTATAAGGACACCTAGCCTCTATGCACATGCTCCGCATGGCCATGAGCATGCACAAGATGATCCTTACACATATGCTTATACACATAAGCCTGTCTCCACTCACCTGCACAGACACTTTTTATATATATAATGGGGACAACTAGCCCCGTACGTGTGTATATTCGCTCCCATGGACAAATATACGCACTCCAAGGGAACCCACGTACATATAAATACGTACCTATGCCTGCGCAGGTGAGTCGCCTAAACTCCGGCAACCCGAAATCATACTGAAACCTCCAACGCACTCGGGGGTTGGCGACAAACCAAAACGAAGGTGAACCCACACTGCGAGCTCAACGCACTCAGAAACCAACAGGCGGACCGAAAACACCGCAAACCGCCTCGCCGTCGGCGGCGGTTGCCGGAACGCGCATCAAGGAGTCCCAAGGAATCATTCGCACACCCTAAAACCAAAAGAAGGCAAAAAATTCGGGTTACCATAAACCCTAAATTCGGCCAAACCAAACGAGCACTGAAAAAAAGGGACGAATCGTCAAAGCGAGGATGAAGGACGCACCTAAAGACTTTACCGTGGCGAATTGAATCTGGAAGGTGATGAAAACCGGACAAAATCATCCACAGAAAGAGGAGGTCGTGTGCCGGGCCGTTGCGCGCTACAGCGGTTCGGTCCGAGCCACTTTTCACAGCTGCTTCGGGGTCGGCCGAGGGAGGAGGAGAGGGAGAGGGGGTCGTCGCGCTGGTGGTCCGGCTGCTACGAGGTCGGCCGAGGGAGGAGGAGAGGGAGAGGGGGGTCGCGCGTGGCTCGCGGTGGAGAAAGGGGGGTGCGCCGCCGGGGTTCTGCCGAGAGGGGGGTGAGGGAGAGATAGGTTTTAGTTTTAATTTTATTTTATTTTATTTTCTTTGATTTTAATTTTATACAAAAACTAAAACACACCCAACCCGCACGATTTTACCCGCACCGCCAGAAACACCGTGCGCAGCCCGCGTGCCTGCTACTGGATACACGGGCTATCTTGCACGACTGACCCGCCCAGTTAAACCTACCGCGCACAGTCCGATATCACCGCTTAAAACGGCTCCAAAACTCGGGACCTCATTCCGAAGCTCGATTTTAAAACCGACCCGCTGATAAAAGAAAAAGTTCAAAAACCTTCGAATTTTATCCGCTCTAAAAAAAGTTTGTTACAATCTACCCACCTAAAAAAACTTCTCGTCCCCGAGAAGCCTTCGGAAAACAACGAAAACATCTCCCGACCTACAAGGGTCTTGATGTTTCATTCAACCGGTCGCATTGTGTTTCCAATGTCCAATGCACCTTTAAGCATTTTCTAAGAAAACTGGACATAAGCCTTTACAACTCGAGCCAATGCTCACATTACAACAGAAACATCAAAGCAGAGCTTACATCCGAGGCCATTATAGGGACCTCAACCCAAGAAAACGATTGAATCACGATCGACCAACTAAAATTGGTCACGCAAGATTTCCTCGAAAGACATGGCCGACCCAAGATTCACACTCGCCCTTAAACCGACGACATTCTTTTAAAACTGTTCTGTTATCAACTACGCGTACACTGAAGTCCTTACACGACCTTTGGTGACATTCGCAAGTCAAGCCATCACAAGACTATTATAAAACTATCATGCCTCAGCACGAAGTGTAACTCCAAGAAACTGTGCATCCCACACACAACCAGAGAGAGATTACGAAACAAACCAACAACTTTAAACATTAGCGCGGCGTATAACTGACCCTATATTAGTGTATCCAAGACGACGTCAAGATGGGGGATATGATCGTCTCATCCAGCAGAGTACACTAAGATTAAACCAAGGTCGCTGAGAAGATCAATCAGACCAAACCCTGATGCCTATACCACCAGAGGCATTCGTATTCATCGAAACTTAACCACTAAAACTCTCCCCGCACTAACGGAGTTTCTAAAGCTTTGCGTACACTGCCAACCTTATCAAAGTCGTGCTTCCAAGCAAGCACTGACATGAAAACCAAAACTCATGCGACACTACCCACCTTAAGAGTGTCCATGTCGTCGCAAGAACTAGCCGCTCACCGGCATGCTATTTTGAATCACTTTAACGCATTGGTGACGTTCCTCGAACTACGATCACCACATCCTAAGCTCACACCGAAAACAAGGCAACTCAAGCTCTAAGGGTACTACCTAAAATGTGCTAGTCACTTTCGAAGCACACGCGTTGACCCCATCTCTTGGTCACGCAAAACAGGGATTACTAGGCTCAAAATCCACTTTCCATTTTATCCATTTCATTAATTCATTCCAACCTTTAATCATTTGAATGAAGATCTTAACAAACCCACAAGTACTATTTCACAAAAAGGTACTTGGTTTTCAAACAACGCCCCACAGAAAAAAAACAGGCAAGTTTCAACAATCTTCCTCTTCAACATTTAACATTTAATGTTATCCAATCATAAACAGAAAATTTAGCATCTAAATTCCTTTTAACAAAGAGGCGACCTCATAAGGTCCCATTTATTCAAACTGGGTTCATCAAAAGGAAACCATATCACAGTTCATTTCAATAAAACATGCCCCAACTGTCCCACTCAGTCCAGTTGAGCATGTTTAAAAGTACACCAATATTTCAATCAAAACTCAACAGTTTTACATTTATAACCATTTTCCACATGCAATGGTTAAACAAGGTTCAATCCCATGGGTGGCCACCTACCAATCGATAAGGTGCCCATACACCTTACCGCTAGAATTTGGTTCCCATTTATCAGATAAATTTTTCCATTTAACATTTAAACTTCAGCAGCCATCTTTTAAAAAGCTTGAAAACACGATTTACCCTTTTCTCAATTATAAGGCACCCATACACCTTATAATGGAAAACTGGCTTCGTTGCAGTCGCAACCAACAATTTCAGACAAAGCAACCAAGCGCTTGCCAGAAAGCTAACAAGCCACTACAAACAGCTAACACAAAGCAACAAGCAGAAATCACCAAAACATGATATAACGCAGAGCATGACACACAAGAAAGAGAGAAAAACATGACATATTATCACCCAAACATGTTAACTATCACTGAAACATGCTTCCTAAAGAGGCATGCTAAATAAGTCCAGACTTGACATATTTCCAAGGAACACAATCAAAATCAGAAGGCATCCCACTAATGCAACTACATGGCATGCCACATATGCATGACATGTGAATCTATAAGTGTCTAATATGATGCATGAAATGCAATTTCATAGCCATATCGGGCCAAGGAAAATTTTCAAAACCTCTTCTTAAACAAATAAGCAGTGGAAAGTACAACATTAACCCAAGGTGAAATCACATCAACTGTAACAGCAAACAACATGAACATCAATTCCCAGCCCTGGCCACTTGGTCATTAACCGTACGTGGGGTGATCAGTCCCAGACACGGCTATTACCCAAGCGCCGACACATTCCTAATCTCCTGTCTACCAATCCCAAAACAGTATGACAATGAAAAGAAAGAAACCTCTTTTGATACCATTTTGTCACGAACCAACCCTGGTCGACCCTAAACCGGACACCTGGGTCACCCGAGCCGGCCCGCGACATGGCCTCAAGCGCGTCTCCCCTTACGCCAGAGGTTTCCCACAAGCGGCGAGGGTGTAAGGTAAGTCGGGGGAGAGACTATACCCTCTTATCAATGTGGAGAAAAGGGACCAAAAATACCGCAACGTAAGTAGTGTAAATAATAATAAAAAAGCAGCGGAAAACATTCTTCATTTACAAGGTTTGAATCAAATTGGCGAACTGAAGTTCATATAAGAGATGCATGCATGACATGGTAATGATACAACGGAAGCATTAAATCACGCGACATACTCACACATCAATGAAAAAGTAAGTGAACAAAAGTCTCAAGCCCCGAGGGCGATCTCCATGAGCATCCCGAGCCCCAACTCGGTCCTTTGCTCCTAACTCCAAGTACAAGAAACAGCAACAACAAGGTCCTCCAACCAAATGGAATCTACTCGGGTACCCCAGTGCAATGGCGGCCTGAGTAGGGTGTGAGATATATATCTCAGTAGGCCGGAACCACCGAGGTCTAGCCCACTCTAGACCATGAAAATATAATTAAACAATGTGCTGGTATTTTCAAACATTAATGACACAATTCAAACAGTAAACGCCCGTCCAGGTTCCAGAAAGGACACCTGGCGGCACTACCTGCTTCGACCCATAGCCGGGATGAGAACCTGTTTGAAACAACACAAGTAAATTTTGGTTCAAGCATAAAAAAAACTTTTTATCATTTTTCTCACTTACTTTATTTATTCACTTATCATTTCAACTCAGACTGGAAATCCACTCATTCTTACCTTTCTTTATTTGATCACAATTCACTCGGGTTTTACCCACATCTCTCATTCTTTTCATAGATCATTATTATCATTTGCTCGGTGTAGATCGCCATGTCTAACACCCCAAATCACATTTGGTGTAGATCGCCATGTCTAACACCTCGATAATCGTTCGGTGTAGATCGCCATGTCTAACACCCCATATATCACAAGATTGGATAACCATTGGGGAGGAACACCATGTCCAAACCCAGATTTTAAGTCGATTTAGAACGCCATGTCTAGGACCCAATATCTCATTCATTTATCACGTAATTAATCAATCGACACAATTCTCATTTCATTATTAATTCTTCACATTTAGTTATCCAAATCAGACCTCATCTTTTTATAATCAATTCTCATAATTAACTATCCTTGTTCAACATTCTGGGACTTGCACGGGAAATAGAAGGTAAACAAAAGTATATGGCATCAACATGTCTCTATGTTAGGTGATTAATGACATTAAATGGTACAAGTACAAGCATGTCATTTATCAAGTATAATGTAAAGCATAAAGAGTCATAAGACTTTTAAGCAAGCAATCACAAAAAAAAAAAGAAATCTACTACTACGCGTTTATTTTGAAGGCAGCTCACCTCCATTGGAAGAGTTTTATTAGAAAACATGTCATTACTTTATCAAAAAATTCATTTAGTGATATTTATAATTTACTTTAAAACTCATTCAACACTTAACAAAGTTAATAAGCCAAGAAATAAGGAAGGCAATCATGTAATTTTATTGCTACATTTTTTGATTGAAGGCAGCGCACCTCGAAAGAGGGGTTTTATTATTAAATCGTTAGTTTAGTGACCAAACAAAATCTTTTATCTTATTCCTGCTATTCACACGATTTGCACAGAAGCATTAAATCAGAACTAAACATGCATAATTAAAATGATAAGTGCAATATTAAACTCACTATTACTTTACTTAAATTTAAAGGGCAAGGAGCGGGACCCTACCTCAAGGTGGATCCATCCGTCCACTCCGGCTCTTGGCGCTTTCTAACTAAAGCTGTCGCATCTGCTCCCCCACGAGGCATATGTGATTTCACATACGTATAAGGACACCTAGCCTCTATGCACACGCTCCGCGTGGCCATGAGCGTGCACAAGAGGATCCTTACACATATGCTTATACACATAAGCATGTCTCCACTCACCTGCACATGCACTTTTTATATATGTAATGGGGACAACTAGCCCCGTACGTGTGTATATTCGCTGCCATGGACAAATATACGCACGCCGTGGGAACCCACGTACATATAAATATGTACCTATCCTGCGCAGGTGAGTCGCCTAAACTCCGGCAACCAGAAATCATACCGAAACCTCCAACGCACTCGGGTGTTGGCGACAAACCAAAACGAAGGCGAACCCACACCACGAGCTCAACTCACTCGGAAACCAACCGGTGGACCAAAAACACCGCAAACCGCCTCGCCTTCTGCGGCGGTTGCTGGAACGCGCATCAAGGAGTCCCAAGGAATCATTCGCACGCCCTAAAACCAAAAGAAGGCAAAAAATTCGGGTTACCAAAAACCCTAAATTCGGCCAAACCAAACGGGCACCGAAAAAAAGGGACGAATCATCAAAGCGGGGATGAAGGACGCACCTAAAGACTTTACCCTGGAGAATCGAATCCGAAAGGTGATGAAAACCAGACTAAATCATCCGCGAAAAGAGGAGGCCGCGTGCCAGGCCGTTGCACGCTGCAGCGGTTCGGTCCGAGCCGCTTTTCACGGCTGCTTCGGGGTCGGCCGAGGGAGGAGGAGAGGGAGAGGGGTCCGTCGCGCTGGTGGTCCGGCTGCTACGAGGTCGGCCGAGGGAGGAGGAGATGGAGAGGGGGGGTCGTGCGCGGCTCACGGCGGAGAAAGGGGGTACGCCGTCGGCGTTCTGCCGAGAGGGGGGTGAGGGAGAGATTGGTTTTAGTTTTAATTTTATTTTATTTTATTTTCATTGATTTTAATTTTAAACAAAAACTAAAACACACCCAACCCGCACGATTTTACCCGCACCGCCAGAAACACTGTGCGCAGCCCGCGCGCCTGCTACTAGATACACGGTCTATCCTGCACGGCTGACCCACCCAGTTAATCCTACCGCGTGCATTCCGATATCACCGCTTAAAACGGAACCAAAACTCGGGACCTCGTTCTGAAGCTCGGTTTTAAAACCGACCCTCTGATAAAAGAAAAAGTTCAAAAACCTTCGAATTTTATCCGCTCTAAAAAAAGTTTGTTACACTAAGTGCCCTTATATATTTCATTTTCACATGATGTTAAATATAAGATCTTGGACATAAAAAACTATATGGGTTTTTATTCCTTCTATAAACATGATATATATGACACGTCAAAAAGGTTCAATTATTTCCTCAAAACACCAACTGCCTCCCTATATAGGTGTAAACTCTTGAGTTCCTCATTATATAAATTCAAATTTCAAGAATCTACTCATTTATAAGAAATAATGTGAAACAAAAGGAGAACCTTGGATACATATAGATGGACTAATTAAAAGACCCCCTACATGTTGAAGAATTCAACACATGATTTATTTATCAGTTTAACTAGTCTTATAATAGGATCAACAAGAGATTCAATAACATATCTTAAATCTATAATAGAGACCCATAGTTGTAAATAACCCCCCCAATGGGTGTAATGATCCTAAACTCATATCCTATGGGAAAATTTGAGTTCCAATGTTTTTTTCATTATGAAACCCCCAATGATTTCTTGCCTTTAGAGATAAGTTCTACACATTGTTATGGATGTGGGAGATGTTGGTAGTTTTCAAGAGAGAATAAAATTTTATACCTTATTTTAATGATTATGTAGCTATAAATTAACCCATCATAATTAATATTCAGCCCAAAATATTCAAACATAAACAAAAATAGTGAATTTGACATGAAATCATGTAATAAAAGGATAAATAAATGTTTTTATGTGTCCAGAATCTTATTACCAAAACGTGGGGAACCATACCATTCTGATGAAAACAAAAATGGGGATCCCAATTTGAACTCTTCCAAATAATAAAACAATGATCAGTTGACTATGCATTGGGCCATTTCATTTTGTGTCTCCCACAAAAATAAAAATGGAACACCCAATGTGAAATCCTTCACTAATATGTTGGGGTTCCTATAAAATAGTAAATTCTCACCATGAAAATTTCACTTGATCTAAATTGATAAACCGATAAAAAATAATGAACAGTTATGTTTCCCAGGTGATGTGAGAGTTATTCATTACATTTTTTTCATAACCTTTTGGGGGGGGGGGTTACTATGTATTTAATGCTAAAATGACATTAATTTTGTTAATTATCACTTTTTTGGTTAATTTATAGTGAATTTGTAATGTTAATGTAATAATTTATTTTATTGATTGATTTTTTTGTTTAAATTTTAAATTTTATAAATTTTAATTATTTATTCTTTAATTAGGATTTGTTATCAAATGTTAAATTGTTGTCTTTTAATATATCTTTGATTAATATTTAATTCAATATTCATTAATTTTATTTTAGTTTTTCTTTTATTTTCAGTGTTTATATTTTAATTATTTAATTTTTACCATTATGTTTTATTTCTTTAAAGAATTCAACAATTGGTCCCTTTTAAATTTTATTTCATTTCTTTTAATTATTACCATATCATTATTTTTATATTTTTATTTATCTATTAATTATTTCAAGCTTGTTGATTTTTAATCATTTATTTATTTAACAAATTAATAATTAAGAATTTATTTTATTCAAATGTTAATATATGTTTTTAATTGTTTTGAGAAATTTTTATTTATAAATTATTTCTTTTTTGAATATATTATCCTATAATTTTTTATTTGTTTTTTTAGTCGCAGCAACATAGCTATTTTATAGAGTATCCATTTATCACGTGCCCATTTTGTAAATGGGTCTTGTAACCAAATTGTTAGAATATTTTAACATATCCATTTGTGAGTATTGAAAACATAGCGAGAAACTTTGAGGCATCCACATATGGGAATACCCATGCAGGGGATCAACATATCAAATTTATCTATACTTGAAATCACATACTCGATTTCATTACATCCTAAGTGAATAACCAATAATTTCAGCCATCGATCTAGTTAAACCCAATGTAGCAGAATAAATTTATCCATATTTGAACCAAGTATGTCACGACCTGTCCCCCAAGGCACGTTCGGTGCCTACCCCAAGCCTGCCTTCCATAGGCCAGGGGATGGCGACTAACCCTAAGTATGAATATCCCAAAAATGGAAGGAATTTGCCTTTAAACCTGTACATATGCACAAATATCAAATTGTAGAAATTAAACAAAAAGTAAAACACAACTATCACTGAGAAAACTACTGATATTATAGTATAATCAGAAAGTACATGGGGCCAAAATACAAGAACAAACCGAAAAAGGAAAAATAAAACTATCACAGTCTATTTTCTCAAGACCATACCTGATGGGTAGGTCAAGGGTAGATTCTTATAGCCATAGAAGTTCACTTTTCCATCTCGTCTCACTATGTACCACTTGGTCCCACACCACCAAGGTCTCCATCGAAACATCGATCCCCTACACAAGATGCGACACATGGTGGCGAAGCTCGTGCAGGGGTGAGTAACACAATACTCAGTAGGGACCCCAAAAAATAATGGAAAGACCAAAAAGTAAGACCCCAATTAAAATACCACAAAACAAAGACCACAACGAAAATATAGCTCACACATGGTATAACTCAAAGTATAGAAAGTATGATTATTAGTCATATAGCAGAATCATCTTGTATTGCTGAGGGACTCATCCCTGAGGAGTCACTGAGGTTCACCCGGCTGCTGGACCACTAAGGTGTTCTCAGCTACTAGACCACTAAGGTATGCTCCACTACTGGACCACTAAGGTCAGCTGAGCTACTCAACCATTGATATATGCTCGGCTACTAGACCACTGAGGTATGCTCCACTACTAGACCACTGAGGTCCGATGAGCTACTAAACTACTGAGGTCCACTCGGATATTGGACCACTGAGGTTTGATTAGCTACTGGACTGCTAAGGTCCACTCTGCTACTAGACCACTGAGATCTCAGCTACTAGACCACTGAGGTCCCGCTAGTCATATTCTTCATGTCACAGTAAGAAGTTGGGTTATATCTCTCAAGTGAACTTGATTCTAGGATAATATACACCTAAATCCCTCATTTATATATTTACTACCATGAAAACTCTCTTAGATTATACCAAAATTACTGTCTCTTTTCACGGGTTCCAACGTCGCAGACAACATGTCAATCAGATGCCCGGTGTGAAGGATATTAGTGTTTTAGTAAATAGGGGATAGTTGCCTCCTAGCCCTGTTCGACTTAGTCAGACCGACCCTACCAACCCGATCCAGGGCTCCCACATGACCCAACCCATTTCGGCCAACCCATCCCAATCCGTCTAGGCCTAGAGTCCAGGCCCATTGGGCGTTGAGGGACCTGGCTCGGTTTAGTCATGGGTCCAACCCGCCGGGTCTCCCAGTAAATAGTTTCTCATATGATTAGATCTAACATAGTTGGATTGGTATTGACCAACCAGGCCACCTAGCATCCCAGTTTTCCATCCATCCCAACCTGCATCGGCATGCCGACTCCTTTCCAGCTAGGGCCACCCAGCGACCCGATTTATTACACCGGCTAGGCCCGCATCGGCGGGACGACTTGGGTCTAGCCCGAATTCCAACTGGAATTCGATTCACATAGAAATATAGCTAGCTAAGGCCATCCGTCTCCCTCCTCATGTAGCCTGGTGTGGACCATGTTCCATAGCATACCGCGGCCCACCCCACAGGCTGCTCCCCTTGATACAGCGCATGACTGGCACCGCCACCCTACACCGTCATGGCCCCTGCTAGCCACGAACTCTGCCACCTCGGCATGCCACCTCCTACATCACCTCTTCCTCCTTCGCTTGACATGGTGCCCCTCCAGTTCTAAGATCTCGTACCAATACAACCTTCAGTCCGCGACCTCCTCCATCAAAGATCGCCACCTTCTGCATATGGATGCTACCAGCCTTCGAGCTGATATCCCAATGTCACCATGGATGTTCTGTTCCTTCATTGTCACACAACCCCAGTGGTTTCATGATGGCAGATCCATATTTTGGGATCGTTGTGCTGGGAAACTAGAACGCAATGATTTGTTATTCATAACCCTGCAAATAATATGAGATAAAAAGGGGAAAAGAAATCCACACAATGAATTTACGTAACATACCTCCACCATCATTCGCCATAGAGTTGATCTGCTCCTGTTAGAGGGATCAAACATAGAAATTCAAATTAATTAAATTGAAATGTGGATTAATTCCCCAAACATATCCTAATAAAAACCCTCCCACAAGAATGAACGATCCATGGGTCAACCTGTTCCTGTGTTGATCTGCGTTCGATGTTTAAATCCAAGAATGAGAAAGTAGAATCAAAATAACACACCTACCTAGGATAAATCAGATTTGTTAAGGATGATCAACTATCATCATCCATCAATCTCTAGTCTGAAATCCACTGTCTATGGTTGACGTTGCTACTTTCTGATTCGTCGGTGTTCATCATTGGAGTGGTTTCCTTCATCCCTCATCAGAGGAATTTGAGGGTTGTTTGTCAGCCCTGATTCCCTAATTAATTAAAGAAGGATGATGAATTGTGTGTTGCAGCATCGCCACACTAATTCATTAAGGATGTTCATTAATGGACTCAGCATCGCCTCATCATTGCACCACAGTGCTAATGAGTCATTGGGTAATGATAAAGAAAAATAATAAAATAACTTTTTATAGTTATTTTATTTTTCTGATCAAATTCAATAAAACTATATTTTTCAGTTGACCTACGCCAATTAATGTTAGACTCTTCCTAGGTGAATCTCGATGTTTTGAGTTCAACGGTGCCCATGGTTTTTTGATCTGGGAATGAGTTTAAATGTTATAAAGACCCACTCGTATGATTATTTAATAATCTTTAAAAATAGTTTCAAAATACATTATGGACACTCCAGGACACAAAAGCACATACTGTCTCAGAGACTGGGGTCAAAATAATCCTATATAATTTTATAAAAAAATACATGGAATTTTGTGATATTATAGAGTATAACCGTAGATTTAATTTTGTACTGAAAATTTTCAATGCCCAATCTTTTTCTTCCCATGGAGGAAAGATTCCAATCTCTCATTACCTAATTTGTGTAAGATATAGTCAAAAGTAAGTTCTTATATTGGGGCCACTAATATTATTGATGGATTTTCCATTGATGAACCTGAGTCAAATGTGTTTAAAGATAAAATATGGTCCATATGATCTTGATTCAATCCATTATCAATGTTTTCTGAAGCCAAAAACTCTTAGATAACTATTGAATATGTGATTCGAAGCCTAATCATTGAAACCAAAGAAATCCGAGATCTGGCCGATCATGTTTATGTTTTATCAACGCCACCACTAATGATTTACACATAACATATTTGTGAAGGATCAGGGGTTGATATTGTTGAAGATGAGGAATCACATTTTGAATTGAAAAAAATATATGGCCATGTTTCTGAGTCGATTGATCCAGTGGTTGATCTTAACACCCCTACTAATTTGATCATTTTTTATATTTGGGGAGATGAATGAAGACGGGTTTGTTCATAAATGTTTTGCTATATTTTTTTTGGTTTGTAGGTTTTTGATCTTGATGCATGAGATACTCTTGACTAAAATCAAGAATATGATCTTAGTTAAGATAAAAGAGATATGTGAATTGATTCAATTAAAATTAATTTGTGTTTTCTACAGATTCTCATTGGTAATTAGTTGATCCTAGTTGATATTGAAGTTTCTACTCGTTTAGATGCTCATTTGATGATCAGCTGAGATAATGAATGGAGTATTAAAGTTCTCAATTAGTTCAGGTTGAATTCCTTAAAACAATTTTTGAATTTTAATTTATATATCAGACGGAATTTTATTTAGTTTCTTTATATGCAATTATTATTTTCTCATGAAGATGAATTTAGATGATAATGTTTTTGAAGTGATAGAGGCAATGATATAATGAAAAATTATAATGTGAAACTTGAATATCATATGATTTTTGTGGGGGTATGTTTTCTATAAGTTGGAAAAAAATTAATGGTGATCGACAAGAAATTTTAACATATTGATATAAGCTTATCACAACATGGATGGAGAGGAGAACAGATCACGAAGGACAGATTCTGGGGCTAGAGTGAGAGCAAGATCACGAACACACTCAACTCATTCGTAGGAGATTTATATTGAGGAAGAAGATATACTCGATAGAAAAGATTCATTTCGATTTCCCCTTTTTTTATTTTCTAGTTTCGAGGTGCATTTAGTTTATTATATATTTTTCACTAATGTAGGCATGTGAACCTTATTTTCTTATATATTTTGGATTTAAATAGATTGATAAATTTAAATATATTCAATTTCATTTTCATAACTACTTTAGTGCATTTTATATATAGCGAGCTTCTTATTCATTCATGATGAGAATTATGTTCACGCTATTATATGTATCTATAGGTGATGATAGCAAATTCATTACCCTTTAGAATCATAGAAGTACTGAAAATTTGAAAAGGATGATGTCTCTATTTTCCATCTTTGAACTTCATTATTTCTGAATTTTATTTACCGATCATTTTTAGGAGAGTTCATTGTACTTTGTGGAATGATTGAATGGAAGTTTGGTGTCTCTACAAATCTTAATAAACAGTTACTAGCACAATTTTGATAATTGAAATCGAGAAGAGAAAATCAGTTTTAATCATTTTAGGATACATTGAATTCCCTGAAATTCATCTATTATCAGTCTCTCTCTATCTCTCTCTTATCTCTCTTATTTATCATCCACTATAATTTCATCACATCTACCATTCTCTTTTCTTTTCTTCTTTTTATTAGTTGCACAAAATTTTTTCTCTGGGGTTCAATCCCTACTTACCATGATTATAATTGTTAGTAGTTGTTGTAAATAATTAATTTTCACAATGTTCAATGAAATATTTGTCAAATTTTAGCACCTTTGTTAGTGATATCATGTTAATACAATAAAAAACATATAAAATAAAAAACAAATAGTATAATAAAAAAAATAAAAAATCTATTTTTGTTTCTTCTCACTATATGCATTGAAAATTCAATTTCTTATATTTGTGTAGTGTGTTTTTTCTTATTTCTCTATTTTTTTCATTGTATTAAATTGTTGAAGTGTTAATAGTTTATTTTTGTTGTGTTTTGGTAAAAAAAATTGAATATCAAAGGGTCCAGTCATAACAAAATGATAATTATAGTTTTTTCTATCATAATTATAGGCACACTGATTGAAAGTGTGTTTATAACCAGCCGCAGCAACCTGTTCTGTATGATAAAACATAAGAATTTTATGAAACCTATCCAGTATAAAAAATTTGAATTAAAATAATGTTTTTGGAATTACATGACCAATATTAAGAAGAAACTGGAAGAATAAATTTACAAATTCAAACATAGGAACTAGATCAACATGTTAAGAAGAAAGGGTAATTTGAACAACTAAAAATTCTAGTAAAAGTATTTAGAGAATTTTATAATGAAAAAATCATGAAAATATGGAAATTTTAAAACTTTTTAGAAATATTTTTATGATGTTAAAACCCTTAAAAAAAATTTATCCCATCCCTTCATGATATTTTATATGAGTTAGAAGATTTTCCAATGGTTATTATTACACTAAAACCTATTTACATCAAAATATTTGATGAAATTGATTCTTGGGATGAGGAAAATATTGGAAATTATGTTTTAAACCATAAAAATTCTAAAACCCAATTAACTAATACAATAGGAAATGAACTTGAGATACTAGTTGTAGATTTTTTGGAAGAACACAAGAAAAATAAAATTAAATATTCTGAATTTTTTGGAATTGATTTTAAATGTGATCTTACTCATTTGAAAATATGATCCCAAAAAATATTTCAATGTATTTTGATATAAAGGATGAGTGGATTTTATTTGAAGATATGTTATGTGATGAGATTTCACTTCTATATTCCCACATTAATTAACTTTCTAAAGCTTTGTTTAATAAAATAAAAAACAGTGATGATCAACCTTGGGAAGATTGTCTAAATCTCAAATAACATGTAACTAATAATCGTAGAGCTTAATTGATTTTTTTACGATGAAACTGAATTAGATAATCAAGTAATAGTTGTGTGCATATAAAATCATTTTGTTGGAGATTATTTACTGAAATCAGTGTTGATGAGCTTTTGTTTTCAAATGAGGGAAATTTAAAAGTGATTTAAAAAATGGTGAAATCTGAGACTATGGAAGATTAAAAAATACTCTTACATACTCTTATAAATCTCCTTAATTTGATTTTATTATTGAATTTAATTATAAGGTTGAAAGTAATTTAGAAGATTATTACCTTTTATTGATAATTCTAAAACATCTCAAAACACTGTCGATTCCCTTCTTCTAGAACCAATATGCTTGATTTCATCCCTTTTCACCTCCTTTACTGAATATTTTGTGGTTGATGTTGTTATGGTGATTTTTTAAAATAATGTCACACTATAGGGACAACGTTATATATTTTGTGTCACTTTCAGAAATTTGCAATTTTTTCAAATCTGAAATAAATCTGAAAATGGAAAACCCTCTTTTCAAGAGAATCACTGGAAAAAAAATTTAGTGAACTCAAGAGGCTCATGGAATATATTTAGGGAGGTTATTATTTTATACTTGAGTATGATTATTTTCAAATATCTAGGGAAGTGGACTTGGGTGAAAAATTTTCTTCTCCATTGGGAGATTCCTTTAAAAATATTTTCAATATTAAGGGGTGTTTCTAAGTTATTTCTACAGATTTAAATGGATTAAAATGTTCCCTTATTGGTTTAGATTCCCAAAAAATTCAATTTTATATTATAAATAATTGGGAAAATAACATATTGTGGTTTTTATGTAATAAACCATATCCACCATCTGATAGAGGATGACCTAAAGTATTTCTCGCTGTGTAAAGTCAAAATACAACACTAATTGAGATGTTATCCCAAATTTTATTTATTTTTATTTATTTCATAGTTTTTCATTTGTCTTATTTTAATAAAATTTATATTCTTATTTTAATAAATAAGTGTAATTTCCTTCAAACATGTGGTAATCAATTTTAAAAGTTTATTATGATTCTTCTCTGAGCTTATAGGTTATAATATTACAACATAAGCTTTTTAATATTTTAAACCCCAATTACATTTTATAATTAATGTATGGGTGATAGGTAAATTCAAATTTCATTTCAACTCTACTTTTTTGATAATGGGTGTTAGATCTTGTTGAATTAATTTTAAAACATTCTATATAACTGAATTTTCAAGGAAACATTTTATGTTGGCCATCAAGAATTAATTCATGTACATTATAATGTTTTTTTTAGTATACTGGTGAGTATAATTTGTCATACTATATTCAAAATATATTTTTTATTTTATAGTTTTAAAATGAGTTAAAATATAGAGCTACTTAAAATAAACTCTCATACTCAAACTCTAGTTTCTTCTTGTTTTTAACTTTAAATTATTGAAATTAACACTTGTATTTTTCTGATTTTAGGAGTTAGAATTTTTTTTACCGGTGTGACTCACAAATTTTTAATAATTGGAGGCATTTAATTTTTAACATCAACTACTAAATCATAGAAATATTGGAGTAAAATTTAAAATTATACAATTTTATTCTTCTCAATTTCAAATATAGAGTAAAAAATATACTTTTTACTGCATTGTTTTACAAAAGGATTTTTGAGTTCATATTTAAGTGCTTAAGCATGATGGGTTCATAGTGTAATAATACCAGTCACTTCTACTACATTTTTTTCTATAAATTCTATTTTTTTCTTTCACATCATAGCGCTTTAATGATTACATTTCTCAAAATCATTCTTTAACATGCATGAATCTTCTCTAAATTTCACTTTTTGTGATTAATTTGTTATTTAGTAATTAATAGTTGTTATTTTTCATGTTAAGAATGATTTTTTCTATGAAAATAGTTTTTCAAATTTCTGATAAACCATGACATGAACTATAACTAAATAATTGAAACTCTTTTTGAACATAAACTATTTGAATTTTTTCTCTCATCTTAGTGTTGAATAATGGGTACATTATTTAATTTTATATTTTAGGGAGGGTTCTTTTATGTGGAAATTGTAATTCATTGATTTACCATAAAAAACCATAATTTTTCTTTTATATTTTTATGTTTTTTATATATCCCTTTGAAATTTTCAGTTGATAGAAATTTTCCTCATATCTGAGAGTTATAATGCAGCTTTTAGGGGATTAATCTCTAATGACTATTTTATTTAATTTAGTAAATAATTTTCAAGTCCTCGTGAAAAAATGTATTTTGATTAAATTGTGAGAAAATTTAAATTTATTATTATTTTATTTTAACATTTAAATTTGAGTTTAACACATAAGATGTGCATCAAAATGGATTATTAAATGAAAAAACTAATCCATGTTGAACTCATTATTTCATTTTTTTTATTCTTCAACTGTTGGATGGGTTATTTATACCACTAATAAATTATCACTCCACCCAATCCAATGGTCTATATATTTATTATTCTTTCTTAATTTATGTATATCTATTCACCTTAAGGTAAAGAGAAGTTTGGACATTCAATAGGATGAAAATTGGCATTTGTTAAATCATCTTTATAATTCTAAATTTAAATTTTATTTGTAAAATAATAACCAATATTGAACTTGAGAAGTATAATTTGAGGGGGAATTCATTTTTACTACTTAAAATAATTTATGTGGGGAAAATTAATATTAAAACTATAACACCATCATTTTCAAGTAATTAACCTTTAATTTATGTATTCTATGTATATAACGTTTTTGTGTGAAGTTTGGGAGGGTTTAGAAACCTTTTGAAATGTTTTTGGAGCTTTTTTATGGGTTCATGGTTTGATCACAGTTTTTGGAAGCCATGAAACCCAAATAAGAAACTATGTACAATGAGACAAAGGCTAAAGGGAAGGCACATGGGTAGGTGCATGGTTTTTCCAAACCATATAGCCACATATGAGATATTATGCAATGTGGGATGGTATTATTTTGTATGTTTGGTGTATGGTTTTTCATACCATGAGAGAAAACCATGTGAGGTCCTCTTTGAGGAAGAATCTGGTGCACGAGTTGTGTATGATTTTCATAATTGTGCAAGTAATCATGCATAGTTTAAAAACAAAATCCTAAAAAATGGATCTGAGTCGGGATTATGTTTTAACCCATCATTGTTTCTCCATATTTAACCTAACAAGATATTTATCACTTCCAAAGGTTGTGGAACCCTTCCACATTGAATTAGAAGTGATCCAGAATCATTTCTTTGTGCGTTAAAGTCTAGTTCTCACCGTAAGTCATTGTTTATGGTAGTTTTTCATGGTTTTTAATATATTTAATTCCCTCCTACTCTCTCAGTTTCTTATATATAGTCCTATGAGGATATATATAAATATTTTTATACAGATCAAGGTTATATTTGTACTTTTTTATGATAGGAGAAGAGATCTAAGGCATGTTTTTGGAGATTGAACACAGTTTCATGGGTGTTTTAGTATCATTCTTCATTTTCACCATAATCTCAAGATAGGATGACTTAATCTTGACTCCTCGATTTATAATATGAAGGATTTATTTCAAATTGGTTGTTTTGTGTGAAATTGATGGTGAAATTGTTGGGTAGTGATTGATGGAAACCTTCTTTGGTGACGGTTTATGGTATTGTAAAAAAATTAGGTATTTTGGAAAATGGTTAATATAGTAAAACAATTTTAAAATGATGACATTAAAAATGGTTATTTGGTTTTGATGCATGGAAATGTTTTTTTAATAAAATTTTGGTTTTATTGAAATTTTTTACTAAAAAGGTTTTCAATAAAAGTTTTGTTTTATTGAAATGTTTGTTGGAAAAATGTTTTCAATAAAATGTAGGTTTTATGGAAATTGTTTGTTGTTATGGTTTTCAATAAAATTATATTTTATTAAAATGATTGATTTTTTTTTATAAAATATGTATTGACATTTTTTGGATTAAATAGTTAAGTGTGTGTGGAATGGGATGGGTATTGGTCATGAAGTACCACCATTAGAAGGGATGGGTTATAGACGTGAAGTTTCTCCATCAATGGTAAACACCAAGATTGTGTGGTTTTGTGTGTGGGAGTGTGTGCCAGTGTGATATACAATGGAAAATTCCAATTGAATTCATGAAATGGTTGTAATGGCTTTCTTGGTTTCTTTCCTTGGAATTGGGTGTTGTTTTGAGAAAATTGTTTTACTATGACGCTTGCTTTGTGTTATGATATCAATTGTTTGAAATTGTTTTATATTAATTGTTTTATATAAATGGGATAATATGTTTTATCCTAGTGTCATGAGTAGTGAATTCATTTTGTGATATCTTACTATGTTTCATTAGTCACCCCTACATTATCACTTTGGTGCTTTTTCAGATTTTGTTTATCCGGACACATGAAAAGGTAAAGTACCACACTTATTTAGTGGTGCATCCTAATGCATAGGATGTTTTGAGGCGTTAGAGCATGGAGAATATTGGTTCTTTGGATTTAAATGGTTTTCATTGAGTTTTTTAGTTTTTTATTCTGATGTGTACTTTGATGTTAGTTTTCTTCGGTTGTGGTACTCTATTGTTGTTTGGTTTTGATACCAATGGTTTTACCTTGAGTTGTTTTACATTGTGATCATGCATAATGTAGTGGTTATTTGGTTATGTAATGTTAGGTTGGGTAGTTTATTTTCAAGGAAGCTTCATCCCCCATCTATTAATAAAGCCCTTAGAATTTATTACCAGCCTTTGGTGCCTTGGGTATGTCACATAAGGACAAGCAATGTACATCCTCTTCCTCAAGAAAATGAGGATGAGTGACATGTTATAAGTGGTATCAGCTTGTTCAGTACTTTCCTAACAAGTGGTCTTTAGTTCTATTGATCTTGGAGTCAGTATTCATTATAATCTATTCCTTGTGTCAGGTTGGTAGAAAGGAGTAGGATTGTCGAGACTAGAAATTTGGAGCATAAAAATACACAGCCAACCTTATTATGTGGAACATCATGTTACCATGGTGTTAGGTACATAAGTGTTTTGGAGACACTTATAGGATTTAAAATATCATTTTCATGTGTTTATCTAGTGAGACGAGTATGACATGCATTAGAAAAATGACTTTCCACTAGGAGTGCATATTTTATTTTGAGTAATGATTTGTTGACATTTTTTGATTTTGAAAAAAAATGTTGAAATTGGTTTCAAATGTAAGATTT
Source organism: Viscum album (assembly GCA_963277665.1). Lineage (NCBI taxonomy): Eukaryota > Viridiplantae > Streptophyta > Magnoliopsida > Santalales > Viscaceae > Viscum > Viscum album. The sequence goes on along the minus strand of OY728146.1, from coordinate 786,567,466 downwards.
TGATAATAGAATGATTATAGTGTGTTGAAGATGGTTTGATCTTCAAAAGTAAGATAAATTTTTTAAAAATTGGTTGAACATGGAAGAGGATGATTTTAGAAATCAATTTTTTGATAATATGATGTGGTAGAATTTGAAATTGTTAAGCCTTTAATTCATAGAGAGAGAAAGATATGGTGTTTGTTGTCTATATAGAAAATTAAACCTTATAGGTGTTGTAGAAGACTACTGTAAGAAGCTGTTGAGAATGTGGATTCACCTAAGCCATGGGTCAACCAACAACTAGTTGAAAGTATTTTCCATGTTTTCAAGATATGGATATATGAAATAGCGGAGATGAACCAATGTAAGTGGATCATTCTATATAGTATCCAAATAAGAACCCATCCTTCTTTTTGGGTGATTTGAAACATGAGAAGGAAGAGGTGTAGTTTAATAGGATAAATTTTATCTTCGATTTCCTTGGTACACCAACAGAGTTGAAAGTCATATTGGTGACATATATGCTGGGGGATCTTGCATGCTAATAGTGGGATTAAGTAGTTCAGGCTAAATTAGAACAAGGAATTTCATGGTAAATTTTTTAATAATTGGTCAAAAAATAATTCTATCCTCACATGGTCATAATTCAAATAATTATATACTTCTTCAGCTTCAAATAGGAGATCCTCACAGTGACAGAATATGTGTCTAAATTCATGAATTTAGTGCGCTCTTCACCCAAAGTTGTTGTTAGTGCATCCTTGAGGGCTCACATATTTTAACTGGGGATGAAGAACGAGATTAACATGAGTATATGCACACTATATATAATGGATTATACATAGATAGTCAATAGTGAGATGGTGGTGAGAAGGGACATCATAAGAGCTACAAGAGGAAGAAGTATGTTGACACCTTTAGGAAATAGTGGGAAAACTCTTATGCTGGGAATAAGTGGAAGATGGAAACCTATTTCCAAGGTGGGAGAATGACTCAGAATTAGGTGGTTGGATCAGTGAATATTCCTCAAATACCTAAGAGAAAATATCGATGTTTCTAATGTATTTATCATATTGACATGAAGCAAGAGTGTATGTAACCAACTAGAGCATTCCACAATTGAAATAAGATGGGCAATATTTAGCGCTATTGTCGTAGTGATCTAGGGTCAGGTGTTCAGGACACTTCTCAAGTTTGGTAGACGTCGTATGCTTTGACTGGATGAGGGCAGCAGAATCAATCTCATCAGAAGAACAGATATAGCCATGACTATTCTAGGAATACCATTATTCCTCAGTAAATGTAATCTCAATAGGAAAATAAAAAAAAATTTCTATGATAATGGAATTAAATGGAGATAAGAAGGTGATTTTTGAGGAGAAGTCTGCACAATCTACCATGATTAGTATGATTCTATTTAATTCTACCCTTATGCAAGCTTTGTTTGATATGGGTGAATCCTATTCCTTTATGGATTCTCATGTTATTGATTTATTGTGTTTGAACGTTGAGATGATGTCCTATATGTTAAAACTTCAAACTCCTCTTGATCAAAGAGAATCCTGACCCTTTGTGTGTAGAGAATGTTCTATAAATGTTGATATTGTTGAGATGATATGGAATTTCTCTATGCTATAAATTTATGTCTATGATATAATCCTTTTTATGGATTAGTTGACCATGTTCATGGCTCACATTGGATGTTATACCTGAAGGGTAAGTTTTATGATTGATGATAGCATTGAGAATTTCTTTCGAGGATACCAAAATATAAAGGTAGGTGAAATAGTTTTGTTAGAACTAGTAGTTGGAAAGATCTCATACCAGATGGTGGATTTTTCTTTGGAATTTATGGAAGATATTAAGGATTGTAGTTTTCTAGTAGTTGTGGATAAGTTTCTAGATGTCTATCTTGATAATTTATCAAGGTTAACACCTATAAGGAAAGTGGAGTTTATGATTTATCTCCTTATAAGTATTGGTCCTATTTCCCTTCCATCTTATTGTATGGAACCAATATATTTAAGGGAATTGAAAGAATAGTTTGAAAATATGGAAATCAAAGGGTTTATTTGGCCTATCACATCTCCACGGGCCACACCGGTCTTATTTATCAAAAATAGGATGGTAATCTTTGGCTATATATGGATTATAGTATGTTTAACCATGTTATAATAATTAATTAGTATCCACATCCATTCATTAATGATATGTTCATTCAATTGAGGGGAGCTCAGTGATTCTACAAAATTAACACGTGATCAGGATATCACCAATTGAGGGTTCATAAGGACAAAATACCAAAGACGGCTTTCAGTTGTAGATATGTCCATTATGAATATTTGTTATTGCCTTTAACTCTTACGAATGCACTAGAAATATTTATGGAATTGATTGATCGAATATTTCAGAGATATCTTGATTATTTTCCGGTGGTGTTTGTGGATAACATATTGGTGTATTCAAGTACAAATGATGAGCATGAGGAACACATGGAGATAGTGTTGGTAATATTAAGGGATAATTGGTTGTATACTAAAATATCAAAGTGTGATTTTGGTATACAATAGGTACATTTCCTTGGCAATTTAATCTGTGAAAAAGGTTTTTCTATGGATCCAAAAAATATAGAAGTTGTTATATCTTGGACCCTATTAAAGAATATCTTTGAGATGCCCAGTTTCCCTAGGCTATCTAGTTATTATCGACGCTTTGTTTGCGATTTTTTTTACTGGAATCACCTATGATAGCTTTAATAAATAATAATGTTCTATTCCAATGGAATGATAAATGTTAGAAGTCTTTCCAAGTGCTTAAATTTCGCCTTACATCAGCACCAATATTTATTTTTCTTGAATCAAGACAACGGTACGTGGTGTATTGTGATGATTTAGGATCAAGGTTGGGATGTGTTCTCATACATGGAAAAAATGTTATTGTTTTTGTCTCAAGATAGTTATGGTTACATAAGAAGAATTACCCAACACAATCTTTGGAGTCAGCTATCGTAGTCCATGCTTTGAAGACTTGTAATCATTAGCTCTTTGGTGATAAACTCATTATGTTTAAGAATCATAATATATTGAATCATATTTTCCCACAAAGGGATTTTAATTTGAGACAAATAATATAGATGAAGTATCTCCAAATGTTGATCTTTGACTTGATGTATACACTAGGTAAAGGCAATATAGTGGAAGATGCATTAAGGAGAAAGTCATGAGCGCAGTTGGAAAAAAAGCATCAGATGAGTGGCAATTGTTGTCGGTTATTGTTGATATGCACATGGGATGTGAAGATTGAGGTGATGTTGCAATTTTCTATCCTATTTGGTTTGTTCTTAATCTGGTGTAGATGGTTAAAGAGGCAAAAATGTCTGATTCAAAAAGTGTTTCTATGAGGTTAAAACTCAATGGTGGGGAGACCATTGAGGGATGGATGATAGATGGGATTTAACTATTGTGGGTCAGAAATTAGATGGTCATACCTATGGCTTGTCAAGAATAACATCTTCAAGTTTACCACCATTAAATATGGTTTATTCAACATGGAATATAGAAAATATATAAAGCATTAAAATCATTGATTTGGTGGGTCATTATGAAATGAATGGTGGCTGAGTTCATTTCGATATGCTTAAATTTTTAGTAAGTTAAGGTAGAACATCAGTGACCATTAGATATGTTGTATCCTTTACCTATTCCTATTTGGAAATGAGAGTATATTGTTGTGGATTTTTTAATAGGTCTCCCAAGAACAGTTCGAAAACACGATTGTATATGGGTGATAGTGGATCAGTTCACAAAGTTGGCTCATTTTATCCCTTTTTGTGAATCTCATACTGTAGAGGAACTGTCAAAAATCTATATCTGAGAAGTGTTAAAGAGATATGGCATACCCATTTCGATACTTTTAGACAGAGATTCGAGGTTTATGTCTCATTTTTTGAAATCCTTAATGAAATCCCTTGGGACTCAGTTGACCATGAGCACGACATATCATCCTCACATAGATGGGAAATTTTAAAGGATGATACAAATTTTGGACGACATTTTGAAAGATTTCCTAATGGATTTTGGTGGATTATGGGAAAGGCACGTATTGTTTATTGAGTTCACGTATAACAACAGTTATCATGCCTTGATACATAGGGTTCCTTTTGAAGCATTGTATGAGCATCATTTTCATTCTCCACTTTTTTTGTGTGGAAATAGGGGAGACTTCACTAGTTAGGCCGAGCCATATCCAAGAAACAATGGAGAAGATTTATTTGATTAGGAAATATATGGAGATGGCTCAGAGTCATTAGAAATCATATTTAGATCATCGTCAATGGTTGTTATTATTTTAGGTGACTGATCGTGTTTTTTAGAGGATCTCTCCAAGGATTAGACATCGTCACTTTGGGAAGTAGTAAAATTTATATCCTTGATACATTGGCCCCTTTGAGATAGTTGAACGGGTTTTTGAGGTGGCATATCGGTTGGCTTTGCCACCAAGGTCCAATGCAGTGCATAATGTTTTTCATGTATCTCCACTGAAAAATTATCAGCCTAATCATAACCATGTGATTCAATGGGATTATGTTGATATAGAGTTGGATTCTTCATTGATTCATATTCTAGTGCGGATTGGGGATACGCAAGTGAACGTATTGTGGGGGTAAAGCATCGGTCTAGTGCTGCTTTAGTGGTAACATGGTTAGATTCAAGAAGAGACATGGGAATGGGAGATGGAAATGAAAGAGAATTTTCCATACCTCTTTCATAGAAACATTTTTTCCTACATTCTAGGGACTGAGAGGCCAAGGGTTGGGATAATGTATTACACCTAGTTTCAAGTAGGTAACCCTTAATTTATTTATTTTAAGTATATAAAGTGTTTGGGTAATGTTTGAGAGGGTTTGAAAAACTTTTGGAATGTTTTTGGGGATTTTATATGGGTGAATGTTCTTTTAAAAGTATGTGGAAACCGTGATACTCCAATTGAAACTGTGCAAAATGAGACAAAGGCTAAGGGGAAGGTGCACGGGAAGGCACATGCTTTGTCCAAACCGTGCAGCCACCCATGAGAAACTGTGAATGGTGGGACAATGGACATTTTTTCATGGTTGGTGCACGGTTTATATAACCATGTGAGTCAAATATGTGAGGTCCTCCTTGAGGCAGAATATGGTGCACAATTAGTGCATGATTTTTCTAATTGTGTGACTAACCGTGCATGATTTAAAAACAGGATCCTAAAAAAATGGTTCTGGGTCGGGATTATGTTTTAACTCTTTTTCTGTCTCCAAACTGACTCTAACTCGATATTTACCCCTACCAAAGGTTGTGGAACCCTTCCCAATTGAATTAGAAGTGATCTAGAGGTGTTTATTGGTGCGTTGAAGCCCAACTCTAAATATAAGTCATTGTTTATGGTAGTTTTTAATGGTTTTTCTTAGATCTACTTCCCTCCATCTCTCTGTTTCTTAGATCTAGTCTGATTTAAATATATCTAAGGTTGTTTATTCCAATAATGGTAATATTTGGCCTTTTTGATGATAGGGTAAGAGATCTAAGTTGTGTTTTTGGAGATTCAACCTGGTTTCTAGACTGTTTTAGTTTCATTTATTGTTTTCTCCATAATATTGAGGTAGGTGGCTTTACTCTTGGCTCTTATATTTAGAACATGAAGGATTGGTTTCAAATTGGTTATTTTGTGTGAAATTAATTGTGAAAATTTTGGGCAATGATTGATGGAAACCTTCCTTGGTGTTGGTTTATGGTATTGTGAAAAATTAGGTGTTTTGGATAAAGGTGAATTTGGTAACATGTTTTTAAAATGATGATTTTAAAATTGTTATTTAGTTTTGATGCATGGAAAAGTGCTTTCAATAAAAGGATGGTTTTATTGAAATGGTTTTTTGAAATGGTTTTCAATAAATGGTTGGTTGGAAAAAGTTTTTTCAATAAAAGGTTGGTTTTATTGAAATGATTAGTTGTTATGGTTTTCAATAAAAGTATTTTTTATTGAAATGATTGAATTAGTTAGGAAAATATGGATTGTCGTGTGTCGGTTTAAATGATTATATTTGTGTGGAAGGGGATGAATATTGGTCAGGAAGTACCACCATCAAAGGGGATGGGTTATGGACGTGAAGTTCCACCATCAATGGTAAACACCGAGCTTCTGTTGTTGTGTGTGTGGGTGTGTGTGGAGGTGTGATGTAGAATGGGTAATGCCAATTGAATTCATGAAATGTTTGGAATGACTTGTTTGGTTGCTTTCCTTGGAACCTACTGTTGTTTTGAGAAATTTGTTTTATCATGGCACTTATTTTATGTTATTATATAAACTATTTACAATTTATTTATATAATTTTTTTTATATAAATGGGAAAACATGTTCTATCGTGGAGGTGTGAGTAGGAAATTAATTTGTGGAAAGCCAACTAAGTTTCATTACTCACCTCTGCTTTGACACATTGGTGATTTTTCAGATGTTGTTTATCATGACACAAGCAAAGGAAAAGTATCACACTTCTTTAGTTGTGTATCATGATACATGTGATATTTTGTGGAGTTGGAGCATGGAGCATGTTGAAGTTTTGGAGTTATGTGGTTTTCATTGAGTTTTTGAGTTTTCTCATCTATTGTGTACTTTGATGTTAGTTGTCTTCCAGTATGGTACTCTATTGTAGTTTGGTTTTGATATTAATGGTATTACCATGAGTTATTTTACTTCGTTATCATGCATCATTTTGTGGTTATTTGGTTATGGCATGTTTGGTTGGGTTGTTTATTTTCAAGGGGAAATCATTCATCATCTGTTAATGAATCTTTTGACATTTATTGTCAGCCTTTGACGCCTTGAGGATGTTGCTTAAAGCCAAGTAATTCCCTTTCGTCTTCTCAATCAAATGAGGAGGGACCAGATGTTACAAAAACCAATTCTTAGTGACATTTCAATATTTCCATTTTGAGATTTATTTACTACCATTGAGTGTGACTAAATTTTTATTGAGGACAAACAATGTCTTTAGTGTGGAAAAAATTTATTTGTACTTTATTATTTACGTTTTGATACATCCATTTTGAGGTTTTACTATGCCTCTATTGCTGAAATGACATTAATTTGGTTAATTATCACTTTTTGGTTAGTTTATAGTAATGTTGGAAGGTTAAAGTAATAAATAATTTTATTGTTTGATTTATTATTTCAATAAAAAAATTCATTATTTTAATTATTTATTAATTATTATTGGTTTTATTTTTTCAAATGTTAAATTGTTGTCTTTTAATGTTTCTCTAATTAATATTTATTTCAATGTTCAGTGTTTTTAATTAATTTTTACATTTTTTAGTATATATATTTTATTTATTTAATATTTAAATTTAAATTTTATTTGTTTAAATAATGTATGAAGTAGTTCCTTTAAAATTTTATTTCCTTTCTTTTAATTATTTCGATATCATTACTCTGGTTTTATTATTAATCTATTAATTATTTCATGATTTTTAATTTTAATCATTTAAGGATTTAGAAAATAAATTATTACCCATTTAATTTATTTAAATGTTAAAAAATGTTTATTTTACAAATCGGTCACGTATCCTAATTACTGGAAGCTGTTTCTCTTGCTATGGTTGGATTGCGAGCTCACGCGACCCGAGGTATGGCAGATCCGGTCGAAACCGAGTTCCCAAGGTGAGGACACCGCCATTCCTGATGGAGTTGCTGCCGATGAACCTATGGGCTCATTTGGCACGAGCGATTCGAACAGAAAATAAAGGATTTGAATGGAGAGAAATGGAAATCCCCCGTTTGCCCTTCTCAAGGTGATGTAGGGAAATGTGAGGGGACAGAAGGGGATAGAAATTGATTTCTCTTTCTCACGAGATTTCATTGATTTTCGAATCATCCCAAAATTGGGACGATTCATAAAGAAATATATCAGCCCGTTGCAATATTTTATATATTCCCATATTAGCCTTACGCCTCAATTTAAACACCCAGACCACCATTCCCACACTCCTTCCTATTCAACACCCAGACAATCCTCATACCGCCCCTCCATCAAAGCTACTATTTTTCGACAATCATTTTTCAGCCGACCACTTCATCTTCACACATTTAAAGCATCCATCTTCTTCATTATTTTATGTAATTTATTTGTTTCAATTTTTATATTTTGTTTTATAATGATATATTGATTTACAATTAGTTGATTTTTAGATTAATAATTTATACTTGCAACTTTGTTCGATTTCATTATAAGATTACTATTTAAATTATGAATCTATTAATTCTTTAGAAATTTATGTAATAGATATACAAATAGTCATACATATTGAAATGAGTATAAGAAAAAACAATGAATTGCAATCAACAAATTGTGTTTATTTATTGGTATATCAGTCATATTAATTAATATTTTTTTTAAAATTGCAGAAGTTCAAATTTTTATTAATTATTTTCAATTATATTTCATATTTTGGCTATCATAGATTTATTATTTAGTTTTTTTACAAAATTTATGATTTAAACTTTTTTTGTGACATTACTTTATTTTGTTACAATATTTTATTTTGTTACAAAATTTATTTTGATACATGTTATTTATTATTTATTGTCAATTTTATTTTTTTATATTACAAAATTTAATTTATTAATTTATTTTTTTATATTACAAAATTTTTGGTTTATCATAAATTTATTGTCAATTATATTTTATATTTGTACTACAGGTTTATCATATTTGTGTTATAGGTTTGTCATAGGTTTTCCATACATTTATTTTAGATTTATTATTTTGTTATATTACCAAATTTATGATTTATATAGTTTATAATGTATTTTACAGATTTATTATTAGGATGTATTATAAAATTTATTATTTATATAAATAAGTAAAATTATGAATATTACTGATGAATTATCTATAAAAAATATTTTTATTTAATATAGAATATTAATATTATAAATATTCTTTTATAAATTATATTAATAAATGTTTATTGTAATTTTTTATATGCAATATTAATTGTTTATTTTCTACATGTCATATTCCTTTATATTATAATTGAAAATTATATTTATCTCTTTATATTTGTTCATTAAATAAATTTTATTGAATCAATTTTTAAAAGAAATGTAGGCCTTATGGATCAAAAAGATGAAGCATTGAATAATCCTTTAATTAAATGGGACGTAATCTGGAAGATAGCAGTTGTTGAACTCATATGTCATGTAGTGGTCTTTTCGTATTCTTGTAAAATCTATCATCTTAAAAAACAGATAATCCAATCCATTGATTATGTAAAATGTCAAAAAGATCGTGTTGAACTCATGGATCAACATAAATGTTAAAATGGTTGTCGTAACATAATTCTTATGGGACCACAAGCCTTTTCAAATTTGTGTTCAATGCACGAAATACATGGTGGTATGAAACCGACAAAGTTTTCAACAATTGAAGAACGGGTTGAAAAATGTCTTTATATCCTATCAAATAATGTAAAAAATAGAAATTTTTCCTTTTTTTCGTCGATTCGGTGAAACAACAAGTAGAAATTTTCATGCTTTTTTGAGGGAAATTATTTCATTTGAAGATAAATTTCAATACCAACCTGATGGATCTGAAGTTTCTCCCATGATACTCAATAGTGGAATATTTAACCCATATTTTAAGGTAAATTTTATATAATTCAATCATTCTTTCAGTTTACAATTCTTATTATCTTTATATTTTAAAAAATTATCATAAAATATATTAATTGATAGGATTGTATTGGAGCATTGGATGGAACACATGTTCATGTCAAAGTTTCTAATAATGATGCACCAAGATATCGTGGTAGAAAAGGTTAACCCACACTGAACATACTATGTGCATGTACATTTGATCTAAAGATTACGTATGTATTTTCTGGATGGGAGGGAACCGCATCAAACTTGAGAATTATTAAAAATTCATTATCTAGATAATACAAATTGAGACTACGAATTCGTAATTTCTACTCAACTTAATTTTTCTTGTTAAAATAAGTAAATTTATTTATTTTGTGTAACAACATTTTTTATTTGAAATAGGAAAATTTTATCCCGTTGATGCAGGGTATATGTTATGGAGGGGCCTTATACCACTCTATAGAGGTGTATGTTATCATTTGAAATAGTACTCTAATCATCCTCCAGAAAATACTCGAGAGTTATTTAATAATCGACATGCTTCTTTACACAATGCTATTGAGAGAGATTTTGGCATTTTAAAGAAACGATTTCTAATTATATCAACTAAAATAGACTCTATGTACTCGGTGAAGACACAATAAAATATAATATTAGTTTTTTATATAATACACAAATTTCTAATGGGTATAGATCTAGATGAAAATATTCTTACCGAGGTGGATAATGACATTGAAAATCATTATGAAGTTGAACAAGAAGCTAGAGTGTGAATAGACACTGATGAAGATGCCAAAAAATGGGAGCAAATTAGAGATGAAATTTCAGCTCATATGTGGTTTGATTATGTTAATAATTTAAGATGAACTATTTTTGTCTCTTGTTATGTATTATTTTACCAATATGGTTTCATTATTCAAGTATGATATTCCTTGTTTTTTATTTTTAATCTTTATGATTTTATTTCATCTTGATAGATAGTTAGAAATATCAAATATTTTAAAACATTTCTTGATTATGACTATTTTGTATTAATTATTTTTAATTAAGGTTATTACAATGAGTAAAAAATACAAAAGGGAGAGGATTGTAAAAGAGAAAAGTTGTCAAGGACAAATCAGATGGACGATGGACTGATTGAATCTTTATATCATCAATATATTGAAGGGAACAGTATCAATGGTACTTTCACTACTTCGGCATACGATAATATTGTTAAATAAGTACGAGAGAAGTTTAACTTATCTTTGTATAAGGCTAAGATAATGAATCGACTTAAGACAGTTAAAGAAAATTTTTCTTAATGTTATGATTTATTTAAGCATACTAGTAGTTTTGCATGGATACCAATCACGCAAATGTATTATTCTGGTCCTGATGTATAGAAGGCATTAATTGAGGTATGCATTGTAATTTAATTTAATTTATGTTTTTTCCCTAAAATTTTAAACTATGCACAATCATAATAATTTTTTATTGTGTGTGTATATATATATTCTCAAAAAAGGTAAATCATTATGTTGAGAAATGGAAGCACCCTCCCATTGGTAATTATTAGAAACTGGCTAATATTTTTGGAAAAGATAGAGCGACAGGTGCAGACGCTCAAACCGCTAAAGAGAAAGGGAAAGAGTGGAACTACTCATCCAATAACACCAATGAAGATACAATTGAAGAGATTGATAAAATGATGTATCAAAATGAAGCAAACATGCATAATTTCAACTCAGTAGATGTGGATTCAGATGCAGTGCCTTCTCCAGGTGAAAATATTATGAAAAAAAGGAAATGAAAGGGCACAAATGGTAATGAAAAAGAAATTGAAATTCTAAAGACATCATTGAATGAATTTTTAGTTGTCATGAGGGAGGGAAATTCATATTTGGCCAGATCTCGAGGATGGTTAACAGGTAGAGAGGTGCATCAAGCACTACATGAAATAGGAATTGATCTGGAACTTATTACCGAGGCATATCTATTTCTTACCAAGAAGACAAAGAGGACAAGTCAATTCTTAAATTGCCCAGTGGAGTTTAGGATAGTGAATTTAGATGCTATGATGCATGATACTCAAAATTGTTAGTAACTATTAGTTTTAAACAATGTCATTTATTCAAGTTATGTCGTCTTGTGCTTGCAATGAAGGATGTTTTGGTTATTATTATTTTCTAAAATTTCGAATAATGGTATCATTTGATTAGATGCATTTATGTTGTCATCTTTTATCATTTAATTTGTTGTGTTATGATTATTTTATGTTTGTGGTTTGAATGATATATGACCCTGTTGAATTGTTTCCTTATTCGTGTTTAATTTTTAAAAAATTTGAGGTACTTATGAAATATCTTGTTCAGTACATGTATGATTATAATATTTTCTTAGATAATTTATACACGCTCATTGTAATGAGAAATACAATATATTTGATTGATAAATTCAAAGTTATGGTGTCTTGAATTTCATAAAAAAATGTTTGTCTTATTCATGGCTATAATATTTTCTTGAATTAATATTTATATAAATGAATCTATTTTTTATTATTAATAATAATAACAATCAATATTTTCATTGGTATCTAAATATTTTGTTCGATGTAAATTATAAATATTGATTTTTCAAAGTTCAACATTATTTATAAATAATAATAACAATCAAGTATAAATAATTTTGATAATGTGTATATAAATAATTTTGATTATAACTAATTATGTGTATATAAATAATAATAAATAATTTACAAATAATTCTGATTATTGATGATTTTGAATATAAATAATTATGATTATTTTGAATTAATAGTTTATATAAATAATTTATAACTAATTTTGAATTAATTAATATTTTCAATTAATAATTTTGAATTAATAACTATTTTGAATTAGTAAATATTTTGAATTTATAATTATTTTGATTTAATATTTTTCTAATTAATAATTTTTATTATATAATATTGATTACATTGAATTAATAATTTTGAATTAATAAATTATATAAATAATTTTGATTATCTTTAAATAATTTTTTTAAATTTTATAATTTGTATTAATATATGTTTGTTGATTAATGTTTACCTAATTTTGGTTATATAAATAATTTTTAACTAATTTTGAATTAATAAATATTTTCAATTAATAGTTTTTAATTAAAAACTATTTTGAATTAATAATTATTTTTAATTAATAATTTTGAATTAATAATTATTTTTAATTAATAAATTATATAAATAATTTTGATTAGTTTTAATTATTTTTTTTAAATTTTATAATTTGTATTAATATATGTTTTTAGATTAATGTTTACCTAATTTTGGTTATATAAATAATTTATAAATAATTTTGAATTAATAAATATTTTCAATTAATAATTTTGAATTAATAACTATTTTAAATTAGTAATTATTTTTAATTAATAGTTTTAAAATGATAATTATTTTGAACTAATAAATTTTTTTAATTAGTCATTTTGAATGTATAATTTTTATTACCTTGAATTAATAATTTTGAATTAATAAATTATATAAATAATTTTGATTATATTTAATTATTTTTTTAAAAATTTTATAATTTTTATTAATATATGGTTGTAGTTTAATGTCTACCTAATTTTGGTGATATGAAAGATAATGACTGATTAAAATTCAAATTATTATTTTTTGATTTGTTATACAAAAGGTAATAAAAATACATTTTTTTCAAAAGGTTATTTATGTCATTTAACATAAATTGTTGATGTTGGATAGACATGGTGGTAGGTGTGGTGTATGTGCGGATCTAATCGATACTTGTTTTTTATATTGAGCAAGTATACCCTTTAATTCCATGTGTATGTGTTATTTTTTATCAAAGGTTATTTGTGTCATTTACTCCAAAACAATTTCTTTTCTTTTCTTTTAAAAATCGTCACCAAACATGATGTAGAGAACTCCAAATCATTTCTTTTCATTTACTAAGTTATTGATCCAAACATGAGGCGAGAAATAAAAATCTTTTCTTTTCTTTTCATTTATTTTATAAAATATCAAATCATTTTTTCCTTTTACTAAAATCTCACCAAAAGCAGTGTAAGTCGATCGAGTCCGGTGACTAGGGATGGTCCAAACGATCTCGATCCAAGCTTCCATCGGTGTTTGTTGAAGTCGATGTCTCTTTGCTCGATGTTGAATATGAGATTACGAGCCTGATCACTAAAACTGGAGAAAGCTGAGATCCAGCCGGGTCTGCTGATGTCCTATCAAAGCCGCCACCGAGGAATTCTGCCGACCTTGTTGATGAAGTTTCGCGAGTCAATTTTGTTGAAGATGACAAATCAGTTTATGAATATAAGAAAATATGGGGATGTGTTTCCAAGCCGATTAAGACAGTGGTCAATCTCGATTCCCCTTTTATTTTTATTCCTTTCATGATTTGGTGAGCCAAATGAATGGGGATAGTTACAAAAATCTATCATCGAGACAAAAGACAATCACAAAACTGACTAAGATGAGTAGATCAGGGATATCGGATTCTGAAGTGATATTTGGAGAAAAATCAAGAACACTCTTGACTTAGCTATAGGATATGGAGCATGAGTAATAAGGTGTTCTCGATATAGAAGCATCATTATTCTTTCTCATCAAATTGTTTTCATGTTTCGAGATGCATTTAATTTATTGTTTTTCCTAATTCAAAAATGTGAACCTTATTTTCTTAAGGATTTTGGATTGAAACAAATTTATAAGATTCAATCTGTTCAATTTCAATCTCATAATCTCTTCAGTGAATTTTATGGATAGCAAGATTCATTTTAATTCATGATGAGCATTATTTTGATTATATGCACTGATTAGAGAGGATATAGAATCCATTGCCTTTGAGTATCATCCGAATTACCAAAAATTGTCAAAGGATGGTGTCTCTTTCTTCAATCAATGAACTTGTTTCTTCCTGAATTTGATTTACCATTCATTTTTAGGAGAGTTTAATGTACTTTATAGAACACTTTAATGCCTTTTAGGTATCTCTACTCATCTTCATTATAGTTAATGACACAATAGTGTTAATTGAAATAATGTAGAGAAAATAATTTTTAATCAGTTTAGGATGCTCTGAATTCACTTAAATTTATTTGATGTCAATCTCCCTCCCTCTCTCCCTTTCATCTGTCTTATTTCTTATCCACTAGCACATCACTACAACAAACGTTCAATTTTATTTTTGTTTTTTTTGCCCACGTCACATTCCTTCTCTTAGGTTCGATCCTTAATTACCATGATACTAATTGTCAGTAGTTTTTACAAATTTATAATTTTCCACATGTTCAATGATGTTCATGTCAAATTTTATTACCACCATGCATAGATAATTAAGTATGTAAACATCTTAACATGATATAATGTTTTCATCAAGAGAATGTTCTAGAACCTCAACTATGGTAGTATCCTCTGTGGGTTTCAAGAGAATCTCACCCACCTAACACCTTCATCGTTAGGTTGAAAACGTGATGGTTCGGGAATACCACATACATAGTACGGTCTCGACCCTCGAGCCTACACGTAGAGATCTCTAGATACCACAATCGACAAGTCCACTTCGTTTGGGGAATCCGGTAATGAAACTAATGACACAAGTTTCCACCACTGACCACTTTGGAAGCTCATCCCTGGAGCACGACAATCTTCACCATCCTATCCATAGGAAGGTGGATCAAGGTGTTGTCTAGGGATCCATCCCTGTTAAGGAGCTGACTAGGAGGGCTGCTGTCAAATGTTTTCACCTAAATCATCCCTGCATTGTTCCTCACTCACCTCATAAGGGAACCAACCATCAAATTTCCACCCTGGAAACTCATGAATGAGTACCAAGGATGTCTTACCAGGTGCGACGAGATGCGGAAAAACATGAGTTAGCTCATATCCCCACTTTCACTGACAAAGCCCATCAGAATATTTTGGCGGTGACTAGCGAGAAAGCTCATATCACTGCTCACTTGGAACAAGTATGCACACATATTCTCGTAGAAATCATGGGGAAGGCACATATACCTCTCCCTGGGCAAGAATCTAATTAGAGTACTCTAATTTAAAAAGGTGATAGGAGTGGGCTTATATATTCTCTTCAATTGAAGACATCTATTGGCAAATCATTGAGACACAGAACGTATATTCCTGCATACTTTCACCCACTTTTTTGATTTGTCACTACATTTTAGCAATATTAGAAGAACTTCGTCAGTATATTCCAGCATTGAAACAGATACTGGGGCATAAACGTATCCCTATACTGACAGGTTGAGCAACATATCTTCATGATCAGAATGAACCTGTGGATACTTCGTAGCAAGAGCACATTCTTTCTCTCATCCAAAAACAAGGATCATATCCATATTGACATATTCTAGTAAAGGACGAGGTAGAGGACCAGGCTCATATCCATGCTTCGACTGGGGCTCACCAATACTGTTTGGAATATGCCTCGGGATAGGTGCACATTCCTATCGAAAAATAGTAGTAGTATACTCAAAAGCTACAGGACTAGGCTCATATCATTGTTTTGACTGGGGATCACTAACTCCATCTAGAACATGACTAATGGAAGATGCAAATTCCTATCGAAAAAAGTGCAGTAACATACTCAAATGGTACAAGACTAGGTTCATATCCTTGTTCTGACTAGGGCTCACTATCTCAACTTGGCACATGCCCAAGTCCAGACACAAATTCCGGTCGAAAAAGGTCAGTGGCATACTCTCAAGGAATAAGACTATGCTCATATTCTTTATGAAACGTATTTTCATTCATACAATTTGGAAATCAACTCATACAAGGCTCATATTATTGTCGATGAAGCTACTCATCATACTCTAGAAGCGTACGGAAGCCAGGATCATATCCCTACTTTCATTGATGAAAGACAACTCCAACATCCTTTAGAGGCTGTATAAGAGAAGGCTCATATCCCTTCTCCCATTACGAAGTTCTATCAGTATATCCTAAGAGAGAATTCATATTTCAATCAGGCTCATACCTCTGTTTCAGCCAAGATTGACCAACATATTTTGATAACCACCCATATGCATTCTCATATTACTGCCGATAACACAAAAGCTCACTGACATACTGTATCAGCTTCTCAGCAGTGGGCTCATATCCTTGAAACACCATATGGTTATCAACATATTCTTGAAATAGTCATGTAGCATTCTCATATCCCTTCTCAACACCAAATGGTAGGCCGACATATTCCGACCACGACCCAGAATGTGGCTCAAATATCTGATCTACTCAATGAAAAAGACCTTGAGGTGGTACAATGAATATTTACAACACCTCAAGGGTTCTTTGACTCTTCAGCCAAAGAAGAAGGTGATAATTACCTTAATAGTCCTTCTCATGGTAGTGAAGAGATAGATCATAGGGACTTTACTGAAAATACATGTCGTGGAAAAATTCCCCACGACAATATCTATCTCAAACAAGGAAATCCTTCCTTTTCCTAAACACGTTCATATAGAGATTTTATTAACACACAGACAACATCATATATAGAGGTTCTCAAAATGTCTGAGACAAGAAAATATAGTTCCCCATTAACTATCAGAAACACCTCACCCCAGTAACCAGAAAACCCAAGCAAGTAATCTCTATGGTCTAACTAGGAGGAGGAATATGACTACAAAAATGAAGAGGTCGACATAATAAACCTCCAAACCATGTTCTGGACCATCACCCCCTTTAAAAATGACATCCAAGGCTAGATAGAGAAGGAGTGCATGCCTTACATGTGATAGAACATGTGGGAGACTCATCAATGGTTGAAGTCTAAAAACCTCCCTTGTCAGTGAAATGAGGTTATCCTCTAGAACATAAATACACTCAATTGTCAGCTGGACATGGTTGCATTCCCTGTATCATAGAATCCTGGATTGGAAGACCATAATATATTTCTTGGAATTGTTTGTCTCTGTTTCATAAGAACTCTCCAATGACTTATTTCTAGAGCCCCAACAAACATACGTATCTGAGGATGAGGTATGTATGGAGCGTTACACTTCACTATATACTGAGAACAATAATTATCCCTAGATAACACATCTTGAAATGTTATAGCCACATGAGAAATCATGGAACTAGGTAATGTGTGGGCTAGTTGGTCAATACAACAATACCCCTTCACTTCGGGGATGCGATGACATCATGAATGGATAGAGAGGGTCACTAGTAAACACCTATGTTGGACCTATAAACAAAATGGGAACACATATCAAACATGGAAGATGAAGTTGTGCACTTTTTGACAACTTCCCATAATATCTAACTCTCATCATAAGATTTCATTGCACACAGCTCATATACACATACAAGAAATCCAAATCATATGGATTGCAATAATAGTAGCCATATCAATCATTCAAGAGTGAACCCATCTGACAGGACTTAGGGCATTTTTACCACCACACCATCTTCAAGGATTGTCAAACCCTGAGAGGATCCTAGAAATATAGGTGGAAGCTGCAGACCAACCCCAGCTCGCAGTGCTGGGTGCATTTTTATATCAGTCACCACCACTAGGTTCATCACACCCCAATGGGGTCCTAGAGAAATCAACATCAATTGAAGATCAACCCAATCCCTTAAGGCTTGGGTCATTTATAAAATCAGTTTCCATCTCTAGATCCACCATATCCTTTAATTGTGTCCTTAGATCCATGACAATAGGATTAGAAAGTCCTAATAGCAGACACGAATCATCCCCAACCCATAGGGTTTGAGGAATTTTTATCATTATCATCATCCTGAATGGTGTTAGACTTCGCCAGGATGGGTTGAAAATATCTATAGTCGGCAACCAAGACGTTCCTCTTACCGTGAGTCATAACTTTTTCATTTGGGGAAAGTTATACACTCACAACTAGAATCTTTCTTAATATCACAAGTCACATACCCAGACACGAGGAACATAATAAAAAGGCAATCAAACCTCATATGGGTTGTATGAAAAAATTCCCCTAATGGACAAGGTTTAGAGAAATGTCCCTGATACAACCCCTGAAGGAGAGTATGTCACACTCCAACCTATCTATTATTATATTTTATTATTTTCATTGGGTTTTAATTTTTTTATGAGGTTCAGGTTATATCTTGAAAGTGATTTTTGAGTTTTGTCAAAAAATGCGTGTTTTTGAGTTGACGTCGATGGGTGCACGGGTGGAGCACATTTTGAAAACCCCACACGGATCTTCCCATGCATCTGTACTATCTGCCTGCTTTCGAAAAAATTAAAATGGGAAAATTTATTATTTTTATTTTTATAATTTTTTATTAAAATTAAATGATAAATATTATTGTTATCATTAAAAGTGCTATTAATATTAATATAATAATTAAAAATGTTGCTAATATTATTTTTATTAAAAATGAAATAACTGTCATTATTTTCACCATTTAAAACTATTATCCTTTTCGAGGGTTAACAACATAGTTTCCTGACATTTAAAACGAAGCGAAGCAATTAACGATGATAGTAATATTATAAGTGTTTCAAATGATAATATTGTTATTATTATTAATTTTGTTCCTGTTTCTTTTTTTAATTATTAAAAAAATTATTATTATTATTATTATTATCATTGTTAAAGAGGTTTTTTTATTATTAAGTGTATTATTAATTTTTTTGTTATTAATGTTATTATTATTATTATTATTCTCTTCTTATTATTATTTTTATGTATATTTATTATTATTATTATTATGGATGAATGTTTTACTTTGTTTTATTCATTTGTTTTGTTTTATTATTATTATTTATACCCTTACCATAATTAAGGTGGCTCCCCCTCTCTCTGCGCACCACCACCCCCCTCCCCATCCCTGCGCCGTCTCTAGCACCCAGTCGCGGCCTTCCTCTGCACCAGTCGGAGCGGCCTCCAGCTTGGCTGACACGCCTCCCGTTCGGCCACCGCTCCTCCAGCCGCTGACCACTAGCAGCCACCCTTTGTGCCTTCGCCTCTTACCCATGACCTTCAGCACGCCCCACCTAACCCACGACTGGCCTCCCTTCTCCGAAAATCGCCACTATCGGCACCACCCTTCAAGCCGACGGTCGCCCCTTCTGGTGCCTCTGTGCAGTGTGAGACCCCATGCTGGCAACCCTCCAACCAGTCCGAGACCACCATTGGCCAACCCGCAACCCCCGATATCCCTTGTTCAGTATGCACCACCCCCGACCATTGACTTCCGACAAGCTTCCCCCTACTAGCATCGCCCCCTCGCTGGCGTTTCCCCCTTGACGACATCCTCTCCCTCCGGAGATGCGCTACCCTTTCGGTAAGGGGTTCTTGGTTGTGTTTTCCTTGAGAAGATTTATTATTATTAATTTGATAAAAAAACCCTATGTTTTGGTCTTCAATGTTGTTGCGTAGGGTTTAATTAAGGTTGGGAGCATGCGGTTGAGGTGCGAGTGAGATCACACACCGGTTTCATGCATGCATTTTAATTTTGAATTGGAGTTGAGGTATGAACCCTTTGCGCGTCACCTTTAAATTTAAGATTTCACTGAGTTATTTCTTTCCCAAACCCTTAGTTATTATTTAGTGATTTGGAATATTTTTTATAGTCAATCATTGTGATATGCGGTGTTTTGGTTATATTGATTTGATCATTTGGTGTAAATTGTTAAATAGTGCACATTCTTTTTATTTAAAAATTCACTGGATGGTTTTGCAAGCAATTGGTATTTCTTTTTCTTAAAACATGTTTTGGTTTAGAAGTATAAACGTGATGCTGAACTTGGTAATTGAACTTCCTCAAGAGGACCTTTGGGTTATAGTATCTAAAGTGATGTGTGGATAGTTTCAAAATGGATTTTTGACGTGTGATGTATTTTTATTATGTTGTGAAATTAGTTTATTTGAATGTGAAAGTCATGTGTTTTATGTTTAGGAATGTTGGGGATCTATGGTTGATCATAAAATTGGGTTTGAAGGGGTTTTTGGGTGTGTAATGCTGTGATATACCTTTTGAAAATTGTTTTATAAATTTTAAAGTGGTTTAGTAAATAGTGTGGATGGTTTATGTTGTGTATTGAAAACATGTTGAGGTGGTTTTTTGGAGTTGTTTGTTCATTTGGATTGTTTTAAGTCTGTGTTTGTGTAATTTCAGTTATTGTGCATTTTTTGAAGCGCGTTTACGAGGTAACCCCGCGATATTGTGGTCATAAGCTTGTGCTTGCTTGCATGCTTGTGGGAGGCTTGTCGCATCATTGTGTTTGGACAATGAGCTGAGGTAGGCCCCCCCACAACACTCTCATTTAAATTTAGAATTTATTAATTACTTTATATTTCATTGATTTCAATAAATGATAAATAGTATTAGAAAAATAATTTTGGAATAATTGTTTCTTTTAAATAAAGATGTTTATTTTATATATTGCATTTAAATTATTTTCTTGATGAACTGAAGCAGAATAGTGAAAGAATGCTTATCTGGCCTTTGAACACAATTCAAATATTTTCATGTGTGGTTCTGGTTTGTTGGTAAATGCTTTCTTCTGACACTTGAGAAAATGGTTTGGTTTTTCTTGAGAAATGGTGTTTCTTTTAAAATTTGAATCAGGCCCATTTGGCACTCTGATAAAATAAACTATTTTGAGGAATTTTTCGTTGAGGTAACTCAGGGGTGATCTCATTGTGTACATCGAATGTGAGAGTTATTGTGTGTGATGTTTGTGCATTGTGACTGGTTACTTGATTGACATTGTTGACTCAACCCTTTATATTACACGTGTTAACATAAGTACCTAGCGTAGTAAGTGAATCTTCTGAGAATGATTGTTTCACTATTTTAGATTACACAATGGATAGTGGCCGTTATTGCGATCATTGCTCTACTAGAGGATTTGGCCCCTCGGTTAGGCCATGTAGGGCATCACTGGATGTTAGGGCATTATGACGTCATTGAGCAGGTCATGCTTTCAGGATGAGTCACATGTATAGTACGTTTTTGGATTGTTCACGAGCTCCTAGGTTCCACCCACGTTTTATTTAGTGTTTATTTGTATGTGGCAGACAATTGAGAGGCCTAGTTCGGTTGCGGGTTCTCATCTTCTACTCTCCCATTGCCCTTATTTTATGTTGAGTATTGGGTGTGGTTTTTCTCTTATCTAACAACTAAAATTTGGATTTCTAAATTGTTCACGAAATTGTTTTTATAAAATGTAATTCACCCTTTCCCTTCAAACATTAAACATGTTTTAAATTTAAAAGGGAAATTGGCTATTACTTGTTTTGGAAATGTAAGTGTATGTTGAAACCCGTATTTTATTTAATTTAGTTCAAACTTGGAATAAGTAAATTCTATATTTAAAGGTAGTTCTTTGAGAAGAGATTGTTGGGCATGCATATTGAGTTTTAATAATCATGCGTAGAGTGTTTTCATGTGTTTAGTTTTTGTCGCAAGTTTGACTCGAGCCTGTTCACTGAGGGAAATAGTTGGTTGTGGATTGGTGAGTGATTCTCGGGATCACGAATAGTTTTGGACATGGTCAGGTTAGTGCGTTGTTGTTTTCCGTTCATTCTTTTTAGTGTGATTTATTTACTTTGCGGCGTTCGATTTTTTTTTTCTACTTCTTAGTTTAGTTAATTTGGGAAAAATTGTTCCCATTGTTCTCTTTTGATTCACTGGCACTTGTTGCCAACTCGGGAGGATTGGAAATGCCTCTCGGGCTATGCCGCGTATCGGCTCGAGTTACCGGTTCAGGGTCGACTCGGGTTTGTTCGTGACCCAATTGTATCAGAGCAGGTTTTCTCTTGAGCAGACGTTGTTTTTCAGAGCACCCATCGTTATTTGGGATTGTCATGGTAGAAAGAGTAGAATTATCGGGACTCGAGGTGTTTGGATGTGAAGGAAGTCATGAACCCTTGCGCATTCCAAACCTCGGTTTACCAAGGGATGTTTGGGTTTATCAATGTCCTTTGATTCATATGGTTTTTTTGTATTGGGAAATGAAATGTGAGTTGGTCCAGTGACCTCCGTGAGCTGGCATGGTCTGGAAAGCCATGTGGAGCCAGGGACATTACCATAGAGTACTCCTTGTGACAGTGGCATGACTGGGGTATGACCGCCAACCATATGTTCGAGTCACCCATCGACATTAGTTTCCCCTAGTGAATTTTTTGGGTCTTCTTTAATTCTAAAAACTGTTTGTAATGTTTTATTTTGGAGATTGTGAAAGGATTAATTGAAAATGGAGATGACCATGTTTTGACTAAACTCTCTGTTTCCTTGTTCCTTTTTGTTCACCCACACAAAGGTTCGATGGATGGACAAGGTGTAGCTTTGGGTGGTGGATCCTTAGCAAATCATCCAATTGATCAACCTATAGACTATGTTCTGGAATTCCGGAAGTTGAAACCTAACCTATTTTGTGGTCAATAAGATCTAATTGAGGTGGAGGAGTGCTTGTGGAAGATTGAGAGTAATTTCAGTTTCACTCGGTTCTCTGAGTCATTGAAGGTGAAGTTGGATACCTTTGTGCTTGAAGGTCAAACCTGGAAGTGGTGGAAGTCCGTGTCTCGAAGAAAGCCTCGAGAAGATCTCACATGGGGGTTCTTCAAGTCTTCATTTATCCGAAAAAAATTTCTAAGTTTATGAAGATGAGGAAGAGGATGAAGTTGTGTTATCTTCAGTAGGGTGTTGAATCGGTACTAGAATTATATCCACATTTTATAGACCTAGTTCTGTACGACCAATGGTTTGTTGCTAATGATCTCGGGAAGGCTCGACAATTTGATTCTTGACTCCAACCTAAACTACAGTCAAACGTGGTAGAGGCCAACCTAACCACCTTCCCGGATGTTGTAAGACAAGCTTTCCTCACCGAAGCTGAGTTAGCAGGAGGACTTGAGCTGGTGAATCCTCCTCTGGCCTTGGGTAGCAGTGCAGAAGATAAAAATAAGAAGAATGAGAAGCAGCCTGATCCTGGTGGTACTGGTAGAGGAATAAAGAGGCCTTCATACCGTCAGTCATCTTCTACATAGCGCAATTCCTTCATCTTTCCCCAGTGTGGTAAGGAGGGACACAAGAGACTAATGTGCCTAAGTGCTCCGAGACCCTGCCACACCTGTGGATATCTGGGTCACTTGCAATGATTCTACCAAGGTATTTCCAAGAAGCACGCTGAAGCCAGACCTAGCTCATTGAAGGTCACCTCAATCCATTAGCAGGAGTAGGGTGACGTTTGGGATCAGTTTGGGGTTTCTCTTTGTTATGTTCCTTGTATGTATTGGTCATCTCTTGTAGCGTTTTGTGGTGTTTTTTTCCTTCAGTTGTAAGAATGATTATTTTTGAACCTCTTTGAATATTTTTTTTATTAGAAGTCTGTTTGGTGGAATTCTGGTTTGTGTGTTGTATTTGGGAGAATTCTAAAGCATGACTATGAGGCAAGAGATACTTCAATCATCGGTGCTCCAGCCACAGGTCCCAGAGTGAAGCTGGAGTGTAGTTAGGAGAACCCCAATGGTGAAAAAGGTCCATGGTTTAATATCTTTCTTTAGTGTGGCATGGTTTGTGTTCTTCCGAGGGTGCAACGTTGTTGACATAATGATGATGATAGATTTGACCCTCTATCAGTTCGGACCTTCTCTTCTTCCCCCTCGTGGTGGGGGTTTTTGGTCCGTGAAGAAAGTTTTCATGTTAGGTTAATCTCACCAGTTCTTATGGTGGGGAGACCCACAGTGGCTGTTACTGAGTTACACTGAATGTAATTTAGTGTTACCCTGATTATTATAGTGGGGAGTCCATTCGGGCCTCCCCATGTCAGTATCAGAGTTCCAATTCGAGTATCGTTTGGTGGAAAGTGGTCTCACGTGGAACCACATAATTTTATGTACATTATCTTGGGTAAACGTCGGGATTGGAGTACACCCAATGGTTCCATTGGACTAAGATTATATGGATAAGTCTCAAAGGTGATTTATGTTCATTCTTTTATTGGTTGAAATTGATGGTTTGGGTTCTATTTGGTGACCGTTAAGGTTGTATATGTTGTGTTTCATGTGTTTTTGGTGTTTGTATGGATATATCAACTGGAGGATCTTAAACATTTTGTGGGGGTGACACATGAGAAGTTTTACCTTTGGGTCTTGATCTTGTGGGGGCTTTCTGAGGGTGGAAAGCGTTATGGTGGGGAGAATTGTCACACCCCGACCTATCTATTATTTTATTTTATTATTTTCCTTGTATTTTAATTTTTTTTGATGAGGTTTAGGTTAAATCCCAAAAGGGATTTTCGTGTTTTGTCAAAAAAACGTGCATTTTTGAGTTGACGTTGATGGGCGCATGAGCAGAGCACGTTTTGAAAACCCCGCATGGCTCTGCCCATGTATCTACACGATCCACCTACTTTCAGAAAAATTAAAATTGATAAAAAATTTATTGTTAATAATTTTATAATTTTTAATTAAAATTAAATGATAAATATTATTTTTATCTTCAAAAGTGTTATTAATATTGATATAATTATTAAAAATTTTGCTGATATTATTTTTATTAAAAGTGAAATAACTGTAATTATTTTCACCATTTCAAACTATTATCAGTTGCGAGGTTTAACCACATAGTTTCCAGAAATTTAAAATGAAGAAAAGGAATTAACGATGATAACAATATAATTAGTGTTGCATATGATAATAATAATAATATTATTAATTTTGTTCTTGAATCTTTTTGTAATTATTAAATTTATTATTATTATTATTATCATTATTAATGAGGTTTTATTAAGTGTAAATGTTATTATTATTATTTTTATTACTCCTTTCTTATTACTCTTTTTATGTATATTATTATTATTATTATTATTATTATTATGGATGAATTTTTTAATTTGTTTTATTCATTTGTTTTGTTTTTATTTCTTTTTTTACCCTAACCCTTATTTAGGCAGCTCCCCCTCTCTCTACGTGCCGCCACCCTCTTCCCCTTCCTCGCTCCGTCCCTAGCACCCAGTCGCGGCCTTCCCCCGCACCTACCGGAGAGACCTCCAGATTGGCCGACTCGGCCTCCCGTCTGGCCTGTACTCCTCCTCCAGCCACCGACTTCTATCATCCACCCTCTGCACCTCCACCTCCTACCCACAATCTCTAGAACAGCACACCCAACCCACATGCAGCCTCCCTTCTCAGGAAATTGCCACTGCCAACACCGCCCTTCCAGCCGATGATCGCCCCTTCCAGTGCCTCCGTGCAGCATGAGAACCCCTACCAGAAACCCTCCAACCTGTCCGAGACCACATTTGGGTGACTAGTAGCCACCCGACATCCCTTATTCAGCATGCACCTCTCCTCGACCTATGGCCTCCGGAGAGCTGCCCCTCGCCAGCGTCGCCCCCTCACTGGTGTCGCCCCTTCACAGTGTCCTCTCCCTCCAGAGACGCCATACCCTTTCGGTAAGGTGTTCTTGTTTGTGTGTTTCTTGAGGAGAGTTATTTTTTTTCTAAAACCCTATGTGTTGGGGTTTAAACATGTTGCGCAGGGTTTAATTATGTTCTGGATCATGTGGTTGAGGTGAGAGTGGGATCACGCACCTGTTTTCGGCATCCTTTTTCATTTCAGATTGGAGTTGATGTATGAACCCTTTGTGTGTCACCTCTAAATTTAAGATTTCACTGAGTTAATTCTTTCACACTACCCTATGTTATTATTTAGTGATTTTTTATATTTGTTATAGTCAATCATTGAGATATGCGGTGTTTGGGTTATGTTTCTTTGATCAATTGGCGTAAATTGTCAAATAGAGCACACTATTTTTATTTAAAAATTCATTGGTTGGTTTTTCCAGAGATTGGTAATTATTTTTCAAAAAACATGATTTGGTTTAGAAGTATAAATGTGATGGTGACCTTGGTAATTGAACTTCCTTGATTGGACCTTTAGGTTACGGTTTCTAAAGCGTTGTGTGTATGGTTTCAAAATGAATTTTTGACATGTAATATATTTTTATTAGGTAGTGCAATTAGTTTATTTGACTGTGCAAGTCATGTGTTTGTGTTCTGGTATGTTGGGGATCTGTGGTTGATCATAAAAGAGGTTTTTAAGGGGTTTTTGGGTGTGTAAAGTTGTGAGATACCTTTTGAAAATTGTTTTATAAATTTTAAAGTGGTTTAGTAAATAGTGTGGATAGTGCACGTTGTGTGTTGAAATCATGTCGAGGTAGTTCTTTCGCGTTGTTTGTTCATTTGGATTGTTTTAAGTCTGTGTTTGTGTAATTTCAGTTATTGTGCATTTTTTTGCAGTGTGTTTAGGAGGTAACCCTGAGATATTGTGGTCATCAGCTTGTGCTTACTTGAACGCCTGCGTGAGGCGTGTCGCGTCATTGTGTTTGGACAGCGAGCCAAGGTAGGTCCCCCCACTTCACTCACCATTAAATTTAGAATTTATTAATTGCTTTGTAACACCCCAAGATTTCATAGTGTGTTATTTCTTCAAAATAATTCAATAACTTGCACTACACGCAACACTGAGTTCAATCACACCATGAATTACAAAAAAAAAAGCCATTCAAAAGATGTTATGAATAGTATCATCTAAATTTTAAACTTTATATAATCCTTATAATTTTAGAATCCATATTATGAGTTTCTTAGATATAATGCAAGAACAAATTCATTTTCAGTATTGCACTTTTATCAACTTTTAATAGTGAACCCTTTTTAAATACAATATTTTAAACTTTTTGACTAAATGGGGACATCAAAAATTTAAAATGAAACATCCCAAGCTTCCACAGTACACTTTCTTTGAATAATACAGTAGCGTGTGTTATACGCAACCTTGAGTTTTAACACACACCACATCAAACTAGCCGTTATGAATAGTAATACCTACTTTTTAAAATTATACATATTTTATATTTTAAAATGGACTTCATCTTTGGATTCGGAATATCGAATTTAGCCTAAGGTGAAATTTTGGTACATTTCGGATAACTTTCATATTTTGATGAATAGTGAAAATTACTAAATTTTAATTAAAAACAACTTTTTTAATCAAAATAATTAATAGTGATAAATTATGAATTTTAGTAGTTTTAAAGTATATTTAGAATATATTTTTACCATTTAATATAATGTTGGTCATTGGACATAATTTTACAATTAAACCGAACATAAACAAGTGTCAATCTTTTGATAGTTATTATCTCTTAAAAACACGCTTGTTGTTTTGACAGCGGGAATTAATTTTAAATTAATTTCTGCCACTTATGTGTTTTGAATTTAGAAAAATGGATTCCATATTTGGAATCAGGATGTCCAAATTGTGTAAATAGGTAACTTTTATTTTTAGACATTTTGAATAATTACTGTGGTAAATATTTTATTTACCATGGTTAAGGGTAAATTCGGTAAATAAGGGTTAAACAATAATATTATAATAATACAAAATTACCCTAAAACGTGTCCTAACCTTATTGGTGGACACATACCCGACCATGAGCATCCTTGGGTTAATTTGGGGACCCCTTGGAGCCACTTGTATGTGGTAGGGACACTTTATATTAATAAAGGTAAAATAAAAATAAAAATGGCATAAGCTTACATCTTTTAGAAGAACAACTTTTACATAGGGTTATACATGTTGGATTTTCGATTATAAATATTAATTAGAAAGATAAAAAGATTTCCTACATAATGATATTTTATTTATAATTTTTAGACATTAAATAAGTTATTTTACTTATGACACAATGATGATGCGGTAATTACTATAATAGTGAAAAATTAAAATAATTGATATTATAAATACCAAAATAAATATAATATGAAACTTTTAATGAATTAAAATAATTTTATAGGATAATATGATACATTAGGATTTATTGTATTGACTTTTTTCGAAGTAATCAATCTGTTATGAGTTTCAAAAAAATCAAATATTGAATAGTGTCAAAATTGATATAAAAGAGTTCTTAAAACAAATATTATATAATTAATTGATATTAAATTCCTAAAAATCTAAGGTTCAGCCAATAGACTTATATCATGATAGGTTAATCATTAATGGACCACTTGGGGGTCGCTTGGATGTATATAGTAAGTTTATTAACCATATTATATAAAACTACAAAGAGACATTGTAAAAGTGAAACTAATTAACTTAGAGTTAATACTTAAAGATAAGGTTAATATAAGTACCCAAACCTGTCTAACTTCTATTGGTTGAGTTGTTTTCGACCTATCTCCACCTTAACATTTAAATAATCAACTTTTGTGCCATTAGAAACCGAATATGAAATTATTATAAATTAATATTTCTAGCTTTTCCAAAGGTGCCCCTCACCCCTCTTATAAAAGGGCACTCCTCCTTCTCATTTCTTCACACCTCTAAGCCATTTTGGTTCGGCCAAACTCTGCCCAAATACTCTCCCAACATTCCTCACTACAACCTAGAGGCCTTAGTTTGATCAGAAAGCCAACCTAAGGATCCCTTTTGATCAAATCAAAAGGAAGAACCCGAAGAAGAGGTAATGATTTCACCACCCTTTTCCAAGTTCCTTTCTTCTTCCACTTCCTCTTTCTTTGTTCTTACCATTCTAAAATAATAACTCCAGTATCTTACATATACTGTGATGTTATTATAAGTATGGTACAACCATATTCAGTATTCTATCCACCCTTTGAATAACATGTCACCATATGTGCGTACGTACGGCTTACCGTCTCCACGTCGTGGTGTAATTGTTATTCAATATAATATTATTTGGATGGGTATAATAATGATGTGTAACTCATGTAAATAATAAATATAACATGTTAATGATTCTGTATATCTTATATACCATTCATTTATATATTATTTTAATATCAAAAGAATGATATTGTCGCTCGTGCGTACGTACGGACTACCGTCTCCACGAACGCGATGAGATTCATTCTCCATCGTAACCATTCAAGTATAATTATCATTTGATGATTTAAAAATGATTTTTAAGTACTAGATATCATTATGGATATGAATAAGATACAACAACCATGGCTTATGTAACAAAACATATAAATAAAATGAGTAAGTTAACACCCGAAACGACGATAATTCTAAGATATTATTAACAAATCAATGTTAAAAGATCATATATGATATCATATTAATATATATGATTCTTTTATAATTTAATAACAATTATTTCACCATTATACATGATGTTAACCTACCCCATCCAAGGAAAAGTACAAGGTAAGGGTTATTTCACAATCTCTTCATTATCTGAGGTTGTTTATACATAATAATCTACTGGGATATCTTTATCATCCACATCCATGTTTCTTAAAGATGTATTTCAAAACATTTTTTACTATTTACAAGAATATGGGTTAAAGTCATTTATACCCTTGTTTGACTTTTTATAAGATGTTTATAAAGGATTCTTTCCGTCGTTTTCAAAACAAGGTCCTTTTTAACCTTTTCGACAGAATTGAGGTAAGAATGTTTTTTTAACTTATACGGCGGGTGCGGTTATTTTACGCCGTTATAAAATTTTCGAAGCTTTCCTTACAGGCCTATAAGAATATTTTCAAAGAAAATGTTTTATTTTATAAATATATGTCTCTTAAATGATTTCAAAATAGAAAGAGATATTTCTTTAAAAAGAGTTTTGATTTAATCTATGTCAACATCCTTTAATGGATTTTATGCTTATTTGAGGATGATATAATATGATACAGAACTTTTATATTGTATTGAAGGTTTTGTGATATGTTTGACTGTGGATGTGCTATTTTTTATATATACCATTCATGGTTTATGGTGAAAGTATTGACATTTCGTATGCTAGTTTAATACGAATGTTTCTGTTATGTTTAAACCTTTTCATATGGGAATGCATTGGACTTAATATGTGACGGGTGGAGCCCGCTATAGCTCCTCGATGCATCGGTAGGTCTCATGAGACAAACTAGTGTCTTGGCACAAGGCCTTGACAAAATCTTATTTGTAGTCTTGGCACGAGGCCTTGGCTATGAGTTTATGATAGTCTGGAATTATGCATTCCAACATTATGAAAGTGGTAATTGATTTTTGCATGTGATTATTCGATTAGTAGAATATCCATGTGAATAAGTAAATGGAATTATTTCATTTTATTTATTCCATACCATGTTGAAAGTTCATGTTTGAAAGGCTTTTGTTTTAGTTATACATTGCTTTAAAAGTTTATTCTTATTTATGAAAGTTTCCGCTATTTTGTTATCCTTACTGGGCATTTGAGCTCACCCCTTTTATATGTTTTATTTTTCCCAGGAAGTGAAGAAGTAAATTATGAATGACCTGCAGGGATATTATGTGGGGATATGAGTGTGGATTATGGAGACATTATGTTGTTGTAGTAGTTTTTCATTTTATGATGTAATGTAAACCTTATGAATATATCTAGTGTTTCCAAGGCTACTAAACCAATCGGTCTTTCGAGATTTGATCTTTCTTGTGATCATGCCAATGTTACAAAGTAATGCACCGACTCTGGGTAGCTGGGGTCGGGGCGTTACAGTTGGTATCAGAGAAAGTTTAGTACAAACCTTGGAAGCTAGACTTAGATAAACTCTGATTAGAGCACGTAGACCTAAGATGAACTTTGAGGATTAGTATAGAATAACTTCCTAGAATTTTGGTATTGTAGAGATTTTGTGAGTTTTCCGAGCAATACATCCCTGTCTGGATACGAGCAGGTAGAGGCGGCTCTGGCACAGATGTACCTAGGGGTAAAACCCGAAAACACCGCTTTGAGCTAGACTCGAACGGGAACTGGTGCACGACAACGGGCCTTGCTGCACTCTTGGTTACGACACTCCCGGGGGATATGCTTAGGATAATTCTCATTTTCTTTACAAACCATTATGAAGGGTTTATGAGTATATACTTCCTCAAAGAAAACATTTTTATGATTATGGATTATATCCATAAATAGTTCAATTTATGTTAAGTGTTTTATAAGAATGGGATTATGTATTTTGACTGATAAACTAATCTAGTTTATGCCATTGTTTAGAAATGGCGCCCAGTAGAAGGAATGATAACTCCAGAAATGCACATGATTCAAAGAGAAGGAAGGATCATATCACTCATGGTCTTAAGCTAGAATTTATAAGAGAAATAGTCTCCCATGTATTATCATCATTTGAAGAAATAACATCATGTGTATATAAGATAAGTAAAGAGTTTACTGAGTCCTATGGCTTTGAAGGGAAGCAAGAGAAGAAAAGGATGGAAGAGATAAAGATGGATAAAGTGAAGAGGGAAAAAAAGAATTTTCCCATATGTGGTAACTGTGGAAAGAAACACCCTGGAACTTGCCTGAAAGGAATGGGAATTTGTTATAAGTGTGGAGGAAAAGGGCACAAAGTACATGCCTGCAAGGGTAAGAAAATGGTTTCAAATGTACAATGCTTCCTTTGCAAGGAGTTTGGACACTACGCGAACCTATGTCCCAGTCATCAGACTATGCCGCAAATGATGCTATTGGATAATAATCAAGTTATGATACTACCACAGATGAAGAGGAATGATTAGAGTTATTATGTTGATTATATCAATTGAGTGTTGTATCAACAATGTACTTGTTATAATAATTATGGAGTATATAAGGATTGTACTGCAGTACTATTTAATTAAGGACTTGAGATGGTGTGGAACAAAGAAAAGTGACTCAGTAGCAGGTTAAATGTTTGGAAAATATATGGTTGAGAGAAAGATAAACCATAATATGGTTCAGATACCGAGGTGGTGATTTTAGAATAATACATGATTGATTTGGATAAATTATATTGGATATTATTGACTACCTTGAAGCTGATTAATGATTTGTATATTCCATCATTGTTGGGGTTTAAAACATTTTTGGATTAATGAAGTATATCCAGCATTCTATATGGAATAAGGGAACATGAATGTAATCAATAAGGAATATGGTAATACATGATGAAGGTATTCATATGCTATTACGGGGTAAAAAGGATCTATATTATGTTTACCTTCCTTATAAATGTTGGACTGTGAGTTTGGATAGAAGTATTTTGGATAGTTCTAGTTTGGATTATTTTGGATTTCCATAAAAGGACAACCCGAAGGTCGGGCGACAACCCATCGCGTCCGGCAAGGCTGTGAGACTTGAACCCGCAACCGAAGGGCGACAAGGGTGTATCACCTACCACTGGCCCACGAGATGTCCTGGATTAAATAATGTTGTTTTTTTTAAAGATCTGGTAGATGAATTATAAATTCATTTATTTTGGAACCCTGTACGAATAGTATAAATAAAAAAAATTACATTCTATTATCTTTTAGAGTGAAAGATGAGTTTGTGGTAGAAATTTATTAATGGATAAAACTATAATTATAAAGTAAGTATATCTCCTTATGATCTTAGCCAATCTCATAAATATATTCCTCAACATTAATAAAAGGAACTTAGAACAAAAATGTTGTCCTAGATGGTACCTTAAATCATCACTAATTCATGGCTTTGGGATTGTTGGCCTTTTCATAGCCATGTTCTCTACCACTCTCCATCAAATAATTGATGGTTAGATTTCTCTTCCATATCCATATTTTCTTACATGGAACCCTAGTATGTATTATTTTCGGTAATCTTCATACTTTCCACTCTTTATTTTAAATAGAGGCCTCGTTAATTCATTTTTCGATGTGGGATTTCAACTATGATATTTTGAAACGCCAAAAATGTGTTATCCTAATACCCTATGTTTTGTTGAACCGATGGTATTTAAAATCATCATAGATTGATGAATTTAAGGACCTCAATTATACACTTGTTTGTGATTGATGATCTCAATCACTACCTATAAATATTTACGTTTTTCCTCCAATTATATGTCTCTAATTGCCACCAATGTTCTCCTAATCGAGATCATAATTTGGTGGTGACTCTTTCATTTCTCTTTTACTCATATTAAGACTAAATTTTAGTAACCTAATTTCCGATGTGGGTTTTCCCACAAATATATTTTCTATTTTAAACCTTTTATTTTCGAAGAACAATTTCAAATTGCGAGGACGCAATTTATTGAAGGAGGGGATAA
This sequence comes from Viscum album, assembly GCA_963277665.1. Taxonomy (NCBI): domain Eukaryota; kingdom Viridiplantae; phylum Streptophyta; class Magnoliopsida; order Santalales; family Viscaceae; genus Viscum; species Viscum album. The sequence goes on along the minus strand of OY728146.1, from coordinate 786,533,753 downwards.
TGTAACACCCCAAGATTTCATAGTGTGTTATTTCCTCAAAATAATTCAATAACTTGCACTACACGCAACACTGAGTTCAATCACACCATGAATTACAAAAAAAAAATCCATTCAAAAGAGGTTATGAATAGTATTATCTAAATTTTAAACTTTATATAATCCTTATAATTTTAGAATCCATATTATGAGTTTCTTAGATATAATGCAAGAACAAATTCATTTTCAGTATTGCACTTTTATCAACTTTTAATAGTGAACCCTTTTTAAATACAATATTTTAAACTTTTTTACTAAATGGGGACATCAAAAATTTAAAATGAAACATCCCAAGCTTCCACGGTACACTTTCTTTGAATAATACAGTAGCGTGTGTTGTACGCAACCTTGAGTTTTAACACACACCACATCAAACTAGCCGTTATGAATAGTAATACCTACTTTTTAAAATTATACATATTTTATATTTTAAAATGGACTTCATCTTTGGATTCGGAATATCGAATTTAGCCTAAGGTGAAATTTTGGTACATTTCGGATAACTTTCATATTTTGATGAATAGTGAAAATTACTAAATTTTAATTAAAAACAACTTTTTTAATCAAAATAATTAATAGTGATAAATTACGAATTTTAGTAGTTTTAAAGTATATTTAGAATATATTTTTACCATTTAATATAATGTTGGTCATTGGACATAATTTTACAATTAAACCGAATATAAACAAGTGTCAATCTTTTGATAGTTATTATCTCTTAAAAACACGCTTTTCGTTTTGACAGCGGGAATTAATTTTAAATTAATTTCTGCCACTTCTGTGTTTTGAATTTAGAAAAATGGATTCCATATTTGGAATCAGGATTTCAAAATTTTGTAAATAGGTAACTTTTATTTTTAGACATTTTGAATAATTACTGTGGTAAATTTTTTATTTACCATGGTTAAGGGTAAATCCGGTAAATAAGGGTTAAAAAATAATATTATAATAATACAAAATTACCCTAAAACGTGTCCTAACCTTATTGGTGGACACATACCCGACCCTGAGCATCCTTGGGTCAATTTGGGGACCCCTTGGAGCCACTTGTATGTGGTAGGGACACTTTATATTAATAAAGTAAAAATAAAAATAAAAATGGCATAAGCTTACATCTTTTAGAAGAACAACTTTTACATAGGGTTATACATGTTGGATTTTCGATTATAAATATTAATTAGAAAGCTAAAACGATTTCCTACATATTGATATTTTATTTATAATTTTTAGACATTAAATAAGTTATTTTACTTATGACACAATGATGATGCGGTAATTACTATAATAGTGAAAAATTAAAATAATTGATATTATAAATACCAAAATAAATATAATATGAAACTTTTAATGAATTAAACTAATTTTATAGGATAATATGATATATTGGGATTGATTGTATTGACTTTGTTCGAAGTAATCAATCTGTTATGAGTTTCAAAAAAATCAACTATTGAATAGTGTCAAAATTGACATAAAAGAGTTCTTAAAACAAATATTATATTATTAATTGATATTAAATTCCTAAAAATCTAAGGTTCGGCCAATAAACTTATATCATGATAGGTTAATCATTAATGGACCACTTGGGGGTCGCTTGGATGTATATAGTAAGTTTATTAACCATATTATATAAATCTACAAAGAGACATTGTAAAAGTGAAACTAATTAACTTAGAGTTAATACTTAAAGATAAGGTTAATATAAGTACCCAAACCTGTCTAACATCTATTGGTTGAGTTGTTTTCGACCTATCTCCACCTTAAAATTTAAATAATCAACTTTGGAGCCATTAGAAACCGAATATGAAATTATTATAAATTAATATTTCTAGCTTTTCCAAAGGTGCCCCTCACCCCTCTTATAAAAGGGCACTCCTCCTTCTCATTTCTTCACACCTCTAAGCCATTTTGGTTCGGCCAAACTCCGCCCAAATACTCTCCCAACATCCCTCACTACAACCTAGATGCTTTAGTTTGATCAGAAAGCCAACCTAAGGATCCCTTTTGATCAAATCAAAAGGAAGAACCCGAAGAAGAGGTAATGATTTCACCACCCTTTTCCAAGTTCCTTTCTTCTTCCACTTCCTCTTTATTTGTTCTTACCATTCTAAAATAATAACTCCAGTATCTTACATATACTGTGATGTTATTATAAGTATGGTACAACCATATTCAGTATTCTATCCACCCTTTGAATAACATGTCACCATACGTGCGTACGTACGGCTTACCGTCTCCACGTCGTGGTGTAATTGTTATTCAATATAATATTATTTGGATGGGTATAATAATGATGTGTAACTCATGTAAATAATAAATATAACATGTTAATGATTCTGTATATATGATATACCATTCATTTATATATTATTTTAATATCAAAAGAATGATATTGTCGCTCGTGCGTACGTACGGACTACCGTCTCCACGAACGCGATGAGATTCATTCTCCATCGTAACCATTCAAGTATAATTATCATTTGATGATTTAAAATTGATTTTTAAGTACTAGATATCATTATGGATATGAATAAGATACAACAACCATGGCTTATGTAACAAAACATATAAATAAAATGAGTAAGTTAACACCCGAAACGATGATAATTCTAAGATATTATTAACAAATCAATGTTAAAAGATCATATATGATATCATATTAATATATATGATTCTTGTATAATTTAATAACAATTATTTCACCATTATACAGGATGTTAACCTACCCCAACCAAGGAAAAGTACAAGGTAAGGGTTATTTCACAATCTCTTCATTATCTGAGGTTGTTTATACGTAATAATCTACTGGGATATCTTTATCATCCACATCCATGTTTCTTAAAGATGTATTTCAAAACATTTTTTACTATTTACAAGAATATGGGTTAAAGTCATTTATACCCTTGTTTGACTTTTTATAAGATGTTTATAAAGGATTCTTTCCGTCGTTTTCAAAACAAGGTCCTTTTTAACCTTTTCGACAGAATTTAGGTAAGAATGTTTTTTTTAACTTATACGGCGGGTGCGGTTATTTTACGCCGTTATAAAATTTTCGAAGCTTTCCTTACAGGCCTATAAGAATATTTTCAAAGAAAATGTTTTATTTTATAAATATATGTCTCTTAAATGATTTCAAAATAGAAAGAGATATTTCTTTAAAAAGAGTTTTGATTTAATCTATGTCAACATCCTTTAATGGATTTTATGCTTATTTGAGGATGATATAATATGATACAGAACTTTTATATTGTATTGAAGGTTTTGTGATATGTTTGACTGTGGATGTGCTATTTTTTATATATACCATTCATGGTTTATGGTGAAAGTATTGACATTTCGTATGCTAGTTTAATACGAATGTTTCTGTTATGTTTAAACCTTTTCATATGGGAATGCATTGGACTTAATATGTGACGGGTGGAGCCCGCTATAGCTCCTCGATGCATCGGTAGGTCTCATGAGACAAACTACTGTCTTGGCACAAGGCCTTGACAAAATCTTATTTGTAGTCTTGGCACGAGGCCTTGGCTATGAGTTTATGATAGTCTGGAATTATGCATTCCAACATTATGAAAGTGGTAATTGATTTTTGCATGTGATTATTCGATTAGTAGAATATCCATGTGAATAAGTAAATGGAATTATTTCATTTTATTTATTCCATACCATGTTGAAAGTTCATGTTTGAAAGGCTTTTGTTTTAGTTATACATTGCTTTAAAAGTTTATTCTTATTTATGAAAGTTTCCGCTATTTTGTTATCCTTACTGGGCATTTGAGCTCACCCCTTTTATATGTTTTATTTTTCCCAGGAAGTGAAGAAGTAAATTATGAATGACCTGCAGGGATATTATGTGGGGATATGAGTGTGGATTATGGAGACATTATGTTGTTGTAGTAGTTTTTCATTTTATGATGTAATGTAAACCTTATGAATATATCTAGTGTTTCCAAGGCTACTAAACCAATCGGTCTTTCGAGATTTGATCTTTCTTGTGATCATGCCAATGTTACAAAGTAATGCACCGACTCTGGGTAGCTGGGGTCGGGGCGTTACAGTTGGTATCAAAGAAAGTTTAGTACAAACCTTGGAAGCTAGACTTAGATAAACTCTGATTAGAGCACGTAGACCTAAGATGAACTTTGAGGATTAGTATAGAATAACTTCCTAGAATTTTGGTATTGTAGAGATTTTGTGAGTTTTCCGAGCAATACATCCCTGTCTGGATACGAGCAGGTAGAGGCGGCTCTGGCACAGATGTACCTAGGGGTAAAACCCGAAAACACCGCTTTGAGCTAGACTCGAACGGGAACTGGTGCACGACAACGGGCCTTGCTGCACTCTTGGTTACGACACTCCCGGGGGATATGCTTAGGATAATTCTCATTTTCTTTACAAACCATTATGAAGGGTTTATGAGTATATACTTCCTCAAAGAAAACATTTTTATGATTATGGATTATATCCATAAATAGTTCAATTTATGTTAAGTGTTTTATAAGAATGGGATTATGTATTTTGACTGATAAACTAATCTAGTTTATGCCATTGTTTAGAAATGGCGCCCAGTAGAAGGAATGATAACTCCAGAAATGCACATGATTCAAAGAGAAGGAAGGATCATATCACTCATGGTCTTAAGCTAGAATTTATAAGAGAAATAGTCTCCCATGTATTATCATCATTTGAAGAAATAACATCATGTGTATATAAGATAAGTAAAGAGTTTACTGAGTCCTATGGCTTTGAAGGGAAGCAAGAGAAGAAAAGGATGGAAGAGATAAAGATGGATAAAGTGAAGAGGGAAAAAAAGAATTTTCCCATATGTGGTAACTGTGGAAAGAAACACCCTGGAACTTGCCTGAAAGGAATGGGAATTTGTTATAAGTGTGGAGGAAAAGGGCACAAAGTACATGCCTGCAAGGGTAAGAAAATGGTTTCAAATGTACAATGCTTCCTTTGCAAGGAGTTTGGACACTACGCGAACCTATGTCCCAGTCATCAGACTATGCCGCAAATGATGCTATTGGATAATAATCAAGTTATGATACTACCACAGATGAAGAGGAATGATTAGAGTTATTATGTTGATTATATCAATTGAGTGTTGTATCAACAATGTACTTGTTATAATAATTATGGAGTATATAAGGATTGTACTGCAGTACTATTTAATTAAGGACTTGAGATGGTGTGGAACAAAGAAAAGTGACTCAGTAGCAGGTTAAATGTTTGGAAAATATATGGTTGAGAGAAAGATAAACCATAATATGGTTCAGATACCGAGGTGGTGATTTTAGAATAATACATGATTGATTTGGATAAATTATATTGGATATTATTGACTACCTTGAAGCTGATTAATGATTTGTATATTCCATCATTGTTGGGGTTTAAAACATTTTTGGATTAATGAAGTATATCCAGCATTCTATATGGAATAAGGGAACATGAATGTAATCAATAAGGAATATGGTAATACATGATGAAGGTATTCATATGCTATTACGGGGTAAAAAGGATCTATATTATGTTTACCTTCCTTATAAATGTTGGACTGTGAGTTTGGATAGAAGTATTTTGGATAGTTCTAGTTTGGATTATTTTGGATTTCCATAAAAGGACAACCCGAAGGTCGGGCGACAACCCATCGCGTCCGGCAAGGCTGTGAGACTTGAACCCGCAACCGAAGGGCGACAAGGGTGTATCACCTACCACTGGCCCACGAGATGTCCTGGATTAAATAATGTTGTTTTTTTTAAAGATCTGGTAGATGAATTATAAATTCATTTATTTTGGAACCCTGTACGAATAGTATAAATAAAAAAAATTACATTCTATTATCTTTTAGAGTGAAAGATGAGTTTGTGGTAGAAATTTATTAATGGATAAAACTATAATTATAAAGTAAGTATATCTCCTTATGATCTTAGCCAATCTCATAAATATATTCCTCAACATTAATAAAAGGAACTTAGAACAAAAATGTTGTCCTAGATGGTACCTTAAATCATCACTAATTCATGGCTTTGGGATTGTTGGCCTTTTCATAGCCATGTTCTCTACCACTCTCCATCAAATAATTGATGGTTAGATTTCTCTTCCATATCCATATTTTCTTACATGGAACCCTAGTATGTATTATTTTCGGTAATCTTCATACTTTCCACTCTTTATTTTAAATAGAGGCCTCGTTAATTCATTTTTCGATGTGGGATTTCAACTATGATATTTTGAAACGCCAAAAATGTGTTATCCTAATACCCTATGTTTTGTTGAACCGATGGTATTTAAAATCATCATAGATTGATGAATTTAAGGACCTCAATTATACACTTGTTTGTGATTGATGATCTCAATCACTACCTATAAATATTTACGTTTTTCCTCCAATTATATGTCTCTAATTGCCACCAATGTTCTCCTAATCGAGATCATAATTTGGTGGTGACTCTTTCATTTCTCTTTTCCTCATATTAAGACTAAATTTTAGTAACCTAATTTCCGATGTGGGTTTTCCCACAAATATATTTTCTATTTTAAACCTTTTATTTTCGAAGAACAATTTCAAATTGCGAGGACGCAATTTATTGAAGGAGGGGATAATGTAACACCCCAAGATTTCATAGTGTGTTATTTCCTCAAAATAATTCAATAACTTGCACTACACGCAACACTGAGTTCAATCACACCATGAATTACAAAAAAAAAATCCATTCAAAAGAGGTTATGAATAGTATTATCTAAATTTTAAACTTTATATAATCCTTATAATTTTAGAATCCATATTATGAGTTTCTTAGATATAATGCAAGAACAAATTCATTTTCAGTATTGCACTTTTATCAACTTTTAATAGTGAACCCTTTTTAAATACAATATTTTAAACTTTTTTACTAAATGGGGACATCAAAAATTTAAAATGAAACATCCCAAGCTTCCACGGTACACTTTCTTTGAATAATACAGTAGCGTGTGTTGTACGCAACCTTGAGTTTTAACACACACCACATCAAACTAGCCGTTATGAATAGTAATACCTACTTTTTAAAATTATACATATTTTATATTTTAAAATGGACTTCATCTTTGGATTCGGAATATCGAATTTAGCCTAAGGTGAAATTTTGGTACATTTCGGATAACTTTCATATTTTGATGAATAGTGAAAATTACTAAATTTTAATTAAAAACAACTTTTTTAATCAAAATAATTAATAGTGATAAATTACGAATTTTAGTAGTTTTAAAGTATATTTAGAATATATTTTTACCATTTAATATAATGTTGGTCATTGGACATAATTTTACAATTAAACCGAATATAAACAAGTGTCAATCTTTTGATAGTTATTATCTCTTAAAAACACGCTTTTCGTTTTGACAGCGGGAATTAATTTTAAATTAATTTCTGCCACTTCTGTGTTTTGAATTTAGAAAAATGGATTCCATATTTGGAATCAGGATTTCCAAATTTTGTAAATAGGTAACTTTTATTTTTAGACATTTTGAATAATTACTGTGGTAAATTTTTTATTTACCATGGTTAAGGGTAAATCCGGTAAATAAGGGTTAAAAAATAATATTATAATAATACAAAATTACCCTAAAACGTGTCCTAACCTTATTGGTGGACACATACCCGACCCTGAGCATCCTTGGGTCAATTTGGGGACCCCTTGGAGCCACTTGTATGTGGTAGGGACACTTTATATTAATAAAGTAAAAATAAAAATAAAAATGGCATAAGCTTACATCTTTTAGAAGAACAACTTTTTACATAGGGTTATACATGTTGGATTTTCGATTATAAATATTAATTAGAAAGCTAAAACGATTTCCTACATATTGATATTTTATTTATAATTTTTAGACATTAAATAAGTTATTTTACTTATGACACAATGATGATGCGGTAATTACTATAATAGTGAAAAATTAAAATAATTGATATTATAAATACCAAAATAAATATAATATGAAACTTTTAATGAATTAAACTAATTTTATAGGATAATATGATATATTGGGATTGATTGTATTGACTTTGTTCGAAGTAATCAATCTGTTATGAGTTTCAAAAAAATCAACTATTGAATAGTGTCAAAATTGACATAAAAGAGTTCTTAAAACAAATATTATATTATTAATTGATATTAAATTCCTAAAAATCTAAGGTTCGGCCAATAAACTTATATCATGATAGGTTAATCATTAATGGACCACTTGGGGGTCGCTTGGATGTATATAGTAAGTTTATTAACCATATTATATAAATCTACAAAGAGACATTGTAAAAGTGAAACTAATTAACTTAGAGTTAATACTTAAAGATAAGGTTAATATAAGTACCCAAACCTGTATAACATCTATTGGTTGAGTTGTTTTCGACCTATCTCCACCTTAAAATTTAAATAATCAACTTTGGAGCCATTAGAAACCGAATATGAATTTATTATAAATTAATATTTCTAGCTTTTCCAATGGTGCCCCTCACCCCTCTTATAAAAGGGCACTCCTCCTTCTCATTTCTTCACACCTCTAAGCCATTTTGGTTCGGCCAAACTCCGCCCAAATACTCTCCCAACATCCCTCACTACAACCTAGATGCTTTAGTTTGATCAGAAAGCCAACCTAAGGATCCCTTTTGATCAAATCAAAAGGAAGAACCCGAAGAAGAGGTAATGATTTCACCACCCTTTTCCAAGTTCCTTTCTTCTTCCACTTCCTCTTTATTTGTTCTTACCATTATAAAATAATAACTCCAGTATCTTACATATACTGTGATGTTATTATAAGTATGGTACAACCATATTCAGTATTCTATCCACCCTTTTAATAACATGTCACCATACGTGCGTACGTACGGCTTACCGTCTCCACGTCGTGGTGTAATTGTTATTCAATATAATATTATTTGGATGGGTATAATAATGATGTGTAACTCATGTAAATAATAAATATAACATGTTAATGATTCTGTATATATGATATACCATTCATTTATATATTATTTTAATATCAAAAGAATGATATTGTCGCTCGTGCGTACGTACGGACTACCGTCTCCACGAACGCGATAAGATTCATTCTCCATCGTAACCATTCAAGTATAATTATCATTTGATGATTTAAAATTGATTTTTAAGTACTAGATATCATTATGGATATGAATAAGATACAACAACCATGGCTTATGTAACAAAACATATAAATAAAATGAGTAAGTTAACACCCGAAACGATGATAATTCTAAGATATTATTAACAAATCAATGTTAAAAGATCATATATGATATCATATTAATATATATGATTCTTGTATAATTTAATAACAATTATTTCACCATTATACAGGATGTTAACCTACCCCAACCAAGGAAAAGTACAAGGTAAGGGTTATTTCACAATCTCTTCATTATCTGAGGTTGTTTATACGTAATAATCTACTGGGATATCTTTATCATCCACATCCATGTTTCTTAAAGATGTATTTCAAAACATTTTTTACTATTTACAAGAATATGGGTTAAAGTCATTTATACCCTTGTTTGACTTTTTATAAGATGTTTATAAAGGAATCTTTCCGTCGTTTTCAAAACAAGGTCCTTTTTAACCTTTTCGACAGAATTTAGGTAAGAATGTTTTTTTTAACTTATACGGAGGGTGCGGTTATTTTACGCCGTTATAAAATCTTAGAAGCTTTCCTTACAAGCCTATAAGAATATTTTCAATGAAAATGTTTTATTTTATAAATATATGTCTCTTAAATGATTTCATAATAGAAAGAGATATTTCTTTAAAAAGAGTTTTGATTTCATCTATGTCAACATCCTTTAATGGATTTTATGCTTATTTGAGGATGATATAATATGATACAAAACTTTTATATTGTATTGAATGTTTTGTGATATGTTTGACTGTGGATGTGCTATTTTTATATATATACCATTCATGGTTTATGGTGAAAGTATTGACATTTCGTATGCTAGTTTAATACGAATGTTTATGTTATGTTTAAACCTTTTCATATGGGAATGCATTGGACTTAATATGTGACGGGTGGAGCCCGCTATAGCTCCTTGATGCATCGATAGGTATCATGAGACAAACTAGTGTCTTGGCACAAGGCCTTGACAAAATTTTATTTGTAGTCTTGGCACGAGGCCTTGGCTATGTGGTTATGATAGTCTGGCATTATGAATTCCAACATTATGAAAGTGGTTATTGATTTTTGCATGTGATTATTCGATTAGTAGAATATCCATGTGAATAAGTAAATGGCATTATTTCATTTTATTTATGCAATACCATGTTGAAAGTTAATGTTTGAAAGGCTTTTGTTTTAGTTATACATTGCCTTAAAAGTTTATTCTTATTTATGAATGTTTCCGCTATTTTGTTATCCTTACTGGGCATTTGAGCTCACCCCTTATATATGTTTTATTTTTCCCAGGAAGTGAAGAAGTAAATTATGAATGACCTGCATGGATATTATGTGGGGATATGAGTGTGGATTATAGAGACATTATGTTGTTGTAGTAGTTTTTCATTTTATGATGTAATGTAAACCTTATGAATATATCTAGTGTTTCCAAGGCTACTAAACCAATCGGTCTTTCGAGATTTGATCTTTCTTGTGATCATGCCAATGTTACGAAGTAATGCACCGACTCTGGGTAGCTGGGGTCGGGGCGTTACATGCTTGATATTTCATTGATTTCAATAAATGAGAAATATTATTAAATAAATACTTTTGGAGTAATTTATTGTTGTAAATGAATCTGTTTATTTTATACATGAGATTTGAATTATTTTCTTGATGAACTAATGCACAATAGTGAAAGAATGCCAGTTTGGCTTTTGAACATAATTCACAGATATTCTAGTGTGGTTCTGGTTTTCTGGTAAATGCTTTCTTCTAACGCGTGAGCAAATGTGTTGGTTTTTCTTTGAGAAATGGTGATTCTTTTAAAATTTTCATCCGACCCATTTGACCCTCTAAAAAAATAAACTATTTTGAGGAAACATTCTTTGGGTTAACTCAGGGGTGATCTCATTGTGTACGTTGATTGTGTTAGTTGTTTTCTGTGATTTCTGTGCATCGTGACTGGTTAAATGATTGATATTGTTGACTCAACCCTTTTTATTACATGTGTTGACATGGGAACCTGACATAATAGGTGAATATTATGAGAACAATGGCTGCACTAGTTTAGATTACACACTGGCTAGTGGCCCTTAGTACGAACATTGCTCTACTAGGGGTTCGGGCCCATCGGTTAGGCCATGTAAGGCAACACCAGGCATTACGTCATTATGACTTCATTGAGTAGGGCATGCCTTCGGGATGAGTCACATGTATTGTACGTTCTGGATTGTTCACGAGCTCCTAGGTTTGACCCATGTTTTATTTAGTGTTTATATGTATGTGGCAGAAGATTGAGAGGCCTTGTTCGATTTCTAGTCCTTGTTTGCTGCTATCTCATTTCCCTTATTTTGTGTTGAGTGTTGGCTGTGGTTTTTCTCATATCTAACAACAAAAATTTAGATTTCTAAATTGTTCACGAAAATGTTTTTTTAAATGTAATGCAACTTTTCCCTTCAAACATTAAACTTGTTTTAAATTTAAAAAGGCAATGGACTGTTACTTATTTTGGAAATGTAGGTTTATGTGTAAACCCATATTTTATATAATATAGTTAAAACATGAAATTAGAAAATTCTGTATTTAAAGTTAGTGCTTCGGGAATAGATTTTTGGACACACCTACTGAGTTTTAATACTTATGCCTATAGTGTTTTCTTGTTATTAGTTTCTTTCGCAGGTTTGAATCGAGCCTGTTTTCTGTGGGTGAGAGTTGGTGGTGGTTGGGTGAGCGACTCTCGGGGTCGTGAGGAGTTTTGGACATGGTCAGGTTAGTACGTTGTTATTGGTCATTCTTTCTTTTCAGTGTCATTTATTTACTTTGTGGCGTTCTATTTTGTTTCTACTACTTAGTTTATTTTCATTGGAAAAAATCATTCATATTGTACTATGTTGAGGCCCCATCGCTTGTCTACAGCCTTGGAGGGTCCAGAACGCCTCTTGGGCCTTCCGTGTATCAGCTCAGGTGGCCGGTTTAGGGTCGACCTGGGTTGGTTCGTGACAGAGTATGTGTTGCAAAATCACCATATTGCATGGTAAATTTTGTGATAACCACTATTTATAGATACACCTATGCGCGCGTCTTCACCATCAAAACATCAAATTACACAGACCAAGATGTAAATTCATAAGGATGCAACACATAAACTGCAACATCTCGCCCCTCCTCATTGTCTTGAGTTGAGGTAGAATTGCTACTTGGCCTTAAGTGACATCACCAAGGTACCAAAGGCTGGAAATAAATTCCAAGGCCTTCAATATAAGTGGGGGATGATTTTTCCTTTTGGAAATAAAACAACCCAACCAAACATTTCATAAAAAGAGACTACTACATGATGTATGATAGCAATATAAAACAACTCAATGTAATATCATTGATATAAAAATTAAACTACATTTGAGTACCACAACAAAAGACTACTAACATCAAAGTACAACGTAGAGGAAAAAACCAAGAAAAATCAATGAAAACCTGTATAACTCAAAATCTCCAAACATGCTCTATGCCCCAACTTCACAATACCTCCCATTTACCACAATGCACCACTAAAGAAGTGTGATACATTACCTTTACTTGTGTCTTGATAAAAAAAATCTCTAAAAGTGCCAAATTTATGAAGTAAAAGTGATGAAACTCAGTAGGATTTTATCAAATGACTTCCCTACTCACACCACTAGGATAGAATATGTTATCACATTAATATAAAAAAATTTATATAAAACAATTAGAAATAGTTTATATCAGAATATAAAACAATCGCCATAACAATACAGTTTTCTAAAAAAAAGGATTTCCAAGGAAAGTAACCAAACAAGACATTTAACTGTTCCTCAAATTCCATGTTGGAACATCCCATTCCATTTCACATAACCAAACACATAAACACACTCCCAAACACACATGTTTGGTGTTAACTTTGACAGTGAAACTTCACATCCATGCTTCGTCCCTTTGATGGCTGTACTTCAAGACCAATAACCTTCTAATGCCACACACACATAACATTTAAGCCAACCACATGCCAAATCATATTTTCAATTTCATTTAATAAAACTACACTTTTATTGAAAATAATTTTCAATGCATCAAAACCAAATAACAATTTTAAAATCATCATTTTAAAATCATGTTACCGCTTTCACTTTCCACCAAAACACTCAATTTTCACAATTTTATAAACCTTCACCAAAGTGGGTTTCCCTCATGCATTTAACTATAATTTCACAATCAATTTTAAGCAAAACATTCAATTTGAAACTAATACTTCAGGTTCTATGAAGTGGAGTCGAGAGTGAAATCACCTACCTAAAAAATTATGGCGGAAACAAAGAACAGAATGAAAACGCCAACAAAAACAGGTTGAATCTCCAAAAACCCATCTTCGATCTCTTTCCCCAACATAAAAAATCCATATATCATCATGATTTCCACAAAAACCATAGATCTATTCCACAACAGACTATATCTATGAATGTAAGAGGGGGAAAAGAAGTAGTTCTAAGGAAAACTATAAAAAACTACAACAAATGAAGACTTACCAAGGGAATCGGGCTTAAACACACCAATAAAATCCTTTGGATCACTAAAATATTGATGCGGAAAGTATCCACATCCTTTGGGATGAGGAAATCACAAGTTAGGGCTGAAATAGAGGAAAAATGAGGGGTATAGAGCTAATCTTGAGCTAGATTCACTTTTTAAGGATCTAATTGTAAACCATGTACGATTAGTCGCACTATTAGGAAAACTGTGCGCTAATAGTGCGCCAACCTCTTCCTCAAGAAGTACCTCGTACGGTTGGGCCACATGGTTAGACAAACTATGCAACAACCGTGAAAAAATCTCTTTGTCCCATTTTGCACAGTTTTTCCTCAGTTTCTATACAGTCTAGCCATATTGTGCGCCTAACCGTGTGCCTACCCAAAAGCCCATGTTTCACCTTGCACGGCTTCCTGTAGGAACTGTAAGATTTTCATTAACTGTGATCCAACCGTGAATCTTTAGAATGACCCCCAAAACATTCCAAAAGTCTTTCAAACCCACCAAAACATAACCCAAACACTTCACATACTTAAATAATAAAAAGAAAGAGTTAATTACTTGTAAATGAGGGTGCTACATTATCCCCACCATTGGTCTTTCTATAACCAGAAAGTAGAAAAACAACATTGTTTTGTAATATTTCTAGCCATTGATTGACCATTTCCTTCTCCTGTTCCGAAGTCTCTTCCTGAATACGACCATGTTTCCAAAAAACCCTCACTAGAACGATGCTTTTCTAAACAAGACTCTCTCTTTCCAATCAACAATTTGCACTGGCACATACCCCAATGAAGCATCCCACTCAAGGTCAAAGCGATCCCTTAAAATCCCATTTTCATGATCAGGATGATACTTTTTCAACTGAGATATGTGAAAAACATTATGCACCACATTAAACCATGAGGGAAAAGCCAATCGATAATCTACCTTACCAACTCGTTCAAGTATCTAAAAAAGGTCTATGTATCGAGGAGATAATTATCCCTACTTCCCAAAACGACGTTGTTAAAGCCTTGAAGAGATCATAAAAAACACATGATCACTCATCTTGAATGACAATGGTCATCGATGATGAACCACATAAATTTTTGATGGCTCTAAGCTGTCTCCATCTTTTTCCCAATTAACTGAATCTTCTCCATTGTCTCTTGGACAAGCCTTGACCCAATGAGAGAAGTATCACCTATTTCCACCCAACAAAGTGGAGAACAAATAGGATACATATACAATACTTCAAAACGATCCATATGTACCACAAATTTATAACTGTTTTTATATGAGAATTCCAATAACAATGCGTTCTCCTCCCACAAACCACTAAAATCGATTACACAAGCTCATAACATGTCATCAAATGTTCATATCATACATTCATATTGTTTGTCCATCTGAGGATGATATGTCGTAACCATAGTGAACAATGAATCAGGGGCATGCTATATGGATATCTAGAAATGACATGTAAACCTTAGATCTTGGTCTGAAAATATTGAAACTGGTACGTCATCCCCCTTACCATTTCTCGAATATAGATTCTTGAAAAATATACCATTTTAGATTCATGAATAGGGATGAAACTAGATGACCTCGTGAGATGATCCACTATCACCCATATAGAATCATGGTTATGAACCATTCTTGGGAGACCTATTACAAAATATTTGTTTATCTGTTCCCATTTCCAAACCAGGATAGGTAAAGACTGCAAAATACATGTTGGTTGCTGATTCTATACCTTAACCTGCTTAAAAGTTTAACATCTCGAAACAATCTCGTATACCTTCCTTTTTAGGGAATCCCACCAACGATGTGCTTTCAATGATCTATAAATCGTCTGCATTCTAGGAAGAATAACCCATATTGATTGCTGGTAAGTATGAGGAAGTTGTTTCTGACTAGCCAAAGGTATGACGATCTGATTTCTGAACCACAATGATGAACTCCCATCCAGACGCAACCCTTAATGTTCTCCCCAATATTGAGCTTTGACCTCATAGAAATGCATTATAAATCAGTAGTATGTGCGTCCTTAACTGTCTTAACCAAATCAGGAATGAATAAAATTGGAAAGAAAACCATAACTTTACCTCGGTCTTCATATTCCACGTGCATGTCCGCTATCACTGACATCAATTGCCACTAAACTGAAGCCTCTTTTCCAACTCAGCATATGACTTTCCACTTAATGCATCTGCCACTGTATTGCCTTTACTTGGTTTATACATTATGTCAATGTCAAACATTTTAAAATACTCTATCCATCTTATTTGTCTTATGTTCAAATACCTTTGTGAGAAAATATTTTTCATGCTCTTATGATATGTAAAAACTGTTAATCTCTCACCAAATAGGTAATGATGATAATTATTCATATCATGGACTATAGAATCTGACTCTAAATCATGTGTTGATAGTTCTTCTCATGAAACAGTATCTGCCTTGAGTCATAAGAAAGAACATGGTCTACCAACATGAGAACACATCCTAACCCAGATCCTAAAGCTTCAAAATACACCACATACCCTTATCATGATTTTAGAAAAAATCAAGAGTGGTGCTGATGTAAGGTGATATTTCATCTCTTGAAAAAACTTTTGACATTCCTCATTCCATTGGAATGGAACATTCTTCACTTTCAAATATATAATTGATGAATTTAGACATGAAAATACATGAACAAAGTATCTATAACAACTATCCAATCCAAGGAAAATGTGTATCTCAAAGACATTATTTGGTGTTACCGAGAGATAATAAACTCTATATTTTCTATATCAATAGAAAAACCTCTTTAAAAGATTACATGATCATTGAAACGCAGCTCTTGTATCCAAAAATCACACTTTGATAGTTTGGAATATAGATGATGATCTTGCAAGATTCCCAACATTGTCGCCAAGTGTTTCTCATGCTCATCCCTTGTCATTGAATACATAAATATGTCATCCACAAACACCACTATGAAAGAATCCAGATACCTATGAAATATCAGATTTAGAAATTTCAAAAAGACCGCTAGTGCATTCGTAAGACCTACAGACATTACCAGATACTCATAAAGGACATATCTACTTCTGAAAGGTGTCTCTACAATACCTTCCTTCTAAACCCGCAATTGGTGATATCCTGATCGTAATTCAATTTTAGAGATGCATTGATCTCCCCTAAATTGATTTAACAAATCATCATTACGTGGAAATGTATAACATTTATTTATCATAAATTGGTTTAGTTTACGATAATATGCACACAGCTGAAGAGTTCCATCTGCCTTTTTGGAAAACAAGACTGGTGCTTCCAATGGAGACGTGCTAGGCCGAATGAACCCTTCTCTTTCAAGATCCTCCAACTGCACTTTCGGTTACCTTAATTCTTTTGGTGTCATTCGATAATATGGAAGAGAAATAGGAATGGTCTCCAGAAGGAGGTCAATTGTAAACTCTACTTCTATTGTGGGTGGAATCCGTATGAAATTTTCAGGAAAAACATCCCGAAACTATTAAACCACTGCCGAAAAACATTTATTCTCAATCTATTCCATCAATTCCGAAGTCAACACTACTAACTATTATGATATCATTCCATCTAATGGTGTCAACATGCCCATTACACCAGTCTTTATATCATGGTCTCCTCTAAAGAGATGCTTAACACCATCCTCAGTTGTAAAATTGACCCATTGGGTATATTAGTCAATGTGAGCCTTGAACATTGTAAAGTGGGTCATAACCATGATTATGTCATAGACATAAATCTTAAGCACTGAGAAATCTCATATCAACTAAGCTCTATCAACAGTTATCGACATTCTCTAAACATAAAGTCTTGAAATTCTCTTTGACCAAGAGGAGTTTGAAGTTTCAAAACAGAAGGCATCGTCTTAACGTTTAAACCCAGCAAATCAACATCACAAGAAGCAATAAAAGAATGAGATGAAACTATATCAAACAAAGCTTTCATAAGGATAGAATTCAAAAAAACGTACCTCTCACGGTCGATGCTACAGACTTGTCATCGACAATCACCTTCTCATCTCTATATAATTGCTTACCCGTGACACTTTGTTCTTTCATTCCCTTTTGAGATTTCCCTCACTGAGGAGTCATGGTATTCCTGGATTCACCATGACTAGTTCTATCCTGTTGAATAGATTGATTTTTCTTCTCTCTTCTTGTCGAAGAATACGACGTCTGCAACACATGAGAAGTGTCCTGAACTCCCGACTTTGGTGAATTACAACAATAACGGCGAAGATTCCCCATATAGTTTCTATTGTGACATGATCTAGGTGGTTCTGTACACTTGCACTTCATGTGGCCCAATGAACCACATTGTATGTATCCTGGATTTCTCTTTGGTCTTGGAGGAAGATTTTCCGATCCAACCGTCTAATTCTGATCCATCCCTATACCTTGGAAATAGGTGTCCCTCTTCCTCTTTCTCCCATCATTAGAGATCCCACCATTTCCTATAGGTATCAAAATATTCCCTCCACCCATAGATCCTGAGATGTCCTTTTCTTCCATAGTTTCTCTATTAACCATCTCTGTATAATTCGTTATAGATAGCACAATACTCTTTGATAAAATCTCCTACCTTAGCCATGATTCCAAGATGTGTGCCTTCGTGGATGCACTAGCATCAACTTCGGGTGCAAAGTAGACTAAATTCATAAATTTATCCACATACTCTGTCACTATGAGGCTCTTATGTTTCAAACCGAAGAAGTCTGTTATTCTTACAATCCTAAACGTATGAGGATAGAATTGTTTGTTGAACAATTCTTAAAAATCTTCCCCTCTAAGGCCTCGGTCTATTTTATCCTGAACTACTAAATCTAACCATTGTCATTCAATATCCTCTAGCATATAAATGACAAGATTTACGTTCAACTCTCCTAGTGTGCCAAGGATATTGAAGATTTAATTTATCTTATTCAGTCACACCTCTTCCATCTCTGGTTCTGAATTTCCTCGAAAGAAGAGTAGATTATGCTTCTGGAACTGGATGCCATGGTGCACCTACCTTGGTTCACTACTACAAATACTACTTTTATCAGCGCTAAAACCCCCTTTTTCCAGCACTAGAAAAGCATTTTTAAAGACAATGAAGATAAATGGGGAGGGGGGGTCCCCTTTATCAGCGCTAAATCAAAGCACTGATAAAAGGTTCATTTATCAGTGCTTTGTTTTAGCACTGATAAAAGGTTCCATTAGAAGTCTTAAGGATATTGTGGTAAGTGCACACCACAAAATTCTCTCCCAGTATGTAATGATTCCAATAGCGCAAAGCACGAACAACAACAGATTACTTTAGATAATTTTTTGGGTAGTTCCTAATATGTTGCCTCTGCCACTGAGACTTGTACACCACAACTATATCCCCATGCATCAGCACTGCTCCCAGCCTAATACCTGATGAGTCATAATACATAGTGTAGATCCTTCCTTACTATGAAAGTATTAGGACTGGTTCTTATGCCAACCTTCCTTTACACTATTAAAAAGGTTGACTTATAGGAATTTGACCACATAAACTCTGCACCCTTATTATTCAATCACATCAGTAGCACTTCTAATCCTCAGAAGTATTCTATGAATCATATGTAATATTCATAAATCCATAAGAAAATCCATATTTCAAAAAAAATCATGATTTTTTCCTCAGAAACTATATCTATCACCTTCTATGGGTCCACTGATACTCCTATCTTTGAGATGATTGTCACCCATAAAGTGAATGAGATCCATCCATAATTGGCACTTTGTGATATTAGCATATAAATGATTCTCTACCAGTGTATTCAAGTAGATCTAAATATTGTTGGCATGGTCATGAAACGCTAATAAAGGACCCTTTTTTCTGTGCTTATTTAAAAGCGCTGATAAAAATAAAAAAATTAAAAAATTAAAAAAATTAAAAAATTATAAAAATTAAAAAAATCCTACCAATCGGGGGGATTTTATAGTGCTTGATCCCCCCATTTTACATCTCTTTTTCACCCCCCCCCCCCATCCAGCACCCCCATACACCCCCTCCACCCTTTAATAGTGCTAGCTCCCATATTCCCCCATGCGCGCACGCCCCTGCCTCCACCAGCTGTTGAACTCGAGACCTCCCCCCCTGCACTCCTAAGCCCTTACCACTTCTCTATTTTGATTTGTTTTCCATTTCATGATATCTATATATATATATATATAGTTATATTTATTCGTATAGTAATATATATTTATATTAATATATATATATAGTTATATTAATATATATATATATATAGTTATATTAATATATTTCTCTATTTATATATATATATAGTTATATTTATTCATATTGTAATATATATTTATATTAATATATATTTAGTTATATTAATATATATATATAGAGTATTATTAATATATATATTTATAGTGATATTAATATATATATTTATAGTAATATTAATATATATATATATATAGTTGTATTAATATATATATAGTTAGATTAATATATATATATAGTTAGATTAATATATAGGTATAAAAATATTCATATATTTTTATTTTAAATTAACTGGATTTTAGTTATTATTTAGATAAAGAAAATATATTTTATATGTAAATATATTTTATTATTTATATTTATAATTAAATTTTTATGTGTGAATATATAAAAAATATGTATATATTGTTATATATTTGATTATAAATAGAAGTGCATTATAAAAAACTATAAAATTTAAAAGACATAAAATGAATATGAATGTAATACCTTGGAATAAATTTAGTCCCCACAAAAAAAATCCAATGATACCCCCTTAAATGAGGCTGAAAATCCACAAAATGTTAAAAATTCGGGGTACCCCGACTAAAAACTCAGTTTTGGAAGCCTTCTGGGGCTTTTTTGGCCTCGAAAAAACATTGAACAAGGTTTCCCAAATACATTATGACGTTAAGCACATCGCTGGCTTCGATTTGATATGTGGTAGATCTCAAACGGATACCCGGATCAAAAGTTTTTGCTGTTTGATGTTCGAGTTGCGTTTTTAACATATTTTGGATCTTTTTTTAATTTTTTTAATTTTTTTTAGTCATCAAATTGTTATTAAATGACTATTATTCCATAATAATTAAAAAATTATTAATTAATTTTTTTAATTTTTTTATAAGCCATTTTCACTAAATATCTTATATATTAAGTGTAACTGTATATTTATACTTATCATATATATATATATAAAATTATATTTAAAAAATATATATTATATTTATATCAATAAAAATATATATATATATTTGAATATTAATATATTTTTTAATGATTTTTTTGGAAGTAGATCCTTTATCAGTGCTTTTAAAAAAAGCGCTGATAAAGACCCCCTTTATCATCGCTAACAAAATAGCGCTAATAAAGGGGGTACCTATAACAGTGCTAAAAAAGTGCTGTTAAAGGGGGTACCTTTATCAATGCTAAAAAAAGCACTGATAAAGGGGTACATTTATCATCTTTTTTTAGTGCTCATAAAAGTACCCTTTATCAGCGCTTTTTTTAGCGCTGATAAAGGTACCCCCTTTATCAGCGCTTTTTCCTTAGTGCTGATAAAAGTGTGGTGCTAGCCTTTTCCTGTTTTGTGGTAGTGAAGTTCATCCCTCTTATTCCCTCTACCCATAACCTGAAAATATTGTACTATACTCTGAACTAGCTATTGGTTCACCTATGGTTCAGGTGTAACCACGTTCACAACAGCTTCCTCTTGTTGGTTTCTATGATGTCTATTAGGTTCCATTTTCTATAAACTCAAGGAACACCATAAGTCCCAATATCTAGTAACTGAAGGCTTAATAATTTCAAATTCTACCTCATCACACATCACAGCAATGCTTTAAAAAAATAAACATTTTCCTCATGAAACCATTGGGGAAAATTTCACCTTGCCTTTGAAAATCACATTATTTTCAAAATACCAGGATCAAGCTTTTTTTAAAATTTCATATTTGAACAATTTCAACACATTTCAAAAAATAGAATTTATTTAAAAAATCATAAATCATTGCTCAAAATGAAATATGTATTCCTAGTGGGAAGTCATTTCTAAAATTCATTTCATGTTCGTCTCATTGGGTAAACCTGTGATAATGAGATTCTAATTCCTATAAGTGTCTCTGAAACACTCATGTACCCAATTCCATGGTACCTTGAAGGTTATCATAAAAAGGTTAGATACATATTTTTATATTCTATATTTCATGTCCTGATAATCATACTCCTTTCTACTAACCCGATATAAGGAATAACCCCAAATGAATTTCAACTCTAAGACTGAGAAAAGATAATCGATTCAAAGACCAACCAAGACTAATACCACATTCAAGATAAGGACCAAAATATCTAATAGCACTTGTAATATCCCACCCCTCCTCATTGGCTTGAGTTTAGGAAGAATCTATACTTGTACAAAAGTGGCATCCCCAAGGCACCAAAGGATTGAAATAAATGTTAAGGGCTTCAATACAAGTGGGGGATTATTTTCACTTTGAAAAATAAAATAACCCAACCAAACATTCCATAAAAAGATACTACTATATGATTCATGATGACAATGTAAAACAACTCAAAGTAATAACATTTACATAAAAACCAAACTACATCAGAGTACCACAGTGTAAGACTACTAATATCACAGTACAAAGACGAAGACAAAAGCAATAAAACTCAATGACAACCCACATAACTCCAAAGCTCCATTCATGATCCATGCTCTATGCACCAACTCCACAATACCTCCCATGTATCAAGAAGCACCACTAAATAAGCATGATACTTTACATATACATGTGTCTCAATAAAGAAAATCAGCAAAATCACCAATGTACCAAGGCAGTAGTGTGTAATGAAACTCATTAGAATTTCCCCAAATGACTTCTTTAATCACACCAAAAGGATATAACATGTTATCATATATATATGTATAATAATTTATATAAAAAATTTAAAATATTTTATATCGGAATATAAAACAATCGCCACTGAAAAACAATTTTCTCAAAACAAAACCAATTTCCTAGGATTGTAACCAAACAAGTCATTTAACCATTTTTCAAATTCCATATTGTCACAACCCATTCCATTTCACATAGCCATACACACACAAACACTCCCAACCACACATGCTTTGTGTTAACATTAATGGTGGAACATCACATCCATGCTCCGTCCCTATGATGGTGGTACTTCATGACCAATATCTATCTTATTCCACACACGTTTAACCATTTTATCCAACCACATGCCAACCATATTTTCCAAACCATTTTAATAAAACTGTAATTTTACTGAAAAAACATTTACATGAATTAAAACCAAATAACCATTTTATATTTATCATTTTAAAATCATGTTACCGCTTTCACTTTCCACCAAAGCACCCAATTTTCAAAATTCCATAAACTGTCACCAATAAAGGCTTCCATAAAGAATTTCACAACAATTTCACAATAAATTTCAAGAAAAACATTCTACATGAAACTAAGTCTTCATGTTTTAATAGGAGTTAAGAGTGAATCCACCTACCTCAGGAATTATGGTGAAAATGAAGAATGAAATGAAAACACCAATAAAATGAGGATGAATCTCAAAAAACCTTCCTTGTATCTCTTTCCCTAACATCAAAACAACCATATATAATCATTATTGACATAAAAAATAGATCTATTCCACAAAATACTGGATATAAGAATTTGATATAGGGAAGAGAAGTAGATCTAAGGAAAACTATAAAAAACTACCACAAACGAAGACTTACCAATGGTATCGGGCTTCAAAGCGCTAAGAAAAGCCTTCAGATCACTCTTGGATTGATGGGGAAAGCTTACACACCCTTTGGGAGGATGAAATATTTAATTAGGGCAGAAATTGAGGAATAAAAAGGAATTTAGATCTAATCCCGAGCTAGAGACACTTTTTTAGGATCTAATTTTTAAACCGTACACAGTTAGTCACATAGCCAGGAAAACTGTTCTCAAAAAATACTCCATCCTCGGCCTTAGGAAGCACCTTGCACTGTTGGACTACCCAATTAGAAAAACTGTGCACCAACCATGCAGAATCCATCTGTCCCACATTGCACGGTTTCTCGTCGGTGGCCGCATGGTCTGGCCAAACTATGTGTCTAACCGTTCAGTTACCCAGAATCCTTTGTTTCACCTTGCATAGTTTCCTGTAGAAGTTTCACAGTTTTCACTAACAATTCTCCAACCGTTAACCTTTATAAAATCCCCCCCCAAAAAAATTCCAAAAAGTCTTCCAGACCCTCCAAAACCACACCAACAAATCTTACCTACTTAAAATAAATAAATAAAAGGTTACTTACTTGAAAACGAGGGCGATATAGAAACTATTACTTGAGAGGTGTGAAATCAGGTTTCACAAACTGAGGCCACCACTATGTGAAATCAATTAATTAACCAGAACATGGCACCTCTGAATGATGAATTAACACCTCCTTAGCTGAACTCTTCCAATGATAAAGGTAATAGTGTGGCTAGATCCCATTCACCACCCAGAGGTTCCAAAATTCCCTCCACAAAGGAATGACTAGAACAATATGATAATTTGATACAAAATCTCCCTCAAATTAATGAGGAATTACTCAAGGGAAATATTACCTCTGGCTATAATCTTGTAATATAAATGAATATCCAACCTCCTATATATTAGAAGAAAGCTAGTACACCTGCAAGAGAAGGAAATGGGAAATAAGATGGCTCTGGATCCATTAATTGGGTCTATATAAATGAGGATTTTGATATTGATCACCACTTTCCTATATTATGGTGACAACCTCTCCCCCTTTAGAGTGATCACTCTGTCCTGGAATAGATCAATAATTAGCAGGATAAGAAAATGGGGACACATAATCAAGCCCCGCCAACTTTATGTAGATGGGTGGTGGTCCAAACAATGATACCTATTGAACTCCTCAATACCATAAAATCTATGACTACTCTAATGGATGCCATTGATCAGTGGAATACCCTTGTACATCCCAAAAAGATTCCATATCCCAAATGGGTGGATGAAATGTTTCCCACACCCAATTTCATAAATCCTATATGTTCATCTTTTTATGGTGTGAGAGATCTATAACAGCATCTCATGAACTTTGTGTCATGATGAATCATGATGATGGACCCTTAAGATCAGTAGGAGGTGAAAAAACTGAGTTGTTTTTTTGTAGAATTGTGTACGGACAACCTTTGTTTGGTACATCAGCCTTCCTAAAAAATTCATTGTGCAATGGGAAGACCTTATCCATTAATTACTTTATCAATTTAACTCCAAGAATAGGGAAGGAAATTATTTTAGACCTCAAAAATTGAAAACAACATGAAAATGAGGGTTTCTGAATTCATCACCAGATGGAATGGTTTAACAAATTCCCTTAGAATCCCTCTCTTGAAAGTTTATTTATTGGAACATTTTTTAGAATATTTGGAATGAGATGAAGACTCCTTTGATCCCAATGAAGTATCAAGATGGATTCTATGAGTTTATAGAGATCACACAATGTCTAGAAGATTCCATTTAGATGACTAAGTATATGTCTCATCCCATTCACTTGGCATCAGAAAAAACGGATGGTAAGGTAGAGGCTACTACTCTTACCCTAAAACAAATAGTAATTCCTGTTCAAGCACCCAGATATTCCCTGAATTATACATCAGCTCTCATTGAGCAACAGAAGAAGAAAAAAATCACCCTTAACCAAACGAAAAAAGAGTTCAGGGTCACCCATGATTTGATAAATCGGTGAATAAAGTGTATTCATTCTAAAATGAGCAAGTACATGGATATAACCTTATGGACATGGAATATAATTTACACAAGCCATCAAAGCCCAGGAAACCCAATGAGGTCAACCTCACTGATCTTCCTAATTACATACCATTCAACAGGATACTGGGTCACACCATCAAGGATTGAATTTTCTTCAAATACATCCTCTAGAGCATCATTGATTCTAGATAGGTGACACCGGAGAAGCCTCATAATATGTGACTTGTGTAACCATCACTCTACTAGAAGAAGAGGTTGACTGCCAAGATGTTCTTTCCAGGTGTGGAAAGATGATCAATAACTGGATGACTTGAAATAAAATTGACCATTCTCATTCCATATTGAGTGTCTAGCATGAAAAACCCATAAAAATCCTAAAACCAAGGGAGGATTAATTAAATAAACATCCCAGAGAGAGATTTAATCATCTGAAATAGTAAAATACACAAAAGTTAGATTCATGTCCATCTCATATAAAATATATTACTCTTGCAAATTTCTTTTCTTAAATATTTGGATAATGGTAACCACCCGACCAAATGGAACCCCCATTTGATTAAGAGATCATATTTGGTTATGTTCACATAGTTTACTTGACATACCCATTCTCCAATAATTAATACACCCTTGAGTATGATTTTCCCATACCTGACCGTGGATTTGGAAGTCGAGGATACCAAAGACAAGGATACATGGGACGATGCAATCATGGATATAGATAATATGATGGTCACATCCCTGAAACATCCTTATATGATGTTCAGACCCATGAGAGAGCACTTCATCAAGCCCAACAGAAGCATGGAGATTCCTTAGATCCCTCCAACAGTCATTTAATCCTAGTCATTTTACAAAATCGACTATCGGGGGTGTGATTTCCAAATTATCCTAGTCAAAGGTGAAGGTTAGTGTCACTTATTCCATTGGAATTAGATGCTCCCTCAACCATTGCTCAAACACTCGTCCCATGCTCCTAAAATACCTCAACTCCAAAGCCACAAAATAGGGACTAAACTCATCATAGAAAGTACAAATATAAGGCACAAAAGCTTCATATTTTGAAAAAGTTGGTATTTTTCCAATAAAAATCTCAATCGTGGATGCTCTCTTTCTTTTAAAATAGCTCAAGGAGGCACTCTTAGAGGCCCTCCAGAGCCCACATGAGTTTGAGATAGAAGTGGATGTATCCAAGGATTATGGAGTGGCGACTATACCCCCAGTATATCATACTACATATCATTCAAAGAATTGGATCCAGAGGAGGTTATCCAAGGGATTAACATTCCCCTTTATGTTTTAGGAAAACTCGATAATGTCGACATTTGAAAGGATACGGTTGAGAATTGTTTTGGTATCAACCTCATCCATATTTGAACCCTCTGACATTTGGGATATAGCAATTGGGACTTATCTTTGATGATGATAACCATTCAAGGGTACGGCAAGAACATTAAAAGTCCTCTCAGGAAGATCAAGATCAAGGATATTTTTTGGGATCTCACATCTAATGCTGAGTTTAGGGATATCCAAAATAATACAACATATAATTTTCTAAATGGAAGATCTTGGATTTATATGCATGTAGCGAAACCTTTAACATTTCAACAATGCTTAAAATATCCCATTGATGGGAAGGTAGACATACTACATAGTGACAACGCCCCCTTCAAGTATTTTGAATCCATATATACTGATCTTTGATGCTATAAGAAAGAAATATAACTACCTATAGAGGATTATAATATGCAGGTTACAGCTCCTAATGGCTTGGGGAAAAAGCCCATGATTTCATGGAGCATGCTTGATAGGTATTATTTATTTCTTATATACTATTTGAGGCAGAAGATTCAATCCCAGCAAGGTATCTTGAACCACAAACTTCCTGGGCTCATGTCCATGTGATAATAATTTTATCAGCTGAAATTGATTCATAAAAGGGAATTTATACTAATGCTATACCAGGATCTCGGTGTTCACTTTCACCATTATCAAGTATCGAAGACCCCAAAGTCATTCTATACAACCTTGGATGTCCATATATATATTTCCACCGGTGGACACATAAATAAGACAAGTATCCCCCAAATATCTCAGTGACCTCCCTGTAGTTTAAGATGTCAATATCACTTCACATAGTCTCTATGATTTCAATTGGGATAAATATTCCCTCAAATTATTCATTATATATGAGGATTCACTCTCGGACATAGATATGGAAGAATAAGATGATGTCCTACTGAAAGCTCCTCCCGCATTTGAGGAGGGCATCTCCACAACCATCAATGAGATTAGGAAAGTGAATATGGTAACATAAGATAATATGTGGCCTATGCTGATTAGTGCCATCCTTCCTCTCGATGGGAAAGATATGTATAGTTCATTTTTAAATCATAACATGTATGTATTCTCTTGTAACTATACACAGATGCTTGAGATGAACCTAGATGTGTCTACACATAATGTAGACTTACCCGATAACCATTGAGGTTTCATGAAGGAAGTTAGGAGAATAATCCATCTCCCATACTAATAATATAGAATCATATATTGAAAATTTTTTAAAATCACACATTTATTAGGAAGTGAAATACCAAAATAATTTCTCTAGTATATTCCCCATAAAAATAGGAAAATCACGGTCTACATTGATTTTGGAGACCTTAATCGACACTACCTAAAAGATGATTTCCTAATACCGATCACAACATGTTAGATTGATGCATCAGAAGGCTACCAATCCCATTCAATCATGGATGGGTATTCAAGGAATAATCAGATTAAGACAACCCCTGAATATGAGCAAGACACCACCTTTAGAGAACCATATGGGATCCTTTTATATCTGGTCATCCCCTTTGGATTAAATAATATCAGGGCTACTTACATGTGTTCCGTGGTTCATATCATTAAACCCTTATTGGTATGAATCATGGATTGTTTTGCTGATGAAATTGTGGTTAAATATCGACAAAAATACGATCACCTCAAGGATTGTCAAAAAATACTCAACTAGTTGCAACAACACAGTTTGAAAAAGAATCCTATAATGTGTGCATTCAGGGTAACATTAGGGAAATTCATTATCTTTATTGTATAGAAATGTGGCATCAATGTTGATCTAGAAAAGAGTAGAGAAATCATAGTAATGGTAACCCCTCAGAATGATAAATAAATGAAGGGGAAATAAAGGAACCATGCTTATATTTAGTGTTTCTTAACCTAATTGGTCAACAAATACCCCCTTCATTATGTTAATGAATAAGTGAGTAACATACAAATGGGATGAGGATATCCAGGAATCCTTCTAGAATCTCATGTTGTACCAACTGCACCCAATGGTCTTGATGTCGATAGTGGAATAAAATAGGTTCATCATATATGCGGCCTCAATGGAATGATCTCTTTTTGTTGTCCTCACCCAAGACAATGACGTGGGGAATGAAAACAACCTCCAAAATCTCTGTCAAACGATGCTAGTTACTTAGACATGTTATACCCATATCTAAAAGAACTATCTCACACTCATCTTCATAGTAGAAAAGCTAAGAAATTACATGAAACATCACAAAGTCCACTTAGTCTCTCATATTTACCCACTCTATTTCATCTTTGGATGACCTATGTTGAATAGGATTTTTCTAAATGGGAATTTATTATGAAATAGATTGACATATAGTTTATGTCACAAAAGGAAGCTAAATAGTAGGAAATATTTTATTTTC
Organism: Viscum album; assembly: GCA_963277665.1. Taxonomy (NCBI): domain Eukaryota; kingdom Viridiplantae; phylum Streptophyta; class Magnoliopsida; order Santalales; family Viscaceae; genus Viscum; species Viscum album. Next base: position 786,504,489 of record OY728146.1, on the reverse strand, counting down.
TTGTGGAACATACAAACCTTGAGAGAACATTCGATGACATTGAACATCCAAGCAAGGAGTTTTTCTATGCCCATGACACTCCCTAAATGTGGAAGATATAGTTTGATAGTGCCTCCCTAAGTCCTATTACCAAGAGAATGGAAAATCTGAAGCTCAACTGTGTTGGTCTTGGGATTATTTTTGTTTCCCAAGATAAAGAAATATTTCATACTTTATTCACACTTTGAAGGATGCACTAATAATGAGATAGAATACCAATCCCTCATTTATTTCTGGAACTATCCCTATATATACTTATAGATTACCTAAACATCAAAGAGAATTCATAACTAGAGAATAAAAAAATTAATGGAAGAATTAGCAACTCTCATCGGTTACATCAAAGGATTGATGGTAGAATCCCCTTTTGAACTAACATTTCAACAAATCCCATGATCACAAAATAATTATGATGATATAATAGATAATGCATCCATATTCATGGATGATCTCGATTGAGATGAAGTGTTTTCTATATTACACACCGAAGGGTGGTTTCTTCAGTCATAATCTATGACATGGACAAAATCAAATCAGGCCTAAACTTTCACGAATCATGATGAGTCAATATCCACCCCTGTATGGATGAACTATATAAAATATTACCAGCATAATGGGACACCACCTTCATATAAATCTGAAAAGGAATAAAATTGACATCGAATAACAAGATCCACCCTTCAAGATAGGCCAAAGGAGAAGGAGTCAATCTACAAACAAGGCTTTGATGGATTCCTCATCATACATATTTCAGAATGAGAGTTTCCCACATTCAAGGAAGAAGTCTATACAGGCTCCTCCAACACTCATTTGTTTGGGAACAATCTCTCCTATAAAATTTGGAGTCTTGGTTACTACTAAAAAATAATTTTTTAGGATTGTGTGTAATTCTCTAGGAAATTTCATGCATGCTATAAACATGAAAATTTCATCCATCAACCAAAAAAGTTTCTATGTAAAACTAAATATTACTGAACATTTTTTATATGGGGAATAAATGTTGTGGGGATATATCCCCTAGCTATTGCTAATCAGTTTATGTACATCTTTACTGCCACTAACTTCTTTTCCAAATAGATAGATCCAATACCCCTAAAGGAGGTCAGGATGAAGAATATCATAAACATCAAGAAATCCAATATTATCACCAGATTATTTATCAATCACATGACACTGATAGAAAATAACACCATCTTCTGTTTTAGAAAATTGAAGAAATTGTATGAGGAGTACAACATCGAATGAAATCATTAATCCTGCTATCATGAAGATATAAATGAAAAAATATAGGTTCTAATAAGTATCTATAAAATATAATCTAAAAAATGATGTAAAAGGAAAATAAATCATGTATGGATAAGAGCCTTCATGATTTATTGGAAAACATACCACCACATACACTACGACACAAGTGAATTCATAATCATTTGTTTAGGAAACCGATGCAGTGCTTCAGATAGAAGTCCAATTTCACTTGATCATAATAGTTATTTTTCGATAACTCCCCAACAATGAGAAATCAAAAAAGTATCTATATGAGTTGGAATGACCCAATAAAAAAGTGTTGTGCACACTGCCTAACATCGATGTTTATCAAAATCGGATTAAATGATCCTTTAATTAAAAGGATCACCTCTGATCATTCCTTCAAGGAGAACTGGTCTTGGTTCTAAAAACCCTAATGATACCAGGAAATATGCCTCTAATCATGTAATCTAAGTGTAAAGGACCTCATATCATACATAAGTTATATTCCAATGGAGATTGTTAAACCCTATATTTTTTATTCTCTTTATTATCAAGTCCCACATCAGAATACTCTATCATGTATTCCTTTTTCTCAAATTATCAAAAAATACTCTACCTCACCTTGAGGTAAGAATAATTTCTCATCTACATGGTATCAAAGTGCTAGGTTATTTTTCCTCTCTTGTAGCCTCTCTCTCTCTCACGACGCTCTCTTTCCCCCAACCCCTCTCATGCGGCCTCCCGGTTTTGTGCGGCCTCACTCCTACCCGCCCTCCTGGTTTTGTCCGACCCCTGCCCTCTCAGTGGATCTCCCCCTACTAGCGCCGCCTTTCCCGGTGTCCCCTCCCCACTATGTGTGATGGTCCCAACCTCCTTCCACAGATCCCACCTTTTTGCGCAGCTCCCTGCGCACAAATCTCGCTCACCAATGCTATTCCCAGTGGATTTCTGATTCCCTTCGTCTCCCAAACCTCTTGTTTAGGTCGCGCCTCCCATTGTACCTCCTGATCCCAATGGGATCCAGTCGCGACTCCTGAACTGCCTCCTCCTACGGCATCCCGGCATACCTCCCACTGTTCGATGTGACTCGCGACTCCTGACCTACGTGGCTCCCCTCCCAGATCTCACCCAACGCAGCTCCCATAGCCTCTTGCATCGTCCCTCCAAACAGTGCACTTCCAACGTCCCGTATCATTGCCTCTAGGATCGTAGCCTCCCGAAACTGCCACCTGCAGAGCTTCCCAGCCCGCCTATTATGGCATTCCCTGATGCCCTTCCCCGTGGCATTCCCCGACTCCTTATGGCTTCCCAAATACAACCGGCCCCGCCACCATTCAGCCTCACACCGCCACATCCTGGCCTCCCACTCCAACCGTCGTCGCCTACCTAGTCCCAGAAATTATGACGCCCTCAATATACCAATCGACCACCTCTCTCAGCACCTCACAGTTCCTATACCTGATCTTAGTGTTTCTTCGTCCGGATCAGCCTCCCTTGTGAAACCGGCCCGCTTCCCAATCTCATCGTATTCACCCGACCCTGCCTCCCTGAGGCTACCCAGCTTTAATTGGCCTCACCTCCCTACGGCCTCTCACTATGGCATCCTGGCCTCTACTAACACATATCAGTCCTGATCTCCATGGAAAACCGCTAATCTTTCCCTCATTTGTAGAAGTCTAATGCTCCAATGGCAGCCTCTTCTATTTTGCCCCCGGTGATCACAACCTCCACCCGCCTCATTGATGAGAGGCTCGACTTCACCAACATATCGGTATGGTAGAAGACTATCTTGATGTCTCTGACTGGCATGGACCTTGATTCTAACTTTTAGAATCCTCTACCAGTATCTTTTGATCCCAAATACCGTCCTTGGAAGCTTACTGATAGAAGGATCCTTTCCTTGCTAGTCAATTCCACAGACCGATCTATCAAGGACATCACCCAGACTGTAAATGTGACCATGAAACTTTGGGATTCCTTGAACCTCATGTATTTTGAGACTAATAATTTAGCTCAGGTGTCCGATGTTTTTCAGCGCTTTTTGCTTATCTGAATGTAGGACTGTTACTTCCCAGCATACTTCATTGAATGGAAAGCTCTTCGTGATGAGTTGTATGAGATGTGACCCATTCCCCAAACACCAGAGGTAGATGTGGCACAACGAGACCAACTGTTCATCTTTAGTCTTGTCTATGCCCTTGCTTCTGAGTATGTAACGATGACTACCAATATTATTGTCATCCCATTTACACTGAAGATCCCACATGTGAACCATCTCTTGGGAGAGGACCATTGGGATCTTCCCCCACCCACCCCCATCATCGATTAATAATCCCTATTCAGCTGTGGAAGTGGACACACCTCATGCTCTCGTGGATGTGGCCATGGCAAGGGTCTTCCTCGCCCCCTTTGTCAACAATGTGGCAAGCTCATCCACTTGATCGACCACTGTTAGGTTCTTTGTCGATGCGCATATCAGCAACCATGGTAGGGTCAGTCAATGGTTTAGAATTCTTCTTCGTCAGCTGCATCTCTTCCTCCATCTCTGGACCTTTCAATGGCCGACCCTTGAAAGCTTCACGATCCTCAGACCCACTCTATACCGGGTCTGTCTACGGCTTCTCTTTCCCATTCTAGTGATTCCGCTGACTTCATCTGTCAGTGCTCCCCTGCTTGGATGATAACTCAGGTGCCTCTGACCACCTCCCTTATGATGCTGGAATGTTGTCATCCTATTGTCCTTATGATGGTTCCTCATCCATCATCGTAGCGGATGGATCCACTATCCCCATTGTGGGATTTGGTGCATGCTCCCTGAATTCAACTATTCACAAGCCCTTTGTGGAACATGTGTTCATAGTACTTTTAACCTTATATTCATCAGTAATCTTACAATGGATTTCAACTGTGTTGCAGTATTTACATCCTCTGTTTTTGTCCTTCAAGAGCAGACAATGAACCAGGAACTTGGTAGAGGCTAGCTTTAGGACAGGGTCTACATGTTTGATGAACCAACATCCATCGCCTACATCTCTATCTCTACCCATGGATTTGACCTTCATTCCCAGTTGGGACATCCATCCGCCTCCACCATTCATCAACTATTTCCAAATATTATTCATCATGGGTCTTTTCATTGTGAGTCTTGTAAATCTTCAAAACATCATCGCACGTCATACATTCCTCGAGTGGATACATGGGCATCAAAACCTTTTGATCTGGTTCATTTAAACATTTGGGGTCTCTATGCCATTTCGAGTCATTTATGGTAAAAATATTATATATCCTTCATTGATGATTTATTGCAAATGACTTGGTTATACCTACTTCAAGAATAGTTTGAATTGTTTTCTACTTTCCAGACTTTTTACACTGAGATTCATACATAGTTTTCCATCCACATTAAATTTATCCACTTGGACAATGGGCGCATGTATGTATCCACTTTTTTTAGAAGTTTATCCAGGATAAAGACATCATTCATTAGACCTCATGTCCTAATACACCCTAGCATAATATAGTGGCTGAGAGAAAACGCTAACATATTTTGGAGACTGCTCATTCCATCTTCCACCGACAACTACCTTTTCTCTTTTGGGGAGATGAGATCCTTACTAATACTTACCTTATGAACTTACTTCCTTCTTCTATCCTTTAGGGGGATACTCCTTTTTCATAAATTGTTCTCCTCTCTCCCTCCTCACTCACTTCCACTTCAGGTGTTTGGATGCCTCTGTTATGTTTGTGACAATCGTCCTATCCTATCCAAACAATCTCCCTAATCCCTCTATTCCATATTCCTTGGCTATTCACACACTCAGCATAAATATCACTACTTCTCATTGGACATATAAAGGTATGTTATCTCTGATATCATTCAATTTGTTGAGATCTATTTGTTCTCCCTTCCATCGCCCCATCCCAACACTTCCATTGATGATTGTCTTACTCTAATCTTTCACCCTCCTCTGGTGTCTCCCCCTGCTGATCCCCATTTTGGTATAGTCTTCTCCCATCAGACATCAGTTGTATCCCCCGTTCTGGCCAATGACACTATCATTTCTGCTTCGTCTGAGGATCCTACCCTAGCACTAGATGACTTGCCCATTGCACTCTAAAAAGGAACTCACTCTTTCTAGAGAACTCCTATGTTTACATATTCATACAATGGTATTTCATCTCAGGAGACAGTCTATATTCCCCGCATAGTTGGTGATGCAAAATATCATCCAGGGTGGCTACAGGCGATGCATGATGAATTGAAAGATCTATAATACAACCATAATTGAGATCTAGTCCCCCTTCCAGCAATAAAATGGATGGTTGGTAGAAAATGGATTTATACAGCCTTCCTTAATGCCGATGGCACTCTCCATCACCTCATAGCCCGCCTTGTAGCAAAGGGCTTTTCTTAGACATGTGTTATTGACAATTTTGATTACTTTTCTCCAGATGTCAAGATGTTCTTCATTTGATTATCCATCTCTCTAGCCACTCATCATCATTGTACCATTAATCTACTGGATATCACGAATGTCTTCCTCCATGGATTTCTTTAGGAAGAGGTTTATCTACAGCCCCCCCCCCCCCCCCGGAATTTTTTCCTCCAGAGACCCCCTAATATGTCGAATTCACCACTATATCTATGGTCTCATGCAGTCTCCTGATGCTTGGATATGCCAATTCAGCACCGTCGTCACCGTCTTTGGCATCTCTCGCAGTATGAAGGGCCACATCATGTTCTACAGGATGACTTATACTAGATTCATCCTGTTGATAGTATATGTAGATGTTATCATCATCATCGGGAGAGACTCCACTGGAATCACCCACCCTAAGGGGAATCTTAACCATCACTTCCACACCAATGATCGTAGCCCTCTCACATACTTACTCGACATCGAGGACTCCAGTTTTGTGGAAACCATCTTCCTCTACTAATAGGAATATGCATTGGACATTCTGCAAGATGCTGGGTTGACACATGCCATCGCCATTGACTCTCCTCTTGATCCTGGGGAAAAATCTCTCTATGACTACTCGAAACCATATTCATACCCAGAACGGTACCCTTCACTGGTGGGAAAACTCAATTATCTCACCAGGACTTGTCCAGACATTACCTGCCCTATTGGAAAAGTGATCCCATTCATGGAGAATCTGACCACCACTCAGTGGGATACTGTCCTTTTCATAACCAAATACATCAAGAGAGACCCTTCTTGTGTCCTTTTATACTCCCACCATGATCATAGAAATATTGAGACCAATTGTGATGCTGAATATGTTGGTTTCCTTGCTACCCAGAATTCTACTTTACCATTTTATTGGTAGGAATCTTCATCTCTTAGCATAACAAGAAATGAACAGTCATCTCCAGATCTAGCGCAGAGTCTGAGTACCATGCCAGGGCCACCATCACTACGAAGATCAATGGGATTTGTCATATCCTCCAAGAGATTGGATTTCCCTTATAGTCATCTGCTCAAATTTTGTGTGACAATCAGGCAGCCACCAAAATTACTTCAGATCTCGTATTCCCTGAATGCACAAAGCTTATCGATCTGGACTACCACATTCTTTTCCACCACCTCCATCACAACCATTTCATCATTAGACACATCATGATGGCCAATCAGCCTGCCGAAAATTTCACTAAAGGCCTCCCAGGGGCTCTCTTGGCCTCGCTTAGTGCCAAGCTGGACATCCACAACATCTACAACCCAGCTTGAGGGGGAGTTTTTATTCTCTTTTCTAATGTCATATTTCTTTTGTGGGACTCGTTGTCTAAGATTGGCATGTCTAACATGAGGGGAAGTGTTAACCCCTATTTATATTATTCTAGGTATTTCTGAGTCTGACATCATAATACTCCATCATATATTCCTTTTTCTCAATCTATAAAAGAAGGCCTACACCTCAACTTGAGGTAAGGATAATTCATCTTCTATAGAGATTACTCATTGGAAACAGTGGATGGGGAATTCTATACCCCCCCACCAATCTGAGGATTCTCAAGAAGAACTTTTCCTAGATGCCATTAGGAATTCCAAATCATAGAAGCAATAATTTAAACCGAATTACATCTTATTTCCTTACCACATGATGTTAAACTACACGAAATATTTCCTTACTGCATGATTTTAAACTACATGGAAAACATTCTTACCGCTTGATGGTAAACAACACCAAGGATGTTACTTCATGAATGATTCCCTATAGATGATCTAGATTTGTGTGAATGAAAAATGAAGTACTCCCATCCCTATGTGTGAGTTATATATGTATAGGGAATTTATCATTTAATAACTACGTGTGTATTGATTCATTTTTACACAAGATATGAAGTGACATCAGGATCCCAAATTATGGGTATTTCCACAACATAAATTGAACCCCCCTCTGTGTATGGGTCAGACCTACGCATTGATTGATTCTTGTTATGATAGGATACATAGTGAAACCCAAATTTTGAGTCTTGGGAAAAACCAAAATATAATGAAAATTACCTCTCATAGCATAGAAACTCAATAATGGAAAGGACTATCTTTGTTAGAACTACAAATGGCTTGATTCAAATACCGTGGGATACAGTGGGATTCTTAGATCCACTAATTCCAGTATAGATGTGGGTTCCCACCACTCCCATCAATGACCCTCAATGAGAACCAAATCATTGTTTGGATTCCCTCTCTTACAAAAATTAGTATATACCTGCATATTCCCTATCATGCACTCTCACATGGATTCATAAACTTTCTGGTTGAGTCTTTTTTTCTTGCAGAGTATGAATCATGTGAGCATAGGTAAATTAGAAAGTGACTCTAATTAGTGAAATCAATGTAAATTCTATCCAAATATAGGGCACCATGTCCTCATTGTATAATTCTAAACTGTGTGATGAGGTCCTAGTTGCATAATGTTAAACTGCATGATGATGTCCTTTTCAAATGAGATATTAAACTACATAGAAAGAGGTCTTTACATTAAATAAATCATTTCCTCTGATGAGTCTATACTAAATTTTCAATTTTTTTTATTCCATCACCTTGAAATGTGTTCAATACATGCTATCACAGCATTTAGTGTTCTTGAACCCTTCTTGAATCTCACATTATTCATGAACCAAATTCATATCTTCGATACCTGAGTTGATACTAACCAATTCCTCAAGTTAATATCCTCTTCTTGGAACCCCATGGACCTTGGTCTCCCTATCTCATGGTTCTCCACTATAGAAGACTGGCAACAATGACTAGTTAATCCAAAGGGAAACAACTTGGATATGATCACAAATAATGTAATCGATTGGAGATTTCACCTAGAGGATATTCTTGGGTTAGGATTTACACTTCCCATGACCCAACTATTCAAGAAGATTTGGATACCTTTGGTGTTACATATCTATGAATTGTACCCATTATAATTGAAATATTATAATATCATATTGTTGTACACCATCATCTCAAGGTATGAATCTTCTATGAAGATCCAATTAGTTTGAGTTAGTAATTCCTATCGTCGATACATCTTAGTTGTATGACATTAAACTGAACGACAATGTTTTAGTTATCTGATAATAAACTACACGACAATGTTCGAGTCACATGTTGTTAAACTGCACAACAAAGTCTTTACCACACGACATAAAAATACATGGAATATGTCCTTATAGAATGATGGTAATTTCTAAAGTGAAATGACCACACCAGATGATGTTAAACATCACGAAAGATGTATCCACAAAACATGACACTAAATCTTATAGACCTTAATCCATCATCAATTATTATCAAAGGACCATAAAATCCTAACCCTAGATAGTCAATGTCTGGGGTTCATCCATTATAATTCTTATCACCTCAATCTTTATTCCATACATCATGTCTTGAGTGTCTTGAATTTACACAAAGCTTCCATTTACCTTGGGAAAGGATGCTCAACATCGAGTGATGCTCTGTTTAACTATGCATGTATGCCCTTGACTCTTGTATATGATCACCCAAATACCAACAAAATTTATTTTCCATTAAAAAAGGGCTTCTGATCATTATGATACGTGACACCATCTTAGTGGATCTCTTCAATATAGAGTGATTTGTGATCATCCCTAACATGATTTTAAAATACCATTAATCAATATGTAAGAACATTGAATCATGATTTATAACATTCTTATTCACCACCTGGGAGGGATTTGTGGTACATCTGAACATGGGAATCCCAATCAGGATATTATGTAACACTCCACTCATATTAAGTATACATGAATTATGACTTTAACTGCATGCAATTTGGGAAATGTTGTATAAACTTAAAATATTGTTTTTAATGGTCTAATTTTCATGACCCTAATTTGATAATGAAAGTGAAATAAAAATAGTGAGGATAAAAATCAGTAAAGGAACATTTGAGAAAAATTAGACTCTCTTATATCTAAAATATTCATCCTTTGAGTTTATTCATAAGAAAGAGTATAAATTAAAAATGCATAAAGCTCATGGGCCCCATCTTATAACAAAAGTAAAATCCAATCCATGCTTCCTAGACCCCCTAATCTAGGAAAATGTTAGACTAAGGATTAGACACATATCATCACTATGATAATGCATTCACTATGAAGGAAAAAAAATTCAATGGTGCCTAAAACCTTTTTCAATATTACATTTTCCATAAATCAAATTCATATCTTTGATACGTAAGTTGATACCAAACAATTCCTTGAGTTGATATTCTTCTCTTGGAACCCCATGGACCTTGGGATCCCCTTCTCCTCGCTCACAACTATAAAAAATTAGTAACATGGACTAGTTAATCCGAAGGGATTCCACTAGGATTTGATTTTGAATAACACAATTACTTGGAGCTGGTGCCTAGTATATGTTTTGGTCCGAGAGGAAAGGCGCACTTAAACCCAAAAGATATTGTCTTGACTATGTGGAATATGGGATTCCTCCATCATCATTGGATGACCTATACCCACCATTTCACACCTTTGGATGACTTAGATATTACTAAACCATGATTTAAAATCTGTATAACTAAACTATTCAAGAGGATTTTATATCCCCAATCTTACGTCACTGTGTATTGTACCCATTATCAAAGCAGAAATGGGATATTCAATTACTAAATATTTTTATGGCCTACACCATAGGAAGTAAAATCCACATGGTTTAGGACCTGATATTTTTAGCCATAAACTAAACTATCCCAGGGTTCCAAAACCCTTCATGGATTTCTCATTTCATCACATCCCACTTCATCATCCAAACATTTGAATCTTTACAAATCATTCAAATCCCATGGAAAGGAGATGGGACTCAAACGCTTGATAATGCATGTACATTCCATTTTATCATGCATTAGGTACTTTGAACCTCTAACTAGAGGCATCACCTCCCTATAGGAAATGTCATCTAGTCCTCATGAGACCCAAAAAAATTGAGGTGTAACTCAACATCTCATAATGTTTCGTGATCATCCCTGGTTTGTCTACCCCATATCAAGACCTTCAGTTCAAGATTTTGGGTTATGGCTTAAACAAATAGTATTAAAAAATATCTGAGTCGATTTGGTTTCACTAATACTATGACACCATAAATCAATCCACACATTAGAAAAGATGAAGGGTGTCACAACCCATTAGGGATACTTATCCTTCATAATTTCTATAAAAACACAAGGTGTCGTAACCATATGTGATAATTCATTCTTCATAATGTCAATTAATAATATAGGGTATTAGAACCCATCATGGATACTCATTATATAGAATCCAGATGTGGGGTTCATATAGCCCTCATGAATACCCATCCTTTACAACTAGAAATAGATGGTCCGAGTTAAAAGACCATAAACTACACCAACAAGCATTCATTAATAAAAATACCCTAATCTACAGAAAGTGATGGTCCTAGAAAAAATAAAATAAATTATAGTGACAAATGGTCTAACCTAGAAGTCCCTAAACTACATTAATAAATGGTATGAGGTAAGATACCCTAAACTATTTTAGCATTTGGTCTAAGATAGAAGACCCTAAACTATAATAGCAGATGGTCCAAGATAAAATAAATAAAAATACTACAATATTTTTTAGATCTAACAGAACCTAAAATACAGTAATAGAATGGCTCACATGACCATAAAATAGCCAATTGAAAGAGTCACAATACTCACTAGGATGAAAAAACATAAAGGGAACTAGGGGAAAAAGTAGAGTTTTTTGCTTTCTGGACAAGCACATTGTTTGATCCAGGTAATATTGAGCATTTATGAGATGGAAAAGGCACAATACGTTTGAGGTTGAAAGCCCTTGAAGGTGAAACAAGAGAAAAATCCAAGTCTATGACTGCTAATCTTTCACTATATGAAACGTAGTGAAAAATGAGGGAAATATTAACGAAATAAAAAAAAGACACATACAAAGATTTTGGGGATCATTTTCATCCCATATATTAAATCAATCTATTATCACTAAGTCCATTTATTTAGGAAAATGTTATAGTAATTTTCCTTTAGGAAATATTCATCCAAATTACCCTTTTAAACCAAGTGACCCCATGTTGACTAGAGAAGATAAATCAATGTGGATTCTTATGTCAATAATCGCTCACTAGAAATTCTCATGTGAAGTCTATTATGATTCATACATTAAAATTTATGCGTTTGGGTTAACATGGTATTATAATAATGATGGATGTTTTCATTAATCTATATGATATCAAGTTAATGAGATTCTATGAAAACCCTGAATGGAAGAAAACCAGATAGCCACATAAAATGTTTGGAAGGGTTGATTCATTGATAAAGTACAAAATAGGGAGGAATATGTACATCATAGAGTCTCTCCTATGAATCATTGAACAAACGAACCCTTGTAAAAAATACAGGCCCATTACAACATTTTCATAGATGATTTGTTGAGAAATGAAATCTTCTTCTCTAGGGAGGCCATGAAATTACAAAATCGATCAACTAATTCTGTTTTCACCTATCCAATCTATTGTAATGAAACCGCACAAGAATTAGCATCATGTTTGGTATTCTCCAGTTGGTTAAAGAGCCCATTTTTCTCAAACACTGTTTTCTGCACTATTTATAGTGCATGTTGTAACTGACACAGATCCTACTGAAGATGATCGATTTTGGAAAAAAGCATCCAATATCTACCTTCCCAATAATGAACGAAATTTGGAGAGTTTTTGTCCCCACCACTCATTAGTAAGCCGCATCCAGGGCCTCATATCGACTTCCATTGACCAAAGATGAATCCTCTACAACTACTACCCCCAACTCAATGACCCTCCTCTTTTCTCTCTCTCATAGGAAAATCAATTCATTCACCTGGGGATTCAGAGCCATTTAATAAAGCCCCCATAGTCCAAGGTGGTAAAAATATACTTGAGATGACCTAGTTGTTCATTTAGCTCCTCCAAAGTGACCTATGATATTACGGTTCTAATATCAACCCACGCATATCCTCGCATTTGTTGATGAAGTGTTGTCGACTCTATGCCTCAACTGAAGCCCAATCCAAGAAAATGAATATATTTCAAAAATAAGACACTAATAGAGACACTCTTACATGTAGGATTTAATGATTTGGTTATAGATATAGCCTCTGTATAGTCAACTCGGTTGGGGGGAATCCCAAAGAAGAAGGGAACAATCCTTCTGACCACCAAGGTGGAGGTACTATAATGAGATGAACAAAATATTATCAGTTAGTAGGTGAATAATATGATGTTGTTAGATAATCAATGAAAATGATTAATATTGAAAACATAGATTTCTCAGTTTCTTCAAGGAAAATATTTGTTACCCCAAATCCATCATCTGTGGAAGATGCTACACAATATTGTGATGAAAAACTTGGTGACATAGATGATGTTATCTTCATATTCATAGGATGCTCAGCATCATTAAGGTCTATAAAAGTAATGAAATGTTAGGAGAAATAATAAGAAATGTATAATATGTTTGGTCATGTATGAATTTATCAACTTCACCCAAAGACACCTCCATCAAGGATAAATTAGTATCAGAATATACACCATCACTAACCTCCTCCAAATGTGATTTTTACTCTACTGGGAAAAATGATAGGACTATTGGATCATCAGTGCTAGACATAAAATATGACTATGCTAGCACCTCGACTAAGTCAATTCCTTGACGGATTGGTCCAAAAGACCGGTGTTTCTTCCAGATCAATATAAAATCCACTGATATTCTCGGAGACTTATATTGGTTCCTCCATAAAGGCTTAGTGGGGTGTCATGACTCATCCCTTGGGGCTCGTGTCGTGACTACCCCAAGCCCGCCTTCCATAGGCCAGGGGATGATGACGAGCACTGTAATGGAATATACCTTAAATGGGAAGGCATTGCTTTTTTAACCTGTACAGACACACAGTCCAAGAACACAACAAGAAAGAACCACAAAGACTAGAATGTAATAAGATGCAACCACAAGGTAAAATGTTGTAGTAAAAAAGAGTGCTGAAAGTAAAAAGGTATTGGAATAAAATCTCAACTGTAAAAGTACAAGTACGACTGGAAGTACCTTACAAGTAAATGAAAAAGGAAAATAGCTACTAGGTCATCCATTCTGGTTCCTACCTGTAGGGAAGGTACAAATCACCTCCTCAGCGCTCCACGTCTGTCAGTATCCTCCGCGTCACGTGACGCCGAATGGTCCACCCCCGACCACTGTCCTGTCCTAGTTCCCTTAGCCTCGATCAATGTTATACATTATCTACACCAGACTCAATAAGGTGCGGGTAAAACCCATGTAGGGGTGAGTATAACAATACTTAGTAGGGACCCCCAGACCCCCGTAGGTCTCCTAGAGTTCCACAGAGGAAAAAACACAAAGTAAGACATAAACACTACTTAGGTATATGTCCATACATATACCCAAGTTATCAAGATATACTCATCTCATACATGAGGGAAGGACACCATATAGTTATGACCATGAAGGTAGATGTACCATACATGTAACACCATGAAGATAACACCACGTAGTTAACTCCTAGAAGGTAGAAGTACCACACGAGTAACACCAAAAAGATAGAAGTACCACACAGGTAACCCCATGAAGACAATACCAAAAAGGAATAAGTACCACATAGGTAACACTACAGAGATAGAAGTTCTACCTAGGTAACACCACGAAGATAGAAGTTCCATATAGGTAACACCATGAAGACGATATCACAAAGGTAGAAGTACCACACAGGTAACACCATGAATATAGAATTACCACATAAGTAAATCACAAGGATAGATGTACCACATAGGTAACACCATGATGATGAAACCAAAATGGTAGAATTACCACACAACTAACACCACGAAGCTAGAAGTATCACACAGGTAACACCACAAAGAGAGAAGTACCACACAGGTAACACTGCAAAGATAGAAGTACCACATAGGTATCACCACACAGATTGAAGTACCATACAAGTAAAAGACTCTTCTCACAACCAGTTACTACTTAAGTAAAGAAGTGCTGAGGATTATTCATAAAACGGATCATCTTATTCTGTTAATAAGCACTGCTGCTAACCCACACAAGATCGATAGGTCTCTAACCCCCGCTGACCCACACATGATCAATCATTAACTAACCCCTACTAAACCACAAAATATCGGCATGTGCTGACCAACACAGGATCACTAAGCGATGACCCACAAAGGATATGTCCAACATAGGATCAATAGATGTTGACCCACATAGGATCGATGTTATTTCTTCACGTTGCAGCCAACTATAAGTTTCCTGACACCCGATGAGCTTGAGTTCCTTAGAATCTTCCCCTTAGGATATCAGTCAAACCACAACCACCACTAAGATCCACAAAGGAGTAACCCAATTGACTACCATGTCGTAAGGGTTCCAACGCGATATACAGATTGTCAATCGGACGCTCGGTCTGTGAGTTATAAGCGTTTTAGCTCTGAGGGCCCGGTTGGATTCAGGTTCAATCCAACCTGTCTGTACTCCAACATTCTCCAAAACAAATATGTAGTATACCAAAAGAACCTTCTCGATCAAAGGATCCCAACACTGTAGACGATTCATCAAATAGACATCTGGTTCTCAAGATATTTTCCCTTTATGTGTTTTTGGGTTTTGTCTGACCCGGTAAGACTGACCCGGCCCGACTCAGTCTGGGTTGAGCCAGGGTGGACTGGGCCCACTGAACCAATGTCTAGTCTGACCCGCAAGAGGAGCAGCCCACAAGGGGGGCTGCCTGCAAGGGGGTGCATCCCGCAAGGGCGACCTGTCCAAAATAGGGCGGCCCACAAGGGGGCATCCTGACCGGCATGGGGCGGCAGATCAGTCCAGGGCGGCGGCCCGGTGGGGAGGCGGCCTATTGGGTGGCAGCCCAGTGCGAGGGTGGAATCACGGACCGAGGGTGGCAGCCTGGTCCGAGGGCGGCCACCCAGTGCAAGGGAGGCGGCCTTGTGCGAGGGTGGCGGCCCGACACGAGGGAGACCGTCGGGTCTGAGGTTGACGGATTAGCATGAGGGTGGAGGCCCGACTCGAGGGCGGTGGCCCGAGAAAAGGGCGGGGGCCAAGTCCAAGGGAGCGACCTAGCTCAAGGGCGATGACCCGGTTCGGTCCGACGCAGGGGTGTAACCCCCCTGGTCACCCAGATTACCGAACAGCCCAAAGGACATTCAATTGGTGAGGTGGTGGCACTGCACAACCCACCGGAGGCAGGTTCGGCCTCTGCCGTAGCTCCAGCTGTGGCTTCCATTCTTCGGCAGCATGATGATCACACCACCTTCCTTCCCGCAGTCGTCCGTCATGTCGGTTGTCGCCTCTGTTCGCTGCGGCTGACGAGCCGTGACACTCCTCTTGCGGCGTGTGTCGAAGTACTCACGGTCTTTTGAGGTGGCGCAAGGAAAGGAAGATAATGGAGGGTTCGGGTCTGGTTCATGAAGCCAACACCTTCCGCATTAGCTCGCAATATGGAGGATATTAAGGGAGTTTAATAAACAGTCGTATTGAACACAAGATAAACCCCACAAGATTCCCCGCAATATCCTCCTGCAAAGATGATTGAATCAGGGGTTAAACCGTTAATCGGTTGACCAGAGTTCTTCATGTTATTCAAGAATGGGGAACATGAAAATCTATTGAATTCATAAATGAATTAAACCCCATACCTGGAAGTGACGTCCACTGACGACGGTCGACATAACCTCCATCATCGTTGTTGTCGGTTCATGACTCAGTGGCGCTTGTCACTGCTCGTTGGAACCAGTCTCGCCCTCTAGGTGGTTGGCATCATGGTACTTTCCCAGGGCTTCATCACTTGGTGAATCCATGCCAACACCCCTCCTCGAGCTCCAAATAAACAAGAGTGGAGAATAAGTGTAAAACACTCGGGGAATTAGTGTGGTATATTAAATTAATGAACCTCCTGAATTCCTAACGTTGCAGTTACATGAAATGAAGAGCCGAGTCACGTATTGTATTGACACATCACCAGTCCCACCAGCATCGTTCGTTCATTAGAGGAATGAAATAAAATAAAATAAAAAACATGTTATTTTATTAATCATTCAAAATCCCACAAAAATAACTTTTTCACCCTACCTACTGCGGTAGAAGTTATGCATCTCTTAAGTGAATCCTGAGACTACAGATTGAACGGTGCCCTCAGATTTTTAATTCAAGCAACAGCTCAAAAGTTAGAAAATTCTGCTCATGCGTCTATTGAACGTGCCAGAATAAATGTTCGGAAAATTATTAACAGTCACCCTCGACCTGTGCCGATCACGGTTAGGCTCTGCCTAAGTGAAACACGCCCCAATAAACCCAACAGTACTCTTAGATCTCCAATCCATGTTACCATTTAAATTTTATGGATTTTACAATAAAATAATTGTCACTTAATTATTTTATTTATTACCAAAATCTAACTTTCACTCGTGGCCTGCACTGGCCAATGTTAGTATCTGAATAAAGAAATCTTACCCTCACAAGTTCAGAGGTGGTCTCAGATTTTTATTCCGAGTTACTGTTTGTGAGTTATAATCGTTTAAAAATAAAATAATTTTATTTAATTATTTTATTTACGGTTATTCCATTTTCAGGTTTTCACATCGGAGGACGCTGTCAATTAATCTTAAGTCACACCTATAGTAAACCTGCCATGCTAAGAACAACAGTGCCATCAGATTTTTAATCTGAGTTACAGTTTAAGAGTTTTTCCACTTTTTTAGGAAAACTTTTTATGCACACTAATTAAATCTTAACAATAATTCAATGGATCATTCTGGGCACTCTGAGCCTCGAAATCGTGCACCCTCAGATTTTTTAGTCTCAAAATAATTCCATATAATTAAAAGAATTATACAGAATTTTCAGCACATTACATTTTCCCCACCATAGGGATCTACGTCCTCAAAAGCCACAATATAGACTAAGGAAACAAATGGGGGTACTAAGCATGGATTTGATCCTCCCGCTCCCAGGTGCTCTCTTGGAGGTTCCCGTGATGCCATAAAATGCACACTAGAGGTATCAACTTCTCACAAAGGATCTTCTCCTTTCAATCCTCAATCTCTACTGGAACCTCCGTAAACGTCACCCCATCATCTAAGTGCAGCTCTCCATGGTTGATGACTTGAGAAGGGTCATGCACGTATCTCCTAAACTAGGATATGTGGAAGACATCGTGCACCCACTCCAACTGTGGTGGTAGTGCCATGTGGTATGCCACATCGCCAATCCACCGAAGTATCAGAAATGGTCCAATAAACCTCGGTGATAACATTCCACCTCGGCCAAATCTCTGTAGTCCCTATCGAGGGGAGACTCGCAGGAAAACGTGGTCCCCCCTCCTGGAACTCCAATGGTCTCTGTCTCATGTCGACATTACAATTTTGGCACCTCTGTGTAGTCTTCACTTGCTAACAAGTGAGACATTGTGATACAAACTCATCCACTTATTTCTTCATCCCTGGCCACTAGTTCTGATGCCAAAGGTCCTAGTACATCTTCACCACTCCTGGATGTACCGCTAAAGGGGATGTATGGATCTCCCTCAACACTTCCTCCCGTAGCACCACCAGTACCATAGTAAATCCTATAAATAGGATGGCGTTCTCCCCACCATCAAAAAATTCATCAGGCGCATGTCTTGTGGATATCTGAGCATGTCGAGCCTTGTAGTCATATTTACAAGGTGTTCCTCCCAAACTCTCTAAAGAAGTGGGGGAGTGGCTTTCATAGATTGGAGGTATGATTCTCCATCTCTATCCACAACGGATATCTACAACGCAGCTAGCTGCTCTATTTCCACACTCAGCAACTTCAAAACAGACCTCCTGCTGAGTACATCTGCTACCAGGTTCCCCTTCCAAGGAGTATAGAATATCTTAATGTCATAGTCCGGGAGGAACTCTATACATTGTCATTGTCTCATATTTAGGTCTTTCTAGGAGAAGATATTCCTGAGACTCTTGTGATAAGAGTAGAATTTAAAATGTTTGCCCATCATGTAGTGCCACCACATCTTTAGCGCAAATACCACTGCTGCTAACTCCAAGTCATGAGTAGCATAGTTCTACTCTTCAATCTCTGTCTTAGCTCCTGAAAACTCTACTGACACTTATCAATCCATAGGAAAAGCTCCCCCTTTTTCATCAAAAATGACATTGCTGCCGCTACCCTGGAGGGGTCTAGTCAAAAACTCGGGTAGAACCTATCCAAAGTAAAAGTCCCTCCCCCTTCAGGGAGGTAAACCTGGAAACATCTTTTGGAATGGATTTCCCCCCACACTTTTCCACTTCTGATGGGAACTGAAAACCCAATACTCCCACTACCATGAGGGTAGGTCTTCTTGACTCATGAGTGATCGACTACACCATCATTTTCATGAGTTTGTCCTATGCTACATGGGTTTTCTTTTTCACTGACCAATGAAATCCCATTCCAACATTTTAGGTAATCCACAACCTTTTTTCCAAATACAGTAAATTTCAGTATGAACTATAGATGTCCAGTCTCTACCCTAACTAACGTCGTAAGGCCTCGACACTGCCACCAAGGGGTTTCAACCGAAACTATCGCCTCATGGTTCAGTTCACACCATCGGCGTATGTGTTATTATCGAGTCTCCTCCCAAAGGTATCTCTAGATGTGAGGGTTAGGTCAATGACTTAACAGGAAACTCTAGGTCTTGGAAAAGATTTATGGAAGGAAGGAATGATTGGTACCTATGTCTATTAATACGACAACTAGAAGTAGACACAGACCATTCATTGAATCATTATTAGAACCCTTGTGTCGCACTCCTTGACCATATGAAGCTACTCCCTTCCCCTGGCCTCCAGCCCCCTGAGCCTATTGGGGACCACAAAGGGGGGTGGTTAAATCATGTCAAAATGTACACCACCTCATGCTGCTCTCCTAGATCTGCTTCCACATCTGTAGCCCTGCCGATTCATTTGTCCCTAACACTTTTTCTTCCTAAAATAATTTTTTACACGCACAAGTCCCTATGACTAGCTCCATTTTCCTGCTTTCCCACTACTAACATTCACTTGCTATATCTGCTCAGCCAATGAACATTCAACCACAAAGGATATCTCTAGCACCCTAACATAGGTAGGAATGCATAAAGGAATAGTGCTGGCTCATGTATCCTTAAACACACCGTGCTCGGAAGTTCGATCCCCGAAGCACTAATCATATTGTATTCATCGAGTACCAGGATTGGTAGGTACACCTCGAAGAATACTCATCTACCAACATGTTTTCCTACCGAAGTTGTAGAAGCTCTAGAGATCCCTCAGCCACCTCTTCAAGCCTGTACTTAGCTGCCTATGAGTTGGGCTCACCTCAGAACCTAAGGGGTATCTGATGTTGAAACTCACGTAAGGAACTAAGCCTAAATGTGTCCTCTATCAGTACCACATGTTATAACTATTTCTCAACGGGTGGTGGTGTTACTGGTACACCACCCAAAGGATCCAACATAGTAAGAGGGCCCTGCACCGGTGCCTCATCGCTCGGTAGGCCATCATCATATCCTCTCTCAGGAAACCTGGGTGGCTGTCTTTGTGGTGGCATCATGAAAAGGAACAGTTGCGCCATGGTTATTAAGTTATACCTGGTGAGATGACTCCAAATAAATCAAATGAAAAACTTTTCAAAAACACATGCAAACAGTGTTTTCGTGCGCTGAGTAGGAAATCAGAATTCAGTGTCCTGGTGTATGGACACATCGGCCACTGCACCAACACTGGAATCCCTAAACTAAAAACCACAATCATAACACTTAACACTATTGCCTCACTAAAAATATCAGAGTCCTAGTTATTCGGTAGAACTGAACGCCTCTTATACCACTTGGTCATGACCCGTCCCTTGGAGCCTATGTCGTGACTACCCCAAGCCCACCTTCCATAGTCCATGGGCTAGCGAATAGAAATGGAAATGTGTATCCCTTAAATGGGAAGGCATTTCCTTTATATCCTGTATAGACACATAGTCCAAGAACACTATAAGAAGCAACCACATAGACAAAAACACAATAAGATGAAACCATAAGGTAAAATGTTGTAGTAATAAAGTGTGTCAAAAGTAAAAAGGTGCCAGAATAAAATCCCAAATGTAAAAGTACAAGTACG
Source organism: Viscum album (assembly GCA_963277665.1). Lineage (NCBI taxonomy): Eukaryota > Viridiplantae > Streptophyta > Magnoliopsida > Santalales > Viscaceae > Viscum > Viscum album. The sequence goes on along the minus strand of OY728146.1, from coordinate 786,483,535 downwards.
ACTGGAAGTAAAATATAACTGAAAGAAAAAGGAAAATAGCTACAGGTTTATCCTATGTGGTTCCGACCTGTAGGGTAGGTATAGATCGCCTCCTCAGCACTCCACGTCCATTAGTCTCTTCCAAGTCACGTCACACCGAATGGTCCACCTTAGAGCACCATCTAATCCTAAATTCCTCAGCCTATATAAACATTGTACATCATCTACACTAGACACAACAAGGTGTGGGTTAACCCGTGCATGGGTGAGTATGACAATACTCAGTAGGGACCCCAAGACCCCCGTAGGTCTCCTAGAGTTCCACAAAGGAAAACCCACAAATCAAGACATCAACTCTACTTAGGTATATACCCATATATATACCGAAGTTTTCAATATATACTCATCTCATACATGAGGGAAGGACACCACATAGGTAACACCATGAAGATATAAGTACAACATAGTTAACACCACGAAGATAACACCATGAAGGTAACTCCATGAAGGTAGATGTACCACACGGGTAACACCACAAAGATAGAAGTACCACATAGGTAACACCACGAAGACAATACCACCAAGGTAGAAGTACCACATAGGTAACACCACGAAGATAGAATTACCACAGAGGTAACACCACGAAGATTAATGTACAACACATGTAACACCACGAAGATAGAAGTACCACACATGTAACACCCTGAAGATGATACCACAAAGGTTGAAGTACCACACAGGTAACACCACGAATATAGAAGTACCACATTGGTAACACCTCAAAGATAGATGTACCACATAGGTAAATCCATGAAGATGATACCACAAAGGTAGATATACCACACAGGTAACACCACAAAGTTAGAAGTACCACATACGTAGCACCAGAAAGATAGAAGTACCACACAGGTAACAAAATGGAGACAGAAGTACCAAAAAGGTTACACCACAAATATTGATGTACCACACAGGTTAAAGACTCAGCTCGCAATCAGGTATAACTTATTTATAGAAGCAAACATTATTAGTCATAAACTAGATCATCTTATTCTGTTAAGAAGTACTACTACTGACGCACACATGATTGATGGGTATATAACCCCTGCTGACCCACACAGGATTGATTGGTAACTAACCCCAACTGACCCACATAGGATCTGAACCACATAGGATCAGTATTCAATGAACCACACAAGATCTCTGAGCTCCTACCCACACAGGATCGATAGTTACTGAACCACATTGGAGCAATGTTCTTTCATCACGTTGCAACTTTCCACAGGTTTCCTCACACCCGGTGCGCTTGAGTTCCGTAGAATCTTCCCCCTCAGGATTTTGTTTGTACCATGACCACCACTATGATCCATAAAATATTAACCCAATGGACCACCATGTCACAAGGGTTCCAACACGACATATGGCGCATCAATCAGAAGCGCGGTCTGTGAGTAATAAGCATTTTAGCTCCGAGGGCCCGATTAGATTCAGGTTCGATCCTACCCAGTCATACTTCAACTTTCTCCAAAACTAATTTGGAGTATACCAATACGACCATAATAATCCAAGGATCCCAACGCTGTAGACGGTTTATCAAACAGATGTCCGGTTCTCAAGATATGCCCCTTTATGTGTTTTTGGGTCCTGTCCAACCAGTTCGGACAAACCCGGCCCGACTCGGTCTGGGCTAGGCCAGGGTGGACTCGGTCTGTTGGGATGATGTCTGGTCTGGCCCATAAGAGGGGTAGCCCAAATGTGTGGCCCAGCCAGAATATGGCGGCCCACAAGGGTGGCGGCCTATCCAGAATAGGGCAACCTACAAGGGGGTGGCCCGACCTGTATGGTGCAACAACCCACTATGGTGGTGGCTCTATCTGAGGGCGGAGGCCCTCATGGGAAGCCACCCGATCCGAGGGTGGTGCCTCGGTCTGAGGGTGGCTACCAAGTCCGAGGGCGGCAGCCCGGTCTGAGGGCAGCAGCCTGGTGTGTGGGTGGCGGTCCGGTCCAAGGGCGGCGACCTGACTTGAGGGCGGCAACCCAACAAGAGGGTAGTAGTAAGGTCCGAGGGAGGCGGCCCTACTCGAGGGTGGAAGCCCGACTCGAGGGTGGCGACCCTTCTCGAGGGTGGAAGTCCGGTTCGGTCTAATGACGGGGGTGTAACCCCCTCGGTAACCTAGATTCCCAAACGGCCTAGAGGCAGTTCGGTTCGCGTGGTGGCAGTGCTGCGGAACCCACTGGAGGTGGGTTCGGCCTCTGTCGCAGCTTCAGACACGACATCCATTCGTTGGTGGCATGACGGTCACACCGCCTTCCTTCCTGTGGCAGGCCATCATGTCGTCCACCTCCTCTGTTCTCCATGGCTGACGAGCCGCAACCCACCTCTTGCGGTGTGCGTCGATGTTCTCACGGTCTTCTGAGGTAGTACAAGGAAATCAAGATAGCAGAGGGTTCGGGCCGAGTTTTTTAGGCCCGCACCCTCTGCGTTTTCTCGCAATATAGAGGATATTAAAGAAGTTCAATAAATAGTTGTATTGAACACACGATTAACATCACAAGATTCCCTGCAATAACCTTCTGCAAAGATGAATGAATCACGGGTCAACACATTAGTCTGTTGACCCGCGTTCTTTGTGTTATTCAACAATAAAGAAGTGGTAAATCATTTGAATGCCTAAATGAATTAAACTCTATAACTGGAAGAGACGTCCGCTGACAACGGTCGACAAAACCTCCTTCATCATTGTCGTCAGTTCGTGACTCGGTGGTGATTTTCACTACTCTTTTGAACCAGTCTCGCCCTCCAGGTGGTTGGCGTCGCGATACTTTTCCAGGGATTCATCGCTTGGTGAAGCCATTCCAACACCCGTCCCCGAGCTCCAAATAAATAGGAGAGCAGAAGGAGTGTGCAATGCTCAGAGATTTGAGGAGGTTCATTTAATTAATGAACCTCCCAAATTACCAACGGCGTAGTTACATGAAAAGAAGAGTCAAGACATTTATTGGCTTGACACGTCACCGGTCCCGCCAGCACAGTTCATCCGTTGGAGGAAGGAATGAAAATAAACATGTTATTTTATTAATATTTCAAAAGTACACAAAAATAAGTTTTTCACCCTACCTACTGTGGTTGAAGTTATTCCTTCCTTAAGCGAATCCCAGCACTGTAGATTCAACGGTGCCCTCAGATTTTTAATCTGAGCAACATTTCAAAAGTTAGAAAACACTGCTCACACGTTTTATGAATGTGCCCAAAAAATGTTTGGAAAATTATTAACAGTCACCCTTGACCCACGCCAGTCGAGGTTAGGCTTTGACTATGTGATACACACCCCCAATGAATCCAACAGTACTCTCGGATTTCCAATCCATGTTACCGTTTAAATGTTATGGATTTTACAATAAAATAACTGTTACTTAATTATTTTATTTACGACCAAAAACTAACTTTCATTGGTGGCTCGCACTGACTAGTGTTAGTATATGCCTACAGAGAGAATTCCCTCATGAGTTCAGTGGTTGTATCAGATTTCTAATCCCAGTTACCATTTATGAGTTATAATCATTTGAAAAATAAAATAATTTTATTTAATAATTTTATTTACGGTTATTCCATTTTTGGGTTTTCTCACAGGAGGCACGTGCCGACTAAACTTAAGTTGCACCTGGGGTAAACCTGTCATATTGAGAGCAACGGTACCCTCATATTTCTAATCTGAGTAACCACTTATGAGTTTTCCCCTTTTTTAGGAAAACTGCTTACACGTGTTAATTAAAGCTTAACAATACTTCCACATATCATTCTGGGCACTCCGGGCCTCGGAATCACACACCGTTAGATTCTACGGTCTTGAAATTATTCCATATAATTAAAAAAATTATACCTAATTTTCGGGACATTAGTTGGGGGCCTTCACCTACTGAAATATTAGGAAAAACTACTAAAATTTCTTGGAAAAATGGGAAATAAATCATGAACCATACACGATGATTTTGGGTGAGAAGACTCTGATGAAAAATTAAATTATTTTTATTTTACACTCCAAGGAAATTTCTACAGAAGAAGAAAATATTAAAGGCACTAAGGATGGTGCCAATGGTGGTGTAGATTGTAACGCCCCAAGAATGAAAACCACTACTCTAAGTAGATCTTTTTGACCCATGTGATCTCATCATCGATCCCCTGGTCATCTCCCATGTCATCTCCAGTAACTATACCCCTAGGAGAATATACTAGGGATGGAGAGAGTAATTGTTATACTTCGGCCCCCTTCTATATTGAAGGAGATACAAGGAAAGTAAAAAAACGTTTTTTATAATAATATAGTCATTTAAAGATGGTGATGAATTCATTTTTACCACTACTTTGGGGACAATCTATTTTCCTTCATCTGCGAAAACAAAAAATAGGCCAGGAATCATCATCTGTTGTACTCGAGGTGAATAGTGGACATAGACTTTTACACTTTGTAAGGATGCATAACATTATAAAATAAAGGCCTCAAACATGACAGGGTTGTCTTTAAAAGAGATGTCCATGGGGTAATTGATATGTAAAAATCGAACCATGTCTATTGTCACATGATTTAGAAAACCCAAAATATCAGCATATTTGTTATCCTCCCTCTAGATATCATATTACTAATATGTAGTGGACAATTCCAACTTTGCTGAGACTTATCTTATATGTTATTCACTCTTTGTAGATACACCAGCTAGAGGATTTACAAATTATAAAAATGATTCGAGAAAATTTACATCTTTATGAGGAATCTATGAAGTTGTTGTCTTACTTGAAGTAAAATGCCTATTGAGTTTCAAGATGGATTTTAAAATTGGAAGTATCCCTATAGTGTTAGGTATAATGTTTATAACATCCCATTTAGGTATGAGAACATCCAGGTATTGGAATATCATTGGTTCAATCTGATATCAATACTGGTTTGAGGGATGTCTACTTGAGAATGAGTCTCATCCCTAGTGATGACCATCCAATATTGGTGAGCTACCATCGAGTGTCTTTCAGATTGTACGTGCGATGTAGCAATTCACGTCATCTAAAGGAATGAAAATTGATTCCTAAAACAATAGTGTGAATACTAGTCTTTAAATAGTATTTTATTGATCCAAATTGAGTGGGAAACCTCAAGAATTTAAATCAAACAAAAGCTTCATAGACACCTTCTGCATTTTTTATTATAATGCCAATGGGTGCCTCTTAAGGCCTGAAATAGAAGTGGTCAACACGATTTTGATGATACATGATATCCCATCCCTTTAATGTGAGAGGAATCACCCCACTAATAACTTTAAAAACGAGATTATAACTATCACCAAGGATATTTTGGGTTCTTTGATAATCATATCTGCTCAGGTGAGGCTCATACAACCCCATAACACATGGAAGGGGCCAAATAAATAGTATTATGAACTTTCCTAATAAATATAGAGTAATAGGATATATATTCTATCCAAATATGGAATGTAAAAACCAACAATACTTCCTCCTACCATAGATTCCATCATTATAAAAGTTGAAACCCAGAATCTACCTTTTCATCGGGTCTGGAGAAGGTACCCACTTAGATAAATTGCAATAAAACCATCCAGTTGAATGGGTGGATCGATGCTATGAATTAAATCCCACCCCTAGTTCTTGAATGATCCTTCTATAACCATGGTTTAATAGGAACCTTTATCCCCATGATACCTTTGTGATGGACAAGCCTTCAACTTCTTAGAATTGGTTTCAGAATAGAATTTGATAATCTATCACATTAATTGGTTAAATGGTTTGTCCACTCTAGGAAGTGGGTCCTTCATAATGGAATTCTTAGCCAACTTGATCAAATCCCTATAAGTAGTAGGGATCTACTCTACATCATCACAAGAATATTACAGAGGGATAATGTCATAATATCTATCTCTTAAAATTGTTCACTACAAATTTAGTCGACATCCCATAAACTAGTGGACACTACACTGTACTTCAGATGAAATGTATTTGTTTTTGGAATGCATCGACTAATTGATTCCATCATTAATCAATTATGGAAATAATTTAGGTTCTTCAAAATCCAAGTGACATTATACATGCCAATTTACCTCACCTCTACTGTGATTGATGTGGAAGTACATTGTACCCAAAAAGGCCATCCCCATTCCATTCCAAAGATCCCTCTTGACTGAAGGTCTCAGTTGAAAAAATGTCCAAAATTATTGTTTGTATAATATTTCCACAATATAAATTATTACGTATGAATTTTAGGATCATATTGATGATTAAACCATTCAATGTCTATTGGCATGAACTATAATAGGTAAACATCAGATCATTTTTTGATAGAATAGAAGTAGCCCGCATGAAAGATATTTTATCTAATGATGTTTCTTTGTGATCCAAGAAGAAGGAATGATCTTGGATTGGGGTTTTGGAATAGGAGAACCATTTTTGAGGCCCAACCCATATAGGGGTAACAAGCCTGAATAAGGTAATCTAGGATATTCTTCCCCATCAGTTTTGATAGTTTCACCTGAGGTAACTAAAAGACCATATATTGATCGGTGTCCACATTTGAAATCATGAAATTCTGAAGATCCATTATTTATATGGATTTCTTTATTGAATACATATTTCTAAGAAAGAAACATATATCAGATTGTTATAGAACCTTTTCGAAAGGAGTAAAAGTGGTACATAGCATCGACAATATCACACAAATCATGTAACCTATATATGGGTTTACAATTGACTAACCCATTAAAGGTCTATTGAATCTTGTGACCCATGTAACATCTCATGATCACATTATCCATTTCAATACTTTTGATCACTTGAACATATGAAGGTCACATGAGAAACTTAAATATTAAGTGATTTTATGAAAATACCCATGATCAAACAAAGCACGTGAATAGATCCTATGGCCAAAAACATGTATCACTATTAAACCAAATAACTATTGACTAGTTATTAAGTTTGTTTCAGGAGTCATCAAAATAGGGCGATCATGAAAAAATATCACGTAGAGAGATCACATGATCGGGTCGCACGATGTGGTCTTTCATAGAAGTCATGCGGGAGAGGGGATCATGAGAGCTCTAATGGTCTGAGTTACTATATAAATGAATGAACTCACACTCCCATATTTATAGGGTACCATATGGAATATCAAAGGTCACCTCAAAGACCAAATTTTTTTCAAAACACTGACTAAAAGTATCCCCAGGGACTCAGGTGGGTATTTACATTTGACAGAACTGAGTCCCTATCCCTTCAAACCTCGCTTCTAGGGGGATTTGTTAATGACCACCAAATGAACATATGAAAATTTTGGATCAGATAAATTCCTGAATCATAGGTATTTTATTCCATGTAAAGGGATGGAATGAGTAGTATTTATATATAGGGATCATGACCCTGGGTCACTTGAATCGTGTGACCCAATGGAAATCATGCATATTGGTCATGCACTTTGTGTGATCTATTCCTGATCACACCAGGACCCTCTAACTTGAATTATTGATCTTTATAAATTATCCATAAAGGCACTAATGATCATGTGAACGATGGAATATGATTTCCCCCAATCATGTGATGTGTCGGTTGACAGATGCTAGAAAATAACACAATCTATTTTAAAAAGAAAATCTAAAAAAGTGGATTCTTTATAAGAAAATGAGGTATACTGATTTTCATCTAAACAGTTGATGTGTTTCACATGACTAGTCCATTGATCATGTGAAATCCCCAGGTACATGCTTTCTCCATAATGGTAAGTCCAATAAACATGTCACCTTCATTACGTGAAGGAATTCATACATGTTTTTTTGTCCATGCCATGCTCTGATAACACAATCGAGGGGTGAATACCATAAGATTTTAAAAAATAAAATTTACAAAATGTATAAGATTTACATGAAAGGAGTTACATTGATATTCATGTAAATGGATTCAGAACCGCCATCTTCTTCTCATGAAGGGCCCAAAAAAAGTGGTCCTTGATAACATGAAAGCCTCTCCATAGGCATCCTTATCTCATGAAGAATTTCAGACATTTCTAATTGATCTTACAGAAGGACTTTGACATGTCTATTTTATTATAAAAAATACCTTTGAAAATCCATGTGTTCTATAAATACACCAATGATGGAGTGATTATTTTGTCACTACTTATCACATGAAAAAAGTTGATGGCATGATGACCCATGCTGGTTCATGTGAAACATATGACATGATGTTTCCTCCATTGACTAAATACCATATATGTAATATAAGATCCGTGTAAGGAGGCTTAGATCCAGGGCAGTGAGGCCTATAAACTCTTCCCCTTAGTGAAAAACACACACACATGGGAGCGCAAAGGGGAGAGTATAAATAATAATTGAAATCCATGCAGTTTCAAGAGTATTCTACCATATAAACATGGGGAATGTCTTAAGGTAATATGCAGTATATTTATATGACTTCGGTGATCACTTTATTGATCATATGATGGACCAAAAGAATGTCAAGTAGGTCACACAATATAGTTTCCATTTTTTATCATGGACATATGAGGCCTTAATAGGCATGTTCCTAATGAGAAAATAAGCATTTATGATATAATAGATGGAAAAATGGAAGCCATACAAGAAGAAAGATATGATTATTTTCCTGAAAAGTGGATCTTTCATCTCATATTACCCAATCATTAGTTATGAGATGGTTCCGAAACATGTCATACAAGTCACACGATGCCTTAATGAAATGTTATCCATGTAACGCAAGGACATACGACATCCCATCTAGGTCATGAAAGGACTTATTATGTAGGTCATATGAAGTCATCCAGCCATGTCAGCTAGTTAATATGAATATATCCAGATCTGATATCCTTTATCACTCAAGGTTTCTCTTGATATATCTTTTTTGATCAGACAAAGCTCTTTGGACATGTTTGTTTTGATAATGAGATGCACTTTGAAAATATCTTATTTGATCATGCGAGGAACCTCAGATTTTTTAGGAAAACACCCAGGACATGTTTACACATCCTTAGACATGTAAGGAGAATGAACAGGGTATGTCCTGAAATCAGCAGACATGTTAAGAAGATGACCATGAAATGTCTAAAAATCCTTAGACATGTCATAAAAAACTAGTACATGTCTAAACATCCTCATACATGTCAAGAAGATTATTAGGACATGTCAAGTATACATCCTCTAAAATTTCATCAATGTCCTATGGAAGTCCTTATAAATTTCAACCATATTAGGAATATAACCTCTAATATGTCAAATTTTTAGGTAGACACCGCGTGACATGATAACCTTTCCCTGAAGATAGGATTAGAAATGTACCATGTGAACCCTCAACCATGAAAATTTATCTGAGTACCCCCTTATAAGGGAATTTCATTTAATAGGTTAGGTTACCACACTCTGCAACACTATTCATGTCATCCTATGAGATGGGTCTCTGCATCATACATACATTTTTAATAGACCATTTCACGGTCATCAAATCTATTTATACTTTAGAGAGTAGAGAATAAATATGTAATATTGGATTCTATATTCATATAAGTCCAAAAATTTATCAAATATTGAGTGTAATAATAATACATTAAAGAATAATCAACTATTCTAACCTACTAGTGGGTTAGGGATGAACTAAAATATGAGAACATGTATTCCTACTGTAAGTAGTATATGTAGGATTCCTTCCAATGTCCTGAGCTCCAAATCAAACACTCCACCAGGGATTCCCCTGTGTATAATTATTATATCTATGTCTAGTGTGCATGATAATTTTTTGGATCTTGTATCTACCATCGATCCTAGATCTCATGGTATTAGGGACATGCAATAATTGCATCATTAGCACCATGAATTCTCCCTAATCAGGTAAACCATAATGTGTAAGCCCCGTTCAATGACATGATGCAAATTATTCCATACAATGGACATCCACCTCTATGTATGCCCATAAGGAATTTCCATATTGGTAAAATCTAGTAAAACAAACCCTACGAGTGGTAATAACCATCCCCTTATCCTCAGTAGGTTGAGGGCAGACCGAACTATAAAGATTCTGATTCCTGTTATAAGTAGGATACATAAGACACCTTTGTAAGACTCAAGATCTGTACCTGATGCCTTAGTTCATTTCCATCTGAAATTAATGTACATGGCTTAGAAATAATGAAACTGTGTGGGTTTTGATTCTTGTTATAAAAAGGTTATGTAGGAAGCCTCATGAAGCTTCAATTCCATCCTCAAAACACTATTCACCTCCCTAGATGGAAGTAAACTCCATAGTGCCTGGTTATATGTATTAATATTACAAGCAGGTACCCATTGAAAAGAAATAATGGGGAATAGAAGGAAAACCTAAGATACATACAAATAGGATCATTAACATAACACCCTCTAATTGTAAATGGATTCCACACCCACATTTTATTACCATAATCAGTCCCATAACGGGATATAAAATAGATTCAATAACATATAATAAATATATAATTGTGTCCAAGAGTAGATAATAATTCCCCAAAAAATGTGTGATGAGACCGACCTCCCATCATCTTGAAAAATGTGAGTTCACATGTATTGTTAGTTTTGAAACCCCAAATGACCACCTGCCTTTGGAAAGCAGGTATGTACCTTGTTATGGATGTGGGAGCCATTGGGAGTTTCTATGATTGACACAAATGGTAAACTTCTCAAAAATATTTTTTCAACCATACTTGAACCCCCCACAATCAATATTTATCCCCCAATATTCAAACATGAAACAAAAATAGTGAAACTGATGTGAATGAATGTAATGATATAATAATTGAATCATTATTGGTTTTAGACATATTTTTCGCTAAACCTGGGGAAGCATACCATTGAAATGGAAACAAATACATAAATAAAAGTACTTTTATTGAAAAATTACACTTTAAATAGTTATGTATTTTTAATCCAATAAATCAAGAATTTATAATTGATTATAATATTTTTATTCACTATAGGTTTTAATATACAGAAATTTTATTAATAATATTCATATAATAGGTCATGTCACATTTTAGTTTGGGTTTTCATAAAAATAAGCTATCATATATAGAACTAATTTCAATAATAGTATTCCAAAATCATGGGGTGTTACATTGTCCCATCGAATAAACCTTGTCATAATTTTTGTTATTTTCTTTCAGTAATGGGAGAAGTTAAGGGATCCATAAAAAAACTCATGATATAACTTATACTATGATATCAACCACCCAATAATTGATCCAAGGAGACTCATAATTTATATACATATAGGAAAGTACTGATATTTTTTCTTAACCTCATCAATTTGAACAAAATATGCGTCCATAGTTGGCTATAGGAGTTTTTAGGTATGTGCCTTTCACAAATTTATTTTCATGATCATATCTTTAACCAAATACTAAAACCAAAATGGTTATAATAAATATAATAAAATTTATAAGTATCATATATATGTGGAAATTCGGTCTAAAAAAGTCATCCAAAATGACTCATTCATTTCATTCAATGAAAATCTAGCCCAACTACGATACAAATATATTGATCTATATCTACTTATCTATCCTAGTGATTCTATAGTTATATTTCAATTAGTTTCACTTACATAAAAAGTTATTTATTATATCCTCAATTTTCATTTAAATCCATTATAATTGTTTGTAAAAAGAATTTGAATTTACCAAATCATATCCCAGGTATTTATAGTTAAATGTTTAGTCATATACCCACCCATTATGAAATAAGTGGTGATCAATTTGATACATAATAAGACTTTTTCTAGTTTTTTACCCATAGGTGCATCTATACTATATACAAATCTACTCTCTAGTCTGTAGACATAGATTTAATTAATTTGAAGATGACATAACTAATAATTATCTGAAATTTTTAAATGTTATCAAAATTATAGATTAATCTTTAGATATTTTAATAATGTTCACATATATTAATTCCCAAAATAACAAAATTTTTCCTCAAAAATAACAAAACATTTCATTGATATGAATTATAGTTCCCCAAACCCTAACACATAGATTTAGTGATAAAACAAAATCTTTAAGCGCTATCATTGATCCAAATTATGAAGATCCTGTATTTATGTGATAGAAATTCCATATGAGAAACATTATAACTAAAAATTTATCTTAAAACAACAAGAAAAAGGTATATTTTCTATGAGGACTATTTACATAGAAAACATAATTTATAAATCCTGTGATCATCTCTCCATAATTATAGAAGACCAGACTCCCTTCAGTATATCCCATAAGTTATATTAATCTTCACAACATAAGGATGGGAAACATAAGAATGAGGTGACTTCAAATTCATATTTATTGATATTTTATCATCATTTAATCATGTCTTATATTCTATGCATATGAGAAAATTTGAGTGGAGGAGAAATATCATGTTTAAATGGTCATTGAATAATAATAGTTTTCTATATGTTTTGAATAAAGGACATATAATCAAAAATGAAAAAACATATTACAGGTAAACGGTGTGTTAAATCATGAGATAATAAAGATAATCCATGAAGCATAAACATAAGCATAATAAAATAGAATATTATATAAATGAAGAAAAATTAAAACCTATAGCACTAAAATCAGCTTAGAAGTCATAAAATAGTGGATTGGGAATCACTACTTATTTCCCATGATATAGTGGATTAGGAATCAATACCTCATTCCTACAGTAGAGTAGAAATCACCACCTGGTTCATATAAACATAATGGATTTGGAAAAACAACATGATTACAGTTATATAGTGGGTTAAAATTTGCAACCTAGTTCCTAAAAATATATTGGTAAATCAACACTTCTTGATTCCCATAGTGGAGCTAGAATCAATAATTGATTTCCATAATTATCTCATAAAATAGATATCCTAATTTATTGGAGGGGAATTTATTACCCTAACAATCATTAAATTAATCATATTTATATATGTGCGTAACTATAAATGAAAACAATCATCCATTAGTCATAACTTAATTAACCAATTAAAAAGAGATGAGTTTCATGAAAAACATTCCAAGAACATTACAAAAAAAATCTAGAGAATGAAGAAAGACTGTGAATTAAAATTATCCCAAGTGTAACATAATGATCACTAAAGATGTTGATATAGATGAAAAATATGTTTTAAAATCATTTCATAAATTATGTGATATAGAAAATTAAATACTCTTTTTGAAAGGCTTGAGAGCTATTTAAAAATGGGTTTGTTAAAAGAAAATACTTTGATCATGATGAAACATTTTATAAAAATTATCTTTAATTTTTTAAAAAAATATAAAATTCTATAAGTGAAAAATTATTTCAAAAAAATTATTTGAGAGGATAAACAAATATTTGTATAATTATTTCATAAAACACCAGCCTTTAAAATCCAATTCAAAATCAATAGTTCATTTTAAAAATCTATCTTTTAAATTGAATAAATAAAATAAGATATAATTTTATATTAAAATTAATAAAGAGATTAAATAATTGGGAAAAACATAATTAAAAATTTAAATGAATCTTTATAAAGTATAATTCTTATATAGTGAGAGAAACAGTAAAATACTTTTTAGAAAAAAGTTTACTATATTCATAAAATAAAATGTTATGAGTCACATTGAAAAGTAAGTTTCATAAAGGTGATGTGATAACTTATATTATCATTTAATTTAAAAAAGGATCATCAATAATTGATATATGAAATGTATATAAGGGATTATAGATGACTTTCTAGTGGGAGATCAAGAATTATATTTGGATACGACTGAAACCCTTTTTTATAATTTGAAATAGCATTTTTAAAAACCTAGATCACAAATAGAGTTACAAAAATTAAATTTTAAAATAGTATAATAGAAATATGAAGTTCATATAAGATAATGATTTTAATATTTTTAAATAAAATAGAGAATATTGGATGGAATATAAAATGATGGAAATGAGGGGAAACCACCATTAATGTGGTTCTGAATTATTCATAACAATAATATATTTTTTAGTAATAAATTCATCAAGGTAAAATCATTTATTTAAAAAGTCATTCTTCCAAGGGAAGATTAAAGTAACATGAAATAAAATCATATAATGGTGAAACCGATGTATAGAACAACAAAGTTCATGCGGAGGCACTATAACTCAACGAAAGGAGAATCGAGTTATAAAATATCTTTACATCGTTAGTAACACATGAATTGAAAACCCTTGAAAAGATATCTCAAGATGGATTTTTATGTCATATAGATTTCATGGAAAAATATTGTTAAATATATCCCTGGAGAAAATATATATACTATTGAAAATAAACATGTGTTGAGTACATACTATATCTCAATGGGGAATAATTGAGATGTAAAAACCCAAACAACCTTAATATCATTTGAATCAAAAGTTATTGAAATAAGAAAATAATATGGATATTCAAATTTTATTAATTACATGAATATGGTAATACAAATACATTATGTTTTATTAAAAACATATTGAAGTTATTATATTTCAAAATATGAAATATGTGCGATAAAATTAAATTTGATATGAAAAACCCCTTACCTTAATTTCTACATTGTCATACATGCTCTATGCTCTTTTAAAATGAACACAACAAACATAATATTTATCTTCACATCATTATTAAACTATATTACCATTTATTCAAATATTTTATTACCAAATATCACAAATATGTATCCTAGTTATAATTTATTTCCATTATCAGATGTTAGGATTTTTTTTTGATTTCATTTTTCTTACAAGTTTCAAGGTGATTGGGTCGATTATCAGTTATTGGTTCAAATTTCACCATTACATTTTTATTAATTATATAATTATATATATTTTTCTAATGATTCCATAATCCCATTTCATTAGGTGAAATACATGAATGTGGTTCATGAAAAAGGAAATTGTGATGAACTAGTTTCATTATGTATAACGATTAAAAGGTGGTACATTAATATATATATATATTTATTATTAATAACACCTTTATATAATAATTAATAAAACTTAAATACATTATTATAACATTATATTGCCATTATATAACAATATTTTTTAATTAATGATATAAACATTATAACATCATTTATATAGGTGTTAAAACCAACTCAAATAAGAGCGTGTTACAAATATTTAATGAGTAAGGAAATATTTATATATATTGTTAATATTACATTAAATAATATTAAAAAATTCATAAATATAATTTAAAATCATTAAATTCATTCATAAAACTGTACATGTAGGGAGGTGGTGAAAAATGAAATTTATCATTCGTGGAGGTGGTGGTCCTCACGTATACAAAGTTAACAACTTCAATTCTCAAATAATGAGATGGAATGAATTTATATGATAAAATATCATTTTATAATTATAATAATGAAATAATAAACATATTACATCATTATATCCTTCAATGTTACCATCGGTGAGTGATGGTGAAGAAAAGTGAACCTTATCACTTGGTGGAGGTGGTAGTCTACACGTACACTTGATTTATGTTTTCTACTTAGTTGATGAATATGAATGAATAATTGTTTATAAATTAATATAATAACATTATATTACATTAGTAATAATGAATTTATAATATAATGGTGTCTATAATATAACTATAAGATTAGTATAAATAATAAAACACTAACGAATTATAAAAACCGATGTTTAAAAAATGATATTTCTCTTGAAAATATCCATGGAAATAAAATCCTTAAGACAAATATTTGGGAAAATAGGTTTATAAAAATTATATAGGATTATACTATGAGAAAAATTTTATTTTTAGGTTGAATTTATTATGGATAGGTATATAATGATATGGTGGAATTTATCCACATTCATAAGTGAAGAGAATAATTATCTTGGAAGTACACATTAGATTTAAATAAGTGTATGTCACATTCACATGCATAAAAATAGTACATTAATTGAGAATTTGATTTTGGGAATGAAACCTATCACCCAAAAATTTGGTGTAAAGTTTTTATTAATTTTAGGACCTTTACATTTATAAAAAATTATTTCCCCCTTTTTACTTTTTCTAGGATAACTTATTTTTTGACCATAATAATTATTTTCAATAACCAAAATTAAAATTGTTCTTGTTACACAATATGAGTATTTTGATTTCAAATATAAAAATAAAAATACCAAATAAAATTCCTAAATTTTATAAGAGTTAATATTAATATAATAGAAAAAATGCATACAAAACAAGTTTTTAGAAAAAATGTGTTTTTAATCACAAAATTTATGCAAAGTTTAAATTTATCCATGTTCGTGAAATAAATGTAATGAATATGACTAATATAAAACAAATAAATGTTATGTGTAACTCAAACCAATCGACAATTAAATATCACCATTGAATTTTTTTAATAAAAATGAATGAATCAATTTTTAAATAAAATGTTACTTTGTTCAAAATTGTTGATCATAGGTTTTATAGTGATTATATATTAATTGAAAAATCAAAATTTTACTCACTCAAATTTTATTTTATCAATTAAAATTATTTGTAAAATTTTATGTCTTACATATATATTAAAATTTATTGTTTTGGTAGAAATTGTATTGTTCAATATTCATATAAAAATAAATTATTTTAGATAAGTCCCAATAAAATTTCTTAGGATAATTTTAATATGATGAATTCAAAAATAATGTTAACTTTAGAAAATATATTTTCAAAATTTATTAATATACATTTTAATTCAAAATTACATTTTAAAACATTAGGTGTTTTGAATACTATTTTTATGCATTAAAAAATTATTACAATATTATTATTTTATATATGTTTTGTGATTATAAATTTTCATAATAATATTTCTATAATATATAATTATTTCCGAAAAATCTTATCATGTGGCCTGACAGCAATTTTTGAGGGTTGAGTATGGGTGAACAATCATTCACATTGGGCCACCACTTTCATTTTTCATCCCCTTTAGAGTAGTTTCCAATGGGGTTTTATTCATGGAACTGAAAACAACCAATGATTCCCATATCCATGATGTGGACCTACATTCCATTGGTAGGTAAACATTGGATATTTTTTCAAAGATTATTAGGTACTCATATTGGTATGAGGGATGGTAGGTTGGTCTCATTTCACCCATTTGGTCGGATTTTTTGCCTACTCTGGGACTCTCTTATAGATTTAATTCATATTCATAAATCCTTTATAAAACATTAAAATAATTTTTTTCACCCTTCCAATATTAATGCAATAACATATATATATGGGGGTAACAATCATCTTGTCTCGGAGTATTTCCATCAATGGAACCATCTTTATGTAATAGAGGTTCACCATCAACAAAACTATCTGTATGTATCTGAGGTTCTCAATACCATCATGTTATTTACTTATTAACACTCTATTGTAAAGAATTATGAAATATAGAATCATAATTGGGAACTCTATAATTAATTATTATCTAGTGAGGTGGATTTATTTTTTGATATTGGGGTCTGGACTATGATAGGGGCTTCATAGGAATCCATGTGAAAGGAATCAGAACCCACATAGTTTGGTACCACCTAAATGGACATGTCATACCTTATAGGGTCCTGTTATGAGGACCATATTATGTAATTTAGTGTCACATTATAAATAATTCATAGAGAAAGATACCTAGAAATGGATGGTGTGGTGTTTATTAATGAGCAGAACATTCTGGTTGATTTGGATGGGAATATTTCCATCTAACGAGATAACCTGAATCAAGAATTTTGACAAATTAGGATGAGGAAAAAAAGGCCATGATGGAATATATCCCCTTATATTGGAGTGTGATATTATTATGAATATTATTCAACAATAATGATGATAGATTAAATGTGTGGGGTTTGAACCATTGGGATTCTTCCAATGTATCTCACGTGTACATGAATCAAATCTATTATATTTTAGAATGTTGGGGCTATCAACTATGAGGGAGGCTCAAAGTTACTCTATTGGGAATATGAACCCCAAACAGATTGTTTCATTGAAAATACGACCCTTTGAGAGGATGGTACGGTGGTTTAGAGTATTACACCTAATAAGAGGTCTGGAGGGGTATTTGATTGTTCTAGTGACATAATAAAAACTGACCTCTAAGACCACATGATTCGTTACATGTGTGAGAAACAAGAGGTTGTGGAAGCCCCAACACTTCAAATAATCCCCTTCAACTACTAGTGGATGTTGATGGGTATATGGGAAGGAGGAGACACCCTACA
Source organism: Viscum album (assembly GCA_963277665.1). NCBI lineage: Eukaryota > Viridiplantae > Streptophyta > Magnoliopsida > Santalales > Viscaceae > Viscum > Viscum album. The sequence continues at coordinate 786,465,292 of OY728146.1, read as the reverse complement.
ATAAAGAATAGGGGCATACTCCATGATGTATTCTCTATTCCCAGTTTCATAGAGGAGGATTGGAGGATGTGACTTTATCCATCATTGATGTGAAATGAAGTGGTTATCATCACTTTTATAAATTGTGAGGTCCATGGATCTACATTTATGGTTTGGGACCTCATTACCAAAGGGATTCACAATTGTAAACATTCCATGGTTCCTTCTGACTTGGTTGTTTAAGTGCATGTCATCTTTTACCAAAAAAATGCAAAAAAAAATGATTGGAATTTTCATGTGTCATGTAATCTAATCGTGCATATATTGGGGCCACAATGGTGGTTTTGATTGGGAATACATTAGATGGGAATCCCAAGTAGAGGTACCCATCGTTGGTGGTATGGGTGAGATATCCTAGAGAGTTCTTTTCACATGTAATGCCTAGTAAAGTTGGAGACTGATTAAACCAGGTGATACCTAGCCAATCAAGATTTGACTTCTTCGAAGTGATAACTCGGTTAGATGGTAGGTACCTTTCCTAGGTGTTACATTGGTTAACATGTTGGTACCCCTCCCAAGTTATATTTGATCTAACATGGGATGATTTCTTGGGTGAAGAATAACCTACTCAATAAAAGTTGGGAAAGACTTTTATCTAATCGTCAATGGTTTCATTAGGTATTATTAAAATATTTTCATTCATGTTTTGAGCCAAAGAGGCGTATTTCACCATAGTGTGTTTTGATGAGGGGGAGACTACCCAATTATTCCCATGGTGTTCTAGGATATTACCGAACTATAATCCCTTGACTCTTGATAATACCCTTCTATTTTGTAAGATTAGAGAGATACATGTGGGTTTGGAAGACATTGATGAGAGACTTGGGAGAGAAAATCTTTGATCAGTCTCTTCATCTTCTATTTATGTCAAATGGGGATCCTAAGGGTCCTATTTATAGGAAACATTGGGACCCTCAGTGAAGGTGGCATTATGTGCAAGTCATCTATGCTAGTGTCTCACATAAGTAGTGATTTTATTGGTAATTGGTCAAGTAAATGAGTCATGGTATTTAGATGGGTGTGACTTATTTTTTTCCCTAGTATATCACACACACTTAACTTGGGTGAAATCATGGGGGTTTGGGAGAGATTGTGTTGTTCACCTCTTATGAAATTTCCTTCTCAATAAATTTCCGGTGTTTTCCCATAAAACATTTCATCCTCATGTGAAAGAGGGAGTGTTAACAAATTACACCCACTAGGATTGGATCAAATTATAAGAAGAGTATTTGATAATGAGGTAGAGTTAAATATGGGAATTGATGGAATCACCACACATTGGCCTTTATGTGTTTATGTTCATTCAGGTTTCATTTTGGTGAACATTATAGTCAGTTTCTCATAAAAGCGGGCAAGTGTGTAGATGTATTGAGCATATTCACTGCATAGGTTGATCTTGCATGTATATCGCGTATGATGGTCATGCATGTTAGTCCAATAGGTATATCATGTAGTATATATGCACCTATAAACAGGGTAACTCACTATTGTCCCCCTCATTGGTTCTTCCACCTTTTTCACTCACCCCCTTTTTCTCTTTGTGTAAGAGTCTTATAAATCTCTCCATGATTACTCTCAGTAGGAATTCACTTGCAACATTTCACTTAATATAGTGTCTCCCGTGAGATTCTTCTTCTACATTACATAGGCTTGTGTCCTGTGTGAGGTCACTCGAGAAATTGACTTATGAGATGTCACATGGGACCATTCCATGTATGAGGTCACTTGGGTGAGTTACCTACCTGAGTTCATTCTTCTCTATGAAATATCCTTCAAAATTTATTTAAAAACTATTTAAAAACTATGTGTTTATATTTATATTTTCAGTGGCTGGAAAAATGGTATGAGTTTCCAATGAACAGGAAGTTGAACGCATCATGGAGTTTAAAGAAATCACTATGCATGTTTTTTACTATGTGTATGATTCCACCATTCCTATTATGGAAACTAATACGAAGAAGTACCATATTGAGTATCCTAAGAGTGAACAATTTCCAATTTATAACAACTAGTTCTTGAAAGATGTACTTATTCTGAGGAAAAGAAAATTAACTTTCTCATTATTTTTTCAAGGAGTACATGAACAATAACACTTCCAACATCTTTTCCAGTGTTAATTCAGGAATGAGGGAATGACCCCATCCATATCTATCACGTACCACATTACATGTTCTATAGAATTGAATTCTCATACTCCAAAGTCAAAACAACACTGTTACGCCTGAATCTTCCATGCTTCCCAAATAGACCAATAAATTGGTTTGAAGGAAGACTGGGACATCCTCACGGAAGTTGGGGTTATGACTAAATGGATGTGGGATTATTTGGGGAAAATCATTATGCTGAATTAGAAGTTGGGTTGAAGGAGGATGAGATTTATGAGGATATGTGGGTGTCCTATAAATATGTATACAAGAATATGGATATCACCCTTAAGATACTCAGTTGATGGAGCCTGTATAAAAATACATTTCACCTAACGCACGACGATGTTGGAATTAGTTTATGGGATGCCTACACTGTAGAGACCCGGAGCCTGACATACATTTACATTACATTAATTTTGCGGAATACTTAGTACATTACAAAAACACACACACAAGGACCGTAATAGTTTAGTGTCTTTGGAAACTCGGAATATAATCTTCTAATCGTGGTGAAAGATCTTCAACATCTCCCATAAAGATCTTCCTTTTTTTTCCTAAAACCTTTCTTTATATCCTGGGGAAAAGAAAACATAAAAGGGTGAGCTCAAATGCTCAGTAAGGGTAAAAAAAAGAAATATCAATCACATCATATTCATAAGAACATAACATTTTGGAAATCTTAACCTGCAAAAGAGAGCATAATTTCATAACATGGGATAAATCATGGAAGTGAAATGTAATGACAATAATCATAAATTAAAACATGAAACTTTGTGGCATTCACACATAATCATAGAGAATCATTTCTTGTTACTCAAGACTCATTGCCAAGACTATCTTAGTGGACAAAGTCCCTTTCTGAATCGAGTAACCCTCGTTTCAGTCCTGTTTCACTGAACCGGTATAACCTACCATTCCAGCCATGTCTATCTCATGAGATATAAAATCTTTACCCAATGCATTGGAGGGAGATATAGGTCCCACCCATCTTATAATGAATCCTTTCTTATGTGTGATAGATAATCATAAACCATACATCAGAGCATAACCCATGTAATAAAAATGGGATTCTTAAACAACATGACATCATAAAACAATTCATATAAGATAAAGGAATTCATAAAAATAATTCCATCACAATATAATCAAATCAATGTAATAATAGGCATAATAACAGAACCCTATATTATCTTAGATGGAAAATAATTTTGATAAAACACTTGAAATGAATTCTTGAGGAAAATATCATTTCTTCTTCAAAAACACTTTTCCTTTCTTAATATGTCATACAATTATAAACTAAAATAAGTTGATTAAAAATAAACTTGAAAACTTTTAAAGGAAGATTCTTGGAAATAATGTTTTAAAAATCCATTCATGCCATATAAGTTAAAAAAACATTCTTCGTACTTTTGTCGGAAAAGTCAAAAAGTACCTCGTACGAAAAATGACAAAAGATTCCTTTCATATCTTTTACAAAAAACTTACCAAAGGATAAAATTGGATATAAAATATTGTAGAAGGAAGAAAATAATATTACATATTGAGGTAACATGGACGTGGATGATAAAATACACCCCAGTAATTACCAAAGTAAAAACAATCTCGGATAAAAGTGAGATTGTGATATTTCCCTTACCTTAGGTCCGACTTGCTTTGTAAGTGTCCGAACCTCCTGTATAATGATTTAAATCATGTTATTGAGTTATTCCAGAATCATATTCATTGTTATTATATCATATATGGTCCACTTATGACTTTATATTACCCGTTCTTTTGTAAATTCATGTTAAAGTAGCATTTTGGGTGAAATCGTCTCATTTGTCGTTCGTGTTATTAACTTGTAATTATTCATATGATTACTTAGATCATCATTACTTAATTACATAATATAAAACATGATTTATATATATATATATTCAGAATATACATATATAATAAATCAGTAAATGGAATGAAATACACCGTTCATGGAGACGGTAGTCCGTACGTACGCATGAACGCTGTTTTCGTTTCCTTATTGAATTGAAAGGAAGTAAGTAGATGACAGACATATAAATATAAATAATTCCAGTATCATTATCAGGTCATATATTTCATCAGTACTTATTATATATACTTTATAATCATTCATGAATGGTTAATCATTGAGAATGAATCTCATCGCATCGTGGAGACGGTAGTCCGTACGTACGCACGAGCGATGATATCGTTCCCATGGTCGTGGAATTGTGTTTAAGTGTATGTATACTATTTCAGTATCAATATCAATTTATAATAATCATATATAGTTACTCATTACACCATTATACCCATCCAATTAAGGTGGTGACGGAAAATAGATTACACCACGGCGTGGAGACGGTATTCCGTACGTACGCACGCGCGGTGATTTCATTTTTCCGTAGGATGGATAGAAGATGAATTAGGGTTGTTTAATATTTATAATAACATATCAGTATGTATGTAATACTTATGTTATTACTTTATCCTGAAACAACTAAAGAAGAAGAAGTTGAAGAAGAAATAAATTGAAAAGATCGGTAATGGATATTACCTCTTCTTTGAAACGCCTCTTTGAATCCTCCACATAGGGAACTAAGATTGGTCTTTGAAGAAGACCAGGACCTCTAGGATTATTCTAGGGAAGTGGAGAAGGGATTTTGGCAGGGTTTGTCCGAGCTTGAGTGCTCAAATTGGTGTGAGGAGGAGGGGGAGGAAGTGTCCTTTTATAAGGGGGGAGAGGGGCACTTTAGGAATATCTCAAAATATTATTTTATATTAAAGTCAAAATCGGTTTATAATGGTTCCAAAGGGTCTTATTTCGAAGCTAAAGTGGGGATGGGTCGAAGTACTATCAACCAATAGGATTTAGACAAGTTTAGGTTATTATTTTAACATTATCAATTAGATTTAACTCGAAGTAAAATAATTTAACTTTTACCGTGTCTTTTTGTTTTCTTACACTATATGGTTAATACACTTACTATAACATGCCAAAAGAACCCCAAATTATTTATTATTAATATATATATCCTTATCTAAGTCATTTGGACGAACCTTAGATTTTTAAGAATAAAATAACAATTAATAATATAATATTTGATTTAAAAACTATTTTGTGTCAATTTTGACACTATTTGATATATGATTTTTGTGAAAGTCATAACAGAATTATATGTTCGAAACAAGTTGATTAAATCAACACTAATATATCATAATAACCTAGAAAAGTAGTGAAATTCATAAAAAGTCTCAAATTATATTTATTTTTGTGTTTATAACATCAATTATGTCAATATTTCATTAATAAGATAATTACTGCATCATCATTGTGTCATAAATAAATTAAATTATTTAATGTCTAAAAATTACAAATAAAATACCATTATGTAGGAAATCTTTTTATATTTCTAATGAATATTTATAGTCGAATTTATCTTATTTATAACCCCATATTAAAAATTATTTACTTATTAATCTTTGATTTTAACTATTTTAACCCTCCTTTAAATAAATTAATAATAAATGTCCTAATCTAATTCAAGTGGGCCTAAATGGTCATATTTTATTCCTATGATTGTTTTTGGTCGAATTTCACTTATCCAATAGAATTAGGATATGTGTTAGGGTAATAATAATATCATCTTTACCCTTTATTACCCTATTTACTTTTAACCGTGGTAAAAAAAAGTAAAAAGTTACTATTCACCAAAAATTATTTTCATCTCATTGAACCTCATTTTAGTCCTTGATATTAACCGTGTCTCTCGGATTTTCAAAATTCTACTCACAGAAGCGGTAAAATTAAGTTTTATGAAAAATTCAGTTTTTTTAACTACCACTTAGTGGTTTGACTATTCACCAAAAATTGAAAGTTTTCAGAAAAATACCAAAATTTTACCCTAGGCTAATTTCGATATTCCGAATCCAAAAATGAAGTCCATTTTGAAAAATAAAATTTATAAAATTTCATAAAGTGGTTATTACTATTCATAACGGCTAGTTTTAAGAATATTTTAATAGCATATTGTTGTTTAGTGAAACTCGTTATTGCGTACTACACACGCTATCGAGGAAGGTCGTGATTGCGTGTAATGCAAGGCAAGTCAAGGATGCATGTTGTGCAAGATCCTTTTAGTGTAGCATACAACACAAGACATTAATAAAATTAAAAAGAATATTTTTCATAAAATCTCGGGCTATTACATTCTACCCCCCTTAAAATGAATTTTTCCCTCGAAATTCGTCTGGGTTATAAATAGTTTACTATTCAAAAGTTTCATTAATAGAAACCCACATTGTAAAAAGGAATACCAAAACCAATCTTTAAAAACAAAGGTATGAAACGTAATGGTTACCCCAAACAAACTAATCACTAGGTTTCCACATAGGTGAAAATATGGAGATGGAAGAAAAATCTAACCATCATGTTCTGATGGAGAGTGGTAGAGAACATGGCTATGGAAAAGCCAACAATCACAAATCCATAAATTTGTGATAATCTAAGGTACCATCTGATTAATCAGATATAAGAGCACTAGGACGACATTTTTGGTTTTCAAGATCGTTTCCCTAAAGTTGATGAAATTTGAATTAGAAGAAATACTTTCGTGATTTCGGTATAGTCTCACCGTTGGTCGTTATTTGGACAATTTCAACTTCATCTCTTAAAGAAATGAAGTTGAATTTTTCATTCGTGATGTGTTAGCAGATCATGTAATAGAATGATGGGTCATTCCATCTGTCTCAAACAAAAGGTTTGAAAAGTTATAAGTTCATCTTATGGTTAGATTAATTGTATATGGTTCCAAAAATGAACTTATACTTCATATATCATACCGCTTAATAAAATAAAACTAGTTTCTACTAAACAGGGACTTCCTGTAGGCCAGTGGTAGGCGATAAAGGCCAGTCGCATTTCGGTTGTGGGTTCGATTCCCACAGCCTTGTCCGACGCGATGGGCTGTCGCCCGTCCTGCAGGTTGTCCTTTTTCTAAAACTATATTACTATAACTTCCCATCAATAATATCCAAAAAAAACTTCTATCCTTAAACAATACTAACTTATGTCCAACATAATCCATTCCAATCTTTAGGCTTACCCATAATACTGAAGTCCACTCTCATAATAGAGTGAAAACAATTACCAGAGATTTAATACCATCGTTGATCCCCATATATCATAAGATATGTCTTGTTGGTCACATTATAAACATTAAAAGTCCTTAATCATGTATTCTCTTGAATACCCATTGAACCTTAGTGAAGACATGAATGCAGTTAAACGTTAACACTTTCCACATACCAAAATCCTCAAAATTCTTTATAATCAAACCATGATATCACTTAGTCCTTATATCAATCATGAGCTCATGAATACTGTTAAACATTTCCTTTTCTCATTTTCCCTTCATTATGCGCATATCGTCTTATTTCCAAAAATATCTCAATCACTTTGAATACCACATTATACCAATACATAAATATTCCAATACTCCATGATACAACATTATTTTGGAATCCCATTACAAAAACACTTAATCATTCCACCACATCGTTGTCATATTCAACATCGCCAATAGTTATCGCATTTGACTTCCCTTTATCCTTTGCCTTAAGCGGTTGCTCATGTCGATCATCACTAACCCATGGATTAGGGCATTTATTAGCATAATGCCCCATTTCCTTGCACTTTAAGCATTGAAGTGTTGGTGGTGCGTTCTCTGCAGTGTTTGCTTTATTCACATCATTATAAACCCTTTTTCCATTACTTCAACACTCAGCTGCTCGATGACCTTCTTCTCCACACTTAAAACATTTTCTAGTCCCTTTAATTCAATCTCCACCATGCTTCTTTCCACACATTGAGCATAAGGGAAAGCTCATCTTCTTTTCAGTGTGCTCTTTAGATTTTCCTTTGAATTCCATTTTCCTCTTCTTATCAAACCCATATGACTGATGGGTTACTCCAATCTCCATCTCGACATTGAGAGCACATCGAACGATTTCCTCATAGCTATTGAAGTCCCTTATGGCTAACGCCCTTCGAAGACTTGGTTTTAAGCCACTAAAGAATCAATCGATCTTACTCTCAGGTTGGATAATAATACCAGAAGCGTACCTTGAAAGTCTTGTAAAATTTGATTCATAGGTACGAACAGATTCATCATCCCTTTGCTTCAGTTCAAGAAACTCTTTCTCCATATTTGTTCGGAGAATACGAGGGAAGTACTTATTGAAAAATAAGTTCTTGAACTCGTCCCATTCCGTGGACTCAATTTCATCTCTTTGCCTCGTATTCTTAATAAGATTCCACCATTGATCAGCATCTCCTTCCAAACGATACACTGCTAGGATGACTTTATCATGTTCAGAACATTGATGAACTGAAAATATCTTTTCAGTGGTACTGATCCATTGTTCAGCATCAAGTGGATCAGAAGACCCACTGAAAGAAGGTGGATGTTTCCTCATGAAGGACTCAATAGAATATTCTTCCCTTCTCTGCTCATTTGGATGTCCATAATGATTCATAGCTTGTGTAAGTATAGCAATAAGATTTTGCACTCCATCTCCGATAACATTTGTTTGTTCAGGAGGGAAATCATTGCATTGTCCATTGCATTGATCAACACAGTTCCTTCGTGTTCCAGTCATCGTCTAAAACCCAAAAAGAATAGTGTGAGAGGTAAAAATCATGCTAGGGAAAACAACATAATAAAGGGGGAGTACCTTCAATATCTAACATCTTAGGTTTAATTATATGATCGTTAGCGTAATTATTGTACTATAACCTATACGTATACTTAACCTTAGAGACATCCCTAGACACACCTTAGAAATATCTCTAGGGATCTCACTAAAGTTCTCTCGTCCTAGTTTCCAAAGGTTGACTAAACCTTTCGTCTGATACCAACTGTAGAGACCCGGAGCCTGACGTACATGTACATTACATTAACTTTGCGGAATACTTAGTACATTACAAAAACACACACACAAGGACCGTAATAGTTTTGTGTCTTTGGAAACTCGGAATATAATCTTCTAATCGTGGTGAAAGATCTTCAACATCTCCCATAAAGATCTTCCTTTTTTTTCCTAAATCCTTTCTTTATATCCTGGGGAAAAGAAAACATAAAAGGGTGAGCTCAAATGCTCAGTAAGGGTAAAAAAAAAAGAAATATCAATCACATCATATTCATAAGAACAGAACATTTTGGAAATCTTAACCTGCAAAAGAGAGCATAATTTCATAACATGGGATAAATCATGGTAGTGAAATGTAATCACAATAATAATAACATAAAACATGAAACTTTGTGGAATTCACACATAATCATAGAGAATCATTTCTTGTTAGTCAAGACTCATTGCCAAGACTATCTTAGTGGAAAAAGTCCCTTTCTGAATCGAGTAACCCTCGTTTCAGTCCTGTTTCACTGAACCGGTATAACCTACCATTCCAGCCATGTCTATCTCATGAGATATAAAATCTTTACCCAATGCATTGGAGGGAGATATAGGTCCCACCCATCTTATAATGAATCCTTTCTTATGTGTGCCACATAATCATAAACTATACATCATTGCGTAACCCATGTAATAAAAATGGGATTCTTAAACAACATGACATCATAAAACAATTCATATAAGATAAAGGAATTCATAAAAATAATTCCATCACAATATAATCAAATCAATGTAATAATAGGGATAAAAACAGAACCCTATATTATCTTATATGGAAATTAATTTTGATAAAACACTTGAAATGAATTCTTGAGGAAAATATCCTTTCTTCTTCAAAAACACTTTTCCTTTCATAATATGTCATACAATTATAAACTAAAAGAAGTTGATTAAAAATAAACTTGAAAACTTTTAAAGGAAGATTCTTGGAAATAATGTTTTAAAAATCCATTCATGCCGTATAAGTGAAAAAAACATTCTTCGTACTTTTGTCGGAAAAGTCAAAAAGTACCTCGTCCGAAAAATGACAAAAGATTCCTTTCATATCTTTTACAAAAAACATACCAAAGGGTAAAATTGGATATAAAATATTTTAGAAAGAAGGAAATAATATTACATATTGAGGGAACATGGATGTGGGTGATAAAATACACCCCAGTAATTACCAAAGTAAAAACAATCTCGGATAAAAGTGAGATTGTGATATTTTCCTTACCTTAGGTCCGACTTGCTTTGTAAGTGTCCAAACCTCCTGTATAATGATTTAAATCATGCTATTGAGTTATTTCAGAATCATATTCATTGTTATTATATCATATATGGTCCACTTATGACTTTATATTACCCATTCTTTTGTAAATTCATGTTAAAGTAGCATTTTGGGTGAAATCGTCTCATTTGTCGTTCGTGTTTTTAACTTGTAATTATTCATATGATTACTTAGATCATGATTACTTAATTACAGAATATAAAACATGATTTATATATATATATTCAGAATATACATATATAATAAATCAGTAAATGGAAAGAAATACACCGTTCATGGAGACGGTAGTCCGTACGTACGCATGAACGCTGTTTTCGTTTCCTTATTGAATTGAATGGAAGTAAGTAGATGACAGAAATATAAATATAAATAATTCCAGTATCATTATTAGGTCATATATTTCATTAGTACTTATTATATATACTTTATAATCATTCATGATTGGTTAATCATTGAGAATGAATCTCATCGCGTCGTGGAGACGGTAGTCCGTACGTACGCACGAGCGATGATATCGTTCCCATGGTCGTGGAATTGTGTTGAAGTGTATGTATACTATTTCAGTATCAATATCACATTATAATAATCATATATAGTTACTCGTTACACCATTATAACCATCCAATTAAGGTGGTGACGGAAAATAGATTACACCACGGTGTGGAGACGGTATTCCGTACGTACGCACGCGCGGTGATTTCATTTTTCCGTAGGATGGATAGAAGATGAATTAGGGTTGTTTAATATTTATAATAACATATCAGAATGTAAGTAATACTGATGTTATTACTTTATCATGAAACAACTAAAGAAGAAGAAGTTGAAGAAGAAATAAATTGAAAAGATCGGTAATGGATATTACCTCTTCTTTGAAACGCCTCTTTGAATCCTCCACTTAGGGAACTAAGATTGGTCTTTGAAGAAGACCAGGACCTCTAGTATTATTCTAGGGAAGTGGAGAAGGGATTTTGGCAGGGGTTGTCCAAGATTGAGTGCTCAAATTGGTGTGAGGGGGAGGGGGAGGAGGTGTCCTTTTATAAGGGAGGAGAGGGGCACTTTAGGAATATCTCAAAACATTATTTTATATTAAAGTCAAAATAGGTTTATAATGGTTCCAAAGGGTCTTATTTCGAAGCTAAAGTGGGGATGGGTCGAAATACTATCAACCAATAGGATTTAGACAAGTTTACGTTATTATTTTAACCTTATCAATTAGATTTAACTCTAAGTTAAATAATTTAACTTTTACCATGTCTTTTTGTTCTCTTACACTATATGGTTAATACACTTACTATAACATGCCAAAAAAACCCCAAATTATTTATTATTAATATATATATCCTTATATAAGTCATTTGGCCGAACCTTAGATTTTTAGGAATAAAATAACAATTAATAATATAATATTTTATTTAAAAACTATTTTGTGTCAATTTTGACACTATTTGATATATGATTTTTGTGAAAGCATTACAGAATTATATGTTCGAAAAAAGTTTATTAAATCAACACTAATATATCATAGTAACCTAGAAAATTAGTGGAATTCATAAAAAGTCTCAAATTACATTTATTTTGGTGTTTATAACATCAATTATGTCAATATTTCATTAATAAGATAATTACTGCATCATCATTGTGTCATAAATAAATTAAATTATTTAATATCTAAAAATTACAAACAAAATACCATTATGTAGGAAATCTTTTTAGATTTCTAATGAATATTTATAGTCGAATTTATCTTATGTATAACCCCATACTAAAAATTATTTACTTATTAAACTTTGATTTTAACTATTTTAACCCTCCTTTAAATAAATTAATAATAAATGTCCTAATCTAATCCAAGTGGGCCTAAATGGTAATACTTTATTCCTAAGAATGTTTTTGGTCGAATTTCACTTATCCAATAGAATTAAGACATGTGTTAGGGTAATAATAATATCATCTTTACCCTTAATTACCCTATTTACTTTTAACCGTGGTAAAAAAAGTAAAAAAGTTACTATTCACAAAAAATTATTTTCATCTCATTGAACCACATTTTAGTCCTTGATATTAACCGTGTCTCTCGGATTTTCGAAATTCTACTCACAGAAGCGGTAAAATTATGTTTTATGAAAAATTCAGTTTTTTTAACTACCACTTAGTGGTTTCACTATTCACCAAAAATTGAAAGTTTTCAGAAAAATACCAAAATTTTACCCTAGGCTAATTTTGATATTCCGAATCCAAAAATGAAGTCCATTTTGAAAAATAAAATTTATAATATTTCAAAGAGTGGTTATTACTATTCATAACAGCGAGTTTTAATAATATTTTAATAGCATATTGTTGATTAGTGAAACTCGTTATTGCGTTCTACACACGCTATCGAGGAAGGTCGTGATTGTGTATAATTAAAGGCAAGTCAAGGATGCGTGTCGTGCAAGCTCCTTTTGGTGTAGCGTACAACAAAAGACATTAATAAAATTAAAAAGAATATTTTTCATAAAATCTCGGGCTGTTACATACACAATTCTAGGATTACACATTCTTGGAGAGATATATGATGAGTTTATCTTACCAACTTCAATATAGGATGATGTTGAATGAATTTATTAATTGGATCAGAAGATGCTAAAATACCCTAGAGGTATGAAAGGAAGGCCCTCACCCAAGGGGGGAGGTTCATCTGAAGGCATGAATGAATGTTTTCATAATGCCAAAATGATTTGGTCCTTGGTTTCAGCACTTGACAAGATGTACTTCAATGGAATAGATGGAAATCCCTAGTAAATCTTTCCCAATAATGGATAATGGAAAATATAATTAGTGCTGGCATGAAATCAAGTCTGATATCCACTCTAAAACTTGTCTTTCTTGATATTTATCCATGTGGATGAGTACCTAAGTGCATCCATTTCATGAATCAAATGGAAGTATGAGGTCGAGGATATACTTCAGGGAATTGAAGTTGGATAAAGATGAGTACATGGTGATGGAATCCCCAATTTTGGAAATGATCCGACATTTATTCATTAATTTATATACAGGGAAGGCCCCCGTATAGATTTGATGGAAATTCCAAGTGTTGATAGGGTGGATTTATATCTATTTGAGCTCTTATGATATGCTGAGTGAGGTCAAGATTCCTGGATTCCAATTTCGATCATTCTTGTAAGACATTTCTTCATCCAATCTCTATCTATGATGTATAGTGGATCTTTATAAAATTTTAACATATTGGGATAATTTAACTTCTCCCAAAATGGGGATACACCCATTGGGAAATTCACCAATAATAACCTTGGTTATAATGAGATGATTAAATATATAGTATCATTTAGATATTGCATGATAACAACACATATAAATTTAAATATTACTTATGAATTCTTCCCTATATATAGATTTTCATGCCAATTAATGTTACTTCAATAACCAATTATATCACCTCCCACAAATGTATAATTGGAGGAGAACACAATGGTGGCCTATAAGTTCTAGGTCCTCATGTATTTACATGTATCTAATGTGGTAATCAAGATACCTCTATTGGGTGAATCTATTAGGTTTATTTATTGGTATGCTAATGCCTAGTTCTCTTCTTACCCTCAAAGAGTATTGATGAAGGGCATCCACTTATTCAAATCCATGAAAAGATGATGGATATAGTAAGAATGATAAGAAGTATCAACTCTAGGATGATAACTAAGAAGCACAAAAATTTCCCAAACCATCTCAGATATTGGCCACATAATAGGATATAATTGAAATGATTACATGTGTTTAGCCAAGAAAATCAATCTATAATTGTTGGTATGAAACTCAGTCTCCAGTTATATAACCATATGTGTGGAGAGAGAGAGTTATATAAATATATCAATTTCAATAGATGTCAGGTACTCTTCAAAACCAGCATTGGCAACATCAAATTATGTTTAGTTTGAGGAAGTGTAATTTTGGTATGATAAGATATCCAACATTAAAAAGCTATTTATTCAAGATTCCATTCATATTCTACATCACAGACATATTCAACAACCCTATGATCTCCACTTTGATACCAACCCTACAGATGTGGGGATGTATATCTAGGAGAGTTAGATGCTCATTTTTTCCATTGACAACCAAATTCTCCCCATTATTTCTATAAATAATATGATGGACCAGAGTGTTACTGGGGGAGTGAGTAATCAAACCAATAATGAAAAAGATGGATTAATCTATGTTGATGATTTATGAAACCTTTATATTCCATATTACTTCATTATGTTTTATGAGAATGTTATTAATATTGAAGAGTTACATAACTTTAATTTACAGATGGAAGAGTGTGGGGCACTAGAGTTTGAGTAACGATGATATGTTCCGAAGGGTACCCCTATCAAGGATAAGGGATATACCCTTGAGATAGGTGAATTATCCCTGGGCTAGAGACTCATCAAAGAGGATATGGAAGGAGTATTTCATCACCATCCTCCCCCAATAACCATATTTGAGGAATCATGTTCCAGACATCCCTAATCCATGGTGAAGAAATAGAGGGGATTAAGGACTTTGGCCAAGCACATCATCAGTCATTGTGAGTTTTCCAAAACACCCACTATCCTTAATCTACCAAATATATATATATATATATCTAACATTTTCTTGAAGATCATAGAATATACATTAATTTCCTATCTCAATGTGTCCAACACTAGTCCTTCTTGATCAGAGGATGACACTCCCATGAAGCATATAATCTTATTGGAGAACATCTCCCCTTGATAGGATAATTGTCATGGGACAAGACCACATCTGTTCCTATTAGTGTAGTGTGGAAGGATAATCCTATTATTTTCAAATATTCATCATAGGAAATTATGTAGAAAATAATGACTATTTCTATTTATGATATTTTAGATCCAATTAATACACTAGAGGAACCCATGGTGTCAATTGTTGGCTCTGTTACTACCTCATAAAGGGTTTATCAAGATCGTAGGTTATCTTATGAATGTAAAAACAATGATTGTGGATCAATAGGTCTTAGAATGGGGATTCCTTCTCAAATAATGGCGAGTAGAGTGGTTGGGATATATTTGGGTCCTAAACCAATCATCTCAATTGACCCCATTGGTGGGGATTTTGTGATCCTAGAAACAATGGTTAAAGAACTAATGGAAATGGATAATGTTATCAAACACATTGATATCCCCACCTCTATGGAGGAATTTGGGGACATTAATATAGAGCTACACGAACAAGGGTTTTTCTTTTTTCATGCACAACCAACATTAATTATGTCTTATTCATTAATTAATAATATTAAATTCATTAGATTTAAATACATAAACAATTTCCAATTTGAACCATGATTATGGAACCAAGGTACCTCCTTCACCTGTTGTGGAGGGAACATATCCTCTAGGAACTGATATTATAGATTATCAAGACCCTTTGATTCCATGATTTTTCCAAAATTCAAGAAAGTCCATCTTCTCTAGAGATCCCCATTTAGGATAATGAAATTTTATATATTGGAGATGACTCAAATAGAGTGGTTGGTCCATCAATGAGTGAGTTTCTTTGACTGATTCAATCACAATTTTTACCTTATATTTATTGTCTTCTAATGCTGATGAACAATTTCATTCATCTCATAGTTCTATAAACTTTAATAGTAAATTAAAAAGGGGAAACCTCCATCCCAACTCAAACAATGGTGAAATACAGGGACATATTACTCCAAAAATTAAAACAGAAGCTGATTCTACAAGTGAATTAGATTTAGACTATGCCCCTCCTCCTAATACTAGCCATGTGTAAAACTAAGAGTCTCATGATGCTTTGTGGGTATGTCATCAGTTCATTTGGGAAGATATATGTGAGATAGTTTCAAAGACATATATTATAGGACAATCTTTAAAACTTCATCGACTCTATATAATGTTCAAAAATTTGTATAATGTTATATTTGATTGATGTGTGCTTCACTATATTGTGAAGGAAGTTTTTCTCAAGTGGGAACAATAACATAAGTCATAAATTCTCCTTATTAAAGAAAGAATGCCAATGAAAATTAATGATCGTCAAGATGAAATATCCCTATTAGAGATCACTAATTCCAAGTATTTGGATTTATTCATGAAACTAGTTGATTTTAAAGCCCATAAAATATTACTTCCTCAAAAATATTTGGATACAACCAAAGTGGAGCTTGTACAACATAAAAAACCACTGGAAGAGGTTCAAACTCGGTGTATGATTTACATTACTTTTATGATGATGGAGATCCTCCCTTCCTAGGCAGCTGAGGATACTAAGCTAACTAGGCTTTGAAATACTATTCATGAGGGTTGAGTGGCCCTCCAATAGTTCAATAGTTATGTTTATGGAATATTGTGGCCAATAACTATAATGAAGAGTGGGTCTGGTTTGTCGGTGATCCTCTAATTTTTGATCTATAAATGAATGGAACTTTTTTATCAAACATTAATTATTTATTTCTGAGTCTTATTATAATTATAACATAACAAAAAAATTTTATCACTTAAATTAATTCCCTTATTTCATAGTATTTATATATCTAGGATAAGAATAAGATAATGCTATTTTTTCATAGGACTTGAAGCCTAGCAAGAGTAATTTCACTATTTCAAGAGTCTTAAATAGTTCCTACATTTTTTATTTCATCTATGACATTACCCTATGTTTTTCCTAAGTCTTCTTTAAAGAATACATAGTAGGAAGAACTTGACTTTTTCATAGTTTTCCCTTCGATATTTTTTTGACCTAACAATTTTTGTGCCATTTTGATTTCAATTACTAGATTTTTTCAAGATCGAGTGTGGTGGTTGTCTATCAATTAGAGACTCAAATTTTTCCAAGACTTCCCTTTTGCGATTTTTCATCCTAGTGAGTAATATTCCTCCTTCCATTGGGATTTTAGAGTCCTGCAATCTGGACTAATGTGACATATATTTAATGATGAAAAATATTCATCATGATAAGTTGGAATTAGGACACATGTAGGAATTGAGGGAAAATAATTATCCAAAAACTATTAGATATGAGGTGGTGTATTCTATGCCATGATCTTGGGTTTTTCAGATATGAAGAAACACAGTGGGACAAGTACACAAGGAATGATCATGGACCATGTTCAAAAAGTGTTTTCCTTGATGATTTTTCAGGGTGTACAATGATAAAATGGTCTTTTATAAGGATGATGAGGCCTCTAATTTACAATCCATATAGTGAATATTTTTCATATCCACATTTGGGTAAAATATGAATAGTCAAAACAAAGGAATCCTTCATAGTTTGATTCTATTATCATTGATAGCTGAGGGAGGTTTATGAGGATCTAAATATCCCGAGGTCATGGAGTGTGGTTTATCAATAGAATGTGTTTTATAATTAAGGAAGCATTTAGATAGGCATTGGTGACGGATGGGAATCCCCATACATTTATTTTATTTCTATACAAGTAAGGGGAAATTTTATTTCCACCACGAGTTTCCAATGAGTGAACCTATAAAAAATTTTCTAACCTCCTACATGGATCAGGGTTGTGTTTGAAAATAAAGAACACACACAATTTTTTTTATATTTATGGGCCTAGAATGAGGATCCAGAAATATCTATAAATCCCTCTGTAATAAAAATAAAGCCACATAAGATATGGGAAAAGATCAAAACCACTATATTAGAGAAGCAATAAGAATTGGGGACCATTTAAGAGAGTGCTAAAGGGTCACACATTTGTTTCATGTGACATGGATGCGTACCATGTAGTTTAATGTATTATGGATTGGACATAAGATTGATACAATTTAGGGTTGTATATATTTGAAACAAAATGGATGATGAGACATTTTACATAGAAAGGTAAAGGGAAACACCTAAAATGAATAGAGATCCCAAATACTAGTATAGAAGATCCTACATATATATAAACTTAGATTAATGTCACAGTGTTGGGACATCTGGGTTGATAGATTTTTAAAGGATGTAAATATTTGAACCATGTTGTGCCTTTTAATATCTTGCACCCACGACAAGCCATTCACATTAAAATCATCTGAAATAACTGGTAGTGGATTCTAGTTATGTAATGACTTATCCATGAAATGAGAGAAAATTACCAAAAATCTATATTTCCATATGAGTCATTCCCAATGTGAGAAAAAATATAATTTTAGGAGTTATCCAAATTGAGTCAAAACAACAATAATGGGTTTCTCCTAGTGGATAAAACTTGATTATCCATATTATGCTAATCCAGTGATGAGGAAACCTACATTCTATATGCATAAAGGGGAAATTTGTAATCCATGATCTCATTACTTTTAGATCTAAAAAAATAAAATGGGACAAGAATGTAAGGAATGATTTAGGACTATGTTTGATATGTGTTTTCCTTCAATATTTTTTAGGGATTATGGAAATAAAAGGATCTTCTATTAAGAATGAAGGTTCCCTTGGTTGTTAGGACATGTCAGGGTGTATTATACAGAGCCACATTTTCCCATTTTATTCATATGAAAAACAATGATATACTTTAGATTTGTTTTCTCTTATCAATGGTATCTTGGGAATGATTATAGATTACCAATTTCCCTAAGACATGGAGTGTGATTTGAAAAAGTAAGGTACCTGAGTATGAAAGATTCATTTAGACTAGAATTGATTGTGAATGGATGGAGTGTTCCTTGGACAAATATTGACTCATTCATATGGATATGAACATTGGTATTAACTGTGATTTTTTAAGTAAGGGAACCGATTTTGGACTCTCAAGAATGTATTGAGGTTATATATAGGATAAGGGATAATTTTTTGAAAATAATATAGTTGGGTCAAGGTTTTGATATCCTGGTTTCACGATGTATTTTGTGGAAATTGGAAGAAAGCAACGTGAATTATTGGATAATATTCCACACATTTATCAAATTATTGTGCAGGGACAGAAAATTTTTACCATATTATGGATGGACCTAGATATAGATTATGGGTATCACATTTTACCTTAGAATAATGAAAATCCAAAAATATATAGTTCTAAAGTAAAAGATGTAATAGGTTACCATCATCAGGAATGGTGGAACTATTTGGTGAAGGCCACAATAATGTGTGTAGAATGAAGACGTATAAGAGGGATTTCATCCATATAGTTTAACATATTTTTGAATAGACATTTGGTGTGCCTTTTATATCCCCACATATAGCACCATCAATAGGCATATAGTGGTTTCATTAGATTGAAAGTATGAATCCTACAAGAATGAATTAAATGGTGTCGAAAACAAGTGAATAGAATCATACCTAGGTTTATAACTTATGGAGGGGACAAAGAAAGAAGGTCTTTGCATCACTACATATTATATGTGGACCATAATAAAGTCATATGTAGTTCTGAGGAATGATTCCCCTCACTAATATAATTCATATGCAGGTAATTTGATACTTTTTTATAGTGTCTAGGTTAGGATATATGATATAGGTGTCACTATATATATCATCAATTCAAGAATAAAGAAACATGTAGTTCTCAGATTTAGTCATGCTTTAGAGGCATTGTCCCTAAGGATTAAAACATGGATACCATGAAAAGCCTTGTTCCATTTAAGGTAATTTACACAAGACTATTTCATGAAATTTAACTCAATTTTGTACAGAAAATTATGTCCCATAAGTAGGGAGAAAATTATATTGTGTGATTAATATCAATTGAAGCTAGCCAAGTGTTTGGGTAATCATATCATGCAAGAAATCCCATTCATGTTTCATGAGTCTTATTAGTAATTTATTGCATGTTATCACTTTATTAGTGATACATTTTAATTCTATGAGATGAAGATCTTGTAAATTTTTTTATCATTTTTTTACTAGGATGTTATTTTTCATACCTTTTAAGTTCATGCGATGATGAACCTTATGTGTAGTTTAGTTTCATGTGGTATGGATGATTTTTCATTAATCAAATGAAATACTTCATGAGAATTATTGAATTTTTTGGGTGTGTAGTATGCTCACCGTCTATAGTGATCAATGATTATACACCACTGGTGTAGACCTTATGGATGAAAAAGACACTTTATATTTTGTTTTTAGATTTTTTGGTTTCTTCCTAGGTATCATTAGAGTACTTAGGAATAATAAAAATTATCCTTTTATGGATGAGTGGAAGTGAAAATTATTATTAAAATCTCATTCTATGTTATTTTGATGGATCTATAAATGATACATTGTATGCAGTAATTTCTCATCCAGCTATTTCAATTAATCCAATATATATTGGGATTGATCATATGTATATAGTAGATCATAAATGGAAATTTGAAGTAAATGGAATATGACCTAGAAGGCATGAATACTTCTATATCATATATGAGTGAATGAAAGTATGGTTTTGTGGTAGTTCAAGTTATATTATAGTAATCCCACAAGGTATTTAGAAGTTGAATGACCCAATACTTCATATATTTGTCCTCTATTTTTTTAACAATGATTGATATAGTTTTATTGAAATCTTATATATGTACATTTTTCACTAAATGATAGTGGGATGAATGGTTGGATTCAATGTTTTACTCTTGATATATGTATTTCAATTCATATGAATAGAAAATGGGTTTTCCCTGTAAATATTGATTGAGGAAAACTGAATCTCAAAATGACATTATACATCATGTAATTGATTATGTTATTAATCACAACTTCATTAACAGGTATCATCTCAGACCATTTGGAAAAGATGTCATTATTAGTTAAGAAATATTTAAACTACTTGGTTGTATTAGGAGGGTATGTGCCTATAACGACCATCCACCATATAGAAAATGTCGTTGCATATTCCTTAGTGTGCAACAACTTTGATGGTTGATGAATGATGTTAGCTTTCACTTGATAGGAATGAAAATTTTTGTGGATTTATATGGAATCCTACATCACTGGAGTCCATAAATACACATACCATACAATTTGGTGATAATTGTTAGTTCTAGACTCATGGGTTCCACAATCGCTAACACATGCTTCTCTCATGATAGAATTAGTATCCTCTACAACAATTTATCTGAGGTTGATTTCATCAGAGCCCAATTTGTAAAGGACCATATGATTACCCAATCTATTATAGATAATGAAGTTAATTACCCACCATGGATTTTCTATTTCCTAGCTCTATCCAATATAAGAATCCCACATTAGAGGTAGTCTAGTATGGGAATAATCCAATCATTCATGGGATCATTGAGTTTAGTAATTGAGTTGACATTATTGATCTCATCAATTCTTATAAAAAGGAATGGTGACACTATTCTATGGTGTGTAATACTGATGACTATATATTACATTTATGGATCTTATAAATTCATATCCATATATTCTAAGGCATTAGTCTGATCATTCTGTGAATGTTGGATATGAGTTAATTTTGGCTTTGAGGGGAATTCAACCATCAATCCTATGACATTGTAAAGGAGTATCAACACATATTTTATTATAACATAAAGGTTATTGTTTTTTTGATTACCTACTATGAATCACCATCAATATTCAGTTGAAAAAATGGGGTATTCCCACCAATTCTACACTTATAGTGAGGGTCTGATATTCTACCTCATTGTTGGTGTATCTTTCCCACTATAGTAAGGAATAAGGTCGGACTACTTATTCATGTGAAATAAAAATGAATCCCAATCCAAATCCATTAATATTGGAGTCTATCACCATTTCACCTATTGGGATTCGTGATGCACCATAAAATTACATCTACCATGTCTGGGGAGGGACTTGGAATGTGAAAATATCATCATTAGGTAGTTTAGTGTTTATTGGTGATTTTTATAAGGTGCGATTATCTTTGAAAAAAATAATAAATCCCACCCTTTTATGGACTTCTGAGGTATATGAAAAATGTCAAATTACTACAATATGAATTCCCACCATGAAAAATGTGTAGTGAAAAAAGGATATTTGACGATATATTTGAGTGGGAAATTTTGAGAAATCAGATGGACCTATTGGTGCAATAGGAAGTGCGTTAGTTTTTGAACTAAAAATATTAACACCATATAGTAATGATTAATATTTGAATAAATAATCAAGATAAAGAGAATGATTAGATTAAGGCAATAGAGGCTATTTTTATTCTACAAGTCATTATTTTGTGTGTAGAAAGAACCCAATGATGGATCTAACAATTTCACATAGAAAATGTGCGGTCCTCCTTTTAAATGAAGAATCAACATTGGTTTTCTAAAGATAAATTTCCCAATACAATCAAATTCTACATGAAATTCATCTATCCAATGATAATTAACACCCTTTTTCATTAACGTGGTGAAGGGATGTCACGAACCAACCTGGGTCTACCCTGAATCGATCACCCGAGCCGGTTGGTGACATGGCCCGAGAGGTGTTCATGATCCTCACGGGCTGGCGACAAGTGCCATGGCATCACCCGAGGTTGTAAGAAATATTTCACCCAATATAAATAAATAAAACAGAAGAAATAATAATGAGTAGTGTATACCAAATAAACCAAATAAAATGACTAAAAAAGAACAAAAAAAAACTAACCACACTCGACGTCCGAACTAACCCTATGTGACCCCGTGGGTCACTCTCCAACTCAACGATCGAACGTCACCCAAGATGTGTGAACCCAAACTGGAGCCTTCAAAAACACTAATAACAGAAAATAACTATAGGCGTGAGTATTAAAACTCAGTAGGCTAGCCCGATATCTATTCCCAATGCACTACCTTTAAATTAAGAAACACCATTTCGAGTTTAAACAATAATGTATAAAAGTATGTTTTTCGAAATATTTTACTCAAAAGCAATGTATAAACCATTTCCCTTACCCATTTTAAAATATAGTCTCATTTAATTAATGTCAATGGAATTTTAGAAAGGGAAAGTGATGTTTATATTTTCAAATTTGTACAAAGTTGATTAAACACTTCCATTTAAAAACCATTTCTAGAAACCAAATCAAAACCATTTTACCATTTCCAAGGAAAACAATATACAAAAATTCACAAAAGAAATCACATTGCATGGGTAATATAGGTATGCATATACAAATCATATTCACTAATACAAGCAAAAAAAGCTGAATAGACACAGGTGAACCTGCGTGATAAAAAATAAACCCGAAGACACCAATACATGAGACCTCATCCCTGTTGACATGTCGCACATGATAAAATCAAAATGAACAATATGCTCGACCATCCTTTCTTAGGAAGGACGATGGTAAATCCTATAGTAATAAACCCAATATATCCACCTACTATGGGCCACTGGTCAGTACCATAAACTACCATTGAAGCAATCATTCTTAAAATATTCTCTCAATATGCCAGATTCCCATGTCTCAAGTATTTGGAAAGGGGTTGAGCCAACCAATTCCAGCCGAGCATCCAATCACATACATACATACATATATATATATATATATAATGCACAATAGGCATCTTCCCGAGCCACTCTATTGGACAACATCTTGGCTTTAAACAATTTGATCACCTGGGAGATTCTATGTGTGGGCCTCCCAAACAATCAGTCACAACAGGGTAGGAGAGTTATCCTAGGAGGGTTTTCATCAAAACAACTTCATCATTTTCCATAATGTTCCAAATGGGAATTAAACATATTTCACAAACATTACTTAAAAACAAATCATTTTTCCAAGTAGGGGAAATACCACCACTTTCTCCTTCACAACCATTTAAAAGAAATCCAACATCCTTTTAAGACCAAAACCAGTTTGTAAACATTTAAGGATCCCCAAAACACTACTTCACAAGTTTCCAACATTTTTATAAAACCAAACCAAACCATTTTATTTTTCCAAATAAACTGTAAGAGCCAACCGGTAATTTATCAGCGACACTTGCAACATTTAATAAAATAGTTTCCATTTAATACTCAACCTGGTGATAACACCAGTCAGATGTTGAGAACTTATTTAAATTGATATCCCAGTTGTGGAATTAATAAAACACTTAATTGAACTATTAGTGTGTGCAAACATAACAAAATGATAGTATTTTTCACACCACAATAATTGAATCATAAATTTTCATAATAAATTAATTAACCACAAGTTGCACAATAATATTTATCACACAGAATCACATATATATAGGCATCAAACAGCATGATAAAATTCAACGTAAATTTTTAAAGGGAATTGCAATAGAATCCTACCTCTAGATCAATGTGCGACAACAACACAACCTTGGAACCAAGGTGCGACAACAAGGAAACCTCTGAAACAAGGCGCAATGAAATGGAAACATTAGAAACTAGGCGCGATGACAAGGAAACATTGGAAATAAGGTGCGACGATGACACTCGCTTGAAAAGGCCCCACACGAGTCCAAAAAAATACTAAACCTATAAATAAAAACTCTCCATTAACAAAAACCCATAATCCAATAAGAGTAATATGGTAATAATAATAATAACAACAATAATAATAATAATAGTAAGAATAAGAATAAGAAGAAGAATAACAATAAAAACAATAATAATAATAATAATAATAAAATAATAATAATAATAACAACAATAACAATAACAACAACATCAACAAAAACAACAACAACAACAATAACAATAACAATAATAATAACAATAACAAAAACAAAAAACAACAATAATAATAATAATAAGAAAAATAATAATAATAACAATAATAATAATATAATAATAATAATAATAAGAACAAAAAAACAACAACAACAATAATAATAATAATAATAATAATAATAAGGAACAATTGGAAGAAACAAATGGATCACTAATTAGGTGGATAAACCATGGTTTAGCAGCTGGTTGGAGGTTGAAACCTGAAGTAGGCCGCAGGAGAGGCTGTTTCACACCAACCAGGGGGGTCCTAGGGTTTTGCGCCTTTGGGAGCAAGAGGCGGTCGAAGTAGGGCATCGCTGCTACACCAATCTGGGGAGGCCGGTGGCTTAGTCAGAATAAAGGTATCGGGGTGGAAGGATAGATCGTGGTCGATTAAACATGGTGTTGGTGGCACGCTAACTGAGTGATTGGAAAGGAGGATGAGGGCCGAGATGGGGAGGTGGGATGCTGAGCAAGGAGGGTCAAATGGCAAGCTGGGAAAAAGGGATGCACACCAGAGGGGTCGCGCTGGCTGGGATCTGTATAGGTAGGGAGGCCGGGAAATAGGGTAGCGTAGTGTTGGGGTTGTGCTGGCTGGGAGATACAGAGGTAGGGAGGCCGGGAAAAGGGGAAACACACTAGGGGGGTCACGCTGGCTAGGAGATACAGAGGTAGGGAGGCTGGGGTAGGAGCGGGTGGTCGGGACGTCACCGCTAAGCAAGGAGGTTTGAAAGTGGTCGTGATCAGTAGTGAGTGGGGGGGGGGGGGGGTCGGTCGAGCGCTGAGTAGGGGGGGAACGACCGGAGGACTTCATCGCCGTAGAGGAGGAGGTGTATATGGTTATGCCGCACACACAGAGGGTGCTAGGGGAGATGCTTGCGTTGTATGTGGGGAGGGGAGAGGGAAGGGGAACATGCCGAGAACCCTAGAAAAAAAGGGTAAACCCAACCCTAAAAAAACTAAATAAATTTTTTGTAACTTAATAATAATAATAATAATAATAACAGTAATAATAATAATAATTATAATAAAATTAATAATCATCATGGTGATAAAATAAAAATATTAATGGTGTTCATATCATT
This sequence comes from Viscum album, assembly GCA_963277665.1. Lineage (NCBI taxonomy): Eukaryota > Viridiplantae > Streptophyta > Magnoliopsida > Santalales > Viscaceae > Viscum > Viscum album. Next base: position 786,439,157 of record OY728146.1, on the reverse strand, counting down.
TTGATAATAAAAAAATATTAAAACAATAAAAATTTAACGACACAACATTTAATGTGAGTTTTAAATATAAAAACTTTTTTATTTCAATTTTCTGAAGACAATGGGATGCGCAGTTACCCGGGAGGAGCCACGCGAGGATTCCAAAACCCATTCTACTCGCACGCCCAATGAAGTTGTACTTTTTATCCTAAGATCAAAAATTTCATCAGCAACTCAACCTGAACCCCAAAAAACATTAAGGCCTAGGAAATAATAAAATAAAATAAAATAAACACCTAGGTTGGGGTGTGACAAGTCTCACCACCATAACACTTTTTGTCCTCGAAAAACCACGACACTATCCAGTCGATTGATCAATGCCAATGGATTCCACACAACACGATCCAACCTCTTAACACATGGACATTCCATCGACCACCAACATGACTCAACCTCATTCCCCGAAACAAATAACCAGAAAAAGGGGTGGCCTGAACGGACTCCCCACCATAGATCACTCGGAAAGGGGATGCCTGAATAGACTCACCAACATATGGACTCAACTGACACCTGAGAGAAGACCCAAATAGTTGGTGAGTCTCCCCACCATAAAGAACCAACCGAACTAGTTCCCAAATAGAAATCCAACTTAGACCTACACCGGGCCTTACTCATGAAAAAAGAATCACAACAAGAACATTCAAACCACTCACTCCCTTCCGAAAGGGACGTGAGTTGATCCCAAAAGTTTTTTCAAACCAAAAACCCTTACCCCATCTGTGGGGGGGGGAGGGCCCAAGGATTGGATCACTGAAACCATGATAGACGACTACTTATGACCCATCACTTCATGACGGACACAAACCAAAGTCACAACTGATTCACATTAGTGGCCCACACAAGGTCACTAATCAGCAACGTGCATACAAAAGGCACAGTTACTGACATTGCGTGAGAGATAAGTCCATCGTGAACTTTGAGACAAGAGGAAAATTACAACGATATAGAAACCAGAGCAGAAACACCAAAACTGTCTCACCAAAGAGTAGAGGCACAACTTTAACCGGACTCCTTAAAATTCCTTGGGGTTCCTGACTATGCACCAGATTCATTCCGAGGCTTTTGGCTGGAGCTGTGATGGATGAAACATCCCATGCGTCACAGTCAGGTTCTAATAATCATAATTAGAAACATACAACTTTTGATTTTACAAAATAAAGGAGAAGATTTTAAAATAAAAATCATACTGGCATTGAAAAATGAACTTCATCAAAAGACCCACGATATCTCAAACATGTCATAACCAAAAACACCATCAGTACACTACAATGATAAGAGATCCCTTACAATGAATGAAAACATACACAAGAAAATTTAAACAAAATACAACAACAGATAACTTCTGAGAACATACTCTATGACTCTTTCTAACAATGCCCCGAAAGAATCGTCACATGTGACCCATGCATCCACATGCCTGGAAGGGTTTCAGAGCAGTAGGACACGACGACTTCTTGGGATGCAACTTTCCATACTGATAACACATGAGGATATCTCACTCTAAAGAGGTTGATTAAAGATCCCAAGGCCTTTTGATTCCATGACCTGCTACATATACTTTCAATTTCTTACTCATTTCCTTTCCAGAATCTAAACCACTGCTCATAGGGATCAAAGGAGGGAGGACTACTTCTAGCACTCCGGCCATCGCGGCTTCGACATGAAATGATTCTCTCGCCACATCGACAAAAGAAGTTGGGTTGGACTCTGACACCTTTAATTGTAGATCAGGGTTGAGACCCGCCGTGAAGTGTCGAGCCTTCATGGGGTCATCTGTGGCATACCATGAATCATAAGGGACTATCTCAAGAAAGAGCATGAAATATTCCAACACAGATCTGTCACCCTGCTATAGACAACACATCTCCATCCCCTTTCTCACCCTTTCTTCTTCTTCAGAGAAATACTGATGAATGAAAAAAATACTTGAATAACTCCCATGAATGATATTGATGGGCCTTGTTCCGAGACACTGACTTCCACCACATCCATGGTGAACCTTCAAGCATGAAGGTTGCAAACATGACCTTCAATGAATTGGGCAACTCATTGAAGTTAAAGTCCGTTTCAATCTTCTGCATCCACTACTCTATTATGGATGTTTCTGGTTGACCATAAATGTGAGCTGGATCTAGCTTCTAAAACTCAAACATAAAATCCTTAGGTTGATCAACCATATTACGATCACCCATTGAAGCTTCAATGGAATAGCCACTGGACAAAAAGATTCAACAATCCAATCAAGGACAACTCAATAAATAAAAATCCTCAAAAACAAACACTGCATATATGAAAAGCTCTAAATAGAATAAAACAATCCATCATAAAATCAAAAACATTTCTTTTGAAAACAACTTTAATTTAAAAAAACTTGGTGGGTTAAACCCTATCCATTGGTATTTTTTAGAGTCTCACTCACAAACATGTATCTGTGCCACCCCGGGCATCCATCCACCATACCATAAACTTGTCCATATCTCCAACATACCACTATGCATGTGAGAACCAATAGGAATACCGAGGCCAAAATGATGCAACTTCATTTTCCAAAAACAAATCATTCATACCAATTCTTTTAAAACAATCCACAAATTAAACATGTCATTTCCAACAACCATTTTTTTTTCAAAACCTTTTTTTTCAAATTAGAACCACTCTCAGAAGTCACAGGAGACCCAAAACATCTCATGAAGGGAACTAGTGTCGGTGGGAAACATGATCATATGGTTGGAAGCCATATGTCATTCACTTCACTAACACGAAGAGTCTTTTTGGACCATGCCCCTAGCTCCACATGGCTTGACAGGCCATGCAGCTTATGATTATTATCCCAACACTCTTTGTCATATCGAAATAACATAATGTTCCATAAAAAACCAAAGAATTTAATTAAATCGGACATCCCATAGAAACCTGAGGATTAGGACAGGCAATAGTTCATCGCACTCTTACCACTCCTACCCATAGATTCCAAAAATCCTACTCCATCTACCTTGACATCACAAATAACAAATGACACTCTGAAATGCGAGGTCCGCTAAGAGATAACCTTGCTCTGATACCATTTTGTCACGAACCAACCTGGGTCGACCCTGAATCAGTCACCCGAGTCGGTCCGCGATATGGCCCGAGTGGCATTCCCGATCCTCCCAGGCTGGTGACAAGTTCCATGAAATCACCAGAGGCTGTGGGAACGATCTCACCCAATATAAATAAATAAAACAGCAGAAATAATATAGAGCAATGTAGAATAAATAAACCAAATAAAATTACCAGACAAGAACAAGTGAAAATAAAACCAACCACACTCGACATCCGAACTAACTTCGTGTGACCCCGTGGGTCACTCTCCGACTCAACGATCGAACGTCACCCAAGGAAAGCGCACCCAAACTAGAGTCTACACAAATACTACTGTAACACCCCGAGATTTTTTGAAAAATATTCCTTTTAATTTCATTAATGTCTTATGTAGTACGCTACACCAAAAGAAGCTTGCACAACAAGCATCCTTGACTGGCCTTGCATTACATGCAAGCGCAACCTTCCGTGACAGCGTGTGTTGTACGCAATACTGAGTTTCGCTAAACAATGATATTATATTAAAATATTATTAAAAATAGCCGTTAAGAATAGTAATAACCACTTTTTAAATTTTTTTTTTGAAAATGGACTTCATTTTTGGATTCGTAATATCGAAATTAGCGTAGGGTGAAATTTTGGTACTTTTCGGATAACTTTCATTTTCTGATGAATAGTGAAAATTAAAAAATTTTAATTAAAAACAACATTTTTAATAGAAATAATTAATAGTGATAAATTATTAATTTGAGTGGTTTTAAACTATATTAAGAATATATTTTTACAATTTAATACAATGTTGGTCATTGGATATAATTGCACATTTAAACCAGACATAAACAAATGTCAATCTTTTGATCTCTTATGAACACACTATTTGTTTTGACGACGGGAATTAATTTTTTAATTAATTAATGGAACTGATATGTTTTGAATTTGATAAAATAGACATCATTTTTGAATTCATAATATCAAATATAGCTTAGGCCTAATTTTTTGTATTTTTCTGAAAACATTCATTTTTTTGATGAATAGTGAGACCACTAAGTGGTAGTTAAACTGAATTTTTCATAAAACATAATTTTACCACTTATGTGAGTGGAATTTCAAAAATCTGAGAGACACGGTTGATTTCAATAAGTAAAATGTGGTTCAATGAGAAGAAAATAATTTTTGGTTAATAGTAACTTTTTGATTTTTTTTACCACGGTTAAAAGTGAATAGGGTAAATAAGGGTAAAAATGATATTATTATTACCCTAACACAAGTCCTAATTCTATTGGATAAGTGTAATTCGACTAAAAACAACCTTAGGGATAAAATATGACCATTTAGGCCCACATGGATTAGATTAGGGTATTTATTATTATTTAATTCAAAGAAGAGTTAAAAGAGTTAAAATCAAAATTTATTTACTACAACATTTTTAATATAGGGTTATACATAAGATACATTCGATTGTAAATATGCATTAGAAAGATAATAAGATTTCCTACATAATTATAGTTTATTTATTATTTTTTAGACATTATATAAAATAATTTATTTATGATACAATGATGATGCAATAATTACCATAATAATGAAAAATTCGAATAATTGATAGTATAAATACCCAAATAAATATAATTTGAGACTGTTTATGAATTCCACTAATTTTATAGGTTAATATGACATTTTAGTATTGATATAATTATCTTTTTTTTGAACTAATAATTCTGTTATGATTTTCACAATAATCAATTACTAAATAGTGTCAAAATTGACATAAAATAGTTTTTTAAACAAATATTATATTAGTAATTGTTATTTTATTCATAAGAATCTGAGGATCAGCCAAATGACTTAGATAAGGTTATATATAATTATAATAAACAACTTGGGGTTCGTTTGGCTGCTTATAGTAAGTTTATTAACCTTATAGTATAAGAACAAAAGAAGTCACGGTAAAAGTAAAATTATTTTACTTAATGTTAACTCTAAATGATAAGGTTAAAATAGGAACCTAAACTTTTAAAAATTGTATTGGATGATAGGATTTCGACCCATCCCCACCTTAGCTTCAAAATAAATTAATTTTGAGCGATTTAAAACCGAATTTTTCTTTATAATAAAATAATATTTTTAGTTTTGCCAAAGGAGCCCCCCTCCTCCCTTATAAAAGGGCACCTCCTCCCTCTCTTCGTCACACCACATTGAGCCTTCACGCTCGGCCAACCCCAACCATATTCCATTCTAAACATCCATAGAAACATACTAGAGGTTCTGGTCTGCCTCAAAGACCAATTTTAGTGCCCTAAAAGAAGATCTCAAAGAGGCGCTTCAAAGAAGGGGTAATGTCTGTTACTGATTCTTTCAACTTTATTTCTTCTTTCACTTCTTCTTCTTAGGTTGTTTCATTATGAAGTAATAACATAAGTATCACTCATATATGTATATTTTATTATAATTATTAAACAACCCTATTTCACCATCTATCCATCCTACGGAAAACAAAATCACCGCGCGTGCGTACGAACGGAATACCGTCTCCACGCAGTGGTGTAATCTATTTTCCACCACCACATTACATGGATGGGTATAATGGTGTAAATAATAACTATATATGATTATTGTAAAGTTATATTGATTCTAATATAGTATACATACACTCCAATACAATTCCACGATCATGAGAATGATATTATCGCTCGTGCGTACGTACGGACTACCGTCTCCACGATGCGATGAGATACATTCTCCACGTTAACCATTCATGAACGATTATAAAGTATATATAATAAGTAATAATGAAATATATGACATAATAATGATACTGGATTTATGTGTATATATATATGTATGTCATCTACTTAATTCAATTCAACTCAATAAGGATACGAAAACAGCGTTCATGCGTACGTACGGCCTACCATCTCCATGAACAGTGTATTTATTTCCATTTACTAATCTATTATATATATGTATATTATGAATATATATATTATATATAAATCATGTTTTATATTCTGGAATTAAGTAATCATGATCTAAGTAAACATATGAATAATTACAAGTCAAAACACGGACCAAAAATGAAACGATTTTACCCAAAACGCTCTTTAACATGGAATTTACAAAAAACGAGTAATATAAAGTCATAAGTGAACCATATATGACATCATAACAATGCGTATGATTCTGGAATAAGTCAATGACATTATTTAAATCATTATACAGGATGTTCGGACACTTATGAAGTAAATCAGACCTAAGGTAAGGGAAATATCACAATCTCATTTTTATCCGAGATTGTTTATACTTTAGTATTTACTGGGGTGTATTTTATCATCAACATCCATGTTTCCTCAATATTTAATAGTATTTCCATCCACCTATAATTGTTTAAATCCAATTTTACCCTTTGGTGAGTTTTTAGAAAATGATACGAAAGGAATCTTTTTTCATTTTTTGTACGAGGTACTTTTTGACTTTTTCGACAAAAGTACGAAGAATGTTTTTTTAACTTATACGGAATTAATGGATTTTTAAAAAATTATTTCCAAGAAGCTTCCTTTAAATGTTTTCAAGTTTATTTTTAATCAACTTCTTTTAGTTTAGAATTTTACGACATGTTAACAAAGTAAAAGTAATTTTTTTGAAGCAGAAAAAATATTTTCCTCAAGAATGGAGTTCAAGTGTTTTATCAAAATTATTTTCCATCTAAGATAATATAGGGTTCTGTTTATATCCCTACTATTACATTGATTTTATTATGTTGTGATGGAATTATTTTTATGAATTTCATTATCTTATATGAATTGTTATATGATTTCATGATGTTTAAAAATTTCATTTTTATTACATGGGTTATGCAATGATGTATGATTTATGATTTTATGGCACACATAAGAATGGTATCATTATGAGATGGGTTGGACCTATATCTCCCTTCAATTCATTGGGTAAAGATTTTATATCTCATGAGATAGACATGGCTGGAACGGCAGGTTAAACCGGTTCAGTGAATGAGGACTGAAACGAGGAGTGAACTCGGTTCAGAAATGGACTTTGTCCACTAAGATAGTCTTGGAAATGAGTCTTGACTAACAAGAAATGATTCTATATGATTATGTGTGTATGCCACAACGTTTCATGTTTTATGTTATGATTATTGGGATTACATTTCACTACTATGATTTATCCCATGTTATGTTATTATGATCTCTATTGCAGGTTAAGATTTCCAAAAGTTATGTTATTATGTATATGATGTGATTTATATTTCTTTTGTTTACCCTTACTGAGCATTTGAGGTCACCCTTTTATGTTTTATTTTCCCCAGGATATAAAGAAAATATTTAGGTAAAAAAATGGAAGATATTTATGGGAGATGATGAAGATATTTCACCACGATTAGAAAATTATATTCTGAGTTTCCAAAGATACTAAACTATTACGGTCCTTGTGTGTGTGTTTTTGTTATGTACTAAGTATTCCGCAAAAGTAATGAAATGTCCATGTACATTAATATTAGTGTCTCTACAGTTGGTATTAGAGGAAAAGTTTAGTCAACCTTTGGAAACTAGGATGCAAGAACTTTAGTGAGATCCCTAGAGATATTTCTAAGGTATGTCTAGGGATGTCCCTAAGGATAAGTATACATATAGGATATAGTCCTAGAACTATGGTAACGATATTAGATTAAACCAAAGATGTTAGATATTGAAGTTACTCCCCCTTTATTATGATTTTTACCTCTCACACTATTCTTTTTGGGTTTTAGGCGATGGTTGGAACCCGAAGGAACCGTGTTGATCAATGTAATGGACAATGCAATGATTGTCCTCCTAAACAAACAAATGATATGGGATATGGGGTGAAAAATATTATTGCTATACTTACAGAAGATATGAATCATTATGGACTAGCAAATGAGAATAGAAGGGAACAATGTTCTATTGAGTCCTTCATGAGGCAACGTCCACCTTCTTTCAGTGGGTCTTCTGATCCACTTATTGATGAACAATGGATCAGTACTACTGAAAAGATATTTTCAGTTCATCAATGTTCTGAACATGATAAAGTCATCTTAGCAGTGTATCATTTGGAAGGTGATGCTGATCAATGGTGGAACCTTATCAAGAATATGAGGCCAAGAGATGAAATTGAGTCCATGGAATGGGACGAGTTCAAGAACTTATTTTTCAATAAGTACTTCCCTAATATTCTTCTAACAAAGATGGAGATGGAGTTTCTTGAACTAAAGAAAATGGATGATGAATCTGTTGGTATATACGAAGCGAATTTTACAAGGCTTGCAAGGTATGCATCTAGATTTATCATTCAACCTGAAAGTAAAGTTTATCGATTCTTCAGTGGCTTAAAACCAAATCATCGAAGGGCATTAGGTATAAGAGACTTCAGTAGCTATGAAGAAATTGTGCGTTGTGCTATCAAGGTAGAAATGGAAGTTGGTGTTACTTATCCATCTCATAGTTTGGAAAAGAAACAAAAGACGGAGTTCAAGGATAAATCTTAGAATAATGGTGAAAAGAAGATGAAAGATTCCTTATGCTCAAAGTGTGGAAAGAAGCATGGTGGAGATTGTCTTAAAGGGACTAGAAAATGTTTTAAGTGTGGAAAAGAAGGTCCTCGAGTATCTGAGTGTCGAAGTAATGGAAAAATGGTTTTTAATGATGTGAATAAAGAAAAGACTGCAGAGAACCCACCACCAACACTTCAATTCATCAAGTGTAAGGAAATGGGGAATTATGCTAATAAATACCCTAATCCAAGGGTTAGTGATGATCGACATGAGCAACCACTTAAGGCAAAGGAAAAAGGGAAGTCACATACGATCACTATTGGCGATGTTGAATATGAAAACGATGTGGTGGAATGATTAAGTGTTTATGTAATGGGATTCCAAAATAATGTTGTATATAGTATTGTGGAATATTGGAATATTTATGTATTGGTCTATTGTGGTTTTCAATGGTAACGGTAACCATAGAATGTGATTGAGATATTTTTGGAAAAAAATGATATGCGCATTATGAAAGGAAAACGAGAAAATTAAATGTTTGACCGTATTCATGAGATCATGACTGATATATGGGGAAGGTTATATCATGGTTTGAGTATATAGAATTTTTTGATTTTGGAATGTGGAAAGAGTTAACTTTTGACTATTCATGTTTTCACTATGGTTCAATTAATGGGTATTCATTCTTCAAGAGAATACATGATTAAGATATTCACATGTTTGTAATTTGACCAACAAGATATATCTTATGATATATGTGGGATAAATGATGGCATTCACGGATTGTTATGTGACATTTCAAGTAATCATTATCTTTATACTATGAGCTTGGAGTGAAGTATTTTAGATAAGCCAAAAGATTGGAATGGATTATGTTGGACATAAGTTAGGATAAAAATTTTTTCGATATTATTGATGGGATGTTATAGTAATATAGTTTTTGAAAAAGGACAACCTACAGGACGGGTGACAGCCCATCGCGTCGGACAAGGCTATGGGAATTGAACCCACAACTGAAGTGCGACTGGCCTTTATCGCCTACCACTGGCCTACAGGAAGTCCCTGGTTAGTAGAAACTAGTTTTATTTTATTACGCGGTATGATATATGAAGTATAAGTTCATTTTTTGAATCTTATAAGATTAACCTCACCATAGATGGACTTATGTATATTTGATAACTTTTACTAACCTTTTGTTTGAAATAGATGGAATGACCCATCATTCTATCACATGATCTATTAACACTTCATGAATAACAAATTCAAATTCATTTCTTTAAGAGATGAAGTGGAAATTGTTCAAAGCACAAACAATAGTGAAATTGTACCAAAATCATGTAAGTATTTCTTTTAATTCACCAACTTTAGGGAAATGATCTTGAAAACCAAAAATGTTGTCCTAGTGCCCTTATATCTGATGAATCAGATGGTACCTTCGATCATCGGAAATCTATGGCTTTGTGATTGTTGGCTATTTCATAGCCATGTTCTCTACCACTCTCCATCAGAACATGATGGTTAGATTTTTCTTCCATATCCATATTTTCACCTATGTTCTCTTACGTGGAAACCCGGTGATGAGTTAATTTGGGTAACCATTGCATTTCATAATTCAGTTTTTAAAGCCAAGTTTGGGTATTCCTTTTTAAGATGATGGTTTCTATTAAACAAACTTTCGAGTACTAAACCATTTATAACCCTGACGAATTTCGAGGGCGAAATTCATTTTAAGGGGGGTAGAATGTAACACCCTGAGATTTTATGAAAAATATTCTTTTTAATTTCATTAATGTCTAGTGTTTTATGCTACACCAAAAGAAGCTTGCACAACATGCATCCTTGACTTGCCTTGCATTACACACAAGCGCGACCTTCCGCGATAGCATGTGTTGTACGCAATACCGAGTTTCGCTAAACAATGATATGCTATTAAAATATTATTAAAACTAGCCGTTATGAATAGTAATAACCACTTTTTGAGTTTTTTTCCAAAATGGACTTCATTTTTGGATTCGGAATATCGAAATTAGCTTAGGGTGAAATTTTGGTACTTTTCAGATAACTTTCATTTTCTGATGAATAGTGAAAATTACTAAATTTTAATTAAAAACAACCTTTTTAATCGAAATAATTAATAGTGATAAATTATTAATTTGAGTGGTTTTAAAGTATATTTAAAATAAATTTTTACAATTTAATCGACATAATTAATAGTGATAAATTATTAATTTGAGTGGTTTTAAAGTATATTTAAAATAAATTTTTACAATTTAATAAAATGTTGGTCATTGGATGTAATTTTACATTTAAACCAGACATAAACAAATGTCAATCTTTTGATCTCTTAAGAACACGCTATTTGTTTTGACGACGGGAATTAATTATTAAATAAATTAAGACAAATGATATGTTTTGAATTTGATAAAATAGAAATCATTTTTGAATTCATAATATCAAATATATATTAGGCCTAATTTTTGGTATTTTTCTGGAAACATTCATTTTTTTATGAATAGTGAAACCACTACGTGGTAGTTAAACTGAATTTTTCATAAAACCTAATTTCACCGCTTCTGTAAGTAGAATTTCATAAATCCGAGAGACACGGTTGAAGTCAGTAAGTAAAATTTGGTTGAATTAGATTAAAATAATTTTGGTGAATAGTAACTTTTTACTTTTTTTTACCACGGTTAAAAGTAAATAAGGTAATTAAGGGTACAAATGATATTATTATTACCATAAAACATGTCCTAATTCTATTGTATAAGTGTAATTCGACCACAAACAACCTTAGGAATAAAATATGACCATTTAGGCCCACATGGATTAGATTATGACATTTATTATTATTTAATTCAAAGAAGAGTTAAAAGAGTTAAAATCAATGTTTATTTACTACAACATTTTTAATATAGGGTTATACATAAGATAAATTCTATTGTAAATATTCATTAGAAATATAATAAGATTTCCTACATAATTATATTTTATTTATAATTTTTAGACATTATATATATTAATTTATTTATGACACAATGATGATGCAGTAATTACCATAATAGTGAAAAATTAGAATAATGGATATTATAAATACCCAAATAAATATAATTTCAGACTTTTTATGATTTAAACTAATTTTCTAGGTTAATATGACATGTTATTAGGGAATTAATTATCGTTTTTCGAACTAATAATTCTGTTATGATTTTCACAAAAATGAATTACTAAATAGTGTCAAAATTGACATTAAATAGTTTTTAAAACAAATATTATATTAGTAATTGTTATTTTGTTCCTAAAAATCTAAGGTTCGGACAAATGACTTAGATAAGGTTATATATATTAATAATAAACAACTTGGGATTCGTTTGGCTGCTTATAGTATGTTTATTAACCTTATAGTATAAGAACACAAGAAGACACGGTAAAAGTAAAATTATTTTACTTAATGTTAAATCGAAATGATAAGGTTAAAATAGGAAACTAAACTTGTATAAATTCGATTTTATAAGAGTATTTCGACCCATCCCTACTTTATCTTAGAAATAAATCAATTTGGAAATATTTAATAACGAATTTGTCTTTATAATAAAATAATATTTTTAGTTTTTCCAAAGGAGCCCCTCTCCTCCCTTATAAAAGGGCACCTCCTCCCTCTCTTCCTCACACCACCTTGAGCCTTCATGCTCGGACAAACCCTGCCAGATTCCATTCAACACTTCCATATAAACATCCTAGAGGTTCTGGTCTTTCTTAAAGACCAATTTTAGTGTCCTAAAAAGAGATCTCAAAGAGGCGCTTCATAGAAGAGGTAATGTCTGTTACAAATTCTTTCAACTTTATTTCTTCTTCCACTTCTTCTTCGTAGGTTTTTTCATTATGAAGTAATAACATAAGTATCACTCATATACTTATATGTTAATATAATTATGAAACAACCCTTTTTCACCATCTATCCATCCTACGGAAAACGAAATCACCACGCGTGCGTACGTACGGAATACCGTCTCCACGCCATGGTGTAATCTATTTTCCCCCACCAACTTACTTGGATGAGTATAATGGTGTACATAATAACAATATATGATTATTTTAAAGTGATATTGATTCGGATATAGTATACATACACTCCAATACAATTCCACGATCAGGAGAACGATATTATCGCCCGTGCGTACGTACAGACTACCGTCTCCACGACGCGATGAGATACATTATCCACGTTAACCATTCATGAATGATTATAAAGTATATATAATAAGTAATCATGAAATATATGACTTAATAATGATACTGGCTTTATGTTTATATATATGTATGTCATCTACTTAATTCCATTCAACTCAATAAGGAAACGAGAACAGCATTCATGCATACGTACGACCTACCGTCTCCATTAGCAGTGTATTTCTTTCCATTTACTAATATATTATATATATGTATATTCTTAATATATATTATATATAAATCATGTTTTATATTATGTAATTAAGTAATCATGATCTATGTAATCATATGAATAATTACAAGTCAAAACACGGACGAAAAATGAAAATATTTTACCCAAAACGCTTTTTAACCTTGAATTTACAAAAGAACGGGAAATATAAAGTCATAAGTGAACCATATATGATAACATAACAATGAGTATAATTCTGTAATAAGTAAATGACATTATTTAAATCATTATACAGGAGTTTCAGACACTTACGAACCAAATCGGACCTAAGGTAATGGAAATGTCACAATCTCATTTTTATCCGAGATTGTTTATACTTTAGTATTTACTGGGGTGTATTTTATCATCCACATCCATGTTCTAAAATATGAAATTGTATTTCCATCCACCTACAACTGTTTAGATCCAATTTTACCCTTTGATGAGTTTTTAGTAATGGATACGAAAGGAATCTTTTGTCGTTTTTCGTACGAGATACTTTTTGACTTTTTCGACAAAAGTACGAAGAATGTTTTATTAACTTATACGGCATGAATGTATTTTTAAAACATTATTTCCATGAAGCTTCCTTTACAAGTTTTCATGTTTAATTTTAATCAACTTCTTTTAGTTTAGAATTGTATGACATGATAAGAAAGGAAAAGTGTTTTTTTGAAGCAGAAAGGATATTTTCCTCAAGAATGGAGTTCCAGTGATTTATCAAAAATATTTTCCATCTAAGATAATATAGGGTTATGTTTCTATACCTATTATTACATTGATTTGATTATTTTGTGATGGAATTATTTTTATGAATTTCATTATCTCATATGAATTGTTTTATGATGTCATGATGTTTAAGAATCCCATTTTTATTACATGGGTTATGCAATGATGTATGATTTATGATTTTGTGGCACACATAATAATGGTATCATTATGATATGGGTGGGACCTATATCTCCCTCAAATTCATTGGGTAAAGATTTTATATCTCATGAGATAGACATGGCTGGAACGGCAGGTTAAACCGGTTCAGTGAAACAGGACTGAAACGAAGAGTAAACTCGGTTCAGAAATGGACTTTCTCCACTAAGATAGTCTTGGCAATGAGTCTTGACTAACAAGAAATGATTCTCTATGATTATGCGTGTATGCCAAAAAGTTTCATGTTTTATATTATGATTATTGGGATTAAATTTCACTTCTATGATATATCCCATGTTATGATATTATGATCTCTTTTGCAGGTTAAGATTTCCAAAAGTTATGTTCTTATGTATATGATGTGATTTATATTTCTTTTGTTTACGCTTACTGAGAATTTGAGCTCACCCTTTTATGTTTTCTTTTCCCCAAGATATAAAGAAAGGTTTTATGTAAAAAAATGGAAGATATTTGTTGGAGATGTTGAAGATCTTTCACCACGATTAGAAGATTATATTCCGAGTTTCCAAAGACACTAAACTATTACGGTCCTTGTGTATGTGTTTTTGTTATGTACTAATTATTCCAAAAAAGTAATGTAATGTCCATGTACGTTACGATTAGGGTCTCTACCACTACAAAAAGTAAAGAACTATAGTCATGAGTATTAAAACTCAGTAGGCTAGACCTGTATCTATTCCCAATTCACTACCTTTAAAATTAAGAAACACCATTTCAAGTTGAACTACAATTTATAAAGGTATGTTTTCATATATATTTTACTCAAAAGAAAAGTACAAATAATTTCCCTTAACCATTTTCAAATCTAGCCTCATTTCATTAATGTCAATGGTATTTTAGAAAGGGAAAGTGATGTTTATATCCTCAAATTTGTACAGAGAGAATTAAACTCTTTCATTTGAAAACAATTTCTAGAAACCTAATCAAAACCATTTTACCATTCTCCAAGGAAAACAATATACAAAAAATTCATAAAATAAATCACACAACAAGGGAAATATAGGTATTCATATAAGAATCATAATCATTACTGCAAGAAAAGAAAGATGAATAGACATGGGTGCACCTGGGAGATCAAGAATAAACCAGAAGACACCAATACATGAGACCTCATCCCCATTGACATGTCGCACATGATGAAATCAAAACGCCCAATATGATCAACCATCCTTTCCCAAGAAGGTAGAGGTGAATCCTATAGTAATAAACCCAATATATCCACCTACTATGGGCCACTGGTCAGTACCATAACCTACCAGTGCAACAATCATTCTTAGAATATTCTCTCAATATGCCAAATTCCCATGTCTCAAGTATTTGGAATGGGGGTGAGCCAACCGATGCCCGTCGAGCATCTAATCACACACACACATATATATATATATATAATAAAAATATGTAACATGCATCACCCCGAGAAACTCTATTGGACAACAACTTGCCTTTAAACAATCCAACCACCTGGGATCTTCTAAGTGTGGCCCTACCAAACAATCAGTCACAAGAAGGCATGAGAGTTATCCTAGGAGGGTTTTCATCAAAACAACTTCATCATTTTCCATAAAGTGCCAAACGGGCATTAAACACATTTCAAAAACACCACATAAAAAACAAATCCTTTTTCTAAGAAGGGAAAATACCACCACTTTCTCTTTCACAGCCATTTAAAAGAAATCCAACTTCCATATAAAATCAAAATCAGTTTGAAACCATTTAAGGTTCCCCAAAACACTACTTCACAAGTTGCCATCATTTTTATAAAACCAAACCAACTCATTTTATTTTTCCAAATAAATTGTAAGAGCCAACCGGGAAATTTATCAGCGACACATGAAAAATTTAATAAAACAGTTTCAATTTAAGACTCAACCTAGTGATACCAACAATCTCATGGGGTGAACTTATTTAAATTGATAACCCTATTGTGGAATTAATAAACCACTTAATTGAATGATTAGCGTGCGCAAACATAAAAAAACGTCAGAATTTTGCACACGACAAAAATTGAATTATAAATTTTCATAATAATTGAATTAAGCACAAGTTGCACAATAATATTTAGAACATATATATATAGGGCATAAATAGCTAGAAATAATGAAACATAAATTTTTAAAAGGCAGTGTAATAGGAATCTACCTCGAGATTGATGTGTGACAACAATGAAACCTCAGAACTAAGGCACGATGACAAGGAAACTTCCGAAATAATGATCGATGACAAGGAATCTTCAAAATCAAGGCGCGGCGATGACTCTCACACGAAAATGGCCCACGCGGGTCCTAAAAAAATCCTAAACCTACCAATAAAAACTCTCCATAAAAAACCCATAATCCCAATAGAGTAATATGGTAATAATAATAATAATAGTAAGAATTAGAATAAGAATAATAATTACAATATCAAAAAAACAATAATAATAACAATAATAATAATATCAATAATAATAATAAGAACAACAACATCAAGAACAACAACAAAGAAAACAATAATAATAATAATCATAATAATTATAATAATAATAAAAACAACGACAAAAAAAATAATAATGATAATATTAATAAGAATAATAATAATAACAATAACAACAACAACAACTACTACTACTACAACAACAATAATAATAATAACAATATTAATAATAACAATAATAATAATAATAACAAAACCAACAACAACAACAATAATAATAATAATAAAAACAACAACAATAATAATAATATTATTAATAAGGAACATTTGGAAGAAAAAAATGAAACAATAATTAGGTGGATAAACCATGGTTTACCGGCTGGGTGGGGGGTTGCAACCCGAGGCAGGCCGCTGGAGAGGTTGTTGCGCACCAAGAAGGGGGGTGCATAGGGTTTGCGGCTTTGGGAGCAAGAGGCGGTCGGAGTAGGGTTGTGCTGCTACACCAATCCGGGGAAGCCTGTGGCTCGGTCGGGAAAAAGTTACCAGGATGGACAGAGAGATCAGGGTAACTAGAATAGGGTGCTGGGGGTGCACCAACTAAGCGATGGGAAAGGAGGATAAGGGCCATGATGGGGAGGTGGGCTGCTGGGAAAGGAGGGTCGAAGGGCGAGCCGGGAAAAAGGGAAGTGCACCGGAGGGGTTGCGCTGACTGGGAACTGCAGAGGTAGGGAGGCCGGGAAAAAGGGAAGTGCACCAGATGGGTCGCACTGGCTGGGAGATGCAGAGATAGGGAGGCTGGGAAAAGGGTGAGCGCACCTGAGGGGTCTCTCTAGCTGGGAGCTGCAGAGATAAAAAGTCCAGGGCAGGAGCGAGGGGTTGGGATGTCTCCACCGAGCAAGGAGGGATGATATGGGTCACGATCGGCAGTGAGTGGGGGGGGGGGTGGCATCGGCCGAGTGCTAAGCAGGGGGGAATCACCGGAGGACTTCATCGCCATATAGGAGGAGGCATTTCTGGTCACACCACACACACAGATGGTGCTAGGGGAGATGCTCACGCCACAAGTGGGGAGGGGAGAGGGAAGGGGAGCTGGCTGAGAAGCCAAAAAAACGGGTAAACCCAACCCTAAGAAAACTAACTAAAATTGCTGTAACATAATAATAATAATAATACTAATAATAATAATAATTATAATAAAATTAATAATCATCACAGGGATAAAATAGATATATTTAAGGATTTCATATCATTTTGATAATAATAAAAATATTAACATAATAAAAATTTAAACGACACAACATTTAAAGTGAATTGTAAATATAAAAGCTTTTTATTTCATTTTTTTGAATACAACGGGATGCGCAGTTACCCGGGCAGAGCTGCACAAGGTTTCCAAAACCCATTCTTCTCGGATGCCCAATGATGTTGTATAACAAAAAAAATGCACTTTTCATCAAAAGATCATCAATTTCATCCACAACTCATCCTGAACCCCAAAAAAAATAAGGCCCAAGAAATAATAAAATAAAATAAATTAAACACCTAGGTCAGGGTGTGATAAGGGAAGACATTTTCCCATAAGATTTTCTATAAAGAAATGAATGTATAAAAGAATCCTTTTAGTTCTCTCAACTCATTAAGGTTTTTAGGATGTGGCATGTGAAGAATAGACTTTGTATTATCAAGAACAACATTAATATTGTGATGGAGTAATACTAAATCTTGAAGCATTCCTGAGGTAACACCAAAATCACACATCAAGATGACCATTTTCAAGCTATGATGCCACAACTTGTTGATAATGATTCCTAGGTTAGTAAAATGATAATAACATTATAGGTATTTCACCACATGATCATTGACGCAACACTCTACAGAATATCCCAAGAAAGGATTGAATATTCAATGCATGACATGTTAATTTGTAGAACCATCATTATTTTGACCAAAGGGAATCACTTGATAGTAGTATATCCCTTAAGGTACACTAAAGGCAATGGATTCATCATCATGAGGATCCATTTATATCTTTTATAGTGAATAGATATCCATAAAGTAGTCATCATTATATTCATCCTTCTCATGTTTCAAAAGGTCTATAATTAGAACCAAGAAATCAACTTTTGGGAAGTGTCAGTTGAGATCTACGAATTCAATACAAAATCTAATATTTCTTTTATTACTATTGAATTGAAAAACCTTTGGGAGCTATATATGTCACTAGACTTCCTGAATGATGTTTTATTTGATGATTTTTTCAACTTTGGAATTGAAATTGATGGTGTGGGCTGGTTGTGTCCTCCTAGATACGAGTTTATAACGATGTTGTTCTTATGGAAATCCTATGTAGTGGTTTTCCAAGTCAGTATCAATACATAGGATTCCAATGTAATTTTTTGAGAAAACAACTTGGTTCCCCTTTATGAATTTGGTATATACCTATTATTCATTAGGGGAAATAGACACACTGATTAGTGTTGTCCAAAGATCCTATTCTGTACCAAGTGTTATTGGTCATAGTTTGACAATGGAGGTAGAATCACCCTCTTCAAATGATGGTGAATCACCCTTGAGACCATCTTTATCTTCCTATTTCTCTTCCTCTTCCTGTATTCAAATGTCAGGATAGATAGGTGATGATGTGGGATAATTTTTTTAAGTAGAGTTCAAAATTATATGACCCCAAGGAATATGTATTTCAATTTTCTAGTAGTTTAACAAAAATCCCCTCACATTTAGAAGCTGACATTGGTGTCTTGTGGTGTTTTTGGGATAGAGCAGGTGAATTTTCACCTAATGAATCCCCACCAGTGGGATGATCAGTGATGTTTTCAATGATGGAGGGTTTGGTTAACATTATTGATATCATGATGGTTGATGAGTGAATTTCCAATTTTGAACTCACATTTCCAATTTGGTCAATGGGCATCACATATCCATCTTAAATATATTTAAATAGATTTAAAGGGTTATTTCCAAACCAATAATAGGTAGTAAATTTTGAAATATCTGCAGTCAATTGTTTTTCCCTTCCCTCTAGTAAAATTATGAATAAATGTATTGAGATTTAAAATATTCAAATGGAGATTTATCACTGTGTAATGTGCCAAATTTCACATAGATTTAGTATTTAAGGAATTAGTTATATGATGATAGGGTTTACACATGTTGGGGAAACCATGTTCTTCCTAGAATGACATTGAAAGATATATTCTTCTGGATGAACAAGAATTCAAAGTCATATAATAGGTCCCAAAATAGAATCATGAGAATGATCCAACCAAGGGGTTTTGTTTCACCCTTATAATACCCCTAATGTGTCATCTGAGGTGCGGAAAAGTCATCTTCACCCTATCATGACTAAATAATCTTTTAGATTGGAATGAAATTTAATCTCGAGTCATTTTCAATGAAAGCTCATCAGATATCAGTGTCATCCAATTTTCCAAATATGTACAAGGGTATGATGTGTACCTATTTAATAGCAACCATATCATACTCAATGAAAGAGATAATCGCATGGAACTCAACCTGTTTAATCTCATTAAGATACAACTCAACAACAATGACATCAAATTTGAACTCTTGAGGGATCTACAAGGGTTCTATAATCATTTCTTCGATATCCTTTGACAAATTAGTAGCATCCAAAATTGAGATAGATGTTAAATTTATTGGAAACTATTTTAGGATTTCATAATTTTTAACTATAGTTCTACACTCCCCAATAGGGGGATAGTCCCTTGTTGAAACATTGGGGGATGAAGTTCCTCAAGTATACAAGATAAGTGGTTGAAAAAATGTTGAGGGTATTTCTCCAGCTATTCGATTAGGTTATAATGGTCATCTCATGTTTCTAGTTTGATGATATTTCAACACCAATTATAGTCAACCATATATATAAATTGGGCATGGAATAATCATAATGAATTTTGGTTTATTATATCGGTCTTTTTGTGAACATTGAATTAATATTTTGTGAGTTCTAGCAGCATAAAAAAATCTATTAGGGATGTGGTTATAAAATTGTTTCTGGCTGCGCATATTTATTCCCCAGTCTCCTCTACTTCTATGGACTCTCAACCTAGTTCTTGGAGTGTGAATAGGGTTTTTAAGAGCACAACTACACTCATCATTGGGAAAAGGGTCCATTAAACGAATGACATTGATGGAATTGGAGATGAATTCTTCATTTAATGTAGATTACGTTTTGAAGTACAATATCTATTGTACTATTTAGAGGGATGGTTTCCGTACTCTTAGAACTTAAGGCATGAAATCTGAGAGTTTCATGTCTAGATTTGATATCTCTACATAATCATCCTCCTATACATGATTTTTTATTCTTTAGTTATACCATTTCTTTGAAGATGGGCTGTTTGAAGACAATGGTGCCAACACTATTGGTTGTACCATAATAAAAGAAACTGGGGGGTGTAGTTGGTTGATTGAAACATTTTCCAATGATAACACGAGTTTAGTTGATTTTATTTCTAGTCATCAATTCATTACACTCTATACACTCTTACTAGTAACTTTATTAAATTAACCTTCTTCCTTCGTAGTGGTAGTGGAAATTTATGCAACTATTGATGGTTGTTTTCTCATATTTACATGTCCATAATATACGAATAAGTTACCTATAACCTTATAATCTTGGAATAAGTAATCATTACCCTTATAATCCTCAAATTGTGAATGTTTCATCTTTTTTTTCTATACAGAATGTACGACATGAGAAGGTGTGGGTATTATATCTAGGGTCAGTGTAGGAGTCATATTTATTGTGATGACAACAACATCCACACTTCCTATCCTCTTTTGATGAGCCACACTACTTCAAATCGGGCCATTAAATATGCTATTAAAAGGTCTTTTTTAGCGTTATATAAGCACATATAATGTAAGAGATGTTAATGGGTTTAATTTAAATGCATTCTTTAAAATCATTGATAAAGGCCCCATTTGACAATGATAAAAAATAACTAATAAATGGGGCCTTTATTAGCACATTTTTTAGCATTGTTAAAGGCCACCATTATCAGCTCTTTTTTAGCGTGGTTAAAGACCCCCGTTAATAGTGCTAAATAAGTGATGATAAAGGCCCTATTAATAAAGGGGATATATTATTTTGTTCACCCTCCATTAATAGTGCCCCCCCTGATTTATCAGTGCTTCCCCCACCCTTTAGAAGTTCTTGAGATAATCTCACCCTCTCGCATGCACCCTTGCCTATAAGGAGTTTCGAACCTAAGTCCTCCAGCTTATACACCGGTGCCTTCTCCACCCCCATACATTGTTTTGTTTTACATATTATGATATATATATATATATTTCATTACATTTTTGTATCCATATATTTATATATCTATTTAGATATATGTTTATATTTATATATATTTTAAATAATAATATATAATATGTTTTTTATGTGTATGCGTGTGTATATGTACGTGTTTATAAATACTTACTAACATACATATATCATTTAGATATACATGTGCATCTATAAATATAATTATAAATGTTTATATTTATTTACATATAATATATTTTAATATTTATATACATATATTATAATATATAAATTAATATATACCTGATTTTCAATACACACACAAATATATATGTATATATTAATTTTATAGGTATATAAATATTCATACATTAATATTTTAAATAAATTGGATATTAGTTTTTATTTAGATAATGTTTATATAATTAGAAATTTATTTAATTTGTAAATATGTTTAATTATTTATTTATAAAATTAAATTTTTATGTGTAAATATATAAAAATGTGTATATATTGATATATATTTGATTATAAATAACAGTATATTATGAAAAATAATAAAATTTTAAAGACATAATATAAATATGAATCAAATCCCTTGGAATAAATTTAGTCCCCACTGAAAAAGGGCAATAGACCCCCTTAAACAGCGCTGAAAATACATTGAAAGTAAATTTTTTTGGGTACCCTCACTAAAATATCAGTTTTGGAGTCCTTCTGAGCCTTTTTTGGTCTAAAAAATAGTGATGGGTCCCCCCTAGTCAACATGGGGTATATATCATCGCAATCCTTGATTTGAGATTTGGAAAATCCCAAAAAGACACTCGAATCAAAAGTTATGGTCGTTTGAATCTCTAGTTACATTTTCAACTTATTTGAGATATTTTTTATGATTTTTTATTTTCAAATTATTATTAAATGACTATTAATCAATATTAATTAGAAAATTGTAAATTATAAATATTTTAAAAAATATTTTAAAATCCATTTCCACTAAATATCTTATATATTATGTATAAATACCAATTTAGTCTGATCTAAAAAATATTTTAAAAATAAAAATTATATTTATATCAATATAAATAGATAAATATAATAATATATTATTTTTTATGAAATATTTTTTTGAAATATACCATTTATCAGTGCTATAAAAATCACAGGGGGGGGTATTTATTAGTGCTTTTTTACATGTGCTGATAAAGGGACCCCTTTAATAGAGATTTTTAATGTAGTCAAAGACCCCCTTTAAGTGATCTAAAATAGTGTTGATATAAACCCCATTTCATATCATTTTTCTAGTACTAACAAAGGGGATTTTTAATAGCGCTTTTAGATTGAGCTATTAAAACCCTAGCACTAGATAAACCCAGTTTTGTAGTAGTTCTATCAATGTTGGATGAGAAAAATATCTGGTTCACAGAAAGAAATCTACCAAACATTTTGCAGCTACTGTAAGATCCCAAAATCTTCTCAAATATTTGATTAAAGTATTTGTCATTTTTAGATCATTATAAGTGATAAAAATGGAATCTCAAAAAACATTCTCTTTAGGATGCTTCATGATCATGGAGTTAGTCAAACCATTCCACAAAGTGATAATATCTTATACCCCCTCACTTTATTTATCTTTTCAATATTAGAGGACAAGTATTATTTCCTTCTAATATATAGAGAAGAATTGATAGAGAAACTTTTCGTGAAGAACTTACCACCATTTAATAAATTTAGATTATAAAATAGTATAACAAATCAAGGATGGTCCCTCTAAGTTATGCATGAAACACCTTATTTTGGATACCTCTTTCGGCTTAAGGTATCCCATCATGGAAAAAAATCAAGACACAAAGTGTGTCACATATTGTTCTGGATCCCCCGAGCCATAGAATGTTTGAAATGTATGATTCCCAATTTTTGGGGGTAAGATTTGTGTCCAACCATTCATGGCATGGATTCTTCTACAAATGTATTATTGAATGCCATCTATTCCAAACTTCAAATAGATCATCCAATGACTAAATGTTTTTAATGAGCTTTGGTGGGATGACCAACTGAGTAACCGCTTGAATAGGCAGAAAAACTGGTTCAACCATCTATATTGGCTCTGCCTATACTCATGGTTGGTAACTTTTGTGGGAATCCCAGTTAGGATGTGTCTGGAAAATTTCTATCCGAATCCCAATTTTAGGGAACTATTTACATCTCTCCATCATGAGGTCTATATATATTGGTATTCTAGATCCCATGTTGAGTAGATGTTATGACTATACAATCATCGGTTTGATAGGTCCCTATTGAGGGAGCTAGATAGGTGGTTTAAATGATACTGAACTTGAATAAAATATCTAGTAGAGAAGTTACCTCTAAGTAGTTTTGTGTTCAGTTTATTCAACTCCTACATTTTTATAAATATTGAGTGAAACTCTCCTCAAGTGAAAGTGTTTTAACTCTTTCAATTAATGGATTGGATATAGCTACACCTTTACCATTTTCCTTGATTGAAGCTCTCTATGGGCGTGGTAATTGGTAATTAATAGAAATCCCCAATTTTATAGAGAGATTCGAATTTATGGATAAAACAACTCGTTAATTTTTTTTATTATAGATCATGTTTTCAATAGTAACATCCTCCTCTTATTCCTCTACATATAATCCATGTTCTATAGCATATGAATGGGTGGTGGTAATTATATTCATCGATGCATAATACGTTGCAGGTGTCTCTGTAGTACTGGAATGGAAGGGAGGCAAGTTTTCCCCAGGATATTTCCTGAAGATGATATGATTTTCAAGAGAGGATTCAACCTAGATATTTTTTTGACTATATTTGGGACTCATTGATCTCTTTACGTATTATCTTAGATCATCTTGGTGAAGGGTGATCTAATCATAATCTTTTTATAGTATCATTATATACATCTATAATAGAGAAGCTAAGACACAATATGGGACACACTAGGATGGTCCATGTTGTGATTATCATCCTAAATAGGAAAAGAACAATTTTCATCTGGGAGGTGGTCAAAGTAAAAATGCCCCCAGTACTATGGGATGAGGTTCCCATAGATCCACTTTTAGATCAAATCAAACATCATTTAATAGTATTGATGGATGTTGTTGTGGAAACAATTACTCTTCCCCCTGGGATATGGATCTCCCTATATTTTCAGAGCTACTATTATGGTGGATACTATCTCAATCATATGAATCATTGTATGAGAATGGGTTATGTTCACTATATTTTTTGAACATGATCCATTTTATTTTTAAGGAATTAATAGCACCTGATGATTTTATTCGATTAAATGATAAAGTTTTTTAGTGTTTTTAAATTCCAAAAGTATGTTTTTTTTCAATAGATCATTCTCATAGATCCCAATGAATCTGATATCTATTCATGTATAATTCATGTTGAGCATATAGTCTTTCATGATTATAGATCACCTATGAGATTCTTCATTGAGTAATGACATTACGTGATGTTAGTTCTGATGGAATTCACTGATAATTCAAATGTAATTCCCTATATTTTACCCATCCCTTAGTATGAATAATTGATTGGATGACAAAAATAAATTAATGGAACTCACACAAATAATTATTGCATGTGTACTAAAGACCCTCTCATTTTTCACAATTTTGGGCTCCATGCAGTTAACAATGTGTAAGAGAAAATTTAATAATTAAGTTCATCTATTTTCATGACATGATTTTTATATCGACAAAAAGGAATGATTTTAGATTTCAAATGACATAGAATTTCCTATGATATATTAAAATTTCATGCACACATTCAGCTAATAACACCTATGGAATTCCATATTGAGGGGTGGATAATAACCAAAACATGACTGGTATATTATTAGTATCCAATTGATTCCTAATAAGAATATTATTTTATTCATATTCGATGAGATATTCCATTATTTGATCTATATAAAGTAGTTTTTTCCTAGCTTCTTTATTTTATGTGGTGGGATTTGGTGGAATCATCAATGCCATGCTGGAAGGCTGGTGACTTAGGGGTGGTTCAGAGGATGAACAATGCCTTAGGATGTTTTTTAGATGAGAAATAATATCCCTAGTCAATGATAAGAAATTATGCATGACTGTAATTATCTTCCAAAGAGCCTCATGATATAAGGGAGTTGCCATATTTGATTAAAAAATATGAGTTCTTTCTTTTTGAAATGTAATATCACTGTGGGGAAGACCTTTGAAGAGAATTACATCATATAGAGGACTGCCATAAAAACATGAAATATGACTATAGGGAGAAATTCGGTGGTGTATACCCTTTGAAGGACATTCATGGGGGATAATGGAAAGGGGACGTCCTTATGTTTGTTTGATCATGAAACCACTAATTGCGTTTCAGGGGTAATCATTAAGATATGGGTTCTCATTATGAATCAATTCATGACCACGATGGAATATGTTTTGGTAGATATTATAGTGAGGACCTCCATAGTTTCTTACAACAACATTTCAAGAAGTACCATTTCAATTTCAATTTCCTCTCTTGTAATTTTATAAGGATTCAGTCGGATACTAGTCGTCTATTGAAAAATATTTTATGGAATCATGAACACCAACATTGAGTAGAGAAGGATCATGGGACTTCTCTTGAATTTTAAATTTCTTTTAGAGAGAATTATTTTTAGATGATCATTATTAGTGGAATGTAGTCACATGTTGTAGATAATGACCATTAAATATGAGATCCTATAGAGTGAATCCTATGTCATTTTCATGATTTTATAATATGTTTCTAGGGTTTTTACTTGGATATATTCCTACCTTGTGGTAACCTCTTTAATGGAATGATGATATTAAGGTGAAATAGGGAAATATGCTCGATCCTGTGATCTATTTATCGCATAATTTTTCTGACGACCCTCCTATGTAAGAGCATGAATAAGAGTTCCATCCTGGGTAACCATTGTATTATGATGATGGTATAATCTAATTTTATATATGAGATTGTGTTCTTGACTCCTAACCACTTCCATTACTATCATTATGTCTTAGCATGTTTTTAGAATGTTGGAAGGGATAGATGTCAGTTCTTACATCATTAAAAATATACACTAAGTGAATTGTATAGTTAGAATAAGAATATAATCTAATTCCATGTTTAGAAAGGTGATGTATCCATACTAATTCCTTTCATTTCATGATGGGATACATCTAAAATCATCATGTCTGGGTTCATAAGTATGGGTCTTCCCCCTGTTTACTAGTAAGTCATATTGGTAAGTTTCTCTAGATTCTTCCAAATATTATTGGTAGGCTTGATTAATGAGTTTTGGTATATGTTAATTCTTTCGTGTTTCATTCATATAATGTTTTCATGATTCTTCCCTATAGTGAATATGAATATGATCCCACTCCTAGTTTTTTGTTGTATTCCATCCTTGACTTACTTTCATGGGTGATTTAGTTTATGTTACCTATTCTAAAGCCCATGGGTAGGCATCCTCAACATTATAAGGGTTTGATGTATTGCTTCATTATCAATTGGGGATACTGGAAGTTTCCCTTAATGATGAATCATGTGATGACGAAATATGTCCCCTAGAGACCTCTTGATATTCATACCTAAGGTAAGTTATGATTTTTTGTTTTTTTCTAGAGAATTACTAAAAAAAATATTTTAAGATGGTGATGAGTGTCATTTTATTCTTTTCCCATATCTATTATTGGGTGTATGGTTGGTGGAGATTCATGTTAAGGAGGAAATCACATATAGACTCCATGGTATAGACGGTACCATTGAGGTGGTACTCTTGAACAAATGCACTTGATACTTAGTATTGAAGACATTTGTTCTCAGATAGAATCCAATGGAAAAATGAGGACCATTTTTGAGTGACAACCAATGCACAAATAAATTCAGCTGGTATAATTAAATATGGATTGAAGATACTTCTTTTGAAAATGATTGAGTCTTTATAATAGGCATGAGAAATAAATCATAGAATTGTATCATAATGAAAGAAACACACTTTCACAATCGATCAGTTTAAAGGATCAATGATTGTCCCTTCCCATTTTTTATGAATAAAAAAGGTCCCAACATGCAGATAGAACTGTTATTTTGGTAAATGAATGGGTTCATGATAGGTTCACAATTTTTTTGACAATTCTCATCATCGGTCCCAACACCTGATTATGTTGGGTTAATGATAGTTTCATAACTTTCACATCACAAAACCAATTTCATTTGGAATTCTATTTCAGGTGGTTTCTAATAGTATTTTATTCATGGAACCCAAAACAACCAATAGTTCCCATATCCATGAAATTGACCTTCTTTCAAGAGGAAGATGATAACTCTATATTTTTTCAATGAAACTTAGGGACTCACAGTGTTTGAGAGGATACGACGTTAGGTTCATCACACCCTTTTAGGGGTAAATTTTCACTACTCCACGAATCACATATAGGATTATGTCATATTCTTGAATACTTTATAAAAATATAAAATAAGTTTTGATGCCCCTTCCATTTATAATTAATCACATATACATTTTGGAGAAACCATCTCTATGTATTAAAGGTTATGTGTTAAAGGAACCATTTTTATGTATAAATTATTCTCCATCAATATAACCATACGTTTGTACTAGTGGTTCTCTATCCAGTTATGATATTTAATTGTTAACAATTTATTCAAAATAAATAGGATCTATAGCCTCAAAATTTTATAAGTCTAGAATTTATTTACATATAGTGAGGTGGTTAGAGTTTTTTATATCGGGATGGGACCCAACAGAGGGGATAATACACATCCTTATGAAAGGAATCTGAACCCATGTAGTTTGGTTCCACTAAATATGACATGTCATAAATTTTTTGCATCATGAGAAAATGAAAAACCCAAGAATTATAGTTTCATGTGATGAGGATGTCTAGGTGTATTATACCTATAAATGGATGATTTGAGGAATTTGCATGAGTAGCCCATTCTAGTTGATATGGACGGGAATATAGCCCTGTAATGAGATAAACTACAACATGAATTTGGTATGATGATGATGAGGAAATATGATTTGGAAGGAATATTTGCTCCGAGTTGGCGGCATGAGATTATTGGGAATATATCAAGATAAGGATAATGAGGGAATAAAGGTGTCGGGTTTGAACCACTGGTAGGATTTCAACGTATCCAGGGTGTAAATGAATCATATCTATTTTTTTAAGAATATTGGGTCTTTCACCTATGAAGTAGGCCCAAAGTTATATCATTGGAAATATATCCATCTTAAGGTTTGTCTCATGGAGAATATGGAGCATTGAGAGAATGATAATAGTATTTTGGTCTTTTAACTAATAGGAGGACCAAATAGATATTTGATTGTGTTAGTAAAATGATCACCAATGAACATTAAGCCCACATAAGCCTTGATCAATGTGAGAAACAAGCAGATGTGGATGATATGGCATATCACATAATATCCTTCATTCCCTAGTGGATATAGATGAGGATAAGGATATGTGATACATGAGACTTACTATAATAAATACAATTATCTTAATCTTAGATGGATTCCCTATTCAATATTTAATATAGGAGGATATAGGGATATGATAATGTCCCTCAGTGAAGGGAAATGAATGTGGTTCCCCTAACTATATGAAATGGAGAGGTCCCTATCACTTACACCAATGATGGTGTCTTAATTACTAAAGGGATTCACAATTGTAAACATTATAAGGATCTTTATGAATAGGTTGGTTATATGCAGGACATATTTTAATGAGGGAAATGTAAAATTAAATGAGAGGCTTGATAGTGTGTCATTCTCTATTATTATACATATTTGGGAGCCTTAGTGGAGGTTTTGACTTGGTCTCCTTCATATGGGAGTCATTAATTCTAGGACCTATCATGGGGGGTATGAGAGAGAGAGATAGAAGAAATTATATAGAAGTTATGTTTTAGAAATTGGATTGGGGAAAGAAATAAAAAATATGAGACTACTATTAAAATATTCATCATATTATATTGATTAACATGAATTCAAAATAGCTCAGCTAGTTATGGTTGTGTAAGATAATGTTGTTGTATAAGAAAATTATATAGAATTATTTGATTATAAAATAATGATCAATGAAAAGTAAAATGTAATTTTTTAATATAGCTATTTTATTTAGAATAAATAGAATAAGATAATAAATAATTTAGAAGATCTGGTTTCCTTGAAGAAAATTTTTTAAGCATAAATGAAATTTGGTGGTATAAAAAATTATTTATTGTTTTTTGATGTTTTTTGATTACTAAATTAAAGAAATATAATATTAAGGAATGATATGTTTTGAGTTTTATTTTAATGACCAAGGCCTCAAAACAACCTGTAAAACTAAACATTGATTTGATTTAAAATCATTGAAATCCTATAAAAGGTAAATTTAAAAAGTGAAGTAAAATGTTGTTGAAATTTTTTAATTATTATTCAAAGCTGAAATAAAAACATTGTGTAAAAAAATTGGATGTTAATTTAAAATTTATATTACCCTTAAAGAAGTTAAAATATTATAGTTACAATGGTCATACCCAGGCCTATTATTAGATAGAAAGGTGCTCATTACAAAATGTGGCACCCAAAGTTCCACAAATGGGGATGAGAGCCTATCATATAATTCATATAATAAATTATTTATATGGATATTATTTTCCTTATCCCCTTTTTTCGTACCATTTATGATTAATTGATTATATGAAAAAGTACAATATTAAATTATAGACACCTAATGATGCAAAATAAAATGATTAATAATATTCTATTATTGAAAATAAATTATCAATTATTAGAATATGATGTTTATTAAACTAATTATGCAAAAAAATATGATTGTGTTCTTTTACCTTAGAATTATTCAATATCATATACTATTATATAAAGAAAAAATATAATAAAATATTGAATAATGTAAAATATAAAATGAGTTGGAATATATTTCATAGATAATTTATGGTGGGTGTTAGTACCACATGATTTTCAATTGATTTTTTTAAATAATATTATTCATGTTAATGGAATAGTCTGATTAAGAAATGATGGATCATTCAAAATCAAAGGTAGAAAATTATAATGATTTTTAGAGATGAGTGGAGGAATACATATATTCTATATATGGGTGGACTTTGTCAAAACCATTTGAGTGTAATTATATATTGTACCTTTGGAAAAAAATTTAATTTTCATTAATTAAGGTTTGATAATTTAATTATTTTCTATAGATTAATTTATACAATAACCGAGAGAAATTTTTTTGACTAAATGATGGATAAAAAGTTGAGTTCACGTTTTCATATGTTGTAAGAGGAAAAAATATTGTGTAATTTATGTCTTGGTAGAATTATTTAACAATATGTGGAGAATATATCAAATATCATGGGAGTGATAAATTTTCAGAATATAATGACAAATAAAGAAATTTTTGTCTTTCTAATATAAAAAGAAAAACCATGTTAAACCACTACATGGTGCTGAAGAAGATAGACACAACTTTTCTATTCTTGGTTCAAAATGTCATTTAGGATCCCACATAAAAATTGAAAAATTGAGGAGAAAGGAAAATAATGATATTTCTAGATTATTATAATCGTATAAAATAGATTTTTTCAAATAAATGTATATGGGGATATAGTGAAAAAAATAATACCATAAGTATGCTAAAATTAAAGAGGGAGAATGTTCTATATTATTTTATTTTAAAATTTTCTATAATATTTCATTCTTAAAGTATAGAATACTTGGATATATATGTAGTTAAGCATGAAAATGTATCATTTAAAAATATATAGTGTTTTCAAAATCTTAACCTACCTATTGGAAAATATATTAAATAAATTAATCCTTGAGTGTGTTATATTAAGTTACCCTTGGATGAATGAAATTAAAATCAATATTTTTAGAACAAACATTGTTTTTTTTATACATGAGAGGATTCATCATTATGACATGTGGTATCAAATAAATATATTTCTAAAGGACATTATAATTAATTAATTTATAAGTTTAATTTTAAAAAAGGAACTGGAGTAATGTACGTAGACCCAATAAATAATATTGTTTTACCGAATTATAAATCATAAAATTATGTTAAACAATTCATTAACAATAAGATAAAAAATATTATAGATATTTTTGTGTAGAAATTTATTATGGATAAATCTAGAAAAATGTATATAAATTTCAAATTTGAACAAATTTTAATGATGTTTATGATTATGATATATATTTAGGTGAAAACCAATGGACACCATATTATTGTTATTTAGATGTGGAATTGAAAAAGTAAACAATTGTAAGAGTTGTTTAGAAATTAACTCATTGGAGGAAAAGAAATGATGATATTGAAGATTTTATAATCATTTATGATATGACAACTAAAAATAGATTACACTATTTTAGAGGTTAATATATGTTCAGAATCATTTCTATAAGTAGTGAGGGATATTTCAAAGATTAATTACCTGAATGATAATCATAATAAAATTTAGAAGAATAAAAATCTTGAGCTTATGAAGAGGCAATGTGATCATAATATAATTTTGAGAATTTGGTGTTCAGGATCAAATATTATTATCATGTCAATAAATAAAAAAAAATTTATGGTTATTTACCAAATTCAATGAATTTATTTAATATATATATATTAAAGAAAAATTCTCATTTGTGAATAGACCTAAATATATCTACTATTTTATAACATTAAATTTAAATTAGGTTCAATAAATATTAAATAGAGGTGATATAATTAATGGTAGAACAATTCATGGTACATATCTATATTGATTATATGTTTTTTTAATATAACCAAGATGATATTTATAGATAAATATTCATTTATGATGTCATTGGTGTTTAAAATGCGGATTATTTAGAATATTACTTATTTTTTAGGCTATATGTTAATCAAATAGGTTATTATAAATTGATATCCATGTTTGATTATATATGTTACATGTTGAATGTAATTGATATAAAATATTGAATAAATATTTAAACTCAAATAATTATAGAAACTAGACATTGGAATCAGGAATCATTAAATATAGTTTGTCTGAAACTATCTAGTAAAATTTATGGTAGATTATTGTATTTCATAGAGATACATATTAAAATTATTTTTAAATATTTTTAGAAAAAGAGTGTATGAAAACCCCAGAGCAAGAGCATATTATTATCATGAATGTAATCACCCGCAATGGTTAAGGTATCCTTTATTATATGATAATATTTGAGTCCTTAAAAGAATAAACGTTGATAAAATATTTGGATGTGTACATTGATAGTTATATTGTAAAAAATACAATTACTATAGGAGAATTTTTTATTTAGTGATAATGAATTGGTTTGATCATATAACGACCCAGACTTTTCATACATATATATCACATTTTTTTAGATGAATATTCATTACATTGCACAAACAAAAAAATGGGGATTATAAATCTGTGGTTCCTTTGGAAACCTATGAACATAAAAAACAAGTTTATAAGAGTTGTACATAATCACTAACATAGTTCCCCATAACTAGCACCCTTCGTGAAAAAATCATATGTAATAAATATCATCATAGCCTAGTGAAATGAAACATAAGAAAGGGTGAAATTGGATTCTCAATAAGAGTAAATAAGGGAACTATATAATCATAATGTGAGTATAAGGTTATGAGAACATAGTAATAAAAAATAAAAGTATAACCTATATATCAAAGATCAAAATATTGATTCATGGAATAAATAATGTAAGTTCATAAGACATGAATAATAAATAAATCAAGGAACATGATCCTTGAGAGATTAATAATAGAATAATGCATGAAACTTTTATATACACACAAGCATAGAATATCATTTCCATTTAAGTCAAGGCTAATTTCCAATTCAATTATAGTGGAATGGGTTCACTCCCCAAACCATTTTAGTAGTTGAGGTTCACTCCCAAGACAATTCCATTGAAAAAATTACAATACTAAACTGGGTTCACCCCCCATTTTAGCCTTGATTATATCATGAGATTACAATATTTACCCAATGCATTGGATGGATATATTGCTTGCAGTGATCACATAATGAAAATCATATATACATGTTCCAAAAGATCATAAAAAATCATCATATTAGAACTGATGAAAATAAATGTATTTCATAAAAATTTCAACATAGAAAAACCTATGGAAAATAAACATGTTTTATAATTATTTCATCATTTCATCATAGCATTACCCGTGGAAAAAAGAATCATGTTTCATAAGTATCATTTCATCATAAACAAAAACCATTCAGAGAAATAATAAGTATGTTATCCTTGGATCATATAACTATAAAAGCATAATTCAAATCTATGTAAGTCATCAAAAATGAAAATTTATTTTGAAATATCACTTGGACAATTTCTTGAGGAAAACATACATTCAACTTTGAAAAAACATTTTTAAAACAAAAAAAATGTTACAATCCTTTTTTTAGAAATAACCTTTGAAAATTATAAAAGAATATTTAAAAATAATTTAAAATATTTCTTGAGGAAAATATCCATTATACATTTAAAAACACTTTTAAAAACATAAAATATTTTAAAAATATTTTTCATTGAAAATAAAATTTGAAACATATATGGTTAGATTTAAAAGTCATTTAAATCATTTCTCAAGGAAAATAACTTTTATTTTAAAATCACATTTTTAAAATTACAAATTAATGAAACAAAATAGATATCATTTAATTTTAAAACAAACATTATAATATATAATTAAATCCTAAATAATATAATAATGGTCATGAAGATGGAAAATATTATTCAGTCCGTACATATTAAAACAATGATTCCTTTCTCATTTTTAGTAAAATGAAAATTAGCATTGTATTGAAAAGGATATGAATATTTATTTTAATAATATTTTTAAAAATAAAAAATTGGTAACATATCTATCAAATTTTATATGGGGAGTGTTAAAAAAAATTTGGATAATTTTTTTTAAAAACATGTATATGGATGAAAACGGGGTTTCGACCAATGGGAGAAATAATGCCATTTTTTAAAAAACATTATTTTGAAAACATGAGTATATATAGAGTGAAAAATGATGGGAAAACATGTATTATAATGAAATAACCATAATATAATAAATTTTATGATTATATTGATTTAGTTATTATAATATTCCATTATTAGATGTTTATACATAAACAATCTCGATAAATGATGAGGTTTTTCATAAAACCATTAGAATGTCGACAACATTGAATCATATGATATATTAAAGAATAAAATCAAATAAATATAAAAATAACATGAGAATAAATAAATTCATGATTTCCCATTTAAAATGGGATGTATATACACCACATAAAATAATATAGGTTTATAACATAACATATGTCCCAAAGAAGGAAAACGAGACACAAATCCATTACCTTAAGTCTCGACTTCCTTCGTACATGTTAGAAACTCCTATAAAATAAATATTAGTTTATTATAAATTCATTAATGAACCATTATAATATCTACAATAAAATATAATATTTAATTATTAAATTACTTATTTCCCATTTATCTATAATTCATTGTTAAAATCACATTTCTTTTAATAACAACATTGTTTGTAATGAATGTTTTGGATTGGTATTTTTTGGTCCTTCTAATTTAACAAGGGTTACATAATTTCAAAAATATTAAACATGATAAAAATATCACACAAACACACACACATATATATATTCATTATATATTTATTTATTGTAATCTATTAATGTTAGATATATAAAATGAGTTACACCGTTCATGGAGATGGTAAGTCGTACATAGAAATGAATATTGTTTCCATTTTATCGAAGGACAAAATGAATGGAAGGTAAAAATTATATCAATATTAGACATTCATTTTTATGTCATATATATCAAATATATTCATCAAATTTATTACTATTACCTTCCATGAAATGTGTTAATAAAAAATGAATCACATTGTTTCACGAGGTTGCAGCATGCTGTACACACAAACGATATTATTATATCCCCATATAATGGAATGAAATAATTTATGTGTGATATAATAATTTAATAAGTATAATTATGTTACAAATATTGTATATATTAATTTAATATTTCCCCATTACCATCAAAGTAACACATTAACTGAAAACACATCACATCGGTTCATTAGGTGGTTATCCTCTGTACACACGAGCATGGTTATTGTTTTACAGTTTTTTGGAAGTTATGAAGTTATATGTGATATTATATTTCTAGATGTAAAATAATATCATAAAAATATTAAAAAATAAATAAATACATCATTATATCCATCAATTATAGTTGTTATTTGAAAACGAATAACATTGATTCATGAGGCGGTAGTCTACCGTAGACACAATTGACCGTTTCATGTTTAATATGATTAAAGAAGAGATTGATATAGGTTATTTCATTAAAATCATAAAATTCAACTGTCATGTATATATTGGTATTATTATATCAGTATTGTTTAATATTATTTGAACGAGTTAGAGTAATAAAAAATATGAAAATGCATGTTCAAGGAATGTACCTCTTCTTTGGAGAACCTCTCTAGGTTTACACCGAAAGCCTTCGTAGGAAGGATTAATAATCAAAATATGAATCTAGAATTATAAGAGGTAAATAAGGACTTTAATTTGAATTTTTTTTCAAATATTAATTGTTTTGAATGTTTGAATTAGATAGGAGAGGGAATGGCCTTTCTAAAGATGAGGGGAGGACACATATAGAATTTTTGATATGAATAATGTGTAAACACTTTTTTTCACATGAGACAAGTATTAGAAAAGGTTGATTATCAATTAATAGATGTTATAAAGCTGTAAAATTCCCATAAAATGTGTTGTGGACTGTTTTCTAGTTCATCACACCCCATATTATTAAGTTTAACGCTTTTTTAGACCGTTTTAACCTTAACCACAATGATTTTTGATTGTTTTAACTATTCGTTATGGTAAACAATTATGTTTACCTTATTATATAATATTAATTACTATTATTATAAAAATGGAATCTATTTTTAAATATTAAATTCACATAATTGGAAAATTTTATTTTAAAATTAAAAGTACAAATGCGATAAAAAAGTGGGTTTCGAAAGAGAAAAGTTACAAATGCTTAAAAAAACATTATTGCAAATTTCAATATGAAATTTATTATTATTTCCTATATTGTTTTAATAATAAAATATTTAATGTAATTATACTTTTAAAAATATTTTAAAAATAAATTTGACATTATAATTTTTTAAATGGAAAGGCTGTTTTCGATAAAAACGTGTATTTTCACTATTCATTGAAAAATTAATCTTTTCAAAAAAATACTAAAAATACAAACATAGATTAAATTGAAATGTTGGTTTATTAAATGAAGATAATTTTTTTAAATTATTTTTCTTAAAGTATAAAAAATTACTTTTAATATTTTTTTATAAAAAAATTAATAAAATCATATTTTTTAAAAATATTATTTTCAAAAAATATAACAATTTAACTAAAAATAACGTACTCATTTATCTATATTTTTGAATAATATAAAACCATGATATTTAAATTTTAAATTTTTCTATTCATATACAAACCACTCTATTTAATGGAAATGTCATTACCACTATGTTAAATAGTAATATAAATTGTATGTTGTTGTTTGTTAGAACTTGTTGTTGTGTGTAACTTAAGATATCAAAGAAATTAACATTATTCAAAAAACTATTTCATCAAAACTCAGGGTGTTACATTATAACCCTATTAAAATGAATTTATCCCACGAAATTCCATTACATTGGTATAAAAAACTGAGGATTCTTCTTCCCAATAACATCATTAGGTTCCCACATAGCTTCCTAAAGCCAATGGTTTCACTACAAAACATTTATGAGGTGGGTGGTCTTATTTGATAGAACCATATCTATATGATCTAGACCTATATAATTTATTTATCATTAGAAATATCATGCTCTAATGGTATGAACAATGAGTTCATTAGATGAAATGGATTCGATATGTAGTTTGTAAAGACTCGGAAATCCGGTGGAATTTTTTTCTTAAATACATGGGAATTTTACGAGTCCACAGTTTCTGACTGCGCATGATTCTGAGGCCCGGTGTGCTCGAAATCAATTTCTGATGTTTTATTGGGGTACATTCAATAAACATATGTGTGGGATTTTATATCTTTTGAAGCGGTGTTCAGAATTGAAATCTCAGGGCACCGTTGAACTTGCAGCGCTGATATTCGCTTAAGGAGACCTTTACAATAGTTGTGTTTTATCGTGATTGGGAGTTAATTTCTTGGGGTTTCTAATTTAAATAAAATAAAAATGGGTGAAACACATTTTTATTTGAATGGAAGTTAAAACCTCCAAAGGGAGGTTGGTTGTGGGGCCACCAACACATAACCTCCCTTGGTAGGATTTTATAAGGTGGGGCCCACACGAATATTAAACCCCTCAACTTCCCTTGAACCCCCCTTTACTATTGAACTCCCAATTAATGGTGGAGACTTTCCACCTTCCATCTTAATGGAGAAAACACAAGGATTAATTAATTCATTAATTAATTTGTAGAGATATGAATTCTTTGGAATTCTATTGAAATGCATGGAATCATTAATATAATAGGGAGGATTTTATTTTATTTTGTCTTGGCGATTATTCATTGGAGCTTGGGAGAACTCTTGGAAGAATGGCCTATTCCAATGAAGAATGCTCCTTGTCTCCGAAGATTGTGAAGCTTCATCTTCTACCTTCTTCAATCGGAGCAAGGAAGAGAATCACCACCACCCACGAAGTACACTGAGGTCATCTTCTTGACTGGTATTCAATGAGCTCTACTTCCTCCGACGTTGAAGGAACGACGTCTGACTTCTGCAACGTTCGTCTTCCGCGACTCGTCAACGTACAACGACAAATATGAGGTATGGGGAAATTAGATTATTTATATGTATGTGTTATACTCTCCTTTCCTCATCTTGTGTTGTGCTCTTGATGTTGAATGTTATCAACGTAACGTGGAGGGTTCAAACTGCACAAACATGGTCTGACTGTCCCACCCCTTTTGTTGCTGTTCTCATTGTGTTGACGATGGAGGGGGAGCCGGTTGGGCGCGGTGTCGTCGCACCGCGTCAGAGGAAGGGGGTTGCGGCCATGCGAACATAAGCGGATGGAAGAGGCGGCAACACTGGCAACTGGAGGTGGCCGCAGAAGCGGTGGCCGCGTGGAGGGACAGGTGGCCGCTGGGGCCGCCCGGTCCTCGGGACGACCGACCGACCAATCCGACCGGCCAGCTGGAGAACCACGGCGCATGCAGGTGCCGCGCAGAGGAGGACGTGGCCCGCATCCGCGGGCCACTCGGCTGGGCGAACCGGCTGGCTGCGTGCCGGTCGGGATGGAAAACCGCGGCGCCTGCAGGCACCGCATTGGATGAACCGTAGCCCGCAACCCAGGCTGCATGCGCCGGGCCGAACTGGCCGGCTATGGTCGGCCGGGCGGAGGAGGAGGCGTTGCCGCTTGGCACCGCCGGGCGAACAGAACCAGCCTGCAGTGCAGGCCGGGACCGCAGGTGGGTCGTGCCTCACTGGACCAGGCCAACCCCCAGCCGGGTCAGACCTACCAATTCGGGTCGGGTTGACCCGCCATCCCACTGGGCTTGATGGGCTGGGCCCGTCTTCATATAAATACGAATAACTCCTAGACCGGGCGTCAAATCGATGCGCTGTTTGTAGCACTGGGACCCTCCCGGCAAGGCGGTCATTTTGGAATACTCTAAGTGAGTTTTGGACAAATTTGAAAAAATGGCCGGGTTGGATTGAGTGTAAAATCCAACCGGGCCCCCGGAACAGAAATTCCCATAACTCTCAGACTGGGCGTCTGATTGACGCATTGTCTATCGCGTTGGGTTCCTTATGATGAAAGGGAACTACATGATACATCAACTCAGGTCATTGTGATAGTTTATGTATCAACACTTGGCTCAAGGAGCAGACCCACCCAGAATCGAGCGTGCTGTGTGTGGGAACCCTAGGGCTGGCTGTGATGATACTGTATCGAAATCCTCCGTGGGTTCGGCAACGATGACTACTATACCGGAATCCTCCGTGGGTTCGACAGCGAAGACTACTGAACCGGGATCCACCATTGGGCCGACGGTTCTAACTTCTGTTCTTGTATCATGAGTGGGTTCGACAGCCTAGATGAAGTAGTGACTACATCAGATCATCTCTTTCACTCTACGAAAGATGTATACCTATTTGAGGTGAGTCATGTCTTTCAACCATTATCATCGTGGTGAATGACTTAACTTCATTTGTGGAATGGTTTGTTCTTGGTCTTAAGAGTTGGAGCCGGACTGTGACTAGTAACTTAGTTATATGTATGGTCATATACCTAAGTAGGGTTGGTTGAAACTTCATTATTGTATCTTTATTATGCAGTTTATCCTTTGTGGATTCTAGGAGACCTTCGGGGGTCTCGGGGTCCCCTACTGATTATTGTTATACTCACCCTTTCAAGTGCTTCACCCGCACCTTGTTGTGTTTGGTGCAGACGACGGACAACAGTGATCGGGGCTGAGGGTGATGGGAGAGAGGCTGCTTAGAGCTGGACTAGATGGGATGTACTGTAGGGAAGAGTTGTTTTAGTTCTATACATACCGTTTAGGTAGGATTCCCCAGTAGATGATCCATGAGCTGTTTTCCGATTTTTACATGTACTTGTTGTTCAGTTAGGTTTCTATAATGGCCCAATTTCTTTCATCACACCTTAATTTCCTATTTTTAGTACTTTTTGCCTCTACTAATTGTGTTCAGACTGTGTTTGTTACCGGTTTAAAGGCAATGCTGTCCCTTTTTATCAGGTATTTTCCTTTGGTGCTAGTCACCAGCCCTTGGCCTATGGATGGCGGGCTTGGGGTAGTCATGACATAGGCCCCGAGGACAGGTCATGGAAAATTGGTATCAGAGGAGCCAGTTATACTACAAAACATGGACTCTTATTCATTTAGCGGTAGTAGTGTTAAGTGCTTTGGGTGTGGTTATCAGTTTAGGGAAACCGGTGTCGGTGTGGCGGACGACGTATCCATACACTAGGACTCTAACTTCTAATGTTTGACTCAGTGAATGAAAACACTAATTGTGTGTGTTTTTCCTTAAAAAAAAGTTCTATTCGTTATTAATATGTTTCATCTCAGTAGGTATACTGTTTTAACCTCAGCGCACCTGTTTCTTTCCAGGATGGCCCCACGAAGGCATCCAGCTAGGGTTCTGAGTTTCGAATGAGATGGTGGCCC
The DNA here is from genome assembly GCA_963277665.1 of Viscum album. NCBI lineage: Eukaryota > Viridiplantae > Streptophyta > Magnoliopsida > Santalales > Viscaceae > Viscum > Viscum album. Next base: position 786,398,095 of record OY728146.1, on the reverse strand, counting down.
ACTGTGCGACGAGGCCTCGGTGTAAGGCCACATCACAACGGAGGTACCAGCGGTACCACTACTCGCTGGTCCACCGATACCACTAGCTCTAGAAGTAGAGTGTGAACACCGTCTGAGTGCGTTGCACGAGTTCCAGTGCCAGAGGCCACCCAAGTTTCAGGGAGAAACAGACGCACATGCAGCTGAGGATTTGCTGGAGGCTATCGGGAGAGTATTCATATTGGTAGAGACACCAGCAGACCTCATGGTGATCCTTTCTGTGAGTCTCCTACATGTGGCAGTAGGCAGATGGTGGAGCCTGATTCTTCAGGTGCATGATTAGACATCATTACTCTAGACAGACATCAAGAGTCTCTTTCAGTCAGAGTTTATTCCATCCACCCTTTGTACGGTGCGAATTCAAGAGTTACTTCATCTGCAGTAGGGCAGCAAGACAGTAGCTCAACAATTAATGAGATTCACTGACCTCTCGCACTACCCCACAAATCTGGTGCAGGACCCATTCATCAGGGCCTAGACCTTTGAGTAGGTACTCAGGCATGAGATCAGGGCTTTGATGATCCCCTCAGCATCCCAACACAGGTAGGGGTGATGGAGCGAGCCCTATAAGTGAAGAGTTTTCTCGAGAGCAGTCACCAGTAGGGAGACCCACCACAGGGTGACATGTTACAGAGTCTTCTGTAGTTGAAAGTAGATAGATGTCACAGAGGTCCAAGAAGACCAGTCCATTAGGTGGGTGACCCCAGGATATAAGTTCCGTTGTACGAGGCACACGAGATAAGGCAAACTATATGAGGATCATGCAGTGCTATACATGTGGTGGGTAGGGCCACATGGCTCGTGACTGCCCAACCCTCCATGCAGACAAGTAGCAGATAGTAGAGGGACCTCCCAGGAAGAGGTAGAGGTTCGACCATGGTGGTCCACTGGGAGCAGGCAAATGTGGCAGAGGAGCTGTCTGAGTAGCAGGTGGTGGATGATATTTCTAGGCTTTACCACCACCACCACCAGGAGGTCCACCACGACAACAGGGAGATGGAGGAAATAGGTGGGCTCAGATCCAAGCAGTCGAGGTCTATGACCATGGAACACCTGAGATGATTTGAGGTACTATCTGTGTCTACATTACCCTTACTATAGTACTTATAGACACAGGTGCGATTTATTCTGTTATTACCCTTGTTCGGAGCTCGGAGATTCTAACGGACCTGTTGGATCGATCCTTATGGCTAGAGACTTCTACGGGAGTAAACTCAATGATTACGCACTGGTGCTGACAGTGTGAGCTTACTGTAGGAGGCGAGAGCTTCGGCTGGGATCTTCTGGTATCGGCGTCGAGGCTTTACGATGTCATCTTGGGTATGAACTTGTTATCCATAGTTCAAGCCCAGAATGATTGTATTAGGCACAAAGTGTGGTGTGTTAGCAAAGATGGGACTAGGTCCACCTTCACCGGTGAGAAGTGAGCCTTTGCAGTACAGGATGGACTTACACAGAGGTGGGGGCAGCCGATCACACATTAGATGGCTAGTCTCATCCTCAGAGCGGTTGATGTGTGGAGTCTGAGTTTTTCTGTTGTGGTGGATCAGTACATGGATTTTTTCCTTGACGACGTTCCAGGACAACCTCCCTGAAAAGAGGTAGACTTCAACATTGACACGTACCCCAGGACGACAATTATATCTACTCCAGCATATCGGATGTCTCCCGCAGAGTTTTGTGAGTTGCGGGTACAGTTGAAGGACTTGCAGGGGAAGGGATTTATCCAACCTAGTGTTTCACCCTGGGCATCACTGATTTTTTTCACCAAGAAGTAATATGAGAGCTTGTGACTATGTTTTGACTACCGTCGCTGGAATCCGGTGACTGTGAAAAACAAGTATCCACTCCCGAGGATTGATGACCAATTTGATCAGCTCACGGGAGAACGATGGTTCTCGAATATAGACCTTAGTTTAGGCTATCACCTACTCAGGGTTTGATACAAGGATGTGACGAAGACGACCTTCAGGTGTCGTTAAGGTCACTATGAGTACATGGTATGCCCTTCAGCATAACCAAAACTCCAGAAGTGTTCATGAGTCTCAATAATAGAACCTTCCAGCCTTACATCGATTGCTTTGCTGTAGTCTTCATCGACGACATACTGATCTACTCGACTACTGAGGAGGAGCATACCTTCCATTTGCGGGTAGTACTAGACACACTCCGAGAGCACTAGCTTTATGGTAAGCTCTTGAAGTGCCAGTTCTGGATTCGAGAGGTTCATTTCATGGGACACATCATCTCAGAGGCTAGAGTTGTACTGGATCCAGTAATGATCGAGACAGTACATTCTTGGGAACCACCCAAGAGTGTGAAGGAGGTGAAGAGTTTCTTGGGACTGGCTGGGTAATATCAGATATTTGGTCCAGACTTCTATAGAGTTGCAGAACTACTTTTAGCATTGACGAAGAAGGGGAAACCCTTCATGTGGTCAGTGAAATTCCAACAGAGCTTTCAGGAGCTGAGGTAGAGATTGACTACTGTGCCCATCATGAGGCTACCAGAGGAGGGTGTTGGGTATGTAGTTTACTGTGATACATCAGGAACTAGATTTGGGTGTGTCCTAATGCAGGAGAAAGCAATGATATCTTATGGTTATCATCAGCTAAGACAATATGAGAAAAACTATGCTACCCATGACCTGGAGTTAGAAATAGTGGTATTCGCATTGAAGATGTGGCGAAACTATCTTATGGGAGAACGTTTTATAGTCTACACTGACCACAAGAGTCTCAGGTACATCTTCTATCAGAAGGTCCTAAACATGAGACAACGACGATGGCTTGAGTTCCTCCAAGACTATGACTTCGAGATAGAATATACTCCTGGAAATGGGAACGTTGTAGCAGATGATCTCAGTAAAAGATCAGGCATTTAGCTACTTGGAGAGGTGACAGAGCAGCTGGCCTCATTGTCGATATCCTTTATGGATAGAGATGGAGCAGCCTTTTGTAGTCTCTCGCAGTCACTCCTCTACTTCTTCAGCGAGTTAGGAAGGCACTATGTGGGGATGTTGACTATGAGATGTGATATGCTTAGATATCGTTAGGGTAGGCACCTGATGGGGGGGTTTGAAGGTAGGGAGCACTTCATCCTCTTTAGAGGATGTACCATGGTACCAGTTGCACTACAAGGGGAGGTGTTGAGAGATTTCAACACTTCCGCTCTAGTGGTATATCCAGGAGTGGCGAAGATGTATCAGGACCTCAGAAAATATAACTGGTGGCTGGGTATAAATAATGTAGTAGCAGAGTTTGTCTCGTGACGCCTCACTTTTCATCAAGTAAAGGTGGATCACTAGGTTCCAGTAGGCATGGTTCATCCATTAGAGGTCCTATAGTGGAAGTTGGATGGGATATAATTGGATTTTGTGATGAGACTTCTACATACATCTAGTGGACACGACTCTATATGGGTGATCCTATACTGACTCACCATGTTGGCTCACGTCCTACCGATCAGAAAGCAAGGATCAGTAGAAAGCCTATGACACCTCTAGGTACCGGAGATCGTACGGCTTCATGGTGTTCCATCGACGATCGTATCCGATCGAGATTCCCGTTTCACATCCCGTCTATGGAAGGGTTTTAGGGGGCATTCTGGACAAATCTTCTCTTGAGAACCGCCTTCCATCCTCCGACTGATGGCCAGATTGAGAGAACCATTCAGACTCTTGAGTAAATGCTCTGTGCATGTGTCCATGTCTTTGGTCGCAGTTGGGAGGATGACTTTCCCTTGGTAGAGTTTTGGTATAACAACATCTACCACTCTACCAATGGGATGGCACATTATAAAGCACTAAATTGTCGACCTTGCAGATTGAATCTGTACTAGACTGACCTAGGGGAGTCAGAACTTGTAGAACCAAAGATGGTGCAGTCTATGATGGAGGAGCTGCAGATCATCTAGGAGTGGATGAAGACTGCACAAAGCAGACAGAAGTCTTATGTTGACAAGAGACAGAGACCACTGGAGTTCGAGGATAGTGACCACGTCTTCCAGCGGGTCTCATCTCGACAAGGTCTGTGAATATTTGGATGAGGTGGAAAGTTGTATCCACAATTTTATTGGACCATTCCAGGTCATTAGCAGAGTAGGTTAGGTGGCTTATCACCTGGGTCTTCCACCTCAGTTTCATTGGGTGCATGACGTCTTCCACGTATCTCAGCTGAGGATATACATGCATGACCCATCACACATCATCGACCATGGGGAGCGGGACATTGATGACCGGGTGACATTCACAGAGGTTCCAGTGGAGATTGAGGATCTATATGATTAGGTCCTACGTGGACGGTCGATTCCTCTGGTGCGCGTTCGCTGGTAGCATGGGAACCTCCAAGAGAGCACATGGGAGAGAGTGGCTCAAATGTGTGCTCAGTACCACTATTTGTTTCCCTATTGTGTGTTGTAGCTTATGAGGATGTAAATACCTGAGGTGGGGAGAATTTAAAACTCGGAAATCCTGAGGAAATTTTTTTCTTAAATACATGGAAAATTTTGGATTCTATGGTTTCTGACGACACCTGATTCTGTGTCCCGGGGTGCCCAGAATCAATTTCTGATGTTTTTTTCGGGTACATTCAGTAAACATACATGCGGGATTTTATATCTTTTGAAGTGGTATTTGGAATTGAAAGATGAGGGCACCGTTGAACTTGTAGCCCCGATATTCACTTATTGAGACCTTTACCGCAGTTTCATTTTATCATGATTGGGTGTTAATTTCTTGGGGTTTCAAATTTAAATTAAATAAAAATGGGTGTAACACATTTTTATTTGAATGGAAGTTAAAACATCCAAAGGGAGGTTGGTGGTGGGGCCACCTGCACATAACCTCCCTTAGGAGGATGTTATAAGGTGGGGCTCAAACGAACATCAAACCCCTCAACATCCCTTGAACCCCCATTTAACTCTTGAACTCCCAATTAATGGATGAGAATTTCCACCTTCCCTCTTAATGGTGCCAACAAAAGAATCAATTAATGATTTAATTGATTTGTAGAGATATTAATTATTTTGAATTATTTTGAAAAGCATGGAAACATTAAAGTAATAGGGGGGATTTTTTTGTCTTGGTGATTATTATTTGGAGCTTGGGAGAACTCTTGGAAGAATAACATATTCTAACAAAGAATGCTCCTCGTCTCCGAAGATCATGAAGCTTTATCTTCTACCTTCTTCAACCGGAGAAAGGAAAAGAAGCACCTCTTCCCACGAAGTACACTGAGGGAGTCATCTTGACTTGTATTCATCGAGATCTACTTCCTCTGACGTTGACGTAACGATATCCGACTTCCGCAATGTCCGTATTCAGTGACTCGTCAATTTAAAATGAAAAATACGAGGTAGGGGGAAATTGGATTATATTTATTTATGAGTTATACTCCCCTTTCCTCATCATGTGTTGTGCTCTTGATGACGAATGTTAACAACGTAATGAAAAGGGTTCAGACCGCACGAACACGGTCCGACTATCCCCCCTTTTGTTTTTGTTCTCATTGTGTTGATGATGGTGGTAGAGCAGGCAGGGCACGATGCCGTCACACCGCGCTAGAGGAAGGGGGTCGCGGCCAGGCGGGCCGCTGCGGATGGAAGAGGCAGTGGCGCCGGCAACCGAAGGCACCATAAACTAGAGGTGGCAGAAACCGCGTGGAGGGACCAGCAGCCGCTCAGGCCACCCGTTCTGTGGGACGACTGGTCGGCCAATCCGGCCAGCCCGCTGGAGAACCATGGCTCCCGCAGGCGTCGTGTAGTGGAGGACGCAGCCCGCTTTCACTGGCCGCTCGGCTGGGCGAACTGTCCATCCGCGTGCCGACCATGATGAAGAACCGCAACGCCCGCAGGCACCACGTGGGAAGAACTGCGGCCCGTAGCGCGGGCCGCGTGCGCCAGGCCAAACTGGCCAGCTATGACCTGCCGGGCAGAGGAGGCGGCGGCGCCGGACGAACCGGACTGGCCCGCAGCACGGGTTGGGTTCTCAGGTGGCCCGATCCCCATCGGGCCGGGCTGACCCCTAGCTGGGTCGGACCCGCCATGCCGGGTCGGGCCGATTTTCCATCCCACTAGGCTTGACGGGGCGGGTTCGTCTTCGCTTAAATTCGAATAAATCCTTGAATACGCGTCCAATCGATGTGCCATTAATGACACTGGGACCTCGCGATGAGGCGGTACTTTTGGAATACTCTAAGTGTGTTTTGGAAAAATTTGGAAAATGACTAGGTTAAATCAAGCATAATATCCAACTGGGCCCCTAGAACGGAAATTCCAATAACTCTCAGACCGAGCGTCTGATTGACGCACTGTCAGTCGCGTTTGGTTCCTTATGATGAGACGGAACTACAATATACATCAAATTAAGTATTTTTGATAGTTGATTTATTGAAAAATGGCATGAGGAGCGGACCATCCTAGAATTGAGTGTGCTGTGTGCGAGAACCCTAGTGCTCGATGCGACGATACTATACTGAAATCTTCCATTGGTTCGACAGTGATGGATACTATACCAGAATCATCTGTGGGTTCGATAGCGATGACTACTAAACTGGGATCCTCCGTTGGTCCGACGGTTCTGACTTCTGTTCCTGTATCCTGTGTGGGTCCGACAGAATTGCTTTTCCTGTATCTTGTGAGGGTCCGAGATCTTAGCTGGTCCTGTATCATGTGTGTGTCCGACAACCTAGATGAATGATTGAATACATATGATCGTCATTATAACTCTACAAAATATGTATACTTTTGTGAGCTGAGTCATGTATTTCAACCATTATCATTGTTGGTACTGACTTCACTTCCTTTGGGGAATGGTTTGTGCCGGGGCTCGAGAGTTGGAGTCAGACTGTGACTGGTAACTTAGGTATATGTATTGGAATATACCTAGGTAGTGTTGGTTGACACTTCGTGATTGTATATTTCTTTTGTGGTTTATCCTTTGTGGATTTTGGGAGACCTTAGTGGGGTATCGGGGTCCTCTACTGAGTATTGTTAAACTCACCCATACACGGGCATTGCCCGGACCTTGTTGTGTTCTGTGCAGACAACAGACAACAGTGATCGAGGCTGAGGGAGACAGACGAGAGGCTTATCGGAGCTAAACTGGATGGGACGTACTGTAGGGATGAGTTGTTCGGGTTCTGTACATACCCTTCATGTAGGATTCCCCCATGGACGATCCCGGAGCTGTTTTCCCTTTTTAATTGTAATTGTTGTTCAGTTTGGTTTGTATACTGGCCCACTTACTTTCATCACACCTTAATTTTCTATTTTTAGTACTTGTTGCCTTTACTGCTTGTGTTCAGACTTTGTGTATTACAGGTTTAATGGAAATGTCTTACCTTTTTATCAAGGATTCAACTTCGGTGCTAATCTCCAGCCCCTGGCCTATGGAAGGCGGGCTGGGGGTTGTCACGGCATGGGCCTCGAGGACGGGTCATGACATACTTTCTCATGAGAGATTCATTGAACATATCATAGACATGAGAGATGTTTGGTAGAAGAAACCACCAACAGTCTACCATCCTGATACAAAGAATAATATCGAAGGTAATGATATAACTAGGGATTACTTTTCCCTTCATTGAAAATATCATTTCCATATTCAATGGATAAATTCGTAGAAACACTTTATCATAAACTTTTAATTTAAATATTATGATGAAAATTATTAGCACAACTTTTCTACCACATTGTGAAACCCTTATGTGTTGTTTAATGGATCTAACCTTCTCTATAATTTCATGTGATATCTAAGTTCCCAATAAATTTCTTTCTCCAATTTCATTCCATCACATTAGAGCTCATTAATTATTTCCATATAGGGCTTCATATGGAGAAATCTGAATACTTGCATGAATGATATTGTTGTATAAAAACTAAACTTGAATAAGGTGTTAAACCCAAATACATTTGAAATTCATAGAAAAAGATCATAAAATATAATATATGTTTTTCCTATTTCTTTTATATAGATCATCAATATAAGGATGATACAATGTGTTGAATCTTAACTATGTATGAAGATTTTTTAGATGACTTCTCCAGAACACTGAGGTAAGACTATGATCCTAATTATTACAAATGAATGTAGTAATAAATTAAACCACAAAAATTCAATAATTTATATCCCATAATGATAATGAAATGATATATATTATCTAGTAGAGATAAAGTGAGATGACTTTTTAAGGCGATTGGATACAACCCATATAACATTAATCCCTTTGGACATTTAAAAGAGTTTGATGAAAAAATACATTGTGATGTTTTCCCATTTCCATTCTAGTAGTGATAATGGTTTGAGAATAACCTGAAACATTTTTCTCCCATCCTTGACTTACTAACATAAAAATCACTAAGATATATACTTAATAATATATCCATTTAGATTTTTCTTCTACAAATATTCTTTCATATATGCTTGTCATAGACACTATACCCTTGTCATCCTTCAGTAATGGGGTTAAGCCCCACGGTCTTTCTAGATGTGATAAGTTTTCACATGACACGTGGGTTACCCATTTTTAAAAAATATATTAATATAATCACCAATATGAAAATACATATATTTACCTTAACATCAATGATATGATAAACCATAAAGGATACCAATTCCTTTAATCTTATCCCCATAACATAAATACATTCTTCCTCAAATAACATTTTCACTAAAACATATACTAATCCAAAGGGATTCAATAACATAAATTTCCACAAAAAATTAATAATCATGATAAACACTCATAATATAAAAAAATGAGATTTTAATAATTTTTACTTATGATTAAACATAAACTCCTAAACCCATGATGTTATCCATAACTATTAAGTTAATCGTACTTGGAGACCTATATGCTTCCAACATTAACACAATCCATAGATGATTCATGACTATTATAACTGAAATACCATTGGTAAAATACACCTACAATATAAATCTTGAATGCAAATATAGAAATACATCATGCCTTTATTCCTTCAATAATCTCTAATATTATAAAAAATTACCATGGAAGATTGGGTTCATGCTTGTAACAATTGAATAGAAAATGCGATTTGATTATTCTATAATCCATTTAAAGGGAGATAATAAATTCTTAATATAATATAAAATATACCTAAATGATAAAAAATATCATTTTTATGGGGATCAATCATAAGAAATCAAACATGAAATTCTCAACTAAAGAGTGAAAGATAAGTTTACCCTAATTATCATGATTCACTTCATCTGTTGTGATTTCATAAGCATTCTATTTTACATTTTAATTTAGAGTTTGTTGTTTCTTATCATCCTCACAAACCATTGTATTAGGGAATTTATATTCACAATGATAAAAATTCATTCAAATGAGTCACTATAGTTAGGGAGATGAATTATGTTGATATTTTTCTCAATTATCATTTTTAGCTATCTTCTTCCCATAATTTTAGTATTTGACTACAAGATGACTTAAATTTACACAATTTAAAAATTTATAAGTACCCTTATGATAATTTACTCCATGTTTCTTATGATATTTTGTGTATTAAAGAAAAATAATATTCATATCTCTTTGTATCTTAGTGTTTTCATTGAAATCCATATTTATAATCTTATAAAAAACATGCAATTTATGGTTAACTCCAATATCCATTTCTATAATGGCCCATAATTTACATATAGAGATTAATTAAACATAGAATAATATCTATTACATAAAATAACAAAACCATTCTAGAATAGTATAGGTTTACTGTCTTTAGAAAAAAGGGAACATAAACAACTGGTTCATAAAACATCCACAAATTTCTCCTAATTATTTCTTTATAACTAGACTCTTTTTTACATATCTTACTTAATAACATTATTAATGACCTGGGGAAATGAAACATAAGAATGTGTGAGCTCAAATTCTTAGTAAGGGTAACCAAGGGAAATATCATTCATATAATAATCATAAGAACATAACAATTGAAAATATTATCCTTCATACAAAAGATCATAATATAATTCCATGACATAAATCATAAAAGTGAAATTTAATCCCAATAGTCATAAAAAAAGACATTAAATTTCATGGAATACACACATAAATTATAGAAAACCATTTCATACTAGTCAAGGCTCCTTTATTAGACCATCGTAGAGGAAAAAATTCATTACTGAACCGAGTTCACACCTTGTTCCAGCCCTGTATTACTGAACTAGATTTACATGCAGTTCCAATCGTGTATATCTCATGAGAGATAAATATTACATAATTCATTGGATAGATATATAGGCCCCACCCATCTCATAATGATACAATTCTTACGTGTTCCAAAAAAACATAAAATCTTTTACCATAGCATAACCAATTAAATAAAATAGGTTTCTTAAACATCATTCCATCATAATTGATATAAAATAAATGGACATCCAAAACAATATTCCATGATAAACGTAATAAAATCATAGTAATAATATGGATATAAGTATAACCATATTTAGTGAGTGTCATTTTAGATGGAAAATAATTTTGAGAAAACACTTGAAATTAATTTCTGAGGAAAATACCCTTTCTTCTTCAAAAATATATTCCTCCCTAAAATGCCACACAAATTTAGAAAAAATAATTTTATGTGAAAATATATTTTTAAGATTTCACGGTAAGCATAATGTAAATAAGGAATTATGAAATTATAAAAATCCATTCATGCCATACATGTTTAAAAAAACAGTTCTTGTACTTTTGCTGGAAAAGTGAAAAAGTACCTTGTATCGAAAAATGACAAAAGATTACTTTCATAACTTTTAAATTTTTTTTCCAATGGGTAAAATTGAATTGATTTTTTTTGATTGAATAAAAATAATATTACATATTTATGAAACATGTATGTGAATGATAAATATGCCCTAGTAAATACTTACGAATAAACAATCTCAGGTAAAAATGAAATTGAAAAATTATCCCTTACCTTATGTCCGATATGCGTCATATGTATCCTAAAATACTATATAATGATTTAAATAATGTTATTTATTTATTACATAATCATAATAATTTTTATGATAACATTTATGATCATATTTTCTTTCGTTTGTTAGTAACATTTCATTGTTAGTCGTTATTTGGGTATAAACTTCTTTTTGTTCTTATGAATGTTTTGTCAGATAAGTTCTTATTACTATTTTTAGGATATAGTTATATAATTATAATAATGATATTATTATAATAAATATCATATTTATTCATTCAATTCATATATATATAATCAAATTTTAATAAATATCATATAGAATGAATCATATCGCATCGTGGAGACGGTAGACCGTACGCACACACGAGCGATAATATCATTCCCAAAATTTTTGAATGGTATTAAAGTGGATGGTTTATAATATCTCAGAATAAATTTCATGTTATAATAATAATATATAGTTATTATTTCCGACATTATACCCAACCATGTATGGTGGTGGTGAAAAACAGATTACACCACGATGTGGAGACGGTAAGCCATCCATACGCACACGTGGTAATTTTATTTTTCATAGGATGGGTAGGAGGTGTACTACGGTTGTATTATATTTTTAATAAAATATCTGCATATTAGTGATACTAATTTTATTACTTTATAATGAAACAACTAATTAAGAGGAAGTAGTAGAAGAAAGAAGTTTTAATGAATTGGTAGAAGATATTACATATTCCTCGATGTGCTTCCTCTAAATCTCTTCTTTTAGCACTACAGTTGGTCTTTAAAGATGAATAGAGCATGTAGACTGAAAATAGGAATGCTTAGAAGGAAAAAAGGAAAGGGTATGACCGATCTTGGTGGAACAAAATTAAGTGAAGTGGTGAGGGAGGAGGTTCCCTTTTATAATCATGGCGAGGGGTACTTTTGGAAACTCCATAAATAATAATTTATAACAACATAAAAACCTACCCAAAAACCTCCAAAATGTCCCAATTTATAAGATAAGATGATATATGGTTTTAATATCTTCAATAAATAAATTTTGGACAAGTTATATTTTCAATTTAAACAATATAGTTTTAATTGACACTTAGTTATTCTTTTTAATTTTAATTGTGGGAATAAAATTCTTAATATTTAATGGTTATAAATATTTACTTATAAGGTGTTAATTGACCAAAAATGGGTATTTTAGGAAATTTTAGAACTTATAGTTATAAATTTGTAATATTTAAATATTTTCATTATTTTTAAATAATTTAATAAAATGTTATTTTTATAAAATATAAATAGTGTCAATTTTGACACAATTTATTTATTTGAATATAAATAAAATCCTCACTAAATATAAAATAAAAAAAAATATTTAATAAAATAATATCATGTTATAGTAACCTATAAAATTAGTATATAACATTAATTAGTTCATCTGATACTTATTTTCATATTTTTAAAACCATTTATTAGATATTTCTATTAATAAAATAACGCTTACATCACTATTGTGTCCTCAATAATGGAAATTATTTTATATATGAAAATTATAAATAAATTTCTATGATGTAGGTAATTGTTTTATCTTTCCAAAAACAATATATAGTATATATTATCTTCTAGTTATCTTTATATTAAAATTAATATACTTATATAAAATTAGATGGTGACATTTTTTTCACATTTATTAGTTTTTGTTACATTCATGTCACATTCATAAATAAGTGGGAATTAAGTGATTCCATTTATAAAAATAGATTTTAATGGGATAATTTAGTCATCAAATAGGATTTATACAAGTGTTATGGTAATTTTATAAAATTATTTGTACCCTTAATTACCCGATTTACCTTTAACCATGATAATAAAAATAATTACCAAAGTCAATATTCATAAATCCAAAAAATAAAAGTAGTCTATTAACATAATTTGGACCTACTGATTCAAAATATGGATTATATTTTTCAAAATTCAAAACACATATGTTGCAGTAATTAATTTAAAATTAATCCCATTGTTGAAATGAGAAAACATGTTTTAAAAGTTAAAACATTTCAAAAAATTTTAATGTTTTTACCTATGATTTCAATGTAAAATTAATGATAATGACATAAATTATATTGAATGATAAAAATATATTCTATTTATACTTTAAAACCATTCAATATTATAATTTGACCATATAAATTATCTAGATGAAAAAAGTTGTTTTTAATTAAAATTTAGCTTATTTTTACTATTCTTCAAAACATGAATGTTATCAAAAAAAATATAATAAATTTATCATAAGTAAATTTTAATATCCTGATTAAAAATAACATGTTTATGTTGTCATATAATAATTATAATTGTGTAAAAATCTTAATTTAAAAGAGGTTATCCATTCAAAGGTGTAAAATTAAACTTAAAAAATAGGATTTTATACATCTAATAGGGTTTTATTCATACCCTATGACTATAATATCCAGTGGATGGATAAAAAATATATTTTATAAATTATATAACATATATATATCATTAATTTCCTTACCAAAAGTAATTCACTAAAAAATAAAACTATCTATTTATTTTATATTTTTCATAAATAATTGATATCTAATGAATTCACAATGCATTTTCATAAGTTAGTTATAAATATTCATGTTATCCCAATGGGTAGGATATAGTGGTAATTTTATAATAAGGTAATCTCGCGGTTTTTTTAATCTCATGATAGCATTTAAATCAAGCTAATGATGAATAAAAATTATTTCATGAAAATATTTCATAAAATCATCCAGGTGTTACAATTTCCACCTTGCGAGCACCTTGAAAAATTTCATTGTAATGGACTAGACCTCTTTGGACCATTCCTTTGTTGAAGTCTGGTGTTTGAGGTGTTCTGTGAGGTCAAGGTGTCTCATTTCAAGAGTTTTACAAATTTCTAGTTTTCAACGGTTTCACGTTTCACTAGTGGGTCAGGAATGGTTAGTTAGGAGCGGTGACTTGTAATAGTGACTCATGAATGACGGCTCACCAAATGGTAGCTCACCGAATGGTGACTCACTGAATGGTGAAATTCCAAATGGTAGCTCACTAAATAGTCACTCATCTAATGGTGAGTTATCCAATAGTGACTCATCTAATGGAGAGTCATACAATGATGACTCGTCTATTGGTGAGTCATCCAATGATCAATCATCTAATGGTGAGTCATCAAATACTGATTTATCCAATAGTGACTCATCTAATGATGAGTTGTCAAATGGTGACTCTTCCAATGGCGAGTCATTCAACATTGACTCTTCTAATGAAGAATCATCTAACGGTGAATCATCCAATGGTGAGTTATGAATACTATTTCTAATTTCTTGTAGTTTATACCATTTGACATTATATTTGAAATAAAATGCAGTCACATCCTTGTTTTAAGGGATTTAAGGTCGATTCAAAGCCCTTAACTCCTATCTAAATTTTCCTTAGGGTCCAGGTGCCATTACATGGTAAAAATGGACAATCTTGATGAGATCTACTTTTAATGGAAAATTTAAACCATATCAAAACTACCATTTTGTTTCGATTTTCAGAAGTATGAGATAACATCCGACCTTTTCCTTCCTTCTTGTTTTTTCATCAGTATGGTATGCCGATATTTTTTCCTCCCATTGGAGTCCTACATTCTGTTATAGCCTTCGATCATGTTCCCCTTTGAATTTTCCTGCTGAATGTGCACCCCCTGTTTTGGTGCACTAGGAAGTGTCGATCCGTCTTCGATATAAGGTATGTTCTACCTCCATTCTTCTAGGTTCCTTGATTTGTTTCCTTCCATTTCTCTTTTCTATGTGATGGCATGTTATCTCCATGTTTCAAATGGAGTTTTCTCGGTTTTTGGTTGGTGCGGGGAAACCGTGACGTCCTCAGGTAAATGCAGTCATTGCGGGAGAGGTGATTGGGATCTGTTGTGTGGTCTATAATTGTGAAAATAAAATCAGTAACCTTTTGAGGTAGGGGATTAATTTATTCTATTTTTATTTATTTGAAACTATAGAGATATCATGATGTATCCATTTGGATCGTAATGAAATTGACATAATAATTAATTGAACCAGATTAAATAATTGATATCAATCACATAACAATGTTGTTTCTTTATACCATGATAATGTTTTGCCTCTTGTTTTTATAGATAATGTGATATATATTACTTTATTTCTTTTAAAAATTTCTCTTGATGGAAATTCATAAAGAACATAAACATGGAATTAATTTATAATTAATTGGCTAACTATTTAGAGAGGTATGTTAATGAATCTGGTTGCTGTTGTAAATTAATTATAATCAAATTAATGCAGATATGAATGTTTAAATGAATTGGTTTATGAACGTAAATCATGTTTATTTTTGTTGATATATTAAGGGAATGTTAAATTCATTATTTATCTAATTTGTGATAGATTGAGAATCTTATATCTTAGGTTTCCTATAGTTGGATCCTATGATAATGAATCGATTAATTCAAGATAGAATATGAAACAATTGTATGAATAAAATATAATGTCTTTGTAGGGCCTGAGTTTCCCATTTGTTGTAATGTACAAGTTCCTTGTGCTTTGTAGCAGTAAGAGATTCTTCTGTGTGAAGGGTAACTACCTTGTTTAGGTCAAAGAGCTCAGTTTCTATGTTTGATTCCTATTACTTGTGAAGTGATATGTGCTTGGTATGGCTGAGCCTAGAGGGATGTTGGGGTATATGGGGTGGGGAGGCCCGATCGTTGTGACATAAGTTGATTACTAGAGTGGAAAGATGCATCAGTTTATGCATGTGGGTGTCATGGAGGACTCCAGAGATGATGGAATGGGTTGAGGTAGGGATTACCCATTCATATGAATGTTAGATACTTGTTGAATGTATTGTTTATTTATCTATTTTATTTTCCCAACTCCTTGAGGAAACTGGTTTTTCGTAATTTCCATCCAAAAAAGGCGAAGAACTATACGGTATTCGATGTTCTTTCTGTGATTAGCTTCACAAGGATAGATGGTTCTACGATCCTACTATAGGTCGCAAAGACTCGATGGGTAGCTTATATACTCACTATACTGATCCCCTTGTGTTTGTTAGATTACATTTCTTTCTTATAATACCTGTAAATATGGAAACATAGAATGTGGTAATGTTGTTAATAAATGAATAATTATTTAACCCATGGGGTTGGATCTTGTTGGGATAAAATTATGAGGTTTTGATTATGAGAATTCATGGACTCAGTTTTGTTATACTTGTAGGGCATGGATCTTTGTGAAAATGAAAATTTAAAGGAATGTGGAAAATGATGATGGTTAATTAATGTTTTAAGAATTAATTAATGTAATGTAAAATTTATGAAAATGGATAATGTAACTTAATGAATCTCTTTAAAATGGTTGTCTACGTAATGGATATCTAGTCTTAGCAATTAAAGATTGGAGTATGAGATATGTGAGCTACATTTGAGTCTAATACTAGGATATTCCCATAGTCTGGTTAGGAGACATATTATATCATACCCCTGGGATTTCGAGTCCTGGGGGTGTTTTCCCCAACATCTTAGTGGGAGGATGGATGGATAACTACCCCCTTTGACACTACACTCTTATATTCGTAGTTACTTGTGACTGTTTTCAAAATGGTTAGTTTTCCCCATATATGTGTG
Organism: Viscum album; assembly: GCA_963277665.1. Classification (NCBI taxonomy): domain Eukaryota; kingdom Viridiplantae; phylum Streptophyta; class Magnoliopsida; order Santalales; family Viscaceae; genus Viscum; species Viscum album. The sequence continues at coordinate 786,381,447 of OY728146.1, read as the reverse complement.
TAGAGGGCTATAATGGATTGTTGTTATTTTACACACATACACTCTAGATATAGCTTCCTATGGAAAACTATAGGTGTTATGTGTACAGGCTGTGATGGATTGAGAATCCTTACTTGCTGTATAGGATGTAATGTATTGCTATATAATACATGATGTATGATATAAGATATGTGAGCTATGGTGTCTCCCAGAAACCACATGGTTACTTTTGGCTATGTGTATGTGGTGGTTTTATTGATCGAGGTGCATGTTGTGGTGCTTCTCCCAGTTGTCTTTGGGCAATCCTTTTTAGAGAGAGAATCTCATGATGTGAAACATTGGGAAAAGTGTCAAACCAATGGGGTAGGTGTAGGAGTCTACCCTTGATATTCATTATTATATAATATTACCTTGTATGAAATATTTAGTGAGAGTATCCATGGTGAGGCTAGGAACTTACTATACCTATTTAGGTGACGAGTTAGATTCAATTATTATTCACTATAGTTTAGCATGATTTCATTAATTTTTCATAAGAGTCTACAAGGAGGATTTTACTATGTATACTATTATAATCACCCTATATTTATATAAACAATTTTTCTGGTCAGTTGGATAAGGATTGGAGATCAGTCTGGTTACTACTAGCTTGAGGGTTTTGAAGGATCTATTAGTTCTTTGTGGTCACTTCTATTTTACGGTCTTTTGGTTCCTGCAGTCTTCTATATCAGTTGTAATAGTTCTTCATGAAATTACATACATGTACTTTGTTTTATTTTATGCTATTTCCTAAACATGAGGTGGTTGGTTTTTGTCTTATCTCTCTCTTTTACATGTTTTATCTTAGAGGGTAATGCATCCCATTTATGTATTTATTATACCCTATGTGCTAGTCACCAACCCTGAGCCTACTGGAGGTGGGAATCATGTGTCACTATCTCTCTTCTCCCATTTCCAGCCCAATATGGGTACACCTAGTGGTAAGGCAGTCATGACGGAGTGGTATCAGGGGTCTACCTGAGGGATATGATGGAGTTGTAGTTTGGAATAGCTGAGGTTTCATGGGTTAGTTGGGAAACAATTTCATCTAAGTTTGGAAAGTACTATAAACAAGAGAGACCAACTGATACATAGGTATTTAGTTCCCCATATGATATGATTCACATACAATCAAGATTATAGTGGATACTAAACAAGGTGATACTTGTTGTATGTTGGAGACCTAGGAAAGGATCATGTATCATTCATATTTGTGCCTATTTTTCAATCGATTGACATTGGGATAGGTTAACCTAAATTGAATAATATAAAACAATTAATTAATGTTAAAGTCTTCCAAATAGTAGGATTAGAAGCTCTAACTATTTCTCCTTATTCAGGTATGGATCCATATTGACGTCCTCATTAGGTTTGTGAAGAATATGTTCAACATATTGTGCCGGTAGATTTCCGAAGAGTAGAGGTTGATGACGATGAAACATGGAGGATACTATGAGAATTTAAGAACCATAGTCTATAGAAGTATGAGGGTTTCGTTTCAGATTAATTCATAGAAGATTGGTTGGAATTGGTTGAGATAGATTTCAGTTTTATCTAAGCTCAGAAGGAGCACTTTGTATCATTTGTTGCGACGATAATGTGTGGGGCAGTGAGGTAGAGGTGGTTCATGTTACTTGGGGATTATGTAGAGTCGACAGTCTCATGGGAGAAGTTCTGAGACCAGTTCAGGTCCGAGTTTCATTCTTCGACCATGAAGGCGACCAGTCTCTAGGAGCTAATTACCCTTCGTTTGGGATGATCTTGTGTGCGAGAGTTTAGGATGTATTTTAGGAAACTTCTATGATATGCTTTAGAAATATTTTCAGAGGAGGAGTCCAGGGTGAGGCATTTTGAAGAGGCTTTTCATCTAGAGATACAAGTCTAGGTCACCCCATTTATGCTGAAGACATACCTCAAGGTGCTCGCGAGGGTAGAGGTCGTCGACATTACATTCATTAGAATCATATATTCATAAGTGGGGAGTCATTAGGATTCCTCAAAAATCATATATGTGGTTTGGGGTTTCTGGTTTTAGGTAATAAGAGTTTATGATCATTTGGGGGTAGGTCCCAATCCTCAATATCTCATTTCTCCTAGGGTGGTTGCACTAAGGACTATGCCAAGGGATTAGATATTTTTTTTCTTATGCTGACAAATTTCACTAGTGGAGAGAGTTCCATAAATTTTTTAGTTTTCAACATCTGCCAGGTGTTCCACTCTAGGTTCCTCTATTGAGGCTGTTCTAGCTGAGGTAGTAGCAGCATGTTACACCAGATTTGGATCATCAGAGAGAAGATGAGGATGGTAGAGGATATCTCTCCTCATCCTCAGATAATAGATTGTGACCATGGAGGTGGTTGTCAATAGGGTCATAGAGTCATTTGAGTAGGTTGTGGTCATCTTCATACATTAGCGTTTCTAGCTCCAGGCGAGCCAGATGTCATTTGAGGTGACCTTTTCTTGTTTTCTACTTGGTTCCATGCCTTTTTTGATTCCGGAGTGATGCACTCCTTCATTTCATCTATCCCTATCCATTCCTTGGGAATTGAAGTAGAGAATCCTACAATGGCCTTGGCATTGACTACGCCAGTTGGAGGTCGATCTGTCTTGTTTTAAGTATATAAAGACTGTGTGCTAGTTCTAGGGAAACACTACTCTCTGTGGTGATTTTCTATAGTTACAAAAACAACCATATAATGTCATACTCCTCATGGATTGATTGTATTTGGTGTAGGATATTGTGTATTTATTTTAGAAGAAGGTGGTTTTCTTCAATGTTGATGGAGAGGTAGTAGTGTTTGTAGGCGAGTGAGACCCTTAGATGGGTTAGAGGCATGTTCCGTACTAATCATCCTCAATGTATAGGATGATTCTGAGTTTGTTGGAGGTTTAGATGTTGGAATTTCCCTATGTTTTGGAAGAGTACATTGATGTATTTCTAGAGGAGGTTGTAGCATTACCCCCTCGATGAGAGATTGAGTTGATGATCAATCTACAGCTAGGAATGAATCCTATATCGATGTCTCTCTATAGGAAGGAACCTTCTGAGCAGTGAGAGTTGTGTATACAACTCGCTGTTTTTTTGTAGTGCAGTTTTGTTCGGCCAAGAGTGTCACTATGGGGTGCACTTGTTTTTTGTGTGAAGAAGGATGATGACAGTTTGTGGTTTTGTATTAATTATCCCCACTTATACTAAGTGACAATGAATTAACACTATCCTATTCTGTGGAGTGATGATTTATTCAATAAAATAAAGGGTGAAAGTTCAATCTTGAATATTTATTTTTAGTCAAGATATTATCAGATGTGTGTGAATGATGAGGATATCCGGAAGAATTATTTTCATTATCATCATGGACATTATGAGTTCATTGTGATGCCATTCAGTGTGACAAATAATCCAACTATGTTCATGGGGTTAATGAACATTGTGTTTTGTGTGTTCCTAGATAAGTTCATGGTAGATTTCATCGATGAAATACTTGTGTACACTGTGTCTGAGGCAGAGCATGTTGGGAATTTTTGTGCTATTTTGGGAGTTCTTCACTGTGAGAATCTATTTTGGAAGTTTTCTAAGTGTGAGTTTTGGGATCAAGAAGTTCGTTTCTAGGGGAATATTGTATCCCAGTTGGGAGTATCTATGGATCCATCAAATATAGAAGTAGTTGTGTATTTGGAATCCCCTTCGACAGTGGTAGCGGTGTGAAGTTTACATAGTCTCTTAGGCTTTTACATGAGGTTTATATCTAATTTATCATGGGTTGTGAATCCTATAACAACATTGACTAGAAAAGATCAAGCATTCATATGTACTGATCATTTTTCAGAAGCTTTCGAGTATCTAAAGTTGAGGTTTTATAGTGATCCAGTTATTTTTCTAACAGTAGAAAGATTTCTGTTTGAGGTTTTATGTGATGCTTCACATTTGGGGTTAGGTTGTGTTCTGAGATAGTAGATATCAGTAAATTATTATGAGACTTTGTAGTTGCATCCCCGTGAACATAACTATGATACCCCTGATCTTGATATGGAGATAGTGGTGTTTTCTTTAAAGTTGTGGAGACATTACCTCATTGATGAGTGTTTTGTGGTCTTCACCGATCAGAAGAGCCTAAGGTACATTTACTCCTAGAATGACCTAAACATGTAAAAACATTTGTGGATGGAGTTATTACAGGATTATGACTTCGAAATTTCATATACACGTGGAAGGTGTAATGTTGTATCCAATGTGCTAAGCAAGAATTCACATAGTGATGCAGCTCATGAATCAGGTGCTTCTTGGAGAGTGATGGAAGAACATTCCACACTACATCTAGATATGGGAGAATTTGGGGGCAGATGTTGTCTTATTCAGATGATTGTGTAGTCATCTCTAGTGCAGTAGGTGGAGGAATCCCAGTTGAGGGATCATGAGGTGGAGGTCTGGAGGGACTGAGTTATTTGTGGTGAGTCCCCTAATGGTTAGTCTAAGAATGAAAAACACCAGGTGTTATTTTAAGGAAGTATTTTTGTTCCTTTGGCGATGTGTGATATGGTTCTCAGATATCTCCATTGTTTTCTGTTAGTGGTGCATCCGAGTGTGAAAAAGATGTAATGAGATTTGAGTGGTCATTTCTAGTGGCCTAGGTTGAAGCATACCATTGAAGTGTTTCTTTTTTGAAGCTTGGTCTTCTAGAAGGTGAAGGCTGAGCACTGCATTCCTGATGGTTTTCTCCAGCCATTAGATGTTCCTCAGTGAAAGTGGGATGACATATTGATGGACTTTGTTACCATTTTACCTAAAGATCAAGGATGCTATGATGCTATATGGGTAGTAGTGGATAATTTTATGGAAACACTCCACTTTAGATAAATCAAGTATTTAATCATAGTGGAGGTTCTATTGAGGCATTATCTGGAGGATGTGTTGAGACTCCACAGAGTTCATAGGATGATAATTTCTATTCCAGATCCTCATTTTACCTCTAGGGCATGGAGAGGTCTCCAGTATGATTTTGGTTCTCAACTATTCCTTCGCACTGATTTTTATCTACAGATGGATGGTCAGATAGAGAGGACCATCCAGACTCTTGAATACATGTTGTTCTATTATGTCCTAGATTATTGAGATTCATGGATGAGGCACTTTTCACTGGTATAGTTCCATTAAAAAATAGTTTTTACTCCAGTACTAGTATGGTACTCTTTAAATCCTTGTATCGATGACCTTGTTGTTCTTCATTATGATGGATTATGATCGTATAATTAGCAATTATCCAAATAGAACTAGTAGAGAATACAATAGAGTTGGATCAGGTGATTCGTGAGAGGATGATGGCAGTGAAGGATCATTAGAAATCCTATGTGATCCTTGGAGGAGGCCTCTACAATTTGACATCGGAGATCACATGTTTCTAAAGGTGACTCCCCATCGAGGGTAGCGAAGTTTTGTTCATGGAAGTAAGCTTTCTCCCTAGTTTGTTGGGCCTTTCTATGTATTGGATCATGTCAGAGATATGGATTATTAGGTATCACATCCTCCATAGATGATCTAGATACACGATGTTTTCCATGTGTCACATCTCTGTTGTTATCTTCATGAAAACTCTAATGTAATCGATTGGGGAAATATCGATATTGATGATGATGAGACCTTTGAGGAGAGTCCATTAGAGATCTAGGAACAAAAGGATAAGGTGTTTCACGGGTGTGATATCCCCTTTCTTTGTGTTTTTTAGTGGAATGATGGTGTGGAGGAGAGTACTTGGGAATATGAGTTGTAGATACATGTTCAGTACCCATAGATATTTTATGTTTAGATGTTATCTTTTAACCTTGTTCATTTGTTTATTTTAGACCCTTTATATTTATGAGATTGATTTATCTTTTATTCTTGTTGTTCCTTGCCCTCTTTTGATAGGTATCTCCCCTTGGAGAGTGGTTAGGAGCTGGTTGTGGTAGTCATGTGGTTTCATGTTATTCATTTTATGAAACGGTTGAGATCCTGTGGTGGCAAGAGCTCCAAGAGGTATCTCAAAAGGTGGTTCTTCAGACCCATTTTTATGATTCTTCTTAGGGTTGGTTTTGGATTCTCTAGGGATTGAATAGTTTGATAGTTTTCTGATGTAATGGACCAGACCTATCTAAACCATTCCTTTGTTGAAATCTAGTGTTTGAGGTGTTTTGGGAGTTCAAGGTGACTCATTTCAAGAACATTCCAAATATCTAGTTTTCCAACAATACGTCGTTTCACCGATGGGTCCTGAACAGTGAGTCAAGATGGTGAATCGCAATGATTAATCACGAATAGTGGCTCACCGAACATTGACTCACTGAATGGTGACTCCCAGAATGGTAGTTCATTGAATGATCACTCTTCTAATGGAACGTAATCCCAATGGATATTCATCAAATGGTGACTCATCCAAAGGTGAGTCATCCTATGATGACTTGTCCAAAGATGAGTCATCCAATGGTCACTCGTCTATCGGTGAGTCATCCAATGGTGAATTTTCCAATGGCAGTCATCCAATGGTGACTCGTCTAATAGTGATTCATCCAATGGTTACTCGTCCAATGGTGAGTCATCCAATAAAGACTCTTCCAATGGAGAGTCATCCAATAATGACTCTTCTAATGGTGAATCATGAACAATGATTCTAGTTTCCTAAAATTTCCCCCATTTTACATTATCTTTGATGTAAAACACATTCAAGGCCTTTTTTAAGGGATTTACGGCCAATTTGAAGCCCATAAATCCTATCTAAATATTACTAAGAGTCTGGCTTCCATTACTCAGCCAGAACGTTTAAATTTGACCGGATCCTCCTCTAATGGAAAATCTTAACCATATCTAAAATTCTTCTTTGTTTATATTTTTAAATGTCAAAGATACCTTCTTCCCTTGTTCTTACTTCTTGATTTTACTTATTATGGGACACCCAAACTTCATCCTCATATAGGAGTTGTGCATTGTGCTATAGCCTTGGACGATGTTCCCCTTGATGTTTTTACTACTCCATGCACACCCCTTGTTTTGGTGCAAGAAGGAATTGTTAATCCATCATTGATATATGATATGTTCTACTTCCATTCTTATGGTCTATTTGATCTATTTACTGCCATTTCCCATTTCCATGTGACGGAATTTTGTCTTCATGTTTATAATGATGTTTTCTCAGTTCTTGGTTGGTGTGGTGGTGTTGTGTCATCCTCAGGTGGATGCAGTCATTACAGGAGAGGTGATCATGATCCATTGCATGGTCTATTCCCATGAAAAGAACATTAAAAACCTTTTTAGGTAGGGGATTCATTGTTTCTATTTTCATTTATGTGCATCTATAGATATATCATGATTTATCCCCTTGTATCATAACGTAATTGACATAATAATTATTAGAACGTGATTAAAGAATTGGTATCGATCACATAGTGACGTTGTTTCTTTATTCCATGATAATGGTTTGCATCTTATTTTTCTAGATTATGTGATATCTATGACTAGAAAATTTATAACATTTATCTTAATGATAATTGGAAAATAACATAAATATATAATGAATGGATAATTAATGTCCAAATATTTAAAGAGGTATGTTAATGAATCCCATTGCTGTGGTAATTTGATGATAATCAAATTGATGAAGATATGTATGTCTAACTGAATCGGTTGATGAAACTGGAGCATGTTGATTGTTGTTGATAAAAGGATTAAAGGCATGTTAAATTAGTTTTTTAATTATGTTGTGATAGATTGAGAATCTTAATTCTTTGGTTACCCATAGTTGGAACCTATGATAATAAATCAGTTAATTCAAGATGGAATAAGAAATGGTTGTATGAATAATATATAATGCCTTTATAGGGCTAGAGTTTCCTACTTGTTGTAAAGGCCACATGCCTTGTGCTTTGGATCTGTGAGAGCTCATTGTGTGTGAAGGCTGGATGCCTTGTTTAGGGCCATGATCCTAGTTTCTATGTTTATTTCCTTCTATTTGTGATGTGATGTGAGCCTGGGATGGATGTTCCTAGAGGGCTGTTGCGGTATGTGGGGAAGGGAGGCCAGTCGTTGTGGCAGAAATTGATACACAGAGTGGCAAGATGAAACAGTTTATGCATGTGGTTGTTGGGGAGCACACCCGTGATGATGGAACGTGTTGAAGCTGGGCTTACCTATTGTTATGAAAGTTGGATGGATGTTGAATCACTTGTTTTTTTATCTTCTTTACATTCCCCAATGCTTGATGCACCTAATTTTTCTTACCCTCCATCCAAAATAGGTGAAGATACATGGGTATGAAATGTGATTTCAGTGTTTAGCTTCTCAAGGATGGATGAGTCTACCCTCCAATTATTGGTGGCAAAGGCTCAACGGGCAACTCATATACTCCCTGTGTTGAGCCCTTTTGTTTGTTAGCATATAATGTTTTCATATAATACTTATAAATATGAAAATATGGAATGTGGTAAGGTTTTTAATAAATGAATAATGAATTAACCCATGGGGTTGGAGCTTGTTGGGGTGAAATTCTAAGGTTGTGATTCTGAGAAGTCATTGACTCAGTTTTGTTATGCTTGGAGGGAATGTATCTTTGTTGAAATGAGAATGTAATAGAATTTGGAAAATGATGATGGATAATTAATGATTAAATAAATAATTAATATAAAGTAAAAATTATGAAAAGGGATATTGTAACAAAATGAATCTATTTAAAATGGTTGTGTTCTTATATGATATCTAGTCTTAGTAGTGGCGGTTGGGAGTTGGAGTGACGTGAGCAGCAATTTAGTCTCAAACTAGGTTATGCACGTAGTCTGGTTGTGAGCTATATTATATCATACACCTTTTGTGTTTCTATACGCTAATCCACCCTATAGGTTAGGGAACCTGACACCCCCGGGATTCTAAGCCCTAGGGGGTGTTCCCCAACATCTCGGTGGGAGAATGAATGGATAACTACCCCCTTTGAACACACACACTTCTCTTGGATGTTACTTGTGATGGTAAGTAGGGTGATTATCATTCCCCATATATGTGTGTAGATGGATGTATTGTCTTTTAGTTATTTCACACACATACATTCTAGATATAGTTTCATATGGACTACTATAGGTGTAATTTGTATAGGATGTGATGGCTTGAGGATCCTTACTTGGTGTATGGGATATAATGGATTTAGGTATAGTACCCAATGTATAATACACTCTATGTGAGCTGTGGTGGATCTTGAAAACTTCCTGATTACATTTTTATATGTGGATGTGTTGGTTGTGTTGCATGAGGTGCATGTTGTGGTTCTTCTCCCAGGTATCTTTGAGATAGAATTTTTGGAGGGAGATTCTTAGGAAGTGCAACATTGGGGAAAATTATAAAACCAGTGGGGAAGTTGTAGCAAGGTACCCTTGATATTATTTATTATATAATTGTCCCTTGTATGCAATACTTGGTAAGAGTAGCGATGGTGAGGCTGTGAACTTATCATACCTATTTTGGTGATGAGTTAGTTTCACCTGTTGTTCATTTTTCTTTATCATGATTTATTTACTTTTTCACAAGAAACTCTGGGGAGGGTCCTACTGAGTATACTATTATACTCACCCTATATTTATACAAACTATTTCTAGGTTATTTGGATTAGGATGGAGATCTGGCTCGTTACTACTAGCTTGTGGGTTTTGCAGGAGTTGTTCGAGCTTCATGGTCATCGATGTTTTAGTTAATGTTAGTACTTACAATTTTCCTTTTCAATTTTAGTAGTTATTGTATAAAATTACATACATGTACTTGGGTTTCTTTTATACTATAGTTTGTGTAAGAGTTGGTTGGTGTCTATCTTATATCTCTCTTTCACATGTGTTCTCTTAGAGGTTAATTACTCCCATATGTGTTTTTATTATACACTTGATGATATTCTCCAACCTGGGGCCTACTGGAGGTGGGACTCGGGTGTCACTATCTCCCTTCTCCCATTTCCTACCCAAGAGGGGTACACCTTCTGGGGATGGGGTTGTGAAATTTTTCATTTTTACCGTAGTACCTTAGGGATAATGCCCATCGTTGTCTTTATTTAAATCCAATGAAGAATCTATCAACCATAATTTTTTGTTATATGGTAATACTAGAAGTGTATCTCATAATTCATTTAAAATATCCCCCATAGTTACAAATGGATTAATCATATTTTATAATTAGATCAAGGAATTTCATATCCATTTTCATATTTTGAATACGATGGAGACAATTATTAAAAAATTATCTCATAGACTCATCCCACTCCATAGAGTAAATTTCATCATGTTGCATCGTGTTCTTGATGAGTGTCAAATATTTATCTTCTTAAAGATATAAATGATAGACAACAAAAATCACTTTTTCATGTTACAAACAATAAATAAAAGAGAATATATTTTCATTGCTACTATTAAATTGGTATGAAAATAGAGGATCTCTAGAACTACAAAAATATGGTAGATGCTACCTCATGAGGTACTCAATAGAACATTATTACCTACTTTATCATTTGGAAGTTTAACACAATTTATAGTATGATAATGTATGTATGAGAATATCAATGAGATTTTTTATTCCGACTCTCATACAATTCAATTTCTTAGGAGGAAAATCATTGTATTGTCTATTGAATTCAAAATTAACACGATTCCTTTAGGATCTATCCATTATCTAATACCAAAATAATATTTTGAATAAAAATACTCATAGTGTGAAACCACATAATCCTAAATAATCACTTATAGGTTGTCCAAATCATGACACCTTATTTACAATATATTGAACCTTTGGATTAACCTAAGTTTTTTATAGTAATTATTTAAAATTTTCATTATTATTCATAAAGAGTTAGAGAATTTTTAAATCATATCCTTAAGGAGTTTCAAACTAGGTCTACAGTAAGGCCGATTTTTATGTTCCATACAATGCTCGAGTCAAGACTAACCATCCCTTTTTAGAGTTATTTACCCCTAAGTACATCTATTCATGAACCAAATCCTCTTCTAGTATATCGATATGGATCTATATCTAGGAAGAAACTCACTCTATCCTTAAAAAATATTATATGATATTTTCCTATAAATATAATTATCCATATACATATCCCTAGGTATGTCAGTAATATTTTCCAATTATAGTTTCCAATGGTTAAGTAAACCTATATATTGATAAAAAGTAATTTGAAATAGGATTTTTATACATAGATATTACATATCTTATATTTATATTCCTTATTTTACATAAAAACACCCAATGGTATCATAATGGTATAGTGAATATTGAATATTGGAGTCATAAACAACTAGTTAATTTGATTTCTACATCATCTCATAATTATTTCCTCATAACTAACATCATTCATTTACATATAACATGTAATTCATACCAGTATAACCTTGGGAAAAGAAAAATAATAATGGCTGAGATAAAAAGGTCAATAATGGTAAATGAGGGAAATAAATAAACATAACATGATCATAAGATCATGATAACATGGATATAACATATGATAACCATACTGTGCCTATCATAGGTCAGAATATTGAGTCATGGAATAAATATTAGTAGTTCATAAGACATTAATCCTAAATGAATCTAATAACATGAGCCATGAGATCATAAAAATTGCATAAAATCAGTAATTGTATATTAAACATGAGCATATAAAATCATTTCCATAGTATTCAAGTCACATTAGGATTATCATAGTTGATTTGATACACTACCCATGCTGTCATAGTAGAAAAGCCTCACTCTAAATACTATAATAGATGACAAAGTCCAAAAGATAAATGGGTTCACCACTACTCTATTCTAGTTTATCTCATATGATTTTATTTTTTACCCAATTCATTATATAAATATATAGTTCCCACCAATAATATAATTAAAATAATATATACATGTACCAAAAGATAATAAAATAGTAATCATATTAGAAACCATTAAAATAAAAGGGTTTTATAAACATTCAATCATAGAATATCCTATGGAAAATAAATAGTTCTCATCATCATCTCATCATTAAATCATAGAAAAACTCATGTAAAATGAAGAGGCTTTCATAAGCATCAAGTTATTATAAAAAAATCATTAAAAAGAATTAGAATGGTATCCTTGGATCATATCCCTAGTAAATAATATGTAATATAAAATTATATAAAATTATATAGAAAATGATTTAGAGTGATCACATGGAACATTTCTTGATGAAAAATAGACTATCCACTTTGAAAAAAACATTATAAAATTGAAAACATTTTCAATATCCTTTTCTTCAAAATTAACCATGGAAACATAAAAATGAATATTTAAAAATGATTTTAAAATTTTCATAAGGAAAATATCCTCCATAATTAATAAATATTTTTAAACCATAAAACAATTTTAAATTACATTTATTGGAAAATAACCCTTGTAACCAATAAAGGAAACATTAAAAATATTTTAATAATTTCTTGAGTAAAATAACATTTCTATGATATTAAACATTATAAAATTAGAAATTCATGAAATAATTTTGAAATGAATTATTTGAAAATAAACAACAATACATATAAATGATTCTTTGATTAAAATAATGGTCATGATGGAAAGAATTTTTTTTATGATTTACACATCAAAACATAGATTCTATTCAAATATTTGGTAAAAGAAAAACATGTCTTGATTGGAAAATTAAATAATGATTCCTTTTAATTTTTTTAAAAATGTAAAAAATGGGTATCTATTTCTTTAAATGAGAATATGGGGAATGTTAAATCATTTTTATAATGTATTAATACGTAATAAAACAAATTTTCTATCGAAGAGAGAAAAAAATGTTTTTTCTTAAAAACTATATTTTGAAATCATGAGTTCATAATGTGAGGGAAATGATGGAATAAATTTATTCTCATTATAAAACCATAGGAGAATAAAATTCAACACTATCTTGATATATGCACTATAATATCACATCATCAATTGTACAGACATAAACAATCCCAATAAATGATTACATTGTATTGTAAAACCATTACATCTTTGATAACGTTGAATCATAAGACTCATGAAATAATTACATTAAATGAAACATAAAATTTCATTATAAAAAATTATTTTATGATATTACTTGTAAAATAATTTGTATATTAATCTTATAAAATAATATAGGTGTATAACATGACATATGTCTCAAAGAAGGAAAATTGAGAAAAAAACCCTTACATAAAATGTCAAATTCCATCATACATGTTTGAAAATCATGTATAAAAAATATAATATTATTAAAAATAATTTTTAGAAAAATAATATGATGTATCATAATATATATGAGTTACTTATGACTTTTTTTCTTACAAATTTATAAATTAATCCTTGTTAAAATCACATTTCTGGTAATAACTACTTCGTTTTTCATGTATGTTTTGGTCCTATTCCATCAATAATTATTATATCATATCCAAAATGATTAAAATTATATAATTATAATATATATTTTTTTTAAATGTTTTTATAGTATTCAATTAATGTTATATATAATATATATGAGTTGCACCATTAATGGAGACAGTCAATCGAACGTACACATAAATGTTGTTTCCATTTTATCAATGGATAAAAATAAATAATGTAAAATAACATATCACTAATATAGAGTTATTATAATTTCATATATGTCGCATATATTAATTATGTTTATCCCTATTACATTCCATTCAAAGTGTTAGGAAAAAATGAATCACATCGCTTCGAGAGGCAGTAGATTTCCTTACACATGAGTGATGTCATTGTATCTCCCATAGAAATGAATGTAAGATGGTATAAGTGATATGATAAATCTATAAAAATAATTATGTTAAAAACATAATATATATTAATTTATTGTTTTAATTTTACCATCTACGTAAAATAGAAATGAAAAATACATCACATCGGTTCATGAGGTGATAGTCCTCCGTACACATGAGCAGTGATATTGTTTTTAATGGGGTGGGGTGGTAATATTGTACGTGTGAAATTATAAATATATAAATATAATAATATAATAAAAATATTATATATATATTAAAACAATAATTATATACATCTTTGATAGGTGACAATGGAAAATGAATAACATTGGTTCGCCCTATAGTATCCTTTTGTATGTATGATCGAAGGGTTCGTCTCCCATTCGATGGAAAAGGATATGGATATAGGTCATAAAATTAACATAATAAAATATAAGTATAATTTAGATTCTTTTGTTATTATATCATCATATCTTAAGAATATTTTATGTAGTAAGAAAAAGATATAAAATGAAAATGAATGTTTAAGGACTATAACTCTTCTTTGGATAACCTCTATATGTTTACACATAAATCCTCATATGAGGGATTAATAATAAATATAATTCCTCTAGAAAATGAAGAGGTATGTATGAATGTAATCGGTCTATTATTTTTTGAAACAAAGTGGGTTCTTGAAGTGTGGAGAGGATAATTGAGGGAGTGGCCTTTTATAAGTGGGAGAGGTGACATACATGGAATTTCTAAAATTAATAAAGTGTATCCCTCATTTTCACATGCCAAAAGGTTCCAAAATGTTTAATTAGTGAACCAAATATATTATAAGGTCTATATATTTCACGAAAATTGGTGTTTGAGAATATTCAAGGTCATTTTATGCTATATCTTTTTTAGTTTAACCCCAAATAAAACCATTTTAACCATAAATGCGGTATTTAATTTTTAATGTTTTCAGTATTATTTATAGGAAAAATATAATTTGAACTTATTATATAATATTAATTATTATGATTCTAAATATGGAATAAAATGTTTCAACTTCAATTCACCTAATTCATATAATTTAATTTTAATATAACCTTGATGATGTTATTATAAATTTGTTTTCCAAAGGGATTTTTTTTCAAAAGTTTAAAAGTTTATATATTACAATTTAATATTAAATTGATTCCAATGAAATATATTTGTTTAATGATGATAAAATATAAGTAATAAAAATTTTAATTTTTTAAAACTATCATTATAATTTCTTGTAATGAAATTTTTTTTTAATAAAAACCAGTATTTCTCACTATTCAATAAAAAATTAATCTCTTAAGAGATATAAAAATAATCACCCTATAATGTATTTATAATATTTATGAAAAAAATTATTTTCATAATTAAAAATAAATTTTATAAATATTTTATAAAATAATTTTTTATTTGATCACAAAAAAATATATGAACTTTTCAGAAAATTGTGTTTTCAAATGATATAAAGAATTTATCAATAATTAAGTAGTTTTTTACTAATTGGTTAATTTTTTATAAAACTGTTATACATTATATTTAAAATTTTATTATTCCTATTCATGACTCTAATTTTAATTGATAGGTTATAACATCTATCTTAAAAATAAATACAAATAATATATTGTAGTTTGTTAGAACTATGTGTTGCGTGTAATGCAATCTTTCAAAGAAATTAAATTCATTAAAAAATAAAAAACAAGGGCTGTTGTAGATAAAAATTAAGAATGGTATTATTTTATATATCATAATTAAATGAGAATATATTTTATGGATAATTACTTGTAAAAAATGACATGAATAATGACACTATTGAAAGGTATTATTAGTGTAATGTCCCGGTTTCGGGGGCCACTCAACGGGTGCCCCGAACGCGGTTCGCCACTTAACCTCAAGCGTGATTCCCCAAACGCCATAGGCTACCAACTAGCAGCGAGGGCCCAGGTCAAATAGTGGGGAAAATATGCCCTCATTTTTTAGAGTGCAGTGCAGCGGAATACCAAAAAAACATACAACGAACATCGGAAAATGTAAATCATACACAACTGAAATAAACAACAGTAGTGGATATAACCAATAGTAGATATATAATAATGATACATGTCTCAAGTTCTAAGAAAATATCCAGAACATGTTATACATCAATACATAAGACCCAAAAGAAGAGTACAACAAAACAAATCAAGACAGCTGGTAGCTGCATCGCGAGCCTAGGCTAAGTCCCATGCCCTCCTACTCCTCAGCAATAGTCAAGTACCTGTATAGGGACTCTTGCCCCTATCCACACCTGCAGAAACGTAATTTGTTTGGGCCAAAAAACATGACCCAAACAGGGTATGAGAAATAAATTCCCAGTAGGCACCCACCAAAGGCTCGTTTCCAACTGCATGTAAGCATGCAATGACAATGTGCAATAGTTAAGTGCAATAAATTAAGCAATAATGAAAAGTAACTAACTCAACTAGTTATGTTGCCACATTAATATTCTTTTTGATCAGATAATTTAAAATAAAACCTTAGTGAATATTCTAAGCAAATAGCCATATTCCTCAGTCACGTCCAACTCCTACCATCGGGTAAAGAGAAATCAAACCCAAAATATGCCCACAGGCACACGGTATTTGACCATACGCGTAAGAAGTGTCGCCCACAGGCACAGAATCATCTTCCCACAGGCACGGAAGAAGTTTCCCATAGCCTAACTAGTACAACGCCCGTAGGCTAATCACAACACCGCCCTCAGGCTAAACAGGTAATTGGGCAATGCCCAACCTGTAAATATGCAGTAAACAAGAAATTCATCTCGAGGAAATTCTACAATCACTTATTTTAAGGCATACCCTCAGGTATCCTCACCAAACGGCTAAATAGTGAGACACACCCACGAGGTGATTCCGGATCTAAGAAAGGATCCCAACCAGAATTTTAATATCATAACTAAATACATAATCAATTCTAGGTTTTTAATATAGCAATGACCTCAGCCACACGGCACCCCAAAATGGGTTCATGGCACAAAAACGCACAAAACACACAACAATTGGAAAAATTAACACCAATCCACCTACCTTATATGAAAACGAGCACTATACCCGAACTTCGACTCCAGAAACTCCAAAGAATGACGTAGATCTAACGACGAACAAAACCCTCTTAACCTCAAATAACTCCGGTTAGGAGAAAATTTTGTAAGCAACATGCTAGGATAAGAGAGGGCTTACCCATGAAGTTCTAACAAGTCCTTCTGAGTGGAATCAGATTCCAGACGAACACCCGGTGGGTCTTCAAAGGTTTGACAGTCTCTCCCGAGCTCCCTCTCCCTTTCTAAGCCTTCCCTGTGAACAGGGGAGGCTACTACCTGATTTAAGTAAAAAAAGTACATGGCGTGTACTTCCAAGTGCACGGTGTGTACTTCCTCCATTTAACTGCTCCTCTGGCGGTACCGCCACACTGTTCATCCATCGACATGAGTACACGGCATGTACTCTTGAGTACACGGCATGTACTACCGCCCAGCTGGTGGCTGCTCCACCGCCTTACAAATTGGGCATGCCGACTGACTACACGGAGTGTAAAGGACCACTACACGGCATGTAGTTGGTTCCTACATTATTTGTCACCGACATAAATACATGCCCCGTGTACTCATCCCTACATGGCCAGATGTACACGGGGTTTGGAAAAAGTACAAGGCATGTACATCCAAAATTTAGGATTTTTTCCCATTTTCCATATTTTTTAAAAAACACTTAAATAAAAAGTGAAATGACGAAGCCTGTACCTCAAAGAGAAGAACCAGGTTCTTACAAACTTCCCCTAATAGCAATTCGTCCATGAATTTCCCTTCCAAGGGTAGAGAGGATATAGCCGTGAACAACTCCGGCAACTGAGCACGTACATCAGCCTCCTGCACCTAGGAATCATCCTGCACACGATCATGCTGCCATAACACCCGTACGAGAGGAACTGCCTAGCCTCGAAGAACCTTCGTGCTCTTTTCAATGATACGAATTGGATGCTCCTTAAAGGACGCATCATCCTCCAGCTCAACCTCCTCAGGCTGAAATATGTGGGATGAGTCTGAATGATGGCAATGCAACTGAGATATGTGGAAGACGTCATGCATGGCTCGGTACCGCTGCGGTAACCACAACCAATATGTAACCAGTCTGACTCTCTGATGAATCTCAAATGGCCCCACATACTGCGGTGAAAGTTTACCCTGTCTCCTGATCCTATTTTTCCCCATCCTCGGCGAAACTTGCAAGAAAACCTGATCCCCGACCATGAACTCCAAAGGTCGTCTGCATCGATCAACATATGACTTTCGATGAGACTGTGCGGTAGCCATCCGATTATGAATCAGCTGGACCTGCTCAGACGTCTCCGGCACGATCTGTGGCCCCATTAAATTTGCCTCACCAACCTCTATCTAGCACAAGGGTGAATGACATGGCCTACCGTATAAATCCTCGTATGTTGCCATCTCAATAGTCGTCTGGAAGTTATTTTTATAGGCAACATCGACTAAGAGTATATGATTCTACAAAGAGCCCCCAAATTCTAGGACGCAGGCTTGCAACATGTCCTCTAACACCTGTATTGGACGCTCTGACTGGCCATCGGTCTGAGGGTGGTAAGCTGTGCTCAGAAGCACCTGTGTACCCATCTCCCTCTGAAAACTCGGCCAGAAACGAGACGTGAAGCGGGAGAACCTATCATAAATGATAGAACGAGGGACCCCATGAAGACGTACGATCTCTCGGATATACAACCTTTAGATCTCGTCAACACCGAAAGTCTCCTTGATCGGTAAGAAGTGACCTACCTTTGTGAGTCTATCCAAAACAACCCACACGGCATCACTGCCATGAGGTGACCTCGGAAATCCATTCCCGAAATCCATCGCCACATCGTCCCACTTCCACTCTATAATGAATAACTACTGTAACAACCCAGCTGGTCTCTGATTCTCCACCTTCACCTGCTGACAGGTGGAATACTTTGTAACAAAACCAGCTACATCTCTCTTCATACCCGGCCACCAGTACTGAAGTCTCAAGTCACGGTACAACTTGGTAACCCCGATATGAACTACCCAAGATAAAGCATGAAACTATCGCATCAGATCCCCACGTATATCTGCTGGACCCATACTCATCCATGGAAATGAAAAACCTCACCGTCTCCTATCGTCCAACTAGGAGAAGGGTCCACACTTGCCACCAACTCCCGTAGAACAAGGCCTTCTGAATCTGATAGTTGTCTCTTCCTCACTCTATCCAAGAGGGTAGAACTCACAGCTAAAGATGAAAGATAATTCTTCCCCTAACTGTCATGTACCTCCAGATGCATCTCAGAGATCAAAGCCATGAGCTGGCACTCACCACTAGCCTCCTGCACTGCCTGTATCAGAGCCTTCCTGCTCGGTGCATCATCTACTGCATTACCTTTACCAGGTGTGTAGGCAAGCTCAAAATCAAAGTACTGTAGGTATTCGACCCACCTCTTCTGCCTCAGATTTAAGTCATGCTGAGTATAGATATAATTAAGGCTTTTTTGGTCGGTGAAAAGCACAAAATTTCCCCCAAAAGATAATGTCTCCAACAACGCAATGCATATACAACTACAGCTAACTCAATATCATACTCTGGGTAATTCCCCTCATGTGTCCTTAACTACCGAGACCCGTAGGCCACAACTTGGCCGCCCTGCATCAACACTGCTCCCAGCCTAATACCTGATGCATCACAGTAAACATTATAGCTCTTACCTGTCTCTGGGAGTATCTGGATTGGTGCTGATGTCAACCTTCCCTTTAGGTCTTGAAAAGATACCTCGCAATCTTTCGACCAAACAAAATTCACACCCTTCCTAGTCAGACCTTTCAACCGTGATGCTAAGCTGGAGATGTCCTATATGAAACGTCTGTAGTAACAATCCAGCCCTAAGAAACTCCATATCTCGAACACATTCTTAGTATGATACCAGGAAACCACTGCTATCACCTTCTCTGGGCCAAGTGAAACTCTTGCCTCAGAGATGATATGACCCAGGAAGTGAATCTGGTCCATCCAAAAGTGTCACTTTGAGAGCTTAGCATATAGCCGATACTCCCTCAGTGTACTCAATACGATTTGAAGATGGGTGGCATGGTCGTGTCGAGTGTGAGAGTGCACCAATATGTCTTCCATGAATACTACCACAAAAGTATGAATATTTGGATGCAACCAAGGATTCATCAAAGACATGAATACTGATGTCGCGTTCGTGAGTACGAACGGCATAACCGTATGCTCATACAGACCATACAAACTATTGAATGCTGTGAGAGGTATATCAGATGGTCTCACACGTAGCTGATGATATCCTGATCTCAAGTCAATCATCTAGAGCACTCGTGCTCCACAAAGCTGATCAAAAAGATCATCAATCCTCGGTAAGGGATAACGGTTCATAATTGTCAACTATTTCAGCTTCCGATAATCGGCGCAAAGTATGAGGGTACTGTACTCCTTTTTTTCAAAAAGGACCAGAAAACCGCAAGGAGAAGTACTGGGTCAGATAAATCCCATAGCCTGCAACTCCTCCAACTGCCTCTTAAGCTCCTGCAACTCAGGTGTAGCCATCCTATATTGAGGAATGGACACTGGTGCT
Organism: Viscum album; assembly: GCA_963277665.1. Classification (NCBI taxonomy): domain Eukaryota; kingdom Viridiplantae; phylum Streptophyta; class Magnoliopsida; order Santalales; family Viscaceae; genus Viscum; species Viscum album. The sequence continues at coordinate 786,360,993 of OY728146.1, read as the reverse complement.
GCTCCTGGCACAAGATCAATGGAGAAATCCACCTCTCGCTCTAGAGGTAGACCCGAAAATTCATCCGGAAATACATCCCTGAAATGATCAACAATAGGAGGGAATTCTACTTGACAAGTCCCCTAGTCATCTAGATATAAGCTCGCAATCTGGGCGATGACTCCACCTTGCCCACGATGCTCTGGTCCAACTCGACTCGCCTGAACATCCCATTCGCCCTTGTATAAAAACTCTCCACCCTCTGGTGACGTGAAAACACCCTATAATGATAGCAGTCTACAAAGGCTCGAAAGGGAACGAACCAGTCCATCCCAAGAATGACATCATAGCTCGTCATCTCTAGGACATAGAGGTCCCAAAGGAAGTGACACCCACAAACCTCAAGGGGCCCTCCTTGCACTGACGCACGCTAGCCATTCTAGTCCCCAACGGAGTGTCCAGTGTCATACAATCAGAAGATGAAGAAACAAAGAGCCCAAGGCTCTCTAAAACGGATACAAATATGAATCTATGTGTAGCACCCTTATCAAAAAGTACTGAAGATATGATAGAAGCTACTAAAATAGTACCTTTTACTGTAGAAAGTCTGGTATCCTACTCCTGCTGGGTCCGTTGCACTGCATATGGCTGCCCAGTGCCACGACCCTGTGACATAGCCTGGATACCCTGAACTATCCCACCCTTCTGCCTCTGAGATCCTGGTGTGTGGAAACCTCTTCCATGACCACCATATCTTCTTGGACGCCCTGACATATTCCAATTCCCAGACAGGTAAGAAGCAGTTGGTCCTGCTCCTGCTTGGAGAGTCTGCACAGAACCCCTCTCACTAGCCATCGGTGGAAACGCCCTGCAAAAGTGCTGCAGAGGACCCATCCTGCCATATGCTCGGCACTCCACTGGGTCTCGTGGGAACTGTGGACTCTTGTACCCCTCTCTACCACACTGGTAACACATAACCTAGCCACATGGAACATTCTTATGACTGGTACCGCCACCCTGAGAGAATTCTGTCTGTCTCTTCCTCTTGCCAACAAAAAAGTACCAGTAACTGGTGCTGAACCGCTCTGGCCCACACCAATAGATTCTCGAAGGTTCTTCTCTATGATCAACGAATGGTTCAAAATAGAGTCTATAGTAGGAAACCTGATGACATTCACCAGCGCTCTAATGTCACACCGAAAACCATTCTCAAAACATCTAGCTGTCAATGTCTCATCACCCACCAGCACTGGTGCAAAGCACTGAAGCTCTGCAAAATTAGCAGAATAGTCCATCACTGACATAGAGACCTACTGCAGATTCATGAACTCTCGAGATCTATCTACTCTCAGCGTCTCTGGGAAGAAAAATTCATAGAAGACTTTTTGAAAGTCTTCCCACTCCATGTCCCTATGATGCTTTGACTAGGTGGTAACATCCCACCACATCTTGGCCAAATCACACATCATGTAAGTCGCGAGCTTGACCCTCTTCCCTAGAGACATTTCAAGATGCTTTAAAATTGTCTGCATCGACCCCAGCCTAGACTCTGGAGCCTGTGGTCCGCCATCCCCTGAGAACGTAGGCGGATGCTGCTGCTGGAAGATAGGTGTCACCTCGGCCATAGATGTGGCAGCCTGCGGTGCTCCCCGAAAGGTCTGCTTGAATGGAAATAAGCCTTCACAGAACTATGCCTCTGCACCTGTGTCCAGTATAGCTGCTGGTGCCACATCTGGCTCTGCTGGAGGATCAACTGGTAGCCCATGGCCCTACATCCTTGGAGTATTCTTGTTACCGCTTTCCTGGAGAACAACGCGCGATCGTTTAGGCGTCATGACACTAAAACGTTAAAAACATGCCTTAGAACAAGATTATCAAAGACTAAAGATGATGAATCCCAAAAGGGAACATGAGGAATAATGCATTAAAAATTTTCAAAACAAGACTACACGATGTGAATACTAACTACACGGCGTGTACTTGACCTCCCTTCTGCTGCCTGGGTCCTTCTGCACGACTAATCCACACGGCTCCCATTTGAACAAAAACTACACTGTGTGTATGGTGTTATTTCCAACTGCCTGTGTCATCTGTGACACAGCGGACTACTCGGATTGACACTACATGGCGCGTTACACCCGTACATGGCGTGTCAACAACCCTGTTTCCCTGTCACATGGCTAAGTCCACACAGTCTGTCCTCAGACAAGACTACACGGCATGTCCCAAAGGTACACGACGTGTTGAAGGAGAGGTGACATCGACCCATGTTGTTAGTTACACGGCTGATTCCCAAGTTCACACTACATGACGTGTACATTACTGACACGGCTTGTTCTGTGAAGGATTTCACCGACCTGTGTTGTCAGTTACACGGCCAGACTCTGGGTCAAAACTACACGGCATGTATATCTGGTACACGACATGTTTTACCCAAGCTCTTTCCTACCCCGTGTCGCCTCCCACACGGTTTGTGACATGGGAAGAGACTACACATCGTGTACTCAGAGTACAAGGCATGTACATAAAAAGTTCATTTCTCATTCCCGAATAGAAGGCCATACAAGACGTGTTTAAAAATAATACATGGCGTGTCTACAGGGATTCCAGACAGTATGTCTCAGAAACATCTCCAGATCCCAAAAAATACCGAAAACCAACACCTAAGTGTCAAATTCCGACACGTGAGGGGCCATACTCCCCACGAATCAATGTTTGACATCTTATCTATGTTATAACTAATAAAAAGTCAATGATCCAAAAATTCCAGTCAATGGGGGCCCATACTGCCCAAAAACCAAAGTTTGGCGTCCATTCTATAAGCAGGCTTACACAAAATACCCTATAAAACAACAGGTATTTATCAAGAAGCTATCACAACAGCATGTTTTTCAAGCACAACAACTATCAGAACAACATGAAATTTCTAATGCACCAACATGGCTTAGAAACTATGCATGGAATGTGATTTCAAGAATGTGCCTAAATAATGCATGTGATGGAATACCCTCATCCCATCAGGTTTCAAATAAATAGAACCCACAAATAAATTATAACATCAAAATCACAAGTGCGTCACCCAACGGTGAAAATCAAGTCATCTGTAAATTGAAAAATCAGAAAAATTGCAATACGAGGTAAATAGGATTTTCCCTGTACACAGGTTAGCTATGCCCGGGCATAGCTCATTACCAATTATCGTTCTCATCCTATCCCTGACTAAGGCTCCAAGTAGTAAGTCAAAGAAAATAACCCCTCTGATACCACTTTGTAATGTCCTTGTTCTGGGTGCCACTCAATGGGTGCCCCGATCTCGGTTCGCCATGTGACCCCAAGACCGTTTCCCCAAACGCCAAAGGCTGCCAACTTGTAGCGATGGCCCAGTTCTAATAGTGGGGAAACTATTATCTCATTTGTCAGAATGTAGCATAGTGGAATACCAATAAAACATACAACGAACCACAGAAACAGAAAATCATACACAATTGAAATAAACAATAGTATTGGATATAACTAACAGTAGATAAATAATAATGCTACATGTCTCAAGTTCTAAGAAAACAACCAGAACAAGTTATAAATAAATACAGTACACCCAAAAGCAGAGTACATCAAAACAACGAAAAAAAGCTGGTAGCAACATCACGAGCCTAGGCTGGGTCCCATGCCCTCCTACTCCTCAGCGACAGTCAAGTACCTGTATGTGGACTCTTGCCCATATCCACACCTCCAGAAGCGTAATCTTTTTGGGCCGAAAAGCGTGACTGAAATAGGGTGTGAGAAATAAATTCCCAATAGGCACCCACCAACGGCCCGTGCCCAACTGTTTGTAAGCATGCAACAACAGTGTGCAATTGTTTAGTGCAATAATGTAAGCAGTACTGAAAAGTAACTAACCCAACCAGTTATGTTGCCACTTTAATATTCTTTATAATAATTTAATTTAAAATTCCACCTCAGGGAATATTCTAAGTAAACAACCAAAGTCCTCAGTCACGTCCAACTCCTACCCTTGGGTAAAGTGAAATCAAACCCAGAATCTGCCCACAGGCACATGGTATTTTCTCACAAGTGTAAGAAGTGTCACCCACAAGAACATAATCTTCTGCCCTGAGGCACAGAAGAAGTTGACCAAATGCTATGTAGTACAACTCCCACAGGCTAATCAAAACAATGCCCTCAGGCTAAACATGTAACCGGGCCATGTCCAACATGTAAATATGCATTAAACAAGCAATTCCTCTCAAGTAAATTCTACAATCATTTCTTTTAGGGCATATCCTCGGGTATCCTGGCCAAACGGCTAAACAGTGGAACACACCCACAAGGTGATTCCGGATCCAAGCAACTATCCAAACTAGCATTTTAATATCATAACTAAATACCTAATCAATTCTATTTGTTTAATTTAGCAACGGTCTCAGCCACACGACACCCCAAAATGGGTTCATGGCACAAAAACGCACAAAACACATGACATTTGGAAAAATTAACACCAATACACCTACCTTATATGCCAACAAGCTCTATACCCAAACGTTGACTCTAGAAACAACCTAGAACGTCGTAGATCTGAAGAAGAACAAAACCAGCTTATCCTCAATTAACTCACAATATGTGAAGAATTTTTAAGAAACACACTAGGAGAAGAGAGGGCTTACTCATGCGGTTCCAACGAGACTGTCTGTAGCGGAATCAGATTCCAGACGAACACCCGGCGGATCTTCAAAGGTTCGGTCATCCCTCCCAAGCCCCCTCTTCCGTTCTACACCTTCTCTGTGAACATGGGAGTCTACTTCCCTATTTAAGCAAAAAAAAAAACCAAGTACACAGTGTGTACATCCAAGTACACGACATGTACTTACTTCATTTAACTACTCCTCTAGTGGGACTGCCACATTGTTCATCCGTCGACATGAGTACATGACATGTACTCCTGAGTACACGACATGTACTACCGCCGAGCTGGCGTTTGCTCCACCGCCTTACTATTTGGGCCTGCCGACTGACTACACGGTGTGTACAGGACCACTACATGGCGTGTAATTAGTTCCTACACCCTTTTTCACCGACATGGCGACACGCCCCGTGTACTCATCCCTACACGGCAAGAAGTACACGGCATGTGGAAAAATTACACGGCGTGTACTTCCAAAATTTAGGATTTTTTACCATTTTCCATATTTTATTAAAAACACTTAAGGAATAGAGAAAAGAAGAATCCCGTACCTCAAAGAGAATAACTGGGTTCTTACAATTAGTGAAGTGATGACTGAAAAGATATAATTGGGGGTAATAGGAATGTAATTGGTATTAAAAAAATCCATTATCTCATTAATGTACATTAAAAATTTAAATCATATGCCATTTTTTCAATGAAATGATAGGGAATGTTATTTTTATACTCTACCATAATTGAAAAATAAAATAGCTACCAAACATTTTCATATGCATATTCAACAACTGTATTTAAAAAGAAATATTTGAACCTTAGTGTTCTACCACCTCCTAAATATTAATTAGGTTTAATATATACTTGGACCCTATTTATAAATAGTTCATAACATGAATATTTATTTATAATAAGAAATTATAACATTGGTTTTATTTTCTATAGGGTAGAAATTTGTGTTGTTGAAGAAATTAGTTACTATTATTTAGTGTTTGATAGTGTAATACACTCATCCTGATACCCACTCATGTAATTGTTCCATATTATTACATAACCTTAGGTGTTCCTTGCTACACTCAAGAGGTTACTAACTATAATTTAGGATTCACAGAATATAGTTTAGAGACTATAATCTCAGAAATAAAAACATAAATAATAGTAGAGTATAAGAAACAAAATAAATAAAAAAAACATATTATGATAGAGGAAAAATAAAAGGAACCAAATAAATTTAATCATTTAATGTATGGTTGAAATTTCACTAAATTATATATTAAATTTCAAAAAAATAAAGATTATAAGAATCTATAATGAATAAAATACAACTGTTCCAAACCCAATGTTGGTCCCATATCCGGGCTCTAACCCTTCTATCATTCAACAATAATTAATAGGGTACCTTACCCTTTTTGAAACCTACATCCATGAAATATAATAGGGTACCAAATGAAGGTCCAAATACGGAATGAGTACAACTATATAGGGTGACACCCATGGTATCTAAATAATCTAGTCTAAATATATTGTTTAATAAATAAAGAGACAACATGGGTATTAATTAAACAACTAATATGGTAGATAAATAATCCTGCAAACCCTTGGGTTCTCGGTTGACATATGGGGCCAACTGATCTTCCTTTGGCTCTATGTTAGATGTATCAATCAACAGACAGTTCCTATAATATCTTGATGGATCATATATAGCATATCTCAAGTTATTAAACTATCTTCCATGTGAATTATAATGATGATGTTGTGTATATCATCCCATTGTTCACATTGCTAAGGGGAAAGTAATCTTATCATACTGATCTCTATATAAATTCATATGTTGGAGTCATGTATGTTCTCCCCTGGAACACATTACAATGGTTAGTGTTCAGATATCAAGCCATAGATTGACTTATACTAGGAATAATCACCAGTACCATGTATCAGGACACAGTGGGAAAGTCCTCAAGAATTCGATAAATATATCACAAATACATCAATCTATGTATACCATTAAACTTAATTCTTGTGACATGCCTAGTTGGATAATTTATCCCATTAAATTAAAAAGGAATATATTCTCAATTGGAATATTCTATTAAATTTGGATTAATAAACTAAATAAATCCAGGTGATACTCCATTAATCTTAAATTTCTCGCCATGTCACATCAATCAAATTTCTAAATTCACATTGTCAAATCAATTTTTCATTAATCCCATCAGCCAATTCTAAAATTCATGTGTACGTTCATCTCCCAAGTGGCCACAAGCTTAGTCATAATTCGAATAGAATCCATGGAATCAATGGGTGGTAACTATAAGAGTATTCCACTCATCACTATGAATTTACCATTAATTTATGTTGTTTTTTTTGAAATACTATCACAACTACATGTATTTTTCATACAAAAAATATTAAAAAAACTAAATAGAGTTTCTCTAGACCATGATATAAATATAACCAATAAAATGAAAATAATTAACATACATGAATGGAATCATATTCATTATCGCTTCCATCTAATATCATGATATAGAACACTAAGATCTAATTGGATAAAGAGGAACTCTCGCACATTCCCACTGGATTCCTGAAGACTAAGATGGCAATTAATTTTTTATCTCCACACATGATAGGAAATATAGGTTATAAAATAAGATGATCTTGAAATATTTACAAGGTAAATAGGGATATAACTTCTTAAATTCTCATGTTTCCCATAGATGAAAAAACCCATCACCTCGAATTATAAAATGATGAAATACATTATTATGTCATACATCACAATTTTATAGTATAATGTTCTATTCTATAGCACTCTACGAAAATTCATGACTTGTGTTGATTTTATGGTGTCATCCTGTCTAAATCCATTACGACATCACCCCACTTCCCTTACAAAATTGGAAGAGGATGTAATATCCCAACATGACTTTTATGCAAGACCTTGACATGCCAACAAGTGAAACATATATCCATAAAAACAACTACAACCTTTTTTATCCCTTTACACTAGTACTATCTATTACAATCACAACACATTTTTTGACCTATATTTACTACCCATTTTGAAACCTGAAACTCCCTCATTAACTCCTTTCACAAGACAATAGTAACCGATATACATCGCTGGATAAGAAGAACATTCCTGTCACTATGACACTTTCCTAATGGTGGATACCCACCTTCTAATATGTACCTTAGAGCTAATCCATCTAGATCAGAAAACTAAAATCACTCAATATTTTCCAAAAGAATGGGTATAAAAGATTTCATATTACGTGTTACTCTTACCTGGGACTTCTGGACATCTAGATGCATGTCTTCAAAGAGTTACATTAGTCACAAATCAATGAAATATTCCTCTACAGCCTTTGTCTTTGTATCCCAACGGAATAATCAGAAACTATGATTCCATTTCCTGGTGGGTAAAGAAACTCATAGTCCAAAGACTGTAGATACTTGACCCACCTCTTCTACCAGAGGTTTATATCTTGATGATAAATATATACTTTATGTTCTTGTATTCCATGTAAAATATAATACACTCACCTAAAAGATAGTTCTTCTAAAACCTTAGGTCCTATACCACCATAGCTTGCTACATTTAATGAGTAAGTTAATTCCTTTCATAAGGCCTCATCTACCGGTATCCATAAGTAACTACTCGATCCTACTACACTAGAACTACTCTATGTAAAACACTAGATTCACCATTATAGATGATATAATATTTTCCCAAATTTGGAAAAGTGAGGTTCAATGCTGAGGTGATCATTATCTTTATCTTATGAAAATATTGCTCATAAGAATATGACCAAAAAAATTCACCCCATTCTTATCCGACCTAGAAATATATGATAAGAAAAAAGTGTATTTCAGGATAAAATGATCATAATAACCTACTATAACTAAAATTATATGAATATAGAATTCATTATTGGTTTAATCCCAAGATAATATGGCTGCAACTTTCTCCCATTCCACTTCTACAAAAACCTATAAGAAAATATATCCTAGAAGTGCACTCTATCAATACAAAAACTACCTTTAAATATCTTGGAATAATGATAATGATATATCAATGTAATATAGATGATATCAAGATAACGGTTGTGATAATCTACTAAATTGAAGTACACTACGATGTCATCAACATAAAAAAACACAAACTAATATAGAAATGGATAGAAAATTCAGTTCAACAAGTCCATGAATAAATTCTGTTTATTTCTTCTGATCGAACGGTATTACTAAGAACTCATAAAAAAATACCTACTACTAAAGTACATTCCTGGTGTTTTTGAAAATATCTCCCTCAACAAATGCTACCCTAACATCAAGTCGATCGTATATAAGATCATGGAACCTCCCATATAGTCATAGAAATTATCGATTCACAGAAGAGAATACTGGTTCCTAAACATCATCTAGTTCAATCTTTGATAATCTAAAAAATGTTCTTCAGCCTTATTGTAAAAAATAACAGATTAATACCATAGTTATGTACTAGTCCACTTGAATCCCTTTATATTTATACCATTCAACTAAACATTTAAATAATGTATCCCTTCTATTTGAATTTTGTATGGATAGACAAAAACTAGTTCAACTCTCGACACTAACTCAATTGTAAACTCAATATCCCACTTATGTGGTAATTTAGAAAAATATTCAATAAATACATCCTAAAAATGTCTATATCTAGAAGAAAAGTATCATATAACATCCCCCATCATCTAGAATATGTCATACTATTTGATACATGAGACATTCCAATCTGCACTAAATTATTTATGAATGACTAGCATGAGGAACCCATTCACTCTAGTGTGAATAACTACCTCCGTTTAGAGATTGAATGCAAAATATCCTCCAATAATAGCTGATATGATCCTCATATAGAACTATCTGATCTAAACAAATAATCAAACTGAAACCTATCATTGACATCATAAAGGCACCCAAAGGAAACAATAAATATACATCTTTAGGGCACGCTATACAATATTTAAAACCATTTAACAAAACTTCCAATATCTTAACAATGTTTTGAAAAAGTATATGTTCACTCATATAAATATATTGTTTGATAATTTATTGTTTGGACATTATTTTTCAATGATTGATCTCTTTTTTGAGTATCATTGGATGATGGTGAAGGACGAAGGCATTATAAGGATGATGTTTTATGCTATGTATGGGAATAATATGACTATGGATCTTCAATTTGCATTGATGAATTCACCGTCAATATTTATAGGCCATATAAATAGAGTTTTCCATGAGTATTTTGATATTTTTTTTGTCTATTTTAGTTGATGATATTCAGATTTACTCTTAATGTTAAGAAGATCATGAGAACAATCTATGGTTTAATCTATAGATTTTTTCAAAAAATTTAGTTAATGTGAATTTTGGTAACATCATATTCCATTATGTTGGTATATTGTTTATAATCATTCAATAAATATTGATCCTATAAAAATTAATGTAGCAGAAGAGTGTAAAATACTATAAAATGTCACAAAGATTCAATGTTTCTTGGATTAGCAGATAACTACTAGTGTTCTATTAGTTTTTTATCATTCCTAATAAATATGATAACATGAAAATATAAAAAGTTAATATAGAAAAAATAACGTGTTAAATGTGTTAAAAAATAAAAAAGTCCATTTTTAATTCATGGGAGTTTTCCATAAAACATTAAATTGATTGTTTTTTTACTCACTGTAATGATTCTTTGAAGTGGCTTGGTTGTGTCTTAATGAATGTTTACATGGTAATTATATATAATTTATTTTAATTTGCAGTCTATGACCATAATTAATCTACTAATGATCTTAAAACTATAGTTGTGGTTTTTTCTTTAATAAATTTTCGGCACCATTTATATGGTGAATAAGTTAATATATATAATGGATATATAATTATACAGCATATATTTACTCAAAAGTTATTAACATGAGGCATAAAAGATAGTTGGAAATGATAAAGAATTATGATTTCATGATTTCTTATCATCCAGGTAAACGAAAAATTTAGCTAATTCCTTGATTTAAAAAGATAATTCATCATTAACCCCTGTACATTTTTAACATGGACTTTTGGTCAATGATTTAATGAATGTTGGTCAATAAATAGTTCATTCAGTAACTCCCTCACTTTTTGTTTAGTTTTCAGAGCATTCATCATTTTATGATAGAATTTAGAGTGCTGAAAAAGAAAACTATGCTTTGTAGGTAATGGTAGAATTGGTCAAGAAGAGTGGGTTTCTATAATTAAACATTGATAAAGTATGTTATATGAGATCTATAATGAGGTTGGGTATGCTATGTGATTAGAATTTCAAGAACAAATTGACAAGTAATTCTTATAGACATCCATTTTATATTTATACCTACAATATTAACATGTATATGGACCATATTGAGTATTTTTCTCTTGTTGGAATGAGGAAATATATTATGAATTTTAATATTATATATTTTAATTTTCAATAGGATAATGTTGACCAATAACCAATGAAGGGGATTCATTGGCATTTTTCATTTCTTTAATGGAAAAATAGAATACATCTATAGAGTTACTTGTGGTATTACTAAATACAAACCAAATTAATAATGAAATTTTTGATATTCTTAACCACATGACTAAATTTGTGCATTTTCATGCTATTTGAGATATTATATCATTAGATCGACATGTTATACTTTATCATAAAGAGGCAGTCATACTAAATAGAGTCCCTATTTCTAATGTATCATTTCACAATCCCAAATTTAACTCATATATTTTGAATAGACTTTTAAAGTCAATGGGTACTAAATTAAATTTCTATATAGATTTTCATCCTCAATTTGATGGATAATATGAGTGAAAAAATCAAACATTTAATGAAATGAGTTATGTTTAATAATTGTATTCTCAATGATGTTGTTATGATCATATTATAATGTTTTATTTTTCTTATAATAATATTTTTAATTCTATAATTTATATGGAATATTTTGACTCATTATTTAGAAAATGGGGACAATCTTTATCTTGCTAATAAAAAGATGGTGAAACGATGATGTTTAAAATTGATTTGGAAGAATATATGGTTGAGAAGGTAAATATTATTCAACACCATGTGATAATAAATTATAGTAGGAAGAAAGGTTATATAAATAACTAGAGTAAAAATTTAGCATTTATGGTAGTAGGTCATCTTTTTCTTAGTCTATCTCTTTGGTAAATTGTAATTATTTTCTATAAAGGGAAATTAAGTATTTGGTATATTGGAAAATATTAAATTCATGAAAATTTATCATTTATTTAATACCAAGTGGCCTTACATTTGAGTTTATCTCATGTACATGATGTGTTTCTAGTTTAATTATTAAAGAAATATGTACCTAATGAATCTCATGTTTTGAGACATATGGTTATAAAATTGAAATAGAATAATTACTTTGAAAAAATATAGATTAAATTTTGGATAAAAGGATCTATTACTAATAATCAAGGAAATTCAATAGTGTAAGGTTCTTTGAAAAAATTAAATAATTTTAGACACTATATGTTAATTGGAAAATGTAATGATGGATTAATTCCATAAAAAAGTTTGGTAATGAATAAAATTTTAAGGATAAAATTTCATAAAGGGGTAAAGAATATAAAAACCAAATAAATTTTATTGATAAAAAATTATATTTTTTATTAATAATAATGAGTCTATTTTTCGGTTTCGTATTCACTAGAGTAATTTAATACAATTTATCAATAAAATAAAAGGAATAGTTATTGTTTGAGTAAATTGTTTTTCCATGTATAAAATGGAATTATTTAAAATATAAATCTAGAAATTTTTTAAATTTAATAATATAAAAATATAATAATTCTATGATTCATCAAATCTAATACAATTTAAGGTGTTTTTTTGGTATTTATATAAAAATTGTATACTTGGATAAAAATTAAAAAAACATATTTTTATAACAACTATAGTTTATTTTAATTTAATTAAGAAGTTAGAATATATTTTTATAAAAACTATAGTTTATTTTAATTTAACTTCAAAATTGAATCTTTTTAAATTAATCTAAAAGTGACTGAAACTTACAAGAATAGTGGAAGGAAGAGGAAGGTTAAGAAGTTAATGTCAGAGGCGAAATAAGGACAATTCCTCCACATTCTTATGTTTTGTTGTATTTTCTTCTTTTTGATAATTCTTTAAATTATAAGGGAATTTTGGCTATTCTTTATACATTTGGTTATTTAGTACTAATTTAGCAGGTACCATATTTTTTTCCCTATTTTCATTATTAATTTTTGAAAATCACAAAGGGGGAGAAAGGAATGATTAAAATAATCCTAAGTAAAAAAAATATGACTGTTAGAGGGGGGAGCAAACTGTTAGGGAAGTGCCTATAAATAGGAGCTCATTTGAATGAGATCAATACACTATTTATCACTCTAGAGATTTCATGCTTCTAAAGTGATTTCTAGAGAGAGAGACTATCATGCACTGTGTGTACTAAACATCTTGTTTAGATTTCATTGTGCATCTCTAATTGTTGCTGTGTACAATCAAAGACTTACAGGGATAAGAAGATAGAGGTGCTGACTGCCTTAATGTTCTAGGACTTCTGTGGATAGGAAGAAAAAGGTTCCAAATACCTTAATGTTCGAGAGCTTGTGGGTATAGCAAGAAAAATTCTAATATTTCAATCGAAGGATTACCCTCGTGTGGGTATGATAGACTTTCTTAAATGTATAAATCAAGGGACCTTTATCCAAGGTCTTTGGATACCCTTATCTTTAGGTTAAATGTTTTCATACTTGTTACTTGTTTTGTTTCATATTTATTTCCTATGTATTTTGATAAAGGACGAAAGTATAACCATTATATAATTTCTTGTTCTTTTGTATACTATGATTAGTAATATTATATATGGTTTAAGGTATTATCTTTTCCTTGTAAACATTTCAAAAGTTCCATTTTCGGAACCACATTTCTAGAACATAGAAAGTGTGCATAACTAAAAGAGGTCTTGTGAATTGACCTTGTTTTACATTGGTAAACACAGTATTCCTTAAGGTTAAAAACGAATGTTTTTAAACTTAAAATTCACTCTACCTCTTGTAATTGAGCATCTATATTCATATTTTGATCCTACAAAAAATATCCTAGACCATAGAATCTAATAAGAAATATTTATATAAGAATATATTTTTCAGAAAATAGTAATACCATCTATAAAATTATATTTTTTTGAATGAGTATACAGGATTTTGGTAATCTATCAGAATAGGAAGTATGATTCTAATAACGGAATTGAGGAAATTTATAGGAAGTTGGGTGGGTAAATTATTTTATTAATGGAAATTGGAAAGGGGAAATATCCATTAGTAATATAACTATCTAAAACCAACCTCATCTACCCTTGATCTAAGTACCCAAGCCTATCCATGATATGAATAGAGGTATGTTCCTAATTATCCTTGATTGGTGACAAGATCCAATGAATCAAGTATGAATCAGTGGAAAATATTTCACCCAATTAATCAATATTTAATATCAAACACCACTAAGAAATCTACCATGGATATTTTATACATTTGATGGAAATATAACATAAATAATAGTATCAAAATATAAGATAGACCAAACATTTCCTAAGAAGAAATAAAAATCCCACATAAAAAATTATAAAATAAATAACAAAACAAAATATCCCAAAAGGATTAGAATATAGTTTGATAAAATATAATAATTATGAGATAGATGATACATAATTGATACCAAAATAAATGAATGCGAAAAGAATTTGCATCCACTAATATCTATGAGAATGTTGGTGAACCATTTTTGATGATTTTATATTTATTAGAAATAAATAATAATGTGTGAAAACTATTATGATGATCTTTACTGATAAGACATGTTTTGTTAGTGGAAGTATTGTATTCAATAAATATATAGGGTTGGTTATTTTATATCTTTTGATAATTTTGGATAAGGAAATGGTGGTTTCATCTATATGCTTCCTAACTAGAAATGAAATGAATTGATGTTGATGAATTGGTTGGAGGACGTTTTTTGATGAGTTGAAGTGATTATGAAGTCATGGAGTTCTAGAAATGTGGGGATTAACAAGTTTGAGTGAAATCATGAATTTTCCAAATTCACATACGTAATTTATCTAAATATATATTTATGAAATTGATTGTAATATATACCTATAATTAATGTATCAAAATTCTAGAAATAGTTGAATATTCCATTGCTGTCGATTCTTCTATGTAGGTGAATTTATAATTCATAATGGTACATTGTTTAATGTATGGGGGTGTTATGACATAACTGAATGTTATTGAGTACCTGAATTGAATAACATGTGAGAATTGTTTTTCCATATACAAATGTCTGATATATGATAATGGAGGCTGATGCAATTTATTTAAAAAATAGGTATATATTATAAAAAAACCACATATCAAACTTTTTATTGTTTACAAGATACTTAATGGAATTTACTAATGTAAAAAAATAAAAAATCTTAAATGGTAATTTCACTTATGTACTCAGTTATTTTTTTTGTGAGTTTCCATATTTCAAAATAAAAATGATTCACAAAAAAATAGTTGATGAATGTGTGATTATCTTAATCAATAATACATTTTTATCAAACTAATGATCATAACATAGGATTAGATCAAAATTGATTAAATATATTTTATAGAAGCTAGTAGTGCTAAGAGGAGTTCTCCATGACACATAAAATAGTACCACAACATGTGTGTGCACACCAAAGGAGAGTTCAATGAATTATACAATATGATCAACATCACTATTATTATATGGATATCTCAAGAAAAAAAATCCATAGACTTATTAAAATTTTAAATAAATATGTGGCCTATGATACTTAAAATATCATAAGGGATAAAAAGTGAATTCTACAACATATCATTCATGTTCTTTTTAATACATGATTTAAATATGTTTTTTATTTTTTAATTAGTCATTAACATTTATTGACAATTAGGAAAATTTAAATAAGTAATTTTGAAATGATATTCATGAAATATTTAGTGAATATAAATACAATGAAATGTGATGGAGTAAGTGTTGTGAATTCTGTAGATAAAACAACATATATAATGTGACATGAAATAAAATCATTCAAGAACAGATATAAAACATTATTACACATAGAAGAAGAAGGGGAAAATGTTTATCATTTGAATACCATATGGAGGGTCATATTCTCAATAGATACCACTCTTTATCAATGGTAAAATTTATAATTTTTATGTTATAATGTAACTAGTTGGTTCTAGAATGTTATATGAAATAAATATCATACCCTATCTCAGGTTGCTAATGATTATAATAATGGGACTATGAGAATAAGAAAATAACCAAAAATCATTAAGGATGTAGTCATACACAATCATACGATCCTTATTATCAAATATATTGCGTATTTATTTATTACATCGATGAAAATCCTAAAAGAGAACTGTCGAATTAGAATAAGAGTTGAATGGTTTTTAATTATGTAAGCACATTGAATCACCCCTACCCACTCTCAGTGTGTTTCAACCATCATGTAATGAATCAATTTCTATGAAAGAGGGTTCACACTCCTTTAATCATATACTAGATATGGATCAACACAATCTTGTTAATAAAAAATGTATCACAATGTTTTATTAAAAAGTATTTCTCTTTTTGAAAGAGATAATGGATACCTATATTCATTCAACTAGGCTTTATGTTCACGATTCAATTCAATATTCATTCAGTATCCAAGATGAAAATTCATTGTGGTCTATGATAAATAAAATAAACATTAAAAATGATGAAAAGTAGTAAATTTACTCTTATCATAATTTTTAGAGAAGGATCCATCAAAGTCAATGTTATCCAAAATATGAAAAATATTTGGAAGAAGATTAATAAAATTTATGATGAAAATAAAATGTTGAAATAAATAAAGATATGAATTTTTCAAAAATAGTTTGAATATGTTAGAATAAATGAGGTTGAAACTATTTATATGTAATTTATATGGGTAACATGGATTTTGAGCACAATTAGATGATTTAGATAATTTTTTAAGATTATAATATTGTATAAATGCTAATAATAATCCTACCATTGTTTTTTCATACCATGATATCAACCCAAAAAGATAAAAATAATGATTATTTGCCAATTAATTAACCTCCCAATGATTCTATTAATTATGAAATGATAAGTGGACCAGTTTATATGAGAAACAATATGTAAGAAAATGAAATTTACTTTAAATCCATTTAGGTTATACATATTGATGTTAAAGTATATACTCAAATGATATAGAATATATATAATACTATAATGATACTCTTTATCTCATGTTAAGAAATATTACATGATTATTAAGTGGTGCATATCGAGGTAATATTCATTTAAACTATTTTAACAATGTAAAGGATAGTCATTTATCTACTAATTTTCCTATGATATTTGAATGAAAAATGATAATGAGGAAGACTCTTGGAAAATTATTTCAAGATATCACTCAACTATACAAACAAAATGGAAGAATATGTATCTCTATGTTCCTTTATATAGAGTATTCTAAAAATGGAAGATGATGTGGATGATAGCAAAGAATATAGTGATGTGGAAGATCTGAGATATATATGTCAATAAGTAAACATAGAACATAAATAAGAAGAGTTTAACTCCTCAGAAGTTAAATCAAAAAACAATAGTGATTATACAACAAAGGAAGGATAGACTGCCAAATAATATACCATGATAATGTAGATAAAGATATATTTAAAAGAAATTAAATGCTGAGATATGAAAACACTTGGGTGAAAATGGATCAGATATGTAAAGGCATAAAATAGAACAAAAATATAATATTGAAAAATAAATAGAGATTTAGAATCTTGATAGTAAAAATAAATTCAAAATCATTGAAGACATGTCCTCCACCATAATCTTATGAGATATTAAAATTAATACACATAGAAGGAATAATGATGAAACAAATAGGATAAGGGAAATGATTAAATTAAAAAAAATTATATTCAAGATCAAGTAGAATGCTCCAATAAAATTCATCGAGATACTACTAAATGATAGAATCGAGATATAAAAATAGAAATTCATATCAAATATTTATTGGGAAATGAGAAAGAATATACTTAAGGTGCACATTATATATCACAATATAGAATGACTGAGTTCCATAAATAATGAATAAAAACACATAAAATATTAAAAGAGTGAATTTCATAAAAAATTCATTCATCAGTTATAAATCTAAAGGAATAATAGGACATGAAAATTATAAATTATCAAATCATATATGGGATATAATAAGAGAAAGAAAGAAACCCATTTAGTAGTAGATATTCTATTATGTTTGAATATTTTAGGGGTCCTATTGGTGTTGTGGAATGTTTTTTAATTCGAAATATAACTAATATAACAATAAAACTCTTCCAAGACTGATAAAAGAGTATGAATTATGGTGAATAGGGTAAGTTCATGTGAAAACTCAACTAAGACACAAACAGTTTTAAAAGATGATTGATGTTAAAAATTGTTTTTAATACATGAGAGTGTTGTATATAAGATTTTATCAAGAAGGACATACATCATATGTGTGTATTGATATCTCCCTTACTCAATTAGGTATTTTTTAAAGTTTTAAAAACAAAAAGAATCAAATATAAATCTTGTAGTATGAAAACATTATTTATGTATATTTTAGAGAATTTAAATCTATAAAAAAATGGATTATGGGTTTTGGGTGTTCATATAACATTATATTGATATAATTTTTTTTTAAAAATATTTTAAAAAGGATGGAGGAGCCGGGACATTTGGTAATGGTAGATATCTCATGATAAAAGGTATTATAACCTAAAACATTTTCATAAGACAAATTAGTTTAGATAGTCTATTATTTTGGGATAGAATTTTAAACATCCAATTTAGTGTATCATGGAGATGTGATTATAGAAATTATTTCATCATAAAAAAGGATGTGTAATTAAAATAATGATTTACAAAGCTATTTTTCCAAGAGGTTAGAGAACCCTAATAAATTTATTTTAAATTTATAAAGAAAAATAAGGATGATACTTGTTAAAATATCCAGATAATATATAATGGTATAGAAGGTTGGGCCACCTTGGGAAAAAGAAAGTGAAGATATTGATTCAATAATATTTTTTTGAGAAATATTCCCTTCATAAAATTGAAATCTTCCACCATTTTTATAACTTGAAAAAAGGATTGATGGTGATTAAAACACTTAAGAGAGTTCAAATTAAAACCTTAAAGAATCTGGATCTAATTCATTATAATGTATTTTGACCTATGAATAAAAGTTTTATAAGTGTAAAAATATATTTTGCCACATATGTATATGAAATCCCAAAGAAGACTAGTATTATGAACATGTATCATAAATCAATACCCCCTGATATATTTAAGATATTTTGAAGTCATATAGAAAAATAAATAGATTTGTACATAAAGATGTTATGACTAGTAAATTGAAACAAATAATATAAAACCAATTTTACTAAATATGTTGACAATAATAAAATCATACAAGAATTTTTTGATCAATATACTCTAAAATAATTTAGTGTCTAAATGGAAGAATGAGAGCATAGTTGATATATCCAAGACTGCACTGATAGAGCATAAAACCTCAACGTATTTTTAGCTTTAGGATATCACAACTGCATGAATAATTAAAAATAGTATTCTCATAAGTCCATACTCAGACATAAATCCATATGAGTTTCTGTTTAAAAATGTAATAAATGTATAACATTTAAAAGTGTTTGGTTTTCAATATATTTTCCAAAGAAAGAATTAATATGGAGGTATTTTTTATGATAAAGATGAAGATGATGTTTTTCTATGATATAAAAGAAATTAAAAATTATTATAGGTGTTATAATAGGAAAAATGAAATAATAATTGATAATGATTATGTAATAGGATTTGAATATGAATAAGGTACAATACATACTATATTTGTATATAATGAGGATGATATTGTCATATTAGAACTAGTTGATGAAATTACAGAAAGCACACCGAATCCAATTGATGATACAAATTCTATTTTTTAGGCAATAAATATGGAAAAGGGAATTCTATGTATAAAAATCATATAATGAGAAAAAAATAATGGTTAAAAATATTATTGTTGATTTGAATCGATGAGTTCAAACAATAAGATAGATAATTGAAACTTTTGATACTTGTAATTGATCGAAGGCTACACCTCAGATAGGTGAGGTGACATTTCAACCCAAGTAGTGGATCCAAGCTATGAATGATGAATTTAATAAAGTTTTAAAAAATGATACATGATATATTTTTACCATACCGAGATAAAAAATATGATTGGATAAAAAAAATTTGTTTCAGAAACATGATTGATGAGAATGGTTAAGATACATGAAACATCTTGTTTAGAGGAGGGAGCCAACTGTTAGAGAAGTGCCTATAAATAGGATCCCATTTGAACGAGCTCAATACACTATTGATCACCCTAGTGATTTCATTCTTTTGAAGTGATTTCCAGTGATAGAGACTATCATGCACTGTGTGTACTGAACATCTTGTTTAGATTTCTTTGGGAAACACTAATTGTTGCTGTGTACAATCGAAGACTTACAGGGATAAGAAGATAGAGGTTCTGACTGCCTTAATAGTCTAGGACATCCGTCGATAGGAAGAAAAAGGTTCCAACTACCTTAATCTTAGAGAGCTTGTGGGTATAGCAAGAAAAATTCTAATATTTCAGTCTAAGGATTACCCTAGTGTGGGTAAGACAGAATTTCTTAAAAGTATAAATCAAGGGACCTTTATCCAAGTTATTTGGATACCCTTATCTTTAGGTTAAATGATTTCATACTTGTTACTTGTTTTGTTTCATATTTATTTCCTATGTATTTTGATAAATGAAGAATGTATAACCATTATATAATTTCTTATTCTTTTCTATATTATGACTTGTAATATTATATATGGTTTAAGGTATTATCTTTTCCTTATAAACTTATCTAAAGGTCTATTTTCAGAACCACATTTCTAGAACCTAGAAAGATTGTATAACTAAAAGAGCTCTTGTTAATTTACCTTGTTTAACATTGGTAAACACAGTCTTCCTTAAGGTTAAAAACGAATGTTTTTAAACATAAAATTCACTCTACCTCTTGTAATTGAGCATCTATATTCAAATTTCGATCCTACAAAAAATACCCTAGACCATAGACTCTAATAAGAAATATTTCTATAAGAATATATTTTTAAGAAAAAAGTAATACCAACTATAAAATTATATTTTTTTGAACGAGTATAGAGGATTTTGGTAATCTATCAGAATAGGAAGTATGATTCTAATTTCAGAAATGAGAAAAATTTTAGGAAGTTGTGTGGGTAAATTATTTTATTAATGGAAATTGGAAAGGGGAAATATATCCATTTGTAATATAACTATCGCAAACCAACCTCATCTACCCTTGATCTAAGTACCCAAGCCTATCCATGATATGAATAGAGGTATGTTCCTAATTATCCTTGAATGGTGACAAGGTCCTATGAATCAATTATGCAACAATGGAAAATATTTCACCCAATTAATCAATATTTAACATGGACCACCACTAAGAAATCTACCATGGATATTTTATAAATTTGATGGAAATATAACATAAATAATAGTTTCAAAATATAAGATAGACCAAACATTTCCTAAGAAGAAATAAACATCCCACATAAAAAATTATAAAATAAATAACAAAACAAAATATCCAAAAAGGAGTAGAATGTAGTTTGATAAAATATAATAATTATGAGATAGATGATACATAATTGATACCAAAATAAATGAATGTGAATAAAGTTTCATCCACTAATATCTATGAGAATGTTGGTGAACCATTTATGATGATTTTATATTTATTGGAAATAAATAATAATGTGTGAAAACTATTATGATGATCTTTACTGATAAGACATGTTCTGTTAGTGGAAGTATTGTATTCAATAAATATTTATGGTTTGGTATTTCCTATATTTTGATAATTTTGGATAAGGCAATTGTGGATTCATCTATATGCTTCCTAAATAGAAATGAAATTAATTGATGTTGATGAATTGGTTGGAGGATGTTTTTTGATGAGTTGAAGTGATTATGAAGTCATGGAGTTCTACAAATGTGGGTATTAACATCTTTGAGTGAAATCATGAGTTTTCCATATTCACATACGTAATTTATCTAAATATATAGATTTAAGTAATAGATTCTACTATATACCTATAATAAATGTATCCAAATTCTAGAAATAGTTGAATATTACATTGCATTCGATTCTTCTATGTTTGTTAATTTATAATTCATAATGGTACTTTGTTTAATGTATCTGGATTTTATGACATAACTGAAGGCTATTGAGTACCTGAATTGAATAACATGTGAGAATTTTATTTTCATATACAAATGTCTGATATATGAGAATGGAGGGTGATGCAATTTATTTAAAAAATAAGTATATATTATAGAAACACCACATATCAAACTTTTTATTTGTTACAAGATACTTAATGGAATTTACTAATGTAAAACAAATAAAAAATCTTAAATGGTAATTTCACTTATGTACTCAGTTATTTTATTGTGAGTTTCCATATTTCAAAATAAAAAATATTCAAAAAACAATAATTGATGAATGTGTGATTATCTTCATCAATAATACATTTTTATCAAACTAATGATCATGAAATAGGATTAGATCAAAAGGGATTAAATATATTTTATAGAAGCTAGTAGTGCTAAGGGGAGTTCTCCATGACACATAAAATATTACCACAACATGTGTGTGCACACCGAAGGAGAGTTCAATTAATTATACAATAGGATCCACTTCACTATTATTATATTGATATCTCAAGAAAAAAATCCATAGACTTATTAAAATTTTAAAAAAATACGTGGCCTATGATACTTAAAATATCATAAGGGATAAAAGTGAATTCTACAACATATCATTCATGTTTTTTTTAATACATGATTTAAATATTATTTATATTTTTTAATTAGTCATTAACTTTTACTGAGAATCAGGAAAATTTAAATAAGTACTTTGGAAATGATATTCATGAAATATTTAGTGAATATAAATACAATGAAATGTGATGGAGTAAGTTTTGTGAATTCTGTAGATGAAAAAAGCATATACACTGTGACATGAAATAAAATCATTCAAGAACAGATATAAAACATTATTACACATAGAAGAAGAATGGGAAAACGATTATCATTTGAATATCATATGCAGGGTCATATTCTCAACAGTTACCACTCTTCATCAAGGGTAAAATTTAATATTTTTATGTTATAATGTAACTAGTTGGTTCTAGAATGCTATATGAAATAAATATCTTACCCTATCTCATCTTCCTAATGATTATAATAATGGGACTATGAGAAAAATAAAATAACCACAACACATTAAAGATGTAGTCATACACAATCATACGAACCTCATTACCAAATATATTGCGTATTTATTTACTAAATCGATGAAAATCCTAAAATAGAACTGTCGAATAAGAATAAGAGTTTAATGGTTTTTAATTATGTAAGAAAATTGATTCACCCCCTACCCACTCTCGGTGTGTTTCAACCGTCATTTAATGAAACAATTTCTATGAAAGAGGGTTCACTCCCCTTCTATCATATACTAGATATGGATCAACACAATCTTGTTAATAAAAAATGTATCACAGTGTTTTATTTAAAAGTATTTCAATTTTTGAAAGAGATAATGGATACCTATATTCATTCAACTAGGCTTTATGTTCACGATTCAATTCAATATGCATTCAGTTTCCAAGATGAAAATTCATTGTGGTCTATGATAAATAAAAGAAACATTAAAAATGATTAAAAGTAGTAAATTTACTCTTATCATCATTTTTAGAGAAGGATCTATCAAAGTACATGTTCTCCAAAATTTGAAAAATATTTGGAAGAAGATTAATAAATTTTATGATGAAAATAAAACGTTGAAATAAATAAAGATATGAATTTGTCAAAAATAGTTTGAATATGTTAGAATAAATAAGGATGAAACTATTTATATGTTATTTATATGGGTAACATGGATTTTGAGCACAATTAGATGATTTAGATAATTTTTAAAGATTATAATATTGTATAAATGCTAATAAGAATCCTACCATTGTTTTTTCATACCATGATATCAACACAAAAAGATAAAAATAATGATTATTTTCCAATTAATTAACCTCCATATGATTTTATTAATTATGAAAGGATAAGTGGACTAGTTCATATGAGAAACAATATGTAAGAAAATCAAATTTACTTTAAATCCATTTACGTTATACATATTGATGTTAAAGTATATACTCAAATGATATAGAATATATATAAGACTATAATGATACTCATTATCTCATGTTAAGAAATATTTCATTACATGTAAGTGGTGCATATAGAGGTAATATTCATTTAAACTATTTTAACAATGTAAAGGCTAGTCATTTATCTACTAATTTTCCTATGATATTTGAATGAAAAATGATAATGATGAAGACTCTTGGAAAATTATTTCAAGATATCACTCAAATATACACACAAGAGGGAAGAATATGTATCTCTAGGTTCCTTCATATAGAGTATTCTAAAAATAGAAGATGATGTGGATGATAGAAAAGAATATTGTGATGTGGAAGATATGAGATATATATGTCAATAAGTACACATAGAACATAAATAAGAAGAGTTTAACTCCTCATAAGATAAATCAAAATACAATAGTGATTATTCAATAAGTAAGGATAGACTCCCAAATAATATATCATGCTAATGTAGATCAAGATATATTTAAAAGAAATTAAATGTTGAGATATGAAAACACTGGGGTGAAAATGGGTCAGATAAGTAAAGGCATAAACTAGATCAAATATATAATATTGAAAAATAAATAGGGATTTAGAATATTGATAGTAAAAATAAATTCAAAATCATTGAATACATGTCCTCCACCATAATCTTATGAGATATTAAAATCAATTCACATAGAAGGAATAATGATGAAAAAAATAGGATAAGGGAAATGATTAAATTAAAAAAAATTATATTCAAGATCAAGTAGAATGCTCTAATAAAATTCATCGAGATACTACTAAATAATAGAATCGAGATATAAAAATAGAAATGCATATCAAATATTTATTGTGAAATGAGAAAGAATATACTTAAGATGCACCTTATATATCACAATATAGAATGGCTGAGTTCCATAAATAATGAATAAAAACACATAAAATATTAAAAGGGTGAATTTCATTAAAATTTCATTCATCAGTTATAAATCTCAAGGAATAACACGGGAAGAAAATTATAAATTATCAACTCATATATGGGATATAATATGTGAAAGAAAGAAACCCATTTAGTAGTAGATATTCTATCATGTTAGAATATTTTAGGGGTCCTATTGGTTTTGGGGAATGTTTTTTTATTCGAAATATAACTAATATAATAATAAACCTCTTGCAAGATTGATAAAAGAGTATGAATTATGGTGAATAGGGTAAGTTCATGTGAAAACTCAACTAAGACACAAAAAGTTTTAAAAGATGATTGATGTTAAAAATTGTTTTGAATACATGAGAGTGTGGTATATAAGATTTTATCAAGAACGACATACATCATCTGTGTGTATTTATATCTCCCTTACTCAATTAAGTATTTTTTAGAGGTTTAAAAACAAATAGAATCAAATCTAGATCTTATAGTAGGAAAACTTTATTGATGTATATTTTAAATAATTTAAATCTATAAACAATTGGATTATGGATTTTGGGTGTTCATATCACATTATAAGTGAAATAATTTTTTTTTTAAAATATTATAAAAAGGATGGAGGACCCGGGACATTTGGTAATGGCAGATATCTCATGATAAAAGGTATTATAACATAAAACATTTTCAAAAGAAAAATTAGTTCAGATAGTGTGTTATTTTGGGATATAATTTTAAACATCCAATTTAGTGTAGCATGGAAATGTGATTATAGAAATTATTTTATAATAAAAAAGGATGTATAATTAAAATAATGATTTACAAAGAAATTTTTACAAGAGGTTAGAGAACCCTAATAAATTTATTTTAAATTGCTAAAGAAAAATAAGGATGATACTTGTTAAAATATCCAGATAATATATAATGGTATAAAAGGTTGGGCCACCTTGGGAAAAATAAAATGAAGATATTGATTCAATAATATTTTTTTGAGAAATTTTCCCTTCATAAAATTGAAATCTTCCACCATTTTTAAAACATGAAAAAAGGATTGATGGTGATTAAAACACATAATAAACTTCAAATTAAAACCTTAAAGAATCGGGATCTAATTCATTTTAATGTATTTTAACCTATTAATAAATGTTTAATAAGTGTAAAAATATATTTTTCCACATATGTATATGAAATCCCTAGGAAGACTAGTATTATGATCATGTCTCATAAATAAATAGCCCCATATATATTTAAGATATTTATAAGTCATATAGAAAAATAAACAGGTTTGTACATAAAGATGTTATGACTAGTAATAGTATTTGAATATGAATAGGGTACAATACATACTATATTTGTATATAATGATGATGATATTGTCATATTAGAACTAGTTGATGAAATTACAGAAAGCACACCAAATCCAATTGAAGATTCAAATTCTATTTTTAGGCGATAAAGATGGAAAAGGGAATTATTTGTATAAAAATCATATAATGAGAAAAAAATAATGGTTAAAAATATTATTGTTGATTAGAATCGATGATTTCAAACAATATGTTAGATAATTGAAACTTTCGATACTAGTAATTGATCGAAGGCTACACCTCAGATAGGTGAGGTGACATTTGAACCCAAGTAGTGGATCCAAGAAATGAATGATGAATTTTATAAAGTTTTAAAAAGTGATACATGATATATTTTTAACATACTGAGATAAAAAATAGGATTGGATAAAAATGTTTTTGTTTCAGAAACATGATTGATGAGAATGGTTAAGTGACATGAAACAAGGCTAGGATGGTGTATAAATAATACTGAAAATTTGAAGCTTTTTACATTGTCGAAACATTTTATCACATGGATATAATTTAATTCATCTAAATATTTCATTCAAAAGCACCTCAAATAGTATTCATGATATTTAATATTGATATTATGTAATCCTTTTTAAATGATGATCTATCTAAGAATTTATAGATTGAATATCATGAAGTCATAATGCTAGATTCTAATAGAAGATAGGAATGTATGTTGGAGAAATTTAATAATGGTTTGAGGCAAGCCCTAATTTATTTCTCTTTTAAACATAATGAGTATCTAAAATCCATGATGTTCTATAAAGGACATGTGGTTAGATATCAATATTAAAAAACAAACCCCACATCACTATTTTATTATTGTGTATATTAATGATAAAATATTTCCCATTATTAATGAAATCTTACATGAGGAATTAAGAAAATAAATGATATAATAGTTTGAAATATAAATATTGTTAGAGAGGAGATAATTAATGGGTATTTGGATTTTGAAATCAATATGATAAATTTTTTTCAAACATGAAATATATTCCAGAGATATTTTAAAGACGTTTTAAAGGTAGGAGGCTACATGTTTTTTCACCTATATCATGCCGGCATCAAATTAGAGAAACGATGATCAAGAGCCAAATATTAATGAGAGATAGTTCAAAATTTTGATTGTATGTATTATGTACATGAAAATTTCTAGGAATGATATTTTTTATATCATCATTATTTTTTACTAATATAAATAAAATAATAAATCATCAAATATTTTTTTATAAAAATATTTTTCAAGAAATCTTAAAAAATCTCAATTATGTGTTGGTGTATAAGATGATAAATGATCTAGAATTATAGGTCATTATGTTTGATAACTAAGAAGGAGTCGCTGAAAATAAAAAATATACATATGGTAGAGTATTTTTCATTTGAAAAAGATTTGATTTATTCAATTAAATGAATAAAACATATGTTAAATTAACAAATATTTAGGATAGTGTATGGATGAATCAATTGAATCTACACATATAATATGGAAGAAGACATAATTGTATGAATTTTGTGATGAATCAACTTATAATTTAAGAATGCGATGTGAAAATTAGATATCCATAAATCTATATATGAACCAAGTGCAATGCTCCATGTCAAATAAATTTGAGATATAGTGAATATTTTTAAAAGATAAAGTGGTAGGGGGATTTTGAGATTAGAATTCATTCCCTTTCAAGAACAGGTTGATGATATTCTATCCAAAATACTCAAAAATTTACAATTTTAGATGACAATGTTATAATTGAGAGTTCAACCCATTCCCTCTCATTGAGGTTTGAAATCATTTGGGTTTACTCATCTATTAATCTTTGGTCACAATATAAAAGATGTTTTTTATTGGGAAAAGAAACACTACCTATTTATGATGTTTTTTTCATTTTTTGGGATGTTTTGGTAATAGATTTTTAAAATGATCATAGATAACCAATAGTTTGTGGTGAGTTGTGTCCCTGAAAACAATGAAAATTTATCTAACCAGTCTTATTATCTACAAAAAAATTTCTCAGAGGGACTATGTGATTATTTTTTGAAGAAAAATATCATTCAAGAGTTTTGGTTGATCCTTAATTGAATTTATCATTGGTATTATTGTCATCAAGGGGGAGAAAAATAAAAAATTATCATAAAAAATATATATAATGGGAGATATTTTTGATCCTTTGTGGATGATGTTATATTATTTTGATTATATCTATTAAAGGTTGAATATTTATGTGTTGATATTGAATTCAAATAAATGTGTTATTGGTTGAAGTACTATCTCTAATAGATGAAGGATATATATGTTTTTCAACTTGTGTGAAATCCATTTGAGGCATTGGGGGTTTGATCCATATGCTCCATAGATCCATATTAGATGAATACTTTCTAACAATTTGATTTGATGATGTTTTCAAGGATAAGAAGTGGTAAAGAAGGCTTGAATATCTGCCAAAGAGTGGGAAAATGAGTTCGAGTGAAATTAAGAATTATCTAGATTCATATATATAATTTCAAAACATATGTAAATCCACAAAAATTATTCATCTATGTAGCTAAGATCTATATAGAACATGCATGGTATAAGAAAATGGTTTTGTATATTTGATTCTTTTGTGTATATGAAATAATGACTCAAAAAAAATTTGAGTCAATGTAATAAAATCAGTTGATGTATCCGAATGGTATTTAATAGACGAAGTAGGATAATGATTATACATAGTTAAATGACCCACATATGTTAATAAAGAATCACATAGAAAATTTCCTGGGTAGGTGAAAAAGATAATATTACCACATACCCAAATTTTGATTCTTGAAGATCCATATAAGGTAAATCAGTAATGTGAACAAATGAAAATTAATGAAAGGGAATTTCATAGACACACTGAGTGAATTTCTATGAGATTCTAGAATTTAATAACCTAAAATGGATATAAAATTAAACATTTTAGGGGAATTTTTCTTCAATTATCATGAATCTTGGTCAAACTCGTGATCGTGACTCCAGATCATATCAAAATTGGAAAAACAACATAGGGGGAAACTAATTGTTATGATATAAGATCTACATGCTATAGAAAATTGTTCTATAACACATGAATTTTGGTAAATGGAGAGTTTCCTAAAGCATTATACATGGTTCATGACAATATTATTAGAAGAAATATCTTATGAATTTAATACCATATTTTTGGAAATTGAAAATTGATATGTGGCCCCTGATATTTCAAATATCATGAGGAAACAATATTTTGACTCTACATCCAATATTGCTAGAATTTTCTGATGGATGCTTTGAATAGTGGGTTTTGAGTTTTGAATATGTGATTAAATATCATCCCAATTCTTGGAAATTTATATAAAAGATATATAAATGAAATCCACTCAATATTCAATGTATATAAATATCAACAAATATGATGTATGATGTGTGGTGAATTTAGTTCTTGAGAAAAATTGATATATTTTTTCATCAATTAAAATCATATGAAAAAAACAACATAAGCCTATTATGAAATAAGGAATTAGAGGAAAATTATCATCTTATTATGACCGTGTAAAGGATCGTAATATATAAAATCATTTTTCTTCATTGAATGTGTTATTTTTTTTATGTGACCATGTAACTGGTTTTTATAGAATATTATACAAGTTCACGGTAATTTTTAATCTCAAGTTCCTTTTGATAATTATATGGGGACTATGTGTGTGGTATAATAACCATGCAACACTGGGGATGTAGTCATCTATAAGTAGATTGACTTCATTAACAATTCTATGGATTCTTTATTTGCTGCATCATTGAGAATCTTGAAAGATAGGTACTAATGAATCATGATAGTTGAAGGAATTTGAATATTTTATACACAATAATTTACTTCCACACTTCTCATCTATGTTATCCCCTAATTTTGATCAAATAAAAGAAAACTCTTCTACTTTGTACCACTACATAACATCGACCTATGAACTGATAAAAAACTACCAGAACCATGAAAACAACTATAATTATAATAAAATGTGAATTAGAAAAATATTCCTAATATAAATACTCCCAACAATAGATGAATAGTAATTAAAAAATTTCATTGATGTTGAAATATATTAAAATAATTAATTTTTAATTTCATTTAAACAAAGGAAAAAATCAATTTCATTATTAATTTTTTTGTTACCATTAAATGAAAAACCATCTTGTAAATTAGAATAATAATTTTAAAACATTATTTGGATGATTAAAATTTCAATGAATCAAAAATATAATTAAAATAAAATACTTAACATACTATAATGAAACAAAAATAATCTCATGCATCATGGGAACCAATGATCCATATGAACAATCTAGACCAATGCCAATATAATCACTATATAGAAAGTACAGACATAGATATCAACAATCTTCCCTCACTCCCAAATTTACCATACCTAGCCTAATGAATATAATAGTCCCTACATAGAAGAAAATATCTCCTTTTATCTACAATCAAATGTAATGAACATATGCTACTACAAATAATATTCCTAGATATCCCACCAACAAAAACATGGATTCAAATAACAACTAATTAGAGGTGATCCAAATAATAATCAGTTACAATATAAATGTATTGATGATAAAATAATACTAAATATCACATGTGAACATCCTTAATAGAAATAACCTATTTTTATGATGAATTAATAAACCAAAATTATACACTTCTCACTTTGGGTAACACACAACATGATTATATCACCCTTAAACATCCATCATCCTTCCACAACACACTATAGGAATGTTTTAAGTGTATATAAATTAGAAACCAATTATAGAATCTGCCAACTGAACCATAAAGTTTTCTTTATGAATACATTTTATTAAAAATTATTTGAAAAGAAAACCATAGAATTTTAATAAAAATATATGATAATAAAAAATATCCCAACCTTCATTATTGATTGGAAAAAATTTCACTTTCATTCATTCTATTATTGAAATTAGTTTTAAGGATATAAAATTTCCCAAATTAGAGGGGTTTCTTCCAGAATAACTAAAGTGGTAATTTATCCATGGATTGTTATTCAAGGTATTTAAATACATATTTATACTTTATATTCATAGGGTAATCCTGTTATCCTTGAAGAAATTTCATTAAATAAATGAGTTCTTTTTAATGATACACCATATATATATATATAATATCATTTATGAAATACACATAACAAGTGTTAAAAACATATAGAAAGAAAAGATTTCATTCTTAAATGCTTGGAAATGGTGAAACCTACCATGATTTTATATATTTAATTAATCATGGTGTTAATATACCTCATCAATGATGAGAAATAACTAGAAATTTTACATCCCCAATACTAAGAACCTATATCTAGTAGTTATATTACATTATTTGTATGAAGTAAAAGAGTCTCTAAAGGATAAAATATCATAGTAT
This sequence comes from Viscum album, assembly GCA_963277665.1. NCBI lineage: Eukaryota > Viridiplantae > Streptophyta > Magnoliopsida > Santalales > Viscaceae > Viscum > Viscum album. The sequence goes on along the minus strand of OY728146.1, from coordinate 786,329,207 downwards.
TTTTGGATGACCAGATACATACATACATTACTCTTGAAAACCATAATATATAACCTGATCATATTGAGAGAATATGATTTTCCACTCCACCATATTCATGACAATTATACACAGTCATCCTCTAAAAAAATGGTTATCTTAGAAGAATAGTAAATTGTAGACTAAAAAATATGCATATATAACATAAGCACTACATAATTAATATTGAAATAATTAATGAATATCTTGAAAATATAATCAATTGAATCTAAGGGCATGACATATCCCAGACAACAAATAAAAATATATATAACAATAATCATTGATCTCATACTAATTGTAACAGCCTATTATTATTTTAGGTATTAATAAACCCTCTTGGGTTAAATAATTAATACCATAAGTGGAAAAAATGATTTATCAACGATTTTTTGAAATATTTGTTAAAAGACATAGATGGCAGTTAATATCTTGGAATATTCAATTGAATATTTTTGGGGTTAGACACTGTGTTATTGTGACATTCTAAGACCCAAAAAGACTCAGTGAAGATTGAATAAAAATATTAGTTGTATTATATTAATTATGCACAATTTATTCAAAATAATTGTGTAACTCCAAAATGGTGCATTGTATGAGAAATCCAAGAATACTATTATGTATGAAACATGGTGTTTATCCTAGGAGGGGTATACCATTCGAAGGTTCCATACATTTGGATTCCTCGCTAATGAGATGAAGTTATTAAATAATATTTAATATATTATTTTATTAAAAAAATTTAAATATCCCCCTAAATGGTGCGTCTTATGTAAAATATGAGACCACATATCAGTCTGGAATGTGGGGTTTTACCCTAGATAGTGTGTAACATTCATAAGTGTCAAAATTTTGGACGAATTATTTGTGATAAAAAACTTTTTATTTTTAATTAATTATGTATTCCAGTTTTTAAATAATAAATCATTAATATATTTCAAAAAGGTGCATCTTATGAATAATTTGAGACTATTGTTGGATAGAAAATGGGGTGTTTACCCATGCTAGGGTATAACTATCATGAGAAACGGGCATTTAGTCAGGTCATTTGTAATTTTTATGTTATTTAATAACTATATTAAATAATAAAATTTATTATTTTGATTTAAATAATAAACTAAAATTTTGTTGTTAAATCATCTTCCCCAAACTGTAACCCCCATTTTTTACCATTCAAGTTTTAAAAATTATCCGTTTCTTAACTGTTTTGAATGTTTTCTATTGAAACAGATTAATATAATGAATTTAACAACTCCACATTGATTTTTTTGGTCAAAAATTGTATTGAATGGGGGGTGTTATTAATTCCCATCCAAATATTCATTTTGAGTATTTTTAAATAGCCAAACCAATTTTTTCTTCTATTAGTCAATATTGTCGTTGTTTAAGAAACCTAGATCTTCCTTTGATGTGATCACAAGGCCTCGATTCTTCGTGATTGATCACCCTCTCAAGAGGAAAATTGATGGGGGACCTCCTGTGTGTATGTAGAGACCCGTATCTTGACGTACATTGACATTACATTACATTTGCGGAAAACATATTACATAAAAAAAACACACACACAAGGATCGTAATTGTTTAGTGTCTTTGGAAACTCGGAATATAATCTTCTAATCCTGGTGAAAGATCTTCAACATCTCCCATAAAGATCTTCCTTTTTTTATACCTAAAACCATTCTTTATATCCTGGGGAAAAGTAAACATAAAAGGGTGAGCTCAAATGCTCATTAAGGGTAATCAAAATAAATGTCATTCACATCATATACATAAGAACATAACTTTTGGAAATCTGAACCTGCAAAAGAAATCATAATTTCATAACATGGGATAAATCATAGTAGTGAAAGTTAAACCCCAACAATCATAACATAAAACATGAAACTTTTTGGCATACACACACAATCATAGAGAATCATTTCTTGTTAGTCAAGACTCATTGCCAAGACTATCTTAGTGGACAAAGTCCATTTCTGAACCGAGTCGCGCTCGTTTCAGTCATGTTTCACCGAACCGGTATAACCTACCGTTCCAGCCATGTCTATCTCATGAGATATAAAATCTTTACCCAATGCATTGGAGGGAGATATAGGTCCCACCAATCTCATAATGATACCATTCTTATGTGTGCCACAAAATCATAAATCATACATCATTGCATAACCCATGTAATAAAAATGGGAATCTTAAACATCATGACATCATAAAACAATTCATATACGATAATGCAATTCATAATAATAATTCCATCACAACATAATCAATTCAATGTAATAATAGGGATAAAAACAGAACCCTTTATTATCTTAGATGGAAAATAATTTTGATAAAACACTTAAACTTCATTCTTGAGGACGATATCCTTTCTACTTAAAAAATACCTTTCCTTTCTTAACATGTCATACAATTTAAAACTAAAAGAAGTTGATTAAAAATAAACTTGAAAACTTCTAAAGGAAGCTTCTTGGAAATAATGTTTTAAAAATCCATTCTTACCGTATAAGTTAAAAAACTTTCTTCGTACTTTTGTCAGAAAAGTCAAAAAGTACATCGTACGAAAAACGACAAAAAATTCCATTCATATCTTTTAAAAAAACTTACTGAAGGGTAAAATTGGATATAAACTAATATAGAAGGATGGAAATAATATTACACATTGAGGGAACATGGATGTGGATAATAAAATACACCCCAGTAATTACCAAAGTAAAAACAATCTCGGATAAAAGTGAGATTGTGATATTTCCCTTACATTAGGTCTGATTTTCTTTGTACGTGTCCGAAGCTCCTGTAAAATGGTTTAAATAATGTTATTGACTTTTTACAGAATCATACATATTGATATGATATCATATATGGTCATATTCTTAGCTTCTTATTAGTAATATTTCATTGTTACTTGTTAATCGGGTCTTTATTGCCTTTTGTTCTTATGCGTGTTTTGCCGAATAAATTCTTATTCTTCTTTTAAGGTTATAGATACCTTATATCAAGAATGGTACTAGTATAAAATATATCATATTTATTCATTCAATTCATTTATATAAGTACTATGTAATGATGATCATGTAGAACGAGTCGCATCACATCGTGGAGACGGTATTCCGTACGTACGCACGAGCGATGATATCGTCCCTATGATCGTGGAATTGTATTTAAGTGTATTTATACTATTTCAGTATCAATATCACTTTATAATAATTATATATAGTTACTCATTACACCATTATACCCATCCTTGTAAGGTGATGGTGGAAAATAGATTACACCACGGCGTGGAGACGGTATTCCGTACGTACGCACGCGCGGTGATTTCATTTTTCCGTAGGATGGATAGAAGGTGAATTAGGGTTGTTTCATATTTATAATAACATATCAGTATGTAAGTAATACTGATGTTATTACTTTATCATGAAACAACTAAAGAAGAAGAAGTTGAAGAAGAAATTGAAAAGATCGGTAATGGATATTACCTCTTCTTTTAAATGCCTCTTTGAATCATCCACTTAGGGAACTAAGATTGGTCTTTGAAGAATACCAGGACCTCAATGATTATTATAGGGAAGTGGAGAAGGGATTTTGGCAGGGGTTGTCCGAGATTGAGTGCTCAAATTGGTGTGAGGAGGAGGGGGAGGAGGTGCCCTTTTATAAGGGAGGAGAGGGGCACCTTAGGAATATCTCAAAATATTATTTTATATTAAAGTCAAAATCGGATTATAATGGTTCCAAAGGGTCTTATTTCGAAGTTAAAGTGGGGATGGGTCGCAATCCTATCAAACAATAGGATTTAGACAAGTTTAGGTTATTATTTTAACCTTATCAAATAGATTTAACTCTAAGTTAAATAATTTAACTTTTACCGTGTCTTTTTGTTTTCTTACACTATATGGTTAATACACTTACTATAAATTACCAAACGAACCCCAAATGGTTTATTATTAATATATATATCCTTATCTAAGTCATTTGGAAGAACCTTAGATTTTTAGAAATAAAATAACAATTAATAATATAATATTTGATTTAAAAACTATTTCGTGTCAATTTTGACACTATTTGATATATGATTTTTGTGAAAGTCATAATAGAATTATATGGTCTAAACAAGTTGATTAAATCAACACTAATATATCATAGTAACCTATAAAATTAGTTTAATTCATAAAAAGTCTCAAATTTCATTTATTTTGGTGTTTATAACATCAATTATGTCAATATTTCATTAATAAGATAATTACTGCATCATCATTGTGTCATAAATAAATTAAATTATTTAATTTATAAAAATTACAAATAAAATACTATTATGTAGGAAATCTTTTTAGCTTTCTAATTAATATTTATATTCGAATTTATCTTATGTATAACCCCATATTAAAAATGTTTTAGTAAATATACTTTGATTTTAACTCTTTTAACCCTTCTTTAAATAAATTAATAATAAATGTCCTAATCTAATCCAAGTGGGCCTAAATGGTCATATTTTATTCCTAAGATTGTTTTTTGGTCTAATTACACTTATCCAATAGAATTAGGACATGTGTTATGGTAATAATAATATCATATTTACCCTTAATTACCCTATTTACTTTTAACCGTGGTAAAAAAAGTAAAAAGTTACTATTCAACAAAAATTATTTTAATCTCATTGATCCACATATTAGTCCTTGATTTTAACCGTGTCTCTCGGATTTTCGAAATTCCACTCACAGAAGCGGTAAAATTACGTTTTATGAACAATTCAGTTTTTTTAACTACCACTTAGTGGTTTCACTATTCATCAAAAATTGAATGTTTTCAGAAAAATACCAAAAATTAGGCCTAAGCTATATTTGATATTATGAACTCAAAAATGATGTCTATTTTACCAAATTCAAAACATATCAGTTGCATTAAATAATTTAAAAATTAATTCACGTCGTTAAAACAAATAGCGTGTTTTTAAGAGATAATAAATATCAAAAGATTGAAACTTGTTTATAAGTGGTTTAAATGTGAAATTACATCCAATGAACATTATTGTATTAAATTGTAAAAATGTATCCTAAATATAATTTAAAACCACTAAAATTAATAATTTATCACTGTTAATTATTTCGATTGAAAAAGTTGTTTTTAATTAAAATTTAGTAATTTCCACTATTCATCAAAATATGAAAGTTATCCGAAAATTACCAAAATTTCACACTAAGCTAATTTCGATATTCCGAATCCAAAAATGAAATCCATTTTGAAAAATAAAATTTACAAAATTTAAAAAAGTGGTTATTACTATTCATAACGGCTAGTTTTAATAATATTTTAATAGCATATCGTTGTTTAGTGAAACTCAGTATTGCGTACTACAATGCTATCAAGGAAGTTCATGATTGTGTGTAATGAAAGGCAAGTCAAGGATGTGTGTTGTGCAAACTCCTTTTGGTGTAGCGTACAACACAAGACATTAATGAAATTAAAAAGAATATTTTTTATAAAATCTCAGGGTGTTACATTCTACCCCCCTTAAAATGAATTTCGCCATCGAAATTCATCAGGGTTATAAATGGTTTACTATTTGAAAGTTTCTTTAATAGAAACCCACATCGTAAAAAGGAATACCAAAACCAATCTTTAAAAAAAATGTATGAAACGTAACGGTTGCCCAAATAAACTAATCACTGGGTTTCCACATAGGTGAAAATATGGATATGGAAGAAAAATATAACCACCATGTTCTGAGGGAGAGTGGCAGAGAACATGGCTATGGAAAAGCCAACAATCACAAATCCATAAATTTGTGACGATCTAAGGTACCATCTGATTAATCAGATATAAGAGCACTAGGACAACATTTTTGGTTTTCAAGATCGTTTCCCTAAAGTTGAAGAATTTGAATTAGAATAAATACTTACTTTATTTTGGTACAATCTCACTGTAGTTCGTGCCTTGAACAACTTCTATTTCATCTCTTAAATAAATGAAGTAGAATTTGTTATTTGTGAAGTGTTAGCAGATCATGTGATAGAATGACGGGTCATTCCATCTGTCTCAAACAAAAGGTTAGCAAAAGTTATTAAATATACATAAGTCATTATATAGTGAGATTAATCATATATGGTTCCTAAAATGGACTTATACTTCATATATCATACTGCTTAATATAATAAAACTAGTTTCTACTAAACAGGGACTTCCTGTAGGCCAGTGGTAGGCGATAAAGGCCAGTCGCACATCGGTTGCGGGTTCGATTCCCACAGCCTTGTCCGACGCGATGGGTTGTCGCCCGTCCTGCAGGTTGTCCTTTTTCTAAAGCTTTATTACTATAACATCCCATCAATAATATCGAAAAACATTTTATCCTAACTTATGTCCAACATAATCCATTACAATCTTTAGGCTTATCCATAATACTTCCGTACACTCTCATAATATAGTGAAAATGATTACTAGAGATTTAATACCATCGTTGATCCCCATATATCATAAGATATGTCTTGTTGGTCACATTCCAAACATTCAAAGGCCTTAATCATGTACTCTCTTGAATACCCATTGAACCTTAGTGAAAACATGAATGCAGTTAAAAGTTAACACTTTCCACATACCAAAATCCTCAAAATTCTATATACTCAAACCAGGATATCACTTAGTCCTTGTATCAATCATGAGCTCATGAATACTGTCAAATATTTCATTTTCTCGTTTTCCCTTCATTATGCGCATATCATTCTTTATCCAAAAATATCTCAATCACTTTCCATGGTTACTGGTACCATAAAATTATTTAAAACCATAATAAACCAATACATAAATATTCCAATATTCCACGATACTATATACAACACTATTTTTGGAATCCCATTACTTAATCATTCCACCACATCGTTGTCATATTCAACATCGCCAATAGTGATTGCACGTGACATCCCTTTTTTCCTTTGCCTTAAGTGGTTTCTCATGTTGATCATCACTAACCCTTGGATTAGGGCATTTATTGGCATAATGTCCCATCTCCTTTCACTTGAAACATTGAAGTGTTAGTGGTGCGTTCTCTGCAGTCTTTTCTTTATTCACATAATTAGAAACCCTTTTTCCATTACTTCGACACTCAGCTGCTCGATGACCTTCTTTTACACACTTAAAACATTTTATATTCCCTTTAAGACAATCTCCACCATGCTTCTTTCCACACTTTGAGCATAAGGAAACATTCATCTTCTTTTTTTCCATTATTCTGAGATTTCTCCTTGAACTCCATCTTTCGTTTCTTGTCAAAACAATGAGATGGATATGTAACACCAACCTCCATTTCTACGTTGATAGCACAACTCACAATTTCTTCACAGCTACTGAAGTCTCTTATAGCTAATGCCCTTCGAAGACTTGGTTTTAAGCCACTGAAAAATCGATCAACTTTACTTTCAGGTTGGATGATAATGCCAGATGCATACCTTTCAAGTCTTGTAAAATTCGCTTCGTATATACCAACAAATTCATCATCCTTCTGCTTCAGCTCAAGAAACTCCTTTTACATCTTTGTTCGAAGAATACGAGGGAAATACATACTGAAAAAGAAGTTTTTGAACTCGTCCCATTCCATGGACTCAATTTCATCTCTTGGCCTCGTATTCGTGATAAGATTCCACCATTGATCAGCTTCAACTTCCAAACGATATACTGCTAAGATGACTTTATCATGTTCAGAACATTGAAGAACTGAAAATATCTTTTCATTGGTACTGATCCATTTTTCAGCAACAAGTGGATCAGAAGTCCCACTGAAAGAAGGTGGGCGTTGCCTCATGAAGGACTCAATAGAATATTGTTCCCTTCTCTGCTCATTTGGAAGTCCAGAATGATTCATAGCTTGTGTAAGTATGGCAATAAGATTTTTCACTCCATCTCCCATAACATTTGTTTGTTCAAGAGGACAATCATTGCATTTTCCATTGCATTGATCAACACGGTTCCTTCGGGTTCCAGCCATCGTCTAAAACCCAAAAAGAATAGTGTGAGAGGCAAAAATCATGCTAGGGAAAACAACATTATAAAAGGGGAGTATCCTCAATATCTAACTTCTTAGGTTAAATTCTATGATCGTTACTGTAGTTCTAGGACTGTATCTTATACGTATAATTATCCTTAGGGACAACCCTAGACATACCTTAGAAATATCTCTAGGGATCTCACTAACGCTTTCGCATCCTAGTTTCCAAAGGTTGAATAAACCTTTCCTCTGATACCAACTGTAGAGACCTGTATCTTGACGTACATTGAAATTACATTACATTTGCGGAATACTTATTACATAAAAAAACACACACACAAGGATCGTAATAGTTTAGTGTATTTGGAAACTCGGAATATAATATTCTAATCCCGGTGAAAGATCTTCAACATCTCCCATAAAGATCTTCCTTTTTTTATACCTAAAACCATTCTTTATATCCTGGGGAAAATTAAACATAAAAGGGTGAGCTCAAATGCTCAGTATGGGTTATCAAAATAAATGTCATTCACATCATATACATAATAACATAACTTTTGGAAATCTTAATCTGCAAAAGAAATCATAATTTCAAAACATGGGATAAGTCATAGTAGTGATAGGTAAACCCAAATAATCATAACTTAAAACAGGAAACTCTGTGGCATACACACACAATCATAGAGAATCATTTCTTGTTAGTCAAGAATCATTGCCAAGACTATCTTAGTGGACAAAGTCCCTTTCTGAACCAAGTCGCCCTCGTTTCAGTCCTGTTTCACTGAACCGGTATAACCTACCGTTCCAGCCATGTCTATCTCATGAGATATAAAATCTTTACCCAATGCATTTGAGGGAGATATAGGTCCCACCCATCTCATAATGATACCATTCTTATGGGTGCCACAAAATCATAAATCATACATCATTGCATAACCCATGTAATAAAAATGGGAATCTTAAACACCATGACATCATAAAACAATTCATATACGATAAAGTAATTCATAAAAATAATTCCATCAAAAAATAATCAAATCAATGTAATAATAGGGATAAAAACAGAACCCTTTATTATCTTAGATGGAAAATAATTTTGATAAAACACTTAAACTTCATTCTTGAGGAAAATATCCTTTCTACTTAAAAAATACCTTTCCTTTCTTAACATGTCATACAATTTAAAACTAAAAGAAGTTGATTAAAAATAAACTTGAAAACTTGTAAAGGAAGCTTCCTGAAAATAATGTTTTAAAAATCCATTCTTGCCATATAAGTTAAAAAAACATTCTTTGTACTTTTGTCAGAAAAGTCAAAAAGTACATCGTACGAAAAACGACAAAAGATTCCTTTCATATCTTTTACAAAAAACTTACTGAAGGGTAAAATTGGATATAAACTATTATAGAAGGATGGAAATAATATTACACATTGAGGGAACATGGATGTGGATAATAAAATACACCCCAGTAATTACCAAAGTAAAAACAATCTCGGATAAAAGTGAGATTGTGATATTTCCCTTACCTTAGGTCCGATTTGGTTTGTACGTGTCTGAAACTCCTGTATAATGGTTTAAATAATGTTATTGACTTATTACATAATCATAAATATTGATATTATATCATATATGGTCATATTCTTAGCTTCTTATTAGTAATATTTCATTGTTACTTGTTACTCGGGTCTTTATTGCCATTTGTTCTTATGCGTGTTTTGCCGAATAAATTCTTATTCTTCTTTTAAGGTTATAGATAACTTATATCCAGAATGGTATTAGTGTAAAATACATCATATTTATTCATTCAATTCATTTATATAATTACTATGTAATGATGATCATGTAGAACGAGTCGCATCACATCGTGGAGACCGTATTCCGTACGTGCGCACGAGTGATGATATCGTCCCTATGATCGTGGAATTTTATTTAAGTGTATTTATACTATTTCAGTATCAATATCACTTTATAATAATTATATATAGTTACTCATTACACCATTATACCCATCCTTGTAAGGTGATGGTGGAAAATAGATTACACCACGGCGTGGAGACGGTATTCCGTACGTACGCACGCGCGGCGATTTCAATTTTCCGTAGGATGGATAGAAGGTGAATTAGGGTTGTTTCATATTTATAATAACATATCAGTATGTAAGTAATACTGATGTTATTACTTTATCATGAAACAACTAAAGAAGAATAAGTTGAAGAAGAAATTGAAAAGATCGGTAATGGATATTACCTCTTCTTTTAAACGCCTCTTTGAATCCTCCACTTAGGGAACTAAGATTGGTCTTTAAAGAAGACCAGGACCTCTAGGATTATTCTAGGGAAGTGGAGAAGGGATTTTGGCAGGGGTTGGCCGAGCTTGAGTGCTCAAATTTGTGTGAGGAGGAGGGGGAGGAGGTGCACTTTTATAAGGGAGGAGAGGGGCACCTTAGGAATATCTCAAAATATTATATTATATTAAAGTCAAAATCGGTTTATAATGGTTCCAAAGGGTCTTATTTGGTAGGTAAAGTGGGGATGGGTCGAAATCCTATCAACCAATAGGATTTATACATGTTTAGGTTATTATTTTAACCTTATCAATTAGATTTAACTCTAAGTTAAATAATTTAACTTTTACCGTGTCTTTTTGTTTTCTTACTCTATATGGTTAATACACTTACTATAACATGCCAAACGAACCCCAAATTGTTTATTATTAATATATATATCCTTATCTAAGTCATTTGGACGAACTTTAGATTTATAGGAATAAAATAACAATTAATAATATAATATTTGATTTAAAAACTATTTTGTGTCAATTTTGACACTATTTGATATATGATTTTTGTGAAAGTCATAATAGAATTATATGTTCTAACCAAGTTGATTAAATCAACACTAATATATCATAGTAACCTATAAAATTAGTTGAATTCATAAGAAGTCTCAAATTGCATTTATTTTGGTGTTTATAACATCAATTATGTCAATATTTCATTAATTTGATAATTACTGTATCATCATTGTGTCATAAATAAATTAAATTACTTAATGTCTAAAAATTACAAATAAAATACCATTATGTAGGGAATATTTTTATCTTTATAATGAATATTTATAGTCGAATTTATCTTATGTATATCCCCATATTAAAAATGTTTTAGTAAATATACATTGATTTTAACTCTTTTAACCCTTCTTTAAATAAATTAATAATAAATGTTCTAATCTAATCCAAGTGGGCCTAAATGGTCATATTTTATTCCTAAGTTTATTTTTTGGTCGAATTATACTTATCCAATAGAATTAGGACATGTGTTAGGGTAATAATAATATCATCTTTACCCTTAATTACCCTATTTACTTTTAACCGTGGTAAAAAAAGTAAAAAGTTACTATTCACCAAAAATTATTTTCATCTCATTGATCCACATTTTAGTCCTTGATATTAACCGTGTCTCTCGGATTTTCGAAATTCCACTCACAGAAGCGGTAAAATTGCGTTTTATGAACAATTCACTTTTTTTAACTACCACTTAGTGGTTTCACTATTCATCAAAAATTGAAAGTTTTCAGAAAAATAACAAAAATTAGGCCTAAGCTATATTTGATATTATGAACTCAAAAATGATGTCTATTTTACCAAATTCAAAACATATCAGTTGCATTAACTAATTTAAAATTTAATTCCCGTCGTTAAAACTAATAGCGTGTTTTTAAGAGATAATAAATATCAAAAGATTGAAACTTGTTTATAAGTGGTTTAAATGTGAAATTACATCCAATGACCATTATTGTATTAAATTGTAAAAATATATTCTAAATATAATTTAAACCCACTAAAATAAATAATTTATCACTATTAATTATTTCGATTGAAAAAGTAGTTTTTAATTAAAATTTAGTAATTTCCACTATTCATCAAAATATGAAAGTTATCCGAATATTACCAAAATATCACACTAAGCTAATTTCGATATTCTGAATCCAAAAATGAAATCGATTTTGAAAAATAAAATTTACAAAATTTCAAAAAGTGGTTATTACTATTCATAACGGCTATTTTTAATAATATTTTAATAGCATATGGTTGTTTAGTGAAACTAGGTATTGCGTACTACACACGCTATCAAGGAAGTTCGCGATTGTGTGTAATGAAAGGCAAGTCAAGGATGCGTGTTGTGCAAGCTCCTTTTGGTGTAGCGTACAACACAAGACATTAATGAAATTAAAAAGAATATTTTTTATAAAATCTCAGGGTGTTACAGTGTAATTCTTTATGAGGTAATTTTTTTTCATTCTTTTTCTCTCTTTTCTCCCTATTCTATTATTTTATATAATTTTAAAATAATGGGATAAATAATGGTTAAAAAAAATTAAATAATAGAACCTAAAATCATCACAGAATAATTCCTAATTGATTTATCAAAGGATAAATTTTAAATGATAATTTTAAATAAAAATTATCAAATATAATTATAAAGGATAATTTGTAATTAAATTATAAAAAGATAAAAATTGTGATTTTATCAAAAGATAATTGTTAAGAATTATCAGATGATAATTTTGATGAATTATCAAAGATTAAATGTGTGCAATTATTGCAAGGTAATTATAAAGAAAAATCAAAAGTGCTAATTTCATCAAATTAGAAAAAGATAATCAAAATGAATTATCAAAGCATAATTTTATGATATTATTGAGATAATTTTATTCAATTTATTAAGGGATAATTATAAGGTAGTTATCACAAGATATATATTATCAAAATTATCATGGGATAACTGTATGTTTTATTTAAGGATAATTATCATAATTTTCAAATGATAATATCATCGAATTATCTATGATAATCCCACCAGATTATCAAATGAATTTTTCCTAAAATAAAACTATCAAATTTTGTTTCTCATATTATCACATGTAATGTTTTAATTAATAATATGAGATTATCCATGGGAGATAAAATATTTGCATGTGCATTTTTTAATTAGTAATTTTAGAAATTATCTAGGAGAAAGAATGTATCATCGCATGTGTTATTTTATTTCCTTTTTAAATAAAATAACCAATATTGGTTCTAGGAATATTTGATTAACATTGACCATTAGTGTGTTTATGCTTCCAATAATATGGTTGTGAGGGGGTGTATTGAACCACACATGATGTTTTATCTGTACCGATGACATCAAAGACCTTGAGGTAGGTGGTTCTGTCCTAATTAGTAAAATTGATTAACCTTGTTTTTCTTGATTTATTTCAACAGCTGATTTCAATTAAATTGATCCATCATTATTTAAATTGATTTTATAAAACCCAATTCAAGTGAATTCGGAGATTTGGATATGATTCGGGAATGAGAAATGGGAAAACCCCCCAATTTCTTTGAATTGGGGTGTGCCTATAGAAATTAATTACATTAAATTTTGGATTTATGGAAATGTTTTCAATTAAATTTTTTACTTCAATTGTGAAAAATAATTTTGAATGTAATGGAATTGGTTTTGAATTTATCTCAAACTTGTGAAAATGGTTTAAAATGTTTCGATAGAAACCCAGTGGTTTTATCTCGGAAATTGGAATATTATTGATTAAAATCTCTTTTGGTTTTAAATGGAAAATTGGAATTGAAATGGAATAATGAGATTAATTGTATTTTAAGAAGTATTAAAATAAATTCCCCATAATTGACTATGTAAGATCACATGCAATCCTTATGTAGTTGGTGAGTTATTTGGACAATATTTATTCTATTACAACATTATAAAATATTCATGAAGTAGGTCATATACCTTAGGTGATGGTGATGAGTCATCTATGACCATTTTCTAGAGGATGTATGTGTACAAATATTTTCATGTTCACTTAGATAGTTTAGAGTCCTATAGTCGGAAGGACTGGTATTCCAATTTGAAAGATGAACATGTTACTTTCTTGTTATTTAAATTTTAGATATAAATGTATGCCAATGATTGGGAAATGATTTACATTACTACTAATTTACATTAACAATATTATGTAACTTTTTTATTTAAGCCATTGTTTTAGAAATATTCCATCATTTTTAAATACTTTTATTCAATAATTTTTTCATATTTAGAACTATATAGAATGAACATTTTAATGACTCTTTAAAATGTAAAAACTTTTGGACATTAAATTTTTAAATAATTCCTTTTGTTAATAAATCATTGGAATCTATTATCGAACCCATAGTAAGACTCTATCGGGTTTTTATCTCACACCCTACTTTGGCCTTTGGGCGATTGTATATTATCTTCTTCCAGGTTTGAGCAAGGGGAAAGGATCACTTGGAGGTGGATATAGCTATTGAACATTGGACTTGGCGAGTTGTGTACTTAGGGACTTGAGTTGTTTTCCATTGTTTTGATACTTGCGTTGTAGTAATTTGGACTTGTTTATGCCTTTTTGTATTTTGGTACATTACTCCCTATAGAGTTTATTTTGTTATGTATTCCGTCTTTCTTCTTTTATTTCTATATTTTGAGTGGAAAAATCATTCCCACTCTCAGTTTTTATAATTCCAAGTGCTAGTCAGCGACCCATGGGGATTGGGAATGCACTTTTTTCTATGTAAGGGCCAACTCAGTTATTGAGTTACGAGGGTACCTGTGATAGATTTTGACAAATTGGAATCAATGTCATGTTGTGATTTTCCCTTAAAGTCAGTATACATTTGTAAAATCTTGTTAGGACTTAGGAGGTAGTTGCGATTGAGTTTCTATCCAACCCTCTATGCAATGATGCTTTAGTCTCATAGGGTGGTTAGGGAAAGACGTATTATGGATTTGTTCTATTATTTTCCCTATTTTGATTAAGATATAGTGAAATCCATTTTTTTTTTGTTCGTATTAATTTCTATTATTTCACTATTTTAGCACAACCTAATGTCTTCAATGTGGTATTTTGATGTTGTGTAACATCATGATTCCAAGAAGATGGGTGAATAAGATCTGGGAGGTGGATTTTACTAAAACTCAGTGTGGGAATCATATTGTGGATCCATGTCTAGTTGAAGTGATCATGCATACTATCCAAGAGTCGGGGTAGGTACCACCACCAGTCCTCATTCAAGCTACAAATGTGGATCCTTAGGGGGAATTTCTTTGAAATCATTCTCAAGAGTTACTTTACTAAAAAACACCTATTTTCAAAGGCTCCACCAATCCTCAACATGCTGAGGAAATGTTGGGCATGATAAAATGTTAGTTTGAGTTCTTAGAGACACTGAATGACATAATGTTGAAGTGTACCACCTTTGTGCTAGAGGTAGCATGCATAAGATGGATGGATATGATGGATATTACAAGGAAACATGAGGGAATAGAGTCAAATAAATTTAACGTTCTTTTTATTGGCATGTTCTCGCCAAAGTTAATGGTTTTGGTCAAGGATGTGGACTTTTTCATGATTGAGTAGATCTACCAAAATGTGACTGAGTATTCAAATTACTTTGTCGAGTTGGTGCAATTTTCACAAGAGATTGTATATAATGGGAGGATGAAGGATCAATGGTTCGATTTTAGTATTTAATCAGATATCTTTTTTTGGTTTTATTCCAAATCGTCCCACTTATTATGGTATGATGGATAGGGAGATGATGGTTGAAATGGACCTGGATAGAAATGAAGGGTTGATGAGAGTTCCTTTTTATCATAGTGGAATCATGATTTATTTTAATATAAATAGGAAGTGCGATGAATCTCATAGTGGTTCTCGACAACATGGTCATTTTTAACCGCTTACCCTACCTAAAATAATACATGTGATATTATACTACTGCAGTCATCTAGGGAATTCAAAGAGGGCATGTACTAAGGCACCCAAGAACTGTGGCCCTGACTAACATTTTGGGAACTTTTATAAGTTCTTACAAAACTTTTCCAACTTCATGCAGTGGCACGAGATCATCAACACCACCAAAAATAACTATGGGGAAATCAAATACATCATGTACAAAAGGGTTTTGGCCACATACATCAAGAATGAAGTTTCTTTATGTAGGGGAAGAGTCTAAAAAAGAATATGACACATGTCTTGTTACCATGAGAGACACCATTACTATAGCTTCATCTTTAGTGACTGCTATATTTAATACTGGTTCACCTCACTCATTTATTTTAACCTGTATCATTAATATTTTTAATCAACCTATGGATATTTCATCTGGTGCAAGGGATATTACTACATCCCTTGGTACGAAGAGAGAAAAGGATCTTTATATCCCCACTTCTGTCTTATCTCTATCAGATGCCGATATTTCTTAGAGTTTTCTAGTACTCAACAAGAAATATCTTGACGCCATACTCTGGATGGATTGTCAAATTTCCAATAAAACTTATACTGACTGTTATCATAGATGGGTCTACTCTACTACACCTAGTGGTGTACCTCTTGTATTTCAAGAAGAATGATACCCAAGGTCATACAAAACCAGATATTCTTATCCGGAGTTTTGGAAATTGATATCAAAGTGTTCCTTTGATCTGGAGTGAGTTTCAATGAGCAGTGTTATCAATCTAGTTGATTTTAAGTTTCCTATCACGTTTCCTTCTAATTTTTTGGTTTACCACCAGTAAGATAGGTTTTGTTTCCATTAACTTGATGATGGTACACAACCAGATTCAATTTCCTATTACCGTATGGAACCAGTTGAACTAAAATTACTAAAGTCCCATTTGGATGATGTTTTTCAGGATATGATTCACTACTTTGTTCATAACTTTTTTTGGGGCTTGTTATGATCATTTAGGTATTGTTGGGTTTTCATATAATAATAGATACCAATACATTATTATAATGGCTCCTTTTGAGGAAAAGTATGGTCTTCCTTGTAAATCTCCATTGTGTTGGTCAGAGATTGTTGAAAGTTCATTGGTTAGACCAAGTTTGTTCTAATAAATGATAACTGAGATTCATTTTATTCATCAGATAATGTTGATAGCACAAATCCGGTATAAGTCATATGTGGGTCGGAACTATAGGCCTTTGGAACATTCAATTGGAGATAATGTATTATTAAATGTTTCACCTCGATTAGGCCATCGACAGCTTGGGTGTCAAGGGAATATTTCTCTTCAATTTGTTGGACCTTTTTAGGTTGTTGAGTTGGTGGGGAATTTTTCATATCATTTGACACCACCACCACAGCTAGCATGGATAAATAATTTGTTTCATATATCTCAGCTTTGAAAATATGTATCTAACCCATCTCCTGTTTTGTATTGGCATGATCTTGAAGTGGAACCTGATTTATCTTTTACTTAAAGCCCATTCAGGGTTGTTGATTCTAATACCAAGATACTACATGAAATGATGATACCTCTGGCCCATGTGCTATGGAATCATGGTTATGATTCTCATGAGACATGGGAGAGGGAGGAAATGATGATAAATTAGTGGCCTCATCTTTTTAATGTGGAAGCTTCTTAATAGGATTTCTGGGGACACAATGTTCCTATGGTGGGGAGGTTGTAATATACTTTTACTATTTTCAGGTATTCCTAAACCCTATTATATTACATTATTAATATCGTAAGTGAAAAAAATAAATTTTCATTTATTTTTTGATAAACATTTTAAAGGCCTTATCTGTGAGTTAACTTATTGGAATATTCAATTGAATATTTTTGTGGTTGGACACTGAGTAAGTGTGAGATTCCAATAGCTGAAAAGGCTATGAAAGGGCTGAATATAAATATTTATTTTATTATATTAAGTGTCAAAAATTTATTCAAAATAATTGAAAAACTCTAAAACAGTGCATCTTATGATAAATATGATACCATTGTTATGTCTGAAACATGACGTTTACCCTAGGAGGGGTATAAAATTTGAAGGTTCTAGACATTTGGATGCCTCACTCATGAGATGAAATTATTAAATAATATTTAATATATTATTTTGTTGAAAATATTTAAATATATCCCAAATGGTGCATTGTATGGGATATCTGAGACAACTGATGGGTTTGGAATGAGGGGTATACCCTAGATGGTTTAGGAAATTAATATGTGTTGGATGTTTGGATGGATCTCTGATGATAAAAGAATTTTTATTTTTAATTTAAAATTTATTCCAATTTTAAATTGTAAATCAATAATATATCTCAAATAGTGAATCCTATGGAAGATATAATACCACTGTTGGGTCCACAATGGGGTGTTTACCCTAGACATGGTATAATTGTCACAAACACTGATCGTTTGGTCAGGTCACCTATAATTTTTAAGTTATTTAATGAATATATTAAATAATAAACCTTATTATTTTGATTTAACTATCAATATAATTAATAAAATTAGAGTGCATTGTTCACTCATCTTCCCCAAACCATACTCCCCCTATTTATGATGATTTGAGTCATCAAAATCATCAGTTTCTTGTCAATTTTGAATGGTTTCTATTGAAACACATTAATATAATGAATTTAACAACTCCACATTGATTTGTTTAGTCAAAAAATGGTATCGAATGGGTTGTTCTTAATTCCCATACAAATATGAGATTTGAGTATTTTTAAATAGCCAAACCTCTATATTTTTCTTTTATTGGTCAATATTGTCAATGTTCAAGCATCCCAGATATCCTATTAGTGCTATCACAAGTCCTCGATTCTTGGTGTTTGATCTCCTTCTCAGGAAGCGAGTTGGTGGGGGTCCTCTTATGTTGAGCATCCTATGATGTGATTTTTTTTCTTTTTCAATATTTATTTTATCCTTATTCTATTATTTTCTATAATTCTAAAATTATGTGAAAAATAATGTTTGAATATAAGTAAAATTATGGAACCTAAAATTTTCAAAGAATAATTCTTAAATAGATTTATCAAATGATAAATTATGAAGGATAGATGGAAATAGAAATTATCAATTATAATTATAAAGGATAATTTGTAATTAAATTATCAAAAGATAAATATTTTGATTTTATCAAAAAATAATCATTATGAATTATCAGATGTTAATTGCGATGAATTATTGAAGATTAAATGTGCCTGATTGTTGTAAGGTAAATATAATGAAAAATCATCAAATGGTAATTTCATAAAATTAACGAAATATAATCATAACAAATTATCCAGGAACAATTTCATTAAATTATCAAGATAAATTTTTTCAATTTATAAATAGATAATTATAAGGTAAATATCAAGTGATGTAGATTATCGAAATTATCATGGGACAATTATATGTTTCTTCAAAGGATAATTATAATAATATTCAAGCGGTAATATCATATAATTATCAATGATAATACAAAAATATTATCAAATTAATTTTTTTAAATAAAATTATAAAATGTTGTTTACTTTATTATCTAATATAATATATTAATTGATATTTTTAAATTTTTCTTGAGAGATAAAATATTTTTACAGGTAATTTTTTAATTGGTATTTTTTGGGAATTATTTAAGAGAAAGAATGTATCATCACACGTGTAATTTTATTTTCTTTTGAAGTAAAATAACATCTATTGGTTCTAGGAACTATTGATGTACATAGACGATCAGTGAGTCAATGCTTACGATAATAAGGCCGTAGGGAGGTGTATTGAACCACAAAGGGTGATTTATCTTATCCATTGATATCGATGTCCTTTAGGTAGGTAGATTCACCCTAATTAACTATATTTATTAACCTTGAATTTCTTGGTTTTTTTCAATGGATTATTTACATTAAATTTCTCAAACTTTCATAAAATTTATTTGATACAAGCCAATTCTAGTGAATTGGGAGATTTGGAAATGGTTTGGCATGAAAAATGGGAAAACCCCCAATTTCACTGAATTGGAGTGTACTTAAAAAATTTGGTTTTTTTTTTATTTTTTTTAATTTAAATTATGGATTTATAGAATTGATTTCAATTATATTATTTAATTTAATTAAATAAAAAAATTGTGAAAGTGATTGAATTGGTTTTGAATGGATTTCAAACTTGTGAAAACGGATTAAAATGTTTTCATAGAAACCCAATGGGTTTATCTTAGAAAGAGGAATGCTATTGATTAAAACCTGTTTTGGTTTTCAGTAGAAAATTGGCATTGAAATGTAAGAAGGGGATTAATAGTATTTTATGTAGTCTTAAAATAATTTGCCTATCATTGATTGTGTATGATAACATGCCATCCTTAGGTAGTTTGTGAGTTATTTGGACACACTCTACTCTATTTCAATGTTCTAAAACATACATCTAGAAAGTCACATCATTTAGGTGATGGTGATGAGTCCTCTATGCCCAGTACCTAGATTAAGTATGTGTACATATATTTTTGTGTTCACTTAGAGGGTACAAATTACTATAGCTGAAAATTCTATTTTACCGATTTGGAACATGACCACATTGCTCGCTTGGATTTTATGTTTGAGATATAAATGTATTCCAATGATTTTGAACTAATTTATATCCCTACTGAATTTATATAAACTATTTTATGTAACTGTTTTATTTAATCCATTATTTTAGAAATATTTCATCATTTTTATCGTATAAAATGATTTTTTTAATTATGATTTAAAAATACAAACCCATTCACATTTAAATTTGAAATAATTCCATTGGTTAATCAATTTTGGACATCTGTTATGGAGCCCATGGTGAGAACCTACTAGGATTTTTAGCTCACACCCTAATTTTTCCTTTGGGTTTTTAGATGATCTTCTTCCAGGTTCGAGCAATGGGAATGGATCACTTGGAGGTTGATCTACCTATTGAACTTTTGACATGGTGAGTTTTTTACTTATAGACATGGGTTTTTTTCCTCAATTTTGATACTTGGTTGGTAGTACTTTGGGATGGTTTATGCTTTATTATCTCCTGGTACATTACTCCCAATGGAGTTTCTTTTTTTATACATTCTATCTTACTTATTTAATTTCTACAGTTTTAGTTTCAAAATCCTTCCACTATTAGTTTGTATGAATCCAGGTGCTAATCACTGATCCATGGGGATCTGGAACACCCTCAGGGCTATGTTAGGGCTAGCTTGGTTATCAAGATACCAGGGTACCTGGGCTGGTTTGTGACACTGATTGAATAAATAACAGTGAACATAAAAAACATATTTTCTAAGCCTTATTCCAAGAAATATTACTTATCTTTAAGAATTATGTCAATAAATTACCATATTATGGGATTTTTAGTGCACCAAAACCAACCATTATTTGTCTCATGAGACTTGTAGATGCATTAAGAGGATATATAATGTTAAGAACAACAAATCACTTGATTATGTCCATTGTATTCAATATAAGAGTCATCACAGACATTCATAGAATTACATTAGGAACCTATTAATGTACTAAACATTGATATGAATATAATTAATTGATATCCAACACTTCCCCATTCAATATAATAATATTGATTTCAAATAAAACATCCGTTAATAAACATGGTTTCTATGGGGTGTCATCAATGTAACATGAATTAACCTTATCAAAGAAATATTATAGAAAAGGTATAAAAATATTTATAGTTTATCCATGAATGATTTTAATTGGATTTAATATATTTAATTTTTATAACACTAAGGTAGTTGTAGGTAAAATATTTCATCATGGTTCATTAAGAGTGTGTAAATATTTCAAAGCAAATACCTTAGGCGTTTCTCACATCATGTGCAGACTTATGCCCACTCATTTTGATTTAGGGTGTTTATTAATTAAATGGTCCAAAATACCATTTAATTTTTATTACCCATAGTTGAATTACTTCCATATCCACATTAACTTTCTCGTATCTAAAAATAGTGGTATTCTCAAGGAAATTACACACATTCACGTTACCTTAACATATGATGAATCTTCCATCTTGGAAAAAGGGACCTATTTAATAAAAATAATATGAGGGAGGGATAAAAATAAAAAAAAACATCATGAATATAATGTTAATAATTATTATTTGGAAATTTATCCACAACACAAAAGAAAATAGATAGTGATTATAACTCGAATCAAAAAGAGTGAAAATTGAAATGGACAAATCCCACTAATGGCTAGTGTATAAATTAAATCATAAACAATTTTATGTTTGGTATTAAACATGATATTTAAATACCAATAATAAATTCATTTCATGACATAACATCTCAAATAGTTAATATATTCACCATATAATTGAAATTAGGTCTATAATAAAAATTATATCTCAGAGAGAGGAATTTGTGATAGAAAAACCATTACCTATTATCTTTAATTATAAGAACAAATATGAATATCCTCTTTCATAAACATATCTATCCAAATAAAATAATTATGAACCATTTTCACATACAATTTCATTTATAATCTCTTGAAATAATCATTCTTAATTAGAATTATTTATATTTCCACATCGATGTTTATAGTTTTGACTACCTTTATGAGTTTCATAATATTGGTGTTCTTATTCATTATTCATATCATGTGAATTATTAATAGGTAATTAAATATAAATTTATGGGTTTTTATATTAATTTATGATGTTTAAAATCACTTTCATGATTTTTTTAGTCATTATCCTTTAAGATAATATTTATACTAATCATGTTTTGTTGTTTTTTGACAAACGAGAATAAATATTTATATAATATATCCATAAGAAAACAAAAAACATACACTTACAAATTTATATCATATTATTCCAATAATTATGTTCCTATATTTATTTATTTTTTAAAATCAATTTATTGTTTATGTAGGTGGTCAAACTGACCCAAACAAGAAAATACATTATTTTAATGAATGATTATAGTGTTGTTTCACTATAATATAGTCACAAAAGTAGAATAATTATCGTATTTATTTATTATTATTGTGATAAATCTTATTTATAAGGAATTGTTAGAGGAATCAATTAATGTAAAACCATTACACAATTTGAATAAATGACTATCCTATTAGTATTTTATTTTAAACGATTAAACTAATGATGATTGATTTTTGGTCATATCATTTATATGTTATTAATTTTTTTAAACAATAACCTTATTAATTTCATAAAAAATATTTATCCTTTAATTCCATTCTTATATCTATAATTCTAATGATGTGAAGCAAACTAGAACATGTTATGCCGGGGAGCCAATAATCTAAATAATGTATGATCAATGATTGATTTCATTATAATGGATATATTATATAAAAATAAATTATAAATAATTTATTATAGTAACATTATGGTATATTAATAATAATAATATCATTAATTTATTATTCCAAGAATAAATATG
Source organism: Viscum album (assembly GCA_963277665.1). Taxonomy (NCBI): domain Eukaryota; kingdom Viridiplantae; phylum Streptophyta; class Magnoliopsida; order Santalales; family Viscaceae; genus Viscum; species Viscum album. The sequence goes on along the minus strand of OY728146.1, from coordinate 786,305,989 downwards.
AATGAATTTAATTATGAAGATAACTAAGTTGCTGATAATACTCAAGTTAGGGACATGATTTTTCCTTTAAAGTACCTATTAATTTGAAGATATTAGGCTTACCATGAGTGAAACAAGGATTATATTAATGTTATAAAGTTATAGGGAGAGAAATATGGTACTGTTTTAAGGAGAAATTATAATGGTATATGAGTCTTGATGAGGTGAAGATGTTCCTATTTTATATGTACACATAAGGGTAATTATGTGGAGACCTATACATATTTCAATAATTCCATGGATCTATTCAAGGGTCCATGTATCAAAAAAGTAAAAACGTATTTTATAAACATTTAATGTTTTATCCAAATCCACACCCTATAATTCTACTCATGTTTTAATTTTTTTTAGGTATTTCACACAATGTTAAACTCAATTAATCCCTTTCCCTTTTAAATCAATAATCAATATCCAGTTGTTTTGATTAATTTAAATGAAAAAGATTAATATTATATAAATTTATTCATTTAATATTACATTTTAATATAAATTTGACATATAATATTTATAAAATTTGGAAATTTTAATTTTAAAATGAATACTCTAATTCATATAAAACCCATTTTTAGATATTTTTTTGATGCTTTAAATTTATATATGATTTAGAATATTTTTGGATACTAATTATAAGGAAATAAATAAATAAATTATAATTTAAATAATCATTAGAAGGATTTAAAGGGAATCCATAAGAAAATCTACCTTGAAAATGCTTGATTGAATGAAAAGTGAAAATCAATTTATATATTAAATTAACAATTTAATTAGAACTAAAATAATTTCCGTAGGTTTGTATGATCAAATAAAATTATAATGTGTATAATGTTATTCCTAAAATTAATATTTTATTATTTTAAAGGTTTTATAAATTTATTATTTATTATTATATAATTTTAAAGTTAAAAAATTTCAAGTTTTCTAAAAACCAGAAATTTGGACTAAAATTGACCATTTATAAAAAAATATCTAAAAAAATATTAAGATAATTTCTATATGAATAATTCAAAATTAGAATTAAATTGGTAAATATAATATTCCAAATTTTAAAATTTTCATAATACCTTGATTGAAGGCTCTTTAATGGTTGAATTTTCGCAATAGTTTGTGGTATAATTTTTTCCAAGTACTGTAGAGTCTCTAATATTACATTTACCCCATTAAAAATATCATCCTCAAAATTGGAGTATATATCTTCTATTGTATAGATGTGGATACCCCATCCTTATAGCTTCTTTAGGAACCTCGTTTTCCATGTCTATTTTTTTTATTTCTCTAATGGATTTTCTCTAAAAAAGTTGTCTAATTATTTAATTTTTTCTCTCTCATTTCTAGAAACAAGATAAAATCCTCATTATAAGATAAGTGATGTTCCAAATATATTTCTTTATATATGACCACATGTTTAGGATTCAGTATATATTTCTACTACAAAAAACATGGGGGATCATTTATAATGTAATGGTTACATAACATAGGGAATCAGTAAGACACAACCGCAATTCTTTCTAATATTTCAAAATGATGTTGCACTTCAATCAAATCACATAGCTTCCTTCTATAGAGTAAAATTTTTGAATAAAGGATCCCCCAAATGAAATTTTAATTCATTCTTTCAATTTTCAACATATTGATTTTTTTCTTCATTATTTTATATTATTGTGATATTGAATGGTCATTATATTAACAGTAATCTCATATACAAACTGTTGTGAAACTAAACTAATTTCTCCATCCTCTTCCCAAAATATTAGAGTATAAAACCTATTCCCATACGAGTCATTGTATGTTATCATCTATATTATTTAAATGAATATACTACTTTATTAAAATTCCAAAAAATCTAGATACCGGTCCTTCATACCATGGTACTCACGAGAACATGATCTCATCATATCTTCCAATATTGGGTTATTTATTTGAGACCATCCATAAATTTTAGGATGATAGGTCGTGCATAAATGAATCTCTATGTTGATAGGAAATTGATGGCTCTTCTATATTGTTATGTGAACTGAGATTTATGGATAAATATAATGGATAGAGGTTCCCTATTAACCCTTATGATTTCATTAATAATGAGTCGTGCAAGATACTCAAGGAGTATATCGTATCATATCAATATAAAATTTGTATTAATTGTAATATTGTCAATGATGACCCATATAACATCATTATTACTTATATTTAATTGGATTATATTAAAAAGTACCAGTATAACATTGTCCAACATCCATAAAGGTATAAGAAAAATTTATATAACCCCTTAGGATGTTTTCATTAATTCTTTAGATTGTGGAATACTACTCATATAGGCATATAATATAAAATTTCACACTTCATCAATTTAAACTAGAAATGTACTCTTAAATCCCAATAAATATTATTGAAACTGGGGTGTATAGATAAATTGGAGTTATGAGATTTATCTAGTAGTCCCTCTTTAATTATATTGTGGATAGAACACATAAATTCTTCCCAAACATAAATCACCATCTCTATTGATAATATAAGTCTATTTCCCGTCACTCGCCAAAATAATCTTCCTTTTTAATTTCTCTTAATCCTAATGAGATAATCTTTCCATTCTATTAAGGATTTTTTATATATTTCTTTGTAATGGATTGATGATTCCATTTTCCTAGACATCACTATATCTATATTTTATATATCTATATATATGAAATTCTTTTTGATCATTATAATGGGGGTAACTCATGGTCCCTCTTATTCTATGTATCACTCTCCTTACATTCCTTTCCAGGGTGGCATTGTATTGAGAAATAATATTACATGATTAGTACTAACCATATTTTTTACCTCATTCTGAGTAAATTCTAAGAGAATATATTCTTAAAACACTTGTAGTCTATATATATCTTGAATATTTTACAAAATAAGTAATTTATCCATATTTTTATTGAAAATATTTCATATTTAACTCATAGTCCGGAGAATGATAGTTGCATTCATGGATGTTCAATTTTTTTTCTACATGTAAAATCACAATACCAGTATCTATAAGGACATCAAAATATGCATTCATTATTTGATGACTATATATTACAAACACCTACTTACCTGATGGAATCCATTATACCAGTTCATTAATCAGTCTCCTCATAATCTCAAAAAAAAACACTCCTACAATTTCCTGGACCATGTGAATTTAATCACTATAAGTATAGTATTTTTCAAAGGGTTGTCCAATATGGTGAATCTTGAACAAATAACATATATTGACATTCTAACTCGTGGAAAATTTGGATCTCAATAATCGTCATTGGTGTAGGAAATTATTTTCTTACTATTGTATTTAAGGGTTCAACAGATATCCCTTGCTCATAGAAAGCATGGGAATGAAATGAAAATTTAGGGATCCAAAATTCATGTTTATTATATATCAAATATAAATTTTTTCTCAGGGTATACCGAATTATTTATAGATGAATATAATATTGTTAATAACTATCAGATTATAAAAAGGTATAATTAATAAATACCACCAAAATAGTATCTAGACATCCCCTAATTTCTCTAATCATCAGACACATAAGGACAAAAGGTGAGTTATTAAATCTAAAAGTCATTACAATAAACACTAAATGTTTAATCCATCTTTGAAATTTTATATATAGTATATCATTCATTTTCCCATTGAATAGATCATTACCATAGTGGAGATCAATATATAAAAAGTATTTGTATCCTATAACATGTTTGTATAAGTTATAAATTAATGGAAAATGACACATATTCATTATAGTGATGGAATTTATCTCTCAATAATTGATGAATAATCTCATGGAAACATCATTATTTTTCATTAATAAACTAAGGGACCCCCAGAGCAAATTACTCAGGAATATAAATCGTTTATCACCCAACTCCTGTAGCTATTTCATGAACTCCACTAAATACACTAGTGTCTTTTATAATGAGTATTATATATGGGTTTATAATTGATAATGAGTTTAGTAGAGAACTAATCTTTATGATCTAGTGCATAATCTATTAAATCCTCTTGAAATATATGAATGGAATTTTATATCATGGGTATATCCTCTATTCTTGGGATACATTACCTATCAATAGTTTTTAGTTCATCTTACTATGTAAATAAAATTTCATTAAGTATCTACAATAGGTGTGGATCTGTATATGATATAAATATGAAATTTTCCCATCAAAAGAAAATAAATTCCATATCACCTTTTTGAAAATATATCCAATTCCATTGGAAATATATTTTTTCATTATAACATGAAATATAATCTATTAAAATGATCATATACAAGTCATACTTATTTATTAAATCAAAATTTGAAAATAGGTTAATCTACTAGATATTAATTGGAACTTCCAGATATATTTTTTTCCCATGAAAGTCCAACATTGTTTATAGATAGATAACTCACATACAATGGAACTTATGAAACATGTAATGTTTTTAAAAAACATGGAATATATATAATTTTAAAATTATCTAGATTAAATTAAAAAATATTGTGACATTAATATAACAGTAAATGAACCCTCCACCATATCATTAGAATAATTAATTTTATCTATGGTATCTTTATAATATTTTCATTTATTTATTTTCCTTTTATATAGTAAATCCCATTGAAAATTGTTTCAAAGGTTTATGTAATTTCCGTACTCACATTAGTTAACTCGTTGAACATAAATAGCTTTAGTATTTCCATTAGATTGGCGAGTTGACTACTATTTTCTTCACCCTTGAAAAAACTCATTTTCACTTCATGAAAGACCCATGTTTTTCATCAAAAAGTTATCCCACGTGGGAAATATAATTTTTCCTTTATTTCCCTTATCTACATTGTTCTTACCATGATGCTCAACTAGACACTTGTTCTCATTATTTACTTTTAATTCATACTTAATAGAAAACGATTTTCTATATTGATATAACATGAGGATATAACCTCAAATAATTAAAAGGAATAAGAGACCCATAACAACCAATGGAATGAATTAATCCCATTATCAAAGAAGTTAAAATTTTATTCAGGTATATATATACAAAATTCCAAGATATCCTTGTAATGTTATAAGCACACTAACCAATACATTCATATAGATATTGTTTAATGATTAAGGGCAAAAAAATTTATTTCTTGAATTTTCTCATGAGGAAAGTATTATTAATATAATAACTCCATACATATTCCAAATTCCATTAACTTTAGGTTTTATTACCCTTTAATATTTTGAATAATGAACCACCATTGGTTTGAATATAATTCTCAATGACGTACTACAATAATGAATTTTACATTTTCATTAATTCTCAATGTGATAATGACCATCTCTAGTGAGTACATCCACTATTCATTAGCCAATGGATTTGTAGTTCCACTGATTATTAAAGGAATTATTCATGTGAAGTTGTCCAGAATTGCTACACCATGTTTTGGATAATCAATACACTGAATGAGAGTGGGGTTATTTTACATAACATAGGTTGACCACAGCAATATTGTTATGAACTATTTAATCGTAATGACATATTTATTTAATTGTTTAGGGGGGATATCACTTCATTGATTATGAGTGTTGATATGGTTCCCATTCCTCTCACTAGTTTATATCTTTCTACAATAAAATAAACACAATTTTGTTGTGATATTGTAAAATAACATTCCAACTATGTTTTATAGAGTGTTATTTATAAATATTGAGGTATTTTTTATAGTACTTGTGCGATATTACATTTTTCATCAAAATATAATTTATAGGATTTCTAGTAAATTTCACTTGATACTAATTATAACTTTTTAAACTCTAGAAATCCAAATCATGTAATTATATTACATTAATAATATAAATTATAAAACCTTCTAAGGATATGGTAGTTTTTATTATTTTAATATTAGATACATACAATCATTTATCTTGAATAAAAAAAGATAAAAAATCAACATATTGAGAGAACATGATTATACCATCCATAATATCCAAAAATTTACACAAAGTCTTCCACTAGGTTTCTAGGGGATAAAATAAATAATGGTGAAAATAAATGATTAATAAGGATAATAATACAAAAAAAAATTACATAAAAGAAATGTGACATAAGTGATATAGATATAATAAATTAATAATATGAATCCATAATAAATATATATTGAAGGAATTCTATATCCATGATAATAATGCATAATATGGATAATAATAATAATTGATCTCATACTGATGGAATGCATATTGTTTGAAAAAAACATGTGTTGAAGGCCTTGTGTTAAGACACTCTATTTTTCATAAATATCAAATAAAATTACTTATAATTTAATGGTAATAGGGATATAATAAAGCAATAATTTTTTTTCACACCATACATGTTGATGAATTAGTGGGATATACAATTTCAGGTCTCACCTATCACATCATTAAGTACGTTACATTCACAAAAGAGTCATAAAGACATTTCATACCATTCCATGAGGAACATGTTACAAGGGAAAAAATTGATATCCATATAATTAGAATAAAATATATCAAATAAATCCCCATTAAATAGAATAATGTCGATGTCATGGAGATCGTACATTAAAAATAATGAATCTGTTGAGTATCATTAAAGTAACATGGTGTTTCCTTATCAATGATATATTGTAGCTAGGGAACATAAAATAATATAGTTTATCCATGAAATATAGTAATTGGATTCAATATATTTCATTGGCAGCATACCATGTAAATTTTATGAAAAATCTTACATCATGGTTCAATAAGAGCGTAAGAATATTCCAAATCATATCCACTTTGGTGGTCTCAAAATCTGTTTAGTCCTAGGACCACTCATCGGGAATCAGGGATATAATTAATTCAATTATCATACAACCCTTTTAATTTTGATGACCCCTAGGTTGATATATTCCATAACCACGTTCTCTTCCTTGTATTTATAAAAAACTCTATTTTCTAGGAAATTATACAGGCTTTTATATTACCAAAACCTATGATTATATTTACACCTAGGAAATAGTAAATCATGTTTTATAAGAATAAGAGACATGTAAAATATATATATAATTATATTTCCTATAAATTTCAAGAGTATCAGGGAAACATTTATTCTAGGATAATGCAAGCCCCACCCAAAATAAAATAAGTGGTGAATACTACCTGAGTCCCAATGAATTAAAATTGAGATGAAAAAAATCCACTTGTGGCTTGGGATAAAATTAAATCACCTACACATGGAATATAGGTCTTAATAATGATCTTATAATAAATGAAATAAATAAATTTAAAGATAAAATCTGCCAAATAGTTATTATATTCACCATATAATGGAAATTAGTTCCATAATACAAAACATATCTCAAAGAGAGGAATTTGAGATGAAAAAACATATAACTATTGTCCTAACATTCACAAAAATATATAAATATATGTATTACAAAAATAGATATATTTATAACATAATTAAAAACCTTACTCATATCTATTTTCATCTATACTCTACATAAATAGACAATCTCTATAAAAATTCTTCTGATTTTCTACATTGGTATTTATAGTTTTAACTTTTGAATGATTTTCATAATAATGTTGTTCGTATTAATTAATTATGTAAATTTTATAATAAATAATTCATTAAATATACTATTATGGGTGATTTATAATAATTTAGGATTTTTAAAATTCCGTTCATGAGTGTTTTAGACATTAACCCTAAAAATAAAGATAATAATTAGAATGTTGTTGAGATTTATAATGAACAAGAGGTGTTTCATTAATTTATGAATAAGACATTGTTACAATATCTTAGGAAAAAAATAAAACTTATATTTATCCATTATTATCATATTATACTAGTAAATTTTTTCTTAAAGTCATTAATTTTTAAAATTCAATGTATTGATCAAGTAAGTGGTAAAACCAAACCAGACATGAACAAACATTGATTTAATTAATCATTATGAGTTTTTTTTGTTATAATATGTTTATAATAAGAGAAAAATAAACATATTTAGTGTTAATTATTATTATAAATCATTATTATATTTGATTATAATATGATTTGTTGGACATGAAAACATTAAAAAAATACAATGAAATATTTTCCACTTAGTATTATAATTTTAAATGATTAACCTAATGATTATTGTTATTTTATATTATAATTAATAATCTAGTAAAATTTTCCCACAAGGAAATTATTTTTATAATAAAAATAATATATACCAATTTGTACAATACTTATCTCAATAATTTTTTGGCAGTGAATGAAAATGAAACATGTTATACCATGGATGTGGTAGTTTACAAAATAAAATAATAACTATTTTATATTTATTAATAGATGATGTATAAGAAGAAAAAAATGATAATACAATTAATTAAGTAAAACTATAATATATAAATGATAAATATATCATTATATTAGTTGGCCTATAATAAATTTTAATTGAAATTATAAAAAAAATATTGGATAATAATCATATCAAGGAATTGATTTTTCCTTGGAATTCTTAATGAATTTGATGGAAATATGATACATATTTGTGAAAAGGATATTATAATCATGGAATAAGGTTATATAGAGATTAAAATTTGATTTCTTCATGGAATATTTTGAATAGTAGGTGTGTGTAGATGTGGTAAAGATGTTCTCCCTTTATAAGTTAAGGGAATGGTAGGGTTTGGAACACCTCTACATTTTTCAATAAATGTCTGGATTTATTCAAGGTTAAATGCGTCAAAAATGGGGAAATTTATAAAGGTCATGTGTATTGGTTGATATAATGATCAAAAATTCAATTATAGATCTGTTTTTTAATTTTTTTTGTACTTATAATGTTGGTTAATCTCAATATAAACCACAAATCTTTACAGTGGTAATTGATTTATGACCATAGAAATTAATTTTAATTACATAGACTATGATTTATTGAATTACCCAATTTTATATATCTAACATCATTTTAGGAAATGAGTTCATAAAATTTAATTTATGAAATTATTAAATGTTAATTTCAAAATTAATACACCTTACTGAGGAAAAATTATGTTTATAGAATTAATGTCTTCATGATTCAAAATTATATATAATATTAAATAATTTTGGATACTAGTTTTAATAAACTAAATATATTTACTAAAATATAAATATATTTTATGATTCATTCATGCAAATCCAAAAACTATTCTCCCTTTAAAATACAATATTCAATGAAAATAATAAAAATTGGTTATAATATAACATTAACATCACACATCATTTTAAAAATGTTTTCCATTTGTTTTTTTAAGTTCAAATAAAATTTTAAAATATATAAATATAATAATTAAATTTATATTTGATTACTTAAAAGAGTTTATAATAATTTAGTTCATTTTATTAAAATGGTAAAGTCAAAGATAATATAATATCCATGAAATACGTAATTTTCAACTAAAATTCGACCTTGTCTAAAAAATAATAAAAAATAAATTTTATATAATTTTTATACGATGATTTTTTAATAGTGGATAATTTTTTATATTTTAAAATAGAGAAATTAAACATTTATATAATTTCTTGGATAAAGGTTAATTGGAGAGAGAATTTGTCAAATAGTTTATGAAAATCTAATTACTTGGGAAAATAGAGTCATGTTTTCCAAGGAAGAAAAGAGGAACCTAATAATTGAATTAACACAAATTAAAAATTGAGTTGAAAGAAACCCAAGGTCTTTGATATGAAAATCATGAATTAACATGGTAAAAAAATAAGGATAGTGATATATAAGGAGAAATAAATCTGTTTTCATTGAGTTGTCAGCATAGAAACATAATTAACTCCCATAAATAAGTGAATAATATGGGAGGAATGAGGGGAGATATGGTTGGGGGTTTTATATATATGAATGTGTAGAAAAGGATCCCCCTAGAATGGTTAATTAGGAAATTGGTAAATCATAAATTTCACCAAATTAAATTTAAAACAGGAAATAGTCACACTATGATATTTTCTAATGTAAAACATTGTGTTGTACCTCCACTAGGTAGCACAAGGAGGTCATAAACAATTGGCCATCCTTGAAAATAGTCCTCCCACTAGACCATTTTTTGTAGTGAATGTTTTCACACACCACAAGATCCTCCATGGTGAGGGAAACCCCATGGTATTTCTAAATTGTCCTGATAAAATACACCAAGGTGTAAAATCCTTCCCATTTTCCCATGATATCTCCCTCTATAAATTCAATAAAAAACCATAGACAAAAATTACCTTGACCATTTCATTCTCACTACCACTACCTCGACCACATCATTGACTTTCTCTAAAATTTCCATAGGAAAAATACTTATCCAAAATAAATTTAAAAATTACACAATTATATAAAAATATAAATTTTGAACTCCAGGGAATACCTCTACACCATGGTGCTTCCCAAAACATGGTTTGATGATCATAAATCCATCTATAAACATAGTTAAATGGCCGAGGAAGGGAAACTGGGTGGAAATAAATAAAAAACTAAAATAATAAATTAATGTGAGATTGAGGTGTGATAATTCTCAAAAAAAATTCCACTTTATGACTATATAATGTTCAAATAGAAATGGTAGGTCATAAAATATTCTAATTTTGTAGCTTCCTCTAATGATATGACTCAAATTACCATAAAAAGAAACTACTTTAGGATACTAGAAGAAACCTAAAATAACAAAATATTAATAAAATTCAGCATAATATATGGAAAATAATTATGAAACATAAGTCACTTGAAGTATAACTAAGTATTTAAAGCATTAAAATAGAAATTAATTAAGGAAAATGGTTAACCCTTTTAGATATGATCCCAATTTCAATGAACAACATGACCAAAGAATATAAAATACATATGGATATACTTTTAATTTAAAAATTCCTCATATTAATATATAAAAAAGTATACGATCAAAATATAAAGAAACTATTAGTGTTCGGGTTGAGTTTAAAAATAAAATTTACTGATATAAAAACTATACAACCTAAATGTTGTAAGGATGGAATATAGGCATTAAATTGGTCAATGAAAATGTGATTCTACATAGGAAAAAATAATCACATTGATAAAACTATGACATGACGTCCTTTCAATGTAAATTGTTATTCCGTGGGTTTTCCCCCAAAAATATAAAAAAAACATAACCAAAATTCAACCATAATAGATATATAAAATTTCAAAAGACTCAAACTAAACTCAATGAATAAAAGAAAATAACCACAACATAAAATAAACTATCAACTATCGTTTATATTTATAACTATCCATAATAAAATATAACTATTAATTTATTATAATAATCAATAAGAATATTCAAAAAATTGAAAACATATATGTATAAAAGGAAATGATGTTAGGGATAAACTAGAAATACCTAATAGATTCTATATTGATATTAGATTCAATATTTTTAATTTGGTATCCATTGAAAGGATAGATATGGACCCCTAGTTTAAAAGAAGTAAAATGTTAAATTCTTTTAAGTGTCCTTAATGGTAAAAACTACAAAATATATTTGAAAAATTCGGTAAAAAGGATTAATATACATTGGTTTCATAAATTTTGGTAGAAAAATTGAATAATCATAGAGGAATCCAATGGGGGAAAATATGATTGAATGTTAATACTTACATCCAATTTATCCAAAAAAGTTTTATTCCCCTTTATACTTATAGGTTATCCTTAACTACCTCTGAGAACTGGTGATATATCATCCATTTTATGGATTAAAATGGAACATAAAAAGTTACATGTTTGATAATTCACCATATTCAATTCATATTGTTTTTAAATTTCTATAATCATTGTTCTTAATTTAGGGTGGTGCTCTAGGGGTTATCATTTCCTCCACTACCCTTTCCAATGTTGTTGGTCTTGTTGGAGTCATGTTTTATTATGGTCCTTTATTATAATCTTCCTTTACCATAACTCCCTTATCGCGGTCTATCGAACCCCAAATATTTAAATACCTCTTACCCCACACTAGTTCATATATCATAAAAACCCCCATCTAGGTCATTCAATGTAGTGGTTTTATGAGATCATCATCCCCATATAGGGTTTAATGTCACCATATTCCCCAATTGATTTTGGATACTATTATTTAATGAGTTAGGAGATTGATGAATGATTCTGTCCCTTTCTTGAGTTGAATATTTTATTTATAAAAAACATAATTTTACCTTTATCTTCAAATTCAGTGTGTATATATCCTCACTTATGATATTCTCTCATTTCATCAACTCAAGGGATCTAACAGGGCTAGTTTCCAATTTATTTTTATAAATAAAATCCATATACATAAACATTTTCTATATAATATACTTCATTATGGACTAGGTTGGGGAGGGTAACTATAGTGACATTTGAATATTGTTTCTATTTTGATAGTCGATGGATGATCTCATGGGTTGGGAAACATCACTAGTTTCACATTAGCTTCATCATCTTGGTCGACCCTAGACCCATTAGAATAGTGAAATTATCAAATTTATAGGTGATTCTCTATAAAAATTATTTTGCTAATGAGTCCATGATATAGAAGTAAAAATCTATAACTATGTGTATTAAAATTGAATTTAAATAGTATAACCTTATTCCTCATCAGATTTTCATCTATGGTGGCTCTGATCCATTTATCAGGGGAGAGATCCTTTTTTATATATCACGATAGTTTATATATAAATTCTATGTCTATGTGATGTTATCTTAAATTTATAGGAAGTTTCAATCTATATCAACTGCTCATATCTTTTTTAGTGAGGAAAACATAGGTTGATATCCATTATTGGAGTAGTTTCAAATAGTATATATTATGGTATTATAGAATTGAAAATATATATCAAGGATGGATTTCCTAATTTTTAGTATCTGACCCTTTCACTTCCTAAAATTCCTTCCATTCCCTTTTAGGTTTCTGATCTGGTTCCACATGATATCTTAATGATGATGACAATACAAATTTTTTTATATATAGCAATCTCTGCCTTTTTTCACTATGGAACCTCTAAGTACCTTCACTAAACTCCATCACCAATGTATTTCATTGTAAAAACATCAATTAAGAAATCTGTTATTATGGTTTGAGATATCCTTAAGGACACCTATTCTCTTTTGGAGGCCATATTATGTTATAGTTTGTCAGTCCTCTATCTTATACTATATCAAAATAATGTGATGAAAAATAATAGTAAATTGGATCCCTTTATGAAAACTAATGGAGGGCCCCTTTATGTTTGTTAACTACTTTAATATCCTAGAATTGTTATATTAATAGATCCCTAAGATACCCAAAACATTATCAAGGTAGAGGAAAACTATATATCTTCTCCCCACCATCTATAATACAGTAACTCGGTCTACAAAAAATTCCAATGAAAATAGATATTCTATTAAAAAATATACCCAATGAATGAAATATCTTGTCTAAAATTCATCATTATTTTGATTGTGAAATGGAATAGAAGGTGTATTATAAACCCATCAAAAAATAAATATATCCTCAAGGTCATTATACATATGAATACATATCATATAGTTATTTTAAAAACCAAAAATACAAATCCTTAAGAAACTATGATAAAAAACAATATTTAGATAAAATGTTGCATGAATATGCAACGGAGGATTATATATGGATTTTTAAGGAATCATGTTATTATGGACAACATAGAGGATTTCCCTCATCACCATACTATTATGTTCAATAACAACAATATTTATTTCTGTATAGATTCATATATGCTAAATGTAAGCCCATAAAAAGGCATGTTCTTAGGAAATATTGTTATTCCATTATAAGGGTACTATAACATAGTTTATAGTTAGTAAAATTAATGAAATTATAGACTATTTAGTGAATAATCGATGGTGTATCTACACATGTTTTCTTTGTAACACCCCGAAATTCTAAAGTTAGGACCTTATATTTGATAACATGTATGACACGTGACACCAAGTGTGTAGGGGAATATAATATTTTATAAATTATAATACATTATAATATTTAAAATAGATTATATATTTTTCAATTCATGAGACAATGAGTTAGAGCTTGTTACACGAATGAGCGACCTTCTTTGATGGCTTACATTACACGCAATTCCATGTTTTACGGAACAATAATATATTATTAAAATATTATTATTTAATATAACATGAAATGATATAGATGTTATGTTAGAAGTTATGAATAGTATTAACTAATTTATATAAATTAATGGTTTAAATAAATATAAAATTAATTATTTGGATAACAATTAATGAGAAACAAAAGTAAGAACAAAATAGATAAATAAAGAAATATTATTATTTTTATGCTTCCAATTGAGTTTGTCATAATAAACATAATTAATTATAAGTAGATAATTATTTTAATTAATTATACATGTTATAAATTTAGTGAAATATTTTTGATATTCATCCATTAGGATTGAAAGGTATAAAATAAGAACAAACTCTATTTTACACATAAAGACCTATATTTTTATAAAATCAATTTTACCACCTTGTAATTGAGAACTTATTTTAAATATAAATTTTTACACTTTTATTTATTTATTATGTGAAAATTAACCTTATATTTGAAATATAAACATAATTATTAGGTTAGGGTGAATTGTGTATATTTTTCTAACACATTTCATTTTTTAACGAATAGTTAAAAATACTGAATTTTAGTTCAAAACTATTTTTTCATCTAAATTATTTATAAGGTAAAATTATATTTCTAATTTTTTTAACATCAATTATATAATATTTTTATCAAGTAATAAATTTTATGACATTGGAATCGATTTCACATTGAAATTTATTATAAAAAATCTCAAACTTTCATACATTTTTACTTTAAACCCCCACATTATCATCCCTCCTATACGATTAAATTTAAATCAATACTTTCCACTTATATGATTGGAATTTGAAATAATTTATTACATATTTATAATCATTATTATATATAATTTATAATAAGACCAATTATTTTACCAAAAATAATAGTGAAAGTAGTTAAAATTAATTACAATGATTATGGTTAAATTCAGTTTAATGATGGAATAAACCATAACCATAAGGCCCAAAATGATATATAAACATTTACAAGAGCTATTTTATGGACATATATCGACCATATCTTCTCTTGTATCGAATTGGGTCCATTATTGGATCCACTTGTAATATAAAAAACATGGGATGAATTCCTTTTTCAAAATATTACAAGAGTGTCACTCCTCCTCCACTATAAAAGGCCACCACTTCTCCGAATTTCCAACACCTATAAAACCAATTATGTTTAGAAAATATAATACTATATATCTTCTCAATATACCTCCCATCTACCTTTTATCACAACTTTTGGTAAAAATCCTTCAAATGAAGACCTTTGGTATAAACGAAAAGGTGTTACCCGATATATAAGGCAACATTTTCCAACGATCTCTTTTCTTTCATTTTCTTCGACACTCCCTATACTAATCTTATTAAATGATTACATAAAAACAAAATTATACTCATTATACTAGGATTTAATTATTTTTATGATTTATACATACACTTACACACACCTCCTTCTAATCAGTAGTGGACATACTATTTCTGTGTATAGTGAACTAGTGCCTCATGAAACAATAATTGTTCATTTTTTCATCAAAACCTCTCATTATTGCCATTATGATAGAAAATATGTTTATATATTCTATATATGATATTTTTTTTTAAATTTTGGGGTTGAATCCTCATTTTATTTTTAAACCAAATCAAATACCCCTTTTAACTAGGTAGAGGGGGACCCATTACATAGCCTGAAGGCCCAGTGGGCATGTAGCCCATAACATAGCCCGTAGGCCCAAATTTTTAGCCAAAGGCCCATTTTGTGAATAGTAACCTGGAGGCTACAGTACCCGCTACCGCTACAGTGCCATGCCACCACTACAGTATCCTGTCACCACTATAGTACTCGCCAATCAATAGTACCACCGCTGCTACAATACCGCAATAGTACTGCTACAGTAACCTGCACCCCATGGGTTTTAAACCACCATTTTTCATGTAGTATTAGAGGGTGATTATGACTAAGCCAAACCACAACTACATTATATATGATATTTATTATTTATTTAATCTTCTATAATTATTTTACAACACCTATATTTATACTTTCCATTTTTTCTAAAAACAATAACATTGTTTGCGGAAGTGTGGACTACTACCCCATCAAAGCGATTTGATTCGTTCACACTATACATGAAATGTATAAATTATTATTTTAACTAAAAATAATATAAGTAAAAAATCTATATTATATCTATGAATAATTAAATTTCTGGAAATATAATATATACCATTTTATTTATTACCATTTCAACACACTTAAAAAGTGATAACGTATTCGTGGACATGTGGACTACCGCTTCCCCGACATGATGTGATTCATTTTTAATCAAAATAATTATATGTATAAATATATATTATTAAATAATATGATATTTATCATATAATTATCCTTATTTAATGACATTGTGTTACTTAAAATCTTTCTGTAATGATCATTGAAAAATAAGAATGTTACTCATGCGTACATATGAACTATTATCTCCATGATTATAATGATGATTAATTTTTCATAGTAATATTTAATTATTGATTTTAAAAGTATAATTTATATATAAATATGATAATAATGAAATTATTATTCTTCTTAAAATATTATTTAATTAATCCCTTTGACCATAGTTGACCTACCAAAGTTGCTTTTGACACATAAATCTAATTTGGTCAAAACACCCGACATAAACTTAATTGTTTATGTAGTTGTAAACAAAAGTTTAATAAGTAAAATAAAATTAATTATAATCATGATAAAGGATCTTAATAAAGTAAAAAAATTAACATATGTATATTATTCAAGAATTTAAAGGATGTTCACTTGAAAGGAAACTCATTGTAAAGAATTTTCATCTCACATTTTACTTGTGTGAGATAAATATCAGGTTCACCAATTAATCAGTTATATGTTGTATATAATATCCATTTTTATATATTATATCATGAATTTATTTATCTTATTGGTATTTTAATCTTTAATTTAATTTTATTGCTTAGTGAGGATTATGATTTAAAATGCGTCAAAGTGGTATGTGACACTTTGGAATGTTTAAAGATTATTTTCCACAATAATAACTATAATGATTTTTAAATTGTATTTCCATTCAAGTAATTATATTAAAATTGTTCAATAAAACCATAAATTTTATGTACTCTATTTATTAGTTAACATTTTCAGTATTAGTACCATTTTCCTACTCTATGGTGCTCAAAATGTTTTAGAAAATGTTTTTAAAATGATTTTGTAAATACATTTTTACCCTATTTTTCTTTACCAATGTTTTAAAAGGAATATTCTTATCACATTCTGAATAATTATTTTTTATAAACCTTGATTATGGAAAATGAATATTCTTTTTACCTCATACGGCTTGTACAAATTTACCCACGATCATTTCTTTGAAGATTTCTTTGCATGTTTAAATGGATAATTTTTAAGGAAAATATTTCGAAAAGTTATTTTAAAATAAATTATCTTTCAAAAGGGTTTTCATAATAAATGTATAGTTTCCTCAAGAATTTTTTTAAAATGTCCTTTTATAGTATTTATATTCATTAATGACAACAACCCTTATTTTTAATCCACTTGGGATATATTGTATTGATACCATCCTTAATCTTCTTATAGATGGTTTAAGATTGATTTAGCCAAGGATAATATTCACATTCACCTTCTTGATTAATTTTTCATTCACCATGAAATATTAAACCCCCAATTATCATTCAAAATTTAATTTCCCCTAAATTATCCATTTCATTTATCATGTAAATTACTATTTCCTAAAACTTATAACATTTTACATATGGTGGCTACTTTGATAGTTATTTGATTATTTTGGAATATTTTTATAATTATATACTCTTTATTACTTACGGATTTTTGATAAGTCATATTCTTTATTAGTTAAATATATTATTTGATATGAAGAATGTGGTGGACATGAAATTATGTGGGTATTTTAGACTATATATATCTCCTCGATGCATTGATAGTTTATCATAGGAAAAAAATGTTGTACAAATAAAACTAGTTTGTATCTATAGTTTTAATGAATCTTGTGAAAGGTCTTGACGATATAATTTTTCATGTTCCTGAGACATGATGTCCAATAATTAAGTGTTTTCATTATATTATATTTATTTATTATTCATCAATGATATTTTTATTGACATATCTATGGATACATTTCATTTTAGTTCATTGATTAAATGGAAAGTGTTTCAGTTTCTTACCTTGCAATATTAATTTTTCATTATATAGTTATTTGATGTCATGTTTTCAATTTATTACCTTGTTATATTCTTTATTAAAATACTTATCAATTATTGGATTATATGGTATGTTCATTTTATTATTTACCACGCCATAATTTTTATTCTCATTGATTCATTATATATTCCTCTATAGTCTTCCCTTACTGAGAATTTTAGATCAACCTTATTATGTTTCTTTCCTTAGGAATCAAAGAAGTGAACTAAGAAATATATGCAATGATACACTAGATTGAGTAAAGTTATTATTCTCAATGTTATTTATTTATAAAAATGAAAAACATTATGTTGTAATTAGTGTATTCTTTTGGAATAAAAGTACGATTTATGTATTTGGTTTACCAAGACTACTAAACTATCGTACCCTCAATATTTTATTCCTTGAAATCCTGAAAATTTAATTAGAATTAGATACTATATCTGGACTTCTAGGGTCTGGATGCTATTGTTTTTTTTAAATTAAATTTACAAGAAACCTTGGGATCCAGATTTAGGAAAACATAGATTAAATAACAAAGCCATAAGGTAGAATTTAATGATAAGTATAGAAGAACATCAGAATGTTTTGGTTAGATAGATATTATGTTTTTTCCTAGAAATAAATCACTATCAAGATACTATAAGTGGATGTTGTTGAGGAATAGGTGTAACTATGAGTGGCAACTCTAAAAAAGTGTGTTGTGCTTAACACGGTGTAACCTGGTTCATGAAAATAGGCCTTACTACACACCTGGTTTGACACTCCTGAGGGATATTAATAGGATTATTCACATTTTCTTCTACAAACCATTACGAATAATCTGAATATGTGATGCAAATGAATAACTTATGTTAAACCTAAGGTGTTTTAGAATTAAGATAGAGTGTAATGATTTAGAAATCCTATAAATGATATTATGGAAACACCTTAGACCATGGAAGGACCCATGTGCAAATAAATAATGAAGTATTTATGTATTGGGATGGTATTAAAGACATTATCTAAAAGGCTATTTACTAATTAACATAATTTCAAGGATTTACATCAAATATATTTTGGAAATTATAATAATTTAGATTTTAAAAAGGACAAATTGTATGCTGAGTGATAACAAATAATGTCTGACAAGTCCATGGTTCATGAACCCATGACTGAATGATGATAAGGGTTTCATGCCAACCACTGACTTGCACAATGTCATGGTTAAATTTTCATTTGTTTTTAGTTAAAAATTTTGACAAATAAAAGTTAATGATGAACTAGTAGTATCACTTATTAGGATTATAGATTAATATTTAAACCATATTGGGTTTCTAATATAGTTAAAGACAAATTGTAAGACGTTACACTCTTTTATGGGCCTTAATATCCTTTAGAAATGTATTTGTGTGCTTTATGCATCAATATTAATTTTTTAATGAAGTAAAAAAAATATACCTAATAATAAAATAATGGTGAAATTATTTAAATTATGTATGTATAAATAGGTAGTAAAATAATTACTCCACGTTAGGAAATGTATCGTTAATTGTTTTTGACATTATACCTTAATTATGTTGAACAAATAGTCTCTTAAATCATTAAATATTTATGGTTTTGAGATCCTGAAATTTCTATTGATTGTTAAATTATTTTTATTGATTACCTTAATAAATACCTATAAATATTTACATTTTCCCTCAAACTATGTATCTCTACTTCCCACTAATGTTCTCATATTTAAAGACCTAGATATATATTAGTCCATGCAAACTTTTCACTTACCATTCTCTCTTCTATAGAGGATGTTTTAAGAACTATTCTCATAATATGGGATTTAAAAATAATAAATATAAAATAATATATCTTCAATATTGAGTTTAAATTGTGAGAATGAAATTTAATTAAGGTGGGGAGAATGTAACACCCCTAAATTCTAATGTAAGAACCCTGTATTTGATAACGTGTATAACACGCGACACCAAGCACACAATGGAATATAATATCCATATACTTTATAACATATTTAATATTTAAAATATATTCTATATATTGAAATGCATTCAACATCGATTTAGAATGCATTACACAGATTATCGACTTTCATCGATTGCTTGCGTTACACGCAAGATTAAGTTTTACCGAACATAATATATTGTTATAATATAATTATTTAATATAATATGATATGAACTAGACATCATGATAGAATTTATGAATAATAATAACAAACATATGAAAATATATAGTATATATAAATACAAAATTAATTCATTTGTTAAAAATTAATGAGAAATAAAAATAAGAACCAATTGGATATAAAACAATATTATTCTTTATGTGCTTCTAAAAGAGTTTTGTGTTAATAAAAATAATTAATTACAATTATTTAATGATATTAATGAAATATATATGTTATATATTCAATCCAATATTTTTGATATTATTCTGTTAGGTTTTATAGGAATAATAGAAGAAGAAACTCTATTTTACACATAAAAACCTATATGTTTATAAAAGAACATTTTACCTCATTTTAATGGGGAAACCATTTTAAATATGAAATTTTTAAATTTAATTGATTTAATATTTTAAAATAGACATCATATTTTAAATAAATTAATAATAATTAGGTTACGATGAATTTTTGATATTTTTATGAAAAATTTCATTTTTAATTTATAGTTAAAAATACTAAATTTTAGTTCCAAAATGATTTTTCATCTAATTTATTTTGTAAGATAAATTATATTTTTAATTTGTTTTAAATTTTAGTTAGATAATATTTTTATAAATTAATAAAATTTATTTCATTGGAATCAATTTCACTTTGAAATTTATTATAATAACATAGCAGACTTTCAGATGTTTTTACTTTAAAAACGCACATTGTTATCTCTCCTACAAGATTAAATTTAAATCAATTTCTAAAAAATATATGACTTTAATTTGGGAAAATATATTAAAAATTTATAATAATTATAATTTTTAATTTCTAATAATAGAAACTTTATTTTTACCAAAAATATTGGTGAAGGTTATTAAAATTAATCACAATAATTATTGTTAAATTTAGCGTAATAAGGGACTAAACCTCAAAACTAAGGACCAAAATGAACTATACAGTTGTCCAAGATATATTGTATATATATATATATATATTAATTCTCCTATATTCCATCAAATTGGGTCCATTATTGGATCCACTTAAATCACGAAAATGTGGGAATAATTCCTTTGTCAAAATATTTCAAGGGTGACACTACTCCACTATAAAAGTCCACTGCTTATCCCACTTCATGACACCTCTCAAACCACTTAGGATTAGAAAATATATGAAAATATATCTTCAAAAAAATCCCTAAACTCAACCTTTAATCCTAATTTTTTTCATAAATTCTTCCAAGGAAACCATTTGGTATAAACCAAAATAAATTACTCGATTTTAAGTTAATGTTTTCAAACAATGTATTTTCTTTCATTTTATTCTCCAATCCTTATACTTTTATTATTAAATTATTATATAAAAATATTATAATAAATGTAATATGATTTTATTATTTTATTATTTCTACTTACACTTGCACATGCCACATTCTAATGGGTAATGAAAAACTAGTTTTTATGTATAGTGAACTACTACCTCACAAAATGATGATTGTTCATTTTTCCTTTACTACCTCTAATGGTGAAAATTATGGTGTAAAATATGTCTATATTAGATTTATATAATATTTTTATTATTTTAAGTTTTATTAATTATTTTAAAACACATATCCTTATAATTTCTATTTTATGTAAAAACGATAAAATCATTTGTGGATGTGTGGACTACTGCCCCCTAAAAATAGATTTGACTCATTCACAATATATATGGACCATACAATGGATTGTTTTGATTAAATATAGGTCAAATAAAAAAATATATAATAAAAATTACATAATTACCTTTATAAAAATATAATATATACCATTTTCTTTATTACCCTTTCACACACTTAAAAAAGTGATAACATTATTTGTGGATGTGTGGACTACCGCCTCCTCCACATGATGATATTATTTTTTAATGACAAAAATTATATATATATATAAGTATATATGATTAAATAATATTTAATTTTGGATATAATGATCATTCTAGAAAGTTATTTTGTTAATTACCTTATTTCATAACAATAATTGAAACATAAGAACCTTACTTATGCATACCTATGACCAACTGTCTCCTTGATTGTAATGTTGATTCATTTTTCATAACCAAAATTAATGATTATTTTTAAAAATAAAATTGATATATAAGTAGGATAATTATGTGATGATTATTATTCTAGAGATATTATATAATGACCGTTTTGAGTATAGTTGACCTACCAAAGTCGTTTTTGACCCATAAATTGAATTTGGACAAAACACCTAATGTAAAACTAGTTTTTTAAGTAGTTGTAAAAAACATGGTAATAAGTGAAACAAAATTAATTATAAACATGAAAATAATCTGAATAAATTACAAAATTAATATATATTTATTATAAAAGATGTTAAAGTACGTTCACCCTAATGGAATCTCAAGGTACATGATTTTTATATAACTTTTTACTTTTATGAGATAAATGTCATGTTCACCACTTACTTATTTTTTGTGGGGTATCTACTGAAAATTTTTATATATTATATAATGAATTTATTTAGAATCATGGTATTTTAAACTTTCATTTAATTTTATTCCTTCATTATTATTATGATTTAAATTTTTTTAAAGTGTAATGAGACACTTTGAAATGTTTAAAGATTATTTTACTCAATAATAACTTTAATGATATTTCAATGGTTTTTAAATTTGAGGAAATTAAATTAACATTGTTCAATAAAACATATCATTTTATCTCCTATAGTTATTCATGGCCATTTTAAATTATTAGTACCATTTCACCATCTATGGTACTCAAAATATTTTAGAAAATGTTTTTAAAATGAATTGGTAAAGGCATTTGTACCCATTTTATATTTTACCATTGTTTTCAAAGGAATCTTATTTTCAATTTTTTAAACAACTCATTTTTATAACATTTTACCGTGAAAAAAGATTTTTCTATTTAACTCATATCACTTGTATGGATTTACACACAATAATTTCTTTGAAGCATCCATTAATGTTTAAAAGGTTACTTTTTAAGGAAATTATTTTCAAAAGTGATATTAAAAGAAAAGGTTTTTCGAAAGGTTTTTCACAATAAAAGGATGTATTCCTCAAGAATTGTTATAAAATATCATTTTCTAGTATTTCTATTCATCAATGAAAAAACCATTATTTCTAATCCACATGGGATATGTTGTATTAATAAAATCATTAATATTTTTCTGGATTGTTTAAGATTGATTTGGAAAAGGATAATATTCACATCAAATTCCTTGATTCATTTGACAGCCCCTGTGAAATATTCAATCTTCTATGATCACTGAATAATGAATTTCTTATCAATTATCCATTTCATTTCTCCAGAATATTACAATTTTTTAAATCATATACCATTTTATATACAGTGAATAATTTGAATGTTATTTGATTATTTTGGGAGATATTGATAATTTTGTATTCTTTAATCCATAGATATATTTGATAAGTTATATTTTTATTAGATAAATTGATTACTCGATATGGGGAATTTTTTGGAAATAAAATAATAGGTGTAGTTGAGAAATTAAATAGATCCTCTAGGCATCCATAGTTTCTTATGAGAAAAAAAAGATCCATAAATTAAATGAATTTCTATGCATAGTTTTTAACTATATTGTGAAAGGTCTTGATGGTATATGTTTTTATGTGCCTGAAACACGATTCCCCATAATTATCCATTTATTTCATATTATTTTTAGTTATTATTCATTCATGATATTTTTCGTCAATATATCTATGGATAAATTTCAGTTTAGTTCATGATCAAATGACATGTGTTTCAGTTTCCTACCTTACTATATTTATTTTTTGTATCCAAATACTTGAATGGCATGTGTTTGAAGTTATTACCTTTCCATATAGTTTATGCACTTCCTTCTCAGTTTTTTGATTATATGATATGTATGTTCATTTATTTTCCATGCCATAACTATTATTATCATTGATTCATTATTTCTTCTACTAAAATTTTCACTTACTGAGCATATGAGCTCACTACTATTATGATTCATTCCACATTAATCTAGGATGAGTACTATGAAAGATATGTATGGATACACTACATGAAATAAAGTTATTATTTTTGAAGTTATTTATTTGGAGAGAAGAAAAAAATTATGTTTTAATTTGTGTATAATTTTGTAATAAAATAGTCATATATGTATATAGATTACCAAGACTACTAAACTATAATTATTTTAATAATTGATTAATTGTAATAAATTCAACGTAATTAGTATTAGACACAATCTATAGACTTATAGGGTCGGTATGCTATAATCTTATCAAATATTTCCTATCTATCAATGACCATAATAACTTAAATGATATAGGATTTAATGGACAAAATTTTTCATAGTGCAATAATAAAATAAGTAGTATCATAAAATAGTGTAGGTTGGATAGATTTAGGGGAAATAATTATATAATTTACAATATATCTAAGTCAGATGTAAATAACATATCAGAAAAATTGATTAACCACCATCAATTACTTCTGTATATCCTAATCTCTATGTAAAGTGATAAATGATTCTTCTAATATAATAATTGGATTCTAGATAATGCTTTCAAGTATATTATACTCCCCTCTTGGATAACATCTTCACAATCATTTTATTTGCATATAATTCATAATAAAATAAATTTATTGAAAACAAACATCATAATATTGAAAAATACAAAAACTTATAATGAATTTTTCATTAAATCCCTCTTGGAGGAAATTAATCAACCTAACATACATGTAAAATTTCAACAAGATGATGATATTTACATCCTCCTTTATAATAAGTATAAATATTTGGAAGATGTTATTCTCGAATAATAATATATTGAAAAAATAAAATTATTAGATCAAATAGATAATGGAGAGAAAATAAATAACAGTTTCTATCATGATATAGTAATTGTGATTTTTGGACTCTTAATATGACTATAGAAGATAATAATCATTCTAGTGATATTAATATTACTTCCCCTCTCGATATTTATTATTTCACCCATTTTTAGGTAGGTCTATGTTAGGTGTTGAGAGAGGGTTCTAAATAATTAGATTTTTTTTATCAATAAAGGGACATGTATAGGATTTTGTTTCCCATGATAGTTTCTCTATATTTTTTTCTAATAGTGAATGAAAAAACATGGAGTCAATTAAAAAACGTAATCCTACGAGCACCCCAAGTCCATTTGAGTTCCCTAGACCATTATTTTATGACTTTTTATTGCAGGTAAAATATGAAATCATCATTTAAATTTAGGAATAATATAAATGTGGTCCTATTACAAGATTTGATTTATACTATATAATTTTTCTCATTTAAAATTCTAGAAAACCAAATTGATTAAAATAGTTTTATCCCCACATCCATTGTATATTTGATATAAAATATTAGATACTATTATTTATAAAATATTATCAATGCATTTAGGACTCTATATTTTACATGATTCACAAATATTCAAGGTTCAGTTGGTATGTAATATGAAATAATCTCTGATCATGAAAGATGTGGTGGTGGTTCTAACATCATCATTACTATTTATATTGAAAAAGAATATTTCAAAATAGAGTGGTGTTTTATCATTATTATCTTGAGTTATGGTTTCTTCTCTAAATATATTTTTGACCTTTTATACACATTCTTCTACTCAAATTGGTTCACAATATCCCTAATGCAAGGACTTTGGATTCTTTAAGGATGACAAGGGCCTTTCTCAAGGAAATAAACATTATTCAAGTCACTTCATTCATTCCATGGATAATCCAAATAAGAATATTAATCATTTCACCTCATGTGATATAATCTTTATATATAGAGGTCTCACTTATTCATTAAAAAAGAAATACTATTATTATCATTATAACTATAAATTCAAAAAAATATTTTATAGTTATTCTTATCTCATATAGTTACTTGAGTGGGTAGGTCATCAATGATAAAAAAATCATATATATCTAAAATCATTCACTATCCATAATTCTAAGAGTATTGAGGAGAGGCTTGATATTTTTAGTGGGAAATTTCCTATATATTTTAGGTGTTTTCCAATTTTCAATAAAAATATTCACATAAATCATTTTTAAGGAACATTTATAAAAATAATTGGGATTAATAATAACTTTATGTTTAGATTCATTTTCATTGGTGGTTAGATAATCATAATTATTAGTCACTTGTCATCCATTCATGTTCATTTCCACTAGTTTTATAGGGATCCAAATATAATTTTACGGAATATTGAACTTAACCACGATTGTTTTATTTGAGATTCTCAATAGAAGGGATATTTCACTGGATTGGCTTGGTTAGAAAGGAAATTCTTATTGGGTATATGAGATATTTTCTTGGAATAATCAATGAAAAATTACTAATATGCATTCCAAACATTCATGAGATGTATTATTTGTGAAATCCCTTTAACCCATGTTTACAAATATAATTAATGGTAATTATCTTTTAATTGCGTTTTAAATTATTAAATTTTCACATAAATTTATTTGAATTCAAAATTACACAACCTCAATTTTTTAGAACACTCATTGAACCATAGGAAGGTGTGAAATTTCTTATTGAGTTAATGAACATGTTACATATTTTCCCTTTTCCATATATTACCTCTATATAAATACACTTTATACATACTTTTATGATTCCGAAATTAATGGTGGAAGTCCTCAGTGATAATAAGAATGAACATGTTAGAACAATCCTATTGATTTATTTCCATAGTTATTTTGTTTTTACTCTTTCATATTTAGGTTCCTTATCATTATACTCCTTAAAAAATGATTCATAATCAAATGAATTATGATTCCATGGGTAGAAATATATTATGTGATTATGTTATAATTTATTTCAATTTTTTGGTTCTGTGATTATGGAATTCATCCCTTCCCTTGGACATCAATGATCAAAACAATGGGATTCAAATTTTATCTAAATGAAAATATTTTCTCAATTTCATGTCTGAATCTCCTCATAACCAATTTGTTACGGGGAATATATGTGCCTCATCTAGGGTTTACTTGGAGAAACCTACTATCACAATTAATCTATTGATAACTTTCTTGAAACATGATTTTGTTTTCATGAAAGTTCTTAGATGAACTCCTAGTGGAGAAGAATTATTACATTTTATAGATGTCAAGTGTTCTGGGAATCCAACAATATGATCTAACCCCAGATCATTTTTCCATATGAGGAATATTTTATATATATAATATTTCATCAATAATAATCCATTTTATTTTTTTGAATAAAGTTATAACCAACCCTTTACATGAGGTCACATATTCTACATGTAGTGGACATGACCTTACCTTCATTAGAGAAGAGAGGGTTACTTGGGAGATGGTTCACTCTATACTAGGGGAATAAAAAAATATAAATAGGGAATATCTCCATGGGATATTTTTTGAGGGAGGCCCTTTATATGAATAAAATACTCAATCATCCATCATTTCTTATCATTTTAATTTTGAGGAATCCTCCATCAATGTTGATCCTATGGCTATGTTTACTTGTATTAATGTTTTCTATTCCAACAAATTCCTGCTATATTCTATTGAATATGATTCTTCCATTTTTCAAAAATAATTAGAATTACCTATTTCCCATAAATAGAGAATCGTTTATATTTTCAATAATTATTATTTTATTATTTAATAAATTTTTAGATGTTACATACATTTCGTAAAGGGAATATGGATCTTGACCACCTTTCTTCAAAAGGTGACTAAGTAGACACACTAATTTCTTATTTGAATTTAGGATCCATCATTATAAACAATAATAATATAATAAAAGGGATAATATTTTCTATAATTATATTTGGACTCAATGATTTATTATAGAGTTCTTCCCTACCCTATATCTTTTTTACATAATTAAAAATTATAAATTTTTAGTCAATCATCAACTATCACTTGCACACCATCCAAAACAGACTCTATTCCGATGGAGAGACAAACAACAAATTCATTGCTGTCATGGAAAAGTAGGGAATAATAAAATAATATATTTTACCAAATCCCTTTTCTATAAGACTAAAATTCCATAGAATCATCCAATGAAAATTCATAATGATATGACATTATCTCAATAAAATGAAATTTATAGTCTAACACTAATAGAATTTTTGTTTGACGACATAAAATTTCATATAATTAAGTATATTTTCGCAATTATTGCATAAATATAGTTACTTTTATGATAAATAATATTCAGGACTTATTAATATTTATTAATTTTGTTTTATGGAGTTATATTCATAAGAAAAATTTTAGATAATTTTTCATTGAAAAGGAAATGAATTATTTCAAACAAAAATGAGTTTTCATGCATTATATAGTTTTATTTAAAACAATGATATTAAAATTAAATAATATTAATTTCAAAAAATTTAATTAATTTTAAATTTCATCATATGAAAAATACATTATAATGTTTTATTAGGAATTTTCTGAAAGGTTTTATTTTTCAATGAATAATAAAAAATATAGAATTTTGTATAAAAATGACTTCTCATTTCATGAAATTAAAAAGATGCATTTTGTTATAATTTTTTTTCAACGAGAATATTTATTAATTATATTATTAATAATCAAAATATGGTATTTTTAAATAATTTTATACTTCAAAATTGTATAAAAACATTTTGTTACATATTTTTTTCTACAACAACATTATTCATCATTTTTTTTCAAGATTAATTTTAAATTAATTTCTTCCACTAATGTGAATTTAATCTTATTAGAATTTATTATATATTTTGAATAATCACAAATAATATTATTCAAGTAGGTCAAATTGAATTTTATTTTTAATGAATTGTAACAATTATAAAAATATGGTACTTTGTAAAATGTTTAAAATGGCTTACAAAGGGTTAAAATTAATTGATAAGGGTTAAAATGACCTTGAAACCTGTCAAGATTCTATTATATATACATATTTTGAGCCTAGATATATAATAATAGGAAATGGTCCATTTTGGACATTTTTCATAAGTAATAAATTAATATTTATTTTTTAAATCCCAATTATGTCATCTCCCCTACTTGTAAAGGGGAACCCCCTATCCTCTAATATCCAAGAATAAAGAAAATATTGTTTCATAAAAAACCTACCAAAATAAATTCCTTTTATTTTTATCACATCCTATATTCCATAGTTTTGTTATAAATCTAACCTAGGATGGAAATATGTATAAACCTAAAGAGATTTTTTGATGAGAAGGTATGACTCTTAATCGAGGATTTCAATTTTATTTCTTCTTCTACCCACAAAAAATCTTAAAAAATAATTAAATTCTAAAATATAGTATAATAAACATATTGATTTTTATTTATTTTAATTGTGTAACCTATATTCTTCTGCATCTTTCATTAAATGGGAAACAAAACCAACACTTCTGTGTTCATAGGACTACCACCTCATGAGCATATGTAATTTAGTTTCTATAATTGCATCCAAATAATAGTTAAAATTATGAATTATATATATATATATATGATATTAATGACTTTGTAATAATATAGAGAGATAATATATCATTTTTTATTACCATTTTATCCACTAAAAATGGTAACGTCATTCAGGAAAACAAGTGGATTACCTCCTCTATGATGTGATGCGATTTTATTTTCATGATCACATCACATGGATAATATATAAAAGAATTTATTAGTAGTAAAAATATTTTATTTATTATATAATTATTTTTATAGAAAGATAAAATGATAAATACCTTTTTCCCTCCTTTTCATAGTTAAATTAAATCATTACTCAAGTATTTATATTGCTTACAGTCTCCATGATTATAACATAATTAATTTTTCTTAACCATCATTTATAGATAGTAGTAAAGAAATAATAAATTTCAAAAATTAAAATAATTTCATGTTTAATGTTTTTGATATTATTAAGTAATGTCCTATTTTATAATGGTCAACATACCAATGTGATTATGGACATATGAACTGAATAATATCAAAATATCCAATGTAAATATAATTTATTAAGTAATTATATATAACATAGTTATAAATAAAATAAAAAGAATAATATATTTGAAATTGATACTTAGTCCTGTAAATAATCATCATATGTTTTTAGGAAGTTAAATAATGTGTGTGATGAGTTGAACTAGAGGTAAGGGAAACATTACCTTAAAAACATCAATTTAAATATATTAAAGATCTATTTTCTAAATTATTTTCTTCCTTGTAAATATTCATAAATTATTATTGTTGATGTATTTATATATCTATATTTGAATTAAAATTTAAATTTTATGTCACTTTTTTCTTTCATTTAAATGTTTTTGAAAGGGATCATTTTAGTAATTTTATACATAACGTTTTTATAAAAAGGAAATATGAATGTTGTATCATAACATATAACACATCAAATATTAATACTGCCATAAAAATAATTATTTGATATTTTAAATCCATTTAATACTTTCATTTTTTATTTAAATACAAACCCTCCTTCCCATTATTCTAGGTAGTTTCAAAAAAAATTTAAATGGAATGGATATTTCAATATCTAAAAATGTTTTTTTATTTATAATAAGAATATTACTATGCGTATGATATTATAAATGAAATTTTTTTTAGATTATTATTATTTAATAGTTCTTGGTGATTTTTTAATCATGACTAGTATGAATGATATAACTTATGATGCCGAGTGATCCTGATATAACTCATGATGCTGGTTGAGCATGATAAGCACTATATTGCATAGGCTCAAGGGATGGAGTAAAAATTTTGGGTTAAACCCAAGAGAGTCCTGGTATTTACATGTTATGTTACTCGATTTGTTTGTGTTATAGTAATAGTTGTATGAGAATGATGTTTTAGTATACCTACATGGTTGATCTATGTTTGATGTGGGTTTTTATATAAATTTTATGTGTTTAAAAGGTAAGTTAACAAGATTATATTTAAATAGATGACTATGATACTTCTTAATGATAAAATTTATAAATTTTCATGATATTTTCCTGATTGAAAAGAATCCATTATGTGTTTTTTTTTGATTTTTTTATGAAAATATATGGGTAGAAAAGTTAATTTCTTGGCAAAAAAATATTTATTTCAAGAAAATAATTTATTATGAAAATGGAAATTTTTTAACAATATTCATGTAATGATGGGTTTATTTCATTTATTTTATATGACCTTTAATGATATTTATCTGTTTATAATACATTTTAATATTTTATAGGTTTTCAAAGATGTTGGGGACATATATGAGAACATATTGATGATTTTGATGATATACTATAAACAGAAAATCTTTTTTATTGTAAATGTTTTTTATTTTGAAAAAATTGAAATTTAGTTGTATTATCCACTATGTGATGTGATATATTCTAATTTAATGTTTTTAAAATTTTCCTCTAAAATTATAAAACTAAATTACATTTAGTAATTATAGGAAATGATTTATTGTCTAATGAATCAATTTCAACAATTTATCATGGGTATGTCCTTATAATTATAATCAGATATAAAGGATTATAAATTTTTAGAGGTTATGATAAGGTATGTAAATAACCTTAAAACAATTTAATTAATGATATTAATGATATTGAACATGAAGAACAACATGTATCATTATTTAAACCATATTTGTTCTGAATTCCATTCTATTGAGGAAAGAGTGATGTCTAAGTATGAAGGTAGAATAAAAAATATATTTTCCTAAATGAGAAACATGGAATGGTTAGTATTGGAATTAAAATGTTTTTAACTATGATGGATCATTTTAGATAGGATATAAATAGTCATGGTATAAATGATAGAGAGAAAATAGGTCTACCAAAGATGAACATGTCAATAGTGGAGTATGTTATGATACAACACTCTCCATCATTTGGTGGATATTCTACCTCAGTTATTTATAATGGATGGATTATAGATTTTGAAATAATATTCCAATTAACAGATTTTCAATATAATCATAAGGGATTAGTTGTTATTTACCATTTTAAAGGGGCATGAAATCAATAGTGTTCAACAGTTAGGAATAGTAAACATTTATATGTGATTGAAAACATGTAATGGGATAAAGTAAATATTTTTTTCCTTGAGAAATATTTTCCAAAGGAAGTTAAAAATATGAGTAAATGAAATTAATAGAATTGAGGATGATAGTGGAATATTTAGTGGGTAGGTATGAAATAAACATAACCAAATTATCATAGAATTCAATAAATTATAATCTGAATCTTAATAGTAAAATTAATTGGGTTTGCGTAGGATTAAATCCATGATAAAAAAAGTTATTTAGACACCCAATAACATAAAAGTTAATAAAAACTTGTTCAGTTGTTGAGAAGTAAAAAAAAATATTTTTTTAATTTAAATTTATTCAAAGACAAAAAATGGGGAAAATAGATATAGGTGGAAGTAAAATGGGACGAGTACATAAAATAAATATAAGGGTAAGAAATTAAAGTTATTAGTTTCTGATAGGTGTGGTAAAAATCAACCTTGAGAATATATTATGATATCTTCAAAGTGTATATGATGTGGTATGTTTGGGAATATGGCTTGTGATTACAAATAAAATTATATTGGTTGTATTAAGACCAATTATGACATGTATACCATAAATACATTTAGATATAATGAAATGGGTAATTATATGGATATGTGTTTGATGAAGAGAATGAATTAGGGGAAGAAATAAGATTATAATGATGTGTTTATGGTGAAAAAATTGGAAAATTCATCAGAATATGATAGAACTTAGAATTAATTGATAACATGCACAATATATTTTTATTTACATTATTTTAATGTATTAATTGATTTGTGGTTGACAAATTTGTTCATTTGTGATAAATTTGATGTTAAAATGAAAATTTCACATTAATAATTGATGTCATAATATTTAGTAAAATATATTGGTGTAGTAATAAGGAATTTTTTTACAAATATATTATTTTTATCATCCTTGAGAGGGTATTTCCTTTAAACCATATTATATTTCCAAATATAGAATTTGATGTTAATTTAGGTGTGGATTGAATTTTAATTTATCATGCTAATATAGGCCGTAGATCCCAAGAATAAATTTTTCTAAAATTATTTATTATTTCTGTATAAGTATAAATTAATATCATTGATTACAAATCTAGAAGCTAAGAAACATTTAAGATATGGAAATGAAGGTTACAATACTCATGTTGTTAAAAATAAGGGGAATATTCACATTAATTATTCCCCAATAGTAATAGAATATCTAGATGACATTCATAAAGAGAAACCTACTATTTTACGTGATCAAGAAGTTAAGATTACTGTTGACTTATTGAGAGATTCTAATTCAACATAAAATCCCATTATTGAATGGATCGAGTAGAACATATAGAATAGACAATCTAGTTTCATGAGTTGATTAACAAAGAATTAATTCAAATTTTTTATATCTCGAGGGGTAATAGTATTTTAATTGTTGAAGAGAAATATGGCTCTATGATAACTTCCATTAATTACATATCATTGAAAAACATTACAATTAAGAATAAATATCTATTGCATAATATCCAATCCTTTTGATATACTCCTGGGAGATTAATATCATTCAAATTTTGATTATAAGTTGGGGTTCCATTCACATAAGGTGATAGAGGATAATATCCATAAGATATCATTTTATACCAAATATAAGAATCACGAGTCTATTTTTTATTACCTTTGGGACACTTATTATCCAATAGTATTCATAGGTTTTATTATTAGTGTCTTCCATGAATATTTTGATTTTTTTGTGGTTTTGTTCTAGTTTTATATTTTTGTTTATTATAAAACTAACTAGGATCATCTAAAACATCAAAGGATTTTTTATGACATTTAATGAAAAGGCGTTATACTAAAAATTTGGAAAATGGGATTTTGGGTTATTGGAATTCACACCATAGAAATATCTAAAATAATTATGTAACAACTATTTATTTCATTAGATATAATGTGGTAGATGAATGGAAAATGAATACATATGTAATTGACGTTCAATTTTTATTATACTAGAATGCTATTATAAAATCTTTTTAATAATATTTCATGGTTTTCTATCCAACTAAAAAAGTAAAATGAAAATGATTTTGTTCATTTGGATAAAGTAATGTGATGAATATTCCCATGAATTAAAAAAAGAGATTAGTAAATTCTACAGTTTTGGACCAACCATCCAAAAACTAAAATATTATTATCCAAAATAATGATTCAATGAAGGGAGTGGGTTGTAATTAAATAAATAATGACTAGGTAATTTTATATTTTCCACATAAATTAAAATACAATTGGAAAAACTATCCTACACATGGCATAGACCTTGCAGTTGTGGTTTTTTATTTAAAAATTTAGAGAAATCATTTATATGATGTAAATTTGAATTATATATTAATCATAAAAAATTTCAATATATATTTACTCATAGAGAGTTGAACATGTGAATGTGAGTATTACGAAAATTAATAAAGAATTAATACTACACATTTATTTACCATCATCATAAAAAAACAGAGTATCTGAGGTATTGATTCGAAATGATAGTATTATATTAACTATGATATATCCAGATTATAATAATTTGGTTATTGAATTTTTTAGTTTGGATTAGTGATTCTACATGAAATAACATCCTTTTTTAGTTGTTATTACAATCATCATATCCATACATAATAAGAATGTATTAGAAAGATGAAATTTTTTTATATGAACGGTTTAATTTATAAATAAATATAAGTTTTCTAAATTGAATATTGAAAAAGATTGTGTTTTGAGATTCATAAAAATATTATTTTTATCACATGCATAAAAATTTATAAATGAACTATAGAGTGAATGTCATAGATCTCTATTTTTGATTCTTCTGGTAGAAAAAAAGAATAACGTTCTTTGGGAACATTAGTGGAGGGAAGGATTGAAGAAAGATATTAAGGATTTTACTATGAAATTATTTACTTGTAAATAAGTTATAAATGAATGATAATTATTGAACGGTACGATTCTGCCTTTTTCAGTGGAATAATGGAAATGAGATAATATATAAATGGATTTCAGGGTTGGATTACCAAATACATGTTGTGGTAATCATGAGATTTGAGTCATTAGTAATTGATTAAATAAATATATACATTTTATTCCCATTCTAGAAAATATTTATTTTGAACATCATTCTAAAAAATATATAGAGGAGATAATTAGATTATATTGATTACCACTCTCCATTGTAATTTAATAAATTTATAGTTTTACCTCTAATTTTTGGAAATTTCTTCAAAAGTCAATGTGTGTTAAATTAAATTTTGGTAATGCCTTTCATCATCAATAAGATGGAAAATTAGAAAAAAGATTTATAGTCATTGGAAGATATTAATTGAGATTGTTCAATGTATTATTAAGGAATTTAGAATCAACATATGATTTTTTTAGTTTTATTATAATATCATTTTTCTTTCCATTATGTAGATAGAACCTTTTGAGTCATTTTATGGAATTAAGTAGCAGACTGCATATCATTGGGATGATGTTGGGGAAATAATTTTTTTGGGAGTAGAATTTCATTATGAAATTAATAAAAAGGAGAAATGATTCACTGTTACAAGAGGATAGTTCTTGGGAGGAAGAATAGTTTTACAAATGACTATACGAATGATATGTATTTCAAGGGAGTATATCACATTTTTCATAAATTATCTCTATGGAAAATTGACATGAATTTTTTAAAATGGAAAATTTATGTCATATATTCATCGAACTATATAAAATTATATATAATGTTGTATTATTTTCATGTTTAGGGGACTTTATTATATGTTTTTTCTAGTAAGATGATTCATTTCATTTTTTTTATTAAGAAAACATGTGGAAGATGCATCACATGTTTTGATCCCTCAAGTACTTCAGTTTGAAGAAAACAATTCTTATAAGGAACAACCATTACAAATTATTGACTTCAAATAGAATTTTTTTTGTAATATATTTAGTTAGAATGTTTATATTTTGTGGAAAAATAGAATTATTATATAAGAAACAATGGAAAAAATTCTAT
Source organism: Viscum album (assembly GCA_963277665.1). Classification (NCBI taxonomy): domain Eukaryota; kingdom Viridiplantae; phylum Streptophyta; class Magnoliopsida; order Santalales; family Viscaceae; genus Viscum; species Viscum album. The sequence continues at coordinate 786,269,356 of OY728146.1, read as the reverse complement.
AATGTAAAAATACCACCAATTATTTTAATAATGAATAAAACACTAAGGAATCAATTTCCAAAAGGGGGTAGAATATAAAAACCAAGGTAATGTTAAAATAAAATAATTTATTATATTATTTATATTCAATAATTAGTATTTATAGATCTATAGTCTTTATAATAATATTAGGTAATTTTTTAGTTAAAATGTGAAATATTTATTATTTACGCAATTATATTTTCAAGAAATAAGTGGATTTATTGAAATTCAATATTTATGAAATATTGAATCTAAATTTTACATAATTAACTTCATTTTTAAATTCATCATGTGATTAATATCTTAAGATGAATTTTTGATAATTTTCTAAATGTTTTGATTTATCAATAAATAGTGAAAAAATATTAATATTTATTAAAAAATGATTTTTCATTTCTAAAATATAAAAATTTCCATTTTGATAAAAAAATTGTTTCAAAGAAAAATACATCAATTATACTATTAGTAATAAAAATATAGTTTTTTTAATGAATTTAATATATTTAATTTTTATAAAAAAGTTATACCTTATAATACATTTTTCTAAAATAACAAATATTCATCCTATTTTTTTGTGTTAATTTAAATATAAATTCTACCATTAATATGAATTTAATTGTATATAATGGATTTTCTATATTAAATAATCTTATTAAATATTTTTTAGTATAGTTAATTTAATTTTTTTCATAATGGATAGTATAAATTGTACAAATTTACTACCATAAAATATGAAAGAAGTAGTTTATTAGGGGTTAAACATAATTTATTAGTGTTAGAATGACATATAATGTTGTCAAAATTATATTAGATATTTATATTTTGACCAAATTTGATATAGAATTATCAAATAGTCCTTTTTGGATATCTTTCTATTGAGTAATAAATTAATAAATTTTATTCATTTAAAAAATTCAAAGTGTTTTCTCATCCGCACATATAAAAGGACACCCTTTTCAGCAAATATATATAGATCTAGAGACCTTTTGTATAGACAATATCTACCCAAATTGATTACCTATATCTCCCCCACATCCTAAAAGCCCTTGTTAAAAAAAACAACCTAGAATGGATTTAGGTATAATCAAAAAGTGGCTGTCCAAATAAGAGGTATAGTTCTTAACATAGTATTTTAATTTTATTTCTTCGACTAAATCGTAAAACATTTCTTAAACCGCGAAGAAATAATAACAGAAGTATATTACATATACTAAGATATTTTTATTTTAATTAAATAACCTATATATTTCTCCCTCTTCTGTAACGCCCCGACCCCAGTTACCTAGAGTCGGTGCATTATTACATAACATTGGCATGATCACAAGAAAGATCAAATCTCGAAAGACCGATTGGTTTAGTAGCCTTGGAAACAATAGATATATTAATAATGTTTTACATTACATCATAAAGTTGAAAACTACTATAACAACATATTTTCTCCATATTCCACACTCATATCCCCACATAATATCCCTATAGGTCATTAATAATTTAATTCTTCACTTCTTGGGAAATATAAAACATATAAAAGGGGTGAGCTCAATTGCCCAGTAAGGATAACAATATAGCAGAAACTTTAAAAAATAAGCATAAACATTTAAGGCAATGTATAACTAAAACAAAAGCCTTTTAAACTTAAACTTCAACATAGTATGGAAAAAGTAAAATGAAATAATGCCATTTACTTATTCACATTTATATTCTACTAATCGAATAATCACATGAAATATCAATAACAACATTCATAATGATGGAATGCATAATTCCAGACTATCATAACCACATAGCCAAGGCCTCGTGCCAAGACTACAAATAAGATTTTTCCATGTCCTTGTGCCAAGACACTAGTTTGTCTCATGATACCTACCGATGCATCGAAGTGTTATAGCGGGCTCCACCCGTCACATATTAAGTACAATGAATTCCCATATGAAAAGGTTTAAACATAACATAAACATTCGTATTAAAACTAGCATACGAAACGTCAATACTTTCACCATAAACTATGAATGGTATAAAAATAGCACATCCACAGCCAAACAAATCACAAAACCTTCAATACAATATAATAGTTTTGTATCATGATAAATCAAATTCAAATAAGCCTAAAATTCATCAAAGTATGTTGATATCGATGAAATCAAAACTCTTTTTAGAGAAATATATATTTCTATTTTGAAATCATTTAAGAGTATTATATTTATGAAATAAAACATTTTCTTTGAGAATATTCTTATATGCTTGTATGGGAAGCTTCGATGATTTTATAACGGCGGAAAATAACCGCACCCGCCGTATAAGATAAAAAAACATTCTTACCTTAATTCTGTCGAAAAGGATAAAAAACACTTTGTTTGGAAAATGGTGGAAAGATTCCTTTATAAAACTCTTATAAAAAGTCAAACAAGGGTATAAATGATCTTAACCCATATTCATTTAAATTGTAAAAATGTTTTGAAATACATTTTTAAGAAACATTGATGTGGATGATAAAGAGATCCTAGTAGATTATTACGTATAAACAACCTCAGATAATGAAGAGATTGTGAAATAAACCCTTACCTTATACTTTTCCTTGGTTGGGGTAGGATAACCTCCTATATAATGGTGAAATAATTGTTATTAAATTATACAAGAATCATATACATTCATATGACATGATATATGATCTTTTAACATTGCTTTGTTAATAATATCTTAGTATTATCGTCATTTCGGGTGTTAACTTACTCATTTTATTTTATATGTTTTGTTACATAAGCCAAGTTTTTCATGTATAGGTTTTATATTATTCATATACAGAATGATATCAAGTTCTTAAACATCATTTTTAAATCATCAAATGATAATTATACTTGAATGGATACGATGGAGAATGAATCTCATCGCGTTCGTGGAGACGGTAGTCCATACGTATGCACGAGCGACAATATCATTTTTTTGATATTAAAATAATATATTAATGGATGGTATATCATATATAAAGAATCATTAACATGTTATATTTTTTATTTACATGAGTTACACATCATTATTATACCATCCAAATAATAATATATTGAATAACAATTACACCACGATGTGGAGACGGTAAGCCGTACGTACGCACGTATGGTTACATGTTATTCAATGGGTGGATAGAATACTGAATATGATTGTACCATATTTATAATAACATCACAGTATATACATGATACTGGAGTCATTATTTTAGAATGGTAACAACAAAGGAAGAAGAAATGGAAGAAGAAAGGAACTTGGAAAAGGGTGGTGATATCATTACCTCTTCTTCGGGTTCATCCTTTTGATTTGATAAAATGGACTCCATAGGATGGAATTATAATCAAACTAAGCCCTTTATATTTTAGTGAGGGATGTTGGGAGAGTATTTGGTCAGGGATTTGCCGAACCAAAAGGCTTTGAAGGTGTGAAGAAATGAGAAGGAGGAGTGCCCTTTTATAAGAGGGGTGAGGGGCACCTTTGGAAAAGTTAGAAATATTAATTTATAATAAATTTATATTCGGTTCTAATGGCTCCAAAGTTGATTATTTAAATGTTAAAGTGGGGATAGGTCGATAACCACTCAACCAATAGAATTTAGACAGGTTTGGGTACTTATATTAACCTTATCTTTATGTATTAACTGTAAGTTAATTAGTTTCACTTTTACAATGTCTCTTTGTATTTTAATATTATATGGTTAATAAACTCACTATATACATCCAAGAGACCCCCAAGTGGTCTATTAATGATATAAATATCATGATATAAGTCTCTTGGCAGAACCTTATATTTTTAGGAATTTAATATCAATTAATAATATAATGTTTTTTTAAATAACTCTTTTATGTCAATTTTGACACTATTCAATAGATGATTATTGTGAAACTCATAAAAGATTTATTATTTCGAAAAAATTTAATTAACATATTTATAACATGTCATATTAACTTAGAAAATTATTTTAATTCATAAAATGTCTCGAATTATATTTATTTGTGTATTTATAATATCAATTATTTTAATTTTTCACTATTATAGTAATTACTGCATCATCATTGTGTCATAAATAAATTAAATTATATAAAGACGAAAAATTATAAATAAAATATAATTATGTAGGAAATCGTTTTATCTTTCTAATGAATATTTATATTTGAAAATCCAACATATATAACCCTATGTAAAAGTTGGTTTTCTAAAAGATATATGCTTGTGTGATGTTTGTATTCATATTAACTAAATTAATATTAAGTGTCCCTATCACCTACACGTGGCTCCACGGGGTCCCAAAATCGACCCAAAGATGCCTATGGTCGAACATGTGTCAACCAATAAGGCTAGGACACGTTTTAGGGTAATTTAGTATTATTATAATATTATATTTTAACCCTTATTTAACAGATTTACCCTTAACCATGGTAAATAAAATATTTACCGCGGTAATTATTCAAAATGTATAAAAATAAAAGTCACCTATTTACACAATTAGAACATCCTGATTCCAAATATGGAATCCATTTTTCCAAATTCAAAACACAGAATTGGCAGAAATTAATTTAAAATTAATTCTTGTTGTTAAAACAAAAAGCGTGTTTTTAAGAGATAATTACAATCAAAAGATTGACAGTTATTTATGTCTGGTTTAGTTGTAAAATTATGTACAATGCCCAAATTTATATTAAATGGTAAAAATATATTCTAAATATAATTTAAAACCACTCAAATTCATAGTTCATCACTATTAATTATTTTGATTAAAAAAGTTGTTTTTAATTAAAATTTAGTAATTTTCACTATTCATCAAAATATTAAAGTTATCCAAAAGGTACCAAAATTTCACCTGAGGATAAATTCAATATTCCAAATCCAAAAATGAAGTCCATTTTGATATATAAAATATATATTTAATTTCAAAAATTTGGTATTACTATTTATAACGGCTAATGTGATTGGTTATGGTGTGTTAGAACTCAGTGTTGCGTACAACACACGCTATCACTTTATTCAAAGAGAAGCATACCGTAGAAGCTTGGTGAGTTACATTATACCCTCATTCAAATAATTTCATCCTCGAAATTTATAGAATACTTATCACATGAAAATACTCGGGTGGTTCTTCATCATAAGTTCCTCGGGATCCCATGTTGCCTCTTCCATCTTATGGTTTCTCCACAAAACATTTACCAGATGCGTCGTCCGGTTTCTCAGTACTTGTTCTCTCGTATCAAGAATCCTGACGGGATCTCCAAAATAAAACAGATCGGGTTCCAGTTCTAACTCCTCATAGGTGAGTACATGCGTTAGGTCAGGCATGTATTTTCTCAACAGAGATACGTGGAACACATCGTGAACTTTGGAGAGACTTGGCGGTGTTGCCAATCGGTAAGCTACAGTCCCAATTCGTTCTAGAATTTTGAAAGGTCCGATGTACATGGGACTCAATTTACCTTTCTTAACAAAACGTATGACTCCATTCCATGGAGATACCTTTAGGAAAACATGATCACCAACTTGAAATTCCAAATCCTTCCTTTGATTATCGGCATAGCTCTTCTGCCTACTTTGAGCTGCTTTGATGTGATTTTGGATTACCTTCACCTTTTCCATCGTTTCCTCCACCAGTTCTGGGCCTACAAGTTTTCTTTCACCAACGTCATCCCAACTGGTTGGTGTACGACATCTCTTTCCGTATAACGCTTCATATGGTGCCATCTGAATACTCAATTGGAAGCTATTGTTATAGAAAAATTCTACCAGAGGTAAATAATGATCCCACATTCCTTGAAAGTCAAGTGAGCAGGATCTCAACATGTCTTCTAAGGTTTGAATAGTCCGTTCTGATTTTCCGTCTGTCTGAGGGTGGTAGGCAGTGCTCAAATGAAGTTCAGTATCCAAGTATCCAGGGATTTCTGAAGACACTTCTAGAATCTTGATGTAAAACGGGGATCAAGATCAGAAACAATCGATAGGGGTACTCCATGAAGTCTCAAAACTTCATTAATATATAGTCTTGCTAGACGTTCCAGTGGTATATCTTATCTTATAGCAAGAAAATGTGCTTACTTGGTAAGACGATCAATAATAACCCATATTGAATCGTTCCTTCTAGGAGTCTTTGGTAGCCCCATGACAAAGACTATCATAATATTGTCCCATTTCCACTCCGGTATGGGAAGAGGTTGCATAACTCCTCCAGGTTGTTCCCTTCCAGCATTCACTTGTTGACAGACCATACATCTTGACACAAAATCAGAAATATCCCTCTTCATGTTGTCGCACCAAAAATGTTCCTTCAAATCTCTATACATTTTGGTGCTCCCAGGATGTATAAAGAAATTTGAACTATGAGCATCATCCAACAATTCCCTTTTTAGATCAGGTATATCGGGAACACAGAGTCACTTCCTAAATTACACAATTCCATCTTCATACACAAAGTCTCTCAATCTCCCATCATTCACAATTTTAATCTTCTTTTGAAATTCTTCACCATCGGTCTGAGAACTCTTAATCCTTTCTAATAAAGACTGTTTGGAAACAATTTGAAAATGAATTGATGTTTCACCTTCTCTGGTTATTCCCATGTCCATCTTCACTAGATCCATGAAAGTTGGATCCCTTTCAATTCTCACATTGTTCAAAACTCTATTGTCTTTTCTGCTCAAAGCATCTGCCACCCTGTTTGAGTTCCCAGGGTGGTAGTGTATCGTATAATCATAATCCTTGAGTAATTAAAGCCATCTCCTTTGCCTCATGTTGAGTTATTTTTGTGAGAAAATATACTTCAAACTCTTGTTATCAATATAAATCTCACATTTTTCACCATAGAGGTAGTGCCTCAATATCTTCAAAGCAAAGATCATAGCTGCTAACTCGAGATCATGAGTATGATTGTTTTGTTCATGAATTTTCAACTGTCGTGATGCGTGGGCAATAACCCTATCATTCTGCATAAGGACACAACCAAGTCCTTTCTTCGATGCATCACTATAAATAACGAACCCATCATTCCCCGATGGTAGAGTCAATATAGGATCATTAACTAATCTTCTCTTCAGTTCGTCGAAACATTCTTCACACTCTTTTGTACAAACAAATTTAACCCCTTTACGTGTGATCTTTGTTAATGGGTTAGCCAATCGGGCAAAATTCTGGACGAAACGTTGATAATAACCTGCTAAACCAATAAAACTACATACCTCAGTTATACTTGTCGGTGCTGGCCATTCTTGGATTGACTTGGTCTTATAAGGATCAACAAAGATTCCATCTTTAGAGACAATATGGACAAGAAATGAAATCTCATGAAGCCAGAATTCACACTTTCTAAACATCCCATATAATTCATGTCTTCTCAGAGTCTTGAGGATAATGCGCAAGTGATTTTCATGATCTTCGTAGCTTTTGGAGTATACCAAGATATCATCAATAAATACCACCACAAATTCATCAAGATACTCCTTGGAAACTCTATTCATCAGATCCATGAACACAGAGGGAGCATTAGTCAATCCAAAAGGCATTACAGTAAACTCGTAAAGCCCGTACCTGGTTCGAAATGTTGTCTTAGGAATGTCTTCCTTCTTCACACACAACTGATGGTATCCAGATCGAAGGTCAATCTTTGAAAATTATTGAGCTCCATGCAGTTTTTCAAATAAATCATCAATTCAAGGTAGGGAATACTTGTTCTTTATTGTTATAACATTGATATCCCTGTAGTCGATACATAACCTCATAGATCCATCTTTCTTTTTAACGAAAAGAACAGGGTCTCCCCATGGAGAAAGACTAGGGCGAATAAATCCCTTATTATTCAATTCCTCTAGTTGTTTCTTTAGTTCAACTAATTCTACAGTGGCCATTCTATAAGGGGTCTTCGATATAGGCCTTGATCCAGGAATTAAATCAATGGAAAACTCAACTTCTTGTTCTGGAGGATGTCCAGGTAAATCTTCCGGAAATATATCTACAACTTATTTCACAACATTTAAATCCTCTATTTGAACATTCCCTTCCCCACCCACAGTTATGTCATTCTCTTACTCCCCAATAATTGAATTTATTTGAGATACTGGGGGTGTATCTAGATAAGAATTAGGTGGTGACGATTCTGCTCTAAAGATAAGGTGTTTCTTATCATCATCATCAAAAATTGTACCCTCTTTCTTCTTACTATAAATCTTCACATCATAGTCCGAAAGCCAGTCCATACCGAGGATTATATCGCACTCAATCATAGGTATGACAATGAGATCAGCTGATAAAGTACATTTATGTGCTCTAATGGGGATCGATTCACAAAACTTTGTTGCATTGATACTTCCCTTATGAGTTTTAACTGACAACTCCCTTGTTAAATAAAATTGGAAATATCTAATTTTCATAGAAAACTGGGAAGATATGAAACAATGCGATGATCCAGAATCACATAATGCATTTTCTAAACGTGAGGAAACCATTAAATTACCTTCCACCACGTCTTTCAGAGCTTATACCTCAGTAGTAATGATAGCATATGAATGGCCTTGATCCCTTGGCCTTTTCTGAGGTAAGATCCCCTGATGCTTAGGAAATTCATTTGCATAATGTCCCATCTCCCTGAAATTCTAGCATTGAACATTGGTTTCTTCCTTCTTCCCCTTGCAATCACGAGCTTGGTGGCCTTTTTCACCACACTTGTAACAGACTCACATTCCCTTCAAGCAAGTACCGGGGTGTTTCTTCCAACATTTAACACAGGATGGATATTCAACCTTTCCCTTCTTCCCCTTATTTCTATTCCCAGATTGATCAGAAGGTCTCTTCTTTTCTTGCTTTGCTTTAAAGTCATAAGAAATAGAGAATTCCTTTCCGGTCTTGATAGCACATGAGACAATGTCTTCGTACGATGAAAAGGATTGTGAGACTAATGCTCGACGGAGAAATGGTTTTAACCCATCAAAGAAACGATCAATCTTACTTCTTGGATTACGTATATAATCTCTAGAATACCATGATATCCTTGTAAAGTTAGCTTCATACTTTGAGACATTCTCATCCTCCTTCTGTCTCAGACTCAGAAATTGCCTTTCCATATCTGCTCGATGGTCGTGAGGAAATTATTTTTCTAAAAACAGATCTTTGAACTCCCTCCATTCCATATTTGATACATCATCATCTACCTTCGTGTTTTGAATCAATGACCACCATTGATCAGCATCTCCAGTGAGTCAGTAAACTTCCATGATAACTTTTTCCCTTTCACTACTCCCCAAAGCCTGAAATATTTTCTCTAGGGAATTTATCCATTGCTCAGCTACTAAGGGATTTCTACACCCATTGAACGATGGTAGTTGTTGCCTCATGAATCGATCTAACATTGATCCTCCACGTTGTGGATCAGGGTGCTCCATACGGGTAAGGTTATTATTCATAACATGAGTAAGTTGTCCCAGTATGGTGATTATCTGATCAGCACCAGTTGCATCACCAGCTCCACTATAATTATCTTCAGCAGGAGGGAAATCCCTACATAGAGTGCATGCATTGATACAGTTTCCATTTCTTCCACTAGGCTCCATTTCTAAATAATGGCATAAACTAGATCAGTTTATGAATCAAAATACATAATCTCATACTTATAAAACACTTAACAGAAATTGAACTATTTATGGATATAATCCATAATCATAAAAATGAATTCTTTGAGGATGTATATACTCATAATCCCTTTATAATGATTTGTAAAGAAAATGAGAGTTATCCTAAGAATATCCCCCAGGAGTGTCGTCACCAAGAGTGCAGCAAGGCTTGTTGTCGTGCACTAGTTCCAGTTCGAGTCTAGCTCAAAGCGGTGTTTTCGGGTTTTACCCCTAGGTACATCTGTGCCAGAGCCACCACTACCTGCTCGTATCCAGACATGGATGTATTGCTCGGAAAACTCACAAAATATCTACAATACCAAAATTATAGGAAGTTCTTTTATACTTATCCCCAAAGCTTATCTTAGGTCTACGTGATCTAATCAGAGTCTATCTAAATCTAGCTTCCAAGGTTTGTACTAAACTTCCTCTGATACCAACTGTAACGCCCCAACCACAGTTACCTAGAGTCGGTGCATTGTTACATAACATTTCCATGATCACAAGAAAGATCAAACCTCAAAAGACCGATTGGTTTAGTAGCCTTGGAAACACTAGATATATTCATAAAGTTTTACATTACATCATAAAGAGGAAAACTAATAAAAACACATTTTCTCCATATTCCACACTCATATCCCCACATAATATCCCTGAAGGTCATTCATAATTTACTTCTTCACTTCCTGGGAAAAATAAAACACAAAAAAGCGGTGAGCACAAATGCCCAGTAAGGATAACAATATAGCGGAAACTTTCAAAAATAAGCATAAACATTTAAGGCAATGTATAACTAAAACAAAAGCCTTTTAAACTTAAACTTCATCATAGTATAGGTAAAGTAAAATGAAATAATGCCATTTACTTATTCACATTGATATTCTACTAATCGAATAATCACAGGCAATATCAATAACCATTTTCATAATGATGGAATGCATAATGCCAGACTATCATAACCACATAGCCAAGGCCTCGTGCCAAGACTACAAATACGATCTTGCCAAGGCCTTATGCCAAGACACTAGTTTGTCTCATGAGACCTACCGATGCCTCGAGGAGCTATATCGGGCTCCACCCATCACATATTAAGTCCAATGCATTCCCATATGAAAAGGTTTAAACATAACATAAACATTCGTATTAAATCTATCATACGAAATGTCAATACTTTCACCATAGACTATGAATGGTATAAAAATATCGCATCCACAATCAAACATATCACAAAACCTTCAATACAATATAGAAGTTTTGTATCATGATAAATCAACTTCAAATAAGCGTAAAATTCATCAAAGGATGTTGACATAGATGAAATCAAAACTCTTTTTAGAGAAATATCTCTTTATATTTTGAAATAATTTAAGAGTGTTATATTTATTAAATAAAACATTTTCTTTGAAAATATTCTTATAATCTTGTAAGGGAAGCTTTGAAGATTTTATAACTGCGGAAAATAACCGCACCCGCCGTATTAGTTAAAAAACATTCTTACCTTAATTCTGTCGAAAAGGTTAAAAAGCACCTTGTTTTGAAAATGAGGGAAAGATTCCATTATAAAACTCTTATAAAAATTCAAACAAGGGTATAAATTACCTTAACCCATATTCTTTTAAATAGAAATTTTTTTTTGAAATACATTTTTAAGAAACATGGATGTGGATGATAAAGAGATCCCAGTAGATTATTACGTATAAACAACCTCGGATAATGAAGAGATTGTGAAATAAACCCTTACCTTGTACTTTTCCTTGGTTGGGGTAGGTTAACCTCCTATATAATGGTGAAATAATAGTTATTAAAATATACAAGATTCATATACATTCATATGATATGATATATGATCTTTTAACATTTCTTTGTTAATAATATCTTAGTATTATCGTCGTTTCGGGTGTTAACTTACTCATTTTCATTTATATGTTTTGTTACATAAGCCATGTTTGTCATGGATAGGTTGTATATTATTCATATAAATATTTATATCAAGTCCTTGAACATCATTTTTAAATCATAAAATGATAATTATACTAGAATGGATACGATGGAGAATGAATCCCATCGTGTTTGTGGAGACGGTAGTCCGTACGTACGCACGAGTGGAAATATCATTCTTTTGATATTAAAATAATATATAAATGGATGTTATATCATATATACAGAATCATTAACATGTTATATTTATTATTTACATGAGTTACACATAATTATTATACCCATCCAAATAATAATATATTGAATAACAATTACACCACAACGTGGAGACGGTAAGCCGTACATACACACGTATGGTGACATGTTATTCAAAGGGTGGATAGAATACTGAATATGGTTGTACCATATTTATAATAACATCACAGTATATATATGATACTGGATTCATTATTTTAGAATGGTAACAACAAAGGAAGAAGAATTGGTAGAAGAAAGGAACTTGGAAAAGGGTGGTGAAATCATTACCTCTTCTTCGGGTTCTTCCAATAGATTTGATCAGAAGGGATCCATAGGTTGGATTTCTGTTCAAACTAAGGCCTTTAGGTTGTATTTAGGTATTTTGGGGGAGTATTTGGGCAGGGTTTTTCCGAACCAAAACGCTTTGAAGGTGTGAATAAATGAGAATGAGGAGTGCCCTTTTATAAGAGGGGTGAGGGGCACCTTTGGAAAAGATAGAAATATTAATTTATGATAAATTCATTTTCGGTTTCTAATGGCTCCAAAGTTGATTATTTAAATTTTAAGGTGGGTGTAAGTCGAATAACACTCAACCAATAGTATTTATACAGGTTTGGGTACTTATATTAACCTTATCTTTAAGTATTAACTCTAAGTTAATTAGTTTCACTTTTACAATGTCTCTTTGTATTTTTATATTATATGGTTAATAAACTTACTATATACATCCAAGAGTCCCCCAAGTGGTCCATTAATGATATAAATATCATTATATAAGTCTCTTTTCAGAACCATAGACTTTTAGGAATTTAACATCAATTAATAATATAATATTTGTTTTAAAAACTCTTTTATGTCAATTTTGACACTATTCAATAGTTGATTTTTATAAAACTCATAAAAGAATGATTACTTCGAAAAAATTTAATTAAATCATTCCTAACATGTCATATTAACTTATAAAATTAGTTTAATTCATAAAAAGTGTCATATTATATTTATTTGGTTTTTTATAATATCAAATATTTTAATTTTTCACTATTATGGTAATTACTGCATCATCATTGTGTCATAAATAAATTATATTATTTAAGGTCTAAAAATTATAAATAAAATATAATTATGTAGGAAATCTTTTTTGTCTTTCTAATTAATTTTTATAGTCGAATATCCATCATATATAACCCTATGTAAAAATTGTTTTTCTAAAAAATATATGCTTGTGTCATTTTTGTATTCATTTTCACTTAATTAACATTTAGTGTCTCTATCACCTACAAGTGGCTCCATGGGGTCCCAAAATCGACACAAAGATGACTATGGACGAACATGTATCAAAAAATAAGTCTAGGACACGTTTTAGGGTAATTTAATATTATTATTATATTATTTTGTAACCCTTATTTACCGGATTTACCCTTAACCATGGTAAATAAAATATTTACCGCAGTAATTATTCAAAATTTCTAAAAATAAAAGTCACCTATTTACACAATTTGAACATAATGATTCCAAATATGAAATCCATTTTTCAAAATTCATAACACAGAAGTGGCAGAAATTAATTTAAAATTAATTCCTGTTGTTAAAACAAAAAACGTGTTTTTAAGAGATTATAACTATCAAAAGATTGACATTTGTTTATGTCCGGTTTAATTGTAAAATTATGTAAAATGAACAAAATTATATTAAACGGTAAAAATATATTATAAATATAATTTAAAACCACTCAAATTCATAATTTATCACTATTAATTATTTTGATTAAAAAAGTTGTTTTTAATTAAAATTTAGTAATTTCTACTATTCATCAAAATATTAAAGTCATCCAAAAAGTACCAAAATTTCACCTTAGGCTAAATTCAATATTATGAATCCAAAAATGAAGTCCATTTTGAAATATAAAATATATATAATTTCAAAAATTAGGTATTATTATTCATAACGGCTAGTGTGATTGGTTATGGTGTGTTAGAACTCAATGTTGCGTACAACACACGCTATCACATTATTCAAAGAGAAGTGTACCGTAGAAGATTGGGGTGTTACATATTCTATAAAATTGGAAGTGAAAGCATCATTTACGTGTACAAATGACTGCTACCTCGCAAACCTATGAAATTAGTTTCCCAGCACCACATCCCATAGATTAATATAAAGAAGATTTAATTTTTATATAAAATAATAATGACATATATATCATTTTATAAATAAAATTTATCATATTATTTCATACCCTTTCTTCTATAGAAAATTCATATTGTCTTATTACATACATGTCGATTACCAACTCCATAATGTGATGTGATTCATTTTTCATGACAATATTACATGGATACTATATATAAATCTATATAAAGAAATAATTATATAGTAATTATGTAATAATTAGTTTTTAAAATATTTAATTATATTTACCTTCTTTCCCTAATTCTCTTAGAAAAATAAAAACATTAATCATGTATTCATATGACCCATCATCTCTATGATTTTTACATAATTCATATTGACATTTCATATTTATTATTTATATTCCATTGTATAATAATTTTATAAAAAATATAATTATTTGACGATTATAATTTTTAATATAATGGTATAATTATGACATGGAACATACATTACATACTAATGTTTTTCAAACATAATAACCGAATATTGTTAAAACAACCAACATGAAATTAATTTATTATAAATTGTGTATAACATGGTGATAAATGATATAAAAGGAATAATATACATAGTAAATGTTCTCATGATTGTAAATAATAGACTTATGTTTATTATTTGGAAGTTAAATAACTTATATGATGAGGTAAAATCAAGGCAAGGGATACTTGAACTTAAAACATATTTAAAATGACTTATAAATCTATTTTATATATATATTTCTACAATTTACATAAACTTAAATTAATTTTATAGTTTTATTTTTATGTATATACATTAATTATAATGGAAATTTTATTTCACTTGTGAAATTATTAAAATATAATATATAATGATTCATTTTCATTATTTTATATGTATTTTTCTGATAAAATGGAAAAATAAATTTTCCATTTTAACATGTACTTCATCAATGGTTCTTCTCACAACCATTATCATTATTTTATTTATGGAGTACTTTTCATGAATTCATTTTTTTTATTCAAAGAAAACCCATGATTCAATTTTTTATGTATTTTCAATATGGTTTAAAATGGAAGGGATATATCAATATCCTAAAATATTTTCGAATGTGTGAGAGGAATATTTTTATGATTATGATAATGGAAATGAAAGCCTTTTGGAATTATAATAATTTTATTTTTATTAGGAATTGTTAATGATTATTGGTGAGAATGATATATCTCATGTTGAAAAGGGAGATTGATATTGGATATGATAAATAGTGAGATCTATATATCTCTTCAATACAATGGGTAATGAAATAGAGTTAACTGGTTTGATTTATACTAAGAGATTAATGTAATTTATAGGGTAGGTTCTTTTATTACTAAGAGTGATTGTAATAGTTATAAGAAAATAATTAGCCAATTTAACTAAGAGATTTATATTTTAATTCTAGGGGTTTTAAGAAAAATCTTATAGATTATATTGGTATGATAATGAACACATGTTTATTGTGATGTTTATGCTCATTTTTAAGGGTGAAATGTAAATCATTTCATGAGTCTTTCATGATTTCAATGAAACATTTAATATATTTATTTTGAAATTAATTTTTCATTATGAATATTTTTATGAAATAATTTGGGAATATAAATTTACTTCATTTGTAATAATTTTTTTAGGAAAACATATGTTTTTGAAAAAGGGAAAAATATTATGATTATTCATGTTTTAAAGGATTTATTTTCTTATTTTTATATGTCCCTAACTATGTTTTTTTTATCATACCACGTTTTCAATTGTATTTTTACATGGTCTTAAGGATATGTAGAGACATGGATTACATCAAAATGAAAAATATAATGACATGTGATTAAAATGAAACAAAAGTTTTTTTCAAATAATTGTATTTTAGAAAAATGGATATTGAGTGGTAGTTTCTACATTATGATTTTAATATTAAATTATGTTAGTGTGGTGACCTAAGTTTCTAAAATTTTAAACCTAAATAATATTTGAGAATACAAGGAAATTAATTCTTATCCAAAGAATCAATTTTATCAATTTCTTAGGTCAGGTACTTATAATGAAAGAATAACTATGTGATCAATAACATTTTGAAAACATCCCATGATATTTCCTTTGGTGGATTTATTTGTATGATAGAATTATAGAACCTATGACATGGATATTACAATATAAGGTTGAAAAAAAATAATATTATGAATCTCAAGAATATTGTTTTTTGAAAATAATCACCAAACATTTGACAATAATAATTCACATCCTTGAGAGACTAATTTTTTAAGGAATGGTGGAAGGTAGAGATTTTGAAATTATTCAAAGAAACCATATATTGCGATGTAAGAGGAATATCACCACAAACTATACCATAATATATATAATTATTGATTCATATAGAACATGATTACCTAAAAGATTTATATGAAATTAACCAAAAAAATCATTTTTTTTGAATTCATAAATACTTGATAGTGGAATACTCTAAAATAATAGGAAACATTTGACAGAATCAAAACAAGACTCATGGTTCAGTAATTACAAAAAATGTATACAACATAATAGATTAAATAAAAAATTATCAAAAATTATTATTTCATCACAAATTAATAAAATTAATTAATGTATAACGACTACACATAAACTACCCATGTAAAATTTACTCCTCACCTTCCCTAAAACAACTACAAATACTTAATGAAATGGTATTCCAATAAAAAAATATAGTGTCATTTAAAGTGTCATTTCATAAAATTGTAATATAAAATCATTTTCTCTGATTAAATTATCAAAATCATCTGGAATAGATCCTATATTCCCTTATAAGAATTTTAATATATAACTTTACACATAAAACATTTTTTAAATAAATTTATTCATAAACCCCACTAAATTTTAATATCTAAGGTTTTGTTACCATATTTAAAATAACATTAATCTAGTTTCATATATATGTAATACAAAATATTATATTAGAAAAATAAAATTAAATCCAATCATAGTCATAGTAATAATCCTTAGTAAACACATATCTTTGTACAAAATAAACAATAATAAAGAATACTGTAACACCTCAAAAAGTTATATTAGTTGAATATATGTTTTGATATCTTGATTAATACACAACATCTATCATTAATATAATTGTGGTATATTATAATATTAATATTATAACCCAGATGTTTAATTAGTGGGTATAAATATGAGTAAAATCATTATAAAATTTATTTATACTCATAAACCACAAAAAATAATTTATCTTTTCCTAGGAAATAAGAACCATTTTTTTTGAATTCGTTTAATGCATGAAAAATTAATTTTTACCAAAAATGATTTTTATTCAATTTTGCGAGTGGAAAATCTAATTAGTTTACACCACCTTTTAAAATAATATTTTAAAAAATTGACATCATATTTATATGGAAAAAGTAAAATCTAATTAGGGTGATATTTTAATATTTGACCGAAATTATTGATTTTTTAGTGATTAGTAAAATATTTTACATTTTAAAATAATCGCATATCATTTCATTAAATCTTTTAATTTAAAATAATTATTCTATTTTATATTTTCTATTATAGTGAATTATTATCATTTAGTTTGTAATATTATAATTATTTTTATTTTAAACTGATATTATCATTATTTTGATATAAGTTATTTTTTATTCTTAAATACACATTTTCCAACAACTATTTTTCATTTTTATTACACATTAATATTTATGTCTATTTCATCCACTACTTTAGATTGAATCATGATAAATAAATCGAATATATGGAATCTTGATGTTCAAATTTTGAAAATAGCCCCCTTTTTATTTTTTGAAATAATGAATATAAACCACGGTAAATATTTATCACATTAGTACGGTCAAAATTTATAAAACATGGTTCAAAACAAGATATAATGTCTAGAAAACAACCAAAAACATGCCTTTATTTCAATAAAATTTGTTTTGTTCAGATATATAAATCTAAAATTCTAATATAGGGCATATTATATCATTTTCCCTTGATAAATACATTTATATTCTGTTACATAATGAAAATAATAAAATTAAACTCTTTTTTTAATTTATTATATATATTTATATAGTTATAAGAATATGATATAAAAAATCTAAAAGTTTATTATAAAAATTAATAATTTATTTTTATGCAGGTATTTTTATAGTATTGGTATAAATAACAAAAAAATTTAAATGACATTGATTCATTGATTGTGAAAACACTAGAAAAATCAATGCAAATGATTTAAAAAAATAAAACTTAATATTTTTAAAATAATTATGGTGTCAAACTAATTTAATGTTCAATTATAATATTTTATTTATGATTAAATTTTTTATATTCTAATTACATTAGTATCTTGTTTTATTTATAGTCTAATTAAAGGAATATTGTTGAAAATTCATTGATGATATTTTAAGAAAAAGTAATATTAAATTTAAATATTTTAAAAGAAAAAAATCTAGAAAGAGAACTATTATGTTATGAACTAATTTAAAAGGTCACCCCTTGTACATTTATGAGGAAATTGTTACATTATAAGTAAAATTAAAACCCATTATGATTGAAAAATTAATTACTATGGTGTATGTTAATATTTGTTAACAAAAGGGTTAAACCAAAATATAATGTTTTAAATGACACCAAGATCTATATAAATTAAATATAATGATTATATTTCGACCATAAGCCATTATTATTCAAGTTAATTTCTATTTGGAAGTATTATACCTGAGTAATATAAAAATTACATCTAAATATTTTGATAAATTCCAAATGTTTCCTTTCTATCCATTATAAAAAGACACCCTCTTTCCCCCACTACACACAAAAAATTGTGCCATCTAGCTCATCCTAACCCTTCCCAATTACTTTTCAAACTTCCCCATACCCTAATTAGTGGTTCTAGAATTCTTAAATTTCCTTTCCTAGGGTCCTTATTAAGGGATCTTAAAGTGGTCAATCAAAGAAGAGTATGATAGATGGATATCGAAGGATGTCCAAAATGTGGGAAATGTTCCTCATCTCAGTTTTATTTTTGTGAGACATATTTCATATTCCCCAATTTTTTCATTTTAGGAATTATAAAATACAAATAAATTTATTTTTTTATTCTATTTTAGAAATTTAACGGGATTTAAAAATCTATATATGGTTTTATCCTTCATTAGATTATGATTTCAAGTGGAAAGGGTTTATCATCTCAAATTGTCTTATTTTGAAAATATGTTATATTATAAAACTATATTATTTTATGAAATTTATATACTACCCATTTACATGATATATCATGATTCCCATTATTTTCATTTTTTATAATGCCTCATTTTATTTTATTCTATCATGGGGATTACAATTAATAGTTCCCAAAGTTGTAAGGGATTTATGTTCAAATATAATTATAATCAAGATTTCTTTAACATAAATATAATTTGGAAAAAATTATATGAAAATTTTTCTATAAATCCCATTAGTATCTAATCCTCTAATTATAAATTAAATTTTCAAAAAATAATACAATTTTTCTACCCTTGGTACTTAAAATGATCGATAAAATATTTTTTTTAAAAACAATGTTTATTTCCTCATTATTCAAGAATATTTATCTTCTATATCAATGATCTATTTAGAGAAATTTTATGAATATTTTTTATTTTATCATATGAATTTTATAGTAATTTTTTATCATATATTAATTTTTATACAAAATTTTCAAAGGTAACATATAGTTATTTTACGAGTGAGGTACATTTTAATTTTCAACCTATATCTAAAAGGAATCATTATTTTAATTTACGGGATATGAATGAAGTTTCATTCCATATTTTTTTTTAATAATTTGATTCATCTTATATTTGTTTCCATGGTTCTTTTCAAATAAATGTTTTTCCATAAAATTTAGAATATATTTAGATTTTCAATAAGTGATTTCAAAATAAAAACGGTATTTTCCTCAAGATATATTCCATAGATCATTTAAATAATGTTTTCAAATATGACATATTTCTTCTAGGTTAATTTTTCTCTACTAGGGATATAATAAAATAATACCATCATTATTCATTCTCGGTATGGTTTATGATTATTAATATGAGTTTCTTATGAAATAATTTTATTTTACATGGTTTATGCTATGATGAAATGTTGAAATATTTATGAAACTCGTTTATTAAAAAAAATTAATGATATATGATGAATTAATTATGATGTTTTAAAAAACATATTAATTTATTACTATTTTCTTCCATGTAGGGACTAAAATATATAACCAATAAATCCATAGGTAAGTATTGATATCTCGTGAGATAATAACTACATGAATGGGAAGTGAACCTTATTCAATAAGGAAGTATTATTCCCAATATGATATTCTTGAGATAGATACATGACTAAATATACTATGGAAAGGGAGTGATCCGAATCCAATACTATAGTCTTGGTAAAATCCATCATTTATGAATTTATAATTTATGTTTATGTATATTCCACAAACAAATTTATAATTCCATTATAATTATTTTTTCTAACATTTTCTTTGATTCCACTTTGATTAATGACTTTTGAACATCTATATTTTATGAGATGATTTGAGATTATGATCTATGATATGTTGGGTATGTATTTTCAAATTTTAGGATCTTGTAATTTGTAATGTCCTGACCCGAGGGCCACGTGATGGTGCCCTGAGCTGGTTCTCTGCATGACCACAAGTGTTCCTCCCCCTATGAAAGAGGTCGTCGACTTGCAATGAGGGTCTGATAAATAAGTCTTGGGGGGATTATACCCTCATTTATCAGAGTTAAACAATCGAATAAATAAAAAAACAAACATAGAAGCATATATAACCAGAATAAAACTTATGTCACAAGATAACCAAATAGGAAATAAAATACTCAAATAAAAGGGAAATGTGTTATGAAAATATAAGTGTCAATTGTCTATAGTGAAAATGAAAATAAAGACACTAAAACTCCCCATGAGGGTTTCGAACCATGTCTAGTTCCCTCCTCCAAGATCCCTCCCAACTAGCCACTAATCCTAGGGCCTTTTCACTTATCCAATACTTGAACAATATAATCAATTCTGGTAATGATCTGACAGCCCAAATAGGATGTGAGTTCAACTTAATAGGTCACCACCAATGGTGTCTAAAACAATTCAAGTCAAAATATATTGTGTAATGTTTTATAAGGAATAAGTAAAATACATAAAAACTGGTTATTACATTATTATTTATTCTTATCTAACTATATTAACTCCATGATTCCCAAGGATACATGTACCTCAATCCTAAAATCATCTCATATTTTATCTCTAAGTGTTCCCTAGGTATTAATATCATATCTTAATACCCAAATCATTCCAAATCATGATGTATTCAAAGGTGTTATGATATCTTAGTTCCTAATTCAACTCATATTATATTTCTAATATTATTGTGTGAGGCTATAATGCAGAGTTTCATTATTTCCATTCTATAATTTCAAATTTATAAGACAAATTTCCAAAGTTACCAAAATTAGAAATGTCAGTAATATGATAATGTTACAATACATACTTATTAATAGAATGTCCATGTTCTCATTCTCTTTACTCATAAGTATAACAACTATGTTACCATGTATACTTCTCAGTTTAGAATGACCATATTCCCATTCTATTTACTCATAAGTATGATGACCATGTTACCATTTTTACTTCTCAATTTAGAGTTACCATGTTCCCATTCTTTATCAAATAATTAATTTAACAATTAATTATCCACCCTAATACCATTAGTAATTCAATAATTAGTTAAACACATCCATTAAATTATTTAAATAAAAAATTAACTATGAAATTCAAACCAATAATTAATTCATCAATTAATTAATCAATATCACAATTCATATTCCATAATTAATATTACAAAAATAATTGTCTCATTCTAAAATCAACATTCAATAATTATCCCAACAATTAATTATCTAGATCATATTATGAAAGGCACATAATTAATCCACAATTAATTATCTCAACTAATCCATTTAAATATCTCATAATGTATCCCTTCACTAATTAACTAGATTAGAACCCATACCTCTTATAATAAATTTTTAAAAATTAATTGACTAATAGGGATGCCCCTTAGTCTCATGATTAATTCCCAAATAAATTATCTATTTCAATAAATCTTCAATAAATCTGTTGTTCAATATAAAAGACCCAATTAAAGAAAATAAATTTCTAAAGGATTCTATAAATTCTAAAATTATCATATACATATCAAATCCATGACTATGGGAATTATATTTAGGCCACCAACCTCAATTCGTTGATTGGAATTTTCCCAATGGAATTTCCCAAAATCCAAACAACACAATGTCATAGATATGAGTTCCAGATCTAAATCTCTAAATTAAGATCACGATATAATGATATGATCAAACTAAATATAGTTCTCCAATACTAGATCTATATATCACCCCTTAGGTTTATATCAAAGAAAACATAGGATATCCTTCACCAATGGAGGAAGGAGAGAGAGGAGAATGAATAGAAAAAGCATTTGTAAGAGATCCAGTTACCTGGTGGAGAGAGGACCCTCGATTAAGGATTTTAATCTTGAAGAAAGAGGTTTTTATGCCCTTGAAATCCCCTAGAGTAAATGGTATTACCTCCATTTACCCTTTGTAATGAGAAATATCAAGTTAGGGCCACATAAGTGGAGAAACAGGTCATTAAAAGATGAAAACTAGTGAGATCCACAATTTTAGGATCTCATTGCTAGCCCACAGACAATTTAGTCACACAGTTAGACAAACTGTGCTCTAACCGTGCATTAGAAACTAATTTAAGGGGGAACTTCACAAGGATACATCACATTTCCTCTCAAACCATTCGTTAACCGTGTTGAAGCTATTACCAAAAAAGATCAGAGAGCGCACCGTTTCTCTTTGGCAGCCACACAGTTTTTACAAACCATTAACTGACTGTGCACAATGTATCTTCTACAAAATTATATTAGAATTTACCCAAAACCACCCCAATCCATAACTACCATCAAAGTCACTAGGTAAAAACAAAAATTTCCTAGAATTACTCTTGAGATAACTCCATAAAATTACAGGATCTTACAATATCCTAACTTTATAACAACTCTCCTTAAAGATTAACTTCAAATATTTTATAAGATTCTGAGCCAAAAAGATCAGGCCATTGAGCCATCACATGTGCTTCTCTTTCCCATATTTACTCTTATACACATACATATTTATATGATACATGAACTATCAAAATCATCTTTTTCCACAACACTTCTCTCACTGTGATCCAACACACATATCAGATGATCCTGAAAGGATGTATATATCTCAAGGTAAAAATCATCAACATTTATCACATAATAAGGGTCAAGGTGACACCACTGAAGTTGTGATACATGGAAAACATCATGCATATCTATGTATCTCTGTGGAAGATCAAATCA
The DNA here is from genome assembly GCA_963277665.1 of Viscum album. Taxonomy (NCBI): domain Eukaryota; kingdom Viridiplantae; phylum Streptophyta; class Magnoliopsida; order Santalales; family Viscaceae; genus Viscum; species Viscum album. Next base: position 786,245,917 of record OY728146.1, on the reverse strand, counting down.
GTATAACTCTAGCCCAATTCTCTCTACTATCTCAAAAGTTTCGACAAACCTGGGAACCAACTATCCATAACTCTGTATCCTATGGTGACCGAACCTAGGAGACACCTGAAGGTACACATGATCACCCTCTATAAACACTAGAGGTCATATCCATCTATTTGCATACAAATTCTTTATACTCTGAGCCATAACCATACATTTCTAAATTTACTATACTTGCTCCAATGTCTCTTGCATGAGACTCGGTCCCAACACCTTTGAATCATCAGCCTCCATCCAGTATAGTAGTGATCAATATGGCCTACCTTAAAGAACATTGTATAGTGCCATATGTATTGTTGTATAATAAATTTTGTTACAGAGAAACTCTTCTAAATCCAATTTATTTTATTAACATCCCCCAAAGTCATGCGCACAAGCCCATAATATAACCTCAATCACCTGTATAGATCGTTTTGACTACTCGTCTATCTGTGAGTTGAAATCCATAATAAAAAAATACCTATGTTACTAGAACTTTTTGCAATACCTTCCAGAAGCATGAAGTAATGTGTGAATCACAATATTAAACTATAGTCTGTGGCACTCTATGCAGATGGATTATCTCCCAAACAACCCAACTGTTCTACTATAAAGGATTACCTTATAGGTAGGAAATGCACTACATTTTATTTAATCCAAAATGAACCAAATAGATTCATTATTCCTAAGTTCCTTTGGGAGACCCATGAAAAAATCCCTGGTCGTGTCGTCCCACATCAATTCTTGGATAGTCTATAGTTGTAATAAACCTCTTGGTCATTGATGCTCTATATTCACCTGTTAATAGGTGAAACAAATTTTTACAAACCATTATATCTCCTTTTTTCATACAGAGACACCAATAATTTCTTCATAGATCATGGTACATTTTGGTTACACCTAGATGCACCACCCATTTTAAGGAATGAAATTCCCACATGAGATCTTATCACATTCTTGTAGGTAACATGACTCGATTCTTCACATAGATGATCTCATATTAATATATCAACCAGTTCAAAGATGTATCCCAACCTTAAAGGATTTACCTCAAGGATAAGCACTCTAGATCTACATAATATATATCCCTAATCTGTCTCAAATGTTTATAATACACTACAACTTAAACAAGAATTATCTGCTCCTAAATCTCCTAAACCACCACATGCATTTTAGCCAGTATGGTCATCATCTTCCATTATGCACTCAGCTCCTGAACCATCTGAGTCTAAGTCTAAATGCTCAAGGAATCAACCATACTATTTCCCTTACTAGGCATATATTCTAGTTAAAAATTAAAATACTACATATACTTAACCCATCTCAGCTACTAAATATTTTATTCATGATGTAAAAATATATACATCAAGATATTTTGATCTGTGTAGACTGTAAACTTTTCTCCCAATGTTATTTTCACCAACACTTAAGACCATACACCACTAATTCTGTATTGAGTTCATTCATAGATAAATTATGTTCATGAGGCCTCATATTTTGTGACCCATACACCAAAAATCAGTCTACCTATATCATCATAGCTCCAAGTCTGATCCTAGAAGCATCCCAATAAACTGTATACTCCTAACCTAAATCTAGTAGAATCCAAATTGGTTTTGTTGTTAAGATCCAGTTCATCTTATGAAAGTCTACCTCACAAGACTCTGACCATTAAAATTTTACTCCCTTTTTTTCATTCCAGAAATAGATATTTCCAAATGCAAAATTTCTTGGATGAATCTCCTATAATATCTGGATAATCCTAGGAAGCTTCAGATATTAAAAAACATTCTAGGGATGATCCTAAGAAACCCCTTAATGAAAATTCTCTCGGTCCACTGACACACCTTCCTCTGAGATGATGTGGCATAAGAAGTGTACCTAGTCAATCCAAAACTCACACTTAGATAGCTCGATGAAAAACTAATGATCTCTCAGTGCACCCAGAATAATGTTAAGATGTTAGTGATAATAATAATGAGTCTTAGTTTACACCAAGATGTCATCCACAAACACCAGCTTAAACTGATCCAGAAAAAATGAAATATCCTATTCATCAAATCCATAAACACTACAGGTTAATTTTTCAACTGAATTGACATTACGAAAAAATCATAAAGTCCAAAAAACTTCTAAAATAAGACCTCAGTATATCTAAAATTCATAATCTCAACTGATGATACCCTTATCTCAAATAAATCTTTGAGAACACACAATATCCCTTCAATTGATCAAATAGATCATTGATTAGTAAAAGAGGATATCTATCCTTCACAGTAATTTTGTTAAACTTATAGTAATCAACACAGATATAAAAACTCCCATCAACCTTCTTTGTAAAAAAAAATAGGCTATCCCCAAGGTTATGCACTTGGTCATATAAATCCATTATCCCCCAACACCTCCAACCGGGTCTTAGGCTCTTGAAGCTCAGTCAGTGCCCTTCTATATAGTGGAATAGATACTAGCTCAACCTTCGACAAGCACTCAATAATGAATTCCACATCTCTCTAAGGTTACAGCCCTGAGAAGTCTTCATTAATGACATCCTAAAACAGTTCCACTGCTGGTGGAAGTACATCATTCCTAACACCCTCATTATACAAAAAAAACTCGAAACTTGGGCTGTGACCTCTTCTAGTTGCTGAGTAACTGGCCCTGCTCAACCTTTATGGATATCCCACTCTCTATGATGAATATATTGTTCACCCTTAGTAGAATCAAAGGTCACTCTTCTACAGTGACAATAAATGTTGGCTCGGTAAGTGACTAGATATTCCATCTCTATAATCAAGTCAAATCTCATCATATCATGAACATAGAGATCCCATAAGAAATTGTATTCCCAAATCACTAGTGAACATCTGTTACATAGACAGATATCTCTAGACCGTGCTCCCAACGATGTATCTATAATCATTACCCAACTCAAAAACTCCACTTTTAGCCTCAAACCCTGAAATATTTTTGTAGATATAAGTAATGAGAGGAACTAGTATCAAAAAAGGAACTAGATAAAGTCAAAGCTACTAGAATAATACCTCTCTCTGTCGATGGTCCATTCTCAATATCCATATGTGTAGATTGTATTTCATGTAACTCTCTTTCCCCTATTCATTGTGATTCTGTCTGACTCCCTTGAGTAGCACCACACTATTAATGTGGGAAATCCTCCCCAGAATCACCATGTATACTACCTCTACTGCCTCATCTAGTAGAACTCTAACTAACAACTAGATTTTTTGAGGAAGATCCTATTCCCATAATATGATTCTTCATGAATGCTCCTTTAATACCATTTTTTCACTATAAACTATAAAATTTATGTAGATGTACCGTCATACCACAAGATCGACACACTATTAGTGGTTGGGAACAATGTTGATGATTGTGTCCCATCCTACCACACTGATGGAAGATCACTCCAATAAGGTCATGTCCAACCAACCATCCTATCTACACACTTTTCATCCCACTACCATTGATAATTTTTTAATAATTGAACTTCTTGATCTTAGAAGTCACACCTTCTAATCAACTAGTAAAAACTAGATATCCATAACTGAAATCCTCCCCCAGGTTCCCTTTAACTATGAGATCCTGATCCACCACCTTCATAAACTTTTTCAGCCTGAAGATATTCATCTGGGACTTAATCACTGACTTATGTCCATCCAGAAAAAATTTCACCATAGCTACATCATATCCTTATAACATTGCAGAAAATCATTTTAAATCTGTGCACAATCTAGAATAGTCCATCACTAACATGCTCCCCAGTGTCAGATGTATGAACTTAACAACGTTCTCTTATCTTAGTGTCTTTAGATAAAAGTACTCTAGGAACTTCTCAAAGATGTCCTTCCAAAACAAATTGTTTGTCTATCATGTTTGTTCCTAAATGCCCCACCTTCATTTCTCTAATCCCCATAGCATATAAGCAGATAACATAAACTCCTCTCAGCCAAAGTCACCAAATGGTCAATTCTTGTCTCTATAGACTCAACATAGATTTCATCCCCCTCATGTCCACCCACTCTAGTAAATGTTCAAGGGTACTACAATTAAAACTCCCTTGTTAACTCAGAGATTATTTCTAAACATTACTTGGGTCTCTTTCCATGAATTTCATTATGAGAGTGATGTTTTCTTGAAACTACTCCCCTTTATCTGTAGTTGCCATGATTAGTTCCTTAAGTTCCCTAATAGGAAAATCATTCTTAGGAACACCCCTCGGTCATCCACTCAATAGTAAATGGGGAGGAATACTCTCTACATTGCCAAACACATTTCTTAGTTCTCATAACACTATCTTATAACATTTATGTAACAATAAATTAACACAAAAATTCTTTTCCCCCACATCGCTATATGATCTAAATCGAGGTGCAATCACAACTCTTAACCATACTACTCCTAGGTTTTGTTTAACAATGGTAAACACACTATTATAATCAAGTTTCCCATTTAGACACCCAATTATTATTATTTTTTATCATTTTCCCACCATTTTCAATTAATTTTTGGAATAATTTTTTATTTTAATCTAATAAACAAGGAAAATATTTCAAATTTAAAAACCTACCCATAACCCATTTTCCCATGCATGCCTCAAATAATTCATTTCTCAAAAACAATGAGTTTCTAGAATGATGCCTGAGAACTCAACTCTCGTGCCATTATAGTCCATGATTAAATACTAAAAAATTATTCTCGGAAACTATAATCACATAACACTACAAGTACATCACCTAAGGTGAAATAATATTCAACTGTAAGAGAAAATAATAATAATAAAAGTCCCACCCCATGTACTTGGGTTTCAATCCCATATATGGGTTTTCAACTCCTATGCATGAGCTTATTACCAAGCCTCAACTCTTCCTAGTATCCTATCTACCTTTCAAAAAATAGTTTCACAAAAGAATAAGATAGAAAAGTGGACCTTTTATACCACTTAGCAACAACCTGGCATGGGTGCCATGCGACGATGCCCCTGGACAATGCACCACAAGAACTCAAGTGTGCCTCCCCATTTTATAGAGGATACGAACTAGTAGATAAGTTTTGTTAAGTCGGTAATGGGGAGACTATACCCTCATTTCTTGGAGAAAAACACCAGTGGAAATAAATAAACAATCACAAAATCAAATATAACTAGAAAAACACTCCTATCACAAAATAACCAAACATAAAATATAATTCTAAACTGAAAGGGAAAACATTAAATGCCAATATATGTGTCATGTTTCTATAATGAAATAGAAAATAAAGACACTATTCCTACCCAAGAGGGTTCTGAACTATGTCTGGTTCCCTCCTCCAATCTCCATCACCAATTAACCACCAATCCAAGGTCCTTTTCCCTTATCCAGTCTATCAACAATATAATCTATTTTGGTACTAATAATGTAGAGACCCTAAGCTTGACATACATGTACATTACAATGCTTTTGCGGAATACTTAGTACATTACAAAAACACACACACAAGGACTATAATAGTTTAGTGTCTTTGGAAACTAGGAATACAATCTTCTAATCGTGGTGAAAGATCTTCAACATCTCCCATAAAGATATTCCCTTTTTTTCTTACCTAAAACCTTTCTTTATATCCTGGGGAAAAGAAAATATAAAAGGGTGAGCTCAAATTCTCAGTAAGGGTAAACAAAAAAAATATCAATCACATCATATTCATAAGAACATAACATTTTGGAAATCATAACCTACAAAACAGATCATAATATCATAACATGGGATAAATCATAGTAGTGAAATGTAATCCCAATAATCATAACATAAAACATGAAACTTTTTGGCATACACACATAATCATAGAGAGTCATTTCTTATTAGTCTAAACTCATTTCCATGACTATCTTTGTGGACAAAGTCCATTTCTGAATCGAGTTCACTCCTCGTCTAAGTCCTATTTCACTGAATCGGTTTAACCTGCCGTTCCAGCCATGTCTATATCATGAGATATAAAATCATTACCCAATGCATTGTAGGGAGATATATGTCCCACCCATTTCATAATGATACCATTCTTATGTGTGCCACAATATCAGAAACCATACATCATAGCATAACCCATGTAATAAAAATGGGAATCTTAAACATCGTGACATCATAAAACAATTCATATAAGATAAAGGAATTCATAAAAATATAATTACATCACAAAATATTCAAATAAATGTAATAATAGGGATAGAAACAGAACCCTTTATTATCTTAGTTGGAAAATAATTTTGATAAAACACTTGAACTCTATTCTTGAGGAAAATATCCATTCTACTTCAAAAACACTTTTCCTTTCCTAACATGTCGTGCAATTCTAAACTAAAAGAAGTTGATTAAAAATAAACATGAAAACTTGTAATGGAAGCTTCTTGGAAATAATGTTTTAAAAATCCGTTCATGTCGTATAAGTTAAAAAAACATTTTTTGTACTTTTGTCAGAAAAGTCAAAAAGTACCTCATATGAAAAACGACAAAAGATTCCTTTAATATCCTTTAATAAAAACTCACCGAAGAGTAAAATTGGATTTAAAAAATTGTAGGTGGATGGAAATAATATTACATATTGAGAAAACATGGATTTGGATGATAAAATACACCCCAGTAAATGCCAAAGTATAAACAATAGCGGATAAAAATGAGATTGTGATATTTCCCTTACCTGAGGTCTGATTTGCTTCATAAGTGTCCGAAACTCTTGTATAATGATTTAACTAATGTAATTGACTTATTCCAGAATCATACTCATTGTTATGATATCATATATGGTTCACTTATGACTTTATTGTACCCGTTCTTTTGTAAATTCCATGTTAAAGAGAGTTTTGGGTAATATCATTTCATTTGTCGTCCGTGTTTTGACTTTTAATTATTCATATTATTACTTAGATCATGATTACTTAATTCCATAATATAAAACATGATTTATATAATATATATTCAGAATATAAATATATATAATAGATCAGTAAATGGAAAGAAATACACCGTTCATGGAGACGGTAGGCCGTACGTACGCATGAACGCTATTTTCGTTTCCTTATTGAGTTGAATGGAATTAAGTAGATGACATACATATATATACAAAAAAATACAGTATCATTATTATGTCATATATTTTATTATTACTTAATATATATACTTTATAATCATTCATGAATGGTTAACGTGGAGAATGAATCTCATCACATCGTGGAGACTGTAGTATGTACGCACGCACGAGCGATGATATCGTTCTCATGATCGTGGAATTGTATTGGAGTGTATTAATACTATTTCAGAATTAATACCACTTTACAATAATCATATATAGTTGTTTATTTTCACCATTATACCCATCCATGTAAGGTGGTGGTGGAAAATAGATTACACCACGGCAATGAGACGGTATTCGGTACGTACGCACGCGCGGTGATTTCGTTTTCCGTAGGATGGATAGATGGTGAAATAGGGTTGTTTCATACTTATAATATCATATCAGTATATGAGTGATACTGATGTTATTACTTCAAAATGAAACAACCAAAGAAGAAGAATTGGAAGAAGAAATAATGTTGAAAGAATCGGTAACGGACATTACCTCTTCTTTGAAGCGCCTCTTTGAGATCTCATTTTAGGGGACTAAAATTGGTCTTTGAGGAAGACCAGAACATCCAGGTTGTTGCTAAGGAAGTGGAGAAGAGAATTTTTCAGGGGTTGGCTGAGCATTAAGGCTCAACGTGGTGTGAGGAAGAGAGGGAGGAGGTGCCCTTTTATAAGGGAGGAGAGGGGCACCTTTGGAATAACTAAAAATATTATTTTATTATATAGTCAAATTCTGTTTTTAATAGTTATAAATTGATATATTTCGAAGCTAAGGTGGGGATGGGTCTAAATCCTCTCATCCAATATAATTTAGACAAGTTTAGGTTCCTATTTTAACCATATCATTTAGATTTAACATTAAGTTAAATAAATTTACTTTTACTGTGTCTTCTTGTGTTCTTATACTATAAGGTTAATAAACATACTATAATCAGCCAAACTAACCCCAAGTTGTGTATTATTAATATATATAAACTTATATAAGTCATTTGGCCGAACTATATATTTTTATGAATAAAATAACATTTAATAATATAATATTTGTTTTAAAAACTATTTTATGTTAATTTTGACACTATTTAATAATTTATTTTTGTGAAAATAATAGCAGAATGGTTAGTTCGAAAAACAGTAATTACATCAATACTAACATGTCATATTAACCTATAAAATTGTTGAAATTTATAAAAAGTCTCAAATTATATTTATTTTGGTATTTATAACATCATTTATGTTAATATTTTATTAATAAGATATTTATTGAATCATTTTTGTGTCATAAATAAATTAACTTATTTAAAGTCTAAAAATTAAAAATAAAATATATTTATGTAGGAAATATTTTTATATTTCTAATGAATATTTATAGTCGAATTTATCCTATGTATAACCCTATATTAAAAATGATATACTTATTAAACGTTGATTTTAACTATGTTAACCCTTCTTTAAATAAATTAATAATAAATGTCCTAATCTAATCCAAGTGGGCCTAAATGGTCATACTTTATTCCTAAGGTTGTTTTTTGTCGAATTAAACTTATCCAATAGAATTAGGGCATGTTTTAGGGTAATAATAATTTCATTTTTACCTGTAATTACCCTATTTACTTTTAACCGTGGTAAAAAAAAGTAAAACGTTACTATTCACCAAAAATTATTTCCATCTCATTGAATCACATTTTACTTACTGACATCAACCGTGTCTCTCGGATTTTTGAAATTTCACTCACAGAAGCGGTAACATCAATTTTTATGAGAAATTCAATTTTCTTAACTACCACTTAGTGGTTTCACTATTCATTAAAAAATGAAAGTTTCCAGAAAAATACCAAAAATTAGGCCTAAGCTATATTTGATATTATGAACTCAAAAATGATGTCTATTTTACCAAATTCAAAACATATCATTTTCATTAATTAATTTAAAAATTAATTTCCATCGTCAAAACAAATAGCGTGTTCTTAAGAGATAATAACTATCAAAAGATTGACACTTGTTTATGTCTGGTTTAAATGTGAAATTACATCCAATGAACAACATTTTATTAAATTGTAAAAATAAATTCTAAATATACTTTAAAACCACAAAAATTAATAATTTATCACTATTAATTATTTCGGTTAAAAAAGGTTGTTTTTAATTAAAATTTAGTAATTTTCACTATTCATCAGAAAATGAAAATTATCCGAAAAGTACCCAAATTTCACCCTAAGCTAATTTCGATATTCCGAATCCAAAAATGAAGTCCATTTTGAAAAATAAAATTTACAAAATTTCAAAAAGTGGTTATTACTATTCATAACAACTAGTTTTAATAATATTTTAATAGCATATCGTTGTTTAGTGAAACTCGATATTGCGTACTACACACGCTATCGAGGAAGGTCGCGATTGCGTGAAATGCAAGGCAAGTCAAGGATACGTGTTGTGCAATCTCCTTTTGGTGTAGCGTACAACACAAGAAATTAATGAAATTAAAAAGAATATTTTTCATAAAATCTCAGGGTGTTACATTCTACCCACCTTAAAATGAATTTCGCCCTCGAAATTCGTCGGGGTTATAAATGGTTTACTACTCCAAAGTTTCTTTAATAGAAACCCATATCGTAAAAAGGAATACCAAAACCAATCTTTAAAAACAAAAGTATGAAACGTAACGGTTACCCAAATAAACTAATGATTGGGTTTCCACATAGGTGAATATATGGATATGGAAGAGAAATCTAACCATCATGTTATGATGGAGAGTGGTAGATAACATGGCTATGGAGAAGCCAGCAATCACAAAGCCATAAATTTGTGACGATCTATGGTACCATCTGATTCATCAGATATAAGAGAACTAGGACATCATTTTTGGTTTTCAAGATCATTTCCCTGAAGTTGAAGAATTTGAATTAGAATAAATACTTATTTTATTTTGGTACAATCTCCCTGATTTTCGTGCCTTGAACAATTTCCACTTCATCTCTTAAAGAAATATAGTTTAATTTTTTATTCGTGAAGTGTTTGCAGATAATGTGATAGAATGACCAGTCATTCCATCTGTCTCAAACAAAAGGTTAGCAAAAGTTATTAAATATACATAAGTCGATCTATAGTGAGATTAATAATATATGGTTCCTAAAATGGACTTATACTTATTCTATCATAATAAAACGAGTTTCTACTAAACATGGAATTCTTGTAGGCCAGTGGTAGGTGATAAAGGCCAGTCGCACTTCAGTTGTGGGTTCGATTCCCACAGCCTTGTCCGACGCGATGGGATGCCCCCCATCCGGCAGGTTTTCCTTTTTCTAAAACTAAATTACTATAACATCCCATAAATAATATCAAGAAAAGTTCTATCCTAACTTATTTCCAACATAATCCATTCCAATATTTAGTCTTATCTAAAATACTTCGGTCCACGCTCATAGTATAATGAAAATGATTACTTGAAATGTCACATAACAATCACGTGAATGCCATCATTTATCCCCCACATATCATAAGATATATCTTGTTGGTAAAATTACAAACATGTGAATACCTTAATCATGTATACCCATGAATGCAGTTAAAAGTTAACAATTTCCACAAACCAAAATCCTCAAAATTATTTATACTCAAACCATGATATCACATAGTCTTTATATCAATCATGAGTTCATGAAAAAAATAAAACATCTCATTGTCTTCTTATCCCTTTATTATGTGCATATCATCTGCTTACCAAAATATCTCAATCACTTTCCATGGATACCGGTACAATAAATTTATTGAAAACCACAATATACCAATACATAAATATTCCAATATTCCACGATACTATATACAACATTATTTTGGAATCCCATTACATAAACACTTAATCATTCCACCACATCGTTGTCATATTCAACATCGACAATAGTGATCGCATGTGACTTCCCTTTGTCCTTTTCCTTAATTGGTTGCTCATGTCGATCATCATTAACCCTTGGATTAGAGAATTGATTAACATAATGCCCAATTTCATTGTACTTGAAGCATTTAAGTGTTGTTGGTGCATTCTCTACAGTCCTTTCTTTATTCACACCATTAGCAACCCTTTTTCCATTACTTAGACACTCAGCTATTCAATGACCTTCTTTTCCACAATTAAAACATTTTCTAGTCCCTTTAAGACAATCTCCACCACGCTTCTTTCCACACTTTGAGCATAAGGAAACATTCATCTTCTATTCCCCATTATTCTGAGATTTATCCTTGATCTCTATCTTTTATTTCCTGTCAAAACCATTAGATGAATATGTAACACCAACTTCCATTTCTACCTTAATAGCACAACACACAATTTCTTCACAGCTACTGAAGTCTCTTATAGATAATGCCCTTCGAAGATTTGGTTTTAATCCACTGAAGAATCGATCAACTTTACTTTAATGTTGGATGATAAAGCTAGATGCATACCTTGCAAGCCTTGTAAAATTCGCATCGTATACACCAACTGATTCATCATCCATTGGCTTTTGTTCAAGAAACTCCTTCTCTATCTTTGTTCGAAGAATACAAGGGAAGTACTTATTGAAAAATAAGTTCTTGAACTCATCCCATTCCATTGACTCAATTTCATCTCTTGGCCTCGTATTCTTGATAAGATTCCACCATTGATCAGCTTCACCTTCCAAACAATATACTGCTAAGATGACTTTATCATGTTCAGAACATTAAAGAACTGAAAATATCTTTTCAGTGGTACTGATCCATTTTTCAGCAACAAGTGGATCAGAAGACCCACTGAAAGAAAGTGGATGTTGCCTCATGAAGGACTCAATAGAATATTGTTCCCTTCTCTGCCCATTTGGAAGTCCAGAATGATTCATATCTTCTGTAAGTATAGAAATAAGATTTTTCCCTCCATCTCCCATAACATTTGTTTATTTAGGAGGACAATCATTGCATTGTCCATTGCATTGATCAACACGGTTCCTTCGGGTTCTAGCCATCGTCTAAAACCCAAAAATAATAGTGTGAGAGGCAAAAATAATGCTAGAGAAAACAACATAATAAAGGGGGAGTACCTTCAATATCTAACATCTTAGGTTACCGTAATTCTAGTACTATAACCTATACTTATACTTAACTTTAGGGACACCCCTAGACATACCTTAGAAATATCTCTAGGGATCTTACTAAAGTTCTCGCATCCTAGTTTCTAAAGGTTGACTAAACCTTTTCTTTGATACCATATGTAGAGACCCTAATCTTGACGTACATGGACATTACATTACTTTTGTGGAATACATAGTACATTACAAAAACACACACACAAGGACCGAAATAGTTTAGTGTCTTTGGAAACTCAGAATATAATCTTCTAATCGTGGTGAAAGATCTTCAACATCTCCCATAAAGATCTTCCCTTTTTTGCACACCTAAAACCTTTCTTTATATCCTGGGGAAAAGAAAACATAAAAGGGTGAGCTCAAATGCTCAGTAAGGGTAAACAAAAAAATATCAATCACATCATATTCATAAGAACATAACATTTTGGAAATCATAACCTGCAAAACAGATCATTATATCATAACATGGGATAAATCATAGTATCGAAATGTAATACCAATAATCATAACATAAACACATGAAACTTTGTGGAATACACACATAATCAAATAGAATAATTTCTTATTAGTCAAGACTCATTGCCAATACTATCTTAGTGGACAAAGTCCATTTCTGAACCAAGTTCACTCCTCTTTTCAGTCATGTTTCACTGAACCGGTTTAACTTGTCGTTCCAGCCATGTCTATCTCATGAGATATAAAATCTTTACCCAATCCATTGGAGGGAGATATAGGTCCCACCCATCTCATAATGATACCATTCTTATGTGTGGAACAAAATCAGAAACCATACATCATAGCATAACCAATGTAATAAAAATGGGAATCTTAAACATCGTGACTTCATAAAACAATTCATATAAGATAAAGGAATTCAGAAAAATATAATTCAATAACAACATAATCAAATGAATCTAATAATATGGATAGAAACAGAACCCTTTATTATCATAGATTGAAAATAATTTTGATAAAACACTTGAACTCCATTTTTGAGGAAAATATCCTTTCTGCTTCATAAACACTTTTCCTTTCTTAACATGTCATACAAATCTAAACTAAAAGAAGTTGAGTAAACATAAACTTGAAAACAAGTAAAGGAAGCTTCTTCGAAATAATGTTTTAAAAATCTGGTCATGCCGTATAAGTTAAAAAAACATTCTTCGTACTATTGTCGGAAAAGTCAAAAAGTACCTCATACGAAAAATGACAAAAGACTGCTTTCATATCATTACTAAAAACTCACCGAAGGGTAAAATTGGATTTAAACAATTGTAGGTGTATGGAAATAATATTACATATTGAGGAAACATGGATGTGGATGATAAAATACACCCCAGTAAATGCCAAAGTATAAACAATCTCGGATAAAAATGAGATTTTGATATTTCCCTTACCTTAGGTCCTATTGGCTTCGTAAGTGTCTGAAACTCCTGAATAATGATTTAAATAATGTCATTGACTTATTCTAGAACCATACCCATTGTTATGATATCATATATGGTACACTTATGACTTTATTTTACCCGTTCTTTTGTAAATTCCATGTTGAAGAGCGTTTTGGGTAAAATCATTTCATTTGTCGTCCGTGTTTTGACTTGTAATTATTCATATGATTACTTAGATCATGATTACGTAATTCCAAAATATAAAACATGATTTATATAATCTATATTAAGAATATACATATATATAATAGATCAGTAAATGGAAATAAATACACCGTTCATGGAGATGGTTTGTCGTACGTACGCCTGAACGCTGTTTTTGTTTCCTTATTGAGTTGAATGGAATTAAGTAGATGACGTACATATATATACACATAAATACAGTATCATTATTATGTCATATATTTCATGATTACTTATTATATATACTTTATAATCATTCATGAATGGTTAATGTGGAGAATGAATCTCATCACGTCGTGGAGACGGTAGTCCATACGTACGCACGAGCGATGATATCATTCTCATGATTGTGGAATTGTATTGGAGTGTATGAATACTATTTCAGAATTAATACCACTTTACAGTAATAATATATAGTTGTTTATTTTTACCATTATACCCATCCATGTAAGGTGGTGGTGGAAAATAGATTACACCACGGTGTGGAGACGGTATTCCGTACGTACGCACACGCGATGATTTTGTTTTCCGTAGGATGGATAGATGGTGAAATAGAGTTGTTTAATACTTATAATAACATATCAGTATATTACTGATACTGATTTTATTACTTCAAAATGAAACAACCTAAGAAGAATAAGTGGAAGAAGAAATAAAGTTGAAAGAATCGGTAACAGACATTACCTCTTCTTTGACGCGCCTCTTTGAGATCTCTTTTTAGGGAACTAAAATTGGTGTTTGTGGCAGGACAGAACCTCTAGGATGTTTCTATGGAATTAGAGAAGATAATTTGGCAGGTTTTGGCTGATCTTTAAGGCTCAAAGTGGTGTGAGGAAGAGAGGGAGGAGGTGCCCTTTTATAAGGGAGGAGAGGGGCACCTTTTGAATAACTAAAAAATTATTTTATTATAAAGTCAAATTCTGTTTTTAATAGTTCAAAATTGATATATTTCTAAGATAAGGTGGGGAGGGGTAGAAATCCTCTCATACAATAGAATTTAGACATTTTTAGGATCCTATTATAACCTTATCATTTTGATTTAACATTAAGTTAAATAATTTTACTTTTACCGTGTCTTCTTGTGTTCTTATACTATAAGGTTAATAAACATACTATAATCAGCCAAACGAACCCCAAGTTGTTTATTATTAATATATATAACCGTATCTAAGTCATTTTGCCGAATCTTATATTTTTAGGAATAAAATAACATTTAATAATATAATATTTTTTTTAAAAACTATTTTATGTCAATTTTGACACTATTTAATAATTGATTTTTGTGAAAATCATAATAGAATGATTAGTTCAAAAAAATTTAATTAAATAAATACTAACATGTCATATTAATCTAGAAAATTATAGGAATTCATAAAAAGTCTCAAATTATTTTTATTTGGATATTTATAACATCAATTATGTCAATATTTTATTAATAAGATAATTACTGCATCATCTTTGTGTCATAAATAAATTAACTTATATAAAGTCTAAAAATTAAAAATAAAATATAATTATGTATGAAATCTTTTTATCTTTCTAGTGAATATTTATAGTCTAATTTATCTTATGTATATCCCTATATTAAAAATGATATACTTATTAAACTTTGATTTTAACTATTTTAAAACTTCTTTAAATAAATTAATAATAAATTTCCTAATCTAATCCAAGTGGGCCTAAATGGTCATATTTTATTCCTAAGGTTTTTTTTGGTCTAATTAAACTTATAAAATAGAATTAGGACATTAGTTAGGGTAATAATAATATCATTTTTACCCGTAATTACCCTATTTACTTTTAACCGTGGTAAAAAAGTAAAAAGTTACTATTCACCAAAAAATTATTTTCATCTCATTTAATCACATTTTACTTACTGAAATAAACCGTGTCTCTTAGATTTTTTAAATTCTACTCACAGAAGAGGTAAAATTATGTTTTGTGAAAAATTTATTTTTCATAACTACCACTTAGGGGTTTCACTATTCATCAAAAAATGAAAGTTTCCAGAAAAATACCAAAAATTAGGCATAAGCTATATTTGATATTATGAACTCAAAATGATGCATATTTTACCAAATTCAAAACATATCATTTGCATTAATTAATTTAAAAATTATTTCCCGTCATCAAAACAAATAGCGTGTTATAAAGAGATAATAACTATCAAATGATTGACAGTTGTTTTTGTCTGGTTTAAATGTGAAATTACATCCAATGAAAAACATTGTATTAAATTGTAAAAATATATTCTAAATACACTTCAAAACCACTCAAATTAATAATTTATCACTATTAATTATTTTGATTAAAAATGTTGTTTTTAATTAAAATTTAATAATTTTCTCTATTCATCAGAAAATGAAAGTTGTCCGAAAAGTACCAAAATTTCACCCTAAGCAAATTTCGATATTCCGAATCCAAAAATGAAGTCCATTTTGAAAAATAAAATTTACAAAATTTCAAAAAGTGGTTATTACTATTCATAACAGGTAGTTTTAATAATATTTTAATATCATATCATTGTTTAGTGAATCTCGGTATTGCGTAATACACACGCTATCGAGGAAGGTCGTGATTGCGTGTAATGCAAGGAAAGTCAAGGATGCGTGTTGTGCAAGCTCCTTTTGGTGTAGCGTACAACACAAGACATTAATAAAATTAAAAAGAATATTTTTCATAAAATCTCGGGGTGTCACAAATCAAGCATCCTAAATAGGGTGTGAGTACAACTCAGTTGGTCACCACCAATGGTGTCTGAAAAAATTCAAGTCCAGAGATAGTGTATGTAGTTCTATAAGGATTATGTACAATACATAAATAACCAGTTATTAAATTATCATTTATTTTTATCTAACTATATTAGCTCTAGTGTTTTGATGGATACCTGTACCTCAATACTAACTTCATCTCTTACCGGAGCCTGAAGTGTTCCCTAAGAAATATCAAATTGTAATGCCTTCTTCGTTCTAAATATCTATGTATTCAAAGGTGATATGATATCTTAGTACCCGATTTGACTCAATCTAGAGTTATATTATTCTTATCTAAGGCCATAACTGGGAGTTCCATTATTTCCATTATTTAATTTTACATTTATAAGACACATTTGCAACGTTACAAATATTCCAAACTTAAGTAAAATGACCATGTTACAAGCTTAATATTCAATAGAATGACCATGTCCCCATTCTCTTTACTCATAAGAATAATGAAAGTTTTACCATGTAAACATATCAATTTATACTAACTATGTTCCCATTCTCTTTACTCATAAGTATGATGACCATGTTACTATTTGTACTTCTAAATTTAGAATGACCATGTTCCCATTATTTATCAAAAAATTAATTTACCAATTAATAATCCACCCCAATCCCATTACTTATTCAACAATTAGATAAAAAAACCCATTCCATGTAATGGCTCGTATTTTCTCTGGTATTATTTTTATAATTTAATTAGGGAAATTATGAAA
The DNA here is from genome assembly GCA_963277665.1 of Viscum album. Classification (NCBI taxonomy): domain Eukaryota; kingdom Viridiplantae; phylum Streptophyta; class Magnoliopsida; order Santalales; family Viscaceae; genus Viscum; species Viscum album. The sequence goes on along the minus strand of OY728146.1, from coordinate 786,228,588 downwards.
CCAGGCACTCAGATGACATGTTATTCTAAGGCCCGATGTGACCAGAAATTTTTGTTGAATAATGTTCAGTTATTAATTGAAACACTTACATGATATATATTTGAACTTGAATAACTTCTAAAAATGAGCCCAAATCAGAAATAAAAAGGCACTATTGCATTCAAAATGGTGACTTTACCTTAGGTATGGTCTAACCTTGACTGACATAGGTCGAGGATTCAAGTATGTTTTTGGATGTCAACAACATTAAAATATCTAACAAAAATATTTTATTGAACATTACATGTTTATGTAGTGATGGTTTCCCTTTTTAATAATCCATGCCATAGGAATTATGGGTCATTTCCATAATCATGGAATTACCCTAATGTTAGGAGAATGAAGCTCTCTTTCGATGATGAATGTCGAATGTTCGAGGATTGATGACATCATATACCTATGTTCTTCATCAACGACTGATCCAATCATTGAGGTAGGATGTCATCTCTTTTTGATTTCTTTTCCCTTTATAGTTTTGTCAACAAAAGAAGACCAACCCATGAATGGTTTGGTTCATTATTCGATCATTCTCGCAGGATGGATAAACTTTGTGGGGATTAATGGGATGATAGATCTTGGTGCTTATCATTTTATTATTATTCATTAAACCTTATAATATTAATGGATCAAGTATGAAATGAACAAGGGAAATCATCATCCATTTGGTCATTTATATGGTTAGCCTCTTTTCCCCAATGTTCCTCGTTCCTCACGAATTACAATCTGATATGGGGATCCAATCCTTTAGCAGCGCAATGTGGTGGCTATGGCCGTTATAGGCAGAGAGTGACAATGAATGGCCATTGGCAGCGGCAGTTGGTGATAGAGGTTGCATGACCCAGAAGGGGTGGCCGGTATTGGTGGAGTGCAGCCTAGATTGGCCAGGGGCAGGGTGACTGCTGGCAGTAGTTGGACGTGGTCCATGCAGAACTATATCAGAGGAGGGCCTGTGAAGATAGAGGTTGTGGAAGGTGACTAGAGGTTGCGACTATTGTGGAAGGAAACTAATTGGAGGCTACATATGCAGAATCCCACTTCGGCAGAAAGGTTGTGGGACCAGGTGGGCCGATCGTGTGAAATATACTTCGACACCTCATTGACCGAGGGATTGGATGGCCCTGTAATCAGTTGAAGGCATAGATCAGAGGGATGGGGCCAGTGAAGACTACATTTGGAGGAGTAGGGCTATCCCACGTAGTCCAATGGGCCATGGTCTAGTGGCCCATTGGTCTAGAATGGTTTGGCCAGACCAGACCGATCGGATTGGGTTGGGTCGTCAAAACCGGGTCGGGTCGGACCTGGACCTGACGGGACCCTTTTTACGGAATTGGACATATCTTTCAAACTGTGAGTCTGTTTGATAATTGATTTGCAGTGTTGGGACACTTGTGATTTGAAATTAATTTTGAGATACTATAATTGTTTTTTTGTAGAATTTGGTTTATGATCTAATGGCCATAGAAGTAGGTTATCCCGGAACAAGTGCACTATGAGTGGTATCTTGATGCTGGATGTAACTATGTGATCATGTTGACTATGTAACTCGGTGGATGCATGATCCTTTGATGCTCCATGTGCCATTGACACTCCATGTTCCATCGACGTTATGCGTGAAATCAACACTATGTGCACCATCGACAGTTCGTGCGCCATCGACGCTCTGTGCACCATCGAGAATCTGTGCATGCTCCACATCTCGGGCCCTATTGCCACTCTAGGAACCATCAATGCTCTATGTGACATTGATTATCCTTGCACCATTGATGCTACATGCACTACTTCTTCTCTATGTTCTGTTGATGCTCTTTACTCCATAAACACTCCATGAATCATTGACACTTCTGGTGTCAATGATATTGGGAGATCTATGGACTCTAATTGGAAACCCTTCTCTTCGTATTGAGACTTATACCTCTGTGAGATGACTGTATTGACAATAATTTGTGTGATTCCTTTGTGGTGTACTTTGTGTTTTTCCATTATGGTGTACTTCATGAATTCCTTAGTGGTTTTACCTTTTTGTTTTCAGTGTCCCTACTGATTATTGTTTTACACAACCCTACACGGGCTATGCCCACTGGTGTCATGTCTTGTGAAGATGATTGACGATTTGATTGAGTCCTTGTGGACTAGGGAAAGGTGGTGCTTAGATAGAGGCCCGACATAAGAGTTGTGATTCTGGGACATTAGATAGTTGTTTCTATACCTACCCTTAAGGTAGGGTTTTCTGTAGATGAATATCAAGAGATTGTACTTTTCCTTTTGGTTGGGCTTGTTTTCTGGCCCCATTTACATTCCAGTTCTGTATGGTTACTCTGTGTGGGTATTTTAGTAGTATACATGCATATTTAAATAGTATTTGCAGTTCATCAATTTTTATTGGAGACATGTGCATGTGTACAGGTACTTCGTTAAATGCCTCCCATTTGAGGGATATGTCTACTCAGTGCTAGTCTCCAGCCCTTGGTCTATTGGAGCCAGGCTTGGTGTAGTAACAAGAGGGGTTCTGTGGGATGGGTCATGATAGAATGGTATCAGGGGAGTTTAGTTCTTCCAAAAGAACCAAGATTCTGTGTGGTTTGTTTGGGGAAATAGTTTTCAGTATTTCAAGTTTGGAATTCAGACCAGGGACTCCAATGTTTGTGCGACAGTTGACGTATTCACACACAAGGACACTAAACTCTTCTATTTTGACTCAGTATTATAAAACAATTGTTACAGGGAAAACTAAAAGTTACATGCATCATATATTATTGAGTGCGTTCTCACGACCTTCTTGAGTTAGTTTCAACTCACCAGGTATACTCTATAAACTATGTATCTTCTGGATCGATTTCAGGATTCCTCCACACAAACAACCATCTAGGATTCTAATGCGTGATCATGAGGATGATCTACCTAGTGATGAGGTGTCGGTACATGGACCAGTACCTACGATAGTATCCCCGAGTGGTGTACTAGTGATACCACAGCATAGAGATAAGAAGTTACTACTAGCATTACTCATAGAGGATTCATGTAGACTGAGTGCATTTAATGAGTTTCAGAGGAAACAACCACTTGGATTTATGGGTGAACTAGGCCCCTAATATGGTGAGGATTGGAAAGAGGTGGTTATTCTTTTATTCTACCTACTGAGGACGCCTCCAGACCAGATAGTAGTCCATGCCACAAGTCTTATACAAGGATCAACAGGGAGATGGTGGAGCATAGTGATCTAGACGCATGAGGAGAAAAATTTCTCTGGGACAAACATTGAGTGTGTCTTAAGAGAGGATTTCTTTCTAGATATGTTATGCTCCGTGCATATATAGGAGATACTGCATCTGTGGTAGGGAATCTATATAAAAACCCTTATTCGTATTACACACTTAAACATGATTTATAACATAAAATTCTATTTAATAAAACACTAATGATCAACATATCTAGTGTATTGGGAGCTTATAAACAATACATAACAACTTAAGACACAAAGTACAACATATTTATGTAATACTCCTTTTACATGACCACAGTATTCCATTATACTTATCGTTACATGGGATAACCGGAGGACATACATAAAAGAAGGATAAGCTCTAATACTAGTAACGGTGTAAAAAAGGCCTAACATGAAGAATAAAACACATGTTAGGAAATAGGAATATCAATGGAGAATAAGAGAAACATTAACATAAAGGTAGGATATAGCATAATTATCATAACATGGAAATGTGGATAAAATAAACAACATGAAATTAGCAGGAGCCAAGGGTAATTTTCACACGGATTAACATTAATAAACCCTCATTGCACATGAATTAGAATGAGTAAAACCTAATTTCACATGTATTATCATGATACTAATGATTAACCAATGCATTAGAGCGCTATTAGGGCGCACCTTTTATAAACATTTCATTTCATGCATAAGCGTGCCACATGGATCATATAACATGGAATCATTCAATCTCATAAGTTATTACATGATTAAGTATTACAGAATAAATACATTTTATTAGAATTAAAAATATATGTGTTCATACAGTTGAATTCCTTTAATAGATAAATTGGTATGGTATTCACTACACGATGATTTTGTCTCGGAAAACTGCGGTCCAATTTCGGGAGCATAACATCGTCATATAAATATCCTAAGATGGGTTGATGAGAGGGAAAGGGTTAAATCATTATTTATACATTAAATATATAGTATGGGGTAATGTAATATAATATCCCAACATATGAAATGTAATTTATATGCTTAATATGGGAGAAATACATGAATGGAAATAAGAAGAGAGAAATCCCTTACGGAATTTCGGCATGGTAACAGGTGTACATATAAGCAATTAATGAGAGATAAAGTGGTATATTATCATTAAAACAATAGGAATCAAGTATGGGGGAGGTGAAAAATAATACCCCAAATTTTTTAATTGAAATTAAAAGATAATTACAACTTAATGAAACTTTGGTAAAAATGATAAAGGATGGAATCCCATACTTGAGTGTGTGACTTCAAGAGCTTGAAGAGGGGATTATTGAGAGCTTGTGGAACCTTGGGAGGATTATAGATACAGTAGGGATATGTATTGATGTTATAAAAGTATTTTTATTGAATATAAGTGTGATATTGGGTTAGTTTATATAGAAATTAAGAGGGGAATTCTAAAATATTTCACGAACTTATGTTTTGGAGTCCGTATAATTAAATATTCAAAACCACAGACCATACCATGTTTTTTTAAAGGGATTTTTCAAAACGTTTAGTGGAAAAAATACTTTTATAAGGATAGTGGTCGAACATCTAAAATTATTATCCTTACTTATGTGGAGGTGATTCACAATAGTAATGAAATGAGTTTAAAATAATAAATTATAGTGTACATTTTAGAGGATTCACAATGACATTATAAAATAAGTAAAAAAATATAAAATCACATTATTTTAACGCGAAAAAATATATTGGGCCATGAATACCCATTATAGTATTTGTTACATCATTTTTGGGTCATTATGATGTCATAAAACACATATTTTATTTATAAGATATTTTATTTTTTCCAAAAAACACAACTATCTCAGAAAATTTTAAAAAATTAACCTTTGGATAATTTTGACATCATGATTAAAAAATTAATATTAATTTTATCTAAATAATTTTCAAAATATCTGAATTTTCACTTTTAAAATGAAAACCAAAATTTGTTGAAAATTTATAGGTTTTGACCAAAATAGTTTTCAAACCTTAATAAAAATTGCATTTGAATTCATAAAAATTATGTACTCATTTATTATTCAAAAAATTATTTTTATAATAATATTTTATTTAAATATTAATTATCCCAAATTCATTAATTCCATAAAAAGAATTCATTAAAAATATATTTTCTTGTTTTATCTTATAAAAAATATAAATCTTATCAAACTGATTACCAAATCATTTATAGATAAGGAACTGATATAATAAAAATTTATAATAATATTTATTTTAATATTATTAATAACTCCTATAGTTTAATATAATGTTTATATTTTTCAAAAGCACTATTTTCCCAAGAAGGCAATTTATCAAATTCCTTAATTTTAAAGAATGGGTATTTTCATAAAGGATTGGATGGAATAAGACATTTATTTATAAAAAGGGATTAAACAAATAGTAACTAAAAAATTATTACATAACCCCTTATAACACACATATAGGACCTAAGGGTTAGGTGTGCGATGGTGACAAACTCTTGGGGCAGCTCAGATAACATCACTCAGGGGTTAATCTCTATTAACTTGAACTTCTCCCATGTGAGATTCCATTCTCGATTAACATGTTGAAGCTCTACTTGGGATTATCCAGGAGAGAATCCCAATAATGATACCACCTTTCCGAGCTCTGAAAAATGATTTTTGTAAGACCCGGGTCTAATAGATGAGGTCATCCTTTCCTTTTTCTGTATCGAAAGGATTCTTTTAAAAACTGTAAATCTATATTAGTCATGTGGTCATTATTAAATGGCCATATTATTAATGGTAATGAATCGTAATGGTCATTTAAACCTAATAAAAAAGAGTTCATGTGTTTTATATAAGTCATTAAAAGAGAAGAAATTTTATTCATAAATGATTGGGTCATAACGACATTCCCCACTTGAGAAACTTCGCCCCTAAAATTTAATTTTCTTACACTAAAAAAGATGAGGGTAACTTTGCCTCATTACTTCCTCTATTCCCCAGGTTTCTTCTTAAATCATGTGGTATCATCACAACACCTTGATGGGGACATCATCTTATATCATAGAAATTTTTCTCTATAATCTATGATCTTCACCGATTTCTATTTATATAAGAGGTCATTATACAATGGAACCACCTTTTGATTCTCTACATACTGTTGGTCAGGTATGTACCTCTTCAATTGTGATACATGGAATACATCATGTACATGAGACATGATCAGTGGAAGTGCTAGTAGATAAGCCACTACACCAATGCGATCAATGATCTCAAAAAGTCCGATATACCTTGGAATAAGATTTACCTTATTCCCAAATCTTATTACTCTATTCTATGGTGATATGAAGTGGAATTCCATGTCTCCATCATTAAACTCAAGGTCTCATAGATGATTGTCATCATAGCTCTTTTGTCAACTATGAGCTGCTTTAATATGCTTCTGGATGGTCTTAACCTTCTCCACCATTTCTTCGACCATTTCTAGACCTAGAAGCATTCGCTCCCCTAGATCATCCCAACATGCCAGTGTTCCATACCTCTTCCCATAAAGGTCTTAATAAGGATCCATTTGGATGATTGAGTGGAAAATATTGTTATGAGAGAACTCAACTAGATAAATATATTGATCCGATCCTCCTTTTAAGTCCATTGAGTATGCTCTCGACATTTCCTCAAGTGTTTGGTTTGTCTACTAAGATTGGACATATGTTTGAGGATGATAAATCATACTGAATCCCAGCTCAGTATTTAGAGCGTATTGGACACTCTTCCAGAACATAAAGGTGAATATTGGATCTCTATTAGATACAATCGATAGTGGTACTATATGTAGCCTTACCACTTCTTTGATGTATATTCGTATCAGATTATAAAATGGGAAATCCTTTCTAATTGTAATGAAGAGTTCAATCATTGTAAGATGATCCAAAACAACCTAGACAACATTTTTTCCTTTGGATGTCTTCGAAATTCTGGTGAAAAGGTCTGTGGTGTTTTTATCCCATTTCCATTTTGGTATGGGTAATGGTTTTATCATCCAATTAGACTTCTTCCTATCAACCATCACTTATTGACATACCATCCACTTTGATTTATACCCAGTGATCTATTTCATTGTGTTATCCCTCCAATAATGATATCATAGATCTCGAGACATATTTATATTTCCCAGGTGAATGGAGATATTCGAACTATGTGCATCATCCAAAATTCATTTCCATATTTGACGTAACACATAGTATTGACCCAAATCACACAAGTACTTAGACATTAACATTTATGTCTGAGGATTTCCCCTTTCTGATAGTTTCCACTTTCTTCTAAATTCCCACATTATCCTTTATAATATTCTTTAGCCTTTCCAAATATAAAGTCCGAGCAATAATTTGTGAAAGGATGGATGATATTCCATTATTTATTATTCCCATGTCTATCTTCATCAAATCTAATAAGATTGGATCCTTTTAAATTCTTATCAATGATAGAATTGTCGGGTCCTATCTACTTAGAGAATCCACCACCTTGTTTTCTTTCCCAAGGTTGTAATGTATTGTGAAATTATAGTATTTGATCATCTATAACCCTCTTCATTGGTTCATATTCAAATCTTTCTATGTGAATATATACTTGAGGATTTTGTTATCTGTATATATTTCACACTTTTCCCCAAACAGGTAATGTATCCAAATTTTCCTAGTGAAGATTACTGTAGCCAACTCCAGATCATGTGTAAGATAGTTATGCTCATAAAATATCCATTACCATCAAGCACAGAAAAGGAATGTTTCATTTTTCATCAACACACAAACTATGCCCTTTTATAAAGCATCCTTGAATACCATGAAAAGTTATCCACTTGTGGGTAGGGTGAGAATGATCACAGTGACCATCCTCCTTTTCAACACCATAAATCTCTCTTCACACTCATTATTTCAACAAAACTTGAATCCTTTCTGAGTTATTTTGGTACGAGGGTTGGCCAATCACGAGAAATTTTTCACAAATTGGTGATAATATTCAGCTATCCTAAGGAAGATAAAGATATCAATCAATGATGTTGTCCTTGACCATCCCTCAATTGATTTTGTCTTGGAGGGATCCACAAATATCACATTGATTGTGATGATATTCCCCATGAATGAGACTTAATTCTACAAGAAATCACACATGCAGTACTTTTCATATAGCTTATCCATTCACAAGGTCTCTAGTATAGTGTTTAAATTCACCTCATTCTCCTCCTTGGTTTTAGAGTATATTAGAATATTATATATAAATACTAGCACAAATTTTTCTAGGTAATCACTAAAGACTCTATTCATGAAGTCCATGAATATTTCTAGAGAATTAGTGAGTCCTAAAGGAATTACTATGAATACATAGTGACCATACCTTGTATGAAATTTAGTCTTGGGGATATCCTCCTTCTTCACCCTTACATGGTAATATCTCGACCGCAGATCTACCTTGTAGAAGTATTGTGCTCCACATAGCTGATAAAACAATTCATCAATTCATGGAAGAGGATACTTGTTATTTATCATGATTTTGTTGAGCTCATGATAATCATTGCAATGTCACATGGACCCATCCTTCTTCATTATGAAGAGTACTAGTGCCCCCCATGGTGAAGCACATGGGCGTATAAACCCTTTATCTAGATTCTCCTGTAGTTATTCCTTTATCTCCTCAAGCTCCACAATATCCATTCTCTATTGAGTCTTGGATATTAGCAATGCCTTAGGTATAAGATCAATCAAAAATTCAATATCTCCTCTCAGAGGAAGACCATCCAATTCCTCAAGCTACACATCAGTGATTTCCCTCACAATAGACATTTAATTGAGTATGGTTCCTTAGTTATACTCAGTCATTTGAAAAAATTCACATGCTCATAGGGAAGTAATATCCACTCTTGAGATGAGGGTGCTATAGAAGATTCACCCACTTCCTTTCAATTTTACATAATCAGGGTTCGATTCTCCATATGGAGAGTGATTTCCCACTTAAGAAAATTTATGTTGGCTCTATATAGGGAAATCCAATCCATTCTAAGAATTGCATTAAAATCCATTAAAGGGAGTATGAAGAGGGTTGAAAGGATGTTCAATATACAAATTGTGATAGGGGAGGAGTAATATTCATGGGATTCAATAATTACCCCATTTTCCATTCTCACCGACATCTCTACTTACATGATTTATGGTGGTGTTTGGACTATTGTATGAAACTTTTAGAATATAAAAGAATGTGTAGAATGAGAATAAAAAAGTAAATTTGATATCCTTTAATGAATAACTAGAAATCCCTTCACCTCTTCATTTTAAGGATTCACTTTAGCTGTAGTGATGGAAAAATATCTCCCTTACTGCCTTGGAGGTTGTGTTTTTCCCTCGAAACCCTTGTCTTAGAGAGCTGGTTTGTAAAGTGCCCTTGTTCATTGCAGTTTTCACAATTAACAATGGGTTCAGGGTCAAATGGAGCATTCCATTCCTCTATCAGAGTAGTTGGTTTTTCTTACCAATAGTTAATGTATAGGTTCTCTTCTCTTTGACACCTATATAATTTCCTCATCTAATTTAGGAAATATTCAGGGTTCTTCTTTCCATACCTTTGGCAAATGGGGTACTGGAATTTCATAGCACCATTGGATTTATCCATCAGACCACTAAAATTAATGTCCACTTTCTACATCTTATTTTCATGATACCCTTGAGATTCACTAATCTCTATTTAGACTTTGAGGGAACATTGTAAAATTTCCTCATAGCTATCAAAGTCACAATCACTAGGGATTTCAATAGGCTAGGTTTTATCCCACAAAAGAAGTGATCAACCTTGCATTCAGGGGTATCGACAAAGCTGGATGCATATCATACAATCCTTGTGAGATTTTCCTCATATGCTTCGATGGATTTTTCAACTTTTTGTGTGAGGGAAAGGAAACCCATTTCCATGTTAAGCTAGAAGGTGCGAGAAAAATATTTATCAGAAAACATTTTACCGAAATCATTACATTCCAATACATTGATATCTTCCTAAATCTTAATATTTTTTATCAATGTCCAACATAGATCATCTTTAGCCACCATATGATAAGTAGCTATAAGAACATTTTCTTATTTGGACCATTGAATGATAGAGAAGATATTTTCAATGGAGTTGATCTATTGTCTACTGATTGAGGGATCATATGATCCATTGAAATTAGGAGGCCTTCATGTCATGAAGCTCTTGATTACAGCTTATTCTTTCTTAATAGGGGTTGGTCATTCTTCTTGACCCATGTTTCTACCCAAAACTATAGTTAAATAAGAGAGAATCATGAATTTCTTTTATTCCCACTCCATTTGGATTGTGCCTCTCAAAGGAACAGTCATCACATTGATCTTCACATTAGTAGATATCTCTAGTCCTCCAATTACCGACCATTATCTAGAATAAAAGGAAAGTTATGAGTAATTTTATTAAACACCTAATGGGTAATCCAATGAAAAAAATGGATATGATATAAATAAAATTTATTTCCTTAGCATATGAATTTATAGGATTCAATATTTGTTATCCACGATATACTTCCCGAAATATATTATTAGGGTAATTTTTTTCTTCGCTTAATAACGATTCACACTAATCTTATGAATTTACCAAATCATATCCCCCGGGTGTGTTGAACCAAGAGTGCATCAAGGACCATTGTTGTAAACCCGTTCCCGTTCTAGTCTAGCACCAATTGGTGTTTTTGGGTTTTACCCCTTGATTCATTTGTGAAAGAGCCACATCTACTTGTTCGTATCTAGGTAGGGATATATTATATTGAAAAACCACTTACTCTATACTCAACAAAATATAGGTATGTCTTTTTATATTTATTCTTATCTATGAGACTTTTACTAGAGCTTTATAACCATTATCCCAAATATAACTACTCCTAACCTTTGATACCTACTATAACAACCCTGCTTTTTATTACACACATAAACATGATTTATTAAATAAGGTTGAACTTAATGAAACTACGAGGATAGATAGGTCCAGTGTTTTTGGGGTTTAGGAAAATTACATGACATGTTATGTCATAAATTACAACATCTTTATTAAAAAATATTTTTATATAACAACAAAATTCCTTCTTACTCATAATTGGATGGGATAACCTGTGGACATACATAAGAAAAATGGTGATCTATAAATCCTAGTGAGGGAGTAAACAAGGAATAACATGAAGAATATAATACATGTTTGGAAATAGGAATATCAATGGATCATAAGAGAAACATGAACATAAAGGCATGATATAACATGATTATCAGAACATTGAAATGTGGAAACAACATACAACATCATATTAGCATGAGAAAGGATCATTGGACATGGATTAGCATGATTAAACCATAATTTCACATGAATTATACTGATTAAACTCTCATTGCACATGAATTAGCATGAGTAACCCTTATTGAACATAGAATATCACGATACTAAACATTACCCAATGTATTGGAGTGTTATCTAGGCACACCCTTTATAATCATTTCATTTCAGGCATAAGTGTGACACAAGTATCATATAACATGGAATCATTAAACATCATAGGTTAGTCGAATATTAAGGAATGTGGAATAAATAAATGTAATTACCATTTAATATGTACAAGTTAATAAAGGTAAATACCCTTGATAAAGAAATGGGTATGGTATTCACTACATGATTATTTTGGCTTGGGAAATCGTGGTGCAATTTCACCAGCATAACATCGTCATTAAAAAATTCATAAGTTGGGTTGATGAGAGAGAAAGGGGCATCTCATCATTTATACATGAAATAGACAGTAATGGTATAATGTAACATAATATACCAACATATTAAATGTGGTTTAGATTTATAATATGGGAGAAATATTTGAATGGAAATAAAAAGAGTGACACCCCTAACCGAATTTCGGCATCGTAAAAGGTGTACACAGAAGTAATTAATGAGATAGAAAGGGGTATCTCATCATTAAAACAATAGTAGGGTAATTTGGGTTAGGTTAAAAATCATAACTGAATAATTTTAATTTAATGTAAAATGGTATTACAACATAAAAAACTTGTGTAAAAAAGAGAAATGAAGGAATCCCTTACTTGAGTCTGTGAATTAAAGAGCTTGAAGAGGGTCTTCTTAAGAAATTGGGTCTAATTAAGTGGATTTTAGATAAATGAGGTCAGAGTAATGATGTGATCCAAGGATTTTTAGTGAAGTCACTTGGGACCTTGGCTTGTTTTATATAGACAATGAGAGGGGTCTTCTTTAATATTTCAAAAACTCAGGTTTTGGAATCTATATAATTAAATATTAAAAACCACAACCATTCCAATGGTTTTTCTCATTATTTTTTCCAAATTAAAGTGGAAAAATTTATTTTATTAGTTCAATGGACGATCATATTAAAATATTATCCTTGCTTATGTGGAGGTGAGTCATATTATTAAAAAATGAATTTAAAATCTTAAAGTATATTATACGTTTTTTTGGATTCACTAAGGCTTTATAAAATAAGTTAAAAAAATATAAAATAACATTATTTTAATAGAAAAACATATATTGGGTGTATAATACCCATTATAGTATTTATTACATCATTTTGGGGTTATTATGATGTCATAAAACACATATTTTATTTATACGGTATTTAATTTTTACCCAAAAATTTGTCTCTCTCAGAAAATTATGAGAAATTAACTATTGGATGATTTTGAAATCTTGATTCTAAAATTTATAATAATTTTATAAAAATAATTTTCTATATATTTGAATTTTAACTTTTAAAAAGAATACCGACATTTATTGAAAATTATCAGGTTTCAAAAAGAACGGTTTTCATATATTAATAAAAATTGAATTTGAAATCATAAAAATTATATAATAATTTATTATTAATAAAATTTATTTGATAATAATATATTATTAAATTATTATTTATTTTTGAAACTTTTTAATTCCATAAAATTAATTCTTTAAAAATACATTTTCTATTTTATTGTATGAAAAATATAACCCTTATTCAACTGATTACCTAATAATTTATAGATAAAGAAATGATATAATCATCATTTATATGAATTTTTTGTATAATATTATTAATAATAACCATAGTTTAATATAATTTATATGTTTCTCTAAAGTTCCATTTTTACCAGAAAAGACAATTTATGAAACATGTCACTTTTTAAGGAAGATTATTTTCATAAGGTATTTGATGGAATAAGGATTTTATTTATAAAAATGTATTATAAAACAAGTAACTAATATCTTATTACATAACCCCTTGTTACACATGCGTTAGACTAATCGGTAAGGTGTGCGATGGTGACCGACTCTTGGGGTGGATTTGATAACATCACGTAGGTTATAATCTCTATTAACTCGAACATCTACTATTAGAAATTCCATTAAAGAATAATGTGATGAATCCCAACATGGGATTGGAAAAAAGTGAATCCTATTGATTCTACCTCCATTTAGAGTTTCAAAAAATGAGCTTGGTATGACCCAAGTCTACAGGACGAGGCTATCCTCTCCTTTTTCTATGTCGAAAATAATCTTTTAAAAACCTTAAATTTATATGAGTTGTGTCATCACTGTTCAGTGAATATATTATAAAATAGTAATGATACATAGTATTCATTTATAACCAATAATAAAAGAATAGTTCATGTGTTTTTTAGAATACATTAAAATGAAAGGGAATTTTATTCCTAAATGATTGGGTGGTTACAAACCAGATAGTATCAGAGTACTCGGAGAGATTTACATATCTTTTTCAATACTCCAAGGATATGTTGTATGACCCATTATTCAGGGCCCAAAACTTAGATCTAGGGTTATTATGATGGATGAGGGCCTCCAAGATATCCCTCAGCATTTAGACACATGCGGGGGTGCTAGATTAAGATTTGTTGGTTGAGAGATTTCTAACAGAATAAACACCGACAGTAGAATCTAATACTAAGCATCAGGTAGCTGAATCTTCAGCCGCATGTAGGTGATAACTAATGCAAGGATCTAAGTGGATCAAATAGTTTAGAGTATTTTCCCAAGACACATGTTCAGTGGTGAGAGGCTCCCAAGGCAGTGCGAGTCAGCCGAAGAACATGCTATGTTACTCTTGAGAAGGGTGATGACATCTGGATAGAGATTGTCTAACCCATCATATATTTTGATCATGATATGGTTGAGGGACATCTGGGGAATAGGTGAAGGAATGTTAAATTGGTACGTAGAGTGGTGGGTATTGTAGAAGAGCAGGTCAAGCAGTAAGTGGTGTGAATAGGTTCGAGGTACCACCACCAGCACCCACAAGTGGTCCACCAGGGGCTCAGGGAGCTGGTGGATTGGGACGAGGCCATCTTCAAGCACCGAAGGCTTACTACCATAGTTATCCATATATTATTAGTGTTATGATATCCATATTTTTTTTATAATAGATGAAGTTTGGATAGTCACTAGTTCTAGTCACTATTTTCTCTCCATGATCCTTATTCAAGACTTGTATATTATAGTGGAAGTGTTAACTCGATCCCTACACATAGAGACTACTACAAGAGAATATTCTATGATCACCCACTGGTGCCGATAGTTTTTCCTTTCTCTAGGGGGAGAAAGGTTGGTTGGGATCTCTTGGTGGTAGCATCAAGGCCTTATAATTTCCTTCTTAGTATGGACTAGTTATCCGCATTTCTCACCCAGATTGACTGTTTTAGGTGTAGAGTGCACTGTGTCTGTGGAGATGTGACTAGGTTTTCATTTGTCATTAAAAAGAAACCGAAGCAATATTGGATGGATTCACACATAAGAGGGTGTATCCAATTACACACCAGTTTGCTAGCCTAACCCTCGGTGTAGTGGATGAGACGAGCCCTTAGTTTCTTATATTGGTGGATGAGTATAAGGATATATTTTCAGAAGATGTTCCATGATTACCTCCTCATATGGAGGTAGAATTCTTCTTGGATCTATACCTTAGGATGGCACAGATATCTACACCTATAAATCAGATGGCTCCCACCAAGCATGGTGAGTTAAAGGTACAACTAGAGGTCTTTCAGAGTAAGGGCTTCATAAGACCCAATGTTTCACCCTTGGAAGACTCGGTTTTGTTTGCCAAGAAGGATGATAGGATTTTCAGGTTATGTGTGGAATTATGGTGCCTAAATCAAGAAAATATTAAGAATATGCACCCACTACCAAGGATTTTCAAAATCTTTGATCAGTTGAAGGGAGAGAGGTGGTTCTTGAAGATAGAAGTTAGATCTAGATATCAACAAATTCGAGTACGGGATGAGTAAATCACTACGATATCCTTCAGATGTCGGTAAAACCAATATGAGTTCTTAGTGAGTCTGTTTTTCATGATGAATTACCTATTATTGTTCATGGGACTAATGAACAAGATCTTATATCCTTACATAGACCGATTCATTGTGGTCTTCATTAACGACATCTTCGTGTACTTGGCGTCCAAGGAGAAGCACACGATACACTTGAGGATTGTATTGGACAAAATCTAAGACCACCAAATTTATGGGAAGCTCCCAAAGTGTCAGTTCTATATTTAGGACTTCCACTTTCTGGGACACATAATTTCATAGGCTGGAGTGGCAGTAGATCGGGTAGAGAGAGAATAAATTCAAACTTTCGAGCCACCCAAGAATGACACCAAGGTGCAATGTTTCCTTTAGTTGGTTGGGTAATATCTAAATTTTGTACCCAAAATTTCTAGATTAGCAACGTCCTTGACATATCTAACATGAAATGGATAGCCTTTCATGTTGATGGAGAAGTTCATGGAGAGTTTTCAATAGTTGAGGTAGAGACCGATGTGTGCTCCCATCCTGAGATTACCAAATGATGGTGTTGAGTTAGTAGTATTCTTTGTTGAAATAGGGACTATACTTGGTTGTGTCTAGAGGTAGAGGAAAGTAGGGATTTCATATCGTTCACACATATTGAGGAAGTATGAGAAGAACTACACAATCCATGATCTGGAGTTGGAAGTGGTATTCTTCACGTTGAATATGTGACGACACTACCTGATGGGTGACTGGTTTACCGTCTACTATGACCAAAGGAGACTCATGTATATCATTTCTAAAAATGAATTTTCACTTGAGATATAGGCATTTGATATAGTTCCTCTAGGTCTATGAAATTGAGATAGTCTATTATCTTGGGAAGGGGAATGTTGTGGAAGATGCTCTCAGTAGGAGATTGAGGTCACAACTACTGAATGAGGAATCAGAGTAGTTAGCCTCATTATAGATATAATTTGTGGATGGGGATGGAGAATATTTCCTCCAGTTGATGGTTTTCAACCCTCATTCATAAAATGCGTACAGGAGGCACAACTTGGAGAAACATAATGTGATACTTTACGTGCTGAGATGTTTACAGGGCATACCCTTAAAGGATATTCAAAAGGTGGGGAGCTTGTCATTTTCTTTAGAAGATACACAAGTATACCAGAAATTTTTCAGGAGGAGAACTTAAGAGAGTTTTATACATCCCCTTTGGCAGTTCATCTTTGAGTGGAAAAGATGTATTAGGATATTCAACATCAATTATAGTGTCCAGGGATGAAGAAGACAGTGGTAGAGTTTGTTTCTCGATGCCTCACTTACCATCAACTGAAGGTTAAGCGCCATGTTCAGGTGGGCCTAACCCAACAACGTGAGGTGCTAGAGTGGAAGTGGGATGAAATATCGATAGAATTCATGATTGGTTTACCATGAAAATCTTGGGGACATGTAACAATCTTGGTGATCATTGACTGACTCACCAAGTCATCCAACTTCCTATCGATCCTTGAGCAGAGCTTAATAGAGATATTGAGACACCTCAACGTGCAGGAGATAGTGCAACTTCATGGAGTTCCATCAACAATCATATTACATCATGTTGATAAATTACATGAAAATTGTTTAAGGGATTACCAGATATGTTTGAAATCAATTGAATTTGAGAATTTTGTTTCATCCCCAGATGGTTGGCTAGATGGAGAGGGCCACTTAGGTTTTGGAGGACATTTTACGTACTTGCATCCCGAAATTTGAAATCTATGGGGAGGACACCTAACACTGGTGGAGTTTTTGTATAAAAAATTCTACCACTCCACCATTGGTATTTGACCATTCCAGTCCTTGTATGAGAGACCATGCAGGTCACCAATATGCTGGAAAGATCCAAGAGAGTCAACACTCACGGGTGCAGAGTTGCTATAGATTACCACTGAGAAGGTGCAGATCATCCAGGAGTTGATGAAGACTAAAAAATGTATACAAAAGCCATATTATGACTAGAGAACAAGTCTTGTGGAGTTGAAGGGGGGAGAAAATGTGTTCCTTCAAGTCTCACCTTGACCGGGATTGCATAGATTTGGCTGGGGCAACAAGTTATCTCTGAGATACAATGGCCCTTTTCAGATTCGATGTTGAGTTGGCGAGGTGGCATACCACCTAAATCTACCCCCACCATTACACATGGTGTTTTATATCTTCCACATGTCACAACTGAGGAGGTATGTGAATCATCCATCACACATCATCCACTGGGGAGAGATATACATTAATGATGGGGTGAATTTTGTAGAGTATCCAGTAGAGATTGAGGATTGGTAGAAGCATATTCTTTTTGGGTGGCCGATTCATCTAGTGTGTGATTAGTGGCAGCACGAGAACCTCCAGGGGAGAACTTGGGAGTAGGAGGATCTGATTTGTGATTAGTACCATAATATTTTTATGTAACCTTTTTTTGGCTTTCAAAATTGTCAATTTCTAAGGTGGAGAGAATAAAATGACTCATATTTTCGTCAGTTTTATTTTTATAAATTAATTAGTAAAATTTGGAGACCAGGCACTGAGACTGCATGTGATTCCAAGGCATGGTGTTCCTAGAACCATTCATTGAATGATGTTCAATTTTTAATTAAAACACATTTAAAGTTTACCTTTGAAATTGAATATATTCTAAACAGGTCCCCAATAGGACATATGAGGGCGCCATTGCATTCAGAATATTGATTTTACCTTTTGGAGAGGCGTAAACCTCATCCGATGTAGGTCGAGGGTGGAAGTTAGTTTTTGGATGATAACTTTATTAAAATATATAATACAAATATTTTATTTAATGTTATGTGTTGACGCAACTTTGAATTCCCTTTTTAATAAGCCATGTTATAAGAATTTTTGGTTATCACAATAACCCTAGAATTCCTATAATTCAAGGAGAAGGAAGTCCTATATCGATGACAAATGATGACAGATCATGGTTTGACTAAAAAACATACCTCTGTTCTTCATCAATTACTGATCCAATAATCAAGTTAGGGTGTCGATGTCTTTGTGATTTATTTTTACTTCTTATTTTCAAAAAAAAAATGTGGACCAACCCGCTAATAGGTTGATATGTGGTTAAATCATTCTTATAGGCTGGATAAATGTTTTGGGGATTAAAGGGATGATAGATCTTGGTTATTATCATTTTATTATTCTTTATTAAACCTTTTTATATGAACTGGTGAAGGCCGACAAGAACAAGGCCAAAATTTGTCCATTTGAGCGTTCATGTGCTTTGCCTCTTTTCCTCAACATTCCCCATTCCTTGCAAATTATGATACGAGATGGGGATCTGATCCCGTAGAGGAATAAGATGGTGGTAGCACAAGGTGGTGGCTGGGGGAGATATCTCCAGCCAGTACAGGTGGAGCATGACCGGGCAAGGACATCAATAAGGTCAGTCGGGGATGGAGGAAGCATGGTCTGTCAGGGACAACCGGGCTAGGTGGAGCGCGACTTGAACGAGCTACTGATAGAGCGGTCGGTGGTGGAAACTGGATGCGATCCATGTGGGACTGCATCAAAGGAGGGACCATGGTGGTATAGGTCATGGGAAGAGAATAGAGGGAATGGAAGGACGTGGATCATAGGCCATGTTAACGGGATCCCATTGCGGAGGTAAGGTCGTGGGTCTAGGCGGGGATGGTAGGCCGACAATATGAAGGGCAGTCCAATGCCATGTTGACCAGGGGGGATGGCTGGCCACATGGTCAGGAAAACACATGGATTAGAGGAATGTATCCAGTGTAGGCTGCATCTAGTGGAGCAAGGTTGGTCCGTATGTCGTGGGCTAGGTTGGAGAACTGAGCCACTCTGGCGGCCCAGCGGGATATACCACATTGCCCAATGGACTGTGGTCCAACAGAACATTGGGATAGACTAGTTTAGGTCGACTCATACTGTCAAGGTCATGTCAGTTTAGCCAAACATGGTTAGTTCGGCTTGACCAGACTGGGTCAGGTCAGACCCAGACCAGACCACACCCTTTTAAATAAATTGGCCATATCTTTCAAATTGTGTGTCTCTTTGATGATCCGTTGGTGGTGTTCATACCCTTGAAATGGGATAGTCCTTTTGAGATATTCTAAGTGAGTTTTTGTGGATGTAGGTTTACAAACTTATGGATTGAAAAGTAGGTTCACCCGGAACAAGCATTCTATGAGCGGAATCCTACATTTGGCTGTGACTATGTGATCTTGGTTACTGTTTGACTTAGGGGATGAATGACACATTGAATCTCCACACACCATCAAAACTCCATGTTCCATCGACGATCCATGTTCCATCGACACTCCTTATTCCATCGATTCTCCATACTCCATTGATGTCTTAGGAACCATCGCCACTCTGGGCACCATCGACACTCTGTGATCCATTGATGCTCCATGCACCATCAATGTTCTGTGTGCCACAAATTCCCTAGGCACCATTGATTCTATATGCGCCATAGACGCCTTTAATTCCATCAACACTTGTTGTGTCATGGTGATTGGGAGATCTGTGGAATCTAACTAGAAATCCTTCTCTTCATACTCATACTTATACCTATATGAGATGACACTATTGACATTACTTTGTGTGTTTACTTTTTGGTGTACTTCATGTGTTTCCTTTGTGGTTTACATAGTGAGTTTTCTTTTGTGGTGTACTTAGTTTGTTACCTTAGTGGTTTACTTCATGTATTTCTTAGTGGTGTTAACATTGAGGTTTTAGGGTCTTTACGGAGTATAGTTTTACTCACCCCTACATTGGCTATGCCAGGACGTGTCATGTCTTGTGTAAGTGATCAATGATTTGAGGGAGGTCTTGGTGGACCAGTGCTATGCGGTGCTTAGAGAGTGGAATGATAGATGAGGTGTGCTTCCGGGACTTCAGACAGTTGTTTCTATACAAACCCCTTCGGTATGTTTTTATGCAGAGGAATTTCAAGATCTTGTACTTTTTTTGGGCTTGTATTCTGGCCCCATTTACTTTCCAATTTTATACTATAACTTTTGTTTGGTTATATTAGTTGTATTCACGAATGATTACATTGTGTTTTTAGTTAATCATTGTTTCATGGATACATGTGCATGTGTACAGGTATATAGGAAAATTCCTCCCATTTTTGGGATATGCCTACATAGTGCTAGTATTCAGACCTTGGCCTATTAGAGGTGGGCTTGGGGTAGTCATGAAATGGTCCCCAGGGGATAGGTCATTAAATTCCATTAGTTAACTCAATAATTAACCAAGAGATTCAAACCATGAATTAATTCATTAATTAAATAATCAATATCAAAATTCATATTCCATAATTAATTTTACTGTATTAATTTTCTCGTTATATTCTCAACTTTCCTTATTTAATCCTATAATTTATTATCTAGATCTTATTATCAATGGCACATAATTAATCTATAATTAATTATCTCAAATTACCAATTTCAATATCTCATAATTAATCCCCTAATTAATAATCAAGATTAAAAACCCTACCTATTGTTATCAATTTCCCCAAATTAATTATCTAATAGGGAATTCCCTTAATCTCATGGTTAATTCCCTAATTAATTATCTATTTCAAAAAAGAATAGAAAAATAAATTTATCAATCTAATGAATCCAATTAATGAAAATAAATTTCTAAATGATTCTTGAAATTCTACAATTTATTTTATACCTATCAAATCCACGACTATGGGAAGGAGATTTAAACCATCTACCCCAATACATTGACAGCCATTTTCCCAACGAAAATTACCAAAATCTGAGAAGTACAATGATGTAGAAATGTGTTCCCGATCTAAACCCTAAAATTAATATCATGATATCAAAATATAATAATACTAGATCTAGATATCCAATTCTTGATCTAGATCTCACCACATGTGTTTAGATCTAAGAAAACAAAGGATATCATCCACCAAAGGATGAAGGAGAGAGAGGAGAATGAATAGAAAAATCAGTAGGATAAGATCCACATACCGAGTGGAGAGTGGATCCTTTATTTTGAATTTCAATATAAAATAACAGATTTTGTATGGCCTTGGAATCCCTCCAAGTCGATTGTAGATCCGTCCTTTACCCATTGGAATGAAAAATCCCAAGGTAGGGATGCTTAGGATGTGAAACAGGTCATTAAATGTTGAAAAAAGTGAGATAAAAAAATTTAGGATCTCACTAATATCTCACACATGGTTTAGTCACATACTTAGACAATCCATGGGAATACGTTTGTTAGACACTGCTTTAAGGGGGTAATTTTCATGGCTACCTTACAAGACCACTCAAAGCATTCTTTAACTATGCTGAACCTACTACCTCAAAATACCAGAGATCACAATGTTTCTTACATGCAGCTGCACAATTTGTTAAAACCATGTGCCAACTGTGCAAACCAATTTTCTCCAAAAAAAATTTAGAATTCACCCAAACACACCCCAATCCATAACTCCCATCAAAGGTACTTATGTAAAATCATAATGTGCTTAGAATCTCGCCCGATACAACTCCAAAAAAGGTCAAGATCTTATATTATCATTCTCTTATTTTCATGTTATTATTAAGTTATCATTTATACATCCCTTTATTGTAATTACCAATCATCTTAGGTCAGCCTTAATTATTTTTCCTTTCCCCAGGAAACTTGAAATGGTTTTAAGAAGGTCGTCTCTATATAGTGTTCTACAATTTATAATATATTGGGGATACGATGAAGATCATTAATGAAATAATAATATTTTGTATCTATTATCTAAATGTAGTAATCCTTTATGATTCCCATCAATGTATTTGTAAGATATATGAACTATTCATATATTAAGATGTAATATCTATATATGATATTTTTGGGATACTATAGTTTGAATTGGTGGTATAATTTGTTAATAATTTTATATTAGGGTTAACAAAATTTACAAAACCCTAGGAATATGATTATATATAGGATAATATCTTAATGTTTCTATATGTTATTTATTATTGGTTTTCCTACTAAAGAATCTCTTTCTAGATACTACAACTGTATACAGTTTTGGAATAGATATATCTAGGTGCAATAAACATGAAAAGTGTTGGTTTAGTATGTTATGATCATTACTATGGTGCATGATTTGTGATCCATTATCATGACCCTATTTTTAGACACCCAAGATACATTCTTTGGTTAATTTAGATTTTCATGAAGAACTATTATGAAGAATCTGAATAGATGACTTTCATGCATGATATAGGTTAACCCTAAGGTGTTATACCCTAAAAAAAGTGTCATGAAGAAAACATCCTATGAATGACATATCATGATTTTATGATATTTCACAATGGTTATTTTTATCTCACTATGAAATTTGGTTTCATTCAGTGTCTATAATAACAAGTACATGTGTTAATACTAAATGTGATGAATAATAGAAAGATTTTCCTTACCAGTAACCAAATGAAATAGGATATGGAAGGTGAAACACAATTATTATAAATAATTATAGATACCATTGTATGATAAATAATATCAACATGGGTGAGATTTATAATACAATTAAAATAATAATAATAGAGTTTCTTGAAGAATATGTAGAGAAAATTATTCAGTTTTATCCATGTCAAGAATGTGGTAAAAATCCCCTAGGTAAATGACTCATAGGAATGAGATGATGTGTTATCTATGAAAAATAAGGGAATTGAGAAATTAATTTCCGTGGAAAAATAAAGAGTTCGGTGGAGGGATTTGAAGTTCTTCCAAAGGTACTATTTTTATTTTAAAGGCTTATGTGTGGGGAACATGAGAATTATCCATGTTAAATACCTAATACAAGAGTTACCTATTAGACTAAGGAAGGTCTTATTTTATGTTATTCATTTATGTGGATATGTATTGAAATTTTATGAAGTATTTAATAAATGATTTTTATGAATTATATTATAGCTATAGTAATCATCAGACATATAATTATGATTCTATATTAGTTTATCATTTTTAATTTTCAAGTATATGTTGAATGGTACCAATAACCGAGAAAAGTGATTTATTGTTAATGGGATATTTTTCAAAAGCATGTGATTAAGGGTTATAAATACCCTAATATGCACATGATGCTATGATAATAATTTATAGTTGGGATAAATATATGGTTGATGTTGATAATGTAAATTTTCTAGTATTTATTACCATTTAATTAACTAGCAATTTTATTAAAAATTTATTTTTGTTGCGTTGGGTGAATTTTAATAAATTTTGAGATTTATTTAATGTATTCGATAATATGTGATCATATTTAATGAAAAGGGATATAATCATCAATTTATTAATTTAATTTTTCCTTAATATTTTTTGAATATTCAAGTAAATTTTCAGAAGAATTAGATAATTTTAAGAGAATATATGATCAATGTATTTAAATGTTTCGTTTGTTACATTAATAACTAGAACATTTGTTCTTTTTTGAAATGAAATTTTAGATCTTGAATAAAATATGTTATCAGAACTATCAGATTTTTGGTTTTTTATTTTTGTTTAATATTTTGGATGAGTCCTACGATAATATTTTGTGGAATGTTTTCTGTTGATACATGGATATTGTTTTTATTGTTTTACAGATTAATATATTATATTTTTCTACATTTAATAACATATGAAAACATTTTTGGTTTTGGTAAATATATAAAGATAGAAGGAATTATTTTTTAATTATTTTAATTATTTTATGATTTTTTAAATGTAAATTTTATTACTTTATGTGTGAATAATTCAACCTGACTATCTATTTCATATAGTAAGAGATAGAGTTGGAATCGATCAAAGAATAACCAATGTATGAAATTTCCAATATGACATGAAAGTATATCATGTATGTTTATTTTCTCATGTTCTCAATTATGATAGTAAAATAATTCCTCATCTCCAATAAATGGATCCTAAAATTAAAATGTTGTAATTTTCATTTATTTAGGAAGATTTTATGGTCTTTTAACCCTTCATTGATTTATGGTTTTCTAGTGATTATAATTCTCATGACCATATTCTGCAACACTATATATTATTCCACATATCATAGTTATCTCCAACATGTATTAATTTTTTAATATAAAAATTTATTTCCATACCAAGGAACCCAATTATGTGTGATTTCATCTAACATTTATGTTTCCCACTTCCCCTTTTCAAAGGATGTTTTGTCACCCATCTATATGATATGGGTTTTCATAAAAAGTATCTTAAAATATCGAACCCTTGGTGATTAAGATAGATTTTTTAGGGAATAATTTTTATATGGGTAGAATGTAAAACCATGAAATTTTAATGTTAAATAATAAGATTCTCTATAAAATTCTTAGTATGCAACACCGAGATTTAAGAGTATTGTAATATATTATAAAAATTTATTATCACCTAGCTGTTAATTTTTTTGGTATGAATATGAGTAAACACATTATGAAATAAATTTATAATGGTTTTACACAATATAGACATTTTAATTAATTAATATGAAATATCCATGTATCTTTTGTGATGTTATTTTATGCTTCTAATTTTCATTTTAGTAAAAAAATTATTATATAGAATTTTGAGCATTGAAATATAAATTAATTTATTCCAATTTTAGAAATATATTTTTATAATATGATAATTATTTTTAAAAACAGCGTGTTAAAAATATATTATGTTGACATTTTTTTATTTTACGAAAATATTTTATTTTTCATTGAACAGTAAAGAAATATTTATTTTAAAATCATATTATTTAAATTAATTAAATAAAGTAATTTATGACACATAATATTTATTATTGGGTATAAAATTCATATACGATCTATTTTATTTATTATAATCTATTCAACTCTTTTTTAATCATGAATATTAATGATTTAATAATATGTTATTTTTTAGGCTTACTGTTTTTTCTCAAAAATCTACTTTTCATTGTGCTTTATGAATTTATATTCCAATTTTTTATCCACTTATATATATTAAATCAGAAGAAATATACCATATTTTGGAATTTGAATGTTTAAATTCAGTAAATAGGTCCCTTTTATTTTTGGACATTATGAATACTAAACATGATAAATACTTTCCACATTAGTAAGTGTAAAATGTATAAATCATGATTACAACCACGGGACATAATCTCAAAATTATCTCAACAACTACCTTTATTTCATTTTATATTAAAAATTATTCCATAGAAAAAAATAGATTACACAGAAACATTGTACAATTGTCCCTTGATATTTATATTTACATTATTTTATATAATGAAAATTACAAAATTCCAGTATCGTGCATTGAAAATTATTTAATATGTTCACCTAGGGATAAGAATATTATATAAAATAACATAAAACATTAATGATAACTTTATAAATTTATGTTTAGTCTATATTTTTTTAAATAAAATTATGAATTGAATAATTAACATAAATTCTTACACAGCATTGACATACTGATTATAAAAACCATAGGAAAAGAAAATTAAATTATTATAATGATTTCAGAAGTAATATTTTTCAATTAAATATGATTCGCATGAATATTATGGATAAAAATAATGTATATTTTATAGTTAAATAGTTTAAATTCTAATTATTGTTTATCTTGATTTTATTTAAGTAAAATTAAATGAATTGTATAGAAAATGACATTAATGATATTCTATTAAAATTAATATTCTATTAAATTATTTAAAAATTATATAAATATTAAAAAATTAAAATTACGATGATAAATCATATAAAAAACTATTAAATTTAAATTTATAATTCAATTTTTAACTTATATGTAAAATTATAACACTTTAAGATTGAATAAGTTTTTACTATGGTTAATGTTTAAATTTTCTAATAAAGAGGTTTTACAAAAAGATAAGGTTTAGAATGACATCCAAAACCTATATAAATTTTAGCGGATGATTATATTTCAACTATATCCTCTTATTATTTAAAATAATTGTGTTTTAGAAGTATTATTATTGATAAAATGAATATCAAATTTTGAATACTTTATGTTATTCGATGTTTGTTATTTCCCTATCTTATAAATGATTCCCCTCCATTATCATGTGTACACCACTTTGAGCCAAATATATTGACCAAACAAATCACATATAAACATCCACAACCAGGACTTATAGGTATTTTTTTCTTTAATACTATTAAAAGGGTCTTTAAAATGGATCTAATTGAGTACAACTGAAGAATATTATGTTAGAAGAATTCCAATGCATTCAAAACATTATATATGGGTTTGTCATTTCACTATTATTTTTGTGATAAATAGACCATATTAACCACTTTTTTCTATTGCACGGTGTATAAATTAACAATTAATGTATTTTATAAATATTTTAATGATGATTATATTGATTTAGAAATCAATATAATTATCTCACTTTCAAGTGGATTTGATGTAAAATGGTAAGAGTTTATCATCTCAAATAGTCTTCATTGAGAAATATTCTTTGTTGTGGACCTATATTAGTTGATGAGGATTTATTAATTCCATTTAAAATTATATATAATTACTCAACTTAATTTCATGATATTTAATGTTTCATTTTATTTTCTTCATTAATGGTGATTAGGATTCAGAAGTAACCAAAGTGGTAATTGGTTTATATTACAATCTCATTATAATCATGATTTTTTATTCCTAAATTTTCAATTAGGGATATTATAATATAATTTTATAATAAAATACATTTATTTTATTCTCCTTTGTTTATACATGAAATTTTCAAACTATATTGTCATTTTACACTCATTGGTACATAAAATGAATAGGATTTTTTTAAGGAAACGACATTTTATTTCCTCATCAATCAAAAATATTTTTCTTCCATGTCAATGTTATATTAAAAATGTTTTCATTAATGTTTTTGAAATTCACTTATGAATTTATTTATAATTTTTATCCATATTCGAATGTATATACAAATATTTCAATGGAATCTTGTTTTCATTTACCTATCATGATTTTTTGTCTTTTTATCTAAAAAGGGAATTGAATTAAGGATTTAACATGCTAGAAATCAACATAATTTCTCGCCTTCATTACCACTCAATGATTTTATGATTAATTTATAATACTTTAATATTATTTTCTAATAAAAAATGTTCCATAATATTTTGGATAATATTATATTTTAATTATTGATTTCAAAATTAAAAGAAAATTATTATCAATAAATAATCTAGAGATGATTTAAAAAAAATTCATCTTTGATAACATTCATTGATTTTATATATACTTTACTCGTGATGTGATGTGATAATAATATCCATATTTTTTCATAGTGTGTATTATTATTATGATAATGAGATTTTTTTGAAACCAATTAAGTTTACATGGGTTATGCTATGAAATAATTTTGAATCATTTTTGAAAATGATTTATGTTTTACATGTTTTAATATATTATGAATTAGTTAATGTCATATAGAACACATATGAAATGTTTATGATTATAAGATGGTATGTATTAGAATTATATACACCTATATATAATTAAGTAATATGGATATTTCTTGAGATAATAAATAAAAGAATGTGTTGTGAACCCAGTTTAGTAAGGGACTCTATGCACTATGATGGCATTTGACATAAATCTTAGTGAATGTTACAATAGAATGGGAATTTAACCTAATCTACTATAATATTCTAAATAATTAACCTTCAAAAATGAAATGATTTTCTATGATTATGTATTTTCCACAATATTATTTATTATTCTAATGTTTTTCTCTCTTATATCATGTTCTTTGATTCCATTATGATTAATGTCTTATTAACTACTAATCAATATTACTTGATTCATGATTCTGATCTATTATATGCTAATGACAGATTATATAATGTAAATATCATGTTATTATATGGTGATTGTCATGTTATTATTATGTGATCATTGATACATTTTAATGCTTATTGGGCAACTAAGATCACCCTTTATTTTTTTCCATTCCATTGGTTATAAAGAAATATTTTAGTCGGGTATGTCCAATAAGAGTACTATGTGGGAAGATAATGGGTGGGGGTGATATTGAATATCATTCCTAAAATAAGAATATTACGTATATAGTTTCAAATGTCACAAAACATTTATAGTCTTTTGGTATTTATTTGATTAATATGTCGAATATTCATCTGTAATGATGTAATATAAAAAAATTCAAATTTTTGGGCATTATAAATATAAAAGAATAAAAATTGTCAGGCTTGTTTTACCAATTAATAAAAAAAAATTAAACTATGAAGGGTTTGGCTATATAATTTTGATTACAATATGCCAAAAGTATGAACCTTTAGGGAGAAATACTACGATTAGTCAACATGTCCTACAAACAGTTTTCCAGACTATGCATAATTTCATTAAAACACTAGATTACTTTCCAAATTCTTCTTCAAAATATAAAAAATCTGAAATTATCCAATATATATTAAATATTAAATATTAAATAGAAAAAATAAAAAATATGCTACAAAATTTGAAAAAATTTACCAATAAAGATTAAATTTTAGGAACATAACCCATACATACACAGTAACCAATGTTTCATCATGAGGATGTGGTAGACATGCTCCCACCTTTTATATGACACTTGAGTTCTGAAACTCATATATCATATCATCTGTAATCCTAATAAAAACATGGATTAGATACAATTTTTTATGAACCATCCCATGATACTACTAATCTAGGTTCACAAGCTAGACCATGGCATGCATTGATGTATATTCCTATTCGACTATGGATTATTATAATGGGATAATAATCAATTATAAACTTATGGTAATGATTTAAAATGATATATAAATAACTAATAAAATAACTTATAATGATCAAAGGATTTAACACATATTATTACATGATTATTAACATAAATATCCATTAATTACAACCCATTTCTTGTGAGGCCTAGTGAATTTGGAAGACTGGGATCATAGTACACAGAAGGAAATAAAAAAATCACATTTTTCCCATAGTGAGATCCCAAATTATTTTTATATCCTAAAACTAAATAAAATTACTTAGAAAATACATAGAATAATGGGTTGAGATTTAAACCCAATAATGGGAATAATTATCTTAAGGAAACAAGATATGTGATTCATAGTTACAATATAATATCATAAAATAAATAGCACATTAGTAATCACATTAAAGCATATAATAAAAACATGGTATAATAAAATCATGGAATCAAATGAAATTTGGAAGAAGCATAAAACATGACAAGAACATATGTTAAGGATAACTAAGAATACAACATCACAAGATGGAAAATCCCATAATGGATTTGTTTCAGTCCCTAGAACTATATATGTCATCTCATGAAACTAAAACATTAACCAATACATTATAGGGATATATAATTTTGGGCACAACCATCACATTAATTTTAAGTACATGAAATTTTGATCCATTTAAGGAATCAATCACAGGTATTAAACATAATAATTAACAATGAAAATAAAATGCGTTGCATAATATTACGTTATATCATAATCCAAGAATATTTCTTAAAGAAGGCAATTGAGAAGTGATAATAAGGCATGTATTAGAGTTTCAACGGAATGAAGAGTGAGATTGGTATATATTTTGTAGAAATAAAGTAATAATTTATTATTAATCCATAAAATTATAGGAATTTTTAATTAATGAATATAAATAAATTAAATAAATTAATAAATAATTTAGGAAAATAACCATTTTACTTTGAGAAATCAGTTTTGAAAAACTGGGAATTTATAAATTATTATAGAAAAAATATTATTTAAAAATAACAATTGAAAATTTTTAAATAATCATTAGATAATTCAGTGTTCTAGACATTGGATAATTGGGTACATGATGTATATGTTAATGAACATTCCATTCACACTATAGTAAAAATTATAAAAATTCCCTCATCTAGAAAATCATAGGAATATTCTTTTAAAACCATTTTTCAAAAATTTGAACATGGGAAAAAATTTAATTAATAACTGATTTAAAAATTGTTTTTAATATTTTTCAATGAATTTTATAAAACAAAGATATGGAAGAAAATTATTTTCTACCAAATTGAGAAACCAAGTTGGATTTTATTAAAAACATTTTCACATTCATATTAAGTTCCAAAGAGAGGGGAAATGTGTATCACCCTGAATTTTTGTGAACCTTTTTTAAAACAAATTAATTTTATATGATTTCATGATTCTTAGAATAGACTTATTCAAACATTAATTATATGATACACTATGAAAACCTTGTGTTATATGCAATAACGTCTTGTCTTGTACTGCACGCAACACAGAGTTTCTATGAAACATCATTCAATTTTTATAATTATTTAACTGTGATAGTTATAACCTGGCCATCAATCATATTAATATGAATAGTAATATATATTTTTAAATATTATTTATAATGGTTTTATATAAATGAAAAATATTGATAATAAGAGTTACAATTTTTAGTAAAATATTTATATGTGAGAAAATACTATTTTCTTAAAAGAAATTATTTCTTATGTCCTTCTATGAAAAATAAGTAAATTAATTTTAGATAATATTATAAATTTAATTTTATAAAATTAAATTCATTATAATGTAAAAATTATCACATGGTGAATTTTTAGGAATTTTATGAGAAAGTTAATTTTTTGGATGAATAGTGAGAAATATTGAATTTTATTGCAGACTATTTAGTCATACACAGTATTTTTATAGTTAATTATATTTTATGTTAGTTTTAAAGCCACTATAAATCAATTTTACATATATTAATACATGTTAGGTCATTGGAACCATTTTTATGATAAATTTAGATATAAAATCTTAGTGAACATTTGAGTATTCTCACTTTAAAAACACACTTTCTCGCAATGTCTGCGATATTATAATTAAACATATTTTTTTCACTTCTACTAACATAATTTTTAATAGTGGACATAAATAGTTATAATCAGTACAATATTTATATTATAATAAGTTTAAGATATTTTTTTACGAAAAATATTAGTGAAAGTGATGAAAATTAATTATAGTGATCAAGGTAGAATTAAGCTAAATAATGGAAGAAACCATAATGAGATGGAGAGTGAATCGTTAAGCGCAACACTAAACATGCATCCTAATAACACTATCCTTCAATTTGTGCAATTATTGTCAATTTCTATTTCAAATCTCCCTCTTATAATGGCATCGTTTAACCTAGGATGGGAATGATACATTACAACCGGATAAACTAAAGCACATGGAGAGGAAGATATCACAGATGGGAACCCTAACCTTTCTTTATAGTGGAGATATAGTGGGTTATAATTAATTTCTTCTCTTAAAGGTACTGATCTATAGAAATCAACTACACCAAAGCCCCCCTCTTCAAGAAACATAATGATGGAGGATTCCTGGCAGAGCCTGATCCTGACAACCTACAACAACGCGTGGAAATGTGTAAATTATCTATCATGGGGCATATATACCATCTAAAAGGTGACAATCCTTGGATTTTTCTGGAAGTACAACCTTGTATTGCACACTTCTGGGGTTTTTTGGACTGGAAAATTATACCAATTTGTAAAGGCTATATTCATATACTATTAAAATCTTTGTTGGACCTAAATAGGGTGAGGAATTCTGGAAATATTATCTTGAAACTAAGATTTTATAGATTATCTGATTGGGATTATACCCTTAACCCACATACTCATCAGAAAACTATTGCACAAATATAGGTTAAATTGTATTTTCTCAATTGGTATTTTGTTCATCGCAAAATATTTAATGACATAGTTTCTTGCATTTGATCTTTACTTAAAATTGAACAAATAAAAATAAATGACGAATTGGTTCTATATTCAAGAGTTATGGTTGATGTTAATTTGGATTTAAAGCTTCTCAATACTATCAGCATCAATATAAATGATTATAAAACTGAAATCATAATTGAGTATGAGAGAACCCCCCCCCCCCCACCCCCATTTACGAGCTTCATAAGATTATTGGGAACTAAATCTAAAATTGTAGGGTGGTTAGGAAAAAAGTTAATCATATAATTGAGAGTAAATGGAAGGAAATGAGAGAAAATAAGAAATATAAGGCTCCCATTATGGACATGCCTAAAAACTCTCAAAAGATTAACAAAATGTAGGTTAGAAAAGAAAATATATTTACACCCTTAAAAGGATAATTTAGGTAAATCTGAGGAAAATGTAGTTGAATAAAAATATATTGTCACTGAAGAACACTAACTCTTATATGAAATAAAAATTCTGGTCATGGATACTATTAAACAATCCCATCAAGACCTTGAGTTTGTGGATGTTGGTACCTGAAAAAACACTTTGGATCCTTCTGAAAAGGTCACATGCTCTTTTATCAACAAAATCACTGAATCAGGTTGCATGACCGAAATCCATGTGATCCCCAATGAAAAACTATCGGTGATAATGACTCCACACCTTGGGTTCTGGACCCTTTCCCGAAGAAGAAAAACACCAGTAGGATTTATCATGTTTCATAGAGTGTGGTAGATGAAGAAAACTCGAAGACACCTTTAGTAATATGTTCTATCAGGAAATTGGGAAATCTTGTTATAACTACTCAAGACCAATTGGGTTTGGAAGAAATACCAAAGCCGCTCAAAGCTAATTATAGGAAGATAGTTTGTCTAGGTCCTTCATGTATGATCAATATCTTACAATAGTAAAAATCTGCAATAAATGACTCAGGTACACCTATTCCATTTTTTGTCAGTCATTTTGTAGGTTATTCTTAAGGTATTGATAACAATGTTAATTATGCACCCTATGAGAATATTATTATTACTAAAAATGTTTATTATACTGACATTATTAATAAAAATTATATGGATTCACCTGTGAATTCTTCTTACATGACCCTCCCAAGGATAATGCTAAGGATGGTAACTCAAACAGCCCCCATGCTGCTTCTAAAAGTAAGGAGCAGAATACAATAAAAAAACTACTAAAAAGGATAGAATATCTTCTAGGGAAAATGGTTTAGGGAAAAAAATGGAGTTTTAACTCCAAATTTATGTTTAAATAGAGATTATTTTTTGGAATTGTTAGTGTATTACCAACTCTAACACATTTATTGTTTTAAAAAGAATGATTAAAACTCATTATCCAATGTTGTTTTTTATTGCTGAGACCAAGATTAATTTTCCCTCCATGTATTCCCATTTATTCCGACATAGTTATTATATTATAGGTGCAACCAAAAAATACCCTATATTGTGTCCCTTTGAATCTTCATGCACTATTCATTACAGAATTTTAATTTTTTTAATGTTTTTGATTAGGCATTTTCATTTGACTTTATTATTGATGTCACTCTTTTATTATGCTCTTTTTTATTAAATGTATAGATACCTAGATAGGATGCCACTTTGAAATAAACATGCCTATTTAGGTACAAATATTAATACACCTTGGTTTGTGATTGGGGACTTTAATGACATTCTTAACTGAAGTGAGAAAATTGGTCTGTCTCATGCTACTATTTCCATTAGAGAATTTAAGACTTCTATTGATGAAAAAACCTTGTTGAAATAAATCTGACTAGTGTGAAATATAATTGTTATAGAAGGAATTACAATGGGGTGGTCTCTAGTAATTTGGTTAGAGCCTTCATATATATCCTTGCTTTAGAAAAATGGGACACCATATCTAGCACCACCATTCACAAGATGAACTCTAATCATCATAACATTCTAGTCAATATATCAAACAAAAATATGATAACCTCACTACCTTTCAAGTTTAACAATGTGTGGTTTTATAATGTTGAATACACTGATATTATAAAAATATTCTAGTCTTCTATGACACACTACAATGATGCCTTTTCTTGTTCTATTACGATGATATATCTTAAAAATATTCTCAAAGGATGGTGTAGTTATGAAGCCAAAAAAATTAACAGTGACATCCTTATACTTGAGGATGAGCTTAATCAAATTCAAATATCACATGGGGTGTTAGCATAGTGGAACCTTCTGGTTCTGCACCTCTTTCTATGTGGGAACTGGCATAGGATCAAGTCCCTCTCGACTTGGACATTGTGCATATTATAAACAGGGTGATCCAAATCCATCATCCTAGCTAGGGAATGTGCGGTGTGCATTGGGGTCTGTAAGGCCTACAGTGGGAGTCGAGCATTAACCTTACACACTTTTTTCACATGATCCTCAACCTAGTTGGTGAGGTCTTTTATTAGATTCTACAAGACCTTGGTTTGAAACTAGGTGGAGGAAAAATTCATGGTACAATAGTAGGCACTATAGTAGGCATTGTACCCATATTGTGTAGGTGTTGTAGCAGTTACTGTAGAATGTAATGATCAGAACTGTAGCAGCCAGAACTATTCACCTTGGGCCACTGATTAAGGCTTGGAGCCCTTAAGGACTTCGGGCCTCCTAAGACATCAGGCCAGTAAGAATTTTGGGACACCTTTAAGGCCTTCAGGACACCTCAAGACCTTCAGGCCACCTCAAGGCCTTCGGGCCACCTCAATGTCTTCAGGCCACTTGACGCATAGATGCCGAAAAATATTTTATAAGGAACAATCTCTAGAGAAGGATTCAAGAACAACACACATTCACTAGAGCTGGGAAAATAGATTTGGAAGAATGAGAGGTTATGAAATTTCCATTAGTATCAGGCTTGTGCATCTCTGCACAGAATAGATAGCCAAATAGCCATGCAAACATGGAGAGATGATCATGATGAAGATGTTTGGGAGGGGCGGTTTCAAGTAGTCATATTCTGTTTGATTTTCTTAAGACCTATGTGTCCTTTATTGTCTCAAATCCTATGGGAAATGTAATTTTATGATTCCCCTTCAACCGTTAAAATGGGTGTTACTGAAATAAATAAAAATTTAAGTCCTTCACACCATTCAGGTATTCAACTTCAAATCAATAACACTAGATCTAATTTGAACATTGTTCTAAATCAAGAAATCAACATTTTTGTAAAGCTCAACTCTTTTCTCACATTTATAGAGAACATGAGGAAATATGTTTATAATGTAAATTGGTTATTAGATGGTGACATGAATACTATGTTCTATATCTCTCTTCAAAGAGTTATGAAATCTTGCAGACTGCTAACCTTTTTTATAAATGGGGACAACCTTTTAGACAATGAAGATGAAATTTCTATATATATTGTCTCTTCCATTGAATTTATCTTTAATGGCCCTGAAAAAAACAAAGAACTCTTACCTAGGGTTATTCCAATGGTGTTCATTGATGAGTATACCAATTTTATTCTTTTCACTCTTCTCGATCATTAAATTAAAGACACTATATTTAGTTTTAATTTTGATAGTGCTCCGGGTCCTGATGGATATAATTATTGATTCTTTCAACATTATTTTTACATTATTCAAATTGACGTTCACAAGCTTGTGTAATGTTTCTTCTCTAATTATGTTCTTCCTTAGGGTCTTAATACTCTATTTATATCTTTGATTACAAAAGTGTACAATGCTTCTAAGATTCATTTGTTTAGGCCAACTTCTCTCCTTAACACCCTTTATATAATCATCACGAAACTCATTACTAATAAACATTCCACTATCATAGAAAAAATCAAATCCTAGAACCAATTTAGTTTTATTATGTGTAGATGCATACAATAATTCATTTTTATTTCCTATGAGTGCATCAACTTCTTAAGCAAAACTAATAGAGGAGGTAAATTTCCATTAAACATGACATTAGAAACTATTTTGATACCATGGACTAGAGCATTATATTAATGGTTTTTTAATGTTTTGGTTTTCTTGATTCTTTTATCATTGCAATCAAAACCATATAAAAATAAAAATCTATTTCAATTCTGGTTAATGGATCTCCCAGGGATATTTAAAATTCCACAAAGATGTTAGGTAAGGTGAGTCCCTCTCTGCAAATATTTTCACTATTATAGAAGGCAATCTTAGCTGCCTTCTCAGTCGTCTTGTGGACCACACCAAACTCAATCCCATTCATGTTTCTAGAAATTTTAATGCTCCCACTCACTAGTTATATGATAATGATATCATACTTTTTCTATAAGGTGATTAAAGAAATATTCAAAACCTAAAATGTGCCCTCTCTCACTATGAAGAGGTTTCAGGTTGAGCCAATAGTTGGAACAAGTCTTCTATCTTCTTTGATAAAAACATTACTCCTAGTAAGAAATGTAATATTATTAGTGACATAAGAATAAAAGAAGGTTATTTTCCTTTTATGTATCTTGGTGTTCCCATTTTTAGGGGAATACCCATGTCCTGCTACATTTATATAATAGTAAACCAAGTTATTAATCATCTAGCTTCTTAGAAAGGTAAATCTCTCTCCATGGAAGGCCGAATCTGCATTTTAAAATCTATTATTGTTTTCATAAAGGTTTATTTTATGATGGTTTATAAATGACCTTATATTTTTATAAAAAAATTAATATCTCAAACAAAAACATTATTTGGATAGGTATCACTCTAAAAAGGAAACTTCTAACCATCCTCTAGTTAACTTGTTGCAAACCTATTGATAAAGGTGGTATTGGCATGCAATTTTTTAAAAACTTTAATGAGGCCCTTCAAGCTAGAATCACTTGGAACCCTATTCACAATAAATCTGATTCTATCTCTTTTCTTAAAAATATATTTGTTGACAAACATAATAAAGAAAATTAAAATTTCCTAAACTCTTCTATTTATCCATCCATTAAGTAATATTTTTCCAGTATTATAAATAATTACATATGGATGGTTTCCAAGGACTCCTCTATGAATTTCTAGTTGGGTAACAGGATTGGAAATCCTATAATATCAATTATACCTCCTGATCAAACCCCATAGTTTAACAACTATTCAATTAGATATATGATAAATTCTCAAAATGATTATCTCTCTAATACCATTATGAATTTCATTGACAACTACCCATTCTCTAACTCTGATTACTTTTTAATTTGTAAGACTGATCACAATGGTATGCTTAACTCAATTTTTTTTATAATCATTACTTTTAAAATTATGAAAGTGAGTTTGGTTGGACATTTTTCATAACAGAACATGGATATACCATTTAATATTCACTATTATTTGGGGCCTTTCTCACAACAAGGTTTCCACATATAGATGCCTTCAATCTTTTGGAATTCAACTCTACTCTAAATGTTGAATTTGTAATCAATACAGAGAAGATACTAATAATAAATTTTTTTCCTGTTCCAATACTTCTACTCTTTGAAACTATATTTTTTAAATTTTTTACTGTAGATGGTTGATTCTTAACACTTTCAACTCACAACTAAAGATATGTGCAAAAATAGAAAGATCTTAGAAAATTAAGAACCCTTTCCTTTCTTATATTTATGAGATCCATCATATGATCTATTATGATATAAATGATATTATTCATAAAAATTTATCTTTCAGTAATAATGTGGGTTGGATAAAGATCCATATTTCCCTACATAAAGCTGCATCAATCAAGAAGGTCTTTGCAAAAACACTATGACTTACTTTGGGAATTTTGCGACACCTTCAGATTGATAGAAATTTTTACCAACCTCGATGCACTTTTTTAGAGTTCTAGTGAGCACATTTTCCATGATGGATTAATGTAAAGGTGGACGGTGCCTCCAAAGGAAATCTGGGTCCCTCGGGTTGTGCCATTATCTTTAGGAATCCCCTTGGTCATATCCACAAATTCTTTTTTGGTAGCAGTTACATTGCCTCCTCTCTGGTGCCCAAAATGATGAGTATGATACATGCTATATGTTTTGAAAATAATAATGGTTAGAATATTCTATGGATTTAAAGTGATTCAACTACCATTTTTCAAGTGATTTTGAATGGTGTGACACATTTTGCGTTGCTAAATACTACCCTTTTGATAGATTGCACCCACTCGCTTCTTAACATCAACTACATTGTCACTCATCTTTATCATGAAGGAAACATGGGTGTAGATGACCTTTTTAAAAAGGGAGTAAACCAAGAAATTACCTGGATCGATGATCTCCCCCAGGATTTACTTCCCCTTTATGATAAGGATTGTAGTATGAATGATTATCTTATACTCATGTAACTATTTTTTTATAATAATTGGGCTTTTGTATATTATAAAAAAGGAATAAACCACAAACATAATGAAAAAATGAACTAGAAACTTGTCCAAAAACAAATGATCTGGACATATTTCGTCTATAAACCTTACATTATTATGTATAGTTGGTTATTGATGACAATTTTTAGGAAAAAATGGGGGTACACGAAACATGATTTAAAAAAATGACAAGTGTGTCCCCTCCCTCCCTATAAAAAGGACACTGACTCTCCCCCTTATTCACACATCTCAAGACACTTATATTTGGACATGATCTTCCCAATTTACTTCCCAAAACCCATCCCATCCTCATTTAATCCCCCATTTTTCATAAATCCAACCAAGTAATTCCTTTGGTGCAATCCAAAAAGAGTTACACAAAGAAGATGCAACATCCTTCCGCAAGGTCCTTTCATTTATATAATTTCACAACTAACTAAATTATCATTATTATATAAATGAGTAATTTAATAAGATTCATTAATATTTTGATATGTTTTAATGTTATGTTTTTACTTATATTTTCACACTTCCATCTAATGGATAACAAACTTACAGTTCTTTTGTATTGCGAACAACCACCTGACGAAATAACTTTGTTCATTTTTCCTTTTACTACTTCATATGGTTTGTAATTATGATGGAACCACTATTTTTATATGATTTATATGATCCATTAATTCTTCTATAATTATTATATAATATAGACATTCATTCATACCATTTTTGGTAAATACAATAATTTTGTTTTGGGAAGTGTTGACTACCTCCTCCCCTAAGTGATGTGAACCTTTCACACACTACATGAAATATATTAGAGATAGTTTTAGTGAAATTATATCATATATATAAAATAATATTGAAACTTTAATGATATTATATATATAAAAATATTTCATTTATTTATGTTCCTTCAATATGACAAAAAAACGGAAACAATATTCATTCGTATATACGGTCTACCATCTCTTGGAATGGTATATTCCATATTATATTAATATATTATATATATTACTATAAATACATATATACTGATATAAATTATATTTCTATCATTATTTACATTTTTACATTATGATATAAGAATGTGGAAAAAAATATAACAAATTAAGACACAAGATATAAAGCATATTTTACCTGGAGAGAAATCATAACATGGAATTATTAATAAGAGGGTAATATAAAATAATAATAAAAACATATATGGTATTAGATATAATAATAGGGTTCCATAAAATATTTATAATAAACTTATATTTATTGTATAGGGTATTTATATTAGTTTGAAGAGAGTCAAGACATAAGGTAAGGGGACTTCATCTCATAATTTATTTCAGTGAGATACATGCCTTATTAACCAATCATTTATTTTTGTCATGTGTATAATAAAAATGAATGTATTATATGATTTTTATACATAAATTTATGTGTATTTACAAATCCATTTTATGATCATTCTTTCATAGATTTTGTGTTTCAAAAGATACCAAATCGGTATATAATTTTTGTCTTAATGTGTCTTATTTGAGACACATGCCATGTTATTCACCTATATTTTTCTATGTGGTGTATATAGTACCATTTACATTCTATATAATTCATATAATTATTTTTTTGATATTTTATGTTTCATTTAATTTTTTTATTTTTATTTTATTATGATTCAATGTTATCAATGTGGTAACGATTTATAGCGACAAACTCATAGTTTATAAAGATTGATTATGATTATGATTTCATTGATAAAATATTATGATATAGATCTCAAAATATCTAATGAATTTTATTAAGATCTGGTTATAAATTTTCTATCAAAGTAATGGTACCGTTTTCCAACTCTTTGGTACTTAAGATAATTAAGAAAATTTTTTATGATAATTTTACTTTATTTATCCTTTGGGTTAGGAATTCAGGTTCTCTAAAAAAAGTTTTTTATAAAAAATAATATATAAATGATTTACTATTATCCTATGATTTTTAAAGGAACAATTTTCCCATGTATTACATTTTTAAAAAAGTTTTGAATATGAATCTATTTTTCATTTTCATATCAAGGAACTTTTCTAGGCATTTACGTAACAAGATGAATGTTCAGTATGTACAGGCTTAATTTCCATAATGAACATCATTTACATGATGCTTCCTTTGTATGTTTACATGGTTTTTTAAAGAATTTTTTTTCGTAGTTTTCAGGATTTTTTTATTCTAAAAATGTTTTCAAATAATATGTGTTTTCAAAAAATTGTTTTCTGTTTAAAATGTATTTTAAATGAATTTCAATGCTTCCTTTATATGTTTTCAATAGACTATTTTAAAAGAAAAAGATTTAAATCATCTCAACTATTATTATATATATTTTACAATTATTTTCAAATTAAAAGGATTTAAATTTTTTTCAATCTTCTTTTATAAGTTTACAAGCAAAATGGATTTCAATAATTAATTCAGTATTTATTTATATGTTTTCAAATATAATTTAAATGAAAAAGGGTTTTAATATGATTTATGTTTTAAAAATAAATTTTAAAGAAAAAAAAGATATTTTCTTTATGAAATGCTTTATATTTAATTGTAAGTATTTATTTTTAAGAAAAACATTTTTGAAATTGTTTTAATAAAATTATTTTAAAAGAAAGTATATATTACTTATGAAATGTTTCCTGTGATCTTTAAAAATATTTATTCATCTAAGATGTCATCCTTTTTTATAGTTTATGATTTATTGGGGAAATGATCCAATAATATGACTCATATTATTTCTTGAATGGTTTATGTATTAAAGGCATGATGTTTATGACACATGTCTCTCTTCTATGGGTTATATTCCTTTTAAACACCCTTAATTTCATTCATTAATCTTTAGTGATATTATTATGAAACCTATCTCTTTTTATAGGTTATGATGTGATCATATTTTTATGATACCCATTTTATTTTATGGGTTATTATATGATGTTTATGAAACCCATCTCTTTTTATGTGTAATGATATGATGAAAGTGTTATAATCTTATGAAACATCGATGAATGATTTTATTATGTGATGGGTGAGACCTATATCACCCTCTAATAAATTTGGTAAATATTTATATCTCATGAGATAATGATGGAAATCATGTAAACAAGATTGATATCGTATGGGAGGATGAGGAAACCTGATCTGTTCCTTGGAAGAGACTGAGACTGGGGATAGTGGTGTGTCCCTCTCAGTAGGTTTAGTCACTACAAATATGGAAGATGGGGAAACCCTATTTACTATGTGAAGTTGGAGAAACCCAATAACTTATAAGGAAAAGACTGCAAATAGGGATGGTGGTTTGTATAGATCGGTAATTGTAGTCCCCATGATGATCCATTATATGTTCTAGCAATGTTTATTGACTTATAAGTAACAATATTATATGATTATGTGTATTCTACAGTCCATGTCATACTCCTATATTATTATTTCATGGATTAAGCTCTTGATATCATTATGATTAATGAATTATGAACAACTAAACATTATTCGATTATTCATGTATATAATATTTGATATGAAAGGCATGACATTATAATTTTATTATCATGTTCTCATAAACATGTTCTCATGTTTATGATTACATATCTTCCTTATTTACCCTTACTAAGAATCTGAGCTGACCTCTTTTTATGTTTCCTTCATGAGGTTATAAAGATATATTATATATTTGATATGTATAATAGTGGTTCTTTTATTGGATAACCTAGTGGGATATAATGTAGCTCTGTCATGTACCAGTGTTTATATTTCCATGTTTCCAATGACACTAAACTAATATGGTCATTGGGCTTCGGTTCATGTAATGAATAAAAATTACACAAAAAATGATGTAATGTCTATGTACGTTAAGTTAAGGTTTTTATAAAATGGTAATATTATTTGAGAACTTTATGAATATCTATATGAGATGAAAATATATTTTGTTTCAACCGATAGTTATCAAATAATTTCCTACAAAAGAAATTCAGGAATAAAAAATGCCGAATAAAATGAGATTTAAACCTAAACCCTTACTTCATTTGCAACTTTTGAATCATTTATTCAACAGATGAATTAGTGAAATTGAAGCATAAAAGATCATGAAGTATGAATTATTCATGATATAATTTTGAAATAGTTAGTATGTACACCATTTAAGAAAAATTTCCTAAAATAACTTATGTCTCATGGAAGGATGTTTTGAGATTAAACCCTTACCTCATAACTAAATCATCACGTGCATTATGAATATTCCAAAATAATAAAAATATTTTAAATATTCACAAGAATATGAAAAGTTTTCATGTTTAATATTCTATTTTTTTAATATGTCTTATTAAATTACTTAACAAATTAATTTCACATCATACATTTTGATGATAAATGACTCATTAGTCCAAAACCACATTAATATATTGACTAAGTTAAATGATAATATCATTTAATCATGTATATATAATGTTAAAAATGACATAATTTTCATTTTTATTCCAAAATTTTAATTTTAAAACCAACCATGATATATTGTCTGAAAAATGAACTATGTTACAATCATGGAGAGGGTGGGTCATATGTAAGCATCAGTAACATTTCCATTTTTTGACGATCATTATGGATAGAAGGTAAGTTTTATTTTACCATTAAATAATTATAATTATACCATAAATATGTTATTTTTTAATTAAATAAACTTATATATTTTTATCCCTCTGATGTGGTAAAAAAATGAATCGCATCGCTTCATGAGGTAGTAGTCCTCCGTACACATGAACAAAATTATGGTTTATTCAGTGGATGGTAAGTTAAAGAATAATATGATATAAATAATTTCGATAATTTTAATTACTTCATTTGAATAATATATACATTTTAAATTAATCCATATTACCTTCCATGTAATGTGTATGTGTAAAATGAATCATGTTGCTTTGTGATGTGGTAGTCTGACATACACATGAGAAACATTATCGTATTATATATAAAATAGAATAAAAGAAGGTGTATGAGATATTATAATTACATAATTTTAATTATATAACAAATTTATTATATAAAATTATATACATCATTATATTCATACATGAGAAATGGTGATGAAAAATTAATTACATTGGTACGTAAGGCAGTAGTCCAATATACACATGATCAATTCTTTTGTTTCCCATTTGAGGTATGAGGATATGATTGTTGGTTATGACCATAAAACAAAAACATCAGTATATGTATGATTTTTTGAATATTATTTCTGATTTTATTAAATAATATATATAGAATTTGGAGGGTGAAATAAAATAAAATGCTCAGCTAATGATGTTACCACTTCTTTAGAAAACATCATTAGGTTCTCAAAAAAATCCTTGAAAGGCTAAATTTATAAAAAAATGATTACAAGATGTGGTTAGTGATGTAGGGATGTTTTTTGGTCAGATATTTTCTAGCCAAATTTTCTATAGATGTGTAGAAAGTAGAGAAGATGAGGTGTCATTTTATAAGTGGGGGAGAGGACACCCATTTAATTTCTTAAATGAATGAATTAAAACGACATTTTTATCATGATAAATGGCCCCAAAATAGACCATTTAATAACATTAAATGATTAAATAAGAAAATATGACCATATAATAGTAATTATATAGGTTTTGGGTTATTTTTATCATTATATTTTAAGAATAACCCCTAGTAAATGTGTTTTTACCTTAACTGTGGTGATTAATTTTTATTATAATCAATATTCATTATAATCATAAAATATTCTAACTTTATTAGATAATATAAATTATGATGATCTAAAATATGGTACCCATTTTACAAATTCAAGTCACATAAGTGTAATAATTTAATTTAAAACTAAATGCATATAAATATATATAAAACCTTTTTTATGGAATACATTTTTTTAGAATAAGATGATCTTATATTAACTATACTAAAAGTTATCATATTTAAAATAATTTAAAGTAAAATTTTGTGATAAATAATATATAAATTAAATATAAATCATTCAATGTTATTTTTAAATTTTATTTATTTAAAATGGAGAGACATTATGTGCATTAAAACCATTTTTTTAAAAACCATTTTGAAGCCTAATAATAAACATATACTAAAATCCATAATAAAATTGATTTAAATGTAATTCATCAAATTTAATATCATTGAATAAAAATTATATTATTTTTAAATAAAATATAATGAACAATGGGAATTAATTTGTTAAAAATAAATTAAAATTTTATAGAAATCGATAATT
Organism: Viscum album; assembly: GCA_963277665.1. Lineage (NCBI taxonomy): Eukaryota > Viridiplantae > Streptophyta > Magnoliopsida > Santalales > Viscaceae > Viscum > Viscum album. Next base: position 786,183,627 of record OY728146.1, on the reverse strand, counting down.
TTCACTATTCGATGAAAAAAAATAATATTCTGAAAAATCTAAATTTTTTAACCTAAGTTAATATTGATATTTTTATTTCAAAAATTAAGTCAATATTATCAAATAAATTTTCTAAAATTGGAAATAAAATAATTATAATATTTTCTTACACAAATAATTTTCTTGAAATAACTAAATTCTCATTGAATAAAATGACATTTTTTATAATTGGTTGATTAGTTAATAAGAATTTATAAATATATTTTTATTTATTATGAAAATCATATAAATTTAAAAATGTTTTTACTATTATTCATACCTTCTTGTTTAATTTCAATTTACAAATGATCATATTAAAATAATTATATTTTAATAATATGTCACTGTTTTTTAAAGTCAATGTTATGTGTTGAATAAATTATCAAATGTTTTGTTATTTTAAAATTATAGGGTGTTATAAAACTCCTCCTAGAAAATAGTAATGAAAATTTATTATAAATTAATGAAATCTAAGGGAATATATTGTTTTAAAATAATTTAAATACCACAAATTGCATACGATGAAATAAATATCACACTTAATAAAAAGATAAAGCAAAGAATTAAAAAGACATACCACTATGAATAGAATGATTTTTACCATAATATTAGTTAATGGGGGTGGTTTATAGGTCAATGATACCAAAATAAATTCAATGAAAAAAATCAAATCCACCAGTCACCTTATTTAAGAAGAGCTCTACCAATTTTCACCCAATGAAAACCTAAACTAAGAATATTAAAAAATTCAACAGATTTTATGAGGAACAAGCTAGAAATGTATTATGATGTTATTGAAAAATATTCCAAGTAAAAATCATCCCAATACCCAATAAATTTTCTTCAAATTTAAAAATATTTTATGCTCCTTTGAAATATGCTTATAAAAAAATTCATTTCCTTTAGAAATATACCAATTCACATTCATATGAACACAATTAAATCACATGAAAGTCCATAATAAATTTATAACTAGTATAATAATTTTTAAAACTTCTTTATGAATATGACACAAACAATGAATAAAAATATAACAACGTTATAATAATAAACACCCCAACGTATAAAAAATATGAAACATCATAGGAACCTATAAATCTAACGATTTGTCTAGAATGGTGATAATATACTGACAACTTTTAATGAGAATTATTTTATATCAACAATCTGCCCAAATTCTCAGTTTTACCCTACCTATAAAATCCAAGGGGAAACTCCCAAAGTAGGGGAATATCTATCTTTATGTTCTTCATCCTAGGAAATGATCATACACGAGTGTATCCTCTATCCCTAGATCTCTCACCTAACATACCTTGAGACCCAATGAATAAAAAATATGGGTGATCCAAATTTTCATCATAATCAATCTAAACATATAAATTATCAGGTACAACTCAACATAATCATCTGACACCAATTATAGAAATAACCCCATACCATTAGTATAAATTATAAAAATTTCTCTATGGGGTAATAATAACATTTTGAAAGAAAAATTTAGTTTCTATAAACTATTATGAAGATACATCCTGTATGATTCAATGGTATATCCTATATAAAACCATTTAATGTGGTGAAAACCAAGCCTTAAGACATTAATTAAGATGGTGTGTTATTTAAAACAATTTTTAAAACACAATCATAAAATATTAATGAAATAACCTATATTCAATATAGTTGAATTGCATTAAAAAAATGAAAAATTAACATTGAAGTGATCCTTTATATAAATTGGTTTAAACGGAAAATATTTCCCTAAATTAATGAAATTTAATTTAAATTCCCAAAGCAAAAAATTAATAAAAAACATGGGTTTTATGGTATTCAATAAAAATATTTAAATATTAATATCTAAGGTATATACTATCATATTTCTTGAAATTTCATATAATTCAATATTTCCTTAGAATTATTCACCGAACACACATAATATAATTTATTAAATACAAAAAACTAACATTATAACCAAATAAAAAATCATCATTATATATATAATGTCTCATATATGGAGAAACATACCTAGATATCATTTATTTTTTATATAACAGTGTAAATATATATTAAAAATAATGAGAAAGCACCAATAATCCAATAGAGAACTTATAATGGAAGAATACCACAGTTAAAAATTGATTGTAAAGAAACCTTATCTCCATGAGACCAATATTGTGACATCCTGACCTAATAGCCATTAAATGGTGCCCCAAGCCCGTGGGTCACAAGGCCTCATTCATTCCTCCATGTACCCTTGGGGATACCAACTAACAGAAAAAGTATATGGTGTGTTTAAGGGGACATTATTACCTTATGTCAGAGTGTATCACAACAATAATAATCCTAGCAATCAAGTAGCGGAATCAGATCCATTAACTAAATAGAAGAAAAAAATGACATCTAGAATACTATAATGATAAATAACCCAAAAGTATAATAACGTACGATGTGATGATCATGTTATATCTCTATGAAATAGGAAAACATGTTCAAATGGATGTAGGAAGCCAATACAATACATGTATCAAAACCACAAAAAGACCACAATGGAGTATCCCCAGCCAACAGCCCGAGCATAGCTTGGTACTGTGATCCCCTACTCTTAAGAAATTATCAAAATCAAGAATAAAAAAATGGCCCCCTTCCTTGGTCCCAACCTAAATCCACAAAGTCTATCCGGGTACCCACCTATTTCTCAAACATGGTGTGAGATAACACTTTGTAGCCCACCACTAAAGGTGTCTATAACATGTCTTGTATGTGTAATATAAAGAAAATAATGGTGAAATATATAATTGGTATTACAATAATGTAGGTAAGGTTTTATCTCGTCTATTCAAACCTGTCTCCCTATTAACAATAGTCAAGGCCCCATAAATAAGATATCTATAAAATATAAAAATAAAGGTGTGATATTTTACAGTCTAGAAAATGAAATCAGATACCCATACTAGGGCTATATGTAAGCATAATAAATATCAATAATGGTCATTCCACGTCATCAAGTGTATAACATCATCATTGGCCTATGCTGTGTAATATAGTTTATAACATCTACATTGGCCTACACCTTGTAATCTAGTGTCAGTCAAAGAAGTGATATATCAAACTTATAGAAGTTAAAGGAATTCTCATTGATTCTCATGACTATCTCGATGGGAAATGAGTAAATAAATGGGAGGATTGCATGTATCATTTCAATTGAACATGTCCAACATTAGTTTAAGAAATATAGATCCAAAGGGTATAAAGGGCTTTATCATCCAATGGAATTAGGATTCAAGGAGTAAATAAGTCCACTGAATCCACTATGGAAAAGAAGATTCATGGAGTATAATTTTCCATGTAATCTATGGAATCAGGATTCATGGATATTTTCCAATGAATCCACTACCATTATCAATTCATAAACCATTTCATAACCATTCTCAATCTATGATTTTGACTAGCACATATTCCCATTATCCATTTTAATCAAAATTAATCACTTACAATGTAGTAAAACCATCTCTAATCAGTTTAATTTAATTAATTACATTCATTTATAAATGAAATGTTAAAAAAAGTTTTTCAAAACCTTAATAAGACCATTTAAAATCTCATTATGTGATCACCAAAAATTAGTGATCTCACACGCATGAAATAGGATGATACAACATAGGAATGATACATGGGCGCACCCCACGAGTTGGATAGGTTGAAGCTAGCCCTCTCCAGTAATCACCAAGGTACAAGTGGGAAACCTAAATAGACCCCATACAATTATAACAATATATTTAATTAATTTTAGGGGAAATTCTGGAATATACGAATTGCAGAAAAACTATTGTAATCTGTAAAATAACCAAACATTAAGGTAAAAGGTATATAACAACAACTATAAACCCATGGTAAAACAATCATCCAATGTTGACCTATGATTTAGAATAAAATGGGAGAAAATTAATGAATTATTGAGAATCCTATAAATTTGAAATATTATATTGCACATACATAACTGTGTTTATAAGAATAAAAACAACGAAATACGTAATTTGAATGATGAAATTACTTGTGTAGATCCAACATGGAAAACTGTTTTTGAATCTATGTTCAGATGGAAAATCTAGAGAAAATAATTTCTTTGGCACTAAAATGGATTAAAATAGGGGGAGGATACACATTAAAATGGAAATAGGAAAAGGGGGTTTTATTTTTAATAGAATCAAGGGGAAAATAGTAAATTCGACTCTAATAACTATCTCTCATGGTTTTTCTACACAGATGGACAAACCATTCACTGATTGTGCCACATACTATGCCTCAAAGGGAACAACGCATAGTTTATTCACATGGTTTGGGAAACCAAGTGAAATCTGTTCATTTCACCTCTACTAAAGATTGCAGATACCCCGTATAGCCATTAAGCCCTAATTGCATGATTTTCTCAAATCAGGTGGCCTCTTGATGCCCTATATCCAACCTTTTATGGCTTCTATTCCCAATGTGAATATTTTAACTTAAAACATGTGGTTCTAGACAAATACTTGTAACACCTCAGATGGTTTCCTCAAATTGTGTTTCTTGGGTCAAAAAATTTTTACTAAACATTTTTCTTTACTATCTTATCCAAAAATCAGTCCTCCAGAATGTGAAAAATCACTAAACGCTGTCAACACTCTTTTGGTATCATTAGGTACTCATAGAAGTTCAAAACCGAGGACTTAAACTGAAATTTAAAAGATATACACCTTATATGAAAACTACGGATCTTACAATATTTCCACCGTACATTTTCCCCCAAATTACCCTTACAAGGGTTGTTATGAAATCTATGAGAAGAACTCCATTCAATGAGAATGTATGTCGACCTCCCCTTCTCATGTGTCATCCTCTAAATGGTCATGCTTCTACAACAACCATACTAGAGGAAGATACTAGCATCATACAACCTTCTTTATCTTTTCAATGATATAAATATAAAACTTCTCAAAGTATGCATACATCTGTAACCCATCCATATCTAGATGAAGAGTATGGAATTATTCTAAGTGATAACAACATAAGTGAGATACATTGAAGACATCATGAATGGATCGACACCTCTGAGGAAACTACAAATGTTAGTCTATCGAACCAACTCTCTCTAGAATAGAGAACATCCTAACCTATATTAGTGAAATATTCCCCTATCTATAAACTCGTATATGTCCCAGCCTCATTGAGATATGTAAAAATATGTAATCCCCATACCTGAACTCTATAGGTCATAGGCAGTGATCGAAAATGGATTTTTATATAGAATGTGTAGTAGCCATCCATTTCATGATCAACTAGACTAGTATAAAAGTCTCTTGAATGAGATGAGTTTTGAGTATAACTACCTCTTCTACCTATAATAAGAACGTGGGTGATCAACATGGCCTACCATATACTGATTTTTAAGGTCCCATGTATAAATCCACATGATAGCTATTATAGTAGGAGATCTCAACCATGGGTATATGTATCTCCCAAGAGACCATGAAGTTGTGGATGGATACTCTATGCATGTCTCAAATCAACTAAATTTTGTGCTCTAACTAGACTTCAGTCTGAGGGTGGTATGTTATACTCAGAAACACCTATGTACCCTAATAACTCTATAAATTATGTCAAATTCAAGATGTATATTGGGCATACCTGTTAAATACATTGGGTTGAGGAACCCTATGAAGGTAGAAAATATCATTGATATAGATTCCCCAAGATCATCAACTGATATAGTTTCCCCAATTAGTAGGAAATGAGAAACCTTCATGAGACTATCCATAACAACCCACATAATATCTCTACCTCATGGAGAATTCAGTAAATCAGTCACAAAATCAATTACATCATTTTCACATTTTCTATAAGAAATGGGTAACTGCTATAAAATTCTAGCAGGTTGCTGGTGTTATGACTTCACCTGTCTATAGGTGGAACATATCAGGAAAAAACCAGCTACTTCTCATTTCTTACCTAACCACCAACACTATTGATAAAAACCATGATATAACACTGTAACACCATGATGTGCATCCCAAACTAAGGCATGAAAATCTTGCATCACCTAGATTATTTGGTCTCCTATAACCCTCACATGACCATATATGTTCATAATTTTATTCTACCCCATATTCCAACTAGGTGGTGGGTCCTCACTATCCACACCCTCCCATAAGACTATGACCTCAACATCTGTGAACTTTCTCATCCACACATTATCCAGAAGAGTGGATTTAATTTCCATGGATGAGATAGAACTTTGACCATGGACTTCCTATATTTCCATTTTCATCCATAAAAATATTTCCATAAGCTTCCAATCACTAATGGCCTCCTAAAATTCCTATATTAGAGTCCTCTTGTTCATTACATCGAAAAATGCATTACATTTAATAGACATATATGCATGCTCTATATTGAAAGACTAGGTATTCTTATCACCTTCACTCCCTCAAATTAAATTCAAACTATTTAAATATATACTTGAGGAGGATTTATTGGTATATATATATAACCAAATGCACTCTTATTAAGTAGTTCCTCAAATAGGGCACAACATAAACAACCACGACTAATAGGAGATCTTGTGTTAGATACTTCTTCTCAAGTGATCTCAACCAACAAGACCTATATTCCATGAATCACTCCTCCAAATTAAAAATGGCTCATAGCATAATACCTAATTCATCATAATACAAAATATAGCTTCTACCCAGCTCTGGTAGAATCAATATCAACACTGAAGCTACTATATCTTTCACCTCTTTGAAGGATATATCACAGGTATTTTTCAATACAAACTTTACTCCAATATTCTTCAATATTGTAAGAGGTACTACAAAGAATGATAATTCCTATACGGAATACCTATAATACCCATATAGCCCCAAGAAACTCTATATATCAAATATGTTCTTGGGATGATCCCATGAATCTACATCTATCACCTTATCTTAATAAAATGATACACCTATATCTTAGACAATATGACCTAGGAAGTGAATAAAATCCATCAATAAGTGGAATTGAGTGAGATTAGAATATTACTAATTCTCTCTCACTGTATCCAAAATGATCTAAATATATTTGGCTTGGTCATGGTGATTTTGAGAATACACCAATATATCATCCATGAATACCACTGTAACAGTATCTATATAAGGATGGAAAAACTAGTTCATCAGCACAATGAAAATTACTAGCATGTTATAAACATTTAAAAACATAATTGGGTGCTCATATAGAAAATATCTAATACTAAAATCTATATAAGTTATTTCTGAAGGGTGAACATTTAAATGGTGAAAACCTAACCTCAAATATATATTTGATAAAACCCAATATCCTTAGAGGTTTTTGATGATACTGTCTATCCATGTAATAGGATACTAGTTCTTAACTACCAACTACTTCAATTTTTGTTAATCCAAACATAACCTATGGGTTTTTTCTACATTTTTCACAAAAATGTCTAGAGAACCCCATAGATAAGTACTGGGTCATATAGAAACCATTACCTCCATGTCCTCCAGTTATCACATGATCCCCTGTAACATAGTAGGAGCCATCCTATACAGAGGAATGGATATCAATGCATCTCCTAGAACAATATTAATAGAGAACTCCACCTCTTTCAAATGAAGTAAATCTGAAAATTCATTTGGGATGACATTAGTGGAATGATCAAATACTAGAGGAAATCAAATCTGTTATGTCCCCTGATCATCCAGATATAAACTAACTATATGGGCTATCATCCCAACAAGCCCATGATGCTCATGTCTATCTCAACATCCTAGGACATCCCATTCACCCTTATTAATAAAACCTCCACCCTATAATGATGTGAATGCCACCCTCCAGTGATAGCATTCGAAAAAGTTGCAATAATAAACTATCCAATATATCATGAGTATGAATTAAAAAAAATATAATATAAAGTAAAAAATATCTTTTATGAAATGAAACCCTCCTATATCATGGTTCCACTCCTGAGATTGGTGTACACCATCCATTCTAATCCTCAATAGAGTCTCTAGTGTCAAAAAAGCATCAGTAAACTGGAAAATGAGCCCAAGGATCTCCACAAAAGTTAATGATATGAATCTATATGAAGAACCTATATCGAAAAAGTTCATATAATAACAGAGGATACTAAGATAGTACCTATCACCATAGGAAACTCATCAGTCTACTCATTACGTGTAGGTAGTAAAAAATATATTTGGATTGAACTGTGACCCTGTGAAACAAACTCCCTACTCAGAGTGGGCCTAATAAAATATCTATGCAAAAGTGGTGTCTAGATACCTCAATCCTGACATACACTTAATCCTTAATGACTGAAACCCCTCTAACTTTTAACATGATATAGATCTACGAATCCATCTCCTGAACCTATATTCGGAGTAGATCCCCTTCTAATCACTATTTAAGGGAAGGTCCTACTGAATCACTATACATGGACCATTTTTTTATGCTCAACACTTGACTAGGTCTCAATAATACTAATTACCCATATGTCCCCAACTACCGCATTGGTGATAGAAGATAGAACTACCAGAAATAAAAATTGGGTAGGTACATCCCTCACGAGAAGCCTCAAAATAGAGCTTCTTACTAGAATTCATTGAACCACTGGATCGGGAGGTTGAACTACTCTACTCTGCGCCCCAACTACCTATAGTATCCATTCAATAATTAGTTCATGATTCACTATCTCTGTAATTTTCGTCAATTGAAACAAATTTACATGTGATTGAATGAAATGCTTTAGATATTCCTCAATGATTCTTTACCTCAATGGATAATTAAAAAGTTAAATTAACACAAAACACTGAATCCTGATAATGAATACCGAATAATCCCTAACGACTATCATGCCTTGATCTGGATGCATAAACTCACTATCCATTTCAACTCTCAGTGTCATATAAACAAATTAATCATTAAATCTAGATTGGACATACCTTCAAACCATATTTTAGAGTGTATCAACCTAGTTTAAAAAATACTACTAGCTCTTAGCTGCTCCTCAAGGAATATATATTACATGATTCACTCTCCCCTTAAAAGGTGTCTCAAAATACTTGAAAATATAAAAAATTGTCTCAAGCCAAAAATCAGAATACTTTGGAATACCATCCCCAAAAATATGGGTGAATGCTGCTATTGGAACACATAAACCATCTCTTCCATAGACAGGGAAGGTAACAAGACTCCATGAATAGTCTACATAAAATGTATGAAACTCTCATGGAACTCCAAATCAACACCCATGTTCGGTAAAACCATTGTTTTCCCAATTGTAAATATAGGAGGATCTGAAGGTATTCTATGGTCCACCACCTATGAAGAATTTTCATCGCCACCCTCCTAGAAACATGTCTATGGTTCATCACGGTGGCTTGTCACTAAACTTTGAAACACAAACATAAAAAAAGATTAATAATAAAAAGATCATATATAGTAGCGTTGAATAGGTCGAAGCCTTATTATAAATAGTCCATACACTCTTCCTACTACCAATGATAGTATTGGGTAATAGAAACAATCATAAAAACTATTATAGACACTACCTAATACCCACTCTAAATCTTAGTCTAGGTTAAGTTCTATATTCTCACAAATTCCATTTCTTTTAAAATTATATTTATTTTACAATTACCTTTGAATGGTTAAACCAATTGGGTCACCAATTCTGATCTATAATGACCCATAAACCTCATGAACTAAAGTGTTTCATGAACTTAATCCAAACTATAACACAATCCAGTCAATGCAACTAATGTCCATTACTCGACATGCCATAATTATTTTCCAATGTTGTCTATTATAGACAATGTTAGAAAGAATTATTTTAGTTATAAAAGTCACTCTATGTAATTATCATGTTTCATAATTCTCAAGACAAATCATTTATAAAAAATTAGGTATATCACACAAGGAACACATAATAATTTCATGTATTCAGGAAATGCATCCTATATGGTAGGGTATAATGCATGTATTATGAATTTTAATAGTTTCCTAAAATGATGAAAAAGATGGAATACACTCATCTCATTTGGAGAAATACAAAAATATGTAATCATAATTAACATCAAAACTCACACGTGTCACACAATTGTGGAATCAAATCAAATATAATATGAAAAATATAAAATTACAATTCTGTGTTCCTAGTCATTTGGATTTTTACCTTTGGGTGGTTTAACCATACCTAGGTATAACTAATTAAAAAATCCCCAAATCATCCTAATTTATTATATATTTCCCTAAATTATTAAATCTAAAAGTGAAAACTTTGGTACCACTTTGTAACATTCTGACTTAGAATCTACTAAATAGTTTTCTAAGCCGATGGGTCACATGGTCTTAACACACCTCCTAATATTCCAGAGGCCGCCAACTAGTAGCGAGGGCCTAGGGTGTGTCTTTGGAGAGAATATGAACTCATTTTAGATTTTATCACAATATTAATAATTTTAATAATCAAGTAGTGAAATATGAGTAATAACTAAATAACAAAAAAAAGATAACATCAAGAATACTATAATGTTAAATAAGCTTAAAAAATTATAAAGTATAATATGAGGATTATTTAATATCTATAAAAAATAGGAAAATAGGAAGACATGGATAAAGGAAACTAGTACAATACATTTATCAAAACAAAAAAAAACCAAAAAACAATATCCTTTGTTATCATCATGATAATATCGTGGTATAGTTCTCCTTTTATCCTAAGAAATGATCAAATCAAGCATCATATAGTGTCTTCTTTCCCGATACCCTACCCACATACATGAAGTTTTTCGGTATACCGATGGTGGATCAAATACTATGTGAGATAACACTCATTAGGAAACCACAAATGATGTTTATAACCTATACAGTCTATGTGATATAAACTAATGTAGTGTTTAATATATTATAGGTATAAAAACAATGTATGTAAACTGTGATCTTGTCTATTGAAACATGGATCCCTAAAAATAATAGTCATGCTAAAATAAATAAAGTTTCTAGAAAATAGAATAAAGTATAGGTTATACTATGTAGTCAAACAACATAAATCAAATACCCATACCAGGGCTATATATAAACATAGAAACATACACATAATAGATATTCCAGGAAATAAAGTGTATAACATCCACATAAAGTTGTTCTATGTAATCTAGTGTATAATTTCCACATCAACCAATGCTTTGTAATCCAATTTTAGACCATAGAGGTTTATATCCAAGTTATAGATGAATAAGGAATCCTCATCGAGTCCCAAGAGTATCTCAATAGAAACATTGTAAAGAAATAAGTGGAGGAAAAGAAGCATTATAATAGGGAATGTCATAAATGATTTCATGAAAACTAGATCTAAGGGGTAGCAAGGACCTTAAAATCCAACAAAATCAAGATCAAAAGAGTAAATAGGTCTAAGGAAACCACTAATGTAAACAAGATCCTGGGAGTAAAAACATCGATGGAATCTATGGAATTTGGATTCAAAGATCTCATCCAAGGCATCCACTACCAATATCAATTCATTAACCAATTCATAACCATTCACCATCCATGAGTTCAACCAGCACATAATCACATTTATCTATTTTAATAAAAATAAATCACAAGAAAAGGTGGTAAACCTTATGCAATCAATTCAATTAAATAAATTACATTCTTTTAAAAATTAAAAGGCAAAAAAAGTTGTTTAAAACCATAAAAAAACCATTTAAATTCACATTTAGGGTACCATTAAAATTGGGGATCTCACACACACCCAACATGGGGGTACAACATAGGGTATATATATGGGTTCACCCTATGTTGGGCCTAATTTCAGGATAAAACTCTCCAAAAATCACTACAGTAATAGTGGGAAACCCAAATTTCCCAAAAAATAATAAAAATATATTCAATTAATTTTAAGGGATTTTAAAAAAAGTTTGGTGTGTAAAATAACAACAACAAGAAATAAAAAAGCAAAACCATAATGGAAAAGGTATATACCACCTACCAAATACTATTGGTAGAACACTCATCTAGTATCAACATTTGATTCATCCTAGATTGATAGAAAAATAAATAATGGGTGAAAATATTTCTAATAAGGAATAATATCTCAAAATTAAATAAGTATGTCAGTACGAATATAAATTATGAAAGATGAACGTTTAATTAAGAACATATAGATGTGGATACAATGATTCATAAAATGATTTAATATGAACTTGGATGGCTAACTAGATTAAAATCCTAGATATTGATTTAAAATAGATTTGAATAGTTGGAGGATTCACTAGAGAATAAAAATAGGAAATTTGGTTTGAGTTTTAATAGAGGTATGGAAAAAATAGTAAATTCACCACTAATTACTGGCTCACACGGTTTGGTTGTACAGTTTGTGAAGCATTGCATCAAACATGTACACTTATTTACATTAATAGCTACTTTTCATGATTCATTGACACAATTAGGAAAAATATTTCCAAACCATGATTTTCACCTAAAATACAATCTATAGATCCCCCAAATGGGAATGTGACCCTAGTTGCACAGTTCTCTCAAATTGTTCTACCACCAGCTTCCCTCTGTCTGACCCCGCATGAGTATGTGACCCCTTATGCATGGTTTTCCATAAAACCATACATCCCAAGAATGAGGATTGGACCAACTCTCACTATATTATCAAACCATTTATCTTGGGTCCCATAGTTACTACTAATATTGATTCCCAACTTACTATTCCAAAAAATGAGCCTTCGAGCTTTGAACAAACCTTTGACACCCTTGAAACTCCTATGATCTCATCAAGAACTAAGACAATGTCATAAACAAAGATTTAAACCAATATTAAAAAGATACGTGCCTCCTAAAAAACCATATATATTATTAAAAATTTGTAATTAAAATGAGGATAAGGAAGTAATGATATATATAATGATTGATATATGGATTTACCTTAATGAATCCAGACTAAAACATGTTGGAATTTCATAAATAAGGAAGGAGGATTAAAAGAATGAAGGGATGAATGGTAAAGAGTTGAAAAGTATGAATGATGGGATATGTTGGCCCAAGAAAATTCTTAAATTAGGAGAATATAAAATAATAAATTTGAAAAAATCGAGACATGAACACCATAATGAGGTTTCATACACCCCACCATGATGCTTCTACTCTATGAAACCTCCTGACACCATGATGACATCGCTACCATAGAAAAGGGTCCTCCCACTTCAAAATGATGTACATGGATGGTAAAAACACACCACATTACCCTTTACAACATATTAATCATCATGTTTTGACCGAAATAATTAGATAAAAATCACAATGGGTGGAAATACCTCCCCATTTATCTTGTGAGTTCCCTTCAATGAGTCTACCAGAATCCCATTAATAAAATTCCCTCGAGCACTCTATGGTCTCCACCACAACCTTAACCATGATATTATTTATCTGTCCATTTCATAAAATTAAAAACTTTATCCAATAATCCTTTATAAATTCTCATAGCCAAGAAAAATGGTTGTTTTGACCCTAAGTAAATCCTTTCATACTATGGTGCATTCCTGAGTAGGTTGTCGTGATTAGAAAAAAAATACATACAACAAAAAATTAATGGAATAAGGAAAATATGGGAAACTAAATAATGGAATAAAATATTTTTAGAAAGTTATGTTAGGATGTGATGATAACTATGAAAATAGAAATTTGAATCATTAAGTATCAATATTACTCCTATATTTTACAATTTTAAATAGTTAACTTATTGGGTAAATAATTTTCTATGTATTTTAAAATGTAAAATACATTTTATGTGTTTATTATCATGATATAAGATATCACATTAAAATATATGTAATATATTTATAATGTGAAATGTATATTTTTTAATGTATATGTGTTTTGTTTACTATTTTTTCCCAAATAATTGAATTTATTTTATAAAATTAATTTAAAAAATATAACTATGATACCAGAATTAGCTAAGATCAAAATTTTGAAAATAATATAAAATAATAAATTCATGAATGATTATAGAAATTGTACATTTATAGAATATAGATGTTATTGTCCGTTTTTTATGTAAAATGGATTTCATAATAGAAATAATATTTTTCATGTTATGAAATATATGTTTTTATTAAAATATATATTTCTAGATATTAATTTCAAAAATAAAATATAATAATTTAATTTATTGGTATCAAAATATTTTACACATTAATAAAATAGTATTTTTAATTTCTAACTAGATTCATTGAAGTTAAAATAAATATTAAATGTATGATTTGACTACATTAATCATTATATAAATTGTATTTAAATCTAAATATTATGTACTATAGATTGAGAAAAAATTTCAATTATATTTTATATAGTTTTGAAAATGTTGTTTTCTATGTATTTTTTAAACAATTTATTAATAAATTCCCTAAATATCATAATAACACACACACCTCTCCATATAATATTAATTTGATGATTGTTTAAAAACCACAAAGAACACATATCATCAATTTAGCTCATTTATATCCACCATGAATATATTTATGATAGATTATTGATATTGGTATTCACAACTTGTATAAGAGATGTCTTGACATAAATAATCCAAAATTTAATTATTTTAAATTTCTCTTTGATGTTTTAATATAAAAAATTTTCATTCTGTTTATAATTTATATTCATGTTTATATGTTATATTATTCAAACTATGATATCCGTTAACATTATTCAAAAAGCTAACACATTTTCATGAATTTAATGAACAGATTCATTTATCTATTATATCTATTCAATGTTTCAATGTATGAACATATGTACTATAAATTAAATAAAATGAAGAATAATGTATATTTAGTAAATTGTTTTTAATCAAATATATAATTTTTATAAAAATGATTTATATTGGATAAAAAATAATTATAACATTGAAAAAATAATAATTTTACAAGATTTATATTTTTTATTCCTTAAAAATTTAGTGGTATGTAAACCTATTAGTTTTACAAAAACCATGGGAATAACCAAATCACATCAATTCCTAATATTAATTAATCACTAATTTTTATATTTTTATAATTAAAATAATGATACATTCTAAACTCAATTGCGGAGAGTATTGAACTAATGTTCAAGCTATTTATTATATCACCAATTTTCTAATTCCAAATTAAAAAATATAAAAATAAAAAATTTGTTCATTAACAAGAAAATAAAAATCAAGAAACTCAAAGGCAATAACTATTCAAGTGATACTGATAAAATAAATTTATACTGGTTTAGGATGTTTCAGGTGAAGTTGGTTGACTTTTCATATATGAATATATTCTAATGTTAGGGAAAGTGTATTTAAGATTATAATCTAGTATTAAAATTTATCCTAAATATTTATATCATCAAGATATTTATATAACTTATGAAATATACCACTAATTAGTAATTTATGGAAGATTAAAAATATATATATATAAATCTGTGAATATATAACCCTGGTATAAATTGAATAATAAAAAATATTATATTAAAAAACTAATATGATGTAAATATATTCATTAAAATTTATTTTGGATACTAATAAAGGTGAAATATACTGAATAGAAAATAAGATTTTTAAAGCATGAATGTAATATAATGACACATTGTAAACTAATAATTTGATCAATATTAGTATATAAATATGAATTCACATGATTTTTTTTCATGTAGAATGAAAAATATAAAAAAATAATTATTTCTATTCAATCTTGTTATGTTAAATGTTTTCTTGTGTGGGGGACTTTACTCACTATTTTTTTCCGAGGTTGGAGAATTTATGATGGGTAACGTGATAATTTTACCTTTAATAATACCCCATAAATATTTAATACCTATTACATTATTCTCACGATTTGTTTTATAACATTTATGTGGAATTTGGTAGGATTTTGAGGTTGTTGAATATTTATGGATATTTAATGTTTTTATATAAATATCATTTATTCTAAT
Source organism: Viscum album (assembly GCA_963277665.1). Classification (NCBI taxonomy): domain Eukaryota; kingdom Viridiplantae; phylum Streptophyta; class Magnoliopsida; order Santalales; family Viscaceae; genus Viscum; species Viscum album. Next base: position 786,167,607 of record OY728146.1, on the reverse strand, counting down.
ATGTGTGAATGGAAATATTTCCTAAAAAACCTTTAAATTGGAATTTTATCAACATGTGTATTTATAAAATGTGTAGTTTATCATATAAGAGTTATAAAATCTATCTTGGTTTTCGGTCCCAGGTCAAGTCCCTTTTTGGGATTTTATTTTATCTTTATTTTATTATATCTTATCTCTGTTGGCTAAACCCATTATAAAATTTATAGATGGTGTATTCTTTTTATTATTTATATTATAAAACAAAGGGAGGGGGAATGAAAAAATATTTTCATTTTCCACTTAAGCTTATTGATTAGTATTTTTCTATTATTGTTTTTTGTATTATGAAGACAGTTGGATATGTAATGATCTATATAGTATCGAATTGCATTGAAATGACTATGTTTTGTTAATTAATAGAGTTTCATCATCTTAAATTATATATCACATGGAATTTAGTTGGTAAATTAATTTTCTATGGTTTATCATTGTGAAAATATAGAAGAAAATTTCAACATTGGGTGTCTACCATATATACACATTGTGTCAGAACATAAGTTAGTTGAATAATTCTGTTAAATAGTACATGGACATACTCTATATGTGAATTACATAGAATATTGTTTTTAAACACTATATTAGTCAAAATGACATGGATTGATCTTGGGTACTAGATATTAGCAGTCATTGTGATCTACTTGTTATGTGGCCAAGAGTACATGTCTTTTATATTGAGGATATATGACTTGGAGTCCTAAACATATATATTTTTTAACAGTCAAGGATTTAATGTGATATAGATCAAGTGGTAAACCATATAAATTTTAATTTTTAAATGAGATTAGATTTGAACAAAAATAAAATAAATATTTTGATTACATGTTATTGACACCATAATGGATAATTTATACATTCTCCTCATGCGGTTTTGTATGTTTTCATTCTTGGAGTCTTATTTTGAAAATTAAATGGACCATTATGAGTATTATTCTATTTATGTATTGATTATGAGGGATTATTTTTTAATAGTGGATGTTGGTGAGTTGTTTCTGGGAAATTTCTAAAACATGGTCCCTAGATAGTAATTCATAGAAAAAATAAAGATAGTAACATATACTCATAGAATTCAGATATTGGAAAATAGATCCTTTGAATATATCTTGATGGTGTGTTATCTCAATGAATCTATATGATGTTTTGGATGTTTGTGGAAAAATGTTTGGATAACATTTGAGGTCAATATTGTCATTGATTATCCCTCATTGTAATAAGAGAGATTGAAGGGACTTATAGTTTTATGTATAATATAAGATGATTCACATCAACCCATGAAACCCATATCTTGAGTCAGTGTATATGGTTCAGATAGGATTATGTGGAGTCTGACATTCACTACTATCAGTCATTGATTTTATTTAATATATTACATTGTAGATTATGGGTGGCATATCTATTAAGTATCACCCCATGAATTATCATTGGTGATGGGGTGTATGATTACAGAGCATTCCCAAAGAATTTTTCCACTAGATCACTATCATAGATGAAAATGAGGTGAGAAGAATGTGGAATCCATTTTCATACTCCCAGAAATTTGGAACCATGAAAAAGTATATGTCTTCCCATAAGATCAATGTTTTATAACTCATCCAGATATGTTGTCTCCTGGTCCTCCCTACTGATTATTTTTTCAAGGGATACCATGGAGTTTTAAGAAATATATTACATTATAAGAGTTCGTATTTTTTGGGAGATATTTAATGTGGGTATTATGTGATATAGAACCATTTTCTAAGGATCACATCAGGGTTCATGGTAACCTTTTCATGGAAGGAGACCAAACTCTCTCCATACAATCATTAACTACAGTGAGTCATAGGGTCATACATTGGGGTGGGTAAATTCCTCATCCATTTTACAAACTCCATTGAAGATAATGTCCCCCTTTTATTTTTATATATTGATATAGTGGTTATAAAATTTAATAGTGTGCATATTCTTGATGCATTGGGATTTACTATTCACTAAGAGCTCGATTTTTCACATTGTCATACTATTCCTGTGTAGTTTTTCTATGTTTGATAGATATAATTTGAAATATATTGATTTACACCTTATAGTATATCTGAGTCATATGGATCCCATTTTTTGTAAAATTATTGAGGAGATGTGTTTCCATATTATAGCATAGTGAAAGGAATTCCTGAATAGAATAATTTTTTCATTAACCATCCCTGAAGTTGGTATCACCCTTAGCCAATATACATAATTTCTAAAAGGTGATGGTGCCCAACACTAATAAAGATATTTTTGTTGTGTCTGTAGTTTTTTATTCACATTGGCACTATGTGTATTGAGGAATTATTCATATAATAATGATACTTTGGTTAATAAATCTCAGCACCCTGTATATCGGGTGATGAGTATTTTTTTATTTGGTGTGGCTCATGGAATGATAATATCTACTTTTCTATGGATTGTTATTCAATGTGTCAAAACTATGTATTATTTGTTTTGGTATTTTAACTATTTATTTCGGTCTTTTCCCCCATGAGTTCAACTTTTTATTTTGGAGAGAAATAGTGAAAATGAGGGGTGGGAAGACCCAGACGCACAACTAGTGAATGATTAAGGGGAACAATGTGCCCAAACAAAGGTAAACATGCAGTAGAATAGGTCCTATCATACAGATGTCGTACTCCCTCGTGGAAGGTTCATCTAGTTATATGGTAGGACAATTGAACTACCTCATGACTGTGCGTCCGGTCTAAGTGTTCATATGACCTTGACAGACCGTGTAGCCAAACCCTATGCCCCACCTAGAAAATTAATTTTTTTTCCAAATTTTAACTTTTTAGATTTAACCCCTCCTATTCTCATTTTCTACCCAACTATATATTTTCAACCATAAAAGACTTCATTTCTCCCTCAAGCACCCTTGGGAAGCCATTTTTAAGGGGATTTGGTGGGGGGGAACTCAAAGGTTATTCCAGTTAGTGATTCTACCCCTTGTTTCTTCCTTCATTCATGGGTTTCTCCAATCTTTATTGGGGTTCCATTTTGTAAGCATCAAGGGTTTCTTTCCTAGTGTTTAATTTTGAGTTTTTGGGTTCAAACTCTTTTATTAGGGTTAGATATTGATTTCTTGAGGCATGGCTAACCTTCAGTTGAAGGTTCACATCAATTTTTGGTTGTTTGGACATAAAAGTTAGGTGGTTCCATCTATAAACATTATTTTTTTAATTTATTTATCTTGAATTTTTATTTTATCATGTTCCTTGATCATTGTGTGTTGTGCGAAGGTGGTTTTTAAAAGGATTAACTATGCCTTTTAAAGTGGCACTTATACATGAAATTAGGTGTTTTTTAGGAGATAACTCTTGTTGTGTCACTTGGAATGATTTTATAAACTATGAAATTGTTTTATTATATAATATAAGGGAATAAAATCATATTTTGGTATGTTTTTTATGTGCGGATTATTATAAAATTGGAATTTGGTTGAATTTTTGGGAGAAAAAGCCTTGTGGTGTTCTTGAAAATTATTTTATAAATTGAATAAATGGTTTATTGAGTTGATTAAGTGGTGAGAATCATGCTTGGAAAATATTTTGGTGTGTGTATGATTTTAAAATGGAATTTGGATGTGAAAGTGGGGTTATGTGATATGTGAAACTTATTTGAGCACCAAAGGAAATCCTGGGTATCTTGGTGGGATGAATATGACTAGTATGATAATGATTCTGAAGTGGTTGTGGCATAGTTTCACTTAGAGGTATTGATAAAGAAAACACTAAATATATATGGAAAATGTTTTTAGACCACTAGAACTTTGGATATTGCTCCACTCATGTGTGGCATGCATGAGAAAGATGTTGGTCCTGGTTCTTATACCACATTTCACTGAGACATGAGGTACCTAGGTTCCCACTGCAAGCTAATTCCTATGGGTAGTTCCTTTGATTAGGTCTTATTGAATATATTGAACTTAATGTAGTCATACATTAGTTTTTGGTGTAAATTTTTATATGTAAGGGTGTTTTATTTAAAATTGTTTACTTTAAATTTTTTCATTTAAAAAAGGTTTTTTCTTAAAACAATTACTATAATTTACATTTTGTAAAATATTGCAAGTTATTTACCTTATAATGTATAGTGCATGAAATTTTTTCATTGGTGGAATAATATTTGTCTTAGATTCACACCCTACGTACATCTTTGGGTGTAACTAGAATTGGTAATTTTTGACACATGTAAGGGAAAGGCTTTTGGTGGTGGAAATTTGTGTTGATAGCTGTTTTCTTGTTGTGATGTAGTGGAGGTGGAATTAGTGTGATTACCACTTACCTTGTGGTGGTTTTGATTTATAATTTCTAAACCTTTTTATTTTTTTCTCTTTTTATGTTTGTTTAAAACCTTGTAATTCACTTCTAAAAATTCATTAAGGTTGGTTTGGTTTAAATTTTTAGATTCATTTTAGTACATTTTTCTTAGTTTTTTTGATTATAAATTAGAGTAAATCATTCCAAATATTTATTTATAATACCTAGTAACTTCTACCAGCCCATGGGGATCAGGAATGCCCTTCGGGCCTTAGCATAGACTAGGTCACGTGCTAGTTTAGATGATGACCCTGTTTGGTGCCTGCCCATGGGGCGTCATTAATTCCTAGGGGGATAAACAAATTTATTAATTTATTAAACTCTAACAACCTAACAAAAATGTAGTATTTGGTCAGTTTGAAATTCTAACCCATAGGGATGGAGCGTATGTTCTAAATTAATTAAGGAAATAATTGTTGAAATTGTTTGTTATGTTAGAGAAGGAGAAATAAAGCAGCAAGGTTTGCGGTTGATATTGGGATAGAGTAACACTAGGTTCATTGATTTTCAGGTATATGTGTTAAGGATTTACTGAGTTGTAGTGTTAGAAGTGGGTCTGCAGGGATCATCAGTCTTTATATCCTACCCTAAAACTACGATCTCACCTTTTTAATGGTCATCTACTCAATTTAATCACAGAAATATGATACCCAAAACCATTTTTAAACACAACTGATCTAGAGTTTGACAATGGTCATATGAAAACGAAGGCGATTAATTGATGAAATAAATTAAATAACTTCAGACCACAGTAATGATCATGTATTACAAAATAAATAGAAATTATAATTTTATAATTAGATTCAACAATCAAAAACATGAAAAATTAAATTGAAATACAACCTAGAAGCACATACACCTTCAATCAGATCACTCGAAACAATATAAACAACTCTCTCATGATAAGAATGAGTAGCATGGGTACCTGAAGTATAATGGTGGGGAAGACAGGCTTCTAACCATTACTCCTTTATCTAGAGGTCTCCCCTTGGTATTGATTCACCTCCATTGGTTCTATAGTGTCTTGGAAGGGTGTTAAAAGGCCTCTATTTGTATCCAATCTTGTCCATCCCATGGACTGAATCATCATTATTCCCTTTCAATGCATCACCAATTACATGATGTGTCAGTGGGTTAAACATCATGTAATATAGATCCATTTTTTCCACCATGTCTTCATGATTATCACCCAATATCTTCTCCAAAAGTAGACTTAAAAAAATGTCATATCATGTAATGAGGTTACACAATGTGTAATTATATTTCATGACTTATTATCAACTCAAAACTTCTTCTACATGAAAAAAATCTTTTGAAAATTTCAAAAAGTGTAATGTATTTACATGATATGTAATGGTTCTTCATTGTTTTCTAAATCCACTAATCTCTCAAAAATCCATTGATTCACTGCTTAGCTTCACTTGTGGTGTGATGTGTAATTTTACTCATATTTACTTTTCTTTTTATTCCTTTTCCAAATATTAGATGTTTTCTACCATATATCATAAAGCAAGTAAATTTACTTCAAATTTGTAAATATTATTCATTTATATACAAAAAATCAATATATTGAACAGTATTAAAATATACGTAGGATTGATAATTATCACTTGGTTTGTCAAAAAATGGTATAATAGAGAGGTTACCTCATTGGTTCATTGTATTTGGGATGATTTGGGTTAGAAAGGAGCTAGGATGGTTAGGGCTTGGAGTTTTGATTGCGTGTAGGGTACCTGGAAATCATACCTCGTGATTGAACTTGAGTTGTCATGGGATGTGAGGACTTTTGTTTGACTTCTCTTCTAGGTGGTATGTGTAGGCTACAAACAGCATGTGGACACTGGGATAGGGTGTAGTTGTTTGGTCATTTTATTGACATGGAGTGGTTAATTTATTTATATTTTATTTTATTTCTCAAATTTTCATTAATTTTTTATAAATGTTTTATCTGTTGAATGTTGATTTTTATAGCAATATGCCTCCCCAAAGAGTTCCCTTGCAACCACAGTAGGAAGTTGAAGAGGCTTCTCCTGCATTGCTTGATCAAATGTTAATGGAAGTTTGTTCTAGGATGTTCAGGATCTAATACATGGAGTGGGTCCTACTACCCTTCATGTTAGAGAGGATGAATCTAGTCCTAGAAAAGACAAAGCTCAAGAGTTTCCCAAGATCAATCCTCATACATTTTGGGATAATGCGGAACTACATAAATCGTAGGAGTGGATCGAGTGGATCGAGAGGATGTTTGAGTTTCTTCACCCCTCCAAGGAAGCTAGGTGAAATGTTATTCATTCATGCTATAGGTTCCCAGCCAATGGTGGTGGAAGTCAGTGATTTTGGCAGGAAAGTATGAGAAGATGAGCTAGAATATTTTAAATATTATCTTCAATAATTAGTATTGTCCTGAGGTCCTAGCTTATTCCAGATTCCATGAGTTCATGGATCTTTACCAGGGAGATCATTTCAGGAGGGAATACACTAACCATTTTCTAATATAGTGCAATACACACCTCATATTGTTTATAATGAATATATGAAAGCTCGAATGTTTGAGAAGGGATTGAAACTAGAAATTTACTCTCAAGTCTACTTGTTCAACATGTGAAGCTATAATGTGGTAGTTGATTATTCTTACATAATCAAGATTGATGAAAAAGGAAAGTCCATATTTTCTGGAGTGGGGTTAGCTATGGGAAGTGGATGCTCCTCAGAGAAAAAAGGAAGCAAGATGAGCATGGGAATAAGGGAGGTGGTAGTTGATGCCATCCTCACAGTCATTTTTCTTCTGTAGCTTTTGATGTGAGATCTGTTGTGTTCCATTAGTGTGGGAGGGAAGGTTACACATGAATGGATTATACATCAACTCCCTTTCCTTATTAGAAGGGTGGAATTGATGGGGTACATACAACATTTTTGTAGGGTGACACTCCCAAACAATAGTGGATTTGGATCTATGGATTCTAGGGGAGTGTCTATTCAGATAGAGCTAACCTGAATAGTGGGGTCTTGGTATGGTGGTCAGTGAGGCATGGTCACATAGTCTATGGGGTAGATCTAGTTCAAGGTAGATATATAAGAGATAATTTTTTCATAGATATAGACCGTGAATATTCACTATGTGGATTGGGTAACAATAAGAATGGATGCAGGGCCCTCGATAGTTTGAGGTACCATTATGATTGAATCTACTATAGCAGCAGTTTTATTTGATACCAGTGAATCAACTTTTATTATATCATCTTTTAATATGGATATGTTGAACTTTCTTGCGGATTTGATGTCCTTTTTAATGGATTTAGTGACATCATTGGGTAGGAAGAAGGAACAGGGTCTTAGGTTTCCATCTTGTGCACTCTCCATGTCAGGGGTTGTGATGGAGTGTCTAACGCCCCAACCCCAGTTACCCAGAGTCGGTGAATTATTATGTAACATTGGCATGATCATAAAAGATCATGTCTTGGAAGACCGGTTAGTTTAGTAGCCTTGGAAACACTAGATACATTCATAAATGTTACATTACATCATAAAGTGAAAAACTACAATAACATAGTCTCTATAGTCCACACCGATATCCCCTTCAGACTATCCCTGCAGGTCAGTCATAAAATATTTCTTCACATCCTTGGAAAAATAAAACATAGAAAGGGGTGAGATCAGATGCTCAGTATGGATAACAATATGGCAGAAACTTTCATAAATAAACAGAAACATTTAAGGCAATGTATAACTAAAACACAAGCCTTTTAAACTTGATCTTCAGTAAAATATGGAAAAAATAAAATGAAATAATTCCATTTACTTATTCACATGGATATTCTAATAATAGAATAATCACATGAAATATCAATAACCACATTCATAATGATGGAATTCATAATGCCAGACTATCATAACCACGTAGCCAAGGCCTCATGCCAAGACTACAAATAATATTTTGTCAAGGCCTCATGCCAAGAAACTAGTTTGTCTCATGAGACCTACAAATGCATGGAGGAGCTATAGCGGGCTCGACCCGACACTAATTAAGTCCAATACATTCCTCGTATGAGCAGGTTTAAACATATCATAAACCATAACATAATTGTATCACATAAAACATGCATAATGGAAACATAACATTTCCACATTTCAGTCACAATATATCAATACAAAACATTTATATAATAAAACCATTTTTAATACCAAAATAAAAGAAAAGTAAAACTTGGTATTTATATTTCATTTGAAAAATGTTATGGCTTGTAGAGGAAGCCGAAACACAAATAATGGTCACGGCAGTGGAGAAGTCTTTGTCACCGAATTCGTAAGACCAAAACATTCCTTTTTTTGTTTAGTAAAATTCTTTGTATAAAAAGATTCCTTTTGAATAAACATATAAGTCAAAGGGGTTTATACACCGCATAAAATAATGATGTGTATAAAATAAAATATGCCTCAATGAAAAGAGATTGAGAAAAATTCCCTTACCTCGTGTCCGACTTGACTCAATCATTCTTTAACCTCCTGAATAATAAACTAGAGTTAATTTTTACATTTTTATGATCCTTTTTAAAGTTCATTATTCCATTTATATCACTTATTACCATGTTATGAACATTATGTAATTATTTATGTTAATAACGGTCGTTTTGTCGATCTTTGGTACTTGAGTCAAAATAAACATCTTATAATTACAAGTTGTTCATGTGGTAAAATATCATTATATCCACAATTATGTTCATGATGTAGATATCATATATATATCATATATATCTAGTATATACATGAATTTATAATATTACATATCATTTAGAGTTAATAAATGAAATGCACCGTTCGTGGAGATGGTAAGCCATAGGTACGCATGAACGCTATTTTAATTTCCATTTCATATTTAAGGGAATGAAATCACAATGATATAAAGGTATATTATAATTCCAGTATAATATTATATATAATATCATTTACTCCATCCTTTATATGTCCCACATACGGCATTAATGATTCAAATCACTTTGAGGGGGCGGTAGTCCGCACTTCCTAAAATGAAATTATCGTGTTTACCGATAATGGAGATCACAATGGTATGCCATAAATTATAAATAAAAAATCCTAAGGAAAAAATAAACATAATATATATCTTATATAAATATAGTGACATCTTAATGGCCACCATGATAGGTGTTAAAAGAAGATTAATCAATCGTCGTTTCGTGAGGCAGTAATTCGCCACACACAGAAACAGTGTGTTCATTAACCATTAGACGAAGGTGTGTGTAATTGTAAATAAAATACATCTCACAAAAACGTCCTAGTATATTGAAGATACTGGTTTTGTTACAAAATAATGGAATAAAAAGTGTTTAATGGGTTGGAAATGCAAAATAAAACAAAAAAACATAAGAGAAGACATTACCTTAAAATCGGGTAACTCTTTTCTATTTGAGCCAAAGACTTCCTTGGGACGACTTCTGCCAAAATTGAGGCTTCTCGAATTAATAGAGGGAAGTTGAGAGAGTATTTGGGAAGAGGATGGCCAAGCCAAAGGGCTTTAAATGTGTGAATAATGTTGTAGTGATGGGGTCCTTTTATAAGTGGAGAGGAGGGGAACCCTTGGAATGTCATGAAATGTTACATTATTATGAATGACTTTCGGATTTTAAAGGTCCCACAATGATATATTTCGAGGTTAAGGTGATAAGGGTTCGAAATCCACCCATCCAATAGGCTTTAAAGAAGAGTAAGTATTATATTTTACCTTATCATTTCATTTTATTTAAATCGTTCATTAATGAGGTAATTGCTGCATCATCATGGTGTGATAAATAAATTTATTCATTTAATGCCTAAAAATTATAAAAAAAATACCATGATGTAGGAAATATTTTTTTCTTTTCAATGAATATATATAGTCAAAATTTTACCTTAAATAACCCCATGTAATAATTTTTTTAGTAAAACATCACATGTTTGTGACAATTTTATTTTTACTTTAAATAAAAAGTTTTTAATGTCATTTTCTTACCCAAGTAGCTCCATGGGGTCCCCAAGTTGACCCATGGAATGTCAGGGTCGGCCATGACTCATCGAATAAGTGCAGTACAATTTTAAAGGTAATTTAATAATATTATAACATTATATTTACCTTAAATTACACAAATTACCTTTAATCGCGATTAATAAATCATAAAAGTTACTATTCACCAAAAATTATTTTCATCTCATTGAACCAAATTTTGCATCATAATGACAACCATGTATGTTGGATTTTTAAAATTCAATACATAGAAGTCGTAATGTTTCATTTACATGAAAAATTAGTTTTTAAACAACCACTTATTGGTTTCACTATTCATCAAAAATTGAAGTTTTTCAAAAAAATAAAAAAATTCACCCTCTGCTATAATTGATATTCTAAATTCAGAAAATATATCAATTTTAAAAAATTCCAAAAAAATATGTTTCATTAATTAATTTTATAATTAATTCCCGTTGTCAAGACAAATAGCGTGATTTTAAGAAACAATAACAATCAAAAGATGAACAATTGTTTATGTCCAATTTCAAATTGAAATTAATTCTAATGACCACCATTAGATAAAATGGTAAAATTATATTCTAATTATACTTTAGAACCACTCAATACTATAATATATCAATATAAATTATTTTGATTAAAAATGTTGATTTTATGTATATTTCAGTATTTCTCGAAAATTGGATGTTCTCAGAAATATTCAAAAAATTCAACATTGGCTAATTTCGATATTCTGAATCCAAAAATGAATTCCATTCTGATATATAAAATTTATATAATTTCAAAAAGTGGGTATTACTATTCATAATGGCTACTTTTATTTGTCGCGGTGTGTTAGAATCTCAAACTTGCGTTCAATGCAAGCAATTGAATTATTGAAAGAGACGCGTACCGTGGAAGCATGGGGTGTTACATTCTACCCTTCTTCAATAAATTGCATCCTCACAATTTGAAATTGTTCTTCGAAAATAATGGTTTGAAAGAAGAAAATACCTTTGTGGAAAACCCACATCGGAAATAAGGTTAATAAAATATGGCCATAATAAGAGGGAAAGGGAAATGAAAAGGCCACCACTAAATTATGATCTCGATTAAGAGTACATTGGTGGCAATTAGAGACATATAATTGGAGGAAAAAAGTAAATATGTGTATGGCGTGATTGAGGTCATCAATCACAAACAAGTGTAAAATTGAGGGCCTCAACGCCTTCAATCTATGGTGATTTAAAATGTCATCAGTTCAATAAAACATAAGGTACTAGGATCACACATTTTCTTAATATCCCTTTCCTAAAGTTTAAGAATTAATTTATTCATAGAATAAGAGAGAGGTATATATATATATATATATACGTGACAAGTAGAGTTTCAACCTTCAGCTAATTTTTAACACAAACTCAGCTTTCCCTCAAAAAGATAATAGAACTAAGAAAATATTATATTTATCCTAATCAAACAGGGTTCCAAATATTAACAAATACCATTTAGATTAGAAAAAGTATTTTTTAATAACCAAGGAATTCTTGTTGGCTAGTGTTAGGTAATAAAGGCCAGTCGCACTATGGTTGTGCGTTGGATTCCTCCAGCTTTGTCCAACGTGACAGGTTATCCCCCAACCTGTAGGTTATCATTTATCCTAAAACTATTGTATTATAATATTACAAAAAACAATATTCATAAATGTTTTAACATTAAAAAATACCATCCAAATTACAACTTAATCCATTCCAATATTTATAGTTATTCAAAATACCTCTGTCCAAACATTCTCTAGAAGGTCTCTAAATTCAAAAATCAATTGTAACATCAGATTCCCCAAACAAAGTAAAATTTATCTAATTATAACATACTAAAAATATGATTACCTTCATCATATTAAATCCTTAATGAAAAAACAAATACTGCAGTATAATCCTTATATATATCACATTATTCTTATAACCATAATATAATCCTTGAGACTAAAATCACCAATACATTAATTATTCCACTTCAACTATTGTAACAGCATAAGATTGGTCTTGATCCCTTGGCCTTTTCTAAGGTATGTTTCCCTGATACTTAGGAAATTAATTTTCATAATACCCTATTTCCCTACAATTTTAGCATTCAACATTTATAGCCTCTTTCTTTCCCTTGCAATCATGAGCCTGGTGACCTTTTTCTCCACATTTATAAAAAATTCCCATTCCTTTTAGGCAAGTACCAGGGTGATTCTTCCCACAATTATGGCATAATGTAAAATCCTTCTTTCTCTTTTTCCCTTTATCTGTCTCTTGTTCTACCATTCTCTTCTTCTTTTTCTTTACGTTATTGTCATAAGATTTAGATAATTTCTTTTTTGTCTTGATAGAACACGATACTATATCTTCTTACGTTGAGAATGATTGTGATACTAAAGCTCTCCGGAGAAATGGATTTAACCCATCAAAGAAACGATCAAACTTAATTCTTGATTTATATATATAATCTGTAGCATACCTCGCTAACCTTGTAAATTTTACCTCATACTTTGCGACATTCTCTTCCTCCTTTTGTCTCAGACTAATAATTTTCCTTTCCATATATGATCGATGGTCATGAGGAAAGTATTTTTCTATGAAAATATCTTTGAACTGCCTCCATTCTATATTTGATACTTCATTATCTTCCAACATGTTTTGGATCAATGACCACCATTGATCAGCATCTCTAGTGAGGTGGAAAACTGCAATGATAACCTTTTCCCTTTCACTACTCCCCAAGGCATGGAATATTTTCTCTAAGGAATTTATCCATTTCTCAGCTAATAAGATATTTTTACTCCCATTGAATGTTGGTGTTTATTGCCTCATGAAACGGTCTGACATTGATCCTCCACATTGTAGATCTGTGTGCTCTATATGAGTAATGTTATTATTCATAACCTCAGTGAGTTTCCCCAGTATGGTGATATGTTGATCAGCACCAGTTGTATCACCAGCTCCACTATAATTATCTTGAGTAGGAGGGAAATCCCTACATAGAGTGCGTGCATTGATACGGTTTCCATTTCTTCTACTAGGAACCATTTATAAACAATTGCATAAACTAGATCAGTTTATGAATCAAAATACATAATTTCATAATTGTAAAACACATAAAATAAATTGAATAGTTTATGGATATAATATATAATCATAAAAATGTTTTCTGTGAGGAATTATATACTCATAATCCCTTCATAATGGTTTGTAAATAAACTGAGAATTATCCTAATCATATCCCCCAGGAGTGACGTAACCAAGAATGCAACAAGGCCTGTTTCCATGCACCAATTCCCGTTTGAGTCTAGCTCAAAGCGGTGTTTTTAGGATTTACCCCTTGGTACATCTGTTCTATAGCTTCCTATACCTGCTCATATCCAGACAGGGTTTTATTACTCGGAAAACTCACAAAATCTCTATAATACCAAAATTATAGGAAGTTTATCTATACTAATCCTCAATGTCTATCTTAGGTCTATGTTCTCTAAGCAGAGTTTTCCTAAATCTAGCTTCCTAGGTTAATACTAAACTGCCTTTGATACCAACTTTATCGCCCCGACCTTAGTTACCCATAGTCGGTGCCTTATTACGTAACATTGGCATGATCTCAAAAGATTAAGTCTCGGAAGACCGATTAGTTTAGTAGCCTTGGAAATAATAGATACATTCATAAATGTTACATTACATCATAAAGTGAAAACTATAATAACATAGTCTCCATAGTCCACACCCATATCCCCTTCAGACTATCCCTGTAGGTCAGTCATAAAATATTTCCTCACATCTTGGGAAAAATAAAACATAGAAAGGGGTGAGTTCAGATGCTCAGTAAGGATAACGATATAGCTGAAACTTTCATAAATAAACATAAACATTTAAGGAAATGTATAACTAAAACACAAGCCTTTTAAATTTGAACTTCAGCATAATATGGAAAAAATAAAATGAAATAATGACATTTACTTATTCACATGGATATTCTACTAGTTGAATAATCACGTCCAATATCAATAACCACTTTCATAATGATAGAATTCATAATGCCAGATTATCATAACCACGTAGCCAAGGCCTCGTGCCAAGACTAAAAATATGATTTTTTCAAGGCCTCGTGCGAAGACACTAGTTTTCCTCATGAGACCTACCGACACATCAAAGAGCTATAGTGGCCTCCACCTGTCACTTATTAAGTCCAATTTATTCCGCATATGAATGGGTTTAAACATATCATAAACCATAACATAATCGTATCACATAAAACATACATAAAGGAAACATAACATTTCCACATTTCAGTCATAATATATCAATACAAAACATTGATATAATAAAACCATTTTCAATACCAAAATAAAATTAAAGTAAAACATGGTATTTATTTTTCATTAAAAAAAGTTATGGCTTGTAGAGGATGCCGAAACACAAATAATGGTCACAGGGCGGAGAAGTCTTGGTCGTCGTATATGTAGGACAAAAACATTCCTTTTTTCGTTTAATAAATAGCATTGTAAAAAAATATTCATTTTGAATAAATGTAAAATTCAAAGGTTTTTATAAACCATATAAAACAATGTTCTGTATAAAATAAAATATGCCTCAATGAAAGGAGATTGAGACGAAGTCCCCTACCTCATGTCTGACTTGACTCGATCGTTCTTTATCCTCATGAATAATAAACTAGAGTTAATTTATACTCTATTAATAACCTTTGTTGAGTTCATTATTCCTTTTATATCACTTATTACCATGTTATGAACATTAGGTAATTATTTATGTTAATAACGGAAGTTTTGTCGATCTTTGGTACTTGAGTCAAAATAAACATTTTATAAATACATGTTGTTCATGTGGTAAAATAGTCTTTATAACCAGAATTATATTCATGATTTATATATCATATATATAATATATATCCAGTATATACATGCATTTATAATATTACAAAACATTTAGAGGTAAGAAATGAAATGCACCGTTCATGGAGACGGTAAGCCGTACGTACGCATGAACGCTACTTTCATTTCTATTTCGAATTTAATGGAATGAAATCATAATGATATAAAGTTATATTATAATTCCAGTATAATACCATATATAATATCATTTAATCAATCCTTTATACATCCTACATATGGCATTAACAATTCAAATCCCTTTGAGGGGGCGGTAGTCCGCACTTCCTAAAATTAAATTATTGTGTTTACCTACAATAGAAATCAAAAAGGAATGTCATAAGTGAGAAATACATAGGAATAAAGAAAATATAAACATAATATATATCATATATAAATATAGTGACATCTTAATGGCCACCATGAGAGGTGTTAAAAGATGATTGAACAATCATCGTTTCGTGAGGCAGCAATTCACCACCCACAGAAACAGTGTGTTCTTTAACCATTAAACGATAGTGTGTGTAAGTGTAAATAAAATACATCTCTTAAAAACATCCTAGTATATTTAAGATACTATTGTTGTTACAAAATAAAGGAATAAATAAAGTTTTTGGGGATGGAGAAGCAAAATAAATCAAAATAACATAAGAGAAGACATTACCGTAAAATCAGGTAACTCTTTTTCATTTGAGTCAAAGGCTTCCTTGGGAAGACTTCTACCCAAATTGAGGCTTCTTGGAGTAATATAGGGAAGTTGATAGAGTATTTGGGTAGAGGTTGGCCAAGCCAAATGGATTTGATTGTGTGAATAAGGTGGTAGTGGTGGGGGCCTTTTATAAGAGGTGAGGAGGGGCACTCTTGGAAAGTCACTAAATGGTACATTATTATGAAATGATTTACGGATTTTAAATGTCCCACAATGATATATTCCGAGGATAAGGTGATAAGGGTTCTAAATCCACTCATACAATAGGCTTTAGGCAAGTGTATGTCTAATATTTCACCTTATCTTTTCATTTTATTAAAATCGTTCATTAATGAGGTAATCGTTGCATCACCATGCTGTGATAAATAAATTTGTTTATTTAATTCCTAAAAATTATAAAAAAAATACCATGATGTAGGAAATATTTTTATATTTCCAAGGAATATTTATAGTCGAAAATTTAACTTAAATAACCCCACGCAATAATTTTTTTAGTAAAATAACACATGTTTGGGACAATTTTATTTTTTACTTTAAATAAAAAGTTATTAATGTCATTTTCTTACCCAAGTGGCTCCATGGGGTCCCAAAGTTGACCCATTGATTTTATTTGTCGTCCATGACTCATCCAATAATGGTAGGATAAGTGTAAAGGTAATTTAATATTATTATAACATTATATTTTCCTTAAATTACACTAATTACCTTTAATCGTGATTAATAAAACATAAAAGTTACTATTCACCAAAAATTATTTTCATCTCATTGAACCACATTTTTCTTCCTAATGAAAACCATGTATGTCCGAATTTTGAAATTCAATACACAGAAGTGGTAATGTTTCATTTACATGAAAAATTAGGTTTTAAACTAGCACTTAGTGGTTTCACTATTCATCAAAAATTGATGTTTTTCAGAAAAATACAAAAAAATTCACCCTATGATATAATTGATATTCTGAATTCAAAAATGATATCTATTTTACAAAATTACAAACATATAAGTTGCATTAATTAATTTTATATTTAATTCCCGTTGTCAAAACAAATAGTGTGGTTTTAAGAAACAATATCAATCAAAAGATTGACAATTGTTTATGTCCAATTTCAAAGTGAAATTAATTCTAATGACCACCATTGGATAAAATAGTAAAATTATATTTTAATTATTATTTAAAACAACTCAATAGTATAATTTATCACTATAAATTATTTTGATTAAAAATGTTGTTTTTATGTATTGTTCACTATTCATGGAAAATTGGAAGTTCTCAGAAAATACCAAAAATTCAACATAGGCTAATTTCGATATTCCGAATCCAGAAATGAATTGCATTCTGAAATATTAAATTTATATAATTTCAAAAAGTGGGTATTAATATTCATATTGGCTATTTTGATTGGTCGCGGTGTGTTAGAATCTCAAACTTGCGTACAATGCAAGCTATTGAATTATTGAAAGAGAAGCGTACCGTGGATGTTTGGGTGTTACAGAGTGGGATTTGATAGTCCATAATGAGGAACTATTTTATTTCATCATTGTCATGGATTGAATAGTGCACTTCCAAGTGCATATAGGTTGTTATAGGTGGTGGGGGAGTTTCATGGAACCTGATGGGAGTCCTTTGGTATTTATTGGGGAATGGTATCCTCATTCTGGTTGTGCTACACCTCCAATCCTAGAGCTAGGAAATATAATATTTTAGTTATATTAGGTTATATTGGAGGAGGATGGTGGTTCTCCTGAGGGTGGACTACCTTGGGTAGTGGATGAGTTCCCTAAGGTATTTCCAGATGCCTTTTTTGGATTACAATTAGAGCAGGACATGGATTTATCAATGGATTTGGCACCAAGAACACAATTGATATCTCTTCCCCTGTATCGCATGACCCCCACTAAGATGTTGGAATTAAATATTGAACATGATGATTTTGAATCCAAAGGGTACATTTTCCTAAGAATCTCTCCTTGGGCCACTCCTGTTTTATTCACAAAGAAGGACAACATATTCTTCCAGTTTTTCATTGATTACTAGAAGCTAAATAAGTAAACTATAAAGAATAAATACCCTCTTCCCCCAATTAATGACTTGTTTAATCAACTAATGGGGTAAAAGTTATTTTCCAAGAGAGATTTTCATTCGGGTTATTAGCAAGTTAAGGTGAGAGAGGTGGACATCCTGAAGATGGATTTCTAAAGAATTCACGACCACTTTGAGTATTTGGTCACGCCTTTCGGGTTGAACAATGCTCTATCAGTTTTTATAGAACACATGAATAGGGTGTTCCACCAATATCTCATGTCTTGTATTTTGGTATTTTTGGATGAATTCATAGTTTATTATGGATCTGATAATGAGCATGTGCATCCATTGTGAATTTCTTTGGTCAATCTGTGGGATCACTGTCTATATGCCATGCTTCTGAAGTGCACCTTCTAAATCAGGGATGTGATGTTTTTTAGTCATTTGATTATAGAGAAAGGGGTTTTGGTGGACCCCCGGAATATAATGATAGTTATGTCATTAGAGAATCCAAATAATGTATTCGAGATCCAGAGTTTTATCACATGAAAGGTTATTATAGATGGATTGTTCCAGATTTCTCTTGACTTTTCTCGTCCTTGATTGCACTCACTGTAAAAGGGGTGAAGTTTGAGTGGATACCAGAGTGGAAAACATCCTTTGAGGAGATAAAGAGGTGGTTGACTACTACACGAGTGTTGATATTTCTAGTGTCTGGGAAGGGCTATGTGATTTATTGAAATTCTACAGGTATGGGTCTTGGGTGTGTGCTTATGCAGCTTGGTCAAGTGGTAGCGCATGGATCCCATGAACTATGACCACATGAAATTAATTACCCGACCCATTACATATAATTGGTAGTTGTTATGAATTCCCTAAAGACTTGGAGACATTATCTTTTGGGGGATAAATTTATGGTCTACTCTGACCATAAAATTTTAGCCAACATTTTCTCCATGAAAGATTTGAACTTGAAGCAATTCCACCGGATCAATTATTTTTAAAAATTGAACTTTTATTTTATCTATACCCTATGAATGTGTAATGTGGTGGCATATTCCTTGAGAAGAAATGTGACAGTGCGGTCTTTGGTAAAGTCTAGTAATGAGTGGACCATGATGGGACTCTTTTTCTTAAATGCATTTGGAGACCAAGGAGAATAGTGGGGGTGAATTCTAGGTGATCATTCAGCGAAAACCATTCATTCTAGAGTTGATTATACAAGAATATCCCGATGATGAGCTATGTCAGCATTCTATGTAGTTTATTCATGGTGGGGAGACATCTTCTGATTGTTCTTCATCTCCTGAGAGAGTCTTGTGCTTTAAGGGTCGTTCTATTGTAACAACATGAACTTTTATGAATAAAATTCCATTTTTAATATCTTTTGGATATAGAAAACACATGAACAATTTTTTTTATTTTTTTAAACAACATTTAAGTTTCATTATCATTGATAATATTGATATTGAATTGGAATCACGCAATTGATGTAAATATAAGGTAAAAAATACTTTCGACAAAGAAAATGGAGAGGATGGACTCATCCTGTAGACTTAGGCTATATGAAGATCATTTGTTAGGGCTCTAAAAGAAGGTATAATCACTAGGACTTTTTCTTCACTAAGACCAATATGATCCTCAACACGTTAATCATGAATAGAATCACCTATAGGACAAGTTCAAGTTAATAGAGATTACCACCTGGGAAATGTTATCGGAGTCGCCCCAATATTCTATCACTATCACACACCTTACCCTTAGGTCATATGTAGGTATTTTATGGGGTTATATAACAAGGTATTAGTTACTTATTTTTTACCCCTTTCTATAAAAAAATTTCTTTTTCCATCAATTCCCATATGAAAATATTCTTTCTTAAAAAATGATGAATTTGAGAAACTGATTCTTTGAATTAAAATGGTACTCTCGAGAAATATATATATTATTATATTAAAGTACGGTTTTTATTAATAATACTATAAAAACAATTCTTATAAATTATTTTTATATCAGTTCCTTTTCTATTAATGATTAGGTAATCTATTTGATAAGAGTTATATTTTTTAAATGATAAATCCAAAAGTGCATTGTTAATGAATTTATTTTAAGGAATCAATGATATTTTGAAATAATTAATATTTTGATAAAATATTATTATCAAACTAGATTTATGAATAATAAATGACTATATAATTTTTATGAAGTCAAATGTAAATTTTATTATGGTTTGAATATTGTTTTTGTGAAAACTAGTGAATTTTCAATAAATGTCAGTTTTAATTTTAAAAGTTAAAATTATCATTTTTAGAAAATTATATAGATGAAATGAATATTATTTTTGGAATAAATATGTCAAAATTATCCAATGGTGAAATTTTCAAAATTTTCTGAGATAGTAAATTTTTTTGATAAAAATTAAATACCAAATTAATATATAATGAGTTTTATGACATCATAATGACCCCAAAATGATGTAATAAATTCTATAATGGGTATTATAGTCCAAATATTTTTTTTCAAATTAAAATAATTTAGTTTTATATTTTTTTCATTTATTTTATAAATCCATAGTTAATCATCAAAAATGTATAACATATTTTATGATTTTAAATTCATTTCTTTAATAATGCTACTCACCTCAATATAAGAAAGACTAATATTTTAATATGTTCGGCCCTTGTACTTATAAAATATTTTATACCACTCCCCTTTGGCAGAAATTATGAGAAAAACCCATGGGTTGGTTTGAGGTTTTGAATATTTTATTGTGTAGTTTCCAAAACCTAAATAATAAAGAATACCCCTTCTTTCCAATATAAACCCACCTAATATCGCAGTCCTCTATACTCAAACCATTTAGAGAATGTCTACACTCTGCTATACACTCCCAAGAGTCTTCCCAAGTTTCACCAATCTTCCAAGAAGCCTCTATAAAGCCTCTCCCAAACCTTTGGAATCACACATCCAAGTAAGGGATACTCTCATTCCTCTCTTCCTTTCAATCCAAGAACCTTGTTATAAATTTGTCGTCTTATTTTCAATTATTTATATTTTAAACATTTTAAATAAAATTAGCTAATGTAAATTTTATTTTATTTCAAGAAGGTATCATTTATCCTCCCCCATTTGGACACATACTTAAGCTGTTACTACGCTGAAATTCCATAAGGGATTTTACTCTTCTCATTTCCATTGAAGTTACTATTTTCCATTATGCTTCTTAAGTTCCTTATTTTTATGTTGGGATATAAGGTTCCATGACCACCATATGGTCCATTAGATGTATATATTATGATATCTTACATTCACTCTCATCAATCCCCCCTACGATCCTTTAATCACACCCTTTGCTATGCCAAAATTCTATAAGGGATCTTCCACCCTCATATTTTATCAAGAATTGCATTCATGTTATGTCTTTTTATTTTACTGTTTACATATATTGAGAAACATTATCAAATATATCTATTTATTTCCTTTTTATGTCTAAATTATAATACCCCTTCCACTCTCCTTTATCCCTCCAATTATTCTTTATGTACACCTGTTTCCATGCCAAAATTTGTAAGAGTTATTTTATTTCTCCTTTTTCTTCAAGATTATCTTTTATATTACCCCTTCTATTTCCAAATTTCTTATGTTGGGAAATTTATTTATATGACCCCCTTCCTTTACATTTCATGTATATAGGATGAAATACACCTTTCTCTCTCATCAACCATTTTGATGATTTTTTATGTCATAGTATTTGGCTTCCAAATTTGCACTGAGATTTTCCATGCCAAAATCATCATGTAGTGAAAACCATTCCCATTTCCCTATAAAGGGTATTAAAAATTATTCACATATACTTATTGATTATAAAATTTCATGTATTTATTCCACATTCCTTTATCATGGAATAAATGATTATGTTGAATGAATCCATGTTATGAGATCTATGTGCACACTTAAGCATGAGATCGAAATGTTTATGAAGGGTGCACACTGATAGTACTCCAATGCATTGGTTAATGTTTAGTATCATGATACAATATGTGAAATTAGGGTTTAATAATTCGAATTCTTGTACAATGAGGGTTTAATCATTTTAATTCATGAGCAATTAGGGTTTACTCATGCTAAACCATGTGCAATGAGCCTTGGCTCAAGCTAAGACCATGTTTTATGTTGTCACTTTTCCATGCTATGATAACCATGCGATATCATGAATTTATGTTCATGTTTACATTGTGATCAATTTATATTCCTATTTTATAACATGTATTGTTTTATTCTTGTTATGCCTTATTTAATCCCTTTCCATGATTTATAGATCACTATTTTCTTATGAATGTCTTCAGGTTATCCAATGCTATGCTAAGTACAATGGAATGTGGTGGTAATATAAATGAATTTTTCAATAAAGATTTTGTATTTTATTTATTAATTTGTCTTGTAATATTAATATTCCACAAATAAAATATACTTCTTGATCTTCTGGGTTGTATTAAGTAAATGTTTATATAATGAATCCTGTTTAAATATTTAATAATGGGTAGGGTTATTATAGTTTGTATCAGAGGATAGGTTTGGTTATTTTTTTGATTAGTATTAGAAAACCCTACTGAAGGCCTTATGGATAAGACTATGGTTAATAAAAACATCCCAAAATTTAGGTGAGTATAGAGTAAGTGGTTTATCAAAAAAAAAAATACATTACTGTGTGGATACGAATAAGAAGAGGTGGAGCTAGCACATATGTATCTAGAGGTAAAACCCGAGAAATCTTCTTTTAGATAGAGTAGAATGAGAACTAGTGCATGAAAATGGGCCTTTCTACGCTGTTGGTTCGTCACTCTTGGGGGATATGCATTGATAAATTAATAAGATTATTATGTACCATTATTATGGGAATAAAAAACACCCCTCAGAATATATGTTGGATAATAGATTATGGATAACTTATATTGAAGCCTATAAATTCATAAGTTAAAGCAATCAATGTAATTTATAAGTTATCCCTTTATGTAATTATATTTCTCTTTATGTGTTAAATAGTTTAAAATACTAATCCCAGATTTTCCTTTTATTCTAGTTAATGGACTGTAATAGGAGGAATAAAGTTAACAACCGATGCAATGGGTAATGTGATGAATTTCTCAATGAGATTCCCAATTAAATGAGAACTCAAGTAGGACATATCGTGATTCTTCAAAAATAGCTATCAAAAAAAATTATCAATTTGTAATTTTTTAAATTCCAAAAGACATCAAGGATGAGGAATATGACATCTCATGAAAGTCCATTAGATAAAGGTGATAAGGGAAACAACACACAATTCCCTTTCACGCAACATGTTAGGAAAGAGGCACCAAGGGAAATTTTACAATGTGACAAGGAGATGATTTAAGTGTGGAAAGGAAGGGATCAATGCATACAATTTCCAAGAAAGCTTGGATAATGTGATGCATGGAAACAACATTCCATACAAGGCATATTACTTAGTTCTATGTCATAAATGTGGAGAAGTCATGCATTATCTAAGACAATGCTCTATTATAAGGGATGGGAAGCCTGATGAGCATCAACAATCTCCAAGATCCAGGGATCAAGAGAAGTCCAATGATAATATGGATAATCATGAATGAATTAAATGTAACCAATAATTCAAATTTGTGTATGTTGTTGTGTATTTTAATTCATGTCCTATTAGCATATCTTTTATGTTTTCTAAGAACATTGAGTCCCCTATAGAAATCAAATTAAATCATTATGGAAAAACTTTTATAAGTGTTTTATCACATATTGAAGTTTGTAGAAATGTTCTTATTTAGTATATTATCAGTCACCCTTTTGTGGAATTTGAGGGAAAATGAAAAATTGACTGCTTACATCTCAAGGAAGTAGAAAGTTCACAAGCATAACTATCCAACACATGATCTGGAGTTGGTTGTAGTAGTCTTCACTTTGAAATTTTGGGGATATTACCTCATTGGGGAAATGGTTAAAATATATACGGATCACAAAATCCTTAAGTATACATTCACACAGAAAGAGTTAAAAATGAACCAGCAAAGATGGTTAGTGATGATAAAAGACAATGACTGCTCAATTCACTACATTATGTGGAAGATGAATAAAGTGGAAGACGATCTAAGTAGAAAGGATCCAACAACTCATTCATTAATATGAATTGAGAATGATCCAATCTTCTTATAATTGAATAGTTTGTACATGGGAATTACTAAGGAAGAAACCTCATTAATCCTTCCACAAATGAATGCTTAACCATCTCTTTTGGAGATGTTAAAGGATGATCCGATGGATGATGATTGAATTTAGAAGAAAGTGGAAACTATTAGAAAAGGTAAATCCTCAGAGTTCATTGTTAATGAAGAAGGAATTTTGAGATTTGGGTCATGACTATGTATTCCATAAAATCCGGAGTTAAAGAAAGATATTTCGGTTGATGTAGATACATAGAATTTCTCCACTCACCCTGGAAACACAAAAATGTATTGAGATCTTTCAGAGCATTTTTTTGGGATAACATTAAGATAGAGATCACTCAGTATACATCAATGTTCTTGGTATATGAGAAAGTGAAGTATGAGAGGCAGAATTCTAAGGGGATGATGCAACCATTACCCATACCAACATGGAAATGAGAGAACATCACTATTTTCTTTGTCACCATACATCCAAAGACACCCAAAGGAAACAATGATTTATGGGTTATTTTGGATCATATTAAAAATATTCCACACTTCATTTTAATTTGGGTGAAATTATCATTGGATCAACTAGCTTGGATATACATCATAGAAATGGTAAGGGTGCATGGAGTACCACTATCTATTGTATCCGATTGAGATCCAATATTCACCTATATTTTTTGGAATAGACTCCAACACACTATGAATACTGAGCTAAAATTCAGCATGGATTACCATCCTAAAACTAATGGCCAATATGAATGGAAAATCCATATACATGAGGACATGTTGAGGTCTTTCTCAATGGACTTCAAAGGCAGATAGGACCAATATCATTTGTTTTTGGAGTTCTATTACAATAATACTTTCTACTCAATCATACAATTGGATCCTTATGAAGACCTTTATGGGAAGAGGTGTAGAACACCAATATGTTGGGATAGAGTTGGGGAATCAAAACTTATAGGTATATAAATGGTTGATGAAATAAAATATATGGTTAATACCATCCAACAATAATTCAAATATACTCAGAGTTGACAAAAGGGTTATGATAACAACTTTCAATAAGACATATGTTTTGAAGTTGGAGACATGGTATTCCTCCAAATATCACCATGTAATAGAGTTATGAGATTTGGGAAGAAGGGAAATCTTAGTAGAAGGTACATAAACCCTTTTTGAATTCATTGATGATATCAAACCAGTGGCCTATCGACTGGAACTCCCACCAAACCATTATCAAATAGATGACGTAGTCCATGTATCACTCTTGAGGAAGTACATTCCTAACCCATCGCATGTACTCAATCTATAGGTGGTACCATTCGAAAGTAAACTCTCCTATGTAGAGATTCCTTAGAAGATCATAGACCATAGAGGAAATGTTATACTAAATAAGATGATTCCCCTAATCAAGCTATTGTGGTGAACCCACAAGTTTAAAGAAGCAATGAGGGAACTCGAGGAAGTGACATGGAAAAGCTACCCTCACCTGTTTCAGTGCGGGAAAAGGAAATTCTGAGGGTGAAATTTTATATGTGTGAATGTTGTAACAACCCAATATTTTATGGATAAAATTACATTTCTTTTAATATCTTATTGATATCGAAAACACATGACGCTTTTTTTATTTTTTATAAATGAATGTTAGGTATCATTTCCATTGATATTATAGCTGCTGAATAGTGATCACATGACTCATATAAATATAAGTTAAAAAAACATTTCGACATAGACACCGGAGAAGATGACCTCATCGAGTAGACTCAGGCCATACAAAGATCAATTTTCAGAGCCTGGAAAGGAGGCAACATCATTGGGATTTGCTATTTTATAATACCTAGCCATGAATTGACTTGATAATGTTGAATGGAATCGCCTACGAGAGATGTTAAAGTTAATAGAGATTACCACCTAGGCGATGTTATCTAAGCCGCCACAAGAGTCTGTCACCATCACACACCTTACCCTTAGGTCCTATGTGGGTTTTTTAAGGGGTTATGTAACAATGTATTAGATACTTATATTGTAATCACTTTCTAAGAATAAATGTCTTATTCCATTGATTCCTTTATGAGAATAGTCTCTCTTAAAAAATGATGAATTTGATAAATTGATTTCTTCATTAAAAATTGAACATTTGAGAAATATATACATTATTATATTAAACTAAGGTTTTTATTAATAATAATATAAATGATCTTATAAATGATGACTATATTAGTCTCTGCGCTATAAATTATTAGGAAATCTGTTAGATAAACATTAAATTTTTTATAAGAGAAAACAGAAAGAGTATTTTTACAGATTTTATTTTATGGAATCAATGAATTTTTGATATAATAGATATTTTAATAAAATATTACAATCAAATTACTTTTATTAGAAATAAAGGAATATAAAATTTTTATGAAGTCAAATGTTTTTTATTACGGTTTGAAAACTATTTTTGTCAAAACCTGTGAATTTTCAATAAATGTTGTTTTTCATTTTAAAACTGAAAATTCACATATCTAGAAAATTATTTAGATAAAATGAATATTATTTTTGGAATCAGGATGTTGAAATTATCAAATAGGGATTTTATCATAATTTTCCGAGATAGTTGATATTTTGGATAATAATGAAATACCTAATAAATATATAATATGTTTAAT
This sequence comes from Viscum album, assembly GCA_963277665.1. Classification (NCBI taxonomy): domain Eukaryota; kingdom Viridiplantae; phylum Streptophyta; class Magnoliopsida; order Santalales; family Viscaceae; genus Viscum; species Viscum album. The sequence continues at coordinate 786,140,741 of OY728146.1, read as the reverse complement.
AACATCATAATGAACCCAAAATGATGTAATAAATATTATAACTAGTATTATCTAACCAATATATGTTTTACCATTAAAATAATGTAATTTTATATTTGTTTTATATATTTTATAAAGCCTTAGTGAATCCTCCAAAATGTATAATATATTTTCTGATTTTAAATTCATTTGTTTAATAATGCAACTCACACCCACATAATCAAAAATAATATTTTAATATTTTATTCCCTTAGAAACATAAAATATTGTATACCCCTCCACTTAGGAATAAACGATGGGAAAAAACAATGGGATGGTTTGTGGGTTTGAATATTTTAGTGTGTAGTGTCGAAAACCTAAATAATAAAGAATTCCCTTTCTTTTCCAATATAAAAAACCGAATCTCCAATTACTCTGAAGTAAAACGATTTGTATCTTTTCTACAATCTTATATACACTCCCTAGAGTCTTTCCAAGGCTCATTAATCCCTTAATATTCCTCTCTCAAGCCTGTCCCATGCCTTTGGAATCACATATCGAAGTAAGGGATCATATCCTTCCTCTATTCCTTTCAATCCAAGAGACTTGTTTGAAATTATATTTTATAATTTCAATTGATTATATTTTCATCCTTTTATAATCATTTAACAACATTAAATTTGATGTTATTTCAAGGAGGGAACATTTATCCTCCCCCATTTGGACCATTACCTAATATGTTACTATGCCAAAATACCATCAGAGATTTCACTCTTCTCATTTCCATTCATGCTACTATTTTACTTTATGTTTCTTAAGTTCCATATTTATATGTTGGGTTATGATGTTCGCAAACCCCCATACTATATTTACCTAACCCCAGAAGCCCAGAGTCGGTGCATTATTATCTATCATTGGCATGATCACAAAAGATCATGTCTCGAAAGATAGATTAGTTTAGAAGCCTTGTAAGTACAAGATACATTCATAAGGTTTACATTACATCATAAAATGAAAAACTACAACAACATTGTTTCCATATACAAAACTGAGATCCCATAGACTATTCCTTTAGGTCAGTAATAATATACATCTTTGCATCCTAGGGAAAATAAAACATTGAAATGGGTGAACATAGATGCGCAGTAAGAATAACAATACAACAGAAGCTTTCATAAATAAGCATAAAAATTTAAGGCAATTCATAAAACTAAAACAAAAGCCTTATAAAATTGATCTTCAGAATAATATGAAAATATAAAATCAAAATAATTCCATTTAATTACTCACATGGATATTCTACTAGTCAAGTAATCACAAGAAATATCAATTACCACTTTCATAATGATTGAATGCATAATTCCAGACTACATAACCACATATTCATGGCTTTGTTCCAAGACTAAAACTAGGATTTTTTAAGGCCTTGTAACAAGACACTAGATTGTCTCATTAGACCTATCGATGCATCGGGGAGCTATAACGGGCTCCACCCATCACTTACTAAGCCTAATGAATTCCTCATATGAAAACGTTTAAACATAACATAAACATTCGTATTAAAACTAGCATAAGGAATGTCAATATGTTATCCTTAAACCATGAATGGTGTAATAATAACACATCCATAGTCAAACATATCATAGAACCTTCAATACAATATGGATGTTTTTTATCATAATTAATCAACTTCAAATAAGCGTAAAATCCATCAAATTTTCTAGACATATATGAAATAAAAACCATTTTTTACAGAAATATGGATTTCTATTTTGAAATAATTTTAGGAAATGTTTAATTTGGAAATATTCTTATAATCTTGTATGGGAAGCTTCAACGATGTTATAATGGTGGAAAATAGCTCCACCCGCCATATAAGTTAAAAAAATACATTCTTAACTTAATTATGTGTAAAAGGTTATAATGAACATTGTTTGGAAAATGATGGAAAGTTTCCTTTATAATAATCTTATAAAATTCAAACAAGGGTATAAATGACTTTAACCCATAGTCTAAAAAATTGTATGAATGTTTTGTAGTACATTTTTAAGAAACATGGATGTGGATGATAAAGAGGTCCCAGTAGATAATTACGTAAAAACAACCTCAGATAATGAAGAGATTGTAGAATTAACCATTACATTGTACTTTTACATTCTCGAGGGTAGTTTAACCTCTTGTGTAATGGTGAAATAATTGTTATTAAATTATACGAGAATAATATACATTAACATGATATCATATATGAACTTTTAACATAACTTTGTTAATAATATCGTAGTATTATTGTCGTTTCGGGTGTTAACTGAGTCGTTTTAATTTATACGATTTGTTACATAAGTAATGTTTGTTATGGATAGGATGTTTATTATTTATATTCATAAATATATTAAGTCTTTAAAATTTATTTTTAATCATTTAATGAAAATTAGTCTTGAATGTATATGATGAGGAATGAATCTCATCGCGTTCGTGTAGACGGTAATCCGTATGTACACTCGAGCGACAGTATCATTCTTTTGATATTAAAATAACATATAATTTGTTGGGAAAAAATCCCTCAAGGTATCATTGAAGCATTTTTTAGGTGATTGTGTTTGTTGACAAAGTGGACATCTGAGTAGTGGCTATTGGCAAAGAAAAACAATGACATACAAATTTGTTGACAAAGAGGATTTCATGGAGGAATGTCGAGTTCATGAGCTGAGGTCAATGATCAATGATTGATTCAAGAACGTCGATAAAAGGAATGGATGATCTGGAGGTGGTACAAAAGAACAGATACAAGGTGGTGCCGTTATCCAGTGTTTGCCAAATTTTAGGTCCTGAAAATCAGCAAATGAAGAAAAGTGTTTTTGGCAAAAGGGCTTGCACGCCGAGGACTTGGAGTATATGAAACTTGCGCGCCATATTTTTTTCAAGATAATAAGATCACAATATGGCTAAGGAAAAAGGTTCGCGCATGTTTGGGAGTGGGTCGCGCAAGTGCCTAAAATGACAGGGGACTTGCGCGCCAAAACTGGGTCGCGCAGGTGACTTGCGCGCCATCGCGCAGGGTGGTCAGATTGCCTATAAATACTGGACCACCCCTCCTCATTCTCAACGGAGTTCAACACTTTGAGAATTCAGAGCTCCCGTCGCGCAGGTGTGCTGGTCACACAAGTGGTGAGTGTGGGTCGCGCAGGTGAATTTGCGTGCCAGTAGTTGAAGTTGTGCGCCGGTGTTGGAAGTTGCGCGCTGGTTGGCAGTTGCGCGCCAATATTGGTTTGGGAGTTAAAGGAAGAGAGTCGTGCAAGTTTGGAGTTGAGGAAGATTGTGACGCGCAAGTGTTTGAGGTGAACTTGCACGCCCGTTGTGACTTGTGCGCCGATACTTGCGCGTCGAAATTGACTTGCGCGCCAAGTATGTGTTTGTTCCAATAGTGATTCTCAGACTGCGTGGAAGCTGGTACGTTGCCCGATACCTTCGGTGAAATGAGATATTAATCTATGGGTGAAAGATGTAAATCAACAGAGCATCTACACACAGAGGAATATGCATTCATTAATTCAAATGAAGAGACCTACAGGTCTATAAACTGTTAGTGGATTCTTCCCAAGAGCAGTGAGCTTAGGAAGAGGAAGTAGGTGATCCAATCCACCGGCAGTGAGCCAGAGAGAGAGAAACCGGGAGTGACCCTTGGGAAAGTAGTGAGCTGACCCTAAACTTGTAAAGGAAGTGAGTCTGAGCTTAGAAGTGATCTAGCCCGAACCTTGTAATACACAACTAGTGAATATTAGTGGAATTTGGTACGACCGACAACTTGTCGGAGTATGCTCTTTCGACATAGCCCTTTACGGTGAAGCAAGTAAAATTGCTATGTCCTGGGCATACTTCGCTTTCTATTTACTTTGTGCAATAGGAAAAAGAGAGAATAGAGTTTTTCTCAACAGTGAAACAAGATCAGAACGGGTATTAATTTTAAATTAGTCATACCCTGATTCACCCCCCCTCTCAGGGTATTCAGCCTTGTGGACCTAACAGTTGGTATCAGAGGGAAGGTTGAAAGTTGTTCTTCTCTCAATGGAGGTCACCAATCATAAAGGAATTCCGATCTTCGATGGATATAATTTTCAGATATGGAAGAATCAGATGCAACACTATTTCTGATCTTTGGAAATGGATGTGTTTTCAGAATCTATTCATGGTATCACAACTGATATTAATAGTGGTGCTTTATCAGAAGCTGAGCATAGAGAGTTGGATGATGATTCCAAAGCAATCAATGCCTTAGGGGGATCCCTTTCCAATCCCATCTACATGAAGGTGATTTCATGAAAAACATCACATGCCATGTGGGAAAAGCTTTTGAATATATATGAAGGGGACACAAAAATCAGAGAGGCAAAGCTGCAGGTGTTGTGGAACAAATATGAAGATCTGAAAATGAACCCGAATGAGTTTGTTGATGCATTCTTTGATAGGGTAAACATTGTTGTGGAAGATATGCGAGGTCTTGTAGAAGTCATTGAAGACATAAAGATTGAAAAGAGCATCTTGAGGAAACTTCCACCTTGGTTCAATCTGAAAGTTTCAGTACTAGAAGATAAATATCCAAAAGAGCTGACATTGGACAATTTGCACAGTACCATGGTTGCATATGAAACGAGGAACGATGATAATGAGGCTGTGGAAAAGGGGAAGTCTAAAGAGGTGTCATTTAAGGCCATGAAGAATCTCACCATTGAAGATTCTAATGAAGAAGAAGAGACAGATGAGGTGATGTCATTCCTTTCTTCATATCTACAAAGAGGAAGAGGAATGTTTAAAGGTAAACTTCCACTAGCATGCTTTAGATGTGGAAAGGTTGGTCATCTTACAGCAAGATGCCCCATGAAGTTTCAAGATGATGATGATGATGATGAAGTTGAAATTCCTAAGAAGAAGACTTCAGATTTTTTTAAAGGGAAGAAGCAATTCAAGAGAAATTTTATCAAGAAAAAGAATCTTCTTTCACAAGAATTTGAAAGCTCAGATGGGTATAAGGATGAAGTAGTTGAGGAAATTGAAAACTGCAGAGATCTTGGGGTAAATGCCTTGGTGGAAATTGTTGGTAGTTCTCAGAAAGGAGAAGAAGCTGATGTTATAGAAGAAGAAGAAATTGAATGGATAGTTGATATGGAAGCTGAATTAGAAGCGGCTCTTGAGGTGATAGATGTTTGGAGAGCCAAAATGAAGAAAGCCAATAAAGTGGTTCGTGATGCCATACTCTATATGCAACAACAGGATGAAGAAAAGTCTGAGCTGTTAGAAGAAATTGAAAGACCAAAATCCTCAACACCAGAGAGCTCAGAAAATATTGTTGAGTATAAGCTTAAAATTGAGGAACAAAAGAAGGAAATTGATTGTTTGACTAACACAGGAATGGAGCAGGTTATACATATCAAAGAGATTGAAGAAGAAGTGGTTATTCTGTGACAAAAAATTAAGGATCAAGAAAAAATCTTGACCCCCAATGTGATATCAGAAAATCAGGCCATACAGAAGACAGAGAAGATGAAAGCGGATCCTAGTAGTTAAGTAAGAAAGAAGCCGCAATTGAGCTCAGAAGTTAAGGCTGATTCATGTCTTAATCAGAAACAAAAATCTGTGGCAGTTGAAGTCAGACAGCAAGAACCCGTCCCAAGATTGAAGGTGGATTTGGGCACAAAGCAGAATCAGAATATTCAAAGATCCCAAGGGGAAACTCATAGTGTTGCAATACTGGAAAAGTAGGCTATACCAACGGTATATAACCGTTTCTATAGGCTGGAAAACCGTTGGTATAGGGTATACCAATGGTTTTCCAAACCGTTGGCCAGTAAGGCGTGGGGAAAGCCCTTTACCAACAGTTTCATTTAAACAGTTGGTATAGGTTCTAACAAATCTGGAAAACAATTTACCAACGGTTCTGAACTGTTGGTATAAGTTTTTCCAGGTATCTGAAAAACAATTTACCAACAGTTCAGAACCGTTGGTATAAGTTTTTACAGATTTCATGAAAAAGCTTTACCAAAGGTTCAGAACCGTTGGTAAATTGTTTCCCAAAACTACTGCACAGAATTACCCTAAAGCCCCCCCAGAAGCTACACCTGCATAAAAAAACAGTGCACAACAGCCCTCAGTATACCCTCCACTATACACCTGCATAAAAAATATCACAAAAGCAACATACAAACTTCAAACAGTATAAAAACACCTAAAATAGCCCAAAAAAACACATGACAACAATCATCCGGTGGTAATTCACCTCACCCATCAAATTCTAATAGGAAGAATAGTTTGATAAATATCTATTAGAGCTGAATAAGACATTCAAATTGACTCAAATCCCATTTTTTTGTGATACTAGGTTTGGGTATGGAATGATTTGTGATTAATTTTTCAATGAACTTGTATTTTTTCTAATAAATGGTGAAAAGATATTTTCTTAGGAGTCTCTTCACTTATGACCCCATGAGTGAAACTACCAAACTCATGAAAAAGAGTCGTTGATGAGTGTAAATTTCAGTTGTATTCACTTAAAATGATTTCCTTTTGAAATAAAAGAGAGACATTGAGTGGTGTAATCCACACCACGCCTCGGATTGAGGCGGAGTTGACTCGTACACATCACAAATGACCCATGGATACATGTCCTAAAGTATCAACAGTATCCGAATGCCTTTGGTCTATTTTCCATATGTCAGTTGTTGTTTTAACTTAAACTGTTTTCCATTTCAAAGAAATGTGAAACACTTTGAGTGGTGCCGGCCACACCACGCCTCGGATTGAGGCAGGGTTGACTCGTACACATCACAAATGACCCATGGATCATTGTCCTAATGTTTCAATAGAATCCGAAAGCGTTTGGTTGGTTTTCCGTATGACGTTTTTTTTACTTAAAAGCGCATCCATTTTAAACAAAAAAAAGACACTTTGAGTGGTTTCGGCCACACCGCGCCTCAGATTGAGGTAGGGTTGACTCGTAAACGTCACAAATGACCAATGGATACATGTCCTAAAGTATAAATAGTATCCGAATGTGTTTGGTCAGTTTTCCGTATGTGGTTTTTTTTACTTAAAAGCGCATCCATTTTAAACAAAAGAAAGACACTTTGAGTGTTCCCGGCCAAACCGGCCCTCGGATTGAGGAGGGGTTGACTCATACACGTCACATATGACCCATGGATACATGTCCTAAAGTATAAATAGTATCTGAATGCCTTTGGTCCGTTTTCCATATGTTAGTTGTTGTTTTAACTTAAACTGTTGTCCATTTCAATGAAAAGTGACAAACTTTGAGTGGTCATGGCCACACCGGCCCTCGTATTGAGGCGGGGTTGACTCATGCACGTCACATATGACCCATGGATCTTTTTACTAAAGTTTCAATAGAATCTGAATCCGTTTGGTAGGTTTTCCGTATGCAAGTTGTTGTTTTCACTTAAAATCATGTCCATTTCAAATAAAAGTTAGACACTTTGAGTGGTGTCGGCCACACCACGCCTAAGATTGAGGTGGGGTTGACTCGTACACGTCACAAATGACCCATAAATCATTTTCTTAATGTTTCAACAGAATCCGAAAGTGTTTGGTCAGTTTTTCGTATGTCGTTTATTTTACTTAAAAGCGCATCCATTTTAAACAAATGAAAGACACTTTGAGTGGTACCTGCCACACTGGCCCTCGGATTGAGGCGAGGTTGAATCGTACACATAACATATGATCTTTGAATCGTTGTCATACAGTTTCAACAGAATCTGAATCCATTTGGATGGTTTTTGGTATGTCAGTTGTTGTTTTAACTTAAACTGGTGGTCATTTCAAAGAAAAGTTAGAAATTTTGAGTGGTACCGATCACACTACGCCTCGGATTGAGGTGGGGTTGACTCGTAAACGTCACATATGACCCATGGATCATTGTCCTAATGTTTCAACAGAATCCGAATGCGTTTGGTCGGTTTTCCTTATGTCCGTTGTTATTTTAACTTAAATTTTTGTCCATTTCAAAGAAAAGTTAGACACTTTGAGTGGTGTCGGCCACACTGTGCCTCGGATTGAGGCGGGGTTGACTCATACACGTCACAAATAACCCATTGATCGTTGTCCTAAAGTTTCAACAGAATCCTAATGCGTTTGGAAGGTTATCCATATGTGTTTTTTTTACTTAAAAGCGCATCCATTTTAAACAAAAGAAAGACACTTTGAGTGGTACTGGCCACACCGGCCCTCGGATTGAGGAGGGGTTGACTCCTACATGTCACAAATGACCCATGGATACATTTCCTAAAGTATCAACCGTATCTGAATGCATTTGGTCCATTTACCGTATGTTAGTTGTTGTTTTAACTTAAACAATTGTCCATTTCAAAGAAAAGTGAGACACTTTGAGTGTTCCCGGCCACACCGGCCCTCGGATTGAGGAGGGGATGACTCGTACACGTCACATATGACCCATGGATACATGTCCTAATGTATAAACAGTATCCAAATGCCTTTGGTCCATTTTCCGTATGTCAGTTGTTGTATTAACTTAAACTGTTGTCCATTTCCAAGAAAAGTGACACACTTTGAGTGGTCCCGACAACACCGGCCCTCATATTGAGGCGGGGTTGACTCGTACACATCACATATGACCCATGGATCTTTTTCCTAAAGTTTAAACATAATCCGAATGCGTTTGGTTGGTTTTTCGTATGTCAGTTGTTGTTTTAACTTAAATTATTGTCCATTTCAAAGAAAAGTGACAAACATTGAGTGGTCCTGGCCACACTGGCCCTCGGATTGAGGTGGGGTTGACTCGTACACGTCACAAATGACGCATGGATCGTTTTCCTACAGTTTCAACATAATCCTAATGCGTTTGGTCGGTTTTCCGTATGTCAGTTGATGTTTTAACTTAAACTGTTGTCCATTTTAAAGAAAAGTTAGACACTTTGAGTGGTGTCGGCCACACCGTGCCTCGGATTGAGGCGGGTTTGACACGTACACGTCACAAATGACCTATGGATACATTTCCTAAAGTATCAATAATATACGAGTGTGTTTGGTCAGTTTTTCGTATGTGGTTTTTTACTTAAAAGCGCATCCATTTTAAACAAAGGAAAGACACTTTGAGTGGTCCCAGCCACACCGGCCCTCGGATTGAGGCGGGGGTGACTCGTACACATCACATATGACCCATGGATATATTTCCTAAAGTATCAACAGTATCCGATTGTCTTTGGTCGGTTTTCTGTATGCCAGTTGTTGTTTTCACTTAAACAGTTGTCCATTTCAAAGAAAAGTGACACACTTTGAGTGGTCCCGGCCACACCGGACCTCGTATTGAGGAGGGGTTGACTCTTACACGTCACATATGACCCATGGATACATGTCCTAATGTATAAATAGTATTCAAATGCCTTTAGTTAATTTTCCGTATGTCAGTTGTTGTTTTAACATAAACTGTTGTCCATTTCAAAGAAAAGTGACACACTTTGAGTGGTCCCGACTACACCAGCCCTCGGATTGAGGCGGGGTTGACTTTTACAAGTCACATATGACCCATGGATCGTTTTCCTAAAGTTTCAACAGAATCTGAATGCGTTTGGTTGGTTTTCCGTATGTCAGTTGTTGTTTTAACTTAAACTGTTGTCCATTTCAAAGAAAAGTGACAAACATTGAGTGGTCCTGGCCACACCGGCCCTCGGATTGAGTTGGAGTTGACTCGTACACGTCACAAATTACCCATGGATCATTTTCCTACAGTTTCAACAGAATCCGAATGCATTTGGTCAGTTTTCCATATGTCAGTTGATGTTTTAACTTAAACTGATGTCCATGTTAAAGAAAAGTTAGACACTTTGAGTGGTGTCGGCCACACTACACCTCGGATTGAGGCGGGGTTGACTCGTACACGTCACAAATGACCTATGGATAAATGGTCTAGAGTATCAACAATATCCGAGTTTGTTTGGTCAGTTTTTTGTATGTGGTTTTTTTTACTTAAAAGCGTATCCATTTTAAAAAAAAGAAAGACACTTTGAGTGGTCCCAGCCACACCGGCCCTCGAATTAAGGCAGGGTTGACTCGTACACGTCACATATGACCCGTAGATACATTTCCTAAAGTATCAACAGTATCCGAATGTCTTTGGTCGGTTTTCCGTATGCCAGTTGTTTTTTTCACTTAAAATCATGTCCATTTCAAATAAAAGTTAGACACTTTGAGTGGTGCCGGCCACAATGCTCCTCGGATTGAGGCGGGGTTGACTCCTACACGCCACAAATGACCCATGTATACATGTCCTAAAGTATCAACAGTATTTCAATGTGTTTGGTCTATTTTCCGTATGTGGTTTTGTACATAAAAGCGCATCCATTTTAAACAAAAGAAAGACACTTTGAGTGGTACCGGTCACACCGGAACTCAGATTGAGGCGGGGTTGACTCGTACACGTCACATATGACCTATGGATCGTTGTCCTATAGTTTAAACAGAATCCGAATGCGTTTGGTCTGTATTCCGTATGCCAGTTGTTGTTTTCACTTAAAATCCTATCCATTTCAAATAAATGTTAGTGGTGCCGACCACTACTTCAAAGCACATCTTCCATATCATCTTCCACATGCATAAACATGAAATACATGGCTAACTAAGAAAGCTAAGTAAAAAAAATAGAAAAATTACCATCACAGTACCAAGGAATACTAAAGGTCTATGTAGTAGACTAATCATACAATAAGAATCAAGTGCAAAAAACAGAATCTGAATGCAACGTCCCTATGAAGAAGAGGAAAACCCCAAAGTGGAAAACCATGTTCAAAAATAAAGAGTTATACAGAATTAAAAAATGTAATGGATCAATCTACCTCTGATCACCACCACCATCACTACTATCATCATCATCCTCATCGTCACCGCCATCTCTGTCCTCGTCGTCATCCTCATCCTTGGCATCATCCTTACCCTCGGCCCCATCCTCGCCCTCGGCCCCATCCTCACACTCGTCCACATCCTCATCCTCTCCCTCTTCCTCTTCAGCATCCTCGTCATCACCAGGAACGTCATCATCTCGATCGCCACTAGTGCTGCCACTTGGTGCATTGGATGATGCACCCATCGATGACATAAATGTCTGACAAGCCGCACTAGCCTCTGGTGGAAGTGATGAAGATAAAGCTCTCATCAGTTTCATAAATTCTCTGTCTCTTCTTTGAACATGTACTTCCAACTTTGTGACCCTTTTATCAGACTGTCTTGCATGCTCCTTGACCTGTTCCAACTCGGTGGTACTAGAATGGATACCTGGAGACGACCAATACCTCTTCGGGACTATATTCTTACCAGGTCGGCAGCGTACTCGACCAGAGTGCTCATCTCCCAAAACCTGATATAAATGATCGTGTGGCCCAAAATTGTCATGCTCCTGGGCATAAAGAGCCTTTAAAGAATCCTTTAAAAAATATTAATAGATTATTAAATTTCAAATTAGATATTAAACATTGAAATAAACAAATTAAAAACTTACAATCTTCTCTTGGGTCGGTTCATTTACCGCAGTTCCATCTTTTTTTCTTCTAATCGAGCAAAATAATTTTTCTCGAGGGATACGTCCTTCAATATTCATTTTGTGCTTCTGTAATGACATTGAAACAATATAAATTGAAAGTATAATCATATATTCATTATTCAATAAATCACATAATTTAAGAAGGATCCAATAAAAAGGGAAAGTCCTAAAGAAAAATTTTAAACAACTATATCGTACCTGCTGCCTCTCATGATCTGACATTGTTGTGCGCCCCAAAGTGTGGAGGTATTTCTTTGAATAAATGTTTTTTTTTGTTTTTTCAGAAGTTTCCTAAATAATGATTAATAATTCATATGATTATATTAATGCAAAATATGAAAACTCTCATTCAAATAACTCAAATGAGATTAATACCTTAAATTTGGTAGTCGCCCAATGGGTAATCATTTGGCGATATTGCTCTATCGGGTAGTCATCCACGATAGGTAATGTCTCTAACTCCATGCCCACTCTATCACACCATCCAACATACAGCAAATGCTTATAAGCTCTCCAAAGCTCTCCTTGCTCTTTTAAATTCACTGATCGTGCACCTTCGCCATCAGGGAAGTTAAACCGAAGCTGAAACCAAATTGATTAGTTCATTTAAATCGAAAATATACTACATTAAATCCAATAGATTTTTTACCCATATTTGTGCCCACGTGTTATCCTTGACTTCGGGTGGCAGATGTCTCCAAGAGAGAGGGCTGACCGGAATGATATCAGAGTATTTGTCTAGCGTCGCCAAAAAACATCGATATTGCTACCCAGATTTCTCAATCATTTTTCCATCAACATTGTATTCTACCATCAACTGTGTCTAGCGGTTCCATACCGCACGCAAGCGAGTACACCCCCTCCCCCGCCTCCTATCTGTAGATGAATCTATTATTAAAGTAAAATAATATCAATACAAGTTATAATAAAAATAAATTTTGGTATAAAAATTTGATAGAGTTAAATAAATATACCTGTGGTAGTCGGATCAATGGGTGCAGAAGCTGAAGGAATATCCTGTACAGGTAGAGTGTCCCTCAGTGTATTCTCCTCAGCCACACACTGTGTCACAGCAGGAGTCGAAGAAGGTGGAATATAATAACCTGGAGATAATGAACCAGAAGCAAAAGATGATGGCATAGACGTCTGGCCAGCTGGTAGTGTAATCATCGGAGGTCTAAATATCTTATATGTCCCTGACGACACGCCAGGATCAAAATAGGGCGTAGAAGATACGTCTGTGGTAGTGGATCGTCTAACTCTCGCCCCATGAGCCCTCGTACCACCAACCTCTCTACCGGGAGCAATATCAGGCTCCTCGTCAGATATCTGTCGTCTAAGGCATGGATCCTAAAAAAATGTTTGACAGAAAATTGAACACATGATATTATAAGTTATTGAAATATTTATATTTGAAATAAAATACTCACAATAGGGATGAGTGGAGGAAAACCCATCTGTACCATGCGACGATTATTATCTGTCATCTTTTTCCACCGCCTCTCTTCAATGGGTGTCATTTCCAGCAATGAAAACAAATATGGAAGTAATTAGAAACAGATAACTAATGTGAAACCCAAAAAACAAAATATAGAAAAACCATTATGATAAAAATAACATAATGAAACAGAAGATTTATGGTGTTATGAAGGTATGTACTAGGATACACACTCTAAATGATGTAGGTGAAACATGTAGGTGAGAACACGACTGTATGATTCTATATATTTCCCACCACAACATCAGGTTCACAATCAACTCTGACAATTTAGCTATTGGGGTCATCATAAGTAGTAAACGGATTGCTTCCAATTGCAGTTGGGGTAGTGTCAACTTCATCATCACCATCATCAAAAACATGTCTGGGATTTACTTCAATAATTACACCGAATTTAAGATGACGATGATCTTTGACATAAAAAACTTCTTTCACCATTGATGCCAATACATATGGTTCATCGGTGGAAAGAGTGCGGGTCATGTCAATAACTCGAAATCCACAATAATCAATAAAGGTGACTTTCCTTGTCATTGAATCAAACCATTGACATTTCATCATCGTTACTCGACTATGCGAGTAATAATCCAAAATTATTATTTTCTCCACAACACCATAATAAGCATCATTTTCAGAACGAGGTCTAGTGTCCGATGAACTGGCATAACAGTCTGTTGTGGTAGTTAGCATAACACCATTATGTTGTGTTCTCATGTTTCTTGCTCGTTCAGTGATAACAAATTTGTATCCATTGATCACAAGTGATTTACAAGGACGAAACATGGTATTAGGACCAAAAGCCAAAGCTCTTACTTCCTCAGAAATAGAGTCTGTAGGGAAAATCGATACCTGAAATATAAACAAATAGTAAACTTAATTAAATATTATTTTTATTTATTTATTACAGAAATATTTTTACCTTCAATTTCAACCAAGCAGAAAACCCTTTGCTATGAAAAGTCTCCTTCTTTCTCAAAGATAAAGAACGATGCTTTCTATATATCAATTCTTTATGTTCCCTGTAGATAAAAATAATAATAGTTTAACAAATATTTAAAATTACAAGAGATAAGATAAGATTTACATGTACAATTAACTTACTTTATATACTCATCGAACAAATCACAATTGAACAACACTGTGCAATGTCCCATCTCTCGCTCTTCAAGGCCTAATGTTGTAAATGTATATGATCCAGGAATTCCTTCTGTCTGAGGAAGTGATGGAGAACTGGGTTCAATTTTCCCATACTGTTCTTCTTCATTTCCCATTGGTCTGTTTATTCTCGTAGTATGATCAGACAAATACATTGAGCAGAAATCCATACATTCCGGAGCCAAGTAACCATTCACAATAGAACCTTCGGGATAATTCATGTTCCGAACATATGATTTCAATGTGCACATGTTTCTTTCAGTTGGATACATCCAACAGAAAGCAACAGGTCCTCCGAGAAGTATTTCAGTCGGAAGATGGACAGTCAGATGCAACATGCATGTAAAAAATGATGGAGGGAATATTTTCTCGAACTCACACAAAATTAATGGTGTCTCTGCCAACAGTTTTTGCACGAGGGATTTGGACAACCTCATAGCACAAAGATATCTAAACAAATAGCACAACCTAATAACTGAGACTCTAACATTATTGGACAAGAGATGACAGATTGCTATTGGAATCAACTCATGCAAAAGGACGTGATAATCATGAGTCTTCAAAGATTTCAACTTCAACTCTTTTCCATTGACCCGTTTTGATATATTGCTTGAATAGCCATCAGGAACTTGAATAGTCTCTAGCACTTCCAGAAATTGATTTTTTTCAGCTAGAGTCATCACATAAGAAGCACATGGAACTTGCCATTTATTTTCACTGATACAGACAGGATGTAATTCTGGTCTGATCCCCCAATCTACCAAGTCGCGCCGAGATCGTAAATCATCTTTTGTCTTCCCCTTGACATTTAGAAGAATCGAATGCAACATTTCACATATATTTTTTTCAATGTGCATTATGTCTAAGCAATGACGTAACAAGTTGGTTGACCAATATGACAACTCAATGAATATACTCTTCTTCTTCCAATTGTAACAGGTTTCAATGCAAACATTTTTCCTCTTTCTAGATTTCATTACACTCTTCCCAAATGAATAACTGAAATCTTTCAATTCATTAAGCACATCAGTTCCAGACATACGCTGTGGTGGATCGTCATTCTCCATGGTATTGTCAAATCTTCGACGATTGTTTCTATATGGATGGTTAATTGGCAAGAATCGTTGATGTCCCATAAAACTAAAACTACGACGATATTTCAGTCTTCTCTATCGAGTATTCTTCATACAAACAGGACATGAAAATTTTCCTTTTGTGCTCCATCCAGACATCATTACATAAGCAGGAAAATCATTGATAGTCCACATAAGTGCAGCACGCATCTGAAATATTTCTTTTGAACTTGCATCGTATGTGGGCACACCCACATCCAAAAGAAGATTCAGCTCTTTTATTAAAGGTTGCATTTATACATCTATATCATTGTCGGGATCAGAAGGGCTAGATATCAGTATACTAAAGAAAGTGTAAGGCTTTTTCATACACAACCAAGGGGGAAGGTTATAAATGTGTATGAAAACCGGCCATGTGTTGTGCGAAGTAAGCATCTTCCCAAATGGATTAAAACCATCACATGAAAGACCCAGTCTCACATTACGCACGTCGGCTGCAAATTCAGGATATCGAGCATCAAATCTCTTCCATGCAAATCCTTCTGCAGGGTGAACCAACTCTTCATTATTCTTTTTTCTCTCAGTGTCATGCCATTGCATTTTTACGGATATTTCATCAGACATGAAAAGGTTCTGTAATCTGGGGATCAATGGAAAGTGCCACATTACTTTTTGTGGCACACGAGATGGTGTTCTATCATCTTTTCGCTTCCATCGGGAGGTTCCGCATTTTATACAATCATTTCATTCAGCAGTTTCCTCCCAAAATTAGCTACAATCATTCGGGAAAGCATGAATTTTTTTTGAGAATCGAAGTTCATCAACCAACTTCCATGCCATATAGTGGTTTGAGGGAATATCTGCATCATCTAGAAGTAAGTCCTTCAAGAAGGTAAGAATATAATCAATTGCAGTATTTGAAATCCCATACATAGTTTTCCATTAAACAGTCAGATTAAAAATTCCAACTTTTTCATTTTATCACATTGCCGATATACTAGAGTCGTCATAGCATCAATCAATTTTTTCACCCTATCAACATCATCATTTTCATTGGACGCATCATGTGTGCTTTTATTGAAATCTTGTTGGCTGGACATCCTTTTCTTCTCATGATGTCGAATAAATGGAAACCGATCATATATCAAACTATCCAATTCAGTCCTATCATTTGGATCATCAACATTTTGAGATTCCATTTTCTCTCCATTGTGATACCACACATAATAGTTGATTGGAAACCATATTTGGTAATATGATTGCTAACTGCTTCACGGATCAACCAAGGGCTTCCAACACAATTAATACATGGGCAGTGTATGCGACCACTATTTGAAGCCTTGTCAAATGAAAAATCTAGAAATCTGTTAAAATTATTTTGAAAATCGGTTGAAATCCGATCAGTTTCATACATCCAACTTCTATCCATTCTGTAAAATATCACAATAAGTCATTTCAAAGCAATTAAATAATATTAAAGTTTAATCAAAAAATATTTACGTAAATGACAATTGTTTACTCTATATAAAAGCATAAATGACACATTACTCTATATGAGAATCATATTAAGAAATACAAAAAAATACAGTGTATATAAGAAAATAAGATACAAAATTTATAATTCCTATATTCACGGATTGACCAGTAAGATATTGGAAGTGGATCAAGGAATACATAATCCTTAATGGTCTTGTCGGGAGTATTTGAGTTTTATACTTTAACTTCTCCAAGTAGATCAGGATGAGGAGTAGGATGAGGATCATGGGAGTGGCAGGACTGTCCAAGGGGGGTGTGGCGTGTCCAGGGGTGCGGGGTGTCTAGGGGTGGTGGGGCCGTCCGGGGGGTCGGAGGTGTCCAGGGGGGTGGGGGGCTGTCTAGGGGGGTCGGGGTGTCCAGGTGGGCGGGCTATCCGTGGGGGTGGTCAGGTTTTCCAAGGGGGTCGGGGTGTATAGGTATATTTATATGAAAAGAATACCCCACACAATAATCATGCAGCCATGTCATTTGTCTAAACCCCTAGAACACATAAAAGAAGCTAGTATGAACATTTACTAAAATATTTAACACCATACGATTGAAAATACAATCTAAATATAGTTTGAGAGGATATAATGGTGTGTGTGAAAAAAATGATATTAAATCAATTTAAATGAATATGGAACAAATGAGGGTTTATAATACACTAAGAGTGCCTCAAACAATCCAAAACCACTATAGCACCACCCCCCTTGGATAGCCCGCCCACCCCCCTCGACACCCCTTCTCCCTATGGATAGCCCCCCCACCCCCTTGGATAGCCCGCCCACCCCCCTGGGCACCCCTACCCCCCGTGGCCAGCCCACCCACCCCCCCTGGACAGCCCGCCCACCCCTCCTTGACAGCCCGACCACCCTCGTGGACAGCTCGTCCACCCTTGTGGACAGCCCGCCCACCCCCGTACCCCGCTGGACACCCCGTACCCCCCTGGGATAGCCCCGCCCACACCCCCCTCCCCTGCAACCCCACCACCAACACCTAGACATTCCAACCCCCCTGGACACCCCACAAACCCCTCCCCCACCAGGACACCCCACCCAGACCCCCAGGACAGCCCACACCCCCTGGGCAGCCCCGCCCACCCCCGTGGACAGCCTTTCCCACCCTCGTGGACAGCCCCGCCCACCCCCGTGGACAACCCACCCACCCCCGTGGACACCCCCTACCCCTAGACAGCCCAACCACCCCCGTGGACAGCCCACCCACCCCCTCGACACCCCTTCTCCCTATGGATAGCCCCCCACCCCCTTGGATAGCCCGCCCACCCCCCTAGACACCCCTACCCCCTGTGGCTAGCCCACCCACCCCCCTGGACAGCCCGCCCACCCCTCCTTGACAGCCCAACCACCCCCGTGGACAGCCCGTCCACCCTTGTGGACAGCCCGCCCACCCCCGTACCCCCCCTAGACACCACGTACCCCCCCAGGATAGCCCCTCCCACCCTTCCAAACATCCTACACCCCCTCCCCTGCAACCCCACCACCACCACCTAGACATAACAACCCCCCTGGACAACCCACACACCCCTCCCCCACCAGGACACCCCACCCAGACCCCCAGGACAGCCCACACCCCCTGGACAGCCCCGCCCACCCCCGTGGACAGCCTTTCCCACCCCCGTGGATAGCCCCGCCCACCCCTGTGGAGAACCCATCCACCTTCATGGATGCCCCCTACCACCTAGACAGCCCAACCACTCCATGGACAGACCACCCACCCCCCTTGACACCCCTTCTCCCTATGGACAGCCCCCACCCCCCTTGGATAGCCCGACGCCCCCCTGGACACCCCTATCCCCTTTGGCCATCCCACCCACCCCCCCTGGACAGCCCGCCCACCCCTCCTTGACAGCCCGGCCACCCTTGTGGACATCCCATCCAGCCTTGTGGATACACTCCCACCCCCGTACCAACCTAGACACCCCATACCCCACCTGGAGAGCCTCTCCCACCCTCCCAAACAGCCCACACCCCCTTCCCTGCAACCCCACCACCACCACCTAGACATACCACCCCACCTGGACACCCCACACACCCCTCCCCCACCAGGACACCCCACCCAGACCCCCAGGATAGCCCACACCCCCTGGACAGCCCCGCCCACCCCCCTGGACACCCCCTACCCCCTAGACAGCCCAACCACCCCCGTGGACAGCCTACCCACCCCCCTCGTCACCCCTTCTCTCTATGGACAGCCCCCCACCCCCTTGGATAGCCCGCCCACCCCCCCTGGACACCCCTTCCCCCTGTGGCCAGCCCACCCACCCACCCCCCCCCCCGGACATCCCGCCCACCCCTCCATGACAGACCGGCCACCCCCGTGGATAGCCCGTCCACCCTTGTGGACAACCCGCACACCCCAGTATCCACCTGGACACCTCGTACCCCCCCTGGATAGCCCCGCCCACCCTCCCAAACAGCCCACACCCCCTCCCCTGCAACCCCTCCACCACCACCTAGACATACCACCCCCCTGGACACCCCACACACCCCTCCCCCACCAGGACACCCCACCCAGACCCCCAGGACAACCCACACCCCCTAGACAGCCCCGCCCACCCCCGTGGACAGCCTTTCCCACCCCCGTGGACAGCCCCGCCCACCCCCGTGGACAACCCACCCACCCCCGTGGACACCCCCTACCCCCACAATCCATTATCCAAAACATATCAAATTGGTTTGAACACAATCCATAATTCCCACAATCCATTATCCAAAACATGTAAACGTTTACGATAGCCTCCCCCAACTCTAATTTATATGTTTTGAACACTCTCCTTCCAAACATAGAATATAAAAACATTAAAGAAGTCTTCACAAACACAAAAAATATCATATTTAGATATTAATTTCAATAATCAAGTAAACCACCAACACCTGGAAAAAATCTATTCATTAAAACAACTACAACAATATGGTTGAGATCAAATTTTACCTATTCGTATGGGGGTGTACCTATTGGGATGGGGGGTGCTGGTGTTTGGATTCGCGAGAGCAGTGGAGTTGAATGGGGTTCGCGAGAGCAGCGGAGCGAATAGATTAGGGCTCTATCCAAATGGGGAGAGGAGATCGCGATCTGGAATTTGGGGAAAACCTTTTCCAATGGTTTATAAAAACTGTTGGCAAAGGCACACATTTCCCAACGGTTCCAGTGAACCATTGGGAAAGGGTCCACCGAAATTCCCTTTTCCAATGGTTTAATTAAACCTTTGGAAAAGGCTCACTATACCAATGGTTTAAGTAAACCGTTGGTATACTACCGTTGGGAAAAGACCAAATTCCAGTAGTGTTGAAGTAACACGAAGGAATGCATCTTATATCAGGTGTTATTACTGTGGAAAGATGGGACATTCACAATATTTATGTTCCATAGCCAAAAGATATCGACGGGAAGAAGAACAGAGATGGCATCCAAACAAAGAACATATTTCTAGAACAAATTTCGAAGGAAACTATTTTTGGTGCGGAGGATTTGGTCATATGTCTAGGTAATGTACTTCGACCATTCAGATAAATGTGCCAAAGTAGAATCAAAACGTTCGCAAGCAGCAGGTCAATAAAACGACAGGTGAGTTAAAAATGCAGAATAGATTTGAAGCTTTGCAAGATGAGGCTGGTCCATCATACTCTGAGAAAGAACAGAAGCCTCAATCCATGCCGAGTGTGAAAGAAAAAGTATGGACCAAGAAGAAGAAAAATGAGAAGGTTGTTGTGGCGGAGATTGCCCTTAAAGCATCAGATCGATCTGGTGTTTGGATCTTTGATAGTGGTTGCACATCCCACATGACGGGTAATAAGGATCTTATTACAGGAATCAAATATGACAAAGAACGAGTTGTCAAATTTGGAAATGATGAAGGCCTAAATATTGTTGGCTCGGGGAAAGCCCAATTTGGGGGTAAAGAGATGAGACGTGCTGATGTCTTGGTAGTAGAGGGTCTCAGTCATAACTTACTCAATGTTAGTCAACTATGTGACTCTAGGCACTCTATCAGATTTACCAAGAAGATGTGTGTTGTGAAAGGAAAATATGCAGCAGTTGTTCTGCAGGGAAAAATGTCAAAGGGGAATCTCTCCCTTGTAAGTGGGGAAGAAGATACATGTATCTTATCCAGAGAGGAAGAAAACCAGCTGTGGCATAAGCGACATGGTCATCTATGCCAACCATATATGGAGGATCTTGTAAAGTGTGATGCTTCTAGAGACATTCCCAAACTATTATGTGATTGCACTCATACGTGTGATTCTTGCCAACAAGGGAAGATCATCATAAAGACATATAGGCCAAAGTAACAGAAATCAACTAGAGTGCTCGAACTGGTTTATACTGATGTATGTGGACCTATCTCACCACGAGAAATAAATGGGCAAAGGTACTATGTTCTTTTCATTGATGATTATAGCATAATGGCCTGGGTATTCATCATTACCCACAAGGCAGAGGTGTTCAGTTGTATAAAGAAGTATATAAGGGAATCAGAAAAGATGCTTGGGCAGAAAATCCGGAAATTTCGTACTGATAACGGTACAGAATTTACAAACATTCAGGTTGAAAACTATCTTGAGAAACACGGGATAAGGCATCAATTATCATCAGTAAGAAATCCCTAACAGAATGGAGTGGTTGAAAGAAGAAATCAGATCATCAACAACATGGCCAGAACAATGCTTATTGATAAGGACCTACCAGAGAAATTTTGGAAGGAAGCAGTTTTAACATCGGTCTATGTTTCAAACAGGTCTCTGTTGTGTCCGAAGTAAGGGAAGACTTTGTATGAACTATTGTACGGAAAGAAGCCAATGTTGAAATACTTTCTAATCTTTGGAAGTATGTGTTTCAATCTCAACAAAGAAAATCATAGGAAGTTTGAGGCACGAGGAGATGAAGGGATATTCCTTGGATACTCAGGGAAAAGAAAAGCATATAAATGGTTCAACAAGTGGCTGAGAAAAATCATTGAGAGCAATGATGTCACTATTGTTGAAAATGAACAGAATACTCAACGACCCAGTGAATAGTTCTTGTATGAAAGTGATGATGAGGAAAGCAACACAGGGGGATCAGAAGTTGCAGAGGCTGACTCGGAAGAAGATACTAATGATGAACAAGAAAGTGTCAAGTCTATATTTGCAAGGAAGCCAAAGAGTCGAGCTGAAATTAATAGGCAGAATATCATTGGTGATCAGACAGCACCAGTTCAGACTCGAATAATGAAGTCATTACACCAGACATCGTTTTTATCTTAGGTGGAGCTGAAATGTTTTTCCGATGTAGCTGAAGATGAACACTGGGTTCAAGCTATGAATGAAGAGCTTGATCAGATTGAGACGAACCAGACATGGGAGATTGTTTCAAGACCAGCAGACAAGAATGTCATTGGGACTAAATGGGTATATCGCAACAAGATGAATGAATATGTAACTTTTATTCGAAACAAAGAACGACTAGTATGAAAGGGGTACTCCTAGATCGAAGGAATAGATGTTGATGAGACATTTTCACCAGTTGCAAGGCTGGAGACAATCAGATTATTCATGGCCATAGCAGTGCAAAGAATGTTTAAAATGTTACAGATGGATGTCAAATCCACGTTCATGAATGGGGTTCTGGACGAAGAGGTGTACATTGAGCATCCAGATGGTTTTCTCATTCATTAGGACGAGAAAAAAGTTTGTAGGCTGAAGAAGGCATTGTGTGGGCTGAAACAAGCACCACGAGCGTAGTACTCAAGGCTTGATCAGTATTTGAAGAAGCTTGGATTTCAGTGTGGAGGAGTTGATTACAATCTCTATTTTAGTAATGAAAGTAATCAACGGATGATGGTGCTGGTTTATGTTGACTACATAATATTCGGCGGATCAGATGAAGCTCAATGCAGACAGTTCTCCGAATTCAAGAAAAATGAGTTTGAAATGTCAATGATTGGAGAGCTAACATTTTTCCTTGGTTTACAGGTGACACAAGGAATTAATGGATCTTTTATTTCTCAATCCAAATATGCCAAGGAGGTTCTAAGAAGGTTTGGAATGGATAATTCCAAGGAGATAAAGACTCCAGTTGCTACCCAGATGAGATTATCAAAAGATGAGGATGGCAAGGTAGTTAATATCATAGAATATAGGCAAATTATCGGAAGTCTGTTGTACTTGACCGCTACAAGGCCTGATATTTTTTTCGCCACAAGCCAAGCCGCGAGATATCAATGTAATCCCAAGGAAAGTCACATTCTCGTAGTGAAAAGAATACTTCAGTATATCAAGGGCACAGTGGACATTGGGCTGACATATAACGACAAGTCTCAGACAGAATTACTGGGGTATACTGATGCAGACTGGGCCGGTTCAGCAGATGACCAGAAATCAACATTTGGAGGTGCATTTTATCTTGGCGGACTATGTATTGCTTGGTTGAGCAAGAAGCAGGATTGCATTTCATTAAGAACCGCAGAAGCTGAGTATATTGTGGCCACTCAAGCATGCACACAGTTATTGTGGATGAAGCAGCATCTTGAAGATATGGGAGATGAAGTGAAGTCTCTGATCGGAATCTAGTGTGACAACTCAAGTGCTATAAATCTTAGCAAAAATCCAGTCCATCATTCAAAGACAAAGCACATTGAGATCAAGTATCATTTCATCAAGGAGAAGGTTGAGTAGGGCATCGTGATGTTGGAGTATGTGCCTACAGAGTTACAGGTTGCAGGTATTTTGACAAAGGCCTTACCCAAGGAAGCTTTTGAGAGGTATCGACTGGCTCTGGCAGATCAGTCGATTTCCTTCACTTGAAATAGTGTAGATGTGAAACCCCCCCCCCCTCTCCCCAAGGTATGATGTGTTTTCCCTAATGTATTGATATGTGTTATCTACTATGTTACAGACTACAAAGGAGTGACCTTTGGGATTGATGACAAAGGGGGAGAAAATAGTGGTTGGTCAAGTGGGAGACAATGTGGCTATACGAGAAATCATGATTGATACGGGGAGAAGTTGACCAGTGGATCAGCCAGATAGGGGGAGAAATGAGAAAGGGGGAGTGTATTAAATCTGATTATGGTAGAAGTGATCGATAAAATAATAGATATCACGACAGCGGAGGATCGTGATAAAAGCAGAAGAGTGGTGTTAGAGAGTGATAATATTATTTCCAAACCAAACATTGGTCTTCCAACAAGCCCATAAACAATTGGTATCAGTTTTGTAGAAATTGGAATCAGTTAGGTGTCAACAGTGGATGTCAGAGATGAAGTGATTCATTGATGAACTTTTCATTTACTCTTGTTTCTCATGCTGAGCATTGCTCATGTGGGCTTAGAGTATGTGTTGAGAAAATCCTTGATCGCTATCAGAATCAAAATGAGGCGAATGGAAGCTGAAGAATCAACGACGTGTCTTTGTTTTGGAAGAGTTTTCAACAAACCCAATGGGGGATATTGTTGGGAAAAAATCCCTCAAGGTATCATTGAAGAATTTTTGAGGTGATTGTGTTTGTTGACAAAGTGGACATCTGAGTAGTGGTTGTTGGCAAAGAAAAACAATGACATACAAATTTGTTGACAAAGAGGACTTCATGGTGGAATGTCGAGTTCATGAGCTGAGGTCAACGATCAATGATTGATTAAAGAACGTCAATAAAAGGAATTAATGATCTGGAGGTGGTACAAAAGAACAGATATAAGGTGGTGCCGTTTTCCAGTGTTTGCCAAATTTTAGGTCCTGAAAATCAGCAAATGAAGAAAAGTGTTTTTGGCAAAAGGACTTGCGCGCCGATGACTTGGAGTATATGAAACTTGCACACCATATGTTTTTCAAGATAATAAGATCAAAATGTGGCTAAGGAAAAAGGTTCGCGCATGTTTGGGAGTGGGTCGCACAAGTGCCTAAAATGACAGGGGACTTGCGCGCCAAAACTGGGTCGCGCAGGTGACTTGCGCGCCATCGCGTAGGGTGGTCAGATTGCCTATAAATACTGGACCACCCCTCCTCATTCTCAACGGAGTTCAACACTTTGAGAAATCAGAGCTCCCGTCGCGCAGGTGTGGTGGTCACACAAGTGGTGAGTGTGGGTCGCACATGTGAATTTGCGTGCCAGTAGTTGAAGTTGTGCGCCGGTGTTGGAAGTTGCGCGCCGGTTGGCAGTTGCACGCCAATATTGGTTTGGGCGTAAAAGGAAGAGAGTCGTGAAAGTTTGGAGTTGAGGAAGATTGTGACGCGCAAGTGTTTGTGGTGAACTTGCACGCCCTTTGTGACTTCCGCGCCGATACTTGCGCGTCAAAATTGACTTGCGCGCCAAGTATTTTTTTGTTCCAACAGTGATTCACGGACTGCGTGGAAGCTGGTACATTTCCCGATACCTTCGGTGCAATGAGATATTCATCTATGGGTGAAAGCTGTACATCAACAGAGCATCTACACACAGAGGAATATGCATTCATTAATGCAAATGAAGAGACCTACAGGTCTATAAACTATTAGTGGATTCTTTCCAAGAGTAGTGAGCTTGGGAAGAGGAAGAAGGTGATCCAATCCACCGGCAGTGAGCTAGAGAGAGAGATAAATAGGGATTGACCCTTGGGAAAGCAGTGAGATGACCCTAATCTTCTAATGTCAGTTAGCTTGGCCTTACAAGTGATCTAACCCGAACCTTGTAATCCACAGCTAGTGAAGATTAGTGGAATTTGGTACGACCGACAACTTGTCAGTGTATGCTCCTTGGACGTAGCCCTTTGCGGTGAACCAAGTAAAATTTTTGTGTCCCGTGCATACTTCAATTTCTATTTACTTTTTGCAACATTAAAAAGAGAGAAGAGAGTTTTCCTCAACAGCGAAACAAGATCAGAACGGGCATTAATTTTAAATTAGTCATACCCTGATTCACCCCCCCTCTCAGGGTATTCAGCCTTGTGGACCTAACATAATTGGATGGTATATCATATATAAAAAATAATTATCATGTTATATTTATTATTTAAATCAATTAGACATCATT
This sequence comes from Viscum album, assembly GCA_963277665.1. Taxonomy (NCBI): domain Eukaryota; kingdom Viridiplantae; phylum Streptophyta; class Magnoliopsida; order Santalales; family Viscaceae; genus Viscum; species Viscum album. The sequence goes on along the minus strand of OY728146.1, from coordinate 786,114,982 downwards.
ATTATAGCTATCCAAATAACAATTAATTGAATAACAATTACACCACTAAGTTGAGACGATAAGGCGTACATACGCACGTATGGTGACATGTCATTTAATGGATGGATAGAATAAGGAATATTATTATACCATATTTATAATAACATCACAGTATATATAAGATACTAGAGTTATTATTTTATAATTGAAACAATAGAGAAAGAGGAAGTGGAAGAATAATGGAACATGAAAGAGGTGATGAAATATTTACCTCTTCTTCAGGTTTTTCCTTTTGATTTGATCATAAGGGCTCCTTAGGTTGACAATCTGAATAAAGGAATGTCCCTATGAATACAATAGGATAGTTCAGAGGTTATTTGGGTAGGGTTTGGAAGATACAAAATGCTTTGAAGGTGTGAATTTGAAGGAAGGGTGAGTGCCCTTTTATAAGAGGGGTGAGGGGCACCATAGGAAAAGCTAGAAATTTTATTCTATATTAAAATAATTTTCGGTTTCTAATGGATTCAAAATGAATTATTTAAAGTATATGGTGGGGATGGGTCGAAAACCACTCAACCAATAGGTTTGAGATTGGTTTGTGTCACTATATTAACTTTATCGTTTAGATTCAACTCTTAGTTAAATAGTTTGATATTTACCATGTCTTTTTTTATTTTTATATTATATGGTTAATAAACATACTATATACTTTATAGTGAACCCCAAGTTGTTCATTAATGATAAAACTATCATTATATAAGTATTTTGGCCGATCCTTATAATTTTAGGAATAGAATTTCAATTAATAATATAATATTTGATTTTAATACACTTTTATGTCAATTTTGACACTATTTGGAATTGTGTTTTTACTAAATTCATAACAACATTATTACTTTGAAAAAATTCATCTAACCAACCCTAAAATGTCATATTACCATATAAACATAGTTTAATTCATAAAAATTTTCGAATTAAATACATTTTTTATATTTATAATATCAATTATTTGAATATTTCATTAACCAGATAATTACTGCATCATCATTGTGTCATAAATAAATTATATTTTATAATGTCTATAAAATATAATTAAAACAGAATTATGTATGAAATATTTTTAGCTTTCTAATGAATATTTATAGTTGAATTTATCATATTTTTAACACTATATTAAAAATGGTTTAGTTATTAAGCATTGAATTTAACACTTTTAACTCTTCTTTGAATTAAATAATAATAAATGTCCTAATCTAATCCAGGTGGACATAAAGGATCATATTTTATTCCAAAGTTTGTTTTTGGTCTAATTACCCTTATCCAATAGAATTAGGTCATGTGTTAGGGTAATAAAAATCTCATTTTTACCCTTAGATACCCTATTTACTTTTAACCGTGGTAAATAAAAGTAAAAAGTTACTATTCACCAAAACTTATTTTCATCTTATTGAACCACATTTTACTTACTGATATCAACCATGTCTCTAAAATAATTTAAATTCAACCCACATAAGTGGTAAAATTAAATTTTATAAAACTTTGATAATGCCCATAGGAGGTGGGTAAAAGACGATAAAAAGTTCAATAAAATTTTTATATATCTAAAATTATTATAAACTGACTCCAATGAATTAAATTGAACTTATATTGGTATTATATATCTATTTTGATATAAAATAAATTTAAATAAAATAAATAATTATTTAAATAGAAATTTTATTTTAAACTGTAACTCAGTGTTTTTTAATATTCATCAAAAATTGAATGTTTTTAGAAAAATACCAAAACTTCACCCTAAAATAATTTCAATATTCCGAATACAAAATTGAAGTCCATTATGAATGATAATATTTATAAAATTTTAAAAAGTGGGTATTACTATTCATAACGACCATTTTGATTGGTTGTGGTGTGTTAGAACTCAAAGTTGTGTAGAACACAGGCTGTTGTATTATTCAAAAGGAATCATACCATGGATAGATGGGGTGATTCATTCTCCCATCCTTCAAAAAAAAAATTTGTCAAATTTTTTAAAATATTACCTCATAAAATGATTCATGTGGTTCTTCATCATAATTTCCTTAGGTTCCCACATTGCCTCTTCCATCTTATGGTTTCTCTATAGAATTTTACCTAATGAGTCGTCCAGTTTCTCAACACTTGTTCTCTTATATTAGGAACCTTGATAGGCTCTTTGCAATAAGACAGAACAGGTTCCACTTCTAATTCCCCATAGGTGGGTACATGAGTTGGGCCAGGAATGTATTTTCTCAATAGTGATACATGGAATACATCGTGAACTTTGGAGAGACATAGAGTATGATGTACCTAGGACTCAATTTACCCTTCTTACCAAAATATATAACACCCTTCCATGGAGATTCCTTCAAGAAAACATGATCTCCTACCTGAAATTTTAAATCCATCCTTTGGTTATCATAATAGCTATTCTGCCTACTTAGAGCTGCTTTGATGTAGGTTTGGATTACCTTCACCTTTTCCATTGTTTCCTCGACATGTTTTGGGCCTATGAGTTTTCTTTCACCAACATCATCCATACAAGTTGGTGTTCGACATCTCATTCCATATAACGCTTCATATGGTGTCGTCTGAATACTTGAATGGAAGCTATTGTTATAGGGAAATTCTACCAAAGGTAAATATTTATCCAAAATACCTTGAAAGTCAAGTGAGAAATATCTCAACATGACACTTAAGGTTTGAATAGTCTTTTCTGATTGACCATCATTTTGGGGGTGGTAGGATGTAACAGCCCAAGATTTTATAAAAAAATATTCTTTTTAATTTTATAAATGTCTTGTGTTGTACGCTACACCAAAAGGAGCTTGCACAACACACATCTTTGACTTGACTTGCATTACACGCAATCGCGACCTTCCTCGATAGCGTGTGTAGTACGCAATACCGAGTTTCACTAAACAACGATATGCTATAAAAATATTATTAGAACTAGCCGTTATGAATAGTAATAACCACTTTTTGAAATCCAGTAAATCTTATTTTTCAAAATGAACTTTATTTTTGGATTCGGAGTATCGAATTTATCCTAAGGTGAAATTTTGGTACTTTTCGGATAACTTTCATATTCTGATGAATAGTGAAAATTACTAAATTATAATTTAAAACAACTTTTTTAATCGAAATAATTAATAGTGATAAATCATTAATTTGAGTGGTTTTAAAGTATATTTAGAATATATTTTTACAATTTAATACAATGTTGGTCATTGGATGTAGTTTCACAATTAAACTAGACATAAACAAGTCTCAATCTTTTGATAGATATTGTTTCTTAAAAACACGCTATTTGTTTTAACAACGGGATTTAATTATAAAATTAATTAATGCAACTTTTATGTTATGAATTTGGTAAAATAGACTTCATTTTTGAATTCGGAATATGAAATATAGCTTGGGATGAAATTTTGGCATTGTTCTGAAAAACATCAATTTTTTATGAATAGTGAAACTACTAAGTGGTAGGTTAAAAACTGAATTTTGCATAAAACATAAATTTACCACTTCTGTGAATGGAATTTCGAAAATCCGAGAGACACGGTTAATATCAAGGACTAAAATGTGGTTCAATGAGATAAAAATAATTTTTTGGTGAATAGTAATTTTTTACTTTTTTTACCACGGTTAATAGTAAATAGGGTAACTAAGGGTAAATATGATATTAATATTACCCTAACACATGTCCTAATTCTATTGAACAAGTGTAATTCGACCAAAAACAAACTTAGGAATAAAATATGACCATTTAGGCCCACTTGGATTAGATTAGGACATTTATTATTAATTTATTTAAAGAAGGGTTAAAATAGTTAAATTTAAATTTTAATACGTAAATCATTTTTAATATAGGGTTATACATAAGATAAATTCGATTTTAAATATTCATTAGAAAGCTAAAAATATTTCCTACATGATGGTATTTTATTTGTAATTTTTAGACATCAAATAATTTAATTTATTTATGACACAAAGATGATGCAGTAATTATCTTATTAATGAAATATTGACATAATTGATAATATAAATACCAAAATAAATGTAATTTAAGACTTTTTATGAATTCCACTAATTTTCTAGGTTACTATGATATATTAGTGTTGATTTAATCAACTTGGTTCGAACATATAATTCTGTTATGACTTTCACAAAAATCATATATCAAATAGTGTCAAAATTGACACAAAATAGTTTTTAAATCAAATATTATATTATTAATTGTTATTTTATTCCTAAAAATCTAAGGTTCGGCCAAATGACTTAGATAAGGATATATATATTAATAATAAACAATTTGGGGTTCGTTTGGCATGTTATAGTAAGTTTATTAACCATATAGTGAAAGAAAACAAAAAGACATGGTAAAAGTTAAATTATTTAACTTAGAGTTAAATCTAATTGATAAGGTTAAAATAATAACCTAAACTTGTCTAAATCCTATTGGTTGATAAGATTTCGACCCATCCCCACTTTATCTTCGAAATAAGACCCTTTGGAACCATTATAAACCGATTTTTACTTTAAAATAAAATAATATTTTGAGGTATTCCTAAGGTGCCCCTCTCCCCCCCTATAAAAGGACACCTCCTCCCCCTCCTCCTCACACCAATTTGAGCACTCAAGCTCGGCCAACCCCTGCCAAAATCTCTTCTCCACTTCCCTAGAAACATCCTAGAGGTTCTGGTCTTCCTCAAAGACCAATTCTAGTGCCCTAAGAGGAGGTCTCAAAGAGGCACTTCAAAGAAGAGGAGGTTCGGACACATACAAGCAAATCGGACCTAAGGTAAGGGAAAATATCACAATCTCATTTTTATTCGAGATTGTTTATTCGTAAGTATATACTGGGGTGTATTTTATCATCCACATCCATGTTCCCTCAATATGTAATATTGTTTCCATCCACTTACAATAGTTTAAATCCAATTTTACCCTTAGGTGAGTTTCTAGTAAAGAATATGAAAGGAATCTTTTGTCGTTTTTCCGTACGAGGTACCTTTTGACTTTTCCGACAAAAGTACAAAGAATGTTTTTTTTTAACTTATACGGCACGAACGGATTTTTAAGGTTTTATAAAGCCTTATTTTCATGAACCTTCCTCCAAAATATTTCATGACTATTTTTAATAAAATCTCTTTCTTTTAAAATTGTATGATGTTTTGTGAAAAGAAATTGATTTTGAAGAAGAAAGGATATTTTCCTCAGGAATTCATTTCAAGTGTTTTATCAAAATTATTTTCCATCTAAGATAATAAAGGGTTCTGTTTCTATCCATATTTTTACATTGATTTGACTATGTTGTGATGGAATTATGTTTATGAATTCCTTTATCTTATATGAATGGTTTTATGATGTCATGTTGTTTAAGAATCCCATTTTTATTACATGGGTTATGCAATGATGTATGATTTATGATTTTGTGGCACACATAAGAATGGTATCATTATGAGATGGGTGGGACCTATATCTCCCTCCAATGCATTGGGTAAAGATTTCATATCTCATGAGATAGAAATGGCTGGAATGGTAGGTTATACCGGTTCAGTGAAACAGGACTGAAACGAGGGTTACTCGATTCAGAAAGGGACTTTGTCCACTAAGATAGTCTTGGCAATTAGTATTGACTAACAAGAAATGATTCTCTATGATTATGTGTGTATGACACAAAGTTTCATGTTTTAAGTTATTATTATTGGGATTTCATTTCACTACTATGATTTATCCCATGTTATGAAATTATGCTCTCTTTTGCAGGTTAAGATTTACAAAAGTTATGTTCTTATGAATATGATGTGATTGATTTTTCTTTTGTTTACCCTTACTGAGCATTTGAGCTCACCCTTTTATGTTTTCTCTTCCCCAGGATATAAAGAAAGGTTTTAGGTATAAAAAAGGAAGATCTTTATGGGAGATGTTGAAGATCTTCCGCCACGATTAGAAGATTATGTTCCGAGTTTCCAAAGACACTAAACTATTACGATCCTTGTGTGTGTGTTTTTGTTATGTACTAAGTATTCCGCAAAAGTAATGTAAAGTCTATGTACATCAGGCTTCGGGTCTCTACAGTTGGTATCAGAGGAAAGGTTTAGTCAACCTTTGGAAACTAGGATGCGAAAACATTAGTGAGATCCCTAGAGATATTTCTAAGGTATGTCTAGGGATGTCCCTAAGGTTAAGTATACGTATAGGTTATAGTACTAGAATTACGATAACGATCATAGAATTAAACCTAAGATGTTAGATATTGAAGGTACTCCCCCTTTATTATGTTGTTTTCCCTAGCATGATTTTTGCCTCTTACACTATTCTTTTTGGGTTTTAGACGATGGCTGGAACCCGAAGGAACCGTGTTGATCAATGCAATGGACAATGCAATGATTGCCCTCCTGAACAAACAAATGTTATGGGAGATGGAGTGCAAAATCTTATTGCTATACTTACACAAGCTATGAATCATTCTGGACTTCCAAATGAGCAGAGAAGGGAACAATATTCTATTGAGTCCTTCATGAGGCAATGTCCACCTTCTTTCAGTGGGTCTTCTGATCCACTTGTGGCTGAACAATGGATCAGTACTACTGAAAAGATATTTTCAGTTCTTTAATGTTCTGAACATGATAAAGTCATCTTAGCAGTATATCGTTTGGAAGGTGAAGCTGATCAATGGTGGAATCTTATCAAGAATACGAGGCCAAGAGATGAAATTGAGTCCATGGAATGGGACGAGTTCAAGAACTTATTTTTCAGTAAGTACTTCCCTCATATTCTTCAAACGAAGATGGAGAAGGAGTTTCTTGAACTAAAGCAAAAGGATGATGAATCTGTTGGTATATACGAAGCGAATTTTACAAGACTTGCAAGGTATGCATCTGGCATTATCATCCAACCTGAAAGTAAAGTTGATCGATTTTTCAGTGGGTTAAAACCAAGTCTTCGAAGGGCATTAGCTATAAGAGATTTCAGTAGCTATGAAGAAATTGTGCGTTGTGCTATCAAGGTAGAAATGGAAGTTGGTGTTACATATCCATCTAATGGTTTTGACAAGAAACGAAAGATGGAGTTCAAGGAGAAATCTCAAAATAATGGTGAAAAGAAGATGAATGTTTCCTTATGCACAAAGTGTGGAAAGAAGCATGGTGGAGATTGTCTTAAAGGGACTAGAAAATGTTTTAAGTGTGGAAAAGAAGGTCATCGAGCAGCTGAGTGTCGAAGTAATGGAAAAAGGGTTTCTAATGATGTGAATAAAGCAAACACTACAGAGAACGCACCACCAACACTTCAATGCTTCAAGTGCAAGGAAATGGGGCATTATGCTAATAATTTCCCTCATCCAAGGGTTAGTGATGATCAACATGAGCAACCACTGAAGGCAAAGGACAAAGGGAAGTCACATGCGATCACTATTGGCGATGTTGAATATGATAACGATGTGGTGGAATGATTAAGCGTTTATGTAATGGGATTCCAAAATAATGTTGTATCATGAAGTATTGGAATATTTATGTATTGGTTTAATGTGGTATTCAAAGTGATTGAGATATTTTTGGAAATAAGATGATATGCGCATAATGAAGGGAAAACAAGAAAATGAAATGTTTAACAGTATTCATGAGCTCATGATTGATATAAGGACTAAGTGATATCATGGTTTGAGTATATAGAATTTTGAGGATTTCGGTATGTGAAAAGTGTTAACTTTTAACTGCATTCAAGTTTTCACTAAGGTTCAATGGGTATTCAAGAGAGTACAAGATTAAGGCCTTTGAATCTTTAGAATGTGACCAACAAGATATATCTTATGATATATGGGGATCAACGATGGTATTAAATCTCTGGTAATCGTTTTCACTATGTTATGAGAATGGACTTCAGTATTATGGATAATCCTAAAGATTGCAATGTATTATGTTGGACATAAGTTAGTATTGTTTAAGGATAGAAGTTTTCTCGATATTATTGATGGGATGTTATAGTAATATAGTTTTAGAAAAAGGACAACCTGCAGGACGGGCGACAACCCATCGCTTCGGACAAGGCTGTAGGAATCGAACCCACAACCAAAGTGCGACTGGCCTTTATCGCCTACCACTAGCCTACAGGAAGTCCCTGTTTAGTAGAAACTAGTTTTATTATATTAAGCCGTATGATATATGAAGTATAAGTCCATTTTAGGAACAATATATGATTAATCTCACTATAGATCGACTTATGTATATAATTTTTGCTAACCTTTTGTTTGAGATAGATGGAATGACCCGTCATTCTATCACATGATCTGCTAACACTTCACGAATAACAAATTCAACTTCATTTATTTAAGAGATGAAGTGGAAATTGTTAAAGGGACGAACAACAGTGTGATTGTACCAAAATAAAGTAAGTATTTCAAATTCTTTAACATTAGGGAAACGATCTTGAAAACCAAAAATGTTGTCCTAGGGATCTTATATCTGATGAATCATATGGTACCTTAGATCGTCACAAATTTATGGATTTGTGATTACTGGATTTTCCATAGCCATGTTCTCTACCACTCTCCATCAGAACATGATGGTTAAATTTCTCTTCCATATCCATATTTTCACCAATGTGGAAACCCAGTGATTAGTTTATTTGGGTAATCGTTACATTTCATACTTTAGTTTTTAAAGCCAAGATTTGGTATTCCCTTTTACGATGTGGGTTTCTATTAAAGAAACTTTCAAATAGTAAACCATTTATAACCCCGACGAATTTCGAGGGCGAAATTCATTTTAAGGGGGGTAGAATGTAACAGCCCAAGATTTTATAAAAAAAATATTCTTTTTAATTTTATTAATGTCTTGTGTTGTACGCTACACCAAAAGGATCTTGCACAACACACATCCTTGACTTGACTTGCATTACACGCAATCACGACCTTCCTCGATAGCGTGTGTAGTACGCAATACCGAGTTTCACTAAACAACGATAAGCTATAAAAATATTATTAAAACTAGCCGTTATGAATAGTAATAACCACTTTTTGAAATCCATTAAATCTTATTTTTCAAAATGAACTTTATTTTTGGATTCGGAGTATCGAATTTAGCCTAAGGTCAAATTTTGGTACTTTTCGGATAACTTTCATATTTTGATGAATAGTGAAAATTACTAAATTATAATTAAAAACAACTTTTTTAATCGAAATAATTAATAGTGATAAATCATTAATTTGAGTGGTTTTAAAGTATATTTAGAATATATTTTTACAATTTAATACAATGTTGGTCATTGGATGTAGTTTCACATTTAAACTAGACATAAACAAGTGTCAATCTTTTGATAGATATTGTTTCTTAAAAACAGGCTATTTGTTTTAACAGCGGGATTTAATTATAAAATTAATTAATGCAACTTTTACGTTATGAATTTGGTAAAATAGACTTCATTTTTGAATTCGGAATATGAAATATAGCTTGGGATGAAATTTTGGCATTGTTCTGAAAAAACATCAATTTTTTATGAATAGTGAAACTACTAAGTGGTAGGTTAAAAACTGAATTTTGCATAAAACATAATTTTACCGCTTCTGTGAATGGAATTTCGAAAATCCGAGAGACACGGTTAATATCAAGGACTAAAATGTGGTTCAATGAGATGAAAATAATTTTTTGGTGAATAGTAACTTTTTACTTTTTTTACCACGGTTAATAGTAAATAGGGTAACTAAGGGTAAATATGATATTAATATTACCCTAACACAAGTCCTAATTCAATTTAACAAGTGTAATTCGACCAAAAACAAACTTAGGAATAAAATATGACCATTTAGGCCCACTTGGATTAGATTAGGACATTTATTATTAATTTATTTAAAGAAGGGTTAAAATAGTTAAATTTAATGTTTAATAAGTAAATCATTTTTAATATGGGGTTATACATAAGATAAATTCGATTGTAAATATTCATTAGAAAGCTAAAAAGATTTCCTACATGATGGTATTTTATTTTTAATTTTTAGACATCAAATAATTTAATTTATTTATGACACAAAAACGATGCAGTAATTATCTTATTAATGAAATATTGACATAATTGATAATATAAATACCAAAATAAATGTAATTTAAGACTTTTTATGAATTCCACTAATTTTCTAGGTTACTATGATATATTAGTGTTGATTTAATCAACTTGGATCGAACATATTATTCTGTTATGACTTTCAAAAAAATCATATATCAAATAGTGTCAAAATTGACACAAAATAGTTTTTAAATCAAATATTATATTATTAATTGTTATTTTATTCCTAAAAATCTAAGGTTCGGCCAAATGACTTAGATATGGATATATATATTAATAATAAACAATTTGGGGTTCGTTTGGCATGTTATAGTAAGTGTATTAACCATATAGTGAAAGAAAACAAAAAGACATGGTAAAAGTTAAATTATTTAACTTAGAGTTAAATCTAATTGATAAGGTTAAAATAATAACCTAAACTTGTCTAAATCCTATTGGTTGATAAGATTTCGACCCATCCCCACTTTATCTTCGAAATAAGACCCTTTGGAACCATTATAAACCGATTTTGACTTTAAAATAAAATAATATTTTGAGGTATTCCTAAGGTGCCCCTCTCCTCCCCTATAAAAGGACACCTCCCCCCCCCTCCTCCTCACACCAATTTGAGCACTCAAGCTCGGCCAACCCCTGCCAAAATCTCTTCTCCACTTCCCTAGAAACATCCTAGAGGTTCTGGTCTTCCTCAAAGACCAATTCTAGTGCCCTAGGAGGAGGTCTCAAAGAGGCACTTCAAAGAAGAGGAGGTTCGGACACATACAAGCAAATCAGACCTAAGGTAAGGGAAAATATCACAATCTCATTTTTATTCGAGATTGTTTATTCGTAAGTATTTACTGGGGTGTATTTTATCATCCACATCCATGTTCCCTCAATATGTAATATTGTTTCCATCCACTTGCAATAGTTTAAATCCAATTTTACCCTTAGGTGAGTTTTTAGTAAAGAATATGAAAGGAATCTTTTGTCGTTTTTCCGTACGAGGTACCTTTTGACTTTTCCGACAAAAGTACGAAGAATGTTTTTTTAACTTATACGGCACGAACGGATTTTTACGGTTTTATAAAGCCTTATTTTCATGAACCTTCCTCCAAAATATTTCATGACTATTTTTAATAAAATCTCTCTCTTTTAAAATTGTATGATGTTTTGTGAAAAGAAATTGATTTTGAAGAAGAAAGGATATTTTCCTCAGGAATTCATTTCAAGTGTTTTATCAAAATTATTTTCCATCTAAGATAATAAAGGGTTCTGTTTCTATCCATATTTTTACATTGATTTGACTATGTTGTGATGGAATTATGTTTATGAATTCCTTTATCTTATATGAATGGTTTTATGATGTCATGTTGTTTAAGAATCCCATTTTTATTACATGGGTTATGCAATGATGTATGATTTATGATTCTGTGGCACACATAAGAATGGTATCATTATGAGATGGGTGGGACCTATATCTCCCTCCAATGCATTGGGTAAGGATTTCATATCTTATGAGATAGACATGGCTGGAATGGTAGGTTATACCGGTTCAGTGAAACAGGACTGAAACGAGGGTTACTCGATTCAGAAAGGGACTTTGTCCACTAAGATAGTCTTGGCAATTAGTCTTGACTAACAAGAAATGATTCTCTATGATTATGTGTGTATGCCACAAAGTTTCATGTTTTAAGTTATTATTATTGGGATTTCATTTCACTACTATGATTTATCCCATGTTATGAAATTATGCTCTCTTTTGCAGGTTAAGATTTCCAAAAGTTATGTTCTTATGAATATGATGTGATTGATTTTTCTTTTGTTTACCCTTACTGAGCATTTGAGCTCACCCTTTTATGTTTTATTTTCCCCAGGATATAAAGAAAGGTTTTAGGTATAAAAAAGGAAGATCTTTATGGGAGATGTTGAAGATCTTCCACCACGATTAGAAGATTATGTTCCGAGTTTCCAAAGACACTAAACTATTACGATCCTTGTGTGTGTGTTTTTGTTATGTACTAAGTATTCCGCAAAAGTAATGTAAACCCTATGTACGTCAGGCTTCGGGTCTCTACATAGGAAGTGCTCAAAAGAAGTTCAGTATCTAGGGATTTCAGAAGACTTTTCCAGAATCAGGATGGAAAATGGGGATCATGATCAGAAAAAATTGATATTGGTACTTCATGAATTCTTAAAACATTGTTAGCATATATTCTTTCTAATCTTTCAAGTTTTAAATCTTCTCTTATAGTAAGAAAATTTGTTGACTTGGTAAGATGGTCATCAATGACCCATATTGAATCGTTCCTTCTAGGAGTCATTGGTAGTCCAATGACAAAGACCATTGAAATATTATCCCATTTCCAATCAGGTATGGGAAGAGGTTTCAAGAACCCTCTAGGTTGTTGCCTTCCAACATTCACTTGTTGAAAAACCATACATCTTGACACAAAATCATTAATTTTCCTCTTTATGTTGTCCCATAAAAAATGTTCCCTCAAATATCTATACATTTCAATGCTACCAGGGTGTATAGAGAAATTGGAGCTGTATGTACCGTATAACAATTCCCTTTTCAAATCAGGTATATTAGGAACGTAAATTTTCTTCCCAAATTTCAAAATCCCATCTTCATATACGAATTCGATCAATGTCCCATCATTTACATATTTTATCTTCTTTTGATATTCCTCATCATCAGCCTAAGAAATTCATATCCTTTCTATTAAATATAGTTTGGCAACCATTTGAAAAATCATTGATGTTTCACCTTCCATGATTATTCCTATATCCATATTTAATAGATCCAAGAAAATAAGATACCTTTCAACTCTCATCATATTCAAAACCCCATGATCTTTTCTTCTCAAAGCATCTGCCAACCTATTTTCCTTCCCCAGGTGGTACTGTATCGTGAAATCATAATCCTTGAGTAGTTCAAGCCTTTTATTTTGCCTCATGTAGATTTATTTCTGTGAGAAAATATACATCAAACTCTACTGATTAGTATATATCTCACATTTTCACTATAGAGATAATGTCTCCATATCATCAAAGCAAATGTTATAGGATCTAACTCACGAAAATGACTAGGATAGTTTTTCTCATGAATTTTTAGATGTTATGATGCGTAGGAAATAACCCTATCATGTTGAATAAGGACACTACCAAGTCCTTTCTTTTAAGAATCACAATAAATAACAAATTTATCATTCCCCAATGGTAGATTCAATATTTGAGCATTGAATAATATTTTATTTAGTTCTTCAAAACATTATTCACACTCATTTGTCTAAAAAAATGTAACCCCTTTATGTGTGAGCTTGGTTAATGGGTTAGCCAATCGAGACAAATTCTGGACGGAACACTGATAATAACCAGCTAAACGAATAAAACTGCATACCTTGGTTATACTCATTGTTTATGGCCATTATTCGATTGAATTGGTCTTAGAACGATCAATATAGATTCCATCCTTAGAGATAATAGGGCTAAGAAAAGATATCTCCTGAAGCCAGAATTCACAATTGCTAAACTTCCCATCTAATTCATGTATTTTAAGAGTCTTATGGATAATGAGAAAGTTATTTTCATGATCATTGTATCTTTTGGAATATACCAAGATATCATCAATAAATACAACTATAAAAGTCATCAAGATATTCCTTGAGAACACTATTCATTAGACCCATGAAGTCAGAGGGTGCATTAGTCAATCTAAAAGGCATGATTGTAAACTCATAATGCCCGTACCTGGTTCAAAATGCTGTTTTTTGAATGTCTTCCTTCTTCACACACAACTGATGATATCCATAACAAATCTCAATCTTTGAAATTTATTGAGATCCATGAATTTGGTCAAATAAATCATCAATGTGAGGTAGGGGATACGTGTTCTTTATTTTTATAGCATTGATCTCCCTGTAGTCAATGAACAACCTCATAGATCCATCTTTCTTCTTAACAAAAAGGACATGGGATCCCCTTGGAGAAACACTAGGGAGAATAAATCCCTTATTACTCAATTCCACTATTTTTTTCTTTAGTTACAATTATTACACAGTGCCTATTCTATAAGGGGTCTTCGATATAGTCCTTGATCCATGAATTAAATCAATTGAAAACTCAATTTCTTATTATGGAGGATGTCCAGGTAAATCTTCTAGAAACACATCAACATATTCTTTACAATAGGCCAATCTTCTATTTGAACATTCCTTTCCTCACCCATAGTTATTTCATTCCCTTTCTCCCCATTAATTGAATTTAGTTGAGCTATTGGGGGTGGATATTGATAAGAATTAGGTGGTGATGATTCTTCTCTAATGATAATGTATTCTTTATCATCATCATAAAAAATAGTAACCTCCTTCTTCTTACAATAAATTTTTTCATCATGGTCCAAAATCGAATCCATATTAAGGATTATATCAAATTCAATCTTGGTTATGACGAGGAGATTAGTAGGTAAAGAACATGTATATTCCTTAATAGGGACTGATTCAGAAAACATTGTTGCAATGGAAATTTCCTTAGGAGTTTTGACTGAAAACTCCCCTATTAAATAAAATAGGAAAATATCTAATTTTCTTAAAAAACTGGGAAGATATGAAACAATGTGATGATCTAAAATCAAATAAATCATTTTTTAAACTTGAGGAATCCATTAAATTACCTTCCACTATGTCTTTCAGAGATTCACCCTCAGAAGTAGTTAAAGCATAATCTTGGTCATGATACCTTGGCCTTTTCTGAGGTAATTTCTTTTGACACTTAGGACATTCATTCACATAATTACCCCTTTCTCTATAATTGTATCATTCAACATCGACAACCTCTTTCTTCCCCATGCAATCATGAGCATGGTCGACTTTTTCACCACACTTGTAACAGGCTCCCATTACCTTTAGGAAAGTACCAGGGTGTTTCTTCCCACATTTACTACTGGATGGATATTCAACTTTTCCCGTCTTCCCCTTATTTACATTTCTAGAGTGTTCAAGAGATCTCTTCTTCCCTTGCGTTACTTTAAATCCGCAAGACTTAGAGAATTATTTTTATGTCTTGATTGCTCATGAGACAATATCTTCGTATAGAGAATTGGATTGTGAGACTAATTATCAGTGGAGAAATGGTTTTAACCCATCAATGAAACGATCAATCATAATTCTTGGGTTACATTTATAATATACAGCATGCCTCACAAACCTTGTAATGTTATATTCATAATTTGCAACGTTTCTATCCTTCCTTTGCCATAGACATAGAAATTTTCTTTCCATATCCGCTCAATGGTCATGAGGAAAGTATTTTTCTATGAACATTTATTTAAACTCCTTCCATTAAATATTTTATACTTCCTCATATTACTTTTTGTATTGAATAAATGACCACCATTGATAAGCATCTCCAGTGAGGCGGTAAACTGCCATGACAAAATTTTCCCTTTCACTACTCCCAATGGTGTAAAATATTTTCTCTATGAAATTTATCCATTGCTCAGAAACTAGTGGATTTTTATCCCCATTTAATGTTGGTGGGTTTTTCCTCATGAAGCGGTCTAACGTTGATCCTCCATGTTGTGGATCAGGATGCTCTATATGGTTATGTTTATTATTCATAACCTGAGTGATTTGTCCCAATATGGTGATTAGCTGATTAAAACCACTTTCATCACAACCTACACAATAATTATCTTGTGTAGGAGGGAAATACATACATGGAGTGCGTGCATTGATACGGTTTCCATTACATCCACTAGGTTCCATTTATAAACAATGGTACAAACTAAATTAGTTTGTGAAGTGTAATACATAAATCCATACTTGTAAAACACTTAACATAAATTGAATTGTTTATTGATATAATATATAATCATAAAAATGTTTTCTTTGAGAAATTATATACACATAAGCCCTTCATAATGGTTTTTAAAGAAGATTAGAATTATCCTATGCATATCCCTATGGAGTGTCGTAACCAAAAGTACAGAAAGGCCCATTGTCGTGCATAGGTTCCCATTCTAGACAAGCTAAAAGTGGTGTTTTGGGTTTTACACCTAGGTACATCTATTCTAGATCCACCTATACCTGATCGTATCTAGACAGGGATTTATTTCTTGGAAAACTCACAAAATTTCTATAATACCAAAATTCTAGGAATTTCTTCCATACAAAACATCAAAGCCTATCTAAGGGTAATGTACTCTAATCAATGTTTTTATAAATATAGATTCCATGGTTTGTACTAAACTTCCTCTAATACCAACTATAAGTCCCCAAAACAAAAAGCATAGAGTTGGTGCATTATTACAAATCATTGGAATGATCAAAAAAGATCATGTCTTGAAAGACAGATTAGTTTAGTTGCCTTAGAAGTAGTAGATACATTCGTAAGGTTTACATTACATCATAAAATGGGAAACAACAACAACATTGTTTCCATAGACAACACTGAGATCCCATATACTATCCCTGCAGGTCCTTCATAATATACTTCTTCGCATACTAGGAAAAATAAAACATATAAAGGGGTGGGCTCAGATGCTCAGTAAGGATAACAATATAGCATAAGATTACACAAATAAACATAAACATTCAAGAAAAGGAATAAAACTAAAACAAAAGCCTTTTAAACTTAAACATCATAATAATATGGAAAAGATAAAATCCAAATAATTCCATTTACATACGCACATGGATATTCTACTAGTTGAATAATCATATGCAATATCAATAGCCACTTTCATAATGATGGAATGCATAATGCCATACTTCATAATGACATAGTCAAGGCCTTGTGCCAAGACTAAAAATAATATTTTGGTGAGGCCTCATGAAAAGACACTAGTTTGTCTCATGAGACCTACTGATGCATCTAAGAGCTATAGTAGGCTCCACCCGCCACTTACTATGTCCGATGGATTCCTCATATGAAAAGGTTTAAACATAACATAAATATTCGTATTAAAAGTAGTATAAGAAATGTCAATACATTATCCTTAAACCACGAATGGTGTAATAATAACACATCCAAAGTCAAAAATATCACAAATCCATCAATTCAATATGGATTTTTTGTATCATAATAAATCAACATCAAATAATATTAAAATCTATCAAAGGATGTTGACATAGATGAAATCAAAACCTTTTTTAGAGAAATATCTCTTTCTATTTTGAAATCATTCAATAAAATTTTTATTTTTGAAATATTATTAGAAGCTTGTAGGGGAAGCTTTGATGATTTTATAACGGAAAAAAATATCCACACCCGCTATATAAGTTAAAAAAAATACATTCGTACCATAATTTTTTCGAAAAGGTTATAAAGGACCCTGTTTGGAAAATGATGAAAGGATTCATTAATAAAAATCTTATAAAAGTTAATCAAGGGTACAAATGACTTTGACCCATAGTCTATAAAATAGTAAGAATGTTTGGAAATACATTTTTTAGAAACATGGATATTGATGATAAAGAGGTCCCAGTAGATAATTAGGTGTAAACAACCTCAGACAATGAAGAGATTGTAGAATTAACCCTTACATTGTACTTTCCTTGGCCGAGGGTAGGTTAAACTCTAGTATATTAGTGAAATAATTATTACTAAATTATTAAATAATCATATATATTAATATGATATCACATATGGTCTTTTAATATTGCTTTGTTAATAATATCTTAGTATTATCGTCATTTCGCGTGTTAACTGATTCATTTTCTATTATATGACTTTTTTGTAAGTAATGATTATTATGGATAGGATGTATCTTATTTATATTTAGAATTATATTAAGTATTTAATCATTTTTTTAATCATCTAATGAACATCTGTCTTGAATGGATGTGATGGGGAATGAATCTCATCGCGTTTATGGAGACGGTAATCTGTACGTACGCACGAGCGACAATATCACTATTTTGATATTAAAATAATATATAATTGGATGAAATATCATTTATACATAATAATTATCATGTTATATTTATTATTTTTATCAATTAAACATCATTATTAATCCCATCCAAATAATAATGTATTGATTAACAATTACACCCCGATGTGGAGACGGTAAGGCGTACGTACGCATGTATGGTGACATGTCATTCAGACGATGGATAGAATAATGAATATGGTTGTACCATATTTATAATAACATAATATTATATAGAATATACTTTATTTATTATTTTAGAATGAAAAAAAACAAAGAAATAGGAAGTGGAAAAAGAAAGGAACACGAAAGTGTTGATGATATATTTACCTCTTCTTCGGGTTCATCCTTTTTATTTGATCAAAAGGGATCCTTAGGTTGGATTTCTGAGTAAACTAAGGCCTCTTAGATTATGGTAGTACAATTGATAGGGTATTTGACTAGGGGGTAGACTATACAAAAGGCTTTAAAGGTGTAAATTTGAAGGAAGGGGGAGTGCCCTTTTATAAGAGGGGTGAGAGGAACCTTTGGAAAAGATAGATATATTATTTTATAATTAAATATTTATTAGTTTATAAGGGATAAAAATTGAATTATTTAAAGGATAAGGTGGGTAGGGGTCGAAAAACACTTATCCAATAGGTTTCAGATAGTTTTGTTTCACTATATTAACTATATCTTTTAGATTTAACTCTTAGTTAAATAGTTTGATATTTTCCATTTCCCTTTGTATTTTTATATTATATGGATAATAAACATACTATATACTTCCGAGATAACCCAAAGTGGATCATTAATCATAGAAATATCTTTATATAAGCCTTTTTGCCAAACCAAAGACTTTTATAAATAGAATATCATTTAATAATATAATATTTATTTTAAAAACTCTTTTATGTCAATTTTGACACTATTTGGTATTTTGTTATTGATAAATTCATAACAGCATTATTACATAAAAAATTCATCTAAACAACCATAGCATGTTATATTAACCTAGACAATTATTTTAATTCATAAAAGTCTCAAATTATATTTATTTGGATATTTTTAATATAAATTAGTTTAATATCTCATTAATTAGGTAATTATTGCATCATCATTGTGTCATAAAAACATTAAATTATTTAATTTATAAAATATATATATATATATATATATATATATATATATAATTCCATTATGTAGGAAATATCTTCAACTTTATAATAAATATTTATAGTCTAATTTATCTTATGTGTAACCGTATATTAAAAATGGTTTAGTTATTAAACATTGAATTTACCAATTTTAATTATTCTTTGAATGAAATAAAGATAAATGTACTAATCTAATCCTTGTGGACTTAAAGGATCAAATTTTATTTCTAAAGATGTTTTTGGTTGAATTACACTTATCCAATAGAATTAGGACATGTTTTAGGGTAATAATAATACCATTTTTACCCTTAATTACCCTATTTACTTTTAATCGTAGTAAAACAATTTAAAAGTTACTATTCACCAAAAACTATTTTCATCCTGTTGAACCTCATTTTACATACTGATATCAACCATGTCTCTTGGATTTTTGAAATTCAACCCACAGAAGTTGTAAAATTATTTTTTATGTAAATTTGCAAATGCTCCTATGAGGTGGGTAAAAGATGGTAAAAAGTTCAATAAAATTTTTATATATCTAAAATTATTATAAAATAACTCTAATTATTTATATTGAAATTATATTATTATTATGTGTCTGTATTTACATAAAGTGAATTTAAAGAAAATAATAATTATTTAAATAAAAATTTGGTTTTAAACTATAACTCGCTGTTTTTTCAGTTTTCATCAAAAATTGAAAGCTTTTAGAAAAATACCAAAAATTCACCCTAAGATAATTTCAATATTACGAATCCAAAAATGAATTCCATTTTGAATGATAAAATTGAGAAAATTTAAAAAGTGGGCATTACTATTCATAACAGCTAGTTTGATTGGTTGTGGTGTGTTAGAACTCGAAGTTGCATACAACACACACTATTGTATTATTCAAAAGGAAACGTACCGTTTAAGCGTGGGGTGTTACACATACTGGCCATTTGATGCATATATTATGATATCTTCATTTTAATCTCAACAATCCACCTATGATCCTTTACGCACATCCTTTGCTATATTGAAATTTTGTAAGGGATCTCCCACCCTCCTCTTTTATCAAGAATTCCATTCATGTTATGTAATTTTATTTTCCTTTTTACCCATGTTATGATAAGTTATCAAATGTATATATTTCATTTCATTTTATTTATAAATGATTAGATTACCTTCCACTCTCATTTATCTGTCTTATGATCTTTTATGTACACCCATTACCATGCAAAATATGTTTACGAGTTATTCTATTTATCCTCGGTATTCAAGTTTATCTATTATGTTACACCTTCTATTTACAAATTACTTGTCTTAGGACATTTATTTATATGAACCCCATTACTTTAAATTTCATGTAGTCATGATTAGATACCCCTTTAACTCTCATCAACCATTTGTATGAATTTTTATGTCACGCCATTAGGCTGCCGAAATAGCACCAAGATTTTCCATTCCAAAATCATTGTATAGTGAATACCATGCCCATTTATCTATTAAGGGTATTCACCTTTATGAACATATAATTATTTATTATAGACATTCATATATTATTTTAAATTTCCTTTATCATTGAATAAATAATGAAGTTGAATGAATTAATGTTATATATGATCTATATCGCACACTTAATCATGAGATTGAAATTTTAATGAAGGGTGAACCCTCATAGCATACCAATGCATTGGGTAATGTTTAGTATCATGATATGCCATGTGAAATTAGGGTTTACTCATGCTAATTAATGTGAAATGAGGGTTTAATCATAATAATTCATGTTCAATGATGGTTTACTCATGAAAATCCATGTGCAATTAGCCTTGGCTCATGCTAATATCATGTTGTCTGTTGTTGCCACATTTCCATGTTATGATAACCACGACATATTATTCATTTATGTTCATTTTTCTCTTATGATCCATTAATATTCCTATATCCTAATATGTATTTTAACCTTCATGTTATGCCTTGTTTACTCTATTACTAGGGTTTATAGCTCACCCTTTTATTAGGTATGTCCTTAGGTTATCCCATTAAATGATAAGTGTGAAGGAATTTTGTGGTCTAGTAAAAGAAGTTTTCAATAAATATGTTTTATTTTATGTATTAAGTTTTCATGTAATTTTTCTATTCCAAAAATACAACAGACCTATTGATCTTTTGGGTTATATTAAGTTCAAGGTTAGGTAATAAAGCATGCTTAAATGTGTAATAATGAGTAGGGTTGTTATATCTGTGATTTCATTGTTCTTGAAAAAGGTGATGATGCAAGATAGCCACCAATATTTGCAGGTTGTTCATCCTTGAGAAAAAATTTGTATTATGATGTTATTTAGTAGTTTCTGTGGCCAAGCATGAGGTGGGACATATATGATTTTGTATCGAGGTGTTATACATGTCAGTAAGTAAAGCCAGAGCGTTAAAGTACCTTTAGTTTAATTTAGTCATTACCCATTCCTACCTAGAAGTGGGATGAGGTTTCCAGGGATTTTATTGTTGGCATGCCTCTTACTCCTCATGGAAGGAACACCATTGGAGTGGTGATTGATTGTTTTACACGATCATACCATTTTCTTCCAATCAGAGATACAATTAATGTGGATGAGTTGGGCCTATTGTATATTCAGGAGGTTGTAAGGATTCATGGGGTGCTGTTAGTAGTTGAATTAGATATAGATCCCCATTTTACCTCTCGATTCTAGGAAGGTGTTCAAAAGGCATTGGGGTCGTAGATTAAGATTAATATGGCATACCATCCTCAAACAGCTGGTCGAACAGAGTGGGGAAATCAAATTTTGGAGAACATGCTTCCCATATGTGATTTGGATTTTGGAGGATCGTTGGATATCCATTTGGGGTTGGTTAAATTTTATTGTAATAACAGTTATCAATAATCTATTCAAATGGATCTTTTTGGAGCACTTTATAGACATTCTTGTCGTTATCTTCTATGTTGGGCTGAGGTGGGTGAGACCACACTTTTGGGGCCGAGCCTTATGTAAGAGACATATGATAATGTAAAGTTGATTAGGTAGTGGTTATTAACAGCTCATAGTGACCAAAATTCTTATACTGATTATAGGGGTTGATATCTTGAGTTTTCTTTTGGTGATCAGGTATTCTTGAAGACGCCCCCTCCCTTAGGTCATCACTATATGGGGAATAAGGGAAAGATAACACTGAGGAATTCCATCGCTTTTAAAATCATAAAAAAATTGGAACGGTGGAATATAGGTTAGATTTTCCTTTTATGTTGACATCTATTTACAACAATTTTCTTGTATCCAAAATAATGAAATATATCCTGGCCCCATCCCATGTTCTGAATTTAGTGGAGTTGAAGATAGAGCCTAATTTATTAGTTTTTGAGATGCTATTGTGAATAGTGGATTCCCTAGAAATGGTTATTTGGGGAAAGTCTATACCATTGGTTCGTGCCATTTGGAAGAATGTGAATTATGTTCTTGAGACCTGGGAGTGCAGGTCATGGGTTTAACAAGAGTATATGTTCTTATCTTTTGATCAAGAATAGAGTTTACTTTTCGAGGGCGGAATGTTTTCATGGTGGGGAGAATTGTAACATCTATGTATTTATTTTCAGGTATATTTCCTATTTATTTTGGTCTTTTCCCCCATCAGTTACCCATTATTATTTTGGAGAGAAATGGTGAAAATGGGGGTGGGCATACCCAGGTTCACAGTTAGCGCATGGTTAAGGGTAACTATGCACCCTAGCCCAGGTAACCATGCGATAGGCCATGACCCATTGCATGGAAGATGCACTCCCATATGAATAGTACATATGGCCATGCAATAGGTCAAACAAAATACTGGATGGCCGTGCAGTTGGTCCAAGTGGTTGTGTGGTCTGGATGGACTGTGCATCCTGGATGGACCATGCACATGGTTGCCACATAGTTTATCAAACTGTGCGACCAAACCATGCGCCCATCCCCGAAAATTAAAAATATTTTTTATTAAATGGTTTACCTTTTCTAATTTTACCCCTCATACTCTTATTTTTTCCCCACTTGGGATTTACAGTAATAGAAGGCTCCCTTGCTCCCTCAAACACCCTTGTGAACCCATTTTGAAGGGGATTTGGTGGGGGGGGGGGAACTCAAAGGTTATTTAAGTAAGGGATTATCCCCCTTCTTTATTCCTTCATTCTAGGGTTTCTATGATATTTATTTTGGTTCCACTTTTCCAAAAGCTAAGGTTTATTTCATACGGTTTAATTTTGAGTTTTTGGGTTTAATATCTTGTATTTGGGTTTGAACTTGATTTCTTTTTGTGCTGTTGAAGTGTAGTTAAAGTTTCACACCAATTTTTACACTTTTAACAACAAAGGTAGGTGGTTACATGTATAAAAATTATTTGATGAATTTATTTTTCTTTTATGTTTAATTTATCCTTTTCCTGGATCATTTTGTGCGGTGAAAAAGTGGTTTTCAAAAGGATTATGTGTGCCTTTGATTTTAAAGTGGCACTTTTACATGAAATTGGTTGTTTTTCAAGTGAAGAATATTTTTTTATAACTTGGTATTAATTTAAAAATTAGGAAGTTGGACTATTATATTATGTATGGTCTGAAAATCATATTTCGGTAGGGTGTTTATGTGAATTTGATTTTAAAATAGGACATTGGGTGCATTTCCTTTGGTGGAATTCTCTTGTGGGGTTCTTGAAAATTATTTTATAAATTACTTAAATGGTTTATTGAATTGTATAATTGGCATGAATCATTATTGGGAAATATATTAGTGTGGATATGAATTTAAATTGGAATTTGAATGTGCCAGTGGGGTTATGTGATATGGGAAACTTGTTTAAGAACAAAAGGGATGCCATGGTATCTGGGTGGTTGGACTTGGACTAATATGTTAATAATTCGAACGTGGCTACATCTCAGTTTCACGTAATAAGACTGATGATTAAAACAATAAATATATATGGAATATGATATGATACCATTATAACTTTTTATATTTTTCCTATCTAGTGGATCTCGCATGAGAAAGATGTTGTCCGTGGTTCTTATACCACATTTCACTAAGATAAGAGGTACCTAGGGTCCCATTATTAGCTCGTGCCTAGGAGTTGTTCCTGTGATTAGTGATCATTTTCTATATTGAACATATTGTCTACATAAAATAGTGTTTGGTTGTAAATTTTCTTAATCAATTGTGTTCCCTTTGAAATTGTTTTCTTTAATAATGCTTTTCAATTAAAGTTGTTTTCCATAAAATTGTTACAAGGATTTCCTCTGTGTAAAATCTTGAAATTTACTTTCCTTATAATGTTTAGTTCATGGAATATTATCTTGGGTGGCATCCTTCTATGTATAGACTCACACCGTACATACACCTTTTGGTATAAGTAGACTAGGTAATGTTTTAAATAGTTAATGGAAAGGATTTTGATGATGGAAGTTGTGGTTGCTAGATATCTTCTTGGTGTGGTATTATGGGGTGGCTTGATGGAAATTCCCCTTGAATTGTGGTGGTTTTTGAGTTAGACGTGATTTACCTTTTTATTGTGTCCTTTTTTATGTTGGTTTAAAACCTTGTAATTCACATCTGAAAATTCTTTGAGGATTTCTTTGTTTAAATTATCATATTCAGTTTAGTAAAATTTTCTGGTTGTTTTTTATATAAATTTGATTAAATCATTCTCAATAATTATTTACAATACCTGGGAAATTGTGCCAGCCCATGGGGATTGGGAATGCCCTTAGGGCCCTACCACGAACTGTGTCAGTCACCAATTCAGATGTCAACCTGACTTGGTTTGTGTCATAATGGATCCCAAGAGCATGTCATGTGAACTAAATGTAGTGAAATATTCTATGTTACTGATGAGAAATAAGGTGGAGCCATTTCCCTAAGGCATGGTGTTTTTTATATATTCTTAATATCTGTGGATCAATTGGAATATCAAAGAATATGTACCACATTCATGATAATTTGGTTATGTTTTTATTGGAATATTATTCATATATTCTTCTCAATCTTATGTTCCATATGTTTTCTAGATTCGAGAATATGTATAGTTGTAACTTTTTATGTGAATTGATATACAACCTTCTTTTACATTTATGATTTTATAGCATTATACTATGAGTTTTTATACTCAACCCATCATTGGAATTTTCCAACACATTTCTTGTTTATGCAGATAGTTCACAACTAGGTTAGTAATTAGTGGGGATGAAGATAATGGGGACTTTGGATAGTAGAGTTATGTAATATGCATTTTTGGAAGTGTACAACTACACATTATAAGATATGATTATCTCTTTTCAAAGTATCTCATGGAAAATTAAATTTTTTTGTTATGGGGTCAAATATTTTATTTTCATAAGTTACACTCATTTATATTGTATGGTGATGAGATGTTTAACATATATGCAAGATTATTTCTTGTCAATTAGTTGTGCATGTTATATGTGATTGTGATTTTTAGTTTGATTTTATGGTATGATTGATTCATTTTGTATATGATGATGCCTCCCATGTATTTATCATTCCTTATGGGTGTATATAACTATACTGTAGATTTTTTAAGCTGGGATTGGGGTGAAACATTCAACATACCCCTAAACAATATGAGAAACTGGTGGGTCATTTATTACTAGATTTTAATCAGAGTGAGTTATTCTTATTGGTGGAGTTTGAATATAGGTTCCTAGTGAGATTTTGTTTTTGATTGTTTGGGTAACAATGATAATTTTTCTTATGTATGACAATCAGACTAGAGAAATCTAATAATGTGTGGTAGCCAAAAATTCAAACACAATGACTCTAATAATCTATTAACTGACATGAGTTCATAAAGAAATATTTCTATGGTAAATTTTGGTGAGTGCATACATCATATAGAGGTTAATGAATTACGGGTATCATGTGGTTGCACCATACTTCTGGAGAATTTTTTTTTTGATTTAGTTTTTGATTCCCTCATGATAATGGTATTTATAGAGAAAAGGAGTGCATATTGTATATATTATGAGATAAATGTGACTACTTATGACCAAGTGAGTCTCTATGGGGATTTCTCCCGATATCCGTGGTCCCTAGTTCCTTGAGATTTCTCTCATCCAAACAATAGAGTAAAGACATATATCTCAGTATGGATGGTCATTTTTTAGGATGGGGTTATGAAACCCCTAATGTTGCAGATACGAAGGAGGGGGTTCCTCACACACATTACATAATAGAAATTGTCTTTGAGTACTCCCTCGAGATCTTGGGAATGAGACACATATATGAGGGTTAAGAAACTCCCATGGGCATATCTTAATTAAAAGGTATTGGTCCCCTTTACGAGATTGTGGAGTTAAGTAATTGTTTATGGATATAAGGATATATGATACAATTTATGGGTTCTTGAGTCCTCTATTATGTCGTAGGATTGGTACTCCTTCAACACCAATGATTTGTGGGTCCCCATACAATAGTGGAGATAATAATCCCCTATAAGAAAGGTATTGTGTAATACATATATAATGGTCAATTATCTTATTGGGATAGGTTGTGGTTGTTTTTTCTATCTGAATTGGAACTCCTATATAGGGTATAACATTAGTCCTTTATTATAAGAGTATGTACTCCGTTGGATTAAAAAAATTATCTATTTGTTGTAATATAAACATATTTATTGTGTTGTTTGGTGCTCCACTAAAAATATAGATTAAAAAAATAAATATAATATATGGATGGAATATTTATTATTGTATGGGATTGGTAGGACATTGATATATAAAAGGTGGGGTAACCCTATTATATAGAGGAGTCCTTACTCCTATATATGAAATGGATTCTATGCTTTATCAATATAGTATGTCATTCAGTGATATATAGGTAATGGTTATTTTTTATTCTATTAGGATGGATACACCATTGGCTAGTTAATATACTTGTGGGGAAGTATGGATATCTTACTATAGTTTGAGGGTTATTCTATGTTTTACTGTTGTATAGAGTTTGATTAGGATCTTATATAAAATAAGGAATCTTTAGGATAAACCATTTATTTTGGTAAATATATCATATAAGATTTTATATTCATTAAATTATTTCTACGATAATCTATGTGACAATATTTGGATATGTGATAGTATGGAATAGTTGTATGTTTCTTTCTTCAGTGAGTGAGGAATTCATTATCCATAGATCTTCTGTTATGGTTGTAGAGTGTTTAATAATGATGATTATTGTAATGATTATCCATGTACATATTGGATGATGTAAAAATGCACTACTTAACCTCCAACATTCAAGTATTCCTCACCCATCCCTTTTAATCCAAGACCATTGGTGTTTGTGAGTTTTGGATGCCTTTGTATGAAATCATCAGTGTGGGTTGAGATTCGATTTGTGGGAATTTTTAGATTAACAATTATTTCTAATATCATTAGAAAAAGATATTATATATCTATTGTTGGGTCAAAAGACTAATTTCTATAATAATTTTTAAAATAAAAATCAATATTATTTTTTCTTATTATTTATCATACAATTAGTTTCATGTTGATGATCTGTAGTGTTTTATGTTCCTTAAAAATTCATTTTCATTACCTTTATCTTATTATGAAGAACCTTTCCAAGAGTATGTTTAATGAATTATATGTTTTGTTATGATTATTAGAAAAGAATTTTATTATAATAAACGATTCACAATATATTTTTTAGTGTTTTTAGATGGACAACTATAAAGACATTATGAAACTTCATCTAATTTTTTAGTATGATAATAATGCCATCAAAAGGTAATATTGATGCTACAGATGCAGTTTAAAATAAACTCGATAATTTCAATATAAAAATATTTTACTTAGTTATAAAATAAATATATAAAAAACACATATTCCTTGATTTTAAGAATGAAATAGTTTAAAATAAATATCTAAATGTTCCATAGGTTTTGAAGACCACAACATATTATTTCATTGAGTACATCCATTTGTAATCATCTCTGAGTGTTTTCTTCTTAAGAGAATATCTGTTTGAGTTTATATTTTAAATACTCATATGCACTTCTTGTTTTTTTAATTGTTAAAATATGTTATATAAAGGGATACTATGTCAATTGATAGTTAAATAATTCAGATAAGGTGATATGGAGGACTTTTAGAAGCAAGATACAAGTTTTTAATATTACAAATATTGATGGATTTCAATGTTTTTATATATAGACCCTTCAATTGAATTATAATTTATGATATCTATGTTGAAATATATACACATACTTTACAATTTAGTTTAAAATATAAAACACATTTAGTTATGTTGTTTTAGGTTTTGACTTTTAATTTCAGATTATATCATCCTTTGTTAGAAGATCTGTTTTCTATTGTAATGAAATCTGAGTTTATATATACTTTCTCAATTACTTTATTTTTATATAATGTTTCATAGTTACACTTCTGTTATTTTTATTAGAATAATATAATTCAATTTTTTAAAATATATATATATCATATTATTTTCATTATTAATTTTTGTCTATTTCTACTAATTCTTTCAATAATTCATTTTTTCGAAAGTGTAAATTTTTTGACATCATGATATATTATTATTTATTCCTCTTTTAGTATATATACCATACATAGAAATAAAATTTTTAGTATCATATCTAGAAATCACAAAAATATTCCTTATATAAACTATGTGGTTGATAAAATGGGTTTTAGAGCATTTTTATCTGTTGACACATTGGAAAATATAAATCATGGAGGTCCAATAATCACTAATGGGGTATAAAATGAGTATCTGAGGAATCATATGAATGTATTTTTGTTCAAATATGTGGTGGAAATTTTTTTTATGATTAATAGATATTATATAATTCAAGATAAGGATGTCACATGTTTTATTAGAGATAAAATCACTGAGTATAACATTATCTTTTGAGTATGGAATGATTTTTTCTTTCCTATAATGAGAAATATCTACTATGAAATATTTTTTATTGAAAATGAAAATAATATATATAGAACAATTTATATATAAAATTTATAAACTTATACGGTTTTAATACTAAAATTATGTACTTCATGCGGACTATATATCTTTTTATATCATTCTTGGTGGTTATACTGAAAAAATTTATCACAGGTTTACAATTATTGTGAATAGTTTGGAGTCACAGGAGAGAAGGCATTATTAGAACGGATTGTCTATATTATCGTATATATCATTCCTAATAAATAAGAACCATATTATTATATCCATAAATTATAGAAAATATATGATTGTGTTATGTCTTATTGATCATATCAAGACACTTATTCAAAATGATTGTATGTTGAAGAGTGATGTGAGAAAAAGAGAAAAAGAAGAATGGTGTAGAATTTTTATCAAAATATATGTAATTTTAAATTGGAAAACATAAGTCACATGACTTTTTTAAATATTCAAAGTATAAAAGAAAATATAATGATGGTTTATGTTGTAGTACTTTTGAGAGAAGTGAGAATGAATATTCTTAACTTGAAAAATGGGTGAAAATTATTTTTGGGAAGAATTATTTTTGTTACAATTATAGAATGAATCCAAATGATAATAATGAGAATAAAGATAGTTCCATATTACTTCTTATGAATTTATGAAACCAGGCTATACCATACAATATTTTATAAGTGTGAAAATGAAGTAATATTGACGAATAAGATATTATAAATGTAATTGATATAAATATCTCAATGAGATGGAAGTATGGTGTGTGAGTGAGGGAAATAAATTATCATATAGTTCTATAGAGGAAATAATCAACATTAAATATTGTTTGAATCTATTATAATATTTCAAAGACCAATCAATTCTATAAGGATAATTTATCTATTAAATGTCACACTAATTTGACAAAAAATGTGAAATTAACATATTCTTTGAATTATGATTATAGTTAAAATTAATCAAAAATTTATTTTTTTCCTCATAATATGAGGATATATTACCTTCATTTGATGAATTAACTTGATATGTGACTCTTCTTATAAAAAATAATTATAAAGTAATGATTCATAATGATTGTACTAAGGTAGATGTTTATAAATTAAATCATAAAATTTCATAAATCATTTTTTTTAGTTTCTAAACTCACATCATAATTAGAAAAAAATATATATTACTAGTTCAACTACAGAATATATATGTTGGGGTTTGAATAATAAATCTGAAATTCTTATTTTGAAAACTGTTTACTTAATTTTACTTTATGGAAGGACATTTTGGTAAATATTCTATATCACAAACCAAGCTAGGTATTCATCTGAACCAGCATCTGACCTAGTCCAAAATAAGGCTTGAAGAGTGTTCCTTAACCCCTAGTCTAAAACATGTTCCAACATATCATAAATAATGGTTTGGGAATAATTTACTAGAGTTTAGAAACCTAAAACAACCAATAATATTAAATAATCTGAATATAAAAATTAAACCCAAAAAACCCATTAACAAAATTAAGAATTAAAATACATATTTTTAAAAGAACTCCCAAGAGGGACACAACCAAAAATGGGTAGCAAGTATGACTCAAAATACCACCACATGGTAAGGGTACATCACCCTCGAACCATCTCCACAATACTGCATCATGGAAGGAAGCTAGTAACCCGAACCACCATCTCTAAAGACCTTTCCATTACATGTGTCAAAATTACAAAGTCTATATACACCAAAGGTTTAAATAGGTTGTGAGCCTTATCCCAATAGCATGAAACCCCAGATAATATTCCATTCTATAAAAATTATAGGACAAAAAGCTTCCAAGTTTTCATAAATAGCAAATAATATTAATAATTTTAAAGGGATGCAAATTTAAATAAAAAATACCTTTCAAGAAAGAATATTTAAAGAATGAACAATTTTAATGAAAACAAACATACTGCTGAAATTTATAACAAAACACACTATATGTCGATGGTAATTACTATAAAACCATTTATCACTAGTTAAATAAAATTCCCCTAGGCAGTAGCTAACAATGGGACATTAGGTACATCGTATCTCGGTGAAATATGGCATATGAACCACAATAAACTACATTCTCAGGTATGATCCACTAGTAGGAAACACACCCATAACCTAGTTGTCTCCAATCAATCATTATTATTTATTTAGTGTTTTCATCATCAGTCTTTCTAAGTGAAACCGAGAGAAGGACACTTCCACATCACTAGTATACTAGTCCAAGTCCACCCACATAGATACTTGGGCTTCCCATTTTTTTCTCAATCAACATTTACATGTTATAGAATACTATTTTGACATAAAAACCCAATTTCTAAATTTTACAGACACAAAAATGTACCACACACATGTTCTTTACCATCAATGTAGTTCATTAAAACCAATAAATTTTTTATAAAACAACTTTAATAGGTGTTACAAGGATTTTCACAAAAAAATCATTCAAAAATCAACTTTTATGCCCAAATTCCAAAAAATAACATACCAAACCAAAATTTTAATCCCTAACACAATATAATAAATCTATTTCACGAATCATAAAATAAACCCAAATGATAGAATTTGGAATATACATGAAAAACACCCAATTCAATGTCAAAATGAGAGATTAAAATTAAACTCTAAATCAATGATTCAAAAAATGGTCTATTCACCTCATAAAATATATGATAAACATGATAAATAGGTTAATTAAGAAAGATAAATTCATCAAAGAATGTCTACGCATGGAACCACCATCCTTGAGGTCAAAATCCCCAAAAATTTGTGAAAAACATCACCTGTACCAGAACAACACCCCAAACAAGTCAAAATGAACCCTAATAAGGAAGATTGAACAAAGGAACTAAATATTAAACCCATGGTAAGAAACCCTAGATTACAGAATTTTATAAATACAGAGAGGGAAGAAACCCTATAAAGAAGGAAGAAAATAAAGAAAGACTCAGTTAATTAATGAATCTTGACGTTTCCTCCAACAAAACCCCTTTATTAATGGGTTCCAATGGAGCTTGAGGGATCTTGGAATATTTATATGGATGAAATCGTTGAATGGGGGAAGAAAGTGGTGCATTATGTTTAATTTCAGATGGAAAAAGTGAGAATAAATACTTTTTATGACCTACACACTGTGCATGGTTTTTCCGCATAGTTTAGTAAATAGTACGACCAAATCGTGTGCCCAGTTCTATCCACCCAAAAATTTATACTTCTATACAAAATTAAAGGTGTATAATATGGGGAAAAGATAGTCCAATAATAAAAGATAAAATACATAAAAATAAGGACCCGTATATGACATTATATATGGATGAAACCATGAAAATAATTTAGTAATGTTATTCACATTTGAAAAGAAACATTTTTAATCAAATTACATTATCCTTAAAAGTTCACAATTTTGTATAAAATGTCAAAGTAGAGGTCAATTGATGAAAAAATATCTGTCAATCGTGTTCCACATTCACATTTTCTTAATGATTATCTTTCTAGGAAATTAGCATTTATACAACAAAAAATGGATAGATATATGTGGATTTATAAATATCATTTTGTTATACATCATGACCTAATCATGTATCGATAACAGAATAGTATTTTTTGGAATTTATTGGAGTAAATGAAATGTACCAGTATTCAAATAATTTGGTTCATGGATGGTACGTGTTCAGGATACATGGATGGAAATATGAAGATATTTTGTTGTTTTCAAAATGTTTAAAGGTGTAAAAGTTACCCTTGGAGGTAATTTTCATGGAGATATCCTTAGTATTTGTGATGTTGAGTTCCTCAGTAAATCTTTAATTTCAAATTTTTTATATATTTTTAGGCATAGACAAATTCTTGTTTTTATAAGTCAAATATGTCATGAAGTATATGTTATAAACTTAAATAATGATAAATGTAGAATTAAATATTCATAATGGATGTTTATTTACCTTACGTGGATAAATGATAATGCTTTCAACATTTTCCTAAAGGAACATAGAAACAATGATATAACATGATTAAGTATTGTGGATGATTAGTGTAGATTTTTTATAGATTGTTATGAAACTACAATTTCAAGAAAATAACTAAACATTCAGTGAAACAACATATGAGGGATTTACTAGAACATAGGATTAATTAAAAAAATTTCTATAATCCATGTCAATATGTTAAGAAAAATAGGTTTATTTTTAAATTTTTTTATAAAATATTAACTTCATATGCATTAAATATGCTTCACATGGATATATTTGGACCTAAAAGTTAGTATGTATCAGAGGAAATAAATTTGAATTTTTATTGGTTATTAAATTATTAAATATGCTTCAGTATATTTTTTAGAAAAAATTTATATTTTATAAAACATCTAATGGTTTCAATGTTTTCTAAAAAATGATTAAAATATATCATTTCTTAATATTCATAGTGATAATGGTGGTGAGTTTGAAAATTATAATGTTGAACATTTTTATAGGAAAATGTCTTTACTCAAGTATTATCATCATAATGAAATACTCATAAAAATGGATTAACTGAATATAAAAAGATAATTCTCTAAGAAATTACTCAAAACATGTTGAGTAAATAATCTGTTGATAGATATTTTAGGGATTAAGTTGTTATAACTCTTTTCTATACAAAACATTATGTTATAAATCCTCATTTTTTTAATTTATTATTAGTTATGGATTGGAAGAAACCCAAAACATTTATATTATGATGTTTTTGGATTTAATGTGTTCATTCTGATTAAAAATTTTATTTAGAAAATATTGATACAAAATATGAATAAGGAATATTACCGAAGTTTTTTATAACTATTATGGGATATCGTTTTTCCATAAAATATACAAACACTATTGATTAAATGATTCTTGTTAAATTTGATGAGACATATCCTTTTAATTAAGACATCCATGAGTAAATCCTCTATATAATGTTATTAAAGCTCCCACATTTTCAAATCCTATAACTTATATAAAACCAATATTATGAAATTCGTATGATGGATGATCCAAATCTCATTTAATATAGGTTTTTCTTGTTTTGGATGAATATTTTTAGGTTCTAATTGAGTGGCAGATTTATTTTCAATAAACCGTACATTCCTATAAAATCATCCCGATAATAAAATCATTAGAGATATAGATCAACAATCCAAATATTGAGGTTCCTTAAGGAATGAATGTGAACACTGTACAATATTAAACTATATTTAACCAAAAACACATAATGAGGCTTCAAGAAATGGTGATTTAATATGGCAAAATAATAATAAACATAATGAGTTCGAATTAAATTTGTCATTGACATTGATATTATTTCCTAAGGATCATTAACTAATTGTATTAAAGAGGGTCTTCTAAATTAAGTTTAATAAAAATGGAAATATACATAAAAATAAAGAATGTCTTTTTAAAAATGGATTACATAGTGAAGAAGGCATATATTATGTAGAAACCACTATACTAGTAACTTGTTTATACCTATTTGAATACTTATATACTTTTTTACTAATATAAGTGTTACACTTTATCATACATATATGAAGTGTAACTTTTTTAATAAATATGTTTATGGGGATGTTTTCTGTAAGAAAATTTGTTGGATTTGATGATAATAAATTTATCAAACACATTTATAAGATTACTAAGGCACTATATGGACACAAAACAGATATAAGAGCCTGAAATTATATAACATTCTAATATTTAAATAATTTTTTATATAATTTGATCCAATCATTATTATAAAATGAATTTTTAAGGACATAATTTATTTTGAAATAAATATCGGTGACCTTATTTTCTATTTTGCTCAAAAATCACATCTTGAATATTTTTTTGAAACATATGAAATTTGAGTTTGATATTAGAATAACGGTTCATCTTTTTTTTTCTCATTGGTTTTCAAATTTATAAAAAAATGAAGCAACCTATCTATTTTAAGAAATTTTCCTTTTAGATATACTCAAATGATTTTGTTTTGACCACTATAAGAGTATAGTTACTTTTATAAAATCATTTAAAAATATTTATCATATCAAAATTGGGAAAACTATTTATCAAAATATTTTTTGAGGGTGATTCATAGATTAAACAATTTCATAGATATGTGAATATATTTATTGTTTTCTATGTTTTTATGTTTATAATTTCATGATAGCTTGAAGGAATACCATATAAAATATATTAGATGGATATTATTTTATATTAAAGAATAATAATATCATGAATTGTTTTATTCATCGGGAATAAATTTTGGACACAAGAGTTTTTCAGATTTTGATTTTTGTAGATGTAAAATTTAAATAATGTGTACAGAAATAACTTTTCAATTATTAAGTGAGGATTCAGTTTCCTATTCATGTGAGAAGGGTAATTCTATTTTACTTTCTACTCCTCATGTATAATATATATAAGATGGATGATTTTATGCCTAATTATTGTGGATACAACACACAGTCACTGATTTTGGTATTTTTCACTAAGACTATAATTATATGTGACTAAACTTATAATATAAGTTTGTATAAGAACTAGGAACATCACTCATGAGAAAAAAACATTGGTACAAGAAACCAATCCTTTAATATTAAAAAATAAGATGAAATTATTCATTAATTAATCAAAACACAACACTAACTTACTAATATTTATACAAAACAACCTCCTACCAAAATTTTTAAATATAATATGATTAATTTATTTATGATCAATATGATATGATCATTCATATTCTTTTTTATCCCTCTCATTACATTGAAAAACTATACGAAAAAGTGGGAGTATATTTGTTTTTTATGACCCATCTATTCGTTTTCTAATTTTTTTGCAAGAAGTAATTTTATGACGATTATATTTTAATTTTTAAAAGATATATTTATTCATTCTAGAAAAAATTTTATTAAATAAACAAAAATTTTAATGGATGTTGGATGTGATGTTTTATCAATTTTATAATCATAAACGAAATTTATGGCTAGATGCTCTATATGAAGATTAAATATAAGATGTTGATTTTCCAAAACGACACACCAGATATTTATCTCATCTTATATAATCCCATATAGGTAAATAAATATGACCATAATGTTGGGTACAATGAACCTATCTCATCTATTAGATTGTTTTCTTATGAATCATTCAAGGTTCCCCAGATTCTCTATGTTTTAATTGACAACTTCATTAAGTGGTATCTTAAAAAGAGAAATCATCAATGAGATATAGATTGATATGTTTCTATTAAAAAATCATGAATATATAATGATGTTAAATATATTTTTTTAGGAATGGGAATATTTTGACTTGAAAAAATAATATTATTATTTTTATCATGAAACCACTATAAAATAGTTGCATAAATGAGTAATTTTTATTAATATTAATATTGTAAAAAATCATTCATCCAGATTATTGAGAATGATTTTTATAATGTTTGTTTGAATACAATTAAATTTCAATAGTTTATACATAAATATAGAATATCATTTTGTTTCTCATAATATACAAAATGTGGTAGTATAATTTATTAATGTCAAATCTGATGAATTTTTTTTATTGGTGAAAGATAATTTTTCATAATGAATCAGCATTCTCTAGAAGGATGAATAGTGTTTTAATGTGTAAAATTCTTAATTTTTAATAGATAACATCATTACATAAAATATGTTTATTGTATACTTCATGTGTAGTATTAGGATATTTTACATGAGTATTTTATTAGGTGTTATATTGATTAAGTTTTATACTTTGTTATTAACAAGATGTTTCTTCCTTAATGGAGGATTATTAAAAGTGTAATAACTAAGATTCTCAAGGATGATAAGATAAGGTATAATTAAACTATGATTAGATAAATGGAATATATTTCTATGGAATAAACTATATCAAAATGTTTTTATCTAATAATCTTGTTCAAAATTTGTTTATGGAGAAATCAACTAATGAAGATCTAGAAAAAAATCATCAATCATTGAATGGAAAAAAATTAAGAATTGAGATATGAAGTATAATCATATCAAAAATATATATATAATCCAATAATTAATCATAAAACAATTTTACAATAAGATACTAATGCTTTTTTAAGAAGTGGAATGAATGAATGTGAGGTGATACTCATGTTTTTTCTGATAAAGATTATTTTTTCGATCTATGGGATGCGGTGAATAAAAGTATAAAAAATATTGATAGAAAGAGTAGTAGTTATAAAAGTATAATAGAGAACAATTACCCTAATATTTTATTAATGGAATAAATATTATAGAGTATTTTTTCTATCATTATTAACCTTTGAAGAATCCCTATGAAATATATGATGTTGCAAAAGGAAAGTAGTTTATTATTGATCATATTAAAAAATTTATAAATGTTAAATATGAAATAAATTAAAATTTTCGACATTCCTATGATGATGATATTTCCGAGATGAATAAAAAGGACATCATTAAACAATTTTTATAAAAATAATCCCATTTACATACATTTATTTCAATTGACTCACATTATTTATAAAAAAATTAGATAAAAATTTTAAATGACCATTGAAGAAATTTATAGATATTTTAGAAGTAAACATGAGAGAATAGATAGAAATAATTCCAATATATATGATAAATAAAAATTATATTATTTTTTTGATGTTTATATATAATATATTACACCAATATAGATTTATTATTTTGAGGAGACTTAGTAGCAAATAATTATAATAACACCTCTTCCAAAACACTCTTATAGATCTACTAATACATCAATAGATTATTCAAATAAAATTAAGATATTGAAAATATTAAATAATGAATGGACTGAAATTATAGATGGTATTATTGATATAATTCTAGATTTCCACTTTTTTTTGTATTGTCATTTAGTAGAAATTTATTCATGGTTAGGATTTAAGGATGGAAAAATAAATTATAGATTTAATTTTTGAAATAATCTCTAGTTTTTGGATTCCCAATGGAAAATAATTTTTACATTTGATATGGTAGAAGAGTGTTTTGAAATGTTTGAATGAATATAAAAGGAGCAATAATTTTTTTAAATTAATTGGTAATATGAATAATAATATCCTATAAAAATATATTCATTTTTACAAAGTTTGTGTAACTCTATGTTTAAGAGAAGCTGATAAATTTAAATTTCTTTCAATACAACCAGATGAATAAGTAAAGGGTATTTGAACGATTTTTTTGGGGAGAATATGTGACTGATATAATGGTTAAGTAATGGAATATGATGAATAATATTTTCAATGAATTTTAAAAAAAATAATTAAATTCACATTTACTTTAAAATTTTAAAAACATTAATCTACTTTTATCATGAAAACAATATTTTTCTAAATGGATTATACATGTATTATATATATATATATTTAATTATATTATTTAAATGATGTGGGGATAATTATCTCTTCATACCTTCTCAATTTCATGATCTACAACTCTTTTGTTCTTTTTGAAATCCAAAATATGAGATAAAATTTGGGAACATGATTTTTTTCAATAGAATAGTTTAAAAAAGGGATATTATTGTTTGTATGGGTTAGTATATTGTTGAGTAAAGATATTTTTTGTTTTTAATTTTCCATGTTTTATGGTATTTTCAAAATGAAGGAGATATTTTTGATCAAATAATTATTTCTACACTACTTTTTCAAATTATAATACTCATATTTTTTGTTTTAAATCTGTCATATGTTTCGTTTTTAACATCAATAAACATTCATTTCAATTTATTACATCATTATTGAAATAATAGTTCCATGTGTATATTTACAGAAATATAATTTTTGTTAAATAGTTATTATATTTTCCTTGTAACATAGTTGTTTTTATAAAATATTTCTTTGGGGTTTTTTAAAGATGATGTATTTTATAACAATGGTAGAGCATAACTTATAGAAACATAAGGATAGTAAATCGATCAAATGGTTATATTGATATTTTAAATATATTTGAAACTAAAAAATAAAAATTAAATTCAATCATTGGAGTTAGTTATGAATAATTTCCATAAACAGGGTAGCGATATCATGTTGAATAAGAACATAGAAGAAAAAATCTATCATAAGGTTGAATATGTTTATATGACTATAACATTGTGTTTCCTTAAGTGGTACCATTTGTAATATTTTTGGAGGCTTTACTTCCTAAGGTAATTTTGGGGTTAGAATTCCTTTGAAATTGACCAAATCCTACTGATTTATATTTTATTATTGTTTTTAAATGTTATATAATGGGAATCTAAGGCTAACGAGATAAAAGTAACTCTAATTAAGGGAGATAGGGGTCTTCTTGGTAGAAGAAATTGTTTTTTTGATATATTTAATCAAGGGACTCTAAGGTTTTGTAATATAGACCTACTAAAAAGTATGTAATAAACCATACCTAATGATAGGTCTGTAGTCATCCTTGATTATTTTGGTAAGATAACAGATCTCAACCCTTTTTGGTGTTGTAAGTTTCATCTTTCCTATACACTTAATAACTTTATTTTTTATAATATTTGTCTTCGAATGTGCCTAAGTTTATGTTTATATATAGTTTCATAGTTACAAATTTTATTATTATATAGTATCTTATTAATTTTTTATTTTTTTATAATGGAATAATATCAATATGATTTTATTCAAATACTTTCTATTAGAAGAAGCTTATTCATAATATTATTTTTTACTCATGCTTCTAATTATTTTTTTAAAAGAGAGTTATTTTTTATAAAGATTAAAAATATAAAATTCCAACCCATCTTGTATAATATCTATCATACATCCAAATATTTTTTTGTCATTTTTTGGTTTCTTTAGATCATAGTAGAATATTCATACTACCATGTTTCAGTAGGAGACTATTACTAGAGGGGGTTATCTACCCTTTTTTGTCCACCGATGCATGGAAAATTTTATAGATATCATCCTCAGATCCTTCTATATCCATTTATTTCACAATGATGAAATCATTAGGGATAGATGACCACCCCAAACCTAAATTGGGTTGATGGATTCCTTTATGGGTTGTTTCATAATAGAGTAGAAGGGTCACATTTTACCTTCATTAGGATTTGATTTCTAGATGATGAGTTGGTCTAATACTTAATATGTTAGATCAAGTTAATTCCCCTTTTAATTTTATTGGTTTCCTTCATATTTTTTATTTCATTGTAATTTTAATAAATATATAGAGCAAGCGATAACACTTTTCCTAAGAGAGTTACAAATGTTTTCTCTATTCATGAGTTTAACAACTACATTGATTATTAAATAGGAATAACCTGATGAATTTATAGTTAATTGGATATCCTATTATGGAAAGTTTAAATGAGATCAAATAGGGTATCCTTCATATGAAGTATTCATAAAACCTAGTATGTTTTTCCTTTTCTTGGATTATGTTTTGACTGCACAGTGGGTGTTTTGGAGTAACTATTGGAATTATTATATCATATTATAAATAGTTATATTTTCAAATAACATGATTTATAATTCACATATTCATTTTTTTATTCATGGTTTAATCAATTATATTAAACCAAAAAAATATCAAAGGTATGTAAGCTAAGATCATTATGATTTATTATAGCCAACTATAGGTGATTCTAAAGAACTATGATAGTGTTCATTTTGTGCACCTAATTTGTGTTTACTAGAGGAAAGAGAAAAATATATTGTTCTCCAAGATATATTAATAGTTAGGAAACACTATATATGACAAAATATACAATCTATATAGTTTGAGTTTTGACTTTGTGAGTATCTGACAGACCACCTATCAATTATCTATGAATTTTGGAAAACCTTACCAAATAGTGAATGATTTTTTAGTGGATACCTAATGAAATAATTGTATGGGTGATGAGGTATATTTTTCTATAGGGTTTTGGTTAAATATATATTTTTACTATGATGTTAACATAAACGATTGAATAAACTATTATATCATCTTCTATGGTTGAGAACCTATATACTATAAGTTCAGTAGGAATTTTTTTCCTACAGTTATTAAGAAGGATGAAATGAGTGTATTGAAGTTATATCCAAGCTTTGATTGAGAAATAGTTTATTTTTTTAATTTTTAGTTGTTGATGTGGAGTGGTTGAATTCTATCATGTTGTGGTAGACCACAATTATAGAGTTTCCTTATGGTGATATTTGATATGATTAGATATTATCTATATAATAGTATTCCAACCTACATATTTTGATATTGGGAAGTTTTATTCCTTATATAAAATGATTTTTTAAATGAAATGTATAATATTGATATTATTGGTTCTTGGTATTTTTTATACTGGAATTGAAGGCTGTTTTGAGGTAATATAAAAGAAAGGATTCAAGATAAATCCCATAGTGAGATTCATGATAGGTAAATTGTGATAGTTTTTAGATCTTCCATATAATGGGTTTTAGATATTTGTAAATCTTTATAGAATGAGAATCTTGGGTACAACATCCCTTAATATGAATGATAAAATGGAAATGTGTTATAAAGTGGATGGCATTTTAGGTCTTAATATATTTTTGGACTATCAGAAACTGGAGGAGCCCATGTGATAGTGTGTCATCATGATGTATAAGGACAAATTAAGGTCTTCTTGATAAGTCACTATTTTGTTTCTTTTTTAGGATGATTGGTATTAATTTTTTTGTTGATATAGTGATCGACATTTTAATGTGAGGAGGTATTAACTCAATTTTTTAGATTCATTGTCCCAAACTATTTTGAAGGATAACATGGGATTTTCTATTTAAAAAGAAATCAAAAATATATTTTAATTGTCCCATTTGTATCAAAATGGGATGCATATCCATGGTTTCTGATTCGAAGAGATTTTGAGAAATTTTAGGATTTTATGATATTTAGTTTTTATTAAAAATCAATTAATTATTCATTCATTTACAAATGTATATATATCGAAAAGGATATCCATATGTGAACTAAAACACTATAATTTATTCTAGAATAGGTGTTTTTAACATGGTGAGGTATAAAATCTGACAGGGTTCCATGTTCCAGGTCAAGGATGTTTTGGGGTTTTATTTTATCTTATTTCATATATTAATTTCACTCTTTACTGGATTTTCCTGCTCATTTTTTTAGGGGAAGGGGAGAACCCATATCCATAAATCTATGAGATGGAGGTATAATGGATGAGAGACTACATTATCCTCTCCCATATAGGTTGATCAAAATTGCATCAAGATTCTCTAATGATGGAGAACATACCAAACCATGAATCATTGAAGATCATCCACAAGGAATGACACATTATTTTTATTTTCACATATACATTTCCATTTTGATGGGATTATGATTGTTTTTGGATAAAAAAAGGTTGAAATAGGATTGATTTTAAAAAAAATGGATTGATTATGTAATTTATAGACATTATACTTTTATAATTTCCAATCACATGATATGTAGTTCCTGAACAGATTTCATATAGTTTATGAACACATATATGGTAGTTCATTAGTGTGAATAATGTAAAATAACATGTATAAATGGAATGTCTTCCTTTTTAATGAAATTTTAATTATTGTTTGGTGAAAAAAACATGATGTATCCCTATACAAATATGGACACCTTGTGTGAATAATATGATATGTAGTCCGTGGATGACATATCTATCTATATGACATGATATGACCTGAGAAAAAGGAACATTAAATGAGTAGAAATCATATTCCACACAATGTATCGGTATAAGTATATTCCATGTTTATTTAAGATGAAAAAAATTTGAATTCCAGCATACACTGAATGTATCAACCAATTATTACATATTGTGTAGATTAAGAGGAAAACCATGCACATTGTAATTACAAGATAAGATAACCTTGGTAGAAACCCAGATGGGGTCCTTGAGTGTTTATGTTATCTATAACACAATGGACGACATATAATTTCCTATCATTGGGGTCATCATATTTTATTCCAATGTGATAGATATTGATAATAAATATATCATTATGATGTTCATTCCATGTTGATCATGATGGTGAGGAGATAATTGATAAAATAATCCATTATAATGATTTGCAGAGTTGTATTAAAAAATGATCCCAACGTTGATGCTTCTGAAAAATAATGTTGATAGTAACCCACCATGGAAACATTTACATACTAATTAATAAAACACACATATATATATTAGAGTTATGTGATCCATGATAATACATTATATGTTATGGATCTCATTATTTTTGAATTAAAGGCTTACTAATGTAGAAGTATCTAATGGTATTATTAAGTTATCTAATCATAAAAGAGGATATCAAAGGGGATTATAATTTGATATAGATTATAAGTAAATTCACTTCTTCACATGGACCAATGTTTTCTAGTGAGTGAATATGTTTTAGATAGGGGGATGTGGAGTAAGATATTTATTAATGTTTTAATATGGACTCCATGTACATATTAATTTAAAGATAATGTATCATACCA
Organism: Viscum album; assembly: GCA_963277665.1. Taxonomy (NCBI): domain Eukaryota; kingdom Viridiplantae; phylum Streptophyta; class Magnoliopsida; order Santalales; family Viscaceae; genus Viscum; species Viscum album. The sequence continues at coordinate 786,071,458 of OY728146.1, read as the reverse complement.
TAGAGGATGTGGTGTAATTATTTGAAAGAGTTATCTTTTAAATCATTCCCTAAATCATCGACTCTAATCACTTTGAGGTGATAATATAATAGAAATTGGATTTCATAATCCCTTGGGTAAAGCAAAATGTAAATTTTTGGGTCAACCCTTATGTTAATGGTTATAGTACTCCACAAGAGATGTGTCGTGGAGGTCCTTAATATATATCCATTTTCATTAATTCCCAAAAAAATTGTGGCTTTCCCTTAAATTGGTGGGTCTTGTAATGTTCATTTTATATTGGTTATTGATCCTATTTTATGAGAATAGTTTATCATTTCTCTCTTTAGGCAACTAAATAACTATTACATGAATTTTTACAAACTATTATATATAATCCATGATCCATGGTGAGAGAATCTTTTCCTTCAAGGGTCCGTAACACCCTTTATAGTTTTACACATTTCAATATGAATTGGTCTCTTAATAAAATATTGGTATGGTAATATGATTCTAATGACTTTTTATTTCTTGAATAGTTCATATCCATGTATATTTTTAGGGAATAGTGTGTTACCAGTTCCCCTATGGCATGTTGATGTGGTTTCACTATGCTATATGGTTGTGATATAGATTTTTTCTACATGATCACCCCCTTAGAGAATATTTAGATAACATGAATACCATTTATTTCAAGTATAGTTGGAGAGGTGTGTTTTACATAATCTAGGATAAGGTTGTGAACTCCCTAGGGAAACCTGGTGCACATCACCCATATATAGGGTTGATGACTCCATTGATCTAAATGTTTCTTTTCTGGTGAGGTGTGGGACACAAAATTATATTTTTCTATAGGACTTAGGATAAGGGTGGGGATATATCTATGGGATCTAAGTTTCATGTGGAGTTCTTCCTATGAAAAAATATGATGGTTATTCTAGTTCATCTCTAGGTGTATCGAGCAGTTTGTGAGTTTTTTTGTAAACAATGTGGCTTGTGTATTGATGATATCCCCTTATTTATAGGATAATACCGATTAGATCCCCAAGGTCTAATGTTGGCACATTGGTTGTTTTCACCTAATGTGTGTTTTATGAGGTTTCATCATTCATGTAGAAGATGAGCAAGAAGGTGGAATATTTTATATAAAGCATAGAGATATTTTTAGGCTTCACATTTATGTGGATCAAGTAGACCATAGTGGTATCCCTATCCCCCATTTATGTTTTTTATGGTTTAATAGGATGTTAATACATATCTGCATCTAGGACTTGTGTTCCCCTATTTTTCATAAGCTATGTTGTTGTACAGTTTTACACTTAATTGTTAGATATCATACAAACTTTTTTTCCATAGATATTTCTATAATGTTATACTAGGTATTTTAAATCCACAATTTCATTGCAATTGTTCCCATAAATAATGTAGTATGCATATGATGCATAGGTAGTTGGAAATTTTGGTGGACATGGATCTTTTAGTTTTATAGCATAGTCAATCCATATTTTTTCAATTATTTTTGGTACAAAAGAATAATTTGGGAAAACATATTCATCTCCTCTCCCAATATATCTTTGTCTATTAACATTCATACTTGTCGGTAATTCTAATTTTCTTACTTTTTCTCTTAGAATTTCAACTGTATATTAATGAAGTATTCTAGGTTTATATATGTATATTTAGGTTCAGTTAGTTATATATATTTAAAGAGGAATTGTTTTTCTGATAGCACTGTGTTTTCTATTTTATATGTTCTATATTATTTATGATCTTTAATATAGATATCAGACCTTATTGGGGCTATTCAGTAGTCACAATCAAATTAGATGCAGACTTGGGGAGAAACACTCATCTTATCACCAACCCAGAAGGGAAACTGTTTGGTTGGGACATGTGAAATAATGATTGAAAATTTAATGTTTGTTATATTAAAGACATGAAAATCCTATGTTATTGACTATTAGTCAAAATTAAGTAGGAATACAAGCATATATTTTAGATAATGAAGAATACAACAATTCAAGTAAAATGAAATTATTTTTTTAAATCAATGTCATTTATAATAGATAAATATCATTAATGATGTGGAGATGATGTATATATCTAAGGAGTTTTTTTTATTAGAAAATAATTCTTTGATTAATGAACATATTATTATAGTAGGGGATTAAATTTCATATCAATGGCCATTTTTTTATAATAAAATTTCATCAATTAGAAAATAAATAAAATGATTGAATTATTAATACCATTTAAAATATAATTCTATCATAAAATTATGTATAAATTTATTGAGAATAAATTAAAATAAATGATTAATAATTAAAAAGAAATACAACCTTCTTTGAAGAAGTGTGTTTTGGTTATCTTTTATTTTTCCATTTATTTTATGTCATGTCAACATTCATTTGGACTTTAGATTGTTCAAATTTCATAAAAAATGATAATTATATGAAAAAATGTTATAATACTATTATAAAGGGAGGTAACCAATTTTTAATTTCACATAGAATTATATTATATGTAGTAGAGTAGTGTGTATAATAAATAACTTTGACAAACCATAAAAATGATTTAGAAATATTCATAACACAGGGAGTTTTTTCTAATTCAATATCCAAAAGTTTTCGAAAACATTTATGAAAAAATAGATTTGAAAAAATTTACTGAAAAATATCTATCCACTATAATAATAGTTGTTTCTCATGATTTTCCTCAATTTCATGGTTTGTGGTGACTGTTTGCAGCACTGACATTTTTGTTGAGGCATTGAGTCCCATAATAATGTACTTTATTTCAATTGATGAAATGAATTTATGTATCATATCTATTTCAATTACATCTATGATTCAGATGGAAATTATCTCTAGAATTATATCATTTATCAATCATCTTAAGGTATTTTCCATCATGATTCATTCATCAATGTAGTCTTTAATTAAAATTAACAATTTTCTATCATTATATTCATCACCTAAAAATCCTTGAGACCCCTTCCGTATCTTATTATGTGTGTTTTGGATTTAAAGTATGGTCATAAGGAAAATCATAAATCATGATAATTAATCTGGTATAATCACTAAATTTATTTTTACAACTTCTATTTCTATAGGTTAATCATTGACACAGTCACATCATTGTCTAGATACCAATTATTAACATGGTCAATTATCGATATATCCATCATTAAAACCAAAATACATTATCATCAATAAAAAAATTAGCATCCAAATATAATTACGAAAAATTAACCTAGAGATACCTTATCTTATAAATAAATAATCTTATAATAATTTTTCTCTACTAAGACCTATATTAATTATAGTTTAAAACCTCAAAATTCTAATGTAATAACATTTTATTTAAAAATTTGTACGACACGTGACACCAAGCGTGCATAGTAATATAATATACTAATACTTTATAATATATTTACTATTTAAAATATATTCTATATATTTCAATTCAAGAAAGACTAAGTTAGAGTGCATTTCATGTAAGAGTGATTCTCTTCAATGGCTTGCGTTACACGCAAGACTGAGTTTCACCAAATAACAATGTATTATTAAAATATAATTATTTTATATAATTTTATATAATTAAGCTCTTATATTAGTGGTCATAAATAATATTAACTGACTTATGAAAATTTATTTTTTATATAATTATAAAATTAATTATTTTGATACTTATTAATGAGAAACATTTATAAGAACCAATGTGATATAAAAAGGAATTTTTTTTATTTTTTATGCATCTAAAAGAGTTTTTTATTAATAAAAATAATTAATTACAAAAAATTAATTATTTAAATTAAATATATATATAATATGTTTAATATTATATTTTTTTTATTTTTCCATTTGGTTTTATTGGCATAAGACAAGAACAAACTCTATTTTTCATATAAAAACTTTTATTTTTATAAAGACTAGTTTACTTCCTTTTATTGGAGAACCCATTTTAAATATTCATTTTGAAACATTAATTGATTTAAAATTTCAAAGTAAACTTAATGTTTAATATTTAAATATAATAATTAGTTTAGGGTGAATTTTTAATATTTTTATGAAACATGGTATTTTTTAACAAAAAGTCAAAAATACTGAATTTTAGTTCAATCCTGTTTTTTCATGTATTATTTTATAAGGTTAAATTATTTATTTAATTGGTTTTTATGTTTAATTAGATAATATTTTCACCAATTAGTACAATTTATTTAATTTGAATAAACTTCGCTATGAAATTGACTATAAAAACATAGTAAAATTTCGGATGTTTTAACTTTAAAACCCCCCATTATCTTCCCACCTACAAGATTAAATTTAAATCAACTTTTGAAACTTCTATGACGGGAATTTCAAAAAAATGGATTAACTATTTTTAATAATAATAACATATAATGTATAATATTACCAACTTTTTTTTGGCCAAAATATTAGTGAAGGTGATTAAAATTTATTACAATTATTAAGGCAAAAATAATCTTATTAAAGGACTAATCCTTTAACTTAGGGGCCCAAATGACCTATTAAATTTTTCAACACAAATTGAATGGATGTAATTAATAAATTAAACTTAAATTATAGAGTTTTTATGTTTTTTAATAAATTTTTTAGGTAAAGACATGGGTACACGTAACTTCTTTTCAAAAACACCAAGATGGTCATTTCCATCCTTATAAAAGGCCCCCACATCACCAAATTACTCAAACATCTCAAACCAAATAGTTTCATCAATGATATAAAAATTCAGTTCCCAAAATAACTCCCCACTACCTTGAATCCTCTATTTAGATAGAAATATTTCAAGGTAGGCCCTTTGGTATAAACCAAAAGGAGTTACCTGTTTTTTAAGGTAACACGTTCCAACGATATCTTTTTATTCATTTAATTTTACACCACAGAAAATAAACTTATTATAAGTTAATATAACAAAAAAAATATCATAAATATAAATATATGTATTTATACTATGGTTTAAGACTCCACTTTCATAAACTTCCATCTAATTGGTAATGAACGTATTGTTCCTGTGTATGGAAAACTACTACCTCCTGAAACGATGATTGTTAATATTTTCATTAACAACTCAAATGGTGGCCATTATGATGGGAAATATTTTTATATTGGATAAATATTAAATTTATTATATATCTAATCTTATTTAAATCTTTTAAAACAAATATCATTATACTGTCCATGTTGTGTAAAAATGATAAAATCGTTTGAGGAAGTGTGGACCACAAGCCCCTCAAAGCGATGTGATTAATTCACACTATAGATGGAATTCATAAAGGATAATTTTAATTAAAAATATGTGACATAAAAAATATATATTATATTAATTACATAATTAATTTTCTAGAAATATAATATAAATCATTTTCTTTATTACCCTTTGACACACTCAAAATGGTGAAAACATCAATCGTGGTTTTGTAGTCTTCAACCTCATTGAAATGATGTGATTACTTTTACATCAAAATAATTCTATATATAAGAATATATGACTACATAATGTGGTATTTATAAAATAATTATAATTTTAGCAATATAGAGTGTTACATACCTTCCTTCCACAACGATCATGGAAAAATAAGATCGTTACTCATATGTACGTTGGGCTTACTGTCTCCATGATGGTAATATTGATACATTTTTCATAAATGTATGTAATTATTGTTTTTAAAAGTATAATTGTTTTTTGACACGTAAATTGAATTTGGTCACAACACCTGATGTAAACTTAATTGTTTATGTAGTTGTACATAACACAATAATAAGTGAAATTAAAGTTAATATAAACATGAAAAAGGTAATTAATCATGTATAAAAATAACATAAGTTCATTATATAATAATTTACCGGATGTTCACCTAAAAGGAAACTCAAGGTAAGGGATTCTAATATCACCTTTTTTATCCATGATATAAATGTCATGTTCACCACTTAAATATTTTGTGTGGTGTATCAACTAAAACTTTTTTTATATTGTATAATTAATACTTTTATAATGATGGTGTTTTAAAACTTCCATTTCATATTATTCGTTCATGAGGATTATTATTCAAAATGTTTCAAAGTGGTATGTGACACATTGGAATGTTGAAAGATTATTTTCCTCAATAATAACATTAATGATATGTCAATGGTATTTCCATTTGGGGAAATTATATAATAATTGTTTAATAAAACCATTAATTTAATATCATATATTTATTCATGACCATTTTCAAATATTAGTACCATTTTCCCACTCTTTGGTAATCAAAATGTTTTAGAAAATGTTTTTCAGAAAACCAGAATTGTTTTCTATATTTTTATCAGAGAATCTATTTTCTTAAAAAACCATGTTTTGTTAAAAAAATAAATTATTTTTTAAAATTATTTTATAATAAAATTTTACCCTTTCTATCATTTGCCAATTTTTTCAAAGGAATATTCTTGGTACTTTCTGAATAAGGCATTTTAATAGACTTTAGAAGTGCAAAAGGAATGTTCTTTTACCTCATACATAATGTATATATTTATTCACCATCATTTATTTAAAGATCCATTTTCATGTCAAAAATTTTATTTTTTAAATAAAATTTTTACAAAAGTAATTTTCATTGACAAGTTTTTACAAAAAAACTATTTTCCTCACAAATTATTTTAAAAGATAATTTTATAGTATTTCTATTAATCATCAAAAAAAAAGTTTTTTTAATTCACATCAGATTTATTATATTGATACCATCATTATTCTTCATATGAATGGTTTATTATTGATTTATCTAAGGATTGTATTCAAATTCACTTCCTTGAATCCATTGTTATTCCCCTCGAAATATTCAATCTACTAGGATCATTAAACATTAAATTTACCCTAATTATCCATTTGATTTGTCACGGATACTAATATTTCATAAACCATATACAATTTTACATATGATCTCTACTTTGATAATTATTTTATTTTTTGGGGAAATATTTATAATTCTATATTATTTATTTAATACGGGTATTTGATAAGTCATTTTATTTATTACATTATTAGATATGAAGAATTCTTTGGACTTGTAACAGCGGGTGTGGACCAGACATTATATAACCCCTCGATGCATTGATATATTCTCATGATACTAATAATATGAAAAAATTAAATGGGTTTCTATCTTCATTTTTAAACTATCTTGTAATAGGTCTTGATGGTATAGTTTTTTATATACCATAGACATAACCTACATTAAGAAATCACTTCCTTCATTTAGTTTTAGATATTATTCATCCTTGGATTTTTGGTCTACATGCCTATGGATACATTTAATTTTCATTTCATTGAATCAATAGAACATTTTTCAGTTTCTTAACTTTCCATATATATATTTTCTAGTCAATTAAATGGCATGTGTTTTTAGTTATTAACTTTCTATATTTTCTATCCACCACCTACTCAGTTTATTTTATATATTTCATTTATGTTTAGTTATTTACCATCACAAAATTATTATACTTATTTATTCATTATTTCTTCGCATATATTTTTCCCATATTGAAAATTTTAGATCACCATTCTTATGTTTCACTCCCTAGTAATTCAATAAGCGTATGATAAATGATATGCATGGATTTAATAAAGAGATTAGAGGTATACTTGAAGTAATTTAGAATAAAAATATATTATTTAATTAGTGTATTAATTCACAATATAAGACTCATGTATGTATCTGGATTACCCAGACTACTATGCTCGTAGTCTATTTTAATTTGATTCCTTGTAGTCATGCCAATGTAATGGTCGTTGACACCATCATCAGGATCTTCAGGGATAGGTCACTACTTTTGGTGTCAAAGGTATATTATTAGAATCATTGGGAACTAGATTTAGGAAACATAGGTTAGAGAATATATTCATAAGGTATAATTTGAGTATAAATATAGAGGAACATCCTAGAATTTTGTTAAGGTGGAGATTATGATGGCCATCCTAGAAATAAATCCCTCTCTGGATACTAGAAGTCAATATGGTTCTGGAACAAATATAACTAGTAGTAATAACTTTGAAAAGGTGTTCCGATCCTAAATCAGGGTATCCTAGTACATGAAAATGGGCCTTACCATGCACTTGGTTTGACTCTCTAGGTGGATATGATTAGGAATGTTCACATTTTCATTACAAACCACTATTATCAGTTTGGAAAATGAATAAAATATGTTAAAAATAATGTGTTTTAGATTAAAGATAACATTTCATGATTTAAAAATACTATAAATGATATTATGGATAATCCCTAGACCACAGAATCACATATGTGTAAATTAACAGATGATGTTTTTTTTATATTGGGGTTGTATTGAGATCCTTATATATTAGTCTATTTTGTTATTAAACTTTTTTTGAATGATTTACATCATGTTTATTTTATAAATAATATTAATATTGTTTTAGAATAGGGAAACCTATATGCCAGGTGACAACCAATCATATCTTGTAAGGCCGCGGAACATGAACTCACTACTAAAGGACGATAAATGTTTCACACCAACCACGGACCTATGCAATGTCCTAGTAAAATTTACATTTCTATTAGTTAAATTTTTTTATAAATAAATTTTAGTAATGAACCATTAGTATCAAGTTTTTAAGATTATATATTAATATATCAAACATATTTTTTTTGGAAGATAGTTAAAGACAAATAGTAAGACTTTCTACTCTTTTAGGGGCCATAAGATCCTTTAGAAATGTATTTTTGTTTTTCATGCGTCAATTATAATTTTTGGATGAATGAGAAAATAGATAAAATCACAACCAAATGATTAAATTATATTTATATAAATATATAAAGTAATAATACATAGGCAGTAAAAGAATTCCTCATCTCTAGGAAAAGTATCTTCAAACAAAATATTAATTTAATACCTTAATTTATGTTGATTGGATGACCTCTTAAGGCATCAAAGATTTATGGATTTTAGGCCATAAACATTATATTTATTATTACCTTGTTTATTATTTATGAACTAATTCACTCCCTATAAATATTTACAACTTTTCTCCGAAGTATTAATTTTATCTTTCTACTAATGTTCTCTTATATAGGGACCTAGTTACATGGTAGACCATGTGACCTTTGTACTTCCCATTCTCTCTTTTCTAGATGATGTTTATATAATCCCTTCTGTCAATTTGTTATTTTAATGTAATAAATATAAACCAATAAATTACCATGATTTAGTTTAAATTTATGTGATGAAATTTAATTACGGCGCGGGGAGAATATAACACCTCAAGATTCTAAAGTAAGAACCTTATATTCAATCACATTTTTGACACATGACACCAAGCATGCAAGGTAATATAATATCCAGATAGTTTATGATATAATTAATATAAAAAATATAATATATATATTTCAATTCATGAAACACAGAGTTAGAATGCATTACATGCATGATAAAACATCATCGATGACTCCTATTACATGCAAGACCGAGTTTCACCAAATTACAAGGTATTATTAAAATTATAATATTCAATATAATATGATATAACCTAGACACTATCTTAGAATTTATGAATAATATTAACTAACTTATTAATATTTATGGTTTATATAAATATAAACAGAATTCATTGGTTACCAATTAATTAAAAAACGAAAATATGAACTGATTAGATATAAAAATAAATAGGTTTATTTTTAGGCTTCAAAATGATTTTTGCCTAAAAAAATAATTAATTATAATTAATTAATGATTAAAATGAAATATATATTTTTCATATTTGATAAAATATTTTTATGTTCTTCCATTATCTTGGATAGTCATAATATAAGAACAAACTTCATTTTACACATAAAAACCTATATTTTTATAAATTCAATTTTATATCCTTTTAATGGAGAAACCATTTTAAATATTAATTTTGACATTTTATGTGATTAAATATTTAAATATAAACTTTATAATTGAAATTGATACATATTTGTTAAGTTAGAGTGATTTTTTCATATTTTTATGAAACATTTCATTTGTTAATGAATAGTTAAAAAATACCGATTCATATTTCAAAATTGCTTTTTCATCTAATTTTTTAATAAGGTTAAATTATAATTTTAATTGGTCTAAAAAATTATCTAGATAATATTTCTATCAATTAATACAATATATACCATTGGAATCAAATTTACTTTTAAATTTCTTATAAAAACAAAGCAAACTTTTGGATGTTTTTACATGAAAACCCACATTTTCATCACACAAGCGGGATTAAATTTAAATCAAATTCTACCACATATATGATTTGAATTTGGAAAAATGGATTCCATTTTTATAATCAATATAATATATAATTCCAAATAATAGCAAATTATTTTGACTTAATATTAGCGAAAGTGATTAAAATTAATAACAACTATTAAGGAAAAACTAAGCTTAATAAAGTATTAAACCTTTAACTTAGTGGCACAAATGACCTAGAATCTTTTACAAAACCAATTGGATGGCCATAATTCATCCATTAACATCCCATTATTTATTTTTTTCATGGTTTTTGAAGAATATTTTATGTAAAAAGGTGGTCACACCTAACTTCTGTTCAAAAATACCATGTGAGTACTTTTCCTACCTTATAAATGGTCACCACCTCTTTCCATTATTCACTCCCCTCAAACAACTTAGGTTCAGATATTCTATGACCAATTAAATTCCCCAAACACCTCCCCTCGACATTTAATCCTAACTTTGGGAATAAATATTTCTATATGTCCCTTTTGTATAAACCAAAATGAGTTGCACAATTTTTATGGTAACACATTCCAATGATATCGTATATTTCATTTACTTTTCCACAACCTCAAATATTCTTCTTACATGTTCATATAATAAAAATAGTTTCCTAAATATACTTATATTTTTTATGTTATGGTTTTGAAATATAATTGCACACACTTACATCTAATGGGAAACTGACACATTGTTTCTGTGTATGGTGATCTACTGCCTCATTATACAATTACTATTCATTTTTCATTTACAACATCTGATGGTGGAAATTTTACTGGAAACTTTATTTATATATGATATATAAGATATTTTGTATGTCATTAATATTATATAGTTCTTTTAGAACACATATATTTATACTTTCCATTTTTTGTAAAAATGATAACATCATTTGTGGAAGTTTAGATTATCCTACCCTCAAAGTGATGTGAATTGTTCACACTATACATGGAATGTATAAAAGATAAATTTAGTTAAAAATATATGAAAAAAACTCTATAAAATATTAATAAAATAATTAACTTTCTATAAATATAATATATATCATTTTCTTTATTACCCATTTACACACTTAAAAGGGTGATAGCATCGTTCGTGGAAGTTTGGACTAATTCCTCTTTAACTCGATGTGATTAATTTTACATCAAAAGAATTATATATATAAATATATATAATTAAATAATATTTTATTTATGATATAATGATCATTATTTAAATTTATGGTGTTATTTACCTTCTTTCCATAATGATCTTTGAAAAATAAGAATGTTACTCATGTGTGCATACGGCTTACTATTTCCATGATTGTAACATTTATTAATTTTTCAGAATCATATTTAAGGATTATTTTTAGAAGTATAATTAATTTATAAATATGGTAATTATGTCGTGACTATTATTTTGTATATGTTATATAACGAACCCCTTGTCCATAGATGACCTACCAAAGTTTTTTTTGATGTATAAATTGAATTTGGTCAAAACACATGACGTAAATATAATTATTTTTGTATTTGTTCACAACGTGTAAATAAGTGAAATAAAAGAAATGATAAAAATAACAGACGTTATACTGTATGTATATAATTAACATAAGTTTATTATACAGGAAGTTAAAGGACATTCACCAAAAAGGAAACTCAATGTAAGGTATTCTAATAACAAATTCTTACATCTATGAGATAAATGACATGTTAACCAATTACATATTTTGTATGGTGTTTATACGTCAATTTCATTTATATTATATCATTAGTAATTTAATCATCATGAAATTTTAAACCATAAATTTAATATTATAACTTCATGATGTTTTTAATTTAAAATGTTTCAAAGTGGTATGAGAACATTGGAATGTATAGAAATTGTTTTCCTTAAAATAACTTTAATGATCTTTCATTGGTATTTAAATTAGAGGAAATTATATGACCATTTTTTTAATGAAACCATTTATTTTATTTCTTCTAGTTATTCATGATAATTTTCATGTTATAATTCCATTTTCCCACTATTTGTTCTCTAAAATGTTTTAGAAAATGTTTTTTAGAAACCCCTACATTGTTTCCTTATTTAGTAAGATAACCAATTTTTATAAAAAAAACATATTATATTAAAATGTCATCAAAAATGTTTTTAAAATGATTTGGTAAAGACATTTTTAACCTTTTTTTTATTTTACCAATTTTTTCAAATGAATCTTATTGTATCTTTCTGAACTAGGAATCTTTCTAACCTTTAATCATTCAAAAGAATTGTTCTTCTACCACATACGAAAAGTATAGAATTTCTTGCCATCATTTCATTGAATATTACTTTGAATGTATAAAAGTATATTTTTTAGATATTTTTTTAAAATTTATTTTCAAAGAAAATGTTTCTCAAAAGGTTTTATAAAAAAGGATATTATCCTCAATATTTCTTTTAATAGAAATTTTTATAGTATTTATATTCATCATCAACAATAACCCATTATTTTTACTCCACATGGGAATTTTTGTATTGATACCATCCTTATTATTCCACTATATGGTTTATTATGGATTTGTCCAAGGATAGTATTCACATTCACTTACTTGAATCATTTGTTATTCCCCTTGAAATATTCAGTCTCATATGATCATTAAACATTGTATTTCACTATAATTATCTATTTCACTTATCATAGATATTAACAGTACCTAAACCACATACCATTTTAAATATGGTGTCTACTTTGATAGTTATTTGACAATTTTGTAAAATACTGATAATTCCCTATTATTTTTTCGATACATATATTGGATAGGGCATATTATTTATTATATTATTTGATACGAATAATTATTTGAGATAGTAATGATGTGTGGGACACAGAGAATATATATTTCTTCAATGGATCAATAATTTCTAATGAGATAAATAATTTTTGAAAACTAAATGAGTTTCAATCCATATTTTTAAACTGTCTTGTGAAAGGTCTTAACCGTATATGTTTTCATATTCCTTAGACATGATATCCATTAAGAAATCATCACCTATATTTAGTCTTAGTTTTTATTCGGCCTTTTATTTTTCATAAAAATGTCTATGGATACATTTCATTTTCATTTTATTGATTAAATGCCATGTGTTTTAGTTTCTTACATTTCCATATTTATTTTTCCTTATCTATTTATTTGAATTTCACGTTTTTCTAGTTAGTACACTTCCATATAATTTATGCACTTCCTTATCAATTTATTATTTATATGGAATGTGATTTTAGATATTTACCATGTTATAATTATTATCCTCATTTATTCATTATTTCTTCCGCTATATTTTCCCCTTACTTTGCATTTTAGATCACCCTTATTTTGATTATTTCCTTGGGAATCCAAGAATCATAATATGAATGGTATGAAATGATTTACTAAAAGGATTAGAGTTATCCTAAAAGTTATTTAGAAGAAAATAGTACTTTGTAATTAGTATATTATTTTTTAATAAATGACTCATGCATGTATCTAGTTTACCAAGACAATTAAACTCCTAGTCCTTTGGTATTTGATTCCCTATAATCATGCTAATGTAATCGTAGTTGACACCACCTCTAGGATCTTTGGGGTTTGGTCACTACACTTATTTAAGCGTATATATTCCATATCACAACCTATATAATTCTATGCTCATCATTTTTCAATCATTGTTTTGATTTTTTCATCATATTTAACCTAATCCTAAAATCCACCTTGGAGTTTATTACATTATATTTGGTTGTAAAGAGAACATGATCATCCAATGCATATCCACTAAGAGTATATATCTTGGTGTGTAGTCTCAAGGTCATTCAACAAAAAATATAATGGATATTTATTATATGATCAATAACTTTTTTAGGATGGTTACCCTATGATGAAAATGTGATATAACCACATCAACATTATATTATCCAAAAAAGGATGATACCATAAGGAAATGACATAATCAATACTTTAACAAATCATAGGTTTATGATCCTATAGAAATACATATTCAAAGTATTTTCACCAAATTTATCTTATCCTAATCCCTAAATATAATTTATATTATAACCATAGAATTAAATCATATGTTATCCCAAATGGTCATTTAAACCTAAGAAATTATGAATAACCTTCACATATCAACATTTAAATTATCCATAAAAATATATTAATAAAAAATTATATCTACAAAATTCTGTAATATCAATTATGGTGCCATGGACCTACACCCTCATATATGGGCATATAAATTGATTCTTCACATACTATTTTTGATACAATTTTCTAAGACTTGATATGACCATACTTAATTTAATGATAAATATTAATTATATAAACTCTACTATCCAAAAGATCATTTTATTACTAGATATTTTGATATTTAAGATGAATCATTAACTAATAATATCTATCGAATTGTTATTATTCACCCATTATACTAAGAACATGGTAAACCATAACAAGTTTTCAATATATCTGACAACTTATCCACACAATTTATCCTCTTAGACATATGATGTGAAAATATATTATTCAAAAAATATCAAAATGGAAACATATAAGGGGTGATAAAAAACAATAAATATGGGTAAAAATCAATTATAATAACTTAATATCATTAGTGAGCATAAGATGAGCCCAAGTAATGGATAATGTTATACATAAACCTAAAATTGTAAAGGACTCACGAAAGACATCATTCTTTCCATCATGGAGGTAACAATGATATCGTTATTATCATCTCAATCATAGTGAAGAAATCTTTCTTATTTAAGAATGCATACCAAAAATACCAAAAGATGATTGTATCATGATATATATTGACTAATCGAGGGTATATATAATATTGGGTCCCACACATTTCTTATTTATATCCAATGCATTCATTATTTTAGATAATGATTAAAAACATCATATTAAACTTGTTTAATAATTATTTTACAATAATAACATTTTATTAAACACCAATAAATTATTATGTGTTAATAAAATTGATAACATTATCACAACCCATTTGGAAAAATTAAGTGGACAATAAAAAAATTTATACTCAACTCGCGTAAGTAATAAAAAAAGAATCCATATCAGAATAACAAATATATGAATACACAATAGTTCCCTAATCAATAAATATAATACAATTTAATGGATACATCCTTAAAGATAACACCTCATAGTGAAATGTTTATATGGTCTTATCCATAATTTCTCTAATAAATAAATTTATGGAATATAAGATAACATCCTTTAATCAATGAAATAGACAACACAGTATTCCCAATGTAATGGATTTCAATGAAATTTTGTTCATATTCATTTAGATGTTTGGGTAAGATAAAGGATGTGATGGAAGATGTCTTTGAAAAAAATATTGTTTCATAATAAAACCATAGATAAAATCTGTAGAGTTTAAAAATATAATATCCTTGTTGTTATAAAGTAATCATAGAATGGGGTTGAAATAGAAAACATATATCACTAAAAAATAGTTCATTGAATGTTATATACAAACAAGGGATCAATAATATTTTTTTTCATACCACTAGTTCAACCACCCAATTATTAATATATATTTATTAATTGATAATTCATGTCACATAAATTCATTTTAATATGAAATTTAGGTCGTAGGAGAAAACCTATATTGTATTTTAATAAATATTTTTAATGTTGATGAAAATAAAAAATACATTCCACATTAAAGAGTAAATTTTTAAAAGTTGAAGTCAAATATGTTGATAAAAAATCTCCATTAATAGATCCTTGAAAATAATATGTTTTATTCTATATGGAATTTTGATACAAAATATTAGACATTTTATTAATAATGTTTTATTTTTTTAATACTTCAGAACTACCTTTTTTGAAAATACACATTGTAAAAAGTGTAATAAAACCTTCATTTTATTTAATCATTATTTTCAAAATACTGATATAAAAGAGTTTATAGAATAATATTTTGGTAGGAGAGTCCAATAATTATATAATAATGTTCATTATATGTAATTATAACTCAAAAAGGAGTTTTCAGCTATCAATATCCCTTATAAGAAACACACCCTATAAGGAAAGAAATATTCATTAACGATTTATCTAGTATATACATAAATACATTGAAAAAAATTAAATAATACCACATATTCTCTGACACTTTATAAAGTTCCCAAATTATATGAATTAATATTATGATAATTATCATTAATAAATGAATAAAAATTTTGTTATTTTAAACTCTTTTGAATGCGGTAACAGTTGAGTCTAAATGGATTTGAAGAAGATGAATAGATTTAGATAATTATAATAGATTAATTATTCGAAAATAATGAAAATAGAATATAGAGATTTCAAATGGTATTAATTCAATAGAACACTATACAATAAAAATATGGTGTATAACATATAACTTGTCTCAAACAATTATAATTCATACCAAGGAAACCCCTATATCATTAGAATACTTCAAATCAAAACCCCCTTAAAGGATGTAACATTAAAGTAAATATTTGATAAAAAATAAAAAAATTTAAAATAATGATACAAATTGTTAACAGTTTTTAGATACATCATTTAAAAGAATGTTTTTTGAATAAAAATTAATATGTCTCAAGGGGTGAAAATTGAGACAAGAAACCCTCACCTTTTATCCGAGCTTCAAAAAAAACTCTAAACCCCTATATAGAAACCATATATATATTAAAATATTATTTAGGAACCCTAATAATATATTTTCCATTTATACTATTTATTTATTAAATTATCTATATAAATTCTTGTATGTTACTACCAATTTTAAATATGAGGTGTAAGGAATCTCTATGAGTTCTAAAGTAGTTTCATAAAAAATATGTTGAAAATTACTCTTGATAAAATGTTCAGATTATTAAGATAATTTATGTTAAAATATTTGAATTTATATTATATATATATATATTAAGTAATAATTTAATTCCTTAGTAGTTTTGTTTACAATCACTTAAGGTGAAATCAATAATGATCATGTTTCGGTGATTTATAATGAACGAAAGGTGAAGCCTTATTTAATGTTACTATAAATAGTGTTACCATTACATAAACAAAAAAAATAAACATTTACATACAGATATATATATATATTATACCATAAAATATGTGCTCATAGTCATCCATGATATATATTCATGGAATTATTCAAGTAAGTGGTCAACCGGCCAAAAAATGAACAAACATGATTAATGTATGATTATGTGGAAGTTTATTTTAAATATGATTCTAAGTGGACCATAATTATATTATGTATAGATTATTTTTTGGGATATATCATAATTTTATGGATGAATTATATGAATTGATGTGTCTGAAAGTATTATAGAATATAAATAAAATGATTTTCTCTTCGATCACTTGTTTTAAAAAATTGATTTCATAATGACCATTAATATATATTATCATTAATAAGTTCTACAATTTTTCATAAAAAAATATTTAACTATATCATTAAAATAATTTTTATCCATTAAAATGATTCTTAGTCAGATCTATTATATGAGGATATGAAAATGAAAACCTATAATTATGGAGGCAGTAGTTTTCACATATGAACATATAAAAATTACATTTTTCCCATGGGAAGAGGTGAAATTTTGTAAAATGTTATTCCATTATCATAATAATATCTAAAATTTTAACAATAATGATATAATTAAATAATAAATCAAAAATAATAAATTTAATGGTATGATAGTATTGATTGAAGTTAAGGAAAAAATATTCCTCAAATTTATGTACTTTGTGTTTTTCGAAGATAATTCATTTGAAAATCTGGGATTATGATAACATATTATGACCATAAGATAAATATAATAAAGGTATGACTCAATGGTAAGTAATAGCATATGTATTTCGTATGAACAAAAACTTTAGTAGGGTAATGATGGGGTGGTGAGTGGATCCTTTTATATGTGAGAAGGGTTTAATTTTTTAAATACCCATTAATTTTTATTAGTATAAATTAATTAGAAATTATTGTGGCTCCATAATAGAGAAATAAAGGATAAATTATGATATATGATCTATAAAGTCCTTATCCACAAATTAGAAAATAATTTTTCAGACATATTATTCATTTTCATTAGGTTCAACCCTTTTGACCATAAATTAGTCTTACCTTGGTAACACATTTTTAACTAAGTTTGTAACACCCCAAGCTTCCACAATTCACTTCTTCTTTATAATTCAATTGATTGTGCTACATGCAACAACGAGTTTGAGCGCACCACATCCTATCAAATCAATAGTTTAAAAAGTTTTTATAGAGGGTATTAACAACATTTTTAATTTTATATTTCCCATATAATTTTAACAATAAATTTATGTGATTCTCTAACATAATATAAGAAAAAATTCATTTTTTAGATAAAAGAAGTATTTAAAAAATGCAGTTTCCAGCTTTTAATGGAGATCCCTTTTTAAAATCCAATATTTTAGTATTTTATACATTTAATTTAAAGAAATGAAATTCTTATTTGGAAGAGAGGAATAAAAAAATTATTAGGGATAAAATATTGTTGTTTTTTTGACAACTTTCATATTTTAATAAATAGTGAAATATACTGCATTTTAATTCAAAACTGATTTTTCATATAAATTATTTATATAGTAATATTATATTTTTAATTTATTTTGATGATTTATTGATTTATTTTTTATAATTTAATCCAATTTTGGTGATTATATGTAATTTCACATTGAAATTGGTAAAAATCACATATCAATAGTTTGATATTTTTTACTTCTTAAAAACACACTCTCTTGTTTTGAAAATGGGAATTAATTTTAAATTAATTTATCCCAATTCTGCATTTTGAGTTTGGAAAAATAGATTTTATATTTGAAATCCTAAGGTCCAAATTTTTTAAATAGGAAACTTTTATTTTTGGATATTTTGAATAATAACTTTAGTAATTATGTTTATTTACCATGGTTAAAGGGTAAATCAGGTAAAAAAGGGTAAAAATTAATATTATAATAATATAAAACTACCCTAACGAATTTTATAATCCTATTGGATGATATATGATAGACCATTATCATTCTTAGGTTTATTTTAGGACCCCATGGAGAAACTTGGGTGTGAAAATGACATGTTATAATAATTAATTTAATATAAAAGGAAATACAATATAAACATTTAACTTATTACAAAAAGAAACTAATTCATTTTATATAATTGATATCTTCAAATAGGAATATTAATTATAAGTATAAATAGATTTAATAAACCATGGTATTTTAATATTAAATGTTAGACATTTAATAACAGAATTTAATTATTACACATTAATGATGGAGTATTTGCCTTATTAATGAAGGAATCAAATAAATGATATTATAAATATTAATATAAATATTATTTTAAAATTTTTATGTCATAAAATAATTTTTTTTATTAATATGCCATTTTATTTTTGACTTAATGAATTTTTGTTGAAGTAATCAAGTTTCTATGACTTTAGAAAAATTCAATTACTAAATAGGGTCTAAATTGAAATAAATGAGTTTTTAAAACAAAAAATATTTTATTTAATGATATAAATATCCTAAAAATATAATATTTGGCCAATTATGTTAGATAATTTAACAAATTTGATTAATTATTTACTTTATGTTCTCTTTATATTTTATAGTAACTATATTAAAACAATAGTAAAAAAATACCAGAAGACACGGTAAGAGAAAAATTGATTAACTATGGGTTAATCTCAAAAGATGAGGTTAATTTCATGATCTAAACATGTATAAAAATTATTGTCTAAGAGGATTTAAACCCATAGAAATATTATCCTATAAATAAATAACTTTTTATCAGTTATTAACTAATAATAAATTTAAAATAAATTAATATTTCAAGCTTTTCCTAAAGTGCACCTCAACTCTCTTATAAAAGGGAACTTCTCATTATATTTTATTAACACCTAAAAATACCATTGGATCATCCATAATATTCCAAAATATATTTTAAACTTATCTCACTTCATCCTAGATGCCACACTTTTGGAAGAAAACCATCTTAAGGAGTCCTTTGTGCAAATAAAAAGGAGACACCTGATGAAGAGGTAATCTTATTATCCCTTCTTTGAAAGTTCTTTTCTTATTATACTTCCTCTTCCAAAGTTTTTACCCTAATAAAATAAGAAATCCATAATAAAATATATTATGAGATATTTTAATTATTATTTTACAACCATATTCCTCCTTTCACCCATCCTCTAAAAAACTATATCACTATGTGTGAGTACGTATGACTTATTGTCTCCATGCCCCGGAGTAAACTGTTTTTCATCTATACTTTATTTTGAATGTTATAATTTTGAGTATAAATTAATTAAATAATAAATATAAATTTATATTATTTCTCTAAAATTCATATTTCATCCAATTATATTTCATTTAACCATTAAGTAAATGATATCGTCGCCCTTGTTTACGTACGGTGTACCGTCTCAATGACATGTTGAGACTCATCTTCCATATCTACCATCTATGAGAAACTATAAATATATATATATTATGAATAATTATTAAATATATTACATAATAAGTTTACATGAATAATATATATATACATATTTACATATATGTCAATCACATACGTCCATTCAATACGATTAGAAAATGGAAACAACATTCATGCATACGTACAACATACCGTCTCCAAGAACGGTGTATTTCATTTCATATATATATATATCTATAATATATATCTATATAATTAATATATATGATATATAAATCATATTATACATTCTAGTAGTAAGTAAATCATGATTTAAGTAATATGATCAAGAATAACAATTCAAACATGTATGAAAAAACAAAGCGATTATTACCCAAAATGTTGCATTAACATGGAATGTTTAATAAACGGTCTATATAAAGTCATAATAGAATCAAATATTATATCATAAATTTTATAATTATTCTGATATAAGTTAATAATATGTTTACAAACATTATAAAAATGTTTCGAACATGTACGGAGAGTATCCGACATAAGGTAAAGGTTAATTCCTAAATCTCATTATCATATGAGATTATTTATGTGTAACTATTTACAATGACATATTTGTAAAACGTGTCCAAAATTCATTAATATATAATCTAAAGGAAGATTTTAAGGTTTTATGGAAGGTACAATTTATCTAGAACATCATTTTAAATGTTTTAAGGATTTATTTTTTTACATCATTTTAATTAATATCCATGTTTTCAAAATGATTTTGAGGATTTATTTATATGGAGATTATTATTTTAATAAATGTTAATTCCCTTAAAATGTGTCAAAGTGGTATGGTACACATTGATTAAAAAATATCTTTTAAATGAAAAATTTTATAAATTGTGTGACTTTAAAATTATTTCAAGAAAAAAAGAGATATTTCTCTAAAAGAGTTTTAGTGATTATTTTTATATATATCAATATCAATTATTTGATTTTATTCTTTATTGAGGTTGATTTACAGAAATACAAACTTCAATATTTTATTTAATTATTTATGATATGTTTGACTATGGATGTTTTATTTTTATACCATTTATCATTTATGGTTAAATTATTAATATTTATTATGCTAGTTTTAATAATAATGTTTATGTTATATTTTACACTTTTGAAAAGAGGAAGGAATTGGATGTAGTAAGTGAAGGAAGGGGCCCGCTATACCCTATCGATGCATCTGTAGGTCTCATGAGATAGACTAAATATAGACAGTGCTAAGACCTTGCCCATTTATTTTCTAATATAGACTTGGATTAGGCCCTAAACATATATTTTAAGATGCCTTGGTCGAGGCCTCGATAGTATGTTTCAGATTATTTACATTATGCATTCCCTCATTATGAGATTGGTTATTGATATTTCATGTGTTTATTCGACCAGTAAAATATCCATGTGAAATTTTAAATGGAATTATTTGATATATTTTTTTCATATTATTCTAAAAATTATGTCTAAAAGAATTTTATATTAGTTTTATACCTTTCCTTAGGTGTTTATGCTTATTTATGATAGCCTCTATTACATTGTTTATCTTTACTAAGAATTTGAGATACCCCTTTATTATGTTTTATTTTCCCAAGATACCAAAGAGTGTTTTATATTTGATATGTATGGTTAATCTGGGGGAATAATGGTTTTCTCAATGTATTATCTATATTGTGTTTTATGATAGAAATTGTAATGTAAATGTCATTTATCTAATATATTTTATAGGAATGCTAAACTAATTGGTCCTTTAGGACTTTATTCCATGTAACCATGAAAATTTATTAAAATAACGCATTGATTCTAGGCTTATAGGGTCGGGGTGTTACGGTTGGTATCAAATGACGTTTAGTAACAACCATGGAAATTGATTTATAAAACATAGATTAGGTATCGTAACCCTAAGATAGACATTGAGGATAAGTATAGAATAACCAACTAGAATTTTGGTAATAATCATCGTAACCTAGGATTAAGCCGAATATGCTATCGATTGAATTTACATTCCCTTTATTTAATGGTATTCTTCAATGAGATATTTTTCTCACCTTGTTCTTTCTGGTCTTTATTATTGGAGGACACCAGAATGAATTGGATTATCATTTAGTTTGATGGAAAATATGGTGATTTTGAGCTGGAAAATTGAATAATGAATGAAGAGAAATATATTTTGATTATGCTGAATCAGTTATCATGATATATGATTAAAAATGTAATCTTTGATGACATTTATAACACATTTCGTAAGAGGAAGATGAACGTTTTTTAATTTTAAAATTTTAAGAAGCATATAGGAAAGAAGATTCTACATCTTACATGTCAAGATAAAGGGAATAATTGCCTTTAGGAATACCTCAAATAGAGGGGAAGTTGTTATTTCTGTGGGGAAATGGTCATAGAGTGACCACTTATTATGGAGTTAAATGTCTCATCGGATGAAATCATGTGAATTACCCAACTCAATACCCAGACCTAAGGATCTACTTATAAACCAAGGAACAAACTATTCCATGTAAACCATTAAATTATAATGATGGAAGTATTTATGTATTTGGATCCAAGACTTATGAATAGTGAATTATATAATGAGTATTCAGTTTATGTTTTTCTAAGGATTTTCAAGGATATGTTAAATAGTTATAATGGATGTGAAAATAGATTTATGGGTAAGATTATATTTGGAGAATAAATGATTAATGTATATATAACCATTAATATGTTCTTTATAATAATATTATGATGTTTGAATAAAGATATATTGGATTTGAATAATTATATTGGATGATTCTAGTTTCTTGATAAATAATTATGGATTTATCGAAAAGTGGGTTATGCCATCATGGATGATGTATAAAAATATTTGGGACATAAGGAATAATCTACTATGTTTTGCATTATTGAAACTTGCATATTTTCAATAAGGATATCTAGTAATTCATGTTGTTATCATGACTCAATAGAATACATGATGAAGGTGTTCACAAGTTTTGAATGTGACAACCAAGAACCGCCTTATGAGATATGGGATATAAATGCGATGCTGATTTGGTTGACCTCTTTCTAAAGAGGTAGATTTTTAGTTTTTTGAAAGGATTTTATGGTTATCCAATTATTTATAGTATAAGCTGTACTCCAGTTGATGTTTCATAGATTAATGTACTGTCTCTCTATATGTGTACTTATGCATATGTGATAACTTATGGAAACACATTCGTTGATATAGACAGAATGACTTATCATTCTATTTATGGATCACACGATCTTCGAGGTTGTCAAGAATGACAAATTCAAAATTATTTCCTTGAATAAGAGATGAAGTGTAAATTGTTCAACCAATGAAAAATGGTGTGATTTTACTGAAATAAATTAAGTATTTACCCTCATGTTCTTCAAATTTTTGGGAAAGGATCTGGAAACCCAAAAATATTTTCCTAACACTTTCTTTTGTGATGAATCAAATGATCCCTAGGATCATGGTAGATTTATGGTTTTCAGATTGTTAAATTTTTGATAATTATATTCTCTATAACTCTCCCTAAGATCATGATGGTTTTATTTTTTATTCACGTACATGTTTTCTTACATGTAACCCACAAATGTGTTATTTTTGGTAACCTTCATACATACTTTTCATTATTTTGAAATAGAGGTCTCATCAATCCATTTTTCAATGTGGGATTTAAACTAAGATATTTTGAAATATCCAACCCATTGTTTTCAATCCTGAGTTTAAATTGTGATTGTGTAATTAATTTATTGATGTGATAGTGTAACACCCCATGCTTCCATGGTATGCTTCTTCTTAATAAATCAATATCATATGTTACACGCAATAATGAGTTTGAGCACACCTTGACCAATCAAAATAGCCATATAAAAGGACGAAATGAATAATATTAACCAAATTTTGAATTATATATATCCCATATAATTATAAAATTCATATTATGTGTTTCTTAGACATAATATAAGGACATATTCAACTTTTCAGATAAAATAAATATTTTTCCAAAAAAGCATTTTTCTACCTTTTATTGGAGATACCATTTTAAATCCTTCATTGGACACTATTATATATTAAATTCTATGAAATTAAATTTTTATTTTTAATAATGACATAAAAATTTAGTTTTCATAATATTTTAGTGATTCTTTAATAACATTCATATTTTAATGAATAGTAGAAAATACTGCACTTTAATTCAAAATTGATTTTTCATCTAAATTATTTTTGTAGTTAGATTAAATTTTTTTTAATTTTTTTAAAGTGTAATTGAATTTTTTTTATCATTTAATCCAATCTTAGTAATTTCAAGTAATTTCACTATGAAATTTGGAATAAACACATGTCAAAATTTTGATAGTTTTTACTTCTCAAAAACCCACTTCTCGGTTTTGACAGTGGGAATTAATTTCACCCTATTCTATGTTTTGTATTTGGAAAAATGGATTCCGTATTTGGAATCATATGGTCTAAAGATTGAAATTATATTCCTTTTGTTTTTGTACATTAGGAATAATAACTTTAGTAATTATATTTATTTACCATTGTTAAAAGGTAAACCCAGTAAATAAGGGTAAACAATAATATAATAATAATATAAAACTACCTTAAAACATGTCATAATCCTATTGGATGATATTTTTACGACAATTATCATCCTTACGTTGATCTTAGGACCCCATAGAGCCACTTGGGTGTGAGAATGACATGTTATAATAATTAATTAAATGTAAAGGGAAATATAACATAATCATGTATCTTATTGATAAAACAATTTTTATTCTAGTTATATAAGTGATATGTTTAACTATAAAGATTCATTAGAAAGATAAAAATAGTTACTAAATCAAGGTATTTTATTTTTAATTTTTTGACATTAAATAATTAAATTTATTTATGACACTATAATGATGCAATATTTGCCTTATTAATGAATGAATGAAATAAATGATGTTATAAATATTAAATGAAATATAATTTTAAATTTTTTATGTCATCCACGAATTTTGTCGATAGATATGACATGTTATCTTTTATATAATGAATTTGGTTCTAAAGAATAATTTTTTTTGTGACTTTATAAAAAATCATTTACTAAATAGTGTCGAAATTGACATAAAAGAGTTTTTAAAACAAATACTCTTTTATTAAATAATATAAAAGTACTAAAAATTTAATATTTTTCCAATTGACTTATATAATGTTATAAATATCATTAATTATACACTTTATGTTATCTTGGTATTTAATAGTAATTATATTAACCCTATAGTATAAAAAATACAAGAATACATGGTAAGAGTAAAACTATTTAACTAAGGGTTAATCCCAAAAGATAAGGATAATTTTATGACATAAACATGCCTAAATATTATTGTATTATTTAGACCCATGATAATATTATAATACAAATAAATCACATTTTGGCAATTATAAACCAATAATAAATTTATAATAAATTAATATCTCAAGCTTTCCCGAAAGTATCTGTCAGCTGTCTTATAAAAGGGAACTTACCCTTCTAATTTATTAAAACATCAATAGTTATTTGTCTCAGAAGAACCATTACAAAATATCATCCAAAATTTACTCAAATAATCTTATAGGCCACCCTTTGTGAATAAAAAAACATAACAAGTCATTTTGTGCAAATAAAAAGTTGACACATGAATAAGAGGTAATAGTTTTATCCCTCATTTCTAAGTTATTTTCTTCTTATACTTCCTCTTCCTAAGTTTTTACCATTATATAATAATAAATTCAGAACATAATATATACTGATTTATTTTTATTATTACAGGATAACCATATTCCTCCTTTTACCCATCCTATGAAAAATAATATCACCATGTGTGTGTATGTATGACTCACTGTATCCACGCCGTAGTGTATAATATTTTTCATCAATACTTTATTCTGATGGGTATAATTATGAATATAAATAAATTAAATAATAAATATAAAATGATATTATTTCTGTAAAATTCATATTCAATCCAATTCTATACCATTTAACCATTAATTAAATGAAAACATCGCTCGTGCTTATGTATGACTTACGGTCTACATGACTCGATGAGACTCATCTTCCACATATACCATCCAAGAATGATTATAAAAATATATATATTATACATAATAATGAAATATATGAAATAATAAGGATAATATAAAATATATATTTATAAATATGTATATGTATGTACATATATTTCGTTCAATTACTTCCATTGAATATGATAAGAAAAAAGAAACAACATTCATGCGTACGTACAGTCTACCGTCTCCATGAATAGTGTATTCCATTTCATATATCTATCTATTATATATATTTATAAAATGAATATATATGATATAAAATTTTTTTACACATTCTTGAATTAAGCAAATCATGATCTATTTAATATGATAAAAATATTGAGTCAAAAAATGTCCAATAAACAATGTTATTATTACATGAAATGTTGAATTGACTTTGAATTGATAATAAATGGGTAATATAAAGTCATAAAAGAATCATATATGATATCCTAAATATTTTTATTATCATGATATAAGTTAATAATATGTTTAAAAACAGTATATATTTTTTCAAACATGTATATAGAGAATCATACCTAAGGTAAGGGTAGATTCGTAAATATCATTATTATCTGAGATTGTTTATGTGTAAGTATATAATGGGACATATTTATCATCCCTTACCATGTTACATTAAAAGGAAATGTCATGGAACCTCCTGGCCCATTAATTTTCCAAATTTATAAGTGTTATGGTGTCCTGGGAACCATCGGTGTGTTAGGAGGATATCAGTGTTAGTGGTAACGTGTCAATGTGTTGTCACCTTTCAGTGCCATCGATCTGTTCCACCCATCAGTCTCACTGATCGTTGTATCACCAATCGGTCAAACCAATCTATCTCACCTATCAGTCTCACAGATTAGCTCCACTGATCAGATTCACAAATCAACATTAGTGATCATCTTCACTGATCAGCTTCACCAATCGTCTTCGCAGATCAGCTTCATCGGTCTCACCGATCAGTCTTTCCAATCATTCTCACCAATTCGATTCACTGATCAGCTTCACCAACAAACTTCACATATCCACTTCACTGATTAGTTTCACAGATCCACTTCACTGATCAGTATCACAGACTAGCTTCATAGATCAGCTTCAACTGATCAGCTTGACTCGATCTGCTTCACCCAATTTTCTCAACAGATTTGTGCCACACCCAAATGGTGCCACCATGAGTTTTAGGGGTTTCCTTCCCCAATTTACCTGAAACTCCTCTTTTTAATACTTTTTACCATTTTAATGTGGTTTAAAGTCCATTTTAAGCCAATAAATAATTTATTTAAATCACATAAGAGTGGGAAGACCATTGCGTTACCAAAACATGTGGCCTTTCACACCCTCTGTCAGGATTTCGAGCCTCATGTGTTTCCCAGTTTCTCCCCCGATACGTGTTTTATCCATTTAAAGGAAATATATTAACTCACAACCATTATTTCCACCATATCAATAGAGAATTATTAAATCTCAATAAATTATAACATGTGGAATTGCCCAACCATGTGGTCAAACCATTATCTACTTTTTTAGAACATCAAGATTTCACATCCCATAACTCTAGGATCAGGCCTTTTAACACACCATGATCTTCTTCTTCCTTGGTCCCTTTCTTTTCAACAGTTCTCTTGGAGTCCCTATTTTTTAGATGAATCATATGCCTATGTTGGAGCTCTTCCCATTCAGCCATGGAGTCCATGGAGTTCTTCCTCTACAAGTCAATCATCCCCAGTTCTTGGCGCCCAGAGAAAACATCGATCCTTGATCATCCAAGTAGAGGTTTTTACTTCGTCTCTATTTACTGTGCATCATGCGGGGTGGGTATGATGATTTTATCTAAGGAGGTAGATGAAACCAACTTTAACAAAGGCAATAAATATACCATAAAAGAAAGAAGGGGTTGGATTGATGATGATCTTAGTGTATTCTTCTAGCCTTCATTTTTATGTTTTTAATTTTATTGGCATATTTCCATATAAAATTGTGGTCTTTGGTGGTCCTTTAGCGTGCACTAATAATCCAATATTTTCTATAAAATCTTGTGATTGAATAAATGTGACATGGAAACTAGATAATTACATAAACATGGTTGATTAAATCGATTCCCGATGAATAAGAATCCTTGTTTAAACACACTAGTTAACCAAAAGGAACGAAGTAACTTAATAAATGGTGTTGGATAAATCTAAGAATGTCCTTGTTCAGTTCCAGTAATTTCTATGGTTGTTCTATTTGATTCCTTGTGGGGTGACATGGTTGAAAATGGGAATCTATTGTTGATAAGTGGTTCATTTTTTAATTTGAGGCTGTGTAGAGCTAGTATGTTTGGGATTCGTTTTGTTCTAGTACATTAAGGAATCCCACTGATCCCTTTTGTTGTTTCTTACATTAGAACTGGGTGTGAATGCTTAAAATATTTCTTGGTTGTTTTCATTCATTGGTATTTTTGGCTTGTGGTTATTTCTATTAGTTTCCCAGTAGTGAAGTAATAATGAAACATAATCACATGAACATGAAATCGAGAACATGTAAAATGTGGGATTGTTTTCTAGAATGGGTTGTGCTATGGTTGCGGCTATTGTGTATTTGTGCATGCAGGGATAGGAAAGAGAGTGGTCGTGTATGGGCTAGATGTCAATTTCAGAACCCTATGTTGGGATGAGTGTTTTATTACCTATATGTATAATGTTTATTTCTTATGTTTTTTATAGTCACCCCACCCATGTTGAGAAATTCATGCTGAAAACCCCCATTTCATTACGGTGGGTGTATTTCCGACATTCTTATGATTGGATGGTTATTATATTTTTTCTAATCCCTCTACTAGGTAGCCAAAGATCCTTCAAGAAGGAATTGACAGCCTGAGGTTAATTATATCCAAAACTCATCAGGCAGGGTGTGTTAAAGTGGTTGGCCTAGGTTTGTGCAGGCATGTTATTTTCCCAAGTGTCGTCAGGATTAGGAATAGGAGTTCTTGGGAATGGAAGTGGTTGTTGTGGCTCAGGTGTCTTTAGGAATGACAGTGGTTGTTGTGCCCCAAGTTTCTGTGGGTATGGTTATGAGTGGTTTTGGTGGCCCAGGTGTTTGCAGGTGGGATAGATGTGTGGTTGGGTTGTCCCATAGGGTTGATTTTGGGGATTCAATGGGACTATAGTGGAACAAGTGAGGGAATTCTAATGCATAGGAGTACCTAAATAACTAGTGGGAAAGTGGTGCGGGTACCCAAATATTGATGTGTTATTACTATTTCGTTACCTGATTTGCGTTATTTATGGACTATACCATGGTGAGTCAGAGTGTATAGTTTCCTTGCTAGGTGATTAGGTTATCTCTATTTTCTCACAGGGCTTTATAATGCCTCCCCACTTGTGCATGAGAAATTTTGGGTTTCCCTACTATGTATACCTGTATACTCAACCTACATATATAAAACTTCTTTCAGGATTCCAAGAGGACTTTGAAAACCATGCTAGACCTTACTAGATCAAGCATCAAGAGTTTTCATTTCTGATTTCATTTTTTTGGTACTTTTCTTCAGAGTTTTATTGTACCTTGTATTGGTTTATTTTGAACATGAATATGGGGATAGATTTTTGGATTTACTTTTACTTTTAGTTTTTAGAGATGTATGGGATTTACAATCTTATATCCTTATATTATTAAATATAATGGGTAATTCCATACATTTTATGTGAGATTCTATACCCTAGGTGCTAGTCTCCATTCTGGGGCCTATTGAAGGTGGGACTCAGGGGTCATTATATATCCTTCAACTTGAATAAGGAAGGGTCTGGTAGTTTGATGTCCATTTCTTCATCTCGGTGAAGGTGTGTCATGAAAGAATGGTATCAGAGGATATAGTTGAGATATAGGATGGATTTAGGGGTTAGGTACATTGTGGATTGCATGGTATAGAAGGGAAATAGTGTTAGGAAATCATGGTTCATAGAATAGGTCATGGAAGATATGCTAGTACATGGGATTTTAGCCCCCCCCCCCAACCCGTGATCTGATGCATGGACTCCGGGCCTATAGAATAAATATGTGAGGCTACAGAGATCATAGGGTAGAGATCCCAGGAATGGTAAATTCATCATAATGACCTGTGTTCTTGTGTGTCGTTTGTGTTCTGAGAATTTAAAATAAATAAAATGTTTAATAAAAATTTAAAAAGAATTTTATACTCTACTCGGGCTGAGGCATTCCATGTTTACCTTGAAACTATGGCATAGAGACATTATCCATGAGTAGTGTGAGAGATTGAGGCCTAGGAGGCTGATTTGGTCAATCAAAAAAGGATTGATCGAGAGGAATAAGATGAAAAGTGGTAGAAGAATCTATATTTCTTACTACAACAAACCGTTTGGAAGTATGAGGGTAGTGTTTCCTACTTAGAGATAAAGGGATGGATTGAGGAGCTGAAAATCTCCTCTACCTTGATTTGTGCTTCGAGATAGTACTGGGTTCCATTGTAAGTCTATTAGATTAGGGGTGCATTGAGTTAGTGGTGGAATCTCTACCATATAGAGAGGATGGAGACTAAGGTTTTGTGGTACTACTTCAAGAAAGAGTTATGGGAGGAATTCATTTCTTCTTTGTTGAAGGCCAAGAAGAGGTATGAGTTACTCTCCCTCTAGTAGGGGAGTATGTTAGTGAGGGATTTGGGGATCATGTTCCAAGATCTCATTCATTTTTCTCTAAACCACTTTCCAGATGAGGATTGTTGGACGAGACATTTAAAGGAGGCATTGTGACCTTCTCTTCATTATGTTGTTACTCCCTTCACTCTACCAACGTACATGAAGGTCCAATAGAAAGCTGATGTGGTGGGGAGGATGTAGCCACTATGAGGTTTTTCATGAGAGGGGAGCCAGTTGGGTTTTTCAAAATGGAATTCTATCAATAGAAGACCTCTAGCATCCAAGCCTTCAAGGATTCATCTGATATGGTGCAGACCTCAACAGTTCCAGTGTCGATCTCTCGGTCCGCACCCTTTCTCCAAGAACCCAGGACTGAGGTGTTTTATCTATGTCAGCCATAGAAATATTCATAATCAATTCTCAGAAAAAGTACTATACAATGGGGGTAGCCAATCTCAGCACCCACCAAAGCATCACCAGTTTCCAGCCACACTTTTTTAGCAGCAGCAGTAGTAGGGGCAGCGAGCTCCCGCTCCACCAAGGGAAAACGATGCTAGAGGAGGCTGACCTCAGGGTGATCCTAAAGGACCTCAACTAAGGCACAATTGGGGAGTTGTCTAATAGCAGATTGGAAGGGGATATGGGCGTAGTGAGTTTAACATCACTGAGGAAGCTGTTCTAGTAGGGTTGTAGGTTGTTCGAGGTATGATCAACTTTTTTAGTACTCTTTCCTTTGGATTGTTTGATTCAAGAGATTTTTTATCATTTTCTACAGCCGTTCTATCCCATTCCTTGGGTATAGACGTTGAAAGAACCTCCATTTCCTTGGTGTTGAGTACGCCATTTAGAGGAAATTCCAGCCTGTTTGATGTCTGTTTAGGTTGCAGATTGATGTTTTGGCCACATCAGTCTAGTGGGGATCTCATTCTGCTAAAAATGTAACCATATGATGTCATCCTAGGCATTGAATGGTGGTTTTCCATACATTCTATTATCAGATGCTTCCAGATAAGGGTTGTGTTTTTAGATATAGACAGGTAGCGTGTAGCTTTTGTGGGTGATCTAGGTTTCCGAAGGGTTGCTAGTGTGTGGATCCCCTTCTTTCCTTGTAAGCCAAGATTTCAGTGGAATCAGAAGAATTAGTAATGATGTATGTTCCTAGAGTTTTCAGAGAGTTCCTAGATGTTTTTTCCGATGTGGCAGTGACCCTTCCCCCTCAGCATGACGTTGAGTTCAGGATAGGCTTACATCCCGGTGCCCATCCAATTTTGATGGCACCTTATCAGATGACACCTACTATGTTACAGGAGTAACGGATTCAGATTAATGATCTGATGAAGAAGGGTTTTGTATGACCAATTATGTCACCATGGGGTTCTCCAAACATGTTAGCAGAGAAGGAAAATTGCGGTCTCATGATTTTCATAGACAATCAAAGACTGAATAAAGTAACGGTCAAAGAACCGTTACCCTCTCTTGAGGATAGATGATCTCTTTAACTAGATAAGGGGGGAATTTTGGTTCTCTATGATTGATCTATGGTCTGGGTATCATCAACTAAGGGTGAAAGACGGTGATATCCTAAACACTGATTTCTAGTGTAGGAATGGGCACTTCCATTTCATAGTCACATCGTTCGGTGTTACTAACACACTTGTTGTGTCCATGGGGCTAATAAACAAAGTTTTTTGCATGTTCCTGGACCAGTTCTTCATTTTGATCATCGAAAACATCCTGACCTACTGAATATCAATGGAGGATCACACAGAACACCTCATGATGGTCTTGGATTTCCTTCAACCCCACTAGCTATATGGGAATTCATCCATGTGAATGTTCTTAACATGATAAGTGCACTTTCTGGTACACATGGTGCCTCAAAAAGGGGTAGCATTGGATCTATCAAAGGTTAAAGTGATTGTTTCTTTGTAAACACCTAAGAACTTGTCAATGGTTTGTAGTTTCCTTGGTATGGCAGACTATTATCAAAGGTTCGTACCCAACATCTCTTGAGTTTTAACTCCTTTGATAGCTTTAACCAGAATGGACCAAGCCTTCCTTTGGAGTGAGTAGTTCCATGAAGCTTTCAGCTTTTTGATGGAATGGTTGTTCAGTGCTTCAGTGCTCAGGTTTCCAGAGAAAGGGGTGTTGTTTGCGGTGTTTTGTGATTTTTCTATCTTAGATTGGGGTGTGTGATGATACAATAGTTGGGAGTGATCTCTTATAGGTCTCGGCAGCTACTTCTTCATGAGATTATCTATGTCACCCTTGAACTAGATCATATAGAAGTAGTTTTTGTGTTGATGTTGTGTCTGCATTACCTCATCAGGTTTCACATTATGGACTTCACATATCACAAGAATTTGAGGCATATCATTACACAGCGGAACCTAAACTTGCGACGGTGATGGTTTGTGGACTTTACCTAGGAATATTGATTTGATATCTCTTTCACTAAAGGAAAGGAGAATCTGTTTGTCGATTTCTTGATCAGAAAATCACAGAAGGATGCAGTTCGAGAGTTAGAAGATGCTTGGAAGGTGATAGAGTTGTTGACTACCTTATACCTAAATTCAAGGGAGGATGGTGGTAGAGGCTGTCTATTTCAAATGACAGTGTTGTCCTCTCTATTTCAGAAGTCTGAGGAGTCTCATTGGGGAGACTAAGAGATTCATATGATGGGTGATCGAGTTGACCAGGGCAATGCTCCAGAAGGGTGGTCAGAGGATGGTCACAATCAAATGCCTTTCTGCCAAAAGTTGTTTGTCCTAGAGATGATTCACTATGGATTTATCAGTGAATTCAATAAATTCTCCCTACTGGTACACCCTAGAGTTTCCAAGATGTACCAGGGCCTGAGGGAATAGTTTGGGTGGCCTAGGTTGAAACCAGAAGTGGTAGAGTTTTTGGTAAGATTCCCAGTGTGTTAGAATGTGAAAGTTGAACACCACATCCCATGAGGTTTTTTGCTACCTTTAGATGTCCCCACGTTTAAGTGGGATGACATATTGATGTATTTCATCACAAGACTATATAGGTTTCAAGGAGTTTGTGATGCTATCTAGGTAGTTGTAGACCATCTCAAAAAATCATCTCACTTGCATGTGATCAAGGAGTCTACTATGGTGGATGCCTTAGAACAAAGATACGTGAATGAGGTGGGGAAGTTTCATGGTGTTATGAGGTCTATAGTCTTGGATTAGGATACATGGTTTACCTCATGGGTCTGGAGGGGATTACAACAAGATTTTGGAACCCATCTATGCCTTAGCACCTCTTTGCACCCCCAAATAGACGGGAAAACAGAGCAGAGCATCCAGATGTTGGAGGATATGCTACAGGCATGTGTTTTGGACTTCGAGGGATCATTGGAAAAAAATTTCCATCTATTTTTTTTCTTAATATTATTTCTATCACTCTACTATAATCATGGAACTGTTTGAAGCCTTGTATGGGAGGCTGATGAATGTTGTTGCACACGCTCTCAAAAATATTTATGTGTGAATTTCCTAAGTGCAGTATAGTGGATGACCTAGGTCATTATATCAATGAGAAATTGAATTAAATAACTATTAATAGGCTTGAAACACGTTTGAAATAGTTAAAAACAAATGAAATGATGTTTCGGGGGTTTGATTTGTGTCTTTTCAAATAGTAAACTAAATAAACAAATAAGAAGTAACAATCTAGAGACAATTTATATAAAACACTTAAATGAGAAGTCATAGTTGATCTAATATTCCCCCTTAATCATTAATTTTTCATTATCACATATTATTATAATTCATTAAACATTAATCCACTAACCTTGTCAACCCTCGAACCCTATGAAAATTAACACAACCAAAAATATTGAAAAAATGAGCCTTCAGTCATCTTTGGGACATCATACCGTAGCACCCTACCTAGATTGTGATTCAAAAGCCAACTTATGGTAAATGGTCAATTAGGAAAGTATATCCTCCCTATATTTGATAATTAATTGTGTTGGGGAAGAGACTTGAACACTACAATTCTATACCATGTTGATTAGATTTTGTGATTTCAGTTTCACTCACACGGTTTACACCAGCCCGACAATGCGGTCAAGTGCAAGTCAATAAATAAACATAGAAATAAGAACTCAATTAATTTATCACAATTTAAGAATTATAGTATGTTCATGGATTTAAAATAGATAAATTAAGCGAGTGTGGAGTAGATCATCTACGAATGAAATCACTCTTCCATGGGTGGAGTTGTCAACGTGGATACATTTTGCATAAGAAATGGGTTGATTGGGGAACACCCAATCTCATATCCACTGTTAGATTCCATCCAATGAATAAAAATAAGAAGATTAAAATAGTATAACACATAATATTAATTGAAGAAAAATTCAAGATACAAACATGAAAGAAATGAACTACAAAAAGGAGGTAGGAGAGGAGAGCCTTCTTGGAAGAGATGTATGCACAAGGACTTACTACTTCCACAAGATTTTAGGGGTTTCCAAGAGCGACCCTTTTGTCCAAACCCACCCAAAGCCTCGACCAGACCACCCAAAGAATGAAAATATTATATAAATAGAGTTGGGAGTTCTAGTATTACAAATATTTTTAAAATGCGAATGAGAAATTCGGCCAAATATTTTACTCCAAGTTGTACCGAAGTGTTTACCTATGAAACGTGTGAATTGGTTAGACTTCTAAAAGGATTCATAATTTTTAATAATGTTCCTAAGATTCCCTTTAAATTTATTCCCAATCCAATTCCTTATGAAGAAGATAAAACCCTAATGATGAAGTGATGTCCAATCTGGATAGTTCAGTCCAACGTTTTATTCATGTCCCATTTACTCAACTCATAATCACCATCAAACTCCCATGTCCTAAACTGAATTTGTAACTAATTAAGTAGGGAACATAGTTACAAAATTTGTAGTCAAAATAATTTACATAAATATATTTATTCCTAAAATACTACAATGAATATTAAATACGTAAAACAATAATTTCTATCAAATTTTCAAAATGAGTAATATAATCCGAATTATTCTATAAATTATCATATTTAGCACAATTTGAGGAAACTATTTCATTTATTATAAATAAAATATTTGATAAAATTGTGTTTTATCAACTCCCATTCACTTACCCTTTTTCACACTTGATAAAAACCTCATATCATTTATTCGAGAAAATTTTCACATGATATGCATGTTCATATTTCTCAATCCACAGTGGAAATGTTGGAAAAGTAAGAATCCCATCGAAATTCAATATTAATAAATTTTAAATTCATTGTCTAATAAATTGTGTCAAAACAAAATCTAGTGATGTTAATAACACTAATAACATTGAAAAAAGTCATTGTTCTAACATGCCACTAATGCTCTACGTGTGTGTGTGACAAACAATCCAATCTCATAAATCCACCCTTTATTTAGTATATTTCAGTCATGTAAAACAATTATTCTTTCTTGGTTTAATTCACTGAACTTGTTCTACATTCTTTTGCAATAAAATTTCAAGACCCACTCACTTAAGCATTCCAGAAAGTTAGACCTTAATATCCTGACCTAGATATCCCATATGTTGTATATTTCATCACTACCCTAATATATTTTTTTAAGTTTCACTTGCAAAAAATATCACAATCAACTCTCAACCCATGTGTGATGTCCTAACAACACTAATTGTAATAATTATGACAATATAAAAGGTTGAGGAAATGTTTATTTTGACCTGTCCAAGTCACAACCCATTTTTTGGAGGGCATACAATAGTCGAATAATAGGTATACACACATCGGTCAATTCAGTACAGTAATGAAACTGATCAAAAGAGAAACATATGTATGGATAAACCAATGAATTATTTTTACCTAACATGACTATACATTCAATTGAGTATGAAAAATTTCACAAGTTATGGTTGATTGAAAAATTATGTGGAGAAATAAATGACACAATTTTCCATGGGAAAATAACAAAAATAATATGTAAAAATCTAAAAGGTTTTATAATGACATAACCATTCATATCATCTACGAATCCAATTTTTATAAAAATCAACCCTTAACGATGAAATCTTACTCATTCCTGTCATTCTACTAATTAATTTTTAAAACATGCATTTTAAATATGTTCCATATGTGAATGTTACATCATATATATATATGACATATTTATTGTTTTTTTGGGTTTTTTATGAAAATTTTACCCAAAAACATAATAGAAAATACACCCAAAACACACAAATGAAAATCCTAAATATCTACCCCAAAATGTTGTCCCCTCCCCCACACATAAAATATTTCATTTACTCAATGTGGAGATATGGGATGATATGTGAACATGAAAAGAACAATTTTAAATAGGACAAATAAAACAAATGTGAAAGGTTTAGGAACAGTCTGATATACTCAAGTGATAATGGGGTCATGTAGTATGATGAAATCCCCTACATCAGTAAAAAGTCCCTCAATATTTTTTTCAAACATTTTCCATTTATGTAAAACTTTTTTTTATGTCCTCTTGTGTGATATCCACTGTACCGTAAGGAAAAATATTAGTTAGAACATAAGGACCTAACCATCTAGAATGAAACTTAACAGGCATCAGATTCAGTCCTGAACAATAAGGCCCTGGCCTTAAACCTTACGTAATATTGAATTAAATGAATAATTCACATTGAGGATCTTTTCAGGTTTAGAGTTTTAGAGAATTAGGACATAACTATTACATCCCAAAATATTACAAAATAGAAACTTCTACTAAGTTTCCATAAAATAAAAACTCTTAAAAAGAAACATGTCTAGTTCCATGTTTTAGGTATCATGACTTTCCCTTGATCCCATCCTTGACCCTATTCCACGTTAAGTCCTGTGAAAAACATTTCAATAACATGGGATCCGCATAAAAAACACAGTAAGGGATACAAAAAGAATTAAAACTGTTAGTTTTACAAAACAACAAGTAAACCAAGTATACATTATCAAAGTAATACTTTTCACCTTTTCAATGTAGTAAAAACTCTTCACAGAATAAAAGTTCATTACTTACCCTTCTGTAACCAAAAGATTACCATAAAACCCATATAAAGATCACATAACAAATAACGGTAACTTGGGACATAAACATACTTAAGTGGAATAACCATAACGTCGACTTCCACACATATCACTTAATGGAATAGCCATTCGGCCAACTTCCATACATACTTAGTGGAATATCCATACAGCCGACTTCCATACCCAATGCATTGGAGGTTATAAAGTAACCTCCCGTCTTGGTATTCACATCACCACCCGTCATAATGTCCAAGTACCATTATTACACAAAACATATTGAAAATATAAAAATTTCAATAACAACATTTCATTTTGAATCAAAATAAGTAATTCCCAGATATTGAATTAATCAATCCATTTTCAAAAACCATTTAAAATAGATTTTTGAATCAAAGTGTCCCATACCACATTGAAGCTTTTAATTGAATTATAATTTTAAAACATTAATGTCTATATAACTAAATACTGAAAACCATTTTGAAAACATGAAAATTAAATATAAAGATTTAGAATAATAAATCTTTAAACATTTAGAACGATATTTTTGTTAAAGAGTTTTTAACAAAATGAGAGACTCTTGAATACAAATAATTACGGAATAACAATTAATCCGAACATTATAATATCATGAGAATAAAGGGATTCATGATATATTATGTCAAAGGACAGTATACACGTTATATAAGAGTGAATTGGTGCATAACAACAATGAAGTCTCAAAAGAAATGTCAAATGAGATGAAATCCATTATAAAGAAGGTATCATTAAATTAAGGATAATTTAATCTCATAATTATGTGTGAAAAATATAAATACACCCAATATAAGTGGATATTATGTGTAAAACAATCAAAGTTCAATCACACATATTCAAAGGATGACATATTCAATAACTACATGTTGAACCCAAAGAAATCGTAATTGGGTTAAGAAGTTCCCTTGGTAAAATTCGACAGCCTAACGTCGTCACATAAAATTTTACAAAAAGGGTTGATGAGAGAGATAAAGGGGATCTCATCACATGGAAATAAAATTTATATAAATAATTATATAGAATAACATATCCCAACATAATAGTATGTGAATTAAAAGACGTAACAAAAGAAGTCTTTTAAATAAAGGAGGGTGAAAGGTTCCCTTACCGACATGGGTATCTTTCGAGACATGCACCCCGTGAAAGAAGGACAATACAACATTGATGTAAATACTCATAAATGAAATTATATTACTCAACGAGTAAAATAATGGCACTACATACACCACTCAATGGAAATTGTGGCAAATGTAGCATAAATCTCACGGGAATAAAAGTGAGATGAAAAATCCCTTACGAAAACTCGGCAGCCTAACGGTGCCACATAAAACTTACAAAAATGGATTGATGAGATCAAATAGGGTCTCTCATCATATTAACATAAAGTTTACAGAAAGAGGAATATAAAATAACATCCCCCAACATAACAAAGAGGAGCTTAAAAGAAGTGACATAAAGGAGAGTACTTTAAAAGAAAGAGAGTGGTTAGATCTCTTAAGAAAATTCGGCAGCCTAACGGCGCCACTCAAAACATCCAAAATGGATTGATGAGAGAGAATAAGGTCTCTCATCATATTAAAATAAAAATTTCAGTAATATTAATATAAAAGAACATCCCAATAACAAGAAATATCTTTAGAAGGAATGACATAAAAGAGTAAAAGAAAGAGAGGAGTAAGATCCCTTACCTCGGGTCCGACTTGACTGGATCATTCTGTAATCTCATGAATAATAAACTTTAGTTAATTTATACTTACATAATAACCTTTTTCAAGTTCATTATTCCTTTTATATCACTTATTACAATGTCATATACATTATATAATAATTTAAGTTAATAATGTTTGTTTTGTTGATACTTGGTTCTTAAGTCGAAAGTGGACTTCTTACAATTACATGTTGTTCGTGTGGTCAATGGTTCATTATATCAAGAATTTTCTTCATGAAGTATATATCATATTTATAATATATATCTATTATATTCATGCATGTATAATATTACATAACATTTAGAGTATAGAAATGAAATGCACCATTCATGGAGACGGTAAGCTGTACGTACGCATGAACGCTACATCCATTTCTATTTCATATTTAATGGAATTAAAACATTATGATACATAATAGTATTTTAATTCCAGTATGGTATCATATATAATATCATTAAATATGTCCTTTATATGTACCACATATGGTATTAACGAATCAAATCACTTTGAGGGGGCGGTAGTCCGCACTTCCTTAAATGAAGATATCGTGTTTACCCATAATGGAAACCATAAAGGTATTCCACAAATTAAAAATACAGAAGCTTAAGTAAAACATAATAATATTAGATATCATATATAAATATAGTGTCATATTACTGGCCAACTTTGAAGGTGTTAGAAGAATGTTGAACAATCATCGTTTTGGGAGGCAGAAATTCGCCATCCACAGAAACAGTATGTTCTTTAACCATTAGATGTAGGTGTGTGTAAGTGTAGCTCGAATTATTCTTATAACAACAT
This sequence comes from Viscum album, assembly GCA_963277665.1. Classification (NCBI taxonomy): domain Eukaryota; kingdom Viridiplantae; phylum Streptophyta; class Magnoliopsida; order Santalales; family Viscaceae; genus Viscum; species Viscum album. Next base: position 786,030,390 of record OY728146.1, on the reverse strand, counting down.
CCTAGTATATTGAAGATACTGGATTTGTTACAAAATAAACGAATAAAAAGAGTTTAGGGGGTTGGAGAAGCAAAATAAATCAAAAGAACACAAGTGAAGACATTACCTTTAAATCGGGTAACTTCCTTTGATTTCAGCTCAAAGGCTTCCTTGGAAAAGATTCTGCCCAAAGTGGGGGTTCAAGGAGTTATAGAGGGATGTTTAGAGATGGAATGGGCAGAGTTTGGCCGAGCCAAAGGCTTGAGAGGTGTGGGTATGGAGGTAGAGGTGGGGGCCTTTTATAAGAGGAGAGGAGGGGCACTCTTGGAAAGTAAGGAAATGTTACTTTATTTGAAAATGAGTTTCGGATTTAAAATGTCCCACATTGATATAATTAGTGTTTATGGTGATAAGGGTTCTAAATACACCCATAAAATAGGTTTTGGACAAGTGTAGGTCTTAGATATAACATTATCTTTCCATTTTATTTTAATTGTTAAATAATGAGGTCATCGCTGCATCATCATGATGTCATAAATAATTTAATTTATTTAATTTCTAACAATTATAAAAAAATAAAATGATGTATGAAATCTTTTTAGATTTACAATGACTATTTATAGTCAAAATTCTGTCTTGTATAACCCCATGTAAAATTTTTTTTTGTAAAACATCTCATGTTTGTTTCATTTTTACTTTATCATTAAATAAAATGGTATTTATGTCATTTTCCAACCAAAGTGGCACCATGGGGTCCCCAAGTTGACCCATGGATTGTCTTGGTCGGCCATGACACATCCAATGAGGGTTGGACATGTGTCTAGGTCATTTCATTTTACTAAAACATTATTCTTACCTAAAACTACACTAATTACCTCTAATCGCAATTAAAAACTTAATAAGTTACTATTCAGCAAAAAATTATTTGAATCCCATTGAACCAAATTTTACTTCTTAATGACAACCATGTATGTCGGATTTTTTAAATTCAAAACACAAAGGTGCAAAATTTTCATTTAAACGGAAAATCAGTTTTTATAAGTACCACTTTGTGGTGTCACTATTCATCAAGAATTGATGTTTTTAAGAAAATTACCAAAAATTCACCATAAGCTATATTTGATATTCCGAATTCAAAAATGATGTCCATTTTAAAAAATTCAAAACATATATGTTTCATTAATTAATTTAATAATTAATTCCCACTGTAAAAACAAATAGAGTGTTTTTATGAAACAAAAAGAATCAAAAGATTGACACTAGTTTAAGTCCGATTTCAAAGTGAAATTAATTCAACGACCACTATTGGATTAAATGGTAAAAATTTAATCTAGTTTCACTTTAAAACAAATTCAATAGATAATCTAATCATATAAATAAATTAGATTAAAAAGAGGTTTTGAATTAAAATATAACATTTTTCACTATTCATTAAAAATTGAACTTTTTCGGAAAAATACCAAAAATTTACACAATGTAAATTTTGATGTCCCGATTCTAAAGAAGAATATTATTTTGTCAAATATAACACATAAAATTGTCAAAATGTCTATTTAAAAGAGGTTTTCCATCAAAAGGCGGTTAATCAACCTTTTAAAGAATATTAGAATGTTTACGTTTAAAATTGGATTCATTCCCATTTTTAATCCTATAACATTTATTGTAAAAAGTAAAAATATTTGACAAACATATATAATAATTTTGTAGTTAGTTCTATTCATTCCCTCCATTACAACGGTTAGGAGTTAACTACCATTTAAAATAATATTAGTTTACTATTAGAGTGCAACGTAAGATTCTTAAGAAACTCGTTGTTGCATATTGGATACGCCAACGAGCATAGCATCCCCTTTAAAGTAATATTAATATTTGATTCAAAAATATGGATAAATATAAAGATGTCATATTTTTTATTTACCTGGGGTGTTACATCCTTCCTCCCTTTTGGGAATTGCGTCCTCGCAATTTTAAAATTGGGCATGGAAACATCCTTGAATGTCCCACATCGGAACAAGAGTCGGTAAAACAATCACTTTAAAATAAAGAAATATAAGTACAAAGGTCACCCGAGTTATCCCATACTAGGATTCCATGTACGAAAATATGGACATGGAGGAAAAAATAAAGGGTCATGTTCTGATGGAGAGTGATAGAAAACATGTTTAGGAGAAAGTTAACCACAAGAAAATCACAAACTTGTGATGGGTTAAACGATATTCGATTCCCCAGTAGGAAAAGTTAATAGACAACGTTTTTGTTTTGAGTTACTTTTTATTGAGGAATTTATTCATAAGGAAACATAATCACTTGTCATGTTGATCTTTAACTTTTATTAGATTCCTTACACAAACTCATATTATCTCCAAAAGAAGAGTATTTAGGAAGACTTGTTCACATTAAGAGTATTATAATCAACTTCTAGAGAATCACCTAATCCAAAATAGAGAACTATATACTACCCATGTCTTTAGACCAAAACAAAAACCAAAAAGGCTAGTACAAGATCAGATAATCCAGAAAAGGATAACCCCTTATAAAAATAAAATCTATTCTTAATCTCCAAAATTTGTCCAACAAAACCCAAAGTTCTACGAGGACCATTCAATAATCAATTTGTCCATAAAATTCGTCAAAGTAAACAAAACTAATATTGAAACACAAATATTTGAGGGATTTAGTCACATATTAATCCATGTTAAATCGTAACATTTATCTCCAAACAACATCAGTTGCTCTTAATGTCTCGTATTGAAAAGAAATTAACCTAATCACATATCCTCCATGATAGGTTAATAAATATCCATAGAAAACCCAAAATCAACCTACTATTAATTCATAAAATCATCTAACTAAAAATAATCAGTCAAACTAACCAAGGACTTCGCGTAGTCCAGTGGTAGGTGATAAATACCAGTTTCACTTTGGTTGTGGGTTCGATTCCAGCAGCTTTGCCCGACGTGACGGGTTGTCACACGGTCTGCATGTTTTCCTTTTTCCAAAACTATATAATTCTCAAATAATTCCCCAAAAAGAGATAAAATCATCAAAAAGATTAACCATAACCTAATTTATCCTTAATTTTATCTCATGCCTTTCACTTCCATCATAACATTTAGTAACCCATAATTACCTCAAAAGTAAGGATCATATAAACTCTAATGGTTACCTTTAAAATTATTACCTAAACTTCCACATCCATTGGTCATCTCGTACATGATGCATTACAGAACATAACAAGGTTCAAGTGGTTGATCATGACTCCTTGATAGTTGGTTTAGAACAAACCTGAGTTTCCTCATTGAATCCCCCATTTTATCTAGTATCATAAACAAAGAACCACCACAGTTTCCTTCAAACCTGTTTTCTCTTTGGTGCCTGCTAGATCTATCCATTCACCAAAAATAGAAAGGTTAGTGTGAGTATATCAACATAACCATCATGTACTAATGAGTGAGATAAAAACTAAAATATACTTACTCATTCACTTTATCTAAAAACTATGACACTTTCTAAAATCCTATCCAATATGGTAATGTCACTTATGCATGAAGATTACCCTAACCACTAAAGTTATTTATACCGACCTTTGATACTAACTATAAGGCCCCGGTCTTAAACCTTACATAATATTGAATTAAATGAATAATTCAGATTGAAGATCCTTTCAGGTTTAGAGTTTTAGATAATTAGGACATAACTATTACATCTCAAAATATTACAAAGTAGAAACATCTACTAAGTTTCCATAAAATAAAAACTCTTAAAAAGAAACATGTCTAGTTCCATGTTTTAGGTAGCATGACTTTCCCTTGATCCCATCCTTGACCCTATTCCACGTTAAGTCCTCTGAAAAACATTTCAAAAACTTGGGATGAGCATAAAAATCTCAGTAAGGGATACACAAAGAATGAAAACTGTTAGTTTTTCAAAACAACAAGTAAACCAAGTATAATTTATCAAAGTAGTACTTTTCACCTTTTCGAAGTAGTAAAAACTCTTCACTGAATAAATGTTCATTATTTACCCTTCTGTAACCAAAAGATTACCATGAAACCCATATAATGATCACATAACATATAAAGGTAAGTTGGGACATAAACATACTTAAGTGGAATAACCATAAGGTCGACTTCCACACATATCCTTTAATGGAATAGCCATTTGGCCAACTTCCATACATACTTAATGGAATAGCGATACGGCCGACTTCCATACCCAATGCATTGGAGGTTATAACGTTACCACCCATCCTGGTATTCATGGCACGTCCCGTCATAATTTCTAAGTACCATTATTGCACATAAAATATTGAATATATAAACATTTCAATAACATCATTTCATTTTCAATCACAGTATGTAATTCCCAGATATTAAATTAATCAATCCATTTTCAGAAACCATTTAAAATAGATTTTTGAATCAAAGTGCCCCATACCACATTGAAGCTTTTAATGAAATTATAATTGTAAAACATTAATGACCATATAAATAAATACTGAAAACCATTTTGAAAACATGGACATTAAATATAAAGATTTAGAATAATAAATCTTTAAAACATTTAGAACGATATTTTTGTTAAAGAGTTTTTAACAAAATGAGAGACTCTTGAATACAAATAATTGCAGAATAACATTTAATCCAAACTTTATAATATCATGAGAATAAAGGTATTCATGATATAATATGTCAAAGGACTGTATACACACCATATAAGAGTGAATTGGTGCATAACAACAATGAATTCTCAACAGAAATGTAAAATGAGATGAAATCCATTATAAAGACGGTATCCTTAAATTAAGGATAATTCAATCACATAATTATGTGTGAAAAATATAAATACACCCAATATAAGAGGATATTAATTTTAAAACAATCAAAGGACATTCACACGTATTCAAAGGATGACATATTCAATAACTACATGTTGAACCCCAAGAAATCGAAATTGGGTTAAAAAGTTCCCTTGGTAAAATTCGACAGCCTAACGGCATCACATAAAATTTTACAAAAAGGGTTGATGAGTGAGATAAAGGGGATCTCATAACTTGGACATAAAATTTACATTAATAAGGATATATAAGAACATATCCCAACATAATAGTATGTGAATTAAAAGACGTAACAAAAGAAGTCTTTTAAAAAACAGGAGGGTGAAAGGTTCCCTTACCGACATGGGTATCTTTCGAGACATGCACCCCATGAAAGAAAGACAGTACAACATTGATGTAAATACTCATAAATAAAAGTATATTACACAATTATTAAAATAATGGGCAGTACATACACCACTCAAGGAAATTGTGGCAAATGTAGCATAAATCTCACGGGAATAAAAGTGAGATGAAAAATCCCTTATGAAAACTCGGCAGCCTAACGACGCCACATAAAACTTACAAAAATGGATTGATGAGATCAGATAGGGTCTCTCATCATATTAACATAAAGTTTACAGAAAGAGTAATATAAAATAACATCCCCCAACATAACAAATAGGAGCTTAAAAGAAGTGACATAAATTAGAGTACTTTAAAAGAAAGAGAGAGGTTAGATCTCTTACGAAAATTTGGCAGCCTAACGGAACCACTGAAAACATCCAAAATGGATTTATGAGAGATAATAGGGTCTCTCATAAAATGAACATAAAAATTACAGTAAGAGTAATATAAAATAACATCCCAATAACAAGAAATAGCTTTATAAGGAATGACATAAAAGAGTGTACTTAAAAAGAAAGAGAGGAGTAAGATCCCTTACCTCGGGTCCGACTTGACTCGATCGTTATTTAATCTCCTAAATAATAAACATGAGTTAATTTATACTTCCATAAGAACCTTTTTCAAGTTCATTATTCCTTTTATATCACTTATTACCATGTCATAGACATTATGTAATCATTTAAGTTAATAATGTTTGTTTTGTCGATACTTGGTTCTTAAGTCGAAAGTGGACTTCTTACAATTACATGTTGTTCGTGTGGTCAAAGGTTCATTATATCCAGAATTTTATTCATGATGTATATATCATATATATCATACATATCCATTATATTCATTCATGTATAATATTACATAACATTTAGAGTTAAGAAATGAAATGCACCGTTCATGGAGACGGTAAGCCGTACGTACGCATTAACGCTACTTCCATTTCTATTTTATATTTAATGGAATTAAAACATAATGATACATAATAGTATTTTAATTCCAGTATGGTATCATATATAATATCATTAAATATATCCTTTATACGTACCACATAAGGTATTAACGAATCAAATAACTTTGAGGGGGCGGTAGTCCGCACTTCCTTAAATGAAGATATCGTGTTTACCCATAATGGAAACCATAAAGGTATGCCATAAATGAAAAATACAGAAGCCTAAGTAAAACATAAACATATTAGATATCATATATAAATATAGTTTTATCTTAATGGCTACCTTTTAAGGTGTTAGAATAATGTTGAACAATCATCGTTTCGGAAGGCAGAAATTCGCCATCCACAGAAACAGTATGTTCTTTAACCATTAGATGTAGGTGTGTGTAAGAGTAGCTCTAATAATACTTATAAAAACATCCTTTTATATTGTAGATACTGGATTTGTTACAAAATAAATTAATAAAAAGATTTTATTGGGTTGGAGAAGCTAAATAAATCCAAAGAACACAAGTGAAGACATTATCTTTAAATCGGGTAACTTACTTTGATTTGAGATCAAAGGCTTCCTTGGAAAGGATTATTCCCAAAGTGAGGATTCAAAGAGTTAGATAGGGACGTGGAGAGATGAAATGGGCAGATTATGGCCAATCCAAAGGCTTGAGAGTTGTGGGTATGGAGGTAGAGGTGGGGGCCTTTTATAAGAGGAGAGGATGGGCACTCTTGGAAAGTAAGCAGATGATACTTTATTTGAAAATGTGTTTCGGATTTAAAAGGTCCCACATTGATATAATTCGTGGATAAGGTGATACGGGTTTGAAATACACACATACAATAGGTTTTGGACATGTGTATGTCCTTGATATTACATTATCTTTCCATTTTATTTAAATCGTTAAATAATGAGGTCATCGATGCATCGTAATGATGTCATAAATAATTTAATTTATTTAAAGTATAAAAATTATAAAACAAATACTATGATTTGGGAAATTGTTTTAGCTTTCAAATGACTATTTATAGTCAAAATTCTGACTTGTATAACCCCATGTAAAAATTATTTTAGTAAAACATCTCATGTTTGTGTCATTTTTACTTTATCATTAAATAAAAAGGTATTAATGTCATTTTCCAACCAAAGTGGCTCCATGGGGTCCCCAAGTTGACCCATGGATTTTATTGGTCGGCCATGACACATCCAATGAGGGTAGAACATGTTTCTAGGTCATTTAAATTTATTAAAACATTATTCTCACCTTAAACTACACTAATTACCTCTAATCGCGATTAAAAACATAATAAGTTACTATTCACCAAAAAATTATTTTACTCCCATTGAACCACATTTTACTTCTTAATGACAACCATGTATGTAGGATTTTTGAAATTGAATACAGAAAGGTGGAAAAATTTCATTTAAACGGAAAATCGGTTTTTATAAGTACCACTTAGTGGTTTCACTATTCATCAAAAATTGAAGTTTTTCAGAAAATTACCAAAAAATCACCCTAATCTATATTTGATATTATGATTTAAAAACTGATTTCCATTTTAAAAATTTAAAAACATATAATTTTCATTAATTAAATTTAATAATTAATTCCCACTGTCAAAACAAATAGAATGTTTTTATGAAACAAAAAGTATCAAAAGATTGACACTAGTTTATGTCCGATTTCAAAGTGAAATTAATTCCAACGACCACTATTGGATTAAATGGTAAAAATATATTCTAGTTTCACTTTAAAACCAATTCAAAAGATAAGCTAATAATATAATTAAATTAGATTAAAATTATGTTTTGAATTAAAATATAACATTTTTCACTATTCATTAAAAATTGAACCTTTTCGGAAAAATACCAAAAATTTACACAAAGTAAATTTTGATGGCCCTATTCTAAATAAGAATATTATTTTATCAAATATAACACATAAAATTTTCATAACGTGGATTTAAAATAGGTTCACCATCAAAAGGCGGTTAATCGACCTTCTAAAGAATGTTAGAATGTTTACTTTTAAAATTGGATTCATTCGCATTTTTAATCATCTATCATTTATTGTAAAAAGTAAAAATAGTTGACAAACATATATAATAATTTTTTAGTTAGTTCTGTTCATTCCCTCCATTACAACAGCTAGGCGTTAACTACAATTTAAAATAATATTATTTTACTATTAGAGTGAAACGTAAGATTCCTAAGAAACTCGTTGTTGCATATTGGGTACGCCATCGAGCATAGAATCCCCTTTAAAGTAATATTAATATTTGATTAAAAAATATGGATAAATATAAAGATGTCATATTCTTTATTTACCAGGGGTGTTACATGAACTGTAGAGAAGTAAATTCTCTCCAACTTGAAATTCTCTTTTCTAGATCATTTTGTCATGATCTTCCATTGATATTTCCTTGTGGAGTCTTGATTTCTCATATAAGGACAATTGAATATCCTTAAGATCATGAATTTTTAGCTTCCTTTGAAGTCTAGCCTGAGCCAAATCCATGTGGCATTTCATTATATCCCAATAAGACAGATTCTCGACTTCCATAGGGGGATGACATGCTTTCCCAAAAACAATCCGTAAGGGGGATATATCGATGAGTGTCTTGTATGCTGTCCTATAAGCCCACAATGCATCATCCGAGTTCTTGTTCCAATATTTCATATTCAGCTGCACGATTTTCCTAAAACTTGTTTTAACTCACGATTTGAAACCTTAGCCTGGCTATTTTTCTAGGGATGGTATGGTGTTGATGTTTTGTGTGTCACCCCAAACTTCTAAAAGAGGGAAGAAAAATTATGATTGTAGAATTGTGTCCCTTGGTCACTAATGATGTCCTTCGGTACTCCAAACCTACAAAAAATCTGTTCTTTGACAAAGTCCACAACCACATGAGAATCACCAGTCCTGGTGGCTTTATCCTCCTCACATTTATTCACATAATCCACAATAATAAAAATATACAAAAAAATACAAAGGAACTAGGAAAAAGACCCATAAAATCGATTCCCCATACATTAAAAATCTCATTGAATAGTATGGGTTATGTGGGAATCTCATCCCTCTTAGAAATGTTCCCAGTGTGTTGGAAATGAGGGCATGCCATAAAAAACACATGGGCATCAGGGAATAAGTTATTCCAATATAATTCAGAGTCTAAAACATTCCTTGATGTCCATTGGGGTCCAATGTTTCCAACACAAGAAATTATATGACATGACTTTTGAACAGACTCAAACTCATGATTAAGAACACACCTCCTAATAACTTGGTCACTACACATGCGCCGGTAGTTTGGATCATCCCAAACATTAAATCGTGACCCACTCTTAAATTTTTGGACTTTATATTTCTTTATATTTGCTGGGATTTCAGATTCAAAAAGTTAGTTCACTATATCAACATTCCAAGGATGCATACCGGAGATGGAATAAAGATGCTCATTAGGAAAAGTGTCCCAAAGTGGTACCTGGTTCAAGGTGTCATACTCATGTGTGTGAGTAAGCCTACTCATGTGGTATGCCACCATGTTTTCTAACCCCTTCTTGTCCTTTATCTCAATATGATATTATTGAAGAAGGATAATCCATCTAATTTTCCTAGTCTTTGCATCAGGCTTCTTCAACAGGTACCTTAGAGCTGTATGGTCAAAAAAACAAATACTTTAGAGCCCAAAAAATATGAACTGAATTTATCTAAAATAATATAACATCAAGAAAATCCTTTTCATTGGTTGGGTTGTTTGATTGGGGTGAATCCAGTGTCCTCGATGCGTAGGCAATCACATGCGAACATCCCTCCACCCTGTAAGACAGTACTACCCCAACTACGATGTTGGGGGTGTCACACATAAGCTCAAAAGGAAGCTCCCACCATGGGGGATGTATGATAGGTGGAGTGGTCAGAAACTTTTTAGCTCATCAAATAAATTTATTCAGGAATCATCAAACAAAAAATCAGAATCCGTTAAGATTAATCATGATCAAGGAAGATAAATCTTACTAAAATAATTGATGAAGCACCGATAAAATCTTTATTTACCTAGGAATGATCTAACATCACACACACATGAAGGATAGGGTAGGGTTGAAAGAATATCTACCATAAATCAATCAACCACTATCCCATGTTTTGACACTACATGCCTTAATACTATGCCATGATCTACCCTAAAATGACACTTTCTAAAGTTTAAGACTAGATTCGTCTAAATACAATGATTCAAAACCTTTCCAAAGATAGAGATACAATCATCAAATGAAGACCCGTACACTGTAAAATCATCCATAAATACCTCTAGGAAGGTCTCAAAAAAATCAAAAATATACCCACCATGTACCTCTTGATGGTACCAAGGGCATTTCAAAGTCCAAATGGAATCCTTCGGTAGGAAAATGTACAAAATTGAAAAGTTAATGTTGTCTTCTCCTGATCCTCCGAAGTAATAGGAACCAGAAAATATCCAAAAAATGCATCCAATAAACAGTAGTGTGTTTTCCCAACTAGAATCACAAGCATCTGATCAATAAATGGGAGAGGTAAATGGTCTTTATGAGTGGACTGATTTAGATTCCTATAATCATTACACATACACCAACAATTTTTCACTCTCATTTAAACAAACTAATCTTTCTAATTTTTAATAACTATAACACCAAATTTCTTAGGTACAACCTGAATAGGACTTAACCACTGAGAATCTGAAATGGGATAAATTATACCTTCCTCGAGTAAATTTTCAACCTCTTTTTTAAGAACTTATAGAATGGTTGGATTGAGTATCCTTTGTGGTTTCCTCACAGGTTTATCCCCATCCTCCAAAAGAATCCTATGAATGAAAATAGATGGTCTAATACATGATATTTCACTCAAGGTCCACCCAATTTCCCTGATGTTCTCCCTTAAATTGTTTTTAAGTTACTCTTTATGTTCAAATGTGAGACTGTTAGAAATTATAATAGGTAATTTCTCACCACTTAACAAGTTTGAGTATTTTAGATTAGGAGGAAAGTTCATTAGTTCCCTTGAAGGGGGTGATGTATAGATGGAGAAATTGAAGGAAATGAAATTTGTGCACAATGAACATCAGAATCAGAACAAACATAATCAAAATCATAGAATAAAGAATCAAATACATTAGCATACTCAATAGCCATTTCAAGATCAGGGTTCACATGTTCAAAATCAGAATAAGAAACCATTTTAAAGTCAAATCTAAGAGAGTCTTATATATTCTAAATAGGTGTGGAAGTAATCATAGACATCAAACTAGAACCAATAATCATAATCCACTTAAGAATAGAAAAATAAAATTCCATGGGGTTTTTATTTTGGGGTTCAAAATGGGAGATAACAAATGCAGAATGGTCTTCGGAAGGGTACTTCATGGAGTCCATAAAATTAAATATCACATCATCATCTCCAAATTCCATGGAAAGTGTACCCTCATTGATATTTATGATAGTTATTGTAGTTTTGAGGATGGGTCTACATAAGATAATGAGAGCATATGATCTTACCTATCATCCTCTATGTTAAGCATGTAAAAATCTGTTGGGAAGATCATGTCTCTTACTCAGACAAGTACATCCTCAAGGATTCCAACTGGATACGCTATAGTTATATTTTCCAACTGCACCACTACTCTCGTCGGCTTCAACTCACCAACCTGTAAAGAAGAGAATACAGACTGAGGCATCACATTTTTGGATGCTCCCAAATCACAAAGAGAATCAGAAATGTGCTACTCCCCTAGGGTGCATGGGATAGTGAATGTCCTGGGATCATTTCACATTGTTCGCATTTCTAGAGTTAGAATAATGAGTGCAGACACATTCCTTCGAAGATTCATCCTCTCATTTCCCTTGATCCCACTTCGATTTGTACAAAGTTCATTTAAGAATTCCGCATACCTTGAGATTTATTTATTGGAATAAAGTAGAGGGATGTTGAACTCGACACACTTGAATGTGTCTAAAAAATCTTTTTTGCATATCCTCTTCATCCATTTCTTTAGTTTGTACAACTCTATTTGGAAAAGGAAGGGGTTTAAGAGTAATATCATCAATCTTTTTCATACCTTTATCTTTCTCCTTGGTTTGCTCAACTATTTGTGTGGAATGATGATTATTTGGAGTTAAGGTGAATCCCAGTGGAATTTTAGGTACAGATCTATCATTAATTTGATTCGCACTTCTCAATGTGATGGAACTAACATTACCCGTCGGATTTTTAGTAGGATGGGAAAGAAGATTTCCAGAATTATTTCTTACCAATTCATGGAGGGTAGTAAAAATCTAGCTCATTTGAGTCTTCAACTCCCTCAGCTCCAAACCTTGACTCATAACCTCATTCGTTTGATTATGAACAATTTGTTTCAAATGATCATCAGTGTAAAAATCTAAATTGATTTTTAGGTTCCCTTGTTGTTGACTTTTTGATTATTGAGCTTCAAATTGCCTTTGAAGTTGTTGGAAACCCTGTTGGTAAGGTGGAGGCTACATGATGTTTTGTTGAAAAGGGGACCTTTGTTTTTGTCTAGATCCATACCTAATGTCACACATGTGACTTTTTTATATATAAATATTTCATTAAATTTCCATTCCTGATTTTTTGGGGGGTTTACCACTCATTTGGGTGAAAATGGTGGGTTTTGAAAATTTGGGTCAAACCACGAGCCCAATTCCAGATTTAAAAACTAATTTTGTTTCTTATATAAATCCTTAAATTTTTACTATTTTAAACCCATTACACTTCCCAATTGGCACAACCTGATATATTAAAACCACCATATATCTTTGGACCACATATAAATCCAAAATCATGATGGATTTGGGTTTTTGATTTGGGTAATGGGCATGCCCATAGGCCCATTTCCTGCTTTAAATATATTTTTTAAATTATCCATATCTCATTCATTTCTTTACATTTTTCATATGACTATACCTCCCTCTCAAATACAATATCCCAAGCATCACCACCATTATCAGTTTCACAATTTTGGAGCTCAGGTGAGCCGCGAAGTAGGGCAATCTTTCATACTCTTTCTAAAATCGACCAGATTTGATGAGCTAAAATGAATCTTTCATAACTCCTTCAATTGTCATCATTCCCCCCCCCCATTTCAGTTCCCACAAGACCTAATATGACTCCTTCGAACCTCCATTCTAGTTTTGGGTACTTGGTGATTCATATTTTGGTGGATTGGGGCCGATTTCTTCAAGATATTTCAAGTAAGGGAATTCCTTCTTAGTTCCTTCCATCCCCTTTTAGTTTTATTTCCTCTTTCTTGAAGTTAATCATGTTAAGATGATGGGGTTCTATCCTAAGGTCCAATTTGGTATCTTTTGGATCAATTTTTAGTGGTCTTGGTCTGGATTTATATTCCTTGTGGTGCGGCGGTGGTGCGCTTAAGGTTTCACACCAAGTTTTGAGGGTTTCGACTCAAAAGGTAGGTGATTCCATGTGTAACCATTTTTTGATGAGTTAGATTGATTGGTTTATTAATTAAGTATGTTTATAATATGTTTTTTTGTGATTTGAAAACTGTTTTTGATGGATTTGGTTAATCATTTAATTTTTTGTTGTATTTTAGCTTGAAATTGGGTAGTTTTCATGTGTGACTATTGGGGTAATGTTTTGGTTTAGTTTATAACATATGAAAGTGATTTATTTGTAATGAAAGGGGAAGAAAATTAGAGTTTGTTAATTAATTATTTTCACTTTGGCCTTGAAAAGAGGTTTTTGAATGATTTTAAGGTGTAAAACCGTGTTGTACTTCTTAAAGGTGATTTATGAAAACATGTGTTTTTCATGTGTATCTTTATGGTATTATTTGATGTATTTGTATAACACTTGGCGGTGGTGTAATAATTTTTTTAGGTCTGAAAGTTCTGTTTTTGTTTGGTATTGGTATGATTTTGGTTTATAATGAGGGGTTTGAAATGGTTTTTTTGTGCAAACAAAGTTTATACCTCCTCGGTTTGTTTTATAAAAATTGCAAATGTTTTATTTGGTTAAAAAAAGTTGGGAAAGGGTGTATATGTACTTTTTGGGTGATTGTGTTCACCTAATGTGGGATTATGAATGGTAAAGTGGTGATTTGAGATGTCAATCACTTTTATAATGTTTTATAAATTGCCAAAATGTTTTACTAAATTTTGTTTTGTGTGCGAAACACGGGTGTGGGATGTTTCGTGTGAGTTTATTGATAAAATGAATTGTGAAGGTGAGATGGGTATTATATGACATGTCTGTGGGCAGTTATTTGAGTTCAATATCATATAATGGTTTTAGAAAAAAAATTAATGTATTTGTGGAAGTGTTAATGATATGTGAAAATTATTGTAGGCAATTTTGGTGTAAGTCTGATTTCAAAATGCATTTGAATGAAAAGTGGGATTTGTGACTTGTGTGATGTACATGGGTCTATTTAGTTAATGTGTGATGTGGAAGAGATATTTTCTTGTGAAAACTATATTTCTTGGATTGTTGAACATTTTTGGGCACAACGGGAAAACCCGGGTATCTAGGTGGGTGGACGTGTACTAGTATGCTAGTGAATCTGTGGGGTTTGGACTCAGTTTCACTTAGCAATATTGAAACTTACAACTCTAACTATATTATAATGATGATGATTGGGGACTACTAGGTTATGGGTATGATCCCTACTAGTGGCTCGTGCTGGAGAACAAATATTTTTTTGTGGTTACTCTCACCAAGATACGAGGTACCTTGGACACATACCTAGCTAGTACAAAGGGGTTATTCCCTATTACTTGTGCTCATTAGATCATTTGTACTTACCTTAGGAATACGGTATTGTTGGCTGGAAAATTCAGTAACTTTTTTATTTATTTTAAAATTGTTGGTCCTTTAAAATTAGACCACATGAAAACTGTTTTCATTTATTATTGCATCTTTTAGAAAATTATAACAATCATTTCTTATTTACAAAACATGAAATGCTTTTTTCATGAAATGTTTATCACATGGAATATCTAATTGGTGGTATCCTACTGGGATTTATCTCACACCCTACTTACACCTTTGGGTGTAAGTAGACTTGCTTATTTTATGTCACAGGTTTGGGTACTGGTTTTACGCCTTTGGTTCGGGTTTTTAGCAGTCCATTGTGATGTAGTGTTGTGGAAATGGCTTGAGGGCGGTGCCTATTTCCATGTGGAGGTTCATGGGCTGCATTTTCGTGGGTTTGTACCTTTGTAATGGTGTGAAAACATTTTTTATAATTTTGTAATTCAGTTATGAATTTTAGTAAAAGATGTTTTGTTTTAAAAAATCCAGATTTGATTTCTTGGATTCATTTGTTGTTTTAAGTATAAAAATTTGCATAAATCGTTCCCAATTTTCAGTTTTTGATACCCAGGAACTTGTGCCATCCTGTGGGGATTGGGAACGCCCTTTGGGACTTGCCACGGGTGGGGTCGGGAGCTGGTTTTGGCGGCGACCAGATTCGGGTCGTGACAAAATGGTATCAGAGGAGGATCGCTCTATTTGAGTCATGTTATTTGGGAAATAGTCGGGATAGTCTGGAGTTCAGATTTTCAGGACATGAAATTATAATTATGGGTAGTGTGCTTGATCACCACACCTCATGTCTGAATTCAAGTCACCATGGGATGTTGGGATTTATCTATTTATTTTGGTTTTCTTGTTCTGATGATGATTAGGGGAAATGAAAAGAGAGACGGGTTAATGGTCTCAATGAGCTTGCAGGGTCTGGAAAGCCAAGTGGAACCGGGGGTATTCCCTATAACACTCTCTGTGATGGTGACGTGAATGTAATATGGCTTCCAACCATATGTCCAATTCACCCACTGAAACTAGATTCCTCTCGCATTGCTTTGTGCTTTAGTTTTGAAATCGTGGTACTTTGGTTTTAAAGTGACTTGGTTTTACAAAGTGTAATGTTTTTGTGGAATTATTTTCAAATAAAGAGGTATTGGTTTTATTTATGAAATAGTGTAATTGAATTTTTTGAATTATTTTGAAATGGAAAATAGTTTTCTTACACCTCTTTTGAAATCAAGAACCATATTGAAGTTGGTTTTCAAAAGTGTTTTCAATACAGTTTTTTAAACAATTTAAGGGTGTATTAATGGGATTATATGTTTCAAAATTTATATGAATAACTTGAAAGTGAGTTCTTTTCTAGATATTTGTGTCCTTATGAATAGTTTTGTATGATTTGAATTTATATTTTTATCTCATTTTTAGTAGTTTTGAGTAAAATGATGTGTTGGTTGATAGTTTTTTTTTTGAAAAGTGGATAGAATATTCATTTTAACCATTGAAATTTACATGAGTAGCCAAATGCATTGGGTTAAATGGGATGATGGATGGTTGATGGAATTACTGGATGAGTGTTGGGATGAATATGAGGAGGGTGCCTAGTGTGGCACAGAAACATGCATGTGCGAGGCCCATGGGGTACCATTGGTGGATACGCTAACTGCTGAACCATTGGTTTTCAAAGAAATGTTTTTAAAGAAAAAATGATGTCTTAATGAATTCTTTGGTATGGTTATATTATGTGTTTTTGGAAAATTTTGATGTTGTGGGATGAATTGAGTCCAAGAACCCCTCCTGTTCGAACTGTGTTTTAGGTTTGTGTTTGGTTGGTAAGGTGGATAGAAGGTCCGGTTAGAAGTCTCCTAAGATATATATTTCGGGACACCTTTAAGGTGGTTCCATTAATGAGTTTGGATCTGTTTTGTGGCATGTTTTTACCAATGGAAAAGCTTGGTTGGGTCCTTGGGTTCTCTCGTTGGATAAGGTACGCCAACATTAAGGATTAGTGCACAACTGAAGTGCAACCCAGATTTTTTTGCCATTGGAAAATCCTCCATTTGATCAATGTAAGGAATCTTTTCTTGAGCTTTGTAGAATGATTCTACACCGTTTACTTTCTTGGTTTTTTTGGATCCTCTTGTTTTAGAAGAGTGCTTTTGGATTGTTAAAAGAGAACTTATTTTCTTAAGCTACCTGATTCATCTAATGTGAAAGTTTTCTAGGGTTGTCAGAATGGATAGTGTTTAAGAGGCCCTCTAAGTCCTTCATACTCTCTTAGAAGAAGGGGTTTATGTTAAACCACCAGAGTGGTAAATCTGGCCACGAGAGGCTCTTATGGACACTTTCTAGAATGTTGTGATGTTTGGGGGTGTTGTGTAAGGCCCCCTCCTTGTATTATTTCTATCAGTCTCTTTGGTCATGTTCGGTGGCGCGATGTCATTTGATTGTAAAGGTGAAGTTGTACAATATTTTGTGAGTCTATTTTTTACAGAAGTTTTTCTCCTTTTAGGAGATCTCGACATCCTATATTTTAGAGGAAGGTGTTTATATGTGTCCTTTATTTCTGTTGTTTATCACCTGAAGAAACAAGGTGTGATGTGAGTGCATCCTCTAAACCCTTATTTCAGTAAATTTCTAGGTTAGGGTAAAGTTAGTTCTGGAGTGTGTTATGTCTTGGTGAACCCATCTGGGATTGTGTGTAGTTTTTTGTAACATTGGAATAAGAAATCATATTCATGGGTTTCCAAATCCTAACTGTGAGTCTGATGATTCTTTAATCATTCCAGCTCCAGCCATAGGTCCAAGAGGGAAGCTGGCACGTAGTCAAAGGAAATCCCAGTCCAGTTTTTAACATTGTACAAAGAACTATTCTCGGTATGAGAGATGAGAATAGTTTAAACATTTTGTGTTTTTATCTTTCTTCTTTTGTTCCCGTTCAGTGGAAAGTGGTGGAGGGCCTCATCCCCATGTTATCTCTCAATGACTTTCTTTTCCCCTTTGGTTTCCTTTGGGTTTGGGGGAAAGGTTTTGGATTTGTCTAGACATTTTGAGTGAACATTTAGTAGTAACCATTTGCCAAAAAACCATGAAGTTATAAGGATCTACATGGTTAGAAAACATTTTCCCAAACTGTGCGGGCTAACCGTGTGGTTGTCCCAACTCTTTATGTTTTGGGGTCTTTCTATGTCGGCCCATATTGGTTAGTTAAGATGGTTGGTTCTTATGGTGGGGAGCCCATTTGTGTATCCTTGTACCAGTAACTCACTTTTGTACATGGTATTGTCTTGGAAGAATGTGGTCTCCTTCAGAACTATATAACCACCTACAGCTTCCTTGGGTAAACATCGGGATTGGAGAGTTCCCAATGGTTTAGTTATATCAAGGTAAGTGTAACCTTATTCGATGTTCTTGTTTGTTTAGGTAAATTTTTTGATACTTGTTCAGATAGTCTTTAAAGGGTTTTCTTTTAGGATAAATATGAATGTTATTGATCATTTCAGAAAAGAGGTGTATGTTTTGGTTGTGAAGTATTCCTTCCTTAATTGATCACTGGAGGTGTTTTGGCCTTTGGGGGAAAAGCTTAGCAAATGAGTCCATTTCTGCCATTCGGTTGGGTTTGGTTTTTTTCTTTGTCCTTGATGTGGTTTTCTGAGGGCGGAATGTTTTATGGTGGGGATAATTGTCACACATGTGAATTTTATATATATTAATATTTCATTTAATTTTCATTTCTGAATTTTTGGGGGGGTTTACCACTCGTTTTGGAGAAAATGATGGGTTCGGAAAATTTAGGTCAAACCACGAGCCCAATTCCAGATTTAAAAAATAATTTTGATTATTATATAAATCCTTACAATTTTACTATTTTAAACTCATTCCACTTCCCAAATGGCATAACCTGATTTATTAAAGCCACCATATCTCTTTGGACCACATATAAATCCAAAATCATGATCGATTTGGGTTTTTGATTTAGGTAATGGGCCTGTTCGTAGGCCCATTTTCTACTTAAAATATTTTTTTTAAATTTTCCATATCTCATTCATTTTTTACTGTTGTCTCGCAATTCCACCTCACCCTCAAATTCAATTTCCCGAGCATCACCACCATTATCAGTTTCACAATTTTGGAGCTCAGGTGAGCCGCTAAGTAGGGAAATCTTTCATAATCTTTCTCAAATCGACTAGATTTGATGAGGTAAAATGAATCTTTCATAACTCCTTCAATTTTCATCCTTTTCCCCCATTTTAGTTCTCACATGACCTAATATGACTCCTTCGAACCTCCATACCAGTTTTGGGTACATGGGAATTCATATTTTGGTGGATTGGGGCTGATTTCTTCAAGATATTTCAAGGGAATTCCTTCTTGGTTCCTTCCATCCTCTTTTAGTTTTATTTCCTCTTTCTTGAAGTTCCTCATGTCCAGAAGTTGGGGTTAGATCCTAAGGCCTGATTTGGTATCTTTTGGGTCAATTTTTGGTGGTCTAGGTATGTATTTATATTCCTTGTGGTGCGACGGTGGTGCGCTTAAGGTTTCGCACCAAGTTTTGAGGGTTTCGACTCAAAAGGATGGTGATTCCATGTGTAACCATATTTTGATGAGTTAGATTTCGTGGTTTATTAATTAAGTATGTTTATAAGATATTTTTTTTGTGATTTGAAAACTATTTTTGATGGATTTGGTTAAACATTTAATTTTTAGTTGTATTTTAGCTTGAAATTGGGTACTTTTCATGTGTGACTATTGGGGTAATGTTTGGGTTTAGTTTATAACATATGAAAGTGATTTATTAGTTTTTAAAGGGGCTGAAAATTCTATTTTGTTAATTAATTATTTCCATTTTGGCCTTGAAAAGAGGTTTTTGATTGAGTTTAAGGTGTAAAACCATGTTGTACATCTTGATGGTGATTTATGAAAATGTGTGTTTTTCATGTGTATCATTGTGGTATTATTTGATGTATTTATATAATAGTTGGGGTGGTTTAATAATTGTTTTAGGTCTAAAATTTCCTTTTTTGATTGGTATTGGTATGATTTTGGTTTTTAATGATGGTTTTGAAATGGGTTTAGTGTGCAAACAACGGTTATACCTCTTGGGATTGTTTTATAAAAATCTAAAAAGTTTCATTTGGTTAAACAAAGTTGGGAAAGGGTGTATATTTACTGTTTGGGTGATTGTGTTCACCTAATGTGGGTTTTTTAATGGTAATGTGGTGATTTGAGATGTCAAGAATTTTTAGAATGTTTTATAAATTTCTGAATTGTTTTACTAAATTGTGTTTTGTGTGTGAAACATGGGTGTGGGATGTTTCATGTGAGTTTATTGATAAAATGAATTGTGAAGGTGAGATGGGTATTATGTGATATGTGTTTGGGCTGTTATGTGAGTTGAATATCATATAATGGTTTTATAAAATCTTTTAAAGTATTTGTGGAAGTGTTAATGAAATGTGAAAATTGTTGTAGGCAATTTTGGTGTATGTTTGATTTCACAATGCATTTGAATGAAAAGTGGGATTTGTCACTTGTGTGATGTACATGGGCTGTTTAGTTAATGTGTGACGTGGAAGTGATATTTTCATGTGAAAACTATATTTCTTGGATTGTTGAACTTGTTTTTGCACAAAGGGAAAACCCGGGTATCCAGGTGGGTGGACGTGTACTAGTATGCTAGTGAATCCGTGGGGTTTGGCCTCAGTTTCACTTAGCAAGATAGACACTTACAACTCTAACTAAATTATGATGATGATGATTGGGGACTACTAGGTTATGAGTATCATCCCTAATTGTGGCTCGTGCATGAGAACAAATATTTTTTTTGGTTACTCTCACCGAGATACGAGGTACCTGGGACCCACAGCTGGCTAGTACCTAAGGGTTATTTCGTATTACATGGGCTCATTAGATCCTTTGTACTTACCGTCAGTATACGGTATTGTTGGCTGTAAAATTCAGTAACTTTGTTATTTAATTTAAAATTGTTGGTCCTTTGAAATTAGACCACATGAAAACTGCTTTCATTTATTATTGCATCCTTTAGAAAATTGTAACAAGCATTTCTTATTTAAACAACTTGCAATGTTTTTTTGTCATGAAATGTTTATCACATGGAATATCATAGTGGTGGTATCCTATTGGGATTTCTCTCACACCCTAATTACACCTTTGGGTGTAAGTAGACTTACTTATTTTATGTCACAGGTTTGGGTACAGGTTTTATGCCTTTGGTTCGAGTTTTTAGCGGTCTATCGTGATGCAGTGTCGTGGAAATGGCTTGAGGGAGGTGCCTCTTTCCAAGTGGAGGTTCTTGGGATATCTTTTCTTGGGTTTTTACCTTTGTAATGGTGTTCAAACATTGTTTAAAATTATGTATTTCATTTCTGATTTTTAGTAAAAGATGTTTTGGTTTGAAAAATCCAGATTTGATTTCTTGTATTCATTTGTTGTTTTAAGTATAAAAATTTGGGTAAATCGTTCCCAATATTCAGTTTTTGATAACCAGGCACTTGTACCAGCCCGTGGGGATCATTAACGCCCTTTGGAACTTGCCATGGGTCGGGTCGGGTGCCGGTTTTGGCGGAGACCAGATTTGGTTCGTGACACCTAATGTATGATTGGTCCTTCCAACCTTGGTTGTATGTTGGATAAAATGAATCAATCATATTTTTGGGTTTTGGTTATTGCTACTTCTGATATGGTCTCTCAGGAAACACTACTGCACAATTTTCTATTTCTTACAGTTAGGGGAAACAGTCAGTTGTGTGGTCTGTTTCAGTGCAAATTCCACATCGCCTTGAAGGAGGGGGTTGGAATGTCTTTTGAGCCAATGAAATTTTCCTCACCATAGTGGTCAATTCATCAAACATGGTTTCAATTAAATGACTTTCAAGAGAAGACAGACTTACTTGATGTACTCCCCTAACATGTGGTGTACATCTATTGCCAAATTATTGGGAGTTATGAGCCATCTTGTCAACCAATCGATGTGCATCTATTGGTGTGTTCTCGACGAATATTCCTCTATCCGCGACATCCACCATGCTCCTCTCAATTGGTGTGAGTCCTTTATAGAAGTATTGGATGAGGAATTTCTCAATGATTTGGTTATGTGGGAATATTGCAAACAACTTCTTGAATCACTCTTTATACACATACATTGACTCCCCTTGGGCTTTCATGATACCCAAGATCTTCTTTTGAAAGGAAGTGGTCCATGATTCTGGAAAAATAACTGCAAGAAAAGATATTTCAAATCGTTCCAACATATGAACTCTTTAGGGTGTAAATAATACATCCAATCTGTTGCAGCTCCAACAAGTGAAAATGGGATTTCCTGTTAGTTTGATTTGATCTTTAGAAACATATATTGGTTTTAATATTGAGAAAACCACATTAAACTATTTTAAATTTTTCTTTGTATCCTCACCATAGAATCAATAAAACTTTGGAAGATGATAAATTAACCCATATTTTAGTTCAATGTCTTATTTGAGATTCGGGTATGCAATAAAATTTCGATGATAGTTAATATAAGGTGAATCCAATTCTCAGATGGTTCTATTAAGATAATTTCCACTATTTTCTTCCATTGGTTCTTATTTTGTGGTTGAATTTTAATTTCTTCCAATTCAATGTTTTGGGAGTGGAGGAATTCTCCAACCGGTTGAATGTTGAAACTTCCCATAGTCTGAGAGTGTCTGATTCAGCCCCGAAGGCTTCATTCAATCATAGGATCAATATTTAAGAGATATTTGGTATTAGTTCATATCATAAATCAAATAAAAATGAAATTAAGGAAAGTGTACCATAGTAAAAATAAAAATGAGAAGTTTGATTTGATGGTTCAAAAACAAGTAGATGATGAAAACAAAAGAAGAAGAAAATTCAGAACGGGTAATGAAGGAAGAAAGAATAGAAAAGAGAATAAAATGTAACAAAAATAAATACCACTAAATGTTAGAAATAATTATTTGCCTCCCCAGAAACGATTCCAATTTGATGAACATTGTCACACATACTCTCAAAAATATTTATTTGTGATTTTACTAAGTGCATTATAGTGGACATCCTAGGTCGATCTCTTAAGGATGAAATGAATTAAAAAACTATTAATAGGCTTGAAATAAGTAAGAAAATAGTTCCAAACAAATGAAAAGAATTATGGAGAGTATGTTTTGTGATTTTTAATATAAAATTATATAAGAAAATGAGAAGTAATAATCAAGAGACAATTTCCTTTAAAACATTTATATGAGAAGTCATTGTTGGTCTAATCTACCCACTTCATCATTAATTTATCATTATCCAATATTATTATAATTCTTTAAACTGTAATCCCCTAACCTGGTCAACCCCCAAAACCTATGGAAATTAACACTACCAAAAATATTGGAAGAATGAGCCTTCAGTCCACTTCGGAACTTCCAATCATAGTACCCCCACCTTGATTGTTTTCCAAAAACCAACTTATGGTCAATGATCAATTAGGGCGTTATATCCTCCCTATATTTTCAAATTAATTGAGTTGGGGATGAAACTTGATCCCTAAAATTATATGCTATGTTGATTAAATTTTGTGATTACGGTTTCACTCACATAGTTTACACATGCACGAAAACGCAGTCAAGTGAAATTCGATTGAGTAGGATAGAAATTATAACTCAATTAATTTGTCATAATTTAAGAATTAATGTTTTTTCATGGATTCAAAATAAATAAATGAAGAGATCGGGGATTAGATCAAGTATGAATGAAATCAATCTTCCATGGGTGGAGTTGTCATCGTGGAGACGTTATTCATAAGTAATAGGTTGATTGGGGAACACCCAATCTCATCTACACTCATATAATCTAGCCCACGAAGAAAAATAATAAGATCAACATATAATAACAGAAAATATTAATTGATGAATGATTAAAGATACAAAAATGAATGAAAATAAATACAAAGAGGAGGTGGGAGAGGAGATCCTTCTAGGAATATATTTTTTCATGAGGCCTTACTCATTCCAAGAGATTTGAGGGGTTCCCAAGAGCCACCCTTTCGACCAAACCTTCCAAAATCCAGGATCATCCCTCCCAAAGTGTGAAAATATACATTAAATAGAATTTTGGAGGGCTAGGGTTACAAATCATTATAAAATTTGGAATGGAAATTTGGAAAAATATTTTAATCCAAGTTTCACCACATAGTTGACCTCCAAAAAGCATTAATTGGTTGGAATTATAGAAGGAATATTATTTCTGAATCATGTCCCCAGGATTCCCTCCAAATTTCAACCCAATCCAAGTTTGGATGAAGAATATATGGCCCAAATGGTGAAGTGATGTCCAATCTAGATAGTTCAGTGAAACATTTTCTTCATGTCCCATTTACTCCACTCAAAAGAACGATCACACTCCCATGTTATAAATAGAATTTTCATCTCATTAAGTCAGGAAGACAATTACAATTTTTAAAGTGAAAATAATTTACTTAAAAATATTTATGCCGGAAATACTATAGTGAATTTTAAAAGGGTGAAACTATAATTTTGATCAAATATTCAAATGTATGATCTAATCCAAGTTATTCTATAAATTAACATATTTACCACAATGTGAAGAAATTATTTCATTTATTATGAATAAAATATTCAGTAAAATTGTTTTTTATTGGAGGTTGTGTCATTATCCTATGTGTTGGATCGAGGTTGGGAAGGTATGTGTTCTTGGGTAAAAGTTAGTGTAGAGAATAATAGAGAAGGTTCAACCAGTGCATCGGGGGATGAAGGTAGCCCAGGGCTGGAAGAAGTCATATGTTGATCATAGGAGGAGTCCCTTCGAGTTCGAGGATGGAGACCATGTGTTCTAGAATTATTCCACTTGACGTGGGCATCGATGGTTTGGTAAGGGGAGAAAGCTCTATCCTATGTTAATTTGGAATTTTGAAGTGTTGGGGAGAGTCGGTGTGGTGGCATATTAGCTAGAGTTTCCACCTTATTTTTAAAGGATCCACAACATTTTTAAATTCTCCTAGCTTCATCGATATCGACATCATAGCTCCCATGTCATTGGCTAGGGAGATTTGGATATGGGGTATAATGATACTTTCGTGGATTGATGGGTAAGGACTGAGGATCAAAATTATAAGGTTCTTTGTGGATGGATTATCCCTTTGGTTCGTGTGTTGTGGAGGCACGATGGCCTCTAAGAGAGATCTTGGGAGTGAGATTCTCAGATGCACACCTAGTGCCCATAGCTATTTTGAGTCTCTGTTTTGAGCCTTCTTTGATGTTCTTGTTTTAGTGACTTGATGTCATGTAATTCTATCCTTGTTTCGTTATGAGATGAGTTGTTTCCATTATATTGTGAATGTGTATAAAAATCCCTGATTTGTGTTGAAGGAATAACTTGATTCCTAATCAAGATTCATCAATACAAATTCTATTAAACCCATGAGGGAGAGTTAGTGATGTTGAAAGAGAATAGTATCTTTACATGGAGGAATGAAATCCCTGATCCGTGTGTCTGGAGAATGTGATCCTTAGGGTTCATATGGATATTTGGGGTGTTTTTTATCTGAGAGGTATCTTTTGAAGTGGGTGTTCATACCCCTCTTTTATTCGGGTTACTCTTGAATTCTTGAGGATGATAATAGTTTGAGAGGTATCTGAGGTAATGGCCCAGACCCTCCTAGTTTATTACTTTCCCATATTTCTACGTGTTAGGGTGTCCTGGTCCCCATCAGCGAGTCAGGAAGATGTTAGTGTCGGTGGCAACATGTCACCAAGGTGTGACCTATCAGTGCCACCGAGCAGTCTCACAGATCAATCCCACTGATCAGACTCACCAATCAGCTTCACTGATCCACTTAACTGGTCAAATTTAGTGATCAACATCCCTAATCAACTTCACTAATCTGCTTCAGCAATCATCTTCACTAATCAGCTTCACAGATTAGCTTCACTGATCAACTTAACATATCAACATCATTGATCAAATTCACTTATCAGCTTCAACAATCAGCTTCATAGAGCAGCTTGAGTGATCATCTTTAGTGATCAGCTTTACCGATCCACTTCGCATATCAACATCAGTGATCAACTTCACCGATTAGCCTCAGCGATTGGCATCAGTGATCAGCTTCACCGATCCACTTCACAGATCAACTTCACAGATCACCTTCACAGATTGACTTCACAAATCAATTTCATGGATCATCATCACTAATCAGCTTCACTGATGACCTTCACTAATCATCTTCACCAGTATCACTGGTTGATTCCATCCATCAGTTTCTCTAATTGATCTTCAACGGTCTTACCGATTGGTTCCACCCATTGGTCTCACCGTTCAGTCTCAGCGATCAAATTATTTGATTATCTTCCCCGATCATCTTCATTGATCAGCGTCACGAATCAACTTCACTGATTAGCTTCACCAATTAGATTCATTGATCAGCTTCACCGATCTACATCACTAATCTACCCCATCTATCATTTTCAATGATTGGCTTCACCTGATCAGCTTCGCCTGATCAGCTTTACTCGATCCACTTCACCTGATCAGCTCCACCGATCAGTGACCTGTCAGCTTCACCTGACCTGCTCCACGTGATCTTCTTCACACGATCCTCTGCACTCGATCAGCTTCAACAAATTATCTTCATGCGATCTTCTCAACTGATTTGAACAACACCGAAATGGTTCCACCGTGTGTTTTTGGGGTTTCCATCCCCATTTTTTTCATTACACATCTTTTTATGTATTCTTTCCATTTTAATGTGGGCCAATATAATTTTTAAGACCATAAATATTTTGTAAAATCCCCTAAGACTGGGGAAACCCTTGGGTTGACAAAATGTATAGCCTATCACACCCTTTTTCGCATTTCCCAGCCTCTTGTGTTTCCCAGTTTCGCCCCTGATACATGTTTTCTCTGATTAAAGGAAACTTATTAACTCAAAAGTGTTATCTCCACCATCAATGGGGAGAATTATTGAATTGCAATAAATTCTAATGTGTGCAACCACCCAACAATGTGGTTGAACCACAATCCACTTTTTAAGAAATTTGAGATTATAGATCCATTAACTCTAGGATTGGGCCATTCAAAACACCATGATCTTATTCTTCCTTGGTCCCTTTCTTTTTTACATGGAGATTTTGGAGTCCCTATTTCAAATAAAAATAGTGGCCCATGCTGGAGACCTTCTCGCTCATCCTAGGAGTCATTGGAGTTCTTCCTCAATAAGTCAAGCATCCCCAGTTCATGGCACCAGGAGAAAACATCGACCCTTGATCATACAAGTATGGATTTTTACATCGTCTCTCTTTATTGTGAACCATACGGGGTGGGTATAATGATGTTCCCTCAAGATGTAGATGAAACCAACTTTAATGAAGATAATAAATAGACATTTAAAGAATGAAGAGGGTGGGATTGATGTTCATGTATTTGTATTCTTCCTGCCTTTATTTTTTATGTTGTGAATTGTATTGGTGTTTGTCCATAGAAAATAATTTTCATTAGTGGTCCTTTTGTGGGAACTAATAATTATCTGTTTTCTATAGATTCTTGTGATTGAATGACTGTGACATTGAATCTAGTTAATTATGTAAATTTGGTTGATTAAATGGCTTCCTGATGAATAAGAATCCATGTGTGATCACCCCTATTAACAAAACATAAATAAGTAACTTAATGAATGGTTTGGCCAAATCTGAAACTTCCTTAATCTATTTTGGTAATGTGTGTGTTTCTTCCATTTTTTTCCTTGTGGGGTGATATGGAGGGAAATAAAAATCTCTTTTTGAGAAATAGTTTTTTTTAATCTAAGTTTGTGTAGAGCTGATATATTGGGGTTTTCAATTAGTTTCAGTACTTCAAGTGATCTCATGAATCTCTTTTGTTGATAGTTACAAGAGAACTTGGTGTGAATTATTATATGTTTGATTGCCTATTTTTGTTCAGTTGTTGTTTTGGCTTGTTGTTATGCCTGTTAGTTTCCCAGATGTGAAGGAATATTTAAACAGAATCACATGAACATGATAACAAGAATGGGTAAATTGGTGGATGGTTTTCTATAAATGGGTTGTTCTCTGGTTGTGGTTGTTGTGTATTTGTGCATGTAGAGATACAAAAATAGTGGTGGTGTATGGGCGGGATGTCTGTTTTGGAACCCTTAGGTGGGGATGAGTGTTTGATTACCTATATGTATAATGCTTAGTTCTTATTTCTCTTATATGGACCCCACCCATGTTTATCACTTGGTTCTGAACACCTCCATTTCATGGGGGAGGGTGTTTTTTCCAAACATTCTTATGAGTTTCTGGTTATTAGCTCCTTTATTCTCCCTCTTCCATGTATCCAAAGAACCTTCAGGCAGGCTGTGACAACCTGAAATTTATTATAGTCCTATAATCATTGGGTAGGGTGTCTTCTGGTGGTTGGACTAGGTGTGTACGGGCAGGTTTGTTCCCCATGTGTCTCTGTGATAAGGCCCAAGTGTTTTCAGGTGTGGTAGTGGTTGTTGAGGCCCATGTGTATTCAGGAGTGGCAGTGGTTGTTGTGGTCCAAGTGTTTGAGGGCTTGGTTATGTGTGGGTTTGTTCACCTAGGTGTTTGTGTGTAGGATATATGTGTAGTTGGGATGGACCATAATGTTATTCTCGGGGTAGTAGTGGGACTGCAATTGAACCGCTGGAGGAGTCCTGATGCGTAGGATTCCAAAATAGACAGTTGGAAAGCAGTGCGGGGTACACAAATATTGATGTGATATTACTATTACTTTACCTGATTTATGTTATTTGGGGAGTGTTCCTTGGTGCGGCGAGGTGGATAGTTTTCTTGCTAGGTGCTTGGGTTATCACTATTACTCATAGGGCATTATAATGCCTCCCCACTTTTGCATGATGAATTTTGGTTTACCATTCTAAGTATAACTATATACTCATCATATAGATATAAAACTTCTTTCAGGTTTCTAGGTGGATTCTGCAAACCATGTCGGACCTTACTAGCTCAGGCTTCATGAGTGGCCCCTGCTACTTTCCATTCTTTTGGTACTTTTCATCAGAGTTTTCTTGTACCTTATATCAGTTTATTGTGAAAATGCATATGGTAATATATTTTTGGATTTACTTTTACTTTCATTTTTTTGATTTTTTTGGGATTTATTGTATTATATCCCGATCTTATTAAATAAAAATAGTAATGCCTTCCATTTACGGGAGATTCTATACCCTTGGTACTAGTGACCACTGTATGGCCTATTGAAGCTGGGACTCATAGGTCATTATCTCTCCTTCAACTTGAAGAAGAAAAGATCTTGCAGTTTGTTGTCTCCTTCATCATCTTCATGAAGGTGGGTCATAAAAAAAATGTCTTCAAAATGAATCTTTTAAGGTTTTATGGAAGAGAATATTTAACATGAACAACATTTTAAATCTTTTAATGATTTATTTTTCAAATTATTTTTAATTATTTTTCATTTTTTCAAAATGATTTTAAGGATTTATTTATATGGACTTGATTATTTAAAAACATTAATTACATTGAAAAGTTTTAAAGTGGTATGTGAAACATTGATTTGATAGTCCATTTTAAATGAAATATTTTAACAAATTTGTGACTTTTATATTATTTCATGAAAAAAGGTAAATTTCTCTCACAGAGTTTTACTGATTATTTTTAACTATGTCAATATCATTTATTAAATTTTATTCTTGATTGAAGTTTATTTAATACAATACAATCTCCAATATTTTAATGAATGGATTCTTATATGTTTGAATGTGGATGTGATATTTCTATATCATTCATGGATTAAGTTTATTGTATTATCATTTTTTATTCTAGTTTTAAAATGAATGTTTTTGTTATGATACACCCTTTTCATAAGTGGAATGACTTGGACTTAGTATGTGCTAGGTGGGGCCTGCAATATGCCCTCGATTCATCGGTCGGTCTCATGATACAAACTTGATAATGGAATTGATGGAGGCCATTCCCATTTATTTTTAGATATGGATCTGGCTGATTCCATAACTATTTATTTTTAGATTCCTTAGATGAGGAATCGGTGATATGTTTTAGATGTTCAACAGTATGCATTCACTCATTATGAGATTAGTTATTGATATTTCATGTTATTATTGGACTATTAGATTATGAATATGAAATTTTAAATTGAATTATTTTATTTATTCATTCCATATTATGTTGGAGATTATGTTTAAATGGCTTGTGTTTTAGTTTTATACATTGTCTTAACTGTTTATACTTATTTATGATAGCTTCCACTATATTTATTATCCTTACTAATCATCTGAGCTCACCCATTTCTTAGGTTTTATATTACTAGGATGCCACGAAGTGTTTTATGATTGATATGTAGGGTTAAGCTAGTGGAATAATTGAATTCTCAAAGGATTATCTATGATGTGTTTTATGTTACAAATTGTAAAGTAAGGTTCATGTATGAAATCTATTTTCCAAGATGAATAAAATGATTATTCCTTCAGGACTTGATTCCTTGTAATCTTTCTAATGTATTATAATAATTCACCATCTCTGAGCTTCTAGGTTCGGGGTGTTAAAAATTATTTTTTCCTTTATACATGAAAATAAAATTATTCCTAATATAAAATTTTTATCAACTGATTCCAAATTCTAAATCCATTTTATATTATTAATTTTAGACTACTGATAAAACATTATTTTCAAATATTAAATTCATAATGTATTTATGAAAATCTGTTGAAAAAAATATTAATACTTTTATAAAATATTTAATATAAATTTATAAAACAGAATCAATATTTTTATATTTGTAGTTTCACATATGAAATTAAAAATTTCTCTTGGAAAGGGTTTTCTAAAATTTATAAGATATATATAAATAGTAATAATTTAATTAAATCACTATATTTGTAAAAATAATATATCAAATTATTCACCAAAAAATATGTCATTTTAGAAAAATACAAAAATTTAATCATAAAATAATAATAGTATGATGAATCCAAAAATAGTTTTCATTTGGTAAAATAAAATATCTATGGTATAAAATTTTAACATTATAGAAAATATAAAACAAAATGAGGAACTATTTTTATTGGGAAAATAGCTCTTTAGAACAACATCTATTCTTTTTTATTTCATATCATTTAATAATTACAATTATCCAACTATTTATATCAAGATATATTATAATAAATTAATCATAATTTTATTGTGATAAAAAATCATAGCACATAAAATTCCATTTTTTAATATATTTCTATGCTTAAAATGATCATATATATTTCATTTTAGCTATTCTAATTGAATTTAATTCATATTAAGTGTATGATTTATTTTCATTTTATATAATAGAAAATACTATTTATTCCCTTAAATTTAATAGATATATTGTTACATTCATGATTAAATATTTGTACTTATTATAACTACATTATGGTTTTGTTTATGTTTACTGTTATGTGTAGAGAAACCTAACAAACACATTAGAAAATTTAAATGTATTCATATGATAAATTCATAGGGTGTTATATAGTGTGACATGAACCCACAAGTAGTTTTCCTTAGATTCGGGAAACCATCCACCCCTACCAAGAACCACTATGGAAATGTCAATAATGAAAGATATGTTCACCGATGGGTACTAGTGCAGAGGATATGTCTCTACTTATACTAAGTATTCTTAGATCCATTACATATTTTTTCATACTCACCTTCATTACCACCACCTATATCATTTCCAAAATCCTTCTTCTATCACATACATATCTCACTACATAGTAACTGATCCTAAGACCCCCATAGTGAGAACCAAAATATCTAGACCTATAATTGAATAAAAACCAATCATTTATGTATTTCCATCAAACAAAAACAATAACAAAAATAATCATTGGATCATCTACTACCATATTTATTTTTGAGACCAAACTAAATATCTAAATCAATGAAAATACTCCGACATGAACACACTAAACATTAAATACACTGTGGAATATTTTCAGTTGAAACTGATTTTGACTGGGAGCAGATACAAGTGGAGTCGGGAAGAGGACACACATTAATTCCGGAAGATGGGAGAGTCATATATCACTATCATCTGGGAGTATCATTGTTATAAACAATGATAAAAATGGTATCCACATGAGAGAGTGATGAAAGAGGAATTTTATGGCATATACCCTAACATTAACAAATCGAATATTGTAATTCGTATTCTATATTTGTATCATTATGTTTTAGGATAAAATAATGTCTATTTATTAGTCATAAGGTTAAAATGATTGGTATATTAGATTATGATGGATCAAAACTAGAGGTTTTTTTATGAAATAAGATATGATATAGGTGAAATCTTAAGTTATAATTGATATATCATATAGATGAAAATATAGAAATATATTTAAATGATGATATATTAAATCATGCTTAAATATGACCAATTCCTTATAATAGTGATTATCATTCTTGATATGTTTGATTTCAATATTTAAGGGTCACTCTACGAGATAAATATGGGTTACACTTTGACATGTATGGATTAATAATATATATTCCAAATGGTTACTCTTATTAATATATAAGGGTGAATTTTTTTTTATGAATCTAAACGTTTACTATTAGAAGTCTGCAAATTTATACAGATGTGAAAATTTGAAACATAATGATATCCTTACAAAAACATCTTATCATTATTAGAGATCCTGTAATCATTCATAAAATATGTCTAATTGAACTTAAATGTTTTAGTTTCCCATCCTTAGTAGTTATATTCTTTAATGGCCTATATATCATTCCATATTATTTTAATGAAAAAATTATTTTTTTTAAATTTAATTATAAATTTAATTATATAATTTATAAATTATAGTACTAATTATTTTGAAATACATGTTAATAAATAATAGTGTGTATATAATAATTAATTATAATGTTTTTAAAATTTACAAACTCAATATTTATGAAACATATATTTATAAATATTTTTTTATGGAATTAATAAATATTTATTTTTAAGAGATAATATTTTTGATAGCCCATGAAAAAATACCAACAAAATAAGACTCTCAAACCGCAGAACCATTAAACAAAAAAAATAAATCTATAACCCCACACACAAATAGAACAATAAAATATGAAAAGTAGAAAAAAAGTAAAATATGATGTATAATAATTTCACAAGTCTATCTGGTACAATAAAAATGTATCTGGGTATTAATAATAAAAAATAGGTAGGCCGAGAGGGTAGAAAATCATCAAGATAAAAAGATTATAATTCACCCAAAAAGAAATTTTTTGCCACAAAAAAACCATAGTAGGTGAATAGAAAATTAGTTTGGTAAAAAAATTACCTCCTACAAAAATTTATTTACTGAAACTCCTTAATAATTACCCTTACAAAGAGACCCCATCACACCCTTATTATTCCACCTCATGAAACCAATCATCAATATCATTGAAAACACGATTAAAAATGGTGATATCCTCTAAAAAGTTAAGTCATGAAGAACCACCATCATTAACAAGTGAGACATCAAAAATAATCAGAACCATAACAACGGATAATAAATAATGATCATAGAAAAGATAAAATAATAATACAAAACAAACACCCATTGATTATCCCATCAAATCCTTTGATCGAGATTATATTGTATAACTATAAGAATTATTCACATAATCCATAATGAGTTAGAGACTACTGGTAATCCCATTAACCCACATTTCATAAAATATATATCCACCATTAAAAAATTATAGTAATCATGAATTTAATGATATAAAATTAAAATTCCATGCTCACCCCATTTTGAAATCCTTTTAAAATATGAATGAAAAAAAAACCATGTCATCTAGAAATTGATGTTGTAATGATATTGTGATCATGAGATAAATATTGAACATAAAAATAATGAATTGTTTATTGATGAAACCCTAACCCAAAAATATTATTAATCACTATCTCTATAAATATTGAAAATATTTTCCATGAAACAAAAAAAACATTCATTATCACACAATAAGCACTATCCTTTTTCTTATATCATAGATAATCTATAACATAATGTGTATTTGAATATATAAATGAAAAATCAATTAAATATTATATCATAATCACAGAAATGTTAATCTAGAGTAACAAAATGGTTTTGGGGGTATCATCCACCATCCTGGGGAAGGAATCAACTACTTCCCTAATTTATACCTCATCTAATGGTCTTCAACACCTTATGGAATTGTGTATGTTATACTAGTACCACCGGTTCATCAAGGATCCAACCTAGAATCAGTGAAAAGGTCTTCAACTATGACTTTATGATCATGAACACTTTATGTACTGTGTACTTATTTATCACCACATTATTTAAATTATCATTGGAAAATCATAAATAAATTTATCACATTGTCTTTTTATTCCTAGACCATCAATAATTTTTTCCAATAGTCATAATTTTGTCAAACCCATATTTTCTTGACCTGTATCTACAATATAATAATATCAAGGGCTCAGTATCTTTTTCTTATTAAATTTAATGGTGTACTACTAGATTTTTGTGTTCATCATTCAGTATATACATATTAGTCTTGGATCTAGTAGTGTCATGTTATATTTTTATTCCTTAATAAAATTATCTATTAATAATGATAACACCGTGAAATGGATATATTATTTTACATTTTCTCAAATATATATATATAGAGAATATCATATAAATAAATATAATATTATTTTCATAATAATTTAATTTTAATTTACCTAATACCTTAATATTTAAATTCATTAATATATTGGAAAATGATTTTTAAAAAATGAAATCAAATTCAAATATGAATCATTTTCCATCCTTAGAAATAATTGTGTTCATTCACATGTTATAAAAAAAATTTCACACATTCAATTCTTCTATGAAATATTTATTTTTTAATTTTTTTGAAATTATTCAATATATGAATGCATCTATATATTGTTAGATGGTAAATAATCATGTGATGTCATAACCATTAATTCATCCTTATGCAATATCACCATCAGTTTAATGATGAATTATCAACATGAATAATAATTAGTCGCAATATTATTGTGATATTTAATTAATTGTCGAACAAAACATGACGATCATATAAAATTCTTCATCATTTTATCTGAACATTAAAAATCTATGTTCAATAAATTGGGTAATGTATTCAATCTTATTTTCAGACATTTATTTTATATAATATCACAATCATAGAGAACCCATCCAAATATATACAATGTATCCTATATGGGTATCTTATAAATTCTCATTATTCTCTATTTTTCATTTTGAAAGGTATATTGAATTAAAACATTCTTTATAGAATTCATCTATAAATTAAAATGATTTTCCCCTACAACGTCCTTTATACCCAATTGCTCACTTTTTTCACATTGTGTTGGGATTATATGATATAACCAATGAATTACATATACCATAAGAAGTTATTGTATTATACATTACCAATATCGTATTAAGACACTTATTTACAAAATATATTTCATTCCATTTTAAAATATATTGAGAATTATCCATTTTGTACCTTTCAAAGTCACTGGTTAACACCATACGATGATTCTGGGGTATATTATAGTGTGTAGGGATCATTCCTAAATTTTATAGTCATACACTCTTAATAATGAAATTTCATCAATATAATATTCGTGAATCTCACTCAATTAAGAATGCAAAAAATGATCACCCAAAATTCATCTTACAATGAAACATAAGTGTACATTTTTGTTCTTCATATATTGGAGCATTAACTCCCAAAAGTATTGGATTCCTATTATATTGATTCTTAAATAATTTATTTTATATAAAACCAAAATATTCCTTGAACATTTTATTATAATTTTTTTAATCAATAAAAATATTATTATATTCCCTTCAATAATGGCTTAATTATCATGAAATTTCATTAATAAGGAAAAATAATAAACTATTAAACTCAATTAGGGATTCATAAATATATTTTTACAAGATATTCATGAATAAACTCTATCAGTATAATTATTTGTTTTCCATGTACAAATCTAGGGGATAAAACCACATCACACAATGTCTTAACACATATTAAAATATTCCCAATATTATAGAATCTCATTAAATTGATAATAAATTCAATTTATCCATTTTTAATTTGATATCCCCTATTATATCATTTTTAAAATACAATTAAATTCTTAATGAGTCAATATGTGTTTTTGAAATTAATTTTTATTATCAACTTTATTATAAAAAACCTTATGTTCATGTAGTGGAATAAATCCAATCATTTTCACCAAATTATTCTTTAGAAAATGGGTAAATTAAACACAAATTATTATCCCTGTTTAGATATAAATTATAGAATGATTCATAAGATGACAGAATCATGAAACCACACAAAAAATAATGATGATATTTCTTTTAGTTTACACTTTATCTATGTTGGAAAACACTATACAAATAGTGGTACTACCCCAAGAAAACATGTCATTCCATAAATAAACATTCATGTTTAACCATTATTAATTTCTATTTGAAGGGGCTATGAAAATTTATTTTGAGTAAATAAAATTTATATTACATATATCATTTGATATATTAGTAAATTTAATTTTATGGAATTAAACTCACCCTTTCTCATACATTAAAATATAATCAACAACCCCCTTCATGATCATATTTTTCAAAAATAAAACAATAGTAGAAAGTGTGATTGAAATACCTTAATCATTAAATCTTTATAGCTTTAGGGAAATAAAAAACACATAGAAATTATCTGTTGTCCTGATTGAACAAATTTTAGAATTCATTTATTTTTATTTACACAACATTAAAGGGTGAAATCATTAACCCATCATCATGAAAGATATAATTACCAATAATAAGAAACTCCTATTTATTGTACAGAAATTAATAATTATCTTGTTAAAACATTATCATATCTCTTATGACACATTTATTGTTAGATTACATGTAATAATTAATTATAATAAAGATGTATTTTAATCAATATTCATTAATGGAAACCAGGAGGACTATTTTTTGTTAAAAAATATCATTCATTCTTTCCATCATTATAATTAGGAGAACTATACATGTTAAATTAACTCTTAATTTTCCCACTAATATAATCCTTGGATAAAATGGTTAACTAATTCTTTCAAAACATATAATTATGTCAAATAAATTTATGAAGCATTTATAATATTTAATAACCATCCCATTTTCTATTTCCTGGGTTTAATCTATTTCATCATTTCCTCTATAGTTGGATGAAGATCCTTATAATTTGTTGCAATATTCCAAGATTATTCAAAAAATTCACATAGATTATCATCAATATTAAAGTTATAATTCTTAGATAACCACACATTTAATATGATTAACTATCTAGAATAAAATTTTTTACATTATCATTTAATACCATTTTCCCTTCCCGATATCTTTATCTATTTTCCTTTACACATGAAATTTTACTTTGAACCCCATCTTAACTTACTGATTTTTCATTGAGTAACCACATGCTATAATTCTAGATTTTTTATTATGACATTATAATAAGAAATCATCATCAACCATATATATGATTTAAAAAATTATAACATTCATTTTACCCCAATCATATATTGATTCCCTTTTGGGATTATGTGAAATTACTTTAATCATGATTTCTATAAACTATTCAAAATGGCCCATGGTGTAGACTCTGAAGCCTTAATATATAAATTTATTTTTTATGAAAACCATCATGTCTACCTTTCATGAAATTTTAGGTGTGATTTATTCCACAATCTTCAATCAAGTGTCTTACGTCACATGATTTTGGCTTATGGAAAATTGAATTCCTTATCTAATTTTAATTTTCTTATAATGGGTATATCATTCAATTTTTTCATATTAATAATTATTAATGGATACATTAAATAACTCATCAAATATTATAGAACCTTTGGATAAAAAATCATAAGTGTCCTTAAGGAAGTAAATTTAATTCCTAGGGAGATGATTTTTCTTTTAATGTAAATTATATATTGCAATAGTAGGTCTTCTCATAAATCCAATTCTACTCTCCATTTCATCAAGACTACTATATCATACATGTTATTTAATATTATTAAAAAATTATATTACCTTATTAGGAACCTCTAATATCACAAGTAATATCTAAGAATCGAAGTTCTATTTTCATTTGCTGCCATCTAGTCAAAAATTTCTTCTTCTACAATTTTTTCGAGTGGTAAAATTACACTTTTAGGATCATCATGGAGGATATTTATCTTGGATATTAAAAAAATCACCTTTAATATATTTTTTTTATTCAATTTTTAAATAGTTCATTCTATTATTTTATTTTATAAAACACCTATGAAAATGAGGTATCATTACTGAAAATAGAAATACTAAAATACTAGGTTACCTTTTCCCATGGGTGTGATTTGGATTCCTATATAAACTATATATTATTGTTTTTTCTACTAATTTGAGTGTTTTTTAATAATTAATTTTATTATAATTATTTGGTATCATTTATCTTTTTATGTGTTTGGTAAGGGTATGTTTAAATTAATTATAGAATATTCGGTATCACCTCTATCTCAAGACACATCATAGTGATGGTGTAATTTTATCTTCAATAGTTCATAATAATTGAATCCAATGTTTCTCCATATTCACAAAAAATTCTTTGTGCCTTTCCAAACCTTCAAATAGTATAAAATTAATTTATACCAGTGGAACCCACAATTTTTTTAAAACAATTGGTATTGTTCCCTCTACACTAACAATTTACCATAACAATTGGTACAACGTATTTATCTTAGGGATATAAAAATAGTTATGGAAAAATATTTGTATAGAGTAGTCTATATTTTCTCTACACCAATGGTTATAGATAATTGTTAGTATATTTAAAATATCTGATATTGGTATTTCATAACTTTGATATAGATATGTTATACTAATAGTTCTAAAAATTTTATGTATTAAGTTAATCCCAAATGAAGTCACTTATCCTCAAACTCCTAAATTTAAACTCTGATACATAAACCTATTAGAAGATTCCAATTTCCTCCCAACCATAAAAATCTACCATCAGTTTTTGTTTCCATTTTATAATTAGTAAAAATTAAAATGGAGAGTTCTAGATCCTTTATATTTATTTCCAAAAATAGTTTTAATTTTTTTGTGTAAGAAATATAATCATTTTTTGCAATATTCATTTAGATTCATTGAAAATGGGTTAGTACTAGTACTAATGTATTGCAATAATTGGATTTTTTCACCTTTACATTTATTAGAGTTTTCTTTGATATATTTAATTATTTTTACAATTTGAAAAATGATTTGTTCATAGTGGTGGAATTTTTTTTCACGGTTAAAGAATAGATGATGTGGGGTTAGTGTATTTGTATTTTTTTCTTAATTTATATCACTATATAGGGTGATCTATGTTATAGGGATGTGTCTAAATTTCTAGTGACATTTACACTAATTTTGGAGAATTTTTTTCTACTTATATGCTTTTGAGAGGAGGAAAAATGTTTTTCATACTTATATTAAAAAATAATTATTAAATTTTAAACATTATATATATCTTTACTTCTCATATTTTTTACATTCATTTCGTCTATATATTTAATTTTTGTTTTTATTTAAATTATTTAATATGATAATGGACTTGTTTATTGATTGGTTTCCCACTATAATTAAAAGCCTTGTGTTTTTTATATGAGGAACATAATACAAACATCTTAGGATTTTTTCACTCATCATTTTTTATTATCATATTAGAAATTAGAGGTGGAGTGTTTGAAAACAAATATTTCAAATAATA
Source organism: Viscum album (assembly GCA_963277665.1). Taxonomy (NCBI): domain Eukaryota; kingdom Viridiplantae; phylum Streptophyta; class Magnoliopsida; order Santalales; family Viscaceae; genus Viscum; species Viscum album. The sequence continues at coordinate 785,990,580 of OY728146.1, read as the reverse complement.
ATTTTTTTCATCTTCTGTAATAAATGAAAAACCTTTTGAACTGCACCAATTTCATGTGACAAGATATAATTGTGTTATTATATTAAAATCAATTAAACTGTTAATTATTTTTTGTCATGTTTTTTTGAAATTATATTGGGTAGTAAGTGATTGTTTAATGACTCTTTATGGATAACACTAACAATTTAGATGATGTTTTGTTATCCTATAATAAAAACATAAGTCTGATTCTTTTTCAAAGAACACATTGATATAATTAAAACCAATATCAAGTTTTTATCTATATAGTATTTTGTTATATATATAGTGTATAGTATATTTATATTATAATTATTCAAAAAACAATTGTGTTAAATTTGGTAAAAATTAGGAAAATATATATTTCATGTCATCTTAAACATCCAAGAGAGATTTAAATTTATTTTATAGCCATTGTAGTAGTTATTTGAAAATGGGGAATTGATTTCTTATTATTCACCTATATTCAGTTGGTATTTATTTAACACATATATTAATCATTTGATTCTATGTATTGTTATGTTATAGATCATAAAAATAGTTTTATATTTGTAATATCCATTGTGGATTTTTCATTCCTTCATATTTCAATATATCACTAATCTTATAAGATATTTTCCTTAATAATATATAACTATAAAAAACATTATTATCCTTTATTTAGTGATTAACATCTGTATTTTTTTAAGAATATATTTTCAAGAATGTCAATCTATGATAATTAGTCATGACCAAATAGATATTTTATTATAGACTATGAGTAATTATGATGAATTTAATAGTGATTTATTGTAAAGGAAACTTATTTTGAAGGATATGATTTATAATGTGAAGAAAGTGAACAAATTAAAATATATTTGAAATAGATGTAAGATTTGTAGAGGAATTTTTAAGATATGTTTTCTTCCTATATGGATGGTATTTTGTAATATTTCATACCCTGAAAAAACATTATGTTTTAATGAGAATAAAATATGTTTTAAATTTTGAATAGAAATGGGTATTTGTAAAAAAATATTTTACAAAAAGAAATTGAAATGTTATAGGTGACATATTGTAGGTTCCTCAAAAATCCGCAAATGAAGATAATAATCCCCTTCATTCGAGAGAATATTTTTACCCAATTCACTTCAACGAATTGGGAAAAGGAAGGAGGCCAATACTCAAAATTGGAAAAGGACCAACTGGTCCGCGAACCGGCCCAAGTGCTATGCGGCCAGTTTAGGAAACTGCTCCCCTCCGCGGACCAGCCTCATTCGTGAGATGGAGGCAGAGATCCTCTTCGCGCGTGAAGTAGAACAGGTGTTGAACTGGTGCACCGTCGCGAACCGCCCCAGCCGAGGACCACGTCGACCGTCCCATGCCACATCTACTATCATTCTCGGAATGGCGGCGGAACCCTCCGCAGCCGCAAAGCACTCTCCGAGCTCGTTTGGTTGGTGGGTAGATGCGCTCAATGCCCCCCACGAGTTGCGGATTGTCCGAGTCATCCGTGAATCGGGTTTTCGGTCATGGGCATCCACAAAATGTGCTGCATGACCATAGATACATCCTATTCCATGCTCTATAAAAGGATATCAAGGGGAAGAGAAAAGATGACTTGGAGGAGATCAATCATATTCGGGAGTAAGGATTTTGAAATAAGGCTTAGGATTTCGCAAGCAGTGAAGTTCCAATTCCCGAACCAGAGAATGTATGAAGATAGAAGCGAATTAATAAGGAACAGAAAACGCATAACAACTTGGTGAACAAAAAACTTAAAATTACATAGAAACTATGACCGCACACCATGGCCCCTCCGCGGATGCACTCAATGTGGGCCAGGTTGATTATGACTCTTTTCCGAACCTCCGCACCGCGTAGCACACTCCTATGCGGGTGATGACCCGACCGATGAGCCCCCGGCCAGCGCCGCCCTTGGCCACCACTGCCCACCTGGAACCCTCTGCGGACCACCGTGGTCTGCGGAACGAACCTAAAGCCGCGAACCACCTTGGTTCGTAGTATGCCCATCAGTCCGCGGACCACCCTTGTTCGCGAACGACTTCTCCAACCACATAGCACTTCCCTATGCAAACGGCGCCATCACCAATACCCATGCGTGGCCCGCTGAATCCTTTGGAGTTCCCGTTCCCTGAGCCACATTATATCCTTCCAATACAGCCTGAACCTCTGTGACTCCCTCACTGGCCTACTCATCAGCCACGAGCCGAGGCCTCTACCAGAGCCAGCAGATCTGTGTGGTGTATCCCTCTGGCGCATCAGCGCGCCATTTTGAGTTCACATACCCATGGTAAGGACGAGAGAAGGGGTTTTCCTGACCCTTGAGCGGATTCCCGAAGTAGTCATGGGTTCACATTCCCATGGTAATGTGGAGTCTGAGCTTGGGAGTCCCCTTTCTGCCCCTACACTTTTTGGGGCTGGGGTACTTATCCCTTCATTGGAGGGTAGTAAAATACACATCAAAAGGAAACCCCCATGCACTTTCGTACTTCCCACAGGAACAAGAAAGGTGAGGGGAACATAAGCACCCCTTTCGCTCCCCCGCTGCGCTTTGCCTCCAGGGTCATCCATCTCGAAGTATGCCACGAACTTATGGGATGCTCCATGCGTAAGCCCCACTCCACTTCCCACAGACGCACCTTTCTCGACGTGATTGTCTAGTCCCTTCCACCTCTTGTTTCTCACACCGAGCATGACTCACGTGGTATTAGATTAAGCATCGACCATGACATCCTCTTATGGAATGCCTCAGAGCGTAATCCCCAGTCATGAAAACTCTGAGGACTTTGGTTCCCCACCACAGGGAGACGTAGGAAGCCTCCAAGAGGCTCAAGCTCGATCACCATCAGACCCTCAGGTCCACCTTCATGTCAGTTCTCTGACACCCCAATTTGAACTACATGGACTTCGATCCCTATCTCCTAGGCAGGGTACGTAGGAAGCCTCCCTGAGGATCAAGCCCAATAACCGGCTGATCTGACTATCTTCAAATCAGTTCACCGCATCAAAACTAGTGCCTCCTCAATGAGTCCAGACTCCTTGGGGTCATTAATACAACGAGGGATGGTAAACCTCGAGCATAAATGATTCTGAACCCCTGCATCCGGCTGACAATGGCCAATCAGGAAAAATCCATGGATACTGTGCTAGCGTATAAATCAATGATTCGCGAACATATGAATACATCTTAAATATATAAGAGAGTCCCGGAACAGGCAATAATTCCCCCGAAAAGGGTGCGATGAGCCCGACTTCCCATCCTCTCGACCAATGCGAGTTCTTAAGCATCGCTGGTCAAACCACCCATCAAACACCTTCCTTTGGAAAGCAGGTCCATGTATTACTAGATATTGAACCGTTGGGAATTTCAAGACGAAAATGGGTTAATCTATATGAGTGATTATGTAGAACCCAAACATATCTAATCAACCGTTAGGTAGTACACATTTCTTCCCCACGACCCTATCATGAGCTGCGAGACAAAAAATGATGATCCCGACGTTAATCATGGACCAAGCATGACAGATTTAACCTAATCCCACCCTGTGCCCCCCTTATACTCTCAATGAGGGCCAAGAAAGGTCATTAATTACACATGGGATCATGGGATGCTACATTGACAGGTTTTCTGTTTGTATATTTTAAAATGTTTTATAGGTACCACACAGAACTCCTTTTAATCCAATGGAATCACAAATGAACTCACTAGATCGTGTTTCCAACAATACGATTACAAGACATCCTCACTAGTGGAGGACCCCGTCACCCACCCAGCGTCTTCAACCCTAGGTCTCAGATGTGTTAATATGATAGTACCACGAGAACGGTACTCTCCCAACAGTAGAGGCAGCCATGCACGCCCTCCAATCTGCCAAGACTCATCGGTCGCCTGCCCAGAAGAAATCATAAAGTAAGATCCAGGCGGCTCTTGTTTCTATCTAAAACAGTTTTGGGAGTGTATCCTGGGAACGAGACAATGTGTACCTCCATTATCTTAGGGAGGCATACGAGGTCGATGCTGAGGACCTCATCCCCGCTGAACGGGGGTTCTGCTCCAAGGCCCCCACCGGAAGACATCATCATGGTCACGCCATGACCCAACTTCCTCTCTCTATGCAGGACATCACCCCGAGGTCCCAGGCCCAAGCCCCCATGCTTCGGCTCCACGGACTGCTTGACGAGGGTGAAAAACATGCAATCGGGGACCGATAATCACCCTTGTCCCCGAGGAGGATCTCCGCTGCCCAGTCACGGAGAAACATCATGAATAGGCACGTACGCATGTTCACTCCTCCTAAGCCTGCCATCAAGATATAGTGACATCATGCAAGCAGGTGCGCATCCCCACCGAGCTCCATCAAACTTGTCGCTCAAATAGGACGGCACATACCGGGCGGGCACCTCTCCCTTCCCAGGGTCATGAAGCCCACCAACCCGATGTGGTGTCGACCCTACGTCTGCAGGACCAGCTCCTAGGAGGAACTCATGATGTCTTTCATCCTCATATGGTGGCGATCAACAATTCCCACCACCCAGATGTTGCGGCAACTCATAGTCAGGGATGTCTCCCTTCCCAAAAAGGCCACCGACTTGATATGATGGGAATCCAATATATGCAGGTACAGCTCCCTGCAGATGCATGTAAAGTCCGCCATCCCAATGTGGTGGCAAACAGAGAGATAAATCGGTGTATCCCTATATAGGGGCAGATTCGTTCGCCTTCCCCAACACAAGAGAATTATTAGTACCCACTGACCACCGGAGGAATGGAGCAGGATATTTCTACTCCGATACCAGAATCAGCGTTCAAACCCATTCCAGCCAAATATGTCTCTTTGCATATACTGGAAATGATGGAGGAGCAGGTATCGATCCAAGATCATATCTTGCAGACTTTCCTTGTATCAGCAGAAACATCAAGGTTTCGGGCCCGTGATCCCATCTCCCTAATTGAGGCGAGTCAACTAAGAGACGAGATTGCCATCTCAGAGCAGATCTGCATCCCTACTCCCACCCAGGAGGGTCGCCGACTATATTTCACGATGCAACGGAAACCAGATTGAGCAGCTTGACTCGTTCCAACTGGGGGACACCCATCCATCATGGTGGATACTCTAGAGAAGGAATATATCCCTGCTAAAAGTCAAGATGTTCTTTGGCATATCCCGGCAGCATCATGGGACCCAATTAGACAGGGACTCAATGTTAAAGGCCATCGTCAACAGTAGACGGTCCCCCTGCCCACAAAAGAGTGTCGCGAACGTGCCAAAGGTAGTTGGAAAATAAATATCGGTTTCATGACTCCGCTCTGCTGGAAGCTAGGGTTCCCAAGGCCACTAAGCACACATCGCAGGCTCAGAACCCTGCCCACCCATTACCATATTATGGGAGTGGTAGTATAAATTTTGAAGGTCCTCCCCGTAATCTCGCTACTAGCAGCTCTGAAGGTCCTCCACAGAGCACCCGTGGGGGATTCCCACATGGGTATATAATGATCGATCATGAGAGCTCCTCTTTTGATGCGAGTCAAGAAAACCATCCACGTGACCAGAAGATCAGGCAGCAAGAAGGACATCCACTTGCTGTGGTCCACCCTGAATTTCCTCCATGGGGTATACGCTGCAAACAATCTCCATGCAGTGGGACCACAGAGTATAATAGTAATCCTCGTTATCATAGTCGCAACTATGGAGGCCCTCCCCGTAGTGACATCTAATCAAGACAAGAAGTCCCTCCCCTTTTCGTGGCCTTCCCTGAAAGTCATCCCTAGGGGTTACGTTGAAACGACACTCCACACAGCCGGTCATCAGATCACGTTGGTAGTCCTTGCCACCCTGATAACGGAGCTCCTCCCTGTAGAGGTGTCAAGCAACGAGAAGGACCTCCGCTTGTTGTGTTACATTCTGAAGGCCCTCCCTAGGATGTACCCTATAGATATTCTCCATGTGGCAGCTTTAATGGTAGTCCTCGCCATTACAACATCTGTGATGGTAATCCTCACCACCACGACCGCCATTGTGGAGGTCCTCCACACGGTGGCCCCAGGCAACAAGAAGGTCCTCTCATTATTGTCGTGTGTCATGAAGGTCCCCCCAGGATACACAATGAACGTCAATCCATGATGGTCATCCTCACCATGATGGTAGTTTTTGCTAAATCCCTTCCCGTAACAATGCTAAGCCACAAGAAGGTCCTATCCTTACTACGAAACCCCTTGGAGGTCCTCCCCAGGGTATGCACTACAAAATCCCTCTATGTAGTGAGGCATTAAAATGTGTTGGTAGTCCTCACCATTGCAGCTGCCATTGCGATGTTCCTCCCCTCAATGACATATCATATCGACGGGAAGGTCCTCCCCTTGCCGAATCACGCACACCAAAGCTGTCGTATGACGAGGCACTAAGAAGGACGAGATCAAGTATGTCAGATTACCAGTTAGTCTCTAACGACATCCTTCTTCAATCTGGAGATGTTCTGGGGCCACATTCATCTTCTCAACCACCTCGTAATCTCCCACATGATGATTCAGCACCTCCCAGTCCCACTGCCTCTGACCACACTATCAACGAGCGCCTTAGTTGGGATGACCAGGTAAAGGAATCACTGGCGGAGGAGTAAGCCGACATGTTGCACCTGCGGAAATAACTAGCTAGGGATGATATACCAGTTATGTTTCGGCCTACAGCCACCTATCATTTCGACATTCCTAGAGAGTTGTCGGATGAATGCATGCACGGCATCCACCACAATATATGGATGACCCTCCACTAGCTGAAATCAAGCTTCCTGCCCTATGACGGGTGTGTAGTCCACGTCAAGACAATAAGATACCTACTGCGTCACATCGACCTGGACGCTCTTACTTTGGTGCGGAAACAGCGACCTGAGAGGCACAAAGGGAACATGGAGATAGCCTGCCTCTATGCGCTGCAGCAGCTATGCCTTCTCATCGGTGACGCTCTGAAGAGAGTCCATATCAGAGGATGGGGGGAAGATGGAGCATTGCATTTCACTACGCTCCCCACCCAGAAGAACTTGTTGATCATGGTGTCTTTCAACATCATCACTTCAAGACGACAATCGGGTGGTCTCCATGTTCGCGAAACGCAATACACCCAATAGAATCGGGCCTTGAGTAAGTCCCAGAAGCATCAGGCCCGATGGGATCAAGCTATTCAAGAACTCCTGAATCAGGCCACTGAGATCATACAACATGCCTCTCGCCTAAGAGAGGCCAATAAAAGATCTTTGCCTGCCTCCCCAAAAGGGATTGATTCCCAGAAGAACTCGGCACCAAACCCAGTTCAACACCGAATGGGGGCATGCATGATCATGCAGGTAGCAATAGAAGCATCCATTTCCACAATCCTAGGTCAACACCAGCTTGCAGGGCTGGGGGTATTTTTAACAAAAACTTCCCTCGTTAGACCAATAAAAATAGGAAGAGACTCGATGTCCAAGGAACAATTCCAACCCCAACCCTCAGGGCTGGGGGCATTATTACGCCCTCAATATCAACCTCCCCAACGAGAGTCAGTATTATCTTTTCTAGGGAGGACAGTCAGAAGAGGAGGTTCTCGTCCTATCCTATCATTTGAATCATCATACCCTCCGAGAGGATGGAACACTATAAGGTCGCATCAAAGAACTATACGTGTCACCCTTCTTCAAAAATTCCGAAGGCAATCCCAGGTCATGAAATGGAAGGCCAAGAGAAGGCGCGGGAGATCCTATTATTATAAGGAAGATGAAATCTTATTTTCCCCATGATATGAATCTATCAACATCAGAGAGGTTAACCCCATGGGTGACACCAGAGATACTATAAATCAAGATGGATCGGGAGACGATAGTTTTGTTCAGGCTGTGACTCACAACGAGCCACCAGTTGTGCACACCCGGAACTAGAGGGCCTCCCTAAATATAGCTTCCCCTTCAGATAACCCCCCTCTACTTACCTTGAGAGATTCCAACAGGGATAAGAACAAAGGACCGGTTACCCTTATGCTTTCCCCATCTCTCGACAAAAACGAGCCACTCACGCTCAAAGATTGGTTCGCTCGACATGAAGAGGAAATTAAATAATTTACGCGGCATAACGCCAATCTACTCTAGAGGAACCGTCTTTTTGAAAAGACGACCCAAGAGGAGACACATCTCTAACTCACATTAAGTGCACCTCAACGACCTAGGCTTACCTTGCCCAATGAGGCACCTGGTCCGTCCAACTACCGAAATGTAGATCCGGATGAATACCAAGACGTCCCCCCACTTAGGAAGCAACCAGAGAAAGTACGCCCGAACCCTTCGAGGGTTCCCTGAACAGAATATGCACCCTTGGTGCCGGCTGAGCCGGATCCTCGAGCAATGCCTCATGCTGCACCTGCCTATGACCGGGCCCAAAAATATGTAAACCAGGGTCTCACCAATACCATTGAGGCACTGACAGTTCAATTGGAGGTGATGGAGGGCCGACACGCTCCGATACAGCCAGAGTGGAAGCCCTACACGGATTGGGTAAGCAACATGCCTTCCCCACCCAATTTTCGGAGCCCTGTATTCCCTAACTTCAATTGATCAGGAGATCCAGAACAACATTTGATGCACTACGCATCCTATTGCAACCCTATGATTGGAACTCTGGAACAACAAGAAGCAGTGAAACTCAGATGCTTCTTATGAACCCTGCAAGGATCTTCCTTTGTTTGGTATATGAGTCTGCCAGCCCTGTCAATCAACAGCTCGGAAGACCTTTGACAGCAGTTCCTATTCCACTTCAGCTCAACGTTACCTAAGACAATGGTCAGCGACCTCATGAACTTCATTTAGAGGGAGAATGAGAGGGTTTTAGATTTCATAGCCATATGGAAAGGTTTGACCTACTCTCTGAACAGGCCAATAACCTAAGATGAGCTACTAGGTATATGCATCGATAATCTTCAAGATGAGTTTTGAACACCACTAATACCAGTGGAGTGCACCACTGGCTTTCACCATCTCTCATCCATTGCCCATAGAATCATGGACTCCCTACAGCGGACCAATATTATGTCCCAAATAGCCTCATAGGCTCCAGCGAAGAGAAAATTTAGAGCTGAAGCGTCCTCTATCACGCTCAAGCCAGCCCCTATGCCTGCTCCACCGCTCAGGCCTCCACCAAATCGTCAAGGGCCCCCTGTACATCAGTGGCTGCCTCTACTTAGTAAGAATGATCCGAGAGGGTCAAAGCAGAACCAATTTGAGGAATGAAGACATAAATCATACTCATTTAGAGAGGACCAAGTCTTCGGCTACTTCATCGCCGCCATGAATTGCAACATGCTCCGCCTCCTGGAGCCAAGAAAACCCAAAGAAGTCGTCCGCGATGACAGGCTAGACTACTGTCCTTACCATCAAATGTTGGGGAACAATATTCGAGAATGCATCGTCTTCAAAGTCCTCCTGCAATGGTTTGTAGACTCCGGGAAGTTCAATATGGGACCACCCCCAACACACGTGACATATATTGCTACCACTAACTCCGATAAAGTGGATGCTTGGCAGGAAGTCACCAGAAACAATGGGTAGAAATGTAAAGAACCGGAAATTTCAAGGAATTTTTTTTTAATTTTCTTTGGCATTTTACAAGAATGCAGTTCCTGACGGTACTTGATTCCGAGGCCCGGAGTGCCCTGAATCAATTTCCGAAGTTTGGCTCGGGTACGTTCACTAAATGAACGAGCGAGTTTTTCTATCTTTTGAACCGATGCTCAGAATTGAAATCTGAGGGCACCGATGAACTCGCAACGCCAGAATTTTCTTAAAGAGACTTTTGCCGTAGTTGCGTTTAATCGAGAGCGGAAGTTAGTTTTTGGGTTTTCTTTAAAAAAGAGTAATAACAAAATAACGTTTCATGCACTTTATTTTATTTCAGCTGCCATTGGGAGTGTGGGGGTTGAATCCTGCTCATGGAGGTTGGAGGTGGGGCCACCACACCTTAACCTCCCTTGAAGGTTTATGGTGGTGGGTCCCACCCGAACTAAACCTCCCGTGGGTGGTTTATTATGGTAGGGACGACACGGGGCTTAAGCCCCCTATTAATGGGAGGAGAGGAAACCTCTCAACTCTCCCTCATTAATGAGGGAGAGCCTCTTAATTCCTCAACTCCCCATTAAATGGGGAGAAACTTCTTGGCACCCTCCCCTCTTAAGTGGTGCCAACAGACCTCATAAATTGCGTCAAAGCAATTTATTTCACCCGACCCCCTTTTTTTAAAAAAAAAGTTATGTAACCACAATGGTTACATACCTCTCCCCCTCTCTTATATATAGGGATCTTGGGAGAGGATTTGGGGACAGCTTCACCAAGAGACGGAGCGCTGGTAAAATACCGCGACGCCCAACACTTGGGAAGACACTTATCTTCGCGAATGAAGAACGCCCCACCAACGAAGAACACCGATCCTCTTCGACTTCTTCCCCGGACACCTACCGACGTGGAATGTCTTCCACCAACCAACGCAACTCGGTTTGGAATAGCTTGGTGGATACAAAGAATGATGAACCTCTTCGTCTTCTTTCCACAACTTTGTCATCGATTGACGAACTTCGATTCCGAGGTAGGGATTTAAGTTGGGAATATTTCTTTTTTTTCCATAATGTTTCATTCTAAACAAAGAACGCGGATCTATTCCTTATTAAGTTGGTCCGCATAGGTATTTAATTGTGGATTGGAAGTTTACGTTTGTTTACAGAAAGAACGTAGGGGTTTTATTTATTTAATTGTTTGTGAATACCAACTTGATGATGATCGTGGATTAAAAAAATTTGTTATCGAATAACGCGAGGGGGTCGGACCACACAAACACGACCGACCCTCCTCCTTATTTTCGTGTTGGTTTCTTATGGTTGGTACGAGAAAAGCGTGGGGCCGTCGCACCACGCGGTTTCATGTGAAAGATATGCGCGGCGCCGTCGCGCCACGCCGTGAAAAGAAGAACAAGCACGCGACGCCATCGCGCCGCGTCGAAGAAACCCAAAGACATCCGCGGACGGAGTCGGGCCACGACGAAGGGGCGCGGTGCCAGCACGCCGCGCCGAAGAACCACGGAGACGACGCGTTTCGTTTTGACGTGTGGATTGACGAGTGACAACAAAGCAGAACGTTTTGGCATTTGACTTCCTTCGCAGTGAAGGTGGGGTCCCGGGGGGACCACAGGTGAAGATGGCAGGAGGAACGGACCATCGGAGCGCGGCCGGTGGTCCGCGGAAGGCGGCGGCGGCGCACCGCCGGAGGGTTGGCGGCCGGCGGATCCACCGTCGGCGTCAATTAGCGGCAGGCAGGGGACACCCCGCTCCGCGATTCGCCTCGACCACGCTGATATAGCCGCGGCCGGCTGGTTGGGCCGGACCGGGTCGGACCCGGGTCGGGTCGCCCGGGGCCCAGACCCCCCGTTTTCGGACCACTTTCGGTCAAGAGCCCGTAACATGAGCTACGGGCCTCCAAACGACTCACCGTCAGCAGAAACGCTATCGTTGGATTGAGACGGTCGTTTCGGTATATCACACTCAAGGTTTCAGATTACATTGGGTTCGGCTGGGTTGGTTCGGATACGAAACCAACCGGGCCCTCGGAGCGGAAACGCTTATATCTTGAGCACTGGGCGTCCGATTGACGCGCCGTCTGTCTCGTTGTTTTCCTCTTGATGAGACAGAAATTTTGGCATAATTCGCCCAAGATTTGGATACAGTTGGAAAGTGGCCGGGTTGGATCGCACCCGAAATCCAACCGGGCCCCTGGAACGGAAAAGCTGATACCTTTCTGACAGGACGTCCATTTGACAAACCGTCAGCGGAGATGGTGATCTCATTGGGAAATGGTCCCTATGAGCATACCCTATGAGATTTTTGGGTACAGTTGAGATACGGCCGGGTTGGTTCGCACACGAAACCAACCGGGCCCCTGGGACGAAAAGGCTAATAACTCACAGACCGGGCGTCCGATTGACGTGCCGTCTGTTGCGTTGAGACCCCTAAGACGAGGCGGCCCTTGAGATACTTCTTCGTGGAACATTGAGATACTTGGAGTATCGACCTGTAGCTCGTGGAGTGGACCCTCCCAAAGACGAGCGTACGGAGTACGGAGACTGTGTAGCTGGCTGAGACCTGACGACTGCTTGATCGATCGACTCGGTGTGTTACGGGTAGCCCAGTGGGGAGCGCTTGGTTGTAGCGGCAGACCCACGACATGGTTGCGCTTGGTTGTAGCGGCACAGGGGAGCGCTTGGTTGTAGCGGCAGACCCACGACAGAGGTGCGCTTGGTTGTAGCGGCACAGGGGAGCGCTTGGTTGTAGCGGTGGACCCACGATAGAGGTGCGTTTGGTTGTAGCAGCACAGGGGGGCGCTAGGTTGTAGCGGCAGACCCAAGACAGACGTGCGCTTGGTTGTAGCGGCACATGGGTGCTTTTGGTTGTAGCGGCACATGGGAGTGCTTGGTTGTAGCGGCAGACCCATGGTGGGAAGTGCTTGGTTGTAGCGGTCGGCCCATAGTACTCGACCGGAGGAGTACCTCAGCAGTCTTAGGTTAGTGAGAATTACCTCGGAGTCGTGACAGGACCACTGTACACTCCAGAGACGGAGCTCTTCAGCAGTTACAGTTTCGAAAATGAAAATCTCGGTTTGAGCTGAGACTTTTGACCTTGGTGTTTACTGCATGAATGAGATGGGTCACTTGATAACGTAGGTATATGTATGGGCATATACCTGGGTAGTGGTTATCCATTGATTTCATGATCCTTGTGTTTCCTCATGATTGAGATGGGTTACTTGATAACTTAGGTATATGAATGGGAATATACGTAAGTAGAGGTTATCTGTTGAGATCTTCTTTGTGGTTATCCTTGTTGGTTTTAGTGAGACCTTGAGGGTATCGGGGTCCCTACTGAGTATCGTTATACTCACCCATGCACGGGCTATGCTTGCACCTCGTTGTGTTGGTTGTAGACGACAGGCAGTGTTGACAGAGGCCGAGTGTTCGAGGACTGGACGGTACCCGGAGGAGGACTACATGATGAGTCAGTACCCGGAGGTGGACTACACGACGAGTCAGTACCCAGAGGTGGAATACACGACGAGACGACACACGGAGGAGGTTGACCGACGAGAGAGTGGAGGAGGCTATATGTACTACCCTTCAGGAAGGATCCGTGGTGGACGACCAGAAGCTGCGCTATCTGTAACTACCCTTTAGGTAGGATCCGAGGAGGACGACCTAGGAGCCGCTTCCGTCCTCCCGGCTGTTATCTTTTCTATTGTACTTGTTCAGTTGTAGTTGTACTTTCTTTGGGGTTTGTATTCTGGCCCATTTACTTTTCATCACTTCTCTTGTACTTAGTGGTTACTTATTCCCCTTGCTTACTCTGTGGTGCTTGTTTTCTTTTATAAAGGAAATATCTTCCCAGTTATCTATATTTATGCCTTTGGTACTAGTCGCCAGCCCCTGGCCTATGGAAGGAGGGCTTGGGGTAGTCACGACACGGGCCCCGAGGACGGGTCATGAAAAATTGGTATCAGAGGATTCGGTTCTACCGCAGAACTTATAACTCTGATATTTTCTTCCTGTGAAGCAATAGTGTTAAGAGTACCGAGTGTGGTTTTCAGTTCAGGGAGTCCAGTGTTGGTGCGGGCGGCCGACGTATCCATACACCAGGACCTTGACAACTGATTTCCGACTTTTTGCATGAAAACACTGATTGTGTGTGTGTTTCCAGAAGTTTTTAAATATCAGCTCAAACTAGGTCAGCTCACCAGGTGTAATCGTTTGACCATGTCATGTTGTTTCTTCCAGGATGCCTTTTCTCGGACGACCAGCTAGAGCCCCGAGAGTGATTCGTACTGAGTGCCCGTCGAGCGACGTGTTCTCAGTATATGGCCCTTTTTCAGTTGAGGCACCAGCGGAGGCACCAACGGTACTACTACCCATTGGGCCACTGATGCCACCAGCCCCAGCAGCAGAGGGTGCACGTCGCTTGATCGCACTGCATGAGTTCTAGTGCCATATGCCACCTAGGTTCCAGGGAGGGACATACCTGCAGGCGACTGAGGATTGGCTGGAGGCTGTGGTGAGAGTCTTCAGGCTAGTGGGGATGCCGGAAGACTTCATGGTGATCCTTGCTGCCAGCCTCCTTCAGGCAGCAGTAGGAAGGTGGTGGAGCCACTTGTTCCAGTTTTGCGACGGGATGACCTTCTCATGGGAAGACATCGAGACCTTCTTCAGGGTTGAGTTTGTGCCAGTAGCTCTACACCCCGAGCGTGTACAGGAGCTTCTGCCTTGGTCGCGTGTTTTTTTATCAGTAGCCGAGTCATCTATGGGAAGTAGACAGATGATGCAGAGGTTCAGGAGGAACAGACTAGCAGATGGATGATCTCGGGTTTTAGGACCGGTGGTGCGGGGCACCTAAGGTGGGGTCAGAGCCAGGTGTGCTAGAAACAGACAGTGTTACTCATGCGGTGGAAAGGGTCACCTGGCACCTGATAATCTGAATCCTCGTACGGTTGATCAGCGGGTGTTGGAGGAGCCACCGAGATAAAAGCAGCGGCTGGTGCTTGAGCAACAGCCGAGCAGTGGACAAGGCAGTAGAGCTCTGGAAGCAGGTGGACAGGAGCAGAACTAGTGGATACGTCTCTTATACTTCTAGTTCCATGTTGTTGTTGTATTTGTGTCTTTGTACTATGAGCTGTAATAATAAAAAGACACTATTTTTTTTTGCTTTCCTGTCCTTTTTGTGGGTTGATACTGAGTTGTCCCGGTTAAAACTGTTGACTTGACCCTCACTTTCTAGATTTCTACTGGAGGAGACCCAGTGACCTCACACTGATGCCGACAGTTGGAGGCGAGAGTGACAGTTGGATCTCTTGGTAGTTACGTCGAGGCCTTACGGCGTCATCCATGGCATGAATGCATCATTCATGTCGGGATTGACTGTATTAGGAAATGGGCATGGTTCATCCAGGGGGGATGAGACCGGGTTTCTCTTTTCGGCAAAGGAGATTTTAGCAGCTCTTTCAGAACATAGGCAAAGCAGGTGCAGATCATCTAGGAGTGGATGAAGACTGCACAGTCCAGTAAGAAACTGGAAACCGGCTCCAGTCTTAGAGACTCGAGCGTGTTAAATGCTAAAGAAAAGGAAGCTTAAAGGAGAGATGAGTCTACGTAGCAGCAGACGTGGAGGCAGAGCTAGGAAAGCAGCATGAGGTGGTGTACATCTTAACATGCTACAACCAACCGCCTTAGTTATCCCCGCCAGGCTCAGGGGGCTGGAGGGAAGAGGAAGAGTGCGGCTGCATGCGGTCAAGGAGTGTGACCCAATGGCTCTAGAAATGATTCATGGGACAGTCTATGTCCACTACTAGCTGCTGTAGTAACGAAAGTCGATATGAATCATTCCTTGCTTTCACAAATCTTGTTCCAGACCAAGAGTTTCCGGTAAGCCGTGGACTTGACCCTCGCGTCTGGAGATACCTTGGGAGGAGACTCGATAATCACACTAACAATGACGGTGTGGTCAGACCCTCGAGGCAAGAGTTCCGGTTGGAATCTCTTGGTGGCAGCGTCGAGGCCTTATGACGTTAGATTGAGTATGTAATGGGCAATAACTGTTCATACTCAAATTGACGGTTTTAGGCAATCATCGGGATGGGTTTTCCTTGGTCGGCGAAAAGGAAACCCCATGCAGCATAGGATAAACTCTTTCATAGGAGGGTGTGACCGATCACTCTTGAGTTGGTCAACCTTACCCTCGTAGCGGCAGTCGTTTCGAGTTCCAGTTCTAACAGGAATTGGAGACCTCTAGAGTTTGAGGATGACGATCACATCCTTATACAGGTCTCACCTCGACGAAGATTACGGAGTGGTGGACAAGGCGGCAAGTAAACTCTGAGGTTCAACGGACCATTATAGGTCCACAGCTGGGTAGGTGAGGTGGTTTACCGCTTGACCCATCCACCTCAGTTGCACCAGGTGCACGACGACTTCCACGTATCTCAACTGAAGAGATACGTGCTCGACCCTTCGCATATAATCGACCATGAGGAGCTGGACGATGGCGATAAGTTGTTTTTCATGGAGGTTCCAGTGGGGATCGAGGAACGACATGAGCGGATCCTACGAGGACGATCGATTCCTCGGATGCACTTTCTCTGGCAGTATGGAAACCTCCGGGTGAGCACATGGGAGCGGAAGGATCAGATGCGTGCTTGTAGAGACCCGTATCCTGACGTACATTGACATTACATTACTTTTGCGGAATACTTAGTACATAACAAAAACACACACACAAGGATCGTAATAGTTTAGTGTCTTTGGAAACTCGGAACGTAATCTTCTAATCGTGGTGAAAGATCTTCAATATCTCCCATAAAGATCTTCCCCTTTTTTTAACCTAAATCCTTTCTTTATATCCTGGGGAAAAGAAAACATAAAAGGGTGAGCTCAAATGCTCAGTAAGGGTAAACAAAAGAGAAATCAATCACATCATATTCATAAGAACATAACTTTTGGAAATTTTAACCTGCAAAAGAGAGCATAATTTCATAACATGGAATAAATCATAGTAGTGAAATGAAATCCCAATAATCATATCTTAAAACATGAAACTTTGTGGCATACACACATAATCATAGAGAATCATTTCTTGTTAGTCAAGACTCATTGCCAAGACTATCTTAGTGGACAAAGTCCCTTTCTGAATCGAGTAACCCTCGTTTCAGTCCTGTTTCACTGAACCGGTATAACCTACCATTTCATCCATGTCTATCTCATGAGATATAAAATCTTTACCCAATGCATTTGAGGGAGATATAGGTCCCACCCATCTTATAATGAATCCTTTCTTATGTGTGCCACATAATCATAAAACATACATCATAGCGTAACCCATGTAATAAAAATGGGATTCTTAAACAACATGACATCATAAAACAATTCATATAAGATAAAAGAATTCATAAAAATATTTCCATCACAACGTAATCAAATCTATGTAATAATAGGGATAGAAACAGAACCCTTTTATTATCTTAGATGGAAAATAATTTTGATAAAATACTTGAACTTCATTCTTGAGGAAAATATCCTTTCTACTTCAAAAACACTTTTCCTTTCATAACATGTCATACGACTTTAAAACAAAAGAAGATGATTAAAAATAAACTTGAAAACTTGTAAAGGAAGCTTTTTGGAAATAATGTTTTAAAAATCCATTCATGCCGTATAAGTAAAAAAAAACATTCTTCGTACTTTTGTCGGAAAAGTCAAAAAGTACCTCGTACGAAAAACGACAAAAGATTCCTTTCATAAATATTACTAAAAACTCACCGAAGGGTAAAAATGGATTTAAACAATTGTAGGTGGATGGAAATAATATTACATATTGATGAAACAAGGATGTGGATGATAAAATACACCCCAGTAATTACCAAAGTAAAAACAATCTCGGATAAAAGTGAGATTGTGATATTTCCCTTACCTTAGGTCCGATTTGCTTCGTATGTGTCCGAACCTCCTGTATAATGATTTAAATAATGTCATTGACTTATTACAGAATCATATTCATTGTTATGATATCATATATGGTTCACTTATGACATTATATTACCCGTTCTTTTGTAAATTCCATGTTAAAGAAGCGTTTTGGGTAAAATCGTTTCATTTATCGTAGGTGTTTTGACTTTTTGTTCTTGACATTATTATTACTTATATCATGATTTACTTACATCTAGAATATAAAATATGATTTATATATCATATATATTCAGTATATATATATATATATAATAGATAGATAAATGAAATGAAAAACACCGTTCATGGAGACGGTAGTCCGTACGTACGCATGAACGCTGTTTTTCTTTCTTTATTGTCTTGAATGGAAGTAAGTAGATGACATACATATATATATATACATAAATCCAGTATCATTATTATGTCATATATTTCATTAGTACTTATTATATATAATTTATAATCATTCATGAATGGTTAATCATTAAGAATGAATCTCATCGCGTCGTGGAGACGGTATTCCGTACGTACGCACGAGCGATGATATCATTTCCATAATTATTGAATTGAATTGGAGTGGATTATACAATATATCAGAATCAATATGATGTTGTAATAACTATGTATAGTTATTCTTTACACCATTATACCCATCCATGTAAGGTGGTGGTGGAAAATAGATTACACCACGGCGTGGAGACGGTATTCCGTACGTACGCACGCGTGGTGATTTCTTTTTCCATAGGATGGATAGATGGTGAAATAGGTTTGTTTCATACTTATAATAACATATCAGTATATGAGTGATACTTATGTAATTACTTCATAATGAAACAACCTAAGAAGAAGAAGTGGAAGAAGAAATAAAGATGAAAGAATTGGTAACGGTAATTACCTCTTCTTTGAAGCGCCTCTTTGAGACCTCCTCTTAGGGCACTAAAATTGGTCTTTGAGGAAGACCAGAACCTCTAGGATGTTTCTAGGGAAGTGGAGAAGAGATTTTGGCAGGGGTTGGACGAGCTTGAGAGTTCCAATTGGTGTGAGGAGGAGGGGGAGGAGGTGTCCTTTTATAGGGGAGGAGAGGGGCACCTTCGGAATTCTTAAAAATATTAATTTATAATTAATCTAACCCCACTTAAAAACCTCCAACAAATGACTCATATTCTAAGCTTAGATGAGATAGGGTTGTAAGATAATCAACCAATCAAATTTAGACATGTTTGGATCTTATTTTAAACCTTATCAATTAGATTTTACTCTAAGTTAAATAATTTAACTTTTACCGTGTCTTTTTGTTTTCTTTCACTATATGGTTAATAAACTTACTATAACATTCCAAACGAACCCCAAATTGTTTATTATTAATATATATATCCTTATCTAAGTCATTTGGCCGAACCTTAGATTTTTAGGAATAAAATAACAATTAATAATATAATATTAGATTTAAAAACTATTTTGTGTCAATTTTTACACTATTTGATATATGATTTTTGTGAAAGTCATAACAAAATTAAATGTTCGAACCAAGTTGATTAAATCAACATTAATATATCATAGTAACCTAAGAAATTAGTGGAATTCATAAAAAGTCTCAAATTACATTTATTTTGGTGTTTATAACATCAATTATGTCAATATTTCATAAATAAGATAATTACTGCATCATCTTTGTGTCATAAATTAATTAAATTATTTGATGTCTAAAAATTACAAATAAAATACCATTATGTAGGAAATCTTTTTAGCTTTCTAGTGAATATTTATAGTCTAATTTATCTTTTGTATAACCCCATATTAAAAATGATTTACTTATTAAACTTTGATTTTAACTATTTTAACCCTTCTTTAAATAAATTAAAATAAATGTCCTAATCTAATCCATGTGGGCCTAAATGGTCATATTTTATTCCTAAGTTTGTTTTTGGTCGAATTACACTTGTCCAATAGAATTAGGACATGTGTTAGGGTCATATTGATATCATATTTACCCTTAGTTACCCTATTTACTATTAACCGCGGTAAAAATAGTAAAAAGTAACTATTCACCAAAAAATTATTTTTATCTCATTGAACCACATTTTACTTACTGATATCAAACGTGTCTGTAGGATTTTTGAAATTCCATTCACAGAAGCGGTAAAATTAAGTTTTATGCAAAATTCAGTTTTTAACCTACCACTTAGTGGTTTCACTATTCATCAAAAATTGATGTTTTTCAGAACAATGCCAAAATTTCATCCTAAGCTATATTTTATATTCCGAATTCAAAAATAAAGTCTATTTTACCAAATTCATAACATAGAAGTTTCATTAATTATTTTTATAATTAAATCCCGCTGTTAAAACAAATAGCGTGTTTTTAAGAAACAATATCTATCAAAAGATTGACAGTTGATTATGTCTGGTTTAAATGTGAAATTACAACCAATGACCAACATTGTATTAAATTGTAAAAATATATTCTAAATATACTTTAAAACCACTCAAATTAACAATTTATCACTATTAATTATTTCGATTAAAAAAGTTGCTTTTAATTAAAATTTAGTAATTTTCACTATTCATCAGAATATGAAAGTTATCCGAAAAGTACCAAAATTTCACCTTAGGCTAAATTCGATACTCCGAATCTAAAAATGAATTCCATTTTGAAAAATAAAATTTAAAAAATTTCAAAAAGTGGTTATTACTATTTATAACGGCTAGTTTTAATAATATTTTAATACCATATCGTTGTTTCGTGAAACTCAGTATTGCGTACTACTCACGCTATCGAGGAAGGTTGTGATTGCATGTAATGCAAGGCAAGTCAAGGATGCGTATTGTGTAAGCTCCTTTTGGTGTAGCGTACAACACAAGACATTAATAAAATAAAAAAAATATTTTTCATAAAATCTCGGGTTGTTACATTCTACCCCCCTTAAAATGAATTTCGCCCTCGAAATTCGTCGGGGTTATAAATGGTTTACTATTCGAAAGTTTCTTTAATAGAAACCCACATCGTAAAAAGGAATATCAAAACCAATCTTTAAAAACAAAAGTATGAAACGTAACGGTTACCCAAATAAACTAATCACTGGGTTTCCACATAGGTGAAAATATGGATATGGAAGAGAAATCTAACCATCATGTTCTGATGGAGAGTGGTAGAGAACATGGCTATGGAAAAGCCAGTAATCACAAATTCATAGATTTGTGATGATATAAGGTACCATCTGATTCATCAGGTATAAGATCACTAGGACAACATTTTTGGTTTTCAAGATCATTTCCCAAAAGTTGAAAATTTGAATTAGAATAAATACTTACTTTATTTTGGTACAATCTCACTGTTGTTCCTGCCTTGAACAATTTCCACTTCATCTCTTAAATAAATGAAGTTGAATTTGTTATTCATGAAGTGTTAGCAGATCATGTGATAGAATGACGGGTCATTCCATCTGTCTCAAACAAAAGGTTAGAAAAAATTTTATGCATAAGTCGATCTATAGTGGGATTAATCATATATGGTTCCTAAAATGGACTTATACTTCATATATCATACTGCTTAATATAATAACACTAGTTTATACTAAACAGGGACTTCCTGTAGGCCAGTGGTAGGCGATGAAGGCCAGTCGCACTTCGGTTGTGGGTTCGATTCCCACAGCCTTGTCCGAAGCGATGGGTTGTCGCCCGTCCTGCAGGTTGTCCTTTTTCTAAAACTATATTACTATAACATCCCATCAATAATATCAACATAATCCATTCAAATCTTTAGTCTTACCCATAATACTACAGTCCATTCTCATAACATAGTGAAAACGATTACCAGAGATTTAATATCATCGTTGATCCCCATATATCATAAGATATGTTTTGTTGGTCACATTCCAAACATTCAAAGTCCTTAATCTTGTATTCTCTTGAATACCCATTGAACCTTAGTGAAAACTTGAATGCAGTTAAAAGTTAAAATCCTCAAAATTCTATATACTCAAACCATGATATCACTTAGTCCTTATATCAATCATGAGCTCATGAATACAATCAAACATCTCATTATCGTCTTATCCCTTCATTATGCACATATCATCTACATTCCAAAAATATCTGAATAACCTTTCGTGGATACTTGTACCATTAATCATACACTTTCAAAACTCAAGGAAGGACAACAGTGTAATAATCCTTAGATGTCTCTTTATTCCATAGTACCATGAGATTACTTATACAACATTAAACATGATAAACATGTAATCATTCCACTACATTCTTAAACCATTAACCGAGCTTCAACAATTCTTTCATCTCACATATCATTTGTAGTCTCTTCATCATCATCCACATAAATACTACCCATACGGCCATACTGATTCTCTTCATGAGTCTTTCCCTTAGGACATTGGTTTGCATAATGCCCATACATTCCACATTTAAAACACTTAACCATTTTTGATGTCGTAGCAATACCATTATCCTCATCCATGGTGTTAACTGAACCTTTTCCTTTGCACTTACTTGCTTTGTGTCCTTCTTTTCCACACCCAAAGCATCTTCCAGTTCCCTTGAAACATTCTCCTTGATGCCTCTTCCCACATGATTTACATAGGGGAAATTGAACTTTCTTTCCTCTATGGTCATCATGAAACTCCATCTTTCTCTTATTAGCCGAGTCAGGAAACTTACCAAATTTTACTTTATTGATCATATTATGAGATTTCTGATTCGGCATAATAATTATGTTTGGACTTCCAAATCCCATTTCATTATGAAGAATATCATTCCATTGTCCATCATATCCTCCATTATCGTGAATCATCTTGTTTCCAGCCATTCTCTAAAACCCAAAAAGAATATTGTGAGAGGCAAAAATCATAATAAAGGGGGAGTAACTAAAATATCTAAAATCTTTGGTTTAATCTAATATCGTTACCATAGTTCTAGGACTATATCCTATACGTATACTTATCCTTAGGGGCATCCCTAGACATACCTTATAAATATCTCTAGGGATCTCACTAAAGTTCTCGCATCCTAGTTTCCAAAGGTTGACTAAACCTTTCCTCTGATACCAACTGTAGAGACCCGTATCCTGACGTACATTGACATTACATTACTTTTGCGGAATACTTAGTACATAACAAAAACACACACACAAGGATCGTAATAGTTTAGTGTCTTTGGAAACTTGGAACGTAATCTTCTAATCGTGGTGAAAGATCTTCAATATCTCCCATAAAGATCTTCCCCTTTTTTAACCTAAAACCTTTCTTTATATCCTGGGGAAAAGAAAACATAAAAGGGTGAGCTCAAATGCTCAGTAAGGGTAAACAAAAGAGAAATCAATCACATCATATTCATAAGAACATAACTTTTGGAAATTTTAACCTGCAAAAGAGAGCATAATTTCATAACATGGAATAAATCATAGTAGTGAAATGAAATCCCAATAATCATATCTTAAAACATGAAACTTTGTGGCATACACACATAATCATAGAGAATCATTTCTTGTTAGTCAAGACTCATTTCCAAGACTATCTTAGTGGACAAAGTCCCTTTCTGAATCGAGTAACCCTCGTTTCAGTCCTGTTTCACTGAACCGGTATAACCTACCATTTCAGCCATGTCTATCTCATGAGATATAAAATCTTTACCCAATGCATTGGAGGGAGATATAGGTCCCACCCATCTTATAATGAATCCTTTCTTATGTGTGCCACATAATCATAAAACATACATCATAGCGTAACCCATGTAATAAAAATGGGATTCTTAAACAACATGACATCATAAAACAATTCATATAAGATAAAGGAATTCATAAAAATATTTCCATCACAACATAATCAAATCTATGTAATAATAGGGATAGAAACAGAACCCTTTTATTATCTTAGATGGAAAATAATTTTGATAAAATACTTGAACTTCATTCTTGAGGAAAATATCCTTTCTACTTCAAAAACACTTTTCCTTTCATAACATGTCATACGACTTTAAAACAAAAGAAGATGATTAAAAATAAATTTGAAAACTTGTAAAGGAAGCTTTTTGGAAATAATGTTTTAAAAATCCATTCATGCCGTATAAGTAAAAAAAAATTCTTCGTACTTTTGTCGGAAAAGTCAAAAAGTACCTCGTACGAAAAACGACAAAAGATTCCTTTCATAAATATTACTAAAAACTCACCGAAGGGTAAAAATGGATTTAAACAATTGTAGGTGGATGGAAATAATATTACATATTGATGAAACATGGATGTGGATGATAAAATACACCCCAGTAATTACCAAAGTAAAAACAATCTCGGATAAAAGTGAGATTGTGATATTTCCCTTACCTTAGGTCCGATTTGCTTCGTATGTGTCCGAACCTCCTGTATAATGATTTAAATAATGTCATTGACTTATTACAGAATCATATTCATTGTTATGATATCATATATGGTTCACTTATGACATTATATTAACCGTTCTTTTGTAAATTCCATGTTAAAGAAGCGTTTTGGGTAAAATCGTTTCATTTATCGTAGGTGTTTTGACTTTTTGTTCTTGACATTATTATTACTTATATCATGATTTACTTAAATCTAGAATATAAAATATGATTTATATATCATATATATTCAGTATATATATATTTATAATAGATAGATAAATGAAATGAAAAACACCGTTCATGGAGACGGTAGTCCGTACGTACGCATGAACGCTGTTTTTCTTTCTTTATTGTCTTGAATGGAAGTAAGTAGATGACATACATATATATATATACATAAATCCAGTATCATTATTATGTCATATATTTCATTAGTACTTATTATATATACTTTATAATCATTCATGAATGGTTAATCATTAAGAATGAATCTCATCGCGTCGTGGAGACGGTATTCCGTACGTACGCACGAGCGATGATATCATTTCCATAATTATTGAATTGAATTGGAGTGGATTATACAATATATCAGAATCAATATGATGTTTTAATAACTATGTATAGTTATTCTTTACACCATTATACCCATCCATGTATGGTGGTGGTGGAAAATAGATTACACCACGGCGTGGAGACAGTATTCCGTACGTACGCACGCGCGGTGATTTCTTTTTCCATAGGATGGATAGATGGTGAAATAGGGTTGTTTCATACTTATAATAACATATCAGTATATGAGTGGTACTTATGTAATTACTTCATAATGAAACAACCTAAGAAGAATAAGTGGAAGAAGAAATAAAGATGAAAGAATTGGTAACGGTAATTACCTCTTCTTTGAAGCGCCTCTTTGAGACCTCCTCTTAGGGAACTAAAATTGGTCTTTGAGGAAGACCAGAACCTCTAGGATGTTTCTAGGGAAGTGGAGAAGAGATTTTGGCAGGGTTTGGCCGAGCTTGAGAGCTCAAATCGGTGTGAGGAGAAGGGGGAGGAGGTGTCCTTTTATAGGGGAGGAGAGGGGCACCTTAGGAATTCTTAAAAATATTAATTTATAATAAATCTAACCCCACTTAAAAACCTCCAAAAAATGACACATATTCGAAGCTTAGATGAGATAGGGTTGTAATCTAATCAACCAATCAAATTTACACATGTTTGGATCTTATTTTAAACCTTATCAATTAGATTTTACTCTAAGTTAAATAATTTAACTTTTACCGTGTCTTTTTGTTTTCTTTCACTATATGGTTAATACACTTACTATAACATGCCAAACGAACCCCAAATTGTTTATTATTAATATATATATCCTTATCTAAGTCATTTGGCCGAACCTTAGATTTTTAGGAATAAAATAACAATTAATAATATAATATTTGATTTAAAAACTATTTTGTGTCAATTTTTACACTATTTGATATATGATTTTTGTGAAAGTCAAAACAGAATTAAATGTTCGAACCAAGTTGATTAAATCAACATTAATATATCATAGTAACCTAAGAAATTAGTGGAATTCATAAAAATTCTCAAATTACATTTATTTTGGTGTTTATAACATCAATTATGTCAATATTTCATAAATAAGATAATTACTGCATCATCTTTGTGTCATAAATTAATTAAATTATTTGATGTCTAAAAATTACAAATAAAATACCATTATGTAGGAAATCGGTTTAGATTTCTAGTGAATATTTATAGTCGAATTTATCTTATGTATAACCCATATTAAAAATTATTTACTTATTAAACTTTGATTTTAACTATTTTAACCCTTCTTTAAATAAATTAAAATAAATGTCCTAATCTAATCCAAGTGGGCCTAAATGGTCATATTTTATTCCTAAGTTTGTTTTTGGTCGAATTACACTTGTCCAATAGAATTAGGACATGTGTTAGGGTAATATTGATATCATATTTACCCTTAGTTACCCTATTTACTATTAACCGCGGTAAAAATAGTAAAAAGTTACTATTCACCAAAAAATTATTTTTATCTCATTAAACCACATTTTACTTACTGATATCAACCGTGTCTGTCGGATTTTTGAAATTCCATTCACAGAAGCGGTAAAATTAAGTTTTATGCAAAATTCAGTTTTTAACCTACCACTTAGTGGTTTCACTATTCATCAAAAATTGATGTTTTTCAGAACAATGCCAAAATTTCATCCTAAGCTATATTTTATATTCCGAATTCAAAAATAATGTCTATTTTACCAAATTCATAACATAGAAGTTTCATTAATTATTTTTATAATTAAATCCCGTTGTTAAAACAAATAGCGTGTTTTTAAGAAACAATATCTATCAAAATATTGACAGTTGATTATGTCTGGTTTAAATGTGAAATTACAACCAATGACCAACATTGTATTAAATTGTAAAAATATATTATAAATATACTTTAAAACCACTCAAATTAATAATTTATCACTATTAATTATTTCGATTAAAAAAGTTGCTTTTAATTAAAATTTAGTAATTTTCACTATTCATCAGAATATGAAAGTTATCCGAAAAGTACCAAAATTTCACCTTAGGCTAAATTCGATACTCCGAATCTAAAAATGAATTCCATTTTGAAAAATAAAATTTAAAAAATTTCAAAAAGTGGTTATTACTATTTATAACGGCTAGTTTTAATAATATTTTAATAGCATATCATTGTTTCGTGAAACTCAGTATTGCGTACTACTCACGCTATCGAGGAAGTTTGTGATTGCATGTAATGCAAGGCAAGTCAAGGATGCGTATTTTGTAAGCTCCTTTTGGTGTAGCGTACAACACAAGACATTAATAAAATTAAAAAGAATATTTTTCATAAAATCTCGGGTTGTTACAGTGCTCTATACCGTTTTTGTGACCCTAGTTTGTGTTGAAGCTTTACGGGGACGTATAGCCCTGAGGTGGGAGTAATGTAAAGACATTGAAATTTCAAGGCAATTTTTTTTCTTAATTTTCATTGTAATTTTACAAGAACGTAGTTTCTGATGGCACTTGATTCCGAGGCCCGGAGTGCCCAGAATCAATTTCCGAAGTTTGGCTCGGGTACGTTCACTAAACGAACGAGAGGGTTTTTCTATCTTTTGAACCGATGCTCAGAATTGAAATCTGAGGGCACCGATGAACTCACAACTCCGGTATTTTCTTAAGGAGACTTTTGCCTTAGTTGCGTTTAATCGAGAGCGGAATTTAGTTTTTGTGTTTTCTTTAAAAAAGAGTAATAATAAAATAATGTGTCATGCACTTTATATTATTTCAGCCGCCATTGGGAGTGTGGGGGTTGAAACCTCCTCATGGAGGTTGGTGGTGGGGCCACTACACCTTAACCTCCCTTGAGAGGTTATGGTGGTGGGGCCCACCCGAACTAAACATCCTATGGGTGGTTTATTATGGTAGGGAC
This sequence comes from Viscum album, assembly GCA_963277665.1. Classification (NCBI taxonomy): domain Eukaryota; kingdom Viridiplantae; phylum Streptophyta; class Magnoliopsida; order Santalales; family Viscaceae; genus Viscum; species Viscum album. Next base: position 785,963,185 of record OY728146.1, on the reverse strand, counting down.
CACACGGGGCTTAACCCCCCTATTAATGGGAGGAGAGGAAACCTCTCAACTCTCCCTCATTAATGAGGGAGAGCCTCTTAATTCCTCAACTCCCCATTAAATGGGGAGAAACTCATTGGCACCCTCCCCTCTTAAGTGGTGCCAATGGGCCTCATAAATTGGGTCAAAGCAATTTATTTCACCCGACCCCTTTTTTTAAAAAAAGTTATGTAACCACAATGGTTACATACCTCTCCCCCTCTATTATATATAGGGATCTTGTTAGAGGGTTTGGGGACGGCTTCACCAAGCGATGGAGCCCTGGTAAAATACCGCGACGCCCAACACTTGGGAAGAAGATTATCTTCGCGAACGAAGAACGCTCCACCGACGAAGAACGCCGATCCTCTTCGACTTCTTCCCCGGACACCTACCGACGTGGAACGTCTTCCACCAGCCAACACAACTCGGTTTGGAAGAGCTTGGTGGACGCAAAGAACGATGAACCTCTTCTTCTTCTTTCCGCAACATTGTCATCGATCGACGAACATCGACTCCGAGGTAGGGATTTAAGTTGGGAATAATTCTTTTTTCCATAATGTGTCTTTCTAAATGAAGAATGTAGATCTACTCTTTATTAAGTTGATCCACGTAGGTATTTAATTGCGGGTTGGAAGTTTACCTTTGTTTATGGAAAGAACGTAGGGGTTTTATTTATTTAATTGTTCGTGAATACCAACTTGATGATGATCGTGGATTAAAACCATTTTTTATCGAATAACGCAAGGGGTTGGACCGCACAAACACGACCGACCCACCTCCATATTTTCGTGTTGGTTTCTTGTGGTTGGTACGAGAAAAGTGTGGTGTCATCGCACCACGTGGTTTCATGGGGAAGATATGCGTGGTGCCGTCGCTAAGCTGTGAAAAGAAGAACAAGCACGCAACGCAGTCGCGCCGCGTTGAAGAAACCCGAAGACATCCGCGGACAGAGTCGGGCCACGGCGAAGGGGCGCAGCGCCAGCACGCCGCGCCGGAGAACCACGAAGACGGCGCGTTTCGTTTTTGATGTGTGGATTGACGGGTGACGAAAAAGCAGGCCGTTTTGGTGTTTGACTTCCTTCGCAGTGAAGGTGGGGTCCCTGGGGGACCATAGGAGAAGATGGCAGGAGGAACGGACCACCGGAGCGCGTCCGGTGGTCCGCAGAAGGCGGCGGCAGCGGCAGCGACCAGCGGAGACGGCGCGTCGCTGGAGGGTTGGCGGCCGGCGGATCCGTCGCCAGCGTCAATTAGCAGCGGGCAGGGGACACCCCGCTCCGCGATTCGGCTCGGCCACACTGGCCGAGCCGCGGCCGGCCGGTCGGGCCGGGCCGAGCCAGACCGAGCCGGACCGAGCCGGGTCGGGCCTGGCAGGGCCCAGCCAGGTCGGACCCGGGTTGGGTCGACCCGGTTTGGCCGACCCAGGGGGGGGTCGGGCCAGGTCGGGCCAGGTCGCCCCGGGCCCAGACCCCCCATTTTCGGACCACTTTTGGTCAAAAGCCTGTAACATGAGCTACAGGCCTCCAAACGACTCTCTGTTAGTGGATATGCGATCCATGGATCGAGATGGTTATTTTGGTATATCACACTCAAGGTTTCAGATTACTTTGGGTTCGGCCGGGTTGGTTCGGATATGAAACCAACCGGGCCCTCGGAGCGGAAACGCTTATATCTTGAGCTCCGGGCGTCCGATTGATGCACCGTCTGTCTCGTTGTTTTCCTCTTGATGAGACGGAACTTTTGGCATACTTTTCCCGAGATTTGGATACAGTTGGATAGTGGCCGGGTTGAATCGCACCTGAAATCCAACCGGGCCCCTGGAACGAAAAGGCTGATACCTTTCTGACAGGACGTCCTTTTGACGAACCGTCAGCAGCGTTGGTGATCTCATTGAGAAACGGTCCCTATGAGAATACTATAACGACCCATACTTTACATACATTGTTAATACTTCAAAATTGAAGCACACTTATTACAACATATGACAAAACCACAAATGACCGTATAGGTATAGTGTCTTTAGAAACTGGGAAACATAAACAACTGGTTCATAAATCTTCTACAGTGTCTCCCATTTATTTCATCATATCTAGGGTCCCTTTTAGCATATTCTACTTAATATCCATCTTCCTGACCTGGGGAAAAGAAAACATAAAAGGGTGAGCTCAAATGCTCAGCAAGGGAAAATAAAGGAAATAAAAATCATATCATATCTTTTTGAAAATCATATCCTGCAAAAGAGATCATAATATCTTAACATGGAACAAATCATAGAAGTGAAAATGAGATCCCCATAATCATAACATGAAACTTGAAACTTTGTGGCATGCACACATAATCATAGACCATACATCATAGCGTAACCCATGTAATAAAAATGGAATTCTTAAACAACATGACATCATAAAACCATTCATATAAGATAAAGGAATTCATAAACATAATTACATCACAACATAGTCAAATCAATGTAAAAATATTGATAGAAACAGAACCCTTTATTATCTTAGATGGAAAATAATTTTGATAAAACACTTGAATTGAATTCTTGAGGAAAATATCCTTTCTTCTTCAAAATCAATTTCTTTTCACAAAACATCATGCAATTGTATAAGAAAGAGATTTTATTGAAAATAGTCATGAAATCTTTTAGAGGAAGCTTCATGAAAATAAGGCTTTATAAAATAGTAGAAATCCGTTCGTGCCGTATAAGTTAAAAAAACATTCTTTGTACTTTTGTCGAAAATGTCAAAATGTACCTCGTACGAAAAACGACAAAAGATTCCTTTCATATCTTTTACTAAAAACTCACCAAAGGGTAAAATTGGATTTAAAAAATTGTAGGTCGATGTAAATAACATTACATATTGAGGAAACATAGATGTGGATGATAAAATACACCCCAGTAAATACCAACGTATAAACAATCTCAGATAAAAATGAGATTGTGATATTTCCCTTACCTTAGGTATGATTTGCTTTGTATGTGTCCGAAGCTCGTGTATAATGGTTTAAATAATGTAATTGACTTATTCCAGAATCATACATGTTGATATGATATCATATATGGTCATATTCTTAGCTTCTTTTTAGTAATATTTCATTGTTACTTGTTACTCGGGTCTTTATTGCCTTTTGTTCTTATGCGTGTTTTGCCGAATAAATTCTTATTCTTCTTTTAAGGTTATAGATACCTTATATCCAGAATGGTATTAGTGTAAAATATATCATATTTATTCATTCAATTCATTTATATAATTACTATGTAATGATGATCATGTAGAACGAGTCGCATCAGATCGTGGAGACGGTATTCCGTACGTACGCACGAGTGATGATATCGTTCCTATGATCATGGAATTGTATTGGAGTATATGTATATTATTTCAGTATCAATATTACTTTATAATAATCATAAATAGTTACTCATTACACCATTATACCCATCCTTGTAAGGTGATGATGGAAAATAGATTACACCACGGTGTGGAGACGGTATTCCGTACGTACGCACGCGCGGTGATTTCATTTTTCCGTAGGATGGATAGAAGGTGAATTAGGGTTGTTTCATATTTATAATAACATATAAGTATGTAAGTAAAACTGATGTTATTACTTTATCATGAAACAACTAAAGAAGAAGAAGTTGAAGAAGAAAGAAATTGAAAAGATCGGTAATGGATATTACCTCTTCTTTGGAACGCTTCTTTGAATCCTCCAATTAGGGAACTAAGATTGGTCTTTTAAGAAGACCAGGACCTCTAGGATTATTCTAGGGAAGTGGAGAGGAGAAAATGGAAGGTGTTGGCCGAGCTTGAGTGCTCAAATTGGTGTGAGGAGGAGGGGGAGGAGGTGCCCTTTTATAAGGGAGGAGAGGGGCACCTTAGGAATATCTCAAAATATTATTTTATATTAAAGTCAAAATCGGTTTATAATGGTTCCAAAGGGACTTATTTCGAAGCTAAAGTGGGGATGGGTCGACATCCTATCAACCAATAGGATTTATACAAGTTTAGGTTATTATTTTAACCTTATAAATTATATTTAACTCTAAGTTAAATAATTTAACTTTTACCGTGTCTTTTTGTTTTCTTACACTATATGGTTAATACACTTACTATAACATGCCAAAAGAACCCCAAATTGTTTATTATTAATATATATATCCTTATCTAAGTCATTTGGCCGAACCTTAGATTTTTAGGAATAAAATAACAATTAATAATATAATATTTGATTTAAAAACTATTTTGTGTCAATTTTGACACTATTTGATATATGATTTTTGTGAAAGTCATAACAGAATTATATGTTCGAACCAAGTTGATTAAATCAACAATAATATAACATAGTAACATAGAAAATTAGTGGAATTCATAAAAAGTCTCAAATTACATTTATTTTGGTGTTTATAACATCAATTATTTCAATATTTCATTAATAAGATAATTAATGCATCATCATTGTGTCATAAATAACTTAAATAATTTAATGTCTAAAAATTAGAAATAAAATACCATCATGTAGGAAATATTTTTATCTTTCTAATGAATATTTATAGTCGAATTTATCTTATGTATAACCCTATATTAAAAATGTTTTAGTTATTAAACTTTGATTTTAACTATTTTAACTATTCATTAAATAAAATAATATTCAATGTCATAATCTAATCCAAGTGGACCTAAATGATCATATTATATTCATAAGGTTGTTTTTGGTCGAAATACACTTATCCAATAGAATTAGGACATGTTTTAGGGTAATAGTAATATCATATTTACCCTTAGTTACCCTATTTACTATTAACCGTGGTAAAAAAAAGTAAAAAGTTACTATTCACCAAAAATTATTTTCATCTCATTGAACCACATTTTAGTCCTTGATATTAACCGTGTCTGTCGGATTTTTGAAATTCCATTCACAGAAGCGGTAAAATTAAGTTTTATGCAAAATTCAGTTTTTAACCTACCACTTAGTGGTTTCACTATTCATCAAAAATTGAAAGTTTTCAGAAAAATACCAAAATTTCACCCTAGGCTAATTTCGGTATTCCGAATCCAAAAATGAAGTCCATTTTGAAAGATAAAATTTATAAAATTTCAAAAAGTGGTTATTACTATTCATAACTGCTAGTTTTTAATAATATTTTAATAGCATATCGTTGTTTAGTGAAACTCAGTATTGCGTACGACACAAGCTATCGAGGAAGGTCGCGGTTGCGTGTAAAGTAAGCCAAGCTAGTATGTAGTGAAAGATTCCTTTGATGATATATATAAAATAAAAATATTACTCATAAAAATCTCGGGTGTTACATTCTACCCCCCCTTAAAAAGAATTTCGCCCTCGAAATTCGTCACTTTGTAACAAACAAGATGAGGATACTTCTCCCTCATCATATCCTCAAGCTCCCACGTAGCTTCTTCTAATTGGTGGTTCCTCCATAAAACTTTCACCAATCGAGTGGTCTTGTTTCGTAGGACTTTTTCGCTACGATCCAGAATCTCTATAGGTTGTTCTTCATAAGAACGATCTTGCTCCAGCGGTACAACTTCTGAGCTGAGTACATGTGAAGGATCAGCTATGTACTTTCTCAGGAGAGATACATGGAACACATCGTGAACTTGAGAGAGATTCGGTGGAAGCGCCAATCGGTAAGCTACCTTTCCAACACGATCCAGTATTTCGAAAGGAACGATATATCTAGGGCTCAACTTCCCCTTCTTTCCAAATCTCATAACCCTCTTCCAGGGAGATATTCGTAAGAACACTTTATCGCCCACATCAAACTCTAGGTCTTTTCTTCGGTTGTCGGCATAACTTTTCTGTCGACTCTAAGCTGCTCTTATGTGTTGTTGAATAGATCTGACCTTTTCTGCCATTTCATCAACGAGATCAGGTCCTAATAGTTTTCTTTCCCCAACTTCATCCCAGAAAGTTGGAGTCCTGCATTTCTTTCCATAGAGAGCTTCATAAGGAGCCAAATGAATACTGGAGTGAAAGCTATTATTATAAGAAAATTCCACCAAAGGTAGGTGTTGATCCCAACCTCCTTTGAAATCCATAGAGCAAGCTCTCAACATATCTTCTAGGGTTTGAATTGTTCTCTCAGACTGACCATCTGTCTGAGGATGAAAAGCAGTGCTGAAACTCAACTCTGTATCCAGAGTATGCTGAAGACTTCGCCAGAACTTCGAGGTAAATCTCGGATCCCGATCAGATATAATAGAAAGTGGTACTCCATGCAATCTTACCACTTCCTTTACATATATCCTGGCAAGCTGATCTAGAGAGAAATCCTCTCTAATAGCAATGAAGTGTGCAGACATTGTAAGACGATCAACTATGACCCAAATAGCATTATTGCCTTTGGATGTTTTAGGAAGTCCTGTGACAAAGTCCATAGTGATGTTTTCCCATTTCCATTCGGGTATGGGTAATGGTTGTAACATCCCCTTAGACTTTTGTCTCTCATCTTTAACATGTTGACAAACCAAGCATCGAGAGACATATTCAGCAACATCTCTTTTCATGCCATCCCACCAGAAGTACTCTTTCAGGTCCCTATACATCTTCGTGCTTCCAGGATGAATAGAGAATGAAGAACTATGAGCCTCATACAGCAGCTCCTTCTTTAATTCGGGGATGGGAGGAACACAAACCCGATTCCTGAACTTTATTATCCCATCACAATCAAGGTTGAATTCAGGAACATTTCTCACCTTCTTTTGTAACTCTACATCTTCTTTCTGTGCCTCTTTAATCTTCACATGTATAGATGGTTGAACATTCATTTGAGAAAGATAATATTTTTCCCCTTCCATTATAATTCCAAGATCCATCCTTTGTAAATCCAAAAATATTGGATCTTTTGTGATCCTCATCATGGATAAACTAGCATGGTCTTGTCGACTTAATGCATCTGCCACCTTGTTTGCTTTCCCAGGGTGGTAATGGATTGAGCAGTCATAATCCTTAATCAGCTCCAACCATCTTCTTTGACGCATATTCAGCTCCTTTTGTGTGAAAATATACTTTAAACTTTTATGATTAGTATAAATATCACACCTTTCACCATAAAGGTAATGCCTCCAAATCTTTAAGGCGAAGATTACCGCAGCTAACTCCAAATCATGTGTTGGGTAATTTTTCTCATGGATTTTCAACTGTCGTGTGACATAAGCTATCACCATATCATTTTGCATAAGAACACACGCCAATCCCTTCTTGGATGCATCACTGTAGATCACAAACCTTTCTCCACTACAAGGCAGTGTGAGCACAGGTGCACTGGATAACCTTCTTTTCAACTCCTTGAAATTCTCTTCACATTCCTCTGTCCAAACAAACTTAACTCCTTCCCGAGTCAACTTGGTGAGTGGGTTAGATAATCGTGAAAAATCCTTTACAAAACGTCGATAATATCCAGCCAAACCAAGAAAACTTCGGATCTCAGTTACTGTTGTTGGTCTCGACCATCTTTCGATAACCTCTGTTTTTGCTGGATCCATAGATATCCTCTCTTTTGAAATTATGTGACCCAAAAATGCAACTTTTTGAAGCCAAAATTCACACTTGGTAAATTTGGCATAAAGCTTCTCCTTTCTCAGGGTCTTCAATATAATTCTCAAGTGATCTTCATGATCTTCCTTGCTCTTTGAATAGAGAAGAATATCGTCTATAAAGACTACCACAAATTGATCAAGATAGTCTCTAAAGACTCTATTCATTAGATCCATGAAGATAGCAGGGGAATTAGTAAGACCAAATGGCATCTCTATAAATTCATAGTGTCCATACCTTGTACGGAAAGTCGTCTTTGGTATATCCTCCCTTTTGACCCTTAATTGATGATACCCTGAACGAAGATCAATCTTGGAAAAGTATTGAGCTCCGCATAGTTGGTCAAATAAGTCATCAATGCGTGGGAGGGGATATTTGTTCTTGATAGTGATCTTGTTAAGTTCTCGATAATCAATGCAGAGTCTCATTGATCCATCTTTCTTCTTAACAAATAGAACAGGTGCTCCCCAAGGTGACGCACTAGGGCGTATGAATCCCTTATCAAGACTCTCTTGGAGTTGCTTCTTCAATTCCTGCAACTCAATTGGGGCCATTCTATAAGGTGTCTTTGAAATAGGCAAAGCACCCGGTACGAGTTCTATTGAAAAGTCAACTTCATGATTTGGTGGAAGCCCCGGTAATTCCTCCGGAAAGACATCATCAAACTCCCGTACTATGGGCATATTCTTAATTGTGAGTTTCTCACCAACCATTTGAGATAAATAACCTTCATTTAGTGGAATCAAGACCCATAAGATGGAAGAAATTTCCACTGGAAGGTTATATTCATCCTTGCATCAATAGACGATCGTAGATTGATCTGGAATATGAAATGTGACTTCCCTTCATTGGAAATTGATATGAGCTCCGTATAAAGAAAGCCAATCCATGCCAAGAATCACATCAAATTACACTATAGGAAGGATCACAAGATTTGCAGGAAGCACTTTCCCACAAACATCGATCGGAGAAGAATTATAAACTTTTGATGCGATTGATGTGCCATTAGGTGTTGTCACAGCTAACTGAACATCTAATTGTTGAGGTAATACGGTGATACCCTTAGAAAAGTATTCAGAAATAAAAGAGTGGGTGGATCCAGAATCAAATAAAACATTTCCTACTTTAGAGTGGATGGTAAGTGTACCTTTCACCACATCGTTATCGTACTCCACATCGCTGATAGAAATTGCATGTGACTTTCCTTTGTCTTTAGCCTTAAGAGTTGGTTGACGTCGACCATCATCATCAACCCTTGGATTTGGGCATTGATTGGCATAATGCCCCATCTCCTTGAACTTGAAACATTGAAGTGTAGTAGGTTCATTCTGTGTATCCCTTCCTTTGTTTGCATCATTAGACATCTTCTTCCCATCATTGCGGCATTCCAATGCCCGATGACCTTCCTTTTTACATTTGAAACATTTACTTGTCCCTTTAAGACAACTCCCCCCATGTTTCTTTCCACACTTTGAGCATAAGGGAAAGCTCATCTTCTTTTCAGTGTGCTCTTTAGATTTTCCTTTGAATTCCATCTTCCTCTTCTTATCAAACCCATATGACTGATGGGTTACTCCAATCTCCATCTCGACTTTGAGAGCACATCGAACGATTTCCTCATAGCTATTGAAGTCCCTTATGGCTAACGCCCTTCGAAGACTTGGTTCTAAGCCACTAAAGAATCGATCGATCTTACTCTCAGGTTGGATAATAATACCAGAAGCGTACCTTGCAAGTCTTGTAAAATTTGCTTCATAGGTACCAACAGATTCATCATCCCTTTGCTTCAGTTCAAGAAACTCTTTCTCCATCTTTTTTCGGAGAATACGAGGGAAGTACTTATTGAAAAATAAGTTCTTGAACTCGTCCCATTCCATGGACTCAATTTCATCCCTTTGCCTCGTATTCTTAATAAGATTCCACCATTGATCAGCATCTCCTTCCAAACGATACACTGCTAGGATGACTTTATCATGTTCAGAACATTGAAGAACTGAAAATATCTTTTCAGTAGTACAAATCCATTGTTCAGCAACTAATGGATCAGTAGACCCACTGAAAGAAGGTGGACGCTGCCTCATGAAGGATTCAACAAAATGTTGCTCCTTCCTTTGCCCGTTTGGAAGTCCTGCATGATTCATAGCTTGAGAAAGTTGTGTCAGCATGGCTACAAGATTGTGCATTCCATGTCCCATATCGTTTGGTTGCTCAGGGGTACAATCATTGCATTGCCCATCGCATTCCGCATTAACATGGTTCCTTCGGGTTCCAGCCATTGACTAAAACCAAAAAGAATAGTGTGAGCAACACTAATTATAATAGGAAAACCACATAATTCAAGAATAAAATTTTCACGCTTAAGGTCTTATCCTAGGTTATTCATGGCCATTTCTAAAACACTAAGATTGTGTTCTATGCATAGACTTATCCTTAGGGTTCTTACTAAGGCTTTCACATCCTAGTTTCCAAAGGTTGACTATAACCTCCCTCTGATACCAACTATAACGACCCATACTTTACATACATTGTTAATACTTCAAAATTGAAGCACACTTATTACAACATATGACAAAACCACAAAGGACCGTATAGGTATACTGTCTTTAGAAACTGGGAAACATAAACAACAGGTTCACAAATCTTCTACAGTATCTCCCATTTATTTAATCATATCTAGGGTCCCTTTTAGCATATTCTACTTAATATCCATCTTCCTGACCTGGGGAAAAGAAAACATAAAAGGGTGAGCTCAAATGCTCAGCAAAGGCAAATAAAGGAAATAAAAATCATATCATATCTTTTTGAAAATCATAACCTGCAAAAGAGATCATAATATCCTAAAATGGAACAAATCATAGAAGTGAAAATGAGATCCCCATAATCATAACATGAAACTTGAAACTTTGTGGCATGCACACATAATCATAGACCATACATCATAGCGTAACCCATGTTATAAAAATGGAATTATTAAACAACATGACATCATAAAACCATTCATATAAGATAAAGGAATTCATAAACATAATTCCATCACAACATAGTCAAATCAATGTAAAAATATTGATAGAAACAGAGCCCTTTATTATCTTAGATGGAAAATAATTTTGATAAAACACTTGAATTGAATTCTTGAGGAAAATATCCTTTCTTCTTCAAAATCAATTTCTTTTCACAAAACATCATGCAATATTATAAGAAAGAGATTTTATTGAAAATAGTCATGAAATATTTTAGAGGAAGCTTCATGAAAATAAGGCTTTATAAAACTGTAGAAATCCGTTCGTGCCGTATAAGTTAAAAAACATTCTTTGTACTTTTGTCAAAAATGTCAAAATGTACCTCGTACGAAAAACGAAAAAAGATTCCTTTCATGTCTTTTACTAAAAACTCACCAAAGGGTAAAATTGGATTTAAAAAATTGTAGGTGGATGTAAATAACATTACATATTGAGGAAACATAGATGTGGATGATAAAATACACCCCAGTAAATACCAACGTATAAACAATCTCGAATAAAAATGAGATTGTGATATTTCCCTTACCTTAGGTCCGATTTGCTTTGTATGTGTCTGAAGCTCCTGTATAATGGTTTAAATAATGTTATTGACTTATTCCAGAATCATACATGTTGATATGATATCATATATGGTCATATTCTTAGCTTCTTGTTAGTAATATTTCATTGTTACTTGTTACTCGGGTCTTTATTGCCTTTTGTTCTTATGCGTGTTTTGCCGAATAAATTCTTATTCTTCTTTTAAGGTTATAGATACCTTATATCCAGAATGGTATTAGTGTAACATATATCATATTTATTCATTCAATTCATATTCATTCATTCAATTCATTTCACATATATGATTACTATGTAATGATGATCATGTAGAACGAGTCGCATCACATCGTGGAGACGGTATTCCGTACGTACGCACGAGTGATGATATCGTTCCTATGATCATGGAATTTTATTGGAGTATATGAATATTATTTCAGTATCAATATTACTTTATAATAATCATAAATATTTACTCATTACACCATTATACCCATCCTTGTAAGGTGATGGTGGAAAATAGATTACACCACGGTGTGGAGACGGTATTCCGTACGTACGCACGCGCGGTGATTTCATTTTTCCATAGGATGGATAGAAGGTGAATTAGGGTTGTTTCATATTTATAATAACATATCAGTATGTAAGTAATACTGATGTTATTACTTTATCATGAAACAACTAAATAAGAAGAAGTTGAAGAAGAAAGAAATTGAAAAGATCGGTAATGGATATTACCGCTTCTTTGGAACGCTTCTTTGAATCCTCCACTTAGGGAACTAAGATTGGTCTTTTAAGAAGACCATGACCTCTAGGATTATTCTAGGAAAGTGGAGAGGAGAAAATGGCAGGGGTTGGCCGAGCTTGAGTGCTCAAATTGGTGTGAGGAGGAGGGGGAGGAGGTGCCCTTTTATAAGGGAGGAGAGGGGCACCTTAGGAATATCTCAAAATATTATTTTATATTAAAGTCAAAATCTGTTTATAATGGTTCCAAAGGGTCTTATTTCGAAGCTAAAGTGGGGATGGGTCTAAATCCTATCAACCAATAGGAGTTAGACAAGTTTAGGTTATTATTTTAACCTTATCAATTAGATTTAACTCTAAGTTAAATAATTTATCTTTTACCGTGTCTTTTTGTTTTCTTACACTATATGGTTAATACAATTACTATAACATGCCAAAAGAACACCAAATTGTTTATTATTAATATATATATCCTTATCTAAGTCATTTGGCCGAACCTTATATTTTTAGGAATAAAATAAAAATTAATAATATAATATTTGATTTAAAAACTATTTTGTGTCAATTTTGACACTATTTGATATATGATTTTTGTGAAAGTCATAACAGAATTAAATGTTCGAACCAAGTTGATTAAATCAACAATAATATATCATAGTAACCTAGAAAATTAGTGTAATTTATAAAAAGTCTCAAATTACATTTATTTTGGTTTTTATAACATCAATTATGTCAATATTTCATTAATAAGATAATTAATGCATCATCATTGTGTCATAAATAACTTAAATAATTTAATGTCTAAAAATTATAAATAAAATACCATCATGTAGGAAATCTTTTTATCTTTCTAATTAATATTTATAGTCGAATTTATCTTCTGTATAACCCCATATTAAAAATGTTTTAGTTATTAAACTTTGATTTTAACTATTTTAACTATTCATTAAATAAAATAATATTCAATGTCATAATCTAATCCAAGTGGACCTAAATGGTCATATTATATTCATAAGGTTGTTTTTGGTCGAACTATACTTATCCAATAGAATTAGGACATGTGTTAGGGTAATAGTAATATCATATTTACCCTTAGTTACCCTATTTACTATTAACCGTGGTAAAAAAAAAGTAAAAAGTTACTATTCACCAAAAATTATTTTCATCTCATTGAACCACATTTTAGTCCTTGATATTAACCGTGCCTGTCGGATTTTCGAAATTCCATTCACAGAAGTGGTAAAATTAAGTTTTATGCCAAATTCAGTTTTTAACCTACCACTTAGTGGTTTCACTATTCATCAAAAATTCAAAGTTTTCAGAAAAATACCAAAATTTCCCCTAGGCTAATTTCGATATTCCGAATCCAAAAATGAAGTCCATTTTGAAAGATAAAATTTATAAAATTTCAAATAGTGGTTATTACTATTCATAACAGCTAGTTTTTAATAATATTTTAATAGCATATCGTTGTTTAGTGAAACTCAGTATTGCGTACGACGCAAGCTATCGAGGAAGGTCGCGGTTGCGTTTAAAGTAAGCCAAGCTAGTATGTAGTGAAAGATTCCTTTGATGATATATATATATAAAATATTACTCATAAAAATCTCGGGTGTTACATTCTACCCCCCTTAAAAATAATTTCGCCCTCGAAATTCGTCACTTTGTAACAAACAGATGAGGATACTTCTCCCTCATCATATCCTCAAGCTCCCACGTAGCTTCTTCTAATTGGTGGTTCCTCCATAAAACTTTCACCAATCGAGTGGGCTTGTTTCGTAGGACTTTTTCTCTACGATCCAGAATCTCTATCGGTTGTTCTTCATAAGAAAGATCTTGCTCCAGCGGTACAACTTCTGAGCTGAGTACATGTGAAGGATCAGGTATGTACTTTCTCAGGAGAGATACATGGAACACATCGTGAACTTGAGAGAGATTCGGTGGAAGCGCCAATCGGTAAGCTACCTTTCCAACACGATCCAGTATTTCGAAAGGACCGATATATCTAGGGCTCAACTTCCCCTTCTTTCCAAATCTCATAACCCTCTTCCAGGGAGATATTCGTAAGAACACTTTATCGCCCACATCAAACTCTAGGTCTTTTCTTCGGTTGTCGGCATAAATTTTCTATCGACTCTGAGCTGCTCTTATGTGTTTTTGAATAGATCTGACCTTTTCTGCCATTTCATCAATGAGATCAGGTCCTAATAGTTTTCTTTCCCCAACTTCATCCCAGCAAGTTGGAGTCCTGCATTTCTTTCCATAGAGAGCTTCATAAGTAGCCATATGAATACTGGAGTGAAAGCTATTATTATAAGAAAATTCCACCAAAGGTAGGTCTTGATCCCAACCTCCTTTGAAATCCATAGAGCAAGCTCTCAACATATCTTCTAGGGTTTGAATTGTTCTCTCAGATTGACCATCTGTCTGAGGATGATAAGCAGTGCTGAAACTCAACTCTGTATCCAGAGTATGCTGAAGACTTCGCCAGAACTTTGAGGTAAATCTCGGATCCCGATCAGATATAATAGAAAGTGGTACTCCATGCAATCTTACCACTTCCTTTACATATATCCTGGCAAGCTGATCTAGAGAGAAATCCTCTCTAATAGCAATGAAGTGTGCAGACTTTGTAAGACGATCAACTATGACCCAAATAGCATTATTGCCTTTGGATGTTTTAGGAAGTCCTGTGACAAAGTCCATAGTGATGTTTTCCCATTTCCATTCGGGTATGGGTAATGGTTGTAACATCCCCTTAGACTTTTGTCTCTCAGCTTTAACTTGTTGACAAACCAAGCATCGAGAGACATATTCAGCAACATCTCTTTTCATTCCATCCCACAAGAAGTACTCTTTCAGGTCCCTATACATCTTCGTGCTTCCAGGATGAATAGAGAATGAAGAACTATGAGCCTCATCCAGCAGCTCCTTTAATTCGGGGATGGGAGGAACACAAACCCGATTCCTGAACTTTATTATCCCATCACAATCAAGGTTGAATTCAGGAACATTTCTCACCTTCTTTTGTAACTCGACATCTTCTTTCTGTGCCTCTTTAATCTTCACATGTATAGATGGTTGAACATTCATTTGAGAAAGATAAGATTTTTCCCCTTCCATTATAATTCCAAGATCCATCCTTTGTAAATCCATAAATATTGGATCTTTTGTGATCCTCATCATGGATAAACTAGCATGGTCTTGTCGACTTAATGCATCTGCCACCTTGTTTGCTTTCCTAGGGTGGTAATGGATTGTGCAGTCATAATCCTTAATCAGCTCCAACCATCTTCTTTGACGCATATTCAGCTCCTTTTGTGTGAAAATATACTTTAAACTTTTATGATCAGAATAAATATCACACCTTTCACCATAAAGGTAATTCCTCCAAATCTTTAATGCGAAGATTACCGCAGCTAACTCCAAATCATGTGTTGGGTAATTTTGCTAATGGATTTTCAACTGTCGTGAGGCATAAGCTATCACCATATCATTTTCCATAAGAACACACCCCAATCCCTTCTTGGATGCATCACTGTAGATCACAAACCTTTCTCCACTACAAGGCAGTGTGAGCACAGGTGCACTGGATAACCTTCTTTTCAACTCCTTGAAATTCTCTTCACATTCCTCTGTCCAAACAAACTTAACTCCTTTCCGAGTCAACTTGGTTAGTGGGTTAGATAATCGTGAAAAATCCTTTACAAAACGTCGATAATATCCAGCCAAACTAAGAAAACTTCAGATCTCAGTTACTGTTGTTGGTCTCGACCATCTTCCGATAACCTCTGTTTTTGCTGGATCCACAGATATCTCCTCTTTTGAAATTATGCGACCCAAAAATGAAACTTTTTGAAGCCAAAATTCACACTTGGTAAATTTGGCATAAAGCTTCTCCTTTCTCAGGGTCTTCAATATAATTCTCAAGTGATCTTCATGCTCTTCCTTGCTCTTTGAATAGACAAGAATATCATCTATAAAGACTACCACAAATTGATCAAGATAGTCTCTAAAGACTCTATTCATTAGATCCATGAAGATAGCAGGGGCATTAGTACGACCAAATTGCATCACTATAAATTAATAGTGTCCATACCTTGTACGGAAAGCCGTCTTTGGTATATCCTCCCTTTTGACCCTTAATTGATGATACCCTGAATGAAGATCAATCTTGGAAAAGTATTGAGCTCCGCGTAGTTGGTCAAATAAGTCATCAATGCGTGGGAGGGGATATTTGTTCTTGATAGTGATCTTGTTAAGTTCTCGATAATCAATGCAGAGTCTCATTGATCCATCTTTATTCTTAACAAATAGAACAGGTGCTCCCCAATGTGACACACTAGGGCGTATGAATCCCTTATCAAGACTCTCTTGGAGTTGCTTCTTCAATTCCTGCAACTCAATTGGGGCCATTCTATAAGGTGTCTTTTAAATAGGCAAAGCACCCGGTACGAGTTCTATTGAAAACTCAACTTCACGATTTGGTGGAAGACCCGGTAATTCCTCCGGAAAGACATCATCAAACTCCCGTACTATGGGCATATTCTTAATTGTGAGTTTCTCACCAACCATTTGAGATATATAACCTTCATTTAGTGGAATCAAGTCCCATAAGATGGAAGAAATTTCCACTGGAAGGTTATATTCATCCTTGCATCGATAGACGATCGTAGATTGATCTGGAATATGAAATGTGACTTCCCTTCTTTGGCAATTGATATGAGCTCCGTATAAAGAAAGCCAATCCATGCCAAGAATCACATCAAATTCCACTATAGGAAGGATCACAAGATTTGCAGGAAGCACTTTCCCACAAACTTCGATCGGAGAAGAATTATAAACTTTTGATGCGATTGATGTGCCATTAGGTGTTGTCACAGCTAACTCAACATCTAATTGTTGAGGTAATACGGTGATACCCTTAGAAAAGTCTTCAGAAATAAAAGAGTGGGTGGATCCAGAATCAAATAAAACATTTGCTACTTTAGAGTGGATGGTAAGTGTACCTTTCACCACATCGTTATCGTACTCCACATCGCTGATAGAAATTGCATGTGACTTTCTTTGTCTTTAGCCTTAAGTGTTTGTTGACGTCGACCATCATCATCAACCCTTGGATTTGGGCATTGATTGGCATAATGCCCCATCTCCTTGCACTTGAAACATTGAAGTGTAGTAGGTTCATTCTGTGTATCCCTTCCCTTGTTTGCATCATTAGACATCTTCTTCCCATCATTGCGGCATTCAAATGCCCGATGACCTTCCTTTCCACATTTGAAACATTTACTTGTCCCTTTAATACAACTCCCTCCATGTTTCTTTCCACACTTTGAGCATAAGGGAAAGCTCATCTTCTTTTCAGTGTGCTCTTTAGATTTTCCTTTGACTTCCATCTTCCTCTTCTTATCAAACCCATATGACTGATGGGTTACTCCAATCTCCATCTCGACTTTGAGAGCACATCGAACGATTTCCTCATAGCTATTGAAGTCCCTTATGGCTAACGCCCTTCGAAGACTTGGTTTTAAGCCACTAAAAAATCGATCGATGTTACTCTCAGGTTGGATAATAATACCAGAAGCGTACCTTGCAAGTCTTGTAAAATTTGCTTCATAGGTACCAACAGATTCATCATCCCTTTGCTTCAGTTCAAGAAACTCTTTCTCCATATTTGTTCGGAGAATACGAGGGAAGTACTTATTGAAAAATAAGTTCTTGAACTCGTCCCATTCCATGGACTCAATTTCATCCCTTTGCCTCGTATTCTTAATAAGATTCCACCGTTGATCAGCATCTCCTTCCAAACGATACACTGCTAGGATGACTTTATCATGTTCAGAACATTGAAGAACTGAAAATATCTTTTCAGTATTACTAATCAATTGTTCAGCAACTAATGGATCAGTAGACCCACTGAAAGTAGGTGGACGCTGCCTCATGAAGGATTCAACAGAATGTTGCTCCTTCCTTTGCTCGTTTGGAAGTCCTGTATGATTCATAGCTTGAGAAAGTTGTGTGAGCATGGCTACAAGATTGTGCATTCCAGCTCCCATATCTTTTGGTTGCTCAGGGGGACAATCATTGCATTTCCCATCGCATTCCGCATTAACACATTTCCTTCGGGTTCCAGCCATTGACTAAAACCAAAAAGAATAGTGTGAGCAACACTAATTATAATAGGAAAACCACATAATTCAAGAATAAAATTTTCACGCTTAAGGTCTTATCCTAGGTTATTCATGGCCATTTCTAAAACACTAAGATTGTGTTCTATGCTTAGACTTATCCTTAGGGTTCTTACTAAGGCTTTCACATCCTAGTTTCCAATGGTTGACTATAACCTCCCTCTGATACCAACTATAACGACCCATACTTTACATACATTGTTAATACTTCAAAATTGAAACACACTTATTACAACATATGACAAAACCACAAAGGACCATATAGGTATAGTGTCTTTAGAAACTAGGAAACATAAACAATAGGTTCATAAATCTTCTACAATGTCTCCCAATTATTTCATCATATCTAGGGTCCCTTTTAGCATATTCTACTTAATATCCATCTTCCTGGCCTAGGGAAAAGAAAACATAAAAGGGTGAGCTCAAATGCTCAGCAAGGGCAAATAAAGGAAATAAAAATCATATCATATCTTTTTGAAAATCATAACCTGCAAAAGAGATAATAATATCTTAACATGGAACAAATCATAGAAGTGAAAATGAGATCCCCATAATCATAACATGAAACTTGAAACTTTGTGGCATGCACACATAATCATAGACCATACATCATAGCGTAACCCATGTAATAAAAATGGAATTCTTAAACAACATGACATCATAAAACCATTCATATAAGATAAAGGAATTCATAAACATAATTCCATCACAACATAGTAAAATCAATGTAAAAATATTGATAGAAACAGAGCACTTTATTATCTTAGATGGAAAATAATTTTGATAAAACACTTGAATTGAATTCTTGAGGAAAATATCCTTTTTTCTTCAAAATCAATTTCTTTTCACAAAACATCATGCAATTTTATTAGAAAGAGATTTTATTGAAAATAGTCATGAAATCTTTTAGAGGAAGCTTCATGAAAATAAGGCTTTATAAAACTGTATAAATCCGTTCATGCCGTATAAGTTAAAAAAACATTCTTTGTAATTTTGTCGAAAATGTCAAAATGTACCTCGTACGAAAAATGACAAAAGATTCCTTTCATATGTTTTACTAAAAACTCACCAAAGGGTAAAATTGGATTTAAAAAATTGTAGGTGGATGGAAATAACATTACATATTGAGGAAACATAGATGTTGATGATAAAATACACCCCAGTAAATACCAACGTATAAACAATCTCGGATAAAAATGAGATTGTGATATTTCCCTTACCTTAGGTCCAATTTTCTTTGTATGTGTCCAAAGCTCCTGTATAATGGTTTAAATAATGATATTGACTTATTCCAGAATCATACATGTTGATATGATATCATATATGGTCATATTCTTAGCTTCTTGTTAGTAATATTTCATTGTTACTTGTTACTCGGGTCTTTATTGCCTTTTGTTCTTATGCGTGTTTTGCCGAATAAATTCTTATTCTTCTTTTAAGGTTATAGATACCTTATATCCAGAATGGTATTAGTGTAACATATATCATATTTATTCATTCAATTCATTTATATAATTACTATGTAATGATGATCATGTAGAACGAGTCGCATCACATCGTGGAGATGGTATTCCGTACGTACGCACGAGTGATGATATCGTTCCTATGATCATGGAATTGTATTGGAGTATATGTATATTATTTCAGTATCAATATTACTATATAATAAGCATAAATAGTTACTCATTACACCATTATACCCATCCTTGTAAGGTGATGGTGGAAAATAGATTACACTACGGCGTGGAGATGGTATTCCGTACGTACGCACGCGCGGTGATTTCATTTTTCCGTAGGATGGATAGAAGGTGAATTAGGGTTGTTTCATATTTATAATAACATATCAGTATGTATGTAATAGAGATGTTATTACTTTATCATGAAACAACTAAAGAAGAAGAAGTTGAAGAAGAAAGAAATTGAAAAGATCGGTAATGGATATTACCTCTTCTTTGGAACGCTTCTTTGAATCCTCCACTTAGGGAACTAAGATTGGTCTTTTAAGAAGACCAGGACCTCTAGGATTATTCTAGGGAAGTGGAGAGGAGAAAATGGCAGGGGTTGGCTGAGCTTGAGTGCTCAAATTGGTGCGAGGAGGAGGGGGAGGAGGTGCCCTTTTATAAGGGAGGAGAGGGGCACCTTAGGAATATCTCAAAATATTATTTTATATTAAAGTCAAAATCGGTTTATAATGGTTCCAAAGGGTCTTATTTCGAAGCTAAAGTGGGGATGGGTCGAAATCCTATCAACCAATAGGATTTAGACAAGTTTAGGTTATTATTTTAACCTTATCAATTAGATTTAACTCTAAGTTAAATAATTTAACTTTTACCGTGTCTTTTTGTTTTCTTACACTATATGGTTAATACACTTACTATAACATGCCAAACGAACCCCAAATTGTTTATTATTAATATATATATCCTTCTCTAAGTCATTTGGCCGAACCTTAGATTTTTAGGAATAAAATAACAGTTAATAATATAATATTTTATTTAAAAACTATTTTGTGTCAATTTTGACACTATTTGATATATGATTTTTGTGAAAGTCATAACAGAATTTTTTGTTCAAACCAAGTTGATTAAATCAACAATAATATATCATAGTGACCTAGAAAATTAGTGGAATTCATAAAAAGTCTCAAATTACATTTATTTTGGTGTTTATAACATCAATTATGTCAATATTTCATTAATAAGATAATTACTGCATCATCATTGTGTCATAAATAACATAAATAATTTAATGTCTAAAAATTATAAATAAAATGCCATCATGTAGGAAATCTTTTTATCATCCTAATGAATATTTATAGTCGAATTTATCTTATGTATAACCCCATATTAAAAATGATTTATTTATTAAACTTTGATTTTAACTATTTTAACTATTCATTAAATAAAATAATATTAAATGTCATAATCTAATCCAAGTGGACCTAAATGGTCATATTATATTCATAAGGTTGTTTTAGGTCGAACTACACTTATCCAATAGAATTAGGACATGTGTTAGGGTAATAGTAATATCATATTTACCCTTAGTTACCCTATTTACTATTAATCGTGGTAAAAAAAAGTAAAAAGTTACTATTCACCAAAAATTATTTTCATCTCATTGAACCACATTTTTGTCCTTGATATTAACCGTGTCTGTCGGATTTTTGAAATTCCATTCACAGAAGCGGTAAAATTACGTTTTATGCAAAATTCAGTTTTTAACCTACCACTTAGTGGTTTCACTATTCATCAAAAATTGAAAGTTTTCAGAAAAATACCAAAATTTCACCCTAGGCTAATTTCAGTATTCCGAATCCAAAAATGAAGTCCATTTTGAAAGATAAAATTTATAAAATTTCAAAAAGTGGTTATTACTATTCATAACGGCTAGTTTTTAATAATATTTTAATAGCATATCGTTGTTTAGTGAAATTCAGTATTGTGTACGACGCAAGCTATCGAGGAAGGACGCAGTTGCGTGTAAAGTAAGCCAAGCTAGTATGTAGTGAAAGATTCCTTTGATGATATATATAAAAACAAAATATTACTCATAAAAATCTCGGGTGTTACACATACACTATGAGAGTTCGGGGTACAGTTGAGATACGTCCGGGTTGGTTCGCACACGAAACCAACCGGGCCCCTGGGACGAAAAAGCTAATAACTCACAGACCGGGCATCCGATTGACGTGCCGTCTGTTGCGTTGAGACCCCTAAGACGAGGTGGTCCATGAGATTCTTCTTCGTGGAACTTTGAGATACTTGGAGTATCGACCTGTAGCTTGTGGAGAGGACTCTCCTAGAGACGAGCGTACAGTGTATGGAGACCGTGTAGCTGGCTGAGACCTGACGACTGCTTGACCGATCGACTCGGTGTGTTACGGGTAGCCCAGTGGGGAGCGCTTGGTTGTAGCGGAAGACCCACGATAGAGGTGCGCTTGGTTGTAGTGGCACATGGGAGCGCTTGGTTGTAGCGGCAGACCCACGACAGAGGTGCGCTTGGTTGTAGCGGCACAGGGGAGTGCTTGGTTGTAGCAGCAGACCCACGATAGAGGTGCGCTTGGTTGTAGCGGCACAGGGGAGCGCTTGGTTGTAGCGGCAGACCCACGACAGAGGTGCGCTTGGTTGTAGAGGCACATGAGTGCGTTTGGTTGTAGCGGAACATGTGAGTGCTTGGTTGTAGCGGCAGACCCATGGTGGGAAGTGCTTGGTTGTAGCGGCAGGCCCACAGTACTCGACAGGAAGAGTACCTCAGTAGTCTTAGGTAAGTGAGCAGTACCTCGGAGTCGTGACAGGACAACTGTACACTCCAGAGACGGAGCTCTTCAGCAGTTACTGTTTTGATAATGAAAATCCTGGTTTGAGCTGAGACTTTTGACCTTTGTGTTTACTGCATGATTGGGATGGGTCACTTGATAACATAGGTATTGTATGGGCATATACCTGGGTAGTGGTTATCTGTTGATTTCATGATCCTTGTGTTTCCTCATGATTGAGATGGGTTACTTGATAACTTAGGTATATGTATGGGCATATACCTAAGTAGAGGTTATCTGTTGAGATCTTATTTGTGGTTATCCTTGTTGTTTTTATTGATACCTTGAGGGTCTCGAGGACCCTACTGAGTATCGTTATACTTACCCCTGCACGGGCTATGCCCGCACCTCGTTGTGTTGGTTGCAGACGACAGGCAGTGCTGACAGTGGCCGAGTGTTCGAGGACGGGACGGTACCCGGAGGTGGACTACCTGACGAGTCAGTACCCGGAGGTGGACTACATGACGAGTCAGTACCCGGAGGTGTACTACACGACGAGACGACACATGGAGGAGGTTTATGGAAGAGAGCGTGGAGGAGGCTATCCGTACCTACCCTTCAGGTAGGATCTATGGTGGACGACCAGGAGCTGCGCCATCTGTACCTACCCTTCAGGTAGGATCCGAGCAGGACGACCTAGGAGCCGCTTCTGTCCTCCCAGCTGTTATCTTTTCTATTGTACTTGTTCATTTGTAGTTGTACTTTCTTTTGGGATTGTATTCTGGCCCATTTACTTTTCATCACTTCTCTTGTACTTAGTGTTTACTTTTTCCACTTGCTTACTCTGTGGTGCTTGTTTTCTTTTATAAAGAAAATGCCTTCCCAGTTATCGGGATATACACCTTTGGTGCTAGTTGCCAGCCCCTGGCCTATGGAAGGCGGGCTTGGGGTAGTCACAGCACGGGCCCCGAGGATGGGTCGTGAAAAGAAATTTGATAACTAGATGACTAAGAAGACTATCAACCGAGCCCATGGCATACTCCGAGCTCAGCTATGACATCCAGTGTTGCCGCCAACATCCCTTGATGATGATCAACTGACATTATCGGCCTCACAAACCTCTATGAGCCGGTCATCCAGGCGTAATCGAAAAGTGAGGAGAGAAGCGCAGGAGGAGAAATCCGGAACAAGGCCGAAGTTATCCCCGATGCTGTCACATTTCATGCCCCCAAACATGGCGCTACGAGCACCGACCCCCCACATGGCACCATCACGGACAACCGACCAGGTTAACCTGTCAGAGAATTAAGAGCCAATATTTGGATCCATCAACGTTATCCATCTTATGGAATCGTCCCCTGATGAAGGGTACAGTTATGAACCTATGCTCAAGTCACAAGGGACCGGGGGGAGGAATCACAGAGGCTGGGGATACAAGGGGAGGCACAGTGACGGACGAAACCAACCCTATGGTTGGGCCTCGGCCCGAACCATCAATATTGCGGAAACACGTGGGAGATACCTTCAATGGACTCAACAAAATAATGAATATCCCCCCACCTCCAAAAGTTTCCACTATTTCCCCGTTATTCTTCGATACCCATCAGAGGAGGAAAAAGCTTCTAGCCACCGAGTGCACACAAACAGACCGATTGGGTCAAGTCCCCAGAACGTGGGAACATCGTCGGCATCCGACTACAAAGCAAGTCCTTCCTCGTCACATAATCCATCTCCCAAGCCGCCTGCTAGAACCCTCCCTCCAGCGGAGAAGCATCGGCCTCTAGAGAAAAAATATGATATCCTCAAGTAGCTGGCATCAGTACCAACCAATCTGTCAATCCTCGATGCTTTAAGTCAATCATCCAACCTCAGGGCGGCGCTTTCTGAAGCATTTCTCAGCCCCTAAGAGTTTCAAGCCAAGGTAGCTTCCACCGAGATTTACCGGATGGAGACTGGTCTGACTGAATGCAATATAGTGATTTCCTTCATCGATCTAGATGAAGATTCCATCATGCAAGGAAAAATCAAACAACTATATGTGTCTCACACATTGAATGAGGTTGAGATCCGTAAAGTCTTCATCGACAATGGCTCTAGAGTTAACCTCCTTCCCCTACGGACACTCTGTATGTTGGGATATAGTGAAAATGATTTAATACCCCCAGCCACAACACTATTAGGTTACAACAAGAGTGAGATAAATCCAATGGGACAAATTAAGATAAAGACCCATTTTGGAAACCTGGTGGATATTTATAATTCCTGGTGGTCCGATAGAACACAACATTCAATGCCCTGCTTGGAAGGCCATGGCTCCATAAGAAGATGTTCATTCCTTCGTCATACCACCAGTGTATTAAGTACTATTTCAATTGGTAAATTGGTACATTCTATGTCGACAAGGCCACTTTCGAGCTCTACGAGTCACACTACATTGACGCAGGATTTTATGAGCAAAAGAAGAAGAAGCCTTTGGCCGATGTTGTTGACTGGATCCCCGCTCCAAATGGTTTGTAAGTGGTTTATGACGCCCCCCATAGGCATCTTGGCATAGACTACTTACTTCCCTTCAACCATATTAAGAGTAGGGGTTCATGTTCGGACATACGCTTAGTTGTCTTCATGACTTCAGCCACAACAGCCGAGCATGACAATGCGGGAACGTCCTCCAACCCACAATCTGGGGATGAATACACGAGCGGGGATGCCCACGATGCCTTTCCCTTACCGTCGGACTCCCATGAACCTGCACTGTGGGCTCTCCCCCCGTCAGATCCAGAAGACGAGGATTTGGAAGAATAAGAGGAGGAAGATCTTTGGGATGCACCTCCCGCATTTAAGGAAGGTATCTCCACCACGGTGGACGAGCATAGAGAAATGAACCTGGGTACTGAGGAAGATCTGAGGCCTACTCTCATTAGTGCAGCCATGTCCCCTGAGGAGCTTGAGATATTTACATCTTTCCTGAAGCAACATCGGGATGTTTTTTCCTGGAATTATACAAAATGCTAAGAATCGATCCCGAAGTGGCGACGCATCACCTGGGTCTTCCAGAAGACCACCGGGGCTACAAACAGGCTGCTAGAAGGACACATCTTTCATATACTTCCTAAATAGAGGCTGAATTCGATAAACTCATTAAAGAAGGCTTTATTCGGGAGATCCAGTACCCCATCTTGTTGGCCAACATCATCCCCATCAAGAAAAATAACGGTTAAATATGTGTCAGCATAGATTTCAGGGATCTTAATCGACATTTCTCGAAAGAAGACTTCTGGTCCCGATCACCGAGTTATTAATCGATGCAACAACCAGGTTAGAGGCTCTATCCTTCACGGAAGGATATTCTGGGTATAATAAAATTAGAATGGCCTGAGAAGATGAAGAAGCCACTGCCTTCAGAGCCCCCCAAGTAATATTCTATTACAGGGTCATGCCCTTTGGCCTCAAGAATGAAAGCGCCACATATTAGCACCCCATGCATCATATTTTCAAGCCATTCCTAGGGAGATTCATTGAATGTTACGTAGATGACTTGGTGGTCAAATCAAGATAGTGCTCAGATCACATGTTAGACCTTGAGATCTTCTAAAACAAACTTCGACAGTATAGCCTGAAGATGAACCACTTGAAGTGCGCCTTTGGGGTTACCTTAGGAAAATTACTTTCCTTCGTTGTACGCCATCACGACATCGAAGTCGGCCCTGAGAAGGCAAAGGTTATCCATGACCTACCTTCTCCCCACAATCTCATTGAGTGGAAAGGATTCCAAGGACACCTAGCCTATATCAGGCGATTCATAGCCAACCTAGCGGGAAAATGTTTTATCTTCACCAGGTTAATGAAAAAAGGATTCATGTACCAATGGATAGATGACTCCCAAGAGGCGTTTGAAAGCCTGAAGAGGCAACTCTTAATCCCACCGGTGCTCATTCCCTTTGTTGAAGGAAGACCTCTCCTCCTATACATAATGTCCCTAGAGCCATCACTGGGAGTCTTCCTTGCACAAAAGAACGACACCGACAGTTAAAACAGTCTTTATTAACTTAGCTGAACAATGATGGATGCTGAGACTCGATACTCATACATCGAGAAGATCTTTTTGCACTTTGTATTCACAGTTCAAATGTTGCGACATTATCTTCAACATCACGAAGTCCATTTGGTCTCACGTAATAACCCGCTCAAGTACATCCTCATCCACCCAATGCTTACCGGGCACCTATCTCGATGGGAAATCATCCTGTAATAGTTGGATATCTAGTTTGTGCCTCATAAGTCCATCAAGGGCCAGGCATTAGCAGACTTTCTGTTGGAGCACCCCTCAACAGGGAACACCACACCGGACATCGAGATACCAGATGAAGACATTATCTTAGTTCAAGGGGAGCTCCCAACATAGGAAATGTACTTTGATGGCGCATCCCGAAGCCCAATCGTGAAAAGGATAGAAGATCCCAAATTCAACAAGGTGGGTTTGGGGATAATACTCATGTCCCCGGAGAAAGAATTTTTTCTATATTCCTTCCTCCTGTCAGAAGGATGTACGAACAATGAAGCAGAGTTTCAAGCCCTCATTGCAGGCCTGGAACTCGCACTCCAGGCACAAGTACAACACCTTATGGTAAAAGGTGACTCGAAACTGGTCATCAAGAAAGTCAATGGTGACTATGATATCAAAAAGGAGGATTCAATTCCCCTATTTGACCATGTCCGAGTGTAAATGGCATAATTCTCTATAGAACCATCATTTACCTATATTCCTCGGTCCCAGAATGCTCAGGCCGATGCATTGGCCAATGCGGCCATAGCCCTGGCTGAACCAGGCTGGGATGAAACAGTCATCAGTATTTCTCATCATCGAATGGTCTTGTCATTTTTTCAGACTAAGATGAAGGAAATCCATGAGGTCAGTTCTGCCCCTGAGCTTTATGCTCCTGCCCACGGCTGGATGACCCCTATTACAATCTAACTTCAACGGGGAGAAATTCCATCAGACAGGGCTGAACGAGAGCAAATACGGAGAAGGGAAATCAACTTTTTCCTATATGGTGGAACAGTTCAGCAGGAATTCCTCTACAAAAGAGGCCTCGATGGAATCCATCTTAGGTGCATTGATGGAGAAGAAACCATTGCCTTCATGACTGAAGTGAATGTCGGAGTATGTGGGGAACATTTTCTAGGGACTAAGATTTCCCATCAGATTATAAGACTCAGGTTCTATTGGCCCACATTGGCACAAGATTACGAGCGCTTTACCACAAAATCTCACTCATGCCAAATACATGCCAACTTTATACACCAACCCTTGGAGATTCTTCATCAGGCCAAGTACTCCTAGCCATTTTCCATCTGGGGAATGGACGTTGTGGGACCATATCCCCCCGCCACAGCCAAACAACTGAAGTATATCCTCACAGCAACCGAATTATTTTCCAAATGGGCCGAAGCTATAACCCTTAAGGAAGTCGGGGAGAGAAACATTTTCAACTTAGTGAATACCAATATCATCACAAGATTTGCTGTCCATCATACCATACTGACAAATAACGACACCAACTTCTGCTCTGCTTAATTGGAGAAACTATACCAAGAGTATAGTATCAAGGCTAACCAATAATCCCACTACCATGCGGTAGCCAACAGACAGATAGAGTCTTTCAACAAGACCGTATCCAACATCATCCAGAAAATGGTGAAAAAAGACAAGAATTCATGGCTGGATAAAATCCCTCATGCACTGTGGTCCGACCGAACCACAGTCCGCACCGCTACTCAGGCCGCTCGTACACATTGTTATATAGTACAGAAGCGGTCCTATCCATTGATCTCTAATTACCCTTGCTCTGCGTTTCCATTTGTGATCAATTATCCAACGATGATCAATCAAAAAAGTGGCTAGGTGAATTGGAATAGCTAGGCGAGAAGCGGCTTCACACTTTGCCCCATCTGGAAGTATACCATAACAGAATTGCACGAGCCTTCAATAAAAAGGTCCATCTTCAGTCTTTCATGGAAGGAGAATTGGTATAGGTCCTCAAGACCCCAATGATACCCAGAAGGAAACCTCCAAAGATGGAGCCCAAGTGGGAGGGACCATATGTTATACACAAGGTCTACTCCAATGGAGCACATGCCCTGATCTCCATGGACGGGCAATTTATCACCGCTCCTACAAATGAGATATTCCTGAAGAAGTATTTCGCATAGAAACCAAATGTATTTTTAATCCTTACTGCATGATGATAAAATACACAGATAAGGAATAAAGAGAGAGAGAAAAAGGGTCGACTGAGCTGCATGTTGTTAAACTACCAACCACCCAACTGTCTTAACTCTATAACCTTAAACTAAGAGTATTTCGTCCTCACTACATGACGTTAAAATTCACGGACAATTTGTTTTAAATTCCCCCACCCCCCGTGTATGGGCCATACCTACATGGGGTGTATTGTCTTTAAGAGAACTATGTATGGATTGATTCTTTCCCTCACAAGATACGTAGTGATGCCAGGACCCCCATCTTGGCCCAGCCACCCCTGAAGAAAAAAAGGGAAACATAAAAATGCTCATGCCCCCTGTGTACGGACCAGACCTGCACAAGTTGTATTCTTCTCCCTCACCACATGATGTTAAACTACATGAATTTAATAATACTACATGAAGCATGATTCCTGCCATCGCATGTTATGTATCGACGCTAGGGTTCCTCATCCTGGCCCAGCCACTTCTCAAAAAAAATGCCCCCTTCCCCCATGTACGGACCAGGCCTGCACGGGGTGTATTTAGCAGAGAACTATGTACGACTTGATTCCTGCCTTCCCTGAATATGTAGTAATGTCGGGATCCCTTCCTTTCCCAGCCAGTCCCAAATGAAACAATATAAAAGTTAACAATGTCCCCTTCCCCCGTGTACGGACCAGCACTGCAGGAGGTGTACTTCTTCTAGAGAACTACGTGATGCTTGATTACTGCCATCACAAGATATGTAGTGATGCTAGGGTTCCCCATCCTGGCCCAACCCCCTGAATAAATGATAAAAATTCCCTTTCCCCCCATGTACGGACCAGACCGGCACGGGGTGTACTCCTCGTCCTTACCGCATGACGTTAAATTGCATGAATAGAAAGATTTAAAAATTCCCCCATTCCCCCGTATATGGGCTAGACCTGCACGGGGTGTATTTTTACATCCTCTCCGCAAAACGTTAAACCGCATGGGTAATGAAAGGTAAAAAATACCCCTTTCCCCCATGTATGGACCAGACCTACCCAAGGGTGTTTTTTTACCACGTCCTCACCGCATGACGTTAAACTGCACGGATATCACTGTGAACCACCTAATATGTATAGAGAAACGAGGTGGAAATACTCCTTGTGCATTTGGGTACATCCTCCCCATACATCAGAGTCCACGGCCCAGATAATTATGGATCTTCATAAACATTCATGGCCATCAGAAGTGGAAAGTCATCAACCCATGGACACCTTTTCATGACTATTCATACCATTCCCTCATCGGCTCTGCATATTGATAGCCCCTGGCCCAACTACCATATGTAATATTTCCACAGGCGACACTCTTCCTAGGTCTGTATGCTTACCGGCCTCAGAGCCCCCATACCATAACTGCTAATCCAGAATTTTATGGTGTAGTGGTTTACAAGTTCATTCGCTGTTCACATCCAAACGTCACCAGGGTATCCCTACCCTATTAGACTATGTTTCCACCCATGGTTCACATGACGTCCTACATCTACAAACATCAAGCCAGGACTAGGACATTGTGACTCAATAGACAATTTTAGTGAAGATGTTTCTTGTATGCTCGGACACCATTATCCCCATATGTCGAACTTTGTACTATGAGCAATCTCGTATTTTCATAATAATTCATGGCCATCAGAAGTGGAATTTTATTGTCTCAGGGACACCTTTTCATTACTATGCATACCATTCCCTCAATGGCTCTACATATTGTTAGCCCCTGGCCTGTCTACCAAATGCATGATATCCTTGGGCGGTGCTCTTCCTAGCTCCGTACGCTTACCAGCCTCAGATCCCCCACACGACATCTCCTGATCCGAGAAACCTCAGAGTTTCCATTTACAACCTTTACCCCACCCTATTCAGAGCATATCAGAGCACATGGTAACTCAGTTTTCATTCGACTAATTGCAGTAATAGTCACCCAGTGGTCTGAGATCTATGATCACTAAACTAGGAGTACTTCATCCTTACCACATGACGTTAAACTACATGGAGTGAAGGTACACCCCCGCGTGCAAAATAAATCAGCATAGGGAGCTCTCTAAGATTTAATAGCAACCAGGGCCGAGTATAACCAAAATGTCTAGACATTTCCTTCCCAAATTCTAGACTTCATGGCCCGGATAATTGCGGATCCTCATAACCACTCACGGCCATCAGAAGTGGACAGTTATCGACCCATGGACACCTTTGCATGACTATGCATACCAAGCCCTCAACGGCTCTGCATTTTGATAGCCCCTAGACTGTATACCAAATTCAATATTTCCACAGGTGACACTCTTCCTAGCCCCGCACGCATACTGGCCTCAGGGCTCCCATATCATTTATCCTGATCGAAGAAGCCCCGGAACCATGATTTACACCAATAAACCCCTCTCCACATCTTGGGAATTCCAAGATGTTCAAGACCAGTTACATTCTAATGAAGATAAGCCTTTTCCACTATGTCCTTACCTCATGATGTTAAACCACATGGAACATCTTGGCCACATGGCATAAAACTGCAGAGACCAAGCATTAACCATCCCGGGAAATGTCTTCAACTACATGGATTTTAACTGGTTTAAAAATGCCCCCCATCCTCACTGCATGATGTAAAACTTCACAACATCCTTTAAAAATGCTCCATGTCTATACTGCATGACGTTAAACTGCATGGAATCCATCCTTACCACGTGATATTAAACTGCACGGTCAAACCCGTCATGGGTTCAGTAAGGAGCGGAGGCTTTTCTCTATCACTCAGTGCACAGGTCAGACCTGCATGAACCACCGTCTCACACCAGAGTGAGTGGTAATGACTTCACCCATTCTTGGGAAATTTACCCTAGATGTTTCTCCCATATCTAGGCACCCTCTCCTCATTGACCATACTTTGTACTCAAAAAAGCTGAACTCTCTTAAACCACCCATGGTAGTCCTGAATCTCAAACATCCTTGAAGTTGTTCGGCTATCAAGAAAATGCAATCATTGACCTAAGGAAACCTTTGCATGTCTATGCATACCATGTCCTCATCGGATCTTCATATTGATATCCCCTAGCCCAACTACCAATGTCAAGATTTCCTCGGGAAATGCTTCTCTCTGTACGTCTCTTGGCCCCTAAGCCCCCATGTTCATCCCGGGATTCGGAAACCCTCTGAGATATTGTTTACCAACTGATTTCATGACCCTGCCTGAATATGGTGGAACGTCTCTGACAAGATTACCAAGGACTTGGAGAAGTCGTTCCATTCTAGATAATGTCCCAACTGCAAGGAGTTAAACTGTGCCAAGCTCCAACTGTCCTTTACGCTTGATAAATGTGCAGGATATGCACTTTTCTTCCACACACCCGATTAATATAGACATTCTCAAATCCTTTCATATGTCACATACCCTTTCCAAGCCACCCTCGGTGGTTTTCATAAATCCCCAAGCCACCCATGGTGGTTTCCATAATCCGGACTTTCATGAAGTCTTGTGGCCATCAGAAATGGAGAGTCATTGACTTAAGGATACCTCTACACGACAATGCATACCATGCCCTCAGTGGCACTGCATATTGATCTCCCCTGGCCCATCTAACAAATGAATGATTTACTTAGGTAATTATCTTTCCACCTCTACACCCCTATACAGCTCCCATGCCTTGAGACATTCCCTGCAGGTCGTTCAAATCTAAACACACTCCCTCCGCAAGCTTCTGAAGGACATCGAGACATCTTGTAATCACCCAAACCTCATTGGGGACCCTTACCCACTGTATTTGGTCAAATATGTTGGACCTAAAACATCAGTAATGATAGTATTGTTGGAAGGACTTTAAATCGCTCACAAAAGAGGGACAAATCCTGTTAGGCCAAAAACTCAAAAATGGTGACCTAAGAAAAAGTCAGGCCATACCCACTGGGTCCACACTAAATGAGCCCAGGAAAAATTATGGTATGAAAATAAAAGGCAAAAAATTTGTGGGGGGGTTTTTCTATGAAACTCTAGAAATCGTCAAACTATGCTCACTAGATCCGATGGTCCGGGAAAATGTCAGAGCCTGCATTCATCTTTTATCACTAAATTATGAAAGGGAGGGCATCCAAAAACTAGGGCCTCTCTATCACAATGACAAAATACAAAAAAAAAAGACAAAATGAATAGGATTGGATCTGACAGTCTCAAAGGAGCCTGGCTCGCCCTCTCCACTCGATCAGTGACTGTGCGGCGGAGGTTGTGCAAGTATCCTCCAGCATGACCTTCTCTCTGGCCTCAACCTCGGTCCCTGAATGGGTATGCTCCATTGTTTTTTGGAGAGCGTTTATCCCATTCCTTATGTCTTCATGGTGACCAGTCATTATTGATAGTTGATCCCTCGGCATCGCTGCCCGTTCATTACATTCATGCAACTTAGAAGATAGGACGACCGCTTGATCTCGAGAGCACACCTCCTATGCTATTAGATGATGAATCTTTACCATGGAACCCTCTAGGGTTCGGGTACCACAATGAGAAGCAGTACAGTGAGAATGTTTGTGCTCACCATCAACAACTTACTCCCAGGCAATGACAACCAGGAAAGTGAGAAGATGAAACTTCCAATAGTCAATTCCACCTGACCCCAAACCCATGAAGAGTTGTCAGAGAGCTTCAGTTTTGGTTTCTATTTCAACCAGGGGAGTTTCGGTGATAATCTCATGAATCTGTAGCTAGGCCCACCTGCGCACTGCTCGGTGATCCGCCATGACATGAGGATATTTGGTATCCTTGCTAGAAAACATGAGAACGAAGTCTGGCATTGCGACCAGTGTAGGCATGTGCACGCTAGATGATGGTTCTGAAGCTGGAAGACCTGAAGCTTCTAAGCCTGTTTTGGGCTTGAGAGTCAAATTGCTATGACCTGTATCAGTCGGAAAAACTTCAAGAATTGTCTCGATGGGACCCGAAGGCACAGGGTCATCCTCATCCACTTCCAAGAAGGTTGGGTCCGTTTGAACTTCGGCCGTAGAGGGGATTGGAGGGGAAAATCTCCTAAGTTGCTTTGACCGACGAGCCATCAGTCGGTCCTCCCTCTGAGCCGATGAGGAAGGTGTGGTATGCAAAGCAGCAGCAATGACTATTGACTTGGGAACCTACCAGATATCCTTCCCCAGGATCCCATTGGGTTAATGTTTTACCCACATCCTTGCATACTCCAAAGATAGGCTGGCAGTCGCTCCTATACCAGGAAAGAGAATGCTTGTATCAGATCCCTCCTATGTCAGCATCAAACACCATTGAAGGAGAGTGGCTGGGTGCAGTCCTCAAGCCTGAGGAGGAGGAAGAAAAACATGGAGTTGCATACACCCAAACCAGCGGGAAAAACGATGTGGGGCATACAACATGCACAAAGAAACGTCGTCATTCTGTGCTGACAAAAACACGTCCCGCAGTGAAATCATGTTAGAACGTTCTTCAAGGTTCCCCCTATGGTTTTCAACCATGAACCAAGAAGGGGTGGGGTGGGGAGTGAAAGAAAACTGAAATAAATCACTTAGAACCTCAATGACATCATCAGAAATGATGGGCTACAGACACACCCCAGCTATATCAAGCAGGGTAGGCTGAAAGGTAGGAAGCAGGAGGACTTTGTTATGACAATACTCATAATAGTGGCAATGATTCACTCTCCAGCAGTATAAGAATTGAAATGGCCCACTCAGATGGTAGGGTGGCCCACCCTCCTGCCTGTGGATCAGTAGTTCGAAAATACGAGCCAATGTGGGCACAGAAAAATTCAACGAAAGGACCTATGGAAACTCAACTTCCATCATCAAGGTGTAGGCCTTCACACCTTGGTTGATATCCCAAGAAGGGAATAGCCACTCGCTCAGAAACATAGCAAAAAAACCTGCCATCCAGAGCATAGGCGGCACACCGGGGAGCACCTCATAACCCCATGAAAGGTAGTCGCCCGCCTCCAGAACTGCCCAGTAGGAACTTAGGATGGTTCGTGACTGTTGAGAAGGATGAGTCCTAGGGGGCTCGATCTTCGGCACAGGACCACTGGTGTTCAGAAGAATCCTTATCCAGGTGCTATAGGGAATAATAGAGTGGACACACAATGCTTGACCCAGTGATTGCTCCGCCATAACCAGCAGCTCCTTCTCCATCAAAGGCACTTGTTCGACATCATCCCACGCACCAGGTATGGGAAGGTACTCATCAAACATCTCACAGATAATTGGATGCCCTCACAATTGCTAGATGTCCCATAGACTAATGACAACTTCACCATGGGCATGGTGGAAAGTATTTGTTATTGAACACCAATGACTGAGAAGGTCAGGAAGGATCAAGGATGGTGGGTAAATATCAAATTGGGAACCCCACTCTACGGAGTACAAATTGACTGCTTCCAGTGACATGGGAGACTCCCGGCAATGATGATGGACCTAGAAGGCCCAGGCACAGTCATTTGAGAAGTGCCCACCAGACAGAAGATCCCCCCTAGGAATCCACACTGTGTCAGGATCCATTCGATCAAGGTATATAATAGAAGGGTAATTCTTGAGGATAGATTTTTGAGATAAGTTTTGAGTTCACTGATCACTTTGGGTCCAGATAGAGCCTCTCAAAATGAAGGTATCTTTCCGATCAGGATCAGAGATCATCTCCCCCAATTGAGTGAGGATTCCTTGAATACACTTCTGTGACACTTCCAAGCAAGGTGATGGAAGACCTGAGAAAGTAGGGTGGATAGGGACATCATCTTGAAGACCGAAGCTATAAAGTGGGATTCAATTCGATAAAGGATATCCCAAGAACTTAGGAGAGAGCAAGTCCTTCAAGACACCATCTCCAGGGATGGTGGACCGACTAGGGTCCTCTTTGATGCTCTCTGCTATAAGAATCATGGCTAGACGTCTCCCTGAACCGGTCAGGAGGAGCTTGGTAGCAGGTCTGGGTGCAGGGCGAGGAGGAACCATGTTTTCTCCATGCATTATGAAAAACACCAATATTTAGTTTGGAATAATCAAAACTGAAAAAAAAACTAGCTGCATGGAAAAGGAGCCGAGAGGCCTTCGTGATAAGGTCTTTAAGCAGGCCTCATAAGGTTGTTCGCGAAGAAGGCATACCACGAACAAACCCTATGTGGAAAGGGGTCACGATATTCTGGCCCGCGGAGCATTGGTCAGAGAACCGCGAACCAGGTTGCTCCGCAGATTCCTAATCCCGGATTTAAATAATTAAGATTCAGGAAACATAAGAAGTATTTTTTAATGTTTGGATCATTCTGTTCTGAAGACCATTTGAAACTGCGTAGAAATTTCCAACGCGGCCTAGCGTGGATCACTTTTTAGTTAATTAAATTGTTTTGTTTGCGGCCGAAAAATTGTTTCGCGGGTGAAGGCAACCGAAAAATTGGTTCGCTGGTTCGAGGAAACAAAATTTCTCGAAGGGGCCGGTGCATGGAGACAAAAAAGGGAGAAACTCTGATTTCGAGAAGACTCTAGTAAAGGAAAAAATGAAGGGACCCCCGTATTTATAGGTGTTATCCCCCACCGGGTCCACCTCTCTACCGCGAACTACCTGAGTTTTAGGACAACTCTACATCGGAATAGCCTCCTCTTCATTCTGATCGAACCCCATTCCGATAGGGGGCATCTGTAGGGACCTGAAATATCTGCAAATGAAGATAATAATACCCTTCATTAGAGAGAGGATTTTTACCCAATTCCCTTTAAAAAATTGGGAAAAGGAAGGAGGAAAATACTCCAAATTGGCATATGACCAACCGGTCCGTGAACCGGCCCAAGTGTCACGCAGCCTCTTTAGCGAACCGCTCCACTTTGCGGACTAGCCTCATTCACGAGATGGTGGTGGAGCTCATCTGTGGGCACGAAGCAGAACAGTTGTCGAACATGGCCACCATCACGAACCGCCCCAACAGCGGACCACATCGACCGGCCCATGCCGCATCCACTGTTGTTCACGGAATGGATGCGGAACCCTCTGTGGCCACGAAGCACCCTCTGAGCTAGTTTGGTTTTAAGGGGAGATGCGCTCAATGCCCCCCACGAGTTTCAGTTTGAATGAGTCTTCTGTGAATCGGGTTTTCAGTCATGGGCCTCCGAAAAAGGTTTCGCATGACCATAGATACATAATTTTCCTTACTCTATAAAAGGAGATCGAGGGGAAGATAAGAGAGGACTCGTAGGAGATCAATCGGATTCAGGTGAAGGATTTCGAAAAAGGCTTAGGATTTCTCAAGTAGCGAAGTTCCAGTTCACGAACCAGAGCAGGTAGGAAGATGGTAGTGAATTAATAAGGAACAGAAAATGCATCACAACTTGGGGAACGACAAACTTAAAATAACAATGAAACTAAGACCATGAACCATGGCCCCTTCGCAGATGCACTCCACAAGGACCAGGGAGTTTATGACTCTTTTCCGATCCGCCACACCGCATATCACCCTCCTACATGGGAGAATCCCCGACGGACAAGCCCCCGGACAGTATCGCCCTTGGATGCTGCTGCCCACATGGAACCCTCTACGGACCACCCTGGTACACTGATCGAACCCGAATCTGTGAACCGCCTTGGTTCGCAGGATTCCCATCAGTCTGCAGACCACCCTGGGTTGAGGATAGCTTCTACAAACGCATAGCACTTCCATACGTAAAAGGTGCCATCACCCATACCCATGTGTGGCCCGTCAAATCCTTCGGAGTTCTTGTTCCCTGATCTACATAAAATCCTTCCAATCTGGCATAATCCTCTATGACTCCCTCACTGACCTACTCATCGGCCCTGAGTCGAGGCCTCCACTAGAGCCACCAGATCCATGTGGTGTAACCCTCAGGCGTATCAGCGCGCCGTTTTGAGTTCACATACCCATGGTAAGCAGGGGCGAAGGGGATTTCCCGACCCTTGAGAGGATTCCTGAAGCATTCCGGGGTTCACATTCCCACGGTAATGTGGAGTCTGATCTCGGGAGTCCCCTTTCTTCCCCTCCACTTGTTGGGGCTGGTGTACTTATCCCTTCTTCAGAGGGTAGTAAAATACCCATCAGAAGGAAGTCCCCATGCACTTCCGTACTTCCCCCAGGAACAAGAGAGGTGATAGGAATAGGAACACCTCTTTCCCTCTCCCATTGCACTTTGTCACCAAGGGCGTTAATCTCAGAGTAAGCCCCGACCTTATGGGCCGCTCCATGCATAAGCCCCACTCCACTTCCCACGGACGCACCATTCGTGATGTGATCATCGGGTCTCTGCCGCCTCTTGTTTCTCACACCGAGCATGACTCACGTGGGATTAGAGTAAGAATCGACCATGACATCCTCTTACGGGCTGCTTCAGAGCGTAATCCCCACTCATACGAACTACAAGTACTTCGATTCCCCACCATAGGGATATTTAGTAAGCCTCCAAGAGGTTCAAGCCCGATCACCATCAGACCCTTGGGTCCACCTTCATGTCAGTTCTCTGACACCCCAATACGAACTACGTGGACTTTAATCCATGTCTCCTTGGCAGGGTACATAGGAATCCTCCCTGAGGATCAATCCCAACAACCGAATGATCCGACTATCTTCACGTCGATTCACCGCACCAACCCTAGTGCCGCCGCAATGAGTCCAGACTCCTCGGGGTCATTAATCCAATGAGGGATGAGAAACCTTGGACATAAATGATTCTGAACCCCTACGACCAGCCGACCATTGACAATCAGGATAAATCTATGGATACTGTGCTTGGCTATAAACCAATGATTCGCGAACATATGAATATGACTTAAATCTATAAGAGAGTCCCAAAACTGGCAATAATTCTCCCCAAAATGGTGCGATGAGCCCAAATTCCCATCCTCTCAACCAATGTGATTTCATAAGCGTCGGTTGTCAAACCACCCAGCAAATTCCTGCCTTTGGAAATCAGGTCCATGTATTACTGGATATAAAACTGTTGGGCATTTCAAGGTGGAAAATGGTGCACTCGATATGAGTGATTAAGTACAACCCACCCTTCTCTAATCAACCGTCGGGTAGGGCACGTTTCTTCCCCATGACCCCATCATGCACCGTGAGACACATATAAATATATATAAACTCTGATCCATTATCACATTTACTATTCCAAATGAGATAGTTAGGAAGAGAGACTAATCAGCCATTTATTTCACATACTACAATGATGTTAGGTAAATAACCAAAAATAAAAAACATATAGAAATCTGCAAGGTTTCATAACTTGGGAGGTGGTATGTATGAAATAATAATAAAATAAAAGGGGTTATAGTATATCACACAACCCAATTCCTAAGGTTCTATCGTTAAACAACAATATAACAACCCATACGAACAAACTCTTTATCAACAACCCTCTCAATAAACACCCAAATCCACTAGATTAATTTTCTTCATCATTATAATGCATACCATCCATATATATCATCATAAAATAGTGAAAAAATTATATTAAACTTCCTATTTTATTCATTATTATCAAATTTGGCATATCGACCATTTTATCATTCATTTATTTCTATTTATCAATTTACCAATTCATTTCAATTCTAATTCAATCACCACAATCCAATACACACCAATTTTTATTAACTAATTTTATACAATTCCCATTTCACTTCCAACCAATTACTTTAGTATTCAATTTATTCCATACCATGGAATTATACTGACACAACAAAAAAATTAGAAACTAATAAAAAATAAACTATAAACACCAAATCCATAAGATATAATAAATCTCATGTCAGTAAAAAAATTATAGTAGTAAATAATAGTCATTAATAAAATTAAACATGGTTCCTCATTGTATAATTACTCATTTACATAAATTAAGACAAAACATATTTTAATGTTATATTTTTAATCTTGAATTACATTATTTATTTCATTTACTCATGATAAAAATTCTAAAGACAACAAGAAATTAAAAAAACAAGTGTACAAAAACAACAAAAATAGATTTTTCTTCTCAATAACTTAACAAATTAAAGAAATGATGAAAAAAATACATACAAATATAGTATACTAGAACTCAATATCTACAGTAATTTATTCATGTATAGTTCATTAATTATTTTGTCTAATTCTATCCACTCATCCATTTAATGATAAACAAAGATAAATAAATTATTTATTTAGTAAAATAATGATAAATTATGGATTGCCTATCTCAACAAAATTATTATGTAATAGAATAAAAAACAAGGATATAATATGATTCATCACCACCAAACTCAGAAAGATACACCAAAAGCCAAAAATAGTTAAAAACATCATTAAAAATTCAATAATTAAATAATGCAAATAAATTAATCCCACTTTTATAAAAATTTAGAATAAGAGAATCTGGAAGTAGAGTATAAAAGTGATAGAATTAGATCCTATATCATAAAATCCCCAAAATTCCATGATAAGTATCAATATCTACCAAACAATTTGTGTGGGGTATGAAAGATGATCTAAATAATGCCTAGCATCTGTAGGGACTTCAAATAATTGGAAAAAACACAAAGGTAAACATGGTGTAACGACCCAATCTTTTTGAGTAGTATATTAACTTACTCTTATTTATTTAATAAGATGTTAATAGTTAATGCAGAAAGAGGAGTCGATGGCTTCATCCAGTAGACTCAACCCTTATGAAGCCCAATTATCAGAGCTTGGGAAGGAGGTAGCATCTGTGGGCTTCGCTTTGGACCAAGCCCAATCCGAACTCCAGCGTGTCAAGCTTGAACGAAAACGCTTGCAGGAGAAGTTCAAGTTAGTGGAGATTGCTACTAGGGCAATGTTATCTGAGACTCCCTCAGATTCTATCACCATAGCACACCTTACACTTAGGTCTTATGCCAGTGTTATAAGGGGCTATGTGATGAGACCCTAGTTTCCTTGTGTAATCCTTTCGGATGAATAAATTGAGATTTCTTCCTTTAGTGATGTTT
Source organism: Viscum album (assembly GCA_963277665.1). Lineage (NCBI taxonomy): Eukaryota > Viridiplantae > Streptophyta > Magnoliopsida > Santalales > Viscaceae > Viscum > Viscum album. The sequence goes on along the minus strand of OY728146.1, from coordinate 785,922,659 downwards.
GTGAAATTTCAAATGTCTAGATAATTTTAGAATGTATTTTATTGATGAATTTTGAAAAAGGGATATTTTGAAATATTTATGTAAACCCTAAATAACTAATGATGTGTAATGATTTTCAAAAAATGGTCTTCTACAAAAGTGTTCATTAAGGAATTTGGAGTCTAATAAGATCAACTTAATTTTTGATGAATAGTAAATTATGAATAGTGATTTTACGCTTAGGATTAGTAATATGACCAAATGGATTAGTAATTTCACTCAAAGAAAATTTTAATATAATTTAGACAGCTAGATTAAGTAATGAGATTCAATAAAATGGTTAAATAACGGTTTCATAAATTATTATTCAAGTATTAGTTTTTTCGAATGAATAGTGTTTTTATTTAAAAATTAAATTAAAAATATTTAGAAAATTATTTTTATAAAATGGATTTCATTTTTGAAATCAGAGCATTGATATTTGGTTAAGGTGAAATTTTGGGATTATTCTGAGAAAGTTGAATTTTTCAGTGAATAGTAAAAATACCGTTTTAGGGTTTCGGTATGTTTAACGACATCATAATGATGTCATGATGATGTCATGAGATCTTTTGAGGTTTCGCCGGCCAAGGGTGATGAATTATTGTTTTGGGGGCCCCATGTGGCCTAACTCCATGATAAATGCCAAGGGAGAGCCCATGTGTTTGAGAAAAGCACATGTGAGGTGTCCTTTGGCCATTAATGCTTTGTCCCCTCACTTTCCCTATAAATACCCACCCTTTCCTCCTTTATTTTTCACTCCCAAATCTCCCCCAACGAAGTTCTGGTCTTCTTACCTTCCAAGGAGTCCTCCCAAGGTTTCCCCAAGCCCTCAAGGTCCAATCCTTTGAGTTTCAAGAGTCACGTTTTAAGGTAAGGGATCCGACCCCTCTTTCTTTTCATGAAATCTCTTTTATGTCATTCCTATTATGCTCCATGTTTTTATGTGAGAGGATGTTATTTTATATTCCTCTTACTTCCCTTTCATGTTTATATGATGAGAGATCCCCTCTTACTCTCATCATTTCGTTTTATGAAAGTTTAAGTGACACCGTTAGGCTGCCGAATTTTTAAGGGATTCTTTCACCCTTCTCATTTTTCAAGTTCAATTTTCATGTCAAGTCTTTCAAGTTCCTTTTTATTATGTTGGGGTATGATCTCTATATCAATCATACTGATCTCTTATGATCATATGATGAGGGACCTTTTTTGATCTTGTCAAATCATTTTCTTTTGAAGTTAAGTGACGCCGTAAGGCTGCCGAATTTTCATAAGAGAAATCTAATCTTTTTCCTTCCATGTTTTTCATTTCAAATGGTATGTCCCTAAAATTTCGTTACCATGTCCATATGTCCTTCTTATTCTTTCACCCTACTGTTTTATGGATCATTTATGAGTGGGTGACCCATGTCCCCTCTCATTTCAATGTTTTCTAAAACCCCGAAACTTAGCCGTTATGCTGCAGAATTTCCGCCTCAAAATGCCTCTCTCTCTTTTCTGAAAAATTATTTTATGTTATAAAGTTAATACTCAAAGCTCTTATTTATACAAGGGTATTCACATATATATCAAAATGTTCCATTATAAATTCTGGGATTTACATACATGAGACCCGCTTTCCCTTTCCGTGGGTTTAAAGTGACGTAAAGATCATGTCTTTAAAGCAGTTTTTAAAACGTTATGATTATGAAATGAAACCCATTTATCTTATGCTATGTGGGTTATTTATGAAATTTTTTATGATGATATATGTGGCTCACATGATAATAAAGGCAAATTTAAGGGTGCGCCCTGATAGCGCTCCAATGCATTGGGTAATGATGTAACCACTAGAGATTACAATTTTCACGATACCTTGGTGAATAACCTTGGTAATTTTCAAATGACACCTTGGGGATGGACCTTGGTGATATGTTCATGATTGTCTATGTTAAATGATGTAGCCACATCTTCAAGTTATGAAAAATGTTATTTTTATTATGAAATGCCTCACGATTTCTTTCTCATGCCTTAAAGTTCTTTTAATGTCCTTATTGAAGTATCTCATGTTCACATGTAAAATGTTCCTCTTGTTTCCCTTACTGGGCCTTCTGCTCACCCTTTCTTTTGATGTATGTCCCCAGGTTATGAGATGCAGAAATGAACCTAGAATGAACATAAGGAGACGCCTTGCAAGTGTTTAAGAAGAATGTTTTATGTTTTTTTTATGTATTATGATCCTTGTTTCCAAGACACTAAACCTTAATGATCCTCAGATTTGTGTAATGTAATGAAAGTTTTTGTTATAAAATGGCGGGATGCTATAGTTGGTATCAAAGGATGGTTTAGTTATTTGTGGAAATTAGGATATAAAAACTTTAGGAAGAACCCTATAGAAAAGTTTAAATATAGGAAAACTTCCTGGTATTTTGGTAAGTATTGAGTAAGTGGTCTATCAAACAAATACATCCCTGTCTGGATACGAGCAGGTAGAGGCGGCTCTGGCACAGATGTACATAGGGGTAAAACCCGAAAACACCGCTTTGAGCTAGACTCGAACGGGAACTGGTGCACGATAACGGGCCTTGCTGCACTCTTGGTTACGACACTCCCGGGGGATATGTTTGGTTAATCACATGCTTTTTATGAATCATTATGAAGGAATTATAGAGAAGTATAATTGTCTAAGCATGAAGTCTTAGTTAAAAGATTCATAAATGAAATAAGTTTCTCACTAAGGTTTTATTCTTTTAGAAAATGGCGGGCAATAGGAGAAACCGTGCCGCTGGTGACCGCAATGCACCATGTGCTGACGGCCCTCCGATGGAAGCCGGAATGGAAACATTCATGCGGATGATGAACCAACTAACTCAAGTTATGAGTAATAACTTGAATCAAGATGAGAGGCTGACCTCACCACGAAGGGAACAACTTTTTGTTGAGTCCTTCATGCGTCAACGACCGCCAACATTCAGTGGATCTACTGACCCATTGGTTGCGGAACAATGGATAAGCTCCATTGAAAAGATCTTTTCTGTACTTCATTGTTCGGAACAAGAAAAAGTCACCCTTGCTGTTTACCGCCTAGAGGGAGAAGCAGATCAGTGGTGGTCACTGATCAAAAACACGAAGCCACGAGGAGAGATGGAAGATATGGAGTGGGAAGAATTTCGGGGAATTTTCTTTAACAAGTATTTCCCTCGTTCCATGAGAACGAAAATGGAGAAAGAGTTTCTCGAGCTGAAGCAGAAGGAGAACGAATCTATCGGAAGCTATGAGATGAACTTCACAAGGCTTTCCCATTATACCTCAAGCTTTGTCATGGACCCTAATGGGAAGGTTGATAGATTCTTTGGCGGACTACGACCACATCTGCGGAAGAATCTAGCCAACAGGGACTACGATAGCTATGAAGAAATAGTTCGAAGTGCTATGAAAGTTGAACTAGAGTTTGGAGAGACACAGTGGTCTCACAAATCTAATGAGAAGAAGAGAACTCTAGAACCAAGCCTGGGAAGAAGTTTTGATCAGGAAAGAGGTGGAAAGCATATGCAACATGCCACATGCAATAAATGTGGGAAGAAGCATCCGGGGAACTGCTTGATCGGAAGTGGCAAGTGCTATAGGTGTGGAAAAGAAGGCCATATTTCTCGGAATTGTCGTGGTGATGTGAAGCCTCAACTTCCCAACACTAACGACAGAGGAAAGATGGTTCTGGCCCTACCCGAAGTCACATGCTTCAAGTGTGGACAACTTGGGCACTTTGCTAATCAATGTCCAAATCCGAGGGCGGTGGAGGGGAATCACCATCAACCTCAGCAGAGGCCAAGGGAGCAAGGTCGTGCTTTCGCTATCACAGCAACTGAAGTTGAAGTTCCGAACGATGTGGTAGCAGGTACTCTTGTTGTCCTCTCAAAACTAGCAAGTGCTTTATTTGATTCTGGTTCTACGCATTCCTTTATTTCTTCCAAGTTTGCAAAGAATATAGAATCAATCCCCAAATTGCTTGAGGTAGAGTTGTCAGTCAAGACTCCAAGTGGGATTATCCATGCATCAACAGTGTTTAGAGACTCTAGTGTTTACTTTGGTGAGCACAATCTTATCGCAAATCTAGTAGTCATCCCCATGATGGAATTCGACGTTATACTAGGGATGGACTGGCTCTCAAAGTATAATGCTAAGATCAAATGCAGAAGTAAGGAAATCTCAGTAGTCTTGAATGAACAACCTACAGTTATCTTCCGAGGAGAGATATCCCGAACTGATCCCTATCTAGAAGCACCTCCTATAGCTTTATTTATGGAGTTAATCGGTGATGAGGAAGAAGGGAAGGGGAGCATACAAATTGAAGATGTTCCGATTGTTTAGGAATACATGGATGTATTTCCTGAGGAGTTACCTGGACCTCCCCTAGAAAGAGAGGTAGAGTTCTCCATTGAACTCGTACCTGGGTCTCAACCGATATCAAAGACTCCGTATAGAATGGCAAATGTGGAGCTAGAGGAGCTAAAGAAACAACTCCAAGACTTGTTGGAGAAGGGGTTTATCCGACCGAGTGTGTCTCCTTGGGGAGCACCAGTTCTCTTTGTCAAGAAGAAGGATGGATCAATGCGGCTATGCATTGATTATAGAGAACTGAACGGGATCACAGTGAAGAACAGATACCCTCTTCCAAGAATTGATGATTTATTTGACCAACTTCGTGGGGCTCAATTCTTTTCTAAGATTGACCTTCGATCTGGTTATCATCAACTGAGGGTGAAGAAGGAAGATATTCCAAAGACTGCCTTCCGATCAAGATATGGGCATTATGAGTTTACTGTTATGCCCTTCGGCTTGACTAATGCTCCTGCTATTTTCAGGGATTTGATGAATATAGTCTTTAAGGACTACCTTGATAACTTTGTGGTAGTTTTTATTGATGATATTTTGATGTATTCAAAATGTCGGGAGGAGCATGAAGATCATCTGAGGGTTATTTTGAAAACTCTACGGAAGGAGAGGCTCTTTGGGAAGTTCAGCAAGTGTGAGTTTTGGTTACAACAAGTGGCTTTCTTGGGGCACATCGTAACCAATGAAGGAATCTCCATTGACCCTGCAAAGACAATGGTTGTGGAGGAGTGGCCTCAACCCACAAAAGTAACTGAGATTCGTAGTTTCCTTGGTTTAGCGGGATATTATAGGAGGTTTGTGAAAAACTTTTCACGGCTTTCTAATCCACTAACTAAGTTGACTCGAAAAGGGGTTAAGTTCATCTGGACAAAGGAATGCGAGGAAAGTTTCCAAGAGCTGAAGAAGAGATTGGTTACTGCACCGGTGTTAACACTACCCTCTATCGGAGAAGGATTCGTTATTTTTAGCGATGCATCTCTGAAAGGGCTTGGGTGCGTCCTCATGCAAAATGAAAAAGTAATTGCTTATGCATCTCGACAGTTGAAGATTCATGAGCAGAATTATCCTACGCATGATCTAGAGCTGGCGGCAGTTGTTTTTGCTCTAAAGATATGGAGGCACTATCTTTATGGGGAGAAATGTGATATATACACTGACCACCAAAGTCTAAAGTATATTTTCACTCAGAAAGAATTGAACATGAGACAAAGGAGATGGTTGGAGCTTATTAAAGACTATGATTGTTCAATTCATTATCACCCTGGAAGAGCAAACAAAGTCGCGGATGCGTTAAGCAGGAAAGATCCAGTTGTTCTGGCAACAATGAGGATCCTGGGAGATCCCTTGATTAAAGATCTAGTAAAACTGGACATGGGAATTATAAGGAAAGGGACATCATCAACCCTATCCCAAATGATTTCTCAACCTTCATTACTAGAGAAGATCAAGAAGGCTCAAAAAGAAGATCCCTTACTGCAGGAGAAGTTCGAGGCTGTAAAGGATGGGAAGTTCCCTGATTTCAATATTGATCAAGAAGGTGTATTGAAATTTCGTACAAGACTATGTGTTCCATCTATTCCGGAGATAAAGAAAGAACTGATGGATGAAGCTCATAGCTCTACTTTCTCTATACATCCGGGAAGCACTAAGATGTATAGAGACCTTCGTGATCATTATTGGTGGGATAACATGAAGAGGGAGATTGCCGATTACACTACAAGGTGCCTGGTGTGTCAGCAAGTAAAGGCAGAAAGACAACTTCCTAAGGGGGTATTACAACCGCTACCCATACCAGTATGGAAGTGGGATAATATCACCATGGACTTTGTAACTGGTCTCCCGAAAACATCCAAAGGAAACAATGCGATATGGGTTATTGTGGACCGTCTCACCAAGACAGCCCATTTTATCTCTATTCGGGAAGATTTCTCTCTAGATCAGCTTGCCAAGATATACGTGAAGGAAGTGGTAAGGCTGCATGGGGTACCACTATCAATCGTATCTGATCGTGACCCAAGATTCACATCAAAATTCTGGAGAAGTCTTCAGCATGCTCTGAATACTGAATTGAATTTTAGTACGGCCTATCATCCTCAAACTGATGGCCAATCTGAAAGGACTATTCAGACACTCGAAGACATGTTGAGATTATGCTCAATGGAGTTTAAGGGTGGATGGGATCAACACCTCCCATTAGTGGAGTTCTCCTATAACAACAGCTTCCATGCGAGTATTCAGATGGCACCCTATGAAGCTCTATATGGAAAGCGGTGTATAACTCCTACTTGTTGGGATGAAACTGGTGAGAGGAAGCTTCTTGGGCCTGATCTTGTGCAAGAGATGACAGAGCAGGTTCATGCCATCCAACAACACATAAAGGATGCTCAGAGTCGGCAGAAGAGCTATGCTGACAATCGTCGAAGGGACTTGGAGTTTGGTGTTGGTGACAAAGTCTTCCTTCGAATTTCTCCATGGAAGAGAGTCATGCGGTTTGGGAAGAAAGGGAAGCTCAGCCCTAGGTACATTGGCCCCTATGAAATCCTTGATCGCATAGGAGCAGTGGCCTATCGTCTAGCACTTCCACCGAACCTAGCTCAAGTTCATGATGTCTTCCATGTATCTCTCTTGAGGAAGTACATACCCGACCCTTCGCATGTACTGAACCCAGAGGTGGTACAACTTGAACATGACCTCTCTTATGAGGAGCAGCCAGTGGAGATCTTGGACCGTAGAGACAAGGTCCTACGAAACAAGACTACCCACCTTGTGAAAGTGTTGTGGAGGAATCATAAATATGAAGAAGCGACTTGGGATCCTGAGGAAACGATGAAGCAAAAGTACCCTCACCTTTTCAACTAGGCCTCAAGTATAAATTTCGGGGACGAAATTTCTTAAGGGGGGAAGAATGTAACGGCCCAATCTTTTTGAGTAGTATATTAACTTACTCTTATTTATTTAATAAGATGTTAATGGTTAATGCAGAAAGAGGAGTCGATGGCTTCATCCAGTAGACTCAACCCTTATGAAGCCCACTTATCAGAGCTTGGGAAGGAGGTAGCATCTGTGGGCTTCGCTTTGGACCAAGCCCAATCCGAGCTCCAGCGTGTCAAGCTTGAACGAAAACGCTTGCAGGAGAAGTTCAAGTTAGTGGAGATTGCTACTAGGGCAATGTTATCTGAGACTCCCTCAGATTCTATCACCATAGCACACCTTACACTTAGGTCTTATGCCAGTGTTATAAGGGGCTATGTGATGAGACCCTAGTTTCCTTGTGTAATCCTTTCGGATGAATAAATTGAGATTTCTTCCTTTAGTGATGTTTGTGAAATTTCAAATGTCTAGATAATTTTAGAATGTATTTTATTGATGAATTTTGAAAAAGGGATATTTTGAAATATTTATGTAAACCCTAAATAACTAATGATGTGTAATGATTTTCAAAAAATGGTCTTCTACAAAAGTGTTCATTAAGGAATTTGGAGTCTAATAAGATCAACTTAATTTTTGATGAATAGTAAATTATGAATAGTGATTTTACGCTTAGGATTAGTAATATGACCAAATGGATTAATAATTTCACTCAAAGAAAATTTTAATATAATTTAGACACCTAGATTAAGTAATGAGATTCAATAAAATGGTTAAATAACGGTTTCATAAATTATTATTCAAGTATTAGTTTTTTCGAATGAATAGTGTTTTTATTTAAAAATTAAATTAAAAATATTTAGAAAATTATTTTTAGAAAATGGATTTCATTTTTGAAATCAGAGCATTGATATTTGGTTAAGGTGAAATTTTGGGATTATTCTGAGAAAGTTGAATTTTTCAGTGAATAGTAAAAATACCGTTTTAGGGTTTCGGTATGTTTAATGACATCATAATGATGTCATGATGCTTTAATGAGATATTTTGAGGGTTGGCCGGCCAAGGGTGATGAATTATTGTTTTGGGGGCCCCATGTGGCCTAACTCCATGATAAATGCCAAGGGAGAGCCCATGGGTTTGAGAAAAGCACATGTGAGGTGTCCTTTGGCTATTAATGCTTTGTCCCCTCACTTTCCCTATAAATACCCACCCTTTCCTCCTTTATTTTTCACTCCCAACTCTCCCCCAACGAAGTTCTGGTCTTCTTACCTTCCAAGGAGTCCTCCCAAGGTTCCCCCAAGCCCTCAAGGTCCAGTCCTTTGAGTTTCAAGAGTCACGTTTTAAGGTAAGGGATCCGACCCCTCTCTTTCTTTTCATGAAATCTCTTTTATGTCATTCCTATTATTCTCCATGTTTTTATGTGAGAGGATGTTCTTTTATATTCCTCTTACTGCCCTTTCATGTTTATATGATGAGAGATCCCCTCTTACTCTCATCATTTCGTTTTATGAAAGTTTAAGTGACGCCGTTAGGCTGCCGAATTTTTAAGGGATTCTTTCACCCTTCTCATTTTTCAAGTTCAATTTTCATGTCAAGTCTTTCAAGTTCCTTTTTATTATGTTGGGGTATGATCTCTATATCAATCATACTGATCTCTTATGATCATATGATGAGGGACCCTTTTTGATCTTGTCAAATCATTTTCTTTTGATGTTAAGTGACGCCGTAAGGCTGCCGAATTTTCATAAGAGAAATCTAATCTTTTTCCTTCCATGTTTTTCATTTCAAATGGTATGTCCCTAAAATTTCGTTACCATGTCCATATGTCCTTCTTATTCTTTCACCCTACTGTTTTATGGATCATTTATGAGTGGGTGACCCATGTCCCCTCTCATTTAAATGTTTTCTAAAACCCCGAAACTTAGCCGTTATGCTGCAGAATTTCCGCCTCAAAATGACTCTCTCTCTTTTCTCAAAAATTATTTTATGTTATAAAGTGAATACTCAAAGCTCTTATTTATACAAGGGTATTCACATATATATCAAAATGTTCCATTTTAAATTCTGGGATTTACATACATGAGACCCGCTTTCCCTTTCCGTGGGTTTAAAGTGACGTAAAGATCATGTCTTTAAAGCAGTTTTTAAAACGTTATGATTATGAAATGAAACCCATTTATCTTATGCTATGTGGGTTATTTATGAAATGTTTGATGATGATATATGTGGCTCACATGATAATAAAGGCAAATTTAAGGGTGCGCCCTGATAGCACTCCAATGCATTGGGTAATGATGTAACCACTAGAGATTACAATTTTCACGATACCTTGGTGAATAACCTTGGTAATTTTCAAATGACACCTTGGGGATGGACCTTGGTGATATGTTCATGATTGTCTATGTTAAATGATTTAGCCACATCTTCAAGTTATGAAAAATGTTATTTTTATTATGAAATGCCTCACGATTTCTTTCTCATGCCTTAAAGTTCTTTTCATGTCCTTATTGAAGTATCTCATGTTCACATGTAAAATGTTCCTCTTGTTTCCCTTACTGGGCCTTCTGCTCACCCTTTCTTTTGATGTATGTCCCCAGGTTATGAGATGCAGTAATGAACCTAGAATGAACATAAGGAGACTCCTTGCAAGTGTTTAAGAAGAATGTTTTGTGTTTTTTTTGTATTATGATCCTTGTTTCCAAGACACTAAACCTTAACGATCCTCAGATTTGTGTAATGTAATGAAAGTTTTTGTTATAAAATGGCAGGATTCTATACATGGATTTATCTTTAAACAAAAAGGACAAAATATCACGGTGTAACCATCATGGCCATAAAAGAATAGTGATCTAATATGAAATTCATTGTGTAATACTCCCTAAATCATAGGTAATCAAACCATTTAAATTCAATATAACCAATGAATGTCAGAGTGCTACCAAGAAGGTTAGGCCTCAAATATTGAATCTACATAGATCATAGTGTAAAAATAAGCCTCAACTTCAATGATAATAACCCCAAACATAGAATCATAAAAGAAAATTCTTAATGGAAAAATTCAGAACACCAAATTAGGATAGAATCCTCATAAACATTACCATATACATCTTATGAAGCTCTATATACTTTAAATGAATATATGTACTGTGTGGTGTAGGTGAGGTACCAGTATAGTATTATTTTCCAAAATGACAACATGGATATTTCAATTGGAATGAATTTATAATCATATAAATTAATCTTACATTTTTTATCTCTATTATTTAGAGGCATTTCAATTTGATATATCCAATCATGATGATGTGACATTGTAGAAATAAATAATGCTCATGAAGGATAACAAGAATCAATTTTTAATTTTTTTAAATTTCGTTATGTATATATTAATTCTCATTCCCCTTATGAGTGTTAATGTTATATCCATTTTTTATAATTCTTCATTCATAACATGGATAATTCAAATAATTATTTCAAGATATTCCACCCTTATAGAATTTGGATTTTAACTCAAATACATATTTTTTATGAGTAATATATTCATCCCTTAAATTTTTTTCAGATATTTAAAACACATGATATTTGAAGATTGGATGTGAATTAAAATATTTTATGTTATAATTTTTTGATTTCACATTTTGAATTCATTAATTAGTTTGTCTAATGATGAATATTATCATGTATTTCTTTATTAATATAGTATAGTAGTGTTTTATAGATTATGTTGTATAGTTTTTTATAGGTACTCACTATAGGTGTTGTTGTTTTAAGCCAAGGTGGTGGTGCTGATAGATGTAATGGATAGACTACTATATAAAAATAGTTTTTAAAACATTGGTATAATTTAATGGAAGATAGTTTATAACAGTGGTTTCCAAACCGTTGTAATAGTGTACATAAATGTAACCAATACAGATGGTTTATTGAAAACTATTGGAATACACCTATATCTACATGAAAATAAAAAATGGTTTGGAGAAACATTTTTATAGGATATAAAATTTATTTTCAAATACCATACAAAAATTTCAAAACTTTTGGTATATCCTTTTTTGGAAGTAGAGTTCTTTTATGGAATTATCCGGGTCTATGGAAATCATAGAATTAAATTCTAATAGTTCATACTTTTCATTGATATAATTATTTTATAAAATTTCCAAATCACCGAAAAAATAATTATAAAAATATATATGACAACATTATTATAACCATTACTATTGAATTCTCCATTCATCAATTAAATATTTTTTTTGTAATGTGTCACATATTCATTTACCTCTTTCACAAGATATGTGAGATGAATTATATTTCATAATTTCAAATATATTGAATTGTTTATTTATATAACATATTCTTTTAGATGTATTTTTATCATTATCATTATTGAAATTACTATATATATATATGATTACTTAAACATTAACATTAATTGGATAACATTAAATTTGAGAGTGTAAGTCCTCAACAAATCTAATGAGTTCATTCTCCTCATTAACCCAATTCCATGATCCTAATTATTAAAACTAATACTTATAATATATTTTATTGATGAAATTTTATAACCATGATCTGGTTCGTATTATGGTTGATCCTTATTAGTCAATGAAATAGTTTTTTGATTCAGTACTTTTTTCATTATTCATTCACTAGAATTTGTTTGGAATGTTTCATATTAGAATCTATATAAGTAACTTCTATTTTATACAGATGATGATTAAAAAAATATATTTAAATAGAAAGTCGATGTAAGATAAAAACAACTAGAGTTATAAAATACAATTAATTATAGGTAGAATAGGTTTGAAATGAATCTAGTTATTGATATAAGTTGATTGGGAATGGGTAGTGATTGGGGTGTGGGGGTGAAGTAATGACTAAATAATTTTAAAAAGTGTTACCTAATTTGAATACTAACAAATATTATAATTTGTCCTATTCCCTCATTAAGATATGTATATATTATAATATCCATCCATCTCATAGATCAGAATTAAATTTTATAGGACATAAGAAAAATATCTGAAGTGTTTTTAAAAGATTTATTCAAAGCAGTCCTACTCCTTCTTGTGTATAGATTTATTGAGTACACATATTTTATATAACATTAATAAAATTAGTCTAAAAGTGTATTGTATAGGGTAGAAAAGGGATATGGTGGTATCTTACATCACTCTATGGAATCCATCATCAACTTCACTAATTTATTTTATCCAACAATATTCATCTCAAACTAGAATATGGTTGTTTATACTCTTGCCACCTGATATTGTAGGGTCCAACCATGAATTAGTTAACATATCTTTAACTAATATGTTATGATTATCATTTTTCATAAAATATTGATTTTTTCCTTACCACAACATCTTAATTATCTATAGATAGTTATATCTTCATGTATCATGTTGTATTCTTACTCATTGATTCTTAATAAACACCATCTATACTCTCTAAATTATATCTTATTCCTTATCATCTTGATTTTATTTTATAATATAAGAATATAGCAGGCTCCCTATATTACATTTCATGAAAACAAAGGTGTACTTCTGTATATGTTGGTTTCTTCTATTGATTAATTAATCTTTTATCAGATGTAGTAGTATCAATTTATCTAATTATTTTTCAGAAAAATATATTTCTTCAGTGTGATGGAATTGTCAAAATGCTATATTCATTTTCACCTCCTCCTGTTCACAAACAGACACACACACACATATATATATATATATATTCAATTTGAATATTCTAAAAATATATTTAATATTATTTTAATAATATTTACATTATAAATATAAAATAATATGGATCTTTTAATTCTTCAATATCTATTGTTAGAATTCATTTAATTAGGAATCTCATTAATATCAAAGTCAAGGTCCATCTCCAACACTTAGTTTCTTTACTAACATGTAATAACATGAATATAAAACATATTTGTTCTCCACCAAATCCAATAATTTTAAATATCTTGAAATTATTCCCTATATGAATGTCTCCGTGAATTGTAAGGTATTATATCCCTTTTGTGGTGTTGCTAACTCCTATTCATCCTAACACATCACCACCTTTAGTTTGAAGTTATATTATTTAAAAGAATCACAATTACCTATAATATCATTTTGAATTTCAATCAATGATTGTTAAATCATGAGTTTCATCTAAAATTATTCATTTGATTCATCATAGTAAAATTTTATTGAGAATAATTAATTAGAATATTTACACTAGTTTCATCCCATTTATGTGATAAAATTTTATATTTATAAAGATCCCAATAGATACACCATCTGAAGTTCATATCAGTACCTAATGAAGTACCCCTAATCTAGATTAACCATTTATACTGTTTATAAGAGTCTTAAAAAATTCTATGTATAGTTAATTTGTTCTTTATGATGATTTTACCCCAGGAATATTCTTTGTACCATGTGATGAAAAATTCACACATATTTCATCATTTAATTCATATATTCTACAAAATCTATAAGGATAATAACACTTATTTATTTTTTTTTAAAATAATCGTAACCGAAAAAAGGGAAATACTTCTTTGTTGAATAAAAAAACTGTAGAAGTATAAAATAATGATTAATACAAATGTCCCATTTCTAAAAAAAAGAGAAAAGATCATCAGGTACATCGTTCAGCCATATTAGACCAGAAGTAGTAATTACATTATTAAGATGTCCACCAACTATTTAATTTTCCTTAAGATATGCATGTGTGAGGATATAGTTCATGGAAGAAATAGAGTCCATATAGTTTCTCCACCATGCAGTCAACTTCCATGATAAATGAATGATTTAATTTTTGATACATTGTATAATAGTATTGGAATAACATTAAAACAATAAGTTAAGTTACCATTATTACTTTAAAGTATCCACTACATTAATAATACAAAAAAATTCCACATCAAGTCAACTGCTTACTCTACAGGGACCATATAATCATCCCATCCCATCAAATATTTCATTTCTGAAAATGCCATCATATCCAGATAGAACGGGATTTTTTTCTTAAGGCTCCATATTTATTGAAATTGATATAGCCTAGAAGTATATGGATCCAAATTACTTATAAGTTTACATACAAGGATTACCTATTCTTATAATTTAAAAACACTTAATAATGGAAATATGATATATTGAGTTATTATAATAACCCTTTTGAGTATCATTTTCTTATTTGAAATCCATAATAATATTCACCAGATCCATCTAGAAGAAAAAAGAAACCCTCTTATGAAAAAATTTATTTCTTCTAGTCCAAAATGTGTGGAAGACATCAAAACTTTTCAAAAGAATAAGGATCAACATAGTCATGGAAAGAGGTAATCAAATACATGTAATAAGATGCTAATAAATGTAAGCTCTATAAATTATTCAAACCTCAAATAAAGATGACAATGTTTACCACAATTTAGGAGATATGACACAGTTAAAGAACATGTGGATGATATCCTCTCTGTGTTTTTTTAATAAGACACATATTGAGAAAATATTAATTCCAACTCACTTCAGAAAATAATTATTATGGATCTTTGAGTGCATCACCATCCATGGGAGGGAGAATATATAAATAATAATCTATCATTTTAATATCCACTTGGACAATATGGATATATTACCATGTTATCCCTCATGGTAGAACACCGTTGTGGATAGACTCCCATTTGAGTGTGGTTGCAAAAAACGTTTATCATCAAAATTAATGAAGATAGAGTTTTAAACTAGTTCTTTTACTTCAATAGAAAGTACTTGCAAGGAAATCTCATTTTTTACTTTGATCAACACATTTGGGTCAATATATGGATCAGAGGAGTTAAGTGTTTTTATATGAGGAATACCTATAAAATTTTCTAACAAAAAATTTACTAATGAGTTGGTGTTGTCCAGCTAGTGAGAATACACTAAAATTATGGAGAACTAATTCTTGAGGGCATGCCAAATAGATGAATCCATATAATGTAAATTCCATGTTTTGAGTTTATTTAAAAATTTGGATATCAGAAAAGAAAGAGCCTTTGAATTATTATTGATAATACTTAACAAGAATCTAGAATGAATATATTAATTGAATTTAATGATAATTTTAATATCATCCCACTATATTCAATTGGTTTACAAATGTTTTTCCATGATAGAGCCACAGTTATTCTATAAATAGTACTCCCACTTGTGAAATATTTTTTGATGGAAGTGATAATACTATTAAGGTTTATGATTCATCTTTCTTAATAATTTTTTTTGAAATTCATATATCGATAAAACAATTATGAAAGATATAATTCCTTATATAGATTTTGATAAAATATGAGATATTGGATTCAGTCGCTGTAATAACTTGATATTTTGGACTATTTAATTTTATACTATATTCAAAAGATTGTTTCACACACAAAAAAATAATAATAAAACCCCTTAATTATAATAACCAATAAATAATAAAATTACATAAATAATATAATAATTTAAATATGACAAGAAAAAAATCATTTAAAATAATTACAAAATATTTTTTTCATTTTTTTCAAAGAAATAATTGAAAAAATGTATTGTATTTTATCATTATAAATTAAGTTAATTTCTATTTAAATTTTATTATTGGAATTATTATTAATATTTAAATACTAACATATAAAAAATAATATATTTGTAAATTAATATGAAAAAATAATAAATCCATAGGATATTTGAAAATATAATTATTTTAATAAAATATGTTTTACATTATATATTGTATTCTTAATTGAAAGATAAAATTAATTTTTATTCATTTATTTTAAAAATATATATTGATTTTATTATTACACATGATAGTATTATCTTAAAAATATTTCTTATGATTTTTCTATAATAATTGATTTTTGGTTGACTTGTAAAAAAATAGATTTTTTAATACTCTATGTTTTAGGAAATTAGAAAAATTAAATAATGACTTAAAAGTAATCAAAATATACATTTTTAGAAATATATATTTATAATTTCATATCAATTAATTTAAATGACATTGTTTAATTAATAAATCAAAAATTTAACATATTGGAATTGTATATAATATTTTACTTTAAACACAATTTTTATTAAATTATATTAAAATTTTCATTTCATCACTTATAAAAAATTAATATAAAAAATGGAGTTCTAATTTATCATTATTATTTTCATATAATTTAATAATAAAATTTTCATAATTTTTTTTATAATTACTAGGATTAATGTTAATGACCATGATAATGGTGATGGGTTTATTTTAAAACAGTTGTTCAATTAATAAGGTTTTTTTTCTAATAAATTACAGAAAATATATTTTATATGATTTCACTGATATTATGTTTCCACATGTATAAAAATATTTTATCACTTCACTAAATAGTATATTTTTTAATATAAATTATTAACAATTAAAGGTGAAAATAACTTTTTCTATAAATATTTTTTTGTTATATTGGATGTTTTTATTTTAAATTTAAATTATCAATTTTTTAAAAATTAACATAGTCAAAATGGAGAATAATATTAGTATTATAATATTAAATATTTGATATAAGGTCTACCTAATATTTTTAATAATATATAAACTACATGGTGAAAAATAATGGACAACATTCAAACCAAAGTGGTAAAATATGAAAATCAAAAATTAAAAGGGTTGATATTTGTTTAAAACATTCTCTAAATTGTATATATGACGTTTTAAAAAGCATATGTAATCCCAATTTAAATTATTGATCTATATATGGATATATTTATCCTTCAATAACGTACTTCTATTATTAAACATTAATCGATGTTCAAAATTGTGTTATTCTATTCACATATAAAAGTTGATAACTTCCACCCAATCAACGTTACACATACCATTTGAATTTTATTTATATTCCTAAAAATATTCATCCACTTGACATAACATACATGGGGTAAATTTTTTATTCACCATATGTCATCCTACACCCTTCATTGATATGGTGACTTTCATGAAGAGATGAAAGCCTCAAATTGAGTGTTACTTAATATTTAACCTTTTATTCCTAATAATTGTCCTCCAATAATACTATAAACATGGTAATATAATAAGTTAGTATAAATAATATATTTCTGTTTTATTCTATTAATTAAATAAACATTACTTTTTTATTCCCATCCATATAGAAAAATAAAATAACATTGGATGTGTATTTTTATAGACAAATGCCTCCACGAATCTATGTTCTTTTCATTAATTCCCAAAAAAATAATGATTACATAAAAAATTTATGAAATATATATAAATGATATTTAGTAAACTATAAATATTATATAAATATAATATTTTTCTTTTCATAATTGATATTGACAAGAAATATGTATAGTATTCTTATTCAGCTAAAATGAACAAATAAGACACCCCTTCGTAATCTAAATAAATTTTTTTAAAAATATATAAGTGTATATATTTTATGAAAATATAATTATAATGAACAAAAAAACTAAAAAACCTATAAATTATATTGTTATTATAAAAAAACATTAACCAAGGTCAACATACAATAATTGGTACATTGAAATTCACAAAACCCCTTTAAATACAAAAATTAATGAAAAATAATATAATAATTAAATAGAATATGATAATAATTGGTTATCACTAAAAGAAATATTGATGAATAACTTTTCTAATAATTTATTCACTAAAGTAAATTTTTCTATTCATTAATTATCTTCATTAATAGAGTTTACGAAGAAAAAGGTATTTTTTGTATCAATTTTCACACCTTTATAAATATGTCTTATAATATATTATTCTTTGTTTGAAATTGTTTATCGACTAATAATTTAATATTTTGTTCCATGATTTAATTAAATTTAATGATGTAAATACCTATTCCATATTATTTCTCTCATGTGGGTTTTAATAAGAAATTTTAAAAGTTATAAGTGTATATCATTTCAATTTCTATTCTTCGAGATATGTTTGTATTATAGACCAAGTTTTGTTTATGTGGTGTATATGCTCCATAATTGAGTAATTATAGTGTCAAATATCACTAACTCATGGTATTATAAGTATAATTTCATTTTCAATATCATTTATGGGGATCTTATTTAAATGTTACTCGGTATATTATTTTTTTACTGAAAAAAATTCATTATACTTGAGTCAAAAAATAATAACATGAATTTCATTTTCAAAGAACATTTTATCAACCCAATTCATTTTCTATTTGGTATTTTAACATCTAATCTATGATAGTTACTTATTTTCATCCAAATCATCTACGTTAATGAAATTTAATATTAGATAATATATTATTGTTAGCAATAATAACTACCAATTTGTCCAATAGTTATTTTCATACACATCTATATTTTACATCCCACAACCGCCATCATATCATTTTGGTAACTATAATATTTATTATTTTATATGATCATCATAATTCACATTATTGATAATTTGAATGAAATTGGAATACCATTCTATGATGTTTGTTTTCAAAAATGGAATTTCAAAATATGTAAAAATGTTTTCCATTAATTCAAAATCAAATGTGCTATCTTTCATTCCATGTTATCTCTATTAATCCTTTATTTGATATTCATGAATCCATTAATGGAGATCGCAAAAAAATCAATGATTCAATATATATATATATACTTATTTTATATTTGTTTGAAAATTAATTTTCAAAAGAATGTTTGGAACACATCACTTATAATTTCACTATAAAAATAAGAGATGAAAAATTTATTTAATTTTTTTCAAAAAATAAAATTTTCAATAATTTTTAACATTAAATCCAATGAATTAGGGTAATCTAATGAAAATTATTTAATTCATTTATAATTACTTTTTTAAAATTATTATAATGGAAAAGGGTAATTTTAGTCATTATTTCCAATGTAAAATTCTACTATTGTTCTATATGTATTTTTAAATA
Source organism: Viscum album (assembly GCA_963277665.1). Taxonomy (NCBI): domain Eukaryota; kingdom Viridiplantae; phylum Streptophyta; class Magnoliopsida; order Santalales; family Viscaceae; genus Viscum; species Viscum album. Next base: position 785,903,482 of record OY728146.1, on the reverse strand, counting down.
TTTAAATTGATTTCATACCCATGTTTTAAAACATGATACATGTTAAATCACTATATGATATATGATATATCACTAAATTTTTCTTTCATAATCATATTTTGTTTATAAACACATCATTACATCTTATTCCTTTACTATATGTATACCTTATTTTTTATTCCATTTGTTTAATTTTGTTCACATAGTTTCCATTCATAGAATGATTAGTGGAATTATTGAGTAAAATGTATGACATTTAACTATATATTATAAATACCATATGATAAATTAACTTGATTCATGATTATTTTCCTATAATGCTACTCAATATATTTTTATATACATTTATTTTGTCAGGGACTATCATGTTACAATTAATGTTTTAATTTTGAATGTTTTATTTATTTGTTTCCATATGAAAAGTATTTAAAACAAACATTCATTCCACATGTTCTTTATGGTGAATTATATATTTCATATAATATAAATATGTGTGGTTTATGATATTCAATTTCTTATATGACCCGCCAATTAATTTTTTTAATTATATATATCACAATATAGTTTAGAATGGATATAATGATTTTGTTCACCCTTGTGTGGGAATAACGAGTGTAAACACATTTTCAGCCATGAATATAAATATTTTACTCACATAGGTTTGAGAGTAATGGTTTTTATTAAAATTAATATGGTTATATTTATTCAATTTAACCATATTCTTTTTAGGTTATCAAATATTTCTATATTTTGTTTCATTTTAAGGATATGTTTTATGACAGATTTATGGATCTTTTTTACAATATTGCTTTATTATATGTCGTATTGTACATTATTCTATTATTTATAATCTATTATTTGTATGGTATAAATTTTATTAAGTATCATAATTATTCAAAAATACACATCTTATAGTCAATTTGATCTTTGGGTGTTAGAGTTTATATTTACCCTTACTGGGCATATAATCTCACCCCATTTTTATGATCTCATTTCCATATGATATGAATAAATGTAATAGATATGAAATATCCTGATGATTATATTAGGTGTATAATTTGATTTATATATTGAAATATTTTTAAGAAAAAATCAGTAACTTATATATTGGAAAAAATGTTCATTTGTAAAAAAATGTTCATTTAAAAAAAATGTGTTTTATTGGTCAATGTTCAATCATAATTCTCTAAATCAAAAAATATAAAAGTCCTTGGTAAATTTTCATAAAAAAATATTTATATTATATCATTGAATTGAGATGTTCCAATCCATGGGCACTCATAGTTGTTATCAAAGTCAAATATTGATAAATTTAGTGGTTATGATGTTAGGTGAGGACAATTTATGGGTTAGAAAGTTATAGTTAGTCATAATTTCAATGGTATTGATAAGACATTAGGATAGTTGACATAATACAGAATAATATGTAATTAATAAAAACCATAGATAAATGTCTATATGATAGTTATAAAGTATATATATAATTATAGGACAACATCCTATAATATTTATAAAGTAGAGACGATGTGGATCACCTATCAATTACATCCCTATCAGGACAATAAATTTACTGGTAGACTTTGGAACAAATTTATATAGGAGGAGCAACTTGAAAAAGGTTGATTTTTTATTTGATTAATTGAAACCTTTGGATTGACATAGATTCCTAATTTTACACCTATTATAGCACTCATAGTGGATAAACAATAATGACTTCACAATATCTCTATTGAAACATTATAATATTTTATTGTACGATGTTAACTAATTAATATAGAAATTTAAATAGGAAAATGAGCATGAATAAACGTGGATTTAAAAAAGAGACTAATAAATGCATCTAAATGTGTCATAGGATAAAAATAAAGGTGTAATATCAAAAAGAATAATTATATAGATGTTTTCATATTCATAGATTGGATAACATCATGACCAATTTATGATTAGTATTCGGTTGAAACAGGATCAAAAAAATGAATCTAGGAAAATATTGTTCTTAGAAACCATTGCATATTATAAAAAAATAATAAAGAACACATAAATGGTTGAGAATAATTTATATAATTTATATTATGGAAAATATAAATTTCCTAATCTTACTTAATGTAGTGAGGCTGATATCCAAATAGATTTTAATTCTTGATACTATTAATTAATTATTTATAGAGTGATATTTTTTATGATATTATTTTTATATCTTAAATTTATTGATGATTATGTAAAACATCTAGGAATATTATTCAATATCTATTATTTAGATGTTTTGAAACATATAATAATTGATATGAAAAACATTAAAAATACTTTTATTTCAAGGTAATATTTTTGGGGGAAACTATTCAAGAACACATGATTCATTGATGATTAACACTATGGATTAATATATTCTTGGTGTTGAGGTAATATATGGTTGATTTGTTTTTATAAACATGAGTTAGATAGTATTGATATCCTAGTATTTTATTATTTTCATAAAGAAAAATTGAACCATAATATTTTTGGAGTTGTTTATCTAATTATTTGTATTATGTAATATATTGAATACAATGTGAATTTATGAAATTTTGGATTATACATTTTATTGTTAATGATAGGGTAACATTTTGGACTAATATAGGAATTATTTTTGGATTAATGTCTTGGATATTCAAATGACTTAGGGAAATGTATGTCATTGAAAATACATGATTATGTATATACATACTGGGGTATACAATTATATGAATGATTTGTGGTGGTTTTGTAAATACAAATATCATTATATTCCCAAATAGAGTAACATAAATTTTATACTAGAAGCTATATTACAAAAAATTAATATTTTATGAATACACTAAATTAATTTCATGGGTATGTAATAAATATTATTACAAAGAAACAATTGGTTGAAGGTTGTATAATTCAGTGACTTGGTTTGTTATATCTTTTAAAAAGATCCTATCATTAATATCCCGTGTCACCTTAAACAACAATCTAACATAATAACCATCTAAAACAGAACATTAAATATTATTCTTATTTCGGGATGAATGTAATCATTATTAAACATAAATATAATAACCAACTAAAATAATTACATATTTTTAATTTCCAGGCCTTTTAATGAACATTGTAAAAAGCATAATGTGTATTTCCATCATAAATTAAATTGATCAGAGTTAAATGTTTATTATAATAGTTAATATTTGTATTACAAAATTGTATTCAAATATTATATTATATATAAACTTATATGATATAAAATTTAGCATAAATGATGTTATAAAAGATAATTATTTTAATCGAAGTAGATTTTCATTATATATATTTTATTTAATTAAAATATAAAATAATTAATTCCACATTTTTAATTTTAAAAAATAAACATCATTTTTAGCTTAAAAATTTCAATATTATCTGACAATGAATTTTTTATATTTATTTAAAATAATAGATTTTTAAGTGGATTGTAAATAAAATAATAATTATTCTAATAACAAAAAATTCATGAAATTATCAAAATGAAAATATTTTATAAAATTACTTGAAACGATTTTTTTAAATAATTATATAAGTACAAATTAAAATAAATAATTTTATAACACTACAATTAATTTAATAAAACCCATTTCAATTTAATTGAAAAATTGAGCAATATTTTACTCTAAAACCAATCAAAGATACTTATATTAATTTTTTTATTACTAATAGAAACTAAATAATCAAAATTAGATATAATAATTTCTATATGCATGTTTAAATACCATATTACAATAAATTAAATTTTAATTATAAATATTTCATTTTTTTGAATAATTTTTATGACCATGATAATGGTTAAAGGTTTATTTTAAAATAATTGTATTATTAATCATGTGTAATTATTATGTAATAAATTAAAATAATTTTATTTTTATAATTCCTCTCACATGATTTTATCATAGTTATAAAAATATTTTTTTCACTCAATTAAGGAGGATACTCACAAATATTGGTCATACTCATCACATCATCACCACCACGAGGCTTCATGTACATAAAAAAATTAAAGCAACATCTCGAGGGACCATATCCTAGAATATCATCTATATATCAGTCTCCCGTTATAAGTACCCATATTTAACCTTATAATTATTCAACAAAATAAAAATTAGAGGAATTATCATACCTTTAACCACCATATAACATTAATAAATGATATATATATATATATATATATATATATATCTCTTCTTAAAAGGAATAGTGACATTATTCTCTATATTGTAAAAAATATTCACATTAGTGGGGTCAGGTACATACCTCCTTAATTAATAATTATATAATGTATTATAAATATATATAAATTTTAAAACTAGATAAATATAATTTGATATTTATCTATATTGACCAGTTATTGAAAAAATCTTGATATATCATGGAGCTAGTTTGAGATAGTTACCCATCAATCAAAGAACCAACCTTAAGGAAACATAGAGAAACACATATTTAACACATCATAATTCCAAGGGTCAACTTATATGGAAAATAAATACCTTTTATGTACTTTAGTAGATATACGAATCTTTTGGGTCATCATCATTTGTTTTGTCATCTCCAAAACAATATTACTCCAAGTCACATATGAATCACCATTATTTTCCCAACATTTAAGAGAACTATATAACTTTAAGTACACGTATTCATATAGATCTATATGAATTGATCAATAATTTATATTTTTTAATGATAATTACACCAAAGGCATGTGATTCTGTAATAATATAAAAATTTTATATATCTATGCAATGATATTGTCATTATGAATAAAAAAATTTCACTTTTAATGGTTCCCTATATGTGGATGGAAATTAGTACAATATTTCACATGAGAGACCAACATTCATTGTACACCTTTATAGAACTAATATGAAGACCTCAGATTCAAATTAAATTTTATTTTTTGTTATCAAGTGATTTTAGAAATTGTAATTTGAATATAGTATTTTAATCTCATTGACTAAAGAATATTCATTTCTTTGATGAAAGTTTATATTCATTGTTAGATAATATAAAATCACGAATATAACTTCTCTTTACACGGAAGGTAATTGAAGACCAGTAACAAAAACCATTACTACCACATATCATATTAATAATATAATTAAAATTGGTTGGAGAGTAACTATTATCCTTTGGTTCTCTACATTTACCATCTAAAAGTTATGTAATCTTATTAGATACCATGAATTGTCGTTTTTTATGGTAGGAACTCATATTTGATAATAAATTTAAAATATATATTAAATTGAACATGTTGAATATCACATTAAGAAGAATGATATTACACTATTAAAAAATCTCTCTTAATATTAGGGGTGGAAATCCATTCATCAAAATATTTGAAGAAAAAGTATTATAATACAAGTTATTAATGATATCCACACCATCAGTTATCTCTCATATTGTTATACCATTAATTTTGATATTATAGTATCTATTTTCAGTCCTATAATAAAGAATATAAGTTTTATGTGGTATATATATATCCCACTCCAATAATACAGAACACCAAATTCTCTCTCATCCATTAGTGATATATAATTTTTTTATCCTTTGACTATTACACCTTTTGAGTGTAAACATTTCCACTAATATCTTCAAAAACTAATTTTCCTTTTAGAGTTGCTTATTACATATTTAAATAATATGAGTAAATGTATTTCACTAAATGATATTCCAAAAAATTAATATATCATTAAGAAAATATTTATTTTTGGATCTTATATTCCATGAACACTAGAAATCATTTCTTATATATGTAGTGACTCCGGAACATCATAGAATGAATAACATTAGGTAATTAAAATTGATAAATAATATAATTTCTCTTATTAGTTATAATATGTCTAGAACCATATTTCACATCCTAATGATATTTCTTATGATTTAATCATATTACCATAGAACAAGAATCATGATATTAATCATATCTCTCACCTAGTTGTGGTAGTATGAAAACATGTTTCATGGTTAACCAATACATTATCTCTTTGAATGATTTTTAATGTTAGTAATACCAACTAATTTTAGTGAGTATGAAATAAATTAAGTGATATTTTTAGTTACAACATCTAATATGAAAATTTGTATTTGGAATATCCTATAGAATGACTAGAATTTGATGGTATCATGAGGAAATGTAGAATTTTTAACAGCAATTATTTCATTTTAATTAATCAAGAAGAAAATATATTTTGTGCAATGGATATTGGTTTTTAAGTATTACAAATTTTAACATCTAATAGTCTAAATATATACATATCCTTTTTCTAGTATTCATAAAAAAATAACTACTGAACCCCATGGAGAAGTACTTCTGTTAATGATCCCATTTGATTAATGGTATTAAAACAAAATAGATAATTCACTTAATTAGATAGTTCCATACGATCAGGATGAATATATAAGGACTTGGTTCATTGAAAAAATGTCAACTGTGAACTATAACTCTCACTAAGGGGGAAGTCCTACAAATTATTAGGAAACACATCATGTTAATAATCCACTGCTATAGGTAAATCATGAAAACCATTATACTAATATACTCCATATAAATTGAAATATATTTTAATAGGGATCCCACAGAGTTTTCCCTATTTAGGATCTATTAGCTCACCTAAAACACTAAATCTTTGTGGAGTGGATATTGAATAATTTCAGGTGGGGATAAATATACCCACCAATTATATAAGAATTTTCTGTCCTAAAATGATCCAAAAATTTTTTTCCCAAGGATGAAATTAATGGGGTATATATTCATAATCATAATTTCCTAGATATGAACATATATATATATATATATTCCACATAATCAAAGGATTAATAAATACTTTAAAACTCTATTCTCTTCCATAGGGTTGTGTCAAGACTGGTATATGTTTATTACACCTCTACATCAAGAAAAAATGACCCAAGATTTTCCATCATAAATACCATATCTTTTTAGATGATTATTAAATTAGTTTAAAAAATACAATAACAAGGAACACAATGGATTATTCTCATTATATAATAGGATTATAATATTTTTATTTAATGAAATATACTCTATATACCCATATATACTTTCAACTTTTGTACTCTTTATAAAAATTGCCTTTTGAAATAATTTTTTTATAACTAGGAGAGGATAATAATAAGAAAGGAGTGAGATCAAATGGTGAATAAGGGAAAACATTAGGAAATTATTTCCCATATCATATGAAATTATTATATATAAACAAGGGTATGATTTCATGAATACAAATTAGAAAGCTCAAATAAAATCATTCATAGAAAAAAACACAAGTCATGGAATGAAATAAAATCATTCGAAATTACATGGTTTATAAGAGTTTGAAATTATTATAATTCATGAAGCATAATCTCATATAATAAATGTATGGAACCAAAATAGTTATATAAATAATTTCAATTGATAAGGATAATTAAAGTACAATCCAATATAGTGGAGTAGGCCACATAACCTATTTCCCATTATTGATCATGACCATAGACCAATTTCCCATTATAGATCAATCCCAGTTAACTATTTGTAACATCCTGTTACTGATCTATCATGTACGTCTTTAACATCATCATGGTTTTCCTTTTATCTTTTTCTATAAGGGGACTAAAAGTAATTTGGAAGATACCAATAATGGTGAAGTCAAGGATTTTTTGGACTCTCATCTTTAACTAAAATTTTTGTAGGTTTTAGGAGGATTTCATGTTGTGTATGTAGTTTAAAAAATGTGTAATACATTCAATGTTGAAATCATGAAAGGATTCATACTCTGAAAGGTTACATGATGTGATGAAATTTTTCATATCATGTATTTTTTAAATAACAGAATTTAATATGTGTTGATGGGTTTTTCAGACTATGTTAGACATTGATGGTTACAGGTCATGTAACTAGGTTACATGCCATGTAACAGGCAATGTATAGTTATTAAAGCAGTTTTTTTTATTTTGTTTTGGTTCTTTCTCTAAACTCTCTTTCTATCGACTTATATAAATTCCCATGGAATTTCGGGAGACTCTTTTCATTCTAGAGCGATCATATTTATGTTCAAACTTTTTTGTGGTTGTAGTTCATATCTATGGGTAAGTGATTTTTCACATATCCATTATATTTGATTGTGGCATATCCATTTGGTTGGGTTATTATATCTATTGGTATAAGTTGGAGTTTCTCCATGAATTCTTCAAGATCAGTTGTATGATCTAAATCTAGTGGCATTTTATTTGTTGTCTATAGTGCGATAGAAGTTCCTTCTTGAGGTATACCAGTTTCATCCTTTCCACTGACCCCTTTTTTACAAAATTGGTTTAATCTTATGATATGGATTTGATTATAGGGACTTCATAGACATTTAGGGATTTTTTATTGGTGGAACCCACTATAGGTGTGTGTGACCCGAGTTTTGAGGTTGGCGGTTCCATCTCTATCTTATGTGGATGAAAATTATTATTCATGATTTATAAACAGGTTTATAAAATGAATTGGCATAATTGATTCGTGAGTGTTGAAAATAATTTTTAAATAAAAATTGTTTCCTCTTAATTTTTTATAAATTGAAAGAAAAAGTGTATTTTATAAATATTTAAATGGATTTGTGAAATGGTTTTGAAATGATTTTCAAAACATTGAGATATTTTTTAAAACGACCACATCGGTTACCTTGAGTACTAGGTGGAAGGTTCATCTTGATTCCATCATCCATTGTTGGGGTTCACCTTATGAGGTGTTCATCATGTCATATAGTATATATTTTCAGCTCTAGGTACATATATGATATTGGGGATTTGCTTTCTTTGGTTTCTCTTTGGTCATGGAGTGTAGATAACTGGCTTCAGGTACCACAACGGACAGTTCATAGTTTTTGGGTCTTAGTAGGCTGTTTTCTGACCTATTGTATTCCTTGGTATTATGATTATTATGATGCTATTATTGTTTTTTATTACTTGAATGCATATTTATTTTTTTCAAATATGATATGGAGAAATGTGCTGTGAAATTGATATCTCTATTTTTTGTTTTAGAACTATGATAAAAGGGAAATGAATAACATGTTTTTTTGTAAAACTACTTTACTTCATAAAATGACATATTTTATTCAAAATTAGAAAATAGGAATTTTAATACGGACACTTTCTATGGAAAATCTAGGTGTCATCATATTGAGCATATTAGCTCACACCTTGTCCACCTCTTTAGTGGTGCGTAGACCTTTATATGTCTTCTAATATATGGAATGTAATGGAACCATAGTGAGGTTGTGAGGTTTCATGTAAGATGATTTGGTCAGCTGGTGGTGAGATGGTGGGAGTTAATACACTCCATCACATTGGTTGGGATATTGGTTTTGGGCGTTTTTAGTTGGGCATGTCTCTTGGATTTTTGGTTTCATTTATAGTCATTTGTTTCCATTGTCTGTATTACTTTTATGTCATATATCTATTGTCTTTCAGTTTTTTCTTCTTGATTCATGTATATATATTCCATCTGGTTTGTTTTTTTTGGTGAAATCATTCATTTTGGTTTGTTGTTTGATACATGGGTGCTTGTTTCCATCCCATAGGGATAAGGAACGCCCTTAGGTTATGTGATGGAGCGAGCCAGGTGACCTATTTGATGGAAACCCAGGTTAGATCATTAAAATTTTCTATCAGAGGAGGTCTACACTTAGGAGACCTTATCTTAGTATGTCTGTTATACTGGAGATAGGATTTTCGGGACTTGAGTGTTATGTTGTGATACGTTTCTGGCCATTTATTAATGTGACAAGACTCATGTTACCATACAAGTTTGGGATATGTCTCTCTAGTATTGGATTTTGTTTTAAATATCAGTTTTTTATTATTGGATTTATGGTTTGAGATGAGATTTAATGTGTTTTCTGATCATTCCATCTATTTTAGTGTGCAATAGATTGACTCTGAGACAACATCCATGAGTTCCTCAGGAAGGCGTAGTTGATTTCCTATAAACAAATCAATTAGTGGATCAAAATCTCATCGATAATATTATACAGACAGTTCATTTTTTTTATCAAGATGTTCCACAAGTTCATAATTTGGTTATTGAGGTACATCTAGGAGCATGAGGAGAGAGAGATCAGTCATGGGAATTCATGTGAGAGAATCCACATTCATTTAAAATAATGAATGAATCTCACAAGGTATTGGAATTTCTATATAGGATCGATCAAGACTAGGACTTCCTGGAGACACCTGATAATATCAAGGAAAATTGTGCATCATTCCAGATCGAGGGTTATGGAACGATATGGAGGGATTAATTGGTCTAGATAGATAGACACGTAGACCTGGATTGGAAGGGATTCAAAATCACACTCTTCCCATTGTTTTTTCAGAGTCATTGGGTTTGGAAATGTCTCTAGAGTTCTCTTCATTGTATTAGATAAAGAATTTAATGGGGAAATAAACTAATATGATTTTTGATCTTGTCTATTTTTCTATGGGAATGGTAAACAATTACTAGATGGAGGCTCAAAAGTTCCTATAGGATTTGTGACCAGATATTATATCATAGGTATTTATGTTGAAACATTCTTACTATGTGGGAACAGTAGACAAATCTATAATGACAGAGTTGGATATGAAAAAAATGGTTGGTTTTCCCAACTATTATCTTTCATCTAGTGGAAGCTACAATGGAATTCATGGAAGGAATAGGAAGTTACAAGATCATTGTAGAAGTGGTGGTGGTGGGTCTCAATAGTGAGCCTCCTCAGCATCGTATTCTATAGATAGTAGTGTGCCTTTGACTTTCTATCAGAATGGAAGTGTCAGAAATGGTGGATGTTTTTGTCATATACCCATCAAGACATGCAAAAACATTGGACGTGTTGGTCATATACAACACTTTTGTCAAGCTATGACTACACCTCATTTTGGTCAGGGTTCGTCACATCCAAAGGCTATTGTGGTGCAGTCACATGTTTCAAAGACTACAGATCTCCATCCATAGGCCTTAAGAGTGATGAAATTTTACATAGTGGATGAGTGGCCGGTGGAAATCGATGCATGTTTGTAAATAGTGAGAGATAATATCCTTATTTCAACTTTAGTATCAATTTCTTTATTCGATACTAGTGCCGTCAAATTTTGTTGTATCTACACATTTTGTTGACATTTTCAAACTTCCAATGGAACATATGTCCTTTATAATGGAGTTAGTGACACTTCGTTGAAAGAGGAGATAATATGGGTTTCACTTTCCTTCTTGTTGATTACCGGTTGCGGATAGAGAGTTTTTTTGGGAATTTCTCATTCGTTATCTGGATCTATTGAATGTCATAATTGATATGGATGGGATAGTCACTTATCGAACTGATGTTGATTGTTATTAGTGGAATGTCTCGTTTCATTCTTCCAATGAGATCAGTCATGTGTTTCAAGGGGGTGGGACCTGAGATCAAGATGTGCAGGGCCTTATTTCTTAGAGTTTAACGGTTTTTTGTCTGATGTTTTGTTGGAGAAAAATTATTTTTCTCCTATTTTTGAACATATCATTGTTTTTGATGTCTTTATTGTGGTTTTACTAGATGAATTCATCAATTTTCCTCCATAGAGAGAGGTAGAGTTTATGATAGGACTAATGTTATGTACGCAGATGATATTGATACATTCTTATCATATGGAACCTGTAGAGATTATAGTTCTCATAAATCAGTTAGATGACCTGCTGGGAAAATGTTTCATTCACCATAGTGTTTTTCCTTAGGCATCCCCTATGCTCTTTTCCACGAATGAATAGGTTTCACTATGGTTTTGTGTAGACTATCAAAAGTTAAAGTAGGTAATAGTTAAAGAACAAATATCATTTGCCTCACATTAATGATTTTTTTATTAGTTAAAAGGGTAAAGATTTTATTCAAAGATCAATAATCTGTTTGGTTATAATAATCTCAGATTTCAAGGGGCTAATATACAAAATACTGATTTCAGTAGTAGGTATGTCCATTATGAATATCTTTTCATACCTTTTGTTCTGACTAACATTCATACAATTTTTTTAGATTTGAGGAATTATATATTCCATCATTATCTTTACACTTTTGTGGTAATTGTTGTCGATGATATCCTAGATTAATAATAATCGGAGCATGAGCATGAGCACTATCTAATTTTAGTATTATAAATTTTGAGAAGTCATTGTTTATGTGGAAAACAATCAAAATGATGTTTCTGGATTTTGGAATTTAATTTATTAGAGAAAAAATTTAAAAACATTTATTATTAGTTGAATCAGAGAAGGTGAAGGTTGTTTCATCATGGAAGGAACCAAAAATTGTCTTTGTAATTTTTAGCATCTTAGGTCTTAATGAATACTACCGATGTTTTGTAAGTATTTCTATAAGCTGGCATCACCTTTTGCTTCTCTTATAAGGAAGCCGGTGAAATTCACCTTGGATGTGAAGTCTTGGTAATCTTGGGATGAATTGAAATGTCTTCGAACAATGGATCCTATTCTGATCTTACCAGGGCCTGGTATGGAATATGTGGTATTTTTTTAATCCTTTATGGATTGTTTGGGTAGCATTATTATTCTTGATGACTATGTGGTAGCGTATGATTCTTGTCAGCTCCGAATACATGAGAAGAATTAACCCACTCACAATTAAGAGCATATTGCAGTTATGAATGTGCTTAAATGTTGGTTGCACTATATTTTTGGGGAGTGTTTTACAATATTCTCTGATCATAAGAGTTTTAGTTGTATATTTTATCCTAAAGACTTGAATCTCATACATATATGATGGGTAGAATACATTCATATTTTTGACATTGATATCACCTACACCTCAAGGAAGGGGAATGTCATTGAAAACACTCTTAGTAGTAAAGTACCATCATGTCTATTCTATAATATAAAGAGGAGTGTATCATTATGGGGATTTTCACTCATATTCACCTATATGCTCGGATGGTTGTTTGAGGCATGGTTCTGACCAGTGTTCAATAATCATCATATCTCTTGGAATCTTTCTTGTAGGGAATGTAGTAGGATTTTGAGTTTAGTAAATTTTAAAAAATCCTTTATGGTAGGGAGACCATTTCTAGTTGGTCTCTCTCTTCATATGGTATACTTTTCATTGGTAAGCGGATTGTCGTCTCAATATCCATAAAATTTTAGCCTTGTTTAATTGTCATATCTCTTTCTGGTCCCTCCATCAAAACTCTAAAAAGGTGAATTATAATAAGATACGATGGTTTCAGTGGTTTGGTATGAAGTGTGACATCATTGATTATGTGTCCCACTGTTACACCTTCCAACAGATAAAGATAGAGCACATGAAACCCACTAGTTTGCTTCAACATCTTCTGATTGTGACCTGGAAATGGGACAAGTTTTCCATGGATTTTTTTGTTGGATTTCCATAGATTCCCTGATAGAGGAATGATTTATAGGTGGTCGATAATTAGTTGATTATGTTTGTTCATTTTATTTTGATAAAGGAAATCACTAATGTTGAAGAACTAGGTATGTTGAATGGCAGGGATATTGTGTGGTTACATTGGAATCCTTCTTCCATTATTTCATATAGGGATCCTAGGTCTACCTCAAGGTTCTGGAAGAGTCTCCGAGAGAAAATGGGAACTCTTGTATAGTTTATCATAACATACAATCCACAGATATATGGTCAGACAGAGCTTTTGATTTAGATCCAAGAGGATATGCTTTTTTCTGATGTCTTGGATTTCAATGGATCATGGGTTAGCCATTTGGAACTGGTTGGGTTTTTCTACCATAACAATTATCAATATTTGACAATAATGGTTCATATTGAGGTGTTGTATGGTCACCCATGTAGATAAACTATTTTTTGGGGGGAGCTGGGGGAAATATGTTTAGTTGGACCTAGTTTTCTCTAGGAGATGTCAACAAAGATTCTAGAGGTACATCGATGTCTGGTTACAACCCATATTTTACATAAATCATATTTGTATTGAAGGCATAATCCTTTGGAGTTTTTCATTGGTGAATGGGTTTTGTTTAATGTTTCTCCTCTATTGGGTCTCCGTCAGTTTGGAAAAAATCGGAAATAGGCTCAGAGATATGATATACCATTTTATGTTATCGAGCAGATCAGGAAGGTTTCTTATTAGTTATCTTTTCAGTTCAGTTGAAAGGTATTTATGTTGTTTTCTACATGTATCAGCATAGAAATTACAATCTGGATCCTTCTCACATTCGGAGTTGGGATGAAATAGAGATAATGTAAGATATTTCTTTTTTAGAGAAACCAGTTGAGATCGTTGACCCTCAAGTGAATTTCTGTAGTGGAAATTCGATTCTATTAGTTAGAGTTTTATAGAGACATAGATTATATTCTCATGATACATGTTTATGTGAGTTGATGATGCGGGATTAGTGGACTCATTTTTTCAATGGACTACATATTCTATATGACATTCCTAGTACAGAAAGTCTTTATTGTGGGGAGTTTGTAACATTTTGTTACCAATATTTATGGAACACCTTTAATATCATTATGGTTTTCATTTTATCATTTTCTACATGGGGTCAAAAAGTAATTGGGAGGATAGATGTAATGGCGAATTCAATGATTATTTGGACTCTTATATTTAATTCTATTTTACTGCAGGATACAAGATGATTTCATTCCATGTAACTAGGATACACGACATGTAAGACTTTCTAGATAAAAGTTGTGAAAGGATTTATGATATGAAAATTTACACAATGTAAATATATTTTTCACATCATAAATGTTTTAAATATAATATTTTATTTGAAGGTAACAGGTTTTCGGGCAAATGTGGGACTTTGATGGTTACATGTCGTGTAACGACCCACGTACAGTTTTTAAAAGAGGTGTATTTATGTTTTGTTTTGGTTCTTCATATAGAATCTCTTTATATCAACCTAGATAAATTAACAGGTTATTTTGGAAGAGTAAAATAATTCTTGAATTATTCAATCAGATTTCGGTCATCATTTATGTTTCAGTGCATCTCTTCGGGTATGTGATCTTTTCATTTCTTGATTGTCTTTGATCGTGGCAGTTCCCTTGTGTTGCGTTTTCAGATCCATTGGTCTAATTTGTTGTTTATTCATGAATTCAACTAGATTGGTTATGTGACATTGTTTTAGATGCCATTCTTTTATTGGTCATAGGGTGGCATGTGTTCGTTATTGAGGTATGTGGGTTTCGTTCATTTCATTGACCCCTTGTTTTCTAAATTAGATAAATCTTGTTATGTGGATTTGATTCTAGGGACTTCATTAACATTGTTGAGTTTTTTGTTGGTGGATCCCATTACAGGTGTGTGTGATCTGTGTTTTGGGGAAGGTGGTTCCATCACTAGCCTATGTTCATTAACATTATTGTTTATGTTTTATAAATTGATTTATACAAGGAATTGGCATGATTGATATGTGTGTGTTGAGAAGTGTATTTAAAGAAAAATGAGTATCACCTAATAGTACTAAAATGTAATGAAAATGGTATTTCCAAAGAATCTAAAAGGATTTGAAATGATTTTTGAAATATTGAGCTGTTGAAAAAAAAAACGATCACAAGGGTTGCCTTTGGTACTAGGTGGAAGGTTTAGCTTGAGGACATTTTCCATTACAGGGGTTCACTTTCTAGGGAATTCCTCTTTTCCTAGAGTGTAGATTATTATCTCTAGGTAAATATATAATATTTTGGTTTTACTTTTTAGGGTGTATCCTTAGTCTTAGAGTGTAGATAATTGGTTTTAGGTATCATAGTGCACTATTCATATATTTTGGGTATCGGTAGTCTGCTACCTGACCTGCTATATTTCTTGATATTTTGATGCATGTGCTACTAAGGTTTCTTTTTTATTCTTTGTATTTGTACTATTTTATCCTTTAAAATATTGTAGATTCTTATGAAAGATGATATGAAAAATGTTCTATGAAACTGATATACATGTTTTTGTTTTAGAAATGTGATAAAATGGAAATTTTTACCATGTTTTCTATTAAACATATTTAATACTTATCACGCTATGTTTTATTTAAAATGAGAATATATGAATTTTTATACAAAGACTTTCTTTGGAAAAGTTGGGTGAGATCGTATTGATCCTATTAGTTCACACCCTGTGATCCTCTTTGGTGGTACAGAGACCTTTGTATAGCTTCCAAAGCAGGGAAAGGCATGGCGTCGTAGTGAGACGGTGAGGTTTCATATCAGCTGAGAAGGGTAGCTAGTGGTGAGATATTGGGAGATCATCCACGCTATCACATGGAGTAGCTATTTGGTTTGGGACATTTGATGTTGGGCTTCTCTATTGGTGTTTTGGATAGTTTTACAGTCATTTGTTTCAATTTTCTTTCTTATAGTAATGTAATATATCTACTAGCTTTCCACTGTTTCTTCTTTCTTCATGTGTATATATGGAATGTGTTTTTTTGAGAAATAGTTCCCAATTGTTTATTGTTCAATTATGGGTGCCTCTCTCCAAACCAAAGGTGTCGAGAACACCCTTCGAGTATGTGATGGATCTGTTCAGGTGACAAGTTTGAGGGAAATCCAAGTCGATTCATTACATTATTTCCCATTATAGATTAACCCTGTTGACTTTCTTCACATTCTTATCTCATGATATATAAATATATACCAATTGTATTGTATGGAGATATAGGTTCCACCCATCATATAATGAAATTAATACATCTTTGTTCCATTAAATCATAACAATATCATCTTATTATAACTCATTAAAACAAATGGTCTTTATAAAACATTCAACATATCAGAACCCATGAATAGAAATAGGTTTCCTAAAACATTTCATCATAACATAACCCATGGAAAAGAAAAGGGTTTCATTAATATCATATCATCATAAACATAAACTATCCAAAGAAAGAATTAATATGTTATCATTAGATCATATCCGTAATAAGGATTAAGTAACATAAAATGATTTCTTCTTAGATGGAAAATGATTTTGAATGAAAAATCACTTGGAACATTTATTGAATATAATAACATATCTTTGAAAATAAAATTATTAAAGATTGAGATTCATAAATTATCATGGTTATCCTTCTCATTGAAAATAATATTTAAAACATATAAATTAAAATTTATAGGAATTAATGTTCATAATGGATGGAAATTCGTACGCATTAAAGGAAATATTCCATTCACATTTTTTAAAATCCAAATATACCTTTTTAGAAAAATGATATGAGTAAACCATTTAAAATGCATTGTAAAATATAAAATGTGGGTAATAATTTCATTAAAAAATCATGTGTATAATGTAGAAAATATTATAATGGTTTTATAAAGTATAGATATTGAAGAAAAAGAGGTTTCAACTGAAGAGATAAGTAAATATTATTTTTTGGAAAAAATAATTTTGGATTATTTAATTTATTAAGAGAATAAAATGAAGGAAATCATATATCATCCATATATTACCATATGAAAATAAAATATATGAGTTTTATACGAGTTATATCATAATATTTAATCATCTATATCCTAATCATAAACAATACAGATAAACAATAAGATTGAAACAAAAAAATACTACAACATTTGAATCTTTTGAAATGTAAAACCCTTTAAAAATTAAAATAAAATGAATCTATAAATTCCCTTAGAAGAATTATATTTATGATAATAATGTCATTTTGGAAGTATATATACCTCATAAAATAAGATAAGTTCATAACATAACATATATACCTAATAAACCAACTTAATAAAAAACCATTATTGTAAGTGTTGAATTATTTTCTAGACATTAGAATCAACTTTTTAGACCACCCCTAGTTTCAAGTAACCCATTTTATAGGATTTTTATGTTTGTAAAGTATATGAGTGATGTTTTGGATGATTTGGAATAAGTTTGTAATGTTTTAGAGCGTTTAAATGGGTGCACAGTTGGTTCATGGTTTGTGGAAACTGTGCAACACTTATAAGAAACCATGCACAATGAGACAGGGGATTAATAGAAGGAACATGGGTAGGCAAAAAGTTTTTCCAAAAAATGTGACCACTAAGGAGAAACTATGAAAATGGGATAGATAAATTTGGCATGATTGGGACATGGTTTGTCTAACCCTGTGATCTAACCATGTGAGATCCCCATTGAGCTATAAGTTTGTTTATGATTAGCGTACAATTTTTCTAATTGCATGATTAACCATTCATGGTTAAAAAAGGATCCAAAAATTGTGTATTTAGGCAAGGATTAACAAATAACCCTTTATTTTTTATGCTATGAAGACATACAATTATACTCTCTCTTTTGAAAGGTCATTGAAAGTTCTCCCATTGATCTAGATGCAATCAAAAGGCTTCTCATGGTGATTATAAGCAACTTTCTCGCAATAAGTGATCGTTCTTTGTGTTTTTCTTCGATCAACATCTCCCTATCACCTAGTTTCATAGATATACACCTTATATGGATAGATTTATATATTTGGATGAAAAATATGTTTATTTATAGGCTTTTTAGTGATATAGTATGATATCTAAGGTGTGTTGTTGGAGATTCAACCTAGTTTTCTGATGTTTTGATGTTGTTTATGGTTTTCACAAAATCACTCGAAGTAGGTGGCTTCAATCTCGATTCCTCTTGATAAAAATGATTGTATTTGTTTCAAATTTATTTAATTGATTGATTTTTACTGATAAATTGTGGTTAAAATCATGTTATAAATCATCTTTAGTGACAATGTATGATTTTTGGTTAAATTGTGGAATTTGGATGTGAAAAGTGCTTTGATAGATGAGTTTAAAATGACGATTTTAAATTTTTTGTTTGATTTGGTTTGTAGAAAAAGTATTTTTCATAATTTTTTTAAATGGTTTTGGCATGGTAATATTGGTGTGGTTTTTGGGTATACTTGGGGTGTGTGTTTATATTTCATTTACAAGGATTGGTTGAAATATGAAATTGTGCTCGATGCAAAATGTATGATGGAACATGGGATATAATTACCATGTGAGGACATGGTAGATCGATGAGATAACACTCATGAGTATGAAACATTCATAACAATACATGCATAGTTTATGATGTGTATATGAAGAATGGAATGGTTCTGCTAAATGTATATTGTGATATGGTTTTAAAGAATTGTTTATTTTCTTTCATTTAAAAATCTCATTTGTTCGAAAATTGGTTGATATGAAACCTGTTTATATTAAGATATAAACTATTTTAGAAATTTTTTTATTAAAATAATTTTACATAAATGTTGAAAAACATTCTATCCTAGTGACATGATTTGGGAAGTCATTGGAGGAACACCTACCGAGTTTTAGTACTGACCCCTACTTTGGAACTTCGGTGATTTTACAGATGTCATCTACCGAGACTTTGGAAAAGGTAATATATCACACATATTTAGTACAACCTCATGATACATGGTATATTTGGTTATGTTGTAT
Source organism: Viscum album (assembly GCA_963277665.1). Taxonomy (NCBI): domain Eukaryota; kingdom Viridiplantae; phylum Streptophyta; class Magnoliopsida; order Santalales; family Viscaceae; genus Viscum; species Viscum album. The sequence goes on along the minus strand of OY728146.1, from coordinate 785,884,058 downwards.
CATTAATATTATGAATCATTGGATTTATATGTGTCATCGAGTCTTTTTAGTTTATAGTACTCTATTGTTCACACTCATTTTGTAGTCTTTCGTTGTGGTACTTGATCTTAGTATGATTTTGGTAAATTAAATTGGTAGTTGTGTTTCATTGTTATCATTCATAATATGGTGGTTTTTTATGTTATGGATTGTTTGGTTAGTTGTTTTATTCTTGTACATAAAATTGTCCCCCACATGTTTTGAAGCACATTTGTATTTATTTCCAGCCTTTTGCATCTTGGGGATGTCGCTAATAGTCTAGTAACATCTCACCACCCTCTCAAGCCAATGAGAAGGGGTGGTAAGATACATTTAAAAAAATGTAGGTCTATTAAAAATATATTATATAACCATAATCATATTTATCATACCATATATTATTTATTTATCGCCTTTTTTACCCATTTATTATCATTTCCTTGATAAAATTGCATTTTGGGTAATAACTATTTCATTTTTCATGAAAATTTGTGTTTTTATAGTCAGATTTGTTATTTTGATGATGGTTCCATAATATAGAGATTTTATGACATGAAATAATTATAATATAAATTGATTTTATAATAATTTATATTAATCCATTAAATTTATAGATATAAAATGACTTTCACCATTCATGGAGACGGTATGCCACACGTACGAATTAACATCATTTACATTTTGTTGATGGATGAAATGAAAGAGAAGATGATAATATATTAGATTTATATAATTATTTTTATGTCATATATATCATATTTATTAATTAAGTAAATCATTGTTACCATTAATGTGAGGTTTGAATGAATCAAATCACTTCACAAGGCAGTAGTCCACCATACATACAAGTGTAGTTTTCATATTCATAAGGAATGGAAATATAGACGTTATATTCAGTATTATAATTATATACTCATAAATATTTCATAAATAAAATATATATATAATCAAAAAATATATCTAGCTTTGATAGGTGGAAAACCAACTGCATTGGTTCATGAGGCAGTCGTCTGTTGTACAAACAATCAATAGTTTTGTTTTTCAACTTATAGAAGAGTATATGGATGTAATTAATTATATTAATATAATAAAATTTAATCATATTTTACAAAATTATTTTCTTATATCATCAATATTTAATTAGATTTGAATAAAGATAATGAATAACTAAATCAAATACACAAGTCTATGAATTTAACCTCTTTTTCATAAAACCCCATCTGGTTTATACATAAATCATCATTAGAAGGGGTTACCAATCAAAATAATGCTTATACTGTGTGGAAAGGAATGTAATAAGGATATTTGTTAAGGGAATAATTTGACCAAATGTATTTTGAATTATAGAGAGGAGAGGATCATGGGTGGACTTTTATAAGTTGGGGATTGGGAACACATGAAATTTTTTAAAATTAAAATGCGTACTAACATTTTTCTAATGCCACATGTAAAGACCGTGATCCCAATATCCTTAATTTAGTGCCATTCTTTATTATTTTGGTATAATAAACAAGGAAGTTTCACCACAAATGCCTGAATATTTTAGTAGATTTGGAAAAATCAGATACAAACATAAGAATTACATTTCAAAATTAAAGGTAAAACAACATAAGAACTTCATTGTAAGAATCCTTAAATCCCTAGATTATCCATGAAAGTCATTTATAAAATAGAAATAGATGTCCTAGGAAAAAAATAAAACATAATAAAGGGGTGATATCAGATGCTTTGTCAGGGTACAAAATACGGTGGAAGCTATTATAAGAATAAACAATAAGGTCAGGTGAATTTCAAACAACTCATGTCATAAAAACATAAACATGAACATAATATGGTAGGAATAAAATATAATCAAAATAAGGGAATATAAATAGATATATGAGAATGAAACATAACCATGGATATTATACTATTAAAATAAGAACATGGATTATAAATTACTAATATCATAATAATGGAATTCATAATGCTAGACATCTAAACAAACCTTCATGGCCTCGACCAAGACATCTAAAAACAAATGGTTCAGGCCTTGGAGAAATCCCAATCTGATTTGTCTCATTATACGTACTAGTTCATCAATGGGATATAGCGGTCCCATCATGTCACTTACTAATTACAATTAAATATTCATATTAATGGGATGAAACATAAAAAATATACATACCTGAATTTTAAAAAACCCTCTCCAATCAGTAAACATAATCACTAACCATTTCGAGTAATATGGTGAATGGTATCAAGGTGGTACATCCGCAATGAAACTGATCATAAACCATTTGATAAAATATGGAAGATGGTATCCTAAAAGATAAATCAAAATTAATTCTAAGATTCAGTATAGTGTGTCAAAATATATGAAAATAATCTTAATATTATCGTTGGGATACTTTTGATAGAAACATCGTTTTTACTTTTAAAAGAATAATTCTTTTGAAAAATCATTTCGATTTGTAAAAAATAAGATTATAAATAAATATCCCAAAAACTAACAGATAAGTAAAATTAATGTATGGCTGAGGAATAAAATATTTTTAACTTGAGTCAAAACATGTAAAAATAATTTTTTAATAAACTTTAGATATGGGCCACTTCAGTACATTTTATGGGAAACTATATATGAGTCTTTAAAATGAAAAAGTCACATTTTTTATAAAAACAGAAATGGAAAAATATATTTTTTCATGAAAAAAATAGAGAATTTATAAAAATAATGGTTTTTTAAATTTTTTTAGGTATGGTACTTGAAAAAGGCTAAGAAATTGGAAAGATCCCTTTAACTGGGCTTGCTTAATGGGATGAATTTAAAATTAAACCTTACAAAACATGTATTACCCCATCCAATAATGATGAAAAGATCTAGATAGATATGTTTGGAACATATAAACCAAATTTATAATTATTATATATATAAATAAATAATAATTACATTGGGGTAATGAGAGAGAAAGATTAACTCAAATGAAAAAAGGAGGTTAGGGAAGAAACTCTTATCTTATATCAAAAAATGATCTGTACAGTAACACAATGTAATTGATAATGAAATTAGAATTATTAATAATTTATTTTATGGCATATTAAACAATTCTTTGATTTATTATGATTTTATTAAGTTCATCTATGGCCATTTTTACGAGTTATAATATTCAATTTAGTCATTCTAGAGTGTTCGTTTCAATGGTTTTCATGATTGGTTTACATGTATACATGTACGAAAGATCATGTAAAATTGAAATAGTTATCGAAAATTGAAATTATCTATTATTAATAAATTTATTGAATATTTAATGGTCTTATATTTCATTTTTCCAAATATGTGGATAATTCATTACATAAAACATTGATGATAACCATTTAGATTTTTTTGGGATTATCACAAACCAGTTTTGTATAATGATTCAATATTATTTATATATATTCTAGTTATATAACATTAAATATGTTTTAAAAAATATATCAATGTTTGGTTTGATCATAAAAATGTTTTTATTACTATAAATGAAGGATTAATTGAAAAACTAAAACTAATCATAAATGAAGGTTGTAAATTGGCACCTCACAGAACATGTTTTCATTTTTATGATAAAAAGGGGAAGATTAGAGAATTTATGGTTGTTGTACTATTAAAATAATAAAATTACATTAAATAAAATACAATGGGGAAATAATATCACTTTTTATATTTGAGGTGAGGGAACGATAAGAAAAGAATTAAAATTGAAAGGGAGAGGGAGAAGGTTGTACCTCTTGAGAGTCACCTCCTTGTGAACCTCCCTAAAAGACTATGAAATGGTCTTTTGATAACAACAAGAAGACTATAACTTCGAGGAAAAGTTTTTAGGTAGTAAATGGGTTGAATAAAATCAATATTCCATGCTTTAGATGTGTGAGGATTAGGGTTGAGATGGGTGCTATCTATAGTGGACGAGAGGGGTGTTTTTTAATTATTTTAATCATTAGTTTATTATTTTGGCTCAAGACTATGAATTGTTTTGATTATCATTGATAAATAAAGAATATATATAAGGAATGTTAGATAATATGGTCATTACATCAGAATTAAATTAATAAATAGTGTATTTAACTTATAATTTATATATACCGTAAATTATAGTATTTCACTATTCACAACAAACCAACTATTTTAGAAAAATCCAAAAAATTCTCCCTAACCATTTTTTAAAGTGTATAATTAAAAAATTGAATCAGTTTTATGAAAATAATTATCTATATATAATAAATTTTATTTTTAACTAAAATAATCATTAATTAAATAAATATTGATTTTAAAGTTATAACGAAATTTAAAACACTTTGAAAAATTAGTTAATGTCTTATAAAATTAACTTATAATCATTAGAAAGAAAATTATTAATTATTTACTATATTTTATATAAATAAAGTTTCTTTTATATCATTATATGTATTATAAAATTTTAAATAAAAATTTTTGATTCACAAAAATACCTACTCCTAATTTAACTTTTTTAAAACATTTGTCTTATTTTTCAAAGATATAAATGTATCATATTTTCATATAAAAGAAACCTAAATATTATTTATACTTTAATAGGTGAGTTTACCATTCTATTGGTTAGATTATTATTCCTATGGATCGCATTAATATTCCCACAGTTATTTTTGATAGTAGATTATGGTTTTAAACTGGGTGGTATGTGAAACATAAACTATTGAAGATTTTAAATTTTAATAGATACAAACCATAAAAACGTGGAGAATTAAATTCTCATATCCTTTAAAAGGAATTTGTCATCAAAATTTCTATATTATCACATAATAAAATTATTTGGGTAGTTCATCATTATAAGTACCTCTAGTTCCCACATTTTTATTTCAATTTTACGATTTTTACACAGTACCTTTACCAGACGGGTCATCGGAATCCTCAACACCTATTCTTCAGTGTCTTGAATCTGGATTGGATCTTCATAGTATGATAAATAAGGTTCTAATTATGTCCCATCAAAAGTGAGGACAATCACTGTGTTTATAATTCACTACCTTAAAAAATAGATATTGAATTTATTGTGTACTTTAGAAAGGCAAGGTGGAATCAAAAAATGAAAATCCACATATTCAATTCTCTTGATAATTTCAATATTTCCAATACACATAGGGATTAGTTTCCCCTTCTTTCTAAATCATATAACACCCTTATATAGGGATACCTTCAAGAAGACATGATCTACGACTTGGAACACTAAATCTGTCCTCTTTCTATCAGTATAAATCTATTTCCTACATTCTGTAGATTTTATATCGGTTTCAATAGTACTTAACTTTTTGTTTTTTCCTCTATAATTTATGGACCTACAATCTTCTTTTCACTAGCTTCATCACAAGAAGTTATTGTATGACATCTCTTTCCATATAAAACATTATACAATTCCATTTGTATACATGATTGGAAACTATTATTATAGAAAACTCTACCAAAGTTAAATACTGATCTCACATACCTTGAAAGTAAAGTGAGTAGGACCTCAACATGTCTACTAAAGTTTGGATCTTCCTTTCTGACTTCCCATTAGTTTCAGGGTGATAAGCTATGCTCAAATAATGCTCAATATCAAGATCCTTCTACATAATTTTCTAGAACATTGATGTAAATTGATGATCATGATTAGAATAAATGGAAATAGGTAAACCATAAATTCGAACAAATTCATTAATATAGAGTTGTTCAAGGCACTTCAGTGGGAAATCCTCCCTCATTGAAAGGGAATGTGCATATTTGTTATATCTATCAACAATTACCCAGATTGTACCATTCTTTCTTGGAGTATTCAGTAATACTTTGAAAAAATCCATAGTAATTTCATCAAATTTTCATATTGAAATATGAATAGGTTTCAGGACTACTCTAGGATTTTTTATTTCAGCCTTCGCTTATGAAAAAAACACCATGATACATAATCAGTAATTTTCCGCTTCATACTATCCCACCAGAAAGGTTCCTTCAATTATTTGTGCATCATAGTGCTACTAGGGTATATATTGAAAATTAACCTATGATCATCATCCAAAAATTACCTTTTTAAATCTGTTATATAGGTAACACAAAGGATTTTCCCAAATTTTAGAATTACATCCTCAGACATATTGTCTTCCATCTTCCTATCATTCACATTATTACTTTTTCTTTGAAATTATCATCTTCTAATTGAGAAGTTGTAATAAATTATAATAAATATTGTTTTTCAGTCATTGGAAAATGTAGTGTTGTTTATCTTCCCTTGAAAATTTCCATATACATGTTTACTAGATCCATATACACAGGATCTTTATAAATCCAAATTTTGTTAAAACCGCTATGATCCTTCCTGGCCAATGTATCTACTAATTTATTCATATTCACTGGTTGGTAGTGTATTGAACAGTCCTAATCCTTGAGTACTTAGATCCATCACCTATACCACAAGTTTGGTTCCTTTTTGTGAGATTATATATTTCAAACTGTTTTGATCTGTATATATCTCACATATTTCTATATATAGATTGTGTCTTCATATCAGCCGGAAAAAACTAGGGATACTAACTCAAGATAATGATTTGGCTAGTTCTATTCATGATTTTTTAACTACCATGATGCATATATAAAAACTCTATCACTCTATATGTGGACATAGAAATGTCCATCATTTGATGCATCACTATAAATCATCAATCCACCATTTCTAAAGGGTGGATTCAATATTGGAGAATTTACTAATATCTTATTCAACTCATCAAAGCATTCTTCTCATTCCTTTATACAAAAAAACATAACCCTGTTACGAGTAAACTTGGGTAACAGGTTAGCTAATCAGGAAGTATTCTGAATGAAAAACTTATAGTAACCCGCTAAACCAACAAAACTAAGTACCTCAATTATGTTCATTGTGGCAGGTCATTCATGAATTTCCTTTTCCATCATAGGTTAACCTAAGATTCCACCCATAGAGAGAATATGTCCATGAAAAGAAACATTTTGATTCCAAAATCCCCAATTTCTAATGTTCCAACATAACTCTCTTCTTCTATGATTTTTCGATCAATTCGCATGTGATTCTCATGGTCCTCCTAGATTTTGGAGTATACCAAGATATCATTAATAAATACCACAAAAAACTCATTATGATATTCCTTTAATACTCTGTTCATTAAAAACATTAAAATATAGGATTCATAAGTTAGTTCAAATTCCATTAATTTAAACCCATAAAGTCCATACCTAAATTGAAATGATGTCTTTCGAATGTGATCCTTCTTTATACACAATTGATGATATCCCCAATAAAGGTAAATCTTCATTAAATATTGAACTTCATGAAGTTCTTCAAATAAATCCTCCATGAGAGGAATATGATACATGTTCATTATTTTACTTTCATTTATTTCTCTATAGTTAATTCACAAGATCATGGATATATCATTCTTATTAATAATGAAAACATAGGATCTCCAAGGATAAACTCTAGGGATTATAAATCCATTATCTATAAATTCCTCTAGTTGTTTATTTAACTCAATTAACTCCACCATATCCATTATATAAGGATTATTTGATATAGGTATTGCATTATGGATTAAATCTATATAAAATTCATCTTCATATTTTCGAGGATGTCCAGGAAAATCCTTAGTAAATATATCAATGTATTTATATATAATTGGAAAATCCTCAATTTTAATATTTCTTTACTCATCTATAGTTGATGTTTTCACTTCCTCCCAACGAATTTCATATAGAAGAGCTATTAGAGGTGGATCTAGATATGACTCAAATGATGAATTCTCCACTCAAAATATAAGATATTCCATATCATCATCATGGATCATAATTTCCTTCACTTTGAAATACATTTTTATGATATATTTCTATATATAGTACATAGAAATTAATATATCAAAATCTTACATATATATTATAATAAAACCAGAAGTAAGTTCATGTTTATGTGTCATAATAGGAACATCTCGACACATATTTTTTCAATAAGGATTCCACTAGGAGTCATTACTTACTACTCCCTTGTTAATGTGAGTTGTAAATAACATATTTTTAAAGAAAACTAGGAATATATAAGGGAGTGTGATGATCCAGAATCAACTAATGTTTTAGCTAAATTTGATTAAACGATTAAAGTGCTTGCCACCAAATTACTAGTAACATCAACCTTAGTTGTTGTGACTGTATAATCATGGCCTTATTCACTTGGACTTTTTGATAGAAATTTTCCTTGATACTTAAGAAAATTCTTTCCATAGTGTCCCATCTCCCTTCAATTATACCAATTAACATTGGTATCATCTTTATTTCCATTGAAATAATTTTCATTATGGCCTTTCACACCACACTTTAAGGAAACTCCTTTTCTTTTTATGATGGCACCAAGGTGTTTCCTTTCACAAGTATCACAAGTTGGGAAATTTACTTTTTTATTCTTCCCTTTATCCATCCATTTATCATCCACCCTCTTCTTATCATATTTTCCCTTAACGTTATAAGACTTCGAGAATTATTTCACTATCTAGATAGCACATGGGTCTATATCTTTATATGATAAGAATGTTTGGGAGCCCAGTTTCCTTTTGAGGAATGGTTTTACCACATCAAAGAGTTGATCAATATTTCTATTTGGATTATGTACACAATCCATAAAATTCCATGATAAAATTTTAATGTTTGATTCATACATGGAAACATTTTCTTCATATTTTTGTTTTAGGATAAATAATTGTCTCTCAATATCCATTAGTTATTCCTGAGGGAAATATTAATTCAAGACAATTTCCAAAAGATATTTCCACTCCATAATTGAAATTTCTTCCTCCTTTTTTTATTTTGAATCAATGAAATCTATTGATTATAATCTCCTAAGAGTTGATAAAATTCCATGATAATATTTTTCATTTTATTACTTCCCAATGTGAGAAATATCATCTCTAAAGAACCTATTAATTTCTCCACTATAAATAATTTTTTAGACCCATTGAATAATGGAGGTTGTTTTCTAATGATGTGGCCTAACAATGTACATCTATGTTGTGGGTCGGGTTTTTCCATTTCAGTAAGGATATTGATCATAAACTGAGTTAGTTGTCCCAGAATACTTATAAGTTGCTCAGATCTAGTTGCAGCTCCCGCCCCAAAAACATATTCATTCATTGGATGGAAATAACTACATGAAATACATGTGTTGATATAGTTTCCATTCCTTCCACTATGATCCATTACTATAGAAAATAATACACCAAATTTGGTTATGAATCATAATTCGTAATTTTATACTACAAAAACACTTAACATGTATTGTGAAATGACCAGAATCCAGAGCCCCTCCACTGGTACCCCGTGCCCGGTTCGCCAGATGACCTAAAGCACATTTCCCCAAACTCTAGAGGCTGCCGACTAGTAGCGAGGGACTTGGTATATTATTGGGGAAACTATGCCCTCATTTGTTAAGGTATACAAGGAAAGGAAAACAACAGTTAATAGAGAAAGGAGTAACAACATACATAACTGGAACCATATAATGGAAGAATAAATATATATAAATGATGATAATGATGCAGTAGGTACAATTATCTAAGGAAAGAATAAAACACAACAACGTGCTGAAATAAAAATGAACACAAAGTACTAAAACAACAGAAACTCTAGTAGCATCACAAGCCTAATCATGGTCCCTTACTCTCCAGCTCTAAGCAATCAAGTACCGAAAGTTGAAGGGCTCTTTCCTTTTTGTATCCCTGTAACAACAAAGTCTGCTTGGGCCTAAAATCTTCGCCCAAATAGAGTGTGAGATACAATCCTAGTAAGCAATCACCCAATGATCTGTTCCTAACAGTCAATGAATATAAGGCAATTAAAAGTGCGGGAAGAAGTAAACAGAAATGAACACAGCCGGTACAATCCATAATTCTAGAATATGAAGTACACAAGATACAGACACTCATGAAAGCAAAATGAAAAGGTAACTACTGGGTAGTTCTCACAGCCTAACCCCTAAGGTTCAACCTAAAAGTACAAGCAACCCTCTAGAAATCACACACAGTCTCGACCCTTTGGTTCAGCTAAAGAATTAATAGACACTCTAGGGAAGCACTCACCGTTAATTCCCCTTATAATCTTGTGTCGTACTAAAGGATCTCTGGAGAAGCACTCAACGTCTATTCCCCCTATGGTCTGTGTCGAGGAACTACAGACTCTAAGTGGAAGCACTCAACATCAAATCCCCATTTGGTCTCTCTTTGTAATTTAAGACACTATGGAGAAGCCCTTCCATCCATTCTCTCAATGGACCACTACAGTAGGTTCTCGCAACCCTATGTAAAATAACCATGCATCGCGCGCGTGTATCATCCAATTAAACCTCAAGAACTACTTGGATACCATTCTAAGGCTCAACAGCAAAACAACACAAAAGTTCCACTATCCTACAACTAGGCATGGCAACTGACATAATGCCTAATAGGAAAAGTAAGTACAACAAACACCAAGAGTACAACAAAACTACTCTATTGAAAAAGGTAAACCTCTTCTATAGCAATCAATAATGAAGGAAAATAATCAAGGGAAAATAAAAAAACACACAATTCTCTTTCAAGGGAATTGGAGAAATTGCACAAAATATTCAAAGACTTTATAAAGAAACGAAAAAACCACCTACCTCAATCCTATGAGATCGATATACTTGAACCCCAATGATTGATTCTCCCACAAACATCATAGATATGAGAAAACGCCCACAAAACTCAACCCACGATATCTTGAGAAGGAGGAGGAATTGGAAAACAAGGCCCAATCAAAAGTGAGAACTCACCACTATGATTCAAACTCAATCGACTCTGCTCGATTCGGAGAACAGACGGAGAGGCAGGGGATAGTCGAAGAATTTCGGATCCTCGGCACTCTCGTATGAACGGAAACTAGAAGAAGACCTTTCTGTGTGTCAGGTGCGACCCCAATCCATTTAATGAAAAGAAGGAAAGTACACGGCATGTACTTTTAGAGTACACAATGTGTACTAGGTTTTTCTGTACTTTTCCAAAATCGGCCTCCACATCATCCCTACACACCGTGTCTGTGTCCTGAGCACGACCAGCACACGACTTTGAGCGGGAAAAGAGAACACGACGTGTACTTAGAAAGTACATGGCATGTACTTAATTTTTTTTTGAAAAACATGTTTTTTCCAAAAACTCCAGAAAGAGGAAAACATACCTCAAACGAAGATATAGGTTCTTAAAAACTTCCCCCCCTTAAGGAAATCCATCCCTGAATTTCCCTAACGAGGCATGGAAGAAGAAACCCCGAATAGCTCTAGCCACTGTGATCGTACATCAGCCTCCATTTCCGAGGTCTTGTCCTATACTCATCCATGCTGCCATAGCACCCGTACTAATGGAATAGACAGCCCACAATGAACCTTCATACTGTGATCAACAATCTGGAGGGGATGCTCTTCAAACGATGCATCCGCTTCAAGCTCAAATTCCTCTGGCTGGAAACATGAGATGGGTCTGAAAAGTAATGTCGGATCTGAGAGATGTGGAAGACGTCATTCATGGCCCAGTACCTCTGTGTTAACTGCAACTGATAGGCAACCAGACAAACTCTCTTTAATACCTCAAATGGCCCGATGTACCATGGTGAAAGTTTAACCTATATATGAATCCTCTTATGTCCCAACCTCTGTGCGACACGTAGGAAAACCCGATCCCCGACCTCTAACTCTAGAGGTCGTCTCCGCTGATCAACATAAGACTTCTGCCGAGACTGTGTTGTAGCAATCCTCTTTCGAAACAGCTTTATCTGCTCTGATGTCTCTTGAACAAGATGAGGTCTCAGCAAAGCTGCCTCTCATGTCTCCAGCCTATATAAGGGTGATCAGCATGGCCTACTGTACAAAGCCTCATAAGTTTCCATCTGAATAGTAACCTGAAAACTGTTGTTTGAGGTGGACTCCACCAGAGTATTATGCTTTTCCCAAGAACTGCCAAAGTATAGAATGCAAGCTCAGAGCATATCCTCGAGCACCTGGATCGTACGCTTGGACTCGCCATCTGTCTGAGGATGGTATTCCATACTCAGAAGTACCTAGGTACCCAGAGCCTTCTAATGTCCCTTCCAGAACCGAGAAGTAAAGAGTGCATCCCTATTTGAAACAATGGAGTGTGTAACTCCATGTAGACGCACAATCTCCCAGATGTAATGTCACCCAAGATCATCGACATTGAAGGTCTCCTTGATCGGCAAGAAGTGAGCATCCTTTGTAAGTCTGTCAACGACAACCCAAAAAACATCATTCCCTTAAGGTGTACTCGGCAATCCTGTCACGAAGTCTATCACGACATCTTTGCACTTCAACTCTGGAATGAGTAACTGCTGTAAATGGCATGGTGGTCATTGATACTTCGCTTTCACCAGCTGAAATATAGAACACCTCCAGATGAAACCAGCAACATCCCTCTACATACCTGGCCACCAGTACTGGTGATGAAGATCCCGATACATCTGGTGATGCCAGGATGAACTTCCCAAACTAAGGAATGAATGTCCCACATCAACTCCTCATGTATGTTTGATGGAACCCATACACGTCCTTGGAAACACTAGATCTCATCCTCAACCACTATCCATCTAGGAAGAGGGTCCTCTCCTGACACACACTCCCATAGGACTAAGCCTTCTGAGTCTGATAGCTGCCTCAAATGTACCCGATCAATTAGTGTATAGGTAATAGATATGGAAGATAAGAATGTTTGTCTCTGTCTGTCATGCACTTCCAGATGAATCTCAGAGAAAAGAAACATAAGAATCCACTCACTGCTGGCCTCCTGAACTGCCTGAATCTAAGTTCTCCTAGTCAACACATCTTCCACTGCATAGTCCTTTCCTAGCATATAGGCAAACTCGAAATCAAATGACTGAAGATATTCTACCCACCTGCCCTACCTCAGATTCAGATCTTTCTGAGTGTTGATGTACTTGAGACTCTTGTGGTCGGTGAAAACCACAAAGTGCTCTCCTAGAAGGTAATGTCTCCAACAGCATAAGGCATGAACAACAACTGTCAACTCTAGAACATGCGTCAGGTAGTTCCTCTCATGTGGCCTCAACTGTCGAGACCTATAAACAATGAATCCATCTCACTGCATAAGCACAACGTCCAAGAATATACATGAAGCATCACAACAAATAGTGTAACTCTTTCCTGGCTCTAGCAAGACTAGTGTCGGTGCTGACATCAATCTTCCCTTAATCACCTCAAAGGATGACTCACAATAATCTGACCATAATAACTTCTCCCCCATCTTGGCCAGACCTATAAAAGGTGATTCTAGGAATGATAAGTCCTGAATGAAGCATCAGTAGTATACATCCATCCCTATGAAACTCTATACCTCAAAAACATTATTCAGCTGCTACCAGGAGACTACAGCTCTCACTTTCTCTGGGTCCATAGATACTCCTTCCTCTTAGATGACATGACCCATGAAGTGAATGTGTTCCATCCAAAAGTGGAAATTTGAGAGTTTAGCATAGAGCCGATGCTCTCTCCGTGTACTCAGAATGATCTCATGATGTGTGGCATGGTTGTGTCGAGTGTGAGAGTAAACCAAGATATCATCCATAAAGACCAAGATGAAGGAATCCACGTAAGGATAGATCACTCAGTTCATCAGTGCCATGAAGATTGCAGGCGTGTTCGTGTGACCGAACGACATGAATTTATACTCATATAGACCATACCTGCTCTTGAAGGTTGTCAGAGGTATATCTGATGGTCTAACGCGCAACTGATTGTAACCGGACCACATATCGATCATTGAGAATACCCAAGCTCCTCGAAGCTGATCAAATAGGTCATAGATCCTTGGAAAAGGATATCGGTTCTTGATCATCAACTGGTTTAGCTTCTGATAATCCACACAAAGCCGAAGGGTACCATCTTCCTTCTTCTCAAATGGGATAGGCGAACCATAAGGAGACGTGATGGGTAGGATGAATCCCTTTTCTTGAAACTCCTAAAATTACTTCTTGAGCTCCTACAACTCAGGTGTAGCCATCCTATAAGGAGAAATGGACACCGGTGCCACTCCTGTCATGAGCTAAATGGAGAAGTCTACCTCACGGTCCAAAGGAAAACCGGAAATGTCCTCCGGAATGTAATACCTAAAACGATCTACCACTAGAGGAAAGTCCAACTGTGAAGTCCCCTGATCATCCAGATAAAGACTAGCAATCTGGGCTATCACCCTTCCTAGCCTATGTTGCTCGAGTCCCGCTAGACTAGCCTGAACATCCCATTATCGTCTATGAAGAAAAGATTCACCCTCAGCTGAGATGAAACTCACCCTACGATGATAATAGTCAATGACCGCCTAGAAGGGAACCAACCACTCCATCCCGAGAATGACATCATAACCTGTCATCTCTAGGAAATAGAGATCCCATAGGAAACAATACCCGAAAACATTGAGAGGGATCTCTCTGCACTGACGTACAATAGATGTTCTCATCCCCAAAGGTGTGTCTAGTGTTAACGAGTTGGAAGAAGAAAAGATACAAAGCCCAAGGCATTCCAAAACGGAAACAGAGATAAAGATAGGTGTAGCACCAGTATCGAAAAGAGATAAAGATAAAACTGAGGCTACTAAAATCTTACCTCGAACTGTATAAGGTCCGGGATCCTTCTCCTGATAGGTTGGGTCCACCGCAAATGTCTGGCCTTCCCCACGGCCCTTTAACCCTGTGTGACCACTATGAGCTAAACCACCCTGTTGGCGCTGAAGGAACGGTGACTAACTGCCATGGTCTCGACCTCCACCTCGGATCGAATGGCCGTAATAACTTCAGTTCCCCGACTGGTGTGAAACTGGTGGTGCTGCTCCTAAACGAGAAGGCATGGAAGAACCCCTGTCACCAGCAACTGGTGAGAAAACCAGGTAGAAACACTGAAGGTGACACATCTTACCGTAGGATCAGCACTCCATTGTGTCCCTCTAGCACTACGGCCTCGTATGCCCACTCCTACCACACTGGTAGCAAACAACCTTGCTACCAGAATATGTGTCTCGCCTCCTCGGATAACCGCGCATAGGCTCTCTACGGTGCCTCCTGCTGTCAACTAGAGGAACACTAGCTCTGGAAGTAGAACCACCCTGGATCGCAGCTCTGGAGTCTCTCAGATTGTGCTCCATAATCAGTGCCTGGTTGACGATGGATGTGATGGAAGTAAACTGGAGGAGATTCACCTATGAGCGGATCTCCCACCTGAGACCATCCTTAAAATTCCTTGTTAAGAACACCCCACTCCCATCTCAGAGGGGTGTGAAACGCTACAACTCGGTAAAACGAGAAGAATAATCCATAACAAATGGAGTACCCTACTCTAGACTCATGATCTCCTAGGCTCGATCGACCCTCTGGGTCTCCGGGTAGAAGTAGTCATAGAAAAAATGCTGGAACTCCTCCCAAGCCATAACCTACTGATGGCTCGCCTGTGAGATCATGTCCCACTACCTCATGGTGGAGTCTCAGTTCAAGTAGGTAGCGAGCTTGACCCACCTCTCCGGGGATGTCTTCAGATGCTCGAAGATAGTCAACATGGCTTCCAGCCATGACTCTGCAGCCTGTGGTCCTCCTTCCCTTGAGAAAGTAGGAGGATGCTGCCGCTGGAAATCCCGCATCATGTCTTCCATAGACATGGAAAGAGGCAGTGCTCCCTAAAAGGTCTGCATCATCCTCATAAAACATTCCCTAAACTGTGCATCAACACCTGAAACTATTATGATGACCGGTGCCAGGGTTCACTACTAGAAATGGATCTTTTTCCAATGGTTCAGAACCATTGGGAAAGGCTACAGAACTGTTGGAATAACATATACCAACGGTTCTGCAAACATTGGGGATGTGAGCCATTGGGAAAACCTATCCCAATGGTTTACAAAGAACCATTGCTATATATTAGTAAAATTTACCTATGCCATCGGTTTGGTTAAACCATTGGCATAAGTTTTACCAATGGTTTACACCAAACCATTGGTAATGCTAATGGAAATTCAGTCTTCCCCAATGGTTCTAAACCATTGGGAAATGTTTTTACCACCAGTTGTCTTTGAACTGTTGGTAAAAAAATCCCTAGAAACCATTCCCAAGAGATTTTAAACTATTGGGAATGGGTTATTATATACAAATGCCAACGGTTTGAAACTATTAGCATAGGCTATGCTAGGAAAATTGCACAACAGCCTGCAATTTGCACAGCAACCTCTAATTTGGCACAGCAGCCTCCATTTCATTCTGCTACAAACAATAACAAAAAAATACCTACATATAGAGAAAATATTCATACAAATTTAACATATAATGAATTCTTGAACTATACACATCCATAATTAAATCAAAAATCATAAAGTAATTATAAACATACATAATTGATTTAGAATTCAATTTAATATTTAGATGAAAATTGTATGGGGAATCTATAATCCAATTCATAATTAAATACATACATAATTTAATTAACAATTATAATAAAATAGATAAAAAACTGAATAAGTATCAATAGAATCTGAATACTTTTGTTCGTATTTTCATATACCAGTTGTTTTTACTAAAAATGATGTCCATTTTAAACAAATTACATACACTTAGAGTGATATCAGCCACAACGTGGCTCAAATTGAGGTGGGGATGACTCATACACGTTATGTATGACCCATAAATCATTGTCCTAAAGTATGAACATATTCTGAAATCATTTTTTCAGTTTTCCGTATGCCAGTTATTGTTTTCAATTAAAATTTTGTTCATTTCATTATAATTGAGACACTTTGACTGGTGCCACCCACACCAGACCTCAGATTGAGACGGAGTTCACTTTTACACGTCACATATGACCAGAGGATTGTTGTCTTAATGTTTAAATGGAATCAGAATGCATTTGGTCAGTTTTCCGTATGTCATTTATTGTCTTCACTTAAAATTAAATCTATTTTAAACAAAAGAGAGACAATTTGAGGGGTTCTGGCCACACCGTTCCTCGAATTGATGCAGGGTTGACTCATACACGTCAAAAATGATCCATGTAATGTTTTTCTAAAGGTTCAATAGAATCCAAATGTTTTTTGTCCATTTTCTAAATGTCAGTTTATGTTTTCACTTAAAATGAAGTCCATTTTAAACTAAAGAGAGACACTTTAAGTGGTACCGGCCACACCGCACCTCGGATTGAGGGGGGTTGACTCATGCACGTCATATATTACCCATGGATCGTTGTGCTAAATTATCAACACAATCAGAATCTGTTTGTTCAGTTTTCCATATGTACTTAAACACTTCCCATTTTAAACAAATGAGAGACACTTTGAGTGATCCGAGACACACTGCGACTCAGATTGAGGCGCAGTTGACTCATAAACGTCACATATGTACCATGGATCATTGTAATAATGTTTCAATAGAATCAAAATGTATTTGGTCAGTTTACCGTATGTCCGTTGTTGTTTTCAATTAAAATGATGTCCATTTTAAAAAATAGAGAGACACTTTGAGTAGTAATGACCACTCTATGCCTTGTATTGAGGCTAGGTTGACACGTACACGTCACATATAACCCATGGATCGTTTTCCTAAAGTTTCAACTAAATCCGGATGTGTTTAGTTAGTTTTCCATTTGCCAGTTGTTGTTTTCATATAAACTGTAGTCTATTTCAAATAAACCTGAGACACTTTGAGTGGTTCCGCCCACACAATTACTCATATTGAGGGAGGGTTTACTTGTACACATCACAAATGACTCATGGAACGTTTTCTTAATGTTTAAACAGAATATGAATGCGTTTGGTCAGTTTTCAGTATGTCAGTACTTGTTTTCAATTAAAATGAAGACCATTATAAACAATAGAGAGACACTTCGGGTGGTGTCGGCCACTCCGCACCTCGGATTGAGGTTGGGATGACTCTTACAAGTCAAAAATGACCCAAATATCATTTTACTAATGTATCAACACAATCTGAATGGGTTTTATCAGTTTTTTATATGTAAGTTGTTTTTTCACTTAAAATGTTATTCATTTCAAACAAAAGTGAGACACTTAGAATGGTGTCGGCCAGACCACACCTCATGTTGAGGTGGGGTTGACTCGTACTCATCAAAAATGACCCATGGATCATTTTCCTAAAAGATCAACAGAATTAGAATGTGCTTGGTCGGTTTTCTGTATGTCAGATGTTGTTTTCACTTAAAATGAAGTCCATTTTAAACTAAAGACAGACACTCTAAGTGGAGCTGGCCACATCGCGCCTCAGATTGAGTCCAGGTTGACTCGTGCACATCATATATTACCCATGGATCATTATCTATAATTTATCAACACAATCAGAATCTATTTGGTCATTTTTCTGTATGTACTTAAAATATTGTCCATTTTATACAAAAGAGAGACACTTAGAGTGATCTCGGCCACACTGTGACTCGGATTGAGGCGTGGTTTACTTGTACACGTCACATATGACCCATGGATTGTTGTCCTAATGTTTCAATAGAATCCATAATTCAAATCATAATTTGATCGGTTTTTTGTATACCATGTGTTTTTACTAGAAATGATGTCCATTTTAAAAAAATGCATACAACTGGAGTGATACCGGCCACACTGTGCCTCAAATTGAGGCGAGGTTAACTCGTACACATCACAAATGACTCATGGATCGTTTAACTAATGTATTAACATATTCTAACGGTTTGTGGTCATTTTTTTTCGTATTTCAGTTGTTTTTTTCACTTAAAATGAAGTTCTTTTTAAATAAAAGAGACACTTTGAGTGGTTTCGGCCACACCGCGCCTCAGATTGACGCGAGGTTGACTCGTACACATCATAAATGACCCATGGATAATTGTGCTAAAATATTAACACAATAATAATCCTTTTGGAAATTTTTCTATATGTACATAAAATGTTGTCCATTTTAATCATAAGAGAGACACTTTGGGTGGTACCGGCCACACCACGACTTGGATTGTGGCGCGGTTGACTTGTACATGTAACATATGACCCATGGATCATTGTACTAAAATTTCAATAGATTCCAAATGCGTTTGGTTGGTTTTTCATATGCCAGTTGTTCTTTTCACTTATAATCTTGTCCATTTTAAACAAAAGAGACACAGTTAGAGTGGTACCGGCCACACCGCATCTCAGATTTAGATGGGGTTGACTCATACATGTCTCAAATGACCCATCGATCATTGTACTAATGTATCAACACAATCTAAATGTGTTTGGTTGGTATTCCGTATGCCAGTTGATGTTTTCACATAAAATGATTTCCATTTGAAATAAAATATAGACACTTTGAAGGGTGTCGGGCACACCATATCTCAGATTGATGAGGTGTTGATTGTTACACATCACATATGTCCAATGGATCATTATTCTAAAGTATCAACACAATCAAAATATATTTGGTCATTTTTTCGTATATACTTAAAATGTAGTCCATTTTAAACAAAAGAGAGACACTTAGAGTGATTCCGGCCACACCGCGACTCAGAATAAGCCCGGGTTGGCTCGTAAATGTCACGTATGACCCATGAATTTTTTTGATAAATTATCAACATATTGCGAATGCATTTGGTCGGAATTTCATATGCCAGTTTTTCGTTTCACTTATAATCATGTCCATTTTAAACAAAAGTGAGACAATTAGAGTGGTACTGGCCACACCACCTCTCTGATTTAGATGAGGTTGACACGTACACGTCTCAAATGACCCATGGATCATTTTCCTAATGTATCAACACAATCTAAATGCGTTTGGTCAGTTCCGTATGTCAGTTAATGTTTTCACTTAAAATGATGTCATTTTGAAACAAAAGACAGAAACTTTGAGTAGTGTAGGCCACACTATGTATCAGATTGAGGCAGGGTTGATTCATACACGTCACGTATGACCCATGGATCATTGTGCAGAAGTATCAAAACAATCAGAATCTGTTTGGTTAGTTTTCCATATGTACTTAAAATGTTCTCCATTTTAAACAAAAGAGAGGCACTTAGAGTGATCCCAGCCACACTGTGCCTCATATTGAGGCGGAGTTGACTTGTACACATCACATATGACCGATAGATCATTCTCTTAAAGCATCAACACAATTTGTATGATTTTGGTCAGTTTTTCATATGTCATTTGTTGTGTTCACTTAAATTGATGTCCATTTTAAACAAAAGAGAGACACTATGAATGGTGTCATCCACACCACACCCCGGATTGATGTGGGGCTGACTCATACATGTCATATATGACCCATGGATCATTATGATAATGTATTGACACAATAAGAATCCATTTGGTCAGTTTTCTATATGCTAGTTGTTGTTTTCACTTAAAATGAAGTCAATTTTAAACAAAATAGAGACACTTTGAGTGGTGCCGGCCACACCGTGCCTTGGATTGAGGCGAGGTTTTCTCTTACAAGCCACAAATGACCAATGGATCATTCTACCAATATTTCAATAGAGACCGAATGCGTTTGGTCAGTTTTCTGTATGTACTAAAAATGTTTTCCATTTTAAGAAAAAGAGAGACACTTAGAGTAATGTTGGCCACACCGTTACTTGGATTGAGCCCAGGTTGGCTCACACAAGTCACATATGACCCATGGATCTTTGGAATAAATTATCAATAGAATCCGAATGCGTTTGGTTGGTTTTCCATATGCTAGTTGTTCTTTTCACTTATAATCCTGTCCATTTTACACAAAAGAGACACAATTAGAGTGGTACCAGCCACACCGCTTCACAGATTTAGATGGGGTTGACTTGTACACGTATCAAATCACCCATGGATCATTTTCCTAAATTATCAACACAACCCCAATGTGTTTGGTCAGTTTTACATGTGCCAGTTGATGTTTTCACTTAAAATGATGTCCTTTTGAAACAAAAGACATACACTTTGAGTGGTTCCAGCCACACTGCCTCTCAGATTGAGGTGGGGTTGATTCGTAGCTATCACATATGACCCAACGATCATTGTGCTAAATTATCAACACAGTCAGAATCCGTTTGTTCAGTTTTCCATATGTACTTAAAATTTTGTCCATTTTAAACAAACGAGAGACACTTTGAGTGATCCCGCCCAAACCGCGAATCAGATTGATCCCAGGTTGGCTCGTACACACCACATATAACCCATGGATCGTTTTGATAAATTATCAACCGATTCTGAATGCATTTGGTCAGTTTTTCGTATGCCAGTTGGTCTTTTCACTTATAATCTTGTCCATTTTAAACAAAACAGACACAATTAGAGTGGTACCGGCAACACCACATCTCGGATTTAGATGGGGTTGACTCATAGATGTCTCTAATGTCCCATGGATCATTTTACTAAAGTATCAATATAATCATAATGTGTTTGGTCGGTTTTCCGTATGCTAGTTAATGTTTTCACTTAAAATGATGTTCTTTTGAAACAAAAGACAGACACATTGAGTGGTCCCAGCCACACTACATCTCAGATTGAGGTGGGGTTGATTATTACACATCACATATTTCCCATGGATCATTTTTCTAAATTATCAACACAATCTGAATCTGTTTGTTCAGTTTTCCAAATGTACTTAAAATGTTGTCCATTTTAAACAAAAGAGAGGCACTTAGAGTGATCCCAGCCACACCGTGTCTTGGATTGAGGTGGGGTTCACTCGTACACATCACATATGACCCATGGATTGTTCTACTAAAGCATCAGCACATTTCGATTGTGTTTGTTCAGTTTTTCGTATGTCAGTTGTTGTTGTCACTTAAAATGATCTCCATTTTAAACAAAACAGAGACACTATGAATGGTGTCGGCCACACCACACCTCGGATTGAGACAGGGTTGACTCATACACATCACATATGACCCATGGATCGTTTTTCTAATTTATTGACACAACAAAAATCCTTTTGGTCAGTTTTACGTATGTTAGTTGTTGTTTTCACTTAAAATGATGTCCATATTAAAAAAAAGATAGACACTTTGAGGGGTGTCGGCCACACCGCGCCTCAGATTGAGGCGAGTTTGACTCATACGCATCACATATGACCCATGTATCGTTATCGTAATGTTTAAATGGAAGCCAAATTCATTTGGTCAGTTTTCTATATGTATTTAAAATGTTGTCCATTTTAAACAAAAGAGAGACACTTCGAGTGATCCCGGCCACACCACGACTCTTATTGAGCCTGGTTTGGCTCATACATGTCATATATTACCCATGGATAATTGTGATAAATTATCAATAGAATCCGAATGCATTTGGTCAGTTTTTCATCTCCCAGTTGTTCTTTTCACATATAAACATGTCCATTTTAGACTAAAGAGACACAGTTAGAGTGGTACCGGTCACACTGATTCTCGGATTTAGATGACTCGTACACATCTAAAATGACCCATGGATCATTTTCCTAAAGTATCAACACAATCCGAATGCATTTGGTCAGCTTTCCGTATGCCAGATGATGTTTTCACTTAAAATGATGTCCTTATGAAACAATAGATAGACACTTTTCGTGGTGCCGGCCAAACCACATCTTAGATTAAGGCGGGGTTGATTTGTACACCTCACATATGACCCATGGATCATTATTCAAATGTATCAACACAATCAGAATCCATTTGGTCAGTTTTCCGTATGTACATAAAATGTTGTCCATTTTAAACAAAAGAGAGACACTTAGAGTGATCCCGGCCACACTGTGCCTCTAATTGTGGCGGGGTGGACTCGTACACCTCACATATGACCCATGGATCTTTCTCCCAAATCATCAACACATTTATAATTTTTTTGTGTAGTTTTTCGTATGTCAGTTGTTGTTTTCACTTAAAATGATGTCCATTTTAATCAAAAGAGAGACTATCAATGGTGTCGGCCACACCATTCCTCGTATTGAGTCAGGGTTGACTCGTACACATCACATATGACCCATGGATCATTTTTCTAATGTATCGACACAATCAGAATCCGTTTGGTCAGTTTTCATTATGCTAGTTGTTTCTTTCACATAAAATGAAGTCCATTTTAAACAATAGAGAGACACTTTGGGTGGTGTCGGCCACACCGCGCCTCAAATTGAGCCCGGGTTGGCTCGTACATGTCACATATGACCCATGGATCGTTGTGATAAATTATGTTAGTTTTTTATTCATGTTATAAAAATACACTATTTGAAACATTTCAAGGCTAACAATGCCATGCCAAATGAATACATCCCTTTTATAACATACCAAGAATATATGATTTTGATTAGATATGTAAATGTGATTTACATTGATTATCAAGATGAAAATAAATAAAATATATATCATATATTTTCTAGTAATAAATGTAGTCAATGAGGGTGGGGGCGGGGCTGTCCGAGGGTGTTCAGGGGGTGTCCGGGGGCTGCCTGGGGGGCTGCCCGGGGACCAAGGAGGCTGGTGGGGTGGATGCCTGGGGGGCTATCCGGGGGGCTGTGTGGGGTCCAAGGAGGATGGTGGGGGGTTGTCTAGGGTGCAGGATGGAGGGGGGTTGTCTAGGGAGTTCCCAAACACACAACCACTAAAAGACAACAACATCCATAAAAACAGACAATATATAAAAATAACTCAACTCCAATACTATACTACGGGTCTAGATAAAACCAACAACTAGAATAGATTAAAAATCAAATATCAGTAATATTATTCAAAAATGTAATAGATCAATTTGTCCAACATCACCATCACCATCATCACCATCAGCTTCACCCTCGTCCTCGTCCCCATCATCGTCCTCACCCTCCTCACCGCCCTCCTCCTACACCTCACCCTCCTCCTCACCCTTGCCATCGCCTCACCCTCCTCCTCTACCTCCTAATCCGCATCAGACTCCTCGCCATCATTATCGTCAAGCAGGACATTGTCCTGAACACTACTAGAACAGTCACCTAGTGCACCATATATAGAACGTATTGATGACATATATTCATCAATAGTTGGGCTGGCCTCTGCTGGAAGTGTTGGACATAGAACTTCAATAAATTTCATAAATGCACTGTTTTCCCCAGCAGACTATTCTGCCATCTCTGTGGCCCTTTTCTCATCCTGTTTAGCGTATAACCTAACTTGCTACTACTCAGTGGCACTACAACTCATACCTGAGGATGGAAAATACCTCATCAAGGCTATCCTAGGTCGGCAGCGTACTCTGCCATGATGCTCCTCTCCCAACACCTGATGTAAGTGATTAGTTGGCCAAAAATTGTCTAGTTCTTGGGCATTGAGGGCCTCTAAAGCTGCTTGTTACAAATATAAATTTATTATTAAGTTACAAAATAGATATTAAAATATAAAATCAATATATTAGAACTTACAATCTGCTGTTGAGTCGCTTCGTTGACGACACTTCCATCCTTCTTCCATCTACTAGAGAAAAACAGTTTTGCTCAGGGCACACGTCCTTCAAAATTATGTATTTTCATCTAAAATGACATTGAAAACAAAATTTATATGAAAACTTTATCAAAAAATTAAATAATTGTGGAAACAAAATAAAATGTAAGTTGCAAATAAAACTTATAAACAATTGTCATACCAGCTTCCTCTCATGATCCGGCATCAAAGTACGTCCTAGTGTGTGGAGGAATTTTTTTTTGCATCAATGTTTTTTTATTTATTCCAAATGATACCTAAATAAAATTTGATAATTCAAAGGATATTATTAATGAAAAACCTTAAATTTATTATTTAAATACCTCAAATGTAATTCATACCTTAAACTTGGTACTCGTCCAATGAGTAATCATCCAACGATACTACTATATAAGACAATCTTCCATGACTGGTACATCCTCTAAATGAGTGCCAACTCTAGAACGCAAGCCAGTATACAACTCATGCTTGTAGGATCTCCAAATATTTCCAAGATCCTTTAGACGTTCTGGTCATGCACCCTCAGCATCAGGAAAATTGAATCCAATCTGACATCAAAATATTAATTCATATAAATATAAAAAAATTCATGGATTTAAATAAAACAGATATTTTTAGGAATATCTATGCCCAAGCTCTATCCTTGACCTCATGTGGAAAATGTATCCATGATAGCGGGCTGGAGGGAATGATGTCGGAGTATTTGGCATGCGTCGCCAAAAAAACTCCGACATTACTGGCCAGTTTTCTCAACCATTTGGTTGTATTCATTGTAATCCACCATAACCTGTGTGCGGCAGTTCCACATCGAACACATGCGTGTACACCCCCTCCCCCGCATCATGTTAGTAGATGTATCTGTCATGAATGAAAATCGAATATTTTATCAAAACATGTTATAATGAAAAGAAATATTGCTATAAAAATTTGATAGGTTTATATAAAGATACCTGCGCGAGTTTGATCGTTGAGCATTGATGAATCCACATAAACTAATGGAACACCCTATGGTGGAACTGGAGTTGAAGACGATGGAATATAGAAGCTCAGAGAGACATAAGTAGAAGGAAAAGAATATGGGACAACTGTTTGACTGGATTCTGATTGGGGAGTGGGAATCATCATGGGATGTGAAAATGATGGGCCAGAAGATGAAAGAGGTGTCAAAAAAATGGGAGGCCTAAATATCACTTGTGTCCCTAACGAAACACCAAGATCAGAATGTGGGATGGATGACATGTCAGGGGGAGGGGAAGGGTCTAGTCGGGTATGCGCAGCTACTCATCCACCTCTGGTTCGAACCCTCCTCGTACCACCAGCCTGAGTACTAGGACCAGTACTAGGATCCTCTTCGAATAACTGTCGACGTATAGGCGGATTCTAAAAAACTGTTTACAAAAAAATTAATCACATGAAATTATATATTATTGAAATATATATATTTGAAATAAAGTACTCCCTGTATGCACTAATTGTGGAATGCCCAACTCCACCATTCGACGATTGTTCTCCACCATTTTTTCCTTCATTTCTCTTCAAATGGCTGCATTTCTTGCTTTCGAAATCAAATATGTAATTAATTAGAAAAAGGAAACTAATGTGTAACCCAAAATACTAAATATATGAGAGAATAAATGGATTAATTGGTAATTTAGCTATAAATTGTTTTAGAATAGATTTATTGGATTTAATAAATCATACATGTTGTAATGTTCACCTAGATAGAAATATTATTTGACTAGGTTTGAATACAGTTCAATTCCAAATTAGAAAATGCAATTCAAATAAAAACTAAAACCAATAAACATTGAAAATTCACATAACGGTCAAGTTAGCTAAAAACTATTTGTGATCAATACTAAATCAATTTGAATATTACCAACCTTAATAAGGAAAGTAATGTGTAACCCAAAAAACTTAATATATGAGGGAATAAGGGTATTCAATGGTAATTTAGCTATCAATTGATTTAGAAGATCTTGAATGGATTTAATAAATCATACATGTTGTAATGTTAATCAAGTTAGAAATATTGTTTTACATGGTTTGAATACAGTTCAATTCCAAATTAGAAAATTCAATTCAAATAAAACAGAAACCAATAAACATTGATTATTCACATAACAATCAAGTCAGCTAAAACTAATTTTTGATCAATACTAAAGCAATTTGAATATTACCATCCTTAACATCCCAACCCATGGTAAACCAAAATAATTGAGAACATGGATGAATGATTCTATATATTTTCAACCATAACTTCAGGTTCAAAATCAACTCTGACAATTGAGCTATTGGAGTCATCAAAAGAAATAAATGGATTAGTTCCAATGGCACTAGGGACAGTGTCAATTCCATCATCACCATCATCAAAAATATTTCGTGGAATTACTTCAACTGTGACACCAAATTCAGGTCGAAATTGGTCTTTGACATAAAAAACTTGTTTATCCATTGATGCCAACACATATGGTTCTTCGGTAGCAAGACTGCAAGTCATATTAATTACTCGAAATCCAAAATCATCAATAAATATGAAATGTCTCATAATCAAATAAAACTAATGGGATTTCATTATTGTGACTCGTCCATGAGAGTAATAATACAATATTATTATTTTCTCAACGACTCCATAATAACCCACATTTTCAAATCACGGTCTACTATCTAATGCACTAACATAACAATCTGTTGTGGAATTATCTATAAAATAATCTTGTTGTGTTCTCATGATCATTTCTCATTCAATGACAATAAATTTGTACCCATTGATAACAATTGATTTACAGTCACGAACCATGGTATTTGGACCAAAATCCAAAGCTCTTATTTCCTCAAAGACAGAGTCAATTGACAAACTCAATATCTACAATATAAATGACTGTTAAACATAATTAAATATTTATATAATTATTTTAAATAGTAATATTTTTACCTTCAATTTTAACCAAGAAGAAAACACTTTTCTATGAAAAGCTTCTCTCATTCACAAAGATAATGAATGATGCTTCCTATTTATCATTGTTTTATGTTCCCTGTAGATAAAAAATATGATTAGTTTAACAGATACATATGTAAGACATACATATTTAATTTAGATACCTGATATAGTCATCGAAGTATTCATAGTTGAACAAAACTGTGTGATGTGCCATGTCCTGCACTTCATGGATTAATGTCTTCAATGTATATGATCCATGAATTCCTCCTGTTTGAGGAAGTGATGGAAAACTGGGTTCAATTTGATCATAATGTTCTTCTTCATTTCTCATTGGTCTGTTCATTCTTGTAGTAAGATCATACAAATACATCGAGTAGAAATCCATACATTCTTGAGCCATGTAACCGTTCATGATAGAACCTTCGGGATGATTCCTGTTTTGGACATAAGACTTTAATGTGTACATATTTATTTCAGTTGGATACATCCAAAAAAAAGAAACAGGTCCTCCGAGATGTATTTTAGTGGTAATATGGATAGTCAGATGTAGCATGCATGTGAAAAATGATGGAGGAAATATATTCTCCAACTCAAACAAAATTAATGGGGCATCTGTCAATATTTTTTGCAAGAAATACTTGGACAACTTCTTTGCTCAATGATCTGTAAACAAATTCCACAAAGGAATAACGTCACCTTTACATTATTGGAAAAAAGATGATGGATTGATATTGGAAGAAACTAATGCAGTAGAACGTGATAATCATGAGTCATCAAAGGTTTTAGCTTCAACTCTCTTCTATTGACCTGTTTAGATATGTTGCTGGAATAGACATCAGTAACTCTAATAGTCTCTAATACATCCATAAATTGTTTTTTTTCATAGGTGTCATCACATAAGAATAACATGGAAGCTTCCATTTATTTTCACTGATACACACAAGATTCAATTCTGGTCTAATGCCCCAATCCACTAAGTCATGCCGAGATCGTAAATCATCTTTTGTCTTCCCCTTGACATTTTGAAGAACCGAAAGTAACATTTAACATATATTATTTTCAATATTCATTAGGTCTAAGCAATGACGTAACATATTGGTTGACCAATAAGGAAAATAAAAAAAGATACTCCTTTTCCTCCAATTGTATCAGGTTTCAGTGGAAACATTTTTTCTCTTTCCAGATTTCATTTGACCCTTCCCGAATGAAAAACTAAAAACATTCAATTTATTAAGCACATCAGTTCTTGACATATGCTGAGGTGGAGCATTGGTCTCTATGGTATTATCAAATATTTGATGATTCGTTCTATATGGATGATCATTTGGAAAGAATCGTCGATGTTCCATAAAACTGAAACTACAATGATGTTTCAGTCTTCTGGATCGTGTATTCTTCATAAAAACTGAGCATGATAGTTTTCCCTTCGTGATCATCCAGAAATCATTGCATATGCCAGAAAATTATTGATCGTCCACATAAACGCAGCACACATCTGAAATATGACATTCAAAATTTCATAGTATGTGCACACACCCACATCCCAAAGAAGTTTCAACTATTTTATTAAAGGTTGCATGTATACATCAATATCTATGCCAGGATCAGAAGGACAAAATATGAGTATACTCATGAAAGTGAAAGGTTTTTTCATGCAAACCCATGGGGGATGATTATAAATGTGTATAAAAACTGGCCATGTGTTGTGCGAAGTAAGAATCTTCCCGAACGGATTAAAACTGTCGCATGAAAGGCCTAGCCTCACATTACGAACGTCAGCTACAAAATCAGGATGTCGAGCATCAAATATCTACCATGTAAATCCATTTGCAGGATGAACCAACTCATCATTAGTTTTTTTTCTCTTAGTATCATGCCATCTCCTTTTTATTGATATGTCATCAGACATAAAAATATTCTAGAGTCTGGGGATCAATGGAAAGTACCACATTACTTCCTGTGGAACGCGAGATGTTGTTCCATCAGATTTTGACTTCCAACGGGATGTGCCACATTTTATACAATTATTTCGTTCAGCGGTATCCTCCCAGAATAAACTGTAATATTTCGGGCAAGCATGAATTTTGTTTTTTGAAAATCAATGTTCCTCAACTAACATCCATGTTATATAGTGGTTTGATGAATATTTGCATCATCTGGATGTAAATCCTTCAAGAGGCTAAGAATGTAATAGACTTCTATATTAAAAATCCCATACATATTTTTCCCATGAAACCATCAGATTAAAAATTCATTCCTTTTCATTTTATCGTATTGTCGATATACTGGAGTCATGCCAGCATCATTCAATTTTTTCACCCTATCAATATCATCATTTTCACTAGAAGCATTATATTTCCTCATATCAAAGTCTTCTTCAGTCGAAATACTTTCATTTTCATGATGAAAAAAAATTGAAACTGATCATCTAACAAATTTTCCATTCCAGTCCTTTCATTTCGATCATCACCAATTTGAGATTTCATTTTCTCCGCATTGTGATACCAGACATATTAGTTATCTTGAAAACCATTTTTGGTTATGTGGTAGCTGAATTCTTCATGGCTCAACCAAGGATTACAAACACAATTGGAACATGGGCAGTGTATGCAACCACTATCTGAAGCATTGTCAAATGAAAAATCTATAAAGACCTCCAAATTGTTTTTAAAATCGCTTGAGATATGATCGGTTCCATACATCCAACTTCTGTCTAATCTGTAAAAATAATTTATATAAGTCATTTTGTCAATAAAAAATTCAATATTATTGAACATTAATAGAAAATACATTTAAGCAAACGATAAAGGAAGATGTTTCAAGTTGATGTAGTGAACTATTAAAATAATGTAATGAACATGTACTCATAAATTAAAATAAAGTTCATTAATATTAATTTTCATTAGGTATATAAGAGGAACATGCCTCAGGTACCATAATGTGTTATAGGAATCCCAAATCATTCACTCATGTTCAATAACTCATTATTGGCACCTCTATGACCAAACCATTCATTACCCAATTACTTACCCAAGTCAAGCGCACCCCATGGGTGAATAAAGTTTAGGCTTCTACACTAATTGGTTGTTCATGGCTTATAAAGAGATTTAATTTCATTAAGTATAGACAAAAACATTTATTTTTAATTTTGAAATTAATAATAATGTATATCAATAATAACAACATTACTGAATTAAACCTGTGACTTACCTAACATTTTTATGGATGTCTACACATGCCACCATGGGTAGTGAAAAGAACCCCACCCTCATAAAAGTGAGTATCAGCCAAGAAGGACACATAATATACAACGTACAATAAGAACCATATTTAATTTCCCCTAAAGATATATTAGCACAATCATCTTGGGAGAAATGGAATATATGATCCTGGTTAACTAATGAATTCAGAAGCTTATATTCCATTTGTTGGACACTATCTAAGGTAAGAAATCATGTGAGGATGGGTTTACATCATTCAATTTCTTACATGCTAGTGAGAATGAAGGCTTAAGTTAATTACTTTAGTTCAATTATACCATGTCAACCGTTGGACAACCCATTTGAACCCTAATACACACCATATGAACCCTTATACAATATCGTCATTATTTCAACCATTAATAACAACTTATAAAAAAACATCACTTGTTAAAGATAATCAATTTGAACATAAATCAATAATAATATTGGATATATCAAGTAAAATAATGTCATACTATCTTACATCCTAAATGGCCACCCACAACCATGATTAATGACCACAAAGCTCCCCTTTCGGCAAAATCAAAAGTGAAAACAAAAACATATAGTTGCAGAAAACAACATCATTTGTGTAAAGAATAATAATCTCATGGTCCTCATGATATTTGAACCACGTAGTCATTATTTTCGACATGAACTTGTATCCATGAAACCATATGAGAAACATGATTCAATACATGCATTTTTCTGATTTTCCCAAGAATTTTGCGGAACCCCAAATCAGTGAAAATGGTCATCATGTTTTAAAAAGGTGATTGAATAACACATGCATGATATCAAAGGTAGAATGATTAATAGTTATATTAGAAAAACTAATAATCACCAATATTGAAAATTTGACATTCTTTGAATTAGTTTCATAAAGAAGGAATAAGTACTGATTAGGGACCAGATACTATTTTGAAAAGATCAAGAAGATACTCCATATATTCTATTGTGCAAAGGGTAAGTGAACAGCGTGTCATCTTATATATATATTGTTTTTTATAGAAACATGATACACACCTGTTATGTAATACACATAGTGCACATAAATTAAGATGAACAAGATCTTCATGTTTGACATGATCTTAATGAAAGGAGTGATTTTCATGAAATAATATCAATAAATATTACAAAAAAAAGTATTTTGAGTTTATATACATAAACGTGTAATATTTGAAGTATTGAGATTAAAAAAACATTGAATCTTTAAAATTATAACACAATAAAGAGACACCAAGAATTTATAAATTTTAATGTGTAATGTAAACGTTAATTGGATATACATCGGCTTAGTTATTTTAGTACATAATTCGTGGAGTAGTGAATCATAACATTTTACAAAAACCCTAAAAATTGGGTATAACCAAATCCTTTAGAATAAAATGATATGCTTGATAAGAGGTGGTACTATATCCTTGGTAAAAGATTGAAGGAGTCTATCATGGCAGCAGTTGATCCGACTGAAGAGTTTGGTCTTCTCAAGTGCTTCTACAAAGGAATCGCTTCTGGAGAGTAGTGGAATGGTTCTTGAATCATGGGGAGGCAGCTGCCTGGTTTTGGAGAATTTGGGGCATATTTTTTCCAATGGTTTTAAAAACCATTGTTAAAACTTAATATTTCCCAATGGTTTAATGAAACCATTGGGAAAACTCATTTTTTCCCAATCATTCCCAACGGTTTTATAAAACAGATGGGAAAATTGATTTTTTACCCATCTTTCCCAACGGTTTCATCAAACCGTTGGGAAAAGTCACTGTTTACAGATATTTACCAATGGTTTAGGCAAACCATTGGAAAAGATAACATATACCAATAGTTATTTGTGACGTTGGTATACAAGTGTTGGGAAAAGTCTGCTTTCCAGTAGTGGCTGGCCCGACTGGAGGATCAGTAGGAAGTCCCTTATCAGCCATATCTGGCTTTTGATCACTGCCTGACAACTAGCGAACAATCGGAGGACATCTTAGAGGCATAGCTATGAAAGATCAAAAGCATACCCTAGATTTGGAAAACAAGGACAGAGAACCAAGGAGTACAAAATGGGAATAGGGGGAAGAGAAACACATAGGTTATAAAACACAACTATACGGTGTGTATAAAAACTACATTGTGTGTCTTCTTAAGCCATTGACATGGGCGTGTACCCCTACCCTACAGGTCGTGTAACACCTCAAACTACAAGGCATGTTGACCCCACACATGACGTGTAGTTGAAAAATATTCCCCTTCCCGAGTCACTTTACACGGATAAACCACACGGTTCGACTCAACCCAAGACTACACGGAGTGTTCTGAACAAACACGGCATGTACTAGACAAGGCTTCGGCGGCCCGTGTTGTTAAATACACGTCCATCTACATGGATGAACCTTACAAGGCATGTTCTGAACAACCATAGAGTGTATAGGTGAAGGTGACACCGTCCCGTGTTGTTCGTGACATGGGCATGTACCTGAGCAAGACTACACGACATGTTCCGAAAGAAACACGGCATGTCTAAGAGAAGGTAACGCTGACTCGTGTTGTTCGTGACACTGATGGGTACCTGGATAGGACTAGATGGCGTGTTACTTTACAAAACATCATGTTCTACTCGAGCTTCCCTGAACCATGTTGTTAGTGACATGGCTGGGTACATGGCTCCGAACTACAGGTCGTGTACCAACCGTACACTACATGTTCCTGAAGTTATTTCTACAACAGGGTGTCCCTTCATACACGGTCAGTGACACGGTCAAAAAACAATATGGCGTGTAGTCAAAAAGTACACACCTTGTATTCTGTATTTTTCTGGGAGGTAGCTCAGAAACTGCACAGAAGCCCAGAATCACAAAAAACAAGTCAAAGAGGTGCCATATTCCTATTCATGAGGGCCCATACTCCCCGCGAATCAAAAATTTTCATTCATTTAAGAAAGGTAGAATACAAAAAATCCACTAATAAGGTATCAGAGATTCTATCAAGCATCTATCACAAAAACATTCATAATCTACAAAAGTCTATCCCAACAGCAAGCAATCGCTAATGCTCCCTAGATTGCATGGAAAGAGTGCATGTCATGGGATTTCTACAAGTGCCTATATGATGCATGAGATGACATAACCTCATCTCCTTGGGTTGCGATAGAAATAGAACCGCAATAGTCAAGAAAATAACAACACAAAGCATGTGAATCACTCCAGATGAAATCATATCAACCGTAAAATCCCAAAACCAGAAAACTGCAATTAACGAGGTTGTATGGTTTTTCCCTATACACGGGTTAGCTACTCCCGAACACAGCTTAATACCAACTACAGAATCTGTCCTACCCCTGGCTAAAGGATCCAAATAGTAAATCAAGAGAAAATAAACTCCTCTAATACCACTTTATAATGACTCGAACCCAGAGACCCTCCACTAGTGCCCCATGACCGGTTCACCACATGACCTCAAAGTGCATTACCCCAAAGCCAGAGGCTGCCGACTAGCAGCGAGGGCCTTGGTAAGTTATTGGGGAAACTATGCCCTTATTTGGTAAGGTATACAAGCTAAGGAAAACAACAGTCAGTAGAGGAATCAGTAACAACATACATAAATGGAACCATACAGCAGAAGAAAATATATATAACAATGATGATAATGATGCATTAGGTACAAGTATCTAAGGAAAGTAGCAAACACAACAACGTGCTGAAATAAATCTGAACACAAAGTACTAAAGCAAGAATAACTCTAGTCTCATCGCAAGCCTATTCTTGGTCCCCTGCTCTCCATATCCAAGCAATCAAGTACCGGAAGTCAAAGTGCACTTGCCCTTATCTATCCTTGAAACAATAAAGACTACTTGGGACCAAAAGCATGGCCCAAACAGGGTGTGAGATAAAATCCTAGTAGGAAATCACCCAAAGATCTGTGCCTAACATTCAATTAATACAAGGCAAGTAAAAGTGCTGGAAGCAGTAAATAGAAAAGCACATAGCCGCTACAATCCACAATTCTAGCATATGAAGTACAAAAAGAACAAACACACAAGCAAGAATAACGAATAGGTACCCACTGGGTAGTTATCACAGCCTAACCCCTAAGGTTCAACCTACAAGTACTAGCAACCCTCTGGAAAGCACACACAGTCTCGACCCTTTGTTTTAGCTAATGAATTAATAGACTCTCTGGGGAATCACTCAACATCAATTCCGGCTATAGTCTCGTATCGTACTAAAGGTTCTATGGGGAAACACTCAACATTTATTCCCCCTGTGGCCCGCGTCGAGGAACTACAGACTCTCTGAGGAAGCACTCAATGTCAATTCCCCCTGTGGTCTCGCATTGTAATTTAAGACACTTGGGAGAATCCCTTCCATCCATTCTCCCTATGGTCCACTATACTAGGTTCTCACAGCCTTGTAAAATATAACCATGCATAGCGTGCGTGTATCGTCCATGTAAACCTCAAGAACTACTTGGCTATCATTCTAAGGCTCAACAACAAAACAGTACATTAGTTCAACTATCCTACAACTAGGTATGGAAACTGGCATAACGCCTAACAGGCAAAGAAAGTATGACAAACATTTAGAGTACAACAAAACTACTCTATTCACAAAGGTAAACCTCTATTATAGCAATCAAGAAAGAAGGTAAACAATCAAGGGAAAAATTGGAAAACTCACAATTCTCGTTCAATGGAAATGGAAAAATTTCACAAAATATTCAAAGACTTTCTATAGAAAGGCACAAACCACCTACCTCGATCCTAGGATATCGATATACCTGAACCCCAACGATTGATTCTCCCCCGAACGTCGTAGATCTGAGAAAACACCCAAAACGATCAACCCATGATATCTTGAGAAGTAGGAGGACTTGGAAAACAAGGCTCAAGAAGAAGCGATAACTCACCGCTATGAATCCAATGCAATCAACCATGCTAAAATCGTAGAACAGACGAAGAGGTGGGGGCTCGTCAATGATTTTTTGATCCTCAACGCTCTCGGACTAACGAAACTTAGAAGAAGACCTTTTTGTGCGTCAGGCGCGACCGCAGTCCATTTAATGAAAAAAAAGAATGTACATGGCGTGTACGTTTAGAGTACATGGCATGTACTAGGTCTTTTCGTACTCTACCAAAATTGGCCTCCATGTCACTCCTACACACCAAGTGTGTGGCCCAGGCACAGCTAGTGCACGGTTTCGAGCGGGAAAAGAGTACCCGATAAGTACTCAAAAAGTACACGGTGTGTACTTAAAAAATTTCCAGAAACTTGTTTTTTTCTAAAAACTACATAAAAAGGAAAACATACCTCAAACAAAGATCTGGGTTCTTACTAATTGAAAATTTATTCAATGAAAATCTCATTATCATAAACATGGTTTCTTTAAGGGAATATTTAATTTTAAATCCTTTATAATGGTTTGTAAATAAAATTTGAATTATCCTATGTATATCCCCTTGGAATATAAAACTAGATGAGTATTTAGGCTCATTGTTTTGTAGCAGGTTATTCTATATTAGGCCTGACACACCTTGTTGGATTTGTTACTCCTAGATACATATGTGCCAGAATCACTTCTACATAAAGGATCCAGACATGGATGTATTTATAAAAAGATGCACATAATATCTACCTTACCAAAATTTGAGGTTTTATTATATGATTACCCTTAAAGTATATCTTATGTTTATGCTCCCTAATCTATGTTTTCAAAATATAGATTCTATGGTTTCTACACAATGTCCTATGATACCAACTGTAATGACCCCAACACTAGTAGCCCGAAAGTGGTGTGTTAATTTATTACAATGGTATAATAAAAAAGGGATTCACATCCTGATGGACCTAATAGTATAATATCTTTAAAAAACGTTATACAATCATATGTTTTACATTATAACATTAAATAAAAAACAACAAATAAATTTAATTGGAAAAATCCTTAAACTCATATATTATCCTTAGAAGTCATTCATAATATACGTCTTTGATTCGTGGGTAAAAATAAAACATAAGAAAGGGGTGGGATCAAATTCGTAGTAAGGGTAAGAAATATAGTGTAAGCTATCATAAATATAAACAATAATTCAACCTTAATGTCTAACAACAAATGTCATTGAAAAATAAACTTTAACATAATATATCAGGAATAAAATCTAATCAAAATAAGGACATATAAATAATCACATTACAATAAAACATTACAATGGGTATTATATCACTTTAATAATCACATGGATTATTAATTACTAATATTATAATGATGGAATTCATAATTCTGGATATCTTCACATAATGTTGTGGCCTCAACAAAGACATTGGAAAATAAATGGGTAAGGCATCAGCCAAATCCCAATCTAGTTTTTATCATGAGAACTACCGATGAATCGAGGGGTTATAAAGGGCCCCACACATAATCTACCATGTCCAATTAATTCCTCATATAAATGGGGTGAATCTTAATTTACATATAAATACCAAATGTAAATAACTCTCCCCAATCTGTAAACATAAGGACAAACCATTCCCTATAATATGGTGAATGGTATCAAGATACGACATCTGCAATCAAAAATATTATAAACCATTTGATAAAACATTGTAGATGATATCATAAAGGATAAATCCCAATTAATTATATGAATCAATAGAGGATTTTTAAATATATAAAAAAACTCTAATAAAAAAATTGAGGAATTATTGAGAGAAATCTTGTTATTTACATTGAAAAGAGTTATTTAGAAAATCCATTTGTATTTGTCATAAAACTATATTATAGAAATGTATATCCCAAAAAATAAATTTAAAGTACAATAAAATTTTGTTTTAGGAATAACATCATTCCAACTATTGTTAAAAGATGTAAAAAGTGTTTTTAAGAACCTTTTGAAATTGGCCACTTCACTGTAGTTTAAGGAAAAATATAAATGAGTCTTTTACACATAAAGTCAAAATATATTTTATAATCTTATAAATGGTAGAAGATATTTTTTCATGACAAAATTTTTTATTTTATTAAAATAATGGATTCTTAAAATATAATATGGATGGTACTTGAAAATGTGTAAGAAATTGGGATGTTCCTTCTAATCGGGCATTCTTAATGTGATGAATTAAAATGGGAACCACATAAAACATGTATTTATCCATAAAAGAAATATGAAGTAATATAGATATATGATTTTGAAACATTTTCACAGAATGTAAAATAATTATATAAAAACAAAGAATAATTACATTGGCTTAATGAGAGATAAATCGTAACCCCAGTGAAAAATGGTGATTTGAGAAGAAACCCTTACCTTATGTTTGAAAGTATTCTTCACGTGAACATAATATCCTCGATAATGAAATTATTTTCCTTAATAATTTTATTTAGAACCTGTTAAATGTGTATTTGATTTATAATAATAATATTAAGTTCATATTTGGATTTTTTATGAGTTTTAAGATTCAATTTCATCGTTTGGGAGTGATCATTTCTTTAGTTTCCTTGATTGGTTCATTTATTTAGATGTAGGAAAATCATGAAAAATTGAGAAGGTTGTCCTGAATTGAAATTAGACGTGATTACTGAAATTATAAGACATTTAATGTTCTTATATATAATTCTTTTTCAAATATGAAGATTATTCATTAGATAATACGTTAATGATAACCATTTAGGTTATATTGGTTTTTTTCGATCATCACAACAGAGTTTTATATTATGAATTAGTATTATGAATATATACTGGTTCCAAAACATTAAATAAGTTTTATTATATATATTAATTTTTTATTTAACTGTAATTTTTTTATGACCATCCTTGGAGGAATAATTAAAAATGAATACTCGTCGTTCAGGAAGGATGAAAATTGAAACCTCACACACGATGTTTTCATTTATATAATAAAAAGGGGAATAAAAGAGAATTTATGGTTGATATACCATTAAAATAGTAATATTATTGTATATAAAATATACTAGTATTTTCATGTCACTTTTGATAGGGGTCAGAGAAAAATAAGAAATGAAAAATAAAATTAATGTGAGATTGAGAAACCTCTTAAGTGTCGCCTCCTTGAGAACATCCCTATGGGACAAGGAAATGAAAATTTCCTTAGACCATAAAGAAAAGACCCAGAGACTAAGGTTTGGGAGAGTAAATGGAAATAATATAAGCAATATTAATGTTGTTATTGGTGTAAGGATAAGGGATGATGAGAGGTGGTTTTTTAATAGAATAGAGGGGTGTTTTTTTATTATTTTAATCAATAGTTTATTATTTTGGCTCATGATTATGAATAGTTTTGATTTACAAACATAAATATTGTAAAGATAGATTAATATTTCTATATTATTATTTTTTACTACATAAAATACTCAATAAATAGTGTATTTAACTTATAATGTGTATTTATAAAAAATTACTAAATTTTACTATTAAAAAAATCAACTATTTTAGAAAATATCCAAAATTCACCCTAACCATTTTTCAAAAATTATAATTTTATAACGGAATCAATTTTATGTAAATAATTTTATAAATATTATTAATTTAATTTTAAATTAAAGTCATCATTTATTAGAAAAATACCGATTTTAGAATTATAACTGATTTTATAACACTTCCAAAAACTAATTAAGGTGAGATAAAATTATATTATAATCATAATAAAAAAGTTATTAATTAATGAATCTATTTTATGAATATAAATTTTCTTTTAAATCAATATATTTATTATAAAATTGTAAATACAAATTTGTGGTTTACAAAAATACCAACACTTAATTTATCCTTTTTTAAACATTTACCAATATTTTCCAAGAAATAAATACATCATATTTTTATTTATAAGAAACATTAATTTTATTTATACTTTAATAGGAGAGGTTAAAATTATATTGGTTGGATTAATATGCCTAAGGTTGACATTACATTTCCAACAGTTATATTTAATATTATATAACGATTTTAAAGTCAGTATTGCGTGAAGCATAAATTATTGATATGTTATATTTTAGAAGAGACATACAATAACATCTTTGTGTGTTACACCAAAAGGATCTGAAATAAAAAATAATAAAACATTATTGGTTATAATATTAAAAATTTTCTATATTTATATATATTTAATTGTTTTTCTTCATTTTCCTCCTATCTTTTCTGTTTAACTCCCATGAAATCATGTTTTAATAATAAACAAGATAATTAATTTTTCCAATTTTTACAATTAATTTTGAATAAAAACTAAGATTACCTTATTATTTAATATAAATCATTCTTATTAGAAATATTAAATCCATTTTTAAAAATTCCATCAACAAAATTAGATATTTTTTATTTAATATTAAACCCACTGATGCGAATGAAAAAAGTTTTCAGAAGAGAATGTTTTCATAAGTGGAGAAAGTTTTAATTTACGAATTAAATATATAATTGATACAAATGAACTAAATTAGATTAAAAAATATTTAATTGAACTAATTTTACTTTTATAAACATAGTAAAGTTAAATTCATTTTTTAAATAGTTTAAAAGAAACAGATTGTTTTTCATAAAAAGTTTATATTTTTACAATGCATCGAAAAAGTTGTCTCATAAAAAAATTCTCAAAAATTCATTCAACGAAAATATTGTGTAATATATTTCAAAAATTATATTTATATAGACTTATAAATGTTATAATAGTTTTAAATATTAATTTCGTTATTTTTTCACCAAAACAATAGAAATACTTTTTTAATTGATAATGGAATTTTCAAAGAACATAATGAAAAAACTGAAAATTAAATAAATTTTTATAAATATATTTTCATTCTTTAATACCTATATAAATAATTATATAAATGTATTAATTCCTATTCAAATTAAAAAATTTAATATCTCTCTTGTTATGGTCAATTTTAAATAATAATTTTAATAGTATATTGTGGTTTTTAAAAAATTAGTGTCCCATGAAATATAAGATATTGATGAAATTAATTTTATTCTAAAATATATTTAATAATAAAATTAGGTGTAATATTTTTACCCTCTTAATATGATTTTTTATATCTAAATTTAAACACATTGGTAAAAATAAAATAGGATACATCTACCTCATTACCACCTTATGTTCCCACATAGATTCCACAAGATAGTGGTTTCACCACAATTCATTAGCCAAGTGAGTGGTATTTTTATTTATAAAAAAAATAATCATCCTCAGTTATTAATTATAAGAATGATCATGCTATATAAGTATGACCTCAAATTTATATATATGAAAATGATTTGGTATGTACTTCTACAGGAGAGATACATTGACCACGTCGTGGACTTGATAGTGTTTCAGTAGAAGTGTTAATAGAAAACACATTGTCCGGATATGGACAATAATTTCAAATATTATAATATACCTAGGTTTTACATTTATCATATTTCCAAATACCATCACCTTTTTCCATGTGGAAATTCATAGAAACACATTATTACAAACATTAATTTTCAAATCACATTAGTGATTATTAGTAATACTTTTCTACATACATTTTAATGACCTTATGTGTTGATAAATGGATATTACCCAATCTTCCATTTATTTATCTGAATATAATCCCAATATCTTTCATTCTAATACTTCATCCTATTATATTAGTGTTCTACACATATTTCCATTGTGGACTCCATAAGGATCCATATGAATTCTCATTTAAAATCTATTGTTTTATGAAAACTGAACTAGAGGAAGGTATTGATACCGATAACCATTGAAATACATAGAAAAAATATTAACATATTATTTAGATTTATAATTTATCTTATAGATTGACTGTATATTTGAGGATTATATGATATGCTGAAACATAACTCAAAATAAATATGTTGCTAAAGACTTAGCGAGAACTGTGAGTTAATCATCAGATCCTGACCACAAAAAAAAGTGGTACTGAATGAAAATTTACCACTTCCATAATGTATATTATTTAAATACAATCAAGATATAAATATTTTATTATATTAATGAAGTGTTTTGAGTTTTTCTGTTGATAAAAAACCCATATAGAATTATTCCCATCATAAATTCTTGGGAGTACAATGAAAAAATCCATGGGTATGTTTTCCTATTTCCTTTCTAGTCTGGGTAATTATTGTAACATCCCCTTAAACTATTATCTCTATTCCCTAACTTTCTAAAATACCCAACACTGTTATACGAACATTTCAATATATCTCTTCATTACATTCCATAATAAATACTCTTTCAAATCTATATACATTATTATGATTCCATGATCAATATAAAATAAAATAATATTATCCTCTTATAACATCTCCTTCTTCAAATTTTCTATAGATAAAAGAAAGACATTGTTATTTAACCTTATCATTATATTATAATCAAGGATGAACTCATGAATATTTATCACATTCTTTATAGCTCTAAATCATCCTTCTATTCCTCTTAAATAATCACTAGGACAGATGGTTGAAATCTAATTTGAAAAAAGATAATATTTCACCCCTTCCATAAAAAATTATATATCCATCCATTATAAAGATAGAAACATTACATCATTTTTAATCACCATTAGGGATAATCTATAATGATCACTTCAACATAAATCATCTTCCACCATGTTCCCTTTCCCAGGGTGTAAATATACTGAGCTGTCATAATCATTATTCACACCTAATCAACTTCTCTGGTACAATTTTAACATCTTTTCTGTTAATATATAATTTAAAAAATTATGATATGTATTTATATACAACTTTTCTATGTTACGATAATAAAATTATATCATTAATTAAAAAATTATAGCTACTAACTTTAAATCATATGTTTTGTTAAATTTTCTCTTGACCATTAATTGTCATTATGCATAATCTATTATTCTTTCATTCTGTATTATAAAAATTCCCAAACTATTATTAGATGCATCACTATATATTAAAAAACCTTATCTACTATAGGGAATTATGAGAACATTTTCACTAACTAATCTTCTATTCAGATCCTTGATGTTTTCCTCATATTCATTAGTTAAGAAGAAATTAGACCCCTTATAATTTATCTTGTTGAATGGATTATATATTCAATATAAATTTTCCAAAAACAATCATCAATATCCATAAAAACCATGAAAACATTGTATATCAGTTTCCATTATCGGTCTAGACCAATATTCAATACCTTATATCTTTGATGGATCCAGCAATATGCCCTCTCTTGAGATTATGTGCCCAAAAATTAAAATTTTTATATCAAAAATTCACACTTTGTAAATATTTCAAATATTTTCTCATTCATTAGTGTTTTCAGTAAAATTCGCAAGTTACCTTAATTCACTTAGTTTTTCTTTGAATATATAATAATATAATCCATAATGACTATAATAAAATGATCAAGGTAATATCTAAACACTCTATTCATTAAATCAATGAGGAGAGTAGTTCTATTAGTATGATTGGAAGGAATCTCTATATACTCATAATATCTATACCTTATATGAAATGTTTTCATGGTTGTATCCTATTTCATTACCATTAACCAAGGATATATTGAATGAAATAGAAAAATTGAAAAGTATTAATATCTACATATTTTATTACTAAATTCATCAACATTGGGAAGAAGATAATTTTTATTTATCATGATCTTATTTAGATCCTAATAATCAATACATGGTTATATTAATCCATCTTTCTATATAAAATATAAAATATTTACAACCCATTCTGATACACAAGGGAGTATAAATAATTTATCAATATTCTTGTATAGTTACCTCTTTAGTTATTTTAATTAAATCAGGCCTATTATATATGGACTTTTAAGAAATGGGTGTAATTCCAGGTATAATTTATATTGAAGACTCAACTATATGATTTAGTGGAAGACTTGGAATATATTATAGAAATACATCAACAGTATCCCAAATAATAGTCATTTCATTGAATTTATGTTTCTCTACTACCTTATATTGTAAATATCCATCATGGATATAAATAAAGACCCACAAGATCGAAGGAATTCCCATTGGAATTTGTTATT
Source organism: Viscum album (assembly GCA_963277665.1). Taxonomy (NCBI): domain Eukaryota; kingdom Viridiplantae; phylum Streptophyta; class Magnoliopsida; order Santalales; family Viscaceae; genus Viscum; species Viscum album. The sequence continues at coordinate 785,840,397 of OY728146.1, read as the reverse complement.
AATCCTTACAGTAATAAATGATCATTAATCCATTTGGAATAATAAATAAAACCTCCATTAAAGGGAAATTTATATGGGATATATATAATGAACTCTAATCCACACCCACAATCACATAAAATTCAACTAAAAAAATCCTGATATTTGACAGAAACACATTCTAAAAAACATGAACTGTAGAGAAACTATAAAATTGTGATGTGACTATCATACTATTAAGTGTTTTTATAGATAACACATCATCTAAATATTGTTTTGGTAATTAAAAACACATTAAAAATTTCATAGATATAAAATACTGCGTATATCCAAAAATAAAGCATAAAATACCCTTTCTAGAGTGGATGATAATTGTACCATTCACCACATTATTCTCAAAACCCACATCATCATTCAAGATCATATAAGATTTTACATTATATTTCATCTTAGGAGGCTATTGACTATAATAATAAGAAAATGTTAGAATTATTATCTAGCAGTTATAATGATAATACTCCATGAATTTCAATCATTTTAGTGTGTGTGTTATATTAGAAGTTTCCCTCTACCTCTGTACACCCTTATCAAACCCACTCATCACATTTTTTACATTCATAAGATTTATTACCCACCCCTACACATTTAAATCACCTCCCTATTCCCTTTAAACAATTCCATTAACATTTCTTCCCACATTTTTGGTATGCAGATCACTATAATTTATTTCCACGATGTGACTTATTTTTATTTTCATGAGTCTCAATAATTGTTTTCTTATGAAAATCAAGGGAATTGGGGGAATATTCAATTTCGTTTTATACAATGAGTGAACATATGAATATTTAATCATATCTAATAAATTTTCATATTGATAATTCCTTTCAGAGAGTTTTATTAAATCCAAAAAAAATCAATCAAATTTACTTTGAGGAAAAATAATTAAACAATATTCATACATTACATGCCTTGAAAAATTATCCTTATATGAACAAATATATTCATTTTTTTTAATATTGTGGAATATTTTTTCCAGTTAAGTAGATATAATATGAGGGAAGTAATTATTGAGACATATCCCTTTAAAATCATCTTATTCCATAGATTCTTTTTCTTTCACTTGCCTCATATTCTGAATAAGGTCAATCCATTGATATGCTTTACTTAAAAATCAATAAATAGGTAGGACAACCATATCATGTTTCATGAATGGGAGAATATATAATATATTATCAATGCTTTTGATCCATCCCTCAACCACTAGTCGATTAGAAGACCCACTAAATGTTGGTGGATGGTTCCAAATGAGGGATTCAATAGAATATTATTCCCTCATTTGATCGTTTGGAAGCTGAGCATGATTTATGACCTGAGAATATTGTGTGAACATAAAAATAATGTTATGCATCCTAGATTCCATAATGTTTTTCTCTCAAATTGAAAATCATTTAATTTTCAATCATAATCATCATTATCATGATTCATTTTTGTTCTAGACATTGACTAAAAACAGGAATCCTAGTGTGATAAATACTATTCATAGTGGGAGAACACATAGTATTGAATAATAATATTTAGGTTAAAAAATTAAAGACAACATATTTTAAATCTACGATACATCATGTCTAACTTAGGTCATCTCAGATCATTATAAATTCAATTTCTGGATGATGGTTTGTATAGAAAATGTGAATTAACCAAAGAATATCTCATGGGAGAGTCAAAATAGGTGCATAGTTACACTTACTATCATGTACTATATAATTATTGAGTCCTGATTGACACACTATTTTTGGAGTTATTACCCATAATTTCATCTTTTCCAGAACAAAATCCACTTTTATTATCCAAACAGGGGTGTATTTTAAACTAAACCATATAACTTATTACTTATAAAAAAATTTGGATTTTGTCTTATATATAGGGTTATCTTAATGGTTCTCACTAAAATTTTATAATCCTAGTTTCCAATTTTTAACTAAACCCTGACTCATATACCAACTATAATAACACAACATTTTCATATATAAATATCAAATATTTTAAAATGAATATTTTATACATTTCAAAAAAACATTCCCATGTACTATAATGGTTTTTAGTATTTGGAGACTAGGTTCCCAATATTCTTTTTTAATGAATGATATTTAACATCTCCCATAATCAACTTTACCTTTTTGTAATCTGAATAAATATAAAATACATAAAACATTTATTTATAACCTATGGAAGGGAAACATATGAATGAATGATCCCATATACATAGTAAGCGTAAACATGGGAAATATAATTATCTGATTATATGAAAGAATAAAATAAGAATAAGTGAATGTGATCAATAACATAATTTGAAAAATTCATACCCAAACATTTTTATATCATAATCACGAGTTATATTATTAATAAATATCATTACAAAATACATGATTCTTAAGAGTGTGAAATCAACACAATTCATGAACAACAACCTCATGTCATGAATGTTTGTCACCATAATAGGTACATAAAACATTTCATTTTTCAAGGATAAATATCAATACCATAAAACATATTAGATTATGCTTTATCACTTTTTTCCTATAATGGATCAAGTCAATTGACCTTTTTTCCATTATAGATCATGTATATTGGCTTGTTTTCCATTTTTTATCAATACCATTGACTTTTTACCATTTTTATTTTATGAGATATAAATATTTACCCAATCCATTAGAGGGAGATATATGTCCCACCTGTTACATAATTAAAATCATACATATATGTGTGATAATATCATAAAACATACATCGTATTAGAACCCATTAAAATAAATTATATAAATAAAACATTTATCATATAAAATTCCATGAAATGAAATAGGTTTCATACAACATTTCATAATATCATAACCATTGGAAAATATATTATTTTCATAAAAATATTCTCATCATAAATATTAAACATCTAGAGAATAAATAATGATTATATCATTTGATCATATCCTCAGTAATAAATAATTCACATAGAAGGATGTAATTATAGATGAAAAATGATTTTGAAAGAAAAATAACTCAGAAAATTTCTTGATGAAAATAACCATTCTTTTAAAACACCCTTTTTAATGTTAGAAATTCATAAAATATTGTAGAAATCCATTTCTGTTAAAATAACATTGAAAAATTATAAAGAATGATTCCAGTAAAATAATGGTCATACTGTGGGAAATTCTATTCATTCAATACACATTAAAACGAATATTCCTTTCTCATTTTTGATAAAAGATAAACAGGACATGTTAGGAAAATGAAATGAATACTCCTTTTAAAAAACATTATATTAATGTAAAACATTAGTAAAAATTCATTTTATAAATTCATTAGATAATTTTAATAAATTTGATAAAAATAATTTAGAAAACATTGATATATAAGAAAAAGGGGTTTGAACCCAAGAGAGAAATAAAGATTATTTTTCAAAAAAACAAATTATATTGTTATATTTTGTCCATTATAAGAGGAAAAGGTTTTGAATATCTGTATACTAAAGAAATAAATAGTGGTGAATAAAATAATTTTTTTTCATTAGATATATATCCTCATATATTATCATCATAAACTGAATAATAAACAAACATGTTAAACAATGATATTTAACATAAAACCATTACCAATTTTGTAAATTTTGAATATTTTGTCCCATTAAAATAAAAAATAAAATAATATATTAAATATCATTAAAATAATTGGATTAATGATATAAAATTTCAATGAGGAACTATATACACTTCATAAAATAAGATATTTGTATAACATAACCTACAGATGAATGAAATAAATTTTAGAATAAAAATCTATTACCTCAACTGTTGAGTTCCATCACACACAATCAAACATGTAGTATAATAATTATATAATTATTATAAATATATCATAGACTAATAACAATATGTAACATACCATATATTATTTACTTATTACCTTTCAAAATCCATTTATTAATAACTACTTGTTTAAATAATATTTCAGATAGTAATTCCAACAATTTTCATGTATGTTTTGGTTTAGTATCTTTGTTACCTTATTATTGATCATGTTTCCATAATAAAAATAATGTTAATAATTATATAGATATAATATATTTTTATTATATAATTATGTATATTATTTTATATAGTTACTTATATAAAATTAATTACATCGTTCATGGAGATACACTAGTGCAGAAAACGGTTTTTACGTCACCATTTTTTACGTTGGTTATATAAAACCGATGTCATAATATGTAAATCGAGGTTTTTTACGTCGGTTATATAATAACCGACGTAAAAACCTGTGTTTAGTACACCTTTAACGTCGGTTATTTTTATAACCGACGATATTAATCGCGCGGCTTCATTTTTTACGTCGGTTATACATTAACCGCCGTAAAAAACAGAAGCGGGGGGTGTTTGTTACGTCGGTTATTCAATAACCGACGTAACAAATCGACATATGTACGAGTTATTACGTCGGTTATTCAATAACCGACGTAAAAAACGCGGTTTTTGAAGGCCTTTTTACGTCGGTTATTTTATAACCGACGTAAAAAAAGAATCCGCAGATGTTTTTGACGTCGGTTATAGAATAACCGACGTAAAAAACACGGATTTTGAGCCCTTTATAACGTCGGTTATAAAATAACCGACGTAAAAAAAGAATCGGAGGAAGGTTTTTACGTCGGTTATTGAATAACCGACGTTATAAATGTTTTTAAAAAAATTATAACGTCGGTTATTGAAAAACCGATGTGATAACTCATTTAAAAATTTACCCAGACCCGTGGATTGTCATTCGCGAGTTTACCTTCGACAGTCGCGACTCGTCTCTCTCGCGCGTAAACCCGAATCGGCTCGTCCATTTCTTTGGTTTAGATTCGTTTTGCGATCATCGTTTCTCATATTTAATCTCCTCGGATCAATCATCTAAACTCGCAGCACTCAGGTAATCCTCCCACTCGTTCGTTTTTTTCGCAGATAGTATATATATATGTGTTGTGATTTTTTTGTTGAAACTAGCTAAGATTCTTCGATTGCGAACCCTTTTAACTCGTTTTGGCACCATAATCTTATTTATCATCCTTAGATCTATTAGTTCGACTTGCAATATTGACTAATTTTATGATTTCACTAATTTTTCATCGTTTTCTATAAATCCCCGAGAGGGTTGGGGCGTGTCCATTTGGATGGGTTGCCCTTTTACAGTTGTTACTACTTTATTCACACACAACCATGGCATAGGTGGATGGATTTGGGATCACATCACCATTTTCACCCCCTGCAAACAAAGTTTCACGAGGAGGACTCGCCAGATTTCCCCTCGGCATGTTAAAAATTTTAGATACCATCTTTTCAGCAAGTAAAAAATTAACTAGTTTTTTCTTCACTACTTATCCTAAAAAAATAAAACCACCATTCTTTCTAGAACCTCTACTAGATCCATTGCATCCATCAACATACATATTTGGATCTGAAAGCATCGCTTAAGCCTTATGTTCGATGCTAACATCGTTTACTGATCTATAGAAAATATGATGGTCTGCTAAGCTCTCCATTTAAAAGTCAAACCCCACCAATTATTCATCCTCATCATGAGAAAATGGCACAACATCTGAATTTCTGATTCAATCTCTTGGGTCACTGAACAAACATTAACTCCTTCAAATCCCCACCTGGAATAGACAACCTAATGTCGAGTTCCTTCTCTATCTATTGAAACTCAGTTCTTCCTCCACACGTAAAAACATTCTTTGAATGGCCCAACTTCTTGTTATGGTAAATTTTCAGTGATTCCAGGGTGGTGGGAGGGCTATCAAGAGGGTTGGGGTGTCCAGGGGGGTGTCCAAGGGGGTAGGGTGTGGGGGGTGGTGTCCAGGAGGGGTGGGGGGTTGTCCAGAGGGGTCGGGGGATGTCCAGGGGGGTTTACAAGGGGGTGGGTGGGTGTGGGGGCTGTCCAAGGGTGTGGGTGGGTGTTGGGGGGTGTCCGGGGGGGTGTCCAAGGGGGTAGGGGGTGGGGGCGGTGTTTAGAAGGGGTGGGGGGGCTGTCCAGAGGGTTGGGGGTGTCCAGGGGGGTGTCCAAGCAGGTCGGGGGTGGGGGGTTGTGTCCAGGAGGGGTGGGGGTGCTTTCTAGAGGGGTCGGGGGCTGTCCAGAGGGGTCTGGGGTGTCCAGGGTGGTGTCCAAGGGGATGGGTTGGTGTGGGGGTATAACGACCCACACTTTACATACATTGTTAATACTTCAAAATTGAATCACTCTTATTACAACCTATGACAAAACCACAAAGGACCGTATAGGTATAGTGTCTTTAGAAACTGGGGAAACATAAACAACTGGTTCATAAATCTTCTACAGTGTCTCCCATTTATTTCATCATATCTAGGGTCCCTTTTAGCATATTCTACTTAATATCCATCTTCCTGACCTGGGGAAAAGAAAACATAAAAGGGTGAGCTCAAATGCTCAGCAAGGGCAAATAAAGGAAATAAAAATCATATCATATCTTTATGAAAATCAAAACCTGCAAAAGAGATCATAATATCTTAACATGGAATAAATCATAGAAGTGAAAATGAGATCCCCATAACATAAAACTTGAAACTTTGTGGCATGCACACATAATCATGGAAAATCATTTCTTGTTAGTCATGACTCATTGCCAAGACTATCTTAGTGGACAAAGTCCCTTTCTGAACCGAGTTCACTCCTCGTTTCAGTCCTATATCACTGAACCGAAATAACCTTCCGTTCCAGCCATGTCTATCTCATGAGATATAAAATCATTACCCAATGCATTGGAGGGAGATATAGGTCCCACCCATCTTATAATTAATCCTTTCTTATGTGTGCCACATAATCATAAAACATACATCATCGCATAACACATATAACAAAAATGGGATTCTTGAAACATCATGACATCATAAATCAATTCATATATGATAAAGGAATTCATAAACATAATTCCATCACAACATAGTCAAACCAATGTAAAAATATGGATAGAAACAGAACACTTTATTATCTTAGATGGAAAATAATTTTGATAAAACACTTGAATTGAATTCTTGAGGAAAATATCCTTTCTTCTTCAAAAACATTTTTCCTTTCATAACATGTCATACAACTTTAAAATAAAAGAAGTTGATTAAAAATAAACTTGAAAACTTGTAAAGGAAGATTCTTTGAAGTAATGTTTTAAAAATCCATTCATGCCGTATAAGTTAAAAAAAACATTCTTCGTACTTTTGTCGGAAAAGTCAAAAAGTACCTCGTACGGAAAAACGACAAAAGATTCCTTTCATATTCTTTACTAAAAACTCACCTAAGGGTAAAATTCGATTTAAACTATTTCAAGTGGATGGAAACAATATTACATATTGAGGGAACATGGATGTGGATGATAAAATACACCCCAGTAAATACTTACGAATAAACAATCTCGGATAAAAATGAGATTGTGATATTTCCCTTACCTTAGGTCTGATTTGCTTTGTTCGTGTCCGAAGCTCCTGTATAATGGTTTAAATAATGTTATTGACTTATTCCAGAATCATACATATTGATATGAGATCATATATGGTCATATTATTAGCTTCTTGTTAGTAATATTTCATTGTTACTTGTTACTCGGGTCTTTATAACTTTTTGTTCTTATGCGTGTTTTGTCGAATAAATTCATATTCTTATCTTTAGGTTATAGATAATTCATTTCCAGAATGGTATTAGTGTAGTATATACCATATTCATTCATTAAATTCATTTATATAATCATTATGAAATGAAGATCATGTAGAACGAGTCGCATCACATCGTGGAGACGGTATTCCGTACGTACGCACGAGTGATGATATCGTTCCTATGATCGTGGAATTGTATTGGAGTATATATATATATTATTTCAGTATCAATATTACTTAATAATAATCATATATAGTTACTTATTACACCATTATACCCATCCTTGTAAGGTGATGGTGGAAAATAGATTACACCACGGCGTGGAGACGGTATTCCGTACGTACGCACGCGCGGTGATTTCATTTTTCCGTAGGATGGATAGAAGGTGAATTAGGGTTGTTTCATATTTATAATAACATATCAGTATGTAAGTAATACTGATGTTATTACTTTATCATGAAACAACTGAAGAAGAAGAAGTTGAAGAAGAAAGAAATTGAAAAGATCGGTAATGGATATTACCTCTTCTTTGGAACGCCTTTTTGAATCCTCCACTTAAGGAACTAAGATTGGTCTTTGGAGAAGACCAGGACCTCTAGGATTATTCTAGGGAAGTGGAGAAGGGAAAATGGCAGGGGTTGGCCGAGCTTGAGTGCTCAAATTGGTGTGAGGAGGAGGGGGAGGAGGTGCCCTTTTATAAGGGAGGAGAGGGGCACCTTAGGAATATCTCAAAATATTATTTTATATTAAAGTCAAAATCGGTTTATAATGGTTCCAAAGGGTCTTATTTCGAAGATAAAGTGGGGAAGGGTCGAAATCCTATCATCCAATAGGATTTAGACATGTTTAGGGTATTATTTTAACCTTATCAATTAGATTTAACTCTAAGTTAATTAATTTAACTTTTACCGTGTCTTTTTGTTTTCTTTCACTATATGGTTAATAAACATTCTATAACATGCCAAACGAACCACAAATTGTTTATTATTAATATATATATCCTTATCTAAGTCATTTGGCCGAACCTTAGATTTTTAGGAATAAAATAACAATTAATAATATAATATTTGATTTAAAAACTATTTTGTGTCAATTTTGACACTATTTGATATATGATTTTTGTGAAAGTCATAACAGAATTATATGTTCGAACCAAGTTGATTAAATCAACACTAATATATCATAGTAACCTAGAAAATTAGTGTAATTCATAAAAAGTCTCAAATTACATTTATTTTGGTATTTATATTATCAATTTTTTCAATATTTCATTAATAAGATAATTACTACATCATCTTTGTGTCATAAATAAATTAAATTATTTGATGTCTAAAAATTACAGATAAATTACCATCATGTAGGAAATCTTTTTAGCTTTCTAATGAATATTTACAATCGAATTTATCTTATGTATAACCCTATATTAAAAATGATTTACTTGTTAAACTTTGATTTTAACTATTTTAACCCTTCTTTAAATAAATTAATAATAAATGTCCTAATCTAATCCAAGTGGGCCTAAATGGTCATATTTTATTCCTAAGTTTGTTTTTGGTCTAATTACACTTGTCCAATAGTATTAGGACATGTGTTAGGGTAATATTGATATCATATTTACCCTTAGTTACCCTATTTACTATTAACCGCGGTAAAAATAGTAAAAAGTTACTATTCACCAAAAAATTATTTTCATCTCATTGAACCACATTTTAGTCCTTGATATTAACCGTGTCTCTCGGATTTTTGAAATTCCATTCACAGAAGCGGTAAAATTAAGTTTTATGCAAAATTCAGTTTTTAACCTACCACTTAGTGGTTTCACTATTCATCAAAAATTGAAAGTTTTCAGAAAAATACCAAAATTTCACCCTAGGCTAATTTCGATATTCTGAGTCCAAAAATGAAGTCCATTTTGAAAAATAAAATTTATAAAATTTCAAAAAGTGGTTATTACTATTCATAACGGCTAGTTTTAATAGCATATTGTTGTTTAGTGAAACTCGGTATTGCGTACGACGCAAGCTATCGAGGAAGGTCGCGATTGCGTGTAAAGCAAGTCAAGCAAGTGTTGCGTAGAAAAAGATTCCTTTGATAATTTATATAACATAAAAGTCTCGGGTGTTACATTCTACCCCCCTTAAAAAGAATTTCGCCCTCGAAATTCGTCACTTTGTAACAAATAGATGAGGATACTTCTCCCTCATCATATCCTCAAGCTCCCATGTAGCTTCTTCAAGTTGGTGGTTCCTCCATAAAACTTTCACCAAGCGAGTGGTCTTGTTTCGTAGGACTTTTTCGCTACGATCCAGAATCTCTATCGGCTGTTCTTCATAAGAAAGATCTTGCTCCAGCGGTACAACTTCTGAGCTGAGTACATGTGAAGGATCTGGTATGTACTTTCTCAGGAGAGATACGTGGAACACATCGTGAACTTGAGAGAGATTCGGTGGAAGCGCCAATCGGTAAGCTACCTTCCCAACACGATCCAGTATTTAAAAGGACCGATATATCTAGGGCTCAACTTCCCCTTCTTTCCAAATCTCATAACCCTCTTCCAGGGAGATATTCGTAAGAACACTTTATCGCCCACTTCAAACTCTAGGTCTTTTCTTCGGTTGTCGGCATAACTTTTCTGTCGACTTTGAGCTGCTCTTATGTGTTGTTGAATAGATCTAACCTTTTCTGCCATTTCATCAACGAGATCAGGTCCTAATAGCTTTCTTTCCCCAACTTCATCCCAGCAAGTTGGAGTCCTGCATTTCTTTCCATAGAGAGCTTCATAAGGAGCCATCTGAATACTGGAGTGAAAGCTATTATTATAAGAAAATTCCACCAAAGGTAGGTGTTGATCCCAACCTCCTTTGAAATCCATAGAGCAAGCTCTCAACATATCTTCTAGGGTTTGAATTGTTCTCTCAGACTGACCGTCTGTCTGGGGATGATAAGCAGTGCTGAAACTCAACTCTGTATCCAGAGTATGCTGAAGACTTCGCCAGAACTTCGAGGTAAATCTCGGATCTCGATCAGATATAATAGAAAGTGGTACTCCATTCAATCTTACCACTTCCTTTACATATATCCTGGCAAGCTGATCTAGAGAGAAATCCTCTCTAATAGCAATGAAGTGTGCAGACTTTGTAAGACGATCAACTATGACCCAGATAGCATTATTGCCTTTGGATGTTTTAGGAAGTCCTGTGACAAAGTCCATAGTGATGTTTTCCCATTTCCATTCGGGTATGGGTAATGGTTGTAACATCCCCTTAGACTTCTGTCTCTCAGCTTTAACTTGTTGACAAACCAAGCATCGAGAGACATATTCAGCAACATCTCTTTTCATGCCATCCCACTAGAAGTACTCTTTCAGGTCCCTATACATCTTCGTGCTTCCAGGATGAATAGAAAATGATGAACTATGAGCCTCATCCAGAAGCTCATTCTTTAATTCGGGGATGGGAGGAACGCAAACACGATTCCTGAACTTTATTATCCCATCACAATCAAGGTTGAATTCAGGAACATTTCTCACCTTCTTTTGTAACTCGACATCTTCTTTCTGTGCCTCTTTAATCTTCACATGTATAGATGGTTGAACATTCATTTGAGAAAGATAAGATTTTTCCCCTTCCATTATAATTCCAAGATCCATCCTTTGTAAATCCATAAATATTGGATCTTTTGTGATCCTCATCATGGATAAACTAGCATGGTCTTGTCGACTTAATGCATCTGCCACCTTGTTTGCTTTCCCAGGGTGGTAATGGATTGAGCAGTCATAATCCTTAATCAGCTCCAACCATCTTCTTTGGCGCATATTCAACTCCTTTTGTGTGAAAATATACTTTAAACTTTTATGATCAGTATAAATATCACACCTTTCACCATAAAGGTAATGCCTCCAAATCTTTAATGCAAAGATTACCGCAGCCAACTCCAAATCATGTGTTGGGTAATTTTGCTCATGGATTTTCAACTGTCGTGAGGCATAAGCTATCACCATATCATTTTGCATAAGAACACACCCCAATCCCTTCTTGGATGCATCACTGTAGATCACAAACCTTTCTCCACTACAAGGCAGTGTGAGCACAGGTGCACTGGATAACCTTCTTTTCAACTCCTTGAAATTCTCTTCACATTCCTCTGTCCAGACAAACTTAACTCCTTTCCGAGTCAACTTGGTGAGTGGATTAGATAATCGTGAAAAATCTTTTACAAAACGTCGATAATATCCAGCCAAACCAAGAAAACTTCGGATCTCAGTTACTGTTGTTGGTCTTGACCATCTTTCGATAACCTCTGTTTTTGCTGGATCCACAGATATCCCCTCTTTTGAGATTATATGACCCAAAAATGCAACTTTTTGAAGCCAAAATTCACACATGGTAAATTTGGCATAAAGCTTCTCCTTTCTCAGGGTCTTCAATATAATTCTCAAGTGATCTTCATGTTCTTCCTTGCTCATTGAATAGACAAGAATATCGTCTATAAAGACTACCACAAATTGATCAAGATAGTCTCTAAAGACTCTATTCATTAGATCCATGAAGATAGCAGGGGCATTAGTAAGACCAAATGGCATCACTATAAATTCATAGTGTCCATACCTTGTACGGAAAGCCGTCTTTGGTATATCCTCCCTTTTGACCCTTAATTGATGATACCCTGAACGAAGATCAATCTTGGAAAAGTATTGAGCTCCACGTAGTTGGTCAAATAAGTCATCAATGCGTGGGAGAGGATATTTGTTCTTGATAGTGATCTTGTTAAGTTCTCGATAATCAATGCAGAGTCTCATTGATCCATCTTTCTTCTTAACAAATAGAACAGGTGCTCCCCAAGGTGACGCACTAGGGCGTATGAATCCCTTATCAAGATTCTCTTGGAGTTGCTTCTTCAATTCCTGCAACTCAATTGGGGCCATTCTATAAGGTGTCTTTGAAATAGGCAAAGCACCCGGTACGAGTTCTATTGAAAACTCAACTTCACGATTTGGTGGAAGACCCGGCAATTCCTCCGGAAAGACATCATCAAACTCCCGTACAATGGGCATATTCTTAATCGTGAGTTTCTCACCAACCATTTGAGATAAATAACCTTCATCTAGTGGAATCAATACCCATAAGATGGAAGAAATTTCCACTGGAAGGTTATGTTCATCCTTGCATTGATAGACGATCGTAGGTTGATCTGGAATATGAAATGTGACTTCCCTTCTTTGGAAATTGATATGAGCTCCATGTAGAGAAAGCCAATCCATGCCAAGAATCACATCAAATTCCACTAAAGGAAGGATCACAAGATTTGCAGGAAGCACTTTCCCACAAACTTCGATCGGAGAAGAATTATAAACTTCTGATGCGATTGATGTGCCATTAGGTGTTGTCACAGCTAACTCAACATCTAATTGTTGAGGTAATACGGTGATACCCTTAGAAAATTTTTCAGAAATAAAAGAGTGGGTGGATCCAGAATCAAATAAAACATTTGCTACTTTAGAGTGGATGGTAAGTGTACCTTTCACCACATCGTTATCGTACTCCACATCGCTGATAGAAATTGCATGTGACTTTCCTTTGTCTTTAGCCTTAAGAGTTTGTTGACGTCGACCATCATCATCAACCCTTGGATTTGGGCATTGATTGGCATAATGCCCCATCTCCTTGCACTTGAAACATTGAAGTGTAGCAGGTTCATTCTATGTATCCCTTCCTTTGTTTGCATCATTAGACATCTTCTTCCCATTATCACGGCATTCAAATGCCCGATGGCCTTCCTTTCCACATTTAAAACATTTACTTGTCCCTTTAAGACAACTCCCTCCATGTTTCTTTCCACACTTTGAGCATAAGGGAAAGTTCATCTTCTTTTCCGTGTGCTCTTTAGATTTTTCTTTGAATTCCATCTTCCTCTTCTTATCAAACCCATGTGACTGATGGGTTACTCCAATCTCCATCTCGACTTTGAGAGCACATCGAACGATTTCCTCGTAGCTATTGAAGTCCCTTATGGCTAACGCCCTTCGAAGACTTGGTTTTAAGCCACTAAAGAATCGATCGATCTTACTCTCAGGTTGGATAATAATACCAGAAGCGTACCTTGCAAGTCTTGTAAAATTTGCTTCATAGGTACTAACAGATTCATCATCCCTTTGCTTCAGTTCAAGGAACTCTTTCTCCATCTTTGTTCGGAGAATACGAGGGAAGTACTTATTGAAAAATAAGTTCTTGAACTCGTCCCATTCCATAGACTCAATTTCATCCCTTTGCCTCGTATTCTTAACAAGATTCCACCATTGATCCGCATCTCCTTCCAAACGATACACTGCTAGGATGACTTTATCATGATCAGAACATTGAAGAACTGAAAATATCTTTTCAGTAGTACTAATCCATTGTTCAGCAACTAATGGATCAGTAGACCCGCTGAAAGATGGTGGACGCTGCCTCATGAAGGATTCAACAGAATGTTGCTCCCTTCTTTGTTCGTTTGGAAATCCTGCATGATTCATAGCTTGAGAAAGTTGTGTGAGCATGGCTACAAGATTTTGCATTCCAGCTCCCATATCGTTTGGTTGCTCAGGGGGACAATCATTGCATTGCCCATCGCATTCCGCATTAACACGGTTCCTTCGGGTTCCAGCCATTGACTAAAACCAAGAAGAATAGTGTGAGCAACACTAATTATAATAGGAAACCACATAATTCAAGAATAAAATTTTCATGCTTAAGGTCTTATCCTAGGTTATTCAAGGCCATTTCTAAAACACTAAGATTGTGTTCTATGCTTAGACTTATCCTTAGGGTTCTTACTAAGGCTTTCACATCCTAGTTTCCAAAGGTTGACTATACCTTTCCTCTGATACCAACTATAACGACCCACACTTTACATACATTGTTAATACTTCAAAATTGAATCACTCTTATTACAACCTATGACAAAACCACAAAGGACCGTATAGGTATAGTGTCTTTAGAAACTGGGGAAACATAAACAACTGGTTCATAAATCTTCTACAGTGTCTCCCATTTATTTCATCATATCTAGGGTCCCTTTTAGCATATTCTACTTAATATCCATCTTCCTGACCTGGGGAAAAGAAAACATAAAAGGGTGAGCTCAAATGCTCATCAAGGGCAAATAAAGGAAATAAAAATCATATCATATCTTTATGAAAATCAAAACCTGCAAAAGAGATCATAATATCTTAACATGGAATAAATCATAGAAGTGAAAATGAGATCCCCATAACATAAAACTTGAAACTTTGTGGCATGCACACATAATCATGGAAAATCATTTCTTGTTAGTCATGACTCATTGCCAAGACTATCTTAGTGGACAAAGTCCCTTTCTGAACCGAGTTCACTCCTCGTTTCAGTCCTGTATCACTGAACTGAAATAACCTTCCGTTCCAGCCATGTCTATCTCATGAGATATAAAATCATTACCCAATTCATTGGAGGGAGATATAGGTCCCACCCATCTTATAATGAATCCTTTCTTATGTGTGCCACATAATCATAAAACATACATCATCGCATAACACATATAACAAAAATGGGATTCTTGAAACATCATGACATCATAAATCAATTCATATATGATAAAGGAATTCATAAACATAATTCCATCACAACATAGTCAAACCAATGTAAAAATATGGATAGAAACAGAACCCTTTATTATCTTAGATGGAAAATAATTTTGATAAAACACTTGAATTGAATTCTTGAGGAAAATATCCTTTCTTCTTCAAAAACATTTTTCCTTTCATAACATGTCATACAACTTTAAAATAAAAGAAGTTGATTAAAAATAAACTTGAAAACTTGTAAAGGAAGATTCTTTGAAGTAATGTTTTAAAAATCCATTCATGCCGTATAAGTTAAAAAAAACATTCTTCGTACTTTTGTCGGAAAAGTCAAAAAGTACCTCGTACGGAAAAACGACAAAAGATTCCTTTCATATTCTTTACTAAAAACTCACCTAAGGGTAAAATTCGATTTAAACTATTTCATGTGGATGGAAACAATATTACATATTGAGGGAACATGGATGTGGATGAAAAAATACACCCCAGTAAATACTTACGAATAAACAATCTCAGATAAAAATGAGATTGTGATATTTCCCTTACCTTAGGTCCGATTTGCTTTGTTCGTGTCCGAAGCTCCTGTATAATGGTTTAAATAATGTTATTGACTTATTCCAGAATCATACATATTGATATGAGATCATATATGGTCATATTATTAGCTTCTTGTTAGTAATATTTCATTGTTACTTGTTACTCGGGTCTTTATAACTTTTTGTTCTTATGCGTGTTTTGTCGAATAAATTCTTATTCTTATCTTTAGGTTATAGATAATTCATTTCCAGAATGGTATTAGTGTAGTATATACCATATTCATTCATTAAATTCATTTATATAATCATTATGAAATGAAGATCATGTAGAACGAGTCGCATCACATCGTGGAGACGGTATTCCGTACGTACGCACGAGTGATGATATCGTTCCTATGATCGTGGAATTGTATTGGAGTATATATATATATATTATTTCAGTATCAATATTACTTAATAATAATCATATATAGTTACTTATTACACCATTATACCCATCCTTGTAAGGTGATGGTGGAAAATAGATTACACCACGACGTGGAGACGGTATTCCGTACGTACGCACGCGCGGTGATTTCATTTTTCCGTAGGATGGATAGAAGGTGAATTAGGGTTGTTTCATATTTATAATAACATATCAGTATGTAAGTAATACTGATGTTATTACTTTATCATGAAACAACTGAAGAAGAAGAAGTTGAAGAAGAAAGAAATTGAAAAGATTGGTAATGGATATTACCTCTTCTTTGGAACGCCTTTTTGAATCCTCCACTTAAGGAACTAAGATTGGTCTTTGGAGAAGACCAGGACCTCTAGGATTATTCTAGGGAAGTGGAGAAGGGAAAATGGCAGGGGTTGGCCGAGCTTGAGTGCTCAAATTGGTGTGAGGAGGAGGGGGAGGAGGTGCCCTTTTATAAGGGAGGAGAGGGGCACCTTAGGAATATCTCAAAATATTATTTTATATTAAAGTCAAAATCGGTTTATAATGGTTCCAAAGAGTCTTATTTCGAAGATAAAGTGGGGAAGGGTCGAAATCCTATCAACCAATAGGATTTAGACAATTTTAGGGTATTATTTTAACCTTATCAATTAGATTTAACTCTAAGTTAATTAATTTAACTTTTACCGTGTCTTTTTGTTTTCTTTCACTATATGGTTAATAAACTTTCTATAACATGCCAAACGAACCCCAAATTGTTTATTATTAATATATATATCCTTATCTAAGTCATTTGGCCGAACCTTAGATTTTTAGGAATAAAATAACAATTAATAATATAATATTTGATTTAAAAACTATTTTGTGTCAATTTTGACACTATTTGAAATATGATTTTTGTGAAAGTCATAACAGAATTATATGTTCGAACCAAGTTGATTAAATCAACACTAATATATCATAGTAACCTAGAAAATTAGTGGAATTCATAAAAAGTCTCAAATTACATTTATTTTGGTATTTATATTATCAATTTTTTCAATATTTAATTAATAAGATAATTACTGCATCATCTTTGTGTCATAAATAAATTAAATTATTTGATGTCTAAAAATTACAAATAAAATACCATCATGTAGGAAATCTTTTTAGCTTTCTAATGAATATTTACAATCGAATTTATCTTATGTATAAGCCTATATTAAAAATGATTTACTTGTTAAACTTTGATTTTAACTATTTTAACCCTTCTTTAAATAAATTAATAATAAATGTCCTAATCTAATCCAAGTGGGCCTAAATGGTCATATTTTATTCCTAAGTTTGTTTTTGGTCGAATTACACTTGTCCAATAGTATTAGGACATGTGTTAGGGTAATATTGATATCATATTTACCCTTAGTTACCCTATTTACTATTAACCGCGGTAAAAATAGTAAAAAGTTACTATTCACCAAAAAATTATTTTCATCTCAGTGAACCACATTTTAGTCCTTGATATTAACCGTGTCTCTCGGATTTTTGAAATTCCATTCACAGAAGCGGTAAAATTAAGTTTTATGCAAAATTCAGTTTTTAACCTACCACTTAGTGGTTTCACTATTCATCAAAAATTGAAAGTTTTCAGAAAAATACCAAAATTTCACCCTAGGCTAATTTTGATATTCTGAGTCCAAAAATGAAGTCCATTTTGAAAAATAAAATTTATAAAATTTCAAAAAGTGGTTATTACTATTCATAACGGCTAGTTTTAATAGCATATTGTTGTTTAGTGAAACTCGGTATTGCGTACGACGCAAGCTATCGAGGAAGGTCGCGATTGCGTGTAAAGCAAGTCAAGAAAGTGTTGCGTAGAAAAAGATTCCTTTGATAATTTATATAACATAAAAGTCTCGGGTGTTACAGGGGGGCTGTCCAAGGGGGTGGCGGCCTGTCCAGAGGGGTCGGTGGGGTGTCCAGGGGGTGTCCAAGGGGTTGGATGGGTGTGGGGGGCTGTCCAAGTGTGTGGCGGCCTCTCCAGAGTGTATTTGGGGTTGTCCGGGTGGGTGGGGGGCTGTCCAGAGGGTTGGGGGATGTCCAGGGGGGGTGTCCAAGGGGGTAGGGGGTGGGGGTGGTGTCCAGGAGGGGCGGGGGGCTGTCCAGAGGGGTCGGGGGTGTCCAGGGGGGTTTACAAGGGGGTGGGTGGGTGTGGGGGGTTGTCCAAGGGTGTGGGTGGGTGTTGGGGGGTGTCCAAGAGGGTAGGGGGTGGGGTGGTGTTTAGGAGGGGTGGGGGGCTGTCTAGAGGGTTGGGGGTGTCCAGGGGGGTGTCCAAGCAGGTCGGGGGTGGGGGGTTGTGTCCAGGAGGGGTGGGGGTGCTTTCTAGAGGGGTCGGGGGCTGTCCAGAGGGGTCGGGGGGTGTCCAGGGTGGTGTCCAAGGGGATGGGTGGGTGTGGGGGGCTGTCCAAGGGGGTGGCGGCCTGTCCAGAGGGGTTGGTGGGGTGTCCAGGGGGGTGTCCAAGGGGGTGGATGGGTGTGGGGGGCTGTCCAAGTGGGTGGCGGCCTCTCCAGAGGGTATTTGAGGTTGTCCGGGTGGGTGGGGGGCTGTCCAGAGGGTTGGGGGATGTCCAGGGGGGTGTCCAAGGGGGTAGGGGTGGGGGTGGTGTCCAGGAGGGGTGGGGGGCTGTCCAGAGGGGTCGGGGGGTGTCCAGGGGGTGTTATATCTTACTATATTTTGTTTAAAAAATAATATTCAAGCATATTTTTTTAAATACACATCGATTTGTTTTATATTTCAAAATTGTTTACATTCAAATTATGATTTTTTTCATATAAACATATATTTGTCTTATCAAAAAAATATATATATTTTTGCTATTTTTTATAGGTAATAATGAGTCGAAGTTGGATTACGGCACATCGAATGAGCAATGAATATGAGGAAGGTGTTGATGCCTTTTTGGAATTTTCTAAACGAAATGTTCCAAGTAGTGACATTTTTTTCTGTCCATGCCTGAAATGTCTGAATATGAAGAAGTTAAAAAGTAGAGAGATAAAAGATCATCTGATTTGTCATGGTTTCAATCCGAGTTACAACCCTTGGATTTGGCATGGCGAAACTGGACAGAATGTCACTGATGATAATGAATCGCAAGATGGTAACTCCGATGGAATTGAAGAAATGATTCGCGATATTGTAGCAGAACAAATTGAGATAGAACCGACAGTTGCACGTCTATATGGTGATGCCGAAAAACCATTATATCCTGGTTGTACAGATTTTACAGTTTTGTCGGCGGTGTTAAGATTGATTAACCTGAAGGCGAAACATGGATGGAGTGACAGAAGTTTTACAGAGCTGCTACAATTGATGAAATACATTCTTCCAAAAGATAACGATCTTCCAGATTCACATTATAAGGCCAAAAAAATATTATGCCCCATGGGATTAGGATACGGGAAAATACATGCCTGTCCGAATGACTGCATTATATATAGGAAGGAATATGAATTTCTAAAAGAGTGTCCTAAATGTGGGACATCACGGTATAAGGTGAAAGAAAAATCACAAGCTGATATAGAGATTACAAAGCTCCCTTCAAAGGTATTTTGGTATCTTTCTATAATTCCTCATTTCAAACGTTTATTTTCTAATTCACATGATGCAAAAAGGTTAAGATGGCATGCTGATTAGCGGGTATGTGATGGAAAAATACGTCATCCAGCTGATTTTCCAAAATGGAAGAAAATTGATGCCCAGTACCCTACATTTGGAAATGAAATTAGAAATCTGAGACTAGGCTTGTGCACAGATGGAATGAATCCATACCGAACCCTCAGTAGCACACATAGTCCATGGCCTGTTTTATTGGTAATTTACAACCTCTCTCCTGAAGTTTGTATGAAGCGCAAATATGTCATGTTGAGTATCATGATCTCTGTTCCAAAGCAACCCGGCAATGATATTGATGTATACTTGTCACCGCTGATTGATGATTTGAAACTGTTATGGGCTGATGGTATTAGGGTGTATGATTCTTATAAAATGGAATATTTTCAACTGCATGCGGTGCTTCTATTCACTATAAATGACTTCCCAGCATATGGAAATTTATCTGGATACAGTGTTAAGGGGCATAAAGCATGTCCAATTTGCGGACAACAGACGTCATATTGTCAATTGCATCATGGGAGGAAAACAGTGTACATGGGTCTTCGAAAGCTTTTGCCTATGGATCACCCTTATAGAAGACGAAAAAAAGGCATTCAATGGCTCACAAGAATTTGATACTACTCCAAAACCTTTATCCCCAGATTTGTATTTTGAGAGGGAGAAAAACCTTGATGTGACATTGGGAAAGACACAGAAATCTGGTAATGATAGACATATTTGGAAGAAAAGGTCAATATTTTTTGAGATACCATATTGGAGGTATCATGAAGTCAAACATAATATTGATGTCATGCACGTGGAGAAGAATATCTGTGATTCTTTGATTGGAACATTGCTAGATATTAAAGGAAAGACAAAAGATGGGTTGAATGCAAGGTTAGACCTACTATCAATGGGAATACGTTTGGAGTTAGCTCCCACTCCTAAAGGAAGACGAACATTTCTTCCCCCAGCATGTCATGCATCATCGAAGAGGGAGAAAAGTATCTTCTGTCAGTGTCTTCATGATAATAAAGTGCCTCAAGGTTATTCATCAAATGTAAAAAATTTTGTCTCATTGAAAGACTTGAAGTTGATAGGTATGAAATCACATGATTGTCACGTCATGATGCAACAAATTCTACCAATTGCACTGCGTGGAATATTGCCCATCCGTGTCAGAAAGACTATAATGAGGTTGTGTTATTTTTTCAATTCAATTTGTAACAAGGCGATTGATGTGAATGCTTTGAACATTTTGGAAAAGGATGCAATTTTTATACTTTGTCATTTGGAAATGTATTTTCCTCCAACTTTTTTTGATATGATGGTGCATTTAATGATTCATCTGGTTCGATAAATAAAGCATTGTGGACCTGTATATCTTCGTTGGATGTATCCTTTTGAAAGGTATATGAAAATATTAAAGGGATATGTTAAAAATCCATATCGACCTGAAGCCTCCATTATTGAAAAGTATATTTCTGAGGAGGTAACAGAGTTTTGTACGAGCTACTTGGCTACGGCGCAACACATAGGTTTGCCTCCATCTTTCCATGAACGGGTTAATAATGAGGGAAAGGGGATTCATGGCTTGAAAGTCAAATCACTGTCAGCTGAACAGATGAAGAAGTTAGAATCATACATCTTGAATAACATAGCTGATGTTCAACCGTATATCACATTGCATATTAATGAGTTGAAACAATGTCATCCAAAGAAGAAAGAAATGTGGATTTTGAATGAGCACAACAAAACTTTTTTGCCATGGTTTAAAAAGACCTTTCTTGGTAGATAAGATGTATCAGAGGCATTAAAATGGATAGTGGGTGGTCCATTTTTAAATGTGATAACATGGTCCGCTTATGACATTAATGGCTATACATTTCATACGAAAGCTCAGGACAACAGAAGTGCAGTTCAGAATAGTGGTGTATTGGTGTTTGCAGAAGCAATGCATTTTTCGAGTGATAAGGAAAGAAACCCAATTTCGGCATCAAGTGCATATTATGGAGTGATTGAAGACATATGGGAGGCTGATTACTTTATAATTAAAGTTCCTGTTTTTAACTATAAATGGTTTATCGGTAACAACAGTGTCAGACATGATGAATTTGGAATGACACTTGTTAATCTGAATAGATTGGAAGACACAGCTGATTCTTTTATAATGGCAACACATGCCAAACAAATTTTCTATGTAGTAGATCAATCAGATATGCAGTGGGCTGTTGTTTTACAAGGGAAAAAACAATATGTTGGTGAGGATGAATTTGATGAAGATGCTGACTTATGTGAGATCCCTACTTCCATGGAAAGATTAACAGAACATAATGATGAGTATGTTGAAGACATGGTTTGTGCCATAAGGAACGATCACGACGAAGGAATTTGGGAAAACAATCCAACTGTACATTCCTAAAATTATAGGTAACACATGTTTATTTCTTGTTTACATGTAGTTTTTTCATATAATGTTAGATATTGTATATTTTTTACTTATTAAAACATGTATCAAACCAAAATGATAAAACAATAAAAACTGTAAAGAGGAGAAGTCCTGGGCGCACCGGCCGGCCGGTGGTCCAGACAGAGAGGAAGGCTCTGTCTGGTCCACCGGCCGACCGGTGGTGATCCAGCGGCCGGCCGGTGACACCAGGCAGTGGGCAAGTCTACTGCCTGGGTCCTCCGGCTGGCCGGTGAGCTCACACCGGCTGACCGGTGGACTCAGTGAGTACACTTTTCATCTTTCTTGGGCCAACTCCTTGGAAACCTTTTCCCAATCAACAAAAAAACTTGAAAACAAGTTAGAACATAATAAGAGTGATTGTGATCATTAAAATCCAAGAGAGAGGGGTACAAAATACTGTGTTTACCATGTTTATCATTTTTTAACATGCTTACCATATTACCAATGTTTACTATTATGTAATTTAGTACACTTTTCTATTTTCTGATTAAGTAGTATTACAATATTTGAATTTGTATATTTGTGAACTAATGTTTGTTTTATTTATTTGAAGGAAAATGACAGATCAATCAGTTGATCAGCCACATGATTCTGGAGATGATCATATTGGTCATACATCTGGGGAGGAACATTCACATGCTCCTATTACGAAAAAGAGATCAAAGGTTGGTAAGCGTGGGTGCACACGTTTACCAAAATTATCACTTGCCCGTACGAAGGAGGAGAGGATAGTCGTGGAGTTTGATGATGATGATCTTCCTAGAGGTCCAAATGCTAAAGATTTTAAGGGTTTTGTAGCAACTCAGGCTAAGAGCAAAGTAAGCATTCTCTATGATGATTGGAGAAGTGTGGATAAGGCGATAATTTCTCAGCTGTGGGAGACCATTTTGGTAAGATCTTTTGCTATTGTTTGACTGTTCTTTAAATGTTTCTAGTATATATAATATTTTTAACCTCTTTTTTATCAGATGACATTTGATATTCCTGACACTGGAGGAGTCAGGAAGAAATGCTTATCGTTGGCTGCTAGGAGATGGAGGGATTTCAAATCAACCCTCTCATCTGATTTCATTTATGGTCATAGGAGTCGTGAGAATCCATGTCATATATATCCTTTTATAGATGAAGACACATGGAGAAAATATTTTGAAAGTAGAAGAAAAGAATCATTTTTGGTAAGGGCAATGTAAACTTTTATAAGCTTTCTTATATAAATGATCTTATTATTGTTTTGTTAATGATTACTTATTCTTAATTTACAGAAAACAAGGAAAGATCATCAAGAGATCCAATCTAAAAATGTATACCCTCATAGTTTATCTCGGGGAGGGTATGCATTATTGGAAGAACAAATGATGGCATAAAAATTTCAACAACTAAGAGCTGAGTCTTCAAGCTCTAGAGAGGTGGCCCCTCCATCCCCTCCATCTAGACATGAGAAATGGAAAAGAGCTCGGAAGGGAAAAAAGGACAATATCTTCTGGAAGAATAGAGACTCCTAGTTGAGAGGATTGTAAGATATCTATTTTATTTATTTAAGTTTACTATTTTCGTCATATATTTCCTATCATTATAGAAATGTTCAATTAATTATTACAGGACTCTCTTGAGGAGCAGAGTTCACAGGGGACATTTACAGCATCTGGGAGGGAAGATATTTTATCTATGGCATTGGGAAAGCCCGAACATCCTGGCCGTGTAAGAGGATATCCGGCAGGTGTATCGGTAAGAAAAGTGTTGCCACGTTCCTCGACTTCTAACGTTGAGGGAGTTTATAAAAAAAAATAGAATCCTTGGAGGCTTAAGTCTATAATATTAATGCGACAATGGAGGACAAGATTAGAGCATCGGTGCAGTTTATGTTTGTAGACTTGCAAAGACAATTTCATGGTGCAGCTCCCACTCCACCTCTCCCAGTAGCTCCCACTCCCCCACCTCAGCCTGCAGACCCCATTTTTGATCCTCCTCCTCCGCCGCAGCTACCTACTTATTGTGAGTTGTATGTTGATGATCCTCAACATCATATAGTTTCATATGGGATGGTATATTGTATAGGAGATACAGTTCATCATCAACAGTTAGAGGTAGAGAATCAGAGGGTCACTGTACAGGATATTATAGATAGATCAGCTCGGATACCATTACCTACAGATGAGGTGACGACAGTTGGACATAGTATCAGCCATTTTTTACTTTGTCCATCCAGACTTCTTCGACTCATTACCATAGAGGTATGGATGTTATATCTTTTATTTTATATTTTTATTAATGTTTTATCATTTGAAAACTAATATATTTTTCAATTTATTTTTACAGGAATACTTCAAAGGTAAAGAAATACTGTATAGACAACAACAAAGACAGATAGCTATGACATCAGATGCAGATACTAGTAGTCTTGAAAAATTGTCAAGATATTCAAATTTGTTGGCGGATCATTATGACTTTACAATGGAAGCTCATGTCTGTGGACGTGAACTAAGTGTGGGGATTATGAAAACTGATATCATGGAGTTTGTCACTGGAGATAAGTTGGGCATCAACGTGGTGCAAATTTTTATCATGTAAGTCTTAACACCTTTTCCTTGCATTATATTTATTAAAAATGTATACTTATGTCTGCTTTGTATTAGGTATCTGTATAAAATTTGTGAGAGGAATGAGCTGACAGATGTATATGGATTCGTGGACCCACAATTGATTTCCCCTGAAGCATGTGCATTGGATGAGGAACAAAGAATGATTTATATTGCTGATAGATTTGAAAAGAATGTAATCACAGAGTGTTGGATGATGCCTTTTTGTGAGAGGTATGAAACACATCCCTCTCAAAGAGTTAATTATCTTTTAACATAAAAACCGCTAACGTTAAATTTCCTTTTATCAGGGATCATTGGATGTTAGGGGTTTTTTGCCCTAGGGAGAAAGCACTTTATTGGATATGCTCTCTCCATGATGATGTGCGAGAATGTTTTAAGAATATATTGGAAACGTAAGTTTCAATTTCACAATAGTTTTATATATTATAATGAATTTTAAATTTACCCCATTCGTATTATTTTCTAACAGGGAATGGGTCCACTTTCGAAAAAGCGCAAAGAAAAGGAATTTCAAGATCAAATATGTACATGCGAAGGTAAATATCCATTTATAATTTGTACATTTTGATTTATTACATAAAAATAATATATTGAATTTACACTCATTCAAATAGAAATGTCATGAGCAACACGGCATCATCGAATGCAGATATTACATGTTAAGATTTATGTATGAAATAATAACAATTGGGACAGTTCTGAGTTTTGACCTGGTAAGATTTCCTCTTTCTCATAACATTTCAATTTGATTTATTCATTATACATGTTGACTACTATCCTTTTCCTTTGTAGCTATTTGATGACCCTCAACCCTTTACTACTGAAGATATCAAACACTTACAAGTGGAGTGGTCAAATTATTTTACAGGTTTGATTGACTTTTAGTTGTTTGTAATGTAAAATGTAATTTTGAATATTTTCAATGTAATTGGGTATTTCGTAGTCGTTTAGGTTGGATTTAGTTTTTTTTGAAGTTGACAGTGTAAGTTTTGAATGTTATATAAGTGAATGTTTAATTTTTCTCTACTTCTTGTTTTGGTCTACTGTTGATGGTTTTTCTGGTCTGGATTTTGGTATGGGGGGAGAGGTTCCAAGGGGGTGGGTGGGTGTTTGGGGGGTGTCCAAGGGATATGGGAGGGGTGTCCAAGGTGTGTTTTGGGCTGTCCTAGGGGTCGGGGGTGTAAATGAGGGTGGGGGTGTCCAAGGGGTGGGGGTGTCCAAGGGATATGGGAGGGGTGTCCAAGGTGTGTTTGGGGCTGTCCAAGGGGTAGGTTGGGTGTAAATGAGGGTGGGGGGGGGGGATGACAAGGGGTGGGGGGTGTCCAAGTGGTGGGGGGTGTCCAAGGGATATAGGAGGGGTGTCCAAGGGGTGTTTGGGGCTGTCCAAGGGGATGGGGGGGTTTCCAAGGGGTCGGGGGGGTTTCCAAGGGGTCGGGGGGGGGGGGGGGGTGTCCAGGGGGTGGGGGGGCTGTCCAAGGGGTGGGGGGGTGTCCAAGGGGTGGGGGGGTCCAAGGGATATGGGAGGGGTGTCCAAGGGGTGTTTGGGGCTGTCCTAGTGTTCGGGGGGTGTAAATGTGGGTGGGGGGGCTGTCGAAGGGGTGGGGGGTGTCTAAGGGGTGGGGGTGTCCAAGGGATATGGGAGTGGTGTCCAAGGTGTCTGGGAGTTCTGTCCAAGGGGCCGGTTGGGTGTAAATGAGGGTGGGGGGCTGTCCAAGGGGTGGGGGGGTGTCCAAGGGATATGGGAGGGGTGTCCAAGGGGTGTTTGTGGCTATCCAAGGGCCCGGGGTGGTGTCCAGGGGTCGGGGGGGTGTCCAAGGGGTCTGGGAGGGCTGTCAAGGTGTGGGGGGTGTCCAATGGGTGTTTGAGGCTGTACTAGGGGTCTTGGGGGTGTAAATGAGGGTGGGGGCTGTCCAAGGGCTGGGGGTGTCCAAGGGGTGGGGGGTGTCTAAGGGATATGGGAGGGGTGTCCAATGGGTGTTTGAGGCTGTACTAGGGGTCGTGGGGGTGTAAATGAGGGTGGGGGGGCTGTCCAAGGGGTGGGGGGTGTCCAAGGGTTGTGGTGGGGCTCCAATGTGGTGGGGGAGGGCTGGCCAGGTTGTTAGGTGGGTATAGATGAGGTTGGGGTTCAGTTGGGGCTTGGGGGAGGGCTGGCATGGTTATTTTTGTTGTTTGGTTTCAGGTTGCTTTTTGGTGAGAGCAGTGCAATTATTATAAAAAAAAATATCGCTTTCACGTCGGTTATTTTATAACCGACGTGGAAAATAAATCGGTAGGGGTTTATCACGTCGGTTTTTTCGAGAACCGACGTGCTAAACCGTTCCCGGGCCTTTTAGCACGTCGGTTCTTAATATAACTGACGTGCTAAGAGGCCGGGGAATCGATTTACCACGTCGGTTATTGGATAACCGACATGCTAAAACGTTTCCCAGGCCTTTTTATCACGTCGGTTATTTAAGAAACCGACGTGATAATAGGCCCGGGGAAGGGTTAATCACGTCGGTTATGTCATAACCGACGTGATAAACGATATCCCAGGCGTTTTATCACGTCGGATTAGAAATAACCGACGTGATAAACCCCCCCACCCGCGGTTTATCACGGCGGTTATATAATAACCGCCGTTATAAATCCACATCCCTATCATTTTTTACATCGGTTATTAATGAACCGACGTGATAAACACCGTGATGTTAGGGATGTTACGTCGGGTTTTAAATAACCGACGTAAAAACGTTATTTATAACGTCATCTGTATTAACGTCGCCTAAAAACCGACGTAAATAATGAAAAATAACCGACCTAATTTTTTTTTCTGCACTAGTGATAGTAGGACATACGTATGTATGAACGATTTTTAATTTTTTTTACAGATGAAAATAATAATGTTAAATAATATATTACCTTCAAAAAATATTTTTATGTCTTATACATAAAATATGTTTGTTAAAAATATACTTTTTACCTACCATGTAAAGCGTGAATGAATAAAATCACCTTATAAGGTGGTAGTCTGCCGTACACATGTGTGACAATATCGTTTTATCTCAAAATGGAATGTGAGAAGTTATATGTGATATTTTAATTATATTAGTGTAATTATATCATATATATCATATAACAATATTAAATACTTCTTATCTCTATCCATGATAGGTGGTGGTGGAAAATGAACCGCATCATTACAGAAGGTGGTAGTCCTCCATAAACATGATCGACATGTTTATTTCCCACTTGAATGAAGTGGAGTTGGATGTAAATAATAAGATAACCTAACAAAAGTTATGTATATTTTAGTTACTGATTTTATTATATAAAAATATTTTAAGATGATTCTATGGTGTTAGGAGAATAAATAAAATTAAAATATTTGTTTATGAATTTTACCTCTTCTTTAGAGAAACTAATAAGGTCTATAACTATATCATTATTAGGTGGGGTCCCTAAAAAAACTAAAGACTCTATGATGAGGATATAAAATTAAACAATATATTTTTTCATGTATTGTTTTTACAAATGGTTTTTGGAATTTTTAAAAGGATAAGAGTGTGGGTCATCTTTTTCAAGTTGGTGATAGGAGACACTTGGAATTTTTTAAAAGGAAATAGTATACCCACATTTTTTACATTCTAAATGGATAAAAAATGTATCACAATAGAATAATATAGTTTATGATGATAAAATATAGATATATAATGAGAATTTTTTAAATTTATAAACCATTTCACCTCATATCATTTTTTTTATCCCCATCATATACCCATTTTAAACTTAACCATTATAATTATTTTTTTATGTTTCTAATATTAATGTTGACCTAGAATTATGTAGTATTTTTATAAAATACAAATTATTCAAATAAAAAATCGCAAAAATTTTTATATATTCAATTAATTTAATTTGAAGAATTAAATTTAAAATTAATCCCAATGACATGATGGAAAATAATTTTTCATTGGAGAAATTTTTCATAATTAGAGAAATTTTTTATATCAAAATTCAATTCGAAATTAAATAAAATAAACTAAATGGGATTACTAAATATATAATTGAACAAATTTTATTTTTATAATCATCTAAATATAAAATATATCTTTCTAATAACATAAACAAAAATAATATTTTAATAAAAATCCGTATTTTTAATATTCATTGAAATACTATTCCTATGAAAAAATTATTAAAAATTACCCTAATGATAATTTTAAGATATAGATTTAAAAATTTATTTTTAACTCTTAAAATTAATTCTATAAAAGTATAAAAACATCATTTTATTAATTGTTTAAAAAAAATACAAATCATTTTTTTGAGAAAAATATATCTTCAAAGAACATAATGAATCAGCTAAAAATTATGTAATTATTTATTAATATATTTTATCATATAACACATTATAATTATTATTAAAAATGTTTTTATAATATTCAAGACACCAAATTTAATATCTAGTTTATTAATTCTATTTTTAAATAATAATATTAATAATATATTGTGATTTATTAGAACTCGGTGTTTCTTATAAGAAAATATATCAATAGAAAAATAAATTTTTGAAGAAATATTTCATAAAAACATTTTTTCCTACATTCATATCAATAATAAAAACTATTTTCATAGAAATAAATTAATTTAAATCACTTATATTTTATAACACAAAATCTAATATAGATGAAACTATAACATTTACCATATAATTTAAAGTCCCTTCAAGATTTTTAGTAGTGAAATACTCCCTAACATATATCCACCATGAACAAGCTTATTTTTCCATATGTGAGAAAAATTTCATAGATGGTTTTATAGTAGCTTACATGAATTTAATACTTAGTAGGTCTTCATCACATGATACCCAATATTATGTCCAACTATTTTTGGTAGAACGATTGGCTATGTAGGAATGTCATGCATGAGTTAGTTGGGGTGAGTAGTTGACATGTTCAGAGACCAAAAATATTCAAAACTAGTGGAGATTACTAAAAAATACATGAGAGTGAGATTTTATATCTAGAAATGATAATTTCACAAATATCTTTACAATATTAAAATATATGTTGTACTATACTAGATGAATATCTATACATGATAATGATGTTATACATCTTCCATATATTCCTCAGTGAGTGAAATATCTACTCATGTATTCAATCCTATAATTCTACTGATATTAATATTTACCATATTTTTTATA
This sequence comes from Viscum album, assembly GCA_963277665.1. NCBI lineage: Eukaryota > Viridiplantae > Streptophyta > Magnoliopsida > Santalales > Viscaceae > Viscum > Viscum album. The sequence goes on along the minus strand of OY728146.1, from coordinate 785,810,272 downwards.
TATTTTGTTTCAGCCACACAAGAATTAAATTTAGAATGAACATTTTTTATGCTTTAATTGTTTTCCACTTTTAAGAATATTTAAAAATTAAAGCACATGAAATGTTTTTTAAGGGATAATGAGTCTAATCATGAAAACCATTCCTTAAACACCCGATATATATTTTTATTATGACAAATATAATTAAATATATGAAACTTTTACATTATTTTGAATCAAAAATATATCCTCCTAAAATTATAATAATCTACATTTACTTTATATGACAAAAGATGCTAGAGTATAATAATTTGAAAACATCTATTGAATATATCCCCATTTTAGGCATTGATCCTTACTTTTGTAATACATCATGGCCCTCCATTAATGAGCTATAAATTTCATCAAAATGGTGAAAAAATATAATCAATAATGGTATAGGTATTCAATATTCATAATGATGTGAGGAATTAAATTTACTGACTACTTGAGAAACATAACAATAAACAGTCATGATACGGTGGAACTAAAAACCTGTAAGAACCTGGATTTTCGTACGAGGTACAGATCCTTTTCTTTTCAGTTTAACTATTCTGTTGAGGCCTAATGTCGATGCTAACTTGACTGAGGGAGTTTCAGAGGTGTCAGGGGCTTTTTCGGTGCCTGGAAACATGTTTTATGCTAGAAATGGCCTGGCACGCGGTTTGCACACAGCCTGCACACGGTCTGGCTAAACCATGTGCCATCGTGCAGGATTGGTAGAGGCAAGAGCACGACCTGTGTACGGTTTGGGGAAACCGTGCTAGGTAGCTGTGCGGCTGGCCCTTGCTTTCCAGTGAGGTCTACACATTCTTCACATGGTTTGACAGGTCGTGCGGGTAAACCGTGCGACCTGGTGTGTTTTGTTAATTTAAATAATTTTTAATTAAATTGATAAAATTTTATAAAACCTAAACCTAATCCTCTATTCTTCAATCGAACAGTAGGGGGAGATTGGGAATGCACTCAAGGAATCATTGGAGAATCATGAGCTAGCTTCGTCGTCCAAACACAATTTTGATCACAGTTCATCTCATTGGATCTGCAAAGGTAAGTCCTCAATTCTTTTTTAATCCTTCTCAATTCTTCTAGTTATAATGAACACAGATTGGATTAAAGATCATATGCCCTGATTTCTCTTTCTTTGTCTGTTCTTTAGATTTCATCCAAACCAGAGTGAATCAGAGCCTGATACTAGATGAGCTATCTAGTACAAGCCTAAGGTAGGTGGTCTCATTCTTTCCGCTGATTATCAGGCTGTTTATATATGTCAGAGTGTCGCGTGCCCACTTTTGGGGTGTCACTTGAACATGAATTTCAATCCTGTTATTACCTAGCATGCTGTGGATAATCTGAAATGGTTGTTATGTGCTATAATTTGGTTGTATACCTTGGACCGAAACCACAACTTGGGTGTGTTTCCTTGAATGGCCCTTTTAATGGTTTTGAATTAGGATTCCCTTGAGGCATGGCTTTCCATTCCCTTGCAGGTTGTTAAAAAATGGAACATGATCATGAATGGAATTGCAATATGAAGAAATTGTAATTGAAATGGTTTCAGGTATGGGATGGAGTGTTTCCCCTTGACAGTTGTATGTAAATTCTTGAACTGCTGGCCCATGTGAGTTAAATTATTTTAATCTGCTTAACCGTGAATCAAAGTCATGTGTGAACCATGGAACCAATGTGAGTTGCCATGGATGGACTTATACGAGACTTGTTATTCAAATGTCGAGTGAATAATGGATCCAGTACGAGATTCCATGGACAGACTTAATAGGGCATGATATGTCATGGGTGATACGAGAATCTTATTTATAGGATTCTGGGGACATGCTTAGTTGACGAACTATACCACACCTAGAGCGAGGTTGGGTACCTAGGAGGTTCACCAGAACGGGCTTGTAGAGCGATGTCGGGGTCCTAGAGGTTCAACAGAATGGGATTGTAGGGTGTAGGTGGATTTTCTCCCTTTGTGATGCATATTTTCTGATTGAGTATTCCATGAATGGGCTTAAGGAATGGTTTGAACACTTGAATGAAATGGGTTTTGAATGGAATACATACCTGAAGCGATGCCAATCCAAAGCATGAGCTTGGGTCGACCTTGCTTGTTTCTGTTGTTTACTGCATTTCATATATCACTACCTACCATATATATTCCCTGACAGATTGCACAGATATTTGGTGGTTTTATACTAGGATTTAGTCTCACACCCTATTTGGGTCATGTTTTTGGACGCAATGAGATTATATGGTGGCAGGTAATGAGATGGGGAAAGTCCCTAGTACTGGTACTTGACTTGCTGCTCGGAACAAGAGCGCATAGGACCAAGCTGAGGCTTGCGATGCGACCAGGGATACATTTTGGTTTCTTTTTTGTATTTTTTATACTTATAGTAGATTTTATTGACATGCATCATTATAAATGTATGAGATATTCTTGCTTTGTTATCTTTATCTTCTGTCTATCTGTTTTCTACTGGTTACCTTCATCCATTGTTGTATGTTGTACTTCCACTGTGATACTTTGGTAATGAGGGAATAGTCTCCCCACTGACTCACCTTGTCCCTCGCTGCTAGTCAGAAACCTATGATGTTTGGCTAGATGTTCTTGAGGCCATGGGGAGACATGTCCGGCTACCGGGTTGGATGGTAAGTAAGGTTGGGATGTTACAAATTGGTATCAGAGGGGTTCTTTTTTCTTATTTGACTTACTCTTTGGCAACCTTATACATGAGTAGAAAGGGAAGGGAGTTTGGTAATAAACTGTTCTCGGGAGGTGTGAACCCGCGTTTAGGGAAAATCCAAGTTTCCTCGTATGGAATTGTGTTTCCGATTTGGATTATTACAGTTGTTTTGATTTCACCATTGGGTGACACACATGGTTTTTGTGCTTACTATTGATATTATTGTGAGTTCTATTTCATTTCAACCCGATGATATGAGGGTTGCCATCTCATGCATCATATAGGCACCTTGTTAGGAATCACATGTCATGCATCATGCCATGATATCTAGGATGCTTTAGATATTGCATGCTATTGTGTTAAGTGTTTGATGGCTGTTGCATGTTGTTTTGATAGTTTATTGTTAGGTGTGCCTATTGTGGCATCAGATTGAGTGCAATGAATGAAGAGTGATTTCATCTTTCAATTCATAAGGAGTATGTGCCCTTTTGGATTGGGAAGTGACACACCAATGGGATGTAAATGATAAATGAAATTGAATTGCATGCTAAATGAAATTGAATTGCATGGTTATATGGGCATTAAATTTTGATTCATGAGTTGTTATGGGCCCTTAGGGATCAGAACATGGTGGACCATTGGTTAATGATTATGAAGAAAGGTATGTTAAATGAATAAATGTTGAAAATAGAGCCTGAACTAGACCCGACTTCTGAGTGGGCAAGAGGTAGTGACTCTAGTGGTTTTTGGTGATTGTTCCTTATGCAGTCCTAGCTTTAGAAGCAGGCTGTGAGTTGACGTGTTTTTTATGAAGGTCTTGACCTATCCTATCCTAGTTCTTGTGCTCCTGAGTTTTGAATCACATTAAAAATCTTGAGCTGAGGCATGTGTTTGGAATTGCATATTCATGCCACCACAACGACCTCCTGTCATACATCGGGAGAGAGGTGATGACCACGTTTTGAAGATGGTAGGCCATGGGATACTAGAGTAAACTCCAGTTGTGCCAGCTGCAACACCAATAGTTATACTATAAATAGGTTCTGAGGCACAATTCCATGAGAGATTGTTGCATTTTATGCAGACCGTTTAGGGAGAACCACGACCTGCCCCGACTATGGTAGAGTTGACGCGTGTATTTCAGCTTTAGCATCCGCCTATGTTTTCATGGGATGGCAGACCAGAGGCTGCAGAGTCTGGGCTAGAGGCAATACTAGCTATCTTTGAGCATCTGGAGACGCCTCTGGAGAGGAGGGTCAAGCTCGCTATGTATATGCTCCGTGATTCCGCCACGAGATGGTTGGACATTATCACCCAGTCAGATTGTCATCGGAAGATGGCATGGATAGAGTTTTATACGACCATATATTATTTCTTTTATCCTAATACTTTGAGGGCCAATCGAGCCTGGGAGTTCTTGCATCTAGAGAAGGGTGTGTTATCAATGATGGAATACTCATCCCATTTTACTAAGCTTCAGTGCTTCACACCTATCCTGATGGGTGATGAGCTGTCGAGGGCCAGGCATTTTGAGGATGGTCTGAGATATGACATAAGATATTAGGTAAATATCATCAGGTGGACTACTATTTCTGGAATTGTGAACCAGGAGCTGATCACAGAAGGTAACCTGAAAGAGGCAGGAGGTGCGAGCCAGAGCAGTCCAGCATCGAGATCAGGTACTGCAGCGACTGTCAGTAGGAAGCATCGTCTGGAGCATCCACACGGTGATTCTAGCAGTCAGAACCTATCATCAGTTAGCTATCTGAGGTGCTACCAGTGCTGTAGGCTAGGACACACGAAGTTGTTGTGTCCAAGGGACCTGGTCGAGTGCTGATCATGTGGAAAGATGGGTCATCTTCAATATTTATTCCCGACATTTCCACCGGTAGCCAGCGATAGAGGGTCTGCACCAACTCCATATACAGGAGTAGGGTCAATAGCTTCTCTTAAGATAGGGATTTGGGGTGCGACTGTACGATCAGGAGGAGGTAGTGGTCATGGAAGAGGTAGCCAGGAACATGGTACAAAGAGACATCAGAGTGGACCAGTTCCGGGTATTGATTTTGTATCATTGGGTCATGGTTCAGGCCAGATGTATTCAGTACAACCTACTTCCAAGGATCAGAGAGCGAGACCATCTATGCTGATAGGTACTATCTTAGTATAAATTGTTATTAAATCTACCATCTTTGATATAGGTGCATCACATAGTTTTATATATTCACCTATAGTGAAAAGCCTTGGGCTAGTTGTGTTGTCCTCTGATGGCGTCTTGATGCTAGGCACACCAATATGAGTTAGTGTAGAGGTCGGACGTAAGTGCCGAGGGTGCCCCCTTGAGGTTGGAGGGTGTCACTTCGTCTGGGATATTTATTTTCTCAAAATGACAGGTTTTGATGTAATTCTCAGTATGGACTAGTTAGTAGCTTACCAAGCCTACGTTGATTGTTACTGCCGGAGGGTGATTTTCACATCACCATAGGGTGCATTGTATACTCTTAATGGAAAGTGGGATCTCCTGGCATGCCGAGCAGGACCAGAGCATCATGGGCTCGACGGGATGACAACCTAGATCGGTTTTTTGGTTCTGGATGATCAGGGAGTAAGTCAGATGGACTTTCCTACAGTAGTTTAGATCTTCAGGGATGGTTTTCCTGACAACTTTTCAGGTTTACCTATAGAGAGAGAGGTGGAGTTCTCAATTGAGCTATTTCCAGGAGCTGCACTAGTATCCATTCCTCCTTATAGGATGGCTATTTCAGAGTTTCAAGAGCTCAAGAAACAACTCAGAGATATAAAGGCAAAGGGGTTTATTCGACCTAGTACATCTATGTGGGGTTCGCCCGTCCTTTTTGCGAAAAAGGCAGACGAGACTCTTAAGCTATGTGTAGACTATCGGAAGTTGAACCAACTGATGGTTAAAAACTTATATCCCTTCCACGGATAGATGACCTGTTTGATCAGCTTCGAAGAGCTAGGGTGTTCTTGTAAATTAATTTGAGGTCATGGTATCACCAGGTTCATGTTCAGCCTACAGACATACCTCATACATCTTTTTGTAGTAGGTATGGTTTATATGAGAACCTGGTTATGATGTTCGGTCTCACGAACGCGCCAGTGGTTTTCATGGCTTTGATGAATCGTGTGTTCCATCTTTACTTCGACTCATTGGTCGTGGTTTTCGGGGATGATATTTTGGTGTATTCTCGAAATCGAAACGACCATGCCAACCATCTTGAGATCATCCTAAATACACTATGATAGAATCATCTATATGCAATTCTTACTAAGTGCCACTTTTGGTTGGATCATATTCACTTGTTGGGTCATGTTATATTTGAGATAGAAGTGCTTCTATACGCTGAGAAGGTTAAAGTTGTGGTTTCTTGGGAACAACCCAAGAATGCCTTTGACATATGGACTTTCTTAGGGCTTACTGGTTATTATTGTCGTTTCATACAGGATTTATCACGCTTAGCAGCACCGTTGACAGGCCTGACTAAGAAGGGCATGAAATTTTTATGGACGGATGCTTGTGAAGTAGCCTTTCAGGAACTGAAAGGATGGTTTGCATCAGCACCAATCCAAATAATGCCAGAATAGGGCAAGAGTTACACAGTCTATTGTGATGCATAAGGCATTGGGATGGGTGCAATGTTGATGCATGGAGACAATGTCGTGGCATACAGATCTCGGTAGTTGAGGCCACACAAGAGGAATTATCCGACACATGATCTTGAGCTATCTGCGGTTGTTCATGCGATGTGCTGTTGGAGACATTATTTATTGGGAGATAATTTTGTGGTATACACAGACCACAAGAGCCTCAAATATATCTTTACTCAGCATGATCTGAATATGAGGTAGTGACGGTGGATGGAGTACCTACTGTCCTTTGATTTCAAGCTTGCTTATATGCCTGGTAAGGGCAATTTAGTTGCTGACGCATTGAGCAGGAGGACTCAAATACAGGCAGTGAAACATGCTAGTGACGAATGGATGCTTATGTCCTTGTTCTATGAGATGCATCTTGATGTGATGAATATCCAAGGGTAGTATTTTTTATCATCTTTAGCTATGACTTCTACCCTCCTGGACAGAGTAAGGAGGAGACATTTTTCTGATTTAGAAGTCCCAGTACTATGTGACGGTGTGTCAGGTGAGGACCCTCCTCCTGGTTGGAAGATTGGTGAGGGTGAAGTTCTTCGTATCCATGGACGTGTATGCGTTCCAATGGATATTAGAGGGGATCTGATGCGGGAGTTTCATGATTCAGTTTGGGCTGTTCATCCCGGAGTCACTAAGATGTTTCGTGACATGCGCTGACAGTACTGGTGGCCGGGTATGAAGAGGGAAGTGGCTAGTTTTATCACGAGATGTTCCACCTGTCACCATGTGAAGGCGGAAGACTAGCATCCAGATGGGCAATTACAACAGCTACCTATCCCGGACTTGAAATGGGATGATGTTTCGATGGATTTCGTGACTGTTTTTCTGAGGTCACATCGAGGTAACGATGCTGTGTGGGTTGTGGTAGATAGGCTCACAAATGTTCCACATTTCTTTCCAGTCAAGGAGACCTTCAGTGTGGATGAGCTGGGATGGTTGTATATCCGGGAGATAGTATGACTCCACGGGGTCCTGCGCACCATTGTTTCAGACTGGGATGCTTGTTTTATGTCGCGTTTCTGGTGGAGTTTTCAGAGGGCGCTGAGTACATTGGTGCACCAGAGCACAACAAACCACCCTCATACTGATAGGCTATCAGAACGTACGATACCAGTGCTAGAGGACATGCTATGAGCATGCGTCCTGGATTTTTGGGGCTCATGGGAGAGTCATAATCCACTAGTTGCATTTTCCTATAACAACAAGTATCAGGAGACAATACAGATGGAACCGTAGAAGGCTTTATATGGTTTGATGTGCCTATCACCCCTGTTCTGGTTAGAGGTTGGTGTGGCAGCTTTACTGGGACTACGACTTGTTCAGGAGACTTCTGAGTAGGTCCAGTTGATACAGAAGCAGATGTCTACCGCAGAGTCTCGTCAGAAGTCATATGTTGATTTCCGCAGATGACCCCTAGAGTTTGAGGTCGGGGATAAAGTTTTATTTCGTGTTTCACTGAGGATGGGACACATGCGGATCAGTAGACAAGGTAAGATATCTCCTAGATATGTTGGGCCTTTTGAGATTCAAGAGAGGTTGGGGTCGGTAGCCTATCGGTTGTAGTTACCATAGAGTAACCGAACAATGCATGACATGTTACATGTTCCTCAATTACAATGATACCATTCAGACTTGTCTCATAGTTTATAGCCTGAGGAGGTCGAGCTTCAGGTAGATGCATCCTTCTAGGAGCATCCGATTCGTATCATTGACAGGAGCAGGAAGGTTCTCAGAGGCTGGTCAGTTCCTCTAGTATGGGTTCTATGGCATCACGACCATTTACAGGATGAGACCTGGGAGCGGGAGTCCGACGTACATGCTCAGTGGCCAGAGTTGTTCACAGAGGAATCTTGACCACCCATCGGAGAGAAATTCGAGGACAAATTTTTATAAGGGGGGAAGATTGTAAGAACCTGGATTTTCAAACGAGGTATGGGTCCTTTTGTTTTTAGTTTAACTGTTCTTTTGAGGCCTAATGTGAACACCTGACTTGTCCGAGGGAGTTTCGGAGGTGTCTAGGGATTGTTCGGAGCCCGGAACCATGTTTTAGGATGGAAATGGCCTGGCACACAGTTTGCACACAACCTGTGAACGACCTGTCTAAACTATGCACCATGGTGTAGGATTGGCAGAGGCAAGAGCACAGATTATGCACAGTTTGGGGAAACCATGCGGGGTGGTCGTGCAGTTGCCCCTTGCCTTCCAGTGAGGTCCTCGCGGTCTCCGCACGATTTGGCAGGCCGTGTGGGTAAACCGTGCGACCTGTTGTGTTTTGTTAATTTAATTAATTTTTAATTAAATTGATTAAATTTAATAAAACCTAGACTTAATCCTCTCTCCTTCAACTGGACGGTAGGGGGGAGCTTGGGAAAGCTCTGAAGGAAGCTTTGGAGGATCTAGAACAAGCTTCGTCATCCGAACTCTGTTTCAATTTCCGTTTGTCTTGTTGGATCCGCAATGGAAATTCCTCAATTCCTTTTTAATCCTTATCGATTATTCTAGTTACAACGAACGTAGATTGGATGAAGGCTCATATGCCCTAATTTCTTATTCATTATATGTTCTTCATATTTATTCCAAACCAGGATGAATCAGAGCCTGATAGTGGATGAGCTATCTAGTACGAGCCTAAGGTAGGTGGTCTCGTGATTTTCGCTGATTTTCATACTTTTTATATATATTGGAGTGTGATGCGCCAACTTTTGGGGTGTCTCTTGAACATGAATTTCAATCATGTTATTAACTAGCATGTTTTAGGTAATCTGAATAAGTTGTTATGTGCTTGATTTTGGTTGTATAACTTGGACCAGAACAACACTACAACATAAATAGGCTTTAGTGGCGGTTTTTGGAGGTAGTTCACAAAACCGCAGCTAAATGTTTTCCTAAAAAGAATTCACGGTGGTTTTTAATAAACCTCCGCTAAACCCATATTTTTTAAAAAAAATCCCGACCCTTCCCAACCCCGACCCCCGTTTCCCCCAACCCTCCCGACCCCTCATGATCCCTTCTTCCCACAACCCCCCACAGTGATCCCATGAATTCTCTGGCGAACACGACCTCCGTCTCCGATGACCCCGTGACCAGCGTCTAAGGTAGAGCCTGCGTCCGATGACCCCGACAACCCGCAACCCCCCTTCTCCCAGTGCCCCTTCTCCCTGCGACTACGACCGCAAAGTGAGTTTTCCATTGTGCTAACAATTTTCATATTTTTTACTAGATTTTGGGCAATATATGTTTATTATTTGATTATAATGTTTGTTACTCCATGTTATAGCATGTTAATTTGAAGAAAATTTTTAATTTGATACCTAATTCTTGTTTAATTGAAATTGTCATTCCATTTTTTAATAAAATTGGATAAAGAAAATGAATATGGAAATACTTATTAATGATAATAATAAAGGGCCATGTTAATGGAAATTACCATCCTTAAAATTCAATGAAACATGATGTTTTGATTGAAATAATATTTAAATAATTAACAGGATAAGGTAGCTAATTCCATATGTTTCTTATTATTTTAACCTATGATAAATGAATCAGTTAAACCAAAATAGAAATAAAACTGGTTGTTTGATAAAGATAATTGTTTGGGGTCGAGCGATCCTATTTTCATGTGATGTTCAGATACATTGTTTCTAGGGCCTAATTGCCCTATTGGCTCTTTTTATTGTTTATTTACTTCCATATTTTATTTTTAATTGAGTATTTTTATATGATTCTTTTTGAACTTGGGATGGATAAATATTGAATGTATATGGTTAATAAAACATGGGTTTTTGGTTGTAGTTGGCACCTGATATGGTGGATTCATAGTGATATGCATGGTGTATCAGGATTGATGGAATGAGTTGAACATGTGATTTACCATTATTATGTTAAAATATAGGATAATTTCTTATGAAAAAAACTTATTTAAATTTGGTTTGTGATTTCCCATTATTTATTGGAAATGGAACCTTTAGTGGTTTCCTTGGTAGAAAATCTTATGTAAGGGCCTAATGGGACATTTTTGAGTTTTCTTGGAATTTAACCACATGCATTCTCCATAGACCTCCTTTTTAATGATGGATTAGTTGATTGGATTTTGAGCCTAGTGAATTTTGTAATCACAACATGGTGTTATGTTTTATGTACTCTCATTTTATGTTGATATCCATTGTTAGGTAGTTCCCATAGAACATTAATACCTTTCTATTACATGTAGTTTTCTGATGCTCAGTTCTATTCAGGTGTCGTTGCCCCTCATATGACTCTTTAGTTCTAATGCAACCCTTTTTTGGGTGGTTATTGTGTTTTTGCCATTTTTATTTTCATGAGTATTGGGAAATGTTCAGTTTCAGTAGGATTGGCTTAACATAACCATTGTCATCTGCTTTTCAGGTTTCCTGACCCTTTATTTTCCTTAGTGTTGGACAACATTGTATGCTTTCATTCATGTTTATGGTCATATGAGTCAATATGATGTTTGTTTAAATCAATTTTATGTACCATCTAATTCTTTAATGCATAGGGTGGAAAAACTATGTATAGTAATCAGGGTGTTCCAATTTCTTATGGAACCTATGGTAACATGCATACATTTATGATTTTCTTGTCGAGTTCTAAATGTGTAATGAATGTATGGAGTTCGGTTAAATCATTGACCCATGGGATATTTTTTAAGGAGTCGGGTCATTTAAGGAGTTGAGTGACCAATGAATTAAATAATCAAGTATGTCTCAAAGCATTGGAGGACTTCAAAAATAATAATGTGTTTTAGCATGTTAGTCTGTTTGGTTTTGGTCCTCTTTATGATTGTTATGACGTAATGAGTGTGCTTTAGGGGAGAATCAAATGTATGTTGATGTGAATATGATATAGATAACTTATTAGTGGCTGATAGATCTCTAATTTTGAAAACTAGTACACTCCAAAGGTGGGGAGAATCTTGTCATTTTTGTAAAAAATGTGTCCTTCCCGGTAGAATGAACACAACCTAAGATGTCAATTTAAAAATGGAAATTTTATATAGAATTTATTTTGATCTCTCATGTCGTAAATCTCTTCAGTTATTGTTTGGAAATACAACTTTGATATGGTTGGTTGTGTATGAAACCATTGAGAAACAATATTCCTATTGGATGACTTCTAAGGTCATGGCTAAACAATCACATATTGTCTCAAGATTCAAATTCATTATGATTGGTTTTTATCACATGTCAATGGGGTGTTGTTTGAGGAAACATAAATGTGTTATCGAAATTGTTATGATAAGTGTGTAACCTGATATTCTTACTACTCCTCAATGAGGTGTTGACGATGTCTTCTATGGATCAGACTTGTTCGGTTGGTCTGAAGTGGTAAATGTGATCAATGAATCATCTTTATTATATTATGCATACATTATGATCAATGGGTCATCTTTATTATATTATGTTTCTGTAATCTTACACAATCGTATATTTTGTGTAGGCATATTATGATAAAAATGGATAAATGCCGGATCACATTATAGAGGAACACACCTCAGTATGTTAAGGAATTGAATGAGTTTTTAGATTTTTCAATTTTTAATCGATCCATTGAAGGGAGAATAAAATGTTTATGTCCTAAATGTAAATTAAGAACATGGTTGAAGAGAGATGATGTTTATGAACATTTAATACTGAAGGAATTCCATGGTCAATATTTGTGTTGGATTTGGCATGGAGAATCAAACATTATAGAAACATTGAACATTGATATTAATCCACAGAATGAGGTCCCAAGTTCATCGGCAATGGAAAATGAAATACAAAACCTCATAAATGATGCATTCAGTGCTGTAAGACAACACTATCAGCATCAAAACATATCGGAACAACCAGAAGATGGTGGTACAAATTGCAACGTGACAAGTGATGGTTTTGAGACTGTATCACAGGCAGATCAAGATTTTAACACATCATTGGATCCTCCTCTTGATTATGTGGAGCCACATATAAGAGAAAAATTCAATGAGGATATTGAGTTTTATGATTTAGTGGACGATGGAAATAAAGAGTTGTATTATGGGTGTTTGAAATATTCAATCCTTTCATTTCTGCTGATGTTGTACCATATCAAATGTCTATGTTGAATTAAAAATAAGGCAATGGCCATGATATTAGAATTGATCCATGATGCATTTCCTAAAGCAAAAAAACCAATAATATTTTTATGATATGAGAAAAGTTATTAACATTCTTGGTCTGAATTATACAAAATTACTTGCATGTCCCAATGATTTTATTCTTTATTGGGATAGGATTCATGTAGACAGAATTGACCTAAATGTTCTTCTTATAGATGGAAGGAAAAGGGTGATGTTGGAAGTGTGAATGAACATAATTTCATGGAGAAGAATAAAAGTAACACACCTACAATGTTTTTGCGTTACCATCATTTGAAGCCTCTATTTCAAAGATTATTCATGTCATCGAAAACCGCTGAATACATGGAGTGGCATTCAATAGATAATAACAATGTTGGGTAAATGATACATCCACGAGATTCCCAATCGTGGAATAAGTTTGATTCATTACATCTATATTTCTCAGCTAATCCTAGGAATGTTCCATTGGGATTGGCTGTCGATGGTTTCAACCCATTTTGGACTTTGAGTAATAGTTATAGCATTTGGCCAGTTGTTTTGATCCCTTATAATCTACCTCCGTAGATGTGTATGAAATAAACATCTTTTATCCTTTTGAAGATTATTCTTGGAAAACAAATGGATTGAAATGATATTGATGTATAATTGTAGCCTTTGATTGATGAATTGCAGGAGTTATGGAGCAACGGTTGGGAGACATTTGATGATTCTTCTAAAACAATGTTCAAAATGCATGTTGCTTTAATATGGACCATTAGTGACTTCCCTTGGCCTGGGAATTTATCTTATTGGATCACTTACGCAATTTTGGATTTTCCCATTTTTAACTTTGATTTGGGTCCCAAACAGATACCTCACAGTAGAAAATGGTTTTTCTTGTGTCATCGAAGATTTCTTGATGCTTCTCATAGATTTCGGCTGAAAAGATCACAATATAATGGTTCCAGTTATCATAGACCACCTCCAAAAGTTGTTAACTGGTTCTGAAATATTGACATAGCTTGAAAATATATTAACCCAATTTTTGAAGGTTCATCAATTGAATGATACTGGAAAATGGGTCCAAAGTGCTTCGTCAAGCGAAATCGGAACGCAAAAATGGAAGAAAAAAAGAATATTCGTCCAACATCCGTATTGGGAATTTAATTTGTTGCGGAATAATCTTGATGTGATGCATATTGGGAAGAATTTATGTGATAATTTTATTTTTACATTTCTTAATGAGTATGGAAAGTCTAAGGATAATCTCAATGCTTTTAAATACTTAAAATTAATAAACATAAAACACGATCTCTGGCCAGATGAGAATGAAAAGTATCCTCCGACAATTTTTTCAATGAAAATAGGGATAAAGATACATTCCATCGAATTTTAAAGAATGTTAAGGTATCTGATGGGTATTCAAGTAACATCACGATGTGTTTTGACTTGAAGAATCTTATGTTACATGGATTGAAAATTCACAATTCACATATTTTGTTACAAAAGTTAATACCATTGGCATTGCGTACATTATTACCTGAAAAAATTACTGCTATTGTACTCCAATTCTGCATATTTTTCAGACAACTATGTGAGAAATCTCTACATCTATTTCAGATTGACAACATCTAGGAAAGGTTTGTACTGACCCTTTGTGCAATGGAGATGATCTTTCCTCCGTCATTTTATACTGTAATGATGCATTTGACTGTGCATTTGGTTGAGGAAGCTAAATTAGGAGGCCCCGATCATTATCGAGTAATGTATCAAATTGATAGGTACTTTATTTATATGTTATTTAGTTATGTAAAGAAATATTGTTACTTAATTAAACTCATAAATATGTTTATTTTATTTCACAGATATCTTGGGCATTTGAAATCATACGTGAGAAATAATGCTCAACCAGAAGGCTCTATTACTTAAGGATATTTGGCTAAGAGGTGTCTTATCATTTGTTCTAGATACATGGATGATATTGAGACAAGATTTAATCAAGTTAGATGTGTTGACAGCACATATACTCAATCTCAAATACATCATAAATAAAAAATATTTCCTACTATTGGCCGATCAGCTGGGAGGACCTCAAATGTGACACTGACTGAATTAGAATTATTACAGGAACATAGATATGTGATGCTGAATAGTGTAATTTCAGATCCATTTATTAAAGAGTTGAGGATACAAACAAATATACGAATGAGAGGCTGAACATGAAATGAAAATGATATAATGAAAGCTGTTAATAAAGAGCTTGTAAAATGGTTTGCGCGACGTGTAAGTTCATAAATATTTCAATAAGTAAGGATATTAGTTTGAAACATAGATTTTGTAAATCTAATAGTATATTTCTTTTCTTAGATCATGAATACTGTTACTCGAGCAAAGGTGTCATAAGATTTGAAGTTTCTTGCTAGAGGTCCTCTAAAACAAGTTAGAATGTTCAACGCTTATAATGTTAATGGCATTAGATTTCATACTGTCGATCGAGAAGTGATTTTGAAAAAATAGAATAGTGGTATATTTACATTTTCTGAAATGAAATACTACAGATAGATGCATGATATTATTGAAATAAACTACCACAAACATTTTTCTGTTGTTTTATTCAAATGAAAATGGGTCGATATAATCAGAGGTGTTAAAAGAGATTCCTTTCAGTTTACATATGTGATCTTCTCTCACTTGATGGATGGTGGTGATCATGAACTGCATGATCTATATATCGTAGAATCGCAATAATAAATGGTATATTATGTTAATGATATTATCGGTGAAGGGTGGAGTGTACTTGCTCACGTAATACAAAGAGATTTATATGATATGGGTGATGAAGTGGATAATTTGACCTCTGAAATTGAATTTAATCAACGATAGTCAGCAAAATTATTTTTCCATGATGATATTGAAAATATTAGTCTAGTAAGGATGAATGAAGTGTATGAAGCAATGGAGTAGGAATCCAACCCGATTTAAGGGGAAAATGATTCTATGTACAATTATTTATTTATTCACCAACCACTTGTTTCATTTCTGTAGTCATTCATTATCATTGTTATATATATTTTGTCTGTTCGTACTGGGCATCTTTTATCATTTTTAATTTTTTTTCTGAATAATTTTTTTTGAAATATATATTATCATCTTAATTTTATTTGATTAAATGGCAGGAATGCCAAGGAATAAGTTGTATACTATTTCATCTAGTTCCTCTACAGAAGAAGATCCGTCTGGCTCCCTCCCCACGACATCTAAGGCACCAGATGCCTACACTCTTGCACCATCTCCCCCTACACCAACTCTCACACTATCTTTGGATGCCCTATTAGAAGGTGATTTGTTGACTCCCCCATTAGAAGCCTCAGCAGTGGGGCAGCGACACACCCATTCCAGTTCATCACGGGCATACTGGAGTGTCACTATCATAGGTACAAATTTTAATTAAATAAATTTATTGAATTTTGATTATACTAACAGTTTGCTCATTGAAGATGAAAAAAACAACCATCGAGAAAAACATAAAAGGTGCAGATGTTTGGAATATGACTGGCGAAAATATAGTCATGCCATTTGATTCTTATGGGGTCCCAATGGATGATGCTGCGGGGTTACTTGGTCAGTTTCTAGGAAAGCTGGCAGCGGAGCCTATTTCCCATCATATTTCATATAATGATTGGATAAATATGCCTTCAAGCTGAAAAAAATGATGTTTTTGATTTTCAAATAAAGGTAAATTTTTGACATTTTGATTTAATAAAATGTCATGTTACTAATATGTTCAAAATGAATTTCTCTATACAGATGTTCTTCTACTTCATAGTTGTTGATGTTACCACATGGAAGTGGATGTTGAAAAATCTAGGTAAGAACTGGAAAGATATAAAATGGAGATTGTAGTGTGATGACAACGATACCTCGTTGACTATGAAACAAATGTATGAGAAGCTACCCAGTGGGGTACCGAAAGAATAGTGGATTGTTTTTGTTGACAGACATCGTGATGAGAAGCAGATGGTATTGAAATATATATTATTATATTATCCTCATTTTTCATTGATACATGTATATGAAGAGGAAATTACATTGAATACATTTCTATTAAATTGCATTTTATTTATTTCAGGATCTCTCAAGAAATAATGCTTCAAACCAGGCTAAGAAAGTCATCCCTCACACTACGGGATCAAAAATCATTTCTTGATGCCGAACGACATTGGTAATCTTTTAATTAGTTTAAAAATTTATAAGGAAATATTATCTATTTAATATATTTAATTGTTGATTTATCTTTGCTTAATGTAGTCACAAAGTTTAGGGCACGAAGCATCCTGAAGTAAACTATGGTTGGATGTTCACAAGAAATCAGATGGATGTTTTTTTAATGATCCTGCTAAAGAAGTTGGGGTATGAAGTCAATTTTTTATTATAATAACTTGTTATCAGATTTTACTATGTTAATATATATTGATATTTTATTTATAGGTAAACATTAAACTATGGGATGCCAATCCTACACAGTCCTACTCAGTCTCCCAGGATGACTCAGTTGGTAATTTCCTTGGGAAGGAGGATCCTTGTAGAGACCCGAAGCCTGACGTACATTGACATTACATTACTTTTGCGGAATACTTAGTACATTAAAAAAACAGACACACACAAGGACCGTAATAGTTTAGTGTCTTTGGAAACTCGGACTATAATCTTCTAATTGTGGTGAAAGATATTCAAAATCTCCCATAAAGATCTTCTTTTTTTTACCTAAAACCTTTCTTTATATCCTGGGGAAAAGAAAACATAAAAGGGTGAGCTCAAATGCTCAGTAAGGGTAAACAAAAGAAATATCAATCACATCATATTCATAAGAACATAACATTTTGGAAATCATAACCTGCAAAAGAGAGCATAATTTCATAATCATGGGATAAATCATGGCAGTGAAAAAGTAATCCCAATAATCATAACTTAAAACATGAAACTTTGTGTCATACACACATAATCATACAAAATCATTTCTTGTTAGTCATGACTCATTGCCAAGACTATCTTAGTGGACAAAGTCCCTTTCTGAACCGAGTTCACTCCTCGTTTCAGTCCTGTATCACTGAACCGAAATAACCTTCCGTTCCAGCCATGTTTATCTCATGAGATATAAAATCATTACCCAATGCATTGGAGGGAGATATAGGTCCCACCCATCTTATAATGAATCCTTTCTTATGTGTGCCACATAATCATAAATCATACATCATCGCATAACACATGTAACAAAAATGGGATTCTTGAAACATCATGATATCATAAATCAATTCATATAAGATAAAGGAATTAATAAAAATAATTCCATCACAACATGATCAAATAAATGTAATAATAGGGATAAAAACAGAACCCTTTATTATCTTAGATGGAAAATAATTTTGATAAAACACTTGAACTCCATTCTTGAGGAAAATATCCTTTCTTCTTCAAAATCAATTTCTTTTCAAAAAACATCATGCAATTTTAAAAGAAAGAGATTTTATTGAAAATAGTCATGAAATCTTTTAGAGGAAGCTTCATGAAAATAAGGCTTTATAAAACAGTAGAAATCCGTTCGTGCCGTATAAGTTAAAAAAGAACATTCTTCGTACTTTTGTCGGAAAAGTAAAAAAGTGCCTCGTACGAAAAACGACAAAAGATTCCTTTCATACGTATTACTAAAAACTCACCGAAGGGTAAAAATGGATTTAAACAATTTTAGGTGAATGGAAATAATATTACATATTGAGTAAACATGGATGTGGATGATAAAATACACCCCAGTAAATACTTACGAATAAACAATCTCTGATAAAAATGAGATTGTGATATTTCCCTTACCTTATGTCCGACTTGCTTTGTAAGTGTCCAAACCTCCTGTATAATGATTTAAATCATGTTATTGACTTATTCCAGAATCATATTCATTGTTATAATATCATATATGGTTCACTTATGACATTATATTACCCGTTCTTTTGTAAATTCCATGTTAAAGAAGCGTTTTGGGTAAAATCGTTTCATTTATCGTAGGTGTTTTGACTTGTTGTTATTGACATTATTATTACTTATATCATGATTTACTTACTTCCAGAATATAGAATATGATTTATATATCATATATATTCAGTATATATATATATATATATATATATATATATAATAGATAGATAAATGAAATGAAAACCACCGTTCATGGAGACGGTAGTCCGTAAGTACGCATGAACGCTGTTTTCCATTCCCTATTGTCTTGAATGGAAGTAAGTAGATGACATACATATATATATATACATAAATCCAGTAGCTTTATAATGTCATATATTTCATTATTATTTCTTATATATACTTTATAATCATTCTTAAATGGTTAACATGGAGAATGAATCTCATCGCGTCGTGGAGACGGTAGTCCGTACGTACGCACGAGCGATGATATCATTTCCATAAATATTGAATTGAATTGGAGTGGATTATACAATATATCAGAATCAATATGATGTTTTAATAACTATTTATAGTTATTCTTTACAACATTATACCCATCCATGTAAGGTGGTGGTGGAAAATAGATTACACCACGGCGTGGAGACGGTATTCCGTACGTACGCACGCGCGGTGATTTCTTTTTCCGTAGGATAGATAGATGGTGAAATAGGGTTGTTTTATAATAACATATCAGTATGTAAGTAATACTGATGTTATTACTTTATCATGAAACAACTAAAGAAGAAGAAGTTGAAGAAGAAAGAAATTGAAAAGATCGGTAATGGATATTACCTCTTCTTTGGAACGCCTCTTTGAATCCTCCACTTAAGGAACTAAGATTGGTCTTTGGAGAAGACCAGGACCTCTAGGATTATTCTAGGGAAGTGGAGAGGAGAAAATGGCAGGGGTTGGCCGAGCTTTAGTGCTCAAATTGGTGTGAGGAGGAGGGGGAGGAGGTGCCCTTTTATAAGGGAGGAGAGGGGCACCTTAGGAATATCTCAAAATATTATTTTATATTAAAGTCAAAATCGGTTTATAATGGTTCCAAAGGGTCTTATTTCGAAGCTAAAGTGGGGATGGGTCGAAAGCCTATCAACCAATAGGATTTAGACAAGTTTAGGTTCTTATTTTAACCTTATCAATTAGATTTAACTCTAAATTAAATAATTTAACTTTTACCGTGTCTTTTTGTTTTCTTTCACTATATGGTTAATACACTTACTATAACATGCCAAACGAACCCCAAATTGTTTATTATTAATATATATATCCTTATCAAAGGCATTTGGCCGAACCTTAGATTTTTAGAAATAAAATAACAATTAATAATATAATATTTGATTTAAAAACTATTTTGTGTCAATTTTGACACTATTTGATATATGATTTTTGTGAAAGTCATAACAGAATTATATGTTCGAACCAAGTTGATTAAATCAACATTAATATATCATAGTAACCTAGAAAATTAGTGGAATTCATAAAAAGTCTCAAATTACATTCATTTGAGTATTTATAACATCAATTATGTTAATATTTCCTTAAAAGGGTAATTACTGCATCATCGTTGTGTCATAAATAAATTAATTTATTTAAAGTCTAAAAATTATAAAATATCATTATATAGGAAATCTTTTTAGATTTCTAATGAATATTTATAGTCGAATTTATCTTATGTATAACCCCATATTAAAAATGTTTTAGTGAATAAACATTGATTTTAACTCTTTTAACTCTTCTTTGAATTAAATAATAATAAATGTCCTAATCTAATCCAAGTGGGCCTAAATGATAATATTTTACACTTAAGGTTGTTTTTGGTCTAGATACACTTGTTCAATAGAATTAGGACATGTGTTAGGGTAATATTAATATCATTCTTACCCTTAATTACCCTATTTACTTTTAACCGTGGTAAATAAAAGTAAAAAGTTACTATTCACCAAACATTATTTTCATCTCATTGAACCACATTTTACTTACTGACATCAACTGTGTCTCTCGGATTTTTTAAATTCCATTCACAGAAGCGGTAAAATTAAGTTTTATGAAAAATTCAGTTTTTTAACTACCACTTAGTAGTTTCACTATTCATCAAAAAATGAAGGTTTTCAGAAAAATGCCAAAATTTCATCCTAAGCTATATTTCATATTCCAAATTCAAAAATGAAGTCTATTTTACCAAATTCATAACATAGAAGTTGCATTAATTAATTTTATAATTAAATCCCGCTGTTAAAACAAATAGCGTGTTTTTAAGAAACAATATCTATCAAAAGATTGACACTTGTTTATGTCTGGTTTAAATGTGCAATTACATCCAATGACCAACATTGTATTAAATTATAAAAATATATTCTAAATATACTTTAAAACTACTCCAATTAATAATTTATCACTATTAATTATTTGGATTAAAAAAGTTGTTTTTTAATTATAATTTAGTAATTTTCACTATTCATCAGAATATGAAAGTTATCTGAAATGTACCAAAATTTCACCTTAGGCTAAATTCGATACTCCGAATCCAAAAATGAAGTTCATTTTGAAAAATAAGATTTACAGAATTTTAAAAAGTGGTTATTATTATTCATAATGGCTAGTTTTAATAACATTTTAATAGCATATTGCTGTTTAGTGAAACTCGTTATTGCGTACTACACACGCTATCGAGGAAGGTCGCGATTGCGTGTAATGAAAGGCAAGTCAAGGATGCTTGTTGTGCAAGCTCATTTTGGTGTAGCATACAACACAAGACATTAAAAAGAATATTTTTTATAAAATCTTGGGCTGTTACATTCTACCCCCCTTAAAATGAATTTCGCCCTCGAAATTTGTCGGGGTTATAAATGGTTTACTATTTGAAAGTTTCTTTAATAGAAACCCACATCGTAAAAAGGAATATCAAAACCAATCTTTAAAAACAAAATTATGAAACGTAACGGTTACCCAAATAAACTAATCATTGGGTTTCCACATAGGTGAAAATATGGATATGGAAGAGAAATCTAACCATCATGTTCTGATGGAGAGTGGTAGAGAACATGGCTATGGAAAAGACAATAATCACAAATCCATAAATTTGTGACGATCTAAGGTACCATCCGATTCATCAGGTATAAGATCACTAGGACAACATTTTTGGTTTTCAAGATCATTTCCCTAAAGTTGAAAATTTGAATTGGAATAAATACTTTCTTTATTTTGCTACAATATCACTATTGTTAGTGCCTAGAACAATTTCCACTTCATCTCTTAAATGAAGTTGAATTTGTTATTCGTGAAGTGTTAGCAGATCATGTGATAGAATGACGGGTCATTCCATCTGTCTCTAACAAAAGGTTAGCAAAAATTATATACATAAGTCGATCTATAGTGAGATTAATCATATATAGTTCCTAAAATGGACTTATAATTTAAAACTAGTTTCTACTAAACAGGGACTTCCTGTAGGCCAGTGGTAGGCGATAAAGGCCAGTCGCACTTCGGTTGTGGGTTCGATTCCCACAGCTTTGTCCGAAGCGATGGGCTGTCGCCCGTCCTGCAGGTTGTCCTTTTTCTAAAACTATATTACTATAACATCCCATAAATAATATCGAAAGAACTTTTATCCTTAAACAATACTAACTTATGTCCAACATAATCCATTCCAATCTTTAGTCCTATACATAATACTGCAGTCCATTCTCATAGTGAAAACGATTACCAGAGATTTAATACCATCGTTGATCCCCATATATCATAAGATATATCTTGTTGGACACATTCCAAACATTCAAAGTCCTTAATCTTGTACTCTCTTGAATACCCATTGAACCTTAGTGAAAACTTGAATGCAGTTAAATGTTAACACTTTCCACATACCAAAATCCTCAAAATTCTATATACTCAAACCATGATATCACTTAGTCCTTATATCAATCATGAGTTCATGAATACTGTTAAACATTTCATTTTCTCGTTTTCCCTTCATTATGCGCATAATATCTTAATCACTTTGAATACCACATTAGACCAATACATAAATATTCCAATATTCCATGATACAACATTATTTTGGAATCCCATTACATAAAAACTTAATCATTCCACCACATCGTTGTCATATTCAACATTGCCAATAGTGATCGCATGTGACTTCCCTTTGTCCTTTGCCTTAAGCGGTTGCTCATGTCGATCATCACTAACCCATGGATTAGGGCATTTATTGGCATAATGTCCCATCTCCTTGCACTTGAAGCATTGAAGTGTTGGTTGTGCGTTCTCTGCAGTGTTTGCTTTATTCACTTCATTAGAATCCCTTTTTCCATTACTTCAACACTCAGTTGCTCGATGACCTTCTTTTCCACACATAAAACATTTTCTAGTGCCTTTAAGACAATCTCCACCATGCTTCTTTCCACACTTTGTGCATAAGGAAACATTCATCTTCTTTTCACCATTATTCTGAGATTTCTCCTTGAACTCCATCTTTCGTTTCTTGTCAAAACCATGAGATGGATATGTAACACCAACTTCCATTTCTACCTTGATAGCACAACTCACAATTTCTTCATAGATACTGAAGTCTCTTATAGCTAATTCCCTTCGAAGACTTGGTTTTAAGCCACTGAAAAATCGATCAACTTTACTTTCAGGTTGGATGATAATGCCAGATGCATACCTTGCAAGTCTTGTAAAATTCGCTTCGTATATACCAACAGATTCATCATCCTTTTGCTTTAGTTCAAGAAACTCCTTCTCCATCTTCGTTCAAAGAATACGAGGGAAGTACGTACTGAAAAACAAGTTCTTGAACTCGTCCCATTCCATGGAATCAATTTCATCTCTTTGCCTCGTATTCTTGATAAGATTCCACCATTGATCAGCTTCACCTTCCAAACGATATACTACTAAGATGACTTTATCATGTTCAGAACATTTAAGAACTGAAAATATCTTTTCAGTAGTACTAATCCATTGTTCAGCAACTAATGGATCAGTAGACCCACTGAAAGAAGGCGGGCGCTGCCTCATGAAGGATTCAACAGAATGTTGCTCCTTCCTTTGCTCGTTTGGAAGTCCTGCATGATTCATAGCATGAGAAAGTTGTGTGAGCATGGCTACAAGATTTTGCATTCCAGCTCCCATATCGTTTGGTTGCTCAGGGGGACAATCATTGCATTGTCCATTGCATTGATCAACACGGTTCCTTCGGGTTCCAGCCATCGTCTAAAACCCCAAAAGAATAGTGTGAGAGGCAAAAATCATGCTAGGGAAAACAACATAATAAAGGGGTAGTACCCTCAATATCTAACATATTAGGTTAAATTATAAGATCGTTAGAGCAATTCTAGGACTATAACCTATACGTATACTTAACCTTAGAGACATCCCTAGACATACCTTAGAAATATCTCTAGGGATCTCACTAACATTTTCGCATCCTAGTTTCCATAGGTTGACTAAACCTTTCCTCTAATACCAACTGTAGAGACCCGAAGCCTGACGTACATTGACATTACATTACTTTTGCGGAATACTTAGTACATTAAAAAAAACACACACACAAGGACCGTAATAGTTTAGTGTCTTTGGAAACTCGGACTATAATCTTCTAATCGTGGTGAAAGATCTTTAAAGTCTCCCATAAAGATCTTCTTTTTTTTACCTAAAACCTTTCTTTATATCCTGGGGAAAAGAAAACATAAAAGGGTGAGCTCAAATGCTCAGTAAGGGTAAAAAAAAGAAATATCAATCACATCATATTCATAAGAACATAACATTTTGGAAATCATAACCTGCAAAAGAGAGCATAATTTCATAATCATGGGATAAATCATGGCAGTGAAAAAGTAATCCCAATAATCATAACTTAAAACATGAAACTTTGTGGCATACACACATAATCATAGAAAATCATTTCTTGTTAGTCATGACTCATTGCCAAGACTATCTTAGTGGACAAAGTCCCTTTCTGAACCGAGTTCACTCCTCGTTTCAGTCCTGTATCACTGAACCGAAATAACCTTCCGTTCCAGCCATGTCTATCTCATGAGATATAAAATCATTACCCAATGCATTGGAGGGAGATATAGGTCCCACCCATCTTATAATGAATCCTTTCTTATGTGTGCCACATAATCATAAATCATACATCATCGCATAACACATGTAACAAAAATTGGATTCTTGAAACATCATGATATCATAAATCAATTCATATAAGATAAAGGAATTCATAAAAATAATTCCATCACAACATGATCAAATCAATGTAATAATAGGGATAAAAACAGAACCCTTTATTATCTTATATGGAAAATAATTTTGATAAAACACCTGAACTCCATTCTTGAGGAAAATATCCTTTCTTCTTCAAAATCAATTTCTTTTCACAAAACATCATGCAATTTTAAAAGAAAGAGATTTTATTGAAAATAGTCATGAAATCTTTTAGAGGAAGCTTCATGAAAATAAGGCTTTATAAAACAGTAGAAATCCGTTCGTTCCGTATAAGTTAAAAAAAACATTCTTCGTACTTTTGTCGGAAAAGTAAAAAAGTACCTCATATGAAAAACGACAAAAGATTCCTTTCATACGTATTACAAAAACTCACCGAAGGGTAAAGATGTATTTAAACAATTTTAGGTGGATGGAAGTAATATTACATATTGAGTAAACATGGATGTGGATGATAAAATACACCACAGTAAATACTTACGAATAAACAATCTCGGATAAAAATGAGATTGTGATATTTCCCTTACCTTATGTCCGACTTGCTTTGTAAGTGTCCGAACCTCCTGTATAATGATTTAAATCATGTTATTGACTTATTCCAGAATCATATTCATTGTTATGATATCATATATGGTTCACTTATGACATTATTTTACCCGTTCTTTTGTAAATTCCATGTTAAAGAAGCGTTTTGGGTAAAATCGTTTCATTTATCGTAGGTGTTTTGACTTGTTGTTATTGACATTATTATTACTTATATCATGATTTACTTACTTCCAGAATATAAAATATGATTTATATATCATATATATTCAGAATATATATATATATAATAGATAGATAAATGAAATGAAAAACACCGTTCATGGAGACGGTAGTCCGTACGTACGCATGAACGCTGTTTTCCTTTCCCTATTGTCTTGAATGGAAGTAAGTAGATGACATACATATATATATATACATAAATACAGTAGCTTTATAATGTCATATATTTCATTATTATTTCTTATATATACTTTATAATCATTCTTAAATGGTTAGCATGGAGAATGAATCTTATCGCGTCGTGGAGACGGTAGTCCGTACGTACGCACGAGCGACGATATCATTTCCATAAATATTGAATTGAATTGGTGTGGATTATAAAATATATCAGAATCAATATGATGTTTTAATAACTATGTATAGTTATTCTTTACAACATTATACCCATCCATGTAAGGTGGTGGTGGAAAATAGATTACACCATGGCGTGGAGACGGTATTCCGTACGTACGCACGCGCGGTGATTTCTTTTTCCGTAGGATAGATAGATGGTGAAATAGGGTTGTTTTATAATAAAATATCAGTATGTAAGTAATACTGATGTTATTACTTTATCATGAAACAACTAAAGAAGAAGAAGTTGAAGAAGAAAGAAATTGAAAAGATCGATAATGGATATTACCTCTTCTTTGGAACGCCTCTTTGAATCCTCCACTTAAGGAACTAAGATTGGTCTTTGGAGAAGACCAGGACCTCTAGGATTATTCTATGGAAGTGGAGAGGAGAAAATGGCAGGGGTTGTCCGAGCTTGAGTGCTCAAATTGGTGTGAGGAGGAGGGGGAGGAGGTGCCCTTTTATAAGGGAGGAGAGGGGCACCTTTGGAATATCTCAAAATATTATTTTATATTAAAGTCAAAATCGTTTTATAATGGTTCCAAAGGGTCTTATTTCTAAGCTAAAGTGGGGATGGGTCGAAATCCTATCAACCAATAGGATTTAGACAAGTTTAGGTTCTTATTTTAACCTTATCAATTAGATTTAACTCTAAGTTAAATAATTTAATTTTTACCGTGTCTTTTTGTTTTCTTTCACTATATGGTTAATACACTTACTATAACATGCCAAACGAACCCCAAATTGTTTATTATTAATATATATATCCTTATCTAAGTCATTTGGCCGAACCTTAGATTTTTAGAAATAAAATAACAATTAATAATATAACATTTGATTTAAAAACTATTTTGTGTCAATTTTGACACTATTTGATATATGATTTTTGTGAAAGTCATAACAGAATTATATGTTCGAACCAAGTTTATTAAATCAACATTAATATATCATAGTAAGCTAGAAAATTAGTGGAATTCATAAAAAGTCTCAAATTACATTCATTTGAGTATTTATAACATCAATTATGTTAATATTTCCTTAAAAGGGTAATTACTGCATCATCGTTGTGTCATAAATAAATTAATTTATTTAAAATCTAAAAATTATAAAATATCATTATATAGGAAATTTTTTTAGATTTATAATGAATATTTATAGTCGAATTTATCTTATGTATAACCCCATATTAAAAATGTTTTAGTGAATAAACTTTGATTTTAACTCTTTTAACTCTTCTTTGAATTAAATAATAATAAATGTCCTAATCTAATCCAAGTGGGACTAAATGATAATATTTTACACTTAAGGTTGTTTTTGGTCGAGATACACTTGTCCAATAGAATTAGGACATGTGTTAGGGTAATATTAATATCATTCTTACCCTTAATTACCCTATTTACTTTTAACCGTGGTAAATAAAAGTAAAAAGTTACTATTCACCAAAAATTATTTTCATCTCATTGAACCACATTTTACTTACTGACATCAACCGTGTGTCTCGGATTTTTGAAATTCCATTCACAGAAGCGGTAAAATTATGTTTTATGAAAAATTCAGTTTTTTAACTACCACTTAGTAGTTTCACTATTCATCAAAAAATGAAGGTTTTCAGAAAAATGCCAAAATTTCATCCTAAGATATATTTCATATTCAGAATTCAAAAATGAAGTCTATTTTACCAAATTCATAACATAGAAGTTTCATTAATTAATTTTATAATTAAATCCCACTGTTAAAACAAATAGCGTGTTTTTAAGAAACAATATCTATCAAAAGATTGACACTTGTTTATGTCTGGTTTAAATGTGCAATTACATCCAATGACCAACATTGTATTAAATTGTAAAAATATATTCTAAATATACTTTAAAACTACTCCAATTAATAATTTATAACTATTAATTATTTCGATTAAAAAAGTTGTTTTTTAATTATAATTTAGTAATTTTCACTATTCATCAGAATATGAAAGTTATCCGAAATGTACCAAAATTTCACCTTAGGCTAAATTCGATACTCCGAATCCAAAAATGAAGTTTATTTTGAAAAATAAGATTTACAGAATTTTAAAAAGTGGTTATTACTATTTATAACGGCTAGTTTTAATAACATTTTAATAGCATATCGCTGTTTAGTGAAACTCGTTATTGCGTACTACACACGCTATCGAGGAAGGTCGCGATTGCGTGTAATGCAAGGCAAGTCAAGGATGCGTGTTGTGCAAGCTCCTTTTGGTGTAGCATACAACACAAGACATTAAAAAGAATATTTTTTATAAAATCTTGGGCTGTTACAATCCTGGTAGAGTGCGAGGGATGGGTTTGGGACCCGTACCATCTATGGTTTTTAGCATCCCACCAGGGATGGAAGCTGCATCTACTTCTGTGTTTAGTCATCCCATACCCGAAGATGCTAAGAAAGAGATTATTTCTCTATGGAACACAGTTCACCAGGAGGGGGATCAGATATCTTCTTTGCAGAAAGAGTTGATTGAAATACGTCAGCATATGAGTAGATATGCCCCTGGTAGTAGTGAATCAACTGGTGGTATGTAGGAAAATCACAAAAAATCAAAATTATTTTGTTTTCTAATTTTCATTGGTTTTATGTTTTAATATAAATATGAAACCATGTTTAATTTTCAATATAATGTTCTTACAGGTGACAACAGAAAGTGGTGATGAAGGTGGGGAGGGTGAAGATGCATCACCGGACAGTGAATAATTGTATTGTTCATGTGTTGATCAAATATGGGAATAGTTGGTCTGTATATATAACATTTGTGGCACATAGTTTCCACCAAACAATTTCATGTCCAAAAATTTCCTTGATTTCTCATGTTTCATTTTATGTGTTTTATTTTTTTCTGATGTTTCTTTTTATGTATGGATTTCTCATGTGTGGTATACATCATTCCATTTAGGCATGTGTTTGAATTGGTAGTCGAGATTTTGGATGACTAGGAGTTAAACCCATTGTTGATGTTTTGAAAAAATTGGGTCATTTCACATGTTATACTATTTTGAATTTGAACTAAGTAACATTATCTTATGTTGAGATGGTTTTACAATTTTTTAGTGGTGAGGGGGTAGTGGATTCATCAAATGTAAGAGTTCATAGTTTATCAATCCAATTCCATGTTAATGGATTCACATTAGTAATCCCCCTCTTGTAGAGATGTATGATAAATTCATCTATGCTAAGGATGTTTGGTATGATCCCCAATAAACAAAAATTTTAGTTAAAGTGATGCTTATTATTATGATGTGGAAATTTAGAAAGGAAATGAAAATATGTTTTCTCATTTATTTTAAGGATTGGATCCATATTTTTATTTATTACAGCGAGGACAAGCCAACTACCATACACCATCATCAGTTACCTTCTCAGTAAGTCAGAAATAGTTCTAGCTCATATTTTCCTATCCTAAATGATAGGTTTTATAAATCATAATTCTACTAAGTGAAATTGAATATCACTTTAGACCTTAGGCTGACAGGAATTATATCCATATTTTTAATGGGTGTATTTTCCTAGATTGGGGTATGCATTTAGGTATTAGTGTCAGCACTTTGGTGATGGTGGGGAGACTTGTGGAGTAAAATACAACAATTTGGTATTGTTGATCCTTTAACATATTTATCAACTCTAGAAAAAACATCCAATATGGTATAATTCCTTACATTACTAGGGGTACTCTCTAGTTTTTTTTGGTTTGACAGAGGATCACTGTTGTTGTTATAAATATTAAAATTCCACTAGGATCCCCAATGCTTCATATCTCCCAATTATTTTGAATATATTGGGAGTTTGGACCATGTCACAAAGCCCCAATGAGGTTATATATGAAATGATCCAATCTTTCATCTTCGATTTTTTCCCTTTTCATGCACAAATTGGGCTGATTATTGATAACTATAGGGGTTCCCTTGATGAAAGGTTGTACCTAGTCTATCATTGGGAAGTGGTACTTGAATCCACGATGGATGAGTTAATTATTTTAAAACCATATTAAACCTAAGAATCCAATCATTAGTTTGATTTCTCCCTAAGTGTCACCCCTCTTCTTTTGGCGAACCATTAGAGGAGTGAAAGCCTATTGTCATCCATCGATTTTAGATAATGTCGTCATGTGAGAATATCGAAGCTGAAATCATACATCTGCATGTTGATGCTCCTGCCTTCCTTTCCCAAGATTATGCCCAAGAGTGGGTAACATCTTGACTATATGGTGTGATAAGGTAGTTTTTCTATCATGTGGATAGTTGTTTTTCCTCACCAGTAGCATTGATAGTTTTGATGATGGAGATGATCAATGATATGGGTGAGAAATCATGAAAGCAAACTCGTTCTAGTGATAACTATCCTAATGGTGAAATAGACTTTATTGATGAAATTAATCTTACATCATAGGCTACTTATGATATGCTTGTTGAGATATGGTCATATGAGTCTTATTCTCCTTCTTCCTCATTGAGTCAACTAGTTATTCCTCCTCTTTCCACACATACTCCATTAGTCACACAGGTTGAGGCACACAATATGAAAATTTTTTAAGTAGATTTATGGCTTGATCACTCATACCCACATATAAATATTCCACAACTAATGGGAACACATTTTTAAATTATTTAATGACTTCGGTGCTGGTGATTTTGACCGATAACCTCTATATTAAATTATGAATCAAATTGTTTTAACTCAGTATGATTTGGAGACAAGTGAAATATATTTTAAAGATCTTATAGATGAGGATCCCCTTTCTAGGTAGATAAGGGAGTCCTTAGAGGCATTGGAGCATGTTCAAAATTGGATATTCAAATTGTAGGCTCATATGGATTCTTAGACTATATAGATATGGAGATGTGAGGAAATCATAACTCATATAAGGAGAAATCATTTGACTTCATAATGTTTCATGGAAACTGCCTAATAGAGGGTTGTGGAGTTGATGGATTCCGTCAGGACTCTTCATCGTAGAGTGAAATATGAAGAAGGGGGGTGATCAGAACTCCAGTGTTTGATTGTCACTTCTTTCCAAACCTTTTCTATCTTTTCATGTGAGATTGATCATATTTTATCATAGTTAAAACCTTGTAATTCATTAAATTTTTTACGAAACATCAGAGAAACTTAAAAATGTAGATATTCCTCGCATTTTTTTAAATTATGAATGATCGAATTTTTTAGACATTCTACATTATTGTCTGTATTCCTTTAATTCATGATATGCATACTGTTTTCATACTGCGATATTATATTGATCTTCAATGATAATCATCCCTTAATTAAAATTATGTAAACACAAATTCCTAGATTTGAATGGTAAAATTATAATAGATTACCCATGAGAAATTCTCGTGAATTTTGACTAACATGAGATTCATTAATAATTTTTTCTTCCAGATATATATTGAGATCACCTGATTTGTAGAAGCATTTATTGGGTGTAATATATATGTCCAAGAGGGAGAGTGGTCTTTCTTTTTATTATGTCAATAGACTTGGAGAGTATTTCTTGTTTATTTTCTAAGGCCATATAGTTGGACCCACAAAATATTATATAATAAATATATACCATGTTGTAGATTAGGGTCTTTTACCTCGTACTAGATTTTTATTTAGTTTAGGGTCTTTTAGATTGGACCTAAAATTGATTTATTTTATTGTCTATTGGTTTCAAATTATATTTCTTTAGTTTAGTATCTTCTATCTCAGACATGATATTGCTTTAGTTTTTATTATTTTAGTTCAGACCTTATATCTCTTTAGTTTATGGTCTTTTAGCTTAGACCTTATATCGATTTAGTTTATGGTCTTTTAGCTTTGACCTTATATCTCTGTATTGTCACTGAGGGTCAAACTGATTAGACAGACCTCCCTATAGAGTTTAGATATCACCAGTTGGAGGTTCTAATCCCTTCTAAATCAATATCACGATCTAATAGAAGATTAGTTGTGTTACATAATAGTGCACAATAAAGTATTGAGTGAGATTAACAAACGAGATTCTCTAAGACACCTAGAATAGTAGATGTGTGTGGTGATAATATATTTGGGGTATTAAACCAAGTACGAGGCCCACAAGTGGTAAATCTAACTGTGTTTTACATTCACTCACTATATAGGAACACCGATACACATGTAGATCTAATGTTTCATTTTCAAGTGATATATATTATGGGGGATAAATAAGGATTAGCTAGATGTATGTTTGGAGAGTAGTCAAATAATGGACGTATGTTTTATATTATATTCTATCAAATATTTTATTTCAATTTATTCTATACTAATTTCCTAGGTTGATGTTTCTTGTTGTATGTTGGTATGTACAATATGGTTCATTCTTATATAGAATGTCAATGTTTACTTATTTTTTTCAATTTATTCTATACTGATTTCCTAGATTGATGTTTTTTTTCTGTTGGTATGTACAATATGGTATTTCTGGTTCAATTTTTCTTTCAGGGCAGTGGTGCAGCGGAAGTAGAATTTTTTTTTCTGGTCAGCTTTTCGCGTTGGTTTAAACTGCCATGAAATGTACATTTGCGGCAATTTAAACCGCAGCTAAACGTTGAAAACTTCCACGAAATGTAGAAAATTATTTTTCGCAGCGGTTTTAACCGCCGCTAAATAGTCATATCATAGGGTTTCATTCCGTGGTGGTTCTTGTGACTTTAGCGATGGTTTTACGGCTGCTGGATTTTAGTTTATTCATGGAGGTTATAACCACCGCGAATAAGCTGATGTCTAGGGCTCGTAAAAACAGCCGCTCAAACTCAGTAAATCCTCCTCTAAATAAAGCAGCTGTGATGCTTTCCATAAACTGCCGTGAAATGGAAATAACCACCGCTAATAGATTGTTGACGCAGTATTAGGTGGCGGTTTAAAGAAACTGCCGCTAAATGCAAAAAAACACCACTAAATAGTGATTCTCTTGTAGTCCACCCCTTGGGTGCATTGCCTTGAATGGATCTTTTAATGGTTTTGACCCAGGATGACCTTGAGACATGCCTTTCCTTTCCCTTGCAGGTTCTTAAAAATTGGAACTTGATCATGAATGGAATTGCTATATGATGAAATTGTAATTGAAATGGTTTCGGTTATGGGATGGAGTGTTTCCCCTTGACCCTTTTATATAAATTATAGAACTGCTAGCCCACGTGTGTTAAATTCTTTTGAGCTTCTTAAACGTGAATCAATGTCATGGGTGAACCATTGAACCAATGTGAGTTGCCATGGATAGACTCATACGATACTTTTTATTGAAATTCCAAGTGAATCATGGATCTAGAAAGAGATGCCATGGATGGACTCAACAGGGCATGACATGTCATGGGTGATACCCGAATCTTATTTATAGGATTCTGGGGACGGGCTTAGATGACGGACTATACCGCACCTAGAGCGGGGCTGGGTACCAAGGAGGTTCACCGGAACGGGATTGTAGAGCGATGTCGGGGTCCTAGAGGTTCACCGGAATAGGCTTGTAGGGTGTTGGTGGATTTTCTCCCTGAGTGATGCCTGGTTTATTGATTAACTATTCCAAGAATGGGCTCAAGGAATGGTTTGAACACTTGAATGAAATGGTTAATGAATAGAATGGATACCTGAAGTGATGCCAAGCTAAAGAAAAATCTTGGGTCATTCTTACTTATTTCCCTAGTTTGCTGCTTTCCATATTACATTGCCTGCCATATATACTCACTAACAGATTTCACAGATCTTTGGTGGTTGCCTACTAGGATATAGTGTCACACACTGATTGGGTCATGTTTTTGGTCCTAGGAAGTTTATATGGTTGTATGTAATGAGAAGGGGAAATGCCCTAGTACAGGTACATGACATGATGCTCGGAGCAGGAGCGCACGGGACCGAGATGAGTCTTGCGATGAAACAGGGGATACATTTTGGTTTCATTTTGGAATTTTGTATACTTGTACTGGATTGTATTTACTGTCATCATTATATATGTATGAGATCTTCCTACTTTGTTATCTTTATCCGTTGTCTATCTGTTGTCTATTGGTTACCTTCTTCCATTGTTGTATGTTGTACTTCCAATGTGATACTTTGGTAATGAGGGCATAGTCTCCCCACGGACTCACCTAGGCCATCACTGCTAGTCGGCAGCCTTTGGTGTTAGGGGAGATGTGCTTGAGGCCATGTGGCGACCAGTCCGTCTACCAGGTTGGATGGTAAGTCGGGTCGGGATGTTACAAACCCCTTTGAAATTTCACACACCAAAGGGTGTATTCATGTAAATCCTAGACTATATATTGAATAAAGTGAGATATTTTCATCCAATAATTGAAGATAAACAATATTCTCAAAATGAAATCCAAGCTCATCAATTTCTTATTGCTCAGTATGAGGTGATTTTTTAGGCATAAAACTATATAACAAATAAGTTTATAATATCGTAACTCACATTTAAAATAAAAATTCTTAATAAAAAAACTATAGGTTTGGTTAAAACCCATCATATATCCCTCAAAATTTCTTATCACAAATTTAAATTCACAAATATTTTTTATCATGCTATTTAAAATAATAAAGTTACTAATGTTATCATTTAAATTTTTTAATTTAAATTATTTCAAAATGAAATAAATGAATCTAGATAATAACAATATTTATATGAGATATCAACAATGAAAATTAGTCAATAAAAAATGAAATCCAAATCATTTATAATAATGATATGTTAAATTTATATATTTTTATTATTTTAATAAATCTAAATTTTAAACTAGTTTAAGTAATTATATATCATTCAATAATAGGAAAGAAAATCACATGGCTAGATAACCTATTTTTTATTACTAATCAGTTCATAGTAATAATGAATAAGAAATAGGAACATATGACTAACCCAATGAATATGAATAAAAATAAAATCCTACAAAAAAAACTGTAACTCAAACTTATATAATAATTATTTAGGATAAGAATATTTAAGTGCAACATTCTATGACTCTACAATCCTCTCTAAGGACTATACATAATTACTATACCCAAAATCTCTAACATTGAGTTCTAATACCATTTTACAATTTCAATGACCCAAAATTCTAGAAAATACCAAAACATTATTATCTCAACAACATAGACACACATCCAAATTACCATAAGTTGAAGAAAAAAATGATTATTTATTAAAACAAAACTAGGATACGGTTTTAAGCATTTAAATAAAGAGTTAAAAAATTAACAATATATTATTATATGTGTCACTAGTAATCCATGATTTTTTTATTCCAACTGATTAAAATTTATTATATTGAACCAAGTGTTATGTGACATTACATGATTGATCGTGGTAAAAGGGAAGTGGTTAAACCCTTTCCAACAATTTATTTTCAACAGTTCAAAATAATAAAATTAAATGAACATGATAAAGAAACACGTGATTCATTCTTAAGAGTATCATTAGACATTTAATATAAAATTAAATTAATTAATGAAATTCAATGACAAGATAAAACTTCTTATCAATTATCAATAAAATACATTCTCTTAGTGTTTCATCACTATGGTGAAGATGTAATGGTATAATTACTATAACAGTATTAACTTATGCTCCATGTATTATGGATCATCATTTTTTATGTTATAATATCTTTAGTAGTTGTACCAATCTCTTTAGATTATTGTATATTAATAGAAAAATTGATTATCATGGACTTCTAATAATTATATGTTTTGTAATGTTTATTATAACATGGAGGAGAAAGATTATATCTCATTTTTAAATAATTTATGAGAGGATACCTGAGTATTTATAGAATTATAATTAAAGAACATTATGTGCATTACAATTCTATAAAAATATAGAAAATGATATAAAATGGAATATATATTTAGTGATAAATATTTTAATACTACACAGAGGCCCTTCATAAAATATTCCCTCAAATATAGTCCCAATGACATATAATAACATTATTATTTGTATATTCTCTGGCATTTCTTAATATAAAAATATTTATCTATTTTTATTTAATAAAGAAAATAATTTATATTTAAATGACATTGAATAAAATATATCATTTTTATTGGGCCCTTAATTCTATCGTTCAATACAACATGAAATTTTTCAAAACATGGTAAATAATTTTTATTTCAATGAAAAAATATATTTATTTTATTCAATCATTACTTAAATAATTAATATATTCATCATACTTGAGTATAATTTTTTTAATATTTATAAACGAACATTAATATTTAAATAAAATATAAATAAAAAATAATATCATTATAAATAGTAAACTGGATATAAATAAATATTATATATTTGATATAACCTGATTAATATTTATTTAACGGTCATCACAACTATAATTAAAACATTAATAAATGTTGATTAAATTTATCTGATCAAATTAATCTGAATAGTTATTAATGAAAAATATAAGGCTGATATTTATTATAACTGTTAAAATCAAATAAAATTTAGGTCCGGTTAGAAACATGTTATCTATACCATAGGAAAGATCATTAATAATATTTTTATGGAATTTAAAATATATCAATATAGTAAAAATCTTTTATGGCCTTTTGATGTGATAAAAATATAAGGGCATTATGACAATAATGATATATAGAATATTAATGATGTAACATCCCATGACATGATATCATTTTCAATTAAACCTAGGTTTAATCATATGGAATTTATTTCCCAACCAGGGTTATTCATGGGAGATTTCTAAATTTTTGTAGGTTACCGGGGATGTCCACAGTTGGTACACAAATAAGGAAACCCATAAGGTTTGTCTTAGGAGGTCTTGCACCATTTTTTGGGGTTCCAAATTGTGGAAAAAGTTAATTCAAAACCATACTATCTCCCCATATAAACTACACGATATTGTTTAGTGGGGGTTCCCACAATTATCCTAAACATACACTATTTCTAGAAGTCTACTAAGGTTGAATGGTTTGGTAAATGATTAGTAATAGGAATTTGATATAACCCTATAAATTGTAAGAACAATATTTTAATCAACTAAATATTAAAATTAAAATTTATAACCCCTTTTTATACTTTGAAAACACATTCGATTTGACCATAATAATACCCATTGACTTTTGAAGGCTCTCAGGAGGATAATTGGATACTCTAACCTCTCGTATTCTTATATCTAAAAGCCATTTGATAAAGTTTATCTCTTTCTGTTATGATATTTCTACTTGATGTGGAATTTTACATTCCTCTATTCTCCCATCCTTTATGATTGATGAGTCATCATGTATTTGATGGATTTTATCATTGGTTTAGTGGATTTTGATTATTGGGAATCATATTAGATCTTTATAGACATCGATTGTCCATTAGTGATTCTTGTCTCCGGAGATTGGTTGTTTGATCATGTGATTAAAGATAGGTGGTTCGATAAATCATTTAACTAAAATTTAAATCTTGATTGGTTTCTTGAATGGAAATGTATTTTCAATTCTTTTCTAAATTATAAATTTTCATTATTTGGGGATTTACTTCAATGAAATGAATTTTGTGAAATAAAATGTATTTCCATATGATTTGGAAATGTGTTGTGATTTTAAAAAAATAGATTAAAATGATTTGGTGTTAATTATAGAGAAAAATAAATTTAAATAATTTTTTAATTTTAAACGTATAAACATGGGGGATATTTATATTATGTTTTGGAGATTCAAATTAGTTAGTTTCCCTAGAATTATTTAAGAATATATAAGGATAAGTTGATAGAATGTGTCGAGGATAGTTATAGTTTGACACTAACACCATTATAGTGGACTAACGAGAGGAACTATAAATAAACATTGTTTTTCATGATTTTCCTACATAGGGTGTTGATTAATTATCATGATGGATTAGGCCTTAAGGATTTTTTCACCCACAATTGATCCCTAATGATTGACGTAGTATTATGAAGATCCTATATCAAGGAACTATCTAACCTCATTGATTATTAATATATTTCATAGTTTTTATTTTTTTTATTACATTCCAATGATTATAGAGTTATTTATTCATTAAATTTAATTTTGATAATTTTTATTAATCAATTTTTTTGATAAATCTTCCATCATTTTGTTTTTTTTGAACATTTTGACTGGGAGATTGAACAGATATTCCACAAATTATATTTATTTAAATTGAATCATAATGATTTTTCATATTGAAATTTCTTTAGAATATTTTCCAAAATTCTACATGGATATTTTTCTTTACCAACGACCATTTACATCAATAGTTTGATGATTATGTTATTCAGGTCTTGAAAAAGGAAAATCACCACATAGAGGTGGAATATGTGATTGATCAAGTGACATAAATTAAAGGTGGTGATAGGTGGAGTTGGGATCCACCATTATATGGGGATTATGTGTATAGACATGATATATTTTGTTTTATCATTTGGATGGTGTTTTATATTGGTATGTTTATCTGACTACATGTGGTACTTTTTTCCTTGTGAATTTTTTTTAGAATACTAATTTTTCATTGTTTTATCTTTCACTATTATATATTGTTGGTTAATACATGTGGAAAATTTTTATTCTCCAACATAGGGGGATTAAAAATTCAATTTGGTTCATGATAGATCCATATCAAGTATCAATGTACTCGATTATTCTAGTTAGTTCATGAAAAAATCATTTTAAAAATTTATTTATTATCTTTAATTGATATTGATATGAATTTTAGTAGGTCCAAATAGATATTTAGTGTTATTTATGTGACATAATATGTAGTTATGAGTGATTTTATAACCAAATATAATTGTATATATCCTTGAATAATAATGGGTTTTTGGAAAAAATATTTTTGAAGAATTAATAGATATGATTATAGAATTTTCCCAATTTGATATGTGTGTTTTGATCTCCTAGAAATTTTCATTTTATTTGATGGAATTAATATTCCAATATTTTTTTACAAAGTTGATGCTATGAGTATTTGTGTTGATGTTATCATGTTTAATTCTGGTGTTTTTTATTACCATAACAAAGAAAATGTTATAATAGTCCTCTAGAGGGATGGGATAATGAACAACTTTTGGAAAAACCCATTCTATATCAAAATCTATTTGAGATACTGTTTTATTATTTCTAAACCATTGAATAGATACCAACACCCGTTCTAAATTATGATATATTAGTTGATCCTTGAAGGGATGCATATATAAATTTTAATATGATTTTCTTTGAAAAAACAATCAACATTCATTATCTCAAATAATTCTCATGATGGATTATGTTTATTGATAATTATTGAGAATATATTTAAATTATTTGAATTTTTTTACTTAAAAAATTGATGAACAATACATTCAATATTTAATGGACTAACATGAGGTAGTGAAATTTGATGGTTATAGAAAATAATCAAATTGTATTGTAGTGGAACTACATCAGTTCCATTATCATAGAATAGTAATATCTAAAATTGATGAATATGGAATGTTTTATAGAGTTTACTATCCTTCTTCAATGTGAAAGATCCCTGAATCAGTAATTAAATTCTTTCCTAAATTGGTTCATTTTTCTCTAAAAGTAAGAAAGAATGAATAGATCATGGTATAATGATGGAATATGGTTCTTTGATATGATATCATATCTCATGTTCTCTTTTAGAATATTAATTCTTATATAGATGTGCAAGATATAACATCAATGGTTTCTATTTTATTGGTTAGTAATTAATGGTTTACTGGAGTTAATCTAACTCATAAGGGATGTTTTTTGGACCCTCTAAATGGAGGTGAAGGTGGGATGAGTTTCATGATGGATCATGATATATGGAATCTGGTTTTAATAAGAGGCATGTTTACTTCCTTTTATTGTGGAATGGGAAAGTATTCAAAACATGTTTGTACTGAGGAAAATTAGATATGCAGTTCTAATTACCATTTAATACACCTATATTAATTCTATCATATATTTTATTACATGAGTAGTAGAACATGATCATTCATACCAAATGTGACAATGTTTCAATTATAATAATCAATAACAGAGGGTTTCCAACAACAATAATTCAATGAAAAGATTCATCACATAGTAGAATATTCTCCAGAGGATTATGATGTGAGTCCAACAACAATAAGAGGTATAATGAATATTGCTTCATCTTTGTTGAATACAATATTTGATGTTGGTTCATCTCATTCATTATTGTTGACTCATATTATTAATCTTATAAACTATCATACAAATGATATGTCCTATGTGGTTGACAATGAGACGCCCCTCTAAACGAAGAGAGTATAGGGTATCTAATTCCCATAATTCATCTTGAATTTATCAAAGATCATTCATAGTTGTAATTTTATATATCACAACATGAATCCTCTAAATTTCATTTTGTTGATGGATTGTATTATTAGCCATGATTTTCATATTTATTCTTATCATTAAAGGGTCTCCTTTACAGCCCCCGATGGGGTGTTTTTTGTTTTTAAGAGAGAATAGAAGCTAATGTTTATTATATACATTGCACCTATTCATGAGTTATACATAGTAATATATATTCATTATTTTGATATAGAGAGTGAATATTTTAGTATAGATATTCATTTAGTGTTCATGATGTATCTCATTGTTTCCTTCAGAATTTTCTGCCATACAACTGATAAGTGATGTATAGTTTTCTGTTGACTTGTTAATAGGTACCCAAACTATATATATTTCTTCTTACCATATGGAATTAGATAAATTGGAAGAGTTGAATACTTAGTTAGATGAATCATTGTATTTGGGATTTGTAGGCTTCAATGTGTCACCTTGGTTGATAAATCATATTTTTTTCAATGAATGCTACTGAAATACATGCCCTTAAATTTTATGATTATAAAATCAATAAGGTATTTATAAATAAAAAAATATCAGATTCCATAGATTTATTCCCTATATTATTGGTTGAAATAGTGGTGTTTCTTCTCAATGAATGATTCTCATTCCTGTTACTAATAGTTGAGAATTTATGATTCAGATATTACAACAACCACACTCAGGAGTAGGTGTATCCATTATAAACATATTGTAATGAATTATAGACTTAAAAATGATCCAATATATTTTATAGTATCGATGAAAAATATATTTCATGATTATATTGACTAATTTATAGTGGTTTTTTGGAAAACATTTTGAATTACACTATATACTAAGAGGATTATGTGAATCATTTGGGAGCTATTCTAGAATTATTGATATATAACTGAATTTATACAACCTATTGAATTAATATTTCTAAATTTTAGGAGTCATGTTCATAACAAATTTGGTATTAGAACATAGTGTTTTACCCGATACTACGAAATTGTTTTCTATTATGATAAGTGAATTACCGCACAATGTTTTTGTGATTCAGATGTTATTATCATCAATCTCATATTAACTCTAGTTTATAAAATATTTATTAATGTTGGCCTATCTGTTGACCACCCTCACATATAAACGAGTAATTATCTTATTAGGATCAAAATGTTATAAATCATTGGAAGAGATAGACTTATTATTTATTTATACCTCAGTATTGAGTCTTCAAGCATTTGGTTATGTCAATGTATTTTTTAGTGTTGCATCATGTTTAGGTTCAAGCTATATTCTTATGTTGGGAGATGACATGGTGTCATATAGTTCCAAAAAATTTGACCACATGAGAATAACTATCCTACTTATGATCATTAACTCACATACATGATGTTAACTCTTACGATTTGGTAGAATTTAATTTACATAGAAATCATTACAATTTATTCAGACCAAAAAACGTTTAGTTATATCATCTTAGTAAATGATTTTGATATTAATAAATGATGAATGGGGGAGGACCTCAAATTCTAAAATTTTTATATCTCCTATTCCATAATTAAGTGGAATGATTTTATTTATTCCTTGATCAGGAAACATCTAACCTTGTAATTGGAGGAATCATTTGAAGAATGTAATTTGATGGATATCTTTTCTTGTATACACATGGGAGTCTAGGAGGATGAGATTCATATTGTTCTAGTATACCTCTAGTTGACCTCATTTCTTCGAGTGATGATTCTATCGGGGAAAAAACAAGAAAATGAGATCAACAGAATTATTGACACTCTAAATGTTGGGGATATTTTCAGTTTGTGGTCGTTCTCTTCGGATGGAATCTTATGTTTTCCAAATTCATACTTCATACCTTCAATAATTACAAATATTATAATGGGGGACTACCACAATTCCCCTTTTACGGTATACCTTGTCACAATTACAATGTAATATACATGAAAGGATGATTCACATTTCCACGAATGAGATTGAATATCATAACATTTTTTTCTAGATCTTATAAATTTCTGCAGTTCACGGATGAGAATAAGAATCCATTGGGAATACTTTTGACCCTACAAATTTAGAATCATAAAAGATATTACATTTCAATGTATTT
Organism: Viscum album; assembly: GCA_963277665.1. Classification (NCBI taxonomy): domain Eukaryota; kingdom Viridiplantae; phylum Streptophyta; class Magnoliopsida; order Santalales; family Viscaceae; genus Viscum; species Viscum album. Next base: position 785,767,983 of record OY728146.1, on the reverse strand, counting down.
TATTATTGGTTTACTTTGTACCTCTTGAGGAAAGAAAATGATACGAGTATAGATCAATATATTTACCAAATCTGCCAAAGTTATACTGAACTGGGAAATAATGATTGTTAAGGAATTTTGAAATATGTATATTAAATATATTGTTATATTGTATAGTGTTCCATATATTATATTTTGTGAAATAAATCTATAATTCACTCCCCATTTTTGAAGATTTACATAGGAGTTAATAGTATTTCATAATATTTTGATCATGGAATATCATTTAAAGAATTATTTGAAGAGAGAATGAGCTAAAATAATTCTTGAAGACATGATGCACGTCTGTGTTATCAATATATTTCAATATTGGAATAATAACATGGTAATTTTTTATTTTTCCTATAATACTAATTAATAGTAATCCTTCAGAATTAATCCTTTGGAGTCCTTGTATATGTGACTACATAAATCTCATTATCATGGTCAAATATATGTGACAGATCCATGATTGGGCCTACTTTATTATAATAGATTATAATAATTATTTAATTTATTCATTAGATAATGTTTATGGATTAGATCTTACACAAATGAATTATTATCTTCATCCATTCAATTTTGAATTTTTAGTTGGTGACCAGATTTTCTTGAGAGATTCACCTATTTTGGGTCATTGATAAAGTGAAAATAGGGAAATATAATATCAATATAAGTAGGATAGTTTATGGTTTACTATAATATTTTTAATCAGAATTAACATTTGAAGTTTCAAACATGGATAATTTTGATTCTTAACATGTTATATGTGTCATATCTAAAAATATATATCTCTCATCCTTCTCATATCGTGTTCTTGGAAGACCTTATGTGGAACATGTCATTTCTTTGACATAGATTATATCTCAAATTTCTTTTTTTGAGATAGGTATTAGAAGAGTAGGTATAAAACTTTTTTTTATGTCATTTGGATACAAAGTATGGATTTTCATGAGAATTGCGAGCTTAAGGAATATATGTGAGAGTAGTAGCCTCATCTCTTTTGTTAGTTGTCTTCCTAATAAGAGATCTACTGAAAGAAAGTATTTATGGTGGGGATATTGTAACATATTATTACCCACTATTAGGTAATTTTAAACCATGTTTTTTATAATTATTTATTTATATATCATTTTGGTTAATTCTAGGGAAATTTGTAAATACATGGAGGTTTTTTTCGGTGGTGAGTAGTTGGAACATTGTTAGTGAATATCTTATGGTTTTAATAGAAATATTTGTGATCCGTTTTTGGGTTTTAGAGGGTGGTTAATGGTTTTTCCAAATTATGAAGACTCCTATATAAGCTTTGTATCCCTAGACATTTGTGGTCTGCATGGTAGGCACGTAGTTTTCATAACCATGTAGCCATACCATGCACTATTCCTGGAAGCCTTTTGTGGGTACATGGTTAGGCACACAGTTAGAACATACCATGTAGCCTAACCAAATAAATCATATTAATGGTCAATAAATCCATCATAAATTATAATTTAAATACTAAAGTACTCTATAACTCTTGAATACATTATATTCAACATTAATATAATCGGTTTGCTTTTGGAGGCTCTTAATAGGTGAACTGTCTCTTCCATCCTCTTTTTTTCTCTTACAAAAGCATCAATGGATACATTTGATCTCTATAATGTATGTTATTTTACATTATTTTTAATTTACCTTTCCTATCTAATATAGTCCTTAGAGTATGTAGAATCCTAATGTTGATGACGTGTTATATATGTGATTTGGAAGTTTGTGATTCTAGTAATTTGTAATTGATTTTCCTTTCCCTCAATTCACCAATTCCAATTCCCATCATGGGTGTTTGATCATCTGATCATGTGTTAAAATGTATTTTGGTCTAAAAAGATTCACCATATAATTGATTCATTAATTACACTCTTAAATTAAAATTTATATTCAATTTTTTCCAAAACCATGAATTTTGAGGATTTGATTGTTGATTTATTTTTCATAAGGTTTGTGAAATAAAACCTATTTTCAATGTCTTTGGAAATATGGTGGGATTTTGAGAGAAAATTAATTTAATTGATTTGATATTTATTATTGAGGAAATGGATTTAATGTAAATATGATTTGAAAGGAATGAACTTGATGAGAACTACTTTTTTATTTTTCAAATTTAAAAGGCATGTTTATATTGAAGTTTAGAATATGAATTATGAATGATAAAATGGATTAAAATTAATGAATTAACCTTTTTTTATTGATTAGTTTATGAACAAGTGAGTGTGAGTATTTAATGGATGTATTAGAAAAACACACATGGAATCTTACTCATTAGGAATGGATTAATGATGATCACTTTGACGGAACCACATTCGACATGATTTCCTTAGCTAGGGTCTTGAATGATTATTCTAATGGCCTAATACTTAGGTATGTGTACACCAAAACATGATCCATGATGATTAATTGAGTAGTGTGAGAACCCTATATCTAGGACCTAACTAACATTTGGTATTTTTTACATGATTATTGGTTTTTAACTGATTATTTTATTCTAGTGATTATAAAATAATTTATTCTTGCCCATGATTTAATAAAATGACCATTTTGTATTATTCTTGATATATATTATATCTATTTATTTTTAATTCATGTTTTTTTTGTAAAATGATTTTACAGACCTTAAAATTATTTAAATTTAAACATTAATGGTCTCTTTATATTTGAATTTATAATGGAACATTTAGTTGATTCTATTATGCTATTTTTCTCACACATACACATTTCATTCAGTTGGTTGATTACTATGTTTTTATAGGTTTAGTAAAACTAAAATATTCCCTTGGAGGTGGTGGTTATTATTAAGAATGGTACTAATGGAGATGTTTGTGACTGCTGGAGCTATGGTCTACTCATATCATGGAGATTTTGGGTTTATTATTGATAGATGTGGTGTTGAATTTATGATGATGTTTTACAAAGGAATTTTTAACTGACCTCTTGAGGAAATATTTTCTATAAATATTTTATTTTCATACCATGTTTTTATCAATTTATGTTTCACTATTTTATATATAGGGATTTTTAATTTGAAAAAACAATTCACTATGACTCTTTGTTGTTTCTGTGTTCTAGTATCATAAAAGTAGGGATTTAAAACACACATTAGGTCACATCTGATCCATATTTGGTATTGTTTTACCAGGGTATTTGGGTTGGTTCCCAAAAAATCAACAAGTTATATGAAATTTATTTAAATTTATGAATTTGAGTATTCTAATTATTAAAACAACAATGTTAGTTGGTTTAAGGTAAACCACTCTAATTGACACCCGCATGCACTAGATCCAACTAATAATGATCCTATTATCATCCACATGATAAGAACACTTATTCTAAGGTATTACAATATCTATTGGGAATTAGAAATTATATTTTGTCTATTGTACTTAATCCAACAATATTTAATTGTGAAAATCCCTCAAGAAGTGATACCATACGATATTATACATTTTGTCCCACTCACAAACATAAAATCAATGAAAATTCAATCTTCATAATATTTTCATTATGGTATAAAATTACTAACATTTTATAATTAAAAATCCTGGAACCAATCATCATTATACAGTTTAATAAGTGACATCCAATGTTGTTACATACTTAGTCTATTTTTATATGTCAAACAACATAAAAAATAAAATTTTATCAATTGTAAAATTAAAATGTATATATTACTACTATTAATTTCAATAATGTTTAATTAAATTATTATCCCCATTTAAACATTAACTTACATTTCTTTGATAACCTATTAATCAGACATTATTTACCTTCACATGATTTTTCTAATAGATATTACTTCTACCCCATGTTATTCTCTTAGTTTTTTTTCATAGTTTTCCTTTTTTTACATGATAAACTCCAAACCATGCTAATGGAATATGAGATAGATTCTGAATTAATTATCGGAATATATAATTATATTCAATATTATAATCTACAATGGTTCGTTAAAACATAAAACTAGATACAATTTATCCCACATGACAAAAGGTAAAATATAGTTAATATTTATTCATTCTTTCAGTTTTCATAACCACATAAAAGTATATACTAAGTCCAGATCTGAGTAATACATAATTATATGATTATATATATTTTATTATGGATAAACTCAGTTTTTATATTGATTCAATATTAAATAAATATATTTTATTTTAGTTTAAAAATATATTGAAATTTTATCTTTTGTCTATATGTTTTAATTATATCTTTCTTGTAAAATTATTTCACTTTTACTATAATCATGTAGTGAATTTGAAAACACTCATTTTACATAAATCAATAGTTTAATGGTGATAATAAATAGTCATTATATGATCGCAAATATTTATTAATTCATGAATGGATTTTAGAGTCTCACATAATATACTGGATTTTAATGGTGTGACCAACCCTTCATGTTGTGTTATACTTACATCATCTATAGAGACCCCTATTGGAAAATGATATTGATATAAAATAACCCAAATTAATGTTAATAGAAAATTATTATTATTATTATAACTATAATAGATTTTACTATGATGATGGGAGCATGGTTTAACCATTGACTTTTTCTAGACTCCCCACAAACTTTTATTGCCCAATCATGATTTATTGGTAAAATATTGTATCGTACGTTTCTATTTAAATCATCAATATGAACAAATGACAATACAATAACATGAAAAATTTATAAAATATTAAATTTTATTTTGAAAAAATTGAATTCATAATAAAATTATAATCTTATAATTTACTCATTAAAAAATTCATTTGAGGATTTATTATTCTTTTCTAATAATATATCACCTATCATGGTGAATATAAGACCACATATTTCATTTTCACTTTCCAATTAACAATGTGTATATGGGGAAACACGTCCAACTATATTTATAGGATTTTAATTTAGATTAAAATTTATCTGCATTCAATGCCTTGAATTCATTGAATATCATCATACTCTCACTATCTCAAAATAAAATATCTTTCATCTTATAGAATTATTTACAGTATTTACTAGTATATTTTTATATTTGGGATAATATTATCCCTTGTAACTATGGATTATTTGATAGAGATATAAATTATTTATTCCATTAGATAAATTCATTTTCGATTATTGTAATTAATAAATGAATCTCATAAAATTTATGAATATATAACATAATGGATTCACATAATAGAATAAATTATCTGATATATATTCGTCCATCTAGTTAAAGTATTTTTATCTTCAATGATAATATTTTAGAAACATGTCTTAAAACATTAAATAGATGGTTTTAATTACATATAGGGATCATCATTGATAATCACAATGAAATCATTTCAAAATTTATTTTTACAACTTCATGGGGTTTTTGACGATATCACCATTATTAATAAACGATCTTTGAAAATTTGGTTAAGGTATTTACTTGAAATATCACCTATATGATCATTTATGTTTTATTATGTTGATTCAGTACATCAATTTTACATTCATAAATTCTAATAATGGAATCCAATGATGTAAATGGTGCTACAAATAGCTTCTCTATAGAACTGTTCTTTTATATCTTACAAAACATACTCTATAAGGACTATGGAAAAAATATTATCTATAATTTTTTAGGTGAAAATATGTAAATTAAATTCCTAATAGGTTCATCTCTAATGAGTGTAGTAACCAATCAAGCTATATAAAAAATCACATTTAGTCTTACATTATTATGATTTTTCATTCAATAAGATTAAATAAAATCTATATTTTATATTCATTATTGATCATCAATATTAGATATCATTGACACAAGTATTAAAATTGTATTATGTATAAATTAAAATAATAAAATACATTTCAAACATTAAATAATCTATCGACATATCTATAACCGGATACTAGGATAATTTTTTATAACATTTAAAAAAAATTGATTTTTGAGAATCAATCAACTTTGAAATATTATTTCATGTGTTTCTATTTATTGAATTAAAACAACAATATTTTATTTATATATTGAAATCATCCTATATATTATAATATTTATATAATTTTTCATTCCTATATTGGAATACAAATAATTGAGAAAAACAAAATATTTAGTACCAACATAATAAAATAAATAAATTATTTGCATTGTGTAAAAATGGAAATTAAATCTTTTTCTTTCTTCCTATTCAATTAATTAAAACTTTTGTTTCAGTTAAAATTAATTAGACATGTGATTTATATATAATCCTTTTTATATCACCCTCTAGATATTCTAAGACTACTTAAAAGGTTTTATAAAATATCTATAAGCTTTGAATTCACAATGGTATTGTCAACCAATTAATTCACATCACTCACTATAAGGGGTGAGGACCAATAGACACATTAATCCATAAATTCCTCATGAAGAATTATAAAAATGATCCCAATAGGAATCTCTATAACATTTATAAACGACGATGATAGATAATATTGGGGGTAAAGATGAATATATTTTATTAATGGATAATCTATCATCCATTTAGAAGACCAAATTCTTTAAATATCCATTTAATTCAATATATTTAGTTTATCATTAGAAGATAACTCTTTTTTTCATTTACCTCATTTTTATAGTGTATTGATAATATTTATTAGCATTACCCTATTATTTTATATATAATATTACTATATATGAGTTATAATTCTGTAAGAAACTATTTACTTGTGTTTCATATTAATAACTAATAGAATAAATGATGAAATTGTATAATAGATACTTGGAGGATCCCATCTATCTAAAAAATGAATATTTTTCCCTATCACTAGCTTATTGTGGGTGATGATAAAAAGATGGGATTCTGTCACAAATGAAAAATTGTCACGTAGTAGGAAAATTAAGGAATAACTGTATCACTCTTATAAATTCATCATACGTAAGAAAATACCTCTAGACAAAAAGGATAATATTATTAATTTGTTTTTTCATTTTATTTTTTTTATAAAAAATAATTTTATGTATAGTATACAATCATCATTATCGTGTGTTTTGTAATAAATTTTGTTTTGTTATACTCTTAATAATATAAAAAATATGAATACCCTCAAACATTGGAATTAAAATGCCTTTTATTATATTTATTTTATTAGAAATGATCGATTTTAACCTTCACATGATCCATATGGGATATTTCTTAAATTTTTATAAATTTTATTTAGGAAAGGGGTCACACCGAAAACAATAAATAACAATTCATTGATTTCTTGTGTGAAATAAAAAAAATAAGAATTCATAAATATGGACATAATCAACCCTTTCATATAAATCATACTATGTATTATAAAGGAAAAAACTCATATTACTAACTTCAAGTATTTAATAAAAAATATGATATAGATCATAAATAGATTAATGTTCATTAATGATCGATAGAACAACACATTGATCTATAATATCTCTATAACTCATGTAGCAGAAATACAAGTCAAGAATAATAACATTCATGATTTATTTTCTTTACTTATGACTAATAATTATTTATTTTTTGCACATCAAGCTTGTTAATAATATTTATATTTTACATAATTAATTAACCATAAGTGATATAATAATTTATACATAAAAATTTATTTTATATTATTTTAAAATATTATTATTTATTTATGTTATATGAAAAACATTATTCATTATATAAACATGAATCATATAAATAAATAACAAAAAAATAGATAAATAAGATAACTTAATGATACAGCCATAATAATTTATCCACTGGTTAGTTTATTATGGGTATGATAAACCAATCATGATTATAATGGGAACTATTCGAGTTGATACCTAGCTTCATTTCAAACATTACCCCATTGAAAAATTTGTATTCTCACTTATTTCATCTCAACTCATGTCATAATCCCTCTAATTTACCATGAAACATATTATATTAAACCTACATACCCAGTCATAGGTGATGGGTATCAGGTGAGAATGATTGTATAAAATTATCCCTGGACTTTAATTCACATACATAATATTGGTTCATGGAATGATAGAACAATAAAAATATTTAATTTAACAATTAATTTTTATAAAAAACAATGAAAAAATTAATATTATTAAATATTGAACAAATATGTACCTAGAATGGTCATGATTATTATTATTCACAACATGCAACGAAAATATATAAAACATAATAGAAATAATTTAAATTACATATTTTATTTATAAAATTCTCATAAATTAATAACTTAAACATATTATTTTTAATTAACTCATTATATGAATTATCTTTCAAACTAGCTCCTAAATTTTTCTTTATAAGTAATCACTGATAAATTAATATTAACTAGAAAATAATAATGTAAATAATGTGTACTGGGGGGAAACAACATTTATACATCTGCTAAATAATAAACTTATATTAACATGATGTAGAACAAGGATAATTAGTTTTATGGTCCTTGTCATATACATTATATTTACATGACATGTATCTAAACATGGAATGTTTTTATTTATCATTTCTTGTAATTCTTTTGGTTAATATATGTACTATAAAGGTGATGTATGACCAAAAAATATTCCATGAATATACATAGCATGTATTTATAGTGATTACAATGAATAAAGTGAGAATAATGAATAAAAAATAATATGACTATATAAAAACCTATATATTAGTTGGAATAAATTAATATACCCATAACACATGGAAATTATATCATTGTGCACTCTAGTTCCAAATTAATTGTTACAAGGAATCTATATATATTATAAACACAACGTTATATGATAATTATTTATAAAATACACATATTTTTCTCAAACAATATTCTTTTCATGGGGTTTACATATGAAGAGTAATATTGAGTTATAAAACATGTATAATTAGCATCACACCATGCAATTCATTAATAGTCACATGTGTTGCTATCCTAAGAACCCTATGTAAATTGATTTTGGAAAATTAAATGTTACACGATGTGTATAACTTGATACATGTAGTGTATGTTATCTGATAATGTGCCACTTGTCTGGATGATAATATATATGTATATATTATTTCCACAATAAACATTATACAACATTCAATCCATGAATTACACATTTACAAACTGTAAGGGGTTACATATAGTTTACACCAAACAAAAATCATGTATTATATACTAATATAGTGTTCATATTGGATATAACTACAAAATTTCGATTTACAAATAATATACAGACCTTTATAGAGAGTTTCATGGATTTGATCGCCCAAAAATGAGTAGTGGATGAGTGAACATAATACTTAATTTTAGTTACAAATAGTGTAACTACATCATGGAATAAGATTCATCAACACCACTGTATGGTATCTTATAGTGTCCCTCATATGTTATTGTATTTTTGGGAATTTTTTACTTAATGGAATGTATTATATTTATTATGGAATTATGGAATTCATAACTAGAAATGAAATTTCAATACAAAAAACTGGAAGTTTGTCTGTAGAAATGTAAATAGTAATATATTAAATCGTGTTCCCTTTGATAAAACATTATGGATTCGATTCATTATGAATGCGGTTATGCCCTATAAAAATTATTTTTCTATTTTTAATGGATAATATAATATCTATATACAAATTATACAATATATTTCTGTAGAGTGGACCATTTTACAAATAATATATAATTAATTTAAATCAATACTTGCTACACCTTGATAATTCTTCCCATCTATGACCAATATGTTTACCACAACTATTGTCTCAAAATTGTTGTGAATAATTCAATGTGAAATTCTTGTAAAGGTATTACCATGTGCTTAATGAACCTCATAACATCATTTTTGGTATTCTAGAAAATTTCTCAGATTTACCAATCACTCTATGTTGTTACTCTTTGATCAAAAAAAGAATTATACAGTGATTTAAAAAATTATTTTCCTCATTTTAATTTTCTTTAGATGGTAGGGGAAAATTTTATATCATTACTGGTAGAATTATTGAGAGGTTATGTTAATATTAATTGATACATCATGATATTATATTTCATGAAAAAACATTCTCAAAACCCAAAAAAATAATATAAAATGAAATATTCATTAAGGGAAAATTATTTGAGAGTTTAACTAAGTTTGTTTATCATATATTCTCATTAATTTACTTCCTGAACTAAAAAATTATAGTATTACTATTATATTTAAATACATGGACTAATTAGGGCATATATTATTTTCATTTCATTAATAATTAATTAATTCTTTATATAAACAATAATATGTAAAATATAAAATTTCCATCAGACTTTTAACTCACCCAATAAATCCTCCTTACCTTTATTGATAATTATATATTAAATATTTATGTTTTAAAATTAAATTAAGAATACTTATTTAAAAAAATAATTTTTTATTATTATTCATTCAAAAAAATTAAATATTATACTAACCAAACTTGTGAAAAAATATTTTCAATATATTTAAGGTAACAAAATATATATTTATATAATATATTAATAATTAGTTATTATATAATGAAAATATATTATTAATAAAAAAATACTATAAATTTTACATCCCAAAAAATACTTATTTAGTTTTTAACTGGTGTATATTCTAAATTCAAGTACCTATTTTTTGAATTTATGTTATCAACATAACCTAAAGTATTGTTTAACCATAATTTTTTAATAATATTTATTCTAACTAATGATTCTAGATACAAATTTTGTGTGATCCTGTAGGAATATTTGTTAACGTTATTAATAAATCTATCATATGGTCCAGGATTATAATTTAAAATGCATCGAAACACCTGTATAGAATAATTTCAATATCTCATTGAAAATAAGCATATACAAATGATTACATTATAATATAATATATTTTTTATAATATATAATTAATAATGATGCATAATATGTTTCATTTTATAATATGATTGATTTAAATTTCAATGAAAACCTAAAATAAAATCAACAATGGTCAACCATGGAAATGGATGTAATCAGATTGTCATATTTCAGTCAAAAGGAAAGTGATATCATATTATTTTAAAAAATTGGAAAAATACATTCTTAACTAATTCAATAAATTTTAAATCACTTATGAAATACCTAACACATCATAACTTACCATTATAATTTTAAATATTTTATTTCACTATTATATAAAATTACTTCCCTCATTATATGAATTAATAATAATTGGAAGCCTATGGACTGATACAAAAATTTAAAAGTAGAAATATCTAATGACACATACCACCTACCAATTTCTTATTGGAAGGTATATCCTCATAACATCCCTTAGATATAACATTTTGATAAAATATCATGATTGAAATTGTTATCTCTAAATGGGAATCTATAACTAGTTATTAAATGAAACATTTTTATCGCATTTGGAAGACATCAAATAGACCATATGACATTTTTTCCAATATATTGTCATATAATTTAATATTTATCTATATTACATGAAACATTTATAACATTTTAACTCAAAAAATACTCAAATTACATTATGAAATTAAGTTTATGCAGATAAAAAATCATCATTTGAAAATATAATATTGTATATTCATTACTATAAAAAATTTGGTAATCAAAAGTATAAATTTAGAAGGTTATACATAACCAAATCCAATATTACTGACCATTATGGTACAAAATAAAGATGAAAATTTATGGATAACATGTTCAAGGATACTAAAATATGAACAATGTATTTCAAAAAAATTAAAAAAATATTTTAACCGAGTAGTGTAGTCCAAAATTAGAATAAATAAAAAAAATTATGATTATATTTGAGAATACTCTACTAAGAAATACAACACCCAACATAATTGTCTTAAAAATCATGATTTAAAAAGCCAAAAATTTAATAACCCATATACCACACACTATGAGTATATTCTCTCTTGCGTGAGTGGATTTAATTTAGTTGGGTCACATATAAAAGGATATAATGTATTCTATAGTGGCATGTGTAATGAGATAGTATAATTATACCTTGAATGCAGTGCTTTACCCACCTTAATGAAATGTCATATGGTATTATGCATTTCAGTTGTGCTAAAATTCAATATTAAATTTTATAAAGAGTAAAGAAATATACTCTTCCATGGATTCAATTATAAACAAAAACGATTATATATAACTACCAATATGGGAAGGGTCATTACCAAAACATCCTATATTGATCATCGATATAGGATTTACGATAATGAATTATTATTATACCCTTGGTTGATATTGGAACAATCCAATAAATCAACAGTAAATGTATATATGTAACATCTTATATAATTATATCTATTTAAAAAAGACGAGGCCAATGAAGCCCATCCTATTAGGGAAATAATAATAATTTATACTCAAAGCTAGGAATTGTATAGACACCCTATTTAGGAATAGTGAAATTATTATAACATATTGTGGAATTATTGTGAGGAAACTTGTTTTAAAAAAATAATTATTTTATCATTTAAGATTAAAAAATATGTTACAAAATAAATCACTCCCAAAAACCTTAATGTTTTAGTGAATTTGTAAACTAGATATAAAATTAGTTTATTTAATAGATGATCTTATACTTCTACCATAATTTTAATCTCAAACATTACACTTTTTAATCATATCCATGATATTTCCACACATCATAACATGTGAAAAATAGAAACCTAAGAAATATTGAGTTCATATTAATAATAAAGATATACAAGGAATATATTAGTTGAATATCATAAATAATAATAAGATATGTATAAGGGTTTAATTACAAGATGATACCATATGAATCCCATTTATAGTTAGTCATAGATTACAAATAATGGATCATAGGATTAAAAATTGTGAAAGCAATATATGTGAGTCATAAGAGTGTGGAATCATCCACAATAAATCCTAATCAATGAGAGAATATCAGGAGCATAAGAACATTTCATATGAATGTATCTAATAAGAATAAGAATCTGAAATATTTTCATTAGTCAAGTATCACTAGAAATTACATCATAAAATAGTATAAATACTATTTAGTGGATTAAGATCACTCCATAATAACTTTATTATCATGGTGTATAAAGCCCATAATTGATCATGTACACTCACCATTCCATTTCATATTTTCTCAATATATATCAATATTTATTACATAATAGAATTTATATATAAATCCCACAACATTAATTATATAATGACAATAATATACTTTCAGTCCACAAGATTATATGAGCATTCATAATTTCTTCATAACAAAATTGTTGGAAAATAAATGGTTTCCATAAATATTTCACCATCAAAAAACCATTTTACATTCATTAAAAATAAATTAAAGGTATTATTAGAGTGTATATAAATAGTTTTGAATAAAAATTTTTAAATTATGTTTACATAAATGATAAATAAATTTATCAAATAATTAAATTTATACATGGAAAAAAACGAAGACATCCTTTTCATTTGGAAATATATAAAATATAAAAAACAAATAAAATTAAAAAAAATAACATTATTTATAACACCCTTTAAATATTAAAGTCAAATTAAATATAATAATTAGTCATTAAGGTGAGAAAATCCATTTAATTATTTAAGATAAAAAAAGTACTCATTTCCAACTTTTGCAAATTTAAAAATATAATCCATATAGAAAAAAATATAGAGATTATTTTAGAAAAACATTAAAGGAAATTTAAACATAGAAGAAAAATAATTCACCTGATAATTGTATAATTTAAAATAACATTGTTGATCCATTTTAGTTAATATGTAAATGGACAAAAATATTCATGACCTGAAAGATGATATAATGTCATATTTTACTAAAATCATTATAAAGGTCATTTTGACTTAGAAAAAGGGAAAATTGGAAGGAAACAAGGAATACAAAAAAATTACTATATGATTATAAAATATATGGTTTTTAAGTGAGATAGATCATACAATTTTCCAGTGGACATTTAAACATGATTAATCCCAGTTAAAAATTAAATTGTAACATATACCCTAACATAATTTATAGAGTTTTTTCATACATGATTTAACCTCATATATATAATATTTAAATTTATATAAAATTTATATAAAACCCATATTAATAATTATATTACCATATATGAATCATTCATAATTTCCAATCACTAGTTATTTTAATAATTCTTCACTAATATATTTATTCTTACTCATAATTGTTTTATATTTTCTGAATATTGTAGTTTAGTGATTCTAGTCCTTTATCCTAATTAATGGTTTATCATAGGTAAAATGATAATCATGGCATAAAATTCTATATTATTCATTATATAAAATATTAAAAAAAATTCATGTATAATGGTGATGAGAAATTAATTTCATCACATCATTGAGGAGGTCATATGAAAATATGTATGGGTGAGGATTTAATTTTTAAATGAATCAAATAAAAGGGATTTAAAAGATAATTTAAATATATAACCCCAATTATATCATAAATAACAATTATAGTCATTAAATTTATTAATATTCCCATCTATTCGAAATAATGATGATCAATAAAAAATATATCTTCATGTAGATTGTAGTCTTTATGTACGCATGATAAATCCCATAAAATTATCCATTGGACAGATGAAAAATAGAAAATGGTTATTAAATAGGAAAAATACCATGTTTGAATATTTATAAGGATAATTTCATTATATTATAGTTGGTATATAATATTTTTAATTGGATAAAGATGAATATAACATGATTGAACTAAGTTAAGATAAGGGCATATTCATTGTGTATATTAATTTAGATTATAAAACAAAAAATATTATAATTGTATTTTTGAAATACCTAAAAAAATATAGTGTGGGTAGGAAATTTGGGGAGATATTTTTGTTGTTTTTATTTATCTAGAGTGATAAATGTGTGAGATTAACTAGGAAGAAGAGGTTCCCTTTTACATGTGAAAGGAGTGACACCCTCATAAATATATAATTTATTAAAATAATATAATGATATTTTTGTACTGATATTTAACCATATTAAAAAATATTTTCATAAAGGATATCTTAAGGTATAAATACACTCATCCATTAAATTTTATACATATTTTAATGCTATTGTAAATATTATCTTCTCGTTTAACCCATGGTGAAACCTATTTACCCATACCATTACGAATAACAATAACCTTGGTTGTTATAATTTATGAAAAAAAAATTATCCATATGAAATTATTTTAATATTTACATTAAAAATATTGATACCAAATTATCATGTTTATTTTATTTAGGTGGTAAAAACACACTTTTAAATAATCATTAACATCAAAACAAATACAATTTTTTGAAAACTTCTTTTTATGCATCAAGATAAATTTAATCATATTACTAGAATAGTAAAAACCATTACATGAATTTTATAATATTTTGAATATATAATATAAAATTTTTTAAAAATTATTCACTAATAGTTATCATTTTAATTTATTGATAAAAAATCCCCAAGGTTGATTAAAAATTATTTTCTAAAAAATACAACTATTTTTTTAAAACTATTTTATCATTATTTTTAATTAATTAATGAAAATTTTATCAAATATCATGCATTTTTATAAATTTGTAAACAATAAATTTTTATATTTTTAATACTCAAAATAAAATAAATTATCTTTAAAAAAACTTATATTATAAAACAATAATTGTAAACAAAATATTTAAATTTAGATAATAATTTCCTTATTAAAAATCTATAAAATGATTCATACATTTCATGAATGTATTTACATTAATTATTAATTAAAATACATTAATAATTTCTATTGGAGACATTCCCCAAAATTAGTAAATTTTTTAAAAATTATTTACATAATAAAATAGCTCCCAATAGTTTCTCAAGTATCAATCGTATTTCATTAAGTAACATTGATGATTTTTGAAAAATAATTTATTTTATGAATTATATTTTACCATATATTAATGTATAAATATGATATCTTTAAAAATGAATTATTCACTAATATTCATGGTTTCTCTCATCATAAGAAATCAAACACATCAAATTTATTAAAGGGAAATATAATATAAAATATCAAGTTGTTATATTATACCCACCTTAGTAGAATAAAAAACACAATATTTATTTACTATAATAAGAAAAATGAGGTTAAATCATTATCATTACCATGTCATGTTCTCACATATATTCGTCAAATTAATTTTTAATTCATAGATCCTTAACAAGGACATTGGAATTTCTCCACAGACCATTGTCTTTATAATCTGTGATTTTTTTAGTTCATCCTCTTAATAAAAATCATCATAAAGTGGTATTAACAATGAGTTATTACATATGAATGATTTCGTATATACATCAAAAAAGGAGATACACATAACATAAAATTTACATGGGGTAATTTTTTTGGAGTCACCTAGTGATACTCTAATTTCCAGGTATAATCATGAATCTCACAGAGACAGATATATATGGGGATCATATTCCATTTATTTATATAAATAACAACAATTATAAAACAAATATTAATAATAAATCCCTGCCACCAATATCGAAATGAATATCTCACCAAAGATCATTAGCCTAACTTCATTTTAATCTTTGAGATACTATGATGTGCTACAAAATAGGTCAAACCATTAACATAATTTCCTTATCTAGTTCAAGTACCAAATGTATACATTCATAAACATAATACAAAATTTTCATATTAAGGAACTTAATTCCATATAGAGATTATTATAAAACCATCTAAATGATTGAATAAAATCTATTCTTGTATGTAGATTCTACTAAAGGGGGATGTTGATCCTAGCCACATTTAAAATCTATAGAGAAATATATTAACCTTAATTCTAGTGTTTCATATTTCTATAAATATGAACAGTTGACTATAGATGAAATTTATTCGTGTTTATCATCATTACATTCAATTTGTGTTAGGGAAGACACCCTAACATCAAAGAAAACCTCATATCTCAATTGGATATGATTTAGGTTTTCCCTCTATGAATCCTTTTTTAATATATAATATATGTAGTTGGTAATTAGATAAATATTATTTAATGACAATAAAATTAACTAACATAGTAAGGTGACAAAAAAACATCCCAAATGGAGGATTACCATTATAAGTCTTTTGGTGTCCAATCATATAATCCAATGTTCTTATTATCCATAAGCAAATAGGTATTTGTAATGGTTCCACTATCCCATTATAATGATAATTATTATACTTAATTTTATTTATATACATAACTTCATGTTACATACCTAATAATATTACATTTTACGCGTTACTACCTGAAAATTTCTTAGATATAACTATAATTCAATACAATCACAATATTTTAAGAGAATGATGAGAAATGTGATTCAACCAATAACTCCTTCTAAATTTATTTTTTTTATGGGACACATACATGGTTATTATTACTTATCAACACATATTACTCATTAAATATTAACCAAATAGATTCATTACAATTTTTTATAGGAATTTTTTATTTTTGATTTATTAATTTGGAGATTGGTAGAATGGAGGTATAAGAATAAGTCATATCATTTGATGTTACCCATATTTTTGTGACATCGACACATTTTTCAAATGACTTCCATTTTACCATGTGTATGGGATTTATGTTCTTGTCATAAACAATTTTTATTATTTATTATTTTTTCATTTAATTGTGCACTTGAGAATTGGGATTTACTCTATGTGAGATATTGATTTTTGCCTCTGGTCCAATTTTCAATGTATAGTTTAGAGGATTCTAACTCTTAGAATTTATTTAGAGAGTTATCTCATGAATCATATCAAGCATATAATATCCACATGATATAGTAATTCTAGTGTGGATATTTACAATGAACATAGAGGATTAACTTTTTAAAGTGTAAGAAACATTTCCTAAAAAAATCTCCTATATGAGAACTTCGTTTCATTCTATATATTTTTACAAACACAGATACATATTTTTAATTCTGGATCATGGACTTTGGGATCCTATGGTTAGGTGTTCAATGGTAATTATTGTGATATGTTCCATTTATCAAGGTATGAGTAAACACTTGAGAGGGATATTATTATAATTAAATGACATAGAAATTAACCCATTTTGGGTGATAAATATTTAGGATTTGTTATTTAAAGTGTGAGTAACAACCTATATGGTTTTGGAGATCTGGTGGGGAAATATTTTTTATAAATTAATTTTTTGATGAGATACATGTAGATCATAGTGGATACTAGTCGAGTTATAAATGTTTGACCAGTGAGCTGGTACATGAACATGAGGAGCGTCAGTCAGGGGGGGGTGAAAAACATGTAATAAAATTATGGCTTTATGTGAATTACGCTCAATGGGAAATTTATTGAGATCCATTTGTTGGGGTGTATATAATAATAATAATAATAAATTTTGAGAACCTAAATATTTGAGAAAGTTGTTTAGGTTTCATTGATTTCATAATCAAGATCTTGAGATGAGAAGCAGTTTCATGACTCAGGTTAAAGCATTGACAATGAGATGTTTTAGCCACATCCCGGTATGGTGTTTGAGGATGGATAAGGTATTAGCCCTAGAGTTTGGTATTTTATCATGAGAAGTTTTCACATGGAAATACCTATAATAAGAGGAATTAGGTTAGTCATTGGAGAAGAATCACTCATGTTAAAGAGGTGTGCATGTATGTGATTGGTAATTTGATGATCAATTTAGAATTTTTATCCCTATGAATAAATAGACCTAAGAAAATTAGTATTCATCAATTACTTTAGGTATTAATTTCTGATCGCAATGGGTAATGTACAAGCGTAGAGATCAGGTTTGGGATTTTTTATTAGGATTTAAAATTTTTGGATTTAAACTACATCAGTTCATAGGGAGATAGTGACATGGGATTAGTTGAATAATGGTCCATTCATGGTTATGTGACCTGTTAATAGTTATGGAATCCTATGTGGGATTATTAATGATCGTGGTATTCCTTGAAGAATAAATGAATCCTTATCAGGTATCTTAGTGATGCATTAGTGGATGGAGCAAATAAGTTTTGTGATGGGTAAGAAGAAGGGGGACCGACTGGTGATATTTTTAGTATGGGGACCTGGTAAAATTAAAACATCATGAAGTGCATCATTTTTGTATTAGATAAAATATTTTGGGATTTGGATGTGCTTTATAGTAAAATAACTACATGATCATGTTAGGCATGCTAATTTTGATCACATCCATGTATTCTAGGTGTTTAGAAATGGGATCGAGTTCTACCACTGAATAATTTTCATGTGTGTGATCATGTATGGATTATTGGAAACCATATTGAGAGCGTCACTAGATCATGAGTAAAAATTATTCAGTGAAAAAAAAACAAGGTCAAAAGCATCTTGGATTGTAAATTGGAAGCTTTAACTAAATTTGTATGGTTGGGATAACCATGGGCTTGATGATCAATGGGATGGTGTCATTATCACATTTATAGAGTCATGGTCATAAGAAACAGCCATCCATGTTTTATTACAATCACTACTACAAACATGTCATTTAACAGTGATTTTATTTATCAATTCTAGAGGAAAATGCTGAAAAATAGAATATTTATCAATGATAATAAATTTAACCTTTTATCAGTGCTTTTAATTTAGCTCTGATAAAGAAAACATGTATCAATGATATAATTTTAGTACTAAAAAAGGCTATCCTTTATCAACACTTTTTTTGAGTGCTGATAACGGGTATGCTTTATCGGCTCTTTCTATTTAGAACTGAAAAATATTTCTTTCATCGAAACATTTTTAGAACTGATAAACTGACAAAAATAAATAAATATAAAATAAAAACTGTGTTTATTAAAAAATATATTACAAATTTTATTAATTAAATAATTATTAATAATAATGAATTTATTAAATATATATTATGAAATATTAAATATTTTATTAATTATATAATTATGATAATTAATGATATTAAATTGCATATAAAAAATATATAGATATATATTAATGTATATAAATATGATTATATATTACAAAATATTTATAATCTTTACAACAAATTGTTATATAATTATTGAATAATGGTATATAATTAAAAATTAATATTAATTAAAAATATTGAATAATTGCATAGTACTGTATGCATATATAATTGAATGTCATTTGATTTTTCAATTTAATATAGATTAAATGTGTGTTATATTGATTTCTAATATAGGTTTAATTATTTAATTTTTTAATACAATAAACACACACACATAACATATGCATTTTTTCATTATTGTTAGTGTTCCTATATATTGAAAATTTATTCAATTTCTCTCATTTTGTACATATGTGCATTCACTCAAAATTATTAATTCATTAAAAATGGTATAAATATTTCTGTAAAAATATATTTATAAATAAATATATTTAAAATGTACATTCACTGTATTTATACAATTATATTTTAATAATTATAAATATATATATTTTAAAAGTATTTATATAATTATAAATAAATAACTATTTATATTTAAATAATTATTGAATATATAATTAATTTACATAAATAACTAATAGTTTTACTATATTTATATTTATATATATTTATTAAATATATATGTATAATTATTAATATATATATAATGATATAGATAATATTTTTTTAAATACATATATAATTAAAAATAAATAATTATAAAATTATAATAAATATATTTAAAAAGTAATATATTTAATATTTTTATATTTATATAAATTTATTATGAATTTATAAGTATTTACAATTTTTTATATATAATTATACTTATAAATCCTTTAAAAGTTCCTTAGTAATATGTGCTAATAAAAAACGTTATCATCACTTTTTAGTGCCGGTAAAGATGAGGATTTATCAATTCTTTTAGTTTAGCACTAATTAAAATTGGTTTTACCAATGCCTATATAATAAGCACTGATAAAAGGGAGCTTTTTAGCGCTTATTTGTAAGGACTAATAAAAGTGTCCCAAACTATTTTTAAAACCCTAAACAATTGCGAATACATCATGATATAGAATCTTTTCACGAAAGCCACCCATTATTATCAATCCTCCTCAATGAATTGAAGGTTGAATGACCCCACTCGACTACCTATGAACATCTCATGTGATATCTAAAGAGGATTTCACATTTTTTCAACCTAGTGAGGTAGGCCTTCCTATTTTCTTTGTGTATTTTTTGGTTTTTTTTCTGATTTCTTCTTCTACGATTAGTTTATGAACCGTTTTCTGTGGTCCATTATTTATGATGTGTCTGTGATCTAATTTTTATGAATTTTTTTTGTCAGTTGTTTTATGTTACTATAGATATATGGTCCGTCAGTTTATATTTGACACTGAAGGTTGTATTTATTTATTATTGATTTAATGCTGTGTTTTATATCTTCTTTCTTAATATTTTATCACATATTGGTCCAATGTGTCATAGGATCTAGTACCTCTTATAATTTACTACGGTCCTTAGTTTTCTTATAGAGCATATTTAAAGGGACCATCCGCAGTTAAGCACAATAGGTTTTATCAAATCAATCCTTCACTTTTTAAATCATTATGGTGCCTTTAGTTCCCATTATGTTTTAATATCAGGTTTTTCTCTATTTGATATTTTTTTGACTATAAGTGAGTGATTTTTTAAACTGGTGTGACATTTATGTGTGTTTATATCGCTATTCCATCATTTCATTCCATCATTTTTTATATAACATGTATTCCTATACTGAGTGATGATGATTTTGGGTCTGCGTTTCCAATGACCCTAAGGGTCATGCTAGAATTTTGATCGACATCTGGTACTAATTGTTTCATGGGGGAGGACCACCTCCTATTTATGATTTTTATACCCAATTTGTAAACCATCCTTTAGTGACATTGAGGTGTGTCATAGGTCATAAAATGGTCTGACCGGGTGTTGTTTGGGTAATTTGGGATAGGGTCATTACACTATCCATCTTGTGGTATACACATATAAATTTTAGTGATAATATCATTTATTATCTTCCTTTATCTCCCCATACATTTTCAAATTCCAAGTGTATGTATTATTGGATTTGGAATATCTAGGCACTCAAATATTCTAATATAAATGATCCATATTTCCTTTATTAGAATTTTCCATAACTTTATCTTTTGATAATGAATATCTTATTTTTATTTATTTATATATTGTGTGAAATTAATATTTTATGAATCCAATTGGATTAATAGGAAATGAAAATAGATTCAAAAAAATCATTTGAAAATCAAATGTGAAGATTGATTAAAATAGTTTATCATGTTTGAAAGAGAGCATGCAGATAACCCTTCTAAAATCATCTCTCTGTGTTTGAATTATTATTATTCAAGAAAATTTTTTCTAGAAGAGTTGGAAGAATATTTGATTTTCCATGGAATAGATCAAACATATTGATTATAACTAAACACGGGGAATAACTGAATGTAGACTTCGATTAGGATGATACTATGGTTTATAAATCATTTGATATGGAATGATTTGAAACAGATAATTGAGATTACTTTTAAGAAATCACAATGATAACTGAAGATGACCTTTATGATTGTATAATGTTGTTTTAGGAGTTAAATACTTGTTCTAATAAAAACATTTCTATCAGTTTACTAAATACACAAAATTTTCAGTTGTATTGAAGTAATATAATTTGAAATATGGAAATGGATGGAGTGATACCAACTTTATAGAACTAATTGGTCTTCTAGAAGATATGATACTAGAAGAAAATGAGCCACCATGTCGAAAATATAGAACTAAATGAATGTTATATTCAATGGACATGATATCTTTAAAAATACATGATTTTCCAAATGATTTAAAATTGTTTTGCAAGGACCATGAATCACTCATCAAATTCCCACTGTGTGGCGCAAATCGATACAAGAAAAATGGATCAATTATTTGGAAATATGTGTGGTACATTCCTATCATTCCATGGTTTAAAAGACTATATGGATTTCATGAAACAACAATACAATTAAAATGGTATGCATATGTAATAATTAAATATGGGAACCTATGTCATACAATATATTCACCTCAGTTGAAGAAAATTTATTACGAGTTTTCTGAATTTTGAGATTTGCCGAGAAAATTTTATCTCGCCTTATCTACAGATGGATTAAACCATTTTTTTAAAGAGTAGTAATCATAGTACATGTAACATCATTTTAGTAAATTATAACTTCTCTCCATGGTTATGCATGAAGCGAAAATACATTATGATGTCTCTGATTATATCTGTACCAAAGCAACCTGGTAATTATGTTGATCTCTATTTGGATCCATTGATCGATGATTTGAAATTAATATGGGATAAAGGTGAAAAAATATATAATGATCATAGAGTGAAGAAATCACATTGGGGTCCATTTTGTATGGAATAATAAAGGACTTCCCCACTAAGGAAATTTTTTTAGAATTTATCATTAAATACATATTGGGGTGTCCCAGTTTTGGAAAATGCACATACATAGTTCGGTTGCAAAATTCCTCTAAGACTGTGTTTTTAGGCCATCTAAATATTTTTTCTCAACAACATAAATACCAATCCTGGATATTAATATTTTATGGGAATATCGAACAAGGTACAACACTGTCTCCAGGAATGGGTGATCAAATGTACAATAAAATCATAATGATTGACACTATTTGCGGAAAACCATTTTCAAAAAACCTTATAGAATCATGTCGGAAGAAGAGAAAAATATTCTTTTAATTGTAGTACTAGAATTGTTTGATTTCAGACATTTTATTGATGGATTTATGGTAGAAAAAAATTATATATGATAGAGTTATTGGCAATTTACTAAATGTATTAGGAAAAATGAAAGGCGACATCATGGCTTGGATAGACTTGGTCGAAATAGTGTTATGGGAAGATTTGGAAATGATGATGGGTAAAAGGAAGACTATTCTTCCTCTAGTTTATTACACTCTATCAAGATAGGAAAAATTTCAATTTTTACTTTTTCTTATGAGTGTAAAAGTTTAAAAGGGGTATTAATAAAATATCCAGAATACTGTGTCAACGACTAATTTGAAGTTAAAAGGACTAAAATCACTAGATTGACATGTTATGATGCAATATTTATGGCTAGTTGCTTTCCATTTCATTCTACCTCCAAATACACGACATACATTAACAAGACATTGCTTCTATTTCAAAGCCATATGCTATAAAGTTGTAGAGTTGGTGAAGTTTCCCATCATTAATATGGTTATTTTAATCATATCATGTGAATTGGAAATATTCTCCTCACCAAAATTCTTTAATATAATGGTCCACCTAATGGTTCATTTGGTTAGAGAGGTTAAAGTATGTTGTCTCATCCATTTTAGATGGATATACCCCATTGAATTGTATAAAATGATTTTGAAAGTGAATTTTGAGAATCGAAGTAAACTAGAAGGTTGTATTGTAGAATGATATATTGAATTCTGTATTTATTACATATCCGATGTTGAATATATCAATATACCAAAGTCTCATCACAGTGAATTCCTTATTAGAAGAATGGGTTTCCAGAAGATATGATGTTACAATTAACTTGAATGAGCTGGATCAATCATATCATTACATATTACATAATAGTGAACATGTTGATCCATACATTTAATCCCATAAAGAAATTATTTGATATTTCAATCTATCAAGGGCGGAATGATCGATATCAAGTACACATAATCAATAGTTTATAAAATGGTATAGAGATCAAATTAATATGTATTTATCTAAAAATAAAAATTCAATTATTGAATCACTTAAATGCCTATACAGAGGAATGACAAAAACTTTTGTATTTTAAATTGGGTTTGTAATCAATGGATATATATTCTGTAGAAAAGAATACGATGAATTATGTTAAATGGAAAACAATGGTGTCACGCTTGTGGTTGAACTGTTGAACATATTTGGTCCCAAGAATTGAAATCCAATTTATTCAAATATGTTATATTTTGGGATTACTGAATAGATATATGAGTTGTATTATTCAACATTTCAAGTGGTTATTTTCTATTTAGAATGGGTTGACAATATCAATGGAGTTAATGTTAATGAAATGGGATTTGTGAAATGTAATTTCAGTGTTGAAGGGGAAAAAGATGATCCAATCATAATGGCATCACAATTAGTGCAAGTATTTTTTTTCCTAATCCAAAAAAAACTTGTCAATTTTCATACTAGTGACCAAAAAAATGTTGAGTTACATGAAAATTCAATCAAGGATGACCTTTTCATAAGAAAATCATAATCAGTTCCTGTCAGTCCCACTATAGATAATGTCTTGTACATTAGAGGGGACCAAAAAGAGGGGATTTGGATTCTCAAAAGACAAACTAAATACTCGAAACCACTAAAAATGAATGAGAGTTCAATGACAAGGTAAATGTGTTCTTTAATATATTATTTTTTCCTCATAATATTATATTTTCTATACTATATTAAGAGAATTTAAATTAAATGTTTGGCTACTCTTGCAGAGAACGTATTTTGTATATGATGATTTCACGAATCCCTCATTAGAACGAACTATTATGAAGGAATCCTTTTGGATAGATGAAATGGTAATATAATGATATACTTTATCTAGTTTACCAAAAAATAATATAATATAATATTGATTTAATTTTAAATATTTCATGAAGAGCTTATTTATTTTAGAATATCTCTAACCATGTGTCATGCCATTGCACGAAGAGCAATGATGTTATCACTACCAATCAAATACGTAATATTGATGTTCACTCAGTAAAATCATTGTCCATAGAATTAATAAATTGTTTCATATGTATATTTAATTTAATTCTTTTTAGTATTACTCGTATAATAATTGATTTCTTATAGAGGTGGATTCTTTTTTTGTCTTATGGGATCTCTGTCCAACATTCATACTCCTTCTCCCTTAAAACCTTTCACCCCTATAGTGATGCATTTATCACTTTCTTTCAAGTTATCCCCACTACCTTTCCAGTAAGATAAATGATTCTACCTCTGCTCAATTAAAGAGGTAATCATGATGTCTACATAATAAATTCATTACCCTTAGAATTAATGTATTTTCATTAATATGTTTACTTTATTTCATTTTAGTATTACTAATATAATAATTGTTTTATTATATAGGTGGATTATTTTTTTGAGTTGGGGATCCTTTGTCCAACTTTCATGATCCTTCTCCCTTAATGTATTTTCACCCCTAAAGTGGTGCCTTTATAATTTTCTTTCAAGTTACCTCTACTACATTTGTAGGAAGATAAATGATGGTTCCTTAGCTCAATTTCAGAGGTAATATTAATGTTGTTATAGTAAAATTATTGTTTATTGAATTAATATATTATGTCATTTGCATGTTTAATTTATTTCTTTATCATATTACTCATATAATAGTTGTTTTCTTATACAGGTGGATTATTTTTTTGGAGATGGGGGTGCTCTGTCCAACTTTCATGATATTTATCCCTTAAAACCTTTTAAACCATACATTAGTGTGTTTATCACTTTCATTCAAGAGACCTCTACTACCTTTTTAAGAAGAGACACAATGCCACCTCATCTCAATTACAGAGGTAATATTGATGTTTTCATTGTAAAGACATTTTCCATATAATTAAAGTATTGTATTATATGTATGTTTAGTTTATTACTTTTTAGTATTAATCAAATAATAATTGTTTTCTTATATAGGTCGATTCTTCATTTCGATTTTGGGAGATCTTTCTATCTTTTATCCCTTTTTGCACCAAAAATTCCATAGACTTCTTCTCTCATAAAAATTTACCCATCTAGTGTTGACATTTATCACTTTCTTTCATTTTACCTCCTCTACTCAGTCATATAGGTAATATATATATTTTCACAGTAAAATTATTATCTATTGAATTGATGTATTATTTCATATTTATGTTTAATTTATTCATTTTTTGGTGTAAATCATAATATTTGTTTTCTTATACAGGTGGATTATTTTTTTCAAGCTGAGGTTGTTTTTAAATACTACTCATGAAATTTTGGGAGTTTGACAAAGAAATTCAATGGGAATTCGGGTAACATTGACTATTAGGATTGTTTTTTAATGTATTTAATAATTTATATTTATGTAATTTTGTAAACTAATGTTTAAAATTCCTATAATTTTGTTTTGTTTGGTATTTCTGTTTTAAATTTCATTTCAGGTAAATTATGTATTTTGACTTGTTTTTTATGATATATGGTGTGTTTATTGTGTATTTATGTTGCTACAATGTTCAGTTACATCACACTGAAGGGTTGTTACAGTGTTTTGTAACAACATACTACAGTATGGACCATTATCAACTCTTTTAAAAGTGCTTATAAATGTTTCCTTTAGTGGTGATAAATTAAATAACTAATAAATGCCATGGTATTTTAACATCTCTTAAATTTTCAATGCTTTTATTGAATAATAAAGGACAATTCTAGCACTATTGAATGATATTTTTGTAATATAGAAGAGTTATTGAAATTAACTTTTGTTTTGTGGCTCTGAGCATCAAGAATTTAGGATTTATCCGTGGATATAATTAGAGAATTCATTAATGGAACATGGTTAATTGATAATGAATTGAATATTTATATTGGTAATAATGTATGGTTTCATAAAAAATATGATGTATAGGGGATGATTGTGTTTTCATTATAATTTTTTAATACCTCTCAAATAGATGGGTAGGTAGGACTCAATGTTTTTGAATTTTTGATTAATAGATGTGACGGATTTATATTAGATCTTTAAAATTAAATTATTATAGATTAGATATCAAAAAGTGATGTTTTTATAAGAGTAATGTGGTTATAAATATATCATATGTTATTTATTTGGACTTTGGATATTTGGTATAATAATTTAATTTTTTATGGATTTTCCCTCGTAATATAGTTTAGAGAACATGGTTTTTGGGAAACCATGTATCAAGTTGAATCATAAGTTATTTTCGATATGCATTCTATGGATAAATATTTCCATGCATGGTTAGGAAATGACAAGGACATAACATTATAGTTATCATATGAATCCATGTGAATGATTTAGAAATGTATACAGCTATTCTGCATGGCTTGTAGTATAGTTTGGTAATAGTCTGACTAAACCATGCGAGTTATATGACATAAATCCAAATACATGTACATGGTTTCTGAATAGTATGGATAACAATGTTTCCAAACATGTAATTCTACTAAAATAGGGAAATATACAATCCCCCTATAATTTTAAGCGGGGAATACCTCCCTCCCCTTCCATCTCATGCATCTATACCAGACACACTTCCACCTCTCCAATCATTATCTTCCTTATTTAGGGAGAGTTTCTAGATTCAAATTTCAGAGATTCCCATTATACATCACCCTTTTTCAACATATAGTTTTTTACTTCCCTAATTGGTTTTAGTTTTTGTGTTGTTCAAGTAGGGGTTTTAATTTTGATTCCATCGTAAAAAATTAGAATTATATGATGTCGATAGGTCCATTATTTTTCCTTTAATAAGGGGCTCTAGAGACTTCATCCACACACAGATGATTGCAGATTCTATTTGTTATATCATATTTATGCTTATTCATTATCTATTTCTAATATTTTAATTTAATTATCAATGGTTTTGTTGTCACAAGTTTCTACTTTTTCTGAGACCTGGTTATAGGGGTGTGTTGGGTTTGGTCGACACCATATTATTAAGTGTTTCTATGGGTGACTATTTCTCAATGATTTATCCATAATTTTTCATGTTTTACCCATATCAATTAATTATTTTTATATATTAATAATTTACATTAGTTAGTGGTTCATGTAAATATTATGAACATGGATGATCATGGAAAATGTTGGGAAGGTCTTAGCTGAGATTTTTACCATTATAGTTAAAATTGAAATTCATCTTCGTTACTATAGGTAGCCCATATAGATTCCCTATTGAATTTATTATGTGTTTATTTTTTCTTGGTTTTTTGTGCACCAATTTTGGAATCTATATGTTTAATTTTATTTCTTCTTTTAAAATGTGATTCATTAATAACGAAAAAGTGTTATGGACCTGATGGACATTGGTACTAGTTTGTTTCCATAAAATTTTAAAGGAGGAGTGTATTACTAGGGATTTTCCTAGATATTTTGGATCCCATCATAATATATGTGACCTATATGAGTGAAATGGTATGGAGAAATATACATGGAATTTTTTGGGGAAGATGGTCACCCCAGAAAGTGTTGTATTATAATAGTGACTTAGTCTTCTATTATGGGCTTTAAGGGTATGCATATATGTATTAATGATATTAGGCTCATAATACTAACAAAAAATGAGCGATCCTCTATTTTTTCATATGAAAAAGTCTATCTGGATATACACTTGTCCTACTATGATTGATTTGGGTGAACATAATGACTAATGAGAATTGTGGAACTAGGAGGGACCATGGGTCTTCACTTGACTATTTCCAAGTGGTTTACCTAAGAATCTAGTTGTGATTCTATACATCAAGTGTGATACTATTGGACATAGTGTCCCATATGCTTGTGTATTTAAACCATTGTATTTGTTTGGGACTAATGAACCAAGTGGTGTAAAACTACTTATGTAGTACTGGGAATGATATCTAATGAAAACAAAACATCATGATTTTGGGGAAGATTTTGAAATTTGTAAGAGAATCAAAAAATAATATTTCATATCAATATATGTTTCATAAATGATAAGTTTTTCCCAACCATTTATAATATATAAAGATAATTAGTTTGTAATAAAAATAATACAATGTATGAAATTTTATTTGGATGTTCATGTTCATCTTCACACAAATTGAGGACCATAAGTTGATTTATAATATCAAATGTGACTATCATTCTATAGTAGATGTTGAATGGGATTAATATAGAGACATAATTTACATGACTAAAAACATTATGTTCAACTAGAAAATGAATAAAAAAATTTCTTGATATACATTATTATAAACATCTATCATATAAAACTATATACTTCAAATATGATAATCGTCCCACTAGATTTCATGATTTATATTTGAATATCAAATCATTGAGGAGAGATTTTATATACATATAAAATTCTTAAAATATTTAAGAGATATTATAGCATAAATCATATAATGAAATTATAATTATAGAGTGGATGTTAAATATTCCTTTCACCACTTTGTTACCATAGCCCTATTTATTAGTTTTGATCACATAGAATTTATCTTTACATCATGGCTTAGAGTTTGATCTCACAAACTATTTTTATTAACCGTTAAATTCATGAATTGGGTGGTATAAATGAGATACTCTTTTTAAAAAATCTATAAAAATGTCGGTGGTTTTTTCTATTAAAATTTCCCTCAATTTAATTCAATATAAGGATGCATAATATTTATTTAACATTAATTTTAATGATAAATATCTTTTCCATAGTTAAATAATTTATAGCTTCCCTATCCCTACGCTTTACTACTTTATTTTTTCATGATGCAACATTACCTTTATTTACTTCGAGGGTTTTATTATTATAATTTCAATGAAAATAAATTCTCATTTCTCCACCCCGAAAACCTTGATAACAATTGAAGTCTCTAACATCATTTTATATATTTAGATTAAATGGAATTTCTTTCATAGAAATAGTATTTTCTTATTGAAAATTCATTTAAAATAATTTCTTTTATTAAATTAAATAATAAATGTTTTTTCTTTAGTTTTATGATATAAATACAAGAGTTCCTTGTAAATATTTTAAAATTTACATCATAAGAATTGATATATGTATCATCGATCTATATTTTCTTGAGTAATTCTATTACAATTTGTATTTGAAGAGTTTATAGGATTGTACACTCTAATAAATAAACTCATAAATTCCTGACATTCAATTTTTTAGCTTTCTGTATCTTGAATTTTCTTCTCAAGATGTTTCCACCTTTAATTTATATCACCATAAAAATAAAAAATAGCCATGGACACTATTTCAGGCTCTAAGAACATGGCAATGAAATATAAAATTCTATTGGTACTGATCCAGTTCATGAAAATTAATGGATTTTAGGGGAAAAAATTGATTGTGGATGTTGAATCATGAAATTATCGAGTATTTTTTCACATTACTTTGGACATTTGGAAGCTAATCTATATTAATAAAATGTGATATTTTTTTTAATAATAATAAAAAAATTCTTCTTTCAATCCCCCAAACCACTCAGTTTCACTTGAGGAAAATCATTACATTCCTACAATATTTATTTTTAACAATATTCTAATTTATTCATTTTATTCAATAAACAAAATGTCAAAGCATAATAGTTTGGTGTATTTAATAATATTGAACAATCATTAAATAATGAAAATCATTTTTTTATTCTCATAATTATTACACTCTCTTATAATACAACAAAACCATTAGTTTATCTAATATAATGTTGGTTTTTCATAGGATTTAATTGAATATATATTATATTTTTTCATAAACAAATCACATAAAATATGTAAACATTGATTTGATACCAATTGATGAATCTCAAACATATCATACATAAATATTCCATAATTTTAGATGAAAAGTTAATATATTAAACAAAAAATAATTCCCTAGGATCCTAATTGTTCAGTCTCATTAGACACTACATATCCCACAATGTTCAACTCATATATTACACATGTCAGACATATCCTACTTAATATAGTTCTTTATAACCTATGGAAAATGGAAACACAAGAAAGTATGATACAAGATTCATTCTAAAGGTAATAATGGGAGATATAAATAAAATATCATATATGAAAATAATATAGGAATTAGTAAATTAAAAAGGTATTATAAATTATGAAATTCCTATCCAATCATTCATAGGTCCGAAATTAATTTACATGGTGTAATACATCTTCAAAATAATAAAAATGAGTCATACAAGTATGGATTCATCAATATTAAAAAGTGAACCATGATAACATATATTATGTATAAGAACATGTACTTTTTGTTTCTAGAATAATCCTAACAAGGAAAAATAATTTCACTATACATTTCTCACTTCACTAACCATAATTAAATAATAGATATAGTTCCTTAATTGATTGGGTGCACAACACAATCCATATTCATTAATTGTGGATTGAGTCCCATATATGATTGTGTTCACTACATATTATCTTTTATATTATCTGATAATATATTTATAATTTTATAATTAGATTTAGGGATATATAATTCTTTCCACACCTATCACACAATGAAAAAAATATATTTGTATATGATAACATCATAAGAACATTAATAATATCATAACATCGTGAAAATATGAAAGGAATCATGATTCAGAATTATTTATTCACCACATAATCATAATACATAGGTAAAAACAAAATTTATGATATATTTTGATCATCCCCCAATCAATCAAATATGAAAAGTACTATTAATTAAATACAAATATGATTTAAAAACAGAGAAGACATCTTTTTTCATTCAATAAATTTTAAAAACAAAAAATTTAAATTAAATGGGAATATTATTCTTTTTTTAAAAACAATGATTATTGTAAATTATGAATAAAAAAATCACATCATGAGTGATAATCCATTCATTCTGTAAAAACGAATAAAATGATTATTTTTTAAATTTTCTAAAAAGTTAAATATAACTTGTACAGAAGTCATTATAAAGAATGAATTTAATTTTTTTTTTAAATAAAGTCAAATTTAATTTAATTTGATATGAAACAATCATTTGAGAATATAATATTACATTACTGAATCATTTTAATTAATATATATGTTTTATAAGATGATGGCTCATTAAAATATGTTAAAAGGTCTGATTTTCTAAAAAAATGATTCAGTCGTTTTGAGAAACAAAAAGTGTAAAATGGAATGAATACATTAAAATACTAAACATGAAAATAGGATAATAATATACATGGATATTAATAATAACAGATAATAATACTATTCAAATAATTATTTTCACATTAATAATATTGATAAAAGATGAGATTGTAACATAAACCCTTACCTAAAATGTTGTCTTTCTTCATATATTCTCTATCCTTCAATATCAAAATTATATATGTATATATATATATATATTAACTAGACTCATACTTATATTACTATACATAATACATTTATTATTCCCAATGACTCTATTAGTAAAAATTCTCTATTAAAATCAATATTCATGGTGTTAACTGTTTCATTTTAAAGAAATGTATCAGTTTACATATTATGGCCCATACACCCATGTAATTGTTTCACCATATTAATAATATTATTCATTTGACAAATATTATAATTCTTCATTATATTAACTTTATAAAATTCTATGTAAGGAGGGGGTGAAAATTTAATTAAAACACTTCGTGAAAGAGAATATCATCACATAGGCATAAACGATTCTTCCATTTTTGATGTAATGGAAATAAATATAGGTAAATAATAATTCAAAATTATATAATATATATAATATATATATACACAAATTCTATAATTAAATATTATATATTTATGAAAAATGAATCACATCATTTCCTTGATATGGTAGTCTGTATGTACAAATGAGAAAAGATTTATTTTTAAGTTAGATTAATGATAAAGAGATATAAGTTGTTAAATTAGTATAAGATCATTTATTATATTTTCGTACTTACATTATAAAAAATACATATATTTTATGGAGGATGAAGTCAAAATAAACATGAACAAACTCAGTTAATATGACTACCACTTAACTATGGTTCTTCCATAGGATTACGCCTTATGAAATAATAGGATGGTATTTCCATTATTCCATGATCAAATAAACATGGAGAGAAATTTTGGATAGTTTTTTGAGTTTATAATTACTGAGTTATGATACTCAATGAATTTTATGATGTGAGAAGTAAAGGTAACCTTTTACAAATAGTTGGGTGGGACTCATGTAATTATTCAGCATGATAAAATAATATAAAGTAATTTTCAAGGTAATATAGTATTAAATGGTAAAATTTAAATTATAATATATCATAAAAAGGAAAAATAATTATCTAATCATTTTTAGTAAAATTAAAAATATATTTGATGTTTTATCGCTTAGTTTAACTCCATCGTTAACCATTTTAACCCAAACCATATTGATTATCTTTTACCATGGTAATGGTTTATTATAATAATGAAATTTGTAAATTTAAAAAATTATGAATATGATGGACTAAAATATCTAGATTGAATTAAATAATTTAATTTCTTTAGTTTTTAAAAAAAATTAAAATAATTCTACCCATCTCATTGTAAATACTTTTTAAAAAATTTCTTTTATACATAAAAATAAATTTAATCATATCCAATACAATTTTAAAACCATTATATGGAATATAAATTTTTATTTGAAAATAATTTGTTTATATTTTCTTACAAAAACTGAATAATATAAATTAATTTAATTTTCTAACAAAAAAACAAACTATATTTATAAAAATAGTTTTCTGAAAAAAAAATATTATTTTTACCATGATATTAATTTATAATTAGTTATAACTATTATATAAAAATAAAGGAATTATCAAAAAAATAATATATTTTTAATCATTAAATTTCATTAATTTTAGTCTTATAACTAAATTAAATGTTATTTAAAATAAAACTTATATTCTAAGAAAAATATTTATAAAAAAAATGTTATATTTATACATAAATTATAAGAGATACAATATTAATCATATATAATCAATTTTTTAATGTCATTTAATTATTTATTACATAATTGTTATATAAAAGTTTTGTTACTATCATTCCATATGATTATTATGTTGAAAATATCATAATTAAACCCAATAGTTCACAATAGTTTTTCATGAACCAATGTTATTTTCTAATGTTACTTGGAAACTTTTTACAATATCATTTTCATTATAAATAATGTTTAACTATGTATTATATCATTTTGTTTTATATATTAAATAAGTATTTATTCACATATGTTGGGGGTTACGTGAATTTTTTCATTATAGTTTTTCTAGGATCAATGGTGTTTGCTTATGATATATTGATCCATTTGAAGAAATCAAATATTTTATAAATTTCATTTAAATAACTAATAAGGAACTTCATTTTATATTATCAATAAAGAATTATTAAAATATTTTTATAATTGAATGCATCGAAAGCTAGATATAACATTGAACTTATTAAAGGTAAAATATTATAAAATCTCAAGGTGATAAAATATGATCCATTCACATTGCACTCACGTATTTCTATGTTTTTGGGTTTCTATTACAGTTATTATACCATAATATGAAAACAATCTGATAGTACCAATATTTTGTAAAATTTAAATAATAGACCATATTTCATGGAAGAAATGAAATGCATGATTAACAATATATTAATTTAATTATAATTTAGTGAAATAAGCATACATAGTTAATGTATTCTATTTCATGCATTATTTGACATAAAAACAGTAGGAATGACAATAATGTTTTAATTTGAATGAATAAATTGAAACTGTTAGTATATCATGAAATGAATATTAAATACCTCTATGAATTATAAAATTTACCAATATAAATGGGGTTTGAGGTAGAGAGATTACATAATTTCCTTAATGGATAATATATATGAATGGTCAAAAAATGAAATTTCAACAAAAACAACTACCTCATATACTATCATTACTCGGACACACTCTACACACATGTTTAAAAAATATAAATTTATTATATGTTAATATAGGTACCAAATTAATTCTTTTATTAGTTGAGATAATTCTTTCATAATTCTGAAAAATAGATTTATTAAAAATTCTCTACTAAATTAAACATTGTAGGTGCATTTCATTTCATTTTTCTTTATTGTATCATTTTTTGATATTTAATTAGAATGAAAATTTTTAGGGTTTAACCACCATCCAAATAATAATCATGTCAGAAACATCTTATTTTTTTAATATTTTATTTTATAAAATACATTGTAATTTATGTGTGAAAAATTAATTATGTCACTTCTTGGAGGTTGTAGTCCACATATATCTATATGTGATGATTAAATATTTAAATGAATGATATAAAATATGGAATTTAATATACTATATTTGAATAATTATAATTATATAATTGAAATAATATATTTTCATTAAATATGTGAATAAAACCATACATATGTGGTATTGATTAAAAAGAAAAAAATCTCTTTATAGAGATGATATCATGTACAAACTCATGAGTTAAACATAAATTTTAGCTTGGAATGATGATAAATTTATAAAGGATATTTGATAAGAATAATAATATGTTATTATATTTATTATTTGGATTTCATTATTTTATGATGATTAAAATTCATTTTAAAGTGGAGGAATAGTCAACAGACATGAAAAAACACAATTATAATGATTACTAATACACTGAGTATCACCATTTGGGTTAAATATTATCTCTTAATAGGATGGAATTTTGTGGGACCATGATCTCTAGGAAATAGGCATGAAATTTGGTTACATATTATTTTAGTTAATGAACGAGATATAGAGCTTAATGTGTATAAAGACCTAACAAGAGGATGCACGCTTTATGAGTTATGAGAGTGGAACGATTGTAAATATTCAATGTTTTAACAAAATATAAAGTCATTTTCATGGGAAAATGGGAAAAAATTAAATTTTTTTAGATATAAGATAATTTAATAGATAAATACAATCATTTAAATAATTTTTTATATAATTTTGGACATTTGAGGCATTATATCACTGTTAACCCCCTCATCAACCCTTTTAAAAAACATTGTTCGGATTAACATTTATCATTGAAATAAATCACTATTAGTTATGAAATATCCCTTCCAACCAAACATAAATATTATTTTTCCAAATATTTAGACATCATTATCTAATCCAATTTCTACATGATGTAAAAATAATTCTAAAATATGAATAAAATTCAGAATGAAATATTTTTTTTTGAAAATTATATTTCAAGAATAATTTTAATTTTTAAAATAATTTATTCAAATTAAAAAAAATTATATGAGTGTTAAAATTAATTTTGAATATATTTTCAACATATAATATTAAAATTATTCATTAAAATTTATTGATTTATTTTTTTAACATAAAAAACATTTTGTGTACAAATCTATTTTCCTAGAAAATATCACTTTTTTCAATCATGTTATTTGATCTTTATTTACATCTTCTAGAGAAAAAATATATTAATGATCAAATTTTATTATATATTTATAAAAAAACAATTAGACAGGTTAACAACTCAAAATCATTTAAATTATATTTTAAATAATACATAACTAATATAAAAATATTTACAATCAAAACATTTCTATTTTCCAAAAATTAGTTAATTATAGTCCTTATCAATTTTAAATTAGTTTATGAATGTAATTTCACAAATTATTACATGAATTTTATAAAAAAATTAAATACTTCCATTCCTAAAAATTATTAAATTCATAAAAAATTACAATTCAACAAAATCATTAATAATAGCTTATCAAGGGTCAATGGTAAATTGTTATGTTTAAATGATCCTTTTTAAAAAATAATTCACTTTATGAATTTAATTTAATAATCTATTAATGCATTTCATTTTTTATTTTTAATAAGTCATTATTCTATTAAAAATATTGTCACATTCACCAGAATCAATCAAATTCATTGAATTTATTAAAGATAAAAATATTCTAGATCCATAGAATATTACATTCCCATCCCTTTACATTCTCATAAATTAATATTTATTTTCTTAATACCTTCTATTGTTCATATACATAATATACCTATCTTCAAATATTACCTATCGATTATAAATGAAAAATAATTGTCCATATATTACGTAATAAAAGTAACCAATGAAGAACATTTTAGTATTTTAAATCTTATTTAGTGGAATGAATTTCACAAAGTGAATTCCTAAACATACATGAATTACTATATAAAAAATTAAGCATTCCAATAATGTTTAAATTCAATCAAAATCTATAAAATATTATTATATCATGATATTAAGGTTAAAAAACAAATCGTAGTCTTATAATTCAAACAATTAATTATGAAAACCATTAATAGTTTTAGAAATTTAGTTTTAATTGGGTTCACTCATCCCCAATCCATTACTTGGATCAACTTCTATTTGTTTCTAATGGATAAGGATTATAAATTTAAATTTAATTATAGAATATTTTTTTGAGGTACTAGGTAGAGAATATTTGAAGACATTCCCTTCATGATCTTAGGTTTTAAACCCCCTTTCTTAGTTTACGATTTTTTTTGTTTTTAGTTATGATGTTCTTATCATGTGGTAGTGGCTCCTTGATGAGCCCTTAGATTTCATCCTATATACTCTTTCCTCATGATCCTTCATTATTGACCCCATATTGGACTAGTGTGTGGGGTATCATGGTGCCTTGGGACATGTTTATTGAGAGTTCGAGGGTAGTCTAGGAGCCATGACATGTTATGGTGCTTCACATTATGACTATCGTGTTCCTATTAATTTATTGATATGTTTTGTTCTCCCATTTTCATTGTTTTTTGATATTCTATTTTCTTAATTGTTTATCTAGAAACATATTCATTGTTTTAGCAGAAAAGGGAATGGGGTTTGGTGAATGGTTTAGTTCAATAGATCGAATTGTCGATGACGATGATGTTTTCATATTACTACTTGGTTTTGAATGGTTTTATTTAGTGTTATTATATGACATCAATGTTGGTTTCTGGGTGTTCTTGGCTTGGTGATGGCTCTGAAGGTAGACTTAGGTGCTTATGCCAGTGGTGTGAACTTTTTGTTGAATCATTTTTTAATCTATACTCTGCTTTGGCTCTAACATTCCACCAATAATCACTTAGTTGGATTTTCATAGTGGTTCTCAAGGAGTTTTGGGATGTGAAGTTCCAAAAGTCAATGGTGTTTTAAGGTTAATTTCTCTATATTAAATTCATATTTTTACCTAGGCTCTATAAGGGAATGATTTTCATGATGGATTTTAGAGTGGTTTCAAATTAATGGTTTTGATGTTCGTGGAATTTTAAAATGACTATGATGACAATTTATCAATGATGACGATGGATTCAGATGATCATTCATCACCGATGACCTAGTGTGAAAAAAGTATAATTTTTGTTAGGTTATGTGACCTGAGGATAGATGTGGCCTGAGGTGGGGATGCAGTTTGAATTATGAATTTAGAAATTTTAATATTGAAATTGGTTTTTTTGGTTGTTTGGGTGGTAATGTATGGTTTTGTAGGATCCCACTTAACCAAAGAGTGTCTTTTCTGAATAATAAAAAAATAGATTGAGGAGGGTGAAAGACTATGATGAGGGATGAGGAGGATATGAAATAACAAAAAAATGATATGAAATTTTCATGGTTAATATTTTGGGTGTTAAAATTTATGTTTGAAATTAACAAACTACCTTTTTTTCAAAATGGATTATACATAGGTGTCAACTAGGTACCAAATATAATTCCACTAGGTACCTGGTGCATAATCAATTACCACTAACACCACATAACCCCCAATGATTAATTATTTCCAAACCACATTATACCCAATAATGAGTGCACCAAACCAATCCTTTCTACAATCAATTTATTAATGAAACTACATAATTACCTCAATAGAATTAAATGAAAATAAAATGATATTAAATGGTTAGAAGTCAAATATAAACACATATAAAAATTTTATGACCTTCATATTCATTGTATTCTAAAATTAATAAAATAATAAAAACACGACATATAGAATTTTGTTTAAATATTTTTGAGATTTTTTTATAATAGTAATTAAATTAATTTTAATAAAAATCATGTTTATGAATAATTATTTTTACCGGATGTATTTATATGGTTTTTAATAATAATTCCAATACTATAATTATAATTAACTTGTAGAAGTAATAAATGAAAGTTGAAATGGTATCATGAACAATGAAAGTAATAAAATTTCTAATTTTTTTACAATGATTAGTGTGATTTTTTATAAATATTACAATTTTTAAAAATTGATTTTACAAATTAAATAACATAAAATGAAAATATTTCTAAATATTAATCAGGGTTGTTTTATTTAATTTTATAAGATAATAATTTCTTTGTTATATTATAATTTTTAGAATCAGATAAAAAATTATTTTTGATAGATAGATTATACATTAGAAATAATATTTTAATATTTTATGGATATTTATCTTACAAATATATATAAATTAGGTAATAATAATAAATGTAAATAACTAATTAAATATGTTTTATTCATGTTATAATTGATCTCAAATTTATTATATGACATTATATAAATAATAACTTCATAATAGTTATAATTTGATTTTATAAAGTAGAAATATTTTTCATAATAATCATGTAGAAATTACTAT
Source organism: Viscum album (assembly GCA_963277665.1). Classification (NCBI taxonomy): domain Eukaryota; kingdom Viridiplantae; phylum Streptophyta; class Magnoliopsida; order Santalales; family Viscaceae; genus Viscum; species Viscum album. Next base: position 785,727,612 of record OY728146.1, on the reverse strand, counting down.
AGAGTGATGTTTTTCTTATATTCTAAAATTGTTTAATTTTATTGTGAAAAGTAAAAAAATATAGTATTTATGTAAACTATATGATTTATGACTTCAGGATTATATAAATAGGAATTAAAATAATCTAATACATTTTTATGAATTAACAATTATTTAATTAATAAAAATTATTTAAAAATTTATATAATTATTTTGAAATATAATAATAAAATTTTCAATATATAAAATTTATTTATTATAAAAAATAAAAAAATTATACTTCACATTAAATATATAATTTCTTTAATCCTTTGGATTTTTTGAGTCATAAAATTTCAAATTAAAATATATATTATTTAATCATCTAGTAATAAAAGTCATATGAATCTGTATTATACAAAATCTATGGACTATATAAATAAATAAGAAATATATTACTGTAAAATCCCACACACCATTAATATAAAAAATCCACCCCACAACCCCATTATACCCATATAAAATTAAATTTTAATTAGTAAATATATACCCAAATACATCTCTCCACTCCACTAGACAAATCTATAAGGATATAGTAAATAAAAAATTCAATCCTCTCAAGGCATTTTTCTCAATCAATATGGGGAAGTGCAATGATAAATTAAAAGGTGCCCAAGTCTTTATTTACTCTTATATTTCTGATTTTTTCTATTTCATGCATTTAAACATCCAATTATGTTTCATTTAATATTTTATTACCATGTTATCTGCATTATTTTGATTCACTCTGGATGATGTATCACTCACTACTTATCATCGATCATTTATTTCTCAATACATTAATATATCAAAACATAGGTTTTAAAGAATATACATTCCATTTTTAATATCATATTTTCCCTTCAATAATATAGATAATTTTTAATATTTACATGAAATGTGTAGTTTAATTATATTATACTTTTATAAAACTAAAACATTTATTATTTTTCACATCATTAAAAATATTTTAACAAAATATCAATCAATGCTGTAGTTTTTCACTATCTATGTGAAATGAAATGAAATAGTTTCACATATTACATTCATATCACCTCTTAAAAATTAATTCAACGAGAGAATATAACATTTATAATGAAATTATAATTTTTGTTGAAATAATAATTTAATAAAATTTATTTTAATGATAATAATAATAAATGGTCATAGCCTTTTAAAAAAAGTTTACTAAGAAAGATTCTCAAAACATTAACTATCTATTAAACTCTTACACTAACTCACTTTAATAATGAAATGAAAAATATACCCTGAGAAATATATATCTTATTGACCCATTGGATAGTAACATTAAAATTTTATTATTTCATCTAAAATGTTTTTAAACTATGAAATGTACCCCCCAAAATTGTTGAACATATTAAAAAGATATAGATTAAAATAGTAATAGTTGATAATAAAATAAATAAAATAAATAATTATAAGGAAATAAACATGGGTAAAAATTATTATTTAGTTAATTAATAATTTTACATTTTTTATTCACGAGGTTAGTGGATATTCATAAACGATTCGGGAATTTACATAAGCATTACTATTATAAATATCGATTATTTTTAATAATTTTTTTCATATTATTAATATCACCTTCTACTAACTCTCAGTAAAGTCTTATTTATGTATTTGATACATATTATCACATTATCATTAATAAATATTCTTATTTTTACCTATCTTATTGACATAATTATAATATAATTCATTATTTTAAAGCTTTTATCCACCTATTATTTCCATTTTTATGATTCTGATCTATATCACTCAGTATACCTCTATATTGAAATTATAATTATATTCTATTTCAATGTTCATTTTCATTGGGTATATTCAATTAATATTCTATGATTTCTATGATTTTATAAAAAATTTACTTACCATATACCTTTTATACTTTTTTGTGTCCACAACCAATATTTTATAATCTCGATTGATGTGTGTTCACATAGAATGATAATACAATTATAATTTTATGAATGTATTTTTGTCTTTATATATATTTTTCGATAACTATAATTACTAATTACATAGAAAATATGATATTATATGTATATTTGGGAACAATAAATATTTTAATATTTATTTATTCTTCTAACCTGTGGAATTCAATGAAATTATTATGTTTTTGGTAGGATATATATATATATATCTCCATTAGGCATATGTATGTTTTATGAAATAAAGATTCATAATTTAATTGGAGTTTCACGAACCTTTATAAATGACTTCTTCCAATGAGGCCTCAAAAAATAAGGTTACTATTTCGAAAATTATTATTTTCACTTTCTAAGATTAATTATTAATATCCATTTAAACATCTATATCCCTTATTCAAGATATGAAATATTTTATATTTTACTTATTTTATTTAATTTTGTCTTTATTGTATCCATATTAGGTATTTCATCATTTTAAATATTTTCATTAATTGTACACTATTTTTCACTAGGTCTATGAGATAATTTAATATTTTCCCATTATTTCCCTTTGATGTAATTAATTATGGTATAGATTTTTTATAAATAATAAATAGAGATATAATAACATTTTAAACAATATTATCTGAAAATTTATGTTTTAGTGTAATATTTTGAAAACATATATATGTAATATCTAAAGAGTACTAGAAATTTTATCTTAAAAACATCCAAAGTGTTAAACACTATCATAACTAGGTATCTAGAGTTGGTGTTTTTATAGTTTTAATTAGAAAACAATTATTTGAAACTTCATAGACTAATCATAAATTAAAACATAAAAATAATTTTTTTATTATAAACCATTAAATGAGATATGAAATATTCATATAATAAGTATAATATTTTATATTCTAATATGAAAAATTAATTTTAATTATATACTATTCTTTTTTACATTAATGTGTTATTCATGAACATATTAGTATAGATTTTTCATAATATTTTTTCCAAATTTATGTCATGATAAATAACCTTGCCATTATAGATTAACCCAATAAACAACAACATGGTAAAAGAATTGTATTATTTTATGAAACATACATATGAATTTTTCAATGAAAAAAAAGATAAATTAGTTGTCGAGTAATTGATTAAATCTAAACTAATGGTATAAAATCATTTTTGATGTAGAGAAATCTAAAAGATTATTATTGTTTTATATTCTATAATCTAAAAAATATATAAATCTTCACAATTTTTAAAAAATAATAAGATAGACGAGGACGGAGGAATCATGTAATTGAAAACAAAAAATGCATTGTTTATTTAAAAATATTTCTCATAGTGTAATAATATGAAATGAAAGGATTTTTATGAATTTATGAAAAAAGAAAAAGAATATTATTTTTGAGTATGTGCACGACATTACATGAATAATTATTCTTGTTAGAGATATTATATATGAAAACTAAAGGGAATGATTTTTCAAATCATTCATAGACTATATCTGTAAAGACCCAGAAATTAGTTTGATATAATTTTTATTAATTATATGGAATTACTATGTGTTTGCAAAAAATAAAGTCACATGATTCTGAGGATCGGAGTGCCCAGTACAAAATTTTGAACTTTTTTATGGTACGTTCAATAAACGTGTGGGTGAGACTTTTTATCATTTGAAACGGTGCTCAAACTAAAAACATGGGGATATAATTGGACTCATAGTTCCTGGATTTCCTTAATCGAAGCATAACTCTATTCGGAAAAGGTAAAATGGAAAAATTAATATTTTAAACTTTTGGAGAAAAATAATATAATAAAAAAATGATGTTATATAATTCTTTTCGCAAATATTGAGTGGTGAATAGTTGGTTCGTTGAGTAACATCGAACAATAAACGTAGTTCATTTAATGACTTGAACCTCTTGTTGTGTAACCAAAATTGTTTTGGTTTAATAGGTTCATTAGTAATGATTCATTAATGAATAATAATAATAAACCAACATGAGATGTTATTTATTTTATTTAATAAAATCATTGGCATGGGTTTTGGGAACCCACGTGAGGACTCTTGATGAAGTGCTGGTGATGTCTTCATCCAACAAAGAACAGAGATTTGATGATTCCATTGTGGATTCAATTCAGTGATCAATGAATGACAAAAGACACCTTTGACTGCATACCCTTCTTTCTCATCCATAACATCTTCCAATTAGTCCAAGGTATGTGTTTTGATTTTTATTCTAAGAGTTGATTATATTTGAATTTCTTCCAATGTTATAATGCAAACTCGGGTGGCATGGAAAGAACCAAATAAGGCCCAGACCATTTTTCAATCATTGATTGATGTGTTCTTTGTGTGAAACCGAGGAAATTGGTGGAAAGAAGAAACTGAGGGTTGCGCGGTAAAGGTGGAATCTTAGGATGCCCGTTGGTGAAGTCGTGAAGGAAATCTGACCACTGGAACTTCACTGGTGGCCCGCTAAAGCACTTCCCATGTGGAACCACTGGTACAACGACACCAGCGACCAATGATGGTGGTCGGTTCTTTCCGTCCATGAGGGGATGGCGGTGCCCATAGGAAATGCAATAAACAGGGTTGGCCATTTTATTGGCTGGCAGGGCACCATGGTTGCGTGCTATGGAAGAGACGGAGTCTGCCAACGGGCTTCCGTAGAGGACGTTCTGTGACTCCAGCCGTAGATGTGGCAGACCCGCATCCACGATCCCACCCTAGACTAGTCAACCAGACAATTCTGCTTGAGGGGCGTCACATATTAGAGACCCTAAACGAATGTGGTCTATTCGGGAGGGGAGTAGACCTCGCCCAGCTGGCGGGCCGCAACCAACCGAGTGGGCAGGGTCGGGCCCATGGACCAGCGTGCCCATACCATGGCCCTGCGACCCGGTCTAGGCCCAACCGGACCAGGCCATGCTTAGCCAGTGTGGTCTGGGCCCAGCAGGGCCTGGTCGGGTCGGTCTGAATGGGTAGGGCCGGACACAGACCCATTTTGACCCAATTTCGCTTAAAGGGTCGTATCTTCTAAACTGGAAGTCCATTTAATGCAATGTCTACGGTGATGGAATCCTTAGGACGAGGTGGTTATCTTGAGAAACTCCACTTGAGTTTTGGAGAAAGGTGGTGTACGACTAGGTTGGATTGAACCCGAATCCAACCATGCCCTTGTTACTAAAATTCAAATAACTTAAAGCCTGGGCCTCCAATTTTTGCACCGTCTATTGTGTTGGGTCCATTATGAAATGGTAGTACCTCAAGTTACTTTTTCGTGGGAAATTGTGGTGGTTGAGGTACAAATGATGGCTTTAAAAGAGGATCCTCCTTGAATCAAGCATGCTATGTGCGGGAATCTAGTGGTTGGAAATGACACGATGAAGCACCTAACAATCCTCTATAGGATATTAGTTAGCGTTCCTCTATGGGTCATCACATAGGTAGCCTCTATAGATCATAAGTTAGTGATCCTATATGGGTCTACACCTTGAGACCCTCTATGGGTCAGCACATAGCGATCCTCTATTGGTCAGCACTTAGAGATCCTCCATGGGTCAGCACCTAGCGATCCTTTAGGGGTCATCACCTAGAGATCCTCTGTGGGTCATCACCTAGCGACCTTGTGTGGAATAGTAGAAAAAGCCTCTTGATAGAATAATATTATTTATCTTTATGACTAATAATATTTATTCATGTTTTTTATGTTGTATACCAGTAGTGAGTTGTCTTATAATTTGTGCTTTATGATTGAGATCATGATTTGTGGTTTTTCCTTGGTGGAATTTTGGGAGACCTTTTGTGCTCTTAGGGTCCCCACTGAGTATTTTTATACTCACCCATGCATGGGCATCAACTGTACCTTGTTTTTTCTTGTGCATATGATGAAATGCTTTGACCAAGATTTGGGAGCCCGGACTAGACGGTGTACGGAGGTGACTGATATATGTAGAGAGCCGCAATGAGGAGTTGTACCAACCAATTAGGTAGGTTCCTTGGTGGATAACCTCCAGAGTAATTTTTCCTTTTTTACTATACACTTTTTTCAATTGGGTTTGTATACATCCCAATTTTACTTTCAGTTCGCACATTTACTATCAACAGTTCTAAAGTGTGGTTTTCTTCTGTCGTGTACCTAGTTTTTGTGTATACAGTTCTAAAAAAATGCCTTACCTTTTTGAGATATGACATTCCAGTTCTAGTCTCAAACACCTAGTATATGGAAGGAAGGCATGGCGTAATCACGGCACGGGCTCCAGGGGATGGGTTGTGACAAAGTGGTATCAGAGTGTGGTTGGTTTTACCGGAATAACTAAGACTCCATGATTTCAATGGATTAATATTGTTAAGTTTATGGAGTTTGGATTTCAGTTTGGGGAGTCCAGTGTGGGTATGGAAGACTATTTATCCATAAACCAAGACTGTAAATACTGATTTTTGACTCGGTATATGAAAAAAAGAGTGTATGTGTTTTGAGAATGGTGTTTTACATTTGACATATTTGAGTCATCTCCCTAGGTATAGCCTATTGACTATGGCACATCTATTTTCTTATAGGATTCTTCCACATAGATATCCATCTTGGATTCCTATGAGAGATCATGATGACATAACACTATGTGATGAGGCTTTGGTGTAGGGCCATCATACGGCAATGGTATCTTCGGGTGGTGTACGAGTAACACCACTACCCGTAGGGAAGTAAATGCCACCGCCCACCAGCAGACTGTGCACATTGACTAAGTGTGTTGCATGAGTTTAGTGATAGAGGACTCTATGGTTTCAAGGCATGAAATAACCCCAAGCATCTAAGGACTGGCTAGAGGCTCTGGCATAGGTTTTTTCTCTTGGTTGAGACATAGGCATACCAAATGGTGATCCAAACTACTAGAATCTTCCAAGGCATAGTAGGGAAATTTTGGAGCTTGATGCTCCAGACACATGAGGATATGAAACTCTCTAGGTTGGACTTTGGGAGCCTCTCTAGGGTGGATTTTGTATTAGAGACTTTATGTACAGTGCGTATTCATGAGCTACTACGCCTAATGTAGGGCAGCCTGACAGTTTCCCAATACTGAATGAGATTTAAAGACCTCTCCCGCTTCTACACCGACATGGTATGTGACCCATTCTGTAGGGCCCAAAATATTAAGATGGGTATCCAATGGGAGATCAAAGATTCAACGATATATCTTGATATCCCAACATAGTATGGTGTGCTAGAACAAGAACTATTAGTGGATAGATTCATTGCCAAGTAGGAACTGACACCAAGAGTTACCACCAGGTGGCATGTAGCTGGTTCATTTGTTTCAGGCATTAGGATGATGAAGTAGAAGATCAAATGCGCCATACCTCCCGACGGATAACCCCAGTATGTAGGGTTGAAGGTGCAGAGCATGCGAGGAATATGATGTCATATAAGGACTATAGTTTGTTACACTTGTAGTGGATAGGGGCACATTTCTTGTGACTATATGACTACCCATGGGGATGATCAGAAGACAGTTGAGGGACCACACAGTCAGCGACGGAGGTCTCAGCAAGGAGGTATACATGTTAGCAGATGTGGAATAGGTGCTAGTAGAGTGGAAAGTGGTGGGCGATAGTTTGAGTTTCTAGTGCCACCACCTCTAGGTGGTCCACTCCAACCTCAGGTAGCATGTGGACTAGGTCGATCACATCTTCAAGGAGCTAATGACTACAACCATGATACTATAGAGATGATTCAAGGTACGATATGTGTCTACTCTACCATAGATTCAGTTCTTATAGGCATAGGTGAAAGTAACCTTTTCATTGACACGGCTCTCGTATGGAGCTCAAAGATTATGATGGAGCCTTTGGCACGATCCTTACGATTAGAGACTCATATGGGGGGGGATTCGATGATTTCACACTGGAGAAGGTAGTGTGAAATCACTCTAGGAGGTGAGAGATTTAGTTGGGATCTCCTAGCAGCATCATAGTGGCCTTATGACATCATCATGGGTATTGAATTTCTATCCACAATCCATGCTCAAATTGACTATTTTTGGTGCAATGTTTGGTGTGTCAGTGAGGATTGGGCTATGTTTTCCCTCATTATTGATAAAGAAACCTTTCCAGCACATGATGTACTCTCTTTGAGGTGGGTTCAACTAGACAATCATCAGTTGGCAAGCCTCACCCTTTGTGTAATGGATGAGAGGAGTCCAAGATATCATATTTTGGTGGACTAGTTTTCTGATTTGTTACCTGATGATGTTTCTGGACAACCTCCTCATAGATAGGTATACTTTTACATTAACCTTTACATCAGGAAGACACCAATATCTACACCAGCTTGTCAGATGGCTCTTCTAGATCTTTATGAGTTGAGGGTATAGTTCAATGACTTACAGAGAAAGGGGTTCATATGACCCAGTGTCTCTCCATGGGTAACCCCAATTTTTTTCTCCAAGAAGGTAGATGAGTGTTTGAGGCTTTTCATGGACTATAAATGACTGAACCAGATGACCGTGAAAAACATGTATCCTATACTAAGGATTGATGATCTCTTCAACTGGCTAAAGGGAGAATGATGGTTTTCGATGATAAACATCAGATCAGGCTATCATACTCTCATGGTATGATATGAGGACGTACCAAAGACATCCATTATATGAGAGTATGACCACTATGACTTCTTGGTGATTCCTTTCCGCATGACCAATGTTACGTAAATGTTGATGGGGCTCATGAACATGATTTTATATCCTTACCTAAATTGTTTCATGGTGGTTTTCATTGATAAAATCTTTATTTACTCACTGTGAGAGAAGTATTAGGCTACACATATAGAGATAGTTCTAGATACACTCCGAGAGCACCAACATTATGGAAAACTCTCAAAGTGCTAGTTTTTGATATGGGAGGTCAACTTTCTTATACATGTTATCTCAGAGGCTGATGTTCTTATGGAACCCGAATATATTGAGGATGTTCTTACATGGGATCCACCTAGGAGTGTGATCATAGTGTAGAGTTTCCTATGGTTGGCTGGGTACAATGAGAGATTTGTACCAGAGTTTTCCAGAGTAGTAGCACCCTTGTACGATTTTAAAAAGAAATGAAAACCTTTATTTTGGATAGAGAGATGCTTGAAGATTTTATAATAGTTGGGTTGGAGACTGACTAGTGCCCACATCTTGAGCTACTAGTATACTGTGTAGGGTATGTAGTCTACTACGACACATCAGGGACCAGAATAGAATTTGACCTGATGTAGGGAAACCAGTTATCACCTATGGCTCATAGAAGATGAGGAAACATGATCCTAACTATGCTACCCAGTACCAATTGTTAGAAGCAGTGATCTTTTCATTGAATATGTGGAGACACTAATTGATGGTTGAATAATTTACCATCTACTCCGATCACAAGTCTATGAGGTTCATCTTCTCACATAAAGACATAAACTTGAGACAACTTAGATGGATGGAGTTCCTCCAAGACTATGACTTTATGATAGTATACAATCAATTGAAGGGGAACGTATTAGCAGTGAAACTCAGAAGAAGGTTTTGTTTGCAGTTGCTGAGTGAGGTGATAGAGAAGCTTGCAAGGTTGTAGATATCCTTTGTGGATATTGATTGATAAGCTTAACTCCAGTCAATGATTGTCACTCCCCCACTCCATTTTCAAGTCACTCGGGCATATCGTGGGGATGTTGACTCCAAGGCCCAATGTTCTCAGATATCCTCAGGATGGGATCCTGAGGAATTTTATGAATTTGGATAGAATTTCAGCCTTTTTAGAGGAAACACCATGGTACTAGTGATGCTATAGGGGGAGGTGTTAAGGGAGTTCCATAAATTCACTTTGGTGGTACATCATGGTGTCGAGAAGATGTAACCAGTCCTCTGGCATCAATACTTGTGTCCAATGATGATGAATGTTGTGGTGGAGTTTGTTTTACATTGCCTCACTTTTCAAAAAGTGAATCCTGAGCATCATGTTCGAACATGTTTAGCTAAATCACTAGAGGTACCAAAATAGAAGTGGAATGGTATCTCCATGGACTTTGTAACAGGATAACCACTTATGTCTTGGGGCCAAAATCCACCTCGTTGATCATTGAACGACTCACCAAGTCAGACCACCTCCAACAAATTCGAGAGTAGGGATCAGTAGAGGTATTAGGAAGACTCTATGAACAAGATATTGTATAGATTCATGGGGTTCCATTGACGATTGTTTTAGATCATGACGCTCATTTTATATCTCAGTTGTGGAAGGGATTGCTGGAGGCATTGGAGACACTACTAAGCTTGAGCACCACCTTTCACCCTCAGATAGTTAGTAAGATGGAGAGAAACATATAGACACATGAGAACATGATTTTTCTTGCATCCATGATTTTGGCCCCAACTGGGAAGACCACCTTCCACTAGTGGAGTTCATATACAATAATAGTTATCACTTCCCCATGGAAAGGCACTATTTGAGGCCTCGTACAGGTGAATGTGCAGATCACCTCTATGCTAGAAAGACCTAGGGGAGTCATCACATATAGTTCCAAAGATGGTATTATCGACAAATAAAAAGGTGAATATTAACATAGATCGGATGATGACTGCACGGTGCATGAATAAGTCTTATGCTGACAATATATTGAGACCATTAATGTTTGAGGATGGATTCCATGTCTTCCTATAGGTCCCACCCCATTGAGGATTTTGAAGATTAGGCTGGGGCGGTAAGATATATCCATGTTTCATCGAATCTTTCTAGATTCTCAATAGAGTTGGCGAGGTGTAATATTGCATAGATCATCCCACATAGATGCATAGGTTTCCTGATGTTTGTCAAAACTGAGGAGATATGTGCACAATCCATCACAAATAATCTAAAGGTTAAATCTAGACATTGATGATGGGGTGACATTAGGGGAGTTCCTAGTGGATATAGTGAATAGGAAGGAGTGGGTCCTTTGTGGATAGTTGATACGTTTGGTGCAAGTTATGTGGTAGCACGAGAACCTACAATAGATCCCATGGGAGCATGAGGCTCATATTCGTGATCAATACACCCATTTTCTTTCTTATCCTTTGTAGTGGCATTAAGAGACAAAAATTCATATGTCGGGGAAAATATAATGACCCAAAAAATTCAATATATACTTTTTTTCAATTATTTATAATTACTATGAGTCTGCAAAAATCGAAGACACGAGATTCTGAGGCTTGAAGAGCGTCGAACAAAATTTTGAGCATTTATTTTTTGTACATTTAGTAAACACATGGGTGAGAAATTAAATATTTTGAAATAGTGTGTTGATCAAAAATCAAAGGAAACCATTGCACTCACATTTCTGGGATTCTCTTAAGGGAAGATTAACTTTGTTCGAAAAAATTAGGACAAAATTGATAATTTTTTGGACTTTTGGAAAAAAATATTAATACAACTGAATAAGTTATTTTATTCCTTTTTCAATCATAGAGAAGAGAATGTTGGGATCATAATGTTACATCGGGAAATAAACATGGGTCATTTAATGAATTGAAACACTCATTGTGTAACCATAATGTTTTTGGATTAATATTTTCGTTAATTATGATTCATTAATGAATCAAAATGATGAACCAATTTGGGAGTTTATTTTGTTTATTTATTCAAATCATTGGAATGGGTTTTGGGAAACCATAAGAGGGCTCTTGATGATGCTCTGGAAACATATTCCTCTTACTAAGAATGGATATTCAATGGAACCATTGATGATTATATAAGAAGATCGATGAACGCTGAAGAACAACATCAAACGTGGACCCTTTTTCCTCTCCCACAACATCTTATAATGAGTGCAATGTAGGCCTTTTTATTTTTATTCTAAGAGTTGATGAAATTTGAATTTTGTTCCATGTTATAATTCTAATGGGGAGGGCGCGAGCCGAACCAACAAGGCCTAGACCCTCCATTGATCTTAGTTCGATGATTTCATTATGGGAGACCAATCAAATTGGCGGGAAGACGAAACTGAAGGGTGCACAGTAATAGAGGCATCACAGGATGCCCATAGGCATAATCATGAAGGAAATAAAACCACCAGAGTTTCACAGACGACTCGAGGATGCACCGTCGGTGTGGCACCCCTGGCACAGCGGCGCTGACGATCGGCAGTGGTGGTCGACTCTCGCCAACTGTGAGGGGATGGAGGCACCCTCATGATACATAACAGACAAGGGTGGATGGCCTTTGTCGACAATGATATTGGTGGGTGGAGCGCCACAGAGGAGGCGATGACAGCCAATGGGATATCGTAGCACCGGTCATGGCTGTGGTGGACTCGTGTCCATGGGTCCTTCCCTAGACCATTCCACCGGACCGGGAAACATGAGGGGTGACAACATCCTGGAGCCTCCTGTTGGAGGCCACAAATGGACGTGGTGTTAGGCTCTGGGGACCGCAGCTGAAGCTAGTAGGCCAGGGATTTTAAAACATTTTCATCAATTGGATGAAAAAACTTGTCTTTGACATTGATCCAAGCCCTAGAGAGGTTCGAGGATCTCACGTAAATTATTAATAACATAAACATAAAATGAAAACTTACGCATTTCTAATTCGAAGCCGTAGTCAACTGCAACTAGTCAATGAAGATCATCACTTGAAAGAACCAAAGCAGAATCCCTCTAGATTATCCAAAAGTACTCCAAATATCTGTTGGAACATCGGTCTTCAAATTTTGGGTGCTATCGTGGTGATATGATGATGCATTCAACGTCCCGACGATCACCGCATCAAGATCTCTTCGACACTTGAGGAAGAAGTTGATCTGAGCTCTTGGATCATCATCTTCTCTCTCTAGAAAGTGGGAATAGAGAGAGGCTCTCAATTTTCATTCCATGAATAAATGAATGAATTCATAATTGCACAATATAAGATAGAGCCTCCTCTTATATTTATAGTTACATAGATAAATACCCAGTAGGGTTCCCCAACACCCTTTTATTTCAATGCCCACTAAATAAATAATTTTGACAAACTAAACTATGCAAATATTTTTTATTATTTTATCACATACTTATAATATATATATATATATATATATATTAGGTGATAAAACTGAGTTATTTAACTCGACTCGGTATCCGGTTTAATATAAAACGAACCTTGAATATTAAATAATATTCGTTTGAATAATATTATTCGTGTATTTACTAAACATATAAATACAATAAATAAATTCAATCCCAATTATTCATAACATGAATAATAATAATTAATTTAATTAATTAATTAGTGATCGATATCTTGGACAAGGCTCGGACCCGTGGTGGGGCCCACTATGTTCATATACATATTCAATAAAATATGGCGGATTCTTGAATACGATATTGTGTATGACCCTCTAGGCCCTTATCTCGATAGTAGTGAATAAAATCCATAGACCAAGAGCAGAGACTAGAAACTCATCATAGCCCCTATAGAGATAAGGATAGTCATATCAAGGACTACCATCATATGAACACTAACTATGTACTATAATCACTTTGTCATTAAATATCTCATAAAGCAGGACACACTCTTGTGTCATTGTCCTTATCTTGATTTATTATTTGTTAATCAATCTAGATGGATTTTCCTTTCTATAGATTTGGACAAAGACTTATAAAGGTGGCACCATCCTAATCAACCAGGCCTGATTTATACAACTTCCTAAACATGGAAGCGAAAAATCCTTTCATGACCATTCAACCAATATCATACCCCTAACGACACACCCAACACAAAATACCTCATCATGAAATCACTGCCATGGTTTTCATCTTGCATCAATGTATTTAATCAAAAGATATACATTGGTTATGGTCTTATGTCAGGAGACCAATACACATTTCCATAGATAGGAACAACCAATGACACCCAAAAAATATGGTGTTCTTATTGGTAAGTCTGTCTTTATGATCTCACTACTTGAGATCACCAAGTGAGAACATCATGAGATGAATAATCAATGATTTTGAGCCCCCAACACCTAATTGTTAGACATCTACTATTTACTGTCAGTAATATTTATCTAGACTATAGAAAATATATTTAAGATCAATGTCATTGTATCTTGAGGTTCTCATTATAGCTTGGGATCTGCTATAACCTCTTGAGAAAAAAATTAACCGTTGGATATTACCATTATTATAGTGGGAAAAGAAAAGTCTGCACTATAATGGTAAGATAATATCATGCATAGATAACTGTAAACATAATATGGTAATCAAAACATACTACATCGTTTGGTCTAGGGAACCCACTACTTCAACACTTCCACTTGAACTAGATCCAACTTTCTAAGTAAACATGTTAGCTAATCACATGATAAATATCACGCTTCTGATGAGTAGTGTCTTTAACTACGGGGCCTGCCACATTATCACCGTGTGGCATATTTTCTATATGTGACCACATCATCTTAAGTAAAACTTCTCAAGATATGGTTTCCTCAACTATATCACTTGGTCCATTTTCATAACATGACAACTTGGCTAGTAATAATTTCATAATTTACATTATGATAATACTTTTCTCACTAGGTGGTATTCCCGGAACTGGAACAAATCATTGTGATTTATAACTTCTTCTTAAATACCTTAGAAGTTGAAACGTACTAGGTATTTATAGTTATGGCTACTAAAAGATTTTATGATCTTGACTCGCTCATCTCCCTTGACTAACTGCAATACTAGATATAAGGATTACGAGTTTGTGTCCCACAAAAACTAGTATACCTTCTTCTCTATATTCCTGGATCATATCATCTATACTTTCCAAAGTACAAGATGATAGTTTTGACTCCATCACTTGTAGTGATCTTTAAAATAATTGATATCTACCTACAATAAAGTATATCCTGCTAATATCGATTATTGTACAAAATATGACATATGTGATTGACCTATCAATGAAGTTTATGGTATCAATTCACAACATTAATCTCTACCCATGATCTAAAAATGTGAACCTTGAGTGATTATGCCACGTGACATGTGCAAAAAGTCTGAACATGAGTTGTTTCAACTTGTATTTTTCAATACAATGTAACTCTATGTACAAGATTGACTTGGATGAAGAAACCTATAGATCTTCCTTAGTAGATCATCTTCCCTAGAACATACATTTCTACTTTTAGTAAATAATTTGAGTATTTATTTTATTCTAATCTTATCTAACTATATGATCAAGATGTATTTTCTATATATTACTGAACATATTTTACTTGTAAAACATTGGAACTCCTACAAACCTTTGGTAGACATCATGCAGTGATTCTTTTAGAATGGATTCTCTATGATCATATTGTTTACATTAATATAGATCTATATTTTAGTAACTTGCATCATTTATTGGAATCATATGATGTCATTATCTCTTTCTAGTTGCATCGTATAGGCACCTTCCATAAAAGATTATCTTAACATCCAATGACCTGTTGAATGATCTTAGAAGATAACTACTACAAGTAAAATTCTTTTAGATTTAGTCGTACCAACTTGGTATAAACAATCGAGCCTTATTGGTACCATAATTATACCATCCATGTGCCATTTTATTTGAATAACCACCTCAATTTTCAATCAATAATACCATTTTCAAATTGATGCATATAATCCATTATTGAATTTTACTTGATCTTTTCAATCTTAGCTAGTTTCCTTATTCTTCTTACTTATGGGATTTATTATTCTTAATGAATAATATATCACCGACCATGGTTAATATAAATCCATCACCATGGTTTCTTTCTCCCTACGCAGTATGTGTCACCAGAACATGCCTATTCCACATCTACTTGTGGAACTTGTTCCCATGCCAACCATTTGTGCATCTCAAGCACTAACTAAGTCCAAGTCAATTCAGCTCCCACTATCTCTAATATATATGTGCACCCTTGTATAGAAATGTTGTCTAATACATGATTTCATCTTTTATATCTTATAAATTTATGTAATATCCTAACCAACTTTTAGGATAATTACCTTAGATGTACAACATGTTTAGATTGATGCATGTTTGTTTTTAACAAACTCCTTTCATCTTAACACATGATCTATGACATAACATATTTTCATCATACTATGACTAATATTTTATCTATTTGTCATTTTATTTGGAATATAGGTTATTTTTTATGGCATTATTTTCAATGCACTTTTTGAAATATAATGGATGTTTCTATAGGTTGTAACATTGATGCAACTTACATCGTAACTTTGATATATAAAATGTGTGTTTAGGAATTTTTCCATGCTAAATTTTATTGATCAATATTATTATGTATGAATCGTCATCAATCATCCTTATGAACATCAATACGTTGATGTAGATAAGGTAACATGTTTTTAATAACTACTCCACGCTACATTATCATGATCGATGATTATTTGGTCAAGATATTCATCGGATTTTCCGATATGAAGAAACTCATATCTTCTTATCAAACATATACATCACTATTTATTAACAACATAAAGGAATCTTATGAATTATATTTACCTCTTGCATTCCTTTGGAATAGTTCATACTCTCTTGTTGAACTAATCCGGAATGCTTTGTGGCATAACTTTATTTCTAATGGTTTCTTTATCCAATATAAGGATGTCAATAATACCAAATGTGTTTATCTGTGTCCTGACTTAATACCATACTGGGTATATAGTTGATGACCAATTTTATTTTCACATGACAAAGAATCAAATTTCCACAACTGGGATAGTCTTACAATTTTTATATTCATCATGTATTGCCTTTTGATTCAAGTTGTAGTGAACTATTTGTTCTGTAAGTTACCAGAAACAACATTCATTCCAAAAACATGGAATTATGTCTCATCATACCCAAATGGGAACATGAGATAAATATTTTTGGTTATACTCCACAACTTTTTCTATTGGAATCAATCACATGGAAATTATAAGTTATGTGTTTCTCACCACTGACTTAGGAATCACCCTTTCTCAGCTACATGGAGAAGAAACATTACTTCTAGTAATGTTTCTTTACACACTTGGTTATTGTATTTCAATACATATATGTGAAAAGAATGTTGTATTTTAATACCTTAGAAGTATGTTTGATGAAAATAATTTTATTTGATGAATATTAACTGAATGAGAAGCAGGTACCTGCTTCTAATATTTCAGTTTATAAAAATCCATGAATTTATATGAGATGAAAAGAACCTTCTGTTAAATAACAAACCATTTTTCCTTGAAGGACATGAAGAAGGATCCCTTGGAGGAACATTCTATAGGCCTTTTCGCCTTTTCATTCAATTTATTCACCATAACAATAAAATATAGTGTTATATCCAATATTATTATTACTTGGAGAATGTTACCATAAAGGTAATGATGCGCTTACTCTATATCGTTCCTTTCAATCCTTAAACAAAACTAGATTAATTGGTTGTAAAAGGTATAAGAATGGGATTACCTGAAGGATTGTGAACTGTCTTTCACTTTACACAAATAGAGTGTTATGACCACATTCATTTATTTCTTAGCATTCTCCTCAAAATTTTCTTAGAGATGAAACTACATGAGATCATAATCCAAGTCAAGATGTAGCAACTGCGGATAACATCAGATGTTGATGATAGCATTATGAAAGATCCACCATATGATTTTTTTAATGAGTCTCCTATAAGCAATTTTACACCCTTGCTTCCTAAGGTGGTTTAACATGTTGGGACATAAGCACCTTGAATTTATGTTAAGGTAGTAATGAGTGAAAGAAACTATAATACAATTGAAATTTCATGCTTGTTTGGATGTTATCTATGTAAAATATTTATTACAGTTTTATTAGGTATTACTTTCAATTCTCTACAAATAAACATTAGCAGATTGTACTTTAATGTGATTACCAATTTAGATGTCATTGATTAATTTAATCATTGATTGTCTCCCACTAATTATTGGAATTCTAGGAACCCTCTATACTAGAATTAGATTACTCTTGAGTATTATAGTGGAAAAGATCCATGAACCTCCCTCATAGTCTACATGATTTGGCTATTCCACTACTCGTAGGTTCAAAGGCAGGATTTTGGCTGGCCAACCACATTAACTTGTTGTTCCTTGATCTGTTAAGTGAAGTCCCGGCTTCAGAAATCATTTACAGATTTACCCAATGCTCGACTCTAAAATTAAAACAACAAAGTTATGGTTATTTCTTTGATGAAATTTAGTTATGTCAACCCACCACATGAATATGAACTCCCCAGTAGTTAGACACACCCTCAACTAAGGCATGAAGGGCACCTCAAACACCCAATTTTGTTTAAACCTGAATGATGGAAGGTTGTTTGTGACTTAATATTTACATTGATGTTTTTATTGGTATTCTTTCGACAAATGTGATCCATTTCTATTAAACTTGTTCATCTATGTTGTCAGATAAAATTTAGTAGAAAATCAAACACTGCTACTTTATGCATTTCATTATCTATTATTTTATGTATTTTTTCACTGTTCTAAAATTCATAAAATAATAAATAAATGCATAAAGGTTAAACTACTTCATAGTTGGTCTTTAGAATCTAAACGACGTAAGGTCGTCCTACCTGGGTCGAAGCCTGACACATAATGCAGCGTGCCCCTTGTCTTGTATGTTCTATTTAAGCCATGAACTTCACCTTGTCTTGGAGGGGTCCATGTCACGTCTTGGAGTACCACCTTGTTTAGGTAGTATTCATGTGTCGTCTTGCACCATCTTCATCAACGTGCATCACCTCATCATGGTGGGGTCCACGTCGCTCGTCGTCTTCGTCTGAATTACAAAAATACTTGTACGCAGGCGATGGGGACTCAGGTATAAAAGTACATCATATAAATATTGGGTATGCATGCCCTTATACATTTTAACTAAAAATAAAGATGATATGTAGACCATCTATTTAATTAATTAAAACCATCGAAAGCATTTAAATAAATTAATTAATAAATAATTAAATGTTGAAATAAAAGGGTTGATGCTCAAGACCAAACAATGAGTAAAATAATGCATGATAAAATTAAAATTAATTAATCAAGTACGAGGGTTATCTAAATTAAATTAAATGAATTTAAAAAAAATTCAAAAAATTTAATTAATTATCAGCCCACTAATTAATTTAATTTTTATGCCAAAACTAAATTAATTTATATCTCTATGTATTATATTAATAAACCAAAATTAATTTTAATTAATTTATGTTAAATAAAAAGTTTAAATTAATTAAATTAATTACATTGGTTAATTTAAGTTGGTCCATCATCGAAACACGACATCACAACCTGTGCAGATCGGGCCAAACCCACACAGGGGAAGAACTGGGCTGGACTAATCCGCCCGAACCCATTTTGTGTTGGGATGGTCCACCCAGACAATTTTGGGGCCAACCTATACCATGGGAATGAATTTCAGGCAAAAAGATACCTCCAGGGTGTTATCTGATGGCATCAAAGGAGGGTGGAAGCCACATCACACCACTACGAGAGGTTAGATGATGGTGCATAGGGCATCAGGGGTGTCACGCTATCGGGGGGATAGGTCAGGTGGCACACTGGTGGTGCCACTAACTGGTCGGTGCTAGGATGCATGGCACAAGGCCAAGGCAGCGTCCGGTCGAGATCGGTTTGGAGTCACGCCAGAGCAGCGAGCTGTTCGGATAGCAGGTCAGGGAAGGGGATCTGGATTTTTGACGAGGTTGGTGCACCATGAATGATGGGAGGTGGTTCAAGACGGAGCACCGAAGGCGCTACTTCCCATGCATGTAAGCTGCAAGGGTGAAGTTGACACTGTAGTGGGCACCCATGCACAGCAAGACCGGGAGGTAGTGTCGGGCGGAAGCCTTGAGAGGGGCGTGGCAGATACAGAGGGGACCGCATGGAGGTAGGCGGCTCGTGTCTGCTGGACATCGCAAGGTGATACATGCTGAGGCATGCAGGGCAGGAGTGGGACAGCTGGGCTTCATGAGGTGGAACATAGGGTGCACCGGCGCAAGGAGGTGTGACAGGTGCTGCTCGCGCCAGCCGGGACCTGGGCTCACCCGCGGGAGGAGGAAACAGTTCTTCTTATACCATCATTTGCTGGGGTCTTGTGATCAAACATAATCGGCATCACCAGCATGGACTTTGCATCTCTAGTGTAGTTCAATGTGACGCATGACTTGAAGAGGAGGTTGTTGGTGCCGACTTGTACCTTGCTATAGAAGCTCTGAGGGTGTCTGCTCAGACAACATTGTTTTCCTTTTTTTTGTTAATCCACTTCTCAGCCCCAATTTTTCCCCTATTTTTTTCATTAAGACTTCTTTTGAATTCTTTCTTTTCCCCATTTTTTTGACGTCTTCTTCCACTCTTCCATTTTTTAGGTCAAGTCCACCTCCAACTTTATAAAGGTGACTTAATAGACTTTGGATTTAATAATAATAAATTTATTATAATAAAATAATAATTTATTAATATTGTATTAGGAAAATAATAAAATAAATAATATTACAATAATAAAAATTATTGTGCAAATCATAAAATAAAATTATAATTTGTACATAATTATATTTTTCATGGATGAACTAAATCAGTTCAAAAAAAACGTGATTAGTTCATTGGGATGGAAAAATAAATACCCAATATCAAATAACATATTCGATCCAATCCTAAAAATTAATTTCACCATGACTCAATCATTCGACATAGGATCGATGTGCGGTTTTATCCATTGGGACCATCTTTAAACCCTCTACATAATGTTAATGAAAATTTAATTTTCTAGGCTCCGAAAATTTACACGATCCCTCTGATACCATTTTAGGTTCCGGGTTCCGTAGCGGAAGCAGGTGGGCCAAGGATTTTAAAATTTTTCATTGGAAGGATAATGAATCTTGTCATCTCCATAGATCCAAGCCCCAAAGAGGTCTGACGATCTCATGTAAATTATTAAGAGCACAAAACTAAACGAAAACGTACCTGTTGCTAATCTGAATCCATTGTTGACTGCAACTAGTCGATGGTGAACATCGCTTGAATGATCCAATGCAGGATCCCTCTGGATCATCCACATGCGCTCCAAAAATCCGCTAGAATGTCGATTGTCGAATTCCGGGTGCTAGAACAGTGTTCCGAAAAGCTTTTGACGTCCCGATGATCATTGCATCGAGATATCTTTGATTCTTGAGGAAGAACATGATCTTAAATCTTGGATCATTAGCTTCACTATCTAGGAAGTAGGAGGAGAGAAAGGATCTAAATTTTCATTCTATGCAATACTTAATGAATAGTGAATTGCACACAATAAAAGAGAGCCTCATCTTATATTTATAGTGATGTTGATAAATACTCCGTAGGGTTCCCCTGTCCCTGTTTATTTCAACGTCCACTAAATAAATAATTTTTACGAACAATACTACGCCAATACAATTTTTTATTTTATGACATACATCTAATATATATATATATATATATATATATATATTTAATATTACATTATAAAACCAAGTCATTTAACTCGACTCTCTATCACGCTTAATATTAAATGAACCTTGAATATTAAATAATATTCGTTTGATTAATATTTTTTTGTATTTACTAAACTTGTAAATATATTAAATAAATTCAATCCCAATTATTCATAAAATGAATAAAAAAATGAATATATTTAATTCATCGGTGATCGATATCTTGTACAATTCTCAGACCCCCTGGGGGGACCACTATGTTTATATGCGTATTCAACTAAATAAGGAGGATTCTTGAATACACTATTGTGTGTGACCCTCTTGGCCCTTATCTCAATAGAAGTGAATAAAATCCACAGACCAAGAGTGGAGTCTAGAAACTCATCATGGACCATAAAGAGATAAGGATATTCATAGCAATTAATACCATCCTATGAACACTGACTGTGTACTATAATCTTTTTTTCATTAAATATCTCATAAAGCAGGATGCATTCTTGTGTCATCGTCCTTATCTTGCTTTATTAATTATTGATATATCTGGATGGATTTGCCTTTATACTACTTTGGATGATGACTTATGATGGTGGAACCATCCTGATCAACCTGGCCTAAGATATACAACTTCCTTAACTTGGAAGCAACAAATCCTTTCTTAACCATTCAGCCAATGTCATACCACCAATGACAGACCCAACCCAAACTACATCGCCAAAACATCACTGCCATGATTTTTGTCTTCCATAAAAGTATGTAATCAAATTTTATACATTATTAATGGTCTCAAGTCAGGAGACCAATACACATGTCCGTAGATAATATTATCCAATGACACCCAAAATATGTGGTGGTCCTATTAGCGGGTCTGTACTCATGATCTCACTACTAGAGATCACTATGTAAAAAACATAATAAGAAGAAGTCTTAATGCTTCTGAGCCACCAGAACCTGATAGTCAGACATCTACTGTATCCAGTCAATAATATGTATCTAGACTATATAAAATATATTTATGATAAATGTCATTGTATCTCGAGGTTCTCATTATAGCCGGGGATCTCCTATAACCTCACGACAAAACAATTAACCTTTGGACATTACCATTTATTATAATGGATGTAGAAAAGTTTTCACTATAGTGGTAAGATAACATCATGCATAGATAACTATACACATGATATGGTAATAAAAAAATACTGCATAGTTGGGTCTAGGGCACCCACTATTTCAACACGTGGCTTGTTTGAGAGGGGAGAAGACCCTGCCCAGCTACCAGTTCGTGCCCAAATAGAGGGTCGGGCTAGTCCAGCGGCCCGATGAGCCACACCCCATCCGGTGGGCTGGGATAGTCCTGTGACCCTGCTGGACGAGCTCGTGACACAGTGACCAGGGTTGGGCCCAGCTGGACTGGGCACCCTCCCTGCCATTTTGGTTTGGTCCCAGCGGGATGGTCAGGTCGGGTCGGCCTGGACGCAAACCCATTTTAACCCAATTTCTTTTAAAGGTTTATATCTTCTAAAGCAAGACATCATTTGAAAAACCATCTACGACATTATAATCCTTATGAAAAGGTTGTAAATTTGAGTAACAACACTTGGGTTTTGAATAATGTTGGAGTATGTCCTGGTTGGATCAAACCCAAATCCAACTGGGCCCTCAGTACTAAAATGCCTATAACTTATAGATCAGGTGTCTGATTGATGCGTCGTCTATTGCGTTGTAACCCTTATGAAATGGTCATCCTTTGGTTACTTATTTGTGGGAATTTATAGTGGTTAAGGTTTGACCGATGGTTTGAGGATTAGATCCAGTGGCTGGGTTTGACTTGATGAAGCACCTAATGATCCTGTGTGGGTTATCAGTTATCAATCCTCTATGATTCAATACTTATATTACCTCTATGGTTTAGTAGATAGAGACCCTCTATGGTTTAGCACCTAGATACCCACTGTGGGTCATCACTTATCTATCCTATATTGGTTAGTACTTATCGATCCTCTGTGGGTCTACACCTTGCGATCCTCTGTGGGTCAGCATCTAGGGATCCTTTGTGAGTTAGCATCAAACGTCCTTATGCGGTCTAGAATCAAAAGTCTCTTGAAGGAATAAGATTATCATGCTTTACAACTAGTAATATTTATTCATGTTATTTATGTTGTATATCTAGGGTGAGTTATCTTTTACATTGTTCTTTGTGATTGAGATCATGCTTTGTGGGTTTTCCTTTAGAGAATTATAGGTGACCTTTAGGGGTCTTAAGGTCCCTACCGAGTATTTTTATACTCACCCCTGCTTGGGAACCACCCGCACCACGTTATGTCTTGTGGAGACGACGTTAAAATTTGACTGTGATTAGGGAGCCAAGACAAGATGGTATACGGAGGTGACCGGTTGATGTAGAGAGCTAAAATGACGAGGTATACCTAGCCTTTAGGTGGGATCCTTGGAAGACATCCTCCGGAGCAATTTTTTTTACTATACTCTCTTTCCAATTTGGTTTGTATACTGGTCTATTTTACGTTCGTTTTTCACTTTTACTATCACCATTTCAATATTGTGGTTTACATTTGTCATGTACCTAGTTTGTGTGTGTATAGTTTTAAAGGCAATGTGTTCTATTTTTGGGATATTCCTTTTTGGTGATAGTCACAAACCCCCAACCCATGGAAGGTGGGCTTGGGGAAGTCAAGGAATGGGCCCTGGGGAATGATTCGTCATAATATCAATTCCTATAACAGAATTTAATGGATTAAATCGTCTCATGTATAAGAAGTTGATAAAAATCACCAACAAAACTAAGAGAGAGTTTAATAATAAATATATTAATAATGGAAATTGTGATACGAATAGGTTATCTAGGAACCACGTTGAGAGATTATTAGAGAATACGAAGAATAATATGGGTAAATTTCCATCATAAAATATTTTTAAG
Source organism: Viscum album (assembly GCA_963277665.1). Lineage (NCBI taxonomy): Eukaryota > Viridiplantae > Streptophyta > Magnoliopsida > Santalales > Viscaceae > Viscum > Viscum album. The sequence goes on along the minus strand of OY728146.1, from coordinate 785,703,289 downwards.
AACAAATAAAATGGATCCTCATGGATGAGTATGAGAGACAATTTTATGTGTGGAGAGAAAGTAAATAAATATCATGGGTAAAAAATGTAGAAAATTCTATTATATTATTATGCTTCAATTTCTAGGTGATAGGATGCTATTCTAATAATTTATCTATGAATAAATGGAATATACCTACATAAGTATAATGGAGTAGGATTGGAAATATAGAATTGTTTCTATAGATGTCAATGGCCTAAACGGTGTTTTAGAATGTACTTTGATAATAAAATCAATGTTATCTAATACAATATTTAGTTCTGGATGAACATAATAATTTTTTACCACTATGTTTTTTGATTAAATTTTAATTATCCTCTAATGAATTGAAGAATAATTTATTGATTAAAAACTATAATGGATATCATAAATATATAAACACATATTAAATTTTTCAGATTATAATTCATAGAATACATCTAGTTGAAACCCTAATTATTGTAAAAATTCATAACGGTGGTATTATTATTTGGATTGATTGGTTATAAAATAAAAATAAATTAAATACCTCCCTTGAGAATTATATATTTTCTATGAGGTGGGCGTAAAAAAATTTGCTTTCATAGATTGAATTAATTTCATTTTTTAGTTTTGAAAAAATAATAAGTGGCTCATAATAAGAAAAATAATAAATTAGAAATTTCAAATATATTATTTTATAAAGGGAATGATAACCAAATAAATAAATATGCATTGATTTTTAGGATTTTATTTCGGTATTTCAAGATGAATTACCAATTTAACTATAACACTCATGTCTACACACCTTGATCTAGAGGGAAAAAATAATATGTATAATTATGTATTTAATTCCAAAAAACTCCAATTATGATTGTACATAATAATAACATCAAAATACAATATAGAGTCACTTATATACCAAATACCATCTTTGTTTTGAGTTTTGTAATATTTTATGAAACCTATTTCCATAACAAAAACCATATTATTATAGTAAAATGATAATTTCATCCATTTTAGTTGTATTTTGTAATTACATGACATGTAATAATAATGTCCCATAAAATTCTACATCAATAATACCCTTTTTGAAATATCATACAAAAAATAAATTTTTATGACATGGGGAGATTGAAACATCAAAAGGGTGATTTCAAACTCTTAGTATGGGTAAATATAGTCACCAACAAAATACCATAAGTGAGCATAAGATGGTCAAAAGGGTATAAGAACATAATAATGGTTCATAATCATGACATACAAAAATTAAAACCCATCAATACCAATATCAGTGAAATTAATCATAAAATTATATAAGATTAAAATTATATAATAGTCATAAACCATGTGAAACAAATATTGTCTAAATTAACCATTAATGATCACAACTAATATAGATAAACTATATTTATATCTTGGGAAATCATAAATACATCATGGAATCACCTAGTAAATGTAATTCAAATAATATATTATTAGTAACTTCTATCCAATTCACTATGTTGTCTCCTAAGATTTTACATTATTAATTAAACGATTTATTCTCTTTGGATTAACATCCATCAAGTTAACATTATATCATTACATAATTAATTGGAGTGTCATATTAGTATCTCCTATCATCATGAGATGTATTAGTCCCACCCATCATAATTAAATATATTAGGATCACTGATCATCAAAAACAATTTCATGAACCATAACATTAAAAAAATACATTGATCTTTCATTTCATTAGAAAAATCATTTAAATAGGCAACATTACCTTCATAATTTGGTTAACATATAGAAAAGGATCCATTAATATATTATTTAACACATCATAATAATAAATCCAACAAAATTTTGTTTAATGTGTTTCTAGAGAATGTCCCTAGGGAAGAATTTGAATAATTAAGGATATTGAAACAGATTATAGCTCATATAAAAAGTTATTTTTAATATTTGTTTGAATTCATGGAAAATAAATTTTTATTTCAGTATCATTAAAATCTAAATAATTAAGAGAATATTTTTAATAGGATTATATTTGAATATATCTAATGGAAAATTTAATTTAATAACGAATTAAATGAATGAGATAGATAGTGGGAAATTTATTTTGGTGGTAAGAATTAGGAAAATGATTCCTATCATACTTATTTTGTAAAAATTATTAATAAGGAATTATAAAAACATGATAAAAATCACTTTAAAATATTTTAAATTAAAGTATACTATTATTAAAATTTACATTAAATAATATTTTTTTCATAGAAAGTATAATTCGTTAAAATATTTTAATAAAAATGGACATGGAAAAAAATATACCATCTAAAGAGGAATCATCATTTTCTTTAAGAAAACAAACATTTTACATAAAAATAAAAGATAATAATAATTAAAAAAATGGGAAACCTATACATAACATAGGGTGAAGAAACTTTTTGGCGTATAGAGTGTTTATATCAAATAACTCCTAAAAGAGAGATTAAATACTAAATGACCCTATATAAAAATGATATTGAAACAATAAAAATAATCAATTTGGTATCCATGGAATTGTAACCCCCATGAAAGAAATAATTAAAATGAAATAATAAATAAAATTTATATAAAAAACTTTATGGTGTAAAATATCAATGGAGATTTATATGCACCATTTTAAATCAACTAGGCATATAAGATAATTCTTGTCTCAATGAAATAATATTTCAACAAAGAATAATTACACTGATCGTAAAATTTCTAGTTGTATTAAATAAATCAAGTGATTATTTTTAAAGAATATAAATATTAAAAAAATAAAAAATAGACAAATAAATATTCATTTCATACATAATAATTTCATGAAATTATAAATAAATAGTTTATATAATGTAATGAAAGAATCCTAATTAAAATAACCCTTACTTCTAGTTTCAAATTTTCATGCAAATTATTTATCATCCTGAATAATAAACAAACATATATTATTTTCATGGTTAATAAACTTTTTAACAATTATTCCATTATAATTAATCGTTTTATTTCATTTATTTCCAATTATTATACAGTTACTATGTCAATTATGTTTATATGTGTTTCTTTGATGGTGTTCGGTTAACCATCAAAGTATAACATTGGTAGGTTGAACATAGTAAAAGGGGTAGTGGATCCATCACATCAAAAATATTATTAATAAAATAATTAAACATTTATATATTAAATAAAATTATAGATCCATTTACTTATGATGGAAAATAACAATAATCACATGTATTCTTGGTTATAGGAGTCCATAAATATAAATGAGCGACATTATCATTTTTGAATAGATAGATAAATAAAAATAAATTCCTTATAAAACCATTTAATAATAGTACTTTTTTCAGGGATATTATATATATATATATATATATATATATGTATGTATATATATATATATATTTCAGCTAGGATTTCAACCATCCATATGAGGTGTTGATGAAAAATTAAACACATGAATTAATGGAACTAAGAGTTCACATGTACAAAGTGATAATCATTTAATTTAAGAGAAGATGGAAATGGTGATTTACCAGATTTTTTCCAAAAAATAATTATGTTTCAGTATATATAAGATAATTTAGTAATTATATTTCAATTTTTATGTGTAATTTAAAGGATTATAAATAATAAATAAACATGAAAACACTCAGTTAAGTGTTATAACACATATTTCAGAGTCCTCTTTTTACATACACATTATGCCTTACAGATCTTCATTTTAGGGATAGAAGAACCTATATGAGATGAGGAAAAATTTTAGTTAGGGATATAGGTAGATATTGGTATAAGTAAATGGCTCAAGATCTATGAGGACAAGAAGAGACAATGTGCCTTATTTATAAGTGAAGTGGGACACAACATTATAAATACATTAAATAATAATATATAATATTTGTATAAGTCATGTGAAATGAATCCAATGTTCCTTATATTCAAATATAAATATGGTAAGGTGGTAATTAATTGATAAAATAAGATTTAAATATATATACCTAGAATTTTGAACTCCATGTCTTTTTAAACCATATTTTACCCTTTTAACCTTAATTGCGTTAATATTTATTCGATAATTATGGTTTATGAATATAATTTAATAAATTCTTAGTTAGACATAAATAAACCATAAATTATTATATGTAAATTTTCCCTTCTACCTGAGTTATGATACTATTTTTGTCAATATATAATGCATTAAAAATATTTTTTAAACGTTAAATATAATTTAATGTCATTTTCATCACTATTTATATATCATGAAAATAAATCCATAATGATAAAAACTGAAATTTAAATATAAGTACATTAATGATCACTAATAAATTATATTTATCCATGTAATTTACAGAACTCCATAATTCAGAAAAACAATAGTACTTTTAATGTCCATAAAATTAAATCACATCATTTTTTTCTTCCACAATCACTATGTAAAAATTACACAAGTGTTCTTATTAATTTTAACATAAATAAAAAATAAATAATAACATACTATAATAAAATTAATTTATTCATATTGAAAATAAAAATTTATAATAATTCATAACTTCTTTTAATCTCTATGAAGACATATTATATATATTTAAGTAAATAGTTGAATGTTTTGTAATTATCCTTGACATAAAATAATATAGTGGTTTTAATCAAAAGATTATGACACTAAAATTCCATATTTTAGAATATCGGATGATTAAATCCAAAATAAAATCATATAATGAAATTGAGGATTGTTTTGGGTTAATTTGTAGACATTATTCAATAAATTTTACCAAGTTTAACACATTTTACCTTTTAGAGTAGTGATAAGCATTTGTCACAGATTTCATTCATTATGGCTATAAATAAAATTAAATTTATTAAATAATTTGAAAATTATTATTCCAAATATTTAATCCATTTTCTAAGATTTAATTTATTGAATTGTTAAACAAATTCATATAATTGTGTGGAACTCAATGAAAAATAGTTATTAGAAAAATATCTCTTAAAAATTTAAATGATTTTATAAAAAAATGCTGAATATTTATTAGTTTAATTTAATTATTTATAATTTATTAGTAAAATAAGATTATTTTTATATAAAATTTAATCCCAATATAGTGGGTATTTATAAATACATAAAATTAAATTATAGCTTTTATAAAAATTGGTATTTTTTACTATGCATACAAAATCAACCCCTTGAGGAAAATACCAAAAAATTGACCTATGTAGTATTTCATATGTTGATATCAAATAGAAAAACCATCTTCTAAACAAAAATTTATATAATTTAATACAATTAATTGCAATACTAGCACATAATTTGTAAGAAAAATAATTTTGGGGGGAAAAGTAATTTAAAAGTATAAAATTACATTATTATTACATTTATAACGACTACAATTAAATGAATATTAATTTGATTTTATTCAATATATAATCTATAAATTTCATAAAAATTATTCATCAGTAGTGATTAAAAAAATATATATGATAAAAATTAGTGAACTATAAGAAAAATATAACTTCAACCATCAGATTATGTTGTCTTATTTTATAACCAACTAATAATCAATGTTTTAATTAATAATAATTTAATTAAATAATAAAATTATATATATTTCTTAATCATGATCCTTCCATTTATATTCATAAATTCATCAACTAGGTTAAATATTTTATATTTAAAAAATATATTAATAACATATTATGGTTTAATTATGTTTATTGTTGAATGTGGTATATGATATCAAACTTAATATTCATGTAAAAGAGTGTAGACTAAAATTTTAGGGTGTTATACTCTTCCATGAATAAATAAATTTCTTCTTAGTAGTTTTATCTAATAATTAGTTTTTTTTAAAAAAATCATCAAAATGATTTAAATATAAAGGTATATAATTATAATGTAATAAATTTTAAGCATATTTGATAAAATATCTTTTTTTAATAAAATTAATTTCCAAAATTAAATAAAATATTTTATCATTTAGTAAATATTTATTAAAATATAATTTTACAATGATGAGGGTAAATTTATATAAATAGTTTCTTAATATTTACCTTCATAGATGAGCAATATTTTCCATCAAATTTCTCTAGAGATTTAAATTCCACTTCCTTGAGTTGAAGAATTATTTTTCCAACAGGATAATGAATATGTTAAAATATACTTACATGATTTCATTTCATACCAGAAGTATAAATTTTATAATTTGATGGTGTTTCAAGATGTGTTCGACCAATAATTAATTTTACATTATAAATTATAAATACGAATGATGAAATTTTAATTCCTAAAGAACTAAAAGTATATTTAATAATCTTATAAGACCAAAAAAGGAATATATATCCATTATTCTATTTCTATGAATTAGTCAAAAAATGTTTAGAGAAAGATAATATGATATAAAAAATGAATAAATACAACATTAATCACTAAATCCTCAAAAAAGGCACATAAATCAACATTTTACATTCCATAAATAACTAAACCTAATGAATTAAAAGATATTCCTGGCCGAATTTGAATCCCAAAAATCAGAAATATATGATCACATCTTTGTCTAAGATTACATTAAAAAAAATCTATAGAAACATTCAATAACGCATAATTTTACATAGCATACATTTGTATGGTTTAATATTAAAATCACAATAATATTATATAATTTTCAATTAAATACCTTAATAACCATAAAATCAAATATTATTCCCAAATATAATGCAATGTTTTTCCATTAAATATATTCTAACCTTACACAAAAATATTTTCATTTAAACCAATAATTTATTCTCCCCAACATATTGAGATTCTTAAAAACTAAAGATAATCACATTGTCACCCAAAACAATTTCAATCGCATGGTTGTCTAAATTATAAATCATATGTTCCAAAAATTTAATAACCATGTATCCTAATTATCCATAATTACGATAACATTAATGACCATCAAAACTATAAAGGAAATAAATACATGAAAAATATAGGATCATCCTTACTAAAATTTCCAATTCAATTAAAAAATTATTAAACAATATGGTTATATATAGATAAAAAATTATTAAATCTCAATAAATATCTATAAAATTAACATTATTCGTCATAAAATAATATAACATATAACCATAAATGGTTATCTATTCGTATAAAAATATGACTAAATTTTAAATTTTTAACCCATTATTGTATCTAAATGTATTAAATTATCCTAAAATGTTGACATATTAACCTTTAATGTTATCTATACATTTACACTAGTTCTGACTTAAAACCTCACACTAGTACACTTGGATAGAATGATACAAAATTTAAAAAATATTATAAAAAAACAAGGGAGACTCAATATTAAGTACCAATAATTAAAATATAAAAATGAGATATTGGGTCAATTTCATACCCATGACATTATACAATTATAGTTTTAGATATATTGTAAAAATAGTTTAGTGTTTGATTATAAGAAAACACAATTTATACCTATCATAACATGGATCATATAAAATGATTCCTAGAATAATTCAAAACCATATGAGTAAACAATCATCAAACATGTGAAATAATTATTTTTCAAATGATCAACTAAAACTCATAGCTTGTATAGTGAAATTGTTTTGGTATCTTAGGACATCTTAGATTTAATATCAAATCACCAAATCCTGATAATTTTAATATTCTCATTAGAGTATCTTCTATATATTTAACTATATATTCTCTTATTAGATACTTATTTTCCATATAATATGTAAAATAATAAGTTTAAATGTGACAACCAGGTCCCGGTTACAGTACAAACACCCCGCCTTAACATGGTCGTCGGGTTCTGGCCTACCAGGTACGTCAGTTGCCCCGCAGACATGTGGGGCCCACACCAGGGTCCACCCACGTGCCTAAACAGGTCATCTGACTAATGATAGTCCCCACATGCCAACACATGTCCTTTCCAGTGTGCTTTTTCCTCACTCACACACAGCCTGAGAAACTTCCTAGGAGGTCACCCATCCTGATCACTACTCTAGTGTGCTTTTTCCTCGCTCACGCACACTGTGAGAAACTTCCTAGGAGGTCACCCATCCTGATCAACCCACGTTTCGGAATGGGTCATCTGACTAATGATAGTCCCCACAGGCCAACAAATGTCCTTTCCAGTGTGCTTTGTCCTCACTCACATTACAGTGTGCTTTGTCCTCACTCACACACACCCTGAGAAACTTCCTAGGAGGTCACCCATCCTGATCACTACTCCAGGCCAAGCACGCTTAACTGTGGAGTTCTTCTAATCATGTAGGCTCCCGAAAAGGAAGGTTCACCTTGTTGGCATGAGTCTTATCATTTAGTCCTTCAACCCTTTATCATTAGGGAATGTTACGATCACCCCCCCCCCCCCTTAGAGCACAATGTCCTCGTTATGGGCCCTACATCACCACCTAGGCAGTGCACCACACACATAATGCTGGGTTTCTCCTCTGATACCAAATGTGACAACTGGGTCCCGGTTACAGCACATACATCCCTCCTTAACATGGCTACCGGTTTCTGGCCTACCAGGTACCCTAGTTGCCCCACAGACACGTGGGGCCCACCCAAGGGTCCACCCACGTGCCTGAATCGGTAATCTGACTCATGATAGTCCCCACAGGCCAACACATGTCCTTTCCAGTGTTCTTTTTCCTCACTCACGATAGTCCCCACAGGCCAACACATGTCCTTTACAGTGTGCTTTTTCCTCACTCACACACACCATGAGAAACTTCACAGGAGGTCACCCATCCTGATCACTACTCTAGGCCAAGCACGCTTAACTGTGGAGTTCTAATCAAGTAGGCTCTAGAAATGGAAGGTGCACCTTGTTGACATGAGTCTTATCATTTAGAAATTTAACCCTTTATAATTTGGGGATGTTATAGTAAAATCCTACTGCTTCTCTCTAACACATTAATAAAATACATTGGAGAGCTATATCAAGCTCACCTATCATTATAAGAAATATTAGGATCACACATCATCGTAAGCTCCATCAGAATGACCCATTATCATGAGGTATATATGAACCACACATAATATTGTATTATTTAATTTTACCCATTATTATAAATAATTTTAATGATCCATAACATGAATAATGTATACTGTGCTATTATTTCATCATAGAACTCGTTGAAATAACCAACATTCCCTTCAAAACATGGTTAACTAAAAGAAATGGATTCTTTAAAATTATCATTAAAACATATTAAAAATACATATGGAGAGTTATGTGGATGGAATAATTAGTTTTTATTTGATAAAAATCATTATAAACATTATGAATGTTGAAATATATAGAAAAAAATTTTAGCAGAACTTTTGAACATTTCATTGAATACATTGAATGTATCCATTTTTTTCTCTATCATTAAACAGAAAACAAATTGAGAATTTTTATAAAAGGATTATAATTTAATATAAAAATAGATACATTTAGAGTAATATAAATATCATATAATTATTATGATAGTGGAAAAATCCATTCTTATGTGTAAATGTGGAAAAAATGGATGCCTTAATATATATTTTTTAAAAAACTATGAAATAACCTGTTTAGGAAAACTTTGTAACATTTTATTTTTTTAAAAAAATTAGAATAATGTAAATATAATTTCATATGAAACTAAATATTTATTGGATCAGATAAATTTAATATATTAATTTTTTTTAATAAAATGGGAATGAATGAAAATTGTATTTGACCAATGAGAGAATAAATCCATATTTTCTTAAAAATATTTTATTGATTGTTTTAAGTAAGAAATAGTGTATAGAGAAATGAAAAACAAGAAAATAATAAAATAAAAAGATGATAAAAAAATATGGGGAATTAATAGATAATGATAAAATAATTTATCTAATGGTGATTCAGGATTAAACAATCATGATAAAAATGATATTTCATAATAAACCCTTACAACATTTGTATCTATTGAATTCCAACCCTATTTGATGAAATAAAACCAAATAAAATTTTCTATATCATGAATTTAATGATATTTATAATATAAAAAATAATTGGGAAAATTTATACACCATATAAACTCAACATAAAGAATAACATGATACTTCCCTCTATAAAAAATTATTTATATAAAGAACCCCTACAAATAACATAACATTTGATGTCAAATTTTTTCAATGAAATCATTATGTGGAAAAATAAAAATGATCTTAAATAAATTAGAAATAAAAAATAAATATTCATATGAATTCTATCACATAATTTTTTCATAATATAGTCAATAATGAAGCAAAATTACCCAAGGAATGGAAATTTATTAAAAAAACCTCTTAACTCAAACCCCAACTCATCACATATGTTCATTATCATCCTAGATAATAAAAATATAAAAATAAAATAAAATATTAAGTTCATTTTTATAGTTTATTATATTTTAAAAATATTGTTTATTTAATTTCTTACCAGGTCATGTATAGTTTCAAAATTTACTATGTCTTTATCAGACATTTTGAGGTTGTTCAGATTATAATCTCAAAATAGCATAGGTATGTTTAACTTGGTATAAGAACCCATCCTTTTCTAGAGTTAAATCATGTGTGTTTTAGGTAATTTTTGTATATTTTAATAATATTTAACACGTATTAGTGTCTTAGGGTGAAATTGGGTGAACATTTAAGGGAAACTAAAGGACAGGGGGATGTGCACTGTTTATGCACGGTTTGACAAACCGTGTGACCAAACCGTGCCAAGTGTGTACAACCGGATAGTGTGTTCCACATGGTTTGCAAAATGTTTGAAAAACAGTGTGGACAAACCATTCCAATAATTTAATCTAGGATAGAAATTTCCACACAGTTGGCACACAGTTTTCTTAACTGTATGTCTCTACTAAGGAAACCATGTTCACGTGATTTTAATTCAAAAAATCATATTTAAATCCACTTGAACCCCCAAAAATCTCATATTTTTTACCATACCTCAGGATTAATGAATTATAGGTGTTTTCAAAGCCTCTGGAAGAGATTCCAAGGTGACCAGAACACCGTTCATTGAGAATAAAAGCCCGAATTGAAGATCCACCATGCTCTCGGTAAGTGGATTTCATCCCGATTATTCTTTCATTTATTATATTATCTATTCTATGTCTTTTCTTTGAGTATCGTCAACTTTCCCATGGATCTAAACCTATAGGTTTGGATCTAGATATAGTATTTGGATCTAGATCAATATTTTCAGGATCTTGATGCCTTTGATCTTAATATTGGTTTTTGGGATTTAGACCTAGAGCATGATCAATGATGTTGTGTGACTCATGTTTTGGGGATTTATGTTAGGATAACTTCCGTCAAGAAACTGAGGTAAGTGGTCTAAATATAACTCACATTGTCATGATTTATGATATGTTCATGAGTTAGGAATTTTCTAGATTCCCTTGATAATTGAATTCCTAAATTGGAGTAATTGGGAATATGGAATTGACTTCTGATTTCCCTTGGTGGATAATTGATAATTGATAACATAACAATTGAAGGGGGTTTCCCAAATTGATATTTGTTTTGGAGATTTATTTTGGGTTGAGATATTTTCTTGTGATATTAAATTTTTGTAATAAGATAATTAATTGTAGAAAAATAATTGTGGAATTATGTTTGGTTGTGAAAGATAATAAATAGGGGGAATTAATTATGTGTCATGATGTGATCAAAGATAATTAATTTTGAGAATTATTTATGATTTATTGTGTTTTCATATGAATAATTGATTAGGAATATTCATTTATGTAATGTGAATTGTGTGGATAGATTAATCAATTGAGGAATTAATTAATGGGTTATATGCTTATTTAATTGATGAATTAACTAATGGACTTTGATGTTTTTAACTAATTGTTGGATTAGTAAATGAATAATGTGGAATATTCTTATGGTTTAATGAATAATTAAATGGATGATATATTTTGGTACTAGTCATTATGTCCTAAAGTTATTAGATGTTGGGACTTACACATGGCATTCCTCCACAATAGTAATCCATTATTGAGATTATTGGGTGTTAGGCATGACGACCTACACCGAATGAGAATTGAAGTGCTAGGAATTATGACCTACGCTCAATGAAATTTTTGGTTCTTGTCATGAAAACCTACAAAAAATGATTAATGATAATAACGAATGATGATTCTACTGAGAATTGGGTTGCTAGGCATGATGACCAACACTAATGGATTAATTATAATGAATGATGATTCAAATGGGAAACATGAATTAAATTGTCATAATATGATGAAAAATGATTAAATGAAAATGTGATAACTGTTTAAATTATGCATTGCATTTATTGATACATAAATCTACATGCATTATCTTTTGACTGGACTCATTTTAGACACTATTGGTGGTGGCCCACTGAGTTTTACCCACACCCTAATTGGACTTCTCGATCATAACCCAAGAAGATAATGTTGTGGTAGGTATGGATAAGGGTAAGGCCTTGGGATATGTTGATGTTTGGGATTGGAGCATGGGAGTGGGATCCTAACACACTTCACAACCCGTTTTGGAGTCGTTTTGTCTTTACAGTGATTTGCGTTGTAGACACATGGCACTTTCATTGTCATAGAATGTTTTACCTTTCAGTTGAGTATAGTATTTTCTGGTTTTGACTATTATATTTCTTGGTATTGTTCTATTTATTTATATTCTTTCATACTTGGTTATTTTTATGTTCATTAGTTTTTAATTTATTATGATAAAAAAGGGTATATTCCCCGAAAGAATGACTTACCATACCCTCATTTCTAGTTATCCCCCTCTGGCGTACAGAGAGACACGTTTGATTTTATGTGGCCAACCAGCTCAGGGCACTCTTCAGTGTCTCTCGTGTCCAGATGTCATAAAGTGGTATCCAATGAGTTTTCCTTTATTTCTTCATCTTTTATCTTACTATTTTGGGAAAGGTAGACAATATAACAGGAAGAGTCAAGTCTTGGAAATGAGATCATGCATTGGAGTTGTAAACCCATGAATGGGGGAAAATCTGGGAACTCAGAGTGGGATTGTTCTGATTATTGTTTGTTGTTACCGTTTAATATTATTTCACCATGGTGATTCACTTCTATTGTGATGTGATATTTGTTTTCTAAATTTTTGAATTTTTTTCTTTTCCTAAGGAGTAATGATACTTTAGACTTTATGCATCATTCTACGCACTCTAGGTTGTTGTGACATGAATTATTCTTGGCACTAATGAGAAAATGGGCTATGGGTAAGTTGTTTAACTTGAACTATTTTTCATGTTGTGATTTGGGAATAATGATGCCAAATGAGAATAAATGGGAGTCTAATGACAACCATGATTTTTCACATGACTATGATAATTTAATTAATAGTCGAATTAATTAATTTGAGATAATGTGATTAATTAATGAAATAATTAATTAATGAGAATGAATATAACATTATAAACCACAAACAAGGAGTAGGATGCTTAAGGGTAGTGATAAGGCCTTGATTTTGACCATTGGGTGAGAAAAAATAGAAAGATACATGTTGAAACTTGTTGTGTTAGTTTCTCCTCATACATAAATGTTATAAAGTTGCATTATGAGATCTGAGATGCATGTTTGGCCTTTTAGGAGTATGCCTCCATGATACTTGTTGAGGGAGAGACAAATGGGTATGTCCCAAATTGAACTTCCAGATGGGGAGATTGAGGCACCATTGGTGAAATATGAGGAATAATGGTGACAGTTCTAAGGGAAAATTAATTGTTTCATCAAATTCATTGAGAGAGACCCAGGGCGGGTTCAGAAAAACATGTTGGAGTTGACAAGGGAGTTTCAGCTGCAGCATCCTCCAACCAATATTGGGGAGGGTGTACCTGAAGGAGATGAATTATAGATTGAATATTTTGAGATGATAATTGGCCATTTGGAGACTTCATCTGAGAGGAGGATCAATTTGGCTGCTTATATACTATGGGGTTTCATGAAACTCTTGTCGGACATTCATGTATGATCTAGACAGACATACGAGATGTTATGGAAGGAATTTCTGGACATGTTCATGGAACAGTTATATCCGGAAACATTGAGACAATGGAAGTCTTCCAGGTTAACTAATTTGACACAATGAATCATTTCCATGATGGAATATTCTGGACATTTCATATATTTACAGTATTTTTCTCTAGATTTGGCTACAGATGAGGCTTTTCGGAAAAACTATTTCTCGACTGACTTAAGTGTGAAGTTAAGTCCAAAGTAAATATCTTTAGTCTGGTGATATTCTCAAAACTAGTTATCCAGGCTCTCATTTCAGATGGGAACTTGATGGATGCTTTTAGTACTGAACATGTGGCTAGACAATCAGGAAGTGAGGATTTAGAGAGCATGAAGCACTAATATGGAAATCTTAGTCAAGATTGTGTAAGGAAAGGTGGACAGTTGGGAGGGAAAGTTACACCGGATCATTGTCATGTGACTTTCCACCAGTGAGGTAAGTAGGTACATTATCATACACATTGTCCTCGACCCCCATTGGAGTGTCGATCTTGTGGAATGATGGGACATCTATAGAGGTTATGAAGGAAGAATGGGAAGGATGGTGCTAAGGGAGAAGTTGATCAGAGTCATAGTGTGAGAAGGAGGTCTTCTGCACCATATTGTTCTGGAAGCTAGAGTTCTATTTCCAGATGTAGTAGAGAAAGTGGGCACGGTGCATCAAAGAACGAGTGCCCGTATCAGTAGAGTGGTGATACTTAGGGGAGTCAGATGACACCACATGGAAGAGGGGAAGGACAAATACATGCAGTGTATCCAACACTTGTGGAGAGAGGGGCTGGACCTTTTGTAGTGAGATGTAATATTCTAGTTTATTATACTTTATCTATTGCCTCATTTGATAATGGTTCCTCTCATTCATTCATATCTACAAATATTGTTAATGGATTGAGAGATAGAGTCCATATGTGTGTTGATAAATATCAATACACCATTGGGAACATGAACCAGGGTTATCTGTTTATGAATGGGATGTTCTCTAGAGATCGAAGAGTATAAAATTTGTTGAGATATCAATATCCTTAATATAATGGGCTTCAATCTGATTATGGGTATGGACTGGCTAGTCAAATACCGATGCCACATAGATTTTTATCACCGATGACTTATTTAATAATCTCATGAGGGTGACCAATATTCCGTTCATGGAGAATGGAATATTCATACAGGCCGAGCTTGGACAGTAATTAGCAACTGGGAGAGCTCACAAATCATGTTTCTAGTCTTTAACTAGATTATGAGGGTGGTGGACAAGACATCCTTACACTATTAGTAGAACTATTTTAGGATGTATTTCCAGAATATTTTTTTGGGTTTCCACTTATGAGAGATGTGAAATTCAATATTGAGATCAAGTTGTGGGTTGTTCTAGTATCTATTCCACCTTACAGAATGGCACCAACTGATATTAAAGATCCCAAAACATAGTTTTAAGAATTGTAGGATAAAGGATTTATCTATCCAAGTACATCGCCTTGGGGATCACCTATTTTGTTTGCAATGAAGGATGATAGAAGTTTACACATGTTTGTCGATTATCGGAAGTTGAATAAAATAACTACGGAGAACCGATATCCTCTTCTGCGTATCGATGATCTGTTTGATCAGCTGAAGGGGGATAGTGTGTTCTCATTGATCGATCTATGATCAGGGTATCATCTGGTGAGATTTTGGACTTCTGATATATCAAGAAATAATTTCATGAGAAGGTATGACCATTATGAGTTTATCGTAATGTGATTTGGGTTGACTAATACTCCAGTAGTGTTTATGGCCTTGATGAACAAGATATTTCATTAATACTTAGATCAATTTGTGGTGGTGTTTGTGGACGACATATTAGTGAACTCTAAGACTCGTGACGATAATGACCAGCATATTGACATCATCCTGAGTACACTGAGATAACATCAGATATATACCATGCTATCAAAATGTCAGTTTTGGATTGACATGATACACGTTTTGGTGATCATCATCTTAGAAGAAGGTGTGTCAATGGACCCAAAAAAAATTGCAGGCTGTGATTTCTTGGGAGCATCCCAAGAATGTTTTTGATATTTGAAGATTTTTGGGATAAGATGGTTATTTTAGGAATTTTATCTAGGACTTTTCACGAATAGAAGCACCACTACCTTGTTTGGAAAACAAAGGGATAATGTTTGTTTGGACATAAGCATGCAATAATAATTACTAGGTGTTGAATAAGCACTTGAATTAAACACCAATTTTGGTTTTACCTAAGTTAGGTGAAGAGTAAACAGTTTACTGTGACACTTCTAGAGTCAAACTCGAAGATGTGCTGATTCAAGGGGATAGATTTGTCACTTATGGGTCTCAGCAGTTGACTCCACATGAATGAAATTACCCTATGAAGGACCACAAGTTGGTAATAGTGGTTCATGATCTTATGTGTTGGTGACATAATCTTTTGGGTGGGAAGTTTGCAATTTTTACCAATGAAAAAATCTTGATGTATATATTTTCACAACACGACTTCAATCATCAAAAATGAAGATGGGTAGAGTATATGCAGTCCTTTTGATTTTGAACTGGCATATACACCGGAGCGGGTAATAGTGTGGCTAATTCCTTGATTAGGAAAACACATAATCAATTGGAACATGAGTCGAGTGTAGAGTGGATGATGATGACTCTGTTGGAAGAAGTAAAAGTGGTTGTTCAGGAGAGTTAGGAGAAGATGACACTAGTTTCTGTAGTAGTGGAGTCTACACACTTGAGACAGATCAGTGACGGGCAATACAAGGATCTGAAGTGTTTAGCCTTGAGGGGAATCCTTCAAGGTGTGGAGACACGTTCATAATAAAAATTAGATGAGGATGAGATCATCTATGTGAAAAATCAGGATTTTGTGCCTACAGGTATGCGAGAGGAACTCAAGAGATAATTTCATGCTTCAATGTGGGAGGTACATCTTGGGGTGAAAAAAATTCATAGTGATCTTCAAGAATATTTTTGGTGGCTAGGAATGGAAAATGAGATAATAGGTTTCGTAACAAGATGTTTTAACTATATGAAGGAGAAAAGAGAGAACCAATGACCTAAAGGCCTATTGTAGCCATTACCTATTCAAGAATGGAAGTGGGATGACATGACTATAGATTTTTTGGTAGGAATTCCAAAGACCATTAAGAAGAATGATGCAATTTAGTTCGTTATGGATTGACTAAAGGAGGTAGAACACTTCTTGCCTATCAAGGAAATATTCATAGTAAAATGGTTGGGAGAAATGTACACAAAAAAGATAGTAAAATTATATAGGGTTCCAGGGACTATAGTTTCATATTGTGATTCGCGATTTACTTCACGCTTCTGGAAGGGATTACAGAAGGTGCTTTGTAGAAAAAATCTTTTATGTACAACCTTCCACCCATAGATAGATGGGAAGTCGGAGCGTACCATATATGTGTTAGAGGATATGTTGTGAGAATGCGTTCATGACTTTGGTGGTTCTTGGGAGAAGAGCGTGGCTTTAGTGGATTTCCCCTATAACAATAGATATCATGAAGCTATACAGATTGAACCGTATGAGGCACTTTATGGTAGACCATATAGATCACCTCTATGTTGGTTATATGTGGGTGATTCAGAGTTATTAGAATTGAGTATTATACCAAAGACATTTGAGCGGGTTCTGTGGATTCGAAAGCGTATGGTCACAAATCAGAATAGGAAGAAGTCGCATGTGGATAGAAAGAGATAACCCCTAGAGTTTACAGAGGGTGATCATGTATTCATTCGGGATTCTCCTAGATTGGGTCACTATAGGATATGGAGGTAGGTCATGTTAGCACCCAGGTTTGTGGGACACTTTGAGGTGCTATAGATAATTGGGACACTGGCTTACCTATTAGAACATATATAGAAATTCGGTGCTATGCATGATGTTTTCCATGTTCCAAAACTACATTCGTATCACCCTAGCCCTTCCAATGCGGTTTATGTTGAAGTGGATGACCTCGAGACTGATGCGTCCTTTGAGGAGCATCTTGTAAGTATGTCGTGTCTTAGTGAGAAATTTTTATAGGGAAAGTCTTTGTCGTTAGTTCATGTGTTATCGAAACATGGAAATGTTGAAAAGGAAACATAGGAATGGGAAGCAGACATGAGGGCTCAATGGACAAATATTTTGGATCAGAACCATAGAGATGTTCAAGAGTGCAGCTCAAGGATGAGTTTTTATTAAGTGGGGAGATTGTAAGATACCTTCCTTTTTTGGAGTAAACTCAGGTGAATTTTCATGTACTTTTTGTATCTTTTAAGTATCTTTTACTCAGAGTAGTGTCTTGGGGTGAATTTGGGTGAACCATTAAGGAAAATTAAATGATAATGGGTTCTTCATGGTTTTCTCACATTTTGATGAACCGTGTGACCAAACCGTTCCAAGCATGAAGAACATGATAGAGGGGTCCACACGATTTGCACACAGTTTGACCAATAAGGCAGCCAAACCATGCCAACCATGCAAAACTGGTCCGTGATGTCCACACAGTTGGTGCATGGTTTGTCTCACTGTGCACCTCTACCTAGGAAACCGTACACAAAGTATTTCAATTCCTAAAACCCTTTTTGAGACCACCTAATCCCACAATACTTCCATATTTTCGACCTTGGATCGGGATGGAAAAATTATAGGGGTCTCCAAAGCCACATGGAGAGATTCCAAGGTGATCTGAACATCGTTCTTCGAGATTGAATTCCTGGATTGATGATCTGATCTCCTCCCGATAAGTACATTTCATCCCAATGCTTCCTCCATTCTTTATCTTATCTTTTATAGGACTTTTTATGGAGGATCTTCACCATTTCCATGGATCTAAAACAATGGGATGGGATCTAGATCTAGGATTGTTAATCTAGATCATGATATGAAAGATCTTGCTACCTTTGATCTTAATTTTTGTTTTTGGGATTTAGATCCAGAGCATGATCAACGATATTGTGCCACTTTGATTTTGGGGATTTCCGTTGGGTTAACATCCTTCATGAAACTGAGGTAAGATCTCTAAATTGAACTCACGTACTCTTGATTTATGATATGCATAATATTTTATGAATTTTCTAGATTCCCTTGATAATTGAATTCCTAAATTAGAGTAATTAGGAATATGGAATTGACTTCGGATTTTCCTTGGTTGTTAATTGATAATTGATAATGAAAAAAGCGAATGGGGTTTTCGAAATTTATATTTATTTTGGAGATTGATTTTTGGTTGAGATATTGTCTTGAGATACTGAATTTTTTAATAGTATAATTAATTGGTAGGAATTAATTATGGAATTATGTTTGGCTATGAATGATAATAAATTGGGAGAAATAATTATTTGTCACAATGTGATCAAAGATAATTAATTGTGAGAATTAATAATGACTGGTTGGGTTTTGATATGAATAATTAATTATGAAGAATTAATTATGAATTTGAATTGAATGGATATATTAATTAATTGATGTATTAATTAATGGTTTATATGCTTAGTTATTAGCTTAATTAACTAATGGACATTGAAATGTTTAACAAATTGTTGGATTAGTAAATGAATAATGTGGAATAATCTTATGATTTAAATAATTATTAAATGGATGTGATTTTGTGGTGTTAGGAATTGTGTCCTTGAGTGATTAGAAGTTGGTATTACACATGGAATTTCTCCCAAATAGTAATCCATGGTTGAGATTATAGTTTTCTAGGCATGAAGATCCACACCGAATTAGAACTGGAGTGCTAGGAATGACGACCTACACTCAACGAGATTTGTTGTTCAAGGAACGATGACCTAAACCAAATGATTAATGATAATAATGAATGATGATTCAACATTGAATTAGGGTTCTAAGAATGTATAACTACACCAAAGTATTAATGATAATTAATTATGATTCAAATGGAAAGCATGGATTGAATTGGTCTAATGTGATGATTAATGATTAAATGATAATTTGATAACTATTTAAATTATTCAATGTATTTATTTCTTTATGATTCCTCTTGCACTATCTTTTGGCCGGACTCGTTTTAGGCACCATTGGTGGTAGCCTACTGATTTGTACTCGCACCCTATTCAAGCCACATGATCAGTACCTTAGATGACGTTTTTTTGTAGGAAAGGATAAGGGAAAGTCCCAAGGATTTGTTTCTATTTGGGATTTGAGTGTGGGAGAGGGAACTGGACGCAGTTCAATACTCATTTTGGAGTTATTGTGTCTTTACATTGAAAAATGTTTTAATTTTACATATTATGGAAAATGAGATGAATAAGGCATGTTACATCAACATTATAAAATATTAGAACATTTTAGATATTTATGATAATATATTAACTTGGTTATAGATGAATTGAAGGATGTTTAAGTGGAAATAATCAAGAGAAACTTGGTTATTAGTTATACCTCTATTTTGGGAAAAAGTCTTTCGCAAACACATTAATCATTCTAGGATTGGCTTTTAGTAAAAATAGTCTTTTAGTTCAAGTGGTAGAATGTTGGGAAATTATTTTTATAGATATTTTGACATCTCAATGGATTAAGAGGTGTGAAAGGGGGAGTAGTGGAGGTTCCCTTTTTATAAGTGATGTTGGTGTAAATATTGTAAATACAAGATATATTAATATATAATATGTATTTAAATCTTGTAAAATGACCCCAATGGGCCGTATGTTATATTATAAGGAGGATGAGATCAATTTAAATTATTCTAATAAAATATATTCAGGTTTATGAATAATTTTAAATATTATATTTTTCATAACCACCTTATTTTCCATAATAAACATAATCATAGTAAAAATAATCTATCCCTAGTAGCCTGAAAAATAATTTTTGAAAATTACATGTTGAAAATACATGAAACATAAATTATAGTATTGAAAATTTATAATAATACTTTGATAAGGTACATTTATTATGATTTCTATTGATATAGAAATAATTTTTTTAACATGAAATATCATTTAATGTCATTTCTTTAAATAATAAATTTACACTTCGGCCCCAACCATTAAAAAAAAGTGTCCGGTGGATGAACTATAGAGTCAAAGAGTGGTGAAGATTTTGAAGCTAGAATATCTAACTCAAAGGAGTCATGCGACCTGGAGAATTAGGCTATACCACATCGGTTGCTACTACATGATGGAGGATACCACTGTGGATTTTGTATCATGGGGTGTTTTTTTGATGTACTTTTCATTAAGGGGTTTTGAATTGTGGTGACATGGATGAGACATATCCCCTTCTCGGATATTTAGGTATATATCATTGAACATACAATTTTTGTGTAAGGGTTTAAGGATTATTTATTAGTGGTTGGACCTTTTCAGACAGAGATTCACCATGAAGTATGAAAATATAGTCATTCACTAGTATGTTTTTTTCCTATAGAATATTATACTAATTTAACCATTTATTTCCCCATATTTTCTAGATATATTGTTTTTAGGTAGTAATGTAACATGTACATCATTTAGAGGTATTTCAACCCATTCATGTTTTATTCAACACTAGCCATTGGAGATCATTTTTTGGTGTTTCTTATGGAGTTCCCTTCTTCTCATACCCCCATTTTATCCTTTTTTCTTGTCTGGGAAATGGATTTAGTAAAGGTAATTGTTGGTTTAATTTATATTTTGGGTATTAGAGTGATATGTTTTTTTTCAAACTGGAAAAGGTATTATCCATTAATGAGGTTTTAGGTTGTGGTATTCCATTTATTTTATACTTTTGTAGTGGTTTGGTAATATCTGTTTGAGGTAAATGATCTTTCATTTCTCATTTTATTTAATTATATCGAAGTGTTTATACTTCTATTTTTGAAGATAATACATACGTATTAATGAAGATAATGTATTTGATATTTGAAAAGTGAAATAAAAGGGGAATGAAATAAATTGTTTTACTCCATTGATACTATTTATATTATAATTCTATGGGAAAATATCCTTGCTAAAAGTCAAGGTCATTGGGATAATTATTTTTTCTTTATTCTTGTGACTAAAGAATAATTGTGGTGTTTTGTTTGCTATCTCCTTAATGGAAATTGTATAACCACCTTTATCTTGTAAATAAAATAGTTTTCTGGGGTATTTTTTTGGATTCTATGATATTTACACTGAATAAAGAAGTACAGTATAATGAAATAGCATTGATAAATCATATTTGTTTTTCAATAAATTATTTATGAATGTGTTATTTTTTTGATGTGTGGTTCTGATGTGTCGTTGGTATTTAGGAATGTTATATAGAGTGAAGAGTTGCGATATGATTGAAAAGGGCTATATTTGATGATATGTGGTCGGTTTGTGGTGTATTTGTTGAGGAGGTGGATGTTGGTTTTAAATAGTGGCATTTTGGGGCAGGTTGGATGAGTAGGATTGATGTAGTGATCTAATGGGATCTGATAGTTTTCAAGGTATTAAAGTAGTAAAATATAAATGATGAATTTCAATGTAATGGGATGAATATTTAATGACATATGTAAATAAAATTGTATTTGTGGATAAATGGGGTTATTTGTGAATGTGAATTCAATTGGACTAATGAATTAAACGGGTTAGTATTGCAAAATCTGAAAATTTTATAATATTTAAAGAACATATAGAAAATATGTGATGTGAATTATGGTTATTTTTTTAGTATTGATCATTTAGAGGTGGAATCAAAATTAGAGGAGGTTTCAAGGTTTAGTAGTGACGTTGTGGGATGATTGGTTCTCATGTTGTGAACCTATAGGATGTTATTATGTTTGGATATATGTATATATATATATGTTGTATGTTCATTATGATTTCTATATGCGCCCAAAAAAATTTTGGGGGTTTTTTCGCAAAATCCTGAGGGTGAGGATATATGGATGGTTAACTGATCGTCCTATGTATCACTTATAGGGGTGTTAGATAAACACATGATATGATGGTTATATGTAAAATGTGTTATATTGGTATTGGATTGATGAGATGAGGAGATTTATTTTAGTGTGGTTTGTGCATTATGGGAGGAGACATTAGGTTAGTTTCATTCATGTTCATGCCACCTTATTGTTTTTTTAATTCATGTGATGGATGTGATTTCCCATGTATCCTTAGTAGACATGTGATGTGATGTGATAGAATACGTGTGTTTGGATGATATTTGGTGTTATGTGAAGGCATATTAATATTTTTTTGATATGTGATTCCATGTGATGGATCAGGTGTCTTCATGAGAGATGTTATATGATGAGATATATAGAAGATATGGGAGCACCAAACATGTGGAATTGTGGAGTGTGAGTTGTAACTATTAGGAAATTTGTTTGGGTTACTCTTATTGATCTGATTATTATAACATTATTATACATGGATGTGCTATTTTTTTATTTTTCTATGGTGAGGATTGGATTAATTGGTTGACCTTATTAGGTGTTCTTGGTTTTTTATTTTCCTATGGATGCATTAATATTATATTTTTTACATGATAAAGGGAGAAATTTGGTACGACCATACCCAGTACATTTTTTTGCGCACATCTTATATTTAAATGTTATTCTTCATGTTTCCGAGAAGACTATGTTGACTATTATGGACATTACTTTCTTAAACTATTGGATATGTCATTATGTCACTTCAAAATATTTCCTTTTGGGTATTTCTTTGGGGGATGTTGTCTGTATATATTTAACTTATACATGCATTTTGGGATATTTTTCGATTTAATTTTCTTATGTTATGTTTCGACGTTGATTGATCATTGATATCATATCTTCTGATACTATTATTATTGTGGGTAATTCACCACATTTGTGTTATTTTTTACCTTCATTAGTAGTTTCTAACTAGAGACCTATTGGAGGTGGTGAATAGGGGTCATTAAATATCCTCTTATATTTTCAGAACGAGTGGTGTATCTTTTGTGGGAGGGGTTAGGATATCATGGTATCAAATATTTTAGTTAATGGATATTATAGAGTATCGAGTTAGAAATAGTGTGGATTTCATGGGTTGGTAGGGAAATAACGTGTGTTGATCTTAGTGCATGACATAGGAAAGGTATTACTAGCAAGGACACAATATTTCAGTTCCCCCGGAGTTTTGATTCAAGGACTATGAGCCTATAGAAACATAAATTTTGTTTTCCCTACTTATTGGTTAGATACATTATAGAGTTACATGCATCAGGATTAACTTGTTTTATTTTTTGAATTAGGTGTTTTTTGGAAGTTAAAGTGAAGTAAATAAATATTAATAAAAATGTAATCTACAATTCTTAGTAAATAAGTTTTTTCATTTCAGATATGGACCATGTTAATCTCTTACATGTGGTTCAGGTAGTGTAGGTTTAGCCGGATGATCTAGTTGATTGATGTATGGTAGATCTAGTTGTGGAGTGTGATCTGTGGAAGATGGTATTTCAGTATTTTTAGAGCAATTTTTCAAGGATGTATAAGGGATGCATCATTGATCTGAGGAGAAAGAGCTAGTTTTAGTAGATAGAGATCACTTTAAATGTTTTTTGGGCCCTAATATTGTAATTTTTACCTTTGAAAGTTTTTCATATGTAGATAAGTTTCTATTCGATAGTATATGTTCTATCTTTGTGAGAAGGAGGAGGCATATGATTCATGGTTAAAATTTAAGGAATATTTGTGATTAGAGATTCAATCATTGGCCTTGATTGTAGTTAAGAGGAAAAACTAACTCTTAAGTAGCGGAGTATGTCTGTGTGAGAGGATGTGATTATGTTCAAGAAAATTTTTTGTTTTTCCCCAAAATTTTTCATATATTGGTGGTCTAGAAAAAGGTAGAGGGGATAAAGCATACACACTTGCAACAAGTATCAATATGAGTTAGGAAATAGCTATGTTCTTCCTGTATAAACAT
Organism: Viscum album; assembly: GCA_963277665.1. Classification (NCBI taxonomy): domain Eukaryota; kingdom Viridiplantae; phylum Streptophyta; class Magnoliopsida; order Santalales; family Viscaceae; genus Viscum; species Viscum album. The sequence goes on along the minus strand of OY728146.1, from coordinate 785,678,377 downwards.
TTATAGGTAATTTTTTTAGGAACTAGTTACATTATGGTTTCAAAAAGTAGGAATTCCACCACAATAGCTACCTTTTTGGACATTTGGTACTAGTTTATTTCCATTATTTTCTATGAGGCCTCATACTAATGTTTTTTTTAACTATGATGGATATGGATATAATTATAAAGTATGCCATGTGATTCTCATAGATCAGTTTGGTAGAGGATTTCTGGTTTAATTTTAACCTAAAAAAATATGCTATTGAGACAATTTTTATAGAAAGTGAAGAAAACTTATTCTCAAATAAGGGGATATGGAGAATGTAGAGGGTGAAAATTGGATATTCATTAACTTAGAAGACCTTTATATATGTATGGTTTTTGAGGTATTCTTTTGTAGAGAGGTAAATGAGTTGTTCATGGTCAATTATATGTAGTGGAGATGACAATAGAAGAATGGAAAAAGATCATTAATGGTACAATAATCTTGTTGTCTACCCTTTTTCAACTTATTTTTATCCTAGAGGTACAACTCTATTATTTCACAAACTATGGTCTATGCTCTGGGACATGATGTGGAAGGCTAACCATGACCCTTGTGTTGACTACACTATTCTGATATCATACTAGGCTATTTATTATGTATCAGGTGTGTATGTTGATGTTTGTTCAACATTAGTCGTGTAGGAAGATTTTCATTCTTCATATATATATTTATATAAATTAATCATATTAAACTATTTGTATAATTCCATTTGTGTTGTTTTTAATTACTTTTGGTGGAGAGCCATGTTATTGGTGTCGATGGCCACTGTACCGTTTTCTTGGCAATGAATGTTTTCTGTTGGGTAGTAGAAGTGTAGAGGCACATATTTTTTTCTGGTTGACATGTCTATGGGATCAGTTGACACTAGAATAGAGGACTCATCCAATGTTTCATGGAGTATCAATATTTTTTTCTGAGGAAAGTGTGGGACTACCCACTCAATGAGAATTGGAGTTGAAGATAGACTAGCATATTGATTCTTTGCTAATTTTTAAGGATCCTTTCCGGATAAAACCATTCAGTTTTCATGATATGGGGATTCAAATAGATTATGTAGTGTAGAATTATTTTATCCAACATAGTGGGTCATTGTGGAGTCTCTAGTCTAACTATCCAATATGGAAAATGGTGGTATGAGGTTGTTTATAGAAAACCAGAGGTAGAGTAAGGTGATGATTACAAATAATTACCCCCATTATTAGATTCATGAAGAATTCATCCAATTTATTATAAATATTTAATATTTTATGATCAAATTGTAGTATGGATATCACTTTCCATTGGTGATGTATGATGATATCTCGATGACTACCTTCAGATATAGGTAAGAGAACTTTGTGGTCGTGGTCATGTCATTTCATGTCACAACTAAATTGTCTATATTAATGGGTTTGACGAACACTAATATCTATGAAATCATGTACATGTTCTAATTCAGGTTCATCAATAAAATATTTATTTTATCAATGTAAAATGAGGTAGGTATTGATAATACTAGGACTATATTGTATGATCATCAATGCCAATATCTATGTGGGATGGTTTCCAAGATTATGTTCTATACATGAGAGGTATATTTCCCCAGTCATGCAGTGTCCCAGTAGGGGGAATCTTTGAAACTTTCTATAATTGAGTTAGTTGTTTCTTGGAAAAAAACAGAAGAATATGGATAAAGTTTGTATCTTCCATAATCTTTTGTGATATTACTTGATGTCTATATCTGAATTATCATGGATTACTAACATAGTGATATATTTCAACTAGATGGAATATGATTTCAGCTGGAATTATTTTTATATGGAAGTGTCAGAATTCCTGAAGCATAAGATGACCAGTACTATGATTCTCCATTTCCTAGAGGAGGGGGTGATGTTTGAGGTATTACATGATTATAACATCATGATCTTAAAATGAGACATGATATTGTAAATGCAAGTGATATCATATAGTTATATGTAGTTAAATACCCATGATAATAACTATCCCACCCATGACATTGAGTTTGTAGTGGATTTCATCAATTGAATCCATGAAGACATTATTTCACTAGGGATTGATCAATATTTTTCATAAATCATTGAATCATGATTCATATCGTTTCTCATCATTATTTGAATCTATATAAATGGATGTGGGTGATGTTTTTATAGGAATATAAATTTGATATAACCAACAACTTAGGTAAAGTGAATGTTATGGCTAATGGTTTTATAAGGAATCCAAAAATGGATGTTGTTCTAGAGTCTAGAGATTATTGGAGTGAGATGGTGGAATTGCAAACCATATATATAGATACTAGTGTGGTTGATAGTGTAGGATTATTATTTTAGATGATGTATTAATCCTATCTAATGTTACATATGGAGGAGTCTCAGTTGGGAGACATGAAGACATTGGTGATTCAAAATCATGTTGGCCAAGATGATACTCTGGAGGGGTGGTCAGTGGATGTTTAGAACAAAAAGGTTTTTTGAGAGAAAAGTTTTTTTCATGTGGAGATAACGAGGGATTAATTTTCATATTTCACATATCATATTTTGTGGTACTATCAAGATATCCAATATGTATTGTGGCTTAAGGTTTTAGTTTTGCTGGATTGGGATGAAATAGATGGTAGTGGACTTTGTTGTCTAGTTTTTGGTTTTCTAGTACGTAAAGTAAGAGGACCATGTTTATTGTGTTTTATTGGATCCCATAGAAGATCATTAGTGGAAATTAGAGGGAATATCTATATAATTTATCATATTGTTTCCCAAATATTAGGAATTTTGTGATTCTATTTGGGTAATTTCAGATCATTTTAATAAATCAGTTCACTTCTTAGATACGATGGATTTGGGACTCATAGATATTATTTCATGGAGGTATGTGGATCAGGTGTTGTAGAATCATAGAATACCAAGGTCAATTTTATTTTATTGGTATTATAATTTTACATCATGAGTAAAAAGGGTATTAAGAAATTATTTTGGAACCCAGTTATGCCTAAACACAGTATTCCACCCTCAGACGGACGGGAAGATGGAGCATATTATCCATTATTTTTGGGATATGATACGAACATGTATCTTGAAATTAAATGGATTTTTGGAAAATAACATTACATTTATTTTGATTGATTATAAAAATTTCAATTATTAATCCATTTTCAAGGACCCATTTGATGATTCATATGAGAGGATGTGTCATTATCTATTATGATAGGTCATGGTTAGAGAGTTCTTTGTTTTTTGACTCGTTGGGGTGAAGAGTATGATATAGAGGATTTTAGTTGTTGTTATAGGTTTAATAAATACCATAATAATAATAATTATTATCATGATCAAAGTATTAGGTCCATGAAATTTTAGGTTTGAGAACATATATTCATGATGGATTCCCTAAATGAGGCTAGGGGAGGTTTGGATGGGGAGTAAGAGTATGCCTCACCTTGTTAGGCCTTTCATGTTTTTGGGGTGATTCAGTGAGGTGGATTAATATATGGAACTCCATATATAATTGGGAAATATTTATAACATATTCCACATCTCTCATATTTATCGGTATCTTCACAATGAATACCATTTTAGGGAATTGGGAGATATAGATATCGAGGATGATGCAATGTTCGAGGAGTAACCGATGGAGATCTAGAATAAATTAGGTAAATTGTTACATGGAAAATCAATTAAACTGGTTTGTGTGTTTTGGAGGCACTGTTGGATTAGTAAGAGAAATTAGGATCATGGGATGAATATGCATGACTTATAAATAGAGTTTTATTGAGCATGTATTTTATTACCTTTTTTGGATGTCATAAAATTTTAAATCATTCATATTTATGAGATGTTATTATTCTTTGTTGATGGGATTATTATTAAAATATTGACACATGATGAGGAGAAATAATGATTATTATGAGATATTATTTATATATATGACATGTCTAAAACCATCTGGGAGAGTCAGTGCCACCCAACACAGTCAATATCATAGCACATAAGATGTAATTTCTTGATTTTTGTTATTGAGGTTGTTCTATTTATTTGATGTGGTGATCTTTGGAATGTGATGTGTAGATGTTCATGTGGTTTTTTGAATGTTATATTCTATTTTTATTTGGTTTTAATGGGAATTTGGTGAAATTTATCTGCTAGTTTGGTGCATTTATTTAGTTGTAGTGTTCTGTTAATACAAGTTACTTGAGAGGTTTTTTGGGGAACATTTTTTAGAACCATTCCCTCTTTATAAATACAATGGTTTTAATTATAGGGGAGGGAATGGTTTCAGAGTTATATAATGTAATGGACCTTAAATTTTGGCATTTTACTTTATGGGAATTTGTAATTTGGAGGATTATGATAGTTTTCCTAAGAATATGGACATTTGAGGAGTGGTTTCATCTTAAAAATACATCTAGGAGGATTCATGTGGTGTTGAGACTTAGGAATTTTTATAGGGGTATCCACTATTATATGGATGAGTTGGTTGTGGTGTAGGGTGTTAGGTGAGGTGTTTTATAGATACATCCAATTTGGTGGTATTTGTATCATTGATTCTTGGCTATGGTGCAGATTCATCGGGATAGTTAGGTTTACATTGTAGAGAATACAACTGTGGCATAAGGTGTTTTCGGTGATTTTTTAGTGGATATTACCATCTAGAAAGAACTATTCCATGGAGTACCTCTAAATAGAACAACCAATTATAGTTTTTTTGTAAAGACCCGTAAAATTCAAGGGAAATTTTTTTCTAATTTTCATTGGGATTTTAAAAGAATGCAGTTTCTGACGGTGCCTGATTCCGAGGCCCGGTGTGCCCGGAATTAATTTCCAAAGTTTAGCTCGGGTACGTTCAGTGAACGAACGAGCGAGTTTTTCTAACTTTTAAACCAGTGCTCGGAATCGAATTCTGAGGGAACCGATGGAATCGTAGCACCGGTATTTTCATAGAAACGCCTCTTCCGGAGTTGCGTTTTCTCGGGTGTGGTTTTTAATTTTTGGGCTGAATGTTAAGAAATAAATTAATTGGTACGACAAACATTATTTTATTTCACTTAAATCCACTTAAACACCACTTAAAGCTGCTTAAGCTGAGTTGAAGCGGATAGGGTAGAACCTGAAATATCCTACCCTCCTGGTAGGATATTTGTGTGGTGGGGCCCGCACGAGCCCCACCGTTTCTTTTCCGCTAAGTAACGCACCCGTGAAACCCCATAATTATGAAAGTCAACTGACACATTTTCTTAAATTCTTAACGAACCGATTAATTGGGCAGTTACATCGTTACAATTAATTCAACGAATTAATTCTTCGTTTCTTATCTTTTGAATTTCAAAAGATTAGGTCAATAATAAAATAAGGGTTGAACTTATTTTATTTAGTTGGACTTGTGGCGTGGAGAGAATTTGGGAGGAAAGCATTCTTCGTTGACAAAGAACGCGAAGAACGCGAAGAACACGAAGAACACTCTGACCTCCGACGAAGAACGCCAAACCCTCGGAGATCGACGACGCGACGCCGTGTACCGCGACGTCAATGACGCTTCTTCCGTGATTATCCTTCCGCAACGCTTCTTCCACGACGATCCAACCCCACGACAACCTTCAATCGACAATGAAAAGTTCGTCGACGTGACGCCAAGTACCGCGCGACAGCGACGCTCTTCCGCGACATGACGATTCTTTTCTTCCGCGATGATCAATTCCGCGAAGAACGCACGCTCGACAACTACAGTGAGGTAGGGGTTTGTTTGTTAAATAATTTATATTTCCGTGGATGCTTCCTCCAAAAAAAAGAACCTAGATCAAGTGAAATTTTAATTTATTAAATTTTATCTTTTTACGTTTTCATATGATAATTTATTCTTCCTGATGGTTATCACCTAACGCGGAGGGTACGAGCCAAACAAACACGGCCAGACAACCCTCCGCAGTTCTTCATTGATGTGCGGATTGGTGGGCGGCAACAAAAAATGTCACAGAGGTGATTTGTTGTTTCTGCAGTGATGTACGGGAATTGGGAGGAGCTACGGCGTAGACAGAAACGAAATCGGACCACTAAAGCAACTTCGATGGCCTGTGGAACCCACCGGTGGCACGGGTCGCCGGCGCCGCGGCAGCTGCCAGCGGACCCGCAGCCGCGCGGGTCCGGCACACACGGGACGCGGCTTTGCCGGGTCCGCTGATCCAGCGCGACCCCACGTGGGCCGCGGCTTCTTTTCCTGCAGGGAATTCACGCCCTGGGGCTCCCTAGCCCGGCCGCTCGGCCGAGCCGGGCCGACCCGCCGGCCGGGTCGCGCCCCGCCCAGGCCGGGCCGGGCCGCGCCGAACCGGGTCGGACCCGGACCAGGGTCGGGTCGACCCGGTTCAGGCCGACCCGGGGGGGGGGGGGGGGGGGGGGGTTGTGCCGGGTCGGTCCAGGCCAGACCCCCCGTCTTCGGACCGTTTTCGGTCTTTTTCCCGTATCATGAGCTACGAGCCTCTGAACGACGTGCCGTCAGTGGTAATGACATACTTGGATCGAGTTGGTCATTTCGGTAAATCGCACTCAATGTTTTGGAACACATTGGGTTCGGCAGGGTTGGTTCGGATACGAAACCAACCGGGCCCTTGGAACGGAAACACTCATATCTTGAGCTCCGGACGTCCGATTGACGTTTCGTTGACTTTGATGGATTCCTCTATGTTAGACGGATCTTTTGGAATACTCTTCTTGAGGTTTGGATGCCGTCGGAGTGTGGTCCTGTTGGTTTTCTCACGAAATCCAACCGGGCCCCTAGAACGAAAAAACCAATAACTCACAGATCGGGTTTCCAATTGACGCGCCGTCTATCTCTTTGATTTCCTCTTGATGAGATGGAACTTTTGGAATACTTCGCCTGAGTTTTGGTTGTTGTTGGATAGTGTCCGGGTTGGATTGTACCCAAAATCCAACCGAGCCCCTGGAACGGAAAAGCTGATATCTTTCAGACCATATGTCCGTTTCACGAACCGTCTACGGTGTTGGTAATCACATTGAGAAATGGTCCCTTTATGTTTACCCTATGAGAGTTCGGGTTACAGTAGAGATACTGCGGGGTTGGTTTGCTCACGAAACCAACCGGGCCCCTGAGACGAAAAGGCTAGTAACTCACAGACCGTGCGTCCGATTGACATGCCGTCTGTTTCGTTGAGACCCCTATGACGAGGTGGTCCTTTGAGATACTTCTTCGTGGAAATTTGTGATACTTGGGGTATCGAAAGGTAGCTCATGGAGCGGACCCTCCTGGAGAAGAGAGTGCGGAGTACGGAGACTGTGTAGACGACTGAGACCTGACGACTGCTTGACCGATCCACTCGGTGTGTTTCAGATAGCCTAGTGGGGAGTGCTTGGTTGTAGCGGCAGACCCATGGCGGAGGAGTGCTTGGTTGTAGCGGCAGACCCGCGGTACTCAATAGAAGGAGTACCTCTGGAGGCTATGAGGGGGAGAGCTTGGTTGTAGCTGCAGACCCACGGCGGAGGAGCGCTTGGTTGTAGCGGTAGACCCGCGGTACTCAACAGAAGGAGTATCTCTTGAGGCTATGAGGGGGAGCGCTTGGTTGTAGCGGCATAACCATGGTGGGAAGCACTTGGTTGTAGAAGCAGGCCCACAGTACTCGACAAGAGAAGTACCTCAGCAGTCTTAGGTCAGTGAACAGTACCTCGGAGTCGTGACAGGACCACTGTACACTCCAGAGACGGAGCTCTTCAGCAGTTACAGTTTCGATAATAAAAATCCTGGTTTGAGGTGAGTCTATGACCTTTGTGTTTCCTCATGATTAATATGGGTCACTTGATAACTTAGGTATATGTATGGGCATATACCTGGGAAGTGGTTATCCGTTGATTTCATAATCTCTGTGTTTCATCAGGATTGAGATGGGTTACTTGATAACTTAGGTATATGTATGGGCATATACCTAAGTAGAGGTTATCTGTTGAGATCTTCCTTGTGGTTATCCTGATTGGTTTTAGTGAGACCTTGAGGGTCTCGGGCTCCATACTGCATATCGTTATTATCACCCATGTACGGGCTATGCTCGCACCTCGTTGTGTTGGTTTGCAGACGACGGGCAGTGCTGACAGAGGCCGAGTGTTCGAGGACTAGATGGTACCCGGAGGTGGACTACACAACGAGTCAGTATCCGGAGATGGACTTCACGGCAAGAGGACACTCGGATGAGGTTGACGGGCGAGAGCGTTGTGGAGGCTATCTGTAACTACCCTTCAGGTAGGATCCGTGGTGGACGATCCAGGAGATGCGCCATCTGTACCTACCCTTCAGGTAGGACCTGAGGAGGACGACCCAGGAGCCTCTTCCATCCTTCCAGCTGTTGTCTTTTTCTATTGTACATTGTTCAGTTGTAGTTTTAATTTCTATTGGGTTTGTATTCTAGCCCATTTACCTTTCTGCACTTACTGTTGTACCAGTTTTTACTTTGTGTTTACTTATTCCGCTTGCTTACTCTGTGGTGCTTGTTTACTTTACAAAGGCAATGCCTTCCATTTTTACTAGGATATATGCCTTGGTTCAAGTATCCAGCCCCTGTCCTATGGAATGCGGGCTTGAGGTAGCCACGGCACGGGCCCCGAGGACGGGTCGTGACAAATTGGTATCAGAGGTGTTGGTTCTACTGCAGAACTTATAACTCTGGTATTTTCTTTCTCTGAAGCAATAGTGTTAAGAGTACCGAGTGTGGTTTTCAGTTTAGGGAGTCCAGTCTTGGTGCGGGTAGCCGACGTATCCATACACCAGGACCCTGACCAATGATTTATGACTTTGTGCAAAAAAACACTGATTGTGTGTCTGTTTCCAGAAGTTTTTAAATATCAGCTCAAACCAGGTCAGCTCACCAGGTATAATCATTTGACAGTGTCACATTGTTTCTTTCAGGATGCCTTTTCTCAGACGACCAGCTAGAGCCTAGAGGGATGTGAGTACTGACAGCCTGTTGAGCGACGAGGCTTTAGTACAGGGCCCTCATGCAGTTGAGGCACCAGCGGAGGCACCAGTGGTACTACCATACGTTGGGCCACCGATGCCACCAGCCCCAACAGTAGGCGATGCACGCCACTTGAGCGCGCTGCATGAGTTCCAGCGCCAGAGACCACCCAGGTTCTGGGGAGAGACGGACCTGCAGGTGGCTGAGGATTGGCTGGAGGCTGTGGTTAGAGTCTTCAGGCTAGTGGGGACGCTGGCAGACCTCGTGGTGATCTTTGTTGCCAGCCTTCTTCAGGCAGCAGCAGGCAGGTTGTGGAGCCACTTGTTCCAGTTTTGCAACGGGATGACCTTCACATGGGAAGACTTCGAGACCTTCTACAGGGTGGAGTTTGTGCCAGTAGCTCTACACCCTGAGTGTGTACAGGAGCTTCTGCCTTTGCCGCAGGGTTTTCGATCAGTAGCCGAGTAATCTGTGGGCAGTAGACAGATGATGCAGAGGTCCAAGAGGACTAGAGCCAGCCGTACGAGTAGTAGGAAGTGTTATGAATGCGGAGGAAAGGGTCACCTAGCACGTGACTGTCTGACTCCTCGTATAGTTGATCTGCGGGCTTTGGAGGAGCCACCGAGACAGAAGTAGTGGTGGGTGCTTGAGAAACAGTCGAGCAGTGGACAAGGCAGTAGAGCTCCGGGAGCAGGTGGACAGGAGTAGAACTAGTTGATACGTCTCTTGTACTCTAGTTCCATTTTGTTGTTGTATTCGTGTCTTTGAACTATGAGCTCAAATAATAAAAAGACACTTATCCTTGTGATGTTTTCTTTCCTATCCTTTTGTTTGGTTGGTATTGAGAGGTCCTGGTTAAGACTATTGACTTGACCCTCACTTTCGAGATTCCTACTGGAGGGGACCTAGTGACCTCACACTGATGCCGATAGTGTGACTTGACCCTTGGAGGCGAGAGTGACAGTAGGATCTCTTAGTAGTTACGTCAAAGCCTTACGACGTCATCCATGGCATGTGTGCACCCTTCATGTTAGGATTGACTATATTAGGCAATGGGCGTGGTTCATCCAGGGGATGAGACCAAGTTTCTCTTTTTGGAAAAGGTAAAATTTTAGCAGCTCTTCCAGATCGTAGGCAAAGAAGGTGCAGATCATCTAGGAGTGGATAAAGACTGCACAGTGCAGTATGAAACAGGAAACTGGTGCCAGTCGAAGAGACTCAGGCGTGTTTAATGTTTCAGGAAGAGGAAACTTTAAAGAGAGATGAGACTGCGAATTGGTAGACGTGGAGGCAGAGATATGGGAGAAGCATGAGGTGGTGTATATCTTAACATGCTACAACCACCCACCTTAGTTATCCCCGCCAGGCTCAGGGAGTTGGAGGTTGGAGGAAGATTGTGGTTGCATGCGGTCTAGGAGTGTGACCCAATGGATCTAAAAATGATTCAAGGGACAGTCTGTGTACACTACTAGCTAATGTAGTAATAGATGTCGATATGAATCATTCCTCGCTTTCACAAATCATGTTCGAGACATAGAGTTTCTGGTAAGCTGTGGACTTGACCCTCACATCTGGAGATACCATGGGAGGAGACTCGATAATCACACTTACGCCGACGGTGTGGTCAGACCCTCGAGGTGAGAGTTTCTGTTGGGATCTCTTGGTGGCAGCGTCGAGTCCTTACGTCGTTGGTTTGAGTATGGACTGGGCAATCACAGTTCATACACAAATTGATGGTATTAGGAAAAAAAATTGTGGTTTAACTACGACGTCGGGATGAGTTTTCCTTGGTCGGGGAAAAGGAAACCCTAGGTAGCACAGGATAAACTCATTCTTAGGAGGGTGCGACCGTTCACTGTTGAGTCGGTCAACCTTACCCTCGTGGCAGCAGTCATTTTGAGATTCAGTTATAACAGGAATTGGAGGCCTCATGAGTTCGAGGATGACGATCACGTCCTTATACGGGTCTCACCTCGACCAGGTTTATGGAGATGTAGCCAAGGTGGCAAGTTATCTCTGAGGTCGAACAGACCTTTCTAGGTCCTCAGCTGGGTAGGCGGGGTGGATTACCGCTTGAACCATTCACCTCAGTTGCACCAAGTACACGACGACATCCACGTATCTCAACTGAAGAGATACGTGCTCGACCATTCGCATATCATCAACCATGGGGAGCTAGACGATGGCGATGGGGTGTCTTTCACAGAGGTTCCAGTGGGGATCAAGGATCGATAGGAGCGGATCCTTCGAGGAAGACCTATTCCTCTGGTGCGCTTTCACGGTTAGTACATGAACCTCCAGGTAAGAACATGGGAGCGGAAGGCTCAGATGCGTGCTCTATACCGCTTTTGTATCCCTAGTTTGTGTTTAATGATTTACGAGGACGTAAAGCCCTGGGGTGGGAGTAATGTAAAGACCCGTAAAATTCAAGGGAATTTTTTTTCAAATTTTTTTTGGGATTTTTCAAGAACGCAGTTTCTGACGGTGCCTGATTCCAAGGCCCGGTGTGCCCGGAATTAATTTCCGAAGTTTATCTCGGGTACGTTCAGTGAACGAACGAGCGGGTTTTTCTAACATTTAAACCGATGCTCGGAATCGAATTCTGAGGGCACCGATGGAATCGCAGCGCCGATATTTTCTTATAAATGCCTCTTCCGGAGTTGCATTTGCTTTGGTGTGGTTTTTAATTTTTGGGCTTAATGTTAAGAAATAAAATAATTGGTACGACAAACGTTATTTTATTTCACTTAAAGCCACTTAAAATCCACTTAATGCTGCTTAAGATGAGTTGAAGTGGATAGGGTAGAACCCGAAATATCCTACCATCCTGGTAGGATATTTGTGAGGTGGGGCCCTCAAGAGCCCCACTGTTTCTTTTACGCTATGTAACGCACCCGTGAAAACCCGTCATTATGAAAGTCAACTGATGTGTTTTCTTAAATTCTTAACGCACAAATTAATTGGGCAGTTAAATCGTTACAATTAATTCAACGAATTAATTGTTCGTTTCTTATCTTTTGAATTTCAAAAGCTTAGGTCAATAATAAAATAAGGGATGAACTTATATTATTTAGTTGGACTTGTGGCGTGGAGAGAATTGGGAGGAAAGCCTTCTTCTTCGACAAAGAACGCGAAGAACGCGAAGAACGCAAAGAACGCGAAGAAGTATCTTACCTCCGACGAAAAACGCCAAACCCTCGGAGATCAACGACGCGATGCCGTGTACCGCGACGTCAACGATTCTTCTTCCGCGATTCTCCCTCCACGACACATCTACCACGACGATCCAACCGTGCGATAACCTTCGATCGACAACGACAAGTTCATCGACGCGACGCAATGTACCGCGCGATAGCGACGCTCTTCCGCGACGCAACGATTCTTTTCTTCCGCGAAGAACGCACGCTCAATGACTACGGCGAGGTAGGGGTTTGATTGTGAAATAATTTATATTTCCGTGGAAGCTTCCTCCAAAAACTAAGAACCTGGATCAAGTGCAATTCTAATTTATTAAATTTTATCTTGTTACGTTTTCATATGATAAATTATTCTTCCCGATTGTTATCACCTAACGAGGAGGGTGCGAGCCAAACATACACGGCCAGACAACCCTCCACAGTTCTTCGTTGATGTGTGGATTGGCAGGCGGTGACAAAACATGCCACAGAGGTGATTTGTTGTTTCCGCAGTGAATTACGGGACCCGTGAGGAGCTACATCGTAGACGGAAAAGATATCGGACCACCGGAGCAACTCCGGTGGCCCGCGAAACCCACCGGCGGCGAGGGCCGCCGCGGCTAAAGCCACGACGGCGGCGGCCCACGGCCGCGCGGGTCTAGTACACACGGGACGCGGCTTTACCGCGTCCGCTTATCCAGCGCGGCCCCACGTGGGCCACGACTTCTCTTCCCGCAGGGACTTCACGCCCCGCGGCTCCCTTTCTCGGCCGCTCGGCCAAGCCGAGCCGACCCGCCGGCCGGGTCGCGCCTAGGCCGGGCCAAGGCGCCCAGGCCGCGCCGCGCCGAACCGGGTCGGACCCGGACCCGGGTTGGGTCGACCTGGTTCGGGCTGACCCGGGGGGGGGGGGGGGGGGGGGGGTTGGGCTGGGTCGGTCCGGGCCCAGACCCCCCGTCTTCGGACTGTTTTTCGTCTATTTCCCATATCTTGAGCTACGGGCCTCTGAATGACGTTATGTCAGTGGAAATGCGATCCTTGGATCGAGGCGGTCGTTTTGGTATATCGCACTCAATGTTTTGGAAGACTTTGTGTTCGGCCGGGTTGGTTCGGATACGAAACCAACCGGACCCTCGGAGCAGAAACGCTCATATCTTGAGCTCCGGACGTCTGATTGACGTGCTGTCAATTTTGATGGGTTCCTCTAAGTGAGACAGATTTTTTGGCTTACTCCGCTTGAGGTTTAGATGTCATCAGAGTGTGGTCGGGTTGGTTTGCTCACGAAATCCAACCAGGCCCCTGGAACGAAAAAGCCAATAACTCACAGACCGGGCGTCCGATTGACGCACCATCTGTCTCGTTGATTTTCTTTTGCTGAGACGGAACTTTTGGAATACTTCGCCCGTGTTTTGGTTGTTGTTGGATAGGGGCTGGGTTGGATTGGACCCGAAATCCAGCCGGGCCCCTGGAATGGAAAAGCTGATATCTTTCAGACCAAACGTCGGTTTGACGAACCTTCTGTGGCATTGGTAATCATGTTGAGAAACGGTCCCTTTAAGTTTACCCTATAAGATTTCGGGGTAAATTTGAGATACTCCCGGGTTGTTTCGCTCACAAAACCAACTGGGCCCCTGAGACGAAAAGGCTAGTAACTCACAGACTGGGCGTCCGATTGACGCGCCATCTGTTGCGTTGAGACCACTGTGACAAGGCGGTTCTTTGATATACTTATTCTTGGAACTTTGTGATACTTGGGGTATCGACCGGTAGGTCAGGGAGCGGACCCTCCTAGGGACAAGCATGCGGATTATGGATACCGTGTAGCTGGTTGAGACCTGACGACTGCTTGACCGATCGACTCGGTGTGTTTCGGATGGCCAAGTGGGGAGCGCTTGGTTGTAGCGGCAGACCCACGGCAGAGGAGCGCTTGGTTGTAGCGGTAGACCCGCGGTACTCAATAGATGGAGTACCTCTGGAGGCTATGAGGGGGAGCGCTTGGTTGTAGCGGCAGACCCACGGTGGATGTGCCCTTGGTTGTAGCGGCAGACCCGCGGTACTGAATAGAAGGAGTACCTCTTGAGGCTATGTGGGGGAGCGCTTGGTTGTAGCGGCAGACCCATGGAGGGAAGTGCGTGGTGGTAGTAGCAGGCCCACAGTACTCGACAGAAGGAGTACCTCAGAAGTCTTAGGTCAGTGAGAAATACCTCGGAGTCGTGACAGGACCACTGAACACACCAGAGACGGAGCTCTTTAGCAGTTACAGATTCGATAATAAAAATCCTGGTTTGAGCTGAGTATATGACCTTTGTGTTTCCTCATGATTGAGATGGGTCACTTGATAACTTAGTTATATGTATGGGCATATACCTGGGAAGTGGTTATCCGTTGATTTCATAATCTCTGTGTTTCCTCCGGATTGAGATGGGTTACTTGATAACTCAGGTATATGTATGGGCATATACCTAAGTAGAGGTTATCTGTTGGGATCCTCTTTGTGGTTATCCATGTTGGTTTTAGTGAGACCTTGAGGGTCTCGGGGTCCCTACTGAGTATCGTTATACTCACCTCTGCATGGGCTATGCCCGCACCTCGTAGTGTTATTTGCAGACAACGGGCAGTGCTGATGGAGGCCGAGTGTTTGAGGATTGGACGGTACCCGGAGGTGGACTACACGACGAGTCAGTATCCGGAGGTGGACTTCACGTTGAGATGACACTCGGAAGAGGTTGACGGGCGATAGTGTTGTGGAGGCTATCTGTACCTACACTTCAGGTAGGATCCATGGTGGACGATCCAGGAGTTGCGCCATCTGTACCTACCCTTCAGGTAGGACCTGAGGAGGACGACCCAGGAGCCGCTTCTGTCCTTCCAGCTGTTGTCTTTTTCTGTTGTACTTTGTTCAGATGTAGTTTTACTTTCGTTTGGGTTTGTATTCTGGCCCATTTACCTTTCCACACTTACTGTTGTACCAGTTTTTACTTAGTGTTTAATTTTTATGCTTTCTTACTCTGTGGTGCTTGTTTACTTTACAAAGGCAATGCCTTCCCTTTTTACCGGGATTTACGCCTTGGTGCTAGTCGCCAGCCCCTGGCCTATGGAAGGCGTGCTTGGGGTAGTCACTGCACGGGCCCCGAGGATGGGTCGTGACATTTTTTGGGTCATGTGGTGTAGTGACCCATGTTTCACTAGGGTTTTTCCCACTATTTTATAGAATTGTTTCATGGACAGAACTGACAACATCCAAGGGGATTTTGTAATGATTTGATCTTTTATAAATAAAATTCCCTTTAATTTAATGTCTTATAAAGAACACATGTAGTCTTTTTTATTAATTTTATTATTATTGGGATTAAATAACTGTTATGTATAATTACTGTTGATAATATATCCATTTAACAGTGATCACACGATTGATAGAAAAATAATGTTTTTAAAAATGAATACTTTCAACATAGTCAAAGGAGATGATGGCCTCATCTAGTAGAATCGGTCCATATGAACCACATTTTTTAGAGCTCAAAAAATAGGTAGCATCACATGGCATCACTCTTGACTGAACCCAAGCTAAGATTTAAAACATTATGTTTGAACAAAATCACCTACGAGGGATGTTCAAGTTAAGAGAGATTACCACACGAGCGATGTTTTCTGAGCCTCCCAAAGAGCCTGTCACCATCCCACACCTTACCCATAGGTCTTATGATGGTGTTATAAAGGGTTATGTAATAAATTATTATTTAGTTATTTTGTAATCACTTTTTATAAATAAGATTCTTATTCCATCAATTCCTTTGTGAAAATATTATTCCTTAAATAGTGATGATTTTGAAAAATTGTATATTTGGGTAAAAATGGTACATTTGAGAAATATAAAATTTATATTAAACTACAATATGTATTTATAATATTATAAAAATAATTATTATAAATGATGAATATATAATTTTCTAATGTATAAATTATTATTTAATTAGTTTGATAAGATTTATACTTTTTATACGATAAAATAGAAAATGTATTTTTAAATAATTAATTTTAAGGAACAAATGAGAGTTTAAAATAATTAATATTTTGAGAGAATATTATTATCAAATTATTTTAATAAATATTATATTATTATATAATTTTTATGAAGTCAAATGTAATTTTTATTATGGTTCAAAAACTATTTTTGTTAAAAGCCGTGAATTTTCAAAAAATGAAGATTTCCATTTTAAAAGTAAAAGTTCAAATATTTAGAAACTTATTTAGATAAAATGGATATTATTTTTGGAATAAGGATTTTAAAAATATCCAATGGTGAATTTTATATAATTTTATGAGAGAGTCGAATTTTTGGGTAAAAATTAAATACCATATAGATAGAATATGTGTTTTATGACATCACAATGACCCCAAAATGGTGTAATAAATTCAATAATGGGTATTATATTCCCAATATATGTTTCCCAATTTTGATAATGTGATTTTATAATTTTTGTAATTTTATTATAAAGCATTAGTGAATCCTCCAAAATGTATAATATATTTTATGAATTTAAATTCATTTCCTAGAGAGTATGACACGCTTCCACATAAGAAAGGTAAATATTTTAATATGTTCAGTCATTGTACTTATAATATAAAGCTTTAAACTCCAAATTTGAAAAAACCACGGGAAAAATGGTAATGTTTGTGGTTTATAATATTGAATTTTATTGATTCCAAAACCAATGTTTGTGGAACATTAAAGAATTCCCCTCTCATATCCCACATAAACCCACAAACGATCCCACTTATCATCACTAAAAATAATTGTAGAACTTCCCTACAATTCTCTACCCTCTCTATAATCCTCCCAGGGCCCCCAGGATCTCATGAATCCCTTGTTAAAGTTTTTGAATTCATGCACTCAAGTAAGGTATTCCTTCCTTTCTCATTTTTATCCAATTTTCTTTATGTTGTAATACCCATTTAAATTCAATTAAAAATGTTGGGGTTTGATTACAAAACTTTCTCATACATCCCTCCTTATTTTTTAATGATGATATACCAATTTATAGCTCATTAAATCCTCTGTGTACACCCATTACCATGCCAAAATTTGGTAAGGGATTTCACTCTTCTTATTTCCATTTAAGTATTTCTCCCATATTATGAATCTAAATTCCATTTAATATGATGGGATATTATGTTCCATGATCACATTACTATATATTTTAGGTATAAATTATGAGTTACCACTTTTAATCTCATCAACCCAACTTGTGAATTTCCATATGATGTTGTTATGCTGCCAAAATTGCATCGTGATTTCCCAAGCCAAAATCATCATGTAATGAATATTATACCCATTTCCCTATTAGTGGTATTAACCATTGGGCACAAATAAAAATTTAATGGTACTTACATTTATTTATTCCACATTCCTTAATCATTTAATAACATATTATCTTGAATGATTCCATGTTATATGATCAATGTGGCACACTTATGCATGAGATGAAATGTTTATAATGGGTATTCCCTAATAGAACTCCAATGCATTAGGTAATGTTTTGAATCATGATACCCCGTGTAAAATGAGGGTTTACTCTTGATAATTCATATTCAGTGAGGTTTCACTCATTTTTAATCTAAGTTCAATGTTCCTTCAATCATGCTAATATCATTTTGTATGTTATTTTCGCATTTCCATGTTATAATAATAATGTTATATATTGAAATTATGATCATGTTTCCATTATGCTCGATTGATATGCCTATTTAATAACCTGTATTGTATTCTTTATGTTATTCATTGTATAATCTCTTACTCAGATTGATATCTCACCTCTTTCTCATGTATGTCCCCAGGTTATCCCATTCAGTGTTATGTATGAAAGAATGAGTTGGTCATGTAAACAATGTTTTCAATAAATATGTTATATTTTATGTTTTAAGTTTTTATGTAATGTTCTTAATTTACCAAGAATCTAGACCTCTCGGTCCATATAGTTGTCTTAAGTAAATGTTTATGTAATAAATCATGTTTAAGTGTGTAATAAAGAATAGGGTTGTTGTAGTTGGTATCAAAGGTTATGTTTAGTTATTTTTGGGATTAGGGTAGAAAAACTATAGTGAAAGCCTTAGGGATAATAACAAGTATAATAAAATAATTCCTTAATTTTTGGGAGAATAGAGTATGTGGTTTGTCATGAAATACATCCTTGTCTGGATATGAACAAGTAGATGTGTCTCTGGTACAAATGTATCTTGGGGAAAACCTGAAAACGTTACATTGAGCTATACTTGAATAGGAATAGGTGCAAAAAATAGGCCGAACATGACTCTTAGTTCGATAATATTTAGGTATATTCTTTTTTAAATTCATATTCTTTTTATGAACCATTCTTAGGGGAATATAAAAATTCTCCTTCGAATATATATTGGGAAGTAGATCACCGATAACATAGATTGATGCCTATAAATTCATATGTTAGAGAATTCAATGTAATTTATTAGTTATACATTTTTTTCAACGGATTCTCCTTTATGTGTTAATAAACATACCCCTAAATTTCTTTTTATTCTATCAAATGGCGGGTAATAGGGTGGCTCAGTAAAAACACCAAGGCAATGATCAGTGTGATGACTCTTCTAATGAGATACCAAATAAAATTGGAAATGGAATCAAAATATTTGTCACAATAATCTCTCAGTTAACTTAATATATGAATAGAATAATGGGTTTAGATAAGCATACAACCCCCTAGAAACAACAAGACACAATTGAGAGCTTCATAAGGCAATGGCTCCTACTTTTAATAGATCATATGATCCCTCAATTGACGAATAATTGATCAACTCCATTGAGACGATCTTATCCATCCTTAAATGTTCCAAACAAGAAATGTTTATTCTGGATTCTTATCATTTGAAGGGTGATGCTAATTAATGGGGTACATTGATAAAAAATATGAAGACTGGGGAAGAGATAATGGTGTTGTAATGGATGGATTTCTAGAAAATATTTTTCGATTAATATTTTCCTCGCACCCTTCGACTTAATATAGAAAGGGACTACTTTTCCCTAAAAATGGTGATGAATCTATCAAAGTTTATGAGGAAATAATCACTATCCATACATGATACACCTATATCTTTGTTTTTACCCACGAATGCACGTTTTACCGCTTCTTTGGTGGTTAAAAATTAGCCTACAGAAATCTGTAAAGATTTGTGACTTTGATAACCATGAAGAATTTTTTTGATGTGCCTTCTATGTTGAAATGGAGGATGGAGAATCTAAGGGGTATCATGGGGACAACAAGAAGAATGTGGAAATTAATTATAGCAGTTTGATGGATAGATCCAACAGTGCAATGAAAGTCCATTACCCCACTTTCCAATTGTGCGGAAATAAGCACAACAAAAATTGCATGAATGGGATGAGGAAATACTTTATATGTAGCTAAGTAGGGAACCTATCCATTAACTATCAGCATGAAAAACCCACAACTGTGATAGAGTAAAGGAACAATCTTTGGACCCTCAACAGATAGTTTAATGATATAAATACCAAGAACATGGGTACTTTACGAACTAGTTCCCTATTAAAAGGGTTTTCAGAGGCAACCAACAACCTCTAAGGTATCATGGGTGAGCGTTTTTCCATCACTTCTACTAAAGTTAATCCTGAAAATGTAGTGGTGATAGTTATGCTATTTATTAAATCAAGGATAAGAAACATACATTTTTATTATGGTTCTATGAAATTTTTTATATCCCAACTATTTAGTAAAACAATCCAAACACCATTAAAAATCATGGATGTAGAGATTTCAGTGAGAACGAAAAATGGGGAAATTATTACATCCCAGGAATATAACTTCTTCCCTATAACAATTTGTGGAATAAACTTCCTAGGGATTCTTTTAATACTCCTTATGGTTTAATTTGATGAGATTTTTGGCATGGATTGGCTTTCCCTATATATATCCAACATAAATTACCGTGAAAGGGAAATCACTGACCATATTGTGAATCCACCCCCATTTCTGTATATGTTTATGGAGGATGATGAATCTTCTCTAGCACCCTCATATCATGTGTGGTTATTACTAACCTTTGAGAATGTGGATCTTTCATAGATGATTGAGTCTAAGGAAGGAACAATCCTCGAAGACATGCCTATTATGAGGGAATTCACATATGTGTTTCTTGAGGAATTGTCTAGTCTTTATTCTAAAAGAGATGTAGAATTCTTAATTGATATCATACCTGGGTAATTGTTAATATCCATGAATCTATTTAGAATGGATATTTTGGATATTGGGGAGATAAAGAAAAAACTATAATAGAATTTGGATAAAAGGGTTTATACACCCAAGTGCTTCACCATGGGGTGCACCTAACCACTTCTTCTGGAAGAAGGATGGTTCAATGAGCTTTTTCATTGATTATCATGATCTGAATTAAATCATGATAAAGAAAAAGTATCCTTTCTGTGAATTTATGACTTGTTAGATCAACTACGTGGAGCACAATACTTCTCCAAGGAGGATCTACATTTGAGATATTACCAAGTATGGGTGAAGAAAGAGGATATCCCCAAGACTGCTTTTCGTACAAGGTACGAGCACTATGAAATCATAGTAATGCATTTCAGACTCACTAATTCTCCATAAATATTCATGGAATTAATTTAAAGACATTAGAGATTAATTAAAAAAAATTTGGTAGTCTTTATTGATGATATTTATATATACACCAAAACCAATGTGAATCTTGAGTAGAATCTATGAGCTGTACTAGAGACCTTGTGAAATGAAAAGCTCTATATAATGTATAAGAAGTGTCAGTTCTAGTTGAAGGAAGTATCATTCATGATGTATATCATCAAATTCAATAACATATCTATGGATCCCTCCAAGAAAAATGCTATTATAGGATGGCTGAGGCCAACATCAATGATATATATCTGTATATTCCTTTGGTTAACACGATATTATTGCCAATTTGTGAGAAATTTACCATGATTGTTGAACCCTATTGCCAAGCTAACTAGTAAGGGAGTCAGGTTTTTGTGGAATGATAATTGTGAATAGATATTCAAGGTGTTGAAAAGGAGTATTATCACTGCTCCCATTCTCTCACTACCCACAAGTGGAGATCTTTTTTTGAATACAGTAATGCTTTGAAGAACGGTCTTGGATTTATGTTGATGAAAAATGAAAATATCATTGCCTATTGTTAAAGGAAATTGAATGTTACTGAGGAGAGTTATCCAACACATGATCTAGAGTTTATTGTAGTAATATTTTATTTGAAAATTTTGGGACATTATCTCTTTGAGAATAAGTGTGAAATATATACAGATCACAAAATCCTCAAGTGTATATTCACAATGATAGTACTGAATATGCGCCGATGAAGATGGTTATAGATAATCAAAGACTGTGACTGCTCAATCCATTAGAACTCTAGGAAAGAGAACAAGGTGTCATATTCTCTAACTAGAAAGGACCAAGTGATTCTATAATTTATGAGAATTTAATAGGACGCAATATTCATAGATTTTATTAAGACGAAAATGAGATTCACAAATAATGGAACATCATCAATCCATTCACAAATTATTTCTCAACAATCTATTTTGGAAAAATTAAAGGGTGATCAAGAGGATGATGTGGGAATTTAAAATAATGTGGAAACTATCAGAAAAGGTAAATCCTCATATTTCAATGTCAATGAAGATGGAATTATGATATATGGGTTAAGACTACGTGTTCCATCAAATCCAAAGTTAAATAAAGGACTTTTGGAAGATGAAAATAGATTGAATTTTTCCATTCACCCAAGAAACACATAGATGTATTGAGATCTCTGTGATCGTTATGGGCGAGATAAAATGAAGAAAGGGATCTCTAAGAATACGTCAAAATTTCTGGTACATCAATAGGTGAAGGATGAGAGGCAGAAGTCTAAGGGGATGATGCAACCATTACCCAAACCAAAATACAAATGGGAGAACATCACCATGGAATTTGTCAGATGACATCTAAATAAATCCAAAGAAAACAATTCTATATGGGTTACTGTAGATTATCATAAAAGTCTAAAAACATAATTGATATTCGAGTGTATATAATCTAGAATGAATATACATTATAAAAGTGGTAAGACTTTATGGAGTAACACCATTGATTGTATCCGATCGAGATCCAAGATTCACCTCTATGTTCTAGAAGAGTATCCAACACACTCTGAATACTAATATGAACATCAGTGTGTCTTATCATCCTCAAACTGATGGCCAATCTATGAGAACTATTTAGACACTTGAGGACATTTTGAGTTGTTGTTTGATAGACTTAAAAGGCAGATGAGATCAACATATTCCCCTGGTTTAGTTATTTTATAACAATAGTTTTCACTCTAGCATCTGAATGGCTCATTTTGAAGACCATTATAGGATGAGGTGAAGAACACCTGGATGTTGGGATGAAGTTGGGGTGGGAAAACCTCTAATTCTAGTAATGGTCGATGAAATAGTGGAGAAGGTTAAGACCATTCGACATCAAATTAAATATTATCAGATCTGAAAAAATAGTTATAATTAAAATCATAAATGAGACCTATATTTTGATGTTTTAGAAATGGTATTCTTCCATATATCTCCATGGAATATAGTTATAAGATTTTGGAAGAATGTAATGTTTAGTCCAAGGTATATCGGCCCTTTTGAGATCCTTGATCGCATTGGAACAGTGCCCTACTGACTAGAACTCCCACCAATCCTATCTCAAGTACATGATGTATTCCCTGTATCACTCTTGAGGAAGTAAAAACTTCATCCATGACATGTACTCAATCCAGAGGTGGTACCATTGTAGAATATACTCTCCTTTGAAGAGAACCTAGTGACGATATTTAATTATATAGAAAATGTTCTATGAAATAAGATGATGTCCCTCATCAAGGTGTTGTAGAAAAACCGAAAGCATGAATAAGAAACATGGGAATGAGAGGATGTGATGAGGCAGAGTTACCCTAATATATTTTAGTGTGAGAAAATTAAATTTCATGGGAAAAATTACTTAAGGTTGAAATATTCTAGTGACTCACTCTTTTATGAATAAGATTCCCTTTCTTTTAATGTCTTATAGAAAACTCATTCACTCTTTTTTATTCTCATTATTATTATTGGGATTAAATGACTGTTAAGTATCATTTCCTTTTATTATATAGTGGCTGGAAAGTGATCACATGACTGATATAAATATAATGTTTTTAAAAAAGAATCCATTTGACACAGAAAAAGGAGAGGATGGCTTCATCCAGTAAACTCGGGCCGTACGAAGCTCTTTTATCGGAGCTTGGAAAGGAGGTACCATCAATGGGCTTCGATCATGACCATGCCAAAGATGATATTCAACACGTTACACTAGAACATAATATCCTTTATGATATGTTCATGTTAATAGTTGTTACTACCCTAGTGATGTTATCTGAGCTTCCTAAGATTATGTCACCATCAAAAACCTTAAACATAGGTCTTATGGAGGTGTTATAAGGGGTTATGTAATAAGATATTAGTTACCTATTATGTAATCATGTTTTATAAATAAAATTCTCATTCCATCAATTCCATTATGAAATTTGTCTTTCTGTAAAAGTGATGAATTTGACAAATTTTCTTTTTGGGTAAAAATGGTACTTTTAATAAATATCCAAATTATATTAAACTATTATTTTTATTAATAATATAATAAACATTTTTATAAATTATTATTATATCAGTTTTTTATATGTAAATGATTAGGTAATCATTTTCATAAGAGTTATATTTTTATTCGATAAATCAAAAAATGTATTTTTGAAGAATTTATTTAAAGAAATTAAAGAATTTTTAAAATAATTAATATTTTAATAAAATATTATTATCAAATTAAATTTATGAAAAATAAATGAATATATAAGTTTAATGAAATCTAATGTAATTTTTATTAATGTTTCAAAATAGTTATTTTTAAAACATTAGAATTTTAATTTAATGTCGGTTTTTATTTTAAAAGTAAAAAAATCAAATATTTAGAAAATTATTTTGATAAAATGAATATTATTTTTTTAATTCCAAGAAGATGTAATAAATACTATAATGGGTATTTTTGGCCCAATATTAGTTTTAAAATTAAAATAAAGTGATTTTATATTTGTTTTACTTATATTATAAAGTCGTAGTGAATCTTCCCAAATTTATAATATATTTTATGATTCTAAATTCATTTCCTTGACAGTGCGACTAACCACCACATAAGTAGGGGAAACATTATAATATTGTTTGTGATGATTTTATCAAGGCATGATCACCCTTATGTTTGAGGACGATGAGAACACGCTGGTTTTTGCCCCGCATTCCTGCTTTTCAAAGGTCGAAAAAATCCGTTGCTTATTCTGGGATGTTTTCTCCTCGATCGAAACGGGGTGATGGGATGTCAGTTCCTCCTTTTATAGATACCTCAACAAAACTTGTTTCCAAGTCCACATATCTCGTATATATTAAGATGTTGTTCATGAAACTCTTACCAGTTCCATATCTTCTTGGATGCCGGTTAATTACAATGCTTCACTCAGGACATTCCAAGGGGTTCGACAAGGGCATCAGCCTTTGGTCGAGGGAGTTGTCAAGTTGGACATCCCAGGCATGTATGGATGCTGAAACACTAGCACATAAACATTTATTCCCCTTATTATAGGGATTATCAAGGGCGTGGATTCTTGAGGCATCCCACATCGAATATGGGGAATTATATGCCATAGGCATGTATCTGAGGTTTTCCTCAGCTTCCCATGTTTAACACAGGGTATGCTGCAGGATTAACGTCTAGCAGAGACAGACTAGACTGATCAGAACACTAACTAGAGTAGATTAGATGGCTTCAGCCCCTGGATTAAACAATGATGTCAGGTCAAACACATGGTTAGTTACCCAGTTACTGCTAGGAGAAGTGAATCAGAGAATTGGCATGATCTCACTGGGATGTGGCAGCTCGAGTAAGAATCGAGATGGATAATGGATTGTTAAGTGGAGTGGATCGAGAATGAGATAGATTCGACTCAAGAGAGATGGTGATGTTGGGCTTGAGCCTCTAAGAGACCTCTAATGTATCCTCGTGATAAGGAATTAAAGTACACATAGTTCGGGATAGGGGTATAGGATCGGGGTGTGCATGGAGGATAGCGACCCCATTATATACTGGTTTTTATGCATGGTTAGCAGCCCAAGGATGGTCATACGCCACTAGTAATGACCAACAATATAGGTACCAATAGAAGGGATGAGATCGACTTACCACTGGGTTTGGGTTGACAATGGCTTACCGCTGAATGGAGTTCACAACAGCTTATCGATGGATGTGGGTGCAACAGCTTACCACTAGATAGAGGCACAACGGCTTACTGCTAGATAGAGGCATAATGGCTTACATCCAGATGGGGTTTGCAAAAACTTACCACTAGATGGGGTCACAATAGCTTACAACTGGATGGGGTCACAATGGCATACCACTGGATGTGGTCACAACGGCATACCACTGGATGGGGTTGAACCTCATGGAGGATTCCAACATACCCTGTATAGGAGACAGGGTTCAAAGCCAACATAGATAGGGATGATGGATGTAGTTTACCATCGTGAAGGATGAAAATGGGGCAAGCAGTTTAACATCTTGTGGGATGAAGGTGGTCCGATGTGAAGGGGGTCAGTACTAGTGGTTGTTGGGATTGAACATCAGGGAGGCTTCCTAGGTACATTTCCGTGGAAAGGATCAAAGGCCACATAGATTAGAATGGGTTTTGGTGAACCAATGTGAAGGAAGTCGGGACCAATATATCATGATCTTGAACCTTAGAGAGGTTTCCTATGTACCATTCCTTTTCAAGGATCATAGACCACATCGTTCAGAGTGGGTGTGTGGGACTTACACTCTAGGTGACTCGGATGATATCATAGTCGATTCATACTCTAAGACCACGTGAGCCATGATCGGTGTGAGAAACAAGAGGAAACAAAGACCTGGATATCACTTAATGAAAATTGTATCCATGGGAAGTGTAGTGGGGCTTACACGTGGTTAGTGGCCCAAAATGGAAACAGGGGCTTACGTGTGGTCCGCAGCCAAAGGAGATAGAGATTGGGACTTACTCTAGGATGGAGGCATAGTGGTGGAAAACCCCAAAGGGTGTAGGATTTGGCACTGAAGAATGGATGGCTTTGATGCCAATCCCCCCTCTCTGGTCTTCAACTAGGAAGAATATAGGAGGATAAAGGATGATGCCTCTTGTAAGAAAGGCTAAGGGCTTACACCATGGTGGTTTCCCTTTCCCTGCAGATAGACTCCGGTCCGATAAAGAGTATCTCATTCCATTTGAGGAATGATCTCACTCCCATGGAGACCAGTGGAAGTAGAGAATGTCAAAGATGGGGCAACCTATGTATGATGGATGAGGTGAGGCCACAGTTACCATCATGTGCTGAGGACGATGGTGCTTGGCAGTTTAAGGTCTTGGAGCTCGAATGAGTTGGGTTCACTCTGCACCCCTAGGAATTACATAACTGATACCTAACCTTCCATGAGGAAGGGATGGCTTCATCAATGCCTTGGAGAGGGGGTGTTATGGAGTGATCCATTGAGGGGTCTATGTTAGTGTGACCATGTGAAGAAGAAATATATGTTATCATGCTTATGAAAAGAAGCATGAGGTGAAGAAACACAAAAGTAAGTACCACCCAAGGGA
This sequence comes from Viscum album, assembly GCA_963277665.1. NCBI lineage: Eukaryota > Viridiplantae > Streptophyta > Magnoliopsida > Santalales > Viscaceae > Viscum > Viscum album. The sequence goes on along the minus strand of OY728146.1, from coordinate 785,651,476 downwards.
TCTTGAAATTACTTCATTCAAACCTAGAGGGTTGCGCAGATAAAGGACTTGTGGAGAAAAGTTGTTCATATGTAGAATCCCCATGAATCTCTAGTGCTCAATGTAGTGGAGGGTCATTGAGAAGGGGTATTCATCATGATGTGGAGTGGCCTAGCCTAATAATAGGGTGTTGGTACATATGTAAGGTGCTTTGTGAAGTGGAAAGGCATTCACCGTGCAGGGCATCGTGAAACAAGGGATCCATGGAAAGCATATCATTGTGAAGAAACGTGCTTCGAAAAGAATAGTGACCCTACCTTAGCACATGGATCATATGTTCCTGGAGGGTAAATTGTGATAAATAAGTGGTCCATGAAGACCTGAATCCACTTGGGGATCCCCTTCCTTCAAGGAGGCCCGTGGGCTCCGGAAAGGGCATCCCTCTTTGAAGAGGGGCGACATTCAAACCAAGGGAGAGGAACTTCACGAAGCTAAAGTACCCTGTAGAGCTAATGGTTCGCAGAGCCAAATTTTCTTCGTGATATGAGAGATGAGAAGGAAATAGGTATGGGGATATGTCCTTTGAGGTCAATGGGAGACCTAAATTTATAGGCCAGAGGCGCCGTGAATGAATGCTCACTGGAGGCAAAGACACATGGAATTTTGTCGAAACCACGAAGCCTCCCACCTCCTTTCTCTGCAGGAGGTTCACAATTGTCAAGGAGTCTCGCAGCGCCTCCCGTATCCTTGCTCTGCGACAGGTTCACAAACATCAAGGGGGTTGTGGAGCCTGTTATCTCCTTGCACCGCGGTGCATTCGCAAACATCAAGGGGGATCGTGGATCCTCCCTTATTCTTGCTCTGCGGCAGGTTCACAATCATCAAGAAGGATCACAAATCCTATCACATCCTTGATATGTGGAAGGATCACAAATGCAAAGGGAGCTCATGGAGCCTCCCGCCTCCTTTCTCCTCAACGCATTATAAGAGGAGAATCTTTGTACCAACCGTAGGGCTATGAGGGCTTTACGAACATGCATTGTGGGGAAACCATTATAGCGTTCCCTTTGGTCTTTTTATTCCCAAATTTTGGTTCCAAGAAATGATCCCATCTGACTGGGATCCAAGGAGAAATAGTGGGTCAATTTTTGAGGGTCAATTGCCAAAATTCCCAAGACAATCGTGAAGATTAGTAGCGAAGGAGGATCACGAAGTGGTGGGATGACGTACGGGATGAACGCGCTGCTGAGCATTCCTCAGTCAGACGCACCACAAACCACTGGGGGTCCTCAACTATAAATAGTGGAGGCCATCCTCTCTTTTTACCTTTCTCAAATCTATAATTTTGGCTTTTAGTACTCTTGATTCACGATGCTCTGTGAACTCTGCGATTGATCTCTGCGAATAGGGGAATCTACATCGCGGTACACAACATGTCTTTGAATTCACGGTGGTGCACTCAGCGGCATGTGGTTGAAGGCCAGGGCATGGCTCTGTGAATAGTATTTGTGAACATACTCAGTAAATGAGCTCTGCAAAAGGGATCTACGAACCAAAACCAAAACAATTCTCAAACTCAAAAATTGAATGGCTCACCAAGGGGCAGCCAGGGGGTCATTGATGATGCTACCCATAGTGAAGAGTTAGCAGATAGCTCATGTATATGAGAGTTTGTGTGGAGCCATTCTGACTATAACTCTCTAATGGAACTACTGTTAGAAATCCAAAAGGACTGTGCACTTTTTAAGAGGTTTCCTCTGTATGGATTTGGACTCATGGTTGACATCTTTATCCCTAAAGCATATAGAGATGAACCAAATTACTTGTTCAGGAGCACGTTGTGCTTGCGCTTATGGTTCAGGGCGGTTGACGGCCATGCTAGGTAGGACTTTATGCATGTCAACAGTGACTAATTTTACAATGATCTAAACAATGTTGATGGGAATGAACTGCATCAGAAGACACCCCCTCCCCCCCCACTGTACCATGCCATCTAGAAGGCAGAAATGAGGAACCCAAGAAAGGGTTGGTCTGTTGAGTGCGGTCTACGCCAAGGTAGAAACATCATAGAATACAATGCCTTGGCCTATAGGGTAGGTGCCTCATGTGGGGAATATAGGGCAGATTTGAGAAGATTGTTCTTATACGAGGCAGATTGAGCCTCCTAATTTCACATCTATCAGCCGAAGCAACTGATGTCGGAGTTACTGAGCAAATGGTCATTGAGACCAATACCTTTCACTTGCACCATATAGAGGTTGAAATTTATTTAAGGGATATGCATCAGATCTCGGGGGACCTGATACTGGGGGTGATGTATGATGAGTTCCTCCATGTTATGGATTTTTTTGAGGATTCGAAGAAAATCTCACCACTGTCAATGGAGTTGATGATCCTAGTACCAATAGAGGACATGTTTTCTATGAGGGATGTCCACTTCAAATGGTGGTTCAAGAAGATCCTAAAATTTTAGGATGATTGGCAGTTTTCAGTGAGGCCTCAAACATGCCCAATGGGGGCCCAACAGGGCATGGAGCGCTCATACTGGAGGCTCTTAGAGGACAACTAGTAGAAAACCTGGGGATTCAACTTCAGAATCGATCATAAATTGACTGTCTGGTTCACTGTATTCATTGCAGAACTCATCTACAGTTGGATCCTGTCCGTGAGAGAAAAAAACATGGGTGTGAAACCAAGCACATTTATCATGGCGTCTATAATGGCGACATGAGGGTGGGTCAACCTCAGGATCTCGATGCTTTCCAAGCTGTACAAGATGTTATGGCACATCAATGAAGTGAAGAATATGTAGAGAACATGTGGGTGTTTCCACCTATTTTATGGGTGGATAGCGGTTCATGTCAGAGGCACCTATGAGTATCCAAACCTGATTTCCCCTCCAAAATCGAATTTTTGCCTAGCCATTTTGAATGAGAAAGGGAGCATTCCAACCAAGATGACCGTGAAGGTGATACTAAACAGGGTCTGGAAGGTAGAGGAGTTTAATTTTCACCCATTCATGTTGCCAACATGTGCGTTAACTGATTATGGCCAAGGAATGGCAGAGCATAGATCCTATCTCCTAACCTTTCAGGTTGGAGTCTTGGTGTCACGAGTGGACTGCAAGTCCCTCATTGAACCGTACACCTCAAACCAATATGTAACGCAATTCCGGTGTATTCATAGGTTGACCTTGTGAATCTACATGGGGGTGCACTATGAGGATCACACGTGCATGATGAGGCAGATGTGGTGCATGTTCCCACGAGAAAATGGGAAGATGATGAATGAGGTTCCTCCACCCATAGACATCTTCATGTTGCTGAAGGAGTATGCCAACAACTTTAAGGCGGCCTACCTAGGGGAGTTATTTAAGTATCCTACCATTCGGGGTGGTGATGGTGTACCTCCCCATCCTCGAGGCCAGGACTAGACGATGGCAAGGACATCCCGATGTGGTAGGGATGTCATGGTAGTGAGGCCCACACCGGTTGAGGGGGAGGTATCAGTAGAAAATACAATAGCGGCAACGGATTCAGCAGTCTCAGAAGAGCAGAGTTATCTTGAGGGGAGGCCACCAAGAGGGTTCCACAGAATATCCACTAAGGCTTCAGGAAAGAAGGTACACCATATAGAAATGTCGTAGAATACTCTCTTTTATGAGGCATATGACATATGGGATGTCAATAGGCAATTCATCATCCCGTCAAAAAGCTGGTAATCCCTAAACCATCTCAGGATGGTTTTTCTAGGGATAGGCCCAGTTAGGGCTAGCTTTGCAGTATCCCAAGAAGAGGCTGTGCAATCTTGGGAGTATGACCACGACATTGGTGTGGGTTAGAAGCAGAGAAAAGTTGTGAACCTCAAGTGGTTCCAAGAGGTAGAAAACAAGATTAAGTAGTTATACATTTGGGTAGATGAACATTTTCCTTCCCTCAATGCACTGTCAGATATTATATAGTGGATGACGACCCAGATGGAGGTGCACGAATAGCACATCAGCCAATCCTCCATCGAGATGACCGTTATCTGAACCAATGAGGAGATGGCCCAAATCACAGATGAAAAACTACACACCATTTCTACTGAGGAGGATTGGGAACTGAAAAAGCGACCTCGAATCCTAGACGCCACAAGCTAGAGGGTGGTCGAGCTAGAACTCTCTTTTGATGGGCTCAACCCATCAATGGGAGGGGTTTATCATCATGTATTGTGATTCATGAATCCTTTGAACACATCTTTATGCTTTAATTATTCATGTTAGATGCATGCATGGGTTATGTTATTCATTTTTGGTCCACTGCACTTCTGTTGTATTCATGGAACTTCCAGTGATCAGTACCTAACCTCACGAGGGTCAGGATCAATGCGAGAAACAAGGGATTGCCACCTTGTTATTGTATCTGAATATAAGAGTGCAAACCATGCTCTGGGAATCTGGAATTTCAATAACCAATCTAGAATTATAGGAAGAAGGGGAGATTCCTAACTGTAAGGCGAGGACCTAAGAACAATCGGCGTGCCGTCTCACAAAAATGCTCTAGTTCACCAATGGGGTAAATCTAGGGGCATTTGAAATGAACCCGAACATAAGAGAGTGGAATGTGTGAATCACGATACCCCAGACTCGGAACATTGTGATGGTGGCATGGAAACGAAGGATAATAGCTGAACACATTAGAAATTCAGTACCCTTTTTTGTTATCATGAAATGGAGATAACAAACAAGGGAGAATCATTGACCATATTCGAAACATGGGACCTGACTCGAAACATCATCCATAGGTCATCAAGAACATTGGCCCAGGAAGGTAGGCGATCCATAGGCCGAGAATCCATATTGTTAGGGGGTTCTTTTAGATGTGAATGAGGGCAAGAGTCTGAATAAAGGGAATGAAAAGAGTGAAGTGTGTAGTGATGGGATGTTTTAATGGAGTTAAACACTTTGGAAATCATTCCACTGTGGTTGAAGCATATTTGGTGGGTGTATATTTCTGATCAGGGATCAAACATACTTCCGAGCAGGACCCCTTTGTTATAGACCATGTATTTTCTATAATTTCACGTCATATATATGCAGACAATAGGCACATAGATTAAATGTCATATGTTGAGGATGATGAATATAGTTTAAATGTCATACTGTCCGGATCAGGATTGGACTTGGGGGGCTAAAAGGTTTAATGAACCAGGGGCTAGGCCCGAAGCGAAACTCATAGGAATCGCTATGTATCCCTTGTCGATAAGAATCAAGACAAATGTAGTTATTAAGAAAAGTGTGGCTATAATCCAACACTGGTAGGGGAAATCCACTCTAGAAAGGGATTTGGTGCTTCCCATTATTAACATGGGGAATCCTGAACTTGTTCAGGGTAGAACCATAGTTTAGTGTCATGCGTTGAAGAAATATGGACTCGTGCAGTCCAACATCATATTATAGGATGGGGAGTAAAAGGGGAGATCCTTAGAAGGGATTATGTGGTGAGGTAGCTATAAACCCAATGTGATTAAAGACATAAGGTGTCCGCACCACACCAGTTATCCCCTGAGGATGTCCTTTCAGGACGAGGGTCCAAAAAGTATTGTTAGGCCAGGCCTAAGGCAATGTACCTATACTTTCATATGTTCCCCATTTGGATGGGAATCAAGACACACATTGTTCTATAGTGTAGCTTAACATCATGCAGGATGAGGAAAGGTATGTGTGGCGCAGCTACGCCGGTACACATCCTACCAAAACAACTAAGCTCACAAGAGTCATGCTCGATTTGGGAAATAAGGAGTAGTGAAGGGACATTACTATAGTAGGAAGGATCATGTTAGGGGTGATGGGATTCTAGGTTAATGGAATCCAATAATGCATACACACCCACTTGACGTACCTAGACATGCGAAGGGGTAAATTCGAGAATGTTTGAATTTTACTTGAACATAAGGAAGTGAAAATATGAGAATCATGATGCTCGAGATCTGGACCACAACGATGGTGGCATGAAGATAGGGGATAACTATTGACCATGTTAGAAACACAATATCTATTTTGTTTTAGCCTTGAATGGGACAAACAAATGAGGGTCGACTACTGACCATTTTAGAAACATGAGACCTGCCACAAATGTCATTCGATGTCCTTTGGGACATTGTCCCAAGATGGTAGGTAAGACAATGTGGCATGAGACCAGGCCGTAAAGGGTTTCCCTTCAGACGTGGAAGAGGATGTGGATCCAAATAATGGGATCACAAAGCTTGGACATGGAATGATGGAATTTCCCAGTGAAAATTCCACACTTCAGAACCTTTGTCAGAATGCATCTGAGTATGAAAAAAATGTTTATCCAATAGAGGGAGTGTGGTCCATTTACAAGAAAAAGGGTTCTAGGGTTGGATGCTTCCAACATAGTGGTCGTTGGATGAGCCATAAATGGGGGCTTGATTTAAAGGATTTTATGTAGGGTGGTGAAGTGGACAAATTTAAACTGCAGTTCCCGCAGGGAGATCATAGTTTAGGGTCATTGAACTCAGACCATGATGAAAAAACACATGGGAGGAACATCGCATGACTATTGCAAACCCTAACACAAATGAGAACCCATGAGGTACTCATCACACCACATGTACCCAAAAGGGATTAGGCCAAGGGGCCGAAATAGAGGGGTCATGATTTTATATTCTTGGGGATGAATCCAGAGACGAGATGTCTGCATGTTCCTACATATCCCATGGGGATGGGAATCATGCCGTCCATAGTTCTGGGAGATGATGTGCAGTTTAACATATTGCAGCAACGAAGAGGAGTGGTCTTAATTTATGGTCATAGTGCTCAGACCATGATGTTAGGTAATATTGGAGACATATGGGGAGGTAATTATAAAACATGACATGAATGGGGACATGGTGTCTAGATCACCATGTGTTCCTTGGGGAGATTTTAGGTCGAGGGACCAAAGAAAGAGTTAGGTTGGGCTCAAGGAAAAGTGAATGAGCATTCCTATATATCCCATGAGAATGAGAATCAAGCAACATATTGTTATAAGGGTGGAATGGTAAGATACCAGTGCCAGAGATAGTAAGGTTGTGCAATTCTGGCCCTCACTATAAAAGAAGGGTCATTTGATAGATCTTGTTTATCCTTTTGGATAAATGTGTTTTTTGAAGAAATGGACCTAGGATAGAATATCCATGAATCACCATAAAAATCAGGCAATATTAAGTCAATAAAAAATGGTATAGTGTGCGATAGATACCAAACATGATGTCGAGCCATTTTTCATCATGCAGTTGGACGATAATATCAAAGTTTAGGGTCATGTGGCATAACAGTTTAAAGTCATGTGGGAATAGGCAACACATTTTAAAGTCATATGGATCATACATCTACTTGAGAGATTTGATTCAAGAGAGAATGTGCATAGTGTGATAAATCATACCCTACACGAATGAGGATGAGGCACACACCACACCACAGATGATTCCGAGAAAGAAACCTCAGGCCGAGGGGCCAAAAAAAGTTAGAGAATATAGGGAAAGAGATAATATCTATCAGTTGAGCTAGACCCAAATACAAGATGTTCATGCATTCCTACGTACCCCATAAGAATGGGAATCAAGCCACAAAATGTTCTAGAAGGTGCAGTTTAGTTTCATGTAGGACAACATACATTTTAATGTCACGTGGGACATCATACAGTTTAATTTCATGTGGGACAAGAGGTACAAGGGACTAGATCCTTGAGGCTGAGTACATGGTGAGTCTATTATAAACCCAACATGAATGAAGGAATAAGTTCATATATGAGACACCATACAGTCTTACAAGAGTTGGGGCCTACAAGAATGAACCTAAGAGATAAATTAGTGGAAATCGAGATGGACCCAAAGGCAAGATTTCTGGGTGTTCCTCCGTATCCCATACGGATGGGAATCAAGTCATACATTGTTTTAAAGAGGGTTCATATAAAGAGATCTTAGTTTAATGTATTAGAGCTCACAACACGGAGACGTGAAAATCTTCTAAGTAGGTAGAGACATAGATCCAATACCTAAGCCCACGTGAGTGAAACTCGGTGTGGGAAACAAGGGCGGAAGATTCATTTTCAACCCTTGGTATAAACATAAAGCAGAAGTTGGTGCGGAGCCCCGAACAACGCCTCACCATGGAATTGTCCTCCTAAAGAAAAAAATTCATACTATGAGATTGTACTAAGAGTGTCAAAATTCAATTGGCACATCATTTGGTGGAAAATGATGTGAATCATGTAATTGAAAATTAGGGCTTGATGGGGTTGACATGACTATGGAGGATGACTATTTACCATGTTCAAAACACAACATCCATATCATGTGACCTGAAAAGGGAACACCAAATGAGCATCGACAGATGATCATATTCGAAACACAATACTTTTATCAATTTGTTGTTCGAAACCCTTGAGGACGTTGGCTAGTAATGGTACGAGAGCCCTTTGGCTGAGCGTCCAGGCCATTTGTGGGTCCCTTCGGATGTGGAAGATAATGAAAGCCCAGATGAAGGGGAACATGATCCATGAAAAATCGGCGAAAGAATGTCCAGGTAGAATCTGACAGTCCAGGCTCTGAACCGGAGTATTCTTGGGAACATGGGAGAATCACCGAAGAGGGATGAGGGACCCAAAATTAGAGAATCTGACTTGACAAGATGAATGTAGGGAATTTGATTGAAGGGAACTCAGAAGAGATAGGTATGTGGCATGGTTATTATAAACTAGATGTGAATATGGAAGTGAGTCCATAACACATAGTATACCCCTCTCCTTGAAGAACGTAAGATAAGGGGACAAGATGATAGGGAGGTCTCTAAGAGATGGGACTGGACCAGAGGACTAGATGTTTGGGTGGTCCTATATATCCCATAAGTATGGGAATCAACCCATACATAGTTCCGATTAGGACGTTGTGCAGTTTATCATCACACTGCAAGGATGAAAATAAGGGAAACATACCCCAACAAGGGACGTGTACAGCACAATGAATAACCTGATGTGAATGGGGACATAATCGCATACCAAACCATACAAATGAAAGTGTGAACTTGGGATAGGGGCCCAGGAAGGCCAAGGTACTTGAGGCTGGGAGACAGATAGAATGTCACAACCAACTTGTAGTTTACCGTCTTGTAGTGGGGATGATGGTGATCTTAGTTAAATGAAACAAAAATCGGACTGTAGAAACCTAATTTAATGACATATGCATGATAAAACTAACTAGAGAGGGTGAATCATCATGCCTATAGAAGACCAAAAAGTGGAAACAGTGATAGAGGACAACTATTGGCCAGGTTTGCAACACAACACCCACCCTAGTGTGACTGGATTTTGGGGCAAGTAATTGAGCATCGACCGTTGACTATATGAACCAGATGGGACTTGTATCAATTTTTTGCTCAAAATCCTCAAGGGTGTTAGATTGTAATGGTAGGAGAGCCCTTCTATAAAGAATAAATGCCATTCGGGGGTAATTTTAGATATAAAAGATGATGGAAACCTAATTAATGGGGCTCGTGAAGTACGGTTGGGAATGTGCTTGTATAAAAGACGATAAACGGAGGGATGTATCAAAGGGGGGATGTGAAGAATGAAAAAATATCCCTACATGAATATGAATGTGAGTCCATACAACACCACACACTCCTAAATGAGTACTCGGGCTGGGGGTGAAAGGGTCGAGGGACCTGAGGCTGGGCATCATTGAAAACTATATCCAAATGACCTCTCATGGGGGTATTACCTTATCTCATCTCCTGAGACCATGTAAGAAATGATCGATGTGGGAAACATGGATTAGGACTAGGCTCTTCGCATCAAATAAGGGTCTGAAAGCTGGAATCACACTCCTACTCAAGCTATCCCAATGATTGAAGAGATAGTGGGAAATAATGAGCCACTACACTCCATTCATGGGACATATGGGGGTGATAACAATGAAAAAGGATAGATATTGACCAAATTAGAAACAGAACATCCTCACCATCGTAACCTGAAATGGGAACAACAAATGAGGATCAACTGCTGACCATATTCACAATGTGGGACTTGAATCAATTTTTCGTTTGAAACCCTCAACGATGTTGCCCCATAAAGTTAGAAGAGCCCTTGTGCCGAGCATCCATTCCATTTGGGGGTCCCTTCAAATGTGAAAGATAATGTAATCCTAGATGATGGAGTGTGTGGAGCATAAATTTGCCCATGCAACTTAAAGTAAAGATGGACAATAGAAGTGGTTGGGATCCTCTGGGAGGAGGGAGACATGGTATGATAATGATGAACCCAACATTGATGAGGGAAAATGACTGTACCACACCATGTGCTTCAACACAATGGTAGGTCCCAAATTTTGGGGCTGGGCCTATAGACGAAATGTTCAGGCATTCTTACGTATTCCAAAAGGATGGGAATCAAGCCGTACATAGTTCTGAAGGCCATGCAGTTTATCATCATACGGTGAGGACATGGGAAGAGAGAAGAACGAGGGATAACACATGGAGAAATCATTATGATCATGATATGAGTGGTGCCATAAAAGCTTATATGACACCATGTGGGATCCTTTTAGAGAACATTACCCAGGGGGATAGTCAGAGGTGACACTGGGGATGGACTCGACGGGAGGAATCCGAGCATTCCAATGTAACCCATGAGGATGGGTATCAATCCATATGTAGTTCTTGTGGGTTAATGTCTTATAGGGCGACACAATTTAACATCCTGCGGGATGACATACCATTTATCATCATGCAGGATGACAAAAAGTTTAACGTCATGTGGGACAACATATAATTTTACATCATGCGAGGCATTTTATAGTTTAATTTCATATAATACTGAAGTGTTTATGGTTATGTTGGACCAGGATGTAGTATTGGGTCATGCTGGACCATAGAGTTTAAGGTCGTGCGGGGCCCTAGGCACAGGAAATGTATTTCTTGAGGAACATGGCATTGGTGAGAGGGGTTATATGCTCACCATCAATGGTAACTAGGGAGTATTCCTATTGGAGTAAATATTTTGAATGATGTAAGGTCTCTACCATTTGGGCTCTTACTTGGGTGGTTTCTTGTGAGGTATCTGTGGTGTTCTTAGGGCCAACACCAAGTTGCCTTGAAAAAAATACCAGAGGTGAAGTTTCTTGTTGAAATCTATAGCTATCTATTTATGATGCCTTTCTAGATTGTGTAGGTCACGAAGACTGTTCTTGTCAATCGCTTCCAACTAAGATATATGGATTTCATATACTTATTCTGGTGCTTACCGATCATAGATAGTTGGGTGCAATGAGGGAAATTGAATCTCTATGGGCAGGATGACCTCCATCCCTTACAAAATGGAATATGGGGTCACCTGGGAAGAATTATGAGTCATCGTCCGATATGCGCAGAGGGCGTTATGGAGATTTTCCATCCAACTCTTCTTACATTGACCAACCATTTTCTACAGAATTTTAGATAGGGTTTTTTTGAACACCTTTATCATTCCATTTTCTTGCACATGATAGTGGGAGGTATGGTTTGAATGGATGTAGTACTTAGCATAAAATTTCTTCATATCAGATTCTGGGAAGTTCATACAATTATCTATGATTATAGCATGAGGGACACTAAATTGTTAGATGTTGTTAGAGCTCACAAAGTCAACAATAGAATGGGACTTGATCTCCTTGAGAGGAACTGCCTCTGCCCACTTGGAGAAGAAATCTGTAGCAGTCAGGATAAATCTGCACTGGTGAGCTATCACCAGGGGATATGGTCCTATGACATCAATTCCCCACACCCCAAATGACCAATAGTACTCCATGGAGTGGAGAGGCTCTAGTGGAAAATGCATAACATTAGAATGAATATGGAACAGTTGAAACCTTTTTGATAACTTGATGCCGTCATGGATCATAGTGGGCCAAAATTACCCCAATCACCAGAACTGGTAAGATAGTTTTGGCCCGTTCTGATGAGCCCCATGGAAACTGGCATAAACCTCCAGAATGACTTGGGATGTCTTGACTCCTTGAATGCAATGGGGGAGAACCCCTTCAAACCCATGGTTGTAGAGGATCTGCTCACAACTAGGGCCATCCTGGAGGGTAAACTATATCATGTGGTGTTGAATTTTCTCATGCTCGAATCAATCTATCAGGAGATTACCATTGTAGAGATACTCAACAAAGGAGGTTCTCTAGTTGGGAGTCACTTCAATCACTAAATCCAGGGGTCCTAGGGGTCCCGACAAGGAGGCTCCAGCGGTAAGGTGGCTTACCTATAGTCCTCCATTGTCATCTAGAGTGACAGGAGAAATGACTTTAGTGTGCCATGTGGATAATCAGATCATCCTATTCAGGCTCCGCAAGTGATGCAGTAAGGCTGGCCAGGGTGTTAGCTAGACTGTTCTAAGATTGAGGTGCATGAGTAACTTCTTTCCAAGATGGGAACTATTACATTAGCCGGAGAGTGAATACCAACAATAGTATGAACTCTGGCTTTTTGATGACACAATCACCACTGATCTACATAATGACTAGTTCAGATTCTCCTTTCACATGAAAATGTGGCACATAAATCTCGAGGGCCTGCTCAAGGATAGTAATGAGTGCCTGATACTCCACATCATTGTTGGTGTAGCCTTATGAAAACATGAACGAATATAGTTAAAGGATTGTGCTGGGGTATTGAAAAAAATACTTATACCTACTCTGTTGAGTTTGGGGTCACTAAGTCCTCTACTAGTGGGGCTCCAGTAAGCACCATCGAAGGGAATTTTCCAACATGGGATGGCTTGGTCTACCGAGATGATCACTTTATTGGGGAAATAGAGATCCAGGGACTGGTCTACAAGAGCTGGATGGGCAGTCAGGAAGTCTTCCGATGCTTGAACCTTGATAGTCTTTTTTAGGGATAAACCTGATGTCAAAATTCATGAGAATCACTGCCCATGAAGCTGGATATCCTATCAACACAAGGAAGTACACATTGTACTTCAGTGGATCTACTCAGGACACTAGCTGTACCTCGTGGTGCTGCAAGTAATGTCTCAATTTCTGTACTGCAAATACTAGTGAAAGGAAGAAATTTGAGAAGAATATATGGTCTCTGTATAGAGGAGAATAATGCTGAGGTAGTAAAGACTATTCTCTGTAATCTCATTGATCTTCTGGGCGAGAGGGCCCCCAAGAGATTGTTTCAGGGCAGTCACGTAAAGGACTAGAGGCTTTCCAGAGACTGGTGGCATTAATACCGGAGGCTGGAGTAAGTACTACGTTATTTCCATGAAATAATAATGACATTATTCGTCCCACTCCTAGTCAGTGCCTTTAATTATTATCCGAGATAAGGGATTTCAATTACCGGCCAGATTCGCAATGAAACATATTTTGATGGACAAATGGACTTGGGAGCCTTAAATATCTCGAATTTTTCATGGGAGAGACATCCAACTGATGGGCTTAATCTTATTTGGGTCAATCTCGATGCCCCTGTATCTGACAATGTAGTTGAGAAACATTCCATAGTTGACCCTGAAAACACACACCAATGGGTTCATATTCGGGTGACGGGAATAGAGGAAGCCAAAAACTTTTTCATGTTTTTTGAGATGGTCCTGATGCAGGAGATATATGACCACCAGATCATCCATGTAACATTCCACCAACATTTCGAGGATCAACTTAAATATGTGACAGATAGATTGCTGATAGGTGGCACATGCATTCTTTAAACAGAAGGGCATGACTAGGTAACATAGAGTACTTTTTGGTTCCCTGAAGGCTATAGAATCCTCATTCTAGGGGGCTATTCGTATCTAGGTATACCAATTGTACCCATCCAGGAAGTATAGTGATTGGATTCCAGCTGTTGCATCGATCAAAAATTTCATCATAGGAAGGGGAAATCATCCTTCGGATAGTGACAGTTGAGATCCGGATGTCAATGCACACTCTGATATGTCTGTTCTTCTTCTTGACTAGCACAATGTTATCCAACCACTTGTGGTACTATACCTCCTTAAGAAAATTTCCTCTGATAAGCTTTTCAACTTCTGTCTCAACAATGGCATCGTGAGAAGGGTGCATCTTTCATGGAGGCTATTTGAACCCGCGATGATTTTTTGGGCGACTGAGGCCGCAGACGCCTACCTAAAAATCTAGTCCTAGAATCTCTTCATAACTCTAGGATAATACATCACGGTGTTGTTTAAGGACATCTATGAAATTTTGTTTCTCCTCATGGGGAATAGAGGCACTGATCAGTGTGGGTTTCGGGTCTTCCTCACTACCAAGGTTCATATGTACCAATTCATCAATCATGGAAGAGATGACCTCTTCAATGGATGTGGGATCATTCTCAAAACAATCTTCTTCAATTATGGAGGGGAGTTCCTTAGTGGTAGGTGTTTCCTCTTAGTTGGCCTCTCCTGATTGGAGGCTGGTACCATCTTGAGCAGTAGTGAACATTGCATCAGGGAACTCTTATGCCGCCAAAACCATAACGATGAATGTTTTTCATGCGATCAATTATGGTATTTTAAAAAAGGGGACACATTTAATGATATAAATTAAATAGTGGCACATTTTCTTGACCCAGTTAATTCCAGCCATGGGAAACAAGATAGTATAATGTATTTCCACTACCATGGGGTGGACATCCCAATACCTTATGGGAGTAAGAGTGTTCGGGATCACCAGAGAATGGTTTATGTAAGAGTATAAGGTGAATTTATGTCATCTCATAGACTTGGGAAAGTTTTCCCCCTTATTATAGAAATAATGAAGCATTTTCCCATGTTTGGAGTTGAAACCTCCAATCTATGGATTAAAAATAGCTATGCATCATCTAAATCTACCCATGGGTTGGTTGCAGCCATATCATGCTCGACCACATTATTATGACTGAACTTGACCATGATCTTGTAATAGTCTACATCCAGATAGCGGGATTCACAAAAGGCAAACAGGTATGTGTCACCTTGAATAATGCCCACTAGACCCTTAAGGTATTACTTGAGGCACTGGTGATATGATGATGTAACTGCCATAAGCAGGTGGATCCATGGACATCCCATCAACGCATTATAGACAGTGTCATGGGAGACCACCATAAACTCGATGCTGGAGATTAGACCACTGAACTGGGTCATAAAATGGATCTTGTCGACTAGCGTCTACTTCCTTCTATCAAAACCATGGATTCTTAGGTCAGTGGGACTCAGATCAACCATGGAAAATCCCAATTTTCATTGTGTCTGAGTTGGGATTAGGTTGATTTTAGAGATCGTGTCGACAAGACAGGGGAAAAGGTCCATGCCATTAAACTATCTTGTGATGCACAGTGGGCGAGTGTGACATTGTATGGGTGAGCCTTCTTCTTTTTCAGTGATCAGGATGATGGTCTGGCATTCAGTATGATCGACTGCATCAACATGAAAGGCTTCTATGGATTCTACCTCTATCTCAAACTGGAGAGGGTTCTTAAAGCCTCAGTGAGGGCCTCACTCCTATCTGAGGATAGGTGAAGGGACATAATGATATATATATTTTCTTGGATTCTAGAAATATTCTTGAGGAAATAATACTTCCATTTGAGGTGTGAACTTATGCTTACTGGAGGTTTCTCTTTGAAAGGAGGTATGGTGGGCCCTGTCAGCTGGATCGACGACTGAGTGGTGCAAGGAATATATCGCAGCTCTCTATTCGAAGCCTATGGAGTGTCTACTAGATGAGGGCCAGATGACTAAGATCGGTCCAGAGAAAAGTGTGGCGGATCACGATGTAGTCGAGGTGGATTTTCATGATCCAACTACATGAACGATGATGAAGGCAGACATGATGACACCAGATGAGAATGATACACGTGTTGAGCTCTATACTGGGCCTACTGCCTAGTTTTGGTAGCATGAAAAACATGACAAGATGTTCTGATCGAGGAACTCTAATGGCACATATAGCCATATCTCCATCGACGCTAGCGGAAACTGGGGATGTTGGGAGGATCCTCCTAGCTTTCCACATCCTTAAGAATCATATAGGGGTTTTCCAGCTATACTGTATTAAACAAGGTGTACCCTTGAACATCACTTGAAGAGTCATCTACTACCAGACGGATTCTAGGAGGAATTGTTATCTATGGAGGCATGAATTCACAGAGAGTACGAGATGACGATGACATTGGTATGAGAATTTGTTTTCCCTTGCTCCATTGGTGCCTGCACTTTTGAGATGGGGACTACTAAGATGATGAAGCAGAAGTAGTAGATGTGGCTTCTAAAGGATCTTTCCTATTCAGGCATGCACAGATAACACCATGGGCATGGACGACTGTTTTACGAACCATCCAATCATTATACATCTAGTACCCATGGTTAGAAACCTGATTACACTCACAATCACTGTTACTACTATTGTCTAGACTCATGAAGACACATGCCGCCTATAAAAAAGATGAGACTAACCGAACTATGTTATTATCCACCTTGTCTTGATGCCAGTCTTCAATCACATAGCATTGTTTGAGGATACGCCCCAAGATCAGGTGGTAGAGGTAGTAATTTATTCGATCAGTGAGTTTCACCTCTTCAGGCCTCCTGCACTCAGGATAATGTGCAATCCCCTACTCTAGGGAACTTTAGAAATAAATAGTGACTTATGCATCTTTGAATGAGTAGGTCATGTTCCTCCTATCCGGGAAGGGGGCCCTTGGTTCCTAAACCTGACACATGACCAATGGGGCTTGCTGAGGAGGTGGAGCCTGGTTATCTAACCTAGTTGGTGGTGTTTCATTGCATGGGGGAACCTGCAGATTCTGAGGTGGGCATTGCTGGGCTGAATTTTTCACCTGAAGTGGAGGGCCTCTACGAGGCAGTGGAGGCGGATCCACTAGTAACAACTCTAATTGCCTCGGGGCCTCTATTTGAGCCACTACGGAAGACTCCGCCCTGGAATCCATTAACGCGAGGATTACAGGAGGAAACAGATGTGCCTTCTTATCCTACTTTAAGGCTTCCTCTAGGCATTAGGCCTTATCATAGATTTCTCAGAATCCAACGAGGAACTTCTGGGTGATTGGAGAGGGGACATGTTCTTTCTTGAAGTTCCCTATGGACATCGTCAACAATTTCTCCGGAGTCAGTGACATGTCAAGGGAGTACGTGGTCCATTTACATTGGGTGATAAAGTCTGCAACGCACTCATCGGGTCTCTACTTGGACTTGAATAGGTCTGCGATACTCGTCTTCCGAGTGGTGGAACTGAAATGGTAGATGGATTGCCTTTAGTGGTCTTCCCAAATAGCTACTGATCTGATGGGGAGCTGGCAGTACCAAACGAACACTGGCCCCTCCAATGACTATATGAAACACTAGATTTTGGTAGCCTCCTACTACACTAGAATTCCCAACATAGGCCTACACATTTGGATAATGTGGGTCAGGAGCTGCAGCGGGTCCCCTATTCCATTGAAGGGAGAAAAGGTTGGATTTCCGAAACCCAGGGGTTCTAGCTTATCATCCAACCATGCCGGATATGGATTTACATAATGCGAGATTGCCACATCTCAAGTATCTAAAGCATCAAGGTGGGTGGTGAGTTCTACCATTGGATAATCTAGGTGAGAATTCTTGTCTTAATGGGGATCCCTAACCACCAGTGCATTGGAGGGTTGTTCAACATGATAAAAAGGACCAGCGGCTCATGGAGAAGCTAGTGGAATGAGCTGTGGAGAATCTAGGGGAACCTGAGATGGGTCCTAATGATTTTCAAGGAATTTAAGAGGATTTGGTGACACATACGACACCGTTTTTCTATAATTTCTAGCCTCACCCCTGTCTGCATGGGTAGGATGGTCAGGGTCACCTAGGGAAAGTTCACCAATGGGGAAGTTGTGCTACCCGTGCTGCCCTAGCTGAGGATCACTATAGTCTGGTTGCCACTCCACATCACATTAACCAAGGAGTTCGTTTACCATCTTTATGTATTCAGTGAGTTGCTGAAGAAACAAATCTTTTTTGGGATCATCTTCAACCTTCTGCACTGAGCCAGATAGGTCCGAGAGTTTGATAGCTCCGAGGAGTTATTTTCCCTTGTAGGGATTCCGGTTGAGGACTAGTGCCTCAATTGGAACGAGTAGACCTAGTATATTTCTCTACTGGCAAGTGACCCTTTCTAATAGATCCCAAAGTTGTGGCAATCCCTTAGAAGGTATGTCCCCATCAAGGATCTCCAACTCATTCTATCCCTCTGATAGGTTAGCCATGTTAACTGTGACCCTTCTAGGAGGCGTATCCTCTATGTCACCTAGAAAATTGTGTTGGCTTAAGATTGAACTAAAGTGGAGGGCTGCGTACTGCCACCAGCCACATATTTTTACAAGGGGAGAATCCTCTTTGATTATCCTGCAGAGCACATTAAATCTGTAGATTCATTGTTGTTGGAGGGTCTTATGGAATCATGGTGACTTAGGGCACTAGGAAATGGGGAGTGCGGCCAAATCAACTGAACCCCATTGTTGGTCAATGTCTTCGAAGTGTGCCTGAATCTTGTGTTAGATGAATTGTAGATGATGATAATGAAAATGAGTCACCTATAGTGTCTAGAAAAAACATCCAACCTCCTCCTGGTTGAGTGCTTCTAGTGCCCTAAAATCTGGGGCTACAACTGCCTAGAAAATCTTTGGGAAATTTTCCACTGCGAGAATATCTCACAAGCTCCATGGTACAGATTCAGGGTCTAGACCTTTGTTGTCCCGCTCATCTACTAGTGGTGGCTGGAGAACTGGTAGTGGTACTGATGAAAACCACCGAGAGGGAAGGAAAGCAGGTAGAGAATACAGCGATCAAGATAACAAGCCATCACATCTTGGGCTATCCTCTGAAGAGTATGGTGACATAGACAACACATCATGATAAGACAAGCTAGCTACTACAGTTTTTGGAATAGGGACTACGGATACCAGCGATGGGCCACACTAATGACTATCCACCATTGGTCCCTTGAATAGCTCTCTGTGATATATTGTCAAGGAAGTGAGTTCTTGTAACGATAATGGTGACAACTGGTCAACCATAACCTATGGAGTGGCCAAATTTTCATCCTCCTGGATATACCAGCGGAGGGAGGAGAGAATCAGATGGAACTCACATTATAGAAGTATGAGGATAATATTCCTTGTTACTGCCCCGACCCATGACACGGAGGATCTATGTGAGGGTTCCATCACTGAGTCGTATTCTGATTTAGAATCATAGAAGGTGACAGGTTTGATCTCGGTGTGGATCTTCTCTGCATTCCTTTTATGGCGGTGGAGACCATACCTCCTTCCCTGGGATGGTCCTTTGGGACAATGTATATTTTTTTCATGAGGAGGTCCTTCGGTTATACCAGTGCTGGGGTAGGTACAACATTCACCTGAGTGAGATGGGGTTTGAGGATCACATGGACAGATATCAATGGGAACACAAGGAGGAAATCTGTGTCCACACGGTGATGGGTGGTGGGGACCTTTTCCAGAGATACTAGAGTGGGTACAACCTCTGCCAAGGTTGATTATAGCATATTTAGGTCCTCCATGCCTGCTTCCCCTGGCATCATCAACGTGACGAGGCTCCTCATACTTGTCAAGATGAACCCAGGTAGGACTTCTGTACTAGGTTCCAATAAAACAATCCTGACCTTTATACCTCTAATTTCTAAGGCAAGAAGGACCTTCATTGAATACTATAAATACATGGGAAAGGAAACCATACTGGAGATTGACCAGATGCGTAACATATCTTAATCGTTGGTCTATGGTAGGAGGAATGACCCCCTACCCAATGTAATGAGTGTGGGAGGGGATTGCATACAAAGTGTCACTATCATGGGGAAGATGCTCATTCTGATTGAAGGTAACATGAGGTGAACCTCCATGATGATCTTGGAAGTAGGGAGAACCCACGTTCTCCATGGGGATGGTACATGGAGGACATCCGTACTGGGTGTCACTAAAGTAGTTCAGTCTGCGATAGGTTCTTCCTGCACCGACAGGGGAGAGAGTCGACCCAGCCAACCAGTGGGGTGGTTGGGGCCTCGATCTGTGTCGGGTATACAAGTTCACCTTCTCAGCATACATAGGGGGTTGATGATTCACACCAGTAGTGGCCCAGGCCATAGTAGTTACTGATGTCGACACCCCTTGACAGGCGTCCTCCTCGGCCTGCGCCAGATACTGGTGTTGGGTCAACCAGACTAGGTCATGTGGTGGAGGCGCTTGGCTTACCTGCTCCACAACTCGTGAGACTAGGTGGCAGCGCTGCCTCAGCCTAGTGGAAGCCCTTGATATGGGATCCCAGCTCGATTGGCCTGTACATCCTATGAATCATCAGCATAATGGAAGGAATCATCGAGTCATTCCAGAGAGAGTCTCTTAAAACAGTTGTATATTGGCGTGGGGAGTAGTGGCTCCCTACACTGACCTTGGGGACGGCGGTGTTGATGAGGTGCATAAGCCTCTAAATCCTGGCGGTCCATATCCAGAGTCAAGATAATACCCTCTTCCTCAAATAGATGTACAAGGTCGTTTATTACACTTGATTGAATGAATTCAGAAGGGTATATGAGGCATGTGAACCCAGTAGTTGTGGGTGAGGTAGCTGTCGCAGAAGTAGTTGAGCCACGCAGGACTACCGCGTTGACATTGCCTCTGCCCCTATGTCAGTGGGTGATTGATGATCAGATTCCTAATATAGAATCTTGGTTCCCAAAGGTATGGTGATTAAACCATTAGGGATGAAATAAAGTAATCGATATCCAGTGCCGCAATTCCATTCCATCTCCAATGGATGGTAATAAGGATCCATGTAGAAAACATCATAGATCATGATGTCCAACATTTAACTGCCCCAAATACTACTGAGTTTCATGCCAAGCCCTCTATTTTCATGGTGGGAACCGAAGCCAGATAATGGAATCACATGACACAATAGTCCACTGATGTATGTAAAGCTACTAATCTCCACATTGAGGAGAAGAAATTCATGTTGGTTTCACTATTTCTATTTCTGACGCTTTCTTTGGGGTATGCGCATCCATCTATTTGACGATGACGAGGGCATGCTGGCTGTTTCCCACATTTCCAATTTCCAAAGGAGGGTAGCATCCATCACTTATTTAGGGATGTTTTCTCCTTGATTGATACAAGATAATTTGATATTGGTTCCTCCTTCTGTGGATTCCCCCTTGGGACTCATTGCATAGTACGATTCTCCCTTATAGATTAAGATGTTGTTTATGAAACTCTTCCCAGTGCCATATCTTCATGGATTCTGTTTAATTGCACTACTTCTCTCAGGACATTTCAAGGGTTCCAGCTAGGGATTAATCCTTCGGCCTAGGGAGTAGTCTCGTTGGATATCACTAGCATTTCTGGACGCTAGAACACATCTGGGTTTCTTCTCTTTATTACAGGGCTTCTTGAGGGCACGAATTCCCTAGGAGTCCCATGTCGAATGTGGGGAATTAAATTCCATATGCATGTATATGAGATTTTCCTTATATTCCCATGTTTAATATATGGTATGACACAGTTTTAACATCCATTGGTTATAGATCAGACTGATTAGAACACCGACTAGAGTGGATCAGATGGGTAAAACCCCTGGAGGGTACACTGAATTCGGGGATAACATGTGGTTAGTTAACCATTTACTGCTACGAGTAGTGCAGAGGTAAATTGGAACAATATCACTAGAATGTAGTGGCCCGAGTAAGAATCATGACGAATAATGGATGGTTAAGTGGAGTGGATGTAGAATGAGATGGAGTCAACTTGAGGGCGATGATGATGTTGGGATTGAGCCTTTAAGGGACCTCATTTATATCCCAAGGGAAGGGAATCAAAGTCCATGTAGTTTAAGATGGGGGTATAGAATCAGGGTGTCTTCAGAGGACAACGTCTTAATTATATACCGGGGCTTACGCGTGGTTATCAGCCTGAGGTTGGTCTAACACCATAGGGATGTACCAGTGATATAGTTCCCAATATAAGGGACGAAAGAGGATTACCACTGGGTTTGGGTTGACAGTGAATTACAGCTGAATGGTGTTCACAACGACTTACCATTGGATGAGGGTGAAAAGACTTACTACTGGATGGAGGCAAAACGATTTTCTGCTAGATGGAGACACAACGTCTTATCACTGGATTGGATTTGTAACGGCTTACAGATAGATGGGGTCACAACGGCTTACCGTTGTATGGTGTAAAAATGAAATACCTCTAGATGGGGTCACAACGACATACCTCTGAATGTGGTTGAACCTCACAGAGGCTTCCAACACACCCTATCGACAAGGATCAATGAAAATGTAGTTCGGGGTAGTGGATGTAGTTTAATATCATGAAAGATGAAAAGGGGGAATATAGTTTAACCTCATGTGGGATGAAGGTGGTCCGACGTAAAGAGGGTCAGAACCCGTGGTTGTTATGCTTGAACCTTAGAGAGGCATTCTACGTACCCTGCCTTGGAAATGATCAAAGAACACGTAGTTCAGAATGGGTATCGAAGAACTAACATGAAGGGAGTCGAGACAAATATATGGTGGTCTTGAACCAAAAGGAGGCTTCCTACAAACATTATCTTAGCATGGATGAAAGACCACATAGTTCAGAAGGAGTGGGAACCAACATGACGATGCTCGGGACCAATGGAGTTTGGGCTTGAACCTCTTGGAGGCTTCCTACGTACTGTTCCTTAGAGAGGATCTAATTACATGTTGTTCAGAATGGTGTTGGTGAACTGACGTGACGTGAGTCGGCACTAATAGATGATGGGATTGAACCTTAGAGAGGCTTTCTACGTACCATGCCTTGGAAAGGATCAAAGACAACTTAGTTCAAAATGGGTACTGGTGAACTGACGTGAAGGGAGTGCAGACCAATAGATGGTGGGATTGAACCTCAGGGAGGCTTCCTACATACCTTTCCTTACCAATGATCAAGGACGATATAGATTGAAATGGGTGTTGGTGAACCAGTGTGAAGGGATTCGGGACCAATAGATGATGGGAGTGAACATCAGGGATGCTTCCTATGTACCTTTCCTTGGTTAGGCTCCAAATCCACATAGTTCATAATTGGTGTTGGTGAACCGACATAATGGTATATAGGACCAGTAGATGGTGGCCATGAACCTCAGGGAGGCTTCCTACATTCCTTTCCTTGGCGAGGATCAAAGACCGCGTAGTTTAGAATGGGTATGTGGGACTTACACTCTAGGAGGCTCGAAAGATGTCATAGTCGATGCTTGAACTAAGCCCACGTGATTCATGATCAGTGTGAGAAAAAAGTGTCCTTAAAGACCTAATGATCTCACCTCGAAAGGTGCATCCATGGGAAACATAGTGGGGATTATACATGGTTAGAGTCCGAAAATGGAAACAGGGGAATACGCGTTGTATGTAGCCCAAAGAGAAGGATATTGTGACGTACTCTAGGATGGAGGCCCAGTGGTGGCAAAAGCCCAAAGGGAGAGGGACTTCGTACCGATGAAAGTAGGGCTCTAATGACCATCCCCCCTCTCTGGTCGTTGTCCACGATGAAGACAGGTGGAGTAGGGATACTGCCTCCAAAAAGAAAGGATTAGGACTTACACCAAGGTTGTTTCCCTTTCCCCGTGTACATACGCTGCTCTGATAAGGAGGATTGCATTCCATGTAGGGAATAATCTCACTTCCATGGAGACATGTGGGCATAGAGAATGTCCAAGATGGGGAACCCCATGTATGATGCACCATGATAGACTATAGTTTAATGTCATGTGATGTGGATGATTTTTCTTGGTATTTTATCCTCATGTTGCTCAGATGAGGTGGGTTCACTCTGCACTCCAAGGACTTACATAACTGATACCCACTGGCCCTTAAGGATGGGATGACATAAATAATGTCGTAGAGAGGGGGTGTTATGGAGTGATCCATTGAAGGGTCCACATTAGCGTGGCTATGTGATGAAGAAATAACCGTTAGCATGCCCATGTAAAGAATCACTATGTTGTATGTTGTTACCACATTTCCATTTTATGATAATAATGCTATATCATGCCTTTATGTTGATGTTTCTCTTATGATACATTGATATTCCTATTGAATAACATGTATTTTATTCTTCATGTTATGCCTTTTTTACTCCCTTGATGTTATTTATAGCTCACCCCTTTATTATACTTGTCCCCAAGTTATCCCATGCAGTGTTAATTATGAAGGGATGAGTTGGTCATATAAATAACGCATTCAATAAATATGTTCTATTTTATATTTTTATTTGTTATGTAATGTTCTTAATTTTCCAATACACTATACCTCTTGATCCTCAAAGTTGTATTAAGTACAATTTTATGTAATAATTAATGTTTATGTGTTTAGTAATGTGAAGGGTGGATATAGCTTTGACTAACACCCCTCTGGTGTTGTGGATTAGGATACTATTTGTTTGTAGTGTTTTTATGAAAATATTTTTTGTAGACCCCAAAATATGATTAGGCCTTATAACATAAAAAACACATATAAATTGAAAAATATATCTAATCCTAATCTCTTTTCAAACCTTCCTCTAATTTTTTGGGTGACCTAATTACACCATTTATAGGTCCTTAATTCAATATTTAGATCCCTTAATCACCATCCTTGAGAGATTGATTGTTAAGGTTTGTAAGTGAGTTCCCTCGTTCTCTTCCACCTATTTTCCATTGATTTTGTGCTTAAGATGGGGTTTTTTATAAGGAATAATTATTTTTATAATGATTTTCTAATATTAGGATTTGGTTATAGTTTTCAAGGTTGGTAATTTTATTCTCATTTGTTGAGGTGTATAATGGTGTTCTTCATCTCATTCTATTCTTGTGAAACAAATATAAAAACTATGTTTCAGGTAGTATATCCTTCATTTCTCATTTAGTTTCGTCACATGCGAGGGTATATGGTAATTTATAGATGTGATATGATAATATATCTATATTTATAAAGATAATTAATTATAAATCATAAAATTGTGCTGGGAAGGGGAGTGAAATGAAATGATTTATAACTTTGATATTATTGATATTGGAATTTTATAAGATTGAAACCTTGCTAAAAATCATGACCATTGAGGGTTTTTTTTCACTTTTATATTTATGCTTATGGAAATGTAGTTATGTTTTTTTTCCTATCTTAGTAAATGGGAAATGCGTGACCACATGTATCTAATTAATAAAATAATTTCCCTGTGAAATTTTTTTCGTATATAAAAATTACCTTAAATAATGAACAAAAATGTAAACAAATACCCATGTAAATCTAAATACATTTTTTAATATATGCTATTTTAATGTTTGATATATGGGTATGATGTGTGGTGGTGATGTGTGGATGTTTTTTTGGGATTGTTGTTTAAGGATAATGGGTTGGTATTTATTAGGTATGTGTTCGATGTGATATGATGTGGTTGGGTTATGATGGGTTTGATGAGGGGGTGATTTTTTTTGGGAAATGGTAGAATTTTGGGACTACTTTTCATGGGGATGATTGTTTTAGTTATTTCATTCAATTTTATTGTTTCCCAAGTTGTAATTTAATTAAATGTAAATAATTAATTGGGATGGAATGGGAAGAATAATCAGTGAAAAACTAAAATAAATTGGGATGTGTGGTAAAATTTGGTTTTTGATACATTTTAATTAAATATAATTAAATGATTACATTTTATTGTAATGTGAAATCTATAAATTTTATAAAATATAAAAAAAGGAGTTGAAATTTGGTTTTGTCTTGTGGATTTTTGTTTTGTGTTGTGTATTTAGAGGTGGTAGAGAAATAGGTTGATGTTGTGAGGTTTAGTGGTGGTTTTGTTTGATGGATGGTTCTCCTGATGTAGAACAATAAGATGGGATTATATCCATATTTATTTATATAAATTTTATGTTCATAGTGATTTATATATGTAACACTAACATTTGATCACTCTGAGAAGACATACAAATATTTTGGGGGAATTATTCCTAATATCAAAATGGTGTGTTTTAATGGATGGTTTCTCATTCATCCCCACTCAAACTTATAACAGTGTTAAATACGAAAGTGTAGTGATGGAAAGGAATAAAAGATAAAAAGTGGTGGTTTTTATAATATTATGAAAGGTATTATGGTGGGGGATGTTTATGTTAGGAGGAGGGAATGAGGTTGATGTCCTTTTGTTCTCGATACCATACTATTATATTTATGGAAGTGATGTGATATGATAGAGCACATGTCTTTAAGTGAGATGTGATTGGTGGTGATTTCCCAAGTGTCCTTGGGTATGATATGATGTGATTTGATGACCCAATTGTGTTTGGGTGAGATGTGATGTGATGTGGTGGCTAAGGTGTCCTCATGTGAGATGTAATGTGATGTGATTTGTTGATGATATGGGAGTTCTAGGGCGTACACCGTTGCGGTGTGAGAGTAAAAACATAGTGGGAATTCAATTTTAGGTATGTCACATACATAACTTATTTTAATCTTACCTTTAATTTAATTTCCATTTTTTCTTTATTTTGGGGGTTTCCTATGAATTTTAGAAGGAATGAGTGAGTTTTCATGATTTGGGCAAAGTCGTGAGTCCAATTCCAAATTTACAAATAAATTTTATTCATTTATAACTCCTTCATTTTTCAAAAATTTCATCTATTTTAATTCCTACTTGTCAATCCTAGACCTATGAACACCACCAAATTAATTTGAACTATTTATAAATCTATAATCAGGGTGGATTTGAGTTTTTATTTAAGGGATTGGGACTTCCCGAAAGCCCATTTCCCTCATTAAAGATATTTTTAAATTATTCAATAACTCATTCAATTATTATGTTTTTCAGTGATTACAACTCTCACCTGAGACCACACACCTATGGCGCACCCCCATTCTCTCCTCCCCAAATTGGAAGCTTAATAGAATCGATAAATTGAGCGAAAAATCTCTGGATATCAAAAATTTCCCAAATTTGAAGAGGTAAATTGATCCTTTCATAACTCCATATATTTTTACTCCTTTTACACCATTCTAGTTTCTACATGATCTCATCATCATTTTTGAAACATACATTAAATTTTTAGTTGTTTTAATATTAAGATAATGGTGGATTTTGGGTCATTTTCATCAATATTGTTTCCGGTAAGTGTTTCCCTCTTCAAATATTTATTTCTCCTTAGGGTTTCCTCCCTCTTTCATTAATTTATACATTGTCCCAAAGTTAGGGTTCATACCTAGGGTTTGATATGGGGCATTTTTGGTGAAATATTACGGGTTAGGGTTTGTTTTCACTTCCTTGAGGTGCGGTGGAAGTGCAGTTGAGGTTTCGCACCAAGATTCATGGGATTTGAATAAAAAGGTAGGTGATTCCATGTATTACAATTTTATGATGAGTTAAATTGCTTGGTTTTTTAATTTAGTATGTTTAAAATATGTTGTGTGTGGTGAAAAAACTATTTTTTATTGATTTACTTAAGTGTTTAATATTGTAGTTGAATTTTTTCTTGGAATTCGGTGCTTTTCATTCGTGGCTCTTGGGGAAATGTCTGGGTGTATTATATAATATATGAAAGTGATTTATTTGTGTTTAAATGAGATTAAAATTCTATTTTTTTAATTTATTAATGTCATTTGGGCCTTGTAATGGGGTTTTTGAATGGTTTTAATGTGTGAAACCATGTTGTACTTCTTGAACATGATTTGTGAAAACATGTGTTTTTCATGTGTACCTTGTGTGGTATTGTTTAGGGTATTTGTATAAAACATGGGTTTGGTTTAGTAAGTGTTGTTATGAATGAAAATAATGTTTTTTATTGTTATTGGTATGGTTTTTGTTTTGAATGATGGTTTTGAAATGGGTTTTCTATGAAAACTAGGGTTTTACCACTTCAGTTGGTTTTATGAAAATTTTAAATGATTTAATGAGTTACAAAAAGTGTAAAATGGTTGATTATGTACTATTTTGGTGATAGTTTATTCCAAAAATGAGTTTTTGAAACATAATGTGCTTATTTATGTTTTAAAACATTTTAGAAATGTTTTGTAATTGTCCAGGTGATGTATGAAATTGTGATGTGGGTGCGAAACATGTTTTCGGGCTGTTTTGTGTGAGTGTGATGTGAGAAATATGATTTGATTATGAAAAGGCTATAATATAACATGTGAATGGGCTGTTATGTGATTTTTATCACCTTGTAAATGTTTTTCTAAATTTGTTAACTGATTTTTTGAATTCTGAAAGATGTTCAAAATATGTTTTGGGCTATTTTTGGTGTGAGTATGATTTGAAAATAAATTTGAATGAATAGTGGGTTTTTAGACATCTGTGGTATAAATGTGGGCTGTTTTGAGAATTTGTGATGTGAAAATGATATTTTCGTGTGCAATGCATATTTCATGACTTTTTGAACTTTTCTGAGAACAAGTG
Organism: Viscum album; assembly: GCA_963277665.1. NCBI lineage: Eukaryota > Viridiplantae > Streptophyta > Magnoliopsida > Santalales > Viscaceae > Viscum > Viscum album. The sequence continues at coordinate 785,623,038 of OY728146.1, read as the reverse complement.
GAAAACCCAGGTATCTTGGTTAGTGGACGTGTACTAGTATTCTAGTGAATCCGTGGGGTTTGGCCTCAGTTTCACTTGGAAAGAGTTATTATTAAAACTCTAACTAAACTATTATGATGATGATAGGGGAACACATTGTTATGGGTATGTTCTCTACTAGTGGCTCAGGCATGAGAACAAATATTGTAATGGTTACTCTCACCGAGATACGAGGTACCTGGGACCTACAACGAGCTAGTGCAAAGGGGTTATTTCCTATTGCCTGTGCTAATTAGTTACATTGTTCTTACCATTGGCATACAATATGGTTGGATGGGAAACTTCAATAGTGTTGACATTAGTTTTAAAAGTGTTGATTCTTAATGATATCCCACTTGAAAACAGTTTTAATTTTTATGTTGCGTCTTTTAGAAATTGTAACTAGCATTTCCTGTTTATGAAAAATTTCAAGCTTTTCATCATTGAATGTTTATCATATGGATTCACTTTGTGGTGGTATCCAACTAGGAATTGGTTCACACCCAACTAAATCCTTTGAGTTTAAGTAGACTTGGTTATTCTTGTTGTCGCAGGTTGGGTACATTTTTTAGGGCAAGTGGTTCGGTTTTCTAGCAGGTCCTTGGTGGTGAAGTATTGTGGTAATGGCTTGAGGGTGGTTCCCCTTTCCATGATGGTTATTAGGATGTTTTCTTTTAGTTGTGAACCTTTTTTATAGTCATGTTGAGTCTCTTTAAACTATGTAACTGGGTTCTGAATTATTGTAAAAGATTTTTTGGTTTGGAATATCCAGATTTGTTTCATTGGATTAATTTGTTGTTTTAAGTTTATAAACTCGGGTAAATCCTTCCCAATTGTCATTTTATTATACATAGGCACTTGTTCCATCCTATGGGGATCAGGAACTCCCATAGGGCCTTGTCATGGGATGATTTCTGCACCAGTTCTAGTGGTGACCAGATTCGGTTCGTGACAAAATGCTATCAGAGGAGAGGATCAGGATAACTATTTGTGTCATGTTATTTGGGGAAGATTCGGGATAGTATAGAGTTAGGATTATCGAGACTTGGGATTCCGGTTATTGGTAGTGTGCCTGAACACCACACCTTATGATGTGATTCATTTTTATATGAAAAGTCATGATTTATCTATGTCCTTTGGTTTTCTTAGTTTGATGATGATTAGGGGAAATGAAAAGAGATTTGGGTTAATGGTCACAATGAGCTCGCATGGCCTGACAAGACATGTGGGGCCGGGGATATTCCCAAGAACACTCTCTATGACAGTGAAGTGATTTAATATTTCCACCAACCATGTGTCCAAGTCACCCATTGAAACTAGTTTCGTCTCACATTGTTTTGTGCTTTAGTCTTGAAATCTTGGCACTTTGGTTTTAATGTGACATGGTTTTAAGAAGCGTATAGTTTTTGTGATATGATTTACAAATAAAGAGGGAATAGTTTGGTTTATGAAATGGTGGAACTGAATTTTAAAAATTGTTTTGAGATGTAAAATTGCGGGATTACACCTCTTTTGAAAGAATGAACTATATTGAAGTTGGTATGGAAAAGTGTTTCCAGTAGGTTTTTCTAAAAAAACAAAGGGCATTTTAAAGGGATGAGTTCTTTTCGAAAAGGTTGTGTCTTTCTGAAAATTTTTGTAAGATGTGAGTTTGTATTTTGATCTCATGGTTAGCGGTTTTGAGAAAAAGGATGTGTTTGTTGACCATTTTTGTTTTGAAAAGTAGAAATTTTTTTTAAACCATTGTATTTTCGTGAGCAACCACATTCATGGGGTTATATGGGATGATGGATGGTTGATGGCACTAATGGATGAGTGTCGGGATGGATATGAGGAGGGTTCCTGATGTGGCACAGAAACATGCATGTGTAAGGCCCATGGGGTACCGTTGGTGGATGCGCTAACCGCTGAACAGTTAGTTTTCAAAGAAATGTTTTTAATGAAAAATATGATGTCTTGATAAATTTTTTGGGATGGATTATATTATTTGTTTTTGGAAATTGTTGATGTTGTGGGATGTTTTGAGTCCAAGAACCCATCTTCTTCAAATGGTGTTTTGGGTTTGTGTTTGGTCGGTAAGCAGGGTAGAAGGACTGGTTAGTAGTCTCCTCTAAGATATGTTTCGGGACACCATTTTGGTGGTTCCCTTCATGATTTTGGATCTGTTTTGTGGTAGGGTTTAACCAATGAACCACCTTTATTGGGTCCTTTGGTTCTATCGTTGGATAAGTTATTCCCCAATTATGGGTTAATGAATAACTGAAGTGCAACCCAGATTGTTTATCCATTGTAAAATTCTCCAGTTCATCAATATAATGAATTTTTATCTCGAGATCTATAGATCGAGTCTACAACCATTCCTTTAATTGATTTTTAGATCCTATTGTAGCGGTAGAGTTCTCATGGAAGGTTGAAAGAGACCTTAGTTTCTTAAGTTTCCTAATTCATCGAAGGCGGAAGTGGTCTAGGGTTGTTAGTGTGGATGAGGGTCTCAATGGTGTCTTTGAGGGCCTATGGGTTCTTCAAAATTTCTTTGAAGAATGAGTACATGTTAAACCACCAGTTTGGGAAATATGGTCACGATAGGATATTGTGGCCACTTTCTAGAATTTTGTGTTTTTTGGGGATGTTGTATAAGGTCCCTCTCCATGCATTGTCTATATCAGTCACAACGGTCATGTTCGGTGACACCTTATGATGTCATGTGATTGATTTACTCTAAAGGTGAATGTCGTACAATCATATGTGGGTATCTGTTATGTTGTGAAAATGTATCCCTAAAAAAAACATAAAAATATTCTATTTTAGAGGAAGGTGAGTATAAGTGTTCTTTACTTCTCTTGTTTCTCACACAAACAAACAATGTTTGTTGTGTGTGCATCTTCTAAGCCCTTGTTTTAGTGAAATATCAAGTTAGGGTAATGTGGTATTGGAATGTGTTATGTCTTGGAAAACGTATCGGGGATTGTGGTGTAGTTGTTAGTAGCAACTAAAGAATAATTCTTGTTCAAGTGGTTTCCAAATCCTAACTGCGAGGATGAAGACGCTTGAATCATTTGAGCTCCAGACATAGGTCTAAGAGAGAAGCTGGATCGTAGTCAGGGGAAATCCCAGGGTCATTTAAAAACTTCTATAAAGTCCAATCCTCAGAATGAATAATAGAAAGATTTTAAACCTATGGTTTCATCATATTTTTTCTTTTTTTCTCGTTTAGTGGAAATAAGTGGAGGGACTTATACCCATGTCATCTCCCAATGTTATTCCATCCACCTTTGAATTCCATTGAGTCTCTGGAGAATGGTTTGAAGTTTGGGTAGATAGTTTGAGAGAACAGTGTGTGCTTGGTTAGTAGTGACTGTGCCCCAGAAAACCATATGGATAGAAGGATCCCAACTATTAAGACATGGTTTTCAAAACTATGTGGACTAACCATGTGGTCTTACCAACTCTTTAAATTTTGGGGTCTTTTTGTACCGACCCGTGATGGTCGGTTAATATGATTAGTTATTATGGTGGGGATACCCACTATGAGTCTTATATAAGTGCATTTTCAATGGTCCAATGGAATTATACCCTTTGTACCGAGGTGTTTGTTAATGCCTCCCCCTGTTAGTGTCCTGATTCTGTCTTAGGAAAAATATTGGTTATCTCTTATGGTGGGGATCCTATTTTTGTTCCCCTATACCTGTATCTCAGATTTGTCCATGGTCTTTGCATGGCAGTTGGTTGTCTCATTCCGAGCTATCTATCAACCTACATAATACAATTTTAAACATTGATATTGGAGTGTGCCCAATTGTTCAGTGATTGAAAGGTAAGTGTAACCTAGTTCGATGTTGTTATTTGTTTGGGTAAATTGCTTGAGTCCTGTTCAGATTGTGTTTGAGGATTTTTCTTTTTGGATAAAGCATGAATGTTTTTATTGTTTCATGAGAGTGGTGTGTGTTTAGTTTGTGAGGGTATTCGTCCCTTAATTGATTACTAGAGGTGTTTTTGCCTTTGTGGGTGAATCCTTGCAAGGGAGTACCTCTTGGTTTCTCAGTGGGTTTGGTTGTTGCATTGGCCTTGCTGTGACATTCCGAGGTGGAAGGTTTTCATGGTGGGGAGAATTGTGACATACATAAATTATTTTAAATTTATTTTTAATTTAATTTCCATTATGTCATTGTTTAGGTGGTTTCCCATGTATTTTTGAAGGAATGGGCGAGTTTTCATGATTTGGGCAAAACCATGAGCCCAATTCCAGATTTAAAAATAAATTTTGATTCCCTTATAACTCTTTCATATTAAATCATTTTTCATCCATTTCAATTATTAATTGGCATCCCCTGAACTATGACCACATCCAAATTAATTTGTACTTTTTAGAATCCTATAATCAGGGTGGATTTGAGTTTTTATTTAGGGGTTTGGCCTAGCCCAAAATCCCATTTCCTGCATTAAAATGATTTTTTAGTTATTCAATAAATCATCCAATTTTTAAGTTTTTTTGGCGATTCGAACTGTCACTTAATCCCACTTACATAAGGCGCACCCCCATTCTCTCCACCCATAATTTGAAACTAAATAGAATCACGAAATTTGGAGAAACAACTCTGGATTTCAAAAATCGCCCAGATTTGAAGTGGTAAATTGATCCATTCATAACTCCATCAATTTTTAATTTCTACCCCCATTCTAGTACCTACAATATCTCCTAATAATTTTTCGAACCTTCCTTAAATGTTTATCAATTTTAAAATTTAGATACTTGTTTATTTTTGTTAATTTTCTACAATATTGTTTTGTGTAAGTGTTTCTTTCTTCAATTCCTTCCATCTCTTTAAGGTTTCATCCCTCTTTCATTAATTTATAGAGTTTCCAGAAGTTAGGGTTCATACCTATGGTTTGATATGGGGTATATTTGGTGAAATATTATGGTTTAGAGTTTGTTTTGACTTCCTTGTGGTGCGGTGGAGGTGCGGATGAGGTTTCGCACCAAGGTTCAAGGGTTTTGACTCAAAAGGTAGGTGATTCCATGTATAACCATTTTATGATGAGCTATATTTCTTGGATTATTAATTTAGTATGTTCTAAATCATTTTTTTAAGTGTTAAAAATATTTTTGATGGATTTGGTTAAGTGTTTAATTTTGTAGTTGCATTTTTGCTTGGAATTGGGTTCTTTTCATCTATGGGTCTTGGGGAATTGTTTTGGTGTATTTTATAACATATGAAAGTGATTTATTAGTGTTGAAAAGGGATGAAAATTATGTATTGTTAATGACTTAATGTCACTTGGGAATTAAAATGGGGTTTTTAAATGGTTTTAATGTGCGAAACCATGATGTACTTCTTGATTGTGATTTGTGAAAACATGAGTTTTTCATGTGTACCTATTGTGGTATTGTTTGAGGTATTTTTATAAAACATGGGGGTGGTTTAATAAATATGTTTAGGGATGAAGTGTGTGTTTTAGATTTTTATTGGTATGGTTTTGGTCATTAATGAGGGTTTTGAAATGGGTTTTATATGCAAATGATGGATGTACCTCTTGGGTTGATTTTATGAAAATTATAAATGATTTAATGAGTTACATAGAGTGTGAAATGGTTTCTTATATACTATATTGGTGATATCATGTTCATAAAATTATTTTTTGAAACATAAAGTTGTCAGTTATGTTGTAAAACATTTTGGTAATGTTTTTTAGTTTGTCAAGGTGATTTATCAAATTGTGATGTGGGTGCGAAACATGTTTTCAGGAAGTTTTTTGTGAGTGTGATGTGCCAAATGGGATTTTTTTAGGAAAAGGGAATAATGTAACATGTGAGTGGGATGCTATTTGATGTTTATCATATTTGGATATATTTTTTAAATTTGTTAACCGATTTGTTGAATTGTGAAAGTTGGGAAAAATGTGTTGTTGGAAATTTTGGGCGAGAGTATGATTTCAAAATTCATTTGAATGAAAATTGGATTTTTAAGCTTGTGTGGTATACATGTGGGATGTTTGGTGAATTTTTAATGAAAAAATGATATTTCCATTTGCATGGTATATTTATTGACTTTTTTAACTTGTCTATGAACATGGGGAAAACCAGGGTAACTAGGTGGGTGGACGTGTACTGGTATAGTAGTGAATCAGTGGGGTTTGGCCTCAGTTTCACTTAAGAATATTAATGCTTAAAACTCTAAATAAACTATGATTATGATGATTGGGGACGACTAGGATATGGTTATGTTCCCTTATAGTGGCTCGTTCAAGACAACAGATATTGAGATGGTTACTCTCACCGAGATACGAGGTATCTGGGACCCGTAATGAGCTAGTGCCTAGGGGTTATTTCCTATTTCTTGTGCACATTAGTTACTTTGTGCTTACTGTAAGCATACGGTATGTTTGGTTGTGAAACATTAGTAGTGTTGACATTATTTTTAAAAGTGTTGATTCTTAATGATATCCCACTTGAAAACTGTTTTAATTTTTAAGTTGCATCTTTTTTGAAATTGTAACTAGAATTTCCTGTTTATGAAATCTTACATGCTTTACGTCTTTTAATGTTTATCTCATGGAATATATTAGTTTTTGTATCCTACTAGGCATTGGTTCACACCCTACTTACACCCTTGGGTGAAAGTAGACTTTTTTATTTTTGTTGTCGTAGGTTGGGTACATTATTCTAGTGGAAGTGGTATAGGTTTCTAGTGGGTCCTTAGTGGTGAAGTCTTGTGGAGATGGATTGAGGGTGGTTCCCCTTGCCAAGAGGGTTTTTGGGGTGTTTCCTTTTAGTGTTTCTCCTTTATTATAGTCAAGGTGTGTTTCTTTAAACTATGTTATTGAGTTCTGAATTTTCATAAAAGATTGTTTGGTTTGAAAATTCCAGATTGTTTTTGTATTCATTTGTTGTTTTATGTTTATAAACTCCAGTAAATCATTCCCAATTCTCATTTTATGATACCCATGAACTTGTGACATCCCGTGGGGTTAAGGAATGACATTTGGGCCTTGTCACATGACGATTTTCGCACTGGTTTCAGTGCGAATAAATTCAGTTTGGGATAGGGTACCCTATCAATATTATTCATATTATGTTTTTGTAATTTCATGTATAATTTGGTGGGTATGCCTTTATGTGGATTGGATTGGTCATTCTACCTAGTTAGGTGACATTGGTTTTACTAGTTTCTTATGGGTGGAATAGGCGCTTTTTTCAGATGTCCTTGGGACACATTGATTATCACCCTATTGATTATACTAGTATATTCACCCAAAATATAAGTAATATATTTTTAGGTTACAGTAGGATTACATGAACTATGATGGAAATTAAAATGACGGACCATTGGGGATGTTGTGGTGTCAAAGAATTATCTTTTCCTTTTGTTATTAATTTAGAGACTACTTTCTATTTCTGTTTTATTTATAAAACCATTGTGGGTTGGTTTCAGATTTCATATTATTATGTTATGCCATGGTGTTGATTTTTCAGTGATATCATATATCCTGATCCAATTATTATGGAAAAAAGTTCCACCAATTTTCAGAACTTTTATACCTTTGGTTCTAGTGGCCAACGTAGGGCCTACTAGAGGTGGGACTCATGGTTCATGACCTTCTTCATTCATTGATGACTGATGAAAGGTACCATTTGGAGGAGGGGAGGGTTCCATGATAATGAAATTATATTATATATACATTCAGTTAAACTAATCACATATAATTATCTAGAATATTCATCAAATAGAATAATTCATCTAAAAAATAGAACATTTAATGTTTTTTAAAATTATATATATTATTTTTCTGTTGTTTTCGTAACCACTGCATCGATGTTACATAAGAGGTTAATGTAATCATGCCACAATTTTTTTAAAAATAAATATCATTAAAAGATATTATTCATATTAAAAATAAATTTTTTTACCACTCATAACATCTTCTTAACTATATGAAATCATATCAAAGATATTTATATAAATGGAATAGATCTTTTTAATTATTCTTTACTTAATATAATATAAATTTCATAATCAAATAAATTGGGCACACAAATTCTATATTATAAAAAATATGATGTTGAAACTAAAAATACACTCATCTTATAAAATAAAGGCAAGAGATGGATTGATTTATAAACCTTATCCAATTTTTCAAATCCCATTTTACCATTTTACTCTTTTACACCATAAATAATATTCCGCATGGTCATAATTTAGTATGACTAATAATTAAATAAACCTTATTACAAAATTTCAATTTTATATTTAAATATATAGAATAATAAAAATTAGATTTCATTTCTAGATATTTTAAATATTATTTTAAATATAATTGGAGGAAATACAACATAAATCAACTTTTTATAAAAATAATCATTAAATGAAAAAAATATTTCATAAATAATTCATGAATACCAATGATAGACACTATATTAATTGGATTAATTTAAATAAAATGGTATAATTTTATTTATAAATAAATCCAAGAAATTATGGGACTTTACAAACACATTATATGAACGAATTTTTTTATAATTTTTTTTATTTCTCCCTATTAACCCAAAAATAAGTATTTTAATATAAATCCTAAAAAATCATCCTATGAAATATATGATATTTTGGTACTGAAAATTATGTCTATTTTTTATCATTTATTTTAAAAAATTTATAAAATTGACTATAAAATCGTCACATAAAATTCAATAAAAACCATTTAAAAAAATGTATTTTTGGAGCCTAAAATGAATTTATTATAAATACATAGCATGTAATCAAAATTATATTATTTTAAATTATATTTTCATTGATTTATGTTAACAATAAACCACTAAAATCATTATTAAATAGTGATTATTTTATTTTATTCTGGAAAATACATGTTAAGAACAAGAAAAACATATCTAACCCTGAAATAATTTTATCTTCAAATCTATCCATTTTCTAATCAATGAGTGAATGAATATTCATTTTTTTGAAATATATGATAGAAATATTTAAAAATATTTTTACTCATATTCAGAACCATCAATTCAATTACTATGTTATGAATGTATTATAATAAAAGATTATAGTATATTATGGTTTGCGTACTCTCAGTATTGTGTATGGTAAAATCTATCAAAAATAACATTAATATAAAATAATATAAAATGAAATATCAGGTTGTTAAAATATAAGCTTGATAATGATGAAGAATGTTTGTAGATATTAGAGAAAATGAAATCCCATATCTTTTCAACACAAAAATGTACTCATTATAATTGTTAGAATTTAAGAAGACTCTATAAAAGTTAAGTGACAAGTGGTTCATATTCCCAATTTTCACACAATGGGAACTAACCAGTATATTTACAATGAATAATGATTTTTTATGTCGATGTATGTTAATTTGAGGGATACGATGTAACATCCAAAGTAATTATAGACTAATAAATTTTCATATTTATTAATATTTATATATTCACTTGTAATTTTACCATATAAGGAATGATATTTCTGATGGTGTACCCAATAAGAACCCATGTGTGTCTCTAAAATCTGGCATTGCACGTATGACTGTGTTATACAGAAATATAATATATTGTTAATTTTATTATTTTTAGTGATACTCATCTTTTTGACACTGTATTAGTGCGTCTTAATAGGAATATGTTTATTGTTTTTACACATGTCTATTATATTTTTTACATTAATCTAATAAATTGGTTAGTTATAAAAAAATAAAAAATTCAAATTTAAGAATAAAAAGATTGATATCTTTATGAGGTTATTTTAACACATTTTAATGGAGAACCAAGTTCAAAACAAATTATTGGAAGTTTTATTTATTTTATATGTAAAAATATAATTAATTTTTTAATAATAAATATAAAATCTATGTTATTTTTAATTTTTTGTATTTTTATGTGATGTTATATTTTTTAATGAATATTGAAGAGTAACGAATTTTAATTCAAAACATATTTTTTATTTAATTTGTTCATTGGGATAAATTATATTTTTAAGTGGTTCAAACAATTAATTATATTATTTTTTATCAATTAATTCAATTTACTTAATTTTAATCAATTTCACTTTGAAATTGAATAAAACTGTTAGTAAACATTTGAACATTTTTATATTAAAAACCTGTTGTCACATCCCATCTATGGGATTATATTTAAATTAATTTCATCCACGTCTATGATTGGAAATTAGAAAAATAGATTCCATATTTGAAATAATCAAAATTTATAATTTCTAATATAGTAAAATTAGTTTTCTACCAAAAGGATAAGTAAAAGTGATTAAAATTAATTAGAATGATTAAAAGAAAAATTACCTTAACAAGGGATTGTACCCTAAACGTAAGGGACCAAATGACCTAGAAACATGTCAAAAATACATTTTATGGCTATATTTTTCCATATCCCACCTTTTATAAAATTTTGACTATTATTGGATCCAATTCACCCGAAAAAAGCATTGTTGGAATTCCATTTTCAAAAAATTATTGGATTCCAACTCCTCCTCCACTATAAAAAGGCACACACCTCTCCTACATCCTCAAACCTCTAATTCTACTTTGTCTAAAACAATATCTACCCAAATAGCTCATAAAAATACCTACCCTAAAGCCTAAAATGTTTCAAAAATTAATCCACAACATCCATTTTTTCAAAAACAAATGGAGTTACATGAATAAGATGTAACACCCTTCCTCGAGCTATTTTATTTTATTTTCATTTTAAACATCCACATAAATATTTATTCCATGAATAAATAATATAATTATTATCCCAAATATGCAATAATTTTTTTAAGATATTTATACATACAATTACAAACAAGTTCATCTAATGGGTAACAAACATACAATTATTAAGTACGGTGAACTACCGCCTCACAAAACAATGTTTTTTTTCCCTTACCACATTTAATGGTTTTGAATAATGTAGAAAATTAGGTTTATATATGATATATATTTTGTCATTATTCTAATTTAACTATTTTAAAAAACATACATTTATACATTCAATTTTTTTGTAAGTATGATAACATCGTTTGTTGAATTGTGGACTACTATATCCTTGAAGTCATGTGATACATTCAAAAAATACATGGAAAATATTAATAATAGTTTTAATTAAATATATGTGATATAAATAACTTATATATGATATTTTTTCATAATTAACATTTTTTTCAAATATAGCACATCATTTTAATTAACTATTTTCCACACACTGAAAAAGTTATAACTTCGTTCGTGGACGTGTGGACAACTGCTTCTTCGAAGTGATATGAATCCATTTCCATCACCATAATTATAAATAAATTATATATGAGTAAATAATATGGTATATATGATATAATGATGTTTCTGTAAATTTAAATTTTATTTACCTTCATTCCACAACAATCATTGAGAAAAGAGAATGTTACTCATGCTTATGTACAACCTACCATCTCCATGATTGCAACGCGGATTCATTTTTCATAATGATAATTCATGATTGGTTTTAAAAATTTAATTTATGTATATATTTGATAATTATTTCAGGATAATTATTTTGGATATGTTAATATAATTACCCCTTTGACCATAGGAGGCATACTAAAGTTGTTTGGACACATATAATAAATTTGGCCAAACGCCCAATGTAAAAATAATTATTAATGTAGTTGTATAAAACAATGTAATAAGTGAAATAAATGTAAAAATAAACATGAAAAAGTTTATCAAGAATTTTTATAATTAATAAATTTATGTTTCATGTAGGTAAAGACACGTGAGACTTGTCGAACCCAATGTAATGGATTTTTTTCTTAATCTCCTTTTATTGATGAATTTCTTGATTATATGAACCTTTGTTCTTTTATAAGCTGTATATAAAGACCCTTTCACATTATATAGTCATATTTTATAAATTATCAGGTTATTTAATGTTTTGTTAAATTTTATTCGTTCATGTAGATTATGATTTGAATGTCAAAGGTTGTATTGGATGCTTTGAATGTTTAAAGTTATCATCGTTACATTATATCATTATTCATAGAATTATTTATAATATTTATTATATATGGATATAAAGTAAATACAAAGGAATTTTTTTTTCTATTTTTATTTTAAATCAATTTTTTTAAAGTAAATATTTTTACATGATTTACACAATGTTTTTGACAAATGATAAAAGGAATGTTCTATTATTAACATACACAATGACAATGAATTTTCTACCATTATGAGAATTATTTTAATTTTTCAATCCATTGAATGATTTAAATTTTTATTAAATTAAAACTTTATATTTATATTTTTTAATTAAAAATCGGTTTAAAAAAAGGTTAATTATTCTAATATCTTGAAAAGTTTTCTTGTGACTGAAAATGAAATTTTATGAGTGATATGTTAAAAATTGAAATCCATATGTGTTATAATTATATAAATCACACTTGGAAATCTAATGGTTGGTTCCATGATAAACCTATGATGGGAGATTCCAGGATTAACTAATTATGGTTGGGTTCATTGTGGCCCTCCAATTCATTGGTTATAGAAGTCGGGTATATGGATACTTCATTTGTAAGGGTGAAATGTATAGAAGTCGACCATATAATTATTAAATTTATAAGAGAGAAATGTATAATGATGTTCCATGTTACCTTTATGTATTATTTCTGCTTGATATGTGTTTTATTGTAATCTGGTGATTTTAGAAATGTATTAAATAGTCTTATTATCAAAGGAATCGATTTATTAATTATAAAGGTGAAATGTATTACTTTTTGATAATGTTTTAAGGATATTAATGTTTATTAATAGACTAACATGTGCCATATTTTTATACCTGTTACTGAGATTTTTATACGCGTACGATGTTTTTTAATGTTTATCATATGACTTAAGGATACGTAAGGGATTAGAAGAATTCATTTTTATAGTCATGAAGAGTTTACATAAAATTTAACATGTTTTATTTTTTAAATGTTTTAGATGTTGGAAAAAATGGATACTGATCAGAAGTATCCACTTTGTATTTTATGGTTTCATTATGTATGAGTTATGGCCTAATAATTTGAAACATTAATCCTGAAAATATCCTAAATGTGATAGAAGGTAAAATTTATGACATAAGTCAAGATTATATAATGTTTTAAGGACTGGTCCTTATAGTTGGTATCAAAGGAATGGTTTAGATAAAAATTTAGTTTAGGTTAATATTATTAGAATTCCCATAGAATATTTCACATTTTGGTTATGTTAAAATGATATAGATTTGGAATATTAACATGTTGTTTCATCTAAATTATGTTTTTTTCGAATGGTTTTTCGTATAAAATACAAGGACGCTGTTGTGGGAAGACATCGTGGAGAAAGTGTCCTTCCGAATCAGCATCCTGATATGGTTGGAATTATAAATGAGTAGTTTTTATGGTGATATATTAGTTTTATAAGGAAATAAAAGGTGATGGTTCCCATGCAACATAAAAATCATATCTACCAATGAAGAACATGACCACAATGGATCATTTTTGAGACAACATCCCCTATAATTCATAGTATCATCTGACCTCATGATCGAGAAAGGATGAATTAAATCACTAGAAAATATATTCTATGTCATTGGTTATTAAAATAACCAAAAGGTAACTCCTGTATTTTATCATTTGAAGGTTATGTTGATTAGTTCTAGTTAGTGGTTAAAAATACCAGAAAATGTGAATAGATTAATGCCTTATATTGTGGTAAATTTAAGAAACCTTTCTTTGTGAAATATTTTCCTAAGGCTATTGGATTTAGGATGGAAATTAAATTATTGAAATTGAGACAAAAAGAGGAAGATTTTATTGCTTCATATGAAGAAAACCTCACTTCACTAGCAATACATGTCCCATATTTTATTAGATATATTAATATCAAGATTAATCATTATTAATCAGGACTGAATCCAATATATAGAATATAATTAGTTTCCAATGATTTCATGATATATGAGAAACATTTTTTGATGTGAAGATAAGGTAGAATATTTATTTCCAATGATGATGTGTCTTACGAAAATAAGCAAAAGAATATCTCCAGTTGGAAGGCAATGCAAAATAATTCATCAAATAATTTTAGAGATATGAAAACCAAATTCCTATATTGTGATAAGTGGGGTAAAAGGAATCTAGGAGAAGATATTTTAATGCATGGTAAGTGATTATAATTTGGTAAAATATTTAATATGGTTCGTGAATACAAGGAAGATGATCAGATAAGGATTAAAAGGCTAGTGGTAAGATGTTTGAGTTGTAATGAGTTATGCCATTATGCTAACACATGTCCAAATTTTATTACCCATAGTGGAAACCTGCAAGATCAAAAGTAAATGGGATTATATATTTTTTGATACTAGTTCAGTTGACGTTTGGAAATCAAATGAGATGATGATCAGTATGTTTCAGTTTTATTTTAATTATTGAAAAACAATATTTTATTCTGTATCCTAAAATTATTTCATTTATATGAAATTTTCAATAAAAGTAGAAATATCACTTTATTAATGTCAGATATATATTTTTGGTAAAACAACTAGGTAAAAGTATTAGAGAAAATAATAATTATAGTAATATTCTTATCAACATTATGGGGATGGTATTTCCATCAAATATTGTGAAATTTCTTATAGAGGAGTTTGATATCATTTTGGGTATGGATTGGATTTTATATTTTCATTGTATATTAGATTAAACATCTAAGATAGTCTAATTTAATTATTCTGTACCATTGACAACACACCAATAAAATGAGTAATTTATTAAAGATGGTATTGAATTCTACCTTCCTCATTTTGTTAAAAATAATGATTTTTTTTATTTGTGACATCCCAGAATTGAATATATTTACGGATGTTTTTCTTGAGGATTTTTCTAGTGTTGTTCCAGATCAAGAAGAGGAATAAACTATTGATTTAGTTCCTGATGCTAATCCTATTTTTAAACCCCCTTATATAATGTATCAAGTAAAACATTAGGAGTTGAAAACCCAGTTCCAAGAATTTATTATTAAAGGTTTCATTTTACCTAGCACTTAACTCTTGGGTTCTCTGGTTTTTTTAAAAAAAGGAT
The DNA here is from genome assembly GCA_963277665.1 of Viscum album. Taxonomy (NCBI): domain Eukaryota; kingdom Viridiplantae; phylum Streptophyta; class Magnoliopsida; order Santalales; family Viscaceae; genus Viscum; species Viscum album. The sequence continues at coordinate 785,607,946 of OY728146.1, read as the reverse complement.
GATGGTTCCATGAGAATTTTTATGGATTATAGATACCTAAATAACAACACTAGTAATAACATGTACCATTTTTCTCATATTTATGATATGTTTGATCATCTCTAGAGAGCTTTTTTTCTTTGATGACCTTTGGTCTGAGTACCATAAGCTAAATGTGAAGAAGAATGACATTCTGAAGAAAACCTTTTAGATGATATATGAGAATTTTGAGCTTTTAATATGACATTTGAGGTATATTATACAAATTATGTGTTTATAAATGTTATTAATATAGTATCCCATCAGTTTTTGGATCATTTTTTGGATGTGTTTTTAGATTATATTTTTGTATATTCTAAAATCCATTTGAAGTATAAATGTAATATAAGGATTGTTTTGAAAAATTTTAATGAAATGAAATCATACGGAATGTTGATAAGAGTGAATTTTAGTTTTAGAAAAAAATCATTCCTTAGAAATATTATTTCAAAATATGGTATAACTATTGACCCTTATAAAACAAAAGTTGTTAAATAGTAGACAAGACCAACCAATGTCAATAAGATTTGTAGTTTTCTTGGATTAGCATGTAATTTCTAAATGTTTTTTTTAAAATATTTCAATTATATAGTCCAAAAACATTGTTAACATAAATGGGAGTCATGTTTATTTTCACTGAATAATGAAATAACTTTTTTAGTTACTAAAAATGGGATCGATCAATTATTCAAATTTGGATTTTCCTTCCAAAAATATTGAATTCATCATCTACAATGATCAATCATTAAAGAACATGGTTATTCCTTGATTCATAATGATAAGTTAATTTCTTATAATTCACACTAATTGAAAACTCATGTGTTAAATTAACCTTAACATGTTTTTTAATTAGCTGTTATTGTTATTGTATTAAAAATTTAGAGGCATCAATCATATGAAGTGAAGTGTGAATTATAAATAGATCACAATAGTTTGAATTATATATTCATTCATAAAGAGTTAATCATGAGACAAAGGAGATGGATATATCTAATCTAGGATTATGATTGTATGATTCATTATTATCTTAGAAAATTAGATATGTTGGATGATGATTTGAGTCAAAAAGTAATGCCACATTGACCATGTTATGTTCATAACATGAACCTTTATTTAATAATTTGATGAAAGTTGGCCTAGGAGTTTTAAATCCAGGTAGAACCTCTATTTGTTTCATGTTTTAGTGCAGTCGACATTGTCAAAAATAATTGAGAATTCTCAAAAGGTGGATCAATATTTTGATGAAAACATAAAATCAGTTAAGAATGGTAAGTTTCTTGATTTTAATATTGATGAAGAAGGTTTTTTATAATATTGAAAAAATATTATTGTATCCTTTTGATTCACAGTTGGGGAAAAGTCATTAAATTATGATCATAGTTATCCGTTTTTGTTCATCAAGGGAGCACTAAGATGTATAGAGACCATCATAATTATTACTATTGGGATGGTATGAAAAGATATATTATTGAATTTACCATGATATTTTAAACATTCAAACATGTTAATATAAAGTGGTACTTACTAAATTATATGATTCAACCTTTTCTAATTTCAGAATGTATGTGAGAGAATATATAAATAAATTTCATGGGGGGATTCCTAAATACTTCTGAAGGTAATAATGAGATTTGGTTTATTATTGATTGATTAACTAAATCTAAAAATTTCCTTTACATTCTAGATATAATATAATTAGATCATCTTTTTATACTATATCTAAATAGTTTATGATATTACAAGGAGCGACTATCTCCAATGTATCATATCGTGATCCCATGTTCACATCCAATTTTTAGAAAGGAATTTAGAAGTCGTTGGGTATGAAGTCAAATTTTAGTAAAACATTTCATCCTCAATCTGACGGAAATTATGAGTAGATGATTCAGACCATAGAAGTTATGATTCGTTCTTTATCAATGGATTACAGGTGAAGTTGGGATAAATTTTTTTTTTTGAGTTTTCTTGCAATAAAATTTTTTATTCTATTATATAGATGAAAGCTTTTGAGGAATTTTATGGAAATCAATGTCAAACAACCTATTTTTGAGATGATATAAGAGAAAGGAAGTAAATGGGACCAGAGTTGGTGGGCGAAACATAAGAAATGATTTAGTTGATTCAGTGAGACATGAGGATATATTATAGAAGGAATAAGAGTAATCTTGAAAACTATAAAAAAGAGATTTCTTTGAAGGTAGTTGATGTTGTATTTTAAAAATTTTCACCATGGAAAAGAGTGATTAATTTTGGTAAAGAGGAGAAGATGAGTCTATAATTCGTTAAACCATATAATATCCTTGATAAAGTTGTAATAGTTGCCTACCATGGGAAATTACCTCAAATTTTATCTCAAGTACACAAAATATTTCATGATTCAATGATAAATAAGTATTTACCAAACTCATATCATGTTTTAAGCCCTATGGATTTTTAGTTGGAAGAGAATATTTCTTATGAGAAATAACCCATTTAGATTCCTGAAAAATAAAAGAAATTGTTTCAGAATAAGTTTATTCACCGGGTTAGGGATTTCTGAAAAAACCATATAGTTTAAGAGGAATCATAGGTATTTGACAATTTTATTAGGGAAAACATCTTAACATATTTGATAAGTGAACAAAATTATGAGGAAACAATTTACAAAAGATGGGTAAGATGTAAAATCCTAGGTAATTATAGAATAAGAAATTTTCATATTTATTAAAATTTATTAATTTAATTGTAATATTACCTTAGATGGAATTCTTTTCCTAGTAGTGTACCCAACACACAACAATGGTCTTCTATGAAATATTGTGATGCATGCAAGACTTATTTATAACAAAAAATAATTTAGTTTTAATATTCGTATTTTATGTGATTGTTAGCACATAGAAGTTGTATCAGCAAAAAATGAATATTAAAAACAATATTATTTTTACATAGGATTATAAAATTTTTATATTCTTCCAATGAATTTTATAGGCTTAGAATAGAAATAAATTCAATTTTATGCATAAAATGCTCTTTATTTTTAAAAGATAGTTTTGCTAATTTCTAATGGAGAACCAATTTGAATTCCAAATTTTGTAACATTTATTGATTTTAGATGTAAAAATGAAATTCATTTTTGAAATAAAAACATAAAAAATAGGTTAGTGTTATTTTTTTTTGAATTTTTCTATGATGTTCTATTATTTAATGAATATTGAAAAATAATGAATTTTAATTCAAAATTGATTATTCATCTAATTTATTTATAGGGATAAATTATTTTTTTAAATGTTTATAATGTTTAATTATGTTTTCTTTTTTATCAATTAACCCAATTTAAGTCATTGTGATCAATTCACATTGATATTTAATATAAAAACATATCAATATTTTGAACATTTTTACTTTAAAAACACACATTCACATCTTGTTTTGGGGATTAAATTTAAATTAATTTCTGTCACTTATTTGACTGGAATTTGGAAAAATCGATTCAATATTCGGAATCACCATAATTTATAAAATTATAATAAGTAAAACATAGTTTTTATAAAAAATATTTGTGAATGTGATTAAAATTAATTTCAACTATTAAAAGAATAATTATCTTAACAGGGGACTAAACCTTAAACATAAGAGCCCAATTAACCTAGAAAATTTTCCAACATCTATTGGATAGAAATATTTTGACCCTATAATCAATTTTTAAAATTTTACCATTAATGGATCCACTTTAAATAGGGAAAATATGGGTGAAATTTCCTTTTTAAAAATTTACGAGAGTTCCACTCCACTATAAAATAGAACAAACATAAAAAAAATTCTTCACACATCTAAAAACACATTTTATTGACCAATAAATTCCCATATAAATCATAAATATCCCTCCCATCATCAAAAAAATCAAACATTATATATAAATCCATCTATATAATCCCATTGATGAAATCCTAAAAGAGTTACCTAAATAAGAGGTAATAGCCTTTCTTAATATCTTTTATTTTATTTTCATTATCCACATTGTAAAATATTATTATTTAATGAATACATAATAAAATAAGTATCCCAAATATACTGGAATGTTTTTATCATATTATTTATACTTACACTTATCGACATATCCATCTAATGGGCAATTATATGAACATTATTTTCCCTGAATGGCCTGATGGCCTTCATTGTTATTGATTTTTGATAACCCACATTTCAAGGGATGAGGAGGAACCCTTACAATTCCCATAGGCTCAGAGATTACAAGGCCTGTAGGCTAAGGAGATTACATGACCCAAAGGACTTAGGGAATTAAACCAGACCATCTACAAGGAACTGCCCCTCCCTAGAAACTTCATCATGATAGTCGCTCTCCACCTTTGCATGACCGTCTAGTTAGGCATCTCATGAAAGCACAGGATGGTACCGATAACATAGACATACCCTCTCATTCTAACAATACATTTGTATTTTCTATGGTTAATGCACCTGATCTGAATCCTCTTCTGGGGATTCTCCTTTTTTGTAGTGTGTATGGGGAAACTGTATGTGGCCCAAAGGCCTTGAGATGGCCCAGGGGCCTTAAAGGTGACCTGAATAAAACATGTGTTGCTAACACTGAAATGATGATGTTATTTATTATTTTACCACATTCATGAATGAAAATTAAAATGGAAACACTATTTATATATGATATATATAATATTTATAATGTCTTTATACTTATTAAACTTTTTTATAACATTAAACATTTTACATTCCATTTTTTATAGGTACGATAACATCGTACGTGGAAGTGTGGACTACCACCACCTCAGAGAAATATGATACATTCAAACACTACATAGAACATATTAAGAATGGGTTTGATTAAATATATATGTCATTAATAAATTATATTTGATATTCATGATGTAATTAAATTTCTGTAAACATAACATATCATTTTATTTAACACTTTTACAGACACTAGAAAAGTAATAATGTAATTCATGGATATATGGACTACCACCTCCTTGAAGTGATGTAATTCCTTTTACATCACCAAATATATATATATATATATTTCATTAAATAATATTTTATATATGATATAATGATCATTATAGAAGGTTATATTGTTATTTACATGATTTTCATAATTATTGTTGAAAAATGAGAATGTTGCTTATGAGTACGTATCACCTTCCATCTTCAAGTTGTAATGTTGGTTCATTTTTCATATCCATGATATATTATTGGTGTTAAAATATAAATTTATGTATATATATGATATTTATTTCATGATTATTATTTTGGATATGTTTATATAATAACCCCTTTGACCGTAGCTGACATACTAAAGTAATTTAGACACATAAACTGAATATGGTTAAAACAAACGATATAAACATAATTTTTTAAGTAGTTGTATAAAAAACCGCAATACGTTAAATAAAATTAAACATAAACATGAAAATGGTTCTTAAGAAAGTATATAATTAATATAAGTTTATTATTTGGGAAGTTAAAAATATATGAGACATGTCAGACCCAATGTAAGTGATTTGGTCTTAATCTCCTTTGGTTGAGGAATTTCTTGATTATATGCACCATTATTATTTTATAAGGTAAATATACAAACCATTGGACATTCTATTTCAATATATTATTAATTATAATGTTAATTTATGTTTTATTAAATGTTATTATTTCACTTAGTTTATGATTTAAATATCTAAAGTGGTATTGGATGCTTTGAACATTTAAAGATGTATTCATTTCCCCATGTCGACATTCTTGATATTATTTTCCATAATTATTTTATATTGATATAAAAAGGGTTAAAATGTAAATTTTATGTATATTTTTAATTTCATTCAAATAATTTTCAAAAGGATACTTTTGATGTGTTTTACACTGAACATTTTTAAAAATGATAAAAGGAATGTTCAATTCATAATGTACATACAGACAATGACTTCTCTACCGTCATGGTAATTATTTTACATTTAGATTACATTTCAAGATTTCATCATTTATTAAATGAAAAACCATTTATTTATTTATTTTTTTCTTATAATTGGTTTTTAAATGGATTTATTATTCCAATATCATGAAATGTTTTCTTATGATTTAAAATGAAATTTTACAAGTGAAATATTGAAAATTAAAATCTTTTACTTGTTATAATGATATAAATTGTACTTAGACATTTGATGGGAGGATCTAAAATAAACCCATGATGAGTGGTTCCATGATAAACCAATGATGAGTAGTTACATTACATACCACTAATGCATTGGGTATGGATGTTGTTATTTTAGTTTTTCCATTTTAAAGAGTGACATGGATGGAGGAAGACCATATTGTTATTCTATTTATAAGGGTGAAAAGTATAATGATATACCAAGTCACCTTCATTAATTTTATATTACTTTTATGGAATTTAATTTAATTTTGGGATTATAATAAAGTATCAAATGACCTTATTATCAAAGGGAAGTATTTACTAATTATCATGGTGAAATATATTATATTTTGATAAAGGTTCATGGATTTTAATATTTTTCAATTGACTAATTTTTTATATATCTCCTACTACGTTTTTTTATTTTCGTCCAATATTTTTAATGTTTTTCATTATACATAAGGAAGAGTAAGGGATTGGAATAATTAATGTTGATAATTGTGATGAGTTTTCATAAAATAGAAGATGTTTTATTTTTTTCAAATTTTCTTTGCTGTAAAAAATTGATACTGATTGAATGTTTCAACTTTTTATTTTATATTTTTGTTATGTATAAGTTATGGACTTATTTATTATACTATTAACCTAAAAATATTCTCAATTTTAAAGAAATAATATTTCATGACATAACTCAATATTATGTTATGTTTTAAGGTTATATCCTTATAGATTAATTCCATTATGATTAAAAATATATACATTATTCTAGGAGTTATTGACTAATTCATTTAGTATGATGAAGAGAAATTATTATCAACAATTTATTTTTATTCTATATATAAATAATTAAATGTTAATAATAACAATATTTACAAATTGGTATTTCATATATGGTATGGGATTTAGGGGTTCACAAAAATGCCTATTTAATAACACACGAATGCATAATTTTTATGGATATGATGAGTAAATTTTTTATGTGTTACCTTGAAAATTTTTTTGTGTTATTTATTAATGATATTTTGTTAAACTCTATCTTTTATGAAAAAAAATATAAATATATAATATTGTTATAGTGGTTATGAAAAATAAGTTATTATAAGCTAAACTAGATATGTGTGAATTTTAGTTTCAAAATGTCTGTAATTTTATCCTTTTTCTCTCCTATGATGGAACATAAATTGACCCATTTAATTGACAATTTGGTTACTAAATTGTTAACACTAACTAATATTAGAATAATATATATATTCTTTTTATTAGATTCCTAATGTTGTTGATTATTTAAATTTTAAAACTAATTATCTAATTCATTATCCAAGACAACATGTAATGCGGTAAACCATAGATGGTTTAATTAATATGAAAAATAATTTAACAAATTGAATATGATATTAATAAATTCACCATAATAAAAATTATCTATAAGGAATGATTTTTTATACTCATACGTTGATTTAATAATTAACCCTAATGCATCCTTATGAAAAATTCTAATTTCATTTCATATAAATTAAAGAAATTTATTACCTCCATCATAAATTATCTAACTATTGATCTAGACTTATAAATACTAATTTATTAATTGAATATATTTTTGATTATATTTATGGGGAATTAATTTACATATTTACAGATCATAAATTTTTCAAAAATATATTCCGACATAAATTTCACAACCTGATAAAGATTAAATGGTAATAATTACACAATGATTAACACTATATGATACACTACCAACATGGGATAAAAACAAGGTGGACGATGTAATAATATAGTAGAATCATCGAGTTTCATCGATGATGAGGATGTGATAACATCTAACATTCATTGATTTCCAAATATTACTTATATAAATTATTGTTGAAGGGGAATGATCAATATTTTTAATATTATTTTCCCAACTATACATACTATATAAAATAATTAAATCTACACTATATGAAAATGTTTTGAGAAAATGTGGGAGGATTTAAATATGGGAAATAGAAAAACATCTATATTGTGGATAGAGGATTGATATTTACTTATAGAATATGTTCAACTATAGAAAAACAATTAATGAATAAATTGTGAAATGAATCCCATTTCTCAAATTTTTATATACACTATGGTAGAAAAAAAATGTATATGGATTTTTTAGAACCCTATTGGTAGTACAATATAAATTGTAAAATATATATCTTTTCTTCATGATGACTTATATTTTACTATGTAATGAATGATATATAAATTATAAAAGGTGAAATAAAAACCCTCCTAATACTAATGTCAAAGTGAAACAATTTCATTATATCAACCCACACCTCTAAAAATTTTATTACATGACTTTTAACCATAAATATAAAACATGTAAAACCCCAATGATAATGAGACTACTATTTTTGGATTACTAGGTTCATGTTACATAAAAAAGAACAAAAAAATAGAATACTTATTTTATTCTCTCTACTAATCTAGTAAAATCAAAATTTTTTTCTTAAAATATTATGGGATATCTTGGGGAAAACGTTAAGAATGGGGTGTGTTAAAAATAGATGTCAGGTAATAAAAATGATAGTAAATCATATAATTTGATTAAAAGGTATAACAAGATATCATAAATGATAATCCCCATGAGTAATCACATAGAAAAATAACATAAATAATATGGTATAATATGATAACAAAATCGGATGAAATGTGGTAGAAATATAATAATTGACATAAACATAATTTATGCCTAACTACTGTGTGAACATCACATGGTGGTCATAGTCCCAAAATGAATCAAATTAACTCCATAGTCCCATACATGATGTATCAGGTGACTAAAACATTATCCATTGCATTTATGATCTATCAAATTCAAGACCAACCAATCCTGACCTGAAAGTTAAATTTTTATTCCAAAGAACTTTTGAGGAGAAAGTGGAAAACCCACACATGTACAATGTAAAGGTGTTAACCACAAAATGAGACCGAAAAGTTGTTAAAAACAATACTAAGGATATTCGAGTCAACCACCCTATAAAGCATCCAATTCAGAGTAGATACCTGCGTGTTCGGATCATTCCTAAGAAGACCTTAAAAATAATCTGCCATCTTGTCCCAGGTCAGGATTAATTCTTCCACAGTGATCTTCCTTTCATTGAAACCCCGCACCAGGATGCAATCCTATTTGGTGATCCACTCACATTGTTCTTCATTAGTTTCAACACTTAGAGACCTTTCATAAATTCTGTGGATAACCTTTTTCAAGGCATTGATCTGAAAAGTTTCTTCTAACATTTCCTCCTCCGATTGTAAGACAATCTGAAGACATTCCCCATTCCCCGATTCCACCTTGTCTACAATTCTGCTTTCAGTACTATCTAGTATTGGTTCAAAATTTGGTACCTTGATTTCGCCATCAGGGGTCTTGATTTCCTTACAAAAAACATGCTCGCTCAACTCTCCTGACATGTGCCTGTCTCTTTCCGCAATTGTTTGGACCCCCATTCCTTCCATTGTCACATTATGTCTAAAATTACCTAAGGATATAGTAACAATTGTCTTTGGGGTATTCGAGTAGTCTTTACGGGGCCTTCCCTTTTTCCCTCCCTTTTTGACTGGGAAATTCCCAGAGACAACATTCCCTTTATTTCCCTTTCTCAAGCCAGGCCCAACCATCATATGGCCTTGAGGGTCTTGCTCATAATCTGTCGAAGCCAAGGAGTTTTCTTCGTTGTCACTTGGTTCAGTATCCTCAGAAGGCCTTGTCACACCCTATATGCGTTTCCACCTTGGCATGTGTGTTTTCCATCCTTCTGGGTTGTCATTTTCCTTCCCCATAGCACTCAAACATGTGAACCGATTGTGGGTCTAAATAGAACCTGGAGGATCCTGTTGATCAAGTGGTCGCAAAATCAGAGATGGAACTATGTTCAGACCTAAGACAACATTCAACATGGACAGAACAGCATTCGAACCAGAGGAAATATGCAGTATGAATAGCCCATGTTCATCTACATGGGCATCATTAGCATTGGAGATAGCAGAGCGTTCGACCTCCTTCCATATTCCATACCACCAGACTTCACCTTATCAGCATAAGAAGGTCCAGTCCGTGGGACCTGCTCTTCCTTCGTACCATCATCCAGATCACTCCTCAGTTTAGAAAATATATCCATGACTTGTGGGTCAGGGATCCTATTGCACAGTTTAACGATTTGGGTGTCGAGATTGAGATCATCTTCACGAGCCTGGGGATCAGGGGAGGTGTCCTCAATAGTTAGCCTGATTGGAAGGTGAGGTGATTACATACCATTAATTTTTTTGTTCCCACTTCGGCATGAAGAAATAGAGTGGCCCAACCGCCGGAAAGTAGAGAAAAACTCTCTGCAGCTCTCAAAGACCACCCTATGCTTGCACCGAAATTTTTCACCTACAGTAATCCAGAGCCAATCAATTGCTGGTTTAGACACATCAACCTCAACACAAATCTAGGGAGAAATAGGGTGACTGAACAAATTTGATCTACTTTCCATACATAAGAAACAACCAACTAGGTTCCCCAACATACAGATAACTGATATATTTTGAAATGGAAGAGGGAGTTCCAGAAGGCTTACCCATAAAGCTGTAGTCAGAGCGTCCTATATCATATGGAGATCATAAGACCATCGGAAGAGAACGAAATGAGAGTCGTTGCATGATTGGGGGGCTCTGGACCAGGATTAAATCAGATCATCCTCAGAGAAGAACCGGATCATAATACATCTCCTATCAAGAATCCCTATGGTTTCCATGTTCTATAAACCCCAGTTTTGAGAAATAGAATTATCAAAAGACTTGATCGAAGGACTATATCTACTGAAACGAGCCACCAGCATCTGGTTGAGAAGCGCCGAAGCCTCCAAAAATTCCGAAGTCGAAATCACGAGTTGAGTAAAGCTGTCATAAAGGTATTTCACTTTGGGGATAAGCTCAATTTCTGGGAAAGGAGGAAGAGAAGTGAGGTTGGGGAAGGAAGGAGGTCGTTCCCCAACAGGAGGTGAAGGATCCCCCTCCCCTCCGCTGGGGGAGGGGCTGCGGCGGAGGTCATCACCCTAGGGAATCGCCAAGCGGGAGGCCACAAAGAAACTTCTCCATCCCAACAAATAAATTTCATTTCAGGTACATGAATATCTATTCCATATAAGTAAATCAATAATATGGTATAAACATAATAATTAACAATAGAAATAAAATGGGTTACATAATCAAGCCTTATATCATAATCAATGTAAATTTCATAATAAATGAAATTATAAATGATCATAAGGAATGTATTACTCCATAATAATAATGTAGTGTAAAAATGTATATATGAATGAAAAAAATATACAAATTTTAAAATAATCCCATAACATTTAATTTTTTTTAATTTATGAATAAAAATAATAATAATAAGATACATTTTTGAGGATGTGACCTTTCCCAATTAAAAACAAATTATGGAAAAAATAAAATTCACAAAATATTTTGGAATACATTTTTATTTTTTATATCATAAAAAATATATAATGTTGGCTTCAATGAATGTAATAGTTATAATAATGGGTAATTCCTTATATGCCATATAAGTTAAAAAAATTCCATTTACTATTTGTATGGAATGTCAAAATATACTTCTATTGGAAAATGATGTTAAGTTTCCTCTAAAATCAGGTTTCCAAAGTTAAAAGTAGATAGAAATATATTTTATAAATAATTAGATAATATTAAAAACAATCTTTGAAATATTTTTAGATAACATGGATTTGGAAGGAAATTCATTTTCAACCAAGGAGTGAAATGATGTCAGATTCTTTAATGAACATTTTCTCAATAATTTTATGTACATAAGATAAGAAAATGATATAATTACAGTAAAATTTCATAAATAACCCTAGTATAATAATATTATACGGTTTTATATACATGGATCTAATAAATTTATTTAATGGGATTTCAAGCATAAAAAATCTCGATTAAAATTATTTTGAGGAATAATCCTTTTCTGTATTGGTAACATATGAGTCATAACTCCAATGAATAATGTAAGTTAATTTTAATGTAAAATTATATTAATTATGAATTTTTAATGATATAATATGTATTGAGGAAGCATATACACTATATAAAATAAATTATGTTTATAAATGAACAAACATCTGAAAGAATAAATTGTTAAGAAGAAAACCCATACAACTATTTCAGGATTTCCATATATGCATCTTATCTCATCTATAATAAATTTATTTAAGTTATTTATTTTCTTATGAGCCTATTATAGGTTTAATAAATTATAATTAAAATATTTAATGCAATTATTTTGATTATTTATTTAATTACATAATAAATTATGAACACGTCATGTGTTTTATGGATGCTCAGTTGATAATTTTAATATAAAATGGGTGTGTTAAACATTGAAAAATGGTTTTTAATAAATAAACACAAGAATATCAATAATTCAACAATTATAATTTTTATACACAAATTACATTTTAAAAAATAACCATGAATTTTTGTTATGAGAAAATGAATTTTGATTAAATAATGATGATGGTAGCTCATACTTAAGCATGTATAAAATTTCCTTTTTTAAATGATAATGATGGAATAAATAATTTGTTATTTTATATCTATAGGATGATAATTATTTCATATATATATATATATATTAATATTTCATTAAATAATATTACGTATTCCAGACAGATGATATTGTAGTAAAATAAACGAATCACATCACTGTGTGAAGTAGTAGCCATCCATATACACGAATGACATTATCATATTCAATAGATGATATTTTTTAAGAATATACTATATATTAAAATTTTATAATGGTAAATATATCAACATTATCATATTTAATCAATAAACCCATAATTGTGAATATACATGAGAGATGATTATGTAAAATTAATCACATTGAATTGCAAGGTCATAGTCCTCCGTATACATGATCAACAGTTTTGATTCCCACTATCAAGTGGTGGAGATAGTCATAGGAAATGGGAATAGAAAACAATATTAGTATATGTAATAGAATTAGACTATTATATCAATATGGTGTAATAATATTTTACAGAGGTAGAAGAAGAAATAAAATAAAATCCTTAGTAATGGTCGATATCTTTTCTTCGAAATATCTTTTTAGGTTTTTAGAAAATTCTATTATAGGATGTATTTTTGATAAAAATGTATTTTAGGATTATTTTAGGGAACTAAGGATGTTATTTTTGAATGTATTGGTTGAACCAATGAGTTATGAATTTGTAAATAGTATCACATATGGGAGTTCCTTTTAAAAGTCGGGGAGCACATACACATTTAATGTTTCAAAAGAAATAATTACACGCCTATTTTTCAAAAGACACAAACCACCAAAATGGGTAATTTTGGAAAATTTGAAATAGACATGTTTTGAATAATTTGAAACATGTATCTTTTTATTTCAACCCTTGTAAATACTTTTTTACCTTAACTATTTTAAATAATTTTACTTTTTTTACCATTCATTATGGTAATAAATATTTCTAACATTATTAAATAATATAAATAAGGATTATTAAAATTATTATATACATTTTTATAAATTCAACTCATATATGTAGTATAATTTTATAAAAGAGACATGTTTTGAGTAATTTTAAGCACTTATCTTTTTTTGAACCCCTTTTAGATATTTTTTTACCTTAACTGTTGTAAATAACCTTACTTTGATTTCACTATTCATTATCGTAATAAAAATTTCTAAAATTATTAGATAATATACATAATTATTATTAAAATTATTGTATACATTTTTATAAATTCAACTCATATATGTCGTATAATTTTATAAAATTAAACCCACAAATGCGTGAAAAAATATTTTTTTTAAGAAATACATTTTTTAATCGTAACATGATAATATAATAACTATATGAAAAGTCATAAAATAGTTTAATTTATACTGATTTAAATATATATATTATGAATTTAATGTAAATATTTATAAATTATTTTATATTTTAATTTATTAAAATGGAAAATCATTATAAACATTAAAATCGTTTTAGAAAAAAAATCACTATACCAAAGAAAGTAATTATTATAAATTTCAGTATGAAGATGATTTAATTGAAATAATTCTGTTTAATTTAAATAAATAATATTATGATAATTTTAAATAAAATAATATATTTATGGTACTTCTAAATGAATTAATATATTAAAAATAAATGATAATTTATAATAATTGGATGTTTTTACTATTCACTTACAAATTAAAAAAATTGAAAAATCACAAAATTCCACACTAATTTAATATAGATATTATGACATAAAAAATTATATTAATTTTATAAAATAAAAATTCAAAAACATCCAAAAATTAATTATTATATTTTTTTCAGAAAAAAATAAAAATGAATGTTTGGATGAAAGAATATTTTATTTATAGAATAAAATATCATTATTAAAGTTTATTTCGTATTTATTAAGAACTTGTAAATAAGTATATTTAGTGATACATATATATATATTTAATAAATTCAATAATACAATTAATACCTTCCAAAATAATGACTAGGTTATATTAGTCACATTTAAATAATAATATATTAATATTATATCATAGTTCACTTAAACTCAATGTTGCATGTCGAATATTGTAGTGAACATTGTGTTATTTTAAAATAGAGGGGTATTGAATCATATTACCCTTAAATAAATAGTGACCTAAAAATTTGAAATTTTACATAATAATCTACAGTATTACATTTTAATAATTCCTTTACTGAAAACCCCTTATTGTAAAATGGGTTAATAAAACTATAACTTAAACTGAGGTGAAGGGATATACATTGATCATAACATAACTATGTTTCCACATTGGTGAAAGTGAATATATGGATTGAGATGAAAATTATAAAAAATTATGAAGAGTGATATAGATCATTGATGACAAAAAATTTAATGATCAATAAAATGCTAACAACCAAAAAACCATAAATCTATAATGAATTAAATGGTCATTCATTCATCATATATAAAGGTTACATGATAAAATTTTTTCATGAATCATTAACTTGAATTTATGAATTACATTATCTTATAAAATAAGAACATAAGAATATATACTTACATGATATGTATAATTTAAACCTTTAATCAATTTTCTCTACAATGTTATATTTTTCTAAAAAAACGAGTATTCAAGATGAATGTATCTAGATTGATACACTAAATTTCACCTCTAATTAATCACATAACCTCCAAAAGAATATAAATCTATTCCTCATCTCTTTACTAAAACCAAAATTGTTAGAAAAATGTATACCATATAATACATTAATCTCCAATACATAATTTTTATATCAAAATGTTAAACATAATAAATTCTAAAAGTGTCTATCCATATAACCCTACAACATACTTCTCCAAAAATGTAATAGAATTATTCCTATACAATCCTTTACATGAATTATAATGTTCATATATAATTCATATTAATAAAATGTTTCCCAATATATTATTAATTACATAAAACATAGTATATCAATTTAATATTTATCTGTCTAGCCATTCGAGAAAATGTTCATATGTCTTAGACATCACATAGGAAAATGGTAGGTGTTGCATAATTATTACCCTTTGCTTAGGGATTAAATACTCACGAATGTACTAGATGTGATTATTTTTCACCAATAAATTTGTTAGATCCTTTTCTATAACATTATTTATATAATTCCAATAACATTTCAAAAAAATATGATGAATAGAATAAAAATAGATTTAATAATCAAATAAAATTTTAAACCACAACAGTCCTCTATACAACTTATTTTTAAATAAAATTCAATTGAAAATAAATGACCATAATTATTTAAATATCAAGAAAAAATTAGATATTTTATCATCATCCATCATGTGTTTTTTCATAGGATACCAATTTTACATTAAATCACATTTCTAGGTAATATTTACACTTCAACATATTCATGAAAACCCAAATAGAGAACATACAACAAATCAATGTTTAGAGGTTTCGTGATTTTTGTAACCATAATACCATTAAAAACACTATCAGTACAAAATTTATGACTTCCAATACCTAAACACATCAATCAATACACCCCAAAGATTATCATATCCTAGGCCCTTAGGAAGTAATCCTTGGATTAAATAATTTAATTGGATAATGATCATGTTCTCCATATCTATAGTATTTAACTTCTAGTGGTTCCTTTGTTGATATTTATTTCTATGTGTCCTGTTAAATGAACAATTTAATTTTCATTAGTAATTTTATACTTTTCATCCTCCTTTCCTATATATAATTCATCTTACAGTTCCTTTAAGGAATGTTCCACAGGGTCTATTCCAATATTTTTGACATGTATGTAATTAAGACTTATTTTTTCTCACTGTTGACACATGAAGTTCTTCAAAACAACATCCATATCTTAATTTGCTTGTTTATATGTTCAAAAATATTCCCATTGTTAATCTTAATTCGACATATCACATTTAGCATGATAAAAAGAAATTTAACTATGATTTACCTTATGTTAGGAAACTCATTTGGAAAATCCTTAAATTTCCCAACACATTGGTAGTCAGTATGGTTTCAATTAAATTCATTCATTAAATAAAAATAAATTTACAATATCCTAATAAATATAAATAGGGAGACTTATAAAGCTATATATAATTACTTATAAATGATATGAATATCTGTATTTACTAATCTATTGGATTAAATATTTGTTATCCATAATAATGTTTTATATTAAGTTTTCTAACCTAAATTTTTTTTCATGTCCTTCATAATGGTTCATAAATATTTTGTGAAATTTTAAAACAAATCCCATAGGACTAACAAACCTGGTGTGTATTAAGGCTCATTGTCATGTCCCTATTAACACTCGATTTATGCTTAGAATGTATTATTCAGATTTGTTGACCCTATTTACATTTACACCAAAACCAAATCTACATGTAGTATCCAAATAGTGCTATAATTATTCAAAAACTACTCTCTCTACACATCAAAATATTTTGGGATATTTTTCAACACTTAGTCTTACCCTTGGACTTGTCCATACGGTTCTCACCAATGTTTCTTATCAATGCTTCCAGAAGATAATACTACTATTATCTGATACTAAATATATTGACGCATAACTACGAATCAAATTATAACATGATTTTTATATATAAATATCCAATAAGTATAACCCCAGTGACTATGATGCATAGTGTCTTTATATGACTAGGTTCATATTACATAGAAAGAAATATAAACATGGAATAAAATATTTATTCTACATATTGAGATCCTAAACACCAATTGAGAAAATAAAAAATCATAGTGTAAATTGTGGAATACATAATGAAATGGGTGAGCTAAAAGTACTCTAATATAATAAACATGATATGAAAACATAACATGTGATTATAAGGTTTAAATAGACAACTTTAAAGAGAAGTCTCATGAGTAATAAAATGATATCATAAGATCATGTAATCATAGGAAATCTATAATAAGAATAATAAACGACATAAACAAATGTCAACGTTATCTTCTTGAAAAACATCACATAGAGGAAAGAGTTCCTTAATGGATCAGGGTCACTCCCTAATCCCATACATGACATCTCATATGATTAAATCATAACCCAATTAATTATAGGGTTATATATTTATAGACCTACTAATAAAATTCAATTAATGAGAATTCATATGTGTTCAAAAAATTTAAATCAATCATTTATAATAAATATATTAATTTCCTTTGTAATGAAAATAGGTTATAAAATCATTCCTTTTATTATAATCAATGGAAATATCAAAATGAAGGCATTTGATAAATGAGTGTATGGAATTTATTACATTGTAAAACGATTATAGAATTATAAAGGGATATATTTAATATATATATATATAGACATATATATTTTGATTTAAGAAAAATTATATAATCTTAATGATTAATTCAATTGATGAACATAAATACTTCTAAAAAGGTAAATTATTTAGAAAAATAACCTTTCCAATACAAAAATAACTTCTGAAAAGAAAAAAAAATTAAAAAATTGAAATAAATTTCCTTAAAAATATCATTGCAATATTATAATTGAATATTCAAAAAAATTGTCATGATTGTGGGTAATTCCTTTTATACCCTATAAGTTAATAATAATTCCTTTCACATTTTTTATGAAACGAAAAAAATTTACTCATTCAGAAAACAATAGAATTATTTATTTAAAAAATATTAAATGTAAAATATGTGTTAAAATTAATTTAATAAATAATTGGATAATATTATAAAAATAATTGAAAATATATTTATAAAAAATTAATTTAAAGGAAATGGATTTTCAACTGAAGAGAGAAATGATGTTGGATCTTCTTAAAAAAATGTTAAAAGATTTAATTAACATAGAAAGGGAAATGGTCTTATTACATGAATAAATCATAAATAATTGGAGGAGAATATAATTAAATAGTATTATAGTAACCAGTCAAATAATTTCCTTCAATATAATTTTAATAATAAAAAATCCCGAAATAAATAATATTGAAGCATAAACCCTTGCCACATTGGCTTCTTTTGAATCAATACCCCCCAAAATTAAGTAAGTAAATTTTAACAAAAAATAAAATTTATTATAAATGTCTTGGTATATAATATGTGTAGGGGAAGTATATATACTATTTAAATTAAACGAGGATTATAATAGAAAATTGGTCTCAAAGAATGATAATTTGAGATAGAAACCCTTTCCACAATTCCAAGCATGTCATGTTTGTATATTATCTCCATTATAATAATTATATATCATTTTTATAATGAAATTTTAATGGATTAATACATTATAATTAAACCATTTACCTAATTTATTTTAATTATTTATTTAACTACTAGATAAGTTATGTCCATGTCTAGTATGTTGAGGATTATTAGTTAATAATTTAAAACAGAGTTGGTGTGTTTATAGTGGTCAAAGGGTTCATTATTCCATAATATCTAGAATAATATTAATGTTACAATTAAAAATATCTTTAATGAAATTTATATTAAAAAACAAATGATTTATGGTAACCGTAAAGGAATTGTGTTACAATCATTGAGTCGGTAGGCTATACATATGCTTGTGCAACATTTCTATTTTATAATGACCATGATGGAGTGAATATAAGTGTTGTTTGAATATTAAAAAATTATTATTATATAAAAAAATCATATTATTAAATAAAATAAACTAAGATATACAATTTATTCCATTTACTACTAAAATAAATGAGTCACATCTCAACACAAGGCGATAGTTGACTTTAAAGGCGAACAATGTTATTATTTTAAATATATGGTATGGTAAGAAATTATATCATATATTGCGTTTAAAAGAGGTTAATATATAATTATTATCATATATAAATATTAAATCCATAATTTGAAATTTATATGAGAGGCGATGATGGAAAATGATTTTTATCAGTTAGCGAGGCGGTAGTCCACCATACCGAAGTTCAACAGTTTCATTTCCATTTCAATGGAGGAATAGGTGATTATAATCCATTCCCATAACATAAAAAATATAAATATATGGAATAGAATGAGTTTATTATATATTTATGTATTATTAATTTTTTAAGGTGGTGGAAGAAGAAAAAAAATAAAATGATCGATTAAGGAAAGTACTCTTTATTTAAACAACTTCCGTTGGTCTTCTCAAAAAACTGTTCTACGATGGATTTCTTATAAAAAAATATATTATAAGATGTGGGGA
This sequence comes from Viscum album, assembly GCA_963277665.1. Classification (NCBI taxonomy): domain Eukaryota; kingdom Viridiplantae; phylum Streptophyta; class Magnoliopsida; order Santalales; family Viscaceae; genus Viscum; species Viscum album. The sequence goes on along the minus strand of OY728146.1, from coordinate 785,588,017 downwards.
TGGAACTAAGTAATTTATTTTTTAAGGGATGTTATAAACCAATTATTTGTTTAGTGTAAATATGAGAGGAGATGTTGGTGCCTTCTATATGTGGGGGAGCAGAATCAATTGGACATTTATAAAATTATTTAGATCCCTGTTTGTCCCAAACTACAAGGATCCAAAATAGAAAATTTCAAAAACATATACTAGATAATATTAAACTAATTACATAAAATATTATGTTTAAAGTTTTTCATTAATTTTAATACCTTGTGAATTTAGTTAACCACCCATCTATATTAATTTTTTCCTTAACCACGATAAATAATTTTTACATTTGTACTATAAAATATGGTCAAAATAAATCATAAAAATATAAAATATTCTAAATTATCCATTTTAAATGTGTATAATCAATATTTCCAAAAATAATATAAAATTAGTCACATAATTAAAATTAATTTTAAACCTATAGACCTATTAAAAAAGGGCTTTCATGAAATAAAATTTCAAGAATAATTTGATATTATAATAACTATTTAAAATGAAATTATAATTAAATGAATTTGACTTTATATTTTTATATATATAAATATTATCTATAAATATTATTTTTGACATTACTCCTTTGTTTTTATTTTAATTAATTAAAATGGATTATCATTATATACATCAGTTTTTTGAAAAAAAAAGTGTTATTTTCTAAAGAATACTATTTGGCTGAAATCTAGTATAAAGATGATTTTAGTTTATTAGTTAGATATAATATAACTAAATAATATTTATTTCAATTTGAAATAAAATTTTATGAATAATTTTACTTTTAAATTACTTAATTTATTAAAATTAGATGAAAAATTTAAAACAATCACAACTTTAAACTATTCACTGAAAAAGTAAAATTTTTAAAAAGTAACAAAATATAAAACATAAATTATATTGATATTATTATTTTAAATTTTTCGGTAATTATATAATATAGATTTATTATAATTATGAAAATTTATTATAACAATTTTCTTCAAAAAAATAATAATTATCAATTTGTAAAGAAATGCTTTTTTGTAGAAAAAAATATCTTTAAAAAAGTTGTGTGCATATTTAGAATTTTAAAATTATTATATATTGAGTAGGAAAATTATATACATTTCACAAATTATTTAATACTATTCACACCTTTCAATTTAATGTATTGGATATACCATTTATCTTTAAATAAAAACATATTAATATTAAAACAATATTTCTTTCAACTCAATGATGTTTGTTGAATACCAAATTAAACGTAGTATACCAATAAAATCTCCTGGTGCTATAATCATAATAGAAATTATGATTTTATATCCTAGAAAATTATATTTTAATAGTGTAATATGGGTAATCATGGATTGTATTACAATAATGGTTTATTTTCTAGTAATAATAAAGGATAAACCCCTACAACACATTTCATATATTTAAATTAATGATATTATATGGGTTTATGGTTTCACTATATAAATATTATATGATCAATAAGATTATTTTTTATGAAAATATTTTTATAATTATTAAAATGTTCAATGAAATAGGTTTTTTTGAATCATAACCTATCAACATCAAATGGATTGGTTGTTTCCAATTACTATGTAGAAAATTATTTTTTATGTTGTGATGGAATTATATCCCATTTTTCATTTGGGATTGAATGTTTAGGAATTAAACCTCTAAAAATAGTTTTGATTAATATGATCGTATTTTATGAAATTTTAAATCATTCCAATTTATTTTTGATAATTCCCTTAATGTTTCATCCAACAGTTTTTAGAAAAATTTAGTGGATGACTCTTCAATTCACATTCATGATAAAAATTATTCAAAAAAATTGTCTTATTCCCATTATTCATATAATTATGTCCATAAGAAACTATTAATATCCAAAATTCATTTCAACATTGAGAGAGCACGACACTATTTCATGATAAATTCTAATTTATTTGATTGACAGAGCCTTCTTTAGAAATGGTTTTAGTTCACTAAAAAAATTATTGATCTTCCAAATTGAATCAATTACCTAGAATAAATTGTAAAATGAATGCCTTATATTTTTCATCTTATAACTTCCATTTAATTAATTATACTTTTACATCAATTAAATAATTGTATTCTAATTTTTTAAAATGTTTATAATTAAAATAGATATTTAAAAATGTTTTTTAAGTCTCCCCAATGATATCTTAAACATCATCCTTTGTCTTTCTGTTCTTTATTATTTCCCACAACATATTAGGTTCTCCCTCTAATCGATATACTATAAATCTAACATAATAATTCTCTAAATAATTCAATATAAGATATATTTATTATAAAGTCACGATGTATTGTTCTGTGATTAATAGATATGAGGATTCACTAAATGTAGGTTATTATTAAGGCATGAAGTATTCAACTAAACATTTTTCCTTCCATGGTGAAGTTGGATAATCCATTTAGACAAGGATGTTCATCATCTCCTAATATAATTTATTCATCATAATTATTAAAAGATTATCATCATAATCTATTATATTATAAATAATATAGTTGTCATTCCTAGAAAATTCATCATTTTCATTGGCCCTTCAATTTCATATATTTTCATTCAATAGAAAAGCCTATGTGATTTTAAAATATCATGTCATATAATAATAATATTTCTAAAGTAATGATTAATCCTTAAATTTACCAATAGAAATATTGTATTATTTTATACATCAATATCAAATATATTAAATTCTTTATATATCCTTTACAATGGATTGTGAAAATAATTTTATTTACCAATCACTGTCCCCACGAGTGTCAATCAAGGTGTCCAGTATTAAGCCCACTAATCAAAATCTATGTGAAGATCGTATTTATAATCATGTAAACTTTTTTATTTTGATTAAACCAAGGTGAATATATTCAATATTCACATCCAAATTCTTGTATTCGGATAGTAATGTGGCTTCTACAAAACATCCCAATCTATAATTTACATTAATTTATGTGGTTTTACTATATTTATTGTTATCCCTTGAGATTTTAGTAATCATTTATAATAATAAATTTTAAAATAAATGATCCTTTATTTTATTCAAACAATAGTTTCTATCAATTTTAATAAATGTTTTTAATATAATTCCTTGAGAATATATTACATTAATAACATCCATGGATCATTTGAGGATATGTGGGTTAGGAACTAAGTACATAATACATGAGGTATATAAAATAAAAAAATAAGTATAATGTAACACCCGAAACCAATTAACCAGAGTTAGTTCATTATTACATAACATTGGAATGATTACAAAGAATCAAGTCCCAAAGGACCGATCAATTTAGTAGTCTTGGAAAGTATATTACATACATAAACGTTGCATTACACCTTAGAAAATAAAGAAAAACATAAATGATCTTTTGAGAGTGCCATTAATTTCCTATCTTATCCGAACTTATCAATCATAAAACACTTCTTGGAATCTTGGGAAAATAAAACATAAGAACGGTGTGAGATCAAATTCTTTGTAAGGGTAAGCAATACAACAGAAGGTAACATAATCATTAGTAATGGTGAATAATATAAATTCAATGCCTTTACAAATAATAAAAATGAAAACATTATGGAAGGAATATTAGATGAGTAAATAATTCCAAAATAAAACATAGTCATGGGTATTCTACTAAACGAATAACTACATGAACCATTGATAATATTTTCATAATGAGAGAATGTATAATGCCAAACATTCAGAAACATCTTGTCAAGGCATCGGGAAATATGTCAATAAATGTTTTAGGCATCAGCCAAAACCATATATCAAATTGGGAAAGGCCTCGACCAATTCCACATCTAATTTTCTCATGATACCTACCGATGCACCGAGTAGCTATAGTGGGCTCCACTCATCACTTACTAATTCCAATACATTCCTCATATGGAAGGGTTGATACATAACATAATCATTTGTATTAAAAAAATCATAGAAAATGCCTATACTTTAACCATAAACCATGAATGGTATATAAATAACACATCCACAGTCAATTATATCACAAAACCTTTAATACAATATAGACTTTTGTATAATAATAAATCAACCTCGATCCAAAATAATATCCCATAAAGGATATTGACATAGTTGTAAATGATCAGTAAAAATCTTTGAGAGAAATATCCTTTTTTAGTGAAATCATTTAAAAGTCACATAATTTATAAAAGAATTCATTTAAACTATTGTTTTTAATCAAAGTGTATGATAAAACTTTGAAACTCTTGTAAGGAATTAACATTTTAAAATATTCATGTCTATATAAATAAATCCTTAAAACCATGATGAAAACATGGACATTAATGAGAAAGGTTCAGAAGAATTAATTATTAAAAAATATAAAATGATGATTCAGTAAAAAGGTACCTTTAAAGAATCCATTTGAAAACTAATTTATGAAACATGTACATTGATAATAAATATCTCCCAGTAGAGTCTTGCGTAAAAACAAACTCGCATAATAAAGAGATTCTGGAATTAACTGTTACCTTGCACCTTCCTTTGGTTGAGGGTATGTTTAACATCCGGTATAAGGACCATAGTATGTTATTAAATTATATTTGAAAAATATTAATATTTATTGTACCATACATGATTCGTTTATGAATTTATACTACCCATTTAATAATGATTTACATGTAAAATTAACATTTTGGGTAATAATCACTTTTTTATCGTACATGTTTTAACTTTTTATTCTTGATCGTGTCATTTAGATCCTGATTTAAATAATTCACGAATAAAAAAAATTATTTATATATCATTTATATTAAAATATAAATATTTATAATAGATAGATATATGATATGGAAGTCACCGTTTATGGAGACTGTAGGTTGTACGTATGCATAGATGTTGTTTCTGTTTTCATATCGTATTGAACGGAAGTAAGTGAATAACATATATGTAAGTACACACGCACTCACACACACACACAAACATATATATATATATATATCTAGTATAATTGATATTTCATATATTACATAATTATTAATAATTTATATTTTTATAATCATCATTGAATGGTGAACATGGGAATTAATCTAACCACGTCGTGGAGACGGTAATCCGTATGTACGCACAAGAGAAATATCATTATATTGATGGAAAAATTTTATATAATTGGATGGTATATAATATATAAAAAATCATTAACATGTAATATTTTTTATTTACATCAGTTATACTCATTATTATACCCATTGAAATAATAAAGTGTTTGAATAATAATCTACACCACGACGAGGAGACAATAAGTTGTACGTAAGCATGTATGGAGACTTTGCCATTTATAGGATGAATAGAATAAAGAATATGGTAGTACCATATTTATAATAAAATCACAGTATGTAGGAGGTACTAGATTTATTATTTTGGTATGGAAACAATAAAGAAAGAGAAAGTTGAAGATGAAAGGAACACGAAAGAGGGTGGTGAAATTATTACCTCTTCTCCAGGTGATTCCTTTTCAGTTGATTAAAAGGGATCATTAGGTTTGATTTATGATAAAATTAAGGACTCTAGTTTGATTCTAGGGTCTTTTAGTGGATATTTGGACTGTTTTTGGCTGATCCAAATGGCTTTGGAGGAGTGATTTTTAGATAAGGGGACGTGCCCTTTTATAAGAGAGGTGAGGGTCAATTTAAGAAAATCTTGGAATATTATTCTATAATAAAATCATTTAATATTTATAATAGCTCGAAAATAATTTATTTTTAATTATAAGTTAGTTATGGGTAGAAATACTCTCAACTAATTCGTTTTAGGCATGTTTAGGTTACTATTTTAAACTTATCTTTTAGATTTAACTCTTAATTAAATAGGTTAACTTTTATCGTGTCTTCTTGTGTTCTTACACTATATGGTAAATAATCATACTCTAAAATTCAAACGAACCTAACGCGGTTCATTTTGACATATTTAATTTTATTTAAGACCTTTTTCTGAATAATAGATATTTAGAAAAATTATATCAACCAATAATATATTATTTGATTAAAAAATTAATTTATGTCAATTTGGACGCTATTTAGTATTTGGTTGTTGTGAAAGTCATCACAACATGATTTTGTTGAACATGATACATTGAATCAACCCTAAAATGTCTTATTAACCTATATTTTTTTTGTATTTCATAAAAACTTCGAAATTATATTTATTTCAATATTTATAATATAATTTATTTGATTCATTCATTAACAATGTAATTTTTGCCTAATCATTCTGTCATAAATAATTTTAATTATTTATTTTAAAAAAATTATAAATAAAATACCATGATATAGAAAATCATTTTATCTTTCTAATTAATATTTATAGTACAATTTATCTTTCTATATAACCCAATATTATAAATGTTTTAGTTATTAAACATAGAATTTAACACTATTAACTCTTTTTAAAATAAAATAATAATAAATATCATAATCTAATCCATGTGGACCAAAAGGACATTATTTTATTCCTAAGGTTGTTTTTGGTATAATTACAGTTATCCAAAAGAATTAGGACATGTGTTAGGGTAGTTATAATATCATTTTTACCTTTAACTACCATATTTACTTTTAACCGTGGTAAATAAAAGTCAAAAGTACTATTCACAAAAAATTATTTTCATCTTATTGAACCAAATTTTACATACTAATATTATCTGTGTCTCTATATTTTTTAAATTCAACTCCCAGAATTTGTAATATTATGTTTTACGAAAATTTGAAAATGCTATTTGAAGGTAGGTCAAAAACGTGAAAAAGGTAAACAACTTTTTATACATGTAATTTTATAATAAAATGACTCCAATGAATTACATTGAACTTATATAGGTATTATATTTTTATTTTTATTTAAAATTAAATTAAATTAAATAAATAATTTTTTAAATAAAAAGTCGGTTTTAAATAAAAACGTAGTGTTTTTCACTATTCATAAAAAATTGAATGTTTTTTAAAAAATCCCAAAAAAATAACCCGAAGCTAATTTAGATATCCTGAATTAAAAAATTATGTCTATTTTATAAAATTAATAACATATATTTTTCTTTTATTAATTTAAAATTAATTTTTGTTGTCAAAAACAAAAAGCTGGTTATTAAAAAGTAAAAACTATCAAATGATTGACATGTTTTTGTGTCAAATTTAAATGTGATATTACTTATAATGACCTAAATTGTATTAAATGATAAAAATATAATATAATTATACATCCAAACCATACAAATTTATAATTTTACACTATAAATAATTTTTATTAAAAAGATGTTTTCAATTAAAATTTAGTATTTTTCAGTATTCATCAATATATGAAAGTTATTAGAAAAGAATCAAAAATTTATCCGAACAAAATTTTTATATACTGATTCTAAATAACAATGTAATCAAATTAAATTCTATATATAAAAGTTTCAGATATTTTTTTAAGATGGATTCTCCATTAAATAGGTGGTAAAATTATATTTTTTGAAAAATACATCTTTTATCAGAAAAATTATATTTTTCCTTATATTATGTATAATAAACAGAACATATGAGTGTTAAAATTATATATGATATATATATAATTCAAAAATCAGTTAATACGATTCATAACAACTATTTGATCGACTAGTTTAGTAAGTCTTGGTGCACTCAAACTCGTTGTTGTGTGTATCGCAAGTTGTTGAATCTCTTTGAAAAGATAACATTCTATGAATTCATGGAGTGTTAAATTCTCCCTCCTTAAAAAAATTGAGTCCTCACAATTTTAAATTGTTATTTGAAATTTTTTTTATTAAAATAGAGAAATACCTTTGTGGAAAAACCACATCATAAATTGGTTCAATTAAATTTAGTCTTAATAAGAGGGAAAGGGAAATGCAAAAGTCACCACCAAATTATCATCTCTATTAGGAGAAAATTGGTGGAAATTTGGGAGACATAATTGGAGTAAAACATAAATATTTATGGGGAGTGATTGAGGTCATAAATCACAAAAAAGTGTATAATTGAGGGCTTTAAATCCATCAATCTATAATGATTTAAAATATCATCAATTAAAAAAATATAAGGTATTAGGATAACACATATTTGGTTTTAAGATCTCTTCACTGATGTTTATGAATTAATTTATTCATAGAATAAGAGAAAAAAATATACTTGACAAGTAGAGTTTTATCCTTTAACTAATTCCTACCACAAACTCATCTTTCACTTGAAAAGATAATAAAATTTAAAAATATTCTATTTATCCTAATTGAATAAGGTTTCAAAAATAATTAATTTATAATTTATTTTTTATACTTTTAAAAAAACTACATTATACAATGTTGGACATCATGTTAGCCAGTGGTAGGTGATGCACCCTTACTTCCCTTCGGTTGCGGGTTCAAGTCTCACGGCCTTTCCAGATGCGATGGGTTGTCGCCCAACCTCTGGGTTTCCCTTTTTATGAAAATCCATATATAATATCAGGAAATTATTTAACCTTAAAAATATTATCCAATGTAAAACTAAATCGATTCCAACCTTTAGACATATCCAAAAAACATCTGTCCAAATTCACATTCTGAAGTTTATAAAGAAGTTAAACACAATGGAGATCATTTTTTTCCATGTAATAACATGTGAATACATTCGTCATGTATTTTTTTTAAACACTGTAACACCCTCAATTACCATAAGAACATAGTCATTACATTCATGCTTCGTTATTCCTTATAGAATACTAGATATATTCCTTCTATCGAAAAATGTTCTAAACTACAACAATGATAGAATATATGAATCATTAATAAGTATCAAGGCAGTCAAGAATACCCAATATAAATTAACCAAATCAATCACATATTATTCCAAAATAACTACCTCACTATTATAACCATATTATTGTTTATTTTTCTCTGAACCATATATTTTCCAAAAAAATTATCCAGTTATTGAGTCGCTTTTAATAGTTCTAGACAATCTTATGTCCTAAATGAAATAATACTACTATACAATACTTATATACTCAATAAATCTTATAACATGTACATAATTAATACAATTATCAAATGACACAATACTTTAATAATAACATAAGAACTCTAATCATTCCTCCTAATCTTTGATAGTATGATAATTTGATTAATATCTAATAGCTACATTTGGGGTATACTCTAATGATTGGGATATTGATTCGTGTAGTGTCCAAACTTCTAGCAGATGAAGCATTATACATTTGAAACATTTTTCTAACCCTTTCATTCATGTACTTGGTGTCCTTTTCCCCTACAATTATATCAAAATCCAATTCTCTTCTATCATTTACCAAGGTTATTCTTTCCACAATTATAACATATGGGAAAATCCTTCTTTCCACTCTTCCCTTTAACTATATTTCTCTCTTATATCCTTTTCTTCTCTTGCTTCCCTTCAAAGCCATAGAACTCAGTTAATTCATTACTTATCTTATTAACACATGATACTATTTCTTCAATTGGTCAGAATACGTGGGAGACTGTTTCCCTTCTAAATGTTGGCTTAATTCTTTTAAAGATATGATCCTTATTAATCTTTGGATCATGCGTATTGTTGGATTTCTCATTCCTTCTACTAGGAACAATTTATAAACAATGTAATACACGATGTTAGTTTATGAATCACATTATATAATTCCAAACATATAAAATACCAATGGTAAATTGATATGATTATGCATATAATCTATAATAATAAAATTATTTCACGGAGGGATTATTTACTCCTATATCCTTCGTAATGGATTGTAATGAAAATGTGAATTATCTAAAACATATCTCCCGAGAGTGTCATAATCATGAGTGGAACAAGGCCCATTGTTGTGTAACAGGATACCCTTGTTCAAGATTGAAACTCCTTTTCAATGTTTTCACTCCTAGGTACATGTGATCCAGAGACACCTATACGTGCTTATATCCAGATAGGGATATATTTCTTGGAAAAAAATACATTACCCAAATTCTAGGATTTTCTTCAATAGTAATCCTCAAAGTCTATCTTAGGGTAATGTTCTCTATGCAGAGTTTATCTAAATCTACATCCAAGGTTGTTGTTATACTTTCTATAATACCAACTATAATACCCGACCCCAATTACCCAGAGTTGGTGAATTATAACATTACAATGGCATGACTACAAGGAATCATGTCCTAAAGGACCGACCAATTTACCAGTCTTGGAAAATAGATTACATAATAAACGTTTAATTACACCCTAGAAAACAAAATACAACATAAATGATCCTTTGATAACTCCATTAATCACCTAGATTAACCCTTCTTATAAATCATAATACACTTCTTAGAATCGTGGGAAAATAAAATATAAAAAAGGGGTGATCTCAAATGCTCACGAAGGGTAAGCAATACAACAGAAGGTAACATAAACATTAGGCATGGTGAATAATTTAAAACACATTTCATTATATATAATAAATATTAACACCTTATGGTAGGAATATGAGATGAGTAAACAATTCCATAATAAAATATAGTCATGGGTATTCTAACAGTCAAATTACAACAAGAACCATCAATAATTTTTTCATAATGAGGGAATGTATAATGCCATACATTCTGAAACAACTTGTCAAGGCATCATCTAAGATGTCTAAAAATGATTTAGGCCTCAGCCAAAACCATATATCAATTTGGGAAATACCTCAGCCAATTCCACGTCTAATTTTCTCAAGAGACCTACCAATCCACCAAGGATCTATAGTGGGCTCCACCCGTCACTCACTAAGTCCAATACATTCCTCCTATGAAAATGCTGAAACATAACATAAACATTCATATTAAAACTTGCATACAAAATGTCATTACTTTAACCATAAACCATGAATGGTATAAAAATAACACATTCACAGTCAAATATATCTAAAAATTATCAACACAATAGAGAATACTTGAATCATTATAAATCAACCTTGATCAATAATAATATACCCACAAAGTATTTTGATGTAGTAGAAAATGATCAGTACAAATCTTTGAGGGAAATATCCCATTTTTCATGAAATAATTTAAAAGATTCATAATTTATAAAGGATGTAATTTAATAGATTTTTTCAAATCAAAGTATCTAATACCACATTAAATCATTTTAATGGAATTTACATTTTAAAACATTTATTTCCTTATAAATAAATCGTTAAAACCATTTTCAAAACATGGACATTAATGAAAAAGGATTTTTAGAATAAATCATTAAAAATTTTAAAATGATGATTTAGTAAAAATTTAACTTTAATGATTCCCTGTGAAGTGACCTTTATGAAACATGGTAATGGATACTAAATAAGTCCCTGTATATACTTATATAAAAACATCATCGGATAATAATGAGATTGTGGAATTAACCATTGCCTTGCACATTACTTTGGTCGAGGGTACGTTTTAAATCCTATATAATGACCATACAATATTATTAAATAATATAAAAACTTTTTTCATATTTATTATATCATACATGTTTCATTTAATACTTTATAATACAAATTTAATAATGATTTCCATGCTAAATTAACATTTTGGGTAAAAATCACTTTTTTTATCGTAGGTGTTTTAACTTGTTTTTCTTTATTGTATCATTTAGATCATGATTTAAATACTTGAAAAATATTATTCATTATTTATATAAAATATAAATTAAGAATATAAATACTTAAAATAAATTGATATATTAAAGGGAAGGAACCTTTTATGTAGATAGTAAGACGTATGAACGCATAAATGATGTTTCTATTTTCATATCATATTGAATGAAAGAAAGTGAATAAGAAACATGTATATACACACACACATATATATATATCTCCAGTATAATTTTTATGTCATATATTACATACATATTAATAATATATATTTTTATAATCATTGTTGAATGACGGACGTGGGAATGAATCTCATCGCGTTGTGGAGACGGTAATCCATACATACGCACGAGCAACAATATCATCATATTGATATTGAATAAGTATGTAATTGGATGGTATATAATATATAAAAATTCATTAACATGTTATATTTTTTATGTACATCAGTTATACTCATTATTATACACATCCAAATAATGAAGTTTTTGAATAACAAACTACACCACGATGTGGAGATGGTAAGCCGTATGTACGCACATGTGGTGACTTTGTACATTAGAGGATGGATGGAATAACGAATATTGTTTTACCATATTTATAATAAAATCATAGTATGTATGAGGTACTAAATTTATTATTTTTTTATATAAACAACAAATAAAGAGGAAGTGGAAGATGAAACGAACTTGAAAATGGGTGGTGAAATTATTACCTCTTCGTCTGGTGTTTCCTTTTGAGTTGATCAAAAGGGCACCTTAGGATGGATTTATGATCCATGTACAGACTATAGATTGATATGAGGGAAGTTGGAAGGTTATATGGGTGGGTTTTGGTCGAGCCAAATGGCATTGGAGGTGTTATTTTGATAGAAGGGGAAGTTCTCTTTTATAAGAGAGGTGAGGGTCACTTTAGGAAAATCATGAAATATTATTTTATAATAAACTAATTTTCGGTTTAAAATGGCTAAAAAAGTGTTATTAAAGGATAAAGTGGTTATGGGTCGAAATAATATCATACAAATGGTTTTAGACATATTTAGGATACCATTTTATCATTATCTTTTAGATCAAACTCTTAGTTAAATAGTTTAACTTTTACCGTGTCTTCTTGTATTCTTACACTATATGGTAAATAAACATAATATAAACATCCAAGAGAACCTAAAGTGGTTCATTAATTACATATATAATATTATTTATTCCCTATGGATGAACCTTAGATTTTTGTAAATATTATATCAACCAATAATATAGTATTTGTTTTAAACATTAATTTACGTCAATTTTGACACTATTTGGTATTTGATTTTTTTGAAAGTCATCACAACTTGATTACTTCTAACGTGATACGTTGAATGAACCCTAGTATTTCATATTAACCTAGAAAATTCTTGGATCTCATGAAAACTTTGAAATTATATTTATTTTAATATTTATTATACCATTTATATGATTTTTTCTTTAATTAGTTTATTACTACATCATCATTGTGTCATAAATAAATTTAATTATTTAATGTCTAAAAATTAAAAATAAAATACCATGATGTATGAAATATTTTTATATTTCAAATTAATATTTATAGTAAAATTTATATCATGTATAACCCTTAATGAAAAATGGTTAGGTTATTAAAATTTGAATTTTACACTTTTAACTTTTTTAAAATAAAATAATAATAAATGTCCTAATGTAATCCAAGTAAACCTAAAGGATAATATTTTATTATTAAAGTTGTTTTTGGTCTAATTAAACTTATAAAAAAGAATTAATACATTTGTTAAGGTATTTATAATATCATTCTTACCATTAATTACCCTATTTACTTTTAACGGTGGTAAATAATAGTCAAAAGTAACTATTCACCATAAATTATTGTCATCTTATTAAACCAAATTTTTCTTACTAATATTATCTATGTGTCTCAGAATTTCTATATTCAACTCATATAAGTAGTAAAATTATTTTTTATGCTAATTTGAAAATATTCCTTAAAGGTGGGTTAAAATATTAAAATGATCAACAATATTTTATAAAATTAATTTTATTATAAAATGACTATAATGAATTACATAGAACATATATAGGTATTATATATCTATATTTAATTAAAATAAATATAAATAAAATATATAATTATTTAAATAAAAAGTCGATTTTAATTAATAACGTAGTGTTTTCACTATTTATCAAAAATTGAATGTTTTCAGAAAAAATCCAAAAATTTACCCGACACTAATTTTGATATTCTGAATTCCAAAATGATGCCTATTTTACCAAATTCAAAACATATAAGTTTGATTTATTAATTTAAAATTAATTCACGATGTTAAAACCAAAAAGCGGGTTTTTAACAAGTAAAAACATCAACAAATTGACATGTGTTTTTATCAAATTTAAATGTGAAATTACTTATAATGACTGACATTGTATTAAATGATAAAATCATAATCTTATTATAAATACAAACCATTCAAATTTATAATTTAACACTATAAATTATTTTGATTAAAAAAGTTATTTTCAATTAAAATTTATTATTTTTCAGTATTCATCAAAATAAGAATGTTTTCATTAAAGTACAAAAAATTTATCCAAAATAAAATTTTATGTCCATATTCTTAATAAGAATACAATTTCATTAAATGTAATATATAAAAGTTTCAAAAATTTGTTTTAAAAACGACTCTCCATTAAATATGTGATAAAATTGTATTTTTTGAAAAATATATCTTTTATATGAAAAATTGAATTTGTCCTTATATTTTTTCTATGAAACAGAAAATATGATGTTAAAATTATATAGGATATATATAAAATTCAAAATGTAGTTAATACTATTCATAAAAAAATTTAATGCCTAGTTTGATATGTTGAGGTGCGCTCAAACTCGTTGTTGTGTGTAGCGCAAGTTATTGAATTACATTGAATAGATATCATACTATGAAGCCTTGGGGTGTTAAAAATAATCATCACTTAAACCTCATAAAATATTCCTTTATTATTCCATATTGGGTCACCTCAGTACAAATTATTTATTTGGGATTTTATTTAATAGAAATGTTTAATCATAATACCCAATAATGGATAAACGTAGGAAATGGAACATGAGCACTCAACCTTAAAAAAGTTGTATAAAATTAGAGAATAACCATACTAATAATATTAATAACATTTAAATGAATCTACAACATTAAAAGGATTTATTTATAAAAATATCACTGAGGATAACCACCCCAGTGTCGTAGAACATTTTACAAAGGTTATTCAGAAAGGTATTATAAACACGATATATCTATAGATTATTTATTTTTTAAAATTAATTGGATCCCTACTTTGTTTCAACATTCATATGAATAAATTAATGTGTTTTTCATATATCAATTACAACTTGAAATTAGTTAATTATAAAAAAATTTTAAATAATGATAGTGCTTCATATAAAAGACATTGAGTTTCTAAATGCTGATTAAATTTTTTTTTATTCTATTGATCATAAAAGAAGCTAATTTTGGTTTGTAAATGGAATCCATAATAAATAAAGTGTATCTAAAATTAATATAATATAATTCAACTAAAATATGGCTGGGTACTGAATAATAAAAAGGAGGACTAAAAAATCAATGAATTCGATAGCTTTAGGGGTATAAAAAGTAGTTTTTTGAATGGTATAAGAGAGATATAATGTATTTACCTAATTATTCGGGAATCAGTTAGACATTAAAAATGATGATAAGAATGTTTAAAACTAATCATTTATATGTCTTGAAGATTATTATATGGAAGAACATAAAAAGTGGAATTCTAAATAGAACCCTAACCCGCAATGTGGAATCCTAAAGCATGTGAAGGTCTTCTTGGAACTTCTGTACAACAGCCAAAGAATATAGAATACAAATTTCCCTCTAAATTGAATTATTTGATATATATATTTACCAAAAACACTAGTAATAGTTGAAATAAATAATATTTATATATTATAATCAAATGTGACAATTATTAGGACACGTAGATATTTTAAAATTTTAACAGAATTTTTGATATAATATATGACCTGAAACACCTTGCATAAATGAATCGTGAAATATATTGTCATTCTAATAGATCATTTAAATTGGTGGATATGAATAGGAATTACTATTTTTGGCAATATATCTTTAAATTTACTACTCAAAAAATGAATTTATAAATTAATAGTAATTAATCACTCAATTTTAAGTAATGTCTTTTTATTCAATAAATAATAATTTTTCATAAAAAATGATTTTTATTGCTTTTCTAAGAGAAAATTATAATTAATTTAATCTAAATTTATAAAACATAATTTATAAAATTAAAATAGTTTTTTAAATCATAATAACAAATTAATTGACAGTGAAATTTTGAGATATTTTGGAAAACAATTGTTATTTTTGTGAATAATAAAAAATTAATATTTTTGTAAAAATTTCATTTCATTTCAATAAATTATTAAATTAAAAATTCGAATTATGAATTTAATTTTATTTCATGTATCATTATTATTATTTAGAAATATTTAAACCAATTTATTTCTTTTTATTCATCATAATAATGGACGTTAGAATAAAATTAATTTTTTGGCTAAAAACGCATTTTTTAGAAGTGTTTATAAGTGAATAATGATTATGCATTTTTTTATTAAAAAAATACATAATGGGTAATGATTGAAATAAAATTTGTAGAATATAAATCTATAAATATGAATTTATATTCATATAATTATTATTTTTAATAATAATGATAATAAGTGATGTTAATATTCTTAAACAATATATTTCATAAAAAACCCGATTTCTTGTCATATCTGTGAGTTTTATTTTAAAATAACATATACCAATTTTATTAATGGAATAAGGTAAAATTTATTAAATATTTTAAATTATATAAAATTATTTTATATAATTATTTTAAGATAATTTTTTATCATATATTAGTGTAGAAAAGTAAAAATCATTATCACGGGTTAAAGTGAAAAATGTTTACCAGGGTTTAAACAAATATAAGAGTCAAAATGATCTCAATGTTTTTCTAAAATATATTTTCCTGAAATATTTATACCTAATATCATATTATTCTCAATAATTATATATTTTTATTACTTTTGTCATGTATAAAACAAGGTCATAACTGTTTCTTTTCCAACATTCAATGTGTGTCCTCTCCCCAACTTATAATATATTATCTACTATCATCTTCACTTAAAATAATCAATTCCATTTGGATAGTCAAATTAATGAAATAATAATTTTTTCTCTTATGATAAAAAATTCTATAATCATTCATTATTCTAAAATATTTTTAGGAACGTTTTTGGTGGAAACCTTAAGAGGTCATTCGAAGAAGATGTATGATTTTTAACCGAGTGGATTATTTTATTTATTTTTCTTATAAATCTATAAAATATTCCTAAAACATTATTATATAATACAATAATTATATAATATATACTAATATGTAATTATATTATTGGAATAACCTATATTTATCTCCTCATCCATAATATGATAAACAAAATCTTCTTTTATTTTCACGGTGGACTATCACCTCACGAACTAATGTAATCAGTTTTCTATCATCACATCTAATGGCTATTTATAATTATAAAATTATTACTTATATATGATATTAATGAAAAATTTATCATTGATAATGAATAATTTATCATATAATTTTTACATTTCCATTCAATGAAAAATGATAAGATCATTCGTGTGAATGTTTGGACAACTGCCTCTATGAACTGATGAACGTATTTTTTCATCAAAATTTCACATTGATGATATATTAAAATTTATTTAATTAGAAAATATTATATTTAATTTTTTTATAATTATATAATTATAAAATATTACTTTATTAATTTATATAATCATTATTGAAAAAATTGAAATGTTGCTCATGCGTACGTTCAACCTTCCATGACAATGATTCTAGCGTAGTTCATTTTTCATAATATTTATTATTGTTTTTTATAAAAGTACAATTTATGTATAAAAATTATTATTATTTCATGAATATTATTATTCATATTATTTAATAATAACCCCTTTAACCATGGTCAATATATTGTTTTTTTTAAAATATGGATAGAACATCCTCAAAACACCCGTATGGACTTAAGTGAATAAATATTTAAATATGTCATTAAAATAAATATATTAACCATTTTGGAATAATATATTAATATATTATTTTTTTAATAAATAAAATTATCTATATACTCTTATTATACAGGTGGAAACGGAAAGAAATGGAAATTCCAGGCTCGAGTTAAGGGTTTATCATATGACTTTTATTTCTGTGGGACATAGTTCATATTCACCATTTATTTATAGTAGGTGATGTATATACTACCAATTTATTTTTTTATAGTTTTTTTTATAAAAATATTTGAATTTATAAATATATATAAGGTTCTATATTTCCATATCTTTTGATCCAGATATTACTACTGAAATAAGGGATTTCTTCTAAATTTATTCTCATTGTCAAATGTTCTATTATTATACACCTAATTTATTTAATGATGTTTATATATCATTACCCTTTTTTATGTTGTATCATGTATAATTTATTAAATAACTGAGTTCTAACTTTCAACATTCATTACATTATCCAACTGGGTTTAAATTGATAGTCACTAGGTGGTAAGGGGTTTCTCAACTCAATTACTTTTTGTTGGGTTACAACACATCTTCACTGACTTCATTTTTTCATGAATATGTGTGATTAGATATATAAATTGTTTTATTATTTATTTCCACAATTTTTTAGTAATTTTAAATTTGTTACACATAATCTCTCTATTTATTAACCTTCAATTAAATAATTAGATCATTACACATATTATTAATCATAATTTCCCTTTATTTAGGAAAGACGTTTAATGAATTAAATCTATATTATTTTATAAGGTGTATATAAATCCCATTTAAAATGTAATATCATAATTATTTTTATATTACTAATTTTTAATGTTTCATTGGATATTATTCTACATGTTTCTTATGGGTTAATATTTACTACAGATGTAAGGGATTTACATTACAATATCTAATATTTTTGAGATAGTTTATATTAAATTTTTTTAGTGGGAATCATATGATCAAATATTTGGAAACCAAAAATATTTTATTCACCAATTGATTTGAATGCCTTTTAACATCTATATATCATATTTCCACCCTTACTAAATAAATAATCGTCAAGGATGTTGTTCCTAAGTGATACCGATCATGTTTCTTCTTTTAGATAGAGAATCTTTATCTTCCATATCAAAGTTTTCTAAATTTATTTTAAAAAATTTATTTTATAAATAGAAATGTTTTCCAAAAGATATTTTTCATGATCTATTATCATCATGAATATTTATTTAATAATTAAATTTCTCAATGATTTCTAAATGGGTTTCTTTAGATTCTATTTTACAATTTTCCTTAAAAGAATATTTTTGTTAGTGTTTACCCTAAGAACATATTTTCTTACCTTAATAGTAATTATTATATTTTAATAATACTCAATATGTTTTAGTGTTTTTTTCAATGAATATGGTTGTTAAAATATTTTTTGAAATTTTAAAATTTTAAATATATTTATAGTGTGAATGAGGCAGTTTCCTAAATAATGTTTTTAATGATATGCTGAAGGGAATTTCCATTTTTTAGCATAAAAATCCATTAATGTTACATACTCTAAATTTGGAATGTGTTTTAATAGTTTTAATATTAATCTTTCTCTGAAAGGGATATGAGATTAATACTAAACATGTTTCTTTTCTATGGGAGAATAAAAAAATTAAATAACAATGATTATTGATATATCCAATAGAAGAAGACTACAAATGTTTTATTCTTTAATGGTTGGTGTACATTATTTCTAATAGAAATTTGATCCTGATATAGTTTATATGGATGATTGATCCCCTTTACAGCAAAACAGAAATGGTTTATCGACATATATCTTATGCATTGGGTGCACTTATATAGAAATCAGTGAGCCAAATATAGGTTATAAGACATGTGAGCCCCATTATGTATCTCTATTGTATTTTTTTAATGATCCTTGAATTTATAAGAATGAATGATAGAGTTTTAAGAGGATTTATATTATTTATTTAACTAGGCTCAAATTATTTATGACATGGGATTAAAATGGGTAATGAAGACAATAATATTTGATACAAACTTGTTTTCTTTATAATTTATATAGGTTTTAATGATTAATTTGATCATGATTAACCCAACATATCTCATTTTTTTTATTAATATGCCTCATGAACATTATTAAGACTTATTTTTTTCCATGTTTTTATTGATCCAGGTTTGACAGGTTCATGTTCTCTATTTCTATAATAATGCACATTAATTATGGAATAATAACCTTATGATCATCTTATTCCCAATAATGTCATAAAATTGTTAATTATTATGTTTATACTCAATGAATTTTTCTATAAAACTTCTTTTTTTATTATTCCATATGTTAAGAATAATTTCATTAAATTATTTTTTCTTAAATGGTTTCTAATATGAATAAACTTATGGGAGATGATGAAACATAAATATTGAATATGAAAATCCATGTATAATAAGAAGAATAATCCCTTAAATTCATGTTTATTGTTTATGTAATATTTTATACCAATTAAATAAAACTATAAACCTAAAGGGACCTTAGAAATGTATGTGATCCAATATTTTCTACTAATGGTGTATGTTTTTGATTGAAAAATATGGGCAACATTCATCTTTATCAAATCTAAAAATTTAATGTTTCTGTTTTTAGAATTCAATTTTGAATTGATTGTACCATGATATTTAATAATAATATATTTTTTCGATTTGTATATATTAATTAGAATAATTGAATTGTGAAAAATATGTTTAATTTTTCTCATTAATGGAAATGTAATGATATATTCATATGAAATATGTACTGATTTTTTTTCAAGAATGGTGTTTTTATATTTGGTATTATTTTCTAAATAATATATATCAAAAAATAAAAATAAATGGTGAAATTTATTTAATATTCTGAAAACCAAAATAATAATAATATATAAATTAATAAATAATTGGTTAGAGATAATGATAATAGTATTTGATGATATATATATATATACATATATGTATGGATGTTTTTTATTGCATGAAATGTATTTTATCATAATAAATTATAATTAATAACTATTGATGAATGATTTTACTGAAATTTTTCTATAATATTTCCAATGAAATATATTAACATTTCTAAAATGGATGTTTATTGTAATGGAATAAAATTAAAATAATTTTTGTGCTTAAAAATATATTTTATCAAAAAATGTTATTTATGAAATTTTGATGTAGATAATAAAATTAATTTAACATATATCGATGAAATTAATATTCTAAAATAGATTATTGTTTTTTCATAATAATAAATAATATTATGTTATATTTTTTACATAATTAATATTTAACAAGGTAAAAATAATGTTATAATGGTGAGGGTTACACAGTTGTTAAATAAGGAAATAAGGATAAAAATAACCCAAAAAATTTATTAAATCTCATTGGTTGATTTTGTTTTTACCTTATCAATGTTTTATTTGTATCAATGAAAATTGTGATCAACTTGACTTGTGTACATCATAAATTATTTAATAATGTTTCAAATATTTACATGTTTTCCAGCAATATCACTTATAAAAGGAAAACTCAATGTCTCGATTATCAAAAATACATTATAACTCTACATTGATCAAGACCAACCCAAATCCTATTTCATAATTCCTCTCTATTAAGTGGAGTTCATGGAATCAAAAATAATAATATTATTATGAATGATTAATTAGTATTGAAATGGATGATACCCTTAGAAGAGGAAATTATATTTATTGATATATTTAATGATTCATTCATTAATTACCTCCTAAATATAATTTAAAATAATATTAAAATGGATAAATATCTATCAATTATATATTTATATTTTTTATTTAATTTTTATATCCTTTTATATCTCTATTTAGTCTAATGGATAATTAAAATGTCACTCAAGCATACATATATGTTACCGTCTCCTTAAAATGATATACCATCTCTCATGAATGGTTATATATATGTATTTAAATGATATAATTGATTTTTAACATATACATGACTCTTAATGTTATAATATTATCTACCTTATTGACCTCACATCCATTGGAAAATTAAAACGTCATTCATGCATATTTGTAGACTACAATCTCTAATATGTAATGGGATTCATTTTTCAATTTCACAAAACATTGATTTTCATATGGATGGATTTAATTCATATATAAAATATTTATAATATTATAAAGAGTCTAAAAGTATAAATTATTATTTTCATTTCATTCAGTTAACTCATTTAAAAATTATAATGTCACCCACATGTGTGTAAGTACTACTGTCTCTATGAAGTGATAAAATTCATTCTATATAACCAAATTATATGAATGATTATTAAAGTGTATAAAATTAATAATTATGAAAATAATTACAAAATTAATGTTTTTTATATTAATAAACCATGATATAACTTAAAGGACTTGAACCGAAGAACTGAAACATGTATGTGAAATAGTTCAATTATCCCCCGAATGTTTACTTCAGTGATGACTGTTTAATAAATGGGTAATTGGAAATTATATAGGAATGATATATTGTATTATATTTATGATTATGGATCTTGAATAAATTTATAATAAATATTAATATTTATAAAATAGTTTAAAAGAACATATCAATAAATCTCTATATGATGTAGGGATTTATTTTATAAACTCATTTCTTTTAGTATTTCCTTGTATTAAATTTACCATGACTAAAATTATATAATACTTATCTTTTTAACCCATGTTATATTTTACCCTTTTTATTTATATTTTTTTTCATGTTATTATTTCATTTTACTCTCTTTGGTACATAAAACTATCAATAACATGTTTGTATCAAAAGTCAATCTCATTTCTTCTTTTTGGAAAAAAAATCAATATCTTAAATATCCATTATCTGAAAAATTATTTCATGGATGTATTTATGAAGGAAAAATGAATAAAAAAGGTAATTTACACTATATTATTCATTCATTAAAAATGATTAAAAGGACCCATTTCAATGGATTTTTGTATAAAAGGATTTTTATGTTTTATTAATGTGTTTAAAGAATGTTCCCTTTTAACGTATACAAAATGAACATATTTCCTAATAATCATATAATTCCATCATCAAGAATCGTGAATTATAAGTTCCCATTGTTTTATATTGAATTTGTTTCCCTAGTTCTCAATAAATTATAGATTTTAATTGTACCAAATAAAAATGTGATGTCTTCACTTTGAGATAAAAGTGTATTTTAATTGCATTAGTATAATTGTTTTTTATTTTTTCTGACATTATCTAAGGAATATTATGATTCACTAGGATTATGATCATATTATACCATGTAACTCCTTTCTATTAATTTTGTTATGATGATTGATTTTTATCAACGTTTTTATGAAACAAATTTATTTCATATGGGTAAATTAATCATTGACCGAATGATGAATGCAATTATGTTGTTATAGACTGTATTTGAATGGATTCTTATTATACACCATTTCACTTTTTTATTTTATTGAATGATAAAAATTATGGAATAGTATGAACCTTACAAAAACATTAACCACCTAGTTTAAGAATTAATATTACAGACTTCAAACCTTTTCAAAATATGATCACAGACCATCATTACTGCATCAAACCAGGAAGTACCTCAATATACACACGTGGACCAAAGATGAACTGTGCAATAACTCGAGTTACGAAATTCAAAATTCAACAAATCCCATGAATCATGCGATCAACTTTACCATTATCTCTTCCAAAGACATCATCATCATTCAAGTCATGTGCATTCCAAACAGAACAATCATCATCGTCTCCATCACATATCAAGAAATATAATCCATCCACACATTGGATATCTTCTCTCTTTTTCTACCATCATAGATGAGGATGTTCATTAGTGTCCATCATCATCAACACTAAAGTAATATTGACAAAAAAAATATTCCATCGAACACCACAATTAGAGCAGTAACTCTAGAACCGCTATAAGAAAACCATCATCTTCTACTAACTCCAACCCCAAAACACAAAAGCACCCAAAAACAGATTGAACATTAAAGGATAATAAAATAAATTATAGGAGAAAACCATAATAATGACATAAATGAAACCCATTAGTAAAGGTACATGAACGATGAACCTCATGGCCAAAACCCCTATGTATCCATCACTCCTAATCTAACATGGAGTGGTGCAATGGAATGCAAGGTTAGGGGATGGTTATGAAGGTTGGAGAATAAGAACAGAGATCAAAAGGAACGGTGAACGAAAACCATTGAAATACCAAATACAAGAAACAGGAAGGGGAGATAGGGGGATGAAACCCAAGAGAAAAGAGATGAATAAAACTTTAGGATCCATGGACACTAAGCCACTGAACCCAAAACCTCAAGAATACAACTCTCCCGAAATGACATATAGAGGAGAGTAGGAACTCATGGTAAGAGTGAGGAGTGAAATTTAGGGAAAAGGTGTTTCACCTTAATTAGAGTGGACTAAACATGAAAGTGAGGAGGAAATAGTGAATAGAGGAAGAAAGAATATAGGGGTGATTCAAGAGGAACCCAATAAAGGTGAATCAAGGGGACAAAGCACCAGATTATCGATAGTAGAAATGAAACTAATATAAAGATATGGAAAACAAAAGATATCCATCAAAGAGAGAACAGTGGTAAGGAAACATGAGATGAGAAAGGACAAAGTAGCAGGATGAGGAGGGAAAAATAGTGGGACTGGAAGACTCTTGAAACCCTAGAGGCGGATAGAGAGGAGAGAGAGATTATGGTGATATCCTTTCCTATTATACAACATGCGGGTCTAGTATATCCCTCTACTTCATTGGATAATATTTTTTTGTATGATATCAATGGATAAATATGGTTTTTATCCCATGACCATGATGCTATATGAGTATTAATACTATCCCAATGATGGTACATTAGTGTTTATAAAAATCCTACAATGCGATGAACATATTTTTCATTAGCCTTAAAATATGATCCAATAAATGTCTTGGTGTATATCAATGATATATAATTTTAATTATTTGTTTTATTCCACAACCTTATGACATACTCTAATGACTATGTTATTTTCTTATTTCATATGTCTGATTCATTTTCAACAATCTTATAACCTATATCATACATTATGATAATGATTTATTCCATCACAAATGATTTGAATTTTATATATATGGGAATGAAAATAATATACCCAAATTATGTTGTTATACACTTATTAAAATATTATGTTCACTTATGATCATTCATTTGATTTTTTACATGATTACCCTTATAGATCATTTAAGATAACTCCTTATTATATTTTTATCTCCCCATGTTATGAGGATGGGTATTTAACATGATAAATACTTAAGGGACCATTAATTGAAAAATTAATTAAGGACATGTTAAAGATCATTCCAGAAATAATTTGGTTTTGTATCTATTCTCCAATGACACTAACCCATTATTGTTTTATAGAATGTGATATTTTTAGATTTAATGAATATTCGTAAAACATGTTGTAATATCACTACACACAATTCTTATAATTCCCTAGAATGCATTAGATCAATGTTTAGTTATTTTTAGATATTATTATTTGAAAAATCTTGTTAAAAATTTGGGGATAAGTATATGTAGATGATATCATTCTGATGTTTTGGAAAGGTAAACATTTTTTGGTTTCACATAAATGACATAAATGTGTTGTAATAAAAAAGTTGGTGCAATCTCTAGTATAAAATCTCCTCAAGATAATATCCCTAAAAAGTATGGTTGGGTTTTAACATGATTATCACTAAACACATTAAAATGTAGCCTCACTACACACATGGTATGAAACACTTATAGTATTTTCATTTCTTTATTCACAGACACATTATGAACCATCATGAATAATTTGAAGATAAATCATATGAAAACCTAAAATAAACCAAGGTGACATTGTAACATCCCTGACTCCAGTATATGAATTCTGGTGTCCACTTTATTACGTTGGCATAGATACAATGTGTCAAATCTCAAATGATAGATCAATTAATATTTTTTGAGAACTAGACATATAAATAATACCCATTTCACATTGGTAAAATAAAATAAAACATTATACATAATGAAACATCATAATATTTTAAAAGGAAATGTTATTTTCTCTATCATACATGATATGCCACATTGAGCTTAAAAAAACAACTAAATATTTTTTATTCAAATATGGCTATTATAATGTATCCATTAAATTAGAGAGAATAAATATTATTAAAAATATCATGAAATATATAATCATAATAATAATTTATAATGATTTAATTATATATTTTTAAGTATTACAAAATTATAAGCATTTCCATTTTATTATTTAAAAATACATTTTCTTTAAAAAATGGGTCTTCTTACATTTTATGATGCATATTATAATTAATTTTTTGAAATATCATAAAATAAAAATATTAAAATTAACATAATTTTTTATATAATGATATCATGTTTTAATTTGGGTGACATTTTGGTATTTTTTTAATAAAATATCTGGTTTTCAGCGATTAGGGATGTTTTTTGTTATTTTGTAAAAATTCCACTTCCATTCAATAAATTTATCAATTTTAATGTAAAAATAGTTTCTGAATTATATTTAAATTTAAATTAATTATTATTTTGTTATATGAATTAAAATTAAAAATTTTAAATCAAAATTAGATTTTATTTAATAATAAGTCTAATTTTTGGGTTTAAAACGAGATTTTTCCGAAATTTGTTTTAAAATACATAATGTTTCTCATCGTTAAATAATTAAATTATATCTAATGGGAAATGTTTAAAATGAAATATATATTATTTATCATTAAATATTAATTATATTTAATATAATGTATTTTATTATTCATTTAGTCAATATAAAACCTTCTTTTTCATGAAAATATATTTTTTGAAAAACCACTTTCTCATCGAGTATGTAGGTTTTATTTTAAATTTAATTTTTTCAATTAAGTGAAATTAAAATTTTAAAATTGATTACATATTTGGACTCATTAGTCCCAAATTTTGTTATAAGGCCATTTTTATTTTAATGAAAAAAGATACCTGGATAAACAATCATTTACCGTAATATAGTAAAAATAATAAAATAGGTTAAAGTTAAAAGGTAAAATAATAAAATACCTAAAAACAAAAACATTAAATGTTTTTTTAATGTGTTTATCAAACATAAAAATCCATTACAATATGAATTATAATTCTTATTCATTGTAATTAATTCACCCAAATGTGATTGAATTTAAATATATAATTACCATTATTTAATAACTTAAAGCCACCTCTCTTAAAGTATAAATACCACTCCTCACAACAAAATTTATCATCAAAATAGATAAAGTTATTAAAATATATACAAAAAACTATCAAACCCACTATCTCTACACTATAATGTTACTGTTATCACTAAAATATTTAGTCGAAGATCATTAATGGGCCCTTTTAGGATGTTAAACTCTAGAGGTAACATTCTCAAACCACCCCTCTTAATTTTTTTTATTTTACCTTCATATCACCTAATCCGTACATAAATGAATAATAACTATAGTATAATTTATATAATATAATGTTAAATTTTTAATTTAATATCTTATATACATCCCATTTATTATATCTGATTTTTCAATGAAATGAAACCATTGTCTAAAATATAGTTTTTAACTCTCTCTATGGATAATGATTGTTTATTTTTCATTTCCACCTTCAAGGATTTTCATAAAACTATTAATTTTTTTATCTTATATTATAATATATATATATATATTATAACATATTTAATGTTGTGTAAATAACATATAGACAAAATATTAAATAAAATGATATTATTTCATGATGGTAAAAAAACCCGTAGAAATAATAATCATTTTTCATTAACATTTTTATCAAAAAAATAATCATCCTCAAATAAATATAAATTATATATGTGACCATTTATAATTATATATGTTAAATAATATCCTTTCATTCAAATTTTATAGTTTTATTAACATTATCAAGAACACTTATAATTATACTCACGTGAATCGATAAAAAAACCATAAAAGAGACGCTCCCAGAACAATGAAATTGAACATTATAAATAATAAAAATGTCAATACATGAGTGTGCTAAAATTATAATAAATATTAAATGTGTGTAAAAGCTTCCAATTATGAAATTAAAGAATTTAATTTTATTATCTAGTAAATTAAGAGGAAGTGAAGAACCTTAGACAAAAGATAAGGGACCACTCTATCCCCTCTCTCTATTCTTTTATAACACCTTGTTTAATTTATGTGATTTATTTCCAATACCTATTGATGGGATAAGATCATTGAAAAAACCTATTACTATCATAGTTATGTTAAAATGAGAAGATTCAATTTTCTCTCTCATTAAACCATGTTTGGAATCTTTAAGTATTGTCATTGTACTATTGAAATTTAGTAAAGAACATAATGTCAAATTCTTATTGTTGGGGAATATTTTGAGGCAGGAACCTATTTTATTTAATTATGTTTATATAATTCTCTTTCTATATTTTATATAATGAATTTATTTATTTTAATATTATTTTTATTGATTTTAAAATGTTATTCAGTCATGGGGTATTTTCAATTGATTGCAAAGTTCTAAGGGACTCTTTAACTAAAAGTACTAATTTTAAATTATATACCTATTTATTTTAAAAGTGTTTAACTTTGATGTAAATTCATTTATAATACACTTTAATAATATATTTATATGGACTTGAATGTTTAAAAAAATTATTTCTTAATTTCTCACAAATGTTTTCTATAAGGGGTCTTTTTAAGGTTTTATGTAAGGGAATTCTTAATCCAATTTCTATTCCCTGGGTTAATCTTATACTTATTGATTTTCCAATCTAAGAGTATTTACTATATAAATTTTGAATATCTTATGTTTTATTTTGACTTGTTTTTTGTAGATTTATAGAAGATACAGGTAATTGATTCAATTGATTAATGATCAATCCAATGATATGATATTTATAATAAACATTCCTAAAAAACAACATTTAATTTTTTTACAAAATTCAAAAGGAATGTTTTTTAAATATTTGGAATGAACAGAATTTCATTCGATGATTTTACATTTTTATTTTCAAACATACCTTAAAATTTAATATGGTTACCTTCAATGAAATATTTTTCGATTATACTTGAAATTTTTCAAAATGAGTGATTTCAAAATGGCATGATTATTTTCTTAAATTAGTGTTTTATGAAGCATGAATTCATGATTTGTGTTTATTATGATGTTTGGGGTCATTTTTAATGATGAAAGGTGGTTATATTATAAAGAAAAAAAATAGTGTTTCCATGACGAACCATGGACATGTGGTAATATTATTATCCAATTAAGGGTGGTTCTATGATACACCTTGAATGGGTGGTAAAGTTATAACTACCAATGCATTGGGAACTCTAGAGTTTGAGGTTTGTAATATTAGTTAATTAATTTTTATGAGTTTTCATGAAATTACATCGATTTTTATAAGGTAAGATAATGATATTTTTAGAGATATAATTCTTTTTATGGGGTAAAAGGTATGTTTTTATGGAATCATTATTATAGATTTTTTACTCAACTAAAAATTTCAATTTTTCCCCTAATGATATTTTTTCGTAATCCATGTTTTAACATGTATTAAATAGGATTTAATGGATAATAGTGTCAAGAATGAGATCAAGGTGAAAATTATGGAGATTCATCATAAAAAACCAGGTTTTATTTTTAAATAGTTTTTAGTGATAAAAATGGATGTTAGGTATATTTTTCCACTAATAATATATGGGTTACTATGCATGATTTTTTCCTAATTCAATAAAACATTAAACCAAAAATATTATAATGATTTTTATAATTTGAATTGTAGTTTTAAATCACTATTATAAGTAACATATAAGGCCAAGTCCTTGTAATTGGTAATATAGGAGGGTTTAGACAAAATTGGAGATTTGGGTCTATTCTCATGAGTTTTTCATAAGATTTGTCGATATCATCATGGGCATACAAGTTTAAGGATGATTATATGTTAAATGTCTTAGAAACCCATTTATAAATATAATGGGATGGATTTATAAGAGTTTAATTATGTTTTTAGAGATTGGTTTTAAAAATGTAATCGATTTAGGTATCAAGGATACAAAGGATAGAGTATTATAATACTTATATGGGTTTTATCATTAAAAGGATAATTTTCATTTCATCATGTAATAATTAATTTTATGTTTTAATAATGTTTATTTCTACATATTAACTATCATTTAATCAAATATATGAAAGTGATCTATCACGGCATTTTTATCCATTTTGGATGAATTGATTATCTATATAATTTGAAAATATTGTTAAATTGATTTTCAAATATTTTTATATATTATAATAAATTGAAAGAAATTATTTGACTTATCTTATACCATTATTTCCATAAAAATAATGGGACATTGTTTATTTTTCATTTTATTTCAAAATCACCACATTACCAACTCACTCGAAAAGGTATTTTCTAAAAAGGACATTCCCATTTACTATATAGTGGCTAGTAATTATTTCATAAGATAAATGTTATAATAAATAAATATTTATGTATTCATTTAATGTATTAATAATTTTCATATATTCAATGTATACTGCTTTTTTGGGTAGATATAGATGAATTATAATAACATCATTCACATATTTAACAATAGGAAGGAATTATAAAGGAATCAGATGATGGAGAATGGTTGATGGTTTAAGAAGATAGTTGAATGAAGGATGTTTTTATGAATTATGTTATTAAATTTATCATATTGATGTATTTTTAAAATATTATATTATTCATTGACTGAAGGTGATTTTTTAAGAATAGATTTGGTTTTCAAAAATTCAAAAACATATGTTAGATAGAATCGATACCTTTCAAAAGTGGTAAAATGTTAGTAATTTTTAATGTACAAGTAGCTGTTAATTTTTAGATATTAACATTCATATTTGAGGAAAAAATAATTTATTTTTGATGGAAAAAATATAAAAGGTGTTGGCAGTCATTTTGGTTTATATGACCACTAAAGATGAGGAAATTATGTGTTCTTACATTTTTTTTGGATGAAAAATGAAAGGTACAAGATAACAATTAATGTTATATATTTTGAGGTTATCTTTGAGGATGTTTTTGGAATCTATATAATTTTATAAGGATTCTATTAATATAGTTTTATAAAAGGATATCCCATAAACCATGTAAAAACCCATTTCTTCGGGAAATTCCACAAGAATTGAACTCACAATCAAAGGGAGAAAAGGTTGCATAAAATGAAATTACCTACATGAATTCCTTGTTATTATGATATTTTCCTATTTTGGTTAAATTATATGATCAAATATATAACATGGGGAGACTATAAATATATTATCAATGCTACACAATAACGGGGATACAGAAATAGTAACCAAAAGATTACAATAATAACAAGAATAATTTTAGAATCACTTGATGAACAAAAAAATATAATATCCAAAAAAAATTATAGATATGTCATTCATATATGGGTCAAGTGTTTTAATAAAACCCAAAAATAATGTCCCACTGACAACCCACTAAATGTGTCTCGACATCATGTCTGGTTCACTCATCTCTTCTCTATCCCATATTTGAGATTTTACATAGAGATCTTTCCCATATCCTAATGTGAAAACAGAAGTATATTCGGGCACTGAATAGGCATCCTAAGTAGGATGTGAGTAAAACTTATTAGGATACAACAAATGATATATAAAATAATATATAGTTAATAATAGTGTATATATTTTTATAATGAATAAAGTTAATGTGATAAAATAATATATTTTCTTTTTCAATTATCCTTTAATTTACCACATAATACGAAAGGTTAACGATGAAACGTGAACCATCAATACCTGCTTCATCCAAGGTGGGAGTCTAAAATATCCCCAAGGTATATCACATATCATCCAACACATGTGTTTTTATTTCTAATTTAAATTCATTTTAATATTATAGCTACATGGAACTATAGTCTAGTGATAATATTTTGGGCTTAGAGTCCCATTTCTAGCACCCCATGGGTATTTGATGTATCAGTCCATGTCCTACAACCCATTGTTACCCCATATGGGATTTTAATGTATCATTCCATGTCCCATACATGTATATCCATCAACCAAAGATAGTATTTTGAAGAATAATTCCATGTCCCACACACATATAATAGTCAATCGCATATGGTCTTTTGAGTCATTAGTCCATGTCCCACACACGTACATCATATATATCACAGTATCATGTTTTTCAAAATATTATAGATATCAAAAATTCACAGTCATCAAGTTTTTTCATCAATAACCATCATATCCAACATTCTCATTATAGTACCCCATTTCAATTACAAATTTCATATTGGTTGTTCACTTTAATAATAAAGAATAATTAGAAAAAGTAACTATTAATAAATTCCTAGAGTTTTATCATATAATTCATCAAACCATAATGATTAAGACAAAAATTCCATAATTTCTATTATCAATATATTCCATATCCGATGAATTAACCTATTACAAAATCCTATTAATTGAGTAATTTCAAACCCCTACATCCATCAAATATTATAATTATATGATTCTATTAATTAATTATCCAATTAATTAATAAAATTTAATATGTGTTTTCCAAACATGTAAATTTATACTTCACAATTCCATATACAAAAATACAATCAAGACTATGGGATTTAAATTTTATACCACCCAACTCAAGATCCTTGATAAGAATTATTTGAGTGGAAAGCCCTCAAATTGATGTTAAACATTCAATTTCACAATGAAGAATGAGATCTATATCTAAAACCATTATCAAAGATCAAATAGATTAAATACACAAAATCCTTGACCGAAACCATCCCTAATAGAGAAAATCACACCTCTAAAACAGATATTAATATAAAAGAGATGGAGGAAACCAATCAAGAATAGATCACATGCCAGAAGAGGTGAATATCTGTCAAATGGACCATTAATTCATTAAAAATGGAGTTTTTATGGCCTTGGAATCAATATAGGAGCCTCCAAAATAGAAGGAAGACCATTAGGGGCGATTTGTGTCATATTAGGGTGAAAATATTGGGGTTTATGAATTTTAAAATATAAATTCTAGGAAAATAATTCCAGCTGCACGGTTTCATAGGTAGGGGTACAATATTTCCCAAACAGTGTGCCCAAATTATGCACCAC
This sequence comes from Viscum album, assembly GCA_963277665.1. NCBI lineage: Eukaryota > Viridiplantae > Streptophyta > Magnoliopsida > Santalales > Viscaceae > Viscum > Viscum album. The sequence goes on along the minus strand of OY728146.1, from coordinate 785,554,973 downwards.
AACGTAGGGGAACACAATTTATCCTAAAAGGGTGAAAGGATTGAGAAATATTGAACCATCCATGTCATCCCCCTCTTCATAAGTTGGATATTTTTTCGGGGATAGATGAATAGTTTGGGAAAACCATGCACAATTCATGCACTACACATTTTCTTTAAAACATTTTCAAATTTTTATCTAAAACCACCCTAAAAAACTAGATAACTACAGTGATAATTTTATTTAAAAATTATTTTTTATTTTTGACAATTAAATTTTTTAATAAGAATTTTATTTTATTTATTAATTAGATCCAGTCCCTCATAATGATCATTGTAAAAAATTCAAATGTTACTGAATGAATAAAACTGAACATAAGGTATAAAAATGTTTTAATCTTTAAAAATGTTTTTTTAGGGAATTTTTTTTTGTAATCATGTTTTTGGAATGAGAATCACTAGAAGAATTAGCAGTCCAAATGATAACATTGTTGATCAGATGCTTTATCAGATTTAGATCCATCTCCATAATGATTCATCAAATCCATCTGTTGTTATAATGATAGATATTAGTGATTAAAGAAGTTATATTTATGTGAAAGTGTTTTGAATGATTATTTTTAAGTAAAAAAGTTATAAAGTTAACAATCATTCTATTCAATGTGAAAGGATGATTTGTTGATCATGATATTCTCATAAATCATGAAACATAATCCTTATAAATGATTTTAATAAAATAGAGGAATAATAAAGATTGTATCAGTTCCCAATGACTTGGACTCAGAAGATTCAAGATGTGAGAATTCTAATATTTGATGATGTTTGAAGAATATAAATGTTACAGAGTGAAAAATTCCATAATAATGATCTGAGAAAGAAACAAAAATCATAATGATCTGAAAAAGAAACAAATATCATAACGACCTGAGAAAGTAATAGACATTAATTAGATAAGAAAGAAAGAAATCATAATAACCTGAGAAAGAAACAGAAATCATAGTTATCTTATTATGAATACGACATACAAAGAAGATTTTAGATGTTTTATATAAAATTTTTGACGTTTCCACACTTGATATTAAACTTTTCATAAATATCGTAGATATTAGAAGAGGACTGAAGAATTCAAAGATAGAGTTTAATTGTGAGTGTTTTTTGATGTTTTTTAAATTTTAGGAAGAAGATAGGTTTTTCATGTTTCTCACTATTTTATGTGTCACCTATTGATATTTTACTATAAATTTCATTCTTTTTAACTTTTACATAAGAATAAAATGAAATTAACTGAATAATTTTAATGAAATTTCCTTTAGGAACGAGATTTATTAAGAATAATAGATACCTAGACGTTTTTTTATTAGACATGAGAAAATTATTGAGAAACATTTTTTTTGAGATGATCATTTTGAATGTTTGAGCATAGTTTGGGTTTTTCATATTGAGAATGGATTTATTGTATTAAGCCCATATTATTGAGTCAATCGTACTGAGGAATATTAGACTATGTGTTTGGGATGAGTTTTAGAAGTGTTTATTTTTTAAGGGAGAATCATATTGACCTCGTATAATTGAGGGAATCAGGAAAAAAAATAAGATCTAGGCTTAACTTTAGTAGATGAAGTTTAACAAACTCTAATTATTTTATTTTCACTCAATTTTTTTTAAGATTGTTTTTAAACTAATGAGGGTCTTTATAATATTTTTTATATGGGGATATAAGGTTTCTGATGGGAGTTGGCACAATTATTTTTCACTTCTTTATAATAGTAGATTTCCATAGACCCATGGGTGGTTATGAAAAGGATGTAGGTTCTCACACTATGGCCAATCCTTGTAAATATTGTTTTCATTAAATTATTTCCTAATTATTTATGCATGATTTTTAACAATAATATGATATGGAAATATATTATAATATGGTGATATAGTTAGGTTTATGAAAAGTATTGAAACATATTACAGTGAACAACTGATTCAACCGACTCCCCCCTTTCTAGTTGTTATTAGTTTTTTTGAAATATAAAGTTGAATCAGAGGCATGTTACCTTATTGAATCCTTATAATAGATAATAAAAAATTTTAAATAGTATATTACTTCTAACCTTTTATTGAAAAAAATATTACGAATGGAAGAACATGATGATTCATTATCTCTTATCACTTGGCCCAGAAGCTGTTGATGCTGTTACTATTTGCATTCCACCTATTAAGAATGATTCTCCTTTTATATTTTCTGATAAAGGAAATATTGATGATTATGGAAAGGATATAATTGATATAATTATATCTTTATTAGAAAATGTTTAACATATTTTTATGTGTCTCAATTATTTAACAAGTATGCGGGGAAAACTAGAAGGTATTTTCCAAGGTAATACTAATTTAAATGAAGAAAAGAAACAAATATGGAGTTGTATGTATGAAGACATCAAGATGAGAGATAAAGAAACTATTTTTCAATAATTTACCAATGTTAATGAATTTTTTTTCAACAATAGAGGGTACAAATATATCCTAGAAGATTCTAAAATTGTGAAGAAACTTATGTTAAACTTCTCTAAACATGTTTGATTTTGAAATTCTATCTTTAGAAGAGACGAATGATTTATCTCATGATGAATTTAATTACATTATTGTATCAAATAAAATTAGGATAGATCCAAATTTTAAAAATAAAATGAAAGATGAAAATGATTTTGAAGTTATGAGAAAGATGAGAATCCATGATTTTGATGAAGATGACCCTTATGAGTCTGATGATAAGGAATTTGATGAGTAAAATGATAAGATTATATCTCTTGTCTCTTAAAACTATCAAACATGAAGAGGAAAAGTTTGATGTCAAATTCCTCTCAAATTTAGTGGTTTAGGTGGAATAAGAAACATTTTCATCAAGTGCCCCTAGAAGAAAGTTGTAGAATTTTGAGATTATTCCGATGTAGAACATCAATGGAATAGGTGGGAAAAAAATATAAAGAAGAAAATTCATCCAAGAAATAAAATCATTTTTTAGAAAAAAAAATAATTATGTTGAGTAAGAAATTTGAATTAGACTCAAATAAAGAAATTCTTCTAAATTATAAATTTAAAAAAAATTAGAAACATCACTGAAAATGTTAAGAAAACAATATATTCCTCAAACAGTGAAGAAGGAGGTGGATAATACAAATAAGAGTATTAGATCAGAACAAACCATGTTGCATGTATACATTAAAAAAATAATCTCTTAAAATAAATTATAGTAACCAAGAATTTTTTTAATGAATTTTTTTATGGAAGAAAAGATGCATTAATAAAGAGAAACAATAGATTGATGAGATATTATTTTACAAAATTAGAATTAATGAACATTGAAATATATTTGAATATATTAGTAATAAGTTGAAATGATCACTCATGAAAATTAATTTTTCTTCTCATTCTTTTAAAATTTTAGGTTTTCGAAAGGGGTTAGGAATGTTTGGGGTGAGAAAGGATAAGAGAATCATATCAAATCTATAAAATTAAAAAACCACAATCCAAATAAAAGATGGTCCACGTCTAAAGTACATTAGAATAGAAAGAAGTTACCAACCATAACAATCTTTCAACATATAAAGATATTTCATGAATAAGACATCACAATTTGATGGATATTGTTATTATTGTGGAATATGTGGGAATAGAGAGTATAAATTTTGGTAAAATTTACCTATACCTGGAAGAAGGGTTGAGAAAAGTGGAATAAACAGATAAAGTAGAATGAGTAACTTTCCTAACTTATCAAAATACGAAAAGATGAATTCTCATGATTTTAAAAACTTTCCCAAATAACTAAATTTGAATGTTTGGTAGAAATTTGCAGAATATGTGATCATTATTTTTGTTATGAATGACTATGTTTGACACTCCTACTAGAAATGTTTTCTTATAGTAGAAAAGGAAAAGAAGTTGAAAAGAAGAAGGTGGAGGAGTGAACTTCTATTGTGGAGACCGATTTGAAAGGAAGTACAAGGACAAAATAATGAATACCTTATAGTGGTTGTTCTTCTCATATGGTAGGTGATCTAAATGTAACAACCCAAGATTTCATAGTATGTTATTTCATCCAAGTAATTCATTAACTTGCTCTACAGACAACACCGAGTTCGAGCACACCACGACTTACCAAACTAGCTGTTCAAAAGTGGGTATAAATTGTATTATCCAGATTTTGAATTTTATATATTCCATATAAATTTTGATAATGTTATTTTTTGTTTCATAGACATAATATATGAAAAAATTCAATTTTTTAGATAAGGGAAGTATTTTTAAGAAAATAAAATTTTACCACCTTTTATTGGAGACCCCTTTTTAAATCTAATATTTGACTCTTTTATATATTCAATTTGACAAAATTAACTACATCTTTAGAATTGGGACATAAAAATATAGTTTTGATCTTTTTTTGGTGTTTTTCTGAAAACTTTTATATTTGGGTGAATTGTGAAAAATACTATATTTCAATTGAGATCAAATTATTCAATAAAAAAATTTAGTGTTCAATTAGATATTTTAATGATTTTTAAGTACAATTAGATTATTTTTTTATCATTCAATAAAAATCTGGAAATTTTAATTAATTTCACATTTAAATTTGATATAAACTCTTGTCAATCTTTTGATAGTTTTTACTTTTTAAAATCCCACTTTTTGGTTTGGAAAATGGGAATTAATTTCAAATTAATAAATGCAACATCTAGGTTTTGTATTTGAAAAAATAGTCTTTTTATCGAATTTAGAATATCAATATAAGCATAGGGTATTTTTTTTTTATTTTTCTGAAAACTATCAATTTTTGATGAATAGTGGAAGACCTTGTGTTATTATTTAAAACTAATTATTTTACTTAAATAATTATAAATTTTATTAAAATTTATTTTAAGTCAAAATATAAATATAATACCTATATAAGTTCAATTTATTTCATTGGAGTCATTTTATTATAAAATTAGATATGTAAAGTTTTATTGATCTTTTTAACGTTTTTACCCACCTTCTAGGAGGATTTGAAAATTTCCATAAAGCATAATTTTACTGTTTTTTGTGAATTTAATTTAAAAATTAAAAGTAACATGGTTGAAATTAGTAAGTTAAATTTGGATTAATAAAATTAAAATAATTGTTGGTGAATTGTAACTTTTTACTATTATTTACCACGGTTAAAAGTAAACAATGGAATTGAAATAAAAAATGATATTATAATTACCCTAAAATAGGTCATATTTCTATTTTATAAGATTAATTATAAAAAAAAAACCATATGAAAAAAATATGATCAGTTAGATCCAAATGGATTAGATTAGGACATTTATTTTTATTTTATTTAAAGAAGACTAAAAAGAGTTAAATTCAAAGTTTAATAAATAACCAGTTTTAATATAAGGTTACACACTATATAAATTCAACTATAAATGTTCATTATAATGATAAATATATTTCATACATAATGGTATTTTATTTATAATATTTATACATTAAATAATTTAATTTATTTTTGACACAATGATGATGCAGTAATTACCTTATTAATGAAATATTAAAATAATTGATCTTATAAATATCCAAATAAAGGTAAATTTAGTCTTTTGAGGAATCAAACTAATTTTTTAGGTCAATATGACATGTTAGGGTTGGTTAAATATATTTTATTCTAAGTGATAAAGTTTTAATGGCTTTCAAAATATCAAATACTAAATAGTGTCAAAATTGAAATAATTGAGTTTTTTAAATAAATACTCTAATATTAATTAATATAATATTAATAAAAATATAATGTTCGGTAAAAAGTCATAGATAAGGTATTATATATTAATAATTAACCACTTTGGGTTCCCTTGGTAGTTTATTGTATGTTTATTAACCATATAATATAAAAATACAAATAGAAATGGTAAATGTCAAACTATTTAACTAAGAGTTATATATAAATGATAATGTTAATATGGTGACATAAACCTATCTAAAACCTATTGAATGATAGTTTTTCGACCCATCCCTACCTTAGCCTCTTAATAAATTATTTTGGAGACATTATAAACTGGAAATGATTTTATTATATAATAATATTTCCATCTTTTCCTATAGTGACCCTCACCTCTCTGATAAAAGGGCACTTCCACTTATCTAAAAATCATACCTCCAAAACCATTTTTCATGGAGAAACTCGGCCTAAATATTTTCCCCACTTTAATTTATTCGTCATAGATGCCTTCCATTGGTCATAAATCCATCCAATGAGCCCTTTTGATCAAATAAAAAGGTAGAACCCAAAGAAGTGTTAAATATTTCATCACCTCTTTCAAGTTATTTTCTTCTTCCACTTCATCTTTATTTGGTGTTTCCATACCAAAATAATAAATCCATTACCTTATCCATACTGTTATGTTTATATAAATATGGTACAACCATATTATTTATTCTATCCATCTTATAAATGAAAAAGTCACTATATGTGTGTATGTATGACTTACCGTCTCCATGTCGTGGTGTAATTTGTTATTGAATCACATCATTTTTTGGATGGATATAATAATTAGTATAATGAATTTAAATAATTAATATAACATGATAATTATTCTATATATATGATATAACATCAAATTATATATTATTTATCCATCAATATAATGATATTGTTGCTCGTGCGTACGTACGGATTACCGTCTCCATGAATGTGATGAGATTAATTTCCCCATCACAACCATTAAGAATAATTTTCATTTGATGACTAAAAATAATGTTTATGAACATAACATCATTATGTATATCAATCAAATAAATTCTATCAATAACAAAAATGGCTTACGTAACCAAGCATATAAAGGAAAATGAATCAGTTAACACCCCAAACGATAATACTACTGAAATATTATTAACAAATCACTATTATAATATCATATATGATATCATATATATATATATATATAACTCTTGTATAATTTAATAACAATTATTTAACTATTATAGAGGAGGCTAATGTACCCATTAACAAGGACAACTATAAGGTAAACGCTAATTTCACAATCTCTTTATTATCCAAGGTTGTTTTTATGTAAGTATCTATTAGGAAATATTTATTATACTTGTCCATATTTCATAAAAGAGTTATTAAATGGATTGTTAGGGAATTTTTTTACTAAAACAGCATTTTAAATCTTTTAAAAATTTATTCTTCTGAACCATTCTCATTAATTTCCATGTATTTAAAATGGATTTATGGATTTATTTATATGGATATAAATATTTTAAAATGTTAATTCCTTTCAAAAGTATCAAAATGGTATGGTGAATTTTGATTCAAAACAATCGTTTAAATGACCTACTTTATAAATAATGCGAATTTTAAATGATTTCATGAAAAAGGTATATTTCTCTCAAATATTTTTACTGATCCTTTTCAACTATGTCAGCATCCTTTAACAGATATTATTCATGATAGAGGCTAATTTATTATGATACAAATAACATATATTGTATTGATGGTTTTGTGATATGTTTGAAATGGATGTATTATTTTTATATGATTCATTATTTATAGATAAAGTATTCATATTTCTTAAGCTTGTTTTTATATGAATGTTTATGTTATGTTTCAAATTTCCCGTAGGAGGAATTTATTAGACATAGTATGTGATAATGGAGCCTACTATAGCTCCATGGTGCATCAGTAGGTCTCATGAGACAATTAGACGTGGAATTGGCCGAGGCCTTTCTCAAATTTGATATATGGTTTTGTCCGAGGCATAAATCATTTTTAGATGTCTTGGCTTAGGCCTTGAAAAAATGTTTTAGAATGTCCAACATTATACATTCCCTCATTATGAAAATAATAATGATGGTTCATGTGGTTATTTGACTAGTATAATACCCATGACTATGTTTTATTGCAGAATTATTTACCCAATTCACATTCCTACCATAAAGTGTTCATGTTTATTATTTCTAAAGACATGTGTTTTTAATTATTCATCATGCCCAATGTTTATGCTATCTTCTGCATTATTTCGTTCCCTTACGGAGTGTTTGAACTCACCCATTTCTTATGTTTTATTTTCCCAAGATTCTAAGAAGTGTATTATGATTGATAAACAGGGTTATCATTTGGGATTAATGGCATTATCAATTGATCATTTTTGTTGTGTTTTATTTTCTAAGGTGTAATGTAACTTTAATGTATGTAATCTATTTTTCAAGACTGAAAAACTAATTGGTCATTAGGGACATGATTCCTTGTAGTCATGCGAATGTTATGAAATAAATAATCGACTCTGGGTAACTGGGGTCGGGGTGTTACAATTGGTATCAGAGAAATTTTAGTACAAACTGTGGAAACTAGATTTAGAAAAACTCTAATTAGAGAACATTACGCTCAGATAGACATTGAGGATTTGTATATAAGAACTTACTAGAATTTTGGTAATGTATAAATTTTGTATATTTTCCATGAAAGACATCCATATCATGATACAAGTAGGTAGAGGCGGCAATGGCACAGATGAACCTATAAGTGAAAACAACAACAAAGAGTTTAGGGCTTAACTTGGGGTATCCTGGTACACAGTAATGATCCTTGCTTCACTCTTGGTTTTGAAAGTCCCAGATGATATGATTAGGATAATTCACATTTTCATTACAAGCCATTATGAAGGATTTAAGAGTAAATACTTCCTCAAAGAAAAGATTTTATGATTATAGATTATATGCATAATACTTTTAATTTTGATTAGGTATTTTATAAATTCTTCATTATGAATTGTGATTCATAAAACTAACCTAGTGTATGCCATTGTTTAGAAATGGAACCCAGTAGATAGAACGAGAACTCCATCCATACGCATGATCCAAAGATTATGAAGGATCATATATTTCACAGTATTAAGCCAATATTTAGAAAGAAATTGTGTCCCATATATTATCATCATATAAAGAAATAGAATAATGTGTTAAAAAGATATGTAAAGTATTTTTTGGGTTATATGGCTTTGAAGGTAAGCCAAAGAAGAAATGGATAGTATAGAGGAAGATAGATAATAGGAATAAGGGAAAGACAGATTTTCCCATATGGGATAACTGTGGAAAGAATCACCTTGGTAAATTCTTGAAGGGAATGAGAGTTTGTTATAAGTGTGTAGAAAAAGGACATCGAGTACATAATTTCAAGGGTAAGAAAAACGTTTCAAATGTACAATGCTTCATCTTCATGGAGTTGGGACACTATGCAAATCAATGTCCAAATCATCAGAGTATGCCACAAATGATGCTATTAGAAAATAATCATGTTAAAATATTACCACAGATTAAGAGTAATGACTATTGTTCGTTTGTTGATATTAAAGAATTTCTTCATTTGAGTGTTGTATCAATGATGTACTAGTTATAATATTTATGAAGTATATAAATATTTTACTATAATACTATTTCATTAATGAATTGAGATTGTGTGGTACCAAAAATCTGACTCAATAGAAAGTTTATTATTTTTGGAAAATACATGCTTGAAGGAATGATAAAACATTAATATGGCACGAATACTGAGGTATTGATTTTGGAATAAGATATGATTGATTTGGGTAAATTATATTGGATATTGTTGACATCCTTGAAACTGATTAATGGTTTTTTTATTCCATAATTGTTGGAGTTTACATCATTTCTGGATATAAAGAGTATATCCAGTATTCTATAAGGAATAATGGATCTTGAATGTAATCAAAAATGTTTTATGTTAATTTATGGTGTTACCATGTTTTAAATGAATAAATTTTGAAGGTATTCATATTTTATTATGTGGAAAAAAAGATCTTCATTTTGTTTACCTTCCTTATAAATTTTGGATTTTGAGTTTGCATAGAAGTATTTTGGATAGGTATAAAGGTTGGAATGGGTGAATTTTGAAATTTGATACGATTATTAAGGTTAAATTGTTTCTTAAGATTATTTTTTTATTGTTATAAAAACGACAACCCGGAGGTCGGGTGACAACCCATCGCATTCGGTAAGGGTGGGAGACTTGAACCCACAACTGAAGGGAGACAAGGTTGCATCACCTACCACTGGCCTATGTGATGTCCTGGTTTATCTAATATAGTTTTTTTAAATAGTCTAACAAATGAATTGTAAATTTATTTTTTTTGTAACTCTATATGATTATGATAAATAAAATATTTTGAATTCGATTGTCTTTTGGAGTGAAAGATGAAATTTTATTAAAAAGTAGTTGAAGGGTGAAACTCTACATACCTTGTATATTTTTTTCCTATTATTATATGAATATATTAATTCGAATACATTATGGAATGGATCTTAAAACCAAAAATGTTTTATCCTAATACATTGTATTTTTTATTGAACTTACAATATTTTAAATCAACATAGATTGATGGCTTTGAGGCCCACAATTTTACATTTGTGTGTTATTGATGACCTCAATAACTCCCTATAAATATTTATATTTTCCCAATATTATGTGTCTCTAATTTCAACCAATGTTCTCCTAATCGAGATCATAATTTTGTTGTGACATTTTCATTTCCCTTTCACTCTTATTATAACTAAATTTTATTAACCTAATTTCTGATGTGTGTTTTCCACCTAGATATTTTTCTATTTTTAACCATTTTAGAAGAAAATTTTCAAATTGAGATGACACAATTTATTGAATAAGGGGAGAATGTTACACCCCGTGATTTCATAGTACATTATTTCTTCAAAGTAATTCAATATCGTGCACTATACGCAACCCCGAGTTTGAGCGCACCACAACTTACAAAACCAGCTATTCTAAAGAGGTTATGAATTGTATTATCATCATTTTGATTTTGATATATTCCATATAAATTTTGACATCCATAATAAGTGTTTCTTATACATAATATAAGAATAAATTCATTTTTTTCTGATAAAGGAAATATTTTTCAGAAAATACAATTTCACAGCCTTTTTAGGGAGACCCCTTTTTTAAATCCAATATTTGATAGTTTTATATATTCAATATGACAAAATAAACTTCTTCTATAGAATTGGGACATAAAATTTAGTTTCAATATTTTTTTTGTGTTTTTCTGATAACATTTATATTTCGGTGAATAGTGAAAAATACTAAATATTAATTGGAAAATTTTTTTTTAATCAAAATAATTTATAGTGTTTATTTAGACATTTGAATGGTTTGGAATTATAATTAGATTATATTTTTGTCATTTAATACAATTTAGGTCATTATATGTAATTTCACATTTAAATTTGACATAAACACATGTCAATATTTTGACGTTTTTTAATTTTTTAAAACCCGCATTTTGGATTGGACAATAGGAATTTATATGATATTAATAAATGAAACTTCAATTTTTGAATTTGGGAAAATAGACAGAAATTTTTAATTCAGAATATCAAAATTAGATGAGGGTACATTTTTGTATTTTTCTGAATACATTCAATTTTTGAGTAATTGTGAAAAACAATGCGTTATTATTTAAAACCAACATTTTATTTAAATAATTATTTCTAATATTTATATTTATTTTAAGTCAAAATAGATATATAATACCTAGATATGTTCAATGTAATTATTTGATGTAATATTATAAAAAAATTAAATGTATAAAAATTTATTGAACTTTTTAATGTTTTTTACCCACCTTCGAGAGGCATTTGAAAATTCTCATTATATATAAATTTACTACTTTTTTGAGTTTAATTTCAAAAATCTAAGAGACACGGTCAACATCAGTAAGTAAAATCTGGATCAATAGGTTGAATATAATTGTGGGTGAATAGTAACTTTGGAATTTTATTTACAACTGTTAAATGTAACAATGGTAATTAAAGGTAAAAATGATATTATAATTACCCTAACACAAGTCCTAATTCTATTGTATAAGAGTAATTCGACCAAAAAAACATAGGAATAAAATGTCATCCTTTAGATCCACCTGGATTAGATTAGGACATTTATTATTATTTTATTTAAAGAAAAGTTAAAAGAGTTAAATTCAGAGTTTAATAACTAATCCATTTTTAATACAGGTTTACACACTATATAAATGAGACTATAAATATTTTTTATAAATCATAAAAGATTTCATATATAATGATATTTTATTTATAATTTTTAGACATTAAATAATTTAATTTATTTAGGACACAATGATGACTCAGTAATTACATTATTAATGAAATATTAAAATAATTGATATTATAAATATCCAAATAAATATATATTGAGACTTCTGATAAATTACACTAATTTTATAGGTCAATATGACATGTTAGGGTCAGTAAAATATATTTTATTCATCATGATTAATTTTTAATGGATTTCAAATAAATTAAATACTAAATAGTGTCCAAATTGACATAATTGACTTTTTAAATATAATACCATATTATTAACTGATATAATATTCATAAATATCAATATATCGGTAAATAGACATAGATAAGGGTATATATAATAATAATTAACCACCTGGGGTCTTCTCGGCAATTTATAGTAATTTTATTAACTACATAATATAAAATACAAAGAGACATGGTAAAAGTCGAAATATTTAACTTAGAGTTAAATATAAAAGATAATGTTAATATGGTGACCTTAACCTATATATAATCTATTTATTGAGTGTTTTTCGACCCATCCCCAACTTATCTTCTTAATAAATTATTTTTTAGTGACTATAAACCAAAAATGTTTTTATTATAAAATTATATTTCAAGATTTTCCTAATGTGACCCTCGCCTCTATTATGAAAGGGAACTTCCCCTCATCTCAAAATTACACCCCATAACCATTTGGCTTGGCCAAACTCTACCCAAATATCCTCACAACATTACTCCATTAATCATATAGGCCATCCTTTTGTTAGAAAGACAATATACAGATCCCTTTTGATCAAATCAAAAGGAAGAACCCGAAGAAGAGGTAAATATTTCATCACCTCTTTCAACTTCTTTTCTTCTTCCACTTTTTATTTATTTTTTGTTTCCATACCAAAATAATAAATCTAATACCTTCTAAATACTGGTATGTTATTATAAATATGGTAAAACCATATTCGTTATTCTATCAATCTTATAAATGACAACGGAACCATACATACGTATGTATGGCTTACCGTCTCCACGTAGTGGTTTAGTTTGTTATTCATATACTTCATTATTTTTATGGATATAATAATGAGCATAACTAATGTAAATAATAAATATAAAATGATTATGATTATGTATATATGGCATTACATCCAATTACATACGATTTCTTTATCAATATAACGATATTGTCGCTCTTGCATACGTACGGATTACCGTCTTCAAGAATGCGATGAAATTCATTTACCCATCGTAACCTTTCAATAATAATTATCATTGGACGACTAAAAATAATGTTTATGAACAAAATATCATTCTGTATATAAATCAATTACATCCTATCCGTAACAAACCTGGCTTACGGAACCAAGCATGTAATGAAAAACAAATCAGTTAACACCCAAAACGATGATACTACTGAAATATTATTAACAAATAAATATTAGAGGATCATATATGATATCACAATTATGTATATATATCTTGAATAATTTTATAACAATGATTTAAATATTTTACATGAAGTTAATGTACCCTCTTCCTAGGAAAAGTACAAGGTGAGGGTTAATTTTACAATCTCTTTATTATCCTAGGTTTTTTTACGTAAGTATCTACTGGAAAATATTTATTATCCATGTCCATGTTTTATAAAAGAGTTTTAAATTGGATTATTTTTAAGGGAATTTTTTTACTAAAACATCATTTTAAATGTTTTAATGATTTATTCTTCTATACCATTCTCATTGATATCCATGTTTTCAAAATGGTTTTAAGGATTTATTTATATGGTCATAAATGTTTTAAAATTTTAATTCCTTTAAAATGTTTCAAATTGGTATGTGAAACTTTGATTCAACACTATCTTTTAAATGACTTCATTTATAAATTATGGGACGTTTAAATTATTTAATGAAAAAGGGATATTTGTCTCAAATATTTTTATCGATCATTTTCAACTATGTAAACATCTTTTAAGGGATATTATTCTTGATTGAGGTTAATTTATTATGATACAAATATTCTATATTTAATTTAAGGTCTTGTGATATGTTTGACTGTTGATGTGTTATTTTTATTACATTCATGATTTGTGGATAAAGTATTGACGTTTCATATGCTAGTTTTAATATGAATTTTTTATGTTATGTTTCAACCTTTTCATATGAGGTATTTATTGGACTTAGTAAGTGATGGGTGGAGCTCTCTATAGCTCTTTGGTGCATCAGTAGGTATCATGAGACAATTAGACGTGGAATTGGCCAAGGCCTTTCCCAAATTTGATATATGGTTTTGGCTGAGGCCTAAATCACTTTTAGACATCTTGGATGAGGCCTTAACAAGATGTTACAGAATGTATGGCATTATAAATTCCCTCATTATGAAAATAATAATGATGGTTCATGTGGTTATTTGACTAATAGGATACCCATGAATATGTTTTATTATGGAATTATTTACTTATCTCATATTCCTTCCGTAAAGTGTTCATGTTTATTGCTTAAAAATGAATGTGTTTTTAATTATTCACCATGCCAAATGTTTATGTTATCTTCTACTGTATTTCTTTCCCTTACTGAGAATTTGAGCTCACCCCATTATTATGTTTTATTTTACTATGATTCCAATAACTATATTATGATTAATAATCATGGCTACTCTAGGGGATTAATGGAATTATCAAAAGATAATTTATTTTGTGTTTTATGTTCAAAGGTGTCATGTAATGTTCATGTATGAAATTTATTTTCCAAGATTCCTAAACAGATCGGTATTTTGTGTCTTGATTCCTTATAATCATGATAATGTTATGTAATAAAGCACCGACTCTGGGTAACTGGGGTTGGGGTGTTACACAAAAAATCTTGAAACATTTTTGAAGTCATGATGGAGGATTAGTGACCTTTGGTAATGAAAATTATTTAAAAATAAACGGAATTAGAATGTATGAGATTGAAGAGGAAAAGTTGATATCTATGGATGTTTTTTTATTAATGGTCAAAAACATAACTTACATGGTGTAAGCTAACATTTTGATGAATTAAAATAAATTTTTTAGAAAATATATTTTTGTCATTAAAATTGTTAAATATGGAGATGTTATTACAAAAACAGAAATAACCAGTGGTATTATCTTTCAAATAGGACAATTCAACAACCCATTTTACTTGAGTATTGAAAATGAATATAAAATGTAGCCCTGAATAATTGGGAACCTTTGACATAAAATTAGGATCAGTGATTCTAATGTTTATGTCATTTAAAACATTCCATGATATAAAATAATAGAAGAAGATGTTTTTGTAACATTTCAAAAATGGAAGATGACCAACAAAAGTCATTAAGGAGTTGAGATTGAATCAACCATACCACATGACTTATTTATTATTATTTATATGGGATGATTATACATCATATAAGAAAATAGGATTTATACGTTATCTATTTTATTAATGATTTCACTTGGATGAAAAACATCTTTTTTTGAAACACAAGTTATAGTATATTGAAATTTTCAAATTCAATAGAAAATATGTTGAGAAATACATGGGGGTTTCTATAGAAATGATGAGAATAATAATTATACCAAATTAACAAGAAATAATTTTGAAATTTATATGAGAAATAATGGTATCACACATTAGTATAGTTCTCCCTATACTGCACAACATAATAAACCAGTAAAAAGAAAGAATATATGTTTTTTGGAAAAGGGAGTAAGGGTTTTAGATGAATAAAAACATTAAAAATTCTTTTAGAGAGAATTTTTATGTTCTATTATACACATTTCAAATTGTTGTTTTTTTGAGACCAAAAACCAACATGACTCTTTAAGAAATATGGTATAACACAAAACCATCATTGAAATATTTTAATTGTTTTTGTAATTCCATTATTTCAAAAAAAAATCCAGATCTGGGAAATAATAATGAGAAAGATAAGTAAGGAACATTTATAGATTATTCCTTAAAATAAATAAGTTACAAATTTTGGGGAAAATGTTTACAAAAATTGGTGGAATCATATGATGTGAAATTAATTGAGAATAAGAATTCTATAAAAAATGTTTTTGACAATGTCGATGAGGCTAAACTAATGATTTCCAATAATAGTGAATGTAAGTCAAAACATTATTATCACGATTCATAAAATTCATATGATGAGGAAGATTTTGTAAGGAATGAAACTTGGAAATTTCCTAAATTACAAAAACATGTTGAGTTTGAAAACATTATTGGAAATTTGAAGTCTCCAGTTTAGGAAAGAAGAAATTTGAGATTAAAAAAAATTCTTTACATATCTCTAAAGATGAAACAGAATCAAATTCATATGAGATTCAACACAATGAATTGGTGTATTCTATGAATTAAGTGTTAGACGAGGTTGAGAAAAATGAAACCTGGGAACTTTTTACCAAGCCAATAAATAAAAATTTTATCAGAACAAAGAGGTATTATAGAAACTAGTTAAATGAATATAGATAT
Source organism: Viscum album (assembly GCA_963277665.1). Classification (NCBI taxonomy): domain Eukaryota; kingdom Viridiplantae; phylum Streptophyta; class Magnoliopsida; order Santalales; family Viscaceae; genus Viscum; species Viscum album. The sequence goes on along the minus strand of OY728146.1, from coordinate 785,538,400 downwards.
GTTTCAAGAAACCAAGTCAGGTTTGTTGTAAAGGCCACAAATAGGTGGAAGGTTTGGATTGTGAGGAAAGTTTTTCCCCAGTTTCAATATTAGAAACTCTTAGAATGTTTATTTCCATGTTCATAAATTATAATTACAATATTTTTTAGATTAATGTAATTTCACCTTTCCATAATGGAGAGATTGATCAAAAAGTATACATTGAACAACCTTGTTTTTTTCTACTAGATAATGATGAAAACATTTAGTAGGCTGAATATAACCATGAATGGATTGAATCAATCCCCACGTGAATCTTATTCTAAACATAAAAATTGTATGAGAATGACGGAATTTTCTAAACAAAGATTTGAAATCAACTTATATATAAATAATGATGACTATAGATCCCTCATTTTAATTTTTTATATAGATGATATATTTTTTGGTGTGGATAGTGAATATGTTTGTATAACAATTTCTAAGGAAATTAAGAATAATTTAGAAATATCTGTGTTAGGAGGATTAAAATTCATCCTTGTATTACAAGTTCAAGAAAAGGTAAATACATTTTCTTATATTAGGAAAATTATGCAAAGGAAGTTTTAATGAATTTTGGGATGTCAAAATCTAATGTTGTTTCTACTCATATATTTGTGAGCACAAATCCGAGAAAAGATGAATCTTTAAAAAGTGTGACTAAAAATGATTTTTGGAAGCTGATATGAAGTTTACTTTACATTATACCCACAAGAACTAATATTTTTTATTTGGTAACATTGTGTGCTAGGAATCAAAGTAATCTAAAATAATCACATATGTTAGAAGAAAAGAGGATTCTGAGATATTACAAAGGAAAAAAATTAATATGTGTTTTCATATAAAATAAGTTATGAGATGAAGTTTCACGATTATACTGATGGAGATTGGGTTGGAGATTACAGTGATAGAAAACAAACCATAGGAGGTGCATTTTTCATGGTTGAATATTGTGTGAGTTGGCATTCTAAGAAACAAATTTTATTATCTTTGATTACAGCTGAATCAGAATATGTTGTAGCTACTCATGCCTGTAATAAAATATTTTGGATCAATGTTTATCTAGAAGACTTGCAAGTGAAATTTTCAAATCTATTGAAGATGTGTTGTGATAGTCAGAGTGCAATTGATCTTTCCAAAAATCATTTCCAATATTCAAGATGAAAACACATTGATATAAACATTCACTTTATTAAATATAATGCATTTTCATTAGATTTTATGATATAATACATCTCAAAAAAGTATCAAATTAATGGTATTTTAAAAAAGTTATTCTAAAAGAATGATATGTGGAATTGAGGATGAAACATCATGTTCAGCCTCGTCTAATGAATTATTAAACCTTATAAGAATGAACCCTCATCATTCTTTGGATTATGATGATAAAGGTGGATATAAAGTAATAAATTTTTTCTTTAAAATAATATTTGACATTTCTTTCTTAAATGAACTTGAATTTGTGGTTATCAAAAAATGGGGGAGAGAAAAAGAAATATGAAAGAAAAATAAATGTGAGGGATAATTTATCTTAACATGACTACTATATTTTATTCCCACTGATGGATAGAATTCTTTAAAAAAACATTACTTTATCAAGTGGTGTGGTGTTAAGAAACTATATTTTGAGAAAGTCAATGTTTTGATAAAATTCAAAAATATTAAGTTGATTATAAAATTTGAGTTGTGAAAAAATTTCTGAGTGTTGGAAATTTTTTTAATGAGGGTTATAAAAAAATAAAATTGGGGAGATTGAATATCCATTGTGACAAATTATTTTAACATTGATTTGGTTTTGTTGACAATTAAAATTTTTTTGTATAAGAATGTTTTTTTATTTTTGAATCAGTTCATGTCCATAATAAGGAGATTTTTATGAAATTTAATAGTTACTGATTCTTCAAACCCAAACATAAAGGGAGAGAAAAGTGATTTCTATTAATAAATTTATTTTCCATATATATATTTCCAGACTCAGGTTCGTAGATTTAGAAGAACCAAAAGTATAATTAGTCAAAAAGATGAAGTTTTTGATTAAATTATTTTTCGAATTCAAATCCAGAGCCATGAAGATTCATCTGAATCAATATTTTTTATGAAATAAATATGATTCTAAGTAAATAAGTCTTATTGTTTCTAAATAGTTTTCAAAAAATATTTCAATGTTGGGAGTTAGAAAGTTCTCAAACTTTAAATTCCATGTAATATGATGATTTCCTGATCATGAAGTTATCATAAGTCATGTAACGTACTCATTATAAAATCTTTTAAAAAAATGGTGGAATTATAATGTTTTTATAAATTCAATAAGTATAAGACTAAAAAGATTCAAGATGTGAGAATGTCTAAAGTTGATGATGGTTAGAGAATTTGAATGTTTCAAACAAAAGAATTCTATCATAATGAGCAAATAGTGAAACATAAATCATTATGTGATGAAAAATAAATAGAAATCTTAATGAGCTAATAAATAAATGGTTTTTAATGATATTTGAATTAGAAAAATCATAATGAGCTGAGAAATAAATAAAATTAATAATGAACTGATTATGAATATGACTAAAAAATATTAGAGATGTTTTTTTATAATTATTCGAAGAGTTGTAACATGGAATCAATTTTTTCATAAATATTTGAGAAACCATAGGAGGATTTAAGAATTTAATGTTGAATTTAAAATGTGAATGTTTTTCAGAGTTTTTCAAATTTGATAAAGTGGGGAATGTTTTCATGTTTCATGATTTTTTTTCATATGTCACCTATAAATAGTTTCTGAGGTAATTCGTTCTATGTAAATTTTACATAATTCGAAAAGGTTGAGAATTTATGAATTCAAGTGAAATTTATTTTTGGACTGAGATCTCTGATGAATAGAAAACACCTAATGGTTTTGATTACTGGATATGGGAATCATTTTTAGAAACATCATATTGAAAATATTGTATTAAATGCTTGAGAATATTTTGAGTTTTATAGATTGAGAATGGTTTCATCATATTGATTCTATTATATTGAGTCAATCGAACTGAGGAGGAGCAGATTGAGTTTTCGAGAAGAGTTTGAGATGTGTAGATTGAGTAAGGTAGAATTTTATTGACCTCATCAGATTGAGATAATATGACCCCAAAAAATCAGATCAAGATTGATATTTTCTAGAAAAAATTAAACAAAGCCTTATTCTTTTTTTCCTCATTGTTTCTGAAAGAAACTTTATAAACTAATGGGAGTTAGTAAAATGTTTCTTATTAGGAGACATAAGGTGTCTAATGTGATTTATCTCATATTGTATTCACTTCATAGATTTACAGAGACCCAAAAGAGTGGCTATGGAAAGGATGTATGATCTCACAATGACTTTGAATCTTGTAAATATTATGTTCTTTATTTTCTTTCCTAATTTTTCATGCTTGAGTATTTATAAACATATGTCAGGTAAATACATCATAATAAGTTGTAGGTGTTAATTTTTTAAAAAGTATTGGAAATTATAAAAGTGAACAATTGATTCCCCCCCTTTAGTTAGTATGTGATCCTTTAGAACGTCAATAAACCCACACAATATATATTAGAAAAAATGTAAATGATTACATATAAATGAGCATAAGACAACTACAAAAAAATCATGGGATATTACAAACTTTCAAGATTATAAAATCTCTTCCTTATGTTGTGCTCTCAAGAATCTATAAGATTCTGAGGAAAAATTATCGGACCACTTCAATTATATATCTGTTTCTATCTAACATGTTTCCTTCGGAATGTGGTAATGTATCCATACAAAAAACTATAATCCTAATCTTTCCCAAGAACACTTTCTCATTTAAATCCACAACACATATCAGATTCTCCTCAATGGATGCATTAGTTTCAAGATCAAAATAATCAATATAAATCACATGATAAGTATTTGGGTGAAATATAAGAAGATGTGACCAATATGACATTTCATTCATAGAACTATACCATTTTGGAAGATCCAATCAGTATACTAGTGGCCCAATTCGATCCATAACCATAAAAGGTCCAATAAACATGGGTTCCAACTTTCCCCACCTCTAAATCTGATAGTGAACCATTCTAAGAGACAGCTTAAAGAACACACGACCCCGGTATAAACTCAAGGGGTTGTTGATATCTATTAGCAATTGAATTTTTTCTACTTTGATATGTGAATATACAATTAAAAATTAGATGAACCATATCCAATATATCTTTCACGTGACTGGGTCCCAAAAAATCTGACTCACCATCCTCCATTCAATATTAAGGTGATCTACATGGGCTGTCATAAAAAGCCTTATATGGTTCCATATGAATTGTTTCCTAATAACTAATGTTATAGGAGAACTCCATTAGTGCTTGGTGATTCATACTTGAACAACCAAATTAAAAAATGCATGCCCAAATTATATCCTAAAAAACCTATATAATATTTTCTGACTGACCAAATATTTTTGGGTGGAAAATCATACATATAAACACCTTTTTACCAAGAAACTTTTGCAATAATTTCCAGATGTTTGAAGTAAAACATGAGTCACAATCTAAAACTATACTTTTTATTACCCCATGTAGATAAACTATCTATTTAATGTATATTTCTCTCTACTGATCTATCGAGAACATCTCTCAAATAGGCAATAAATGTGTGAATTTCCTTAGTAGATCAACAATCTCTCAAATAAAATCATTCTCATAAAGAATCCTCAATAGAACCACAAAAAATACATGGAAATGTCATTCAAAATTTATTTTTTAATGGGAAATGGTTTTTTAAAAACACCTGGTCATTAATTCTAAACCATCACCAGTTGACATGGGTAGAATCAAGTCATGAACACAACAATTCCCCTTTTCATGCTTGGCCACCAATATTATCGACATAAGTAATGGTACATTTTGGTCAAACGTTGGTGTGTGACCCACTTTGAGGTAGGAAATGTACACATTATATTCTAAATCCTAATCATATGATCACCAACATGATTCCTAACATAGATGGTCTCATCCTCATTAATGGTCTTATCAGAAGGTTGTTCCACACCTTCCATGATTTTTGACAAGGCCAAAACTCCAGATCCTCATACTTCCTCTCCATGAACTACCTTTGAGTAGTAGAATATACTGATTCTGATACGAGGGTAATGTAATCCATGAAAATCTAAACAAAAACAAGAATCTCATCCAGTAAAGTCATATTTTTCCACTTGTTGCTAGACATCAAAATTTTCTGAGTCTGAGTTTTCTTACATAAAGTGTGAACAACATTGTTTCCCTTCCATGGAATATATGCTAGCTCTAAAATATGTGACTACATATAATCAACCCATATTTACTTCCAAAGATTCAAATATCATTGTGAAAAGATATCCATTAAGATCTCGTGGTCAGTATACAAAGTAATATTTTCACTTAGTAGATAATATGTCCAACACTTCAATGCATATACTATGACCAGAAACTCACTATTGTTCACATGGTAGTTCTATTCATGTTTCATAAAACTTTTATGCCCCATATTCTATAACTCAATCTCTCTTCATGAACACTACTCTAATTTCTATCCTATAGGTGTTACAAGACTTGATATACTCATCATCTAAATTAGGTCGGATCAAGACCAGAGCAGCAGTAAAGCTATTCTTCAACTCTTGGAAATCTTTCTCACATTATCCAGACCATTCATACTTTATTCCAATACTGGTAAAGCCCAAAGGTGGTGATTCCATGATATAAAATTCTTTGATGAACCTTTGATAGTGGTCCACTGAGCACAAAATGAAATGGATTTCAAATACATTTTTATGATTCTCCCAATAAACAACTTCCTACACCTTCTTTTGGCCCAATAACACACCTTCCACTGAGATTATGTTACCCATGTATTGTATTTGACTAATTCATAATAGATACTTAGAGATCTTGGCATATAGTCGATATTCTCTCTGCGTAATAAGGATTATTTCAATATGTTAGACATGATAATCATTAGTCTTTGAGTAAACCAATTTGGTATCCAAAAAAAGAAAAAAATTGATCTAGGTATATAAGGAATATTTTCTTCACCCTGGATATAAACACTTCTGGAGTAATAATAGGTCCAAACAGAATCACAATGAACTCATAAAGACCATACCTACTTGTAAAAGTATTATATGGAATATCATAAGGATGAAATCTCAACTAATGTTACCATGAACTCATGTTGATCTTGGAGAATACACATGACCCTATTAAATTTTCAGATATATCATCAATACAAGGAAGAGGATATTGGTTTTTCACTATCATCGGTTTTAGCACCCAGAAATCAACAAATAATTGGAAAGTCCTTCCGGCCTTCTTTGTAAAAAAAATAGGAGAACCCCAAGGAGATGTATGTAGATGGATAAACACATTGTCCATAAACTCCTCTAGTTTTCCCCATAACATTAGGCTCTTTCAGTTCAATTATATAGGGTTTATAGGAAATCACATGATATCTAGAAATTATCTCAATAGTAAACTCAACATCCCTCTATGGTGGAACCCCTAATAATCCCCCATGAAAAAACATCATACAGTCGGTCCACTATGGGTCGAAAGAAATCCAAATTTACAACCCCCATCATCTAGAAAAATACTTGAAACTCAGGTGGTGAGATCCATCAGTTGCAGATGAAATGGCCCCCAATTCATATTATTGATATACCAATCTCCACGATGATATTAATTTTCACCCTCATGATACTAAAAAAATACGCTTCAGAAAAAACAATCTATGTGGGGTTGGTATTCTAATAAGAATTATATACCAAAAATAAATTTGAAGCTCAAAATATTAGGTATGTATAGATACCATAGAAAATGATAGTCCCAAACCACAATATAATACCCCTTGGACAAGTAGAAGTATCTCTACCGAACTCCAAAATATGTATCAACCATCATAACCCCACAAACAATATACACTAATAGGATCTAACCCTTAAATATTTGTGTATATATAAATTATCTTAAAGAACACATATCAAATATGGAACTATAATGTGTAGAAGCTAAAAGAATAATACATCATACTATCAATGGTCCACCGTCTCTATCCACAATTGTATAATGAAATGAATGAAATTATTTTACCTCTATTTCATGTGATGCATTTTGAGTCCCCTACGATGAACCAGTTTTCTAATATGGGTATTATTTCCTAGAAGTACCATGTCTATAACCTTGGACCTCATGGATAATAGATCTATTACTTCTAGAGTGATATAGTGTAAATAACCCCTTATAGTATAGCTGTTCTCCCATTTTTATGCATCACTACCCATATATCGTGGGTTCCTATAGAATAATTGTAGATGTCACATCCTACTACAATCTCATCACTCTACCATGGTTTAGGGACATTTGCAACAAAACATTCTTTACAAACAACATTGGGGGAATTTTATATGGTTATTGCTCAATGTAACTAAAAAATCTTCATAGACACACTATTTTATATCTCCATGGATGATGTTTCCAAAGAAGTCCTTCCTACTATCAAATGATGTACCTCTTATTTTTCTAGCATATACCACATATACTTAAATGGAATCCTCCTTCGGTTTCACCTCATATATGAGATCTTGATTCACCACTTATTTAAACTTATTATTCATTATGATAATAATGTGGAATATAATATCTTATTTAATCCCATCATCAAACTATTTCAGTATAGTAGAATCATCCCTCTACAATTCTAGAAGAAGGTTTTGCAAATCAGAAAAGTGACCAAAATATTCTATCATGGGAATAATCCCACAAGTCATCTTCATAAAATCATTTGTCGTCTCCTTTTTATCTATGTCAGGGTAAATGTTCTCTAAGAAGTTCTGCTGAAATTTGTTCTGCTCTATATTCTCTATATGTCCATCACATGTATGGATGTCCCAAAAATGCTTCACTTGATCACATAACATATAATCATACAATTTGACTCTATTATTATCATGGGTCTCTAGATGGACAAGGATCTACTAGATATACTAAATCCAAAATAGAGTTACTTCAGGTTTATAATCTATAGTGAATAATGGAGGGATTTGCAAATGGAACTCGTGTCTCTGTTCATACATACTCTGTATAATCCACCTTGGGAAACTTTCCATAAATTTCTTAAACTATGAAAAGTAATCCCATAACTCCTCTCCATCATCCTCACTTGGAACTATCAAAGCCCATGGTTCCACTATTGGTGTATCATTTCAATCTATGTCATTCTATCATCATATCATTCTATCATCCTATCATAAAGTACTATAATGGTTTCATATCTATAAAATTTAAAAAAACGCATCATAGGACACATTACCCACTATTACAACACTTTACCAAGAGGGATTCACATAAATCCAAAACAATTCTTCCCCCACCCCCATCACATGGTCAAAACTAAGGCACCGAATCTAACCTCATACATCCCTCATCTATGTCATGGATAACACAATGTAATTTTTTTAATAATTAATTTATGTCATTAGAAACCCATTTATCGACATTCTTTACAACATTTATAATCATTAAGAATTAAAAATTTCATATTACGGACATCTTTATTAAAAATACAAAATTTAGGAAAATCATTTTCATTTAATCCATTCTCCCAAGACATTCATTTTCGTGCATGTCTAAAATGATACATGTCACATAAAAACCCTGACTTCCAAAAAATACATGATTACACAACTATCATACCATTATAGGGATTTATTCAAAAATATCATAAAATAATAACACCAAAAAAATTTAATCACCCTAGGTGAAATTATATCCAACTGTATCCCCACACATAAATAGAAATAATTCATCCCTGGGTACTTGGCTTTCCCACCATACATGGGTTAGGTACTCCAATTTATAAGATCATAACCAAGGACCATATTTTATTATTCTCATATAATCCTTTCCAAAATACTAATACCAAATAAATTAAAAACAAAACCTCCTTTGATACAACACTTTAACATCCAGACCTGGGTTCCACACACTGGTTCCCCGAGACGGTTGGTTACATGACCTCAAACATGAATCCTTGTACTCTAGAGACTACTGACTAGCATAAAGTGTAAAATATATAACATGTGGAGACTATACCCTCTATATTAGAGTATAATTATAGAGGAGATAAATAAACAATTACCAATAGATAACAACCATAAGTATTATAATACAAGTATAAAATGATGACAAAAATAGAAATAAAATATCCAAACCAAAATGTTAGATATGTCGTGCAATATATGTTCCATGTGTCTAAATAAAACCCAAAAATAAAGTAATAATAATAACACCCCAAATGGGTCCCAAAAACAAGTATGGTTCCCTCATACTTGCCCCAAAAAAAATCATCTATCTAACATATGGCTTCTTACATTATAATATCATGAAAATATGAAGTCTACGTAGAATAAATTAAAACTGATTAAATATGTATTTTAACAATTCAATTATCCTATAATTAACCAAAAAATACATTAGTTTCATGATTACTCTTAAACCATCAATACATACATTGTCCCGTACTGGAGTATTAAAAATCGCCAAGGTATATCAAATATCACATAACTCATTGTGTTTAATTTATTGTTTAATTTCAATTTAATATTATAGATACTTGGAACCATAGTCTAATGCCAACATTTTGAGCCTAGAACACCATGTCAAGAAGAATGTGGATATTTAAAGCATCATTCAGTTTCCCATAACCCGTCATTATCAAATACGAGCATTTGAAACATATGTCCATGTACCACATATATATTTTAGTCAATAACATATAGGATTATAAAGCATCATTCTATGTCCCACACACATATACCAGTCAATCACATAATGTATTTTGAAGAAATGTTATGTATCCCACACAATTATATCACATATATAACAATATAACATATTTGACAATATCAGAAATATCATAAATTCACATTCGTAATAGTAAATATTCATTATCCATCTTATGAAATATTTTGTCCATAGTTCCCAGTTTAAATTATACATTTAATCATGGTTATTTACATTAGTCACATTGAATAATATGATCAAATAACTATTAATGTGTTTTTAAAAATTTAATTATATTATTAATTAAGCCATAATGTATAATAAAAACATCATATAAATCAAATTATCAAAAAATTTCATATCCTATAAATTAACTAAATAACACAATCCCATTAATTGAAAAACATCATACCCCAAAATCCCATCAATTTCATAATTACAACCTTACATTAAATAATTAACCAATTAATTCAAATTCAAGATTAAATTTCTAGACATCTAAATTTAAATATCAAAATTAAATTCATTAAATCCAGACTATGGTATTTTCAGATTACACCACCTTCATTGAGATCATTTACGAGTGTTCTCTATACTAGAAATACTCTAATTGAAGAAGAATGTTCAACTGTACAACAATGATCAAGATCTAGATCAAAAACCTAGATCCAATATCAAATAGATAAGATTCACAAAAATCTAGATATAAACCATCATATATAGATGAAATCATCCCTTTATAATTTTAGAGAAATATGGGAGGGGGAAGGAAATGAATCTGGAATAGATAACATATTGGAAGAGGTTATGATCTATCAAACAAATCATTGATTCATCATAAAAAAAGTTTAGAAGGCCTTGATATTTGTCTGGGAGCCTCCAAAATAGAAGAAAACCCATTATGTTAAATTTTACATTAATGAGGGTGAAATCTATGGGGTTAGGAATTTTAAAACCAAAATCCAAGAAAAATAATTCATAAGGAATAGTTTTTTGTATAGGGTCGCATGTTTTTCAAAATTATGCCCCCTTAACTATGCACCTCACCTTATAGGAAAGTGGTTTATATTAAGGGGAAATATGGTTTTTAAACCTTTTTCTAACCATCATATACCCATATGTTTGGGGTTTTGCAGTTTTCTAGGGGTAGGTGTACGGTTTGGGAAACCCTTGCGCCAATAATGAACATCTCCTTTAATTTCATAAAATCCCAAATCTTCACCTGAGAAACACCAAAATAAAAACACAACCAAAGATATATAAAAACAATGGTAAAATAGAACCTATACATGATAATGATACATCACCAAATAAGGTGATGATCTTACACTTACCATAAAAATAATCATCATTTAACCTATCAAATACTTAATATTGTCAACATTCCCATCACCATGTTCTCTAAAAGTGGGTATCAGTATATGGGTGTTATCCATTCTATTCCATGTCTACGTTTTCCTATATTTAAACCAATTATTTGTTATCTTAGGTGACATGTGTAATTTTCTATATCACATTTCAAGTAGATGTTTTATTGATCCTTTTTACGATGTGGGTTTTCCAAAAAGGTATTTGGAAATTTCAAACCCATAGTTTTCGAGAACATGTTCAAATTGTGATAATGATCTTTATTTAATAGGGTGTATAATTTAAACTTACTAGATTACAAAATGTTTTATATCATTGATGATATGTATCACTGAGCTTAAACAAATGACTAACTACTATTATTAAATGCGACCATTATAACTTTGCCATTTAATTAGAAGGATTAAATTTCAATAATGATGTTTTGAAATAAATAATGAAAACACTCATTTATTATTTACTAATTAATTATCATTAAATTAATACTATATTTTTTTAGTAAAGTCATTTAATTCATCAAAAATAAATTTTCTTCAATAAATGGATTTTATTAATTTTATGAGTGAATAATATAATTATTTTTTGGAAAATTTAGAAAATTAATTTCATAAAATTAACTTATTTTTTAAATAAGATTTTAATTTTTCCATTTGGGTAATTTTTATGGATTTTTTATATAATATTGGGTTTTCATTAAATAAAGAAAAATATCAATTTTTTAAAATGTCATTTATATATAATAAAGGAAATTTTATAAAAGTAACATTATGTATTGAATTTGATTTAAAATAACATAAGTATTATTTATTTATATATAATCTAGTTAAATTAATTGGAATCAAATTTGTATTCTATTTTAGGGTAGGTTTATTTTAAGTTAAAAAAGACAATTATTTAAAAAACTATTTTAATGTATATAATTTTAAAACATTTTAATCTAATAAAATGATCCCTAATGGGGATTATTTTAACGGAACATTATAGATTATATATCAGTAGATATTAATTAATTTTAATACTATGGGTTTTAGTATTAAAATAAATAATTGAAAATCATATTTTTTATTGAAAATACACTTCCTTAAAACCCTATTTTTCATCTCGCTTGCAGTTTTTGATTTAAATTTAATTATTAAAATTCATTAAATTTAATTTTGTATAATTTATACCATATATATAATATTAATATAAGAAATATTTAGTAACTCCATTTTCATTTTTATGAATAAAAATCTTACTATGGAAAAAAATATTTACCGCAATATAGGTAAAATAATGAAACATGATAATTTTAAAAAATAAAATCCTAAAATACCTAAAAATATTATAAGGGAGGATAATGTGTTTATTGTCCTTAAAAACCCATTAATAAATGAATTATCAATATAATTTATTTTAATTAATGAAACCCAATGTGGTTGGCTATAAATATAACTTTCCAGAATGGCCCGAAGGCCTTCATTTTTTTTTCAAAATGTCTTTTTTAAGGGTTGAAGGGGGACCCTTAAATGGACTGTACGATTCATGGTATTATAAGACCCAAAGGTCTTAAGGTAATTTATTACAAACTATGACTACTTGAATTATCCCCTCCCTATTGTATGCATTGTGATAATCTCCCCACATATGCGTGGATGTTCAACTAGTTGTCATGTGCTAAGGTGTATAGTCTAGGTACCAATGGAAAATATTTTACCCTACTATTCTTCCTAATATATTATATCTAATCTATTGATTTCTCTTTACCAGAAATATTCATTATTATATTGTTCCATTTAGAATATGATTGGTTTTCATTTAAAAATCAGGTGGCCCCAAAGTCCATGGTGGATCGAAGGCCATGACAACACAAGGACCAAGATGGTGGCCTGATGTTGAATAGTTCAGGATGCAACAGTACTACTACAGTACCCAGAATTATGCCTCTCCATGAATCGATCCTGGGTCTCATGGATGCCCTTGTAGAGTCCCCAAAAACCGGGCTGAGGCTCATGTGTAATAAATAACACTCCTCACCACCCCTCTCTCATTAGAATACATTAAGATATAAAATAATATAATAAAACCTATCCTCCCCACTCTCCATACATTCATGTGATTCTTCTCTCATCAATCGCCCAAGTCCATAATCCTTAAGTGTCCATCAAGGATGTGATATTCAAGAGGAAACTTTCTAAATAAACCTTTCTTAAGATATTTTCTTCATTGATATTCTCTTAAAAACCATCGTCCATAAATAAATAAATATTATAGTATCATGGATATACTGAAATATTATATTTATAATGAAATATCTTATATCTATTCCTTTTATTATATCCTCTTATTCAATAAAATTAATTCATTGTCCAAATTTTAGTAGTTTAATGTCTCCAAGGATAATGATTATTTTTTTCCATTACATCATTCAATTATTTTTATAATTGATATGTTAAATATATTTATTATATGTATATTATGATTTACTTCATGTTCTGGAACAATTATATAGACATAGTATTAAATAAAATGATATTAGTTCATGATTGTCAGAAAAACTACCAAAAATAAACTACCCATTTGTCATTAACATTTTTATCAAATAAATCAACCTTATATAAGAAATAAAAATGAAATATAGTGAAATTTATAATTCATTAAGTGAATCAATACAAATTAATTACAATTTTATATTTGTGATCCCATTTGGAATAACACAATTATAGTCAAGTGAATTGTCCATAAAATCATAAAAAGAACTCTTTCGGAGCAAAAAAACTGAACATTACAACAACATCAAATGGAAATAATTTTTTTAAAATTATAATCAATCAAAAAAATTGTAAAATAATATGAATTAATGAATTTAGTCATATAATTTTTTTTATCCAAGGCATTAAGATCATGTGCCGAACTTTCAATCACAAGTTAGATAACCCCTCTTCCCCTCCCTCTATTATTTTTCAATGACATCTTTATTTACATCATTGATTTAAAATTAAAATTGAATGGATATGCTCTTAAACATACATATTATTATCATTTTTAGGTTAAAATGAAGACATAATCCTTTAAATATCATTAAACTATATAATTAATCTATTAATAATAACATTATGTTGTCAAAATTTAGTAAGGAACTTCATCTCTATTTCATTTCAATGTGGAATATTTGTCATATTATGAACATATATTCTGTAATTAGGTTTATATAATGTTCAATTGAGATTCTATATTATGAATTCACTTATTATCATGATATTTAATGTTTTTTAATTATTATTAATTCATGGGAATATGACTCAACTAATTAAAATTTTTTAGGGACTCTTTAAATAAAAAACCTCGTTTTTAATGTTATATAGATTTATTTTCTAAATCATTCAACTTCATGTAAATTTTTTTAAAATAGTTTTAATGAGTATATTTATTTATAAATTAATATCTTAAATAACAAAATTTTCTAATTCCCCTCCAATGTTTCCAAAAAGGGATCTTGTTAAGGTTTTATGTAATGGAATTTTTAACCCACCTTCAATTATTTTTGTTGAATATATACATCATGATTATATCATTATGATCTTTTGTGTGAAATGAATTTTTTATTTCTTATGTTTTATATCAACTTGTTTTATGTGTATTTATATTGAATAAAAATCATTTATTCAGTTTATTAATTATCACTCTAATGAAATGATATTTGAATGGGACGTTCCTTTAAAAAATATTTTTAATATTATTTTTAGAAATTTCAAATATAATTTTCTATATATATGGAATGGAAGGAATTTAACAGCTTAATGTCACATTACAATTTATTATATTACCTTAAATGGTTATATGATTACGTTAAATAAATATTTTCCCACTATAAGCGTGTAGTTTTTCAAATTCAGGGATTTCAAAATGGAAAGATGATTTTCTTCAAAGTGTAATTTATGATGATAGCATTAATGATTTATTTTTATGTTATGGTTCTTATGAATTTTTTATAATGATAAGTAGATCTATTATAAATCCAAGACCATTGGTTTCATGATAAAATTATGATAGGTGGTAACATTATCAACTAATGACAGTTGGATCCATGGTAAACCAAGGACAGGTTGTTATGTTATAACATCAAATGCCTTGAGTACTCTAGAGTTTATAGTTGGACATATTGGTTTCTCTATTTATAAGAGTTATATAAAATATTATTTCATGGGTTTCCTATATATATATTATCATTTCTTATGAGTTATTATGAAGATATATTAATTTATAAAATGTAAGGGAATGCTATTTTTTAAAAGATGATTGTTTCTTTAGAGTAAAAATTTAAATTTTTAAGAAAATGTTTTTTTCAATTTTAACTGAATAACATTTTCATTTCTATATTTTAAACATTACTAATATTTTGTGTGAATACTGTGTTTTAAAATGTATTTCATAATATTTAATGTATAAATAATAAAAGGATCATATTAAATGGAAAATAATAATGATTGATCAAAGAAAAAACTATATTTTTTTAAAAAAAATTTTATTGGTAGAAAACATGGATATTATGTATATATTTCTACATGAAATGTATGGTTTACCATGTAAGTGTTTTTCTTATTTTCTAAAACAAAAAACCCTGAATATCATATAGACTCTTATATTGTTAATTCTAGTATACATTTACAATAATATGTAATGTTTATGGATGGGTCCTTACACATATACTATGAAAATTAATTTCATCTTTTAAAACTCTTTATTGATCTATTTTTAATATCTTTGGGAAAAGAAATAATGTTTGGGTGAGATAAAATGATCTGTAAGGGTAAATTACCGAAGAACATATTTTGAATCAATAAGAATAATCAGTATGGAATGGTAAAGAAAAAACATAAATTAAATTTTAATAAATTCACTATTGTGATATGATAAGGTGGAATCAATATGGTAAAGTAAATAACAAAAAACATATGTCACCTAATCAATAAACTGAGAATAAAATACAGCCATAGATAATATCATTCTGAAAATATCATGGATAATATAATCAATTAATTATAAATGAAATAAATGATTAATAATTAAGAATAATTTCTCAGGAAAATAAAAACCTCTACTATCATAATCTATCCCTCCAGACAGTTTAAAACTTCAGGTAGAAACCCCATTAATTTTGGCTAATAGACACCTATCCAGAGACCCGTCAATGAATCTAGGGGATATATAAAGGCCAGGACCAACCAGTAACTCTATGTACAAATTAGTCCTCATATATAGATAATAAAATTGATTCATTAATCATTAATCGTTATTATATACTAAAACTATTGATTAAAAGATACAAATTTATCAATATTTCCCTAATTAAACAAATAACACTCAAAGCATATACTATTTAAAAACAGTATTAATTTTAGGCATTAATAATACCCAACATAAATTAATATGGATATATAATATAAATTTAATGTCCAATGAATATATATCACAAGAAATTCATATTTTTAAGAGAATGTCAAAAATCACAAAACAAAGTGAGTTTGTAGAATACCATTTTCCACATAGTAATATTCAATTAAAATCCCCTTGGATGATATGATTAAAATTGAAACATAAAATACAATGAATTGTGAATGAATCATGATATTATAGTTTTATGGGGTTGTATATACACCACATAAAAATAAAATAGTGAATAATAAAAATTAACTACAAAATGATTTTAAATTTAGGTGAAATCCTTACCTCAAGCTTCATTTTGGTTGAAAATTAATTTAATACCTATATAATGGTTTGATGAATGTTATTAATTTATAAAGGAACCATAATAATTTTTATAATATTATATATGATACTATTATTTTATTTTATCATCTATTTTTTAAAAATATTAATTATTTTCAATGTTTCGGGTGTTAATCTCCTTGTTTTCTTATTTATTATTTGTTATGAAAGTTCCATTTCATGTGCAAGTTATAGAGTTCCATAATTTTAAAAATAATTATCATGAAATAATTATTATAATTATAAATAAATTATTCTTTTAATAATAATCATGAATGATATTTTTTTTAAATGAAGTGTGTTACAATCATGGAAACAGAAGGTCGTACGTATGAATGAGTAACATTTCCAATTTTCAATGGTTATTATAGAAAGAAGGTAAGTAATATATTATAATTAATGAATGATAATAATATAATTTATAACACCTAAAAAAATTAAATATTCTTGTATATATCATTAATTAACAGTGGAGATTAAAATATAGTCACATCATTTCACAAAGGTGATCATCCACACCTATGTGTACAACATTATAATCTTTCATTGAAGAAAAGTGTGAGAAATAAAAAGATATATATATTAATCTTTTATAATGATAATTATTTCATGAATATAATTACTAGTTCATTTATATCACATATATCCATTAAGTCATTCCTTATCACATTCCATATAACGCCTTAATGAAAGACAAATCACATCACTTCACGAGGTTGTATTCTATTGTACACATGAGAAACCTTATCATTTCTCTTATGAAATATAATGTAAAAATATATATATGATAAAATGAATCCAAAGGTTCAATTATTATATAAATATGATACATATAATTTGTATCCATCATTATACCCAACAATGAAAGGTGGTAATGGACAAACACATGACATCGGTCCATGATATTGTAGTACACCGTACACATGAATGATGATTTGATGACACATATTGTCAAATTTGAGATGTTTTGGGTCAAAATTTTTTTATTAAAAAATAATATTATATGTTATATTCTTATTATATTCCATCATAATATTTTAATAATAATTTATGATAGTGGAGAATAAATAAAATAAAAATTTTCATTGAATAACGTTACCACTTCTTCGGGTGTCCCACATAGTACTGTAGCCAAGGCCTTGACTAGTTGAATTAATGAGCAAAATATGATTATGTCATTAGAAAATGGATTTTGGGATGTTATTTTTTAAAGTATTTGAAAAACCATAGAGTTTTTAATTTTTTATAAGAGTGGAAACTGTGTGGCCTTTTATAAGTGAGGTGAGTGGAACACACACAATGTTTGGAAAAGATTCAATCATAACCATATTTTTTTCTTAAATTAAATCCATAAAAGGGTATTTTATAAAAAATACAATAAATGAGGTCCAAATATACCCATAAAATGATTTTTATGAAAGTTTTTATGTCATTTCGGACACATTTCTTCTGAGCTTATACTTCGGCAAATCAGTTTTTACCTACAACACAATAATTAATTTTTAATATTTCCGCAATTCATCTTGGTGAAAGGTTATTTTCACATTATTATATATTATAAAGTATTATTAATCTAAATAAGGAATCCATTTTTATAATTACAATAAAAAATGTTGAAAAATATAATTTAAATTAATCTCGCAGATGCAATGAGAAAGTGGGGATTTAATGAAAAAGTATATAATAATTTACAAAGTTTTTAGATCAAAATTAAATATGAAAATTATTAAAAGAACCTAAATTGTATTAATTTATATAAAATAAAACAAATTATTCTATAATTGAAATTATAAATCTAATTTAACATTATAAATTATTTAAATTAATAATAAATTTTAGATTAAAATTTATTATCTTTTTTTAATCATTAAAAATAAAATTTAAAAAAAATCCCAAAAATTCACAGTAATATAAATTTTCTTTTACAATTTAAAATTTTAATATAATTATATAAAATGAATTATATAAAATTGTTAAAATATATTTTTAATTTATCATCCAAAATCATGATGATTTGTAATTTTATAAAAATACTATTTTTTCTAGAAAATAAATTATTTTACTTTCTAATGATACTTATTAAATTCTATTTAAATAGATAACTAGAATATTCATACTTAGGTTAGCGACATAAATAATATTTAAATAAATAGTTAGTTTATAATTTATATGTTTAAATAATATTTTAATTGAGTGTTTTCATTTAAAATCATTGTTGTGTTCACCATAAGCTATCCACAAAATTAAATTTATTCTATAAATATATATTGTGATGTCTTGGGGTTTGAAATTTTTCACCCCTAAGAAAATAATCCTAAAAATATCATGTATATTACCTTTTAAATAGAAAAGGGTATCACATATTTATAATATCCAATATTTCCCAAATTCCTTCCTCTATTTTGTGATTTCTTTAATGTACCATTATTAGATGAGTCATCAAATTCCTCAATAATTTTTATTTATTTTCAAGAATATAGATTTATTCTTCATAGTGAGATAGAAATTATTCCAATTAGATTTCCTCATAGGTGATAACATGGGTAATTTATGTAATTTACTTCCTCAAAATTATATATTGAACACATCATGTACTTCTGAGAGATTTGATGGCATTTCTAAATGATACAAAAAATCTCCCATTATTTTTATTTTTTTAAATGATCTAATTTTCAAAGGGATTACATTAAATTTCAAACCAAACCTTATAACACCCTTCCATAGAGTAAATTTATATAAAAAAATATCATCATATTTGAATTCCAAATCATTCCATAAATTATGAAAAAATATTTTCCCTATATCGAGTTTCTTTAATGCGATCCTGAATAGCCGTTTTGTTTATATTTTTCTCTCTAACAAGTTCTCATCCTGTGATTATCATTTCACTTTGTTTATCCCAATATATTAGTGTATAAAATATCATTCCATATAATTCTTCATATGATGCCATTTTAATACATGAATATTTATTATTTTTATAGTCAAATTATGCCAAAGGTAAATACTAATCCCTCAAACATTGGAATTATATTGCAAATAACCCCCACATGTCTTCCATTATTTGAGTAGTCCATTATGGTTGTACATCAGTTTGACATTTTTAGGAACTTCAAAAATAAAGTTTAGTATTAGGAGCCTTTAGAATAAAACTCTATAATTTTAATGTAAAATGACGATCTTGATAAAAAAAATTAAAATATTATCTCCATGCAGTCTTATAAAATCTTTAATATAGAGCCTTATGAGAATATCAAGAGGTAAATATTATCTTATAGAAACAAAATGTTTAGATTTTTTCGTTCGATCAAAAATAACCTATATTGATACAATATTTCTAAGAGTCTATTGTATTAATGTGACAACATCCATAGCAATGTCATCCAATTAAAAAATAGGAATGGGAAGATGATTAATGACTCCTCAATAATGTTATCTCACAACCTTCACTTATTAAAAAACCAAACATCTGGAAACATAGTCATCAATTTTCCACTTTATGTTATCCCATAAAAATGTTCCATCAAATACTAATACATTTTTGTGCTACCATGATGTATAGTGAAATTTTATCTATGTGAATAAAACAAAAATTCCATTTTTTTCTTGTCTATAGATGGAATATATAATCTCTTTTCAAATTTTAGAACTCCATGTTCAAAAATTAAGTTTGAAAATTTAATATCACAACATTGATGCTGTTTAATATTTTCTCATCATCATATTGAGAGATTTTTATCTTTTCTAATAATGATATTTTTGAAATAATTTTAGATGATTTATTTTTCACCCTCATAATTAACTCCCATATCTATATTGACTATATCCATGAACATAATATCACTATAAATACACTTTTTTGTTAGAAATACACTATTTTTCTTAGTCAATGCATCTTTTACATTATTTTGATTCATTAAGAAGTAGTATATTGGGAAATCATAATCATTGATTGGCTCGAGCCATATATTTTCAATCATAGAGAGAAAATTTAGAGAAAATATGTATTTCGAGATTTTATGATCTTTATGTATCTGATATATTTCAACTTAGATATAATGTCTGTATATCTTCAATGAAAAGATTATTACCACCAACCCAAGATCACATGATGGGTAGTTTTATTTGTGAGTCTTAAAATTACATGATTTATATGAAATAAATTTATTATTTTTTATTAGGATAAAACAAATTCAATTTTATATGCATCACCATATATCACAAATCCATCATTTGTAGATGGTAGAGTCAAATTCATAGAATTTTCCAATATTCCCTTTGGTTCATCAAAATATTATTAATATTTGTTTCCCCAAAATATCATATCCCCTTTATATGTATTATTAGTTATTGGTTTAGCTAATTTGGAAATATTATTAATTTATCTCCAATAATAACATACCAAACCATAGAAACCATATACCATAGTAATATTTGATAGTGTATGAATTCTCTAATATCTTTTTTCTTCCAAGGATCAATTGAGATTCCATACATGGAGATAGTATGAACGAAAAAATGATACTTCATGAAGACATAAATCACAGTTTCTAGACTTCCAATATTAAACATTAAATATATAATTCTTTATAATTATCTATATGTTATTTTTAGGGTCCTTGTAGCATTTAGAATACAACAAAATATGATCAATGGAAACTACAAAAAATCACCAAAATATTCCTTGAATACTCTATTTATTAGATCCTCAAAAACAGAATGTGAATTAGTGAACCCAAATGGATTTATTATAACAATGTCATTTCAATACAGCATTCAAAATTCTATATTCAGAATTTCATTCTTCATTACATGCAATTGATTACACCCATAAACTGGGTCAATAATTGAAAACAAATTGGGATCCACGAATTTTTTTGAATAAGTTATCAATGAAAGGAATATGATACTCCTTCATTACTGTAATAGATTTTATTTCCCTATAATCAATATAAAACTCATTAATCCTTATTTATTATTAATTAAGAGCACATGGGCTCCTCGTGGAGAAACATGTGTGTAAATAAATCACTTTTCATCCAAATCGTTTATTTGGTTATTTAACTCCACTAATTAAATAGTGTTTATTGTATTTGGAGCCTTTTATATTTGTATTCAACAATATATTAAATAAATTTAAAACTCAACATCTGTATTTTGGGGATGTCAAAGTAATTTCTCAGGAAAAAATCAATGTATCCATGTATAATAGGAACATCCTAAATTTTAACAATACCTTTTATATTACAAGATTTTGTATTCAATTCTTCCCAAATAATTTCAATCAGTAGAGCTACTAGGGGTAGAGCTTTATTCGACTCATATGATGATGCATTTTTTCTATATATAATTAGATCCATATCTTCTTGAAAATTTATAACATCTTTATTCTTAAATTAATGTTTTTCAACATATTTTGAAATTCCTTCTATACCAAGTATTTTATAAAATTAAATTTTATATTTGATCATAAGGGCGGTGAAAAAACATTTTTGTGTCATAATGGGTACTTCCTGACACATAATTATTGTAGTGAGATATATCCTATGAATTTTAATTGAAAAATCCATTCTTATGTTTAATATGAAAAATCTAATTTCATGGAAGGGTGGGTATATTTAAAAGTGTTACAGGGTCTAGAGTAAAATAATATTGTAGAAAATTTTGAAAATGAATTTTATGTACCTTCAACCACATCCATGGGTACTTCTATGTCAACTTTCGTGATCACCATAGCTTGGACATCTCCCATTTTCTTCTGATGTGTTTGATTTCGTTGATTCTTGGGGGTCTATTTCGTGTAGTGCCCCAACTCTCTGCAATTTTAATATTGAAAAATGATGTTTTCTTTATTCATTTTCATTATTTTTCATAGTGACTCTTATCTTACTATATATAACGTATTTTCAACACCATCACAAATTTCATAGTGTGATTCATTCCATAGTTTTTACATGGTGTAAATCATTGTGTTTTATTATTATTATTTGAAGCATTACATTTTTCGGGTTGTTTAGATTACATATTCATCTCTTAGTTTCTCTTCAATATGTGTGATCATGAAAATTCATTATCTATTGTAATGGAACAAAACAATATTTAATCATATGAAGAAAAATATTGAGATACTATATCTCTTTAGTGAGTTGGATTCATCCCTTTAAAGAAATGGGAAATATTGATCACTGTGTTTCATATGTAATTTGTAGAATATCTTGATAACCTTTCTATGGTATCATGAAACTGAGAATCAATTTATTATTTAGTTTTCATTATTATACGTAACATTCTCATCATTTAATAATGTTGATCCTAAGGGAACTATTTATCAAATAATTTATCCAAAAATTATTTCCACTCATTGAGTTATATTTCCTCCTCCTCCCTATATTTCTATATCAATGACCACCATTGAAAATCATTGATTTCGATACTAGACCACACATGTGTAACCCTTCCTCTTTATCACATCCCATGGTAATAAATATATTCTCTAAAGACTTAATATATTTCTCATATATCATTGGATAAGTAGTACCAAAAAATAATAGGGGATTTTTTCCAACAATGATATCCAACATAGGATAATCCTCTTTAAGAACATTTTTATCTATCCTAGAAAATTTATTTTCCATAACCAGATTGATCTATCCTAAAATAGCCCTAATTTTATCATTTCCATTAACATTTTATTGGCTACATCAATTATGAAATATCTAAATCCTCCATTATTATTGATACCCATTTTTTCAAGGTGTTATTTATAAATAATGGAATATACTAGATTATCACATAAAAATATGAAATTTAAATTATAATGTATAATTCTAAATATGGTGGAAAACATCACATAAATAAATTTATTTAATTTTTAATATCAGAATCATAAACATTAATTTTTTGGGGATATAATTATATTCAAATCCTTCATCTTTTTTTGTAAATAATAAGTTATTATCCGAAGTATATCCCCCATGAGTGTTAATCTAGGTTCATATTAAAGCCCATTTTCATGCACTAGGTGATGATTGGGTCTATCCCATTCAACTAATTTTAGAGTATTTACCCCTAGGTACCTTTATTCTAGAACCATTTCTACATTTAGTATAAAGACATGGATGTATTTCTAATAAAAAAACATAATATCTTCTATAAAAATTTAATATATTCATCTATACATATCCTCAAAGTATATCACAAGTTGATTTTCCCCAACCTGTATTTTTTTAATATAGTTCTATTGGTTTCAAATAAACCTTCCATTGATTCCTACCATATCGATCCAGACTCTAGTATCTAAGAGGTTATGTATGGTTTATTACATAGGCATAGATACAATGGATTAAATACTGATAGAGCGACTATTTTATCAGTTTTAGAGAATTTTATATATACATGATTCCTATTATACCATAGAAATAGAAAATAAAACAATATACATAACATAATAAAATTAACTACAACATTGAGAACTCATTCAAATACAACTTTTTCATATTCTAGAGAAAACAAACAAAATAAAGGTGAAATGTTTAGTATGGGTTATGTTAAAATGGAATTTATTATTCATAAGTAATAATAATAAACATGGGATGATAAATAACTTAACACACATTCCATTTAAATAACATGGATATCATTATAGTATAAATAAGAATAAATATTTAAAGGCAAATAAATAAAAATATATTCCAATTATTCAGTAAGTTGATAATAAAATACCTCCATATATAATATCATGGAAAAAATTTCATAGATAATAAGAAAACTGAATTATCAATGATTGAAATTCTAAATTATTTTATTTATGTCTCAGGAATATGAAAAAATATACTACAAATATCTAACCATAGTAAAGTATAAAAATTCATGTAGAGACCTGTTTAGATTTCAGATAGCTGATGTCCCTCATGAGACCTATTGGTACATCAAGGGAAAAATAAATTTATGGCTCTAAAAGTCACTTAATGTATAAAACATTCCTCATTTATAATATAATTAATTTCATTCATAAACCATTGTTCCTTCTCATCAAATATTTATATAAAGTAAAAGATATAATTTATAAATATTTCCCTAGTGTATCTAATAAAAATAGAAGTATACATCATGTGTAAAATTAGTATAATGTCTTGTAATTATTGATATACATCATAAAATAATATAGATATTTAATATAATTATAATTACCAATGAAAAATGGCCACATGAAATTGATTGTTTCAAGAGAATGTTAACTATAATAAAATAATGTGATAGATTATATAATAAATTTTACCACATGGTAATTTGTAAGTAAATTACCCTTGGATGAAATGATTCAGAGTGAAACATAAAATAACATGACGTATGAATTAATCATGATATTACATGTAAATGGGGGAGTACATACACCATATAAATGTTAATTAGTGCTTAAGAAGAATCAAGTCTCAATAAAATGTAAATTGAGATGAAATCCCTTACCACACACTTCCTTTTGGTGGATTTTTCATTAACCTCATGTATAATTGTTTTTATAATGTTATTAATTTATAACATACCCATAAAAATATTTGTTATATCATATTTGATACTTTTATAACATTTTTCTCCCATTTATTAATAATAAATCATTATTTTCATTATTTCAAGTGTTGATAACCTTGTTTTCATTTTCATAATTTGATAGGAAAGTTATTTTTCATGGGAATATTATATTTTAGATTTATATCTAGAATAATTACCATGAAGTAAACATCATATTCATAAATCTATTATAATTTTACTACTAATCACGAATGAAAAATTTTGGAAATGAAGTATGTTATGATTATAGAGATAGTCTGTTGTACATATGATTGAGTAACATTTCCATTTTCAATGTTAATGATAGAGAAAAGGTAATAAATATATAATATTTATAGAGTTATTTAATATCATTTATATTAATTTTTAAATATACTTATATATATCATTCATGTGGTGTGGTGATGAAATGAGAGTCACATCATTTCGTGAAGCTGGAAGTCCACACATACACGAATGACATTATCATCCTTAATAGGGATTAATGGTAAGAAATTAAATGACATATATTATCTTTTAATGAAGATAAATTTAGACGTAATGTAATTATTATTTCATTTATATCATATATAATCATTTAACTTATCCATATCAATATCCAAGAGATGTGTTAATGAATGACGAATCACATCCCTTCACAGGATGGTAGTATGTCGTACACACAAGCAACATTGTTATATCTCCAATGAGAAGGAATGTAAAATGTTAAATTTGATATAGTGGGTCGATAAAAACTATTACATTATAAATATCATAAATATTTTTTATATCCATCATCACACCTAGCTGTGGGAGGTGGTAATGGGAAAATTAATGACATCGGTTCGTGAGACAATAGTCTTCCATACACACAAATGATGATTTCATAACCCATATGACTGGTGTAGAGAGTTAATTATGTAATTAAATTATTATAATTAGATACTATTATATGTAAAATTATTATTATATTATATTATCATGTTTTATTTAGAGATAATTTTTGTGGAGAAAGAAATAAAAAAATTCTTGTTCAAAAAATGATACATATTCCTCATGTATCCTCAATAGGAATGCACAAATTTCCTTCTTAGGTTGGAATTATTCCATGTATATGGCTTTTATGATTAGATTATATATTTTTGGAATTATTTGGGTATGTATTGGCTCAATCTAGGATTTATGAATGTTTGAAAATGATATGAGAGGTGGTGGCCTTTTATAAGTATAGTGAGTGGCACAGTTGTAATTATTTTTAAAATATTCAATCACACCCACATTTTTATCAATAAAAAACATAACAAATGGTGAATTATTGAACCTATGATAGATAAGGTGGAAATATTTCCATCTGATGTGTTTTTAAAATTTGGTAGGTCTGTTTTAACTACCATCTTCTTAGTTTAATCCCCATATAAATCACTTTTTCTTTAATCCATATAACTAATTTACTTTTTTTCTCTATTTATTTTGGTCAAATATTAATTTTAAACAATAGAAATTTGAAATTATTATGATTCCAAATAGTCTATACATTTTTTAAAAATACCATTGATATAATTGAAAATTTTTAATTTAAAATTAATCATGCGGACATGATAAGAAAATAGGTTTTTATTGAGAAAATGATCAAACATTTTTAATGTTTTTATGATAAAATCAATACTAAAGATAATTATATTAAATATTTGTTATATTTGATATAAAACAGAAATAATTTTACTTTAAAAACTATTAATAATATAATTTTACATTATAAATTAGCTAAAAGAAAAGGTAGTTTTGAAAAACAATTCAATAATTTTCACTATTCATTAAACAAATTCTAAAAAATACAGAAAAAAACCTAAATTAATTTTGATATTCATATATAAAAGATTATGTTAATTTATAAAATTATATTACAAATGATGTAAAAATTAATTTTACATTATGTGGGAAAATCTCAAAAAATCCATCTTTTAGAAAAATATAGTTTTTCAGGAAAAAATTTATTCTACAATCAAATTTTTATAATTTTATTTTGAATCAATATGTAACAATAATAATCCTAATGTTTTAGTGATTTTCATACCCACTATCTTAATATATTGTTTATAGATTTCATCTTTAAATTATATTTTAATATATTATTTTTATTTTAAAACGGTGTTTGGTGCATCACATGAAATTAATGGAATTAGAATTATTCTAAATCATTTATATTTTAATGTCTAAGGGTGTTAAAATTATAGGATGAACCTAATATGTAATGGGATTTTAAGAATGTTCCATGTTTTTACATAGTATAGAATGGTTTTTCATTATGGTTAAAAATTATTGATACTCACACAATTATTTTGGGTCTTAGTCCGTGGTTGGAACTAAGATGAATCATATTAACAATGAATTTAAGGAATAATAGATTTAAAATCATCATGATAAATAAAATTTAATGAGGGATAAAATGAAATTTTTTATTAATATACCTAAAAACATATATCATTGTTTTATTAACAAATTAAACCTAGTTAAACATTATATTTCACCAAATAAGAAGAAACTAGTGTTTTAGAAAGGATTAGGTGATAATTTTTTTTAAAATTAGTGGCATGAATTAGTCACCGAATTCATGACCTAAAAATCTATTAAACGAAGTAGTACTAGTACATGAATAATGTGTAAATAGATTACACCAGTAGGTTTTAAAGGGAAATAAAATTCATGTTACCAAGAAAAAAATCAAGCATCTCATATAGCAAAAAGTTGATTGAAAAACCATGACAGCAACAAGAACCAGATAATAATAAAGTAATGAATGGAAGATAGAGTCCAACAACAAAAGAAATCTGTAAAAATATTCTATATCATGAAATAACCTCGAATACAGCAGTTGAGAAGGTTCAAAGGCTCTACTTTTGATTAAACTTATGTTTAAATAAACACTTATTTATTTAAGAAACATGTTTTCAGATTCATACGAATTGGTGTATGTCCAACCATAGAACTCATAATAAATGTACAAATGAAACTAGAAATCCCATACCACATCATGAATAGAAAAATAAACAACTTCAAATACATTGATCAAAATCCAACATTATCTCAGAAAAAAAAATCAGATCAGGAAAAAATGCATCATTTAAAAAAAAGGCAAAAAATTAAGCACATACTCCATCTCTCTCAAAAAAACAGTCCAAACAATGAGACAATATACCCAGTTATAATAGATTAAACCAATAGGTATGAAAGAGTAAAACAAAGAACAAGAAACTTCAGCTAACAAAAAGATATCCAGTGAATAAAATATTTTAATGGTATTAATCATTCCCCAGGAATATTTCTAATGTGGAAATCAAGATTCAATTTTTATTCATAAACCATGCTCATGAACATTCACATCCAAATTTCACAGTACACATCTGCAGAAAAATTACAATTGATGTATTTTTGGAATGTATTTTCATCTCGTTCATCCATTTATTCAGAAATTTCATCACTCAGGTCATCAATATCCACTATTTTGTAGGCAAATATATACATTGGGTTATTGTTTTTAACATATTCCTCCTCTTATAAAGTAGGTATTGCAATAGGTTCATGAACTATCAGTTGTTTTAGAGGCTCCATTTTTTTCTTCCCAGTGGGGTCATGTGATCTTGTATCTATAGTTCTCTCATTATTAGAGTATCCCCTAAGTTTCTTAATTTTTTTGGGATTTGGTGTAATGTATCCATAAAAACACACCATATTATTTTTCCCCTTAATATAATGGTATGTGATGTATGATTCCTCAAGATGATAAGTTTGATCATCATTCTCATGAAAAGAAATACTAGAATTAGAGAGATCACCCTGTCTTTTATCTCGTTTGTAATGTGATTCAAATTGCTTCTCCTATTGGTCCACCAGATCATTATTTTCAGTGATGATACTTGTGGTCGTAGGCTGGGAAGCATTAAGGCAGGAAATTCCATTATTTTTAGAAGGATGATCATTGTTAAAAAAACTTCATTGTTCACATCGATCCTCTTCCGTTCATTATCTATCACATTGTGATCTAAATTAACTACATTTCTAACACTAATCCCATCAATTACATTCTTATGATTTATATTTTCAATATAAGTGGTTGTTTAAACGCAGGACATGTTGATTTATATAAATAATATTTTGAAGCATATCAAATCTTTAAGAAAATAGGAAAATAACCCAGAAGGCTTTTATAATATAATTCATGAAAGAATCCATAATCACCATTATGGATCCAAAATTGAGGGGGTGGATCCTGAGTGAAATTAATTTCAATGAAAATGCTAGAAACATTTGGTCTAGAGATATTTGTCAACACTAAATCCAGATTTAACGGGTTACCAATGAGCATGAAGATCATAAATAGAGTAGTTTGTTTGAACATGTGTAGAAGCAGATCAGAAACATTAGTTCGAATTAAAAAAATGGAGGACATGGAATAGGGATCAAAATCAGGGGTCCATTTGAGTACTTTCATGGAACAACCCCCAATAAACCATGATCATTTCTCCCATAGATGATAATATTCATCCTTAAATGAAAGGTTAAATACCACTTTTGAGGAGTTTAGTATGCCG
Organism: Viscum album; assembly: GCA_963277665.1. Classification (NCBI taxonomy): domain Eukaryota; kingdom Viridiplantae; phylum Streptophyta; class Magnoliopsida; order Santalales; family Viscaceae; genus Viscum; species Viscum album. The sequence goes on along the minus strand of OY728146.1, from coordinate 785,508,320 downwards.
ATATAAAACCCCAAAAATCCGATTGATTCGAGAATGCTTCTTAAAAAATTCAATAAAAATCTACAATTGAAAAACGTCCCAACAAGAACATACTGAATGTATAATGCAATAACAGTTTCCTTTTTTGTGGAGAAAAAAAACCGAGTGGCCATGGTGATGAAAATTATTAGGGTTATTGAAAGGATCTAGAGCCGTGACATTATTTGAGCAAGGCACAATGTTCTTAGTCAATCTTCTGGAAATGAAATCCATAAAGGATCGCTAGTTTGAAGTAGGGTTCCTCTCATCCAAAATAAAGATTCCCACTTCGCTCCGTGTTGAACAATTCATCTTATTCTTTCGCTGATAATGATTTTATAGAGAAGAAGATATATCATTTTACATATCATGAATCTGACAATAATAACAATAGTAAATCTATCAATGTAATGAGAAGAATTATTATATATGAAAAATAATGGAATAGGGTAACTAATTAATAATTTCAAATGATGAGTTGATGGAAGGAAATAATGTCTATCATATGATAACACTTATAGTTAAATATCATAAATTTAGGCTATATGGGAACCATAAAATATAATACCCCAATCAATGTACTAAGTCCATGACCATAGGCATATGGAAGGTATTATGATTTGTAAATTTCATAAGTTGATCATGATAATTTGGGATTAATTATCCCCCACTATAGTGATGGAGATGTAACATTGATGTTTGTATGAATGATCCCCATCTAAAAATTATTATTCATCATTTAGTGGAATTTATTGTGATTTATATCATTTATTTTCAATATTTATTTAGATATCATATCAATTTACATGGAATATATTATAAATATTTCATTTGTAGACCTCATGTGATTTTATATCTATTTGAAGATAAATATAAACAACTATTGGAAATTGCATCTTTGGAAATTACATTAATCATATTGTGGTAGTCAAAATATATGATATTATTATATATTCAATTTTATTGTAAGAAAATTATGATCATTTGAGGAACATGGTTAAAGATCTAACAAGGATAAGATAATTGAAAAATTTAAAATTATTGGATATTTTCTATATAAATTATCATTATTAGATCAGGCTGTCACAAGTGGTAGATTATTGGTGGACCCACCATGTACTAAGACTATAAAAAACGTCATAGAAAAACCATTCAAGAGGATATAAATACATTTAATATATTTTTGGTATATTATAAAGATATAAAATCAAATCTAATATCCAAATTATAGTAGAAGGGGAACATATTTGTTTCGTCAAAGTAATTATAGGAAAATTTAATTGAGTAGAAGTAATGGTGGGTAATCACATATTTTCCTACACTAGTCTATAATTTAAAAAGGTCTTTGATATATAGTGATTCATAAAAAATAAATGGGACGTGACCACATGTGTAAATACATGGTGATAGAATATGACACTAGGTAATTGATGATTCATGGGGAAATTTTAATGATTTAATATTTGGAACCATAGATTATGGTATTGAAATTATCAAGTCATTTTTTATAGTGAATGGTGTGATATATATATATATATATATATATATCTTAAAAAAGAGAAATATTTTTTTCATATATAAAGAGTTGAATATTCTCCAAAATTATATCGATAGATTTGATTTAATAATATGAATCCTCAATACATTTCAAACTCAGGAAGGAAAACTAGGTGGCTAGTTCACTAAGCTAGAATGACCATGCTATTTATCAATGACGTGAATTAAAAGAAATCAAATACCTATTGACTTGAATCATAAGGGAATAGAAATCATATTTAATATATAATGATCCTATATGTTTTAGATGATTATTAAATCATCCAATCGTGTGATATTTAATGAAATTAACATGGGAGAAGTGGAGAAATAAAATATGGAAAGGATTGTTAGAGAGTTAACTGATAACTATTATTAAATAGTAATATTAAATAACTAGATAAGTTACCTTCAACAAAAATAATAATAATTAGTTATTGTATGAATCTCATAAGTAATCATTAACTATACACAATGGAAGCATGTAAATGCATTGGGATATCAAAGAGTATTCATGTGGGTATGACATTAAATGTGATATTGTAGAGTGTGTATCCTAAGGGTTGGTATTTAATAAAGATAATGATATTAATTATATGTCTAAGGGTATTTTATAACTATTACCAAAATAATAATTAACATGAAAGAACGTTGCCATTTATTTTATTTTATGACACCCCATTCCATATAAATTATATAATGCGATTGGATTGTCATCTATCACCATATTAAGTAAGAAAAAATCATTGATATTAGAGAATATTTATCTTTTTATTATATTTATAAATCTAAAAATATAGATTTGGTAATATTTAACCAAGTTACACATTCTATAATATGTGATCGGGATCCATTTTTTAACTCTTTGTCAATAGAATTCCATTGTATGATGTGAATACATAGTTAAATACTAACAGAACATAATGTCCTTAGATAGATGTTCAGTTTTAGAGGATAATTTTAAGCCAAGAAGATATTTTGAGATCCTTAGCATTATATTTGAAATGTTAATTGGACAAACATTTTCTTCTAACTATTTTTTCTATAATATTATATTCCACTCTATTATTCATATAGTCCCTTGGAAACCCATATTTCGAAAGAAATGAAGGACTCCAACATGAAGGGATAATATTGGAGAGCATAAGATATTATGGACTAAGAGTGATAAGTAAATTTAAGATAAGGCTATATTTTTTTATCAACATATAAGTTAGGCCCAATATAGTATTACATTTTATACTGATAATCATTAGTGAGATATAGATTTTGAAAATGGAGATGAGTTATTCAGTCGAATATTTCTCTAGGAGAATGTTTTTATATTTGGAAAGTATAGAGATCTAAACAATAAATATATCCTTCCCATAGATATTTTTTATAATATCTTGAAAATATCATATTTCGTGTATCATCTAGTGATCCCATACTATGTTTATGATGTTTCTTTTTTCTTTTCATGAATGTATATATCATGTGATTAATAGGAAATAAATGGTGAAGTTTTACCATGGAAGTATTATCATTGTTATAATGAGAATCTTTTTGTGATTATGGAATTACAAGGTAATATTCTATAGAAAAATACAACACATATAATCAATATTTTATGGAGAATCCATATGTTTGAGTGTATATTGTGTTGGAACTCAAGTATGCGATGATGAAAAAGTATCATCACTTTTTTTAGTTTGCAAAAATAATTTCGACAGAGAAATTATTTTAAGGATTGTAGACTAAAACACCGTATGCTTTTTTAAATTATTTTTATAATTAATTTTATGAGTTAATAGATTTTTTTAGATGAAACATAGAGGATAAATGGAAAACTATTCACTAAAAAATTATTAGTAATAATAGTAACTATTGTTACAAAATATTGTATTTTTATGTATAAATAGGACTATCTAAATTATGATTAATATAAAAAATGTTAACCTTAATGAAAATTTATTTATTAAATCATATTAAATCAATACAATTATTTTAATAACTCTATTAAAATTTTAGATAATTCATATTCTATTCAGTATTATATTCTCTACATAATATATATTTTTGTGTAAAAAATATATATTGATCATGACCAAGAATTAATAAAATATTTGGGTATTTGTATATAACCAAAGGAATAATAATTATTACAATAACAATTTTTTTCAAAAATGAAAATTCCTTAAAAGGTAAACATATATATTGTTTTTAAAAAAAGCTCTTCAAAATGGATTTTATCCTAATAAAGATAATTAATCTCTAAACATTAATGAATTAAATGAATAGTGTAGATAATAAGTTCAATAAAATATTTAAATAATATTCCATTGGATGTTAATAGGAATTGTAGAAACAATAATTATAGTTACCTAGATTCAGGGTCTAATTTATTACATTGCATAAGATAAAATGGATCTCATCACCAAGGATCTATCTATTTAGTAGTCACGATAAATGATATGTATACAGACTTCAAAAATATCATTGTAAATATAAAAACATAGAATAATAAACATTCTTAAATCCTTGATATTATTCCCAATATCTTTGTTTTTAAATTGAGGAATGGAGAATAAATAAAAGGTGAGTACTAATTCTATGTATAGAAATAGTGAATAATTAGAATAGAATGATAAATATCTAAAAAAACATTTAATAAAAAAATTAATATGAAATACATTTATGCATAATATGAATGTTATAATTTCATCCATAATAGTAGCTAAATCCTAAATGAATGAAATCCATAATTTTGGACGCCATGATTCCTACATTTTTATAATTATTGTCAGTTCCTTGTAAAATAATTGTTAATTGATTTCTATATATTCATTGAAAACCAATTGAACAAAGTTAGATAACATTTTTTTACTCTTGGGACATACCAATTCATCTAAGGGATAACAATAACTAGGAATCAACCATCACTTCATGAGTAATACATCCATAATATATTGAATTCTAAATTTTATTCATCAATAATATAACTTCTCCACAATTATATATTTTGAGTAATTAATATTGTATATAATGTTTTCTTCATTCAATTAAATAATATTCAAGGTGAAATACCACATGTTGAAAGTGTATACAATTTATGGAAAAATCATATAAATTAATGAGAGAATATTAATATGGATGATAAATTTAACATCCAATGATAGATATTATAAAAAATATTAATGTTTTAAGAGTAATTAAATAACCATGAAATTAACAATAGTTAAAATATGATCATTTATATATTAGAAATACTAGTTTTTCAACAAAAAATATATAATTTTGAGAATAAATAATGACAATAAAGTTGAAAAAAGTAATTTTTAAATTAATATTTTTCTTTCTAAAACCACTAAAATCATATAGATATAGTATACTAATACAAAATAGTTGTTTTGTTTTTAAAATTCATTAATTCCTAATATGTTTTAAAAAACCATTCTTATTGAATTTTTGTAAATAAAGTAAAAAATTAATACTTTTAGAGGACATTTGAAAGATTAATTTCACTATATTTAAAAAGAAAATGATATTATAAAATTACCGCAAAAAATAATTTCAATAAAAAAAACATTTATACAATAAAATTAAAATATATGGATATATAATAAAAATATATTCAATCATTAAAAAATAAGAACAACTTTTATTTTCAACACTAATTTATTTATTCAAGTTCCAATGTGTGGATAAAATTCCTAAAAATCGAAACAATATTAATAATCCATGTATATGAATGTATATAGAGTTTTTGACTGATATATTATAATAATTATTTAATGAAATATATAAACTATCCAAATAAATTAGATTATAAACTAAATTAAAACATCTTTGGTAACTATTAAATTATAACCCACTAAAAGTGTAATAATAAATTAACAATTTAATGAATGTGAATAAATATATAGTCTTATTAGAAACATAAATGTTTTCACATATTTTTCAAAAAAAAAACATATTTATAATGACTAATACGGATCAATAGAGTATAAATTAAGATGAAATACCTTACAAGGATAATATCATTGAAATGAAAATTAATAAAAAAAGAAAAACAATAAAACAATATTACATCAACCCAATAATATGGAAAATATAACATAATTTATTAGGAGGTAATTTCACATATTATCTTGATATAATAGAGTCAATGATGTAAATTTATAATACAATGAATGGAAATTGAGTTAATAAAACAACTTACCTCATGTTCAACATTTCTCATAAGAAAATGTAACATATAATATAAAAAATTTAAATATATTATAATTAAACAATGGAACTATACGCATATCTAAAATATGACATATCATTAACTTATATCAAATTATTATCCTTATTTAAAACACTTTTTTTAATATCATTGTTTTCTTTGGCTGACTTCATTTTTTATTTATGATTTTTTTCAGTAGTTATATTCATTTCATCGTGAAAGCGTTTCTATCAATTAAAAAAATTATTAATGAGATAAAAAATAAAATATTGAATTTATACATATTTATAATTTTCTTGAGAAGTGTTCATGAAAAATGAATCAGATTACTTCTTGTAGTTAGTGGTCTATAAAAAGGCATGGGAAATGATGCCATTTTCATAATGGTTTGACGGGTGTGGATGTTGATGATGTATTATATTTATAAAATTATAATTATGACATAATGATGATATATATTAATTACTTAAATTATAATTAGAATCCATGTTTAGTATTGATTGAAATAAAATTTCATTCGCTCGCAAGGCAGCAGTCATCTATACACATAAGCGAGGATGTAGTTACATATTTAATAGGGAAGGAGATGGATAAATATAATTTCCTAAAAATAATATAATCTAAATATAAGGTATAAATTGAGTTTTTTTACTGGATTTGAGTGATCATAATTGAAGGTGTTAATAGAATATGAAAAATGTAATTTTTCAGTTTTAATGATAACATATTCTTTGAAAGTACTCATTTAGATCTACACATAATGACCATAGGGTTGGTATTGTGAAAAGTTAACAAATTATAGTACTTATATATGTATTCATAGGATAGTTTTTGGTTTTTTTGGTTTGGTGATTTTAGGTAGCTATTGATGGTGCATAAAATAGTAAAGATTTGGTGCCTTATAATATAGAAAGAAAGGACACACATGGAATTATCATTAATATCAAGATATAATAGATTATTTTTTAGGATTATGTAGAAAAATGTAGATTTAATATAAAATATTATAATATATATGTTTTAAATCCATGATCACAAGGTTTATGTGTTATTTTAAACCTTATATCGTGGTTTCACCTCTTTATTTACTAATTTTACACTAAATCGTATAAAAAACACATTCTATAATAAAGGGTTATAATTATTTTTATAATTTATAAATATGTCCATAAATAACAACAGTATGAAATTTTAATATATTAATGATCCTAATTGACCTCTTACAATTTTTTTAATTTTCAAATAATTTAATAAACATTAATTAAGTAAAATACCTTTGATATTATCTGAAGAAATATTCATATAATTTGACATTATAGACATTAAGAAAAACATGGAATTAAAATTTAATCCATTTTACCAACAATAATACATGATTATTACCCATGAAATTATTTTGGGACCACAATGATTCTAAAATAAAATAAAAATGTATTTAAAATTACTTTGATTTTTTCACTACATGCGCAACCACTATGTCAACGTTGATATGAATTTAAGGAAATTATATAATAAATATATATTAGGAATCATTTAACGACTTAAAAATGATTTCATTATATTCAATATAATCTTTTTTTCCTCTTATATTTTATATTTATCCCTATGTGAACATATAAGATAAATTTAATGGAAGGAGAGTGAAATTTTTTATTTTTTAATTAATATAATATAAAAGTTATTATCACATGATATTGGATCCAAAAATCCTATATATTTAATGTTATGATGGATATTACCTTTTTTCACTGATACAATGAAATAATTTTAAGTGTTGAATATACTTTTAATTCCACCTCATAATATTTTTAACATTAATTACATGATTTAATATTTATTTTGGTGATTAAATTTACCGTGATTACTATTAATACTGCATAAAAATAGGAGAAACAATTTTATAAAAATTTTATGTCCTAATTAAAAATAAGGAATCCATTTTTAATTACTCAATTTATATAATTTTATGTATTTAATTATAAAATACATTTTTAAAAGGCAATGTAATTTTTTTGTTAAAAAATACATTTTAAGAGTAGAAATTAACTTATTTTAATATCTTGTAAAATGATCATCCTAGTGAAATTATTTTGGTTGTTATAGATCTAATATATATTAAATAAAATTAATATAGATTTAGGAATATTATAGGACGATTGAATTATATTTTTAATAAATGAAATTATATTCTGACCAAAATCATTATTTTTCACTATTCAATGATAGTTAAATGTTTTTCTAAAATATAAAAAATAAAATTTAATCTAATATTGACATGAAGATTTAAAAATATATATAACTATTTTAGAATAATATTTCAATATTTTGACATGGTTCATTAACCCATGGTGGGAATTGTAAAGAAATATATCATTGAAATTAATGTTATTTAAGGAAAGATATATCATAAAATCTTAAGGTTCTTTATTCTTCCCACATTATAATACGATCACAAAGGAAAATCCAAAACATTGAGATAAAATATTGACGATAATCCTCTCTAATCACATTCTTGGATTCCCACAGAGCTTCCAAAAAAAAATTCACTAAAGCCCATACTAAACAAAAGTGTTCGATCCCATAAATGAATTAATAAATATCTTTATTCATTTTAAAATCCTATTTAATAAAACATTAAAGTGTTATATATTCCATTTCAAATTATTATAAATAATAGACATATCAACAGATTAAACTTTAGGTTTATTACATATCTCTACGAAATATTTATAGTTTCCATTGGTTTAATTTTACAACCCATGTACAAATAAAATAAGTTGTTTTAAATATGGAATTAAATATTTAAATTCCTTATAAATTTATAATGAAATAATTGATATTTATAGAAATTAAGGAATTAATACTGATTGAATAGTGACTTGAACATACGAATAGTAAGATGAACATTAAGAATAGTAATGTAGAAAATTGAATAGTAATCTCACCTAATAATGTGTAACATCCCAACCCAGATTACCATCGAACCAATAGCCAGACTAGTGGGTCAAATGGCCTCATGCACCTCTCCCTGTATGCTAGAGGCTACCAAATATCAACGAGGAACTCAGGAGGATATAGTGGGGATGATATACCCTCTTATAAGAGTTACACAGTTGTATATCATAATAAATTATAATAGGATATAGAAGAAGATATAAATAGCTACAATTAAGAAGTTGAAGGCATTCTTATATAACTAAAAAAAGTCTCCAATAAAATTTTATACATCCAATGAATGCATGACCTCAAAAATCATACAAAATATAATGTAGTAAACAATATATAATGATTATACACATCAATCAAATAAAGAACACCGAAAATCCCAATGAGTTATCTCTATTAACGTCCTAACCTCCAACTTTACCGTTTGTTCCTAACTCCCTAGGTAAATTCATAGAGAAGTAAAACTCAATCCTAGAAATAAATGGTCTAATATGGTACCAAGGGTACATGAGAAGGGAGTGAGATGAAATCTAAGTAGATTGGCACCCACTATGTAAATCCCAATGTTGTGAAATATAAATTATGTAGTGTTCATGAATAGATAATTTAATAAATATAACTGTATGAATAAGAAGACACCAGTTCAGGTTTCTAAGGGACTCCTGACATCCATACCAACTTCAGGTCAATATTGGAATGTATCATCATGTCAATTATATATATATTAGAAATATATATATATATATATATACAATTGGGTGGATAAGGACTTACATCATCCATATAATTCTAGGGGAGCTCTCACAGACATCCCCTAACCGAAGTCCAAGATCCCATAGTCTCATGACCTCTAAGAATTATATTCTTATTGGATTGGATAGGGACATACCTCTGCTATCCAATTCCAGGGGTTATCTCATGGTATTCCCCTAACCAAATACAAAGAAACCTTATTCTCTTGTCATTCTTGATTTTTGAATATATTCTAGGGTGGATCAGGACATACCATCACCAGCCAAATTCTAGGGGAGCTATCATAGCCAACCCCTAACCCAATACCAAGAGCCCTTAGTCTCTTGTCATGAAAACATATTATATAACATAATAATAACTTGTGTGGTGTAATCATTCCTTTTACCCATTATATAAATATATAAATTTAACATTGGGTAAAACTACCTCCCGCATATAATCATTCACAACTGTCTTGGGGAAAACATCCTACCACCCTTAAGCATACAATATTTGTCATAAATTATAATGATATGCATATGTCATTTATTCTTTTTCATTTCACATATCCATACAATATCATATATAAACTACCTCATTCACATTTATACTTAAGGAAAACCATCTTATGTACTTCAATCAAAACATTAACATAGTGATCACATTCAATTCATTACTTAAGGAAAGTGACTGTCATGCATATCATTAGCTATATTCTATTTCCATTTTCAAGGAAATAATTTTATTAAAACCCTTTAGTAGAAGAAAAAAAATCATTTTGGATAAAAAACATATTCAAAACATTCCACATGGTCTGATTCATTCCACTAAAGGCCATCTCCCCCAATTTTCCTAAACATGGAAAATAGGTTTAAGTGTCAAGTTTTATGGTTGTTCTAATTAAAGGGTGGAAGTATATCATTTAATCCATAATATAAAAACCCAATTACCTTAATCAAAACATGTTTCATGTTAAGTAATAGTAACTTCTAATTATAGGTTTATAACTCCAAACACCCAATGGGTTTCGTAGATTGAATAAACTACTCATATGGAAAAGGCTATTTCATTCGAATGTCTAACTGTTATCTAAATCCTTCACGTCATGGAATAATAGGATATATAAAAAAATTGAAAAATAATTTCTTAACTCAATAATTCCAAATCTCATTGTTCTATATATCAATCAAAACATCATGGTATAACCATAGAGCTGTAGAAAGTAGATAATGCATTTAGAAAAAGTCAACCCTCTTAACTTTTATCTTGAAGGTAGTGCACATTCATTGGAGATGATTTATTAAAAAATATTGATATTATTATCACAAAATCAATGTTTCATAGTAAAAATTACATTATCTTTATCAAATGAATCATTTAATATAATCTTTTCTCATTAATTAAATGCTATGGGCGATGTAATAATATATTTATTAATTCATTACTTAAAATAAAAGGGCATAGTATAGGGATCCTACCTCAGGGTGGAACCAACCCTAACATTAATTTCTTTGTGTTTAATAACTACAATATACTTCATCCCCACTGAGAATATGCACCTTCATATACATATAAGGACACCAATCCCTTAGGAACACACATGCATGTTCGTGGATATGTGCAAAGGGATCATTACTTATATTCTTATATGGTTATACCTATCACCACTCACCTTCATATGTATTTATATATATATATATAGAATTATTATACCCATACATGTAGAATAAATGTCATTGATTAATATACACATAATGGGGGAACCTACATATATATTTATATACTAACCTATGCACAATTAGGTGAGTCGCCTTAGACTCGGGGACTCAAAAAAACATGAAACATCCCAACGCAATACAAATAACATACTATGAACCTTAAAAAAATTAATGACCCTAAATTATAGGGTTTTAAACAAAATAGTAGGAATACAATTTTACTTTGGATGGTGGTGCTGAACCGATTCAAGTTGAACTACCTCACCTTCAACGATGGTTGATGGAACACAGACTCAAAGGTCCTGATAGAGCATTTGAACAACACTAGGACAAAATAAAACTAAAAATCAATAATCTTGAAACCCAAGGGTTTTGGATAAACCCTAATGAAAAACATATAAACTGAAAAATGGAATAAAACTAAAAGAATAAGGGATTAGAAAACTCGCCATGGAGGATCGTCCAACAAATCTGGAGAAATCAGGTAGAAATCGATTTTTGGGGGAGGTGTCGAGAAAGGGGTCAAGCACATGGAAAAGGGGAACCCCTAGGTGCATCACAATTAGTTATGAAGGGTGTGAGATGAGGATTATTTATTTATTTTAATTTAATTTAATTTAATTTAATTTTATTTAATTTCTTAAATAGACTCCTCCCCATGGATTGACCCACACATTTTTCCAAATCGTGCACTAATCATATAGTGTATAGTGCAAGGATATTGCCTACCAGATAACACCATGTGGGATTGGAACACTATTTTTAATACCATTAATATCCCATGAGAAATTTCTTTGTACTCTCCCAAGCACGACCACTTGTATTTCTATAGTGGGCTGCATGGTTACAAACAAATAGTGCGCCCTATGTTAATTTTCAAACCAACATTTTTCAAGTTCAGAGCTCTCAAAACTCCTAGATCCCCCCCAAGAAAATTATCAGGCCTTCTCCCAAGTAAACAATTATCTCTCTTATAGGTTCCAACTCATGCAATTAAGTTATGATGCATTGTTTTAAAAACAACACTTTCAGTAATTGAGAAAGTTCAAATTCCTTCACTTTTTCATCTTGTTCAAAACATGGAATGTTATAACATTCCCACCTTAGAACTTCTTATCCCATAGATTCCTTCAGGAATAATGTAACACTTCACCTGACCAATAGGGGTCATATTTCTTTGTTCAAAAGATCATGTTGCATCCCCATTTCCTAATGCACATCTGAGAATTATTTTAAACACAAGGCCAAAAAACAACCCAGACTCTAACCAATGATTATTCTCCAATTGAAACATCAATATGGATATTACCTGAGCCCATTTACCCAAAGACATAATCCAATAATCATCCAATCAAGAAACCAGCCAAATGTAATTCCCACTAGAGGATTTTACATTAATCATCCCATTCCAAACTATAGTTTCAAACCACTGTTGTAATTTCCTTATAATCACACCTTTAAGAATTATAATGACGCTCAAAGAATGGTACCCGTAACGATTAAAATGGTTGATCCACATCGACCTAAAAGCCCAAGTTATGCCTTTTTTAATAAAAGAATCTCTAGAAACAAACCACACACATATTTACCTAACAACATTACTTATAATGGTTCGTCACCATACAATAACTTTTAGCAGAAATGAAAATATTTAGGTCTTGTAGAAGAATTGCCTGCAAGTTTCCCAGCTTAGAGGGATGACATTTTATATGCTGAAATGTGTTCATTTTCCCAAGGAACATCATATTTAAAAAAACACATCCTCGAAGATTATACCCGACTACGGATGAAATATATAATATTAAAAATCTAAAGGGAACCAAACATCCCACCAACAAAACTGGAAGATAACCACCCAACAAGACCAATTGATTTTAAATATTTAGTATTGCAAGAGACTGATGCTCTACTTGTGCATTCAGGATGATGACAAGATATAGTACATTATTTTCACTAAACATGAGTTCATAAAAAGGATTTAAATAGATTTTTCTAAATAATGACCAAATACTAGAAATAAGTGAGGGTAATCAATAAGTGGTTGACTTCTTGTAGCTCATCTTCAACTATCGATGCATCATTATCTGATCATTAACCATTATCACACAATGCATTTTGTGATTTTTCATGATTAACCACTAATGCCAATCTAAGACAATCAGTGTCTAAGAAGAGTTTCATATATATATATATATATATATATAGAAATAATAATGTCATGCCACCAAGAAATAAACGAAACAAAACAACACCTACAAGACTCAGGCATTCAAGCCAAACAAACAATTTCTCTAGGACCCACATAGGTTATATCCCTTCTAATTTTAAGTACATGGTTTCTAGATTCAACCTGATGCTCCCCTCCAATGAAGTTTTCTATCTTCCAAGGAAAATATAAATAACCTCTCATGAGCATTCTAGGCCAAAAACCTTTAAACAAATCATATGATTCTCCTTTGAGCCATGATCTCAACATAAAAAAGTTAAATAAAACAAAACCAAACTAATTATCGTGTCAAAACACCAAAGTATTATGAACCCCATCCCACAACTTAGGATGAGATAAAATCTTGAATGCTTAGGTCACCGTACTTTGAGATGACCCGAGACCATAATCAGAAGCACAATATATTCATTTTAGACTTGTATTGCCTCATACGACCATTATATTGGATGATTCCATAACTAGTCATCCATCAAAAAGAAGAATAAAGGGTAAAATGACCATTGATGTAGATAGAAATTCCCAAGTCATGTCGAACCTACTGAAACAGAGCATTAATCAGTGAACAAAACTATAACAATGTTCAAAGATTCCATGACCACCCATCTCATCAAGTGTGTTATTAGAAATGAAAAGTCCTACAAGGGACAATGACACTCGAACGCCATCAAGCATCAATAAAACAGAACACAAACCAATATCTAAGAGTGATACCTACCAAAATCTAACCCCTTATGGAGAAAAATCATTGACCAAATCATGTATTCATTCCCCAAAAAAATCACTATGTTCAAAATTTGATCACCAACCCATTCATAAAGAAACAACACCAATAGAAAACAAATAGAGTTTCGTTCTAATGGAACAAAAAGTGAAACACAATTACCACCCATTCACGAGGGTCTCATATAGAGGACACCACTAAATGTCCCATTTTAATTACCTTTTAACATTTAATAAATTTTAAATATTTAAAAATAAAAAATATTTAATTTCAAGCATCAAGTACCATTTAAAAAAAACACAACTATAGGAATAAGATAATTACCCAAGCGAAAAGAAGAAAAGTTTCACAAAACATCCTTCAAAATATTTAAAAAATCATTGGCTTACATTTATAAATAGAAAAATTATCATAATAAATATTTTTTTGTAGTTAAGGAAAACTAAGAGGGTATCATTAATCCAAAATACATCATATCAAAATTGATCATTTATTTCCATTTATAAGCATTCAAACATAATGTGGTAATTGTGTTGATCAAAAATATCCATTTCCCAATTCATTTAAGATTCAAAAAAATTTAAATCAAAATTATAACCATCTCAAACATAACATGGTTATTACATTTAATATGAGTTTCCATTTACCAATACATGATGTAAACATATACTCCATAAATTGAATATTGGCTCCCATTTATCAAAACTAGATTAATTGGGAATTTTATCACGCTAAAAAACAATTCATCAAACATACGGGTGAACTCCTACCAAACTCTAAAACACCCATACACATCATATTTTGGAATCCAGATCCATTTAGTTAGAACCAGTTTCACTTTATAATTTATAATTAATATACTTTTATAGTGGTTTAAATACCCAATATACCTTTTCTCAGCCAGAAGGCACTCATATGCCTTACAACTAAAAACATTCTCTATACATAATTATAACTATTTAATTTAGCAGACACATCCAATTATACATAAAACAAATTATCATGATAATAAAAGTAGCTAACATAGATCATAATGTTGAGAATTACCTGAAGATGGTATAAAACTAAGAATGAAATATCCACAATGGCATGTGATAAAATTTTTAGGAAATATAAAATGCAACTACATGTAATGGAACTACGCATGGAATGTCAATTCCCAAAGTGCCTAATATGATGCATGAAATGTAGCTTCCTTTCCATATCTAGCCAAGGCTAAATTTACCAAAAATTATATAAATATTTATAATGAGGAAAGAAAAATAACCAATCTATGTGAAATCATATCAAATGTAATGGAAAACAACATGAACAACAATCCCAACCCTGGACACTTGGTCATTCCTTGTACCTGGGGTGCTCAATCCCTAGAATTACTATTAACTAAGTTTGGAAACATTTAAAATATCTTAAATACCATCCCAAAATAGTAAGGAAAATGAAATGAATCTACCTTTGATACCATTTTGTAACATCCTCACCTAGTTTACCATCAAACCAGTAGCCGGACCGATGGGTTACAAGAACTCAAGAACATCTCCCCAAGTGCCAGAGGCTGCTGAATAGTATTGAGGATCTTAGGAGGTGATATATGGGATACAATACCATCTTATCAGAGTTACAAAATAGTATATCTGAATAAATAATACAATAATGAGTGGAAACAGGAAAGATGAATATCTATATAGTGAATGAAATATTCTTATATAACTAAACAAAAGTGGCCAATGTTAGTTTAAACAATAGATAAATGCATGACCTGGAAAATAATAAAAAAACTAAAAGTAGTAAACAAAAAAATAATGGAACAACACATGAATAAAATAATGAAAAGAATGGAAATCCACAGGGGTGATCTCCCAAAGAAACCTGAGCTCCATATCATTCCTTTGATCCAATATTATCAGGTACATGCTTATAACAATCAACCAATTTCCTAAAAATATAAGGTCTACTCAGGTACCAAGGGTACCCAAGCAGGGCGTGAGAAGAAGTATCAGTAGGACGATGACCTAGGTGTCATGAAAAATCCAGTGCAATATAATTTAGATAATCTGTAGGTATAAATGATTTAATAAATTGAAATATATAAATAAAAAATCACTTGTACCGGTTCATAATGGACAAAAAACGACTATACCAACTTCGTCTCTTTGTTGGAGTGTTTGATCATGTCAATTATATATATATATATATCGTATAATTATATATATTTATATATATACATGTTTTGGTGGATCGGGACATACCTCCACTATCTAATTCCAAAGGATCTCTCACGGTCTGTCCCTAACTCAAGTCCAAGATCCCCTAGTCTCATGGCCTCTAAGAATTACATTCATGTTGGGGTGGATCAGTATATACCCCCAACCAATTCCAGGGGACCTCCCATGGTCATCCCCTATCCCAATACCATGAACCCTTATTATCTGGACATTCTCACATTTCAAAATGTTTGTGGGGGATCAGGACATACCATCATCATCCAAATTCTAGGGGAGCTCCCATGACCCACCCCTATTTGAACATATAAGAAAAATTTAATGGAAGGAGAGTGAAATTGTGTATTTTTATTTAATTAATACTATTTAAAAGTAATTATCATAGGAATGGGGATCCAAAATTTCATATATAATATGTTATGATGGATATGACATTATTTCACTAATACAATGAAATAAAGTAAGGTGTTGAATATACTTTTTATTCCTTTTCCCAATATTTTTAACATTAATTACATGATTTAATCTTTCTTGAGGTTATAAAATTGACCATGATTACTATTCATAATGGCTAAAAATAGAAAAAACCTATTTATAAAATATGAACCTCCAAATTAAAAATAAGGAATGAATTTTTAATTAATCAATTTGTTTAATTAGTTGTATTTAATTATAATATACATTTTTAAAATGTAATGTAAATCTATTTGATGAAAAATACATTTTATGTGTAGAAATAAACTTATATTAATATAATGTAAAATAATGATCCTGGTGGAATTTTTTTGTTATTAGATATATAACAGATATTAAATCACATTAATACAAAATTAGAAATATTAGAAGACCATTAAATTATGTTATTTCAAAAATGAAATTATTTTTTGAAAAAAAATCATTTATCATTATTCAATGATAAATAAATGTATTTATAAAATCCAAAAAAATAAATTTAAGCTAATATTGAAATGATTATTAAAAAAATATATAACTATATTTGAATAATATTTCAATATTTTGACATCGTTCATTAACACATAGTGTGAATTGTATTGAAATATATCAATGAAATTAATTTTATTTGTGGAGAGATATATCATAAAATCTAGAGGTTTTTCATTCTACCCACATTATAATGGAACCAATAATGAAAATACATCACATTGTAATAATGTTTTGAGGATAAACCTCTCTAATCACATCCTAATATTCCCACATAGCTTCGACATATAACCATTTAACTAAAACACAAACTAAACCATAGTGTTCAATCCTATAAATGACTTAGAAAATATCCTTAATCGTTAAAATTCCAATTACATAAAACATTACTGTGTTATATATTAATTTTCAAAATATTATAAATAATAGATGTACTAATGCATGGAAATTTAGGTTTATACCGTATCTCTATGTAATATCGATTTTTTCCATAGATTTTAAGTAACAACCTCGGTACTTATAAAATATATTTTTTTCATTCTGGAATTAAATATTCAAATTCATTGTAAATTTATAATGAAATAAGTTATATTTAGAGAAATTAAGGAATTTATACTAATGGAATAGTAACTTGACCTTATGAATAGTAACATGACCATTAAGAATAGTAATTTGGACCATAGAATAGCAGTCTCAGCTAATAAAGTGTAACGTGCCGACCCGAATTACCATCGAACTGGTTGCCAAACTGGTAGGTCACATGGCCTCATGTTCATCTCCCCGTATGCTAGAGGCTACCGACTAGCAGTGATGATCTCTGGTAGTTACATTCAGGAGATTGTATGCTCATATTGGAGGTACACAGTAGTATATCATAATAAATAATAATTGGAAACAACAAATGCAATAAATAGCTATAATTAAGAAGAGGAAGATAGATTCTTATATAACGAAAAAGTATCCAATGCCAGTTTATACAATAGTCAAATACATGACGTGAAAAATATTACAAAACTGAACGTAGAAAGAAATATAGTATGATATGAAACAACAACAAAAATAAAAAAAATGATAGAAAATCCCCATGGTTGATATCCGTTAAAATCCCAAGCTTCTGCTTAATCCTTTATTCCTAACTCCTCTGGTAAAATCTATAGAAATCAAACTGAATCCTATAAATAAAAGTTTTACTCAGGTACCAAGGGTAAACAAGAAGGGTGTGAGATGAAATATCAGAAGGGTGGAACCCACTGTTTCAATCACAATCTATCTCAATATAAATTATACAGTGTGTAGGTAAGGAAAATTTAATAAATATTACTTTACAAATAAGAAAACACATGTTCTATTTTCTAAGGGACACCTGACAGCTATACCAACTTTGGGCCATTGTCAGAATGTCTAATCATGTCAAATATATATATATATATATTAGAATTATATATATGAATATAAATATCTATATATATATATATAATGGGGTGGATCAGGACATACCTCTTACATATAATTCCAGGGGAGCTCTCACGGTCTGCCCCTAACCCACGTCCAAGAGACCTTAGTCTCATAACCACTAAGAATTATATTCATATTGGGGTGGATAGGGACATGCTTATGCCATCCAAATCTTGGGAGATCTCACAGTATTCCCCTAAACTAAAATGGAGAGACCAGAGTCTCTTTTCATTACCTCATTTTGAGTATGTACTGGGGTGGATCGAGACATGCCACCACAAACTAGATTCCTTGGATAGCTCTCATAGCTTACCCCCAAACACAATAGGAAGATCCCTTAGTCTCTTAGCATTAAAGCAACTGATATAACATAATCATATGCGGTGTGGGGTAATCATGCCTCCCACCCGTAACATAAATATACAAATTTGACATCGGGTAAAACTGCCTCCCACCTATAAGCATACATAACTGGAATGGGGTAACCAACCTCCCACCCATAAGAATACAATCTTTTCCATTAATTATAATGATATGCATAAGGAATTTATTCATATTCATTTCACATATCTATACCATATTAAATATAAACAACCTCATTCAAATTTATACTTAAGTAAGACCATATTAATTACATCAATATAAACATTAACATATTTATCACATTAAACTCATTACATAAGGAATGGTCCTCTCTGCATGTCATTATATATATTCTATTTCCTTTTTCAGGTATGTTTTATGATTTAAACCCTTTAATACAAGGAAAGAAATTCATTTGGGATAAACAAATTAATCCAACCATTCCACCTTGTATGAGCCATCCCACTAAATGTCATCTCTCCTAATTTTCCTATACATGGAAAATTGGTTTAAGGGTCATGGGTTATGGTTGTTCCATTTAAAGGATTTCAGTAACTCATTTAAGCCATAGAATACAAAACCAATTACAATAATCAAATCATATTGCGTGTTAAGTCATTGAAATATCAATTTCCTGGTTTATAAGTTCAAAACCCCATTGGGTGTCTTGTATTGAATAAACTACTCTAGTGGAAGAGGCTATTTCATTCAAAATTCTACCATTCAGCTAAAACCTTCACGTCATGGAATAATAGGCTATGTTACAAAAATAGAGACTCAATTCCTCACTCAATATTTCGAAGTCTCCTTGTTCTATATATCTATAATTACATCAAGGTATAAGAATAGAAATATAGAATGTAGAGCATATATGTATAAAAATTAAACTCTCTGCATTTTTAGTTTGAAGGCAACGCACCTCCTTTAGAGGGGATTTATTACAAAATCACGATATTAATATCACAAAATCAATGTGTAATATTTAAAATTTCATTATATTCATGAAAATAACTATTTAATATATTCATACCACCTTAATTATATTCTATGTCCGGTCAAATAATAAATTTACTAATTCACTTCTTAAAATAAAAGGACATACGAAAGTGATTCTACCTCAGGGTGGAACCAAACTGAATATTCATATCTCGGTGGATTATAACTAAAAGACATTGATCCCCCACTGAGCACATGCACATTCATATACATATAAGGACACCTATCCCATATTCAGGCACATGTATGGCCATGAACATGTGCAAAGGGATCCTAATATACATTCTTATATGTTTATACCCATCTCCACTCACCTTCATATGAATTTTTTTTATATACATAGGAACACCTATCCCCATACATGTAGAATCAATGTCATGGATGAATATACACATAATGGGGGAACCTATATATATATATACTAACCTATGAATGTTCAGGCGGCTCACCTTGGACTAAGCGACTAAAAAAACATGAAACAACACAACATGCTACTTAAAACATACTATGAACCTTAAAAAATAAAGACCCTAAATTAGAGGGTTTGAAACCAAACCACTAGAATAAAATTTTAACGTGGATGGTGGTGGTGAAACGAATCATATCAAATCGCCTCGCCTTTAGGGGCAGTTGACGGAACACAAACTCAAAGGTTTTGATAGACCATTCACACAACCCTAAGTCAAACCAAAAATAAAAATCGATAATCCCAAACCCTAGTGTTTTGGATGGACCCTACTGAGAAATATATAAAGTGAAATTTTTTTGAAATCCGGAAAAATAAGTGAGGATATGACTCAATGTGGAGGATCAGCTAAAAAATATTGAGAAATATGGTAGAAATTAATGTTTTGGAGAGGAGTCAAGAAAGTGGTCTAGAACAAGGAAAAGGGGAACCCCTTGGGTACATCATGATTGGTTATGATTGGTGGAAGATGTGGGTTTTTGTTTTATTTTAATTTAATTTAATTTTAATTTATTTTAATTTTGTAAAAAAACTCCTCCACATGGTTTGAACCGCATAATTTTCAAAACTGTGTGCAAATCATGTAGTGTACAGAGGGCTGCATGGTTTCCCACAAATAGTGTGCCCTATGTTCCTTTTCAAAACATACATTTTTTGGGTTTAGTGCTCTTGAAATTTGTAGATACACCTAGAAAAATAATGGTTTTGCTCCAAAGTAAACAAATAACACTTTTAAAGGTTCCAATTCATGGAATTGAGTTCTGATGCTCGGTTTTAAACACAACCCATTCAGTTATTGAGAAAGCTCAAATGCCATCTCTTTTTCATCTTGTTCAAAACACAGATTGTAATAACATCCCACCATAGAACTTATCTTCCCCAAGCATACTTCTGGGATAATATAACACATCACTTGACAAATAGGGGTCATAAGGCTACATTCAAATGGTCATGTTGCGTCACCAATGCACAACCCACCGCTGGAATCATTTTAAACACAAGGCTAAAAACCCACCAAGAATCAAACCAGTGCATGTTCTCCAACTAAAACATCAATATGACTATTACCAAATCCCTTTTATAGAAAGACACAATCCAATAACCATCTCATCAGGAAACTGGGAATAGGTAATTCCCACCACAAGCTTTAACTTCAAGCATCCAATTCCAAACTATGGTTCAAACTGCTATTGGAATTACCTTATTGGCATGGCTACAAGAATTATTATGATGCTCTTTGGAATGATACCTGAAATGATTAAAATGATTTATCCCCATAGACCTCAAAGCCCTAGTCAAGACGACATTCAGTAAAAGAATCTGCAGACAGAAAATGAACACATCTTTACATAATGACATTACATAAAATGATTCTTCACCAACCATAAACATTTAGCATGAAATGAAAATATTTAGGCCTCATGGAAAACTAAACCAAATGATTCCCATCATAGACAGATGGCATTTTATAAGCATAACTCTGATAAATTCTTACAAGCCACCACATATTTACAAAAAGAACACATCATTAAATCCTACACCCGACATATGACGACATTTATAAGATCAAATCATCAAGGGAACCATGCATCCAATGTATAACACTGATATATGACCACCCAAAAAGACTATTATATTTTAAATATTTAGCATGACTTGAGACTGATGTTCTCCTTGCTCATTGAGGTTGATGAAATGATAGGGAACATTCTCATCACTAAAAACGAGTTCACTAAAAGGATTTCAATAGTTTCCATTCAATAATGCTCAAATAATGGATATAAGAGAGGTTAACTGATCACTATATGACTTTCTATTTCTCAAATTACCTATCGATGCATCATTATCTGATCACTAGCCTTTATCACACAATGCATTTTGTGATTGTTCATGATGACCCAACAAATCCTACTAGATAATATCAGTGTTTTACAAGAGTTTCATACATATATAGAAATAATAACATCATTCTACCATGAAATTACCAACACAAAACACTACCTATAAGACTCAGGCATTGAAGCCAAACTGACCATTTCTCAATGGCCAACTTAGGTTGTATCTCATATACTTGGACGACCACATTTACTATATTCAAAATGACTATCCCTTCAATAGATATTTTATATAATGAAAGGAAAATATAATTATTCTCAAATGAGCATGATAGACCAAAAAACCTTAAAAAAATCATGTGATTCTCCTCTAGGCCATGATCACAAAATCCAAACATTTAAATAAATACAATCCAGACTGATCGGCATGTCAAAACATTCAATTCCATGTAACCCAATCCCAAGAATTGGGATGAGATCAAATCATTAACTCTCAGGTCACTCTAAAAGAAGATGACCAGAGACCGTATTCATTAACACAATAGATTAATTTCAGACTCGTATAGCCTCATACATCTATTATCTTGGATGACTCCATTATAAGTCATCCATAAAAAATAAGAAGAAAGGTTCAAATAACCATATAAGTAAAAGAAAATTCCAAAGGAATTTCCAACCTACTAAAACAGAGCATTAATTGATTATCATGATGATAAAAATGTTCATAGATACCATGACCACCCATCTGAACATGGGTGTTATCTGATATGAAAAGTCCTGCTAGGGCTAACAACACCTGAATGACACCACGTGTCAAAAAACACATCACTAAGAATGAATTAAATATATATAAGGATTCTACCTACCATGATCATGCCCCTTAAAAAGAAAAATCATCTAACCAATCATTGCGTCATGCCAAACACAATTCACTAGGCTCCAAAGTTGATCACCAAGCCATTGATAAAGAAACAACACAAACGGAAAACACCTATGGTTCCCTTCAAAGGAAACTTCAAGAGAAACACAACTTCTACCCTTTCACGAGGGTCTAAAATAAAGGATACCACTAAATGTTCTATTTTAGGACCTTTTTAAATTTAATAACTTTTAAATATTAAAAGAAGAAAGATTTAATTTCAAGCATCAAGAACCATTTTTCAAAAAAACAACACAACTACTTGAAAAAGCTAACACCCTAAGGGAAAAAAAGAAAAGTTTCAAAAAAAATACTTTAAAATAATTAAACATTCATTGGTATAAATTCAAAAATAGAAAATTTATCATAATAATTTTTTAGATGTTAAGGAAACCTACGAGGGTCCCATTAATCCAAAATACATCATATAAAAATTAAAGAGTGCTCTACATTTATAAGCATTCAAACATAACATGGTAATTGTTTTGATCACAGAATTCCATTTCCCAATTCATTTTTGATTCAAAAAAATGGCTATAAAAGTTAAAACCATTTGAAAGATAACATGGTTATTACATTTAATATGAGTTTCCATTTACCAATTCATGATGTGAAAATATATTCCATAAATTTAAAATTTTCTAGCAATTATCAAAAATATATCAATTGGGAATTTTATCATACTAGAAAACAGTGGTTCAAACATATGGGTGGCCACCTAATGACCGGTAAAGAGCATATACACTTTACAGTTTGGAATTTGTGTCCCTTTATTCAGAACCAATTTAAATTTAATATTAAATATCAATAGCCTTTTACAATGGTTTGAATATGTGGGATAACATTTTTGAGTGATAAGTTGCTCATACAACTTACAAGTAAAATATGGATCCTTCCATAATCGTAACTTTTTAATTTAGAAGATGCAACTAATTAAATAAATAAAAAATTATAATTTCACTAAAAGTAGCTTACATAGATCATAAGTCTAAGGATTACCTAAACTTGGTATAAAACTGGGCATGAAATATCAATAAAGGCAAATGATAAAATCGGCATGCAATATATAATGAAACTAACTGGCATGGAACTATGCATTGAATGTGATTTCACTAATTTCCAAATATTATTCATGAAATGTAGCTTCTATTGCCTTTCTAGACAAGGGTAAAATTGCGAAAAATTACTTAATTATTTAAAAAAGTGGAAAGTAAAAAAATTACTCTAGGTGAAATCATTTCAAATGTAATAGAAAAAATAGGAACAACAATCATACCCCTGGAAACATAGTCAATACTCCTACATGGGGTGACCAGTCCGAATAAAGACTATTAACCAAGTGTCAAAACATTCTTAATATCTTGTATACCGACCAAAAAATGTATGTCAAGGGAAATGAAACAACCTTTTATACCACTTTGTAACGTCTTGACCTAGTTTACCATCAAACCAGTAATCAGACCTATGGGTTACATGACCCCATGTGAGTCTCGCATATGACAGAGGCTACAGACTGGCTGTGATGGTCTTAGGAGGTGATATTGTGGAGTATATAACCACTTATCAAAGTTACACAATAGTATATAAGAATAAATATAACAAGACAGAGTGGAAACAAAAAATATAAAAAATTATGTATTGAAAGAAATATTCTATTATAACTGAATAATGGTTGCCAATTCCAGTTTATACAACATATGAATGCCTGACATGGAAAATCATACTAAATTGAAGGTAGTAAACAAAAATAACATGATACAAAAAAATGAATCAAATAAAGAAAATAAATAAAAGCCCCATGGGAGATCTCCATGAGTAACCTATGCTCTATCGCAGTCTTTTACTTTTAACTTCTCAGGTATAAGCTTACAAAAATCAACCTATGTCTTACATATAAAAGGTCTACTAGGGTTCCATGGGTACCTGAGTAGGGTGTGAGATGAAATATCATTAGTAAGGAACCCATTGTGTCAATCCCAATCCAGTGCAATATAAATTATATAGTGTTTAGGTATGGATAATTTAATAAACAGAACTATATAAAAAAATCACCCATCCCGATTCCTTTTGCACACCAAAGGACTATACCAGCATCAGCTCATTGTTGGAATATACAGTGATTTGAATTATATATATATATATTTGTATATATATATAGGTATATATATATTGGTGTGGAACAGGACATACCTCTGCCATCCAATTCCCGAGGATCTCTCATGGTGTTCCCCTAACTCATGTCAACAGCCCTTGGTATCATGGCCTCTAAGAATTAGATTCATGTTTGGGTGGATGAGTTCATACCTCCCCCATCCGATTACAGGGAACCTATCACAATCTTCCTTTAACGCAAATCCAATATCCCTTTTTATCTTAGCATTATTTCATTTTGAATATGTTTTGGGTTGGATCAAGACATACCACCACCATCCATATTTCAGGGGAGCTCCCACGACCAATCCCTATGTGAACATATAAGATACATTTAATGGTAGAAAAGAGAAATTTTGTATTTTAATTTAATTAATAAAATATAAAAGTCATTTTCATATAAAAGTGGATCAAAATCCCATATATTTTATGTTATGATTGATATGACATTTTTTCACTCATACAATGACATAATGTCATGTATTGAATATAATTTTTATTCATCGTCACAGTAATTTTAACATTAATATCAAGATTTAATATTTCTTGAGGTGATAAAATTTACCATGATTACTATAAAAAATTCTAATAAATTGAAGAAATCTATTTATAAAATTTGAACCTTCTAATTAAAAACAATGAATGCATTTTAAATTACTCAATTAGTATAATTGTATGTATTCAATTATATGGTTATTATAGATCTAATAGATATTAAATCACATTAATTAAAAATTATGAATATAACACGGATTTTTAATTACATTATTTAGAAAATAAAATTATATTTCGACCAAAATTATTATTTTTTACTATTTAATGATAATTAAATGTACATAGAAAATCCAAAATTTTAAATTTCAGCTAATATTGAGTTGATGATTTAAAATAAATATATAACTACCTTAGAATAAAAGTTCAATAGTTTTACATAGTCCAATAATACATTGAGTGAATTTTAAAGAAAGATATCAATTAAATTAATTTTATTTAAAGGGGGATATTTGAGAAAATGAGGAGGTTCATCATTTTACCCACCTTATAATGGAACCACTAATGAAAATCCATCAAATTGAAAAAATTTATTGAGAATAATCCTCTCAAATCACGTCCTATGGTTCCCATATAACTTCAAAAAAACCATTTCACTAACACATACTAAACCAAAGTGTTTTATCCCATAAATGACTCAGAAAATATAAATAATGCTTAAAAATTCCAATTACATAAAACATTAAAGTGTTATATATTCAATTTCAAAATATAATAAATAATTTATATATCAATGCATGAAACATTTGGTTTATATCATATCTCTATGGAAGATAACTAGTTTCCATAGGTTTTACGTAACAACCTAGGTACTTATAAAATATATTGTTTTCATTCTGGAATTTAATAATTAAATTCATTAAAAAAATTTAATGAAAATATTGATTTTTATAGAAATTAAATAATTTATACTGATGGAATATTAACGTGACATTATGAATTATAACATGACCATTAAGAATAGTAATTTTCACAATGGAATAGTAATATTACCTAATAAATCATAACGTGCCAACACGGATTACCATCAAACCGGTAGCTAGAATGGTGGGTCACATGGCCTCAAGCACATCTCTCCATATACTAAAGGCTACCGACTAGCTGTGAGGATCTTTGGAGGTTATAGTGGGGAGACTATACCCTCTTATTTGAGTTATGGAGTAGTATATCAGGATATATAACAATAGGAAACAACAAAAGCAATAAATAGCTATACTGAAGAAGCGGAAGACAAATTCTTATATAACTGAACATAAGTATCCACTGCCAGTTTATACAACCAATGAATGCATGACATGGAAAATCATACAAAATCGAAAGAAGTAAATAATATATCATGATATAACACATGAATCAAATAATGACAAGAATGAAAATCCCCATGGGTGTTATCCATATGCATCCTGAGATCCAACTTAGACCTTTATTCATAATGCCTCTGGTAAAAGGTTGTATAAATCCAACTCAGTCCTACAAATAAAATCTTTACTCAGTTAGAAAGGGTAAATAAGAAAGTTGTCATATGAAATCTCAGTATGCTGGTTCTCAGTGTTTTAATCCAAATCCCGTGAAATATATATTATGTAGTGTGTAGGTATGGAGAATTTAATAAATATAACTGTATAAATAAGAAAACGCCGGATCAGGTTTCTAAGGGACACCCGACTGCTATACCAGCTTCGTGTCATTGTCAGAATGTCTGATCATGTCAATTATATATATATATAGTATAATTATTTATATATATATACACAATGTGGTGGATCAGGAAAAACTTGTTCCATCTAATTTGAGGGGAGATCTAATGGCCTTCCCCTAACCCAAGTCCAAGAGCCCTTAGTCTCAGGACCTCTAAGAATTATATTCATATTGAGGTGGATATGGACATACCTCTACCATCCAATTCATGGGGATATATCATGGTATGCCTCTAACCCAATATTAAGAGACCATTGTCACTTATCATTCTCGCATATTGAATATGTTCTGGGGTGGATCCGGACGTACCACCACCATCAAAATTATAAGGGAGCTCTCATAGCTGACCCCTAATTCAATAACAAAAACCCTTAGTCTCATGGAATAAAAGAATCTGATATAAAATAATCATAAGTGTTGTGGTGTAATTATTCCTCCCACCTATAACATAAATATATAAATTTGGCATGGTGTAAAACTGCCTCCCACCTATAAGCATACCCAACTTGCTTGGGGTAAACAACCTCTTACCCCTAAGCATACAATCCTTGTAAAAAATTATAATGAGATTTATAAGGCATTTCTTCTTATGCATTTCTTGTATCCACACCAAATTATATATAAAAATCCCCATTCACATTTATACTTAATGAAAACCATCTTATTTACTTCAATAAAATCATTAACTTAGTTATCATAATCAATTCATTACATAGGGCAAGGGCCTCTCATGCATGCCATTAGCTATAATATATTTCCATTTTCAAGGAATTAATTTTATTTAAACCCTTTAATATAAAGAAATAAATTAATTTTGGACAAACCAATTAATAAATGCCTACCATTTGCTGTGATTCATCCCACTAAAGGTCATCACAACCAATTTTCTTAAACATGGAAAATTGGGTTAAAGGACAACGATTATGGTTGTTCCATTTAAAGGGTGAAAGTAACTCATTTAATCTATTCTATACAAACCTGTAAGAACCCTGTTCTTATATTTGAGGTACAAGTTTATTCTTCTCTCCTTTCCTTATGAGTTTTTAGAAAAAAAGGAAAATGGGGAATAGTCATAAATTTTGGGACTACACGCCATGTACTTTTCCAAACACTGTGTACTTTGGCCGTGTGGGATGAGTACACATGGTGTGTAGCCTTGTTGGAGACTAAGGGTGTAATAACCGACTACACGCCATGTAGTGGTCCTTGACACGTCGTGTAGTCTGTCAGAAAATGAAACAGTAAGGCGGTGGGAGCAGCCACTAGTTGTGCGATAGTACACGCCGTTTAGTCGGGAATACACGCCATGTACTCATGTCGACGAATGGACAGTTTGGCGGTGCCACCAAAGGAATAGTTAAATGAGGGGATTACACACCGTGTAGTAAAAAGTATATGTCGTGTAGTCAAAAGTACTTGCTGTGAACTTTTTTTCACTTAAAATGGGCAGTAGCCAACCCTGTTCATAGGATTTGCTTAGTACAGGATGAGAGCTCTGGAGAGGACATCCAAACCTTCGTGGATCTCCAGATCTAGTGTCGGGAATCTGTTTTCACATCCATTGATCGTGTTGGAATAGCACAAGTAAGAGCTCCCTTCTCATTGCGTAGTTCTTGCCAATTATTCCTCTAAGGGATGTTATTTCAGTTTGAATGAGAATTCTTTTACCTCAGATCTACGACATTCTTGGACATTTCAGAAGGCGTAATTCTGGTATACCATTCATAGGTGTTTAAGGTAGGTGTCTTGGTGTTTAATTTCCAAATTTTGTGTGTTTTGGTGTAATTTTGTGCTATGACCCCATGATTTGGTGTCGTGTGGCTGAGGCCATGGCTATTTAAATACCTAGAATTGTGTAGGTAATTAAATGTGATAATAAACTGTTGTTTGGGATCGCTGCTTGGATCCAGGACCACCCCGGGGGTGCGTTCCTCTGTTTTGTTGTTTGGCTAGGATACCCGAGGGTATGAATTGTTTATATTATGTATTACTTTTGCCTTCAAAGGAATGATATTTTAACTAATTATTTATATGTTGGTAATGGTCTGATTACTTGTTTAGCCCGAGGGAAGCGCTTTACTTAGCCTGAGGGTAGTGCATCTTTTAGCCTGAGGGAGACTT
This sequence comes from Viscum album, assembly GCA_963277665.1. Taxonomy (NCBI): domain Eukaryota; kingdom Viridiplantae; phylum Streptophyta; class Magnoliopsida; order Santalales; family Viscaceae; genus Viscum; species Viscum album. Next base: position 785,478,492 of record OY728146.1, on the reverse strand, counting down.
CTTCCTTGCCTGTGGGCAATAGACTTTGTGCCTGAAGGAGACACTTTTTATGCCTAAGGGAAATATCTGTTATGTCGGTGGGAAATTACCTATGGGTTACGATTCTGATTACCTAAGGGTAAGGGTTTCGTGTCTGGGGACACTGACTAATTACATAGAAATTAACTGTGGTGGTTTCCTTATAAGGAATGATGAAATGAAGAATAAAATGACAATATAACTGGTAAAGGTAGTTACTTTTTAGTATTTATTATTTTATTGCATGTTACTACTGCCCCCTTTTGTTGCATATTTTCACACAATTGGGCACGAGCCTTTGGTGGGTGCCTACAAGGATTTATTTCTCACACCTTGTTTGGGTCATGCTTTTCGGCCCAAACAGATTACGTTTCTGTATGTTTGGATAGGGGAAAGGGTCCCTATACAGGCTCTTGATTGCTACTGAGGAGTAGGGGAGCATGGGATCGGGAATATGCTCGTGATGCTACCGGTTGTTTTGTTCAATATTGTATCATACTACTGTTTAACATGTTCTTTCATTTTTCATAGAACATGAGGCATGTTGCATCATATCTATATATTACGTTTTTTTTATCTTTTACTGTAGTTGTTATATTAAATGTGTGTGGTTTATTGCTTCTGCTATTATTGTATGCTTTTTATTTTATTCCGCTATACTACACTTTGAAAATTGAGGGAATAGTTTTCCCACTATCATAACTGGCCCCTCACTATTAGTTGGAAGCCTCTGGAGTTTGGGGAAATTTGCATGAGGTCACGTGGTGAACCGGGTTCGAAGCACCCGTTGAGTGGCACCCAGAACTACGTCGTTACAAAGTGGTATCAGAGGGGTTTCTTTTCATTGACTTACTATTAGGAGCCTGACATAGGGATAGGACAGGAACGGTAGTTTGTAATAAGCTCTTCCCAGGCATAGCTAACCCGTGTACAGGGAAAGGCCAGTCTACCTCGTATTTTTTTTTCAATTTTTATTGTTTTGTAAATTTTATAGGTGGTTGGATTTTCACCGTTGGGTGACACACTTGTGATTGTGTTGTTTATATATTATCCATCAGTGCTATTTAGTTACAACCCGATTATATGAGGGTATGAAATCTCATGAATCATTTAGGCACATTATAGAAATCACATGCCATGCATAGTTCCATACCATGTAGGTGCAATAGAAATTGCATGTTGTTGTGATAGTGGTTGTGTTAGAAAAATCATGCTATTGTGATAGCTGCTTGATAAATACCTATTACGTGATAGAGTATCTTAGAATGAGTCTGTTTAATGATTGGACTCCATAACTTGGTTTTTGGGGATTATGGGCCCTCATTGATCGGAATATGGTGGATCATTAGCTGTTTATTTTGTTATAACATAGAAAAAGATGTCAAACATTGATTCGTCGGGAGTATGGGCCCTCACGGATCAGAATTTGACAGTTAGGTGTTGTTTTTATGTTTTTTCTGGGATCCAGAGTAGTTTCTGAAGAATAATATCCAGATAACCCAGTATACACGCCGTGTAGTTCCTTAAACAAGTCAGGTATGGCCTTATATTCGGGAAGAAAGGAAAACATTTTGAGTACACGCTGTGTACCCGAGTATACACCGTGTAGTCTCTTCCCATGTCCCAAACCATGTGGGCGGCGACACGGGGAAGGGAAGATCTTGGGGAGAACATGTTGTGTAGCTGTTTTACACATGATGAAGTGTTGACCCGAAGTTTACCTGTGTAACAAACAACATGGATGGAGGAGACCTTAAGACATACACACCGTGTCCACTATGGAACGCTCTGTGTAGTCTAACCTGGGGACCCGACCATGTTACTAACAACATGAGTTGGTGTAATCCTCTCGTATACACACCATGTATTTATAGAAAACGTCGTGTAGTGTGAGCCATTTGTACGCCCATGTAACTAACAACATGGGTCGGAGAAGCTCGTCTAGTGCATGCGTGTATCTCTAGGACACGTCGTGTAGTCTTGTTCGAGGACAGACCGTATGGACTTAGCCATGTGGCTGGGAAACCTGTTGTGTACACGCCGTGTGTGGGTGTAAAAATCCGTGTAGTTTCAAGATGAGTAGTCTAAAGTGTCACAAACTACACGGGTAGTTGGAAAAATTTCACCATACACGCCATGAAGTCAGTATACACGCTGTGTAGTTTTTTTCAATGGGAGCCGTGTGGCTTAGCTGTATAGAAAGACCTGGGCAGGGGAATAGAAGTCAAGTACATGCCGTGTATTCAGTATACATGCCATGTAGTCTTTTTTTTTTCAAATCATGAATGCCTTCTTCCTCCTATTCCCTTTTGGGTTCCTTCGTTTTCATTAATTGATAATCATGTTTTAAGTTGTGCATTTGACCTTGTAGAGTCATGCCACCGAGACGACCATGCGGTGTTCTCCAGGAGAGCGGAAACGATTATACTGTAGAGATGGTGGACCATGGGCTACCAGTGGACCTTCCAGCAGATCCAGATGCGGATCCAGCCGTTATACCAGACCCAGGGGTAGAGGTGGAGTTCGGTGAAGGCTTTAGGCGGTTCATGAAGACCTTCCAGGGAGCACCACTGGCTGCCTCATCTATGGCTGAGCTAACTCGTATATTCCAGTAGCAACATCTGCCTACAGTTTTAGGGTATGGAGGACCACAGGCTGTGGAGTCATGGCAGGGGTCGATGCAGACTATCTTCGAACAGCTTGAGATGCCTCCAGGGAAGAGGATCAAGCTCGTGACGTATATACTGTGTGATTTCGCCAAGAGGTGGTGGGATGTTACCACCAAGTCAGAGAATCACAAATTCATGGAATGGGACGATTCTCAGGTAGTCTTCTATAACATATAATTTCTAGAGATGCTGAGGGAAAATAGAGCTCAAGAGTTCATGAATCTTCTGCAGGGCGCTATGTCGGTGAGGGACTACATAGATCATTTCACCGAGCATCAGCATTTTGCACCCGTGCTGGTGGGTGATGAGACGTTGAGGGCTAGACGTTTTTAGGATGGTATTCATTATGACATCCGAGCACTGGTGAATGTTTTTAGGTTTCCCACAATACATGCTATAGAGAACCATGCACTGATTACAGAGAGGAACCTACGGGAAGCTAGTGGTGTGGGCCAGGGCGATTCAGCACCAGTCTCTGGTGCTATTTATACAGGTAAGAGGAAGAGATAGATAGACTTCTTTCCGGTTGTCTGTACCAGCCAGAAGAATGTTTCATGTGGCCATGTCAGGTACTACCTATGTGGAAAGGAGGGGCAAAAGAGACCTCACTGTCCACGAGTCCCAGTGGAGTGCCAAGCATGCGGCAAGATGGGTCATCTGCAGCGCTTTTGTAGGGCATTTCCACCAGTTGTTAGTGAGAGGGGTTCTGTGCAGACTCTGCAAGCGGGAGCAGGACTAGAAGCTTCTTACCAGTCGGGTAACAGGAATATGTTCGGAAGGGCAGGCAGGGATGGTGGTTGTGGTCGTGGAATCCATACACCAGGATCTCAGAGATAGTAGGGTGGGATAGCTTAGGGTAGCCAGGCTGTGTCGCAGGGCCACGACACTGGGCAGGCATATGCAGTGCAACATACATTGTAGGAGCAGGATCCCGGACCTTCTACAGTTACTGGTACTATTCTAGTAGCATAGGTCTTATATTCAGTACATTATGATACGGTTCCTACACGTAGTTTCATTTTTGTACCCATTGTGGATAGCCTTGGGCTCTGTGTTTCATCTTCATCTTCTGTTGTTATGATGCTGGAAACTCCATTGGGATCTATAATGGCTGTTGTGCGTCAGTGAAAGGAGTGCCCCCTAGAGGTTGGTGGGTGTCACTTTCTATGGGACCTCTATGTCTTAGAGATGACATCTTATGATGTCATTCTTGGGATGGACGGGTTGGTTCCCTTACAGCCATTGTAGACTCCTATTGTCGCAGGGTTCGCTTGACATCACCAGAGGGTAGAGACTGTCTATACAAGAGCGAGTGGGATGTTCAGGCGAGTCAAGCTGGACCAGAGCATTGTGGGAAAGGGGGAGTCAAAGCACAGATTGCGAGTTTATATCTAGATGATCAGGGGACTTGTCAGACAGATTTCCCTCCAGTGGTTGATCGTTTAAAGGATGTCTTCCCAGATGACTTTTTAGGTCTACCTCCAGAACGAGATCAGGATTTCTCTATTGAGCTTTTTCTAGGAGCAGCACTGGTGTCCATTCCTCCTTATGGGATGGCTACACCTGAGTTGTAGGATCTCAAGAGGCAGTTAGAGGAGTTACAGTAAAAAGGTTTTATCCAATCCAGTACTTCTCCATGGGGTTTGCCAGTCCTCTTTGCGAAGAAAGAGGATGGTACCCTCAGACTTTTTGTGGATTATCAAAAGTTTTACAAGTTGACGATTAAGAACCGATATCCCTTGCCAAGGATTGATGATCTTTTTGATCAACTTCATGGAGCACGAGTTTTCTCTAAGATTGACTTGAGATACGAATATCATCAGTTTCACTTTAGACCATATGATATACCTCTCACATCCTTCAGGAGTACGTATAGTCTGTACGAGTAATTGGTTATGTCATTCGGACTCACGAATGCACCAGCAGTTTTCATGGCTCTGATGAATCGTGTGTTCCATCCTTATTTGTATGCTCTTGTTGTAGTATTCATTGAAGACATCTTGGTGTACTCCCACACTCGACACGACCATGCCACCCATCTTGAGATCGTATTGAGTACACTGAGATATCATAAGCTATATGCTAAGCTCTCAAAGTTCCACTTTTAGATAGAACAGACTCATTTCCTGGGTCATATCATCTCAGAGGCTGGAGTTGTAGTAGACTCAGATAAGGTTAGAGAAGAAGTTCCCTGGGAGCAGCCTAAGAACATGTTTGAGGTACGAAGTTACTTAGGGCTGGCTAGTTACTACAGACGCTTCATCCAGGACGTGTCCCGCTTAGCAGCACCATTGTCAGGTCAGACTAAGAAGGGTGTGATATTCGTTTGGTCCGAGGCTTGCGAGATAGCCTTTCAGGACCTGAAAAAAAGGTTAACATTAGTGCCAGCCCTAATACTTCTAGAGAATGGGAAGAGATATATAGTTTATTATGACACATCATGTATTGGACTGGAAGCAGTGTTGATGCAGGGTGATCGAGTTGTTGCGTAAGGTAATCAGCAGTTGAGGCCACATTAGAGAAATTACCCGACGCGTGATCTCAAGTTGGTTGTAGTTGTTCCTGTGTTGTACAATTGGAGACATTATCTCTTGGGAGATAATTTTGTGGTTTTCATCGACCACAAAAGTCTCAAGTATCTCTTTACTCAGCATGACTTGAATCTGAGACCGCAATGTTTGGTCTAATACCAACAGTCCATCAATTTTGAGATTTTTTATACACCTGGTAAAGGTAATGCATTAGCAGATGCACTGATCAGGAGGACTCAGATAGAGGCTATGAAGGAGGATAGTGATGAATGGAAGCATATGGATTTATTCTATGAGATGAATTTGGAGGGCCATGACAGTCTGGGGCAAACTTATCTTTCATCTTTAGCTGTGACTTCTACCCTCCTCGATAGAGTGAGGATGCGACAGCTATCTGATCTAGAAGGCCTAGTTCTATGGGAGTCAGTGGCAATTGAGGACCCTCATCCTAGTTGGACAATAAGCAATGATGAGGTTTTGCATTTCCATGGATGAGTATGGGTTCAAGGGGATATACATGAGGAGCTGATGCGGGAGTTTCATGCTTCAGCTTGGGCAGTTCATCCCAGGGTTACCAAAATGTACCGTGAATTGAGACTTCAGTATTGGTGGCTGGGTATGAAGAGAGATGTAGCTGGTTTTGTTACAAGGTGTTCCACCTGTGAGCAGGTGAAGGTGGAGCATTAGAGGTCAGTCAGACTATTACAGCAGTTACCCATCCCGGAGTGGAAACGGGATGATGTCGTGATGGACTTCGTGACTGGGTTTTTGAGGTCACCTAGAGTCAATGATGTCGTGTGGGTTGTTGTGGAAAGACTCACAAAGGTAGCTCACTTTTTGCCGATCAAAGAGACCTTTAGAGTTGACAATATCGGGAAGTTTTAAATCTGAGAGATCATACGTCTTCAAGAGGGTACCACGTTTTATTGTTTTAGATAGGGATCCTCATTTTACGTCTCGTTTCTGGCAGGGTTTTCAGAGGGAACTGGGTACACAGGTGCTTATGAGCATATATTACCACCCTCATACAGATGGATATTCAGAGTGTACAATAAAGGTTCTTGAGTACATGATGTGTGCATGTGTCCTAGACTTTGGGGGATCTTGGGAGAAGCATATACCCCTAGTCTAGTTTTCCTATAATAATAGTTTTTAGGAAACTATTGATATGGAACCATACGAGGCTTTATATGGTAGTCCATGCCAATAACCCTTGTGCTGGTTAGAGGTAGGTGTGGTAGCTTTTTTAGGACCATGTCTCGTGTAGGAGACTTCTGAGTAGGTCCATTTGATTCAGAAGCGGATGGATACCGCACAGTCTCGTCAGAAGTCTTATGTTGATCGCCGCAGATGACCTTTGGAGTTTGTGTTTGAGGATCAGGTTTTCCTAAATGTTTCACCATGGTTGGGACACATACAGATCTGGAGACAAGGTAAACATTCACCGAGGTATGTGGGGCCATTTGAGATTTAGAGAGAGTCGGTTCGTTTCCTATTGATTGCAGTCACCATAGTGGTACTAGGCCAAGCACGAAGTCTTCCATGTATCTAAGTTGCACCGCTATCATTTAGACCCATCTCACATCTTTCATCCCGAGGAGGTTGAGCTATAGATAGATGCATCCTTTGAGGAGCATCTGATTTGTATCGTTGATATGAGCATGAAGGTTCTCCTAGCCCGTTCAGTTCCTCTCGTACAGGTGCTACGGAAGCATGGCCGAGTGCAGGATGAAACCTGGGAGTGGGAGACCAACATACGAACTCAGTGGCCAAAGATGTTCTGAGATTTATCTTCACCACCATTGGAAGGGAAATTCAGGGATGAATTTATTTATGGGGGGAAGTTTGTAAGAACCCGGTTCTTATTTTTGAGGTATGGATTTCTTCATTTCTCCTTTCCTTAAGTGTTTTTGGGAAAATAAGGAAAATGGAGAAAATTCAAAATTTTGGAACTACACGCCATGTAATTTTCCACATGCCGTGTACTTTGGCCATGTGGGATGAGTAAACAGGGTGTGTAGCCTTGTTGGTGACTAAGGGTGTAAAAACCTACTAAACACCATGTAGTTGTCCTTTACACACCATGTAGTCAGTCGACAGACGAAACAGTAAGGTGGTGGGAGTAGCCACTAGCTGGGTGACAGTACACGCCATGTAGTCGGGAATACATGCCGTGTACTCATTTTGAAAGATGAAAAGTTTGGCGGTGCCGCTAGAGGAACAGTTAAATGTGGGTAGTAAAATCCATGTAGTTAAAAGTACACGCAGTGTACTTTGTTTTTTTCACATAAAGTGTGAAGTATCCAACATTGTTCATAGGATTGGCTTAGAACTGTATAGGAGCTCGGGAGAGGACGTCCGTACCATCGTGGATCTCCATATTGAGTTTCGGGAATCCGTTTCTGCTTCTGTCGATCACGTTGGAACCGCGCGGGTAATCTCTTCCTTATCCTTGGGTAATTCTTGCCAATTATTCTTCTAATGGAAGTTATTTGAGGATTAATGAGAATTCATTTACCTCATATCTACAATGTTCTTGGACATTTCAAAAGGTGTTTTTTGGGTATACCGTTCTTAGGTGTTTAAGGTAGGTGGCTTGGTGTTTAATTTCAAACTGTTGTGTGTTTTTATGTAATTTTGTGCTATGAACCCATGATGGGGTGTCGTGTGGCTGAGGCATTGGCTGTTTAAATACCTAGAATTTAGTAGGTAATTAAATGTGATAATAACCTGTTGTTTGGGATCGCTGCTTGGATCCAGGACAACCCCGGGGGTGCGTTCCTCTGTTTAGACGTTTGGCCTGGATACCCGAGGGTATGCCTTGTATATATTATGCATTACATTTTCCTTGACAGGAATGATATTTGAACTGCTTTTTTATATGATGGGCATGTCCCAATTACTTATTTAGATTGAGGGAAGTGCTTTACGTAGCCTGGGGGAGTGCTTATTTTAGCCTGAGGGAAACATCTTTCATGCCTGTGGGAAATAGACTCTATGCCTGAGGGTGACACTTTGTATGCCCGAGGGAAATATCTGTTATAGCTGTGGGAAATTATCTGCGGGTAACGATTCTGATTACCTGAGGGTAAGGGTTTTCATGTATGAGGAAACTGATAGTTTACATATAAATTCACTATGGTTGTTTCCTTATAATGAATGATTAAATGAATAATAAAATGACAATATAACTAGTAATGTTAATTTCTTTTGGGTACTACTTAGTTTATTACATTTTACTACTGCACACTGTTGTTGCATATTTTCACACAGTTGGGAACATGCCTTTGGTGGGTGCCTATTGGGATTTATTTCTCACACCCTTTTTGGGCCATGCTTTTCAGCCCAAACAGATTAAGTTCCTGCAGGTGTGGATAAGGGAAAGTGTCCCTATACAGGTACTTGATTGCTGCTGAGGAGTAAGGGAGCATGGGACCGGGCTGGGGCTCGTGATGCTACCAGTTGTTTTGTTTTCTTCTGTATAGTATCATACTGCTGGGTAACATGTTCTGGCTGTTTTCATAGAATGTGGGACATGTTTCATCATATCTATATATCTGGTTAGTTATATTTTAATTTAGTTGTTATGTTAAATGTGTGTGGTTTATTTCTTCTGCTGTGGTTGTATGCTTTTTATTTTATTCCAATGCACTACACATTGAGAAATGAGGGCATAGTTTTCCCACTATCAGACCTGGGCCCTCACTGATAGTCAAAAGCCTCTGGAATTTGGGGAAATGTGCATGAGTTCACGTGGTGAACCGGGTTCGGGGCACCCATTGTGTGGCACCCAGAACCAGGACGTTAAAAAACCCAATTGCCTAAATGAAAACATATTGTTTGTTAAGACATAGAGACGTCCATTTCAGGGTTTATAAGTCCAATGACCCATGGAATGTCTATGATTTGATAAACTACACATGTGGAAAAGTCAATTTCATTCGAAAGTTAAGAAATTAGATAAAACCTTCACATCATAGAATAAAAAAAATGTTAAGAAAATGGAAACTCATTTTTTTAATTCAATAAGTCCAAGCCCCATTTTCATATATATCAAAAATTACATAATGGTATAACTATATAACAATTGAAATTAGAGCATGCGTGTATAAAAAGTATACTCTCTACATTATTAGCATGATGGCAGTGCACCTCTGTTGTGGGGGATTTATTACAAAATATTGATATTCATCTCACAATATCAATGGGTCATATTTAACATTTAATTATCTCTATCAAAGTAAGAATGTAATCTAAACATACCTTATTGATTAAATTTTAAGGGTGGTGTAATAATAAATTTATTAATTCATTACAAAAAATAAATGTGCATCGGATAGGGATCCTACCTCAGGGTGGAAGAAAACCAAACATTCATCTTTTGGTCCTTTCAAACTAAAATCTACTGCTCCCCCACTAAAAATATGCACCTTCATATACATATAATGACACATAACCCCTATTAACACACCTTCATGGCCATGAACATGTGAAATGGGATTCATACATTTATTCTTATATGCATATACCCATCTTCACTCACCTACATATGCATTTTTATATTTATACATAGGAACACCTAGCCCCATAGATGTAGAATCAATGTCATCAATGGATATACACATAATGGGGGAACGTACATATATATATATACTAACCTATTCAGATTTAAGTTAGTTTCCATAGTATCAGAAACTCAGAAGATCACGAAATAGCCCAACACACTACACAAAACAAGATATGTTCCTTAAAAAATTAAAGACCCTAAATTAGAGGGTTTGAAACCAAATGGAGAAAATAAAATATTACCATGGCTAGTGGAAGTGAAGAGAATGATGTCAAACCTCCTCGCCTTCGGCGACGGTTGAAAGAACCAAAACTCAATGGTCCTGATAGACTATTCACATAACCATAGTTCAATAGAAAACTAAAAATCAATAATCTCCCAAACCTAGGGCTTCTACTGAACCCTACTGTGCAACAAATTAACTTAAAAATGGTTGAGAACTGGATGAATAAGGGAGGAGATGACTCAACATGGAGGATCATCCAAACAATATGGAGAAATATGGTACAAATCGATGCTTGGGGGTGGTTTCCAGAAAGTGGTCGAGCATGTGGCAACGGGGAACCCCTGGGTGCATCAATATTGGTTATGAGGTGTGGGATATGAGGGTTTTTGTTTAATTTTATTTTTAATTTAATTTAATTTAATTTAAATTTTTAAATAGACTCTTCCACATGGTTTGACCCACATTGTTTTCCAAACCGTGAGCTAATCATGATATTTAAAGTGAGAGGCTATTGCCTCCCTGTGTAAACCATGCGGTCTAGGTGCACGATATGGAAAACCATTCATAGAAAGTGAGTTATTTTTCTACACTTCCCACATGATGGGCCCATGGTTTCCTTTAGTGGGTGGTATGGTTTCACACAAACAATGTTCCCTATGTAGCTTTTCAAAACAATACTTTTTCAGGTTTGTTCTCTAAAAACTCCTTGATCCTAATTGAATCTTAATGGGCCTTCTCCCAAGTACAAAAAATAACAACTTTAAAGGTTACAACCCATCGAATTGAGTTCTGAAGCTTAGTTTAAAAAATTACCCATTCTGTAATATAAAAAGTTCAAATTCCTATGCTTTTTTATCTTGTTCAAAACAAAGAATGTTATAACATTCCCAGCTTAGAACTATATTCCCTGAGAAGCCTTCAAGAATAATGTAACACATCACCAAACCAATAATGGTCATAAGGCTTCATTCAAATGGACATGTTGCATCGTCAATTCCCAATACACATCAAGTAATTATTTTAATCACAAGGCACAAAACCCACCAAGACTCAAACCAAATGCTATTGCCCCACTAAAACAACAATATGAATCAGAAACATGCCTATTTACCCAGATACACAATCCAAAAATCATCTCATCAGGTAATTGGCCAAATGTAATTATCACCAATTTCTTTATCATTAAGCATCCCATTCTAAACTATATTTCACACCACTATTGGAATTTCCTAATAAGCACGCCTCTAAGAATTATAATGACCCTAGAGGAAATATTCCTAAAATGATTGAAATGGTTGATCCCCATCAAACAAAAATCCCAAGTGAATATGACTTTCACTAAAAGAATCGGTATACACTAACCTCACACATCGTTACATATTGACATTACATAAATGGTTCCTCACCAAACATAAAAATTTATCCTGAAATGAACCGATTTAGGCCTCATGGAAGTCTATCCCTAAAGCTACCCAGCTTATACATATGACATTTTATAAGATGAACTGTGATGAATTCTCACAAGGGACTTCATATTTATAAAAAACAATATCATCAAAGCCTACATCTTAATTTTCATGACATTTATAAGGTCAAACCATTAAGGGAATCACACATCCCACATACAACAATGAACTATAACTACCCCACAGGACCAATTGATTGTAAATATTTAGCATGGATTGAGACTGATGCTCTTCTAGTGCATTTAGGATGATGACAACATGTTGTACATGATCATCACTAAACATGAGTTCACTAAAAGGATTTCAATAGTTTCTAGTCAATCATGCCCAAATATTGGAAATAAGAGAGGTTAAATAATCCCTAGTTCACTTCCTATTGATCGACTTCACCTGTCGATGATTCATTATCTGATCACTAGCCTTTATCACACAATGCATTTCATGATTATTCCAGATTACACACTATAGCCTATTTGAGACTCTCAGTGTTTCACAAGAGTTGAATACATATATAGAAATAAGAACATCAAGATAACAAGAAAGCATGGACAAAAAACAACACTTATAAGACCCAAGCATTCGAACCAAACTGACCATTTCTCAATGGACCATTTAGGTTGTATCCCTTCTACATGGAAGGCCACATTTACAAGATTCAACCTGATTATCCCTTTAATATAAGTTTTCTAGATTCCAAGGAAAATGTAAATATCTTTTCACGAGAATTCTAGACCAAAAAAACATAATCAAATCCTATGAATCTTCTCTAATCCATCATCATAACATCAAAAAAGTTAAATACAACCAAACCAGATGGATTGACGTGTCAAAAAACTGAAGTCATTGGAACCCCATCCAATAAATTGTGATGAGATAGAATCTTTAAATCTTAGTTAAATCTACAAGGATATGTCTCGAGACCATAATTAGTAGCACAATAAAAACATTTCATACTCACACTGCATAATACAACCATTATCTTGGATGGATCCATAACCATTCGTCCATAAAAAAAAGAATGAAAGTTCAGACAACCATCGAAGTAGATGTCAATTAACAAGGCATGTCCAACATACTGAAAATGAGCATTAATCGAGGTTCAAACCGATAAAAATGATGAAATATACCAAGACCAACCATCTGAAAAAGGCTGTTATTAGAAATTAAAAGTCCTATAAGGGATAATGACACCCGAATGACACCATGCATAAAAAAAACACTAAACAGGAATTAAATATCTAATGGTGCTATATATCATGATCTAGCCCCTTAAAAAAATCATCAACCCAGTCATTTGGTCATGCCAAACAAAATTCAATAAACTCAGAAGTTGATCACCAAGCCATTACTAAAGAAAATACAATAATGGAAAACATATATGCTTCAATTACAAGGAAACACTAAAAGAAACACAACTACACCCCTTTCACGAGAGTCACAATCAGAGGAACCACTACATGTTTCATTTCTAAGCCATTTCTACATTTAATCAATTTTAAATATTTAAACATAAAAATGATTTAATTTCAGGAATCAAGTACCATTTATCCAAAAACACACAACTACATGAATAAGAAAATTCCACAAGGGAAAAGCTGGAAAGTTTCAAAAAACATCATTTAAAATATTTCAGCATTCATTGATATAAAATCATAAATAAGAAACTTGTCATAATAATTATTTTTTTTCAAATAAGGAAATACACGAGGGTCCCATTAATCCAAAACACTTCATATCATAATTTAATTGTTATTTGTAGTTATAGGCATTAAAACATAGAATGGTAATTGTGTTGGTCACATATTTCCATTTCACAATTAATTTCAGAATAAAAAAATGGTAATCCTATTTATAAACTTTTCAGATATAATATGGTTATTAAATTTATTATGAGTTTCCATATACCAATTCATAAATTGACTATATACTCCATAAATTGAAATTTGGATCCCATTGGTCAAAACTAGCTCAATTGGGAATTTTAACAAGCTCAAAAAACAATGGCTCAAACATATGGGTGGCCACCTACCGACCTGTAAAGCACCCATTCACATTACAGTTTGGAATTTGGTTATATTTAGTTAGAACCAATTTCTGTTTCAAATTAATCATTAATATCCTTTTATAATGGTTTGAATACACGGGATACTTTTTCCCAGCGATTAGGCACTCATACACCTAACAACTAAAAAATAACTCCTGCCATAATCACAACTATATAATTTAGCAGATGCAACCAATTATATATAAAACAAATTTGCATGTCACTAAAAGTATCTAACACATATCACTATGTTGAGAGTTACCTAAACATGGTATAAAACAATTCTTGAAATATCTATAATGGAAAATGATCAAATCCGTAGGCAATGTACAAAGCAACTACATGGCATGGAACTATACATGTAATGTCAATTCCCTAAGTGCATAATATGACGCAAGCAATGTTTCTTACCTTATAAATCTTTCCCAGGGTAAAATTATAAAAAATTCCAAAAATATTTAAGTAGAAGAAAGTGAAATAATCACTCTAGGAGAAATCATATCAAATGTAATAGTAAACAACATAAACAACAATCCCTGCCCAGGACAGTAGGCCATTCTTTGTACATGGGGTGATCAGTCACAAGATCAACTATTATCCAAGTGTCATCACATTACAAATATCTTGTATACCAACCAAAAATAGTATAAAAAAATAAATTAAACAACCTCTCATACAACGTTTTACCATCCATACCTAGTTTACATTCAAACCTGTAACCAGAGCAGTGGGTCCCACGACCTCAAGTGCATCACCCCATATGATAGAGGATACCAACTACCAGTGAGTGTCTTAGGAGGTGATATTGGGGTGATTATACCATCTTTCTAGAGTAACATAATAGTATATCAGAATAAATAAAACAAGAAAGAGTAGAAATAGTGACTATAAATAATTATGTAGTGGAATAAATATTCATATATAAATGAGCAATGGTGTCCAATGCCAGTTCATACAACAGAAGAATGCATGACTTGGAAAATGATACAAAATATAAAGTAGTAAACAAAAAATCATGCTACAACACATGAATAAAATAAAAAAAAGAATGAAAATACCCATGGGAGATTTCTATGAGAAACCTGATCTCCAGCTCGGTCCTTTCCTCATAAATTATGAGGTATAAGCCTACAACAATCAACCTAAGTCCTATGAATAAAACGTCGACTTGGGTACCAATGATACCCGAGCAGGGTGTGTGATGAAATATCAATAGTATGACACCAAAGGTGTCAAGCCAAATCCAATGCAATATAAATTAGATACTATGTGGGTATGAATAATTTAATAAATCGAACTATATAAATAAACAATCACTCATATCAGTTCTTATGGGACAACAAAAAAATATACCGACTTCATCTCATTGTTGTAATGTCTAATCTTGATAGTTATATATATAGTAGCAGTATATATATATACAGGTTGGGGTGAATCCGGACATACCTCGACCATCCAATCCTAGATTTTCTCTCCCAATCTTCCCATAACTCAGCCATAGAGTCCATAGTATCATTACCTCTAAGAATTAGATTCATGTTCGGGTGTATTAGTACATACCTCCCATATCCAATTCCAAGGGACCTCTCACGGTCTTCCCCCAACCCAAAATAGAGATCCCTTATTATCATGGAATTCTATCATTTCAAATATGTTTGGGGTGGATCGAGACATGTCACAACCATCCAAATTTTCAGGGATCTCCCACCCACAAAATATATATATATATATATTTATATTTAATGGGGTAATACTCTCTCCCGACCATAATCATACCAAAATGGAATTAGGTAAAATACTTCCCACCCATAATCACATAATCTTTTTCATACATTATAATGTGATGCATAATGTAGTAGTTCTTAAGAATTTGGCATATCTATACATTATTACATATATACACCCTCATTCACATTTATATATAAGGAAAACATATTAAGTACTTCAATTAAAACAATAATTTAGTGATCAAATTCAATTAATTACATGCATCAATGGCCTCTCATGCATGTCATTAGCCATATTTTGTTTTCATTTTCAAGGAAGTAATTTCATTTAAACCCATTAATATAAGGAAATAAATTCATTAAGGCTAAACTGTTCATTTAAATATTACTATTTGGTATGAGTCATCCCAATCAAGGTCACCTTACCCAATTTTTCTAAACCTGGGAAACTGGATTAAGGGTTAAGTGTTGATGTTATTCCATTAAAAGGGAGGTACTAACTCATTTAATCCATCCTATAAAACCCCAATTATCTTAATCCAAACATATTATGAATTAAGTAATGAGAACATACATTTTAAGGTTCATAATTCCAAACACCCATGGGGTGTCTTGGGTTGAATAAACTACATAGGAGGCAAAGGCTATTTCATTTGAAAGTCTAGCCGTTAGCTTAAACAATCATGTCATAGAGTAATATTCTATATACCAAAAAAGATATATCATTTAATAACTAAATAAGTCCAAGTATCATTATTCTATTTATCAAAAATATCATCAATGTATAGTAAGAGAACTACAGAAAGTAGGGAAGGAATTTATAAAATGAATACTCACTACATTTTTAGCTTGAAGGAAGTGCACCACTGTTGGAGGGGTTTTATTACAAAATCATTGAATTCTTATTACACGACCACTATGTATTATTTAACATTTCATTACCATTATAAAAGGAATAATTTAATCTAATCACACTTCATTAATTAAATGATAAGGGTGGTGAAATAATAAATTAATTAATGAATTACTTTAAATAAAAGGGAATAGGATATGGATCCTACCACAGGGTAAAACAAAATCAAACATTCATCTCTTGGTGCTTATTAACTAATAGTTGATGCTCCCCCACTGAGCATATGAACATTCACATACAAATAAGGACACCTAGACCCTATCCACACACCTGCATGGATATGAATATGTGAATGGTGATCTTTACATATAAAATTATATGCATATACCAATCTCCACTCAACTATATATGAATTTTCATATATATAAATAGAAACAAGTAGCCCCATACATGTATATTTTATTCCATTGATGAATATACACATAACTGGGGAACCTATATATATATAAACATACCTAGGCACATGCAGTCGAGTCACCTTATACCTGGTGACTCAAAACGACACAAAGTAGTCCAATGCACAACAAAATACTACTACAAACCATAAAACAACTAAAGATGCTAATATAGAGGGTGAGAAACCATGCAGTGGGAATAAATTTTCACATTGGATGTTATCATCAAAATGAATCAATTCATCCCACCTCACCATTGGAGACAACTGACAGAACATTAATCCAAAGGTCCTGAGAGACCATTCGCTCCACCCTAGAACAAAAAAAAAATAAAAAATTCATATGCCCCAAACTCTAGGGTTTCATTCAAACCCTAATGGTTTATGGATAGACTAAAAAATGACTGAATACTAGAAAATAATATGGAATGAGTCTCACCTTGGAGGATCAAAAATTAAAATTAGAGAAATTCAGTATAAATATAAATTTGGAGGGTGCAACAAAGATGGAGTTTAGTGTGTAGAGAAGGGGAACCCCCGGGTGCGTCGCGATCGAGTATGAGGGTGAGATATGAGGGACTGTGTTGTATATTAAATATTTTAAATTTAATTTCTTAAATAGTCCCATCGGCAAAGTTTGACCATCATTGTATTCCAAACCATGTTAAAATTGTGTGGTGAACAATGTGATGATACTACCTCATAAATAACAATATGAAGACTAGGCAATGGTTTTTAAAACCATGCTCATCCCATGTGAAAAGTATTTCCCTTTAAACATGGATGCACAATTTCCTATAGTGAGTCATACGGTTTCATACATACCGTGCGCCCATTGTATGTTTTCAAAACCAATATTTTCTAGGTACGACACTCCCAAAACTCCTCAAACCACTCTAAGAACTTATAGTTCCTTCCCCAAGTCCAAAAAAATAAATTTTATAGGTTTCAACTCTCAAAATTGAGTTCCAAAGTCTGGTTTTTATAAGACCCAATCAGTAATTGAAAATTGTCTAATTCCTTATATTTTTTCGGTTCAAATCATAGAATGTTACATAACATATAAATTATCTTTTTTAATTCTATATGTGAGAACATGAAATATTTATATCAATGAAAATGAATATAATTTTTCATAAATTTATAAATTAAGTTGTGGTATCTTTAAGAGCAATAAATATTTAATTGTAATTTTATGATTAATTAAATAATTTAAATGAATAAATTATTTTAATAAAATGTAATCATAAATTATTATTCTGTTGTCTTATGTTTATATGAAAAATTAATGAGACCGTGATTACTTTTTACAGGTGTTATAAAATCATTTATAGTTTTAAAATTGATATTTTTCAAAAAAAATTAATATTTTCATTAAATATTTAATTTCTCATATTTTATAAATTAATTTCCATTAAAATGGGTTAATTAAATTATTTCTACACATTGAAAAATAGTTAGGTTTTTTTTCTAAAAAACATGACTTTATGGTGAATAGTAAAATATGATAATTTAAAAAATAAGCTAAATACATGAATTATTGTGTCATGGATGATGTTCTGTTGAGGTAAGAACCCCTGGATGTAACTCACATTCAATAATTATTGTATTTATTTTCATGAACCAACACTATGACTTGTCATGAGAAAAATAACAAAATAATGAGTAAAACAATGGAAAACCCTCCCTCTCCTACACTATAAATAGAACCCCTCACCCATCTTCTCCTCAAACCACTCAAACATTGTGTATTACCCAAATTATTCCCAATAATCTTACCAAGCCTATTTCCGATGTCCATGACATGATGGTATCACCAAAATTCCAAAACCAAAGCCCTTAAAGAGGTTTTATGGAGGATTATTCAAGAGGAGGTTCGAAAACATTTTTGTAAGACAATCCCGAGATAAAGGAATTCTTAATCCAATTTCTATTATTTAGGTTAACATTCTACTTTATTGATTAATTGGAACAAATATTATTTGGGAAATGGAATTTTAATTATATTATGTTTTACTATGTGGATTAACTATGTATACACATATTACATTAATTTGAATAATTATCACAATAAATATATGATATTTTTAATGGAATTTTTGTTAAAAATCATCATTTCATTTGTTCTTTAAGGTAAGATTTATATAATGTAATTATTCTTATTTTATGATTATGTCGTATTTCATGGGAATTTTTTATGATTAATAGTGGTACCTATATCTCCCTCCAATGAATTGGTAATGATTAAGTTACAGGTTGGTCGTATGGTTTCTCCAAGTGTTGCTACAATGGTTACAAAATATGGTCACGGTGATGGTTACATTTTAAGGTAGTCGTAACAATCACAAATCATAAGATAATCGTGGGGGTTAAAATATTATGTAATTAATTACCCATGTTACCTTTATGGTATTATTTATGTCTCTATGTTCTATTGAAATATCATGTTTTCACAAAGTAACTATATGATTAATATTGGGTGAGAAGTATGTCTTTGTGAAAATTATTTCATATGTTTGTGAGTATTCATGTACTAATGGTTTCTCTCCTTCTATTTGAATCCATTACTAAGATTTTTTTCTCATCCCATGTTATTTTTAAAAATCATATTTTTTAAGGATGGGTAAGAGAAAAGGAGAAGTTAAGATGAATGATGTGAATACTTTTCATGAAAATATTTCATGTTTTTAATAAAATAATTTTCAATAGGATAAAATTGATTTTATTTTAGAATTATACACTTTTTATGATTATGGTTTGATATGTATGAAATATTTCTTAAATTTTTAAAAATATTAACCGAAAAGATATTTGGGAATGTAAAGAAGTGAACTCTAAATGAAATCACTAGTTTTTGTAATGTTTAAAGGCAGGTCCTTATTGTTGGTATTAGAGCACAATTTAGATAAAATTAGGGGTTGGGATGATGTTAAAATAATACCATAAATAATTTTTTACCTTATATTTATGTTGAAATGATATATCATTTGAAGATTACCATGTTTCATTATCTATGATATGTCTACTCTAAATGGGTTTCCATAGAAGAAATAGGGAATTTGATGCTAGAAACAACTGAGTGGCTGTTATAATTCATAATCTACATCCTAGAAAGATAAGGATTGGAACTAAGCTATTTTTGATTGTAATGGATCAGCTGATGTAGGAAATTAATTATACTATCATCCATCTATGAGAAAAAACAGAACTATCATAAAGGAACATGATTATAGTATAATAATTTATGATGATACACCCTCATAATATCAATGGATCTTATAGCCCAGTGGAAGTTGAAGGATGGATTTAAACCATTAAATAGATATTCAATTTCTTGGGGTGTTTGGATAATCAAAAGTAGGTTTGACATAGAATAGAAATGAAATTCTTCATATTGACAAAAACAGAGGAGGATTCTATGGTCATGTATGAAGCAAACATCACCAGATTTGTAATGTACCCTCCAAAAGTCATTATATGGAATTTTATGGGTATGAATAAATCAATGAAATCTGAATTTAATAATGATTAGTTTTTAGTTTGTGAAAAGTGTGGTAATAATCACCTTTTGGAATGCATTACAAAAACTGGGAGGTGTTTTTAATTTGGTATGTTTGGGAATATGGAATGACATTTTAATGATATTGACCTTAATAATAATCTTGATAAGAAATATATAATGTGTTTTAAATTTGTTGAGATGGGTGATTGTGCAATCACTTGTTCGAAGAAATATCACAAGGATGTAAAGTAGTCATATTTTAAAGAGAAATGTGCAGCCAGATCCTTTGAAACTGTGTGAGTAGATGTCGAGCCATCCAATGAAGTGGTATTAGGTACATTGTATTTTTACTCATATTTTTCTAATGTCTTTTTGGATATGGGGACTAATTATTCTTTTATTTATAAAACATTTTCTGGTAAATTGGAAATTCCACATAAAGAAATGAGATAAGGACTTATGGTTACAACAACATTGGGAAATATTACATCAAAAGTCGTTATAAGAATCTCCCTGTCATTATTTGTGAAAATGCATTACCAAAAAACCTTATTGTTTTACCCCTTGTAGAGTTTTATGTCATTCTATGTATGTATTATCTTTCTATTTAACATGCTAAGATTGATTGTATATCTAAATATATTTTTTTCAGATAGAGTTTCAATTTTTATACAACAATGAACCCATAAAATTGATAACATAATAGGAATACATGAAACTATTAAAATATTGAAATGAATGTTATCTTTCTCATATTATTCAAAATGGGGAACTATTAAGAATAATGTTTCTCTGGGGATAAATAAATACAATTATATTTTTCCAAATGAGTTTCCTGATGTTATACATGATCGTGAAATCAAATTTACCATTTACTTAGTTCAGGATGATAAGAAAATTTGATAACCCCCTTATTGAATGACTCAAATTGATCTTCATGAATAGAAAAATGAATTACAAGATTTTCTTGATAAAGGATTCCTTCATCCTAACACTTCACTATAGCGCATGCCTGGTTTCTAATTAAAAAGAAAGTTAGTTCCATGAGAGTTGTCATCGATTATAGTGTATTGAATAACATTACTGTTAATAATAAGTATTCATTACTACATATAGACATCTTGTTTGATCAGCTCCAGGGAGAACAATATTTTTCCATGATTGACATTATATCTAGGTAACATCATCTAATGGTGAAGGTGGATGACATTATTAAAATATATTTCATACTAGATATTGGCATTATAAGTTTGTTGTTATTCTATTTCGTTTAAACAATTCCACTTCTATATTAATTGATCTTAGGAATAGAATATTCCATGAATATTTGGATAATTTTTTTTTGGTTTTAATTGATGATAGATTGGTCATTTCATAAATGTATTAGGATCATGAAAAACATTTGAGAATTTTCTTTCAAACATTCAATGAACATAATTTATATGGGAAATTTTGAAAATGGGATTTTTGGATGAAACACATTTATTTTCTTGGGATCATTGTAAATAAATATGGACTAATTGTTGATCCCACCAAAACAATTATGTTTGATGAATGGCCAAGACCTAAAAATGATAGAGAGATTCTTAGTTTTCTTGTGTTAGTAAGTTATTGTTTATGGTTTGTTAATACTTTTACTCGGTTATCTATCCCACTAAATAAGATATAATGGAAAGGGGTTAAATTTATTTGGATATAAGAATGTGATTTTTTTTGTAATATAATAAGAGATTGGTGAATGCTCATGTTTTGGACCTACCCTCCAGTAATGGTTAGTTTGTCATCAATAGTGATGCTTCATTGAAGAGAATTGGTTGACTTCTGATGAAGAATGATTAGGTAGTAACTTTTTCTTCAAGACAACTAAAACCTTATGAGAGAAATTGTCCCACATATGATATAGAATTAAAACTTGTGTTATTTTCATTGAAAATTTAGAGGCATAATTTATATAGAGCCAAATGTAAAATATATACTTACCAAAAAATAATAAACTGTATATTCACTCAGAATAAATTTAATATGAGGAATAATATATTGCTTGAACTAATAAAGGATTATGATTTCAAGATCAATTACCATATGGAAAACCAAAGAAAGTGGCAGATTCCTTGAGCAAAAACATCATTCCATATAAACCATGTTACATTACAAAAAATACCACATTCATTAAATATTAGATGAATATTGGCTTGGATGTTTTTGGTGTAGGAAATTCCCCTATTTTGTTTCAAGTTCTTGTGCAGTCATCTTTGTAAGATAGAATTTGGAAATCATAGAAGGAAGACGTCGAGCTGCAGAAAAAGGTGCAGTTAGTGAAAAAGTGTAATTTTCTATAATTTAATGTTGATAAAAATTGTTTTTTGAGATTTGGGAAGAGATTATGTTTACTTTGTGCATCCCAGTTGAAGATAAAATTATTTATTTAAGCTCATATTTCTCCATTTTTAGTTAATACTATAAGTACAAAGATGTATAATGACCTTTGGGAGTATTTCTGGTGGGATGGAATGAAAATAGGCATTGCAAATTTTACCATGAAATGTTTGACATGCTAGTAGGTTATATAAGAGTGATAATTATAAAAGGGATTCTTCAACCGTTTCCAGTTCCAGAGTGGAAATGTGAAAATATATCCATGGACTTAGTGGTGAGACTACAGAATACTTCTCACGGTAGCAATGAGATTTGGGTTATTGTTGACTAACTCACTAAATCTGAACACTTCCTTCCTATTCAAGATATTATGTATTTGTATCATCTTTATCAACTATAACTCATTGATATTTTTTGGTAACATGGATTTTCTCTTTCTATTGTATTTAACTGTGATACGAGGGTCACTTCTAACTTTTGGAATGACCTTCGGAATTCATTGGGCACAGAATTAAATTTTAGCACAGCCTTTCACCCTCAATTTTATGGATAGACTAAGTGAACAATTTAGACATTGAAGGATACACTCCGAGATTGTTCAATGAAATATTAGTGAGGTTCAGATCAAAAAATTTCATTAGTTTATTTGTATAATGATAATAGTGTCCTAAACTATCCCGGGTTGACTTTGATCCAGTCACCTGATTTGTTCCCCGGTATGGCTCAAATGGCGTTCCCAATCCCCACAGGCTGGAACCTAGTTTTGGGAATCAAAACTAACATATTGGAAAGATTTTTCCAATAAATAAAAAATATTTGAATAAAAAATATTGATAGTAAAATGAAAAGATGTAGTGAAAAGAGAAAAATAATAAACTTCACATACCTCAATTTGACCTACTAGTCACCACCCAACTAAGAACCAAGTTTACTCTGAAGGTGATCAATTAATAACAGAACCCAAAACTGGCCTAATAAAAATTCTAGGGAGAACAAACTCATCCAATTAGGGTGGATCAGCTACCGTCACATGACCCTCAAAAATGATGCTTAGGAACCCACTGTGTTAATAGTAATGATGTGTAAGTAGGAGGTCCTTAGATGCATGACTCACCTTAACTGCAGTCATTGTACTTTCTTACACCAAACATGGATATTCTATATGATAAACCATAAAGGGGTATCCCTCTTATAGAGTTTCACACTATATAAATATATATACACGCATATATATAAACATGTACACTTCATATTAACCAAGGTGCCAACCGAGCCGTCACGTCACATAATCGTTTACGCAATTTCAAAAATAACATTAAGTTGAAACCAATAATTTAATAAAATCATTCCAATATACAATAAAAAAATTCCAAACTATATTAACCTTCACAATTACATTTCCAATTCCATGTTAAAAATACACAACACTCATAAAAAGTTCCAAGCCGGCCTTCATGTCATTGAATTGTCAAACCACACATCATGGTGAAAAAGTTGTGTTCTAAAAAACACATTTAACCAATGATTATTTTTCACACAATAAAATTCACAACAAGGAAACTTTTAGTAAACTATATTAAAACACTAATGAGACCTTTAAAATTAAATACAATTTGTAAACATGATTAGATATATTATGAAAATTAGTGGGAAACCAATCTCCTAGAGGTGCAATCCATTTCACAAAACACATATACACATCCAGATATATAAATATCATATGAATATGTAAACACACTTTTTTTTTTAAAATGTTAAGGAATATTGGAATTCCAATTAAAGGCGTGGGCATAGATGACCTATGACAAAAGGAAGCGGACCAAGCCAACAATCATCGGGTCTTGATGATTGTCAAAAAAATATCCCACACTAGCACACACATATATTATCATACATTTATATATACCATTAATCCATTGCACATAGTCCTCATTCCATTAGGGAATTTGTTCAAGGAAGATATATATATATATACAAATGTACATGTGTATGTGTGTCTATGCACCACCAATGAGCCACCAAAGCTTTAATTAATTTACATAGAGGGACCAAAACCACATAGAAAACAAATAACCATTTAAGATAACAAAGGTCTAAAATAACTCCGTTTTAAAATATGATATTCAATTGAAAACACACCCATGTGTTCACTTAGTGTACCCATGGGTGTACTGACATGCAATGGCATAACAAATCATCTAAGGAGACCTTAAAATCACTTCCACATAAACACTGATTACTTTAAAACTGAATCCAACCATTAATATCTTTTTGAAAACATAAAAACCCATTTTTAAAACCATTAAACCCCCTTTTGAAACATATTACATCTAAAGCCAAGATATGACAGTACAAAACCGTACACACCAAACCAATTTCACAAACAAAAAAAAAATACCATTACAGAAATGTACACCAAACCAAATGTGCAACAAATGAATATCTACACAACATCTAATGGGATAAAAATTTCACCAAGAATCCCCAATATCACAATATAAAAGAATATTCATTTTAAATAGACACCTTAGGTTCCATAATTTGACATTGCATGCAAATCAGTCTGGAAACCTATTATTGATAAACCAAACCCACTACAATATTCTATATAAAGTTAAACATTGGTACCATAGAGGTTCTAACAAAAGTTATAAATTTAATTAAACATCCAGACATCAACGGAATGCCTTTGGAAGGTAATACTTGGAGATACCTACCTCAAATCTAGTGCGGATGCAATAGAACATCAGGAGAAGGAAGATGGATATGTAACTGACCTACAACACACCCTAAAACCTAAAAAAATGCACAAATAAAAACCCCACGATAATTTTTCGGATAACATGACGAAAAATACTTAAAATTTTGAAAAAAAAAATCATTAGAGGAGGAGATTACTGTCGATGGAGGTGCGACCAAAGTGACGACTGTAAGAGAGGATGGGAGGGGTGAAGATAGAGTGTTGTGCGAGGAGGGTTACGCTACTAGAAGAATGGGGATTCACAATGAGAGGTAGGTCCAGGTGTGGAACGGTGTATAGGTAGCAGAAACACCGGAGCGTGGGTGGTCATGTTAGGGGGAGAGAAACATGTGGAGGGAGACAATGAGGGAGGCTGGACGGAGCGGGCTGACTTGTGGTTCGGAGGGGGGGGGGTCTGGGTGCATAGCGCACGGTTCACAGGGGAAATATGGTGTGGTTTATGGTTCTTTTTTATAATAATAAAAATAATAATGTTAATATTAATAATACCCATAATATAATAATAATAATTCTAATATTAATTATAATAACATCAATAACATCAATAACATTTTATAATTTTTTTAATAATAAAAATATTAAAAACATTTATAAATAATTCAATTAATATCACATTAGAAATGATAATATTTAAACAAATTGATAATACTAATAAAAAATTATAATAATTATAATCAAATTTTTTATTCATTTAATTTTTAATAATAACAACGTTATTAATAATTTAATCAAAAAGATATTAAGAATGTTTTTAATAACCACTTAATCATAAAAATAATAATGAAATTTTAATAATAACAATAATAATAATAATAATAATAACAGTTCAATAATAATGTTATCCCTAAAATAATTTTATTATTATTACGGCACAAATATTTAACCTATTTTAATTTTATAAAATTTTATTTATTTTAATCATTAAGTAAATTTATGGGAACCTGGTCCGACCACATGGTTACGAACCAACATGTGATGTCCGCGCACATGCCATAAACACATGAAACTCATCATGAATCAAAAAATTTAAACTAAAACTCAACCCAAACCTTGTAAAGGCTAACCAAAGCTATGAAATAATAAAATAATATAATCTTAAAAATTCAAGTGTGTGACAATTATCCCCACCACAAATATTTATGCCCCCCAAAAGTCACCAAGAGGAAAGTAGTCCATGTTGAGTCCATTATATAATAGAACTAGAAGAAATAGGGATTTTCTAGGGTGGCTGTTTATTTCCAATGTCACACCTGACCGATCAAGAAATAACCAAAAAACGGGAGAAACTGAGGGTGTTCTCCCCATCAAAAAGATTATAATAGGGTGAAAATTTATCACCCAAACATACCACCCCAAGAAGTGGGTGTCGATGCAGGAACTCACAGCCAATTCAAACTAACTTCTATAGAACGAGCGAAACAACACCTCCAATCAAACATGGAACTCTTGACCCATGCCAATGACCCCCAACACTGGAGAAAGACCTGTTATAAGAACATAAACCAAGTAGTGAACCCAAAAATAAATTCAAACATTGATTCTTCCACGTGTACTAACATCTCCAAAATAACATAACAAAACTAAGATCAACACATACAAGGAAAAAACACATTAAGAAGAAATAATGATTTAGAAAACCATAAACAATGAAATGGAACTATTTGGATTATAGTAGAACATGTCCATCATAACATCACAATGAAATAATAAACTTAAAATGATGACACAACATAAATAGTAGAGAAACCAGAAAGAAAAGACTTCAAATATTCCAATTCTAACATAGGGTACAAACCCCAGACTAAGGCTCCTCACCCCCGACAACTCGAGAATGAGTGCGAGCTTCACCCAGAGACATGTGGTTGGGGCTCCAATGAATGAAGAATATACTACCTCATAGTCCGGCACTAGAATCCCCAAATTAGAACATCCCGTTCAGGCATTTGTTTTTAAAACATCTCCAAATGACCCAGAAATTTGCAAAGATTCCACTTCTTCAGTGGGTTATAACAAGATGGATTTAAATTCACTAATCATACATAATGATGGGATAACAATGAATGGTCTGAAAAAATGGAAGCTATAACCACTATAGAAGACTCTTTAAAAATAGGTCCCTCTAGCACACCCTACTCATCAAATGATAAATCTTCATGAATAGCAGGAGACTACATATCTTCAACCACCTATCATTCACAGACCAACTCATCTAGAAATTATGTATCAACTAGCTTCTAAAAAAATGGTCCATAGAAGAGAAACCCCCATCCATGATCTCTAGATAGACACCCTCAAGAAAAATAAATGTCTTCATCAGTTCATATGATGCTACCTTTGGAGAAAAGAAATCCAGTTCCCTAAAATGGTCAGCATATGCCTTCACTATTCGTTGACCTTGTTAAATACACATGGGATCTTCCCTTTTCTTTGTCTTCACCTTTTTAAGTATGAACCATATGATAATTATGGATTTAAAGACATCTCACTACTGGACAGATTGCATTGATAGTGGTGAAACGAAATCCCATTCATCAAAAGTCATACCCTAAAACAATCCCAGAACAACCCGTCCTCTAACAACCTCGGGAGTTCCAAACATCCTTAAGACACACTTGACCTATAAAATACCCATAACGGCCTATAATAAACCTCGATCACTACGAAGAACAAAAACCATATAATAAGGACTAGATACTATGCATGATTTAGTGGAGACTACAGAGATCTTTTTCAGTAATGTTTTCTAAACAACATATAAAACACAAATCCCAAACCAATATCAAGAAGGAGCAACATTAATGAAAGTGCCATCATCCAAAAACAATAGGCTCAAACACCAAATTAATTTAAACATATCCAAGTAATCCTTATCAATATTAACATTAGAAAATAAGTTCAAGACTTTAATTTCATGTATGCATCTATGGCATCCCATTACATATCACATATGTGTCCATCCATTCCATTTCATTAGAAATTTTAAACAATTACAAAATTTTCTATACAAAAAATTTTCATTTAAAACATATTTTACCAATCCCAAAACCATTTAAAATAAAGAATCATCATTTAAAAAATCCTTTTAATCTTTAAAAACACCATTACACAAACCAGATCCAAGAAAAAACATCAATTACACCAAACTACATGAAAAAGTGAATAGTGTCTCTGCCCAACTCGGTGACATGGTAGTGAGCCATGCCCCAAATTGGAAATATCCCTAAGAGGAAATTGAACCAGACAATTGTATATCACATGGGTAACTACTCGTTATGAAATGACAAAATGACATTGATTCTCCACCATTATCAACCCTCAATATAAAATAAACCCGAACAAGACCAGGACTCAATTCCCGAACTACTCATTGAAACTTGAGGTTGGATAAGGGTAAGGGTTCTTGGAACCCTTCCCATAAATATATCTTAAGTCAGGATAGTCTTAATATCTATATACCGAACACCCTAAATAATAAGAACCCGGCTTTGATACCATTTCGTTATGAACCTACCTAGATCGACCCTCAATGGGTCACCTGAGCTGGTCCGCGGTAAGGATCAAAGGGGGTTCCTGGTCCACGTGGGTTGGAAACTAGTGTAGGGATTCAAATCTAACATGTAGGAACAGTTTGTTCCATAAATAAAACAAAACTGAATATACAAAGATTTAAAATAAAATAAAAACTTAAAAAGAAAAGGGAAAAAAATATACTACACATACATCCAAGTGACCTACTTGGTCCCCACCAAACTATGAACCATGTTTTCTTTTAAAGAGATCCAGTACTAAAGAAAAATAAAACTAAAAGTCAAGCATGAACCTAAATGGATGTAGTATAAGTGAGTACTAATACGCACAATAAGAATTCCCAAATTAACCACTCCCAATTCCCCAAAAATAAAATGAAATCCTGTCATGTTAATTTGATCATATGATATATAAAAGTATTATTTTACACTTCTTTAAAAAAATATGTAACAAGATTTTACTTTTGAGAAAACCCCCTTTCACCATTTAATTTTTCAAATTCAATTTCCAATGTATATATGTCATTGTAATGAATTATTTTAAAATCCAACTAGTACCAAGAAAATTTCATTATTATAAAAATAAATGTAGAATTTTTATGAGATAAAATAACCAAAAGTACCATAAATGGAAGAAGGAACATAAACGCATGAAACCATGGGAATTTCCTGAACATCCCTATAGAAATCCCTAGACATACATTGTTCGGAACCACCTTCTGGCTTATGGTGAAGCCCCTAATTAAATAACCAACTATCTACCCAATCCTGGGCTCAGTAGTGGCAAAACATTCCTGGACTAACAACAAATCCAGGGGTACATACTAGTATAATCGGGGTTGATCAGCAACCATCACTTGACTCTCTAAAATATTACCAGGAACCCATGGAGTTAATAGTAATATTGTGTATGTAAGAGGCCCCACGCATGTGACTCACCTGACATGTTGTCACTGCACATTCCCAAACCAAACACATACCCCCTATATGATAACACATTAAGGGATATCCCTCTTATAGAGGTTCCCACTATATATATATGTGTGTGTGTGTGTGTGTGTGTTTGTGTGTGTGTGTGTTTGTGTGCATAAACATGTACATGTCATATCAACCATGGTGCCAGACGGTCTGTCACGTCACATATATTTTTAAACCATTTCACAAAGCACATTATGTTTCCATCCATGGATTTAGTATCATAATTCCAATATACCATAAAAATATTCCAATCCATATTCACATTGCAAAGACATTTCCAATTCATGTTTAAAAACACACAACACCGTTAAAAAGTTCCTAGAAGGCCTTCACGTCATTGAATAGTCAAACCACTCTTCAAGGTGCCAAAAAATGAGGTTTTAAACAACATATTTAACCAAATACGTTTTATTTCACAAAATACACTTCATAACAAGGAAATTTTTACTAAAATATTCTAAAACACCTAGGAAAAAATCATAGTTAAAAAAATTGTAAAAAACCATAGACATGTTATTAAAATTTGGGTCAAACCAATCATTCAGTGGTACAATACATTTCAAAAACCCATATACATATCTAAATATATAAATACCTCATGAATATTTGAACCCACATTAAAAAAAGATAAGTAATCATGGAAATCAAATTAATGGCATGTGCATAGAGGACCTACCTCAAAAGTAAGCGGACCAAGCCGAGACACTTCATCACTAGAAGATTTTATCAAAAATTACCAACAATTGCACACACATACCTTCACATACATGTATATACCCTTAATCCTATGTACATAGTCCTTGTGTCGTGAGGGAATATTTTCAAGGAAGATATATATACCCCTTCACATACGTACATATGTATGTGTGTGTGTGCACCACCAAGGAGCGACCAAAGATTTAATTAATTTACCTAGAGGGACCAACAACACATAGATATCAAAGAAACATTTAAGAGATAATGGCTTTAATAGAACACCATTTTAAAATACCAAATTCATTTGAAAAATCACCAATGTGTGTAGTTAGTGAACCCATGGGTGTTCCAACATGCAGTGGCACACCAAATCATCTATAGAGACATTAAATATAACATCCCAGGTGAATAAAGAATAATGAATTTTTATATTTCCAAACATTTTTTAATTAAATAATAATTTTACTTTAATGGGGATTCCATGTTTGATGGCAAAGCCTATTTGAAACAACGTATTTCTTTGAAATCTTACATTACACAAAATGTTAAATTATACCGAAAAATAATGTAATATTATTATTATTTTAAATTGTAGTCAACGACTAGCCATTGTTTTGGAAAGAATGAACAGAAATAACCATATTATTATTCGTGATCATTCATAAATGTTTTTACATTTATCAAATAATATTTAGATGCTTAAAATGTGAATGAATTCAATTTTAAGCATAAACAATATAATATTCATTAAAAGGCTTATTTACCGCATTTTGATGGAAAAACGTTTTTATTTATTTTATTTGGAACTTTTATATGCTATATTTTTAAAAATAATACTATCCTTTAGAAATAGGAAAACCAAATTTAGTTGGGATTAAATTTTTGTATTTCTCTAATAATGTTCAATTTTTAATGAAATTGTGAAAAATACAGTATTTTAATTCATAAATGCCTTTTAATATAAAATATTTATATGGCTAGATTATCTTTTTAAAAGTTTCTGATGTTTAATTAGATTATATTTTTACCAGTTAATATAATTTTTGTCATTTTATGTAATTTTAATTAAAAATGTAAATTAATAAGTGTAAATATTTTTGATAGTTTTTATTTCTTAAAAACATGCTTTTTGTTTAGGAAACATCCATTAATTTTAAATCAATTTTTGCCGATTATGAGTTTTGAATTTGGAGAAATGGATTCCATATTTGGAATCTGGAGGTCCAAAATTTTTAAATATGTAACTTTTATTTTCAGACATTATGAATATTTACATTAGTAAATATTCAATTTACCATGGTTAAAGGGTCAATCTGGTAAATAAGGGTAAACAAATATAATTTTAATAATAATAAATTACAATAAATTATATCCTAATCATATTGGATTACACATTTCTGACCGTGTATATCCTTGGGTCTATTTTGAGACCCTAGGGATCAACTTATGAGTGATAATGACACTTTTAATTAATTAAATTAAAGTGACGAAAAAAATGACATAAAAATATATTTTTTTGTAATTTAATTATTACATGGGGTTATATAAGCTATCTATTAAAATATAAATATTAATTTTAGAGCTAAAATAATTTCCAACATTATCATATTTTATATACTTTTTAGAGGTCAAATAAATTATATTATTTATGACACAATAATTATATAGTGTTTACCTCATTATTGAATGATTTAAATAAATAAGATTATAAATATTAATGAAATATCCAAAACCAATAAAATTCATATTGGATGATTTTATATACAATAATATCCATCTTATCTTATACTTTAATAAGTATTTGACCTTTAGAAAAATAAAATCCTTATATAATAAAATAATATTTTCAAACTTTCCTAAAGAGACCCTCCTCTCCCTTATAAAAGACCTCACCTCTAACCCATTACTCACACCTCTTAGGCCTCTTGTATCATCCAACCTCTGGCAAAGTATTCCTCAAATATCCCTATATTTTACAAAAAATCCATACCGTAGGAAGATGTCATTTCTCGAAATCCTTTTCGTTCAAACCAAAGGGAGTTACCCGATTTAATGGTTATTTATTCTTTTAAGATATTTTATTTTATTTTACGTATATAACCCCCTAAAAACATTGAATTACATCATTTATAAGAACACCAGTATACTCAATAAACTAGGTTGTTGTTATAAGAAGTATTCTAGCTACACTTACACAAACTTTCATCTAATGGGTAATGAACATACTGTTTCTGTGGATGATGAACTACTGCCTCACGAAACGATGATTGCTAAATCTTCTCCTACCACCTCTTATGGTGGCCATTATGATGGAAATTTAATTATATAAGATATGTATTATATTATATTTTATCAATATGTTTATTTTATTCTCATTTAGAACATACCATTATGATTTTTATGTTTTATGAATACTGTAATTTCATTTGAGGATGTGCGGACAACCGCCCCCTCAAAGTGATTTAACTCGTTCATACCATACACAAAATGTATAAATTATGATTTTAATGAAATTATATAACATATATAAATTATGATATTATAATTGAATAATAATATACGTAGTTATCATTATGTTTTCATTCATACGGAAATGAAAAAATAAATAAATGAATGTAGTGTTTATGCATATGTACGACTTACCGTCTCCATGAACGTAGAATTTCATTTCTTATGTGAAAATTTTATGGGATACTATAAATACAAATATACAGGATATATATGATATATAAATCATTATTATTATTCTGTAGATAATGTCTATTTGACCCCCAGGAAAAATTGTAATCATAACAAGGTCATTTTAAACTCAAATTCCGTACATTGACAAAATGTCCGATATGAAATAAAATAATTAAAAAATTGTTATTGAAAGTTAATAAGTGATATAAAATGAATATTAAACATGAAAAATGTTCTGATGCAAGTATAAAAAACATATGTTTATTACTCAGGACGAACTAGGAAAAACGAGTCATGTCACAAATGAGGTATGGTATTTCTTATGTCACTTTTAATTGCATGAAATTTCCATTGATCCCCACTTATTTATTGAATTTGGTGTATTTTGTACTTACATTTGAAATATATTATCATGAATATATTAATATTTATGGTATTCAATGATTCATTTTGTGGTTATTAAATATTGTTCATACGACTCGATTGATTACAACATGGTAAGGGGTTTTCATCTCACTTTTTATTTCCACGTGATGTGTGCTATATTTGCCACTATTTCCTTTTCTGTGGTATATATTCTGCCTTTTATTATATTCAATGTGTAATTTAATTTAATTTATTGGTATTTACATATTCATTGTATGATCCCTATTTCATTGGGTGTATGTTTCGTAAGTTACCAAATCAGTGAGGGAATCTTTCACCCTCCTCTTTTTAAAATACATTATTTATGTTATATCTTTTAATTTCCATGTTATTATGTCAAGATATGTTATTATATACCCTTATTGTTGTAATTTTATTTTCCAAGTGATGATATATCCTTTTCTCTCTCATAAAATCATTTTATGAATATTAAATTGATGTCATTATGCTGTCGAATATCTATAAGAAAATTTCTTAACCCAATTTCAATTATATGGGTTAAACGTTATATTATTTATTATGTTATGCTATGAATATGTTTTAATGGCCACAAATTGTTTTAAACATAATTTACACTTATATTGGATGTATTCATATTTTTCACACATAATTATGTCATATATTTTTCCTTAATCTAAGGATACAATATTTGCAAGGGACTTTGTTTCAATTTACATTCCATTGAGACTTATTCATTATAATACACCAATTCACTATTATATGGTGTATATACTGCACTTTATCTAATTATTTCAATAATATTTTTATTATCATGATATTTTAATCACTGATTACTGTTATTTCTCCAGTACTTGTATACAAGCATATTTTATTTTGTTAGGAACTCTTTAAATAAAATATCATTTTAAATATTTTAAAGATTTATTCTTATAAATATCTCTAATTAATTTCCATTTTTTCATATTGTTTTTAAGGATTTATTTATATGTAATTTAATATTTTAAAATGTTAATACCTTTTAATGTTTCAAATTGGTATAGGACACTTTTATTAAAAAATATCTTTTGTAAATGGTTTTGAAAATTGATTGACAATGAATTGATTATGTCAATATCTTGAAATGATATATCGTGACTGTAATGTGGAAATATTGTCTTTCCATTTTCTAGTTTTTTGTTTTATGAATGTGTTTTTGGGCATTGTTTATACATACCGGTGGTT
Source organism: Viscum album (assembly GCA_963277665.1). Taxonomy (NCBI): domain Eukaryota; kingdom Viridiplantae; phylum Streptophyta; class Magnoliopsida; order Santalales; family Viscaceae; genus Viscum; species Viscum album. The sequence goes on along the minus strand of OY728146.1, from coordinate 785,443,807 downwards.
TTCTAATAGTCCTAAGGTGGGTGATCCCAAGATAGCTCTCCATTGCATTGGGTCACGTGAAGGAGGTTGATGTAAATGTTTCTCCTAAGAGATTTATGAAATATAATATGATGGGTATCCCGAATTTAACTACCTATGTAGTTATAAATGATATAATGTATGTATGTTATGAATGCCACATGTTATATTTTTGATTTATGATTTCATTTTGTTACGCATTACTCTTATGATTTCATGTGGAATGTTATGATTTAAAAGTATGGTTTCCGTGATTTGTATTTATTGATAGGATAATGTTTCCTTTCATTATTTTATAAACCTCAATGACATTTTTATTCTCATATCATGTTTGGAATTTTTTTTTCATTGGACATAAAGATTAATAGGGTCAGGGATGGGATCATGGAAAATTCATGCTTTCTAAAACATATAACTAGACATGTTTCTTTTTTATGAGATTTTATTTTATAAAAAAATGGAAACTGAGTAGAAGTGTCTACTTTTTAATTTTTGAAATGTAATGTAATTGTTATGGCCTAATTAAATAAAAATATAAATCTAAAAAGATACTCAATGTGAATTTGTTTCATAACTCAATATTATGTAATGTTTATGTTTAGTGCCTTATAGTTTTTATTAGAGGTCGTTTTAGACAACATTAGGGATTAGAAGATTTTATTAGACACATGGTTAGTCACTATGACTACTATTTATGTTCAATATTTATTTTTTAAATTTATTAGATCAAGGAATGTTTGATAAAAATGGAAGGAGGATGGTCTAAAATGACATTCCTTTCACTTCCTGATGAATTTCTTCCAATAATTACTACAAAGTCAGGTACAGATGACTCTGAAACATTTTATAACATAAAAATAACTTATTATAAATTATTTGGGATATAAAACACCTCCACTATACCTAGATATCATCATGGATGATTGACTTTATTCAATTAAATACTATTTTCACAATTTTCTCATATCGTCAAGAAAGGTAAATATCATCAAGGCATTATCAAATATGTTACCTTATAACAAGATTTTGAAGCATGTTATGATATTGAATATGGTGTTGAAGAATGATACGCTTGTGCAACCTATTTATATTTTCTTTTAAACTATATTATCCCCTCACATACTTATGGTATTTTAAAAGGAACATTGATTGAATGTTTCAACTCAAAATTGGTCTGCCTATTATATATCAAAAGTTTTATTAGATTTTTTCAAAATTATATGTTATACATGATTTGTTTCTGAAAATATTTTTTATGTGAACACCCATATGACACATGTTGTACAAGGAGTATTTAGATGAAGGAATTCAATTATTTTGAAGGATATATAAATTATTTTTTCAATGCATGGACATTCTACCTATGTGAAGAAGATGACAACGAAATCATGTGGACACCAGGATAAAGGTATAATGTTCTTCATTTTGGGAATAGTTTTATATTATCATATAGTGGTTAAATAAAGAAATGAAAATATATATAAGTTTTCATTAAGACGTTTATGTCTTAATGTGTTTGGATGAAAATGATAGGTATAAGAAGACCTTTGAGGTTAAAATATGATAGGGTTATTTTTGAGTTTTATAAAAAGAACAACCCGTAAGATGGGGGACAACCCATCACATCTAGAAAGGCCATGGGAATCGAACCCATAACTGATCGGCGATAAGGGCACATCACCTACCACTGGCCTACATGAAGTCCCTGGAATGTATCAGTTATTCCATTAGTTAAATGATTTTATGTATCTAGAATAAGTTGGTTTTGGGAAATTTTGTTTTATCAAATGGAAGTACATAGTAAAGGAAACTAATTTGGTAATGAAGTGATAAAGGTTATTTTGGAAGACATTCTTTCTTTTGAGGAAACACTATATGCCTAATGAAAATAGAATACTTTCGGATTTTATTTGTGGAATAATGGGGGAAATTTTATTTTTTAAGAATCTATGTTTTATTGCTATTTGGGTTATTTATGGAAATTATTAACCTATAATAGATAATATGATATTAGGTTAATTAAAGTTTAGCATGAGACATTAATATTAGTCGATGTTATTTGGAGATAAATGATTATATTTATGGTGGAAAACATTGGGATTATATCCTTATGAGTTTTGGGTTTCAATCATAGTTTGGTTTACATTGTAGAATTTTATGGATAGTTTTTTTATTGAATGTCCATTTATGAATATAGTGTTTTGTTTATTGAATTTTGGAGATTATGAAAAATCTATCTTTTTTAATGGATTATCTTTTTGGGGATTATCTGATCTTATACTAACCATTTTTATTTTGGTTAATCTCTATATATAGGGAAAATATATCGTTCCTCTTTTTGGATTATATGATTTAATATAATTTGATTCTAGAACTTCATATGTTAACATGTCATATTGAATAAACATTGTTTGGAGAAAAGATGATTTATTGGTACAAACTTATTAAAGGATGAAACTCTACTTGAAAAGTAAGTATATTTCTTTATGTCTTTATTCAATCTCATAAAATAATTCTCCAACATTTTGAAAAGAAACATAAAATAATTTTTTTTGTATTTTTACTTTTCCTACAGGGATACCAAATTCTATTTAAAATATCACAGGTGTGTGATTTTTTGGTGCTTAACTTTCACTTAATCAGGTTTTCTATCACTCTCTATCAGGTCATGACACTTAGATTCTCCTCCAATATCCATGTTTTCATGGAATCCTCTTAGGGTTTATCTTGGGTGACCTTTGTACTTCTCTTTTGTTCTTTTATAGTGATAGATTTATTGAATATTTTTTCATTGTGGTTCTTTTCAAGATGTTTGTGAGCCTAATTTTAAAATTGTGAGGATGCAATTCCCAAAATGGGGGAAGGATGTAACATCCTAGGTGAATATAGAATAAGGAATTTTCAAATTTATTAATATTTTTGAATTAAATATTAATTTTAAATTAAATGGGATATCATGTTCGATGACACACTCGATATGAATCAACAGGTTTCTTTGAAATCTTACGTTTCACAAAACATTAAGTTATGCTGAAAAATAATTTAATAATATTATTATTATAAATGGTAGTTAACGCCAAGCCGATTTATTAGTGGAAATGAATAGAACTAACCATAATATGTCTAAACATGTTTCTTAAATGTTTTTACATTTATCAAATAAAAGTTAGAGGCTTAAAATGTGAATGAATCCAATTGTAAGAATAGAAACTCTAATATTCTTTGAAAGGTCGATTTATAAACTTTTGATGAAGAAACATTTTTAAATAATGATTTTTTCAATTTTATATGTTCTATTTTCCAAAATAATATTCTTCATTAGAATCAGGATATCTAACTTTACTTTCGATGAAATTTTGGTATATTTCTGATTTTGTTTTCTAATTTAAATAGTGAAAAATACTATATTATAATTCAAAAATTGCATTTTAATATAATTTAATTATATAGTTAGATAATCTTATTAATTAGTTTTAATGTTTAATTAGATTATATTTTTATGATTTAATCCAATGATGGTGATTTTTTGTGATTTCACTTTGATATTGGACATGAACAAGTGTCAATATTTTGATACTTATTAATTCTTAAAAACATTCTTTTTTTTGACAACGAGAATTAATTTAAAGTTAATTTCTGTCACTTATATGTTTTGAATTTGGAAAAATGGATTCCATATTTTGAATCAGAATTTCAGAATTTTGTAAATAGGTAACTTTTATTTTTATACATTATGAATATTTATGTGAGTTAATATTTCATTTAAAATGGAAAAAGGGTAAATCCGGTAAATAATGGTAAGAAAATATTGTTATAATAATATTAAATTACCCTAATATGTGTCCTAATCCAACTAGTTGATACAATTCCAGCCATGGAAATCCTTGGGTCAATTATTGGACCCCATGGAACCACATAAGAGTGATAATGACACTTCATATTAATTAATTTAATGTAATGACAAAAATGACATAGACCAAAATCTTTTCATAAATCAATTTTTACTGGGGTTTTATAAGTTATCTATATGAATATAAATATTCATTTGAAATATAAAATGATTTCCAACATCATGGTTAGTTTTTAAATATATTTAGACATCAAATAAATAAAATTATTTAAGACACAATAATTATGTACTGTTTACCTTATTAATGAATGATTTAAATAAATAAGATTATAAAAATTAAAAAAATCTCTAAATCATTTACAATTCTTATTGGATGATTTTATTTCTAAAAAGAGGAATATTTTATTATACTTTAATATGTTTTTACCTTTATAAATCTAAAATCATTATATAATAAAATAATATTTCCAAAAATTCCTAAAGAGCCCCTCCTCCCCCTTTTAAAAAGACCTCACATCTAACCCATTACTCGCACCTCTGAAGTCCCTTGGCTCATCAAAAAACTTGAAAAATATGATATCAAGATTCCAATATTACACCTAAAAGCATTACTTTATGTATAAGGCAATTCATTATATCCTTTTGGTTCAAACCAAAGGGAGTTACATGATTTAAAGGTAATGTCTTCTCTTAAGATCTTTTCTTTTATTTTATTTATCCAACCCCCTAAAATATTATTAATCCATTAATTTATAAAAACTGTATTATAATAAATATAAATGTTTGTTTTTCGGAGATGGATTCTAACAACACTGACAAACACCTTCATCTAATGGTTGATGTACATATTGTTTCTGTGGACGGTGAACTACTGCCTCACAAAACAATGATTGCTCAATCTTCCACTACCACCTCTTATGGTGGCCATTATGATGGAACTGTAATTATATTTGATATATATTTTATTATATTTTGTCAAAATTATTTTGAATTATCATTTAGAAGTTACCTTTATGCATTTCATGTTTTATAAATACGATAATTTCATTTAAGGTAGTGCGGACTACCACCCCCACAAAGTGACTTGACTCGTTCATACCAAACATGTAATGTTTAAATGGTTATGTTAATGAAATTTTGTAACATATATAAAATATGATATTATAGTAAAATTATAATATAGCTATGTATCATTATGTTTTCATACCTTTAAAAATTAAAAAAAAGAAATGAAAGTACCATTAATGCGTACGTACGGCTTACCGTCTCCATGAATAGTGAATTTCATTTCTTATGTCCAATTATTATGGTCTATTTTAAATAAATATATACTAGATATTTATGATATATAAATCATGAATATAATTATAGAGATAATTTACATTTGACCACATGGACAAATTGTAATTATAACATGTTCATTTTTAACTCAAATTCTGAACATCGACAAAATGTCAGATATGAATTAATAAAATTATCTAATTTTTAATGAAATGTTATAGGTGATATAAAGTCAATAATAAACATGAAAAATGTTCTTATGAATGTAGAAATTAACTTCTGTTTATTATTCTGGAATAACATGGAACAAACGAGTCTAGGAGAACATGAGGTAAGGGTTTTCATATCTCACATTTAATTATATGGGATTTCCATTGTTCACCACTTATTTATTGAATGTGGGGTATTGTGTAAATAAATTTGATATATATTACCATGATTTTATTTATATTCATGGTATTATGTTATTAATTTTTTGGTTATCATTATTTGGTCTTTTGACTAGATTTATTACAACGTGGTAAGGGTTTTTCATCTCAGTTATTATTTCCATGAAATTCATGATATATTTTCAACTATTTACTTTTGTGAGGTGTATGTACTGCTAATGATTGTATTAATTTTGTATTATCCTTTAATTTATTTATATTAACATCATTATTGGATGCACTTTATTTCATGGGGTGTATGTTTCGTAAGTTTCCAAATCAGTGAGGGAATCATTCACCCTCCTCTTTGTAGAAGACTTCATTTATGTTACGTCTTTTAATTTCCACTTTATTTTGACATGATATGTTATTATATATTCTCATTTCTGTAAATTATTTTTCCAAGTGGTGATATAACATTTTCTCTCTCATCAACTCATTTTATGAATTTTAAAGTGAATCCATCAGGATGCAAATTTTGGTAAGAAAACATCTTAGCCCAATTTCAATTCTTTGGGTTAAACTTATACTTCTTGATTAGTTTGGTTATTAATATGTGTGAATGACTTATGATTGTTTTAAAATTAATTTCCACTTATATTTTGTGTATTATTATTTTTCACACATAACCATGCCATTGATAGTTCCTTAATCTAATGATACGATCTTTGAAGTCATGTTTTCAATAGAACTCATACCGAGTGGTATACCTATTTCAATGGAACCTTATAGAATGGCTCAAATTGAGTTGTATGAATTGAAAAAGAAAATTCAAAACAATCTTGATAATGGATTCATACACCCTATTGCATCACCTTGTGGAGCACCTTTTCTATTTTTAAGAAGAAAGATGGGTTAGTGAGACTCTCCATTGATTATAGAGAACATAACAAGATAACAATCTAGAATAAATATCATCTCCCACACAATGATGACTAATTTTATCAATAATGTGGATATCAATACTTTTCCAAGATTGATATTCATTTATGATATCATCAATTAAGGGTCAAAAAATATGATATAATGAAGGTAACATTCCATACAAGTTATTGGATCTTTGAATTTATAGTGATTCCTTTTAGTCTTACTAATTCCCCATATATCTTCATGGATCTAATGAATATAGTCATTAGAGACCATCTTGATCAGTTTATGGAAGTATTTATAGAAGATATTCTTGTCTATTGAAATAGAATGTAATAACATGAAGAATAATTGAGAATTATACTGAAGAATTTGGGAGAGGATAAGATTTATGAAAAATTTACCAATTGTGAATTTTAACTTCAAAAAGATTCAATTTAGGATCACATAATCTCTAGAGAGGGGATATCTGTGGATCACATAAAAATATAAGTTATTGAAATATAGTTGAGACCAACAATAGTAACTGAAATCCGATGTTTTCTTGGTTTGGTTGGATATTATCAATGTTTTTTGAATGTTTTTTCAAAATTATCTAATACACTCACTAAGTATACACGGACAGGAGTTAAGATCGTTTTGATGGAGGAATGTGAAAATAATTTCAAAGAGGTAAAAAGAATGTTAGTAGGTGAACCTATGATCACATTTCCTTGTTTTGGAGACAAGTTTGTGATCTACAACGATACATCCATGAAGGGGTTGGGGTGTGTTCTATTGAAAAATAATATGTTGATTGCTTATTACTTATGACTGTTGTAAATAAATGAGAAAAATTACCAAATTCATGATTTGGAGTTATCTATGGTAATCATTTTTTATAAATATGTAGTATTTAATTTTATGGTAAAAGGTGTGATATATATACTTATTATAAATGTTTAAAGACTATTTTCACACATAAATAGCTGAATATGAACCAAATAAGATGGTTTTAGATAATTAAAGATTACGACTATGTAATACATTACCACCCTAGGAAATCCAAGAAGGTGGCATATGCTTTGAGTCAGAAAGACCATGCTAGCTTATCTATGATGAGGATCAAGAAAGATCCAATAATTATGAATCTGAAAATTATGGATCATGAAATTTTAATGGATGGTGAGAAATATTATCTTTCCCAAATGAATTTTCAACCGTCTATAAAATTGAAGATAAAAGAGGAATAGAAGGAAGATGTAGAATTTTTTAAAAAAGTTGAGAAACATTCCTCAGTTCAACTTTGATTGTGATGAAATAATATGGTTCTGGAAAAAAGTTTGTGTTTCTCCCATACCACAATTAAAGAAGGATATATTTGATGAGGTTCATAGTCCTTCATTCTACATTCAACCTGGATGCCCATAGATGTAAAAGGAACTAAAAGAGTTCTTTTGGTTGGATGTCATGGAATGATATTTCACTGATTATGTCTCTCAGTGCTTCGTTTATTAGAAAGGGATTAGAGACATAAGTATAAGGGGATGTTACAACCATTACCCATACTAGAATGGAAATGGGAAAACACCACTATGGACATTTTCATCGAACATCACAAATAATCCAAAAGCAATAATTCTACATGGGTTATAGTTGACCTCCTTATGAAGTTGGAACACTTCATTACTATTATAGAGGATACCCTTATTGATCTGATTTCCCGGATAAATGTAAAGGAAGTTGTAATATTCCATAGAGTACCACATTCCATTATATCTGATCCGGATCCAAGGATTACCTCAATGTTCTGGGGAATTCTTCATAATTCTCTGGATACATTGTTATTTTTCAACACTGACTATCATCCTCATATAGGTGTTTAGTCTAAGAAGAAAATTCAAACTCTCGAAGACATGTTGAGAGGTTTTTATATGGATTTCTAAGGAGGTTTGGATCAACCCCTACCATTGGAGGAATTTTCATACAATAATATCTTTCACTCTACTGTTGAGATGTTTCTTTATAGAGACCTCTATTGAAATAAGTGATAAACTCGAACTTTCTAGGATGATGTTGGGGAAAGAAAGCTTTGAGGACCTGATTATTTTGATGAAATAGAAGAAAAGGTCAGATCAATTCAACAACACATAAGAGCAGATCGATATCGAAAAAAAAGTTGTTCTGACAACTGAATTAAATACCAAGAGTTTTAATTTGGTGATTATGAGTTCATAGAAATATCTTTCTAGAATAGAGTAATGAGATTTGGAAAAAAAGGGAATGCTAAGCCCTAGGTATATCAGTTTGTTTTAAATATTATGTCGTGTTGGGATGGTAGATTACCAATTGGCACTTCCCCAAAATCTCTCTTAGGTTCATGATGTATTCAATGTATCACTCCTGAGAATGTATATACCTAATTCTTCACATTTTCTATGCCCCGTAGTCATACCACTAGAGCAAGATCTTTCTTATGTTGAACAACCGATAGATAATCTGGATCATAGAGAAAAAGTTCAATGACATAAGACCACTGTCTTTGTTATAGTTTTTTGGAGGAACAAAAAATTTGGAGAAACTACATGGGAACATGAGGTTATGATGAGGGAGAGGTATCCTCTTATATTTATTTCCATGTAATGAATTTTGAGCATGAAATTCAATTTAAGGGGTGTAGAATGTAACACCTAGATGTTTTTGTGAAATATTTTCTATAAATAACATAATTATTTAGAAGCCATATTTGCACAAAATCTTGAGATTAAACGAACTGTGAGATTCCTTAATATAAAATTAACCTTATAGCCTGTCCATTAGGATAGGGGGAATACTTTTATTAATCTTTGGAAAATGAATTATGAATTCATTGGTTGTTAAATATTAATAGAAAATATAAATCACTTAGATATTAGTAATTTTGAGTGAATTAATTTTGGTAAGGAAAATAATGAGGTATATGTGCTATATTCTCAATAATGATTTCTGATATTCATCCAATGGAAATTCTATTCATAGGGTATGAATAAAACCATATTTTATATAATGGAACCTATTTTAAAGATTAATTTTACACCATTGAATGGAAAAAAAATTATATTAAAATTTTTTCACATTAATATTTTTCATATGACAAAATAAACCTTTTATTTGGATGCAACATGTAAATATTTACTTTGGAAAAATTTATGATATTGTTTTGATAACATTCATTTTTAGATAAATAGTAAAAATACCAGAATTTTTAATTTAAAAAACTTCTTTCATCAAGGTAATTTATATAGTCAAATTTTAACATTGAATGATTTAAATTATAAATAGAATTTATTTTTACTATTCAATATAATTTGTGACATTATCATTAATTTTACATCAAATTTATAGGTAAAAACATTGAAATATTTTGTAATGTTTAAACATTTAAAACTAATTTTCATTTAATCAATGAGATTAATTTTAAATTAATTAATACAAATTATGTGTTTTGAATTGGAAAAAATAGATTCCACTTTTGTAATCATAAGGTCCAAATTGTTTGAATATGTACCTTTTATTTTTGAACATTATAAATTATAACTTCGATAGTTATTTTATTTACCAGGGATAAAGGGTAAATACGGTAAATAAGGTTAAACCAAATAATAATTTAATAATATTGAAACTACCCTAAAACATGTAATAATCTTATTTTATGAGATTTCTCAGACTATGGTCATCTATGGGTCGATTTTGGGACCCCATGGATTCACATCGATGTTAAAATGACCATTTATAAGAATTAATTTAATTTAACATAACTATAAACTAAACATACATGTTTTACTAAATAGATTTTAATATATGTAAATAAAACTGATATATATACCTATATTTAGAAATTATAAAGATAAAAATATTTCCTACATCATGGTATTCTATTTATAATTTTTACAAATTAGATACAAATATTTTCTTTTGGAATCAATTATGATGTTGTGATTACCTCATTAATGATAGATTCAAATAAACCAATTTATAATTTTTAAAACATATGTAATTTGGGTATTTTAATGTCATAAAATATATTTTTAGATTCTATAAACATATTATATTTTATATAATGACTTATTGAAAATGGAATAAAGTTGTTAGGTATTTTTTAAAAAACATTAATGTATGAATAGTGTCCAAAGATGACACAAATCTGAACATAAAACATAAAATAGTTTATCAAATGTTATTAAATTCATAAAAATATATGAATTGGAAAAATGTTAAATATAAGTACAAATATTTCATGAATAACTTTTTTGGGCCTTTTGACATGATATAGTAATTACATTAACCACCAATGTGTAAATAACATGATATCACAGTAAGATTAAAAAGCATAAAATATGGGATAATCCCAATAGATGAGGATAAAAAATATTCTAAACATGTTTAAAAATGACATGATGATATATATTATAACAAAATTCATCTTATCTTCTATATAAATAATATTTTGAGAACTTTTTGACAAAATTAAATTTATAGTAAATAAAAGTTTAGTGAGTTTTTTATAGGGTCCCTCTCCTCTCTTATAAAAGGGAACCTCCTCCATCTCCACATCACTCCATTTAGAGCCTTCATGCTCGGAAAAAACCTACCCATTTAACTTATCAACGTACCTAGTTACAGTATAGAGGTTTTGGTCTTACCAAAAGTCAAAATCTACTTCCTATGTGGATATTTAATGAAGGAACGTTGAGAAAGATGTAATCTCTTCTATCAATTTTTTCCAAATTCTTTCTTCTTATAATTAATATTCTTTATTAGTTTCATTATAACATAATATAATAAGTTTCACTAATATAAAAATAATTTTTATAAATACGAAACAACCGTATTTCACCTTTTATCCATCCTACAATAGAATAAATCACCACGCTTGCGTACATACAGCTTACCGTCTCTACAGTGTGGTGTAATATGTTTTTCACCACAACCACAACAAGCTGTGTATAATGGTGGATACAATAACTATATAGAGTTACAATAAAATTATACTGATTTTTGGATATTATACAGCATCCATGTTAATACTATTCAATAATTATGGGAACGATATCATCGCTCGTGCGTACGTACGTCCTACCATCTCTACAATTCCATACGATTAATTATACATAAGTTTCATTAAAGAATGATTATATAAATGGATTGAATGAATAAATATGATATATATCATAATAGTACCATTCTTTAAATGATATAACTATAACCAAGAAATAATAATGAGAACATATCCGACAAAATATGCATCAGAACATAAAGAAGTTAATACCCGAATAACGGGTAGTAATGAAATGTTACTAACAAATAGAAGAAAATATTATCATAAATGTTATAATAAAAATTATAATGATTCGAGAATAAATCTCTAACATTATTTAAATCAATATATAGGTGGTTTGGATATGTACAAATCATATTATACCTACGGTAAGGGATAAATTTTCAAATCTCATTTTTTCTGAGATTGTTTATTTGTATGTAACTACTTGGGATATATGTATCATCCATGTCCATGTTTTCTAAAAATATTCTAAATTTTTTTTACAATTTATTTTTGTATTTTTAAAGTCATTTTGACCCACTTTAAATTTAACTACATGGTTTGGAAGGAATCTATCTTTTTTTACTAGAAGAGGTATTTTTTGACTTTCCCGGTAAAAGTACGAGGGGAATATGTTTTTATCTTATACGGCATGAAATTGTTTGTAAATCATCATAACGAGATATTTCAAATAATCTTACTGTAGATGTTGTCATTTTTATTATCAACTAAATTATTATATTTTAAAATTTGATGTCTTTTTGTGAAAAGAAATATTTTTGAAGAAGGCATGATATTTTTCTCAGGAATGAAGCTCAAGTGTTTTATTAAAATTATTTTCCATCGAAGATTAAATAGGTTTTTATTTTTATCCTTGTTATTTTTATGATATTATTGGGTTTAGGATGGGCAGTTAATTAAGAAATATATTTATTTTGGATCAATTATGATGGAATGATGTTTATGAAACCCATTTACTTTCTTGGGTTACGCAATGATGAATGTTTTTATGTTTTGTGGCACATGTAAGCATGGTTTCATTATGAGATTAGTGAGACCTATATCTCCCTCAACTGCATTGGGTAATGATTTATGTTTCATGATATGTACATGGATAGAATGACATGTTAATCCAGTTCAGTGATACCGGGCTGGAATGATGAGAAAAATTTGTTTAGTAATGGACTTTTTCTGCTATGATAGTATTTCCAATGAGCCTTGACTATTATAAAATTATTATATATGCATATGTGTATATTCCAATATATTTAGTGTCTTATGTTATGAATATTGGGATTAAATTACACTTTTATGATATATCCAATGATATGATATTGTGATCTTTTTATATGCGGGAAAAGATTTTCAAATGTTTTGATTTTATCAATATGATTTCATTGTTATTTCATTTCTGTACCTTTAATAAGAATTTGAGGTCACCCCTTTATATTTTTCTATGCCCCAAGACCTGTAGAAGGGTATTAATAATGATATTCCAAAATGGAGTCCTGTTCTGTTTGAAATACATGAGAGATAATGTGGATGTCTTATGAACCGATTTTTTATGTTTCCCTATTTCTAAAGTCATTATACCTATACGGTATTTTCAGGGTATTTTTATATGTTTTAATAAATATAAATCAATTTAGAAGTGATATTAGTGTATGTAAAGAATGATTTGTTATAGAATGTGGCTAAGAAAGTGAAGTTGATATGTCCACACATGAGGATAGCTCAATGATTGAATAAAAGTTATGTTGATAATGGTAGGAAATACTTTTCTCTCATGGAAGGTGGTCATGGTTTAATAAAAATATAACTTTGGAAAATTGTTCTGCATTTTGGTAAGAAAAGAAAGCTAAATACACAATTTATTAGAACTCATGAAATCATATATAAAATTGGATAATTCTCCTACTAAGTAGCTTGTCCTGCGAGTTTATCTTCGGTACACAATGTTTTCCATGTTTTCATACTGATAATGTATGTGAAAGATCTATCTCAGGTTTTCATCCTAGAAATAGTTCTACTATAATAGAACCTTTTTATGAAGAGAATACTTTTCATATTTTTGATTTTATAGAGTATGTTTTGCCGAATAAGTTAATACACTAGGTTAAGATTCTATGGAGAAACCGTATGGACGGAGAAGCACTATTGGAATATTATAATTATATGATGGAAATGTACCCTCACTTGTTTTATATGTAAATAAAAATTGTGATGTCAAAATTTCCAGAAGGTGGGAAGAATGTTACATCCGAGTTACTTATAAAATAAATTTTTATCATCTTGGAATAAAATATTTAAATTCATTATAAATTTATAATAAAATAATTTATATTTATAAAAATCAAGGAATTTATACTCAAGGAATAGAAACATGACCTTAGGAATAGTAACATGACCATGAGGAATAGTATTTTTTCCCAATAGAATAGTTACATCACCTAATAAATTATAAATAAAATTAATACATCCTATAATTGAAAATATGATATATTTATATAATTGATGAAGTAAATAATTTTGGAAAAATTGTAAATTAAATTTTGGTATTTTTGTGAGACATAAATATTTATTTAAAATTTTATTATTTATTTAATAATAAATAATTATTTGGTTTTATTATGTTTATAATTAAATTTTATGATACCTTTATTGATTTTTCATAGAGTTATAAAATCATATATAGTTTGAAAATTGTTATTTTTTTAAAAAAATATTGATTTTATTTAAAAATTAAATTTCTCATATTTATAAAATTATTTTGATAAAATGGAGTTAATTTTTAATTCTATGCCTCAAATAATTTTAGTGGTGTGTTTTTTGTATTTTTTTGAAAGACAAGAATTTTTGGTGAATAATGATATATGAAAATTTATGAAATTAACTAAATACATAAATTACGGAGTCATGGATGATGTTTTACAAAGGTCAGAACCCTTGGATTGAACTCACAATAACTAATTACATTATTTAGTCACAATAACTAATTCCATTATTTGTCTTGTGAAAAATAATAAAATAATGATTAAAATAATGGATCCACCCCTCTTCTCCACTATAAATATCACCCTGCATCCGCTCATATCCTCACACCTCTAATGCTCTGATAATTGCCCAAATTATTCCCAATCCTCTTCCCCACATCCAAGACATGCTGGTATCACCAATATTCCCAAAAAAATTTGCATAATGGGTTTCTCAAGGAGGATAATTCAATAAGAGGATTAAACAAATTTGAAGTAAGACAAACCCAATTTAATGAAATTATTAATCCATTTCAATTTTTTATGTTATCCTTATAATTTATTGATTATGCGGTACTAAGATTATTTGTGAAAATTAATTTTGGTTATATTATGTTTTCTTATATGGATTTATAGTGTATAAACACATTCAATTAATTTTATAAATTCTAACTCTAAATATATGTTATTTGTAATGGACATTCCGTTAAAAATCATGTTTTTAATAGAAGGATATATATGATGTAATTATTATAATTTCATGGTTTTCTTCTAGTTCATGAAATTTTTTTATGATGAAGGGTGGAGCTTATATCTATATCTAATGCATTGGGTATGTTTAAGTTGGAGGTCGACTATATGGTTACTCCATGTGTAACACCAGTGGTTACACCATAAGGTAGTTGTGAGGATTATAATGTAAGGCAGTCACGAGGGTTAAAAAAATAAGGTAGTCTTGGGGGTTACAATATTAAGTAAATAATTCCCTAAGTTACCTTTATGGTATTATTTATGTTTTCAATGTCCTATTGAAATGTCAAGTAAACCCCAAAGTAATGATATAATACATATTGGGTGAGAAGTATGTCTTTGTGAAAAAAAATTCATTATTTATATGTATTCACCTACTAAAAGTTTCTCACTTTCTTTTTAAATAACATTGTGATCTTTTTGTGATAATCCCATGTTTAAAAAAAATTCATAGGGTTTGAGGATGGGTACGAGAAAAGGAAAATCCAAGATAAATATTATGATGACTTTTTACTAAAATATTTCAAGTTTTTAATAAAAGAATTTGTGTTATGAAAAAATGGATATTATTTTAGTAGTATCTACTATGTACTTTTATGGATTCATATGTATGAAATATGTCCAAACATTCTAAAACTATAAACCGAAAATATATTTGGGAATGTAAAGAAGTGAATTATAATAAAATTTACTATATTATGTAATTTTTAAGGTCAGGGAAATATATTTTAAACTTTATTTTTTGAAAAAAATTAAAAAATAAAATATAAATTAACCAAATAATATCCCCTTAGAGTTTCTAGCCAGTTTTGTAGTCTTAGTCCTACTGATCTTGCACTACTTATGATCGATTTAATACCCACTCTATCATATTTTGAGTTGTTACACCTACATGAATATGTTCCATAGATGCATCTAATTCCATATATCTAAACATGAATGTTTTTTCATGGAAAACCACATAATCACTATATTTCTGTAACATGTGTAGTTTTCAAATTCATAGGATTTTACATAGATTGTATCATAGTGTCTTGTTGTATAATCATTGTTTCCCTAAATTTAATTCCAATGGAATTTACTAAACTTTAGCAGATACAAAGTGTGACAACACCAAATCTAATATCCAACTGTCATTTAATAATTTAATAAAATTCTATAAGATAAAAGGGATAAAATTATAACAGATTGAAAATTTTATTAATAATGATGAACTAGATAATTTCATTATACTATTATTACATTAGGAATATAAAAGCATAGTATAAGAAATATTATTTAATCATTGGTATCATTTAAAATAACCTTATTCGTAAACTAAGGAATAAAATTTATTTTAAAAAAGTTACTAAATAATGGTCATGTCCAAAAGAAGTTATCATTAGTAAATAATTTATATTGAATTTTGGAAAGGTAAATAACTTGAAAAAATTCCATGTAATCAATTAATTTCAGCATAATATGCATCCATGGGATATATCAATTTATCAATATTTGGAATAATAATGAATTAATTAAAAGTAGATAAATAACTAATATTGTATTTCATGGTCCCATATATCTTGATATCATTACCATCTTGTCCTTGTATGAAGATAGTTCTACATATGGGTTGGTAAAAACAAAAAAAACAAACATATCAAGGATAACTAACTAGTTTTTTTCATGAGAACTGATGATGTATCTTACGAATAATTATAACATGGATCCCATATATTCACTACACTTCCAATTCATTCATAATATATTGAATTATAAAATTTATTCATAAAAAATATATCCCTATCAAGAAATGTCTATATTGGATAAGTAATATGAAATACCATGATTTCTTGAGTTTGTAAAATAACATTCATAGTAATACACTGTATGTTTGAATGATATAAAAATTAGGAAATTAAAATATCCATGTTTCCAATAATATTTATATGCAAGGGAAATGTAAGGTCCAATGAAAAATTATCACATAATCGTGTATGTAGGAAAAAAATTAATGATAAAAAATTAAAAAGGGATAAAAATACGATCTCTATTAAATCCGGAATATTGGTTTTGTAATAAAATCATTTATCTATGAGAATAAATGAATATAGAAATGAAACATAAAAATAATATTTATTTAAATATATATACATTTAATACCATTGATATCATGAAGAAGAATCTAAAAAGTGTAAAATAGTTTTGGTTGTAGAAAAAGTATTTATTTCCATATACCTTAGAATGAAATCCTCCTTTTGAATTTTTTAATGATTATGGAAAATGACCCATTACAGGAATAAAATATTATAATAATAAAAATTAAACCTAAAGTATTAAATAAAATATCATTAATAAATTATTCCATTAAATAAAATTATTTTTCATAAGACATGTTTGAATAATATTGACCTAGAATAAAAATCCAAGATAATAATTTAAATACAATCATCATTTCCATTAAACATATCCTTTCTGGAGTCAAGAGGAAAATTGAATAATTTTTTTAAAAAAACAATGTAAAAAATTAAATAACTATTAGATAATAATATTGATGGTGTTTATTTAGGATGTATTATATGATTTCTTCAATGAAATATAGATGAAATCCCAAAAAAGGGATAATAAAATATATTCTAACAACATTGGAAACATTTAAATTCTAAACCCTTGAAATAGTAAAAGTTATTTGAGAAATTAATAATATTTAATAAATATATATATTAATATATAATATATTATAGATTAATAACAGACACAAAATAAATGTAAATAAGTGAAAAATATAAAATACGACTCAATGGAGTGAAAATAAGATTAAATTCATTAAAATACAGAATTATTGAAATGTGAATTATTCAATGAATATATTATGTGTAAAAAATATCAATCAAAACAATTAATGTTTAAATAAAAAAATACAACCATTTTTAATATCACACATAATCATGGAAAGACATAGTGGGTGATGTAGATGTATAACCTAATGAATGGATATTGAGTTACGAAAACCCCTAACAACATGTTTTAATTACATTATGAATAATTTTAACCACTTTATTAATTATTTTTTTATTTATTTTAATTACATTTAAAAACTATTGACATTTTTAATACATTTTATATGATTCAATTATAACAACTACTCCCCAGTTTGTTAAAAATAATTTATTGTAATCATTTTCTATGGGTGTTAACTACTTCATTTTCCATATATTTTTTGATGTTGATGTTATATATTTTTTGTATTGATCATATTTATATCTCCACCTTAATTTTATTCCTCATATATACTACCTATATTTATTATATACTTATTTTCATCTTCCATGAAAATAATTTATGAAAATTGAACTGCATTGCTTCATGGTGGTGGTGGTCCACATATTTACATGAGCGACATTATAATTTTATTAATATGTTGGAGAGTAAGGAATTAGTTGACATAATAATTTTTTTGAATTATATTTATGTTAATAAAATCATATATAATACTTTATTCCATCATTATGAAACACTATGTGAGGAGGTGATGGAAACCAAATTACACCATTTCATGGTGTTGTAGTTCTCCATGCAAAAGAGAGAATCATTTATTTCCAACTGGATTGAGAAGGATATAGATAAAAATTATTACCGAATAAAAATATAATAAAAATATATTTAATACAATATTTGTATTATATTGTAATTTTTATGAAAAAATTTATGTTAGAAAAACAAATTATTATATATAAATGTTCTCGATTAAGATGAATACCTCTTTATTAAAAGTGTCATTTTAGATATCCTTTTATGGACTATATGGTTGATATTTTAGGATGAATCGAATCTATATAAGATTTATAAGGATATTTTGTAATATTTTTTGTAGGATTTGAATATCCTATATGCTTATTGGTTAGTATAGAATAGAGTATAGGTAGTGATTTTTTAAAATGAACTAAACAACACTAATGTAATCAATAAAACGATATAGATCTAATTAATTCATTTTTATTTGTATGTGGAACCATGTGGGAATAATAAAAATTATATTACAAGATATGTTTTAAATATATTAATGTAATAAAATTGGATATATTTATGTTTTATTTTAAATCACATAATTTTCTTTAACACATTCGTTAAAAAATTTAATCTTTAACCAGAGTAACAAATTTTTCAATCATAAAGTGTCATAATTTTACAAATTTGTTAACAATTTGATCCAAAATGGATAAAGAACGAAATTTTAGACAATTTATCATATTAATTTTCCTAATACATGATTTTTATGTTTTTTAAATAATTTTAAAACATATTTTTAACACAAAACACTACTAAATTAATTTTGAGATCTTTTTACAAAATATGACTTTAAATACAACCGAAAAAAGTTGAAAATAAAATATTATCCATTTATCCATAAAAATTAATTATTTTAAAGTAAGAAATATTATTTGCCTCATTATTTATCTGTCATTCTTTACATTCAATGATTTCAATACTTATTAAATTTATTTTTCCAATACTTTGTTAAAGCAATATGTGTGTTGTACAAGTATTAATGATAATTATATATTCACTAAGAATAAAAATTAAAAAAAATATGTGAAAAATAAATCATAAACATCATTTAAAACATATTTTCATATTTATAGAAACATATAAGTATAGAAATTTAAAGGCAATTGAGTGACATTCTATATATGTTTATTACGTACATTATTACAAATGACATTACGAATTGAAAATGGCACAAAAAATTGATAATATATTAAAATTTATGATAGATATGGTCAAATTACAAACCTAAAATGAAAAAATTCATGTTTATTATATATTTTAATTTTATATCCCATTATTTTTCTCTTTAATTATCCGATTGAAGCTTTTTTTGAGGTGGTAAATTTTACCACAATTAGTAATCTTTATGCCAAAAAATAAAAGAAGACTATTTATCAAATTTTAACCTACAGATTATAAATATGAATTCAAATTTTAATTGAATCAATATGCAGATGTAGAACTAGTTTAATTTAATATAAATTTTTAAAATATAATGTAGAAAAGTCATTAGAAAATGATGTTTGATGCCCAAAAATATAATTATATTAAAATCCTAAAAAATATCAGTTACAATGGAATTAATTAGATTATATAAATTCAAAATTTTATTATATCTCATTAATAAAAAATTCAAACAATTTATTATTATATTTATTGAATTATTTAAATTAATTTTTTTTTCAAACATGTTGTATTTTTTACTATTCACTAAAAAATAAATCTGTCTAGAAAAATCCTCAAAAAATCAATATATGATAATATTGACATGAAGATTTAAAAAATTATTTAACTATCACATAAACCATATTTCAATATTTTAATTTTTTTTCATTTAAAAATAATGGTCCATGTAAATCAACATATCAACGAATTAAAATTTATTTAATGATAAATATATCTTAAAATTTCAAGGTGCTATAATACAACAATGTTAGTAAATTGCAGTGAGTTTTTATCAATGGTATATAAAACTACTTATAAATATATATTTATGTTATCTGTAATTATTTTAGAGACACATTGAATAATAATTGAAATTAATTGTACTTTAAAACAAACTACCACTAATTAAATTTTAAATGAACTTCATGGTACTTTAGTTTAAAAACCACCTTTATTTGTTAAAAAAATCCCATAGCCTTGAACCCTCTCCCTCTTATACTCCCTCACAATATCCCTTAATGAAGAATCTCTATTATATAAATCATCCCTAACCTCAACTAGATGAAAAATCCTTATAATCAATCTCTACACTGGTCAAATTTTAACCACTCTCTACATTCCCCTCAATGGTTCTCAATATTGGACCCCCTCTTAACTGCCAACCACCTTATCTTCATTTGTTGTTAGGATGGATACCCACATGGGCTTGATTATATATCCTCATATATGATTTCTTATCAGCCTCTATTACACATATCCCATTCTATGATTGGGGTTGAGGATTATCATGTTCATTTTCCCCAATAAGATGCAGTAGCACATATGGCCTATTTTAAGGAATAATTGTAATGTAGAGTACAATTTATGAATTTTACTATTCTATTTTTAATTAAATTATTATTTTTTAGTATATTTCTGAATTTTTTAGACATAAATATTTTATATAATATCAATAAATAGATATATATATTCATTTCATCATCTATTGATTCCATAAAATTTATTAAAAAATTATTAATAAAATTATATGTGAATGATTAATTACGTGTCTTTATAAGTTAATCATAATTAAAAAAAAATTTTATTTGTACATGAAATTAATTTTAATATATTTTCATATATTTTAATAAATTTATATTTTAAATTTTTACAGTGTAGGAAATCAAGTATATAGGGAACGTTAGGTTTTTTACATGTATGTTATGTCGGAAGAGGTTTAGTGGTAGTACTAACTCTACAGTTTTGGGTTTTAATTATCCATAAATAATATAAGGAATAAGTCATCACATTCTAGAACTTTATTTTGATACTATATCATATTATCCACATACACTTTTATCCACATTTTTTCCATATTCTCATGATGGAGAGGCATTAGATATGACACATAACAACCCTGCTTTTTTATTACACACTTAAACCTGATTTATTATATAAAATCATCTCAGTATAAAACATGAAATATAGCTAGGTCATGTGAATTTGGGGCTTAGGAACATTAAATAATATCTTAGAACCTAAAACAGACAACAAATTTATTGAAAACACCCTTTACATGACCACTACATTCCCCAGTACATAGCGTTGCATTGTATGACCAGAGGACATGCATAATAAAAGGGTGAGCTATAAAGAACAGTTTGGGAAAAGAATTGAATAACATGAAAAATAAAATACATGTTATACAATAGTGATATCAATAGATGACAATAGAAACATGAACATAAAGGCATGATAAAGAATGATAATCATAACATGGAAATGTGACAACAACACTTAATATGGAATTAGCATGAGTCATGGCTCGTTGCACATAGAGCATGAGTAAACCCTCATTTCAAATGAAGAATGAGTAAACCCTCATTGAACTTGATTTATCATGATTAAAAATCCATTTTACATGATGTATCATGATACTATACTTTACCCAATGCATTGGAGCACTATCCAGACGAAGCCTTATTAAATATTTGATTTCATGCATAAGTGTTCCACATGGATCATATAACATTGAATCAATCAACATAATAAGTTTTTAAATGATTAAGTAATGTGTAATAAACACATGAATGTACCATTCAATAGGTATATGTTCATAAAGGTGAATACCCTTGATAGAGACATGGCTACGGTATTCAATACACAATGATCTTGGCTTGAAAAAAGGGGTGCAATTTCGGTATCATAATATCGTGACATAAGGATTCATGAAAATAGATGATGAGATAGAAAAGGTTGTATCATATTATTTACATGTAATGGAATGTAATGGGGTCATATGGATACATTTCTTAACAAACATAATGGAATTTAGATGCATAATAGAGAAGAATTTGTTGGATGTCAAAGAGGAGAGAGAAATCCCTCACAGAATTTTGGAAAGGTAATAGGTGAACATGGGAGGATTTAATGATAGAGAAGGGGGTCTTAAATCATCCAAAAATAAATATGACAGTATGGGGGAGGTGAAAAATCAAACCCCAACATTTTCAACGGAAAACAATAGGGCATAAAAACTTAATGAAAATTAGAAAAAAAAATGAGAAAGGAAGATATCCCTTACTTGGAAGTCTGATCCTAAAATCATGGGAGAGGCTTGAGAGAGGATTTTTGGGAGCATGGTGCACATTGGGAGGATTATAGATACAGGAGGTCAGGGGTTGGTCTAACTCAAAAGGCTTTGAGTGAAGAGGATGTGGGAGCATGGGCGGGTTTATATAGAAAAGGAGAGGGAATTATTTTTTATATGGGGTTGGGACACCTTACATTAAACCAATCCATACCACAAACCAGACCATGGTTTTTTACAAAGGGGAGTGGTAAATAATATTTTATAAGTCCAATGTACTAACCTCTTAAAATAATAGGGTTGCTTATGTGTATGTGAGCCAAACTCTCAAGAAAAAAAATTTAAAAAGACAAAATGATTTATAATTCATAGTGGGTCCACAAAAGTTTTTTAAATTTAATCAAATAATTCTAAAATCATTTTATTTTAATTATAAAACATATATTGTCCATATATAATGTTTATTGAATTTTATTACCTAACTATTGGGTCATTATGATGTCATAAAATACATTATATATTTAAACGGTATTTAAATTTTACACAAAAATCCGACTATCTTAGAAAATAATAAAAAATTAACCATTGGATAATATAGATGTTCTGATTCCAAAAATAATATTGATATGATCTAAATAATTTTATAAATATGTGAATTTTTACTTTTAAAATAAAAACATTCATTAACCGAAAATTCAAGGGTTTGAAAAAAAACAGTTTTAAAACCTTAATAAAAATTACAATTGAAATCAAAAATATATATGATCATTTATATTTTATAAAAATTAATTTAATAAAGATATTTTATTAAAATATTATATGATAAAAAAATCCATTAATTCAACAGAATAGATTTCTAATTTGAATATTAACTAAAAAAATTATTTGTTCTTTAAAAACTATTTACAAAGTAACAATAATAAAAATAATGAACATTATTTATACAAAAAATAATGTAAATCGTTATAGTGATATGATATTGTTACATAACCCCTTATGAAACCCATATAAGACCGATGGTTAAGGTGTGTGATGGTGACAGACTCTTGGGGTGGCTTAGATAACATCGCTCAGGTGGTAATCTCTATTAACTTCCACTTCTCCCGTAGTCGATTCCGCTCATGCTTAACATGTTGAAGCTCATAATGGGCTTGGTCAAGATCAATGCCCAATGACACCAGCTCCTTTTCAAGCACCTACAAATGGGATTCATACAAGGAAAGTCTACTAGATGAGGCCATCACATCCTCTGACTGAGTAAATTGGATTTGTTAAAACACTATATTTATACTAATCATGTGATCACTTTTCAATGACTATATTAGCAATAGTCATAATTCATAATGGTTTTTTAAAATCCATAAACATGAAACCAATGATGTTCACATTTTATATAACCATAATATGACATTTAATTAGATCAAGAGGAATTTTATTTAATGATAGTATTTTTCATTAAAATCGTCCCCTTATGAAATTTCACAGTTGAAATTTACTTTTCCCACACTAAAACTGATGTGGGTGACTTTTCTTCATCACAACCTCTAATTCCCATGTCACTTCTTCAATCTTTTGGTTTCACCACAACACCTTGATGTGGGGAATTGTCTTATTTCATAGCACTTTTTTTCTATGATCTATGATATTCACTGGTTTCTCCTTGTATGAGTGATCATCCTCTAACTGCAATACCTCTTAAGAGAGTACATGTGAAGAGTTTGGTATGTAATTACTTAAAAGGGATACATGAAAGAAATCATGTACTTTTCCCATGGAAGGTTGAAGTGCTAGTCGATAGGCCACTAACCCAACACGATCAAGAATCTCTAAGGGGACAATGTACCTAGGACATAACTTCTCCTTCCTTCCAAACCTCATGACCTTATTCCATGGAGATATGATTAGAAATACCATTTATCCATCTTTAAACTCATGGTCTCATAGACAGTTATATACAAAACTCTTCTATCGACTCTGGGCTGCCTTGATATGTTGTTGAGTGGTTTTCACCTTCTCCACCATTTCTTTGACCATTTATGGTCCTAGAAACTTATTCTCACCAACTTTATCCCAACATGCCAGTGTTCTGCACCTCTTCCTATACAAGGCTTCATAAGGATCCATTCATATGCATGAGTGGATGCTATTATTGTAGGAGAATTCAACCAGTGGACGATGTTGGCCCCCATCATTTGAATTCCCTACAACACGCTCCCAACATGTCCACAAGTGTTTGGATAGTCTTCCAAAAATTGGCCATCAGTTTGATGATGATAAGACGCAATGATGTTCAGCTTAGTATCAGGATCATGTTGAAGACACTTCCAAAACATAGAAGTGAATCTTGGATCTCGATCAGATACAATAGATAGTGGTACTCCATGCAACCTTACCACTTCTCGGATATATATCTATGCTAGCTAATCGAATGATAAATACTCATGAATTTCAATAATATGTGCAGATATTGTTAGACGATCCACAACAACCAAAATTGCATTGTTGACTTTGGATGTCTTCAGAAGTCCAGTGACAAAGTCCATGGTGATGTTCTCCAATTACCATGCTATTATGGGAAATGGTTTCATCATCCCCTTATACTTTTTCCTCTCTTCCTTCACATATTGACACACCAGGAACTTTGATGTATACTTTGTGATCCCCTTATTAATATTGTCCCACCAATAATGCTCTCCGAGATCTCAATACATTTTGTGTTTCTTGGATTAATAGAGAAATTTGAACTATGTGCACTATCCAAAAAATCCTTTTTCCGCTCCGGACTTGATGGAACATATATTTTTGTCCAAAAAATAAAAATTCCTTATTCATTAACATTTAACTTTGAGGATTTCCATTTTCTGATAGCTTCCACTCTCTTCTGAATTCCCTCATCATTCTTTTGATAATCCTTTATGCATTCCAGTAGAGACGGTTGATCAATCATTTGTGAATGGATTGATGATGTTCCCTTCTATATGTTTCACATGTACATATTCATCAGATCTAAGAATATTGGGTCCTTCACAATTATCAGCAATGATAGAATTGTTGGGTCTTTTCTACATTGTTCACATGCCTCCTTGTTAACTTTCCCAGGTTGGTAATGTATTGAGTAGTCATTGTCTTTGATAGCTCTAACCGTCTTCTGTAGCGCATGTTCAACTCTTTCTATGTGAATATATACATGAGGCTTATGTGGTCTGTATATATTTCAACCTTATCCCCAAATAGATAATACCTCCATATTTTTAAAGCGATGATCATTGCATCCAACTCCAAATCATGTGTTGGATAATTATTCTCATGAGAATTCAATTTCCTTGAAGCGTATGCAATGACTTTGTAATTTTTCATCAACACATAGCCCATTCCCTTCTTCGAAACATCACTAAATACCACAAAATGTTCTCCACTTGTTAGTGAAGTGAGAATGGGCACCGTGATAAGCCTCCTTTTTAACTCCTTGATGCATTCTTCGCATTAATAACTCCAAGGAAACTTTACTACCTTCCTAGTTATATTGGTAGGAGAGTTGGACAATCGTGAGAATTCTCTCACAAATCATAGATAATATCCAGCTGACCCCAAGATGCTATGGATGTCCATTACTGATGTTGGCCTCATCCATCCCTCAATTTGATCTATTTTGTAGGGATACACAGGTTTCCCATTGCTTGTAATGATATGGCCTAAGAATGAGACCTCCTTCAGCCGAAACTCACACTTGTTGTACTTTGCATAGAGATTCTCCTTCCACTGGGTCTCAAGTACAGTTCCTAGATTCTCCACATGATCCACTGTGGTTTTGGAGTATATCAAAATATAATCTATAATGAAAACCAAATATTTGTCTAGTTAATCCTTAAGGACACTATTAATCAAGTCCATGAATATTTCTAGAGTATTAGTGAGTCTAAAAGGCAATACTATGAATTCATAGTGCCCGTATCTGGTACGTAAAGTAGTCTTGTTGATATCATCCATATTCACCATTAATTATTAATATACTGATCTAAAATCCACCTTGGATAAGTATTTTCCCCATGTAGATGATCGAATAGGTCATCAATTCATGGGAGAGGATATTTGTTCTTTATAGTGATTTTTTAAGCTCACGATAATCGATTTAATGGCGCATTGACCCATCATTCTTCTTGACAAAAATGATGGGTGTACCCCTTGGTGAAGCACTTGGGAGTATTAACCCTTTATCCAAATTCTTTTGTAGTTGTTTTTAAGCTCCTCAAGCGTGACAATAGACATTCTATACGGATTCTTGGATATTGGAAATTCCCCATGAATAAGATCAATTGAGAATTCAACATACCTCCTAGGAGGAGGACCATAAAATTCCTCGTGAAAAACTTTTACAAATTCCCTCACTATAGGCATGTCATGGATGATGGTTACCTCTATAGAACCAATCATCTGAAATTGGTATGTGTTATCATTGGGCAGTAATATCCACACCTGAGATGATAGAGCTAAAGAAGATTCATAATCTTACTTACACATGTATAGAATTGGGGGTCAAAAATACACATGGAGAGTGATTTACCTCTCACAAAAATTTATGTTTTCTCTATATAATGAAAGCCAATCAATGCCAGTAATTGAATCAAATTCCACCAGAGGGAGTATGATGAGGTTTTCTAGGAAATTAAATCCACATATTATGACAGGGGAGGAGTTATATTCAAGGGATGTAATGATTTCCCAATTTTCCGTACTCACCGACATCATTACATCGATGATTTTTGGTGGTTCTATGATTGATATACTAATCATTGGGGATATAAATGAATGCGTATATCCTAAATCAATAATTAAATTCTCTATTATTGAATGAATATCTAGAATACTTATCACTACTTCATTGTCGGGGTTCACTTCTATAGTAGTGATTGAAAAATATCTCCCTTACTGCCTTGGAGGTTATTGGATGCCTCCGAAGTTCCTTGGCTTAGGGCACTGATCTCCATGATTCTCTATCTGTTTTATGTTGTAGAAATGAACAACACATTGATGTTTGAATGGATCATGACTCTCCTCTCTTGCAGCCGGATGTTTTTACTCTTGGAAGTTAACAGCTCGGTGCCCTTGTCCTCCACCCCTGAAGAATTTCCTCATCTAATTCAGGCAATTTATAGGGTGCTTCTTTCTGCACCTTTAGTAAGTGGGGAGTTGGATCTTCTTAGCACCATTGGATTTATCCATTAGACCACCAACATTGAGGTCCACCTTATGCTTATTATCCCCATAACACCCATGAGATTCTTCGATCTCCATTTCTTCCATGAGGTCACATTAGACAATTTCATTATAGCTGTCGAAGTCATGGATTTCCAGCGCTTTCTGTAGGCTTGGTTTCAGCCCACCAAATAATCTGTCAACCGTGCATTCAAGAGTAATGACAATACCGGAGGTGTATCATGAAATCATTGTGATGTTTTCCTCATACACTTTGATAGATACTTTATCTTTTTCCTTGAGGGAAAGGAGGTCCCTTTTTATCTTAAGTATGAGGGTTCTTGGAATATATTTATCAGAAAACATCCTCTAGAAATCCTTCCATTCCAATGCCTCAATTTCTTCCTCCGGCTTCATATTTTTTATCAATGTCCACCATTGATCGTCTTCAACTTCCAAATGATAAGCATCCAAAAGAACCCTCCCTTGTTTGGAACATTGATGGATGGAGAAGATCATTTCAATGGAGTTGATCCATTGTTCGACGATTGAGGGATCAGACGATCCATTAAAAGTAGGAGGCCTTTCTCTATGAAGCTCTCGATAGTGACTTGTTCTTTATGATGGGGGGTTGAATGTTCCTCTTGACCCCTGTTTCTATTCAATTATTGAGTTAACTAAGAGTGAAGAATGAAAATGTTTTCTATTCCCGCTTCCATTAGATTCGGAATATAATTTTCACAGTCATCACATTAATCTTCACATCGGTTGTTAGCCTGAGTCCTCCTATTACCAACCATTAGCTGCAATAAAAGGAAAGTTTGGAGTAACACATATAGGGTAATCCAAGTGAAAAAAGGATGACTTATAAATAACATTTATTGCCATAACTTATGAATCCATAGGCTTCAATCTATGCTATCCATGATCTACATTATAATATATATTCTATAGGGCATTTTATTTTAATTCCATTAATAAGGGTTCATACTAATCTTGTGAATTTACCAAACAACATCCCTCACGAGTGTCATAACCAAGAGTGCAACAAGGCCCGTTGTTGTGAACCAGTTCCTATTCGAGTCTAGTTTAATGCGGTGTTTTTGGGTATTACCCATAGGATAAATCTATGCCAGAGCCGCCTCTACCTGCTTACATCCAGACAAGGATGTAATTTTTTGATAAACCACTTACTAAATACTCAACAATACATGGGGATTTTTTTATTATACTTATTATAGTCTCTAAATCATTAGTATGGATTTCTAATACTAATCCCAAAAATAACTAAACTTATCCTCTGGTACCAACTATAACAAATATTATTTTTATTACACACCTATACCTGATTTATTACATAAAATCATCACTTTATAGAACATAGAGGATCCAGAGGTCTGTTGTCTTTGAGTATTTGGATGATTAAATAACATCTTAGAACATAAAACACTCATCTTTATCAGAAACATATTTTACATGACCAATACATTACCTCCTACTTAACAATGCATGGGATAACCTAATGACATGCATATGCAAAGGGTGAGCTATAATGCCCTGTAAGGGAATAAACATGGAATAACATGAGGAATACAATACATGTTAGACAACCGAAATATCAATGGAGAATAATAGAAACCTGAACATAAAGGCATGACCAAGCATGATAATGAAAATATGGAAATGTAGCAACGACACTTAAAATGGAATTGACCTGATCCAAGGCTCATTGCACATGGAGCATGAGTAAACCCTCATTGCACATGAAGCATGAGTAAAACCTGGTTTGAAATTGAATTATCATGATTCAACACCCATTGCAGCTAACATATCACGATAATATACTTTACCCAATGCATTGGAGTGCTATTAGGGTTCACCCTTCTTAAACATTTCATTTTAATGCATAAGTGTGCCACATGGATCACATAACATGGAATCAATCAACATAATATGTTATTCCCCGATTATTTAATTTGGAATGAATAAATGAATGTTCCATTCAATATCCATATCTGTATAAAGGTGAATACCCTTGATAGAGACATGGGTATGGTATTCACTGCACAATGATCTTGGCTTGGATAAACACAGAGAAATTTCGGCAGCATAACAATGTGACATAAGGATTCTTGAAAATAGTATATGAGAAAGAAAAGAGTGTCTCATAATATGTACATTAAATAGAATGTATGGGTGTATTACTGATACATGTCCCAAAAAATGTAATGGAATTTAGATGTAAAATACAAAATAATTACTAGGATGTAAAAGAGGAGAGAGAAATCCCTCAGGGAATTTAAGCATGGTAATAGGTGTACATGGGAGGCTATAATGAGAGAAAAATGGGTCTCCAATCATCCAAAAATAAATAGACCATTATGGGGGGGAGAAATCATACCCCAATATTTGTTACATAAAAAAGGGCATAACAACTTAACGAAAATTAGACAAAAATGAGAAAGGGTGAAATCCCTTACTTGGAAGTGTGATCCCAATGGCATGGGAGAGGCTTGAGAGTGGATTATTTGGAGCTTGGGGAACCATGGTAGGATTATAGAGAGGGGAGTGTATGGGTTGGTCAATCTCCAATGTCTTTCACTGTAGATGAAGTGGGAGCTTGTGTGGGTTTGTATAGGAAAGGAGAGGGAATTCTTTATAATTTTGGTTTGGGACACCAAACATTAAACTAATCAATACCATAGACAATCCCATGATTTTTCCCATTATTTTTCCCAAAGGGAAGTAAAAAATATATTTTATAAGGCCAATGGCCGAACTTCTTAAAAAATAGGGTTGCTTATGTGGAGGTGAGTCACACTCTCAAGGAAAACAATTTAAAAAGACAAAATGTATTATTAGTCTTTGAGGGTCCACAAAAGATTTGAAAAAATAAATCAAACAAATATAAAATCAAATTATTTTATTTATAAGAAATATATTGGCCAAACATAATGTTAATTGTATTTTATTACCCCGCTATTGGGTCATTATGATGTCATAAAATGCATTATATATTTAAACGGTATTTAATTTTTAACGAAAAAATCAACTGTGTCAAATAATTATGAAAAATTCACTGTTGGAAATTTTTGACATTCTGATTCCAAAAATAATATTCATTTTATCTAAATGATTTTATAAATATTTTAATTTATTATTTTAAAATAAAAAACGACATTTACAAAAAATTCATGGCTTTTGAAAAAAATAGTTTTCAAACCATAATAAAAATTACAATTTCATTAATTAGATTATATGATAATTTATATTTAATAAAAATTAATTTAATAATAAATTTTTATTAAAATATTATTTAATTAAATAATAAATTAAGTCATCAGAATAGATTTCTTAGTTGAATATTAACTAAAAATACTGTTTGTGCTTTAAAAACTATTTACAAAGTGACAATAATAAAATGAATGAACATTATTTATACAAAAATAAGGTACATTGTCATAGTGCTAGGGTCTTGTTATATAACACCTTATAAAACCCGCAAAAGATAGAAGGGTAATGTGTGTGATGGAGACAGACTCTTGGGGTGGCTCTGATAACATCGCTTGGATGGTAATCTCTATTAACTTCCACATACCTCGTAGTCAGTTCTGCTCAAGCTAAACGTGTTCAAGCACGGGTGGGGCTTGGTTCAGAGTGAATCCCAATGAAGCCACCTCTTTTCCGAGCTCTGACAAATTGGCTTCATATGGGGAATGTCTACTGGGTCAGGCCATCACTTCCTTTTTCTGAGTAAATTGAATATGTTGAAGAACAATATTTATACATATCATGTGATCACTATTCAACAGCTATATTAGAAACGATCAAAATTCATTATGGTATTTTCAAATAAAGATACAAAAAACTGAGGATGTTCACATTTTATATAACCATAATAAGACATTTAATTAGATAAAGAGGAATTTTCATTAATGAATGTTTATGCCCATACATGAAACCTATGATGGATCTGTTTATCAATCTAGGCAATCATTAGTGTCTATTATTAGGTTATTGGTGTGTCACAATCATCAGTATGTAATTAAAATTGAAAATATTAATTTCAAAAATATTGATAGTCATTATTTATTTTATATATTAGAAATATGAAAATAATAATATAATGGATTCAAACATAAATAGTCATGATATTGGTAATTGTACTAAAGTAATGTTAGTTTCCCCATTTGATAAATATGTGATACCCACTAAGGAATAAGATGAAATTTTTGGGTAGTTCGTAAGGTATTTTTCTTATAATGTGATATACACACTATTAATTTTTTATATTAAAGACACATTACATTATCCTAAAAAAACGAGTTGTTTGATTCTAAAATAATGTTAATTTCATTATTTTTGAAATCATATAATATTAAATAAAACATTTTCACTTAATGTGTAAATACTTTAATGTATTTTATGTATTTATTCATAGATGATTTTCCATTTTTATGTGCATGATATCATTTATAGTCTATGGAACTTATAAAATTTATTAAATAAATGAAATTATTTTAAGTGGTGATAATGTTATGAATTTAATTATACATATCTTCCATTTTCACAAAATTGTTAGAAGGCCCCAAATTCATGCTTAGGGAAAACTCGAAAGAATTCATTGACCATCATCATATCGAATCTCGTAATTTTATTTAAAAAATATTATTATATTACAAACAATTTTATAATATTATTTAATATTTTATTGATATAAATATTCATATACTTATTCGTATAATAAATTATTTCAATTAAGAGAATCAATTGATTCCTCATACTACTGGATCCTTGTGTTTCATGAGTAAACGACATTAAAACATGTTGTTAAATTAAATAAAATTTATATCTATATTTCTTAATATATTTTAAATTTTATAAATAATCAGTGTATACATTTTTTTAAAATATGTGAAGGTGGTAGGTCATTCATTTGGAAGGACAGAATTGTGGTTTTATTTTAACATAAAAATCATGGAAATTATGTCCACTATAATGACCCAAACATTACATACATTTTCATTACTTTTGAATTTAAGCACAATTATTAAAACATATAATAAAACTAGGAAAGAACCGTATAGGTATAGAGTCTTTAGAAACTGGGAAACATAAACAATAGGTTCATAAAGCATCTACTTTGCCTCCCATTTATTTCATCATATATAGAGTCCCTTTTTGGCATATCCTACTTAATAAAATTCTTCCTGACCTGGGGAAATAAAACATACAAAAGGGTGAGCTCAAATGCTCAGTAAGGGTAAATAAAAGAAATATCAATCACATCATATACATAAGAACATTACTTTTGGAAATATTAACCTGCAAAAGAAATCATAATTTCATAACATGGGATAAATCATAGTAGTGAAATATAATCCCAATAATCATAACATAAAACATGAAACATTATGGAATACACACATAATCATATAGAATCATTTCTGGTTAGTCAAGACTCATTGCCAAGACTATCTTAGTGGACAAAGTCCATTTCTGAACCGAGTTCACTCCTCGTTTCAGTCCTGTTTCACTGAACCGGTTTAACCTACTGTTCCAGCCATGTCTATCTCATGAGATATAAAATCATTATCCAATGCATTGCAAGGAGATATAGGTCCCTCCCATATCATAACGATACCATTTTTATGTGTGCCACAAAATCAGAAACCATACATCATTTCATAACCCATGTAATAAAAATGGGAATCTTAAACATCATGACATCATAAAACAATTCATATAAGAAAAAGGAATTTATAAAAATAATTCCATCACAACATAATCAAATCAATTTAATAATAGAGATAGAAACAGAACCCTTTATTATCTTATATGGAAAATAATTTTG
Source organism: Viscum album (assembly GCA_963277665.1). NCBI lineage: Eukaryota > Viridiplantae > Streptophyta > Magnoliopsida > Santalales > Viscaceae > Viscum > Viscum album. The sequence goes on along the minus strand of OY728146.1, from coordinate 785,409,992 downwards.
ATAAAACACTAGAACTCCATTCTTGAAGAGAATATCCTTTCTGCTTCAAAAATACAATTTCCTTTCTTAACATGTCGTACAATTCTAAAATAAAATAAGTTGATTAAAAATTAACTTGAAAACATGTAAATTAAGCTTTTTGGAAATAATTTTTTAAAAATCCATTCATGCCGTATAAGTTAAAAAAAACATTCTTCGTACTTTTGTCGGAAAAGTCAAAAAGTACCTCGTACGAAAAACGACAAAAGATTCCTTTCATATCCTTTACTAAAAACTCACTGAAGGGTAAAATTGGATTTAAACAATTGTAGGTGGATGTAAATAATATTACATATTGAGGAAACATGGATGTGGATGATAAAATACACCCTAGTAAATACTAATGTATAAACAATCTTGGATAAAAAGGACATTCTGATATTTCCCTTACCTTAGGTCCGATTTGCCTCGTAAGTGTCCGAACCTCTTGTATAATGATTTAAATAATGTTATTGACTTATTCCAGAATCATAATTATTGTTATGATATCATATATGGTCATATTCGTAGCTTCTTAGTAGTAATATTTCATTGCTACTTGTTATTCGGGTGTTTATAACTTTTTGTTCTTATGCGTGTTTTGTCAAATAAATATTTGTTCTTCTCTTTAGGTTATAGATACATCATTTCCAGAATGTTATTAATGTACTATATATCATATTTATTCATTCAATTCATTTATATAATCATTATTCAATGAAGATCATGTAGAATGAATCACATCACATCGTGGAGACGGTATTCCATACGTACGCACGAGCGATGATATCGTTCCCATGATCGTGGAATTGTATTGGAGTGTATGTATACTATTTCAGTATCAATATCACATTACAATAATAATATATAGTAATTATTTACACCATTATACCCATCCAAGTAAGGTGGTGGGGTAAAATAGATTACACCACGGCGTGGAGACGGTATTCCGTACGTACGCACGCGTGGTGATTTCGTTTTCCATAGGATAGATAGACGTTGAAATAAGATTGTTTCATATTTATAATAACATATAAGTATATGAGTGATACTGATGTTATTACTTCATAATGAAAAAACTAAAGAAGAAGATGTTGAAGAAGAATGAATTTGGAAAGGATCGGTAATGGATATTACCTCTTTTTGACGCGCCACTTCTTCACCTCCTCTTAGGGCACTAGGGTTGTTCTTTGAAGAAAACCAGAACCTCTAGTATGATTCTAGGGAAGTGGGGAAGTGAAATGGACAAGGTTTGGCCGAGAGTGAAGGCTCAAATTGGTGTGAGGAGGAGAGGGAGGAGGTGCCCTTTTATAAGGGAGGAGAGGGGCACCTTTGGAAATATAAGAAATATTAGTTTATATTAAATCCCAACCCCACATAAAAACTTCCAAAATGACTCATATCCGAAGATTAGATGAGATAGGGTGGTAATCTCATCAACAAATAAAATTTAGACATGTTAGGAATTTATTTTAAACATTACCAACTTGATTTATCCTTATTTATCAATTTAATTTGATTTGTGGTAATAATATTCTAAATTTTAAATTATTATTAATAATTACATATGTGTTGTAAATATTCCATAATTTGATAATTTATGACATTTTAGACCATATAAATTTTAATTTACAATTTTTAATGATTTTTGTGATTATTAAACAATTTTATAATATGTTATTTTTATAAAATAAAAATAGTGTCAATTTTGAAACTATTCATTTATTTGAAGTTAAATAAAATATATACAGAGGATATGTTCGAACTAAAAGCTTTAATAGATTAATAAAATGTCATATGTATCGATAAAATTAGTGGAGAACATTAAATAGTTCATATAATAATTATTTTAATATTTTAAAACCATCTATTTGATATTTTAATTAATAAAATAATTTCAACATCACTATTGTGTCATAATTAATGATAATTATTTAATCCCTAAAAATTCTAAATAAATTTCTATGATGTCTATAATTGTGTTAGATTTCTAGAGACTATTCATGTTCGATGTTTCATTAAGTTTATCACCAAATTAAAATTATTATACTTATAAGATTTAAGAAAGTGACATGTTGTCACATTCATTGGTTTTAATAATTATTAAATTATTTTCATTGAAAAAAGACTATTAAATGAATATAATCCGACCCTTAGGTGATATGGGTCTACTTTTATTCATCCAATAGGATTTTGGCAGGTGTTAGGGTAATTTTATAATCTTATATTTACCCTTAATTACCCGATTTACCTTTAACTATGGTAAATAAAATTGACCATAGTTACTATTCATAATGCCCAAAAATAAAAAGTAGCCTATTAACATAATTTGGACCCACTGATTCTGAATATGGAATCCATTTTTCAAAATTCAAAACATATAAGTTGCAGTAATTAAATTAAAATAAATCATGTGGTTAAGAAAATGGGTTTTAGAAGTTAAAACATTGTCAAAGATTGAAATGTTCTTTCCTATGAATTCAATGTGAAATTAATGCTAACGAAATACATTATATTAAATGGTAAAAATATTTTCTATGTATACTTTGAAACCATTAAATATTATAATTAATCCATATAAATTATCTCAATGAAAAAAGTTGTTTTTAATTAAAAATTAGCATATTTTTACTATTCATCAAAATATGAAAGTTATCAGAAAAATATCAAAAATTTATCCAAAGTAAATTTTTATATCCTGATTCAAAAGGAGAATTTTATTTTGTCAAATTGAACTTATAAATGTGTCAAAAATTATATTTAATGTGGGTGCGCCATCAAAAGGTGACAAAACTGCATTTATTGATAAATACTTATTTTACACAAAAAATTTATTTTGTTCTCTTACCATGTTCTAGAAAATGTGTAAGATGAATAATAATGTTATAAAATTTAAAATTTAGTTAATACTATTCATAACGACTAGTTTATAATATTATAATAATATATCGTTGTTTAGTGAAACTCAGTATTGCGTACTACACACGCTATCGAGGAAGGTCGCGATTGCGTGCAACGAAAGATTCCTTTGATGATTTATATAACATAAAAACAAAATATTTCTTATAAAAGTCTCGGGTGTTACATTATACCCCCCTTAAAATGAATTTCGCCCTCGAAATTCGGCACTTTGTAACAAACAGATGAGGATACCTCTCCCTCATCATATCCTCAAGCTCCCATTGTGCTTCTTCGAATTGGTGGTTCCTCCATAATTCTTTCACCAAGCGAGTTGTCTTGTTTCGTATGACTTTTTCACTACAATCCAGCATCTCTATCAGTTGTTCTTCATAAGAAAGATCTTACTCCAGCGGTACAACTTCTGAGATGAGTACATGTGAAGGATCAGGTATGTACTTTCTCAGGAGAGATACATGGGACACATTGTGAACTTGAGAGAGATTCGGTGGAAGCACCAATCGGTAAGCTACCTTCCCAACACGTTCTAGTATTTCGAAAGGACCGATATATCTAGGGCTCGACTTCCCCTTCATTCCAAATTTCATGACCCTCTTCCAGGGAGATATTTGTAAGAACACTTTATCACCCACTTCAAACTCTAGGTCTTTTCTTCGGTTGTCGGCATAACTTTTCTATCGACTCTAAGATGATCTTATTTGTTGTTGAATAGATCGGACCTTTTCTACCATCTCATCAACAATATCAGGTCCTAATAGCTTTCTTTACCCAACATCATCACAGCAAGTTGGAGTCCTGCATTTCTTTCCATAGAGAGATTCATAAGGAGCCATCTGAATACTGGAGTGAAAGCTATTATTATAAGAAAATTCTACCAAAGTTAGGTGTTGATCCCATCCACCTTTGAAATCCATAGAGCAAGATCTCAACATATCTTCTATAGTTTTAATTTTTCTCTCAGACTGACCATCTGTCTGAGGATGATAAGCAGTGCTAAAACTCAACTCTGTATCCAGAGTATGATGAAGAATTATCCAGAACATTGAGGTAATCCTCGGATCCCGATATGATATAATAGAAATTGGTACTCCATGGAATCTTACCACTTCCTTCACATATATCATGGCAAGCTAATCTATAGAAAAATACTCTCTAATAGCAATGAATTTTACAGATTTTGTAAGATGATCAACTATGACACAGATAGCATTATTGCCTTCGGATGTTTTAGGAAGTCCTGTGGCAAAGTCCATAGTGATGTTTTCCCATTTCCATTCGGGTATGGGTAATGGTTGTAACATCCCCTTAGACTTTTGTCTCTCAACTTTAACTTGCTGACAAACCAAGCATCCAAAGACATATTCAACAACATCACTTTTCATGCCATCCCACCAGAAGTACTCTTTCAGGTCCCTAAACATCTTCACGCTTCCAGGATGAATAGGGAATGAAGAACTATGAGCCTCATCCAGCAGATCCTTCTTTAATTCGGGGATGGGAGGAAGAAAAACCCAATTCTTGAACTTTATTATCCCATCACAACCATGGTTGAATTCAGGAACATTTCTCACATTCTTTTGTAACTCTACATCTTCTTTCTGTGCCTCTTTAATCTTCACATGTATAGATGGTTGAACATTCATTTCAGAAAGATACGATTTTTCCCCTTTCATTAAAATACCAAGATCCATCCTTTTTAATTCCATAAATATTGGATCTTTTGTGATCCTCATCATGGATAAACTGGCACGGTCTTGTCGACTTAATGCATCTGCCACCTTGTTTGCTTTCCTAGGGTGGTAATTAATTGAGTAGTCATAATCCTTAATTAGCTCCAACCATCTTCTTTGGCGCATATTCATCTCCTTTTGTGTGAAAATATACTTTAAACATTTATGATTAGTATAAATATCACACCTTTCACCATAAAGGTAATGCCTCAAAATCGTTAATGCAAAGATTACTGCAGCTAACTCCAAATCATGAGTTGGGTAATTTTGCTCATGTATTTTCAACTGTCGTGAGGCATAAGCTATAACCATATCATTTTTCAAAAGAACACACCCCAAACCCTTCTTGGATGCATCACTATAGATCAAAAACCATTCTCCACTACAAGGCAGTGTGAGCACAGGTGCACTGGATAACCTTCATTTCAACTCCTTGAAAGTCTCTTCACATTCCTCTATCCAAACAAACCTAACTCATTTCCAAGTAAACATGGTGAGTGGATTAGATTATTGTGAAAAATCATTCACAAAATGTCTATAATATCCAGCCAAACCAAGAAAACTTCGGATCTCAGTCACTGTTGTTGGTCTCGACCATCTTTCGATAACCTCTGTTTTTGATGGATCCACAGATATCCCCTCTTTTGAGATTATGTGACCCAAAAATGAAAATCTTTGAAGCCAAAATTCACACTTGGTAAATTTGGCATAAAGCTTCTCCTTTCTCAGGTTCTTCCATATAATTCTCAAGTGATCTTCATGTTCTTCCTTGCTCTTTGAATATACAAGAATATCGTCTATAAAGAATACCGCAAACTGATCAAGATAGTCTCTAAAGACTCTATTCATCAAATCCATGAAGATAGCAGGGGAATTAATAAGACAAAATGGGATCACTATAAATTCATAGTGTCCATACCTTGTACGGAAAGCTGTCTTTGGTATATCCTCCCTTTTGACATTTAATTGGTGATACCCTGAACAAAGATCAATATTGGAAATTTATTGAGATCCTCGTAGTTGGTCAAATAAGTCATCAATGAGTGGGAGAGGATATTTTTTCTTGATATTGATCTTGTTAAGTTCTCGATAATCAATGAGGAGTCTCATTGATCCATCTTGTTTCTTAAAAAACAGAACAGGTGCTCCCCAAGGTGACGCACTAGGGCGTATGAACCCCTTATCAAGATTCTCTTGGAGTTGCTTCTTCAATTCCTACAACTCAATTGGGGCCATTCGATAAGGTGTATTTGAAATAGGCAAAGCACATGGTATGAGTTCTATTGAAAACTCAACTTCACGATTTGGTGGAAGACCCAGTAATTCCTCTGGAAAGACATCATCAAACTCCCGTACAATGGTCATATTCTTAATCGTGAGTTTCTCACCAACCATTTGAGATAAATAACCTTCATTTAGTGGCATCAATACCCATAAAATGGAAGAAATTTCCACTGTAAGGTTATGTTCATCCTTGCATCTATAGACGATCATAGATTGATCTGGAATATGAAATGTGACTTCCCTTCTTTGGTAATTGATATGAGCTCCATGTAGAGAATGACAATCCATGCCAATAATCACATAAAATTCCACTATAGGAAGGATCACAAGATTTACAGGAAGCACATTCCCACAAACCTCAATCGGAGAAGAATTATAAACTTTTGATGCGATTGTTGTGCCATTAGGGGTTGTGACAGCTAACTCAACATCTAACTATTGAGGTAATACGGTGATATCCTTAAAAAATTATTCAGAAATAAAGGAGTGGGTGGATCCAAAATCAAATAAAACCTTTTCTTCTTTAGAGTGGATGGTAAGTGTACCTTTCACCACATCGTTATCGTACTCCACATCACTGATAGAAATTTCATGCGACTTTCCTTTGTCTTTAGACTTAAGAGTTTGGTGACGTCGACCATTATCATCAACCCTTGTATTTGGGCATTGATTGGCATAATATCCCATCTCCTTGCACATGAAACATTGAAGGGTAGTAGGTTCATTCTGTCTGTCCCTTCCTTTGTTTGCATCATTAGACATCTTCTTCCCATCATTGTGGAATTCAAATGCCCGATGACCTTCCATTCTACATTTGAATCTTTTACTTGACCCTTTAAGAAAACTCCCTCCATGTTTCTTTCCACACAATGATCATAAGAGAAAGCTCATCTTCTTTTCAGTGTGCTCTTTATATTTTCCTTTGAATTCCATTTTCCTCTTCTTATAAAACCCATATGACTGATGGGTTACCCCAATATCGATCTCAAATTTGAGAGCACATCGAACGATTTCATTGTAGCTATTGAAGTCCCTTATGGATAACGCCCTTCGAAGACTTGGTTTTAAGCCACTAAACAATCGATCGATCTTACTCTTAGGTTGGATAATAATACCAGATGTGTACCTTTAAAGTCTTGTAAAATTATCTTCATAAGTACCAATAGATTCATCATCCTTTTTCTTCAGTTCAGGAATCTCTTTCTCCATCTTTGTTCGAAGAATACAGGGGAAGTACTTATTGAAAAATAAGTTCTTGAACTCGTCCCATTCCATGGACTCAATTTCACCCCTTTTCCTAATATTCTTAATAAGATTCCACCATTGGTCAGCATCTCCTTCCAAACGATACACTGCTAGGATGACTTTATCATGTTCAGAACATTGAAGAACAGTAAATATCTTTTCAGTAGTACTAATCCATTGTTCAGCAACTAATGGATCAGTAGACCCACTGAAAGAAGGTGGACGCTGCCTCATGAAGGATTCAACAGAATGTTGCTCCTTCCTTTGCTCAATAGGATGTCCTACATGATTCATAGCTTGAAAATGTTGTGTGAGCATGGCTACAAGATTTTTCATTCCAGTTCTTATAACGTTTGGTTGCTCATGTGGACAATCATTTCATTTCCCGTCGCATTCCGCATTAACACGGTTCCTTCGGGTTCCAGCCATTGACTAAAACCAAGAATAATAATGTGAGAAACACTAATTATAATAGGAAAACAACATAATCAATAATAAAATTTCACACTTAAGGTCTTATCATAGGTTGTTCATGGCCATTTCTAAAACACTAAGATTGTGTTATATGCTTAAACATATCCTTAGGATTCTTACTAAGGCTCTCACATCCTAGTTTCCAATGGTTGACTATACCTTTCCTCTGATACCAACTATAACGACCCAAACTTTACATACATTGTCATTACATCAGAATTTAAGTACACTTATTAAAACATATAACAAAACCAGGAAAGGACCGTATAGGTATAAAGTCTTTAGAAACTGGGAAACATAAACAACTGGTTCATAAAGCATCTACTTTGCCTCCCATTTATTCCATCATATCTAGAGTCCCTTTTTGGAATATCCTACTTAATAACCTTCTTCCTGGGCTGGGGAAATAAAACATACAAAAGGGGGAGCTCAAATGCTCAGTAAGGGTAACCAAAAGAAATATCAATCACATCAAATACATAAGAACATAACTTTTGGAAATCTTAACCTCAAAAAGAAATCATAATTTCATAACATGGGATAAATCATAGTAGTGAAATGTAATCCCAATAATCATAACATAAAACATCAAAATTTGTGGCATACACACATAATCATAGAGAATCATTTCTTCTTAGTCAATACTCATTGCCAAGACTATCTTAGTGGGCAATGTCCATTTCTGAACCGAGTTCACTCCTCGTTTCAGTCCTGTTTCACTGAACCGGTTTAACCTGCCGTTCTAGCCATGTCTATATCATGAGATATGAAATCTTTACCCAATGAATTGGAGGGAGATGTAGGTCCCAACCATCTCATAATGATATCATTCTTATGTGTGCCACAAAATTAGAAACCATACATCATTGGATAACCCATGTAATAAAAATGGGAATATTAAACATCATGACATCATAAAACAATTCATATAAGATAAAGGAATTCATAAAAATAATTCAATCACAACCTAATCATATAAATGTAATAATAGGGATAGAAACAGAACCCTTTATTATCATAGATGGAAAATAATTTTGATAAAACACTTGAACTCCATTCTTGAGGAAAATATCCTTTCTGCTTCAAAAACACTTTTCCTTTCTTAAAGTGTCATACAATTCTAAACTAAATGAAGTTGATTAAAAATAACTTGAAAACTTGTAAAGGAAGATTCTTGGAAATAATGATTTAAAAATCCATTCATGCCGTATAAGTTTAAAAAACATTCTTCTTACTTTTGTCAGAAAAGTCAAAAAGTACCTCTTACGAAAAATGACAAAATATTCCTTTCATATCCTTTACTAAAAACTCACCGATGGGTAAAATTGGATTTAAACAATTGTAGTTGTATGGAAATAATATTACATATTTAGTAAACATGGATGTGGATGATAAAATACACCCTAGTAAATACTAAATTATAAACAATCTCGGATAAAAATGAGATTGTGATATTTCCCTTACCTTAGGTCTGATTTGCCTCGTAAGTTCCCAAACCTCCTGTATAATTATTTAAAATATGTTGTTTACTTATTACAGAATCGTAATTATTGTTAGGATATCATATATGGTCATATTCGTATCTTCTTTGTAGTAATCTTTCATTGCTACTTGTTATTCGGGTGTTTATAACTTTTTGTTCTTATGCGTGTTTTGTCGAATAAATTCTTATTCTTCTCTTTAGGTTATATATACATCATTTACAGAATGGTATTCCTATACTATATATCATATTTATTCATTTAATTCATATATAATCATTATGCAATGATAATCATGTAGAACGAATCACATCACATTGTGGAGACGGTATTCCGTACGTACGCACGACCGATGATATCGTTCCCGTGATCGTGGAATTGTATTGGAGTGTATGTATAATATTTTAGACTCAATATCAATTTACAATAATAATATATAGTAATTATTTACACAATTATACCCATCCAAGTAAGGTGGTGGGGGGAAATAGATTACACCACGGCGTGGAGACGGTATTATGTACGTACGCACGCGCGGTGATTTCATTTTCCATAGGATGGATAGATATTGAAATAATGTTGTTTCATACTTATAATAAAATATCAGTATATGAGTGATACTGATTTTATTACATCATAATGAAACAACTGAATAAGAAGATGTTGAAGAAGAAATAATTTGGAAAGGATCGGTAATGGATATTACCTCTTTTTGACGCGCCTCTTCTTAACCTCCTCTTAGAGAACTAGGGTTGGTCTTTGAAGAAGACCAGAATCTCTAGGACTATTCTAGTGAATTGTATTAGTGAAATGGGTAGGGTTTGGCCGAGCATGAAGATTCAAATTGGTGTGAGGAGGAGAGGTAGGAGGTTCCCTTTTATAAGGGAGGAGAGGGGCACCTTTGGAAATTTAAGAAATATTAGTTTATATTAAATCCCAACCCCACTTAAAAACTTCCAAAATGACTCATATCCGAAGCTTAGATGATATAGGGTTGTAATCTCATCAACCAATGAAATTTAGACATGTTAGGAATTTATTTTAAAAATTACCAACATGATTTATCCTTATTTATCAATTTAATTTTATTTGTGGTAATAATATTCTAAATTTTAAATTATTATTAATAATTACATATTTGTTGTCAATTTTCCATAATTTGACACTTTATTACATTTTCGACCATATAAATTTTAATTTATAATTTTTAAATATTTATGTGATTTTTAAACAATTTTATAATATGTTATTTTATAAAATAACAATAGTGTCAGTTTTGACACTATTCATTTATTTGAATTTAAATAAAATATATACAGAAGATATGTTAGAACTAAAGGCTTTAATAGATTATTGAAATGTCATATGTATCTTGAAAATTAGTTTAGCACATTAAATAGTTCAGGTAATAATTATTTTAATATTTTAAAACCATTTATTTCATATTTTATTTAATAAAATAATTTCAACATCACTATTGTGTCATAATTAATGATAATTATTTAATCCCTAAATATTCTAAATAAATTTATATGATGTCGATAATTGTGTTATCTTTATGGAGACTATTCATGTTCGAAGTTTCATTATGTTTATCACCAATTTAAAATTATTATACTTATAAGATTTAAGAAATTGATATGTTGTCACATTCTTTGGTTTTAATAATAATTAAATTATTTTCATGGAACAAAGTCTATTAAATGAATCTAATCTGACCCTTAGGTGATATGGGTCAACTTTTAGTCATCCAATAGGATTTTTTCAGGTGTTAGGGTAATTTTATAATCTTATATTTACCCTTAATTACCCGATTTACTTTTAACTATGGTAAATAAAATTTACCGTAGTTACTATTCATAATGCCCAAACATATAAAGTAGCCTATTAAAATAATTTATACCCACTAATTCTTAATATGGAATCCATTTTTCAAAATTCAAAACTTATAAGTTGCAGTAATTAATTTAAAATAAATCTCGTTGTTAAGAAAATGGGTTTTAGAAGTTAAAACATTGCTAATGATTGAAATGTTTTTACCTATGAATTCAATGTGAAATTAATGCTAAGGACATAAATTATATTAAATGGTAAAAATATATTCTATATATACTTTTAAACCATTCAATATTATAATTTAACTATATAAATTAACTCAATGAAAAAAGTTGTTTTTAATTAAAAATTAGCGTATTTTTACTATTCATCAAAATATGAAAGTTATTAGAAAAATATCAAAAATTTATCAAAAGTAATATTTTATATCCTGATTCAAAAGAAGAATTTTATTTTGTCAAATTAAACTTATAAATGTGTCGAGAACTAGATTTAATGTGGGTGCGCCATCAAAAGGCGGCAAAACTGCATTTTTTTATAAATACGTATTTTACTCAAAAAAATTAATTTTTTCTCTTACCATGTTCTAGAAAATGTGTAAGATGAATAATAAGGTTGTAAAATTTAATATTCAGTTAATACTATTCATAACGGCTAGTTTAAAATATTATAATAATATATCGTTGTTTAGTGGAACTCGGTATTGCGTACTACACACGCTATCGAGGAAGGTCGCGATTGCGTGCAGTGAAAGATTCCTTTGATGATTTATATAAAATAAAAACAAAATATTTCTCATAAAAGTCTAGGGTGTTACATCCACAGCCCTACAAAAAATAAGAAGTCAATTTTTTTAATTATTAGTTGGTATTAATAAATTCTTTTATAATATAGTTATATTTGTTTTTTTCATATACCAAATTAATCATGGAACATAAACCCGTATTTTTTAGTTTTGGTATCCTTGAATGATTACATTAACAATGATCCTAGAAAAAAGCATTATGGTCATGTTAGAGGGTTGGGTTATGGGATGTCATCATTGAGGGGATATTATATGGTATATAAAACATCATCAAAGATTTCAGTAAGAGGGGTTGATTATTGTTTTGGTGTACCTGGTGCGTAAAAGGAAATTTATGCATTGAAGAATATTGTTTATGATTAATAATCCCATATTAATAAATGAAATTATCTAGTCTAGGAGTTGGAAAAAAATCTATTGTGTTTATGAATGAGACTATAAGTATTCATAAAGGGCCAATAAAACTAATTAACGATGAAATAGAAAAAATATTAATTTCTATTAAAAGAAACTATATAAGTTATAAGAAAAGTTATTTTTGAATACTAATACAAAAGAAAATATTAAGTATTTTTTATTGTGAAGATCTCATTAATTTTAAACAAGATTCAATAACTTATGATTATCTAAAGGATATTAAGTTTGAAATGCGGGGGGAAATTAGTTTTTATTCCTTGATTATTTTATTTAATTTATTTACCTTTTAGGATTTTATTATAAAAGAGACAATGAAACCACATTCCTATCACATAATTTCATATCTTCCTTTTACATATAATGGATGACACCTCCATATAAAATCCATAAAAGTCCCAATATAGACCTCAATTCCTAAAACATTACGTACCACCACCCCAAAACTAGCCACAACTAAATATCTCCATTCATATCTATTATATACACTATTAAAATTCCACATCAATTCCTCAATTCCAACTACAATTCCTCATCACAGAGACAACATACTGAAAATAAATAAATGAATTATTGTAAAAAACAATAATTAATTTCCAAAAATATATCATCAGTCACTAAATTTAAAAATTTCATCATATTAATTCAACATGTCTCTCTTATATAATTTCATTTATATTATAAATTTCACTGATTCGATACAATTCACTCATTGAAAATGTATTTTTAAAAATGGTTATTTTTAATGGCCCAAACCTCTCTTGTCCATTCCTTTGCGAAAATCAGGTATATGAGGTGCATTGAGAGGTCAAGGTGACTTATCCCGAACACTTGGCTAAATTTCCATTCCCATGAACAGTTCTATTGATGAACAGTTCCAATGGTAGACCATTGTGACTAGTGCATAAATAAACCTCTATAAACAGTGTCATCAGTGACCTTATGTTAATAGTGTCATTGATAACCTTATGTGAATAGTCTAACAGTGACCTCCTTCCATTTCAAAATTTTTTGTTCATGAACAGTGTCTCCAAAATGGTGTGGCTCAAATGGTGACCTCTTCACTTTTCAAAATTTTGAGTGCATGAACAATGTTTCTAGAATGGTGAGGTTCTAATAGTGACCTCATTCCTTTGCCAAATTTTGAGTTCCTGAATAGTTTTTCTAGAATGGTGAGGTTACAACGGTAACCTTTTTCCTTTGCCAAATTCGATGTTCATGAACAGTGTCTAGAACAGTGAGGTTCTACTAGTGACCTTTTTCCATTTCCAAATTTTGAGTTCATGAACTATGTTTCCAAAATGGTGAGGTTACAATGGTGAGGTTTATGAACAATGTTTTCAGAATGGTGTGGTTCTAATGGTGATAATTTTCCTTTTCCAAATTTTATGTTCATTAACAGTGTTTCCAGAATGGTACAGTTCCAACTATGAGGTTCATGAACACTGTTTTTCATTTTCCATGTTTTGAGTTCATGAACAGTGTTTCCAACTTCATATAGTTTCGCCCTTTTATCATTTACATTGACATAAAATGCATTTATAACCTTTTTTAAGGACACTAAGGATGATTCCAAGTCTGTAACTCCTATATTAATATCCCCTAATTCTCGGGTTTTTTTTACTTGGTCAAACAACATGGTTTAAGGTGACCCTCTTTTAATGGAAAACCCTGCATATCTTAAACCACAACTCTGTTAAATTTTCTAAAGGGACAAGATATCTTCCCCGCTAGTCCATCATCCTTATTCTAGGGTGTGAGATGCATAGACATCCCATCCCTTCCCGTAGGAGTTGTGGAATCAAACTTTTCTCCTAGGATTTGTTTCGCTCTATTTTTATGGAACTAGGAAATATCGATCAGTTTTTGATATAAGGTTTGATCTATCTTCATTATTTTTGGTTCATCTCATTCTTTCTACTTGCCCTTTTTATTGAATTTTTACCCCATGTCCCTAATGGGCTTTTCCTGGGTATTGGCTAATGTGGTGGTGTCTCGGTATCCTCGGGTGGATACAGTTCTAACATGGGAGGAGATAATAACATGTTGCGTGGCCCATTCCTGTATAAAGAACGTCAAGAACTTATTTATGTTGGTTATTCACTGTTTCTCTCTTCATTTGTGTGCAACTATATTGTTAAAATGTCATATCCCACTGGATCGTAATGTAATAGACATAAAAAATATTTAAAACCGATAAATAAATTGATATCGATCGTATGATATTGCCTCTTGTTTTTCTATAGATTGTAATTTCAAAGCTTTCTTGTTTATATTTACTTTCATTATAGTAATTTTTAAGTAATTTAATGCCAAAATTAATTGATAATCTCATGGATAAAGAAAAGGAGGCATGTGAATGAATCTGATTGATGTTGTTGTAATTTGATGTTAATAAAATTGGTGCAATAAGCATGTTCAATTATTCATGATAGCATACTGTTTAGGATCCCAAAGCTGGAACCTATAAATAATAAATTGGTTAATCCAAGATGGATTATGTAACTAGATGTTTGATAAAAGAAAATATTTGTAGGGTTCTATTGTAGAGACCCGAAGCCTGACGTACATGGAAATTACATTACATTTGTGGAATACTTAGTAAACTAAAAAAAACGCACACACAAGGACCGTAATAGTTTAGTGTCTTTGGAAACTCCGACTATAATCTTCTAATCGTGGTGAAAAATCTTCAAAATCTCCCATAAAGATCTTCCTTTTTTTTACCTAAAACCTTTCTTTATATCCTGGGGAAAAGAAAACATAAAAGGGTGAGCTCAAATGCTCATTAAGGGTAATCAAAATAAATATCAATCACATCGTATTCATAAGAACATAACATTTTGGAAATCATAACCTGCAAAAGAGAGCATAATTTCATAATCATGGGATAAATCATGGCAGTGAAAAAGTAATCCCAATAATCATAACTTAAAACATGAAACTTTGTGGCATACACACATAATCATAGAGAATCATTTCTTGTTAGTCAGGACTAATTGCCAAGACTATCTTAGTGGACAAAGTCCCTTCTGAATCGAGTAACCCTCATTTCAGTCCTGTTTTACTGAACCGGTATAACCTACCGTTCCAGCCCTGTCTATCTCATGAGATATAAAATCTTTACCCAATGCATTGGAGGAGATATAGGTCCCACCCATCTCATAATGAATCCTTTCTTATGTGTGCCACATAATCATAAACCATACATCATAGCGTAACCCATGTAATAAAAATCGGATTTTTAAACAACATGACATCATAAAACAATTCATATAAGATAAAGGAGTTCATAAAAATATTTCCATCACAACATAATAAAATCAATGTAATAATAGGGATAAAAACAGAACCCTTTATTATCTTAGATGGAAAATAATTTTGATAAAACACTTGAACTCCATTCTCGAGGAAAATATCCTTTCTTCTTCAAAAACATTTTTCCTTTCTTAACATGTCATACAACTTTAAACTAAAAGAGGTTGATTAAAGATAAACTTGAAAACTTGTAAAGGAAGCTTCTTGGAAATAATGTTTTAAAAATCCATTCAAGCCTTATAAGTTAAAAAAAACATTCTTCGTACTTTTGTCGGAAAAGTCAAAAAGTACCTCGTACGACAAAAGATTCCTTTCATACATATTACTAAAAACTCACCGAAGGGTAAAAATGGATTTAAACAATTGTAGGTGGATGGAAATAATATTACATATTGATGAAACATGGATGTGGATGATAAAATAAACCCTAGTGAATACTTACGAATAAACAATCTCGGATAAAAATGAGATTGTGATATTTCCCTTACCTTAGGTCCGATTTGCTTTGTACGTGTCCGAAGCTCCTCTTCTTTGAAGCGCCTTTTGGAGACCTCATCTTAGGGAACTAAAATTGGTCTTTGAGGAATACCAGAACCTCTAGGATGTTGCTAGGGAAGTGGAGAAGATATTTTGGCAAGGTTTGGCCGAGCTTGAGTGCTCAAATTGGTGTGAGGAGGAGGGGGAGGAGGTGCCCTTTTATAAGGGAGGAGAGGGGCACCTTAGAAATATCTCAAAATATTATTTTATATTAAAGTGAAAATCGGTTTATAATGGTTCCAAAGGGTCTTATTTCGAAGCTAAACTGGGGATGGGTCGAAATACTATCAACCAATAGGATTTAGACAAGTTTAGGGTATTATTTTAACCTTATCAATTAGATTTAACTCTAAGTTAATTAATTTAACTTTTACCGTGTCTTTTTGTTTTCTTTCACTATATGGTTAATACACATACTATAACATGCCAAAAGAACCCCAAATTGTTTATTATTAATATATATATCCTTATCTAAGTCATTTTTTCGAACCTTAGATTTTTAGGAATACAATAACAATTAATAATATAATATTTGATTTAAAAACTATTTTGTGTCAATTTTGACACTATTTGATATATGAATTTTTTGAAAGTCATAACAGAATTATATATTCGAAACAAGTTGATTAAATCCACATTAATATATCATAGTAACCTGGAAAATTAGTGGAATTCATAAAAATTCTCAAATTATATTTAGTTTGGTGTTTATAACATCAATTATGTCAATATTTCATTAATAAGATAATTACTGCATCATCTTTGTGTCATAAATAAATTAACTTATTTGATCTAAAAATTACAAATAAAATACCATTATGTGGGAAATATTTTTAGCTTTCTAATGAATATTTACAATCGAATTTATCTTATGTATAACCCTATATTAAAAATGTTTTAGTAAATAAACTTTGATTTTAACTCTTTTAACTCTTCTTTGAATTAAATAATAATAAATGTCCTAATCTAATCCAAGTGGGCCTAAATGATAATATTTTACAGTTAAGGTTGTTTGTGGTCGAGATACACTTGTCCAATAGAATTAGGACATGTGTTAGGGTAATATTAATATCATTCTTACCCTTAATTACCCTACTTACTTTTAACCGTGGTAAATAAAAGTAAAAAGTTACTATTCACCAAAAATTATTTTCATCTCATTGAACCACATTTTACTTACTGACATCAACCGTGTCTCTCGGATTTTTGAAATTCCATTCAGAGAAGCGGTAAAATTAAGTTTTATGAAAAATTCAGTTTTTTAACTACCACTTAGTAGTTACACTATTCATCAAAAATTGATGTTTTTCAGAACAATGCCAAAATTTCATCCTAAGATATATTTCATATTCCGAATTCAAAAATGAAGTCTATTTTACCAAATTCATAACATAAAAGTTGCATTAATTAATATTTATAATTAAATCCCGCTGTTAAAACAAATAGCGTGTTTTTAAGAAACAATATCTATCAAAAGATTGACACTTGATTATGTCTGGTTTAAATGTGAAATTACATCCAATGACCAACATTGTATTAAATTGTAAAAATATATTCTAAATATACTTTAAAACCACTCAAATTAATAATTTATCACTATTAATTATTTCGATTAAAAAAGTTGTTTTTAATTATAATTTAGTAATTTTCACTATTCATCAGAATATGAAAGTTATCCGAAAAGTACCAAAATTTCACCTTAGTCTAAATTCGATACTTCGAATTAAAAAATGAAGTCCATTTTGAGAGCTAAAATTTCTATAATTTTAAAAGGTGGTTATTACTATTCATAACGGCTAGTTATAATAATATTTTAATAGCATATCGTTGTTTAGTGAAACTCGGTATTGCGTACTACACACGCTATCGAGGAAGGTCGAGATTGCGTGTTGTGCAAGCTCCTTTTGGTGTAGCGTACAACACAAGAAATTAATAAAATTAAAAGGAATATTTTTCATAAAATCTCGGGCTGTTACATTCTACCCCCCTTAAAATGAATTTCTCCCTCGAAATTCGTCGGGGTTATAAATGGTTTACTATTTGAATGTTTCTTTAATAGAAACCCACATCGTAAAAAGAAATATCAAAACCAATCTTTAAAAACAAAAGTATGAAACGTAACGGTTACCCAAATAAACGAATCATTGGGTTTCCACATAGGTGAAAATATGGATATGGAAGAGAAATCTAACCATCATGTTCTGATGGAGAGTGGTAGAGAACATGGCTATGGAAAAGCCAATAATCACAAATCCATAAATTTGCGACGATCTAAGGTACCATCTGATTCATCAGGTATAAGATCACTAGGACAACATTTTTGGTTTTCAAGATCATTTCCCTAAAGTTGAAAATTTGAATTGGAATAAATACTTTCTTTATTTTGGTACAATCTCACTATTGTTCGTGCCTAGAACAATTTCCACTTCATCTCTTAAATAAATGAAGTTGAATTTGTTATTCGTGAAGTGTTAGCAGATCATGTGATAGAATGACGGGTCATTCCATCTGTCTCAAACAAAAGGTTAGCAAAAATTATATACATAAGTCGATCTATAGTGAGATTAATCATATATAGTTCCTAAAATGGACTTATACATCATATATCATACTACTTAATATAATAAAACTAGTTTCTACTAAACAGGGACTTCCTGTAGGCCAGTGGTAGGCGATAAAGGCCAGTCGCACTTCGGTTGTGGGTTCGATTCCCACAACCTTGTCCGAAGCGATGGGCTGTCGCCCGTCCTGCAGGTTGTCCTTTTTCTAAAACTATATTACTATAACATCCCATAAATAGTATCGAAAAAACTTCTATCCTTAAACAATACTAACTTATGTTCAACACAATCCATTCCAATCTTTAGTCCTATCCATAATACTGCAGTTCATTCTCATAACATAGTGAAAACGATTACCAGAGATTTAATACCATCGTTGATCCCCATATATCATAAGATATATCTTGTTGGACACATTCCAAACATTCAAAGGCCTTAATCTTGTACTCTCTTGAATACCCATTGAACCTTAGTGAAAACTTTAATGCAGTTAAAAGTTAACACTTTCCACATACCAAAATCCTCAAAATTCTATATACTCAAACCATGATATCACTTAGTCCTTATATCAATCATGAGCTCATGAATACTGTTAAACATTTCATTTTCTCGTTTTCCCTTCATTATGCGCATAATATCTCAATCACTTTGAATACCACATTAGACCAATACATAAATATTCCAATATTCCATGATACAACATTATTTTGGAATCCCATTACATAAAAACTTAATCATTCCACCACATCGTTGTCATATTCAACATTGCCAATAGTGATCGCATGTGACTTCCCTTTGTCCTTTGCCTTAAGCGGTTGCTCATGTCGATCATCACTAACCCTTGGATTAGGGCATTTATTGGCATAATGTCCCATCTCCTTGCACTTGAAGCATTGAAGTGTTGGTTGTGCGTTCTCTGCAGTGTTTGCTTTATTCACTTCATTAGAATCCCTTTTTCCATTACTTCGACACTCAGCTGCTCGATGACCTTCTTTTCCACACTTAAAACATTTTCTAGTCCATTTAAGACAATCTCCACCATGCTTCTTTCCACACTTTGTGCATAATAAAACATTCATCTTCTTTTCACCATTATTCTGAGATTTCTCCTTGAACTCCATCTTTCGTTTCTTGTCAAAACCATGAGATGGATATGTAACACCAACTTCCATTTCTACCTTGATAGCACAATGCACAATTTCTTCATAGCTACTGAAGTCTCTTATAGCTAATGCCCTTCGAAGACTTGTTTTTAAGCCACTGAAAAATCGATCAACTTTACTTTCAGGTTGGATGATAATGCCAGATGCATACCTTGCAAGTCTTGTAAAATTCGCTTCGTATATACCAACAGATTCATTATCCTTTTGCTTTAGTTCAAGAAACTCCTTCTCCATCTTCGTTCGAAGAATACGAGGGAAGTACTTACTGAAAAACAAGTTATTGAACTCGTCCCATTCCATGGAATCAATTTCATCTCTTTGCCTCGTATTCTTGATAAGATTCCACCATTGATCAGCTTCACATTCCAAACGATATACTACTAAGATGACTTTATCATGTTCAGAACATTGAAGAACTGAAAATATTTTTTCAGTAGTACTAATCCATTGTTCAGCAACTAATGGATCAGTAGACCCACTGAAAGAAGGCGGACGCTGCCTCATGAAGGATTCAACAGAATGTTGCTCCCTCCTTTGCTCGTTTGGAAATCCTGCATGATTCATAGCTTGAGAAAGTTGTGTGAGCATGGCTACAAGATTTTGCATTCCAGCTCCCATATCGTTTGGTTGCTCAGGGGGACAATCATTGCATTGTCCATTGCATTGATCAACACGGTTCCTTCGGGTTCCAGCCATCGTCTAAAACCCCAAAAGAATAGTGTGAGAGGCAAAAATCATGCTAGGGAAAACAACATAATAAAGGGGTAGTACCCTCAATATCTAACATCTTAGGTTAAATTCTAAGGTCGTTAGAGCAATTCTAGGACTATAACCTATACGTATACTTAACCTTAGAGACATCCCTAGACATACCTTAGAAATATCTCTAGGGATCTCACTAACGTTTTCGCATCCTAGTTTCCAAAGGTTGACTAAACTTTTCCTCTGATACCAACTGTAGAGATCCGAAGCCTGACGTACATGGAAATTACATTACATTTGCGGAATACTTAGTACACTAAAAAAACGCACACACAAGGACTGTAATAGTTTAGTATCTTTGGAAACTCCGACTATAATCTTCTAATCGTGGTGAAAGATCTTCAAAATCTCCCATAAAGATCTTCCTTTTTTTTACCTAAAACCTTTCTTTATATCCTGGGGAAAAGAAAACATAAAAGGGTGAGCTCAAATGCTCATTAAGGGTAAACAAAATAAATATCAATCACATCGTATTCATAAGAACATAACATTTTGGAAATCATAACCTGCAAAAGAGAGCATAATTTCATAATCATGGGATAAATCATGGCAGTGAAAAAGTAATCCCAATAATCATAACTTAAAACATGAAACTTTGTGGCATACACACATAATCATAGAGAATCATTTCTTGTTAGTCAGGACTAATTGCCAAGACTATCTTAGTGGACAAAGTCCCTTCTGAATCGAGTAACCCTCGTTTCAGTCCTGTTTTACTGAACCGGTATAACCTACCATTCCAGCCCTGTCTATCTCATGAGATATAAAATCTTTACCCAATGCATTGGAGGGAGATATAGGTCCCACCCATCTCATAATGAATCCTTTCTTATGTGTGCCACATAATCATAAACCATACATCATAGCGTAACCCATGTAATAAAAATGGGATTCTTAAACAACATGACATCATAAAACAATTCATATAAGATAAAGGAGTTCATAAAAATATTTCCATCACAACATAATAA
Organism: Viscum album; assembly: GCA_963277665.1. Taxonomy (NCBI): domain Eukaryota; kingdom Viridiplantae; phylum Streptophyta; class Magnoliopsida; order Santalales; family Viscaceae; genus Viscum; species Viscum album. The sequence continues at coordinate 785,388,474 of OY728146.1, read as the reverse complement.
AATCAATGTAATAATAGGGATAAAAACAGAACCCTTTATTATCTTAGATGGAAAATAATTTTGATAAAACACTTGATCTCCATTCTCGAGGAAAATATCTTTTCTTCTTCAAAAACATTTTTCCTTTCTTAACATGTCATACAACATTAAACTAAAAGAGGTTGATTAAAGATAAACTTGAAAACTTGTAAAGGAAGCTTCTTGGAAATAATGTTTTAAAAATCCATTCAAGCCGTATAAGTTAAAAAAAACATTCTTCGTACTTTTGTCAGAAAAGTCAAAAAGTACCTCGTACGACAAAAGATTCCTTTCATACATATTACTAAAAACTCACCGAAGGGTAAAAATGGATTTAAACAATTGTAGGTGGATGGAAATAATATTACATATTGATGAAACATGGATGTGGATGATAAAATACACCCCAGTGAATACTTACGAATAAACAATCTCGGATAAAAATGAGATTGTGATATTTCCCTTACCTTAGGTCCGATTTTCTTTTTACGTGTCCGAAGCTCCTCTTCTTTGAAGCGCCTTTTGGAGACCTCCTCTTAGGTAACTAAAATTGGTCTTTGTGGAAGACCAGAACCTCTAGGATGTTGCTAGGGAAATGGAGAAGAGATTTTGGCAGGGGTTGGCCGAGCTTGAGTGCTCAAATTGGTGTGAGGAGGAGGGGGAGGAGGTGCCCTTTTATAAGGGAGGAGAGAGGCACCTTAGGAATATCTCAAAATATTATTTTATATTAAAGTAAAAATCGGTTTATAATGGTTCCAAATGGTCTTATTTCGAAGCTAAAGTGGTGATGGGTCGAAAAACTATCAACCAATAGGATTTAGACAAGTTTAGGGTATTATTTTAACCTTATCAATTAGATTTAACTCTAAGTTAATTAATTTAACTTTTACCGTGTCTTTTTGTTTTCTTTCACTATATGGTTAATACACTTACTATAACATGCCAAACGAACCCCAAATTGTTTATCATTAATATATATATTCTTATCTAAGTCATTTGGCCGAACCTTAGATTTTTAGGAATACAATAACAATTAATAATATAATATTTGATTTAAAAACTATTTTGTGTCAATTTTGACACTATTTGATATATGAATTTTTTGAAAGTCATAACAGAATTATATGTTCGAACCAAGTTGATTAAATCAACATTAATATATCATAGTAACCTGGAAAATTAGTGTAATTCATAAAAATTCTCAAATTATATTTAGATTGGTGTTTATAACATCAATTATGTCAATATTTCATTAATAAGATAATTACTGCATCATCTTTGTGTCATAAATAAATTAACTTATTTGATGTCTAAAAATTACAAATAAAATACCATTATGTGGGAAATCTTTTTATATTTCTAATGAATATTTACAATCGAATTTATCTTATGTATAAACCTATATTAAAAATGTTTTAGTAAATAAACTTTGATTTTAACTCTTTTAACTCTTCTTTGAATTAAATAATAATAAATGTCCTAATCTAATCCAAGTGGGCCTAAATGATAATATTTTACACTTAAGGTTGTTTTTGGTCGAGATACACTTGTCCAATAGAATTAGGACATGTGTTAGGGTAATATTAATATCATTCTTACCCTTAATTACCCTACTTACTTTTAACCGTGGTAAATAAAAGTAAAAAGTTACTAATCACCAAAAACTATTTTCATCTCATTGAACCACATTTTACTTACTGACATCAACCGTGTCTCTCGGATTTTTGAAATTCCATTCACAGAAGCGGTAAAATTAAGTTTTATGAAAAATTCAGTTTTTTAACTACCACTTAGTAGTTACACTATTCATCAAAAATTGATGTTTTTCAGAACAATGCCAAAATTTCATCCTAAGATATATTTCATATTCCGAATTCAAAAATGAAGTCTATTTTACCAAATTCATAACATAAAATTTGCATTAATTAATTTTTATAATTAAATCCCGCTGTTAAAACAAATAGCGTGTTTTTAAGAAACAATATCTATCAAAAGATTGACACTTGATTATGTCTGGTTTAAATGTGAAATTACATCCAATGACCAACATTGTATTAAATTGTAAAAATATATTCTAAATATACTTTAAAACCACTCAAATTAATAATTTATCACTATTAATTATTTCGATTAAAAAAGTTGTTTTTAATTATAATTTAGTAATTTTCACTATTCATCAGAATATGAAAGTTATCCGAAAAGTACCAAAATTTCACCTTAGGCTAAATTCGATACTCCGAATCCAAAAATGAAGTCCATTTTGAGAGCTAAAATTTCTAAAATTTCAAAAAGGTGGTTATTACTATTCATAACGGCTAGTTATAATAATATTTTAATAGCATATCGTTGTTTAGTGAAACTCGGTATTGCGTACTACACACGCTATCGAGGAAGGTCGCGATTGCGTGTTGTGCAAGCTCCTTTTGGTGTAGCGTACAACACAAGACATTAATAAAAATAAAAAGAATATTTTTCATAAAATCTCGGGCTGTTACATCTATGTTACCCTATTGCTTGTTTGAGTGTCAAGAGCCCAATTGATAAGATTTTTTTCCCAACTTCTTGTGTTATAATGTGAGCCTGGATGGCTATTGGGATATGTGGGGGTAGTGAGGATTATTGAGTGTGTCATTAGTTGACCCCTAGAGTGGTGAGATGCATCGGTTTATGAATGTGGGTGTCGGGGAGGACACAATGGTTGATGAAATGGGCTGGATGCTGGCTAATTCTTCTTAGTTGTTTATCTACTTTACATTCCCCACTACTCAAGAAATCTGGTCATTCTTACCCTTCATCTGAAAGGGGTGAATATTGGAGGGGTATTTCAAAGGCTTTCAGTGTCAATATTTTCAAGTGAGGATGGGTCTATGCTCATTCTATTGGTGGAAAAGATTCAACAGGTAGTTATCTACTCATCATGTTGAGCCACCCTGTGTTTAGTATCATAAAATGTTTTTCTAGAATGCCTAGGAATATGGGAAAGTAATTATGTAAATAAATAATTGAAAAATTTATGTTAACCCATGAGGTTGGAGCTTGCCGGAACGAAATGTTGAGGTTACAATTTTAATGGGACAATGGACTTTAGGTGTGATGCTAATGAAATTTAATGTGGAATTTTTAATGGTTGATTAATGTTTAAATAATTAAAAAATGTAAATTGAATTTGGTAAAAGGGAATGATGTATGGAAATAATGATCTTTAATTTTATTTGTTTTTATAGGATACCTAGTCTTATAAGTGGTAGTCGGGAGTCCGGGAGACGTTAGCTATAGTTGATTCTAAGAATAGGTTATTCTCATTGCATGGTTGTAAGATATAGTATATTTCTACACATTTCGTGGTCATATATGCTAATCCACCCAGTCCATTATGGAAAATAACACCCCGGGTATTCTGAGCCTTAGGGGGGGGGGGGTTCCTCAACATTCCTATGGGCGGATGGATAGCTGACTATCCCCGTTGGCCCTGCACTCTTGTTTTGCTAGTTACATGTGCTGGTAGGACCAGTGGTTAGTTTCCCCCATATATATTTTTAGAGGGCTATAATGGCTTGTCATTAATCACACACATATATTCTGGATATAGTATCATATGAACTACTATAGGTGAAATGTGTATAGGCTTTAATGGCTTGAGGATCATTACTTGGTGTATGAGCTTTAATGGATTCAGGTATAATACCTGACATATGTTACACATTATATGAGCTGTGGTGGATCCAAATATCTATCTGGATACTTCATGCATAGACGTGGGGGTTTTTTTGTAGGAGGTGTATATTTTGGTGCTTCACCCAGGTGTCTGCGGGAAATCTTATTTAGAGAGATATGCTTAGGTCGTGCGACATTGGGGAAATGTGGAAAACTAGTGGGGAACTAGTAGCGGGGTACCCTTTATAATCATTATTATATTAAATACTCTTGAATGCATTACTTGGTGAAGGTATCTATGGTGAGGCTGGGAAAATCGTATACATGTTTAGGTGACAAGTTAGTTTCACTTTTTGTTCACTATGGTTTAGCATGCTTTCTTTACTTTTTCACAAAAGGCATCGGGGAGGATCCTACAGAGTATACTGTTATACTCACCCTATGTATATATAAACTGTTTTTAGGTCACATGGAGCAGTTTGGAGATGAAGCATGTTTCTACTGGCTTAGGGTTGCAGGTGCTATTTCGGCTTGTGGTTGTTATTGTTTTTTACAATCTTTCGGGTATTTTTAGTTTTCCCCATTAAGTTGTCATAGGATTCATGACATTACATATTTGTCCTTGGGATTTCTTTTATATTTTAGTCTGAGTTGTAGTTTTTTGGTTTTTATCATATCTCTCTATTCGGCATGTGTTCTCTTAGAGGGAAATGCCTCCCATATTCATGTTTACTATACACTTAGTGCTAGTCTCCTACCTAGGGCCTAATCGAGGTAGGAATCAGGGGACATTATCTTATTTCACACATTTCCAGCCCAAGAGTTGTGCACTTTGAGGGGAGGGGGTTGTGACAGAGTGGTATTAGAGTAATGTTGAGTGATAGTCTGGAGTCTGGAGTTAGGCATAGATGAGGTTGCATGGGTTGGTAGGGAAATAATGTTAGTCAAGTATAGGAAGTGATATAAATAATATAGACCACCTAAGACACTGGTTTTCAAGGACCTTATGATCTAATGTGTGGTCTATTATGTTTACAATGGCTACTAAATGAGGAGATACTAGTTGTAGGGTAAAGACATAGGAAAGGATCACGCATCATTATTCATTGTGCTTGTGTTTGAATGGGTAAACCATGGGATATGGTAACCTAAAATTAAAAAAAAATTAATAAATTAATGATGAATCATCCATATTCCTAGTTTAGGATCTCTAACAGTACATTATTTTATATATATGGCTCCAGGTCGACGTAATCATTAGGTTTTTATAGAATATGTCTGGTGGGTTGTGCCAGCAGATCACTGCAAGATAGAGTTTGATGATGATGACACTTGGAGGAGGATACTCTGAGATTTTCATCACTAGTGTCTGCAAAAGTACGAGGGATCCATTTTAGATGCAGTCATAGAAAACTGGTAGGAGGTGGTCTATATAGACTTTAGTTCAGTCCATGCTCGGAAGGAGGACTGGGTTTCCTTAGTTGTGATGATGCTATGTGGTGCAGAGAGGAAGTGGTGGTTCTTATTCCTCGAGGATGGCGAGGACAGGTCGATCTCATGGGAGGAGTTTTGAGACATCTATAGAGTCGAGTTTCTTTACTTGACCATGAAGGAATCCAGTCACCTAGAGCTTCTTACCATTAGACAGGGGTGCTCCATAGTGTGAGTGTTTGAAATCTATTTCAGGAATCTATTGTGATATGCTTCAGACCTTTTGCCGGATGAGGTGGCCAGGGAATGCATTTTGGGAAGGCATTGTATCCAATGATCTAGTGTAAGGTCTCCCCATTTATGCTGATGACATATCATGAGGTGTTGTCAAGAACAGAGGTTGTTGAGAGGATGTTGGCTAAAACCGGATCATCATAGGAGGGGATTCATTATGATTCCTCACGAAGTAGAGTTGTGGTCTGGGGTTCTCGGTTTTTAGGGAAGAATAGTTTTTGTTCGGCCGGGCGTAGGTCCCAGCCATCAGCATCTCGTTTCTCTAGTAGAAGCTTCTCTAAGGCCTATTACAAGGGATCATGCACCAATTATTCTAATGTTGGTTGGGGTATCAACATCGAGAGTGCCTGAACTTTCCGAGAAGCCATCGTGCACCAGTTGTTCTACTCTAGGTTCCACCATTGGGGCAGTTCTAGTTGAGGTAGTAGCAGCAGGTTTCTTTAGCTGTATATCATCAGAGGGTCGATGGGGTGGGTATAGGATAGTCGTGTGACACCCCCGTCCTCGGAGATTATAGTGCGACCATGGTGGTGGTCATCATTAGGGTCAATGAGGTTGTGGAGGAGGTCATGGTCAGCTTCATGCTTTAGTTTTTCCATCTCTAGGTCAGCCAGACATCATTCGTGGTACCCTTTTCTTATTTTCTATCATGGTGTATTCCTTTTTTGATTCAGTAGTGACCCACTCCTTCATATAACCAACCCTTGTCAATGCTTTGGTACTTGAGGTAGAGAGGCTTCCAATTACCATGGTGTTGACTACTCTAGTTGGAGGCAGAGCTGACCTGTTCGAAGTATGTTGAGACTCTAAGCTATTTTTGGGGCAACACCACTCCGGGGGAGATTTCCTATGATTAAAAATACAACCATATTATGTCATCCTCAGTATGGATTGGTTGTATTCGATGTAGGCTATCATGGATTTATTTAGGAAGAAAGTTATTTTCCTCAATGGGGATGGGGAGCTGGTGGGCTTTGTTGGTGAGCAAGATCCTCAGATGGGTCATAGGCATGTTCTGTCCTTATCATCCATGATGGGTGAGATGATGTTGAGTTCATCAGTGGTTCAACAGTTGGTGTATACTAAGGTCATAGAATAGATCCCTGATGTCAATCTAGAAGAGTCTTTAGCATTACCCCCTCAATGGGAGATTGTGTTTGGGACCAAGATACAACCAGAAGTGCCACCTATCTCTAAGTATCCATATAGTATGGCCCCTTCTGAGTTACGAGAGCTAAGTATGTATCATAATGGTCTCCTAAAGTGTGGTTTTTTTCTAACCAGTGTGTCGATGTGGACTCCCCATTTTTTGTTCGTGAAGATGTCTGACGATAGTTTGTGGTTGTGTGTTGATTATCGTCAGTTGAACAAAGTGACAATAAAGGGTCACAATCCTATTACATAGATTGATAATTTATTCATTCTACTTATGTGTTTATGTTGGTTCTCAATGATTGACTTGCGGTCAAGAAATCATCAGATGTTTGTAAAGGATGATGATATCCCGGAGATTGCTTTCCGTTGTCATCATGGGCATTATGAGGTCGTTGTAATTTTGTTCGGCCTGAAAACTGCTCCAACTGTGTTTATTGTATTGATGAACGCTATGTCCCATGAGTTATTAGACATGTTTTTTGTAGTTTTCATCGATGAAATCCTTGTGTAATCCACATCTGAAGAAGAGAATGCAGAGCATCTACACACCGTTTTGGGAGTTCTTCGTCAACATCAACTGCTTGGGAAGTTTTAAAAGTGTGAGTTTTTTTTCAAGATGTCTATTTGTTGGGGCATGTGGTCTCCTAGTAATAAGTAGTTGAGGGTCCATAGAAGATAGAAGTAGTTGTGTCTTGGGAAGCCCCCATGACATTGTCATAGGTGCAATGTTTCCATGGTCACAAAAGCTACTAAAGTATGTTTATAGCCGATTTATATCGAGTTCTGACTCCACTAATAGCTTTGAACAAGAATGATCGAGTGTTAATATGGACTGATCAGTGTCTGGAAACTTTCGAGTATTTAATGTAGAAGATAGTTAGTGCACTCAATCATTGTCTTCCAGTTGAGGGAGTTCAGTTTTATTTTTTCTATGATGCTTTGCATCTGGGGCTAGGTTGTGTCCTGATGCAATTGAGATCATTTGTTTCTTAGGTGTCTTAGTAGTTGCGTCCTCGTGAATGTAACTATGCCACCCATGATCTTGAGTTGGCTGTTGTGAAGTTTTCTCTAAATTTATATAGACATTACCTCATTGGTGAGTGCTTTTTGGTTTTCACTGATCATAAGGGAATAACGTATGTATTCTCCCAACGTGACTTGAACTAACGACAATGTCAGTGGAGGGAGTTATTACATGAATACGAATTTGAAATATCAAATACACTTGGTAAAGGGAATGTTGTATCTGATGCATTGTGTCAGAAGTCACGTAGGGTTGTAGTGCCTGAACATGGTGACTTCTAAAGAGTAATGGGAGAACTATCAGCATTACATCTTGATATGGGAGAAGCTGGGGGTAGAGGATATCTTTTTCAGATGATGGTGTAGTCATCCCTGGTGAAGAAGGTGGAAGAGTCCATGTTTGGGGATCTAGCGGTGTAGGTTTGGAGAGACCGGGTGGTTTGTGGCAAGACCCCTGGTGGTTCGTGTGAGGATTAAGAAAAATGAGTGTTGTATCATGAAATAATTTTTGATCCTTTGATGATTCATGAGATGGTTCTTAGAGAGTACCATATTTCTCCTTTAGTGGTGCATATTTTCATGAAAAAGTTGTACTAAGCCTTGAGGAGCCAGTTTTGGTGGCTTGCGCTGAAGTGTGCAGTTGGAGAGTTAGTGTCTCGATGTTTAGTCTGTCAGAAGGTGAATGCTGAATAATGTGTTCTTGTTGGTCTTCTCTAGCCATTAGATGTTCCTCAGTGAGAGTGGGAGGACATATCAATGGTATTTCATACTAGTTTACCTCTAGCTCAGGGAGGACATGATGCTATTTGGGTGTTAGTTTATCATTTAATGAAATTGGCCCACTTCATACAAATCAAGGAGTCAAGATGAGTGGATTTTTTGTTGAGGAAGTATCTGGGGAAGGTGGTGAGACTACATGGAGTCCCAAGGACGGTCATTTCTGGTCGAGATCCTCATTTTACCTCTAGGGTTTGGAGATGTCTACAACATGCTTTGGGTTCTCAAATATTCCTTATCACTTTTGTTCATCCTCAAACAGATGGTCAGACAGAGAGAACCATCCAAATCCTTAAATACATGTTATATTCATATGTCTAGGATTTTAGAGGTTCATAGAAGAGGCACATACCATGATGGAGTTTTCTTACAATAATTGTTTTCACTACAACATCGGTACAGTGCCATTTGAAGCCTTTTATGTCCGACCTTTCTATTCTCCGTTGTGCTGGACTGGGGTTAGAGAGTCAGCAATTCTCAGACCAGAACTAGTGCAGAATACCACCAAGATGGTTAGGTTATTTGTGATAGGATTAAGGCAGCACAAGATCATCATAGATCATATGCATATCAAAGGTGGAGACCCTAAGAGTTTGATGTTGGGGATCATGAGTTTCTGAAGGTGACTACCTGTCATGGCAGTAAAGTTTTTTTCTTTGTAGAATGCTTTCTCCCTGTTTTGTTGGGCCTTTTGAGGTGATATCTCATGTTGGAGTTGTGGCATATCAAGTACCACTTCCCCCATAGATGAGTGAGATTCATGATGTTTTCGATGTATCACAAGTCTTTCATTATATTCACGATGTCTCTCATGTCATCGATTGGGTAGAGATCGATGTTGATGATGATGCAATCATAGAGGAGAAACCTGTACAGATCGAAGACTACAAATAAAAGGTGTTGTGCAGGTGTTCTATCCCCTTGATTCATATCTTGTGGTGATATGGTGGCATGGAGGAGAGTACCTAGAAATGTGAGTCACAGATACATGTTATGTACCCAGATTAGTTTAATGTTTATCTCTTTTAATGAATGGATGTAGCCTTTGTGGTTATGTACCTTTCATGATTATAATATAGATTTATTTTCTTGCTTCCTGTGGTTTTCTCTCTTTTTATAGGTATCTCGATGGGTGGTTGTTTAGACCCTGTTTCATTTTACCTTTACGTGGGTTTTGAATTCTCAAGGACAAGAATGTTTTGAGAGGTATATGATGTAATGGAACAGACCTCTCTGGTCTATTCCTTTGTGAAAATCACATGTATGAGGTGCTTTGGGAGGTCAAGGTGACCTATCCCCAACACTTTTCCAAATTTATATTCCTGTGAACAGTTCCATCAGTGAACAGTTCAAATAGTAGACTGTTGTGAACAGTGCATCAGTAACCTTCAATAAATAGTGTCATCCGTGACCTTATGTGAATACTGCCATCGGTAACATTATTTTAACTTTCTAATGGTGAACTCTTTCCTTTTTCAAAATTTGATTTCATGAACAGCTTTTCCTGAATGGTGAGGTTCCAATGGTGACCTCTTTCCTTAACAAAATGTTGAGTTCATGAAATGTGTTTCCTACATTGTGAGGTCCCAATAGTGACCTCTTTCATTTACCAAAGTTTGAGTTCATGAACAGTGTTTCCAAAACTGTTAGGTTCCAATGGTGACCTCTTTCTTTACCAAATTTTGAGTTCATAATAAATGTTTCTAGAATGGTGAGGTTCCAATGGTGAACTTTTTCCATTGTCAAATATTGAGTTCCTGACCAATGTTTCCATAATTGTGAGGTTCGAACAGTAACGTTTTTCCTTTTCCAAATTTTGATTTCATGAACAGTGTTTCCATAATGGTGAGGTTCCAACGGTGACCTTTTTCTTTTTCCAAATTTTGAGTTCATGAATATTTTTTCCAGGACAGTGAGGTTACAATGGTGAGGATCATGAACAGTGTTTCCAGAATGGTGAGGTTCATGAACAGTGTTTCTAGAACGATGAAGTTCCAATGGTGACCATTTTCCTTTGTAAAATTTTGAGTTCATGAATTGTGTTTCCAGAACGGTAAGGTTCCAACGGTGATGATTCAATGGTGAGGTTCATAAAAAGTGTTTTCCCTTTACCAAATTTTGATTTCATTAACTGTGTTTCCTACTTCGGACAGTTTCCCCCATTATCATTTCCATTGATGTAAAATGAATTTAAAGCCTTGTTTTATGGACACTAAGGCTAATTCAAAGGTTGTAACTCCTATAATAATTTCACCTAAGGCTTAGGATGTTTTTACATGGTCAAACCATGTGATTTAATGCGATACTATTTTAATCGAAAACCCAACGTATCTTTAACAACAGCTCCGTTAAATCTTCTAATGGGATAAGATATCTTCCTCCCTAATTCATCCTCTTTTTTCTTGGGTGTGAGATACTCGAACATCTCATTCCTTCCCATAAGAGTTGTGCATTCAAACATTACTCCTATGATTTGTTCTACTCTATTTTGATGAAACCAAAAAATATCTATCGATCTTCAATATAAGGTATGATCTATCTTCATTATTTCTGGTTCATCTCCTTATTTCTCTATTCCATTTATATTGATTTTTACCACTTGATTCTAATGGGATTTTCTTGGGTGTTGGCAGATGTGGTGGTGTCTCTGTATCCTTGGGTGGATACAGTTGTCATAGGGGATGAGATCATAACCCATTGTGTGGATCATTCTCATATAAAGTGCGTCAATAACTATATGAGGAAGGTGATTCATTACTTCTCTCTTATTTTGTGGGAAATTGTATTGTTAGCATGTTTTATCCCAATGGATCACAACTGAATTGAAATAATAAATATTTGAACCCGATAAATAAATTGCTATCAATCACATGATATTGCCTCTAGTTTTTCTGGATAGTGTGATTTCAAAGAATTCTTCTATATCTTTTCAATCTTTATGGAAATTGGTAATGAATGTAAATCCATAATTTATTGTTAATAAATTGGATAAAGATAAAGAGGCATGTGAATGAATCCAATAGATGTTGTTGTAATTTTATATTAATCAAATTAGCACAATCAGCATGTTAAATTAATTGTGATACATTACTATTTATGATTCCAAAATTTGGAACCCATGTATAGTAAATCAGTTAATCTAAGATTGATTAAAGAACTCTTTAAAAAAATACTCATTGGGTTCTGAGTTACCCTTTTTCTTGTTTGAGGGTGAATAGCCCAACTGATAAGATGTTTATTTTTCCTGCTGCTTGTTTTGTGATGTGAGCGCAGATGGATGTTGTGATATGTGAGGGTAGGAAGGCCTATTGGTAGTGGTATCAGTTGACACCTAGAGTGGTGAGATGCATCAGTTTATACATGCGAGTGTCTAGGAGGGCATCATGGATGATGAAATGGGTTGGATGTGAATGTTTGGATGTTGGCTGATTCTTATTAGTTCTTTATCTGTTATATATTCCACACTTCCCAAGGTAACTGGTCTTTCTTAAAATTTTTTCGAATGGTGTGAAGACACACGGGGTATGACACATGCTTTCCATTTCTTGATTCTCAAGGGAGGATGGGTCTACACTCCTGATATAGGCGACAAAAAATCAACGGGTAGTTATCTACTCACCGTGTTGAACCCCCTTATGTTTTATAGAATAGAATGTTTTTCTATAATTCCTTGGAATATGGGAATGTAATGATGTAAATAAATAATTGAATAAATAATGTTAACCCATGGGGTTGGATCAAGTGGGAATGAAATGTTGAGGTAGAACTTTTAAAGGAACATTGTACATTGGGTGTGATGCTATTGAAATTTAATATGGAATTGTTAATGGATAATTAATTTTTAAAGAAATAATTAACGTAAAGTGGAATTGATTAAAATTGTAATGAATTAAGGTAATAAGGAACTTTAAATGGTTGTATGTATATTGGATTCCTAGTCTTAGAAGTGGCATCCAGGAGTCCGAGAGACATTAGATGCAATTGATCTATGACTAGGTTATGTCCATAGTGTGGTTGTCAGATATAGTTTATTTCTTTACATTTTTTGTTTCTATACGCTACTATACCCTATCAATTAGTGAAACTGACACCATGGGGATTTTGATCCCTAGGGGGAGGTGTTTTCCCCAATATTCTGTTGAGAGGATAGAAGGCTGACTACCCCCTTTGGCCCTGGTCTCTTCTCATAGTAGTTACTTGTTCTGGTAGGCACAGTGGTCATTTTTCCCCATATAAGTGTGTTGAAGGCTGTAATGTCTTGTGGTTAATCACACACATATATTCTGGACATATTATCCTATGGATTACTATAGGTGTAATGTGTATAGGCTGTGATGGTGTGAGGATCATTACTCGGTGTATGGGATGTAATGGCATGAGATATAATACCTGACATATGATTCATGTTATATGAGCTGTGGTGGCTCCCAGAAACTACCTAGTTACGTCTTGAGTGGACGTGGTGGTTTTTTCAGGAGGTTCGTATTGTGGTGCTTTACCTAGGTGTCTACATGCATAACTTTTTGGTGAGATATTCATAAGACATGCGATGTTGGGGTAATGTGGAAAACTAGTGGGGTAGTATTAGCGGAGTACCCTTGATAATTATTATTATATTATATACTATTGTATCCGTTTCTTGGTGAGAGTAGCCATGGTGAGGCTCAAAACATTTTATACCTCTTTAGGTGAGGATTTGGTTTCACTTGTTGTTCAGTGTGCTTTAGCATGCATTCTTTACTATCTCACTATAGGATCTAGAGAGGATCCTACTAATTATACTGTCATACTCACCCTATGAATATAATAATTGTTTTTAGGTCACTTGGAGTAGGTTAGAGATAAAGCTTGTTTTTACTAGCTTGGGGTTGTTGGAGTTGTTTGGGCTTGTGGTTTCTGTTCTTTTTCATTTCTTTTGGGTATTGACAGTTTTTCCCTTTTAGTTGTAGTTAGTTGCATGACATTACATATTTGTACTTGATATTTCTTTTATATTTTAGTCCGAGCAAAAGTTGGTTTGTGTATATCATATCTCTCTCTTCCGCATGTGTTCTCTTAGAGGGTAATGCATCCCATCTGTGTGCTTATTATAATATCGGTGTGAGTCACCACCCGGGGGCCTTCTAGAGGTGGGACTCAAGGGTCATTATCTTCCTTCTCACAGTGTCGGCCCAAGAGGGGTACATTTTGTGGGGAGGGGTTCGTGACATTATCACATCATCAATTCGCAATGAAAACATAATTTAAATCAGAAAAACAATATTTTTAGAAACAATGATATAGTGTAATAAATCTAAAACTACATAATTATTTATTGAAAAACATGTGAATAACTCCTCCCCATTAATTTATATATAGTAAGATTGATTATATTTTTATGTTAATACATAAAATCCACCATAATAATAAAACGTGTGATAGATCCACATTAAAAATAAAATAAAAGTTTTCTTGAATCACATAACATACCAAAGCTTCACCAATTTTTATGAGGCACTAAGGAAAAGAAGATTTGATCATAATGCCTTGACCATTAATGGAAATCTAAAAAAACAAGAAAACAACTAACCCCATATGATCACAAACCTAGTCCAAAAAACCAGCACCAAATTTTTAGAACATACTTTGAATGGTTAAAGATGAAATAAAAACAATGAATGGAATAATATAAAATCATAACCAATCTCAAATATTCCATCTATTAAGGCTAATGACCAAAGGAAACCATCGAGCATAATGATGTCACTGCAGATTTACCCTTGGTACCCTATGTCTCGTTAAAATTAATAAAAATATAAGAATTTGAATAGGGAATTTATATTATAAAAATATTTAAAGTAATGTTATCTAGGTGGGATAGATGTTGGTCATTCCCTGGACATATTATTTTCCTAGAACCACTAGAAATTGTTTCATGGGTCCCACTATCTCCATGCTTAACAAAAAAAATATTTTCTCCAATATTATATAAAAAGAGATAACATAATGTAATGTTTATTACATGGCCATACAATATATTTTATTGATATTATTAAAGTAAATTGAATGAGAAAATCATAAGAAATTTCCATAAGTCAAAATAAATATCTATTAAAAATTTAATGTCATAAAATTAGTGATATTTTATATTTCTATCAGAAATACCAATGGAATTTGTCATATTTTTTCTATAAATGAAGCATTTTTTGGTAAAATAAGAAAGGATTTAAATTTACAACATACTATTTTATGATAGTTGATGTTTAAGTCTCACTGGTTTTTATAATCCCTTAGATGAAAATAGTTGATCTTATAGTTAGATTGGTTTGGTTTTCTTGGTACATAGGTATTATGATCTATACTAGTTAATGGTTAATTTTTATCTATCTATACAGAGTTATCATCACATTTAAAGATGAGTGAAATTTTATTTTATGTAGGAATAGTCATATTATTTATGATATTGGTTGAAAAACTGGTAAGATAGTGACAAATGATTAGGAATATTTATAAGTAATCAATTTGAATTTTATATTGACCGCTTACCTTAAATTATGAATTTTTAATTGACCATTTACATTGAACTATAATTTTTTTTACCCTCTTATATAATGAAATTTTGATAGTTATGAGAGTTGAGGTACCATTGGATTACCATGAGATAAATGGAATTATTAAATGTGAATTTTTCCATGAAAAATTCCACTATTGTGATTCATGGTTCCTAATGATCTTATGGTACATGAGGATTTGATAAAATAATATATGTGGATCAGAAATAAATTATTCATAATTGTACCATTAATTAAATTAAATTTAGATAAAATAATATACCCTATAAAATTTTACATTATATATTATTCATTTACATTGGTCTCTACTAATATGTGATTGACTACTTTAAATGTATGTATTGGAGGCTGGATGTGTAGAATGAGGGGATGTGCAACAACTTTACTGACAAATTTAATATGTTTGGTATGTATATTGGGAGATTAATTAGGACTAAAATTTTTATTTATATACAATAAATATTTTTATAACACAATATTATTTTATATCCAATATAATAATTTTGAATAAAAATTAATTATGTTTTGTAGGAAATAAAATTTTGTTTGTTTTTATATATATTTTAAGTGTATTGTATTTGGTAGAGGAGGAGGAAGAGAAATTTCGTATTTATAAAACTATATATATAACAAAAATTGTAACCTCTATTAAAAAATATCATTTTTTATAAACATTGAGAGTTATGTAGATTTGGTTTAAAGCTCAACTAATTTTGTCCTATAACTACATATTGAGGTTGTAAAAATTGCAGCTATAAATTTTCCATGTAGGAAAAGCACTGCTAAATATTTTCTTACAAGAATAACTAAAAAAATAATCCCCTTTGTCAAATTTGAAGTATATGAAATTTATTCTAATAAGGAAAAAATGACTCAAAATATAGGATTGATTAGTGGAAAAAACATCAGGAAAAAATCATTGTTAAATTTTTAATAATAGACCATTTTCTGGTGGTTTTGAAAAGAAATTGCAAAACCCTTTAGAGGAAGCTAAAACTACCTCCATACCAATAAGTAACCCACGTTATTATCTATTTATAATTCATTTTTATAGGAATTTAGGGAGAATAATCCATCTTTATAGTTAAAAAACATTTTCTCTAAAAATATCATTTCTTAGTTTTGTGTGTCGATATTAAAATTATTTCATAGGCTTATATGAGAAGAATCATTGAAAATATATTATAATATTTAATTAGAATAACTAATATAAGTTATTAATCCCAATAAATCGTTTTCCCTTAATGAATAATAATAATGTTAAATATCTCTTTACCCAAGTAAGATTGAAGAAGGGTAAAATGGAGTGTTAATGTAATATAGAAGGCTCAAAATGATAGAAACCCCATTTTGATATCTCATTAGTTTATTAGATTTAGAAATTACACATGTAATCATCTTATATAAGAATATTTGGAGACACATGACTTGATTATGACATATATTATATAATCTGGTTTCATGTATTGACATGTTTTCCACCCACCTCACTTATTAAAGGGAACCTCATATTTCACATATCCACACAATATAAGAACTATAATTTGGGAAATCCTTACAAAAATAAATTAAAAAAATTAATCCCCATGTCCGCTCGTTCATAGTACTCAATAAAAACATCCCAAGAAGGAAAAATGAGTATTCAATAGGAAGATGCATGGGAAAGAGTTAATTTTCATTACAGATACATTTCAAGATTTATTCATAATTAAAAATCTATAAATATTCTATAACAATTTTAAAGAGATGAAATTAGAATCATTAATATATTTAAATACTTTTTATTAATAGTACACATTTTTTCTATAACTATTATAAGAAATGGAGTACTAAAATGTTTCTGATATGTAGTACATGCATATATATCCATGATGCGAAGTATTTTATTTTTAAATATTATACCTTGTATATGGTTAAATAGATGGATTTAATTTAGAAATTTTTTTTTAAAATAATTATTTATCATTAATGAGAAGATATTATATATATTATTTCCCTTCCTTTTGGGGAAAATGATAACATTGTTCATATGTAAGGGTGGACTAACTCTTCCATGAAGAGAAGTGATTTTTTGATCATATACTCCATACATGGTTGGTTATTTGGAAGGATTTATTGAGTTTATAATATATTTATGTTATTATAATTATTCTAGAAATATCAATTATTATTTATCATCCTTTTAATTCATTCATTGTATAATACAAACATCACACTTGTGTACGTACAAACTACCATCGCCAAGAAGTGATATAGTCAGATCATTATCAAATCAACATTAAATATTCTGTAAAATGATTTGTAATGTATAAATGTTATATTTAAAATTTTATTAATATTAATTTGATGATGAAACAATGACCAATGTTCAATAAAATGAACCATATAACTGAAACATGCTTGGGAAATATACAATTAACACTATTAATGTTGATTTTATTGAACAATGGATTATAAATGTTAATCAAAAAATTATAAGTTAATGAAATAATATAATACTGTATTGAATATTTTTTTGTTATAGATGATTAAGAAATATAAATTTATTTTTTAAGAGGTTATTATTTCTTATATAGAATGATATGGCTTGAGCTAAGGGTTTAGAATATAATATAATTTTTTTGGGATTGTTTACTTAAATAAATAATAATGAATTTTTTTTCATTATCATATTCATTAAATATATTTTCATGTATAATGTTTATTTTCTGTATTTTTATTTCTTTATTTAATTTCTCATTCTTTTTAAGATAAAATGATTCAATGTGTTTTCAATAAATTTCTACCGTTTTCCATCTTTTTGGCCATGAATCATTCTATTCCATTTAAATGTTTATCAAAATGATTTTTGGAAGTATTTACCTATAAATAATTTTTTACATATTTTATTTTCACTACGGATTACATTATTTACAAATAGAAAAAATTCATTTTTAAAAATGTCTTCCCTATAAATCACATTTAACTTTTTATGAAAGTATGAAATGAAATTACTCTTTGAATGTATATGAACTGATGAAATATTATTGCAATGATGTCCATACATGTTAATGAAGGTTATATTACATGATTCAAATGTATTAAAAATAATCTTATATCACTATTTTAGAGTAAATTTTTCAATTTTTACCAAATGAACTTTGGTGTTTTCTTTTGATTTTCAATGAATCTATTAATTGTTTTTATTAATGAGAATTTTCATCTATGTCAAAAAAATTTTAAGGATTTTTATACTTCAGAAGGTATATGATCATCAAATACAATCCACATAATTTATATATATGTTATATGATGTTGTTTCTTTATATTCTCTTGATATTGATTTTATTCTCCATGTTTTATTAATATCTAATGTAATTAAGGTTTCTCTTATATTACTATTACAAATATATGAGAGGATTTTATTATAGGATGGGGTTTTCCTTTTTTATCATTAAAATTAATTTGGTAACATTTTATATCCAATGAGATCAAAGGGTACATGGGAGTTATTCCAATCCCAAGTGGGTATATATATTTAAAAATATATATATATACATATATATATATATCTAGACCATAATTGTACATTCTTGGAAAAAACTGTCCAACAATGTAGAAAATGTATTGGGGTGGACTTTATATCAAATATGTTGAATTTATTGTCCGGTAGAAATGATAAAATATATATATTAGTATTCTTATTCCACATTTTTTTCAATATTTTAATCCATGTTTATTTCTCATGGATTATGAATTTTTGATGTTCTGCACTCTAATTTCAAATGAATTATGTAATAACAAAGCATTATTCGTTGAATCATGATATTATCTTTATGTATTTTGGTATGAAATATATTCACATTGATTATATTTAGACATACATATGAATAACTTATTCTCCCATAATATCTTTAAATTGATGTCTCCCATTTTTACTCATAATGGTTAGATGAACTCAAACATTTCTATGGTTATATATCCCCATTACATGATGAAGTGAATTATTTAATATAAATATAGAGGTGAATAATTTGATAATAATATATTTGGAATGTGTTCAAGATCATTCCTAATGTTATTTTATTTTTTACTAGTCAATAAATACAGTAAACCATTATAGTTCTAGGGATTGTTAAATTGTAAAATGTATTGATGTTCTTAAAAATGATGAAATATTTATGTATTTAATGATTGGGTTTCCTAATAATGATATATATGGAAATTACATAGAGAGATAAAATGATGGGAATGTCATTATACAAGTCATATAACTCTATACTAATTAGATAACGTGTTTGTATTTATAGAAAATTTGAGTGAATTATTTATTAATTTCTAAACATAGGTCTTAGACATATAGTTAATAAAAAATGAGAAAAATTTGGATTTCCTTTATTTTCCATATGTTAATATTCATAGGGTTGAAATTTATAATTGTAATAGTTTATATAATGAAAAAATTCAATCAATAATATATTAGTAGAGGAAGAGATGCATTTTGATAAGGAATGGGTTTTAAACAATTAAAATATATATTTGGTTTTAAAGTGTAATTACTGGTTTGTAAAATTAATCTTTGTTTAGTATCTTTCAGTCCATTATAGGTGATTTGATCTATTAAATTTTTACATTTCATTATTCATTTCTCTCTTTCTTTATCATCATGAATAGTACATACCAATATATGTTATTGTAAATAGAAATCCTATTAAACATCATTCCATTCAACTTCTTTAAAAGAATTATCCTTCATGTCGTAGTTCTTCATTGGTTAATGTATGTGGAAAATGAAATTCACACATCCCACTCTCAGACATATCTCCCCACATTTTACATCAATTAGTACTCTTCTAAATGCAATAAACTATCTTTGATGAATATGAGGTTTCAAAGAAAATTCCAAATAAATATCCAAAACAACCATTAGGAATATAAACTTGTCACCAATAATCAAAATATCTTAAATAATTTCTTATTAGAATTTCACCATTTCATATTCTATTAAAGTTAATCCCTTAGGGGATTTATACCATCAAGTCATAAGATTTTGATTATCTTGTATGATAGGATATTGATACTGACACATAAATCAAACATATATTTTAAAAAAATTCAAAACCAATAAAAATATTAATTGATAAAACCACCCAATTATTTTTATTCTTTGATTGGAGTTTTGGTAGTGTATCATTGTAATGCCCCGACCCCAGTTACCTAGAGTCGGTGAATTATTACATAACATTGGCATGATCACAAGAAAGATCAAATTTCGAATGACAGATTGGTATAGTAGCCTTGGAAACACTAGATATATTCATAAAGATTTACATTACATCATAAAGTGGAAAACTACAACAACAACATATTTTCTCCATATTCCACACTCATATCGCCACATAATATCCCTACAGGTCATTAAAAATTTACTTCTTCACTTCCTAGGAAAAATAAAACATAGAAAACGGGTGAGCTCAAATGCCCAGTAAGGATAACAATATAGCAGAAACATTCAAAAATAAGCATAAACATTTAAGGTAATGTATAACTAAAACAAAAGCCTTTTAAACTTAAACATCAACATAGTATGGAAAAAGTAAAATGAAATAATTTCATTTACTTATTCACATGGATATTCTACTAATAGAATAATCACATGCAATATCAATAACCACTTTCATAATGATGGAATGAATAATGCCAGATTATCATAACCACATAGCCAAGGCCTCGTGCCAAGACTACAAATATAATTTTTCCAAGGCCTTGTTACATGACAGTAGTTAGTCTCATGAGACCTACCGATGCATCGAGGAGCTATAGCGGGCTCCACCCATCACATATTAAGTACAATGCATTCCCATATGAAAAGGTTTAAACATAACATAAACATTCGTATTAAAACTAGCATAGGAAATGTCAATACTTTCACCATAAAATATGAATGGTATAAAAATAGAACATCTACAGTCAAACATATCACAAAACCTTCAATACAATATAGAAGTTTTGTATCATGATAAATTAACATCAAATAATCGTAAAATTCATCAAAGGATGTTGACATAGATGAAATCAAAAATCTTTTTAGAGAAATATGTCTTTCTATTTTGAAATCATTTAAGAGCCTTATATTAATGAAATAAAACATTTTCATTGAAAATATTTTTATAAGCATGTAAGGGAAGCTTCGATGATTTTATAACGGCGTAAAATAACTGCATCCACCGTATAAGTTAAAAAAAACATTCTTAACTTAATTCTGTCGAAAAGGTTTAAAAGCACATTGTTTGGAAAACAATGGAAAGATTCCTTTATAAAACTCTTATAAAAAGTAAAACAAGGGTATAAATGACCTTAAACCATATTCTATTAAATAGTAAAAATGTTTTGAAATACATTTATAAGAAACATGGATGTGGATGATAAAGAGATCCCAGTAGATTATTACGTATAAACAACCTCGGATAATGAAGAGATTGTGAAATAAACCCTTACCTTGTACTTTTCCTTGGTTGGGGTAGGTTAACCTCCTGTATAATGGTGAAATAATTTTTATTAAATTATACATGAATCATATACATTCATAGGATATGATATATGATCTTTTAACATTTCTTTGTTAATAATATCTTAGTATTATCGTCATTTCGGATGTTAACTTACTCATTTTCTTTTATATTTTTTGTTACATAAGCCATGTTTGTCATGGATAGGTTGTATATTATTCATATATAGAATGATATCAAGTCCTTAAAAATCATTTTTAAATCATCAAATGATAATTATACTTGAATGGATACGATGGAGAATGAATCTCATCGCGTTCGTGGTGACAGTAGTCCGTACGTACGCACGAGCGACAATATCATTATTTTGATATTAAAATAATTTATAAATGGATGGTATATCATATATACAGAATCAATAACATGTTATATTTATTATTTACATGAGTTACACATCATTATTATACCCACCCAAATAATAATATATTGAATAACAATTACACCACGACGTGGAGATGGTAAGCCGTACGTACACACGTATGGTGACATGTTATTCAAAGGGTGGATAGAATACTGAATATGGTTGTACCATATTTATAATAACATCACAGTATATATATTACATTGGAGTCATTATTTTAGAATGGTAACAACAAAGGAAGAAGAAGTGGAAGAAGAAAGAACTTGGAAAAGGGTGGTGAAATCATTACCTCTTCTTCGGGTTCTTCCTTTTGATTTGATCAAAAGGTCGCCTTAAGATGGCTTTCTTATCAAAAAAAATGCCTTTATGTTGTATTTATGGATGTTGGAAGAGTATTTGAGCATAGTTTTGCCGAACCAAAAGTCTTTGAATGTGTGAAGAAATGAGAAGGAGGAGTGCCCTTTTATAAGAGGGGTGAGGGGCACCTTTGGAAAAGCTAGAAATATTAATTTATAATAAATTCATATTCGGTTTCATATGGATCCAAAGTTGATTATTTAAATTTTAAGGTGGGGATAGGTCGGAAATCACACAACCAATAGAATTTAGACCGGTTTGAGTACTTATATTAACCTTATCTTTAAGTATTAACTCGAAGTTAATTAGTTTCACTTTTACAATGTCTCTTTGTTTTTTTATTTTATATGGTTAATAAACATACTATATACATCCATGAGACCCCCAAGTGGTCCATTAATGATATAAATATCATGATATAAGTCTGTTGGCCGAACCTTAGATTTTTAGGAATTTAATATCAATTAATAATATAATATTTGTTTTAAAAACTCTTTTATGTCAATTTTGACACTATTCAATAGTTGATTTTTTGAAACTCATAATAGAATGATTACTTCGAAAACATTTAATTAAATCATTCCTCACATGTCATATTAACTTATAGAATTATTTTAATTCATAAAAAGTCTCAGATTATATTTATTTGTGTATTTATAATATCAATTAATTTAATTTTTCACTATTATGGTAATTACTGCATCATCATTGTATCATAAATAAATTACATTATTTAAAGTCTAAAAATAATAAATAAAATATAATTATGTAGGAAATCGTTTTAGATTTCTAATGAATATTTATAGTCGAAAATCCAACATATATAACCCTATGTAAAAATTGTTTTTCTAAAAGATATATGCTTGTGTGATTTTTGTATTCATTTTAACTTAATTAAAATTAAGTGTCCCTATCACCTACAAGTGGCTCCATGGGGTCCCAAAATCGACCCAAATATGCCTATGGTCAAACATGTATCAACCAATATGGCTTGGACACGTTTTAGGGTAATTTATTATTATTATAATATTATTTTTTAACCCTTATTTACCGGATTTACCCTTAACCATCGTAAATAAAATATTTACCGCAGTAATTATTCAAAATGTCTAAAAATAAAAGTCACCTATTTACACAATTTGATCATACTGATTAAAAATATGGAATCCATTTTTCCAAATTCAAAACACATAAGTGGCAGAAATTAATTTAATATTAATTCCCGTTGTTAAAAAAAATCGTGTTTTTATGAGCGAATAACTATCAAAATATTGACACTTGTTTATGTCTGGTTTAATTGTAAAATTATGTACAATGACCAACACTATATTATATGGTAAAAATATATTCTAAATATAATTTAAAACCACTCAAATTCATAATTTATCACTATTAATTATTTTGATTAAAAAAGTTGTTTTTAATTAAAATTTAGTAATTTTCACTATTCATCAAAATATTAAAGTTATCCAAAAAGTACCAAAATTTCACCTTAGGCTAAATTCAATATTCCGAATCCAAAAATGAAGTCCATTTTGAAATATAAAATATATATAATTTCAAAAATTAGGTATTAGTATTTATAATGGCTAGTGTGATTGGTTATGGTGTGTTAGAACTCGGTGTTGCGTACAACACACGCTATCACATTATTCAAAGAGAAGTGTACAGTAGAAGCTTGGGGTGTTACATTCTCCCCTACCTCAAATAATTTCATCCTCGAAATTTCTAAAATACTTATCACATGAAATGAATCGGGTGGTTCTTCATCATAAGTTCCTCGTGTTCCCACGTTGCCTCTTCCATCTTATGGTTTCTCCACAAAACTTTTACCAGACGCGTCGTCTGGTTTCTCAGTACTTGTTTTCTCGTATCAAGAATCCTGACGGGCTCTTCACAAAAAGACAGATCGGGTCCCAGTTCTAACTCCTCATAGGTGAGTACATGCGTTGGGTCAGGCATGTATTTCCTCAACAGAGATATATGGAACACATCGTGAACTTTGAAGAGACTTGGCGGGATTGCCAATCGGTAAGATATAGCCCCAATTTGTTCTAGAATTTCGAAAGGTCTGATGTACCTGGGACTCAATTTTCCTTTCTCACCAAAACGTATGACTCCCTTCCATGAAGATACCTTCAGGAAAACATGATCACCGACTTGAAATTCCAAATCCTTCCTTTGATTATCGGCATAGCTCTTCTGCCTACTTTGAGATTCTTTGATGTGATTTTGGATTACCTTAACCTTTTCCATCATTTCCTCCACCAGTTCTGGGCCTGCAAGTTTTCTTTCACAAAAATCATCCCAACAGGTTGGTGTACGACATCTCTTTCCGTATAACGCTTCATATGATGCCATCTGAATACTCGAATGGAAGCTATTGTTATAGGAAAATTATACCAGAGGTAAATACTGATCCCACATACCCTGAAATTCAAGTGAGCAGGATCTCAACATGTCTTATGAGGTTTGAATAGTCTGTTCTAATTTTTCGTCTCTCTGAGGGTGGTAGGCAATACTCAAATGATGTTCAGTATCTTGGGATTTATGATGACTCTTCCAGAATCTTGAAGTAAAACGGGGATCACGATCAGAAATAATCGATAGGGGTACTCAATGAAGTCTCACAACTTCATTAATATATATTATTGCTAGATGTTCCAGTGGTAGATCTTCTCTAATAGCAAGAAAATGTGCGGACTTGGTAAGATGATCAACAATTACCCATATTGCATTGTTCCTTCTAGGAGTCTTTGGTAGCCCCATGACAAAGTCCATTGTAAAATTGTCCCTTTTCCACTCCGGTATGGGAAGAGGTTGCATAACTCCTCCAGGCTGTTGCCTTCCAGCTTTCACTTGTTGACAAACAATACATCTTGACACAAAAGCAACAATATCCCTCTTCATGTTGTCCCACCAAAAATGTTCCTTCAAATCTCTATACATTTCGGTGCACCCAGGATGTATAGAGAAATTGGAACTATGAGCATCATCCAACAATTCCCTTTTTAGACCAGGTATATCGGGAACACAAAGTCTCTTCCCGAATTTCAAAATTCCAACATCATACACAAAGTCTCTCAATCTCCCATCATTCTAAGCTTTAATCTTCTTTTGAAATTCTTCATCATCGGTCTGAGAACTCTTAATCTTTTCTAGTAAATATGGTTTGGCATCCATTTGAAAAAGAATTGATGTTTCGCCTTCCCTGGTTATTCCCATGTCCATCTTCACTAGATCCATGAGAATTGGATCCCTTTCAATTCTCATATTGTTCAAAACTCCATGGTCTTTTCTGCTCAAAGCATCTCCCACCCTGTTTTCTTTCCCCAGGTGGTAGTGTATCATACAATCATAATCCTTGAGTAATTCAAGCCATTTCCTTTGCCTCATGTTGAGTTCTTTTTGTGAGAAAATATACTTCAAACTCTTGTGATCAGTATAAATCTCACATTTTTCACCATAGAGGTAGTGCCTCCATATCTTCAAAGCAAAGATCACTGCTGCTAACTCGAGATCATGAGTAGGATAGTTTTGTTCATGATTTTTCAACTGTCGTGATGCATAGGCAATAACCCTATCATTCTGAATGAGGACACAACCAAGTCCTTTCTTCGATGCATCACTATAAATAATGAACCCATCATTCCCCGATGGTAGAGTCAATATAGGATAATTAACTAATCTTCTCTTCAGTTCTTCGAAAAATTCATCACACTTTTTTGTCAAAACAAATTTAACCCTTTTACGTGTGAGCTTCGTTAATGGGTTATCCAATCGGGCAAAATTCTGGACGAAACGTCGATAATAACCTGCTAAACCAATAAAACTATGTACCTCAGTTATACTCGCCAGTGCTGGCCATTCGTGGATTGCCTTGGTCTTAGAAGGATCAATAGAGATTCCATCTTTAGAGACAATATGGCCAAGAAAATAAATCTCCTGAAGCCAGAATTCACACTTCCTAAACTTCCCATATAATTCATGTCTTCTAAGAGTCTTCAGGATAATGCGCAAGTGATTTTCATGATCTTCGTAGATTTTGGAGTATACCAAGATATCATCAATAAATACCACCAAAAATTCATCAAGATACTCCTTGAAAACACTATTCATCAGATCCATGAACACAGAGGGTGCATTCGTCAATCTAAAAGGCATTACAGTAAACTCGTAATGCTCGTACCTGGTTCGAAATGCTATCTTCGGAATTTCTTCCTTCTTCACACACAACTTATGGAATCCAGATTGACGGTCAATATTTGAAAAGTATTAAGCTCCATGCAGTTGGTCAAATAAATCATCAATTCGAGGTAGGGGATTCTTGTTCTTTATTGTTATATCATTGATCTCCCTATAGTTGATACATGACCTCTTAGATCCATCTTTCTTTTTAACAAAAAGAACAGGGGATCCCCATAGATAAACACTAGGGCGAATAAATCCCTTATTACTCAATTCCTCTAGTTTTTTCTTTAGTTCAACTAATTCTATAGTAGCCATTCTATAAGGGGTCTTCGATATAGGCCTTGATCTAGGAATTAAATCAATGGAAAACTCAACTTCTCGTTCTGGAGGATGTCCATGTAAATCTTCCAGAAATACATCTGCAAATTCTTTCACAACAGGTACATCCTCTATTTGAACATTCCTTTCCTCACCCACAGTTATTTATTTCTCTTCCTCCCTAATAATTGAATTTAGTTGAGCTACTAGGGGTGGATCTAGATAAGATTTAGGTGGTGATGATTCTACTCTAATGATAAGGTGTTCCTTATCATCATCATCAAAAATCATAACCTCTTTCTTATTACAATAAATCGTCGCATCATAGTCTGAAAGCCAGTCCATACTGAGGATTATATCGAACTCAATCATAGGTATGACGATGAGATCATCAGATAAAGAAAATTTATGTGCTCTAATGGGGACTGAATCATAAAACATTGTTGCAATGATACTTCCCTTAGGAGTATTAACTGAAAACTCCCTTATTAAATCAAATTGGAAATATCTAATTCTCTTAGAAAACTGGGAAGATATGAAACAATGCGATGATCCAGAATCAAATAATGCATTTTCTAAACTTGAGGAAACCATTAAATTATCTGCCACCACGTCTTTTGGAGCTTATACCTCAGCAGTATTGATAGCATAAGCTTGGCCTTGATCCCTAGGCCTTTTCTGAGGTAATTTCTCCTGATGATTAGGACATTCATTTGCATAATGTCCCATCTCCCTACAATTGTAGCACTGAACATTGGTAGCTTCCTTCTTCCCCTTGCAATCATGAGGTTGGTGGCCTTTTTCACCACACTTGTAATAGACTCCCATTCCCTTCAGGCAAGTACCGGGGTGTTTCTTCCCACATTTAACACAGGATGGATATTCAACCATTCCCTTATTACCCTTATTTCGATTCCCAGATTGATCAGCAGGTCTCTTCTTATCTTGCTTTGATTTAAAGTCATAAGACTTAGAGAATTCCTTTTCGGTCTTGATAGCACATGAGACAATGTCTTCGTACGATGAAAAGTATTGTGAGACTAATGCTCGACGGAGAAATGGTTTTAACGCATCAAAGAAACGATCAATCGTACTTCTTGGGTTAAGTATATAATCTCCAGCATACCTTTCTAACCTTGTAATGTTAGCCTCATACTTTGTGACATTCTCATCCACCTTCTGTCTTAGACTCAGAAATTGCCTTTCCATATCTGCTCGATGGTCGCGAGGAAAGTATTTTTCTAAAAACAGATCTTTGAACTCCATCCATTCCATATTTGATACTTAATCATCTTCCTTTGTGTTTTGAATCAATGACCACCATTGATCAGCATCTCCAGTGAGTCAGTAAACTACCATGATAACTTTTTCCCTTTCATTACTCCCCAATGCCTGGAATATTTTCCTATGGAATTTATCCATTTCTCAGCTACAAAGGGATTTTTACTCCCTTGAACATTGGTGGTTCTTGCCTCATGAATCGATCTAACATTGATCCTCCACGTTGTGGATCAGGGTGCTCCTTACTGGTAAGGTTATTATTCATAACCTGAGTAAGTTGTCCTAGTATGGTGATTAGCTGATCGGCACCAGTTGCACCACCCGCTCCACTATAATTATCTTGAGAAAGAGGGAAATCCCTACATGGAGTGTGTGCATTAATACGGTTTCCATTTCTTCCACTAGGTGCCATTTCTAAACAATGGCATAAACTAGTTCAGTTTATGAATCAAAATACATAATACCATACTTATAAAACACTTAACATAAAATGAACTATTTATGGATATAATCCATAATCATAAAAATGAATTCTTTGAGGAAGTATATACTCATAAACCCTTAATAATTATTTGTAAGGAAAATGAGAGTTATCCTAAGAAGATCCCCCAGGAGTGTCGTAACCAAGAGTGAATCAAGGCCCGTTGTCGTGCACCAGTTCTCGTTTGAGTCTAGCTCAAAGCGGTGTTTTCGGTTTTTACCCCTAGGTACATCTGTTCCAGAGCCACCTCTACCTGCTCGTATCCAGATAGGGATGTATTGCTCGGAAAACTCACAAAATCTCTACAATACCAAAATTCTAGGAAGTTCTTATATACTAATCCTCAAAGTTCATCTTAGGTCTAAGTGCTCTAATCTGAGTTTATCTAAATCTAGCTTCCAAGGTTTGTACTAAACATCCTCTGATACCAACTGTAACCCCCCGAACCTAGTTACCTCGAGTCGGTGCATTATTACATAACATTGGCATGATCAAAAGAAAGATGATATCTCGAAAGACCGATTGGTTTAGTAGCCTTGGAAACACTAGATATATTCATAAAGTTTTACATTACATCATAAAGTGGAAAACTACTACAACATCATATTTTCTCCATATTCCACACTCATATCCCCACATAATATCCCTGCAGGTCATTCATAATTTACTTATTCACTTCCTGGGAAAAATCAAACATAGAAAAGGGGTGAGCTCAAATGCCCAGTAAGGATAACAATATAGCAGAAAATTTCAAAAATAAGCATAAACATTTAAGGAAATGTATAACTAAAACAAAGGCCTTTTAAACATAAACTTCAACGTAGTATGGTAAAAGTAAAATGAAATAATTCCATTTACTTATTCACATGGATATTATACTAATCAAATAATCACATGCAATATCAATAACCACTTTCATAATGATGGAATGCATAATGCCAGACTATAATAACCACATAGTCAAGGCCTTGTGCCAAGACTACAAATAAGATTTTTCCAAGGCCTTGTGCCAGGACAATAGTTTGTCTCATGAGACCAACCGATGTGTCGAGGAGCTATAGAGGGCTCCACCCGTCACATATTAAGTCCAATGCATTCCCATATGAAAAGGCATAAACATAACATAAACATTCATATTAAAACTAGCATACGAAATATCAATAATTTCACCATAAACTATGAATGGTATAAAAAAAGCACATCCACAATTAAACATATCACAAAACCTTCAATAAAATATAGAAGTTTTGTATCATGATAAATCACCTTCAAATAATCTTAAAACTCATCAAAGGATGTTGACATAGATGAAATCAAAACTCTTTTTAGAGAAATATCTCTTTATATTTTGAAATCATTTAAGAGTATTATATTTATGAAATATAACATTTTCTTTGAAAATATTCTTATAAGATTATAAGGGAAGTTTCGATGATTTTATAATTGCAGAAAATAACCTCACCCACCATATAAGATAAAAAAACATTCTTACCTTAATTATATCGAAAAGGTTAAAACGCACCTTGTTTGGAAAACGACGGAAAGATTCCAATATAAAACTCTTATAAAAAGTCAAAGATGGGTATAAATGACCTTAACACAAATTCTGTTAAATAGTTAAAATGTTTTGAAATACATTTTTAAGATACATGGATGTGGATGATATAGAGATCCTAGTCGATTATTACGTATAAACAACCTCGGATAATGAAGAGATTGGGAAATAAACCCTTACCTTGTACTTTTATTTGGTTGGGGTAGGTTAACCTCCTGTATAATGGTGAAATAATTTTTATTAAATTATAAAAGAATCATATACTTTCATATGATATGATATATGATCTTCTAACATTGCTTTGTTAATAATATCTTAGTATTATCGTCATTTTGGGTGTTAACTTACTCATTTTGTTTTATATGTTTTGTTACATAAGACATTCGTTTCATCGATAGGTTGTATATTATTCACATACATAATGATATCAAGTCCTTAAACATCAGTTGTATATCATCAAATGATAATTATACTTGAATGGATACGATGGAGAATGAATCTCATCGCGTTCGTGGAGACGGTAGTCCGTACGTACGCACGAGCGACAATATCATTCTTTTGATATTAAAATAATATATAAATGGATGGTATATCATATATAAAAATTAATTTATATTTTATATTTATTATTTACATGAGTTACACATCATTATTATAACCATCCAAATAATAATATATTGAATAACAATTACACCACGACGTGGAGACGGTAAGCCGTACGTACACTTGTATGGTGACATTTATTCAAAGGGTGGATAGAATACTTAATATGGTTTTACCATATTTATAATAACATCACATTATATATATGATACTGGAGTCATTATTTTATAATGGTAACAACAAATGAAGAAGAAGTGGAAGAATAAAGGAATTTGGAAAAGGGTGGTGAAATCATTACCTCTTCTTCGGGTTCTTCCTTTTGATTTGATCAAAAGGGCTCCATAGGTTGGCTTTTTGATCAAACTAAGGCCTTTAGGATGTAGTGAGGGATGATGGGAGAGTATTTGGGCAGAGTTTTGCCGAACCAAAAGGCTTTGAAGGTGTGAAGAAATGAGAAGGAGGAGTGACCTTTTATAAGAGGGGTGAGTGGCACCTTTGGAAAAAAATAGAAATATTAATTTTTAATAAATTCATATTCGGTTTCTAATGGCTCCAAAGATTATTATTTAAATGTTAATGTGGGGATATTTCTAAAACCACTCAACCAATAGAATTTAGACAGGTTTGGGTACTTATATTAACCTTATCTTTAAGTGTTAACTCTAAGTTAATTAGTTTCACTTTTACAATGTCTCTTTGTATTTTTATATTATATGGTTAATAAACATACTATATACATCAAAGAGACCCCCAAGTGTTCCATTAATGATATAAATATCATTATATAAGTTTTTTGGCCTAACCATTGATTTTTAGGAATTTAATATCAATTCATAATATAATATTTGTTTTAAATACTCTTTTATGTCAATTTTGACACTATTCAATAGTTGTTTTTTTTAAACATATAACAGAATGATTACTTCGAAAAAATTTAATTAAATAATTCCTAACTTGTCATATTAACTTAGAAAATTATTTTAATTCATAAAAAGTCTCAAATTATATTTATTTGTGTATTTATAATGTCAATTATTTTAATTTCTCACTATTATGGTAATTACTGCATCATCATTGTGTCATAAATAAATTAACCTATTTAAAGTCTAAAAACTATAAATAAAATTTTATTATGTAGGAAATATTTTTATCTTTATAATGAATATTTACAGTCGAAATCCCACATATATAACCCTATGTAAAATTTTTTGTATAAAAGATATATGCTTGTGTCATTTTTATATTCATTTTAACTTAATTAAAATTAAGTGTCCCTATCACCTACAAGTGGCTCCATGGGGTCCCAAAATCGACCCAAAGATTTATATGGTCTAACATGTATCAACAAATAAGGATAGAACACGTTTTAGGGTAATTTAGTATTATTATATTATTATTTTTTAACCCTTATTTACCAGATTTACCCTTAACCATGGTAAATAAAATATTTACTGTAGTAATTATTCAAAATGTCTAAAAATAAAAGTCCCCTATTTACACAATTTGAACATACTGATTCCAAATATGGAATCAATTTTTCCAAATTAAAAACACATGAGTGGCAGAAATTAATTTCAAATTAATTCTCGTTGTCAAAACAAAAAGCGTGTTTTTAAGAGATAATAACTATCAAAAGATTGACCCTTGTTTATGTCTGGTTTAATTGTAAAATTATGTACAATGACCAAAATTATATTAAATGGTAAAAATATATTATAAATATAATTTAAAACCACTCAAATTCATAATTTATCACTATTAATTATTTTGATTAAAAAAGTTGCCTTTAATTTAAATTTAGTAATTTTCACTATTCATCAATATATTAAAGTTATCCAAAAAGTACCAAAATTACACCTTAGGCTAAATTCAATATTCCGAATCCAAAAATGAAGTCCATTTTGAAATATAAAATATATATAATTTCAAAAATTAGGTATTACTATTCATAACGGCTATTGTGATTGGTTATGGTGTGTTAGAACTCGATGTTCCGTACAACACACGCTATCACATTATTCAAAGAGAAGCGTACCGTAGAAGCTTGGGGTGTTTCATTCTCCCATCTTTCAAATAATTTCGTCCTCTAAATTTATAAAATACTTATCACATGAAAAGACTTGGGTGGTTCTTCATCATAAGTTCATCGGGTTCCCACGTTGCCTCTTCCATCTTCTGGTTTCTCCACAAAACTTTTACCAGACGCGTCGTACGGTTTCTCGGTACTCGTTCTCTCGTATCAAGAATCCTGATGGGCTCTTCACAATAAGATTGATCGGGTTCCAGTTCTAACTCCTCATAGGTCAGTACATGCGTTGGGTCAGGGATGTATTTCCTCAACAGAGATATGTGGAACACATAGTGAACTTTGGAGAGACTTGGCGGCATTTCCAATCGGTAAGATACAACCCCAATTTGTTCTAAAATTT
Source organism: Viscum album (assembly GCA_963277665.1). Taxonomy (NCBI): domain Eukaryota; kingdom Viridiplantae; phylum Streptophyta; class Magnoliopsida; order Santalales; family Viscaceae; genus Viscum; species Viscum album. Next base: position 785,355,447 of record OY728146.1, on the reverse strand, counting down.
CAAAATGTCCGATGTACCTGGGACTCAATTTACCTTTCTTACCAAAATGTATGACTCCCTTAAATGGAGATACCTTCAGGAAAACATGATCACCGACTAGAAATTCAAAATCCTTCCTTCGATTATCGGTATAGATCTTCTGTCTACTTTGATCTGCTTGGATGTGATTTTGGATTACCTTCACCTTTTCCATCGTTTCCTCCACCAGTTCTGGTCCTACAAGTTTTCATTCACCAACTTCATCCCAATAGGTTGGTGTACGACATCTCTTTCCGTATAACGCTTCATATGGTGCCATCTGAATACTCAAATGGAAGCTATTGTTATAAGAAAATTATACCAGAGGTAAATACTGATCCCACATATCCTGAAAGTCAAGTGAGCATGATCTCAACATGTCTTCTAAGGTTTGAATAGTCCATTCTAATTGTCCGTCTGTCTGAGGGTGGTAGGTACTGCTCAAATGAAGTTCAGTATCTAGGGATTTCTGAAGACTCTTCCAGAATCTTGAAGTAAAACAGGGATCACTGTCAGAAATAATCGATATGGGTACTCCATGAAGTCTCACAACTTCATTAATATATATTCTTGCTAGACGTTCCAGTGGTAGATCTTCTCTTATAGAAAGAAAATTTTCTGACTTGGTAAGAAGATCAACAATAACCCATATTGCATCATTCCTTCAAGGAGTCATTGGTATCCCCATGGCAAAGTCCATCGTAATATTGTCCCATTTACACTCCGGTATGGGAAGAGGTTGCATAACACCTCCAGGCTGTTGCCTTCCAGCTTTCACTTGTTGACAAACCATACATCTTGACACAAAATCAGCAATATCCCTCTTCATGTTGTCCCACCAAAAATGATCCTTCAAATCTCTATAAATTTTGGTTCTACTAGGATGTATAGAGAAATTGGAACTATGAGCATCATCCAACAATTCCCTTTTTAGATCAGGTATATCGGGAACATAATTTTTCTTCCTGAATTTCAAAATTCTATCTTCATACACAATGTCTTTTAATCTCCCATCATTCACAGCTTTAATATTCTTTTGAAATTCTTCATCATCGGTCTGAGATCTCTTAATCCTCTCTAGTAAAGATGATTTTTCAACCATTTGAAAAAGAATTGATGTTTCTCTTTCCCTGGTGATTCCCATGTCCATCTTCAATATATCCATGAAAATTGGATCCCTTTCAATTCTCATATTGTTCAAAACTCCATGGGCTTTTCTACTCAAATCATCTGCCACCATATTTGCTTTCCCTAGGTGGTATTGTATCATACAATCATAATCCTTGAGTAATTCAAGCCATCTCCTTTGCCTCATGTTGAGATCTTTTTGCGAGAAAATATACTTCAAACTCTTGTGATCAGTATAAATCTCACATTTTTTACCATAGAGGTAGTGCCTCCATATCTTCAAAGAAAATATCACAGCTGCTAACTCGAGATCATGAGTATGATTGTTTTGTTCATGAATTTTCAACTATCGTGATGCATAGGTAATAACCCTATCATTCTGCATAAGGACACAACCAAGTCCTTTCTTCGATGCATCACTATAAATAACGAACCCATCATTGCCTGATGGTAGAGTCAATATCGGAGCATTAACTAATCTTCTCTTTAGTTCTTCAAAACATTCATCACACTATTTTGTCCAAAAAAATTTAACCCCATTATGTGTGAGCTTCGTTAATGGGTTAGCCAATCGGGCAAAATTCTGGACGAAATGTCGATAATAACCTGCTAAACCAATAAAACTACATACCTCAGTTATACTCGTCGGTGCTAGACATTCTTGGATTTCCTTGGTATTAGAAGGATCAATAGAGATTCCATTATTATAGACAATATGGCCAAGAAAAGAAATCCCCTAAAGCCAGAATTCACACTTGCTAAACATCCCATATAATTCATGTCTTCTTAGAGTCTTTAGGATAATGCGCAAGTGATTTTCATGATCTTCATAGATTTTGGAGTATACCAAGATATCATTAATAAATAACACCACGAATTCATCGAGATACTCCTTGAAAACTCTATTCATCAGATCCATGAACACAGAGGGTGCATTAGTCAATCCAAAAGGCATTACAGTAAACTCGTAATGCCTGTACCTGGTTCGAAATGCTGTCTTCGGAATGTCTTCCTTCTTCACACACAACTGATGGTATCCAGATCGAAGGTCAATCTTTGAAAAGTATTGAGCTCCATGTAGTTGGTCAAATAAATCATCAATTCGAGGTAGGGGATACTTGTTCATTATTGTTATAGCATTGATCTCCCTGTAGTCGATACATAACCTCATAGATCCATCTTTCTTTTTAAGAAAAAGAATAGGGGCTCCCCATGGAGAAACACTAGGGTGAATAAATCCCTTATTACTCAATTCCTCTAGTTGTTTCTTTAATTCAACTAATTATACAGTGTCCATTCTATAAGGGGTCTTCGATATAGGACTTGATCTAGGAATTAAATCAATGGAAAACTCAACTTCTTGTTCTAGAGGATGTCCATGTAAATCTTCTGGAAATACATCTACAAATTCTTTCACAACAGGTACATCCTCTATTTGAACATTCCTTTCCTCACCCACAGTTATTTCATTCTCTTCCTCCCCAATAATTGAAATTAGTTGAGGTACTGTGGGTGGATCTAGATAAGAATTAGGTGGTGATGATTGTGCTCTAAAGATAAGGTGTTCCCTATCATCATCATCAAAAATCGTAACCTCTTTCTTCTTACAATAAATATTCGCATCATAGTCCGAAAGCCAGTCCATACCGAGCATTATATCGAACTCAATCATAGGTATGACGATGAGATCAGCAGATAAAGAACATTTATGTGCTCTAATGGGGACTGATTCACAAAATATTGTTGCAATGATACTTCCCTTAGGAGTTTTAACTGACAACTCCCTTGTTAAATCAAATTGGAAATATCTAATTTTCTTAGCAAACTGGGAAGATATGAAACAATGCGATGATCTAGAATCAAATAATGCATTTTCTATACTTGAGGAAACCATTAAATTACATGCCACCACGTCTTTCGGAGCTTCTACCTCAGTAGTAGTGATAGAATAAGCGTGGCCTTGATCCCTTGGCCTTTTTTGAGGTATGTTCTCCTGACGTTTAGGACATTCATTTGCATAATGTCCCATCTCCCTGCAATTGTAGCACTGAAAATTGGTAGCTTCCATCTTCCCCTTACAATCACGAGCTTGGTGGCCTTTTTCACCACACTTGTAACAGACTCCCATTCCCTTCAAGAATGTACCAGGGTGTTTTTTCCCACATTTACCACAGGAGGGATATTCAACCTTTCCCATATTCCCCTTATTTCCATTCCCAGATTGATCAGCATGTCTCTTCTTATATTGCTTTGTTTAAAGTCATAAGACATAAAGAATTCCTTTTCGGTCTTGATAGCACATGAGACAATGTCTTCATACGATGAAAAGGATTTTGAGACTAATTCTTGAAGGAGAAATGGTTTTAACCCATCAATGAAAAGATTAATCTTAATTCTTGGGTTACGTATATAATCTCCAGCATACCTTGCTAACCTTGTAAAGTTAGCCTCATACTTTGCGATATTCTCATCCTCCTTCTATCTCATACTCAAAAATTGCCTTTCCATATTTGATCGATGGTCATGAGGAAAGTATTTTTCTAAAAACAGATCTTTGAACTCCCTCCATTCCTTATTTGATACTTCATCATCTTCCTTTGTGTTTTGAATCAATGACCACCATTGTTCAGCATCTCCAGTTAGTCGGTAAACTGCCATGATAACTTTTTCCCTTTCACTACTCCCCAAAGCCTGAAATATTTTCTATAGGGAATTTATCCACTGCTCAGCTACTAAGGGATTTGTACTACCATTGAACGTTGGTGGTCGTTGCCTCATGAATGGATCTAACATTGATCCTCCACACTGTGGATCAGGGTGCTCCATACGGGTAAGGTTATTATTCATAACCTGAGTAAGTTGTCCTACTATGGTGATTAGCTGATCGGCACCAGTTGCATCACCACCTCCACTATAATTATCTTGAGGAGGAGGTAAATCCCTACATGGAGTGCGTGCATTGATACAGTTTCCATTTCTTCCCCAAGGCACCATTTCTAAACAATGGCATAAATTAGATCACTTTATGAATCAAAATACATAATCCCGTACTTATAAAACACTTGACATAAATTGAACTATTTATGGATATAATCCATAATCATAAAAATGTATTCTTTGAGGAAGTATATACTCATAAACCCTTCATAATAATTTTTAAAGAAAATGAGAGTTATCCTAAGCATATCCCCCGAGAGTGTCGTAACCAAGACTGCAACAAGGCACGTTGTCGTGCACCAGTTCCCGTTCGAGTCTAGCTCAAAAAAGTGTTTTTGGATTTTACCCCTAGGTACATCTGTGCCAGAGCTGCCTCTACCTGCTCGTATCCAGACAGGGATGTATTTCTCGGAAAACTCACAAAATTTCTACAATAACAAAATTCTAGGAAGTTATTCTATACTAATCCTCAAAGTTCATCTTAGGTCTACATGCTCTAATCAGAGTTTATTTAAATCTAGCTTCCAAGGTTTGTACTAATCATCCTCTAATACCAAAATTCGAGGATGTTCTTTTATAAAAAATATGTTTAATATTTTTATAACTTATGAAAAATAACATTTATCTTAGTTTAATGGATGAACAAAATTATTTTTCTTAAATATAAAGAACACAAAGACAAAAAAAGAACAATATTGAATCACTTAGTATATATTAGTAATTTATTAATAAATTTTGGAAACAATGATTACATTAGTTTTATTATATTGGTTGGTTCATATAATAAACATTATTTTGATGACTCTAGGAAATCAATTGATCTTAAATATTTTTTTATATGATAACAAATTTATAATATATTATAGACATTCCACCAGAAATTATATACTATCTTTAATTATGTGTAGGGTTCCATGAAAATATAAAGGAATTCTATTTCATGGAAGATGGAAAGATATACCATAACCTTGAATGAACTCACAAAACATGGATAGTTTTGTTCCACTAAACACATGATTACCAATACGGTTTATTCATATTAAAAATTCAGTATTAGAATAATTGGTCAAAAGATATAATATTGAAAATTTATTTTTCATTGTGATGATTTAAATCCATAATCTAGAAAAAACATACTTGAGATTCACAGTATATTATTAATGCTTAATATGTCACATATGGAAGTTGTTGCAGAAAATTATTTTTGATTAAATAAACACTAAAAAAATTAATTTTGAGGAAATGTAAACTATGATTTTTTGTGATAGAATAAGTTATATTTTCATAATATATAACCCAATGGAAAAATAATTAGATAAACACAAAGACATAACACACCACTTAATTCTTGACTATAACATTAGGAGATAGGGTTATCACATTTATCAGAATTGATTGTCAATATGATAATTTTTATTACTAAACCATAAATTTATGATAGATTTTAATTTTTTTTGAATATTTTTAATAATAGAAAATATAATGTTATTATATGTTCTACATACTAGTTTAAATTTCCTTAACACTAATAAAAAAATATAGAGGGATTAAATTATTTATTTATATAAAAAATGATAACATATATTAAAGTAAATTATATATTTTGGTGGGAACATTCATTAGAGACTATTAGATATAATATCAATATCAACTAGAAAAAATCCTAATATATGTATTATAATTCATTAAATTTTACTTATTATTTTGCAAGGAACCATTAATTTTTATTTTTTACACATATTTTTTAATAGTTAAATTTTATATTTCATGTTATGATAATATTATGTTTTAATAATTTACCCACACATATTATTTTAAATTACTGTCACTTTTTAATAATTTACTCATGTTTTTTCTTTATGGGTACTCATATGATTGACCAATCCTTTCTGATTCATTAAAATTATACAGAATGTCTACATTGTATTTTTCCCTTTATAAAAACTATTATTTAGAAAAAAATATATATTTTTTCTAAATATAGGAAAAAGTAATACATATTTTCAGAATGTATCACGAAATTAATGAAAATATTTTAATGGAGGATTTCACCTAAAAATGAATGATGACTAGATAAATTTTTTATTGCTAAATAATTAATTTATATGATATACTTTTTTCTAATAGTATATTTAGAATTTATTGTATTAAATTTCCAATAAAACTTCTTAAACCATCTTATTTGGTATGAGTTGGTATTGAAAGTAAATCTTGGCAGGGTAATTTTTTTATTAATTCCATTATTTCATTCATTTAAATTTATTTAATTTTTCTAATTATCCCAAAAGACTGGTGTTGGTTTATTTGTTCACATGATGATGAAGTATACAGGAAGAATATCCCTTGGGTGAACTATGGATTTTCTAATAGAAAATATTATTAAAAAATAGATTTCATATATCAATTCCGGGAATACTCAGAGGAAAGTATATGAATAATGGTAATTTTAATACATTGTAATTCATACTATTTACAAAAATTTTACTTTTAATTTTTTATTTTTTAAAATTAAATATGTGGGATAAATTTGATAATACCATATTTTCAATTGAATTTTTTAATTCTTCATTCTAAAAAAATTGTTTATTAGTTATGTTTTTAAAATCCCAATACAATTTATAAAAATTTTTGATTCACTCGAAACATATAATTTATGTATTATATTCAATGGAATTTAATCAAAGTTTTATTATCTAATGGGACATGTGAGGAAGGGGGAAAGGGTTAATAAAACCACGAAAATAAATAACAAGGGGTTTTGGTAGTCCAAAATAGTGAATCCTGAGGGCTTCATTAAGAAAAATGTTCACACCTTGTGATTGGATGGATAAAAAATGGAAATACGAGATAAGGAAGTGTCTATGTTGTCCCTAAGAGATAAAAAGTCAGCCACATGTAATTTCAATTCTATTCATGATAAGTTCCCTAGTTTTGAAAACTCAATATTCTATATTCTAGGGGTGGAGGTATGACCAAGCATAGAATTATAAAAAACACAGGAATTATTTTCAAGGGAAGCTAGTCTGATGTTGTGACAATTGTGTAGCATTAAAACTGTAAGAATTTCTTTTGATTATACCTATAATGATTCTCCCATCCAATAGGAATATGAAAATGTTATTATAGGTGATAATATTTTGCCGAAAACAATACCTATAACGCTCATAATAGTGATGCTACATAACCCATCAGAATTCTGCATAAAACTATAATTTGGGGGGGGGGTGTCCATTTACTATAGTGTGGGGATCGATTTAATCCAAAAACCGATAGAGGGGTCAACTTAATGATATGTAGGACTACCATTAGACTTGAGAGTACAGATAAATATCATAGAATCCTATTCCTTGATTGTACACAAAATGTTGAGTAGTAAGAACTTGGTTTTGAACACAATGGCCATGGAATAACTTTTGATTCCCTTAAACCAGGATTTATTTATAGCATTTCAAATGAACCAAAAATTTGTTACAAGAATGACATGTCTCTCTTTTTCCTCTTTTATATATTCTCCTAGGATAAGATACCATTGTCAACAAAACTACCACCTTTTAGAGCCTGAGAAGAAACTATTGTGAAAATACTAATGGAATGTCACACCTAATTTACCCATTGGCTCTCAAAAAATAGAAGTCATGTAGACTCAATGCTTAGATATCTACAATTATTACACCTGGTGGAATGTTAATTACTAATATATTGGATATTGTCCTAGTTAGGAACATAATTGTGTTTTAACACACTAAACATGGAAACTGTTATTAGTAGGAACATCTTTCCACCAAAGCGTATTGAAGGACCACATGCATGACTTTAGAAGAAAAAATTACATATGAGGACCCTATGAGAAAAAATATGACTTGGCTATATTTCAACTTAATAATATCATATGTGGTACACTGTTCTGAATCCAGGATGGACTGGATTAACACTAGAAACCTTCTTGGCCAGCATGAAAGATAAATATAGAGTTGGAAAACCTAGAAAAATAAGTTTCTATCTAAAATAATTATTGATCTAGAATGGGATATATACCTGAATGATAATCCATCACACATGATTCACAAAAGATAGTAAGAATTTATGGATCATTCCATAGTAGGGATGGACTAACTCCCTGGTTCCCATGAAAGACTCCATATTTTGAGCTAATAAATCTACCCAATAAGAGTTGGTCTTCTATATTTTCCCATGAAAGTTTTTCATGTATGGATTTACTATTCCACCAATGCTCTTCAAATTTTCCCCTCCCTCCCTTGTCATATTTGACAACCAAGACCATGATGCCTAGTGATATTTTCCATCACCATGAGCATCCCAGAAGAAACCAACCACAATAATCTCAGTGCTTTAAATTATATACTTCAAGACATTTAGTTGAAGAGGGAGTATGTATAAGAATATAATATAGAACATGATTAAACATGATGATTATCCCTCTAAAAGGTAAATTGTTCCACTTATTGTTAGTTATCTGTTTGATGATCCTTATAATCACATTTTCTAAGTGTTGAAGATGAATCATCGATGTGGAAAGAGGAACACCAACGTAATCCATTGGGATGTTCTTTTTATTAATACCATTTATAGATTCAAATGAGAACACCCTTCCATTGGAACAACATCGTGAAACATAGATGATATTTCATTACCAATTAACATGATATCCACTCCAATTAAAATAATCATTATAGATTATATTGATACCCAAAATGGAATGATTACTTCCAATGATAAAGATAATCACCCCATCAAAAATCATTAGGTGAGATATACCATGAGAAATATTTTTACACCGAAAAGATGAACCATTTCCTTCACTGATGCCCCTTTAGACAATGTTACTGGGTGTGCTTTATATATGGATAATCAAACTTGAGATAAGGGGTCTTCTTGATGTTTCCCATAGAAATATTTCAATAATATCCAAATCTTACCCAAGAACTCAATGAAAAAAAAGTTAACTAAAAACTTTTGAAGAATATATCCATCATCACTCGTGAAAAATAATTAACGAAGAGGACCTTTAAAATAAAAGAGAACTTTATACAATTGTAAGATTCATCTATGAACTATTTGATATTGATATGACCAGGGGATCCAGCACACCTGAAGGTCTACTATAAGATGGTAATGTGGTCCCCATAGGAAATTAATGCTGTGGGAATTGAGGGATTCCATCGGCAATTGGGTGAATCGGCTTATAGTCCTTCTTTCTCTGTTTTTGGGGTAGTGGTGTTCCCATGGTTTGTTAACAGTCAGGAGAGTTTGTTATGCTAGCTATGATATTTACCCATGAATATTCTTTAAATAGTACACGAGTAGTAGGAATTAGAGGGAATAATGTACTGGGTACATTGGTCGTATGTGTTGAAATAGGAGGCGTCTCAGTTCTCCTGGGGATATTCTATTGTAAGTGTCAGTTAATTGAACTATTCTCTCCTATTTTTCTTAATATTACTAAGTTCTATCATAGACTTATTCTCATACAAAATTTGTCCGACCTTCAACCTCCATCACCTTATTCTGCCAAGGAAATGTGCCAAACTCACCATGAAAATCTCAACCCGAGGATGGGCACTCTAGAATTCTCCTTTGGTGATTTGGAAACTTCCTTATCCAAAGTGCGCATGGAGAAGTCCGAATTATACGAGTCCTTAGAATCTGAATTAGCATAACTCCACCTTCACATCACTACTATATATCACCTTCCATCCAAAGACTCTCTCCTAGTGGATACACATGAACCTACCTATTCCATCACCCATATTGTCCCTCCTGATACGACTGACACATACATTTGGGACCTGGTTGCTCCCCCTCACCCATTCACCATGATTCTACCCACTCCATCATCTTACACCCACCTTGACCTTCCCCAGTTTGATGGCCTTGACACCCTAGGATGGATCACCAGTGTTGATATATTCTTCAAGCTAAGCATCACACAAGATGGCACAAATGTTTCCTTTGAACATATTATTATGGCTGGCATAGCTATTCATAAGTTCACTATGGTCCAAGAACTCCATCCTTCAATGAACAGACCACGATTGAAATCTGAACTACTAGATCACTTCAACAACCTCAAAATACAAAATCCACATGAGGAACTGTCCACCCTTTAGCTGCTCACACCGATGTAAGATAATATTGAGGAATTTGAATACATAGCCACCTTGATCCCATTCCTACCCAAGATCCAATACACTGGTTATTTCCTCAATTTTCTCCAAAATTATATCCATGATTGGTTTTTCATCCATAGCACTGAAACATGCATACGAGCTATGTCACTACCTCACCACGTCAAACTCGCTCTGAAGAGTGGAATTGGGCACCTGGTCCACAAATACTCCTTGGAATCCTTGGTGTTCATGTTATGGATCAAATGGAAAACCCCCTCCAAGGTCTATTTCCTCCTCTTCCCCTTGGCTATCTCCTCACCCAGACATATGTTACCCAACATAAAAAGGACTTCAATCCATTGAACCCCTCTACCAAACCGCTATTACTGGTCGAGGAGTTTTACATTTATCTCCAAAGTAGTGGGAGGACAACACAAAAAGGGTATGTTCTTCAAATGTTCAAACCATTTTACCCCTATGCATAAATATCTAGATTCTGCCTCATGGGTGATACTCTTAGGCGAGGATGAGCTCGCTCCACCCGGTGACGTCGTCAGCCCACCAATTCTTTTAGAACCCCCCTACGATTCTCCCCTAGTGTTGTTAAGGGCTTGGTCCAAGATTTTAAAATAGATACTACCCTTTACCCCCACCAACAACCAAATATGTTATCGTCCATGAATGTGGAAGGAGAAATCGTCAGTATTTTCCATTTGGTCCTTATTGATAGTAGTGCAACTCAGAATCTTATTTCCCCTAGTTTGGTGACATTACTCAGCCTCCCAGTTTAATAAATGATCAAACAATCCATTAATCCCAGTGACGATCACTTGTATTCTACTATGTGTAATTTTAAATAGTTAAAACTTGCATTGGGCTCTTATCATTGCTTCCTAGATTCCCATGTCTTATATAATGGAAGGACACATTTCATCCTATGCATTGCTTGGCTATAGACACTATGGGATGTCCACACCAATTGAAAGACTATGAATTTGATGTTTCATAGCAGACAATAGTTCTGAACATTTCAGGAGATGTAATACATCTACAAAATATATTCAACTTTAAATACACAAAACACCAACCCCACTACCTAATATACTACCTTTAGAGTATCAGATCCTCCTACAACGCCTACTCCAAACCATTCCTAGAATTTTACATGACCTCACTAGATTACCCCATCCACACCTCCATGATCATAAAATAAATATCTATCCTGGCAAAGGATGAGTACTATTTCACCCATACTATTACACAGAAGCCAACAAATCAGTCATTGAGAAACAGGTACAACTTTTATTGCACCAGGGGATCATCGGCTCGAGTATAAGTTCATTTTCCATCCCAATTCTCTATGTTAAAAAACAAGACATATCCTGGTGCTTGTGTGTTGACTATCAGGCTCTCAACAAAGTCACCATTCATGAAAAATTATGGATTTTGGTTCCTGATGAATTACAGGATGAGTTTAATTAGGATGCCTACTTATCCAAGATGGATCATTAGTTTGGTTATCACCAAATTCAAATGTCATAGGTTGGTGTCGATAAAACTACTTTCAACACACACAGTGACCCCTACAAAATTCTGATAATGTGCTTCTATCTCTCCAAAAATATCTCCACATTCTAGGATATAATAAATGTTTTATTCTGGACCTAAATTTGGCATATTATCCTCATTTTTTGATGATATTTTTTTTCAATTGGTTAGTGTGGGACTCCCACATGCATCACCTGCAAGTGGTATTGCGGCTCCTCTATGAGAAAAAGATTGTTTATAAATGCAGTAAAATGATCCCTTTCCTCACATAGGTGTACTATATAGGCCATATAATTTCTCAAGAGGGTGTGGGAATAGATCTTGACAAAATTTAAGAACTTCTTACTTGGGAAATTTCTCATTCAGTTCATGGGGTTCGTGGTTTTCCTAACCTAAACAACTATTACCGCAAATATTTCCACGAAAAAAAAAATTCTCAAATTATAAACACCCATAAATTGAAGTATAGATTCGCCAAGACATCAGTGTCTCATCTAGACATTGACACAGTAAATGGCACTCTGACATTAACGCCAGTTCTAAATATGCCACATTTTTTATTCCCTAGTCAAGTTGTGTGTGATGCTTTCGATTGCAGCATCAGTGTTGTACTTATGAAAAATCACTACCCCATCACGTATATCAGTAAGTCACTTGCTTCTCACGAACTCTCTAAATCCACATATGAAAAGGAAATTATGGATTTGGACTTTGCTATCCATCATTGGTTCCCCTACAACTTGGGCCTACCCTTAGGAATTTACACTAATCAACATAGCCTTAAGTATATATTATATCAAATAATAAACTCCTCCAATAAAAAATGTTGGATTAAAAATCTCCTTTATTCTTCCATTGAAATTATTTAAAAACAATGATATGGCAATATTGCCTCAGATTCCCATTATTATTGAGAGGACTACACTACCTTCCCACAATATGTTTCCACTCTCTTTTGGCGGCAACATACAACCTTAATAGCTGTCCTCTTAGAAGATCCATTAACCATAAAAATTATACATCTTCTCTATTTCAACAACCCCACTCAAAAAGATTTCTCTCTATCCCACAATGTTATATAATACCATAGTTGGCTGAACACCCTAAAAAAACCAAAAAAATAAGAAAGAAAATATGCACCACCCACCTCACACTAGCAGTGGACTAATTGTCTAGTATTAAGCCCTTATTCATCCTAGATTGGAAGAAATCTAAAGAACACACGAATAATGGAAGATTAGGGAATATTATCATAATTAAATATAACATAATTATTTTTATGGAGAATCAATAATGACTAAAAAAGAATCGAGTACTTACTGATGTGGTTCCAACATGACAGACATTTTTTAAATCAGTGTCCGGACAATTTTAATACATGGAAAACTAGAATAGGGTTGTTTTGGGTTCCGAAATGAGAGGAAAAACTAAAGTGATTCAAAAAATTATCTACCATCTATTTTTTATAAAAAACCCTATTAGGAAAGTACACGAAATGTACCTCAAACATACGACATGTAATAAATTTTTTTTTGAGTCAGGATGGAAACAGGTAGTGACTTCCCAGTACACAGCGTATAGTCCAATTAAACGACGTGTACCTAGCCTGTAGACTGATTTCATCCCGTTTTCCCCTTTCATTAAAAAAAACAACCCAAAAAAGATCCATACCTCATAAAAAACATGGGATCTTAAAATCTTCCCCCTTATAGTAATTCGTCCTGAAATATCTCTCTTAAGGGTGGTAAAGCTTCGTCTGAAAACAACTCTAGACATTAAGCATGTACATCCAACTCCCCCTACCAAGTCTCATTATCTAAATGGTAATGTTGAAATTGCACACATATTAGAGGAACTGACTGACCTCATAGAACCTTCATGCTCTATTCAAAGATATGAATCATATTCTCCTAAATGGATTTATCAACTTGAAGCTCATCCTCCTCAGGAAGGAAAACATGAGATGAGTTTGAGTGATAGTGGCATGGAGAAGATTCATGGAAGACTTTGTGCATGGCTCTGTATCTCAGAAGTAACTAAAACTGATACCCAACCGACCTGACTCTCTCTAGAATATCAAAGGACCCAACATATCTCGGTGAATTATTTCTCTGTCTCATGATCTATCCATGTCCCAACCTCATTGAAACATGAAAGAAAACCTGATCCCCGACCTTGAATTATAATGGTCTTCTGTAGCGATCAGTGATTGTTATGTGATGATATTGTGTCATAAAAATCTGCTTCTAAATCAACTGGACCTACTCAGATGTCTCCTGCATGAGACGAGGTCCTAGTAAAGCTTCTTCTCTGACCTCTAACAAGCATTGGGTAGAACGACATAGCCTACCGTATGAAGCATCATAACATGCCATCTATATCATCTCTTGATAAATTTTAATTTAGGAGAAATAAACTAGGGGAGTGTTCATCTCTCAGAAGCATCCAATATCTAGGAGACATGCTCACATCATGTTCTCTATCACCTTTATCATATGTTCTGACTACTCATCTATCTGAGGGTGGTATGTTGTGCTAATAAGCACCTATGTACCCAGCACCCTCAGAAAAATAATCAAGAAAAAAACACATAAAGTAGGAATCCCTATATAAAATGATAGGGATTTGGACAATATGAATTCATACAACTTCTCAGATGTACATCATTCCATGATCATCAACAATAAAGGTCTATTTTATTGGAATGAAATGTGCATCATTCGTAAGCCTCTCAATGATAACCCACACTGCATCATTACCTCAAGGCGACCTCGGAAAACCAATCATGAAATCAATTAGGACATTCATCCCATTTATACTCTAGGATGGGTAACGGCTGTAAAATCTTAGCTGGTTACTGATGTTCCACCTTCACAAGAAGATATGTGGAATACCTCATAACAAAACCAAAAACCTTTCTCTTCATTCCCGACCACTTGTACAGTCGTCACAAGTCATTATACATCTTGGTGACCCTGGGATAAACTGCTAAATCTAAATCATGAAACACCCACATCAACTCGTCACGTATGTGCACCAGAACCGAGAAACAACCATGGATACATAAGATCTCATCATCACTTACCATCCCTCCAAGAGGAGGGTCCTCACCTACATCACCTTCCCATAGAACTAGGACATCTGAATATGATATCTGGATTATCATAACTCTATTCATCAGGGTATAGGTTATAGCTAAGGATGAAAGAAAAGTCTTGGCCTACCTTTCGTGCACCTCTAGATGCATCTCAGAGAACTAAACCCTATGTTTCCACTTGCTACTGTCCTTTTTCACTGCCTGTATATGATTTCTATAACTAAATGCATTAGCTACTACATTTCCCTTATTAAGCATGTAGGATAGCGCAATGCCAAAGGAATATAGGAATACTACCCACCATCACTGCATCAAATTCAGATCATGATGTGTAAAGGTATATTTGAGTCTTTTTTTACACCGTGTACACCACAAAATCCTATCCCATTTAATAGTGACTCCAACATCGCATCACATGAACAACCATAGATAACATGAGATCGTGAGTTGGGTAATTTTTCTCATGATGGATCAGCAATCGAGGCACATATTCCACTACTCTATCTCTGTTCATATGCACTTCCCCTATCCCAATACCTGAATAATCACAATACATCATGTAACTCGGGCCCTACTCTAGAAGTATTAGGACTAGTGCTGATGGGACCCTCCATTTCAACTACAAAAGGCTATATCAATAGATTCTTACCACACAAACTTCACAACCTTCTTTTTCAATCCCATCAATGATGCTGGTAATCATGATAAGTCCTGTATACAATTCCTATAGTAACTAGATAGCCCCATGAAATCAGTATGTCAAAAAGGTTCGTGGGTTATTCCCGGGATACTGTAACTCTCACATTCTATAGGTCCACTAACACTCATGTATCTATTATTATGTTACCCAAGAAATTAATCTAATCCATCTAAATGTGGTAGTTTGTGAGATTTTCATATAACTGATTCTCTCTCTATGTATTAACAACGATCTCAATATGGTTGTCATTTTTTTGTTAATTGTGTGAATAAAATAAGATATCATCCATGAAAACCACATCAAAAGAATCCAGGTAAGGATGGAACACTCGGTCCTACAAATCTATGAAATCTACTAGTGCGTTCGTGAGACCAAATGGCATAACCAGATACTCGTATAACCCATACTTTCAATGAAAGGCTGTATAAGGTATTTATTTATATCGAACCCGTACCTAGTGATATCTTGACCTCAAGTCGATATTCAATAACAATCAATCTCCTCGAAGATAATCAAATAAGTCATCTATCAATGGAAAAGGATATCATTTTTTAACTGTCAGCTCATTCAGTTTCTGATAATGCACCAATAGCCAACAAGTACCATTTTCCATTTTAAATAAACAGACCAGTGAACCCCATAGATAAGTACTGGGCCTAATAAACATCTTTTCCTCCAAATATTATAGCTACATCTTGAACTACTAAATCTTCACCATAACAATCTTGTAAAGAGGAATTGATACCATAGAAGATCCTGAAAATATATTGATGTATGAATCCACCTATCTCTCAGAAGGTAAACTAGAAAATTAATTGAGAAAGACATATTAGAATTGCTCAACCACTGGAAGAATGTCAAGATGAATCACTCCCTGATAATCCAAAAACAAACTAGCAATTTGGGCTGTCATCCCACCAATCCCACAATGCTCTTGTCCAGCCCTGATAGTCTGGACATCCCATTCTCCCTTATGAATAAAAACTAAACACTCTAGAGATATTAAAGTCACCCTCTGATGATAGGTGTCAATGTACACTCAATAATCTAGGAGCTAGTCCATTCCGAGAATGACATCAAACTATATCATCTCTAGATCATAAATATTCTCGATGAAGTGACACACTCCAACCTAAAAGGGACACTCCATAAACTGGTGTAAATCACCTGTTTTAACTCCCAATGATGTGTCTCGCATCAAAACACCCTCAAAATGGAAAAAACAATCCCAAGACACTTTAACATTCTTATAGAGATAAATATATGAGGGAAACCTATATTTAAAAGAGAAGATGAAATAGTAGAAGCTACTAAGATTGTACTTCCCAGTGAAGATGGCCCAGAATCCTTCTCCTATTGGTTATACTGCACTGCATAAGTCTCGCCTACACAACGACCTTGTGACCCTCCCTGGCTTCCATGACCTGATCCTCCCTACTATCTCTGAGGACTCGATGTCTAGCTACCCCTTTTTTACCACCACTTCCATAGCCTATCCAGCCTACACTGTTCTAGCTTCTTGCCTAAAATGGAGTTAAAGAACCTACTCCCAAACTCGATGATGGTGATGAAACCCTACCACTCATAGTAAGAGGGATGGTCTTTCAAAACTATGTCATGTGTCCCATCCATCTCTATGTTCGGCACTTGACTGGGTCGTGGTCTCAATTATTTTTCATGTGGCCTCACCTGCCACACAAATTAAAAAACACCAATATTCCTACACCCACATTCTAGCTAGAACTCACAAATTGGGTAGCCTCAAAATGGATCTTCCTACTTAAATACGTAGATCAACTAGGGTGAGAAACAACACTCCCTTTTTCTGTACCCCTACCATCCATTAGGTTCTTCTCTATAATATGTGCCTAATTAAAAATCTCAGTGATAGATGGAAACCTAAATACATTTACCTGGGATCTGATAGAATTTCTAAGACCTTCCTCGATGTACCACACCTTTGAAAACTCATCAGTAAGATACATCAGTGGAAAATGATACAACTCTATAAAACCTGACGAGTATTCCATAACCTTACTCACACCATCCTTTAGACACATGAACTAACATGACTTCTCTGCTCACATTGTTTTGGGTTTAAAGTATTTTTAGAAGCTGGTATAGAATTCCGAACAACCCATATTCCACAGCCCATCAGCCTGGTTCAAAATGTCACACCAATGCTCTGCCATTCCACATACCATATAAGTCATAATATTGACAATATGCTCTTGTGGAATCTATATATGCTCAAAAATTGCTAAAGAGGTCACTAGATATAGCTCTGTAGCCTATGGTCTTCCATCCTTTGAGAACGTAAGAGGACGCAGCTGCTGGAACACCAGTTTCAGCTCAACTAGATTCCAGCCTAGCTATAGTGCTCCCCAGAGAGTCTGAAAACAACGGTAGAATACCTTGAGATACTATTCCTCACATCCTATGTACAGAATATCCTTAGGTTCTGCATCTGGCACTATAAGAAGATAAATATGTCATTCATGGACCACCATCTCTGAATTATGGTCATCACCTCCATCATGGTGTACCACTGGAGGTTGTTGTGGTTGCCAGTATCTAAAATTCCAAACACATGCCGCTGAAAATAACAACATCAAGGAACAATGCTCTAAAGTGTAGGATTGTTAAAAATCCTCTCAAAAACCAAGTCAACCAACAAGCTGCATCTAAAGCCAAGAATTTTTGAACAACATGCAATGAACCTATAGAACTATTCCTGTTTCACAATCAAAATCCGAGTCTAGGTCAGGTTTTTATTCACAACATCACATTTTATATACATCTCACACTCATTTTTTTGGGAAATTTTACCTAGGGATTACCAATTTCGAAATTTATGAGGGCCCATAACACTTCATGAACCCAAAACATGAATCTCATTCAAACCATACATATAACTAGTTCATTTGGGAATTTAAATTTTATCGGTGCGTCATTTCCCAATTCATAAGGGACTATAATCATTATGGATTGAAAGATGACATCACACATTTATATATTGCACCAAACTAACTCAACAGCATGCACAACTATCACATCAATAATCAAAATAGCATGAAATATATAATTCATCCTATATGGCATGGCATAATTCATGGCATGTGATTCTAAAAAGTGTATATAATATGAATGAGATGGAACAACCCCATATCATCGAGATGAAATTGAAATAGAACCCAAAATTTCATTAGTAATATAAATAGAAATCATGTGAGTTACCCTATGGTGAAATAAAATCAACTGTAATCTTCAAATCTAGAAATCACCACTCAATTCGAGGAAATTTGGACTTTCCCTATATGCAGGGTAGTTATTCCTTCGCAGAATTTATTACCAAATTACCTTTACTTAATAAACATATTTAACGTTTCCATGCAGTATGAAAAACTAGAAGAGAAACATCCTTTGATACTACTTTGTAACATCCCAAAACTAGATGCCATCCTATAGTGCCATGAGTCCATTTGGACACATGGCCTTAAGCACATTCCCTCAAAATACTGGGGCTGCCGACTAGCAGCGAGGTCCTTGATTAGTCAGTTGGGAGACCATTCCCTCACTATCAGAGTATCACTATAGAATTAAAACCTATAGAAAATAGAAAAGGTGAATAAATATATAGTCAATGGAATATAAGGAAATACAAGAATAAATATCAATAGCAATAAGTGTCTTATGTATAAAATGATGCTGATAGTACACGTATCTAGAAATCATCCAAATAATTACGTGACAATACATTACAATTCATGTATCATAAAATGAAAAAATACATTAAAGGTATCCTAGAACTATGAGAATAATCTTGTTCCTATTCTCCCATGATTCAGGCCACAATCATCAACATGTACTGGGGTGATTTCCCCTATCATCACCTACAATCATATAATCTATTTAGGTCCCTAAGGAGGCCAAAATAGGGTGTGAGATTAACATCTCAGTATGAAACCACCCAGTTCTATACAGTTCTAAAAAAATTTCTACAAATTTTTTAGAAAGTTTAAACAATAGGAAAGTAAGTGAATATTCCCCTAGAATAATTCTACTGTATGAAGTGAAACCAAACAGCCCTTAAGGCTATCTGAAAAAGAGAGTCAGCTCGGAACAAGGCAGCAATAACAAGTAACAAGAAAATCCCATGACCCCGTCATACATCTATCTATATCATTCAAACCAAAAACACACTAAATAATGAAGTGATGTAATCCATGACCAAACTATATAGTGAATTATGCATCCCATGACCACGTCATATAATGATGTTGCAGACCTCAAGGGTCAGATCGAAGGTGTAGTAGACCACAGAATATTGTTAATAATATGTAGACCATCAGGGGTTAGATCCAAGGATCTTGTATAAGGAATCCCATCGATTCCCATGAGTATCCCTAGTGGAAACATATTTAGACACTGGTTGGTGTCCCAATAGAAGAGAGATAACAAGTCACACATAAAGCCCATGTAAGATAGATCCAAGGGGTAGTAAGGCCCGAGGGATCCCCTAGAATCATGACCCATGGGTAAGAGTCATCATAAGGTTTCTACTAATGAATTCTAGATCCAAGGAGATTATTTGGAGGCATATATCAAATACTTCAATCAAGAATTGAAACATCCCAATTAATCATTCAATCCATGTGTGTGTACGCACTCGCATAAACCTACACAAGCCATGAGTATATCCACTAATGTAAACCATTTATTAAAACACGAATAATGGCTTACCCTCCCATATATACCATTTAACATGGAATAAATCATTTTGTATTGTAATAAAGACTCATATTATCCATTTAACATTCCAAACAGTCAAAATAGACAAGTCATAACATGATATTTAAAGAGATAGGAGGCAATACTTCCCTTAAATAGGCTATTGATGTTATCAAAACATTAATGGGATTCGTCTAACCATTAAATCCCGAAGATACACCCATTGGGTGGATTAAACAAGAATAAAGAAGATATTTTACATATAGAGAACCCCAGGGTGGACTTGAAAAAACCAATGGGTGCTAATGCACTGAAATAGACCCCATGGTTAACCTCACCAGGTCCTGCTACAGCTACTAAAATCTACTCAATCAAAAAATGAGACCTCAATAGAAAGTCCGACATATGGAATTTTTTCTGATTTCCCAAAACACACAATGAAAAACCCAATGAAATTATAGACCAACTACCTCACCTCAGTAGTAGAAAACTCATGTAGTATCATGTATTTATTCATCTAGGTATGGTAGAAATATGAAGAAAGGTTGAATAATGAGATGACATGGCATATGAGACTAAATCTAAATAGTGTAGTCATTGTTCCGAATAATCAAGAACCACTAAAAAGGAATAGAGTATATTCTGATTCAGTTCTAACATGACAAACGACACACAAATCGGAGTCCAAATAGATTCAATAATTTAAAAACTAGAATATGGTTGTTTTGTGTTCTGAAATAAAAGAAAAAACCATAGTGAATCATAAAATTTGCTATTTGATCCTTTATAAAAAAATTCACTGGGAAAGTTCATGGAATGTACCTCAAGTATGCAGAGTGTGATCCATTTATTTTATAAGCCAGATTGGCTACGTAGCGTGACTTCCTAGTACACAGCGTGTAGTCTAAGTACACAATGTGTACTATGACTATAGCTTTATTTTATCATATTTTCCCCTTTCATTCCAAAAAATAACCCAAAAAGAATATTCGTACCTCAAGGAAAACCCAAGAGAATACACAAAGTATATTGACTCTATTTGCATTCCCTATATCTAGATCTTATACTTCATATATGGACAATGCTTAGTGGATTTAGATTATTTATAAATCATAAGCTCATTTTTAATTTGTTATTCCTCTACATATTCACCCTATGGACTGTGGATTTTTCATGCCCCATGTCCTTATTAAGTTGGAAAATCAGGTCAAGTAGATTTTATAATCTCCTCTCATTATTTATGATATTATAATTCACAATAAAACTAGAGAAGGTATTAGGTAAAAATGAAAATATGAGATTTATATGAAACTAATCTAGGAATTTAATCCCTAAGGTGTGCAGAAGTTCAACGTAGAGAATAAGCTTTACTACATGTTGTCCAACTATCAGAGACTCTACATGATTTGTAGTAAACAATGATTTAGATATTTCGTATATCTCATCTATCTCATTCACTTTATAGAGATCCCGAAGGTGAGAAATAATTGTATAAGAATCCATTTCTACAAATTTCTTCAAGATATCAATTGTCATGGATGATAGCACGAAAAAAAAATGTAGGATCCGTAAGATGTATCTCGTACACAGAGAGTACCTTATCATTCACCTCATTTCTAGGCGCAACTATTAAAGGCTCTTCCCGCACATATTGTTTCCACTCATGGTAAAGGATAACCTAAAGGTTCCTTTTCAACTCTTAGAAATTAGTACTTGTGATAATGTTTTACTTCTTGAGTATGGATTTCAATAATATGTATGATGTTATTTTGATTATTGTGTATAAAAATTAATATTAATAAGTTTTTAGTACTTTATATAAATATATATATATATATATTAATATCACACTATTTTTTCGAAACCCAATATCTCTCACAGTTAGCCTCTAAATATCCTATTGCTTTAATATTCTAGCAACAAGGATCAACATTGTACTTCACATTACGCCAACTTGGGTTTGTCAAGAAACATAAAAGGTTTTAGGTAGGAATTCCAAATTTTAAATTCATTAACATAAAACTCATTGATCTGTTGAGTGGACTCCCAAATCTCAAAATCCTTAACATTGGTTTTCCACAATCTTTTTGCCTCAGTTACACCATGTACTACTAGGGAAGTCAACCCTTGATGTAAAAAATGTCAATTAGACCCAAAACATAAAATTAAAATACCCTAATAATTGAAATCACCCCAACTAGGGTTGGTCATGCACTTTGAACCATGGTTCGATTCTAACCGAAGCAATGGAAATCTATACCGACATATAATTTAATTGTGGAATTTTATCATTTATGAATAAATTTACAATTATTAGTTTATCACATTATTGTTAATATTAATTGGGATATAAATATTTTATTAACCATGTATAGATTATATTTACACATAATCAATTTTTTATTTTAGTTTCATCTTGTATGCCCATTAAATCATTGATTTTTTGATAAAGTTAAACATTCATATTGAATAACCATACAACTAGTAGAAATAAAATAAAGGGTATGATCACGATATTTACTATGAAATAGTTTACCTATAGGTTGATAAAATATCCCTGAATTAGGGGTGAAATACCTTGAACCATTTAATTTTTTGTGTTTATAGATTTCTACTAATCAACCAGTGTATCTTGTCGGATTGGTTTCACATCATGTCCAAACATGAACCAGCTAATCTAGTTTGGGAGATATATCTGTTACATATGATTTCAACTCAAATTTAGGTGAGGGTTAAAAGGGGGTTTACATAAAAGAATCCACGTGCATGAATTCCCTACATATTAATAATGATAAGGCATGTGTGACAACAATTTTAATTTAAAAAATAAATTAAAATGGAAAAAAATATATAAAAAGTTTACTCATAGATCATGATCATCTACAAACATGAAACAAATTACGCATTTAATAAAACTCACAATAAATTGTTTAATCATTATTCTTAATAAAAACTTCATAAAAATAAATTAATCATTATCTTTAATTAATCAATATTGTTTGTCTTTATCTTTTTTTGGGTTCCTTGATATTATCTTCTATAACCTAATCAATAACTTGTACCTATGATGCAACCTGGTTAATACATTTCCAATACTACCCATAATGTATTTATAATTGTATACACATTATTCTTTATGACATGTGGCATGAACACAGA
The DNA here is from genome assembly GCA_963277665.1 of Viscum album. Taxonomy (NCBI): domain Eukaryota; kingdom Viridiplantae; phylum Streptophyta; class Magnoliopsida; order Santalales; family Viscaceae; genus Viscum; species Viscum album. Next base: position 785,332,001 of record OY728146.1, on the reverse strand, counting down.
GTTAAAACTATAATAAAACTCTGACATGATATGCGGATCTTTAAACATTGCATAGATATTAATTGAAGACAAACACAAACATAAACACACACAAACACACACACATCAAAAATCTATCACACGTTTTGTCCAAGCTTCATTCCCACATGAAGGTACATGTCTTAAGGGTTATATAATATAATAATAACGTTTTAATATTCATAATATAGAAATAGTACAGTTAATGTAGATTTGACTACACAACGTGTACCCTCCTTACTATTAATCTGAAATATAGAACTGGGGAAATAGCGTGTGAGGTGTACTTTAGAAATATTTAGAGTACAATTCATGTCCATGGGAAAACATGTTGTGTTGATTCTGTGTTACATGGATAAAATACAGGAAATACCTTTATGGGCTACATGAGTTGACCATGACACAACGTTACTATAAACTGTGTCCAGCAGGCCACACAACTTGTAGTCTGGCTGACCCTGCACTATTCTTTCCTATTCAACACGAGATGTAGGAATTAACTATAGAGATTGTCATTAATGAACAAAGAACGAGTAATTTCCTAATTACTCATGATGCATTGAACACAAATACAAGGTGTGTTGATCCAACTACACGATGTGTATTCTTGTGTTATCTATATAGAACTGTCATCATGTCCAAATGTGATCCCTAATTTTATTTTAATCATAAACATATTTGTTTCTGTTAGATCTATAAGAAATGATAATGGACGAACATATCTTGAAATTTAGATTACAAGAATGATTAAACCTGAATTAACAAACAAATTATTAAATCATAAATCATTAACGAATTATTTAAATATTTATAAATAAAAATATGAACCCTTTAATACCACTTGTTGGTTCTAGGTGTAGTAGAAGAGCAAGATGGGAATGTACCCAACATTGAAAATTTACATTATTGATGATTTATTTGGGATTATGTAATTTCATGGGAAATAACATGGTTACCCTAATTCATAATAATGAATCTCCCCATGCATTCTGATAAATGGAGTAATTTCTTCTATAGAATATTTTGGTAATATGATATCCATTATAAGATTTTTAATATTATTTTTTAAAACTCCATTGTTTTTTTCAACATGTAAATTTTTTTTATATTTTTATATTTTTAAATTATTAACATATGTTTCTTAACTTATGGTGGCTTATTTTCCACTATGTGTATTTTTTTAATTTTGTTCATTGATTTGGGAATAAATTATTCCATATAGACTATCTGATCTTTTAGAAGGTGAAAATTTATACCTTTATTTCATCATATATTAACCTCTCCCCTTGATGGTTCCCTACATTTAACAATTGGAATAACAACATTATTATAAAATAAAACTAAAAAACTATTTTAATTCATGTATATAATGGGAATTTTATGATTCAACCAAACAATGGATCTTGATGGATTCATTCAAGATAAATAAATCAACACATATTCATTTAGATCTTGTGAGGAACCATTATAAAATTAATATGTAATTTCCTTTGAAATTTGACTCTTTATAAATATATATAATATAATATATTTATAGAGATATTAATTTTGTCTAATAATATTTGATTAATGATGCTCAGTGGTTAAGAGCTAATCCATAAGATCTTCTGATTAGGGAAGTCTATGTGTAAGGGAATGTTGGTTACAATCTTCCAGACCAACATGGTTGCACATAGAAACCAGTTTATTCTAGGTATGTCATTAAACCTCCTTCCACTTTTTTATATATTTGACAATGTTCCAGTTAAAAAAATTAATTTTCATTATATAATGAGATTTATTTTTGAAAATTATATTTTATAATTTGGAACAATAATTTTATTGTAAAATTATGCAATATACACTATTGTATTTATTTATTATGTATTATTTTTTATATTTTAAATTGTTTTCTTACCTTTTTATTTCAATCTATTTAATTTAGTTGTTAATTTTAAGTCATTGTTTAATTTATATTTTCATTAACTTATCCATATATTAATATAATTTTATTAAATTTATTTTATATAGATTGGAGTGAAATAAAATTACCCTTTATTAAAAAAATATCTTAGTGAGGAAAATATTTTTTATCAATTTTAAAATCTTTAATAAAACATCTTATTGACGAAGCCTTACTGAAATAAAAACTCCCTTTCTCATCATAATATTTTATTATTTGACAAATTTATTTAACAAAAAATAGGACAATCATAATAAAAATAGTCTCACTTATCATATCAATTTCAAAAGAATGTATTTTATAGTTTTATAACAAAACTATTTATTTTCATTTATGAGTATCCAATAATATTTTCTTATCAATTTTACTTTAATGATTCTAAAACATCATCAACTATTTTTTCATTCAAATTTTCATATTCCAACCATACTTCACTCTTTCCCAATTATTTATATATTAATGTATCACCACTAAATCTTATATATTGAATCACAATTAATTTTCATTAATATCCAATAACATTAATATTAGATCTTAAAAGTGTTTTCTTGTTTTTAGACTGATTAGTTCTTCATCTCGCATTCTTTAATAATCATTTTAGTCAATAAATCACTTGAGAATTATATTAAATAAATTATTTTAATTTTTCCAAATTTATTGATATATATATATATATATGTTTATTATAATTATTCCCAACGAGATATTTATAATTAATGATTTTTGTTTCATGTTCATTAAATTATATATACAAATCCATTAGAAATAATCATATCATTCTTATGAAAATGTGATAAGTTAAAATGTATTAAATTTAATAAATATATTTTTGAATAATGAATAATGTGTGAAACACCAATCTAATATGAACATTAATTTTTAAAATAAAATTTTGGCATCAATAAATTTTAATTATTCAATGTGAAAACAAATAAATTAACAATAATTCACACATGATATGATATGAAGTCATGGAAATAAATATATTTAAAATGGTAATTTTTTTTATAATAAAGGGTATTATTTTTATTTTTATTCTAATTTAAAAGAATCATTATTGATAATTTGAATAAAAAATTAATAAAATGAAATGAAAATTTTAATCTAAAATATAAAAAATTGACCCAGGTTATTTTTTAGGATAATTATGAAATTATTTCTTTTTGAATGAATATTCAAAATTAATAATTTCAGATATATTATAATTTTATGACATTATATTGATTTAAAAATGATATTACTATTTATGAAAAGAAATATAGAGAATTATATATCTCATTGAACTAAAAAAATTATATTTTGAAATATAATGTTAATTATAGAAATATATTATTGAAATTTTGGAAATCTAAGTAAAAACATTGATTCTAATAGAATTATTTTGTTCTTATCTTTTAATAATGTTTTAATAAGGATATATATAGTGTTTTTTGTTTATGTTTAATACAATTCTATAATTTTGAAATGCATTTCTATAAATACTATAAGTACCTACAGTTTATAATAATTTTGGTACCAAATGAATTTTATACACTAATTTTTTTTTCTAAAAATGAATTTCATTTAATTTTATGGACTTATATGAAATATAATTTTTACAAACTCTTAAAATTGAATCATAGAAAATGAAATAATTATTTGGGATTATAATATTTTAAATTTTAATTAGTTTAATTTCATTTTTAGTGATAATTAATTGTTATCTTGATAAAATTTTATAACAACGATAAAGGTTAAAAGTGTTAACGAGGGGATAATATTTGAGATAAAGATTAATATATCTATAAATATTGTATTGATATTTTTGGATGAGTTTATATCTACCATAACATGTTATATACATGAAATTGGACTAAATTTTTCAAACAATTCAATATAAATACAGGTATTATATTTTTATCTTCTTATTATTTTGATGTTTATCACTCATCTCCCTTATAAAAGTGAACATAATATACTTACATATCCATACATGTTGAGAACCCTAGATTATGAAATATCTAACCAAATACCTTTAAAACATACCTCCCTATGTCATATATATCATGTATTAAAACAATATCAATCCTAGAAAGGTTATGTTGTATGCCTATAGAACATTTCCAATGAGGAAGTATAAGTCATAATAAAAACAATTCAATTTTATTTACACTTTTACCTACTTCAAATCAATTCAATCGATGAAAATATATTTACATAACTAAAATTAACATAAATAAGTTATATTTTTTTAAAAGAAATGTATTTTATATCCATTATCAAACCAATTTGAAATAGAAATGGAGCAGACACAAGTTTTAAGACTACCTCCTCCATAAATAATTGTGTTTATATTTTATCATAACACCACATGGCTGGATATAATGATTTGTTTAATAGAAATTTATATATATATATTTTAATTATGATTTTATTATAATTATAAAATATATAATTTCTTATCTACCTATATTTTTTAAAATGAAAAAATAACTTGTTTGTACATTAAGGCTACCATCTCCAATAAGTGATGTAATTTATTTCATAAAAATTCTCACATGGATGGTCCTAAGGATTGATTTAATGATTAAATATTAAATTTATATGCTTATTTTTTTCAATAAATGAAATCAATTATCAATTTTATTTTATTTTCATTTATAAAAAATGTCAAAACATCGCTCACATGTAGGTATTGAAGGGGATAAATTTTATAATTCTAAAAAATGCTCAACAATATATAAATGTGAGTATTAAGGAGTACCAAAAGAAAAATTCAGAGGATCCAATGAATTTGAGAAATGTTACCGAGTTTATCCTCGATTCTGATGGAATTATACTACTCATGAGAAAGATATGTGTCTCATCAAAAATATATTTGAAAAAGGAACATTTATATGATACTTTTAGTTCATATTTGTTTAATATAATTGTTAGTACAATGATATGTTGAGATCTTGTATAGTATTTTTGATGAGAAAACATAAATATAGATATTTCAGAATATATATCTCCATTCACAATATATTAATATGTTAAGGACTACTGATTGATGACTAAGGGAATGTTACACTCATTACCCATTCCAGAATAAAAATGGGAAATAATAACCATAGATTTTCTCTTTTGACACACCAAAACATCTAAAGACAAAAATATTATATATGTTATAGAAAATATCATTATAAATTATGAAAAAATAATTACTATAATACAATATATTCCTATTGATCATGTTTCCAGAATATACATTATAGAAGTGGTATAATTTTATTGAGTAACACATTCCACCTAATTATATTCATATCTAAATTATAATTTCACGTTCTATCAATGTCTTCTGCCAAATCTGGATATAGAGTTGAGTTTTAGTACAAAATAGCATCCTCAAATAGATGGTTTTTTTAGATATCATTTCAAACCCTAGATAATTTTTGAGATTTTATTTGATGGATTTAAATAGTTCTTAGGATAATCACATTACTCTATTTGAGTATTCATAAAATAATAGCTTTAAGATAGGCATTCAAATAGATCATTATGATGTCCTCTGTAAAAAAGTGATGGAAATCAATGTTTTTGGATGAATTCATGGAATGAATGCTATTTTTAATATATCTCGCTAATAAAATGATATATATTGTTAGAGATATTCAGCATCACATGAAGGATGTTTGTAGTCAGTAGATGATTTATAATGAAAATCATTGATGTGATCTAGAATTTGATATTTATGAGAAGTTATTTTTGGAAATTTATAAATGTATGAAGGTTACGTGATTTGTTACGAAAGTAATGTACTATCATTGTTATATTTTCCATTTCAATATTCAAGATTGATTCGGGATGTTAGGTTATACCACAGTGCTTCCACCGAACCACAGTCATGTTCATGTCGTGTTCTATATATAATTCCTAAGGAAGTAAAAACATAATTTTTCATATGGAATGAACTCATACATTGTAAGAATGGATATATATATGTCATATTTGGTAGAACTGGTAGAAATCATGGATCCATGAGAAAATAAGATACAGAAAAAGACTACTCTTGTAGTTAATGATATATGGTGGAACCACAAAATTGAAGAAGCAACTCGGGAACCCAAGGATGAAATTAATGAAACATATATAATTTTTTTTATCATAGTGAGGAATTTTGAGGGTGAAACTCATTTTATGGGGGTATAATATAAACCATTGATATTTTTTAAGAATATTTTCTTTAAAATAAAATTTTTTATACTATAGTTTTCATTACATGGAATAAAGAGTTTAAACGAACCGTTATATACAATTAAAATATTTTTATTTGTGTTATCACCTAAAGATTGGATTGGTGAGTTTAAATAGAAAAAAAATTATTTAAAATATATTTTATCCACATTTTAAAGTGTATTATTTTAGTATAAAATAATTATAATTGGAAATAAAAATTATTTGAAATTAAAGATGATGTTTTTTATAAAAAATGTTTTTAAAGAACTCTATGTATTTTTATATAAATAAATTAAATTTTTCACTATTGGGTAATAATTTTAATGAAATTCATATAATATATATTCAATTATCAATTTTACAATTATTTTAATATTTTTATTTGAATTAGTTAATAATAAAAACCATTTTATACTATAAAACATTCTATTTTAAAAAAAATATTTTTATCACATTTTTTGTAATTATTTTGAAATTATTTTCAATCACATATAGAAATTAAGTATTATAAAATATATTCCATGTTTATAATTAATAATTTCAATTATGGAATATAGGCTTGTAACACCACGATATTTTAAAAGAGGAACAACATCTTCAATAGCGTCTATGACACACAACACCAAGCATAGAAGAGATGTGCCACCCTACGTCTTTATAATATAATTCATTTAAAATAAATTCAATCTCTTCAATATATTTATATTCATGAAATGTTTATTTTTATGTAAATGTGATACTCTATTAAGATATTTACATCTTGTAATGTCCCATGTTTTTAAATGGGGCTTTAACTATGATGGTGTTTTAAATTTGTTATCAATTTATCGACGAGTCAGTTTTAAAATCAAGATCAGGAACATTTTTTTGTGATAGAGGACTTAAAGTTTTTGTTTCGATCTATGGTGAATAACAAATAATATTCACGAGTTTCTTGATATTTCTTGGGAGCACCATATCTCGAAATGTCCTCTTCAATGGTTCTGAACAGGCTGCCCACAGTTATGGTCCTACCCGTTTAGCATACCTAGTTTAATATTTTATTTATTTTAATTAAATAATATTAAATGTGATATTTCTGTATAAATAGAAGAATGTGTTAATAATAATAATTTTACTATTATTATTATGGGCCCATAACTTAATTTGTAGTTAAAATATTTTAATTTCATGATTAATGGGGTGTAACATTTATGTTAAAAAAATTAATTTCATGATTAATGGGGTGTAACATTAATTTGAAATTAATGTGGCATTTTTTATCTCAAAGAAACATTATTTTTAAATGTGTAGTTTCATATTTAATGATGATGCATTTCATTGAATAAGGAGTTTCAAAATTAATAAAGAAGCATTTTTATTTAATAGAGTTATTGGGTCTTATCTAAGGTTAAATAATGATATTAATGTGAATATTATTGTTATGGTTTTACTAGTATAATAATTATTTTTAATTATGGATGTTATTATGATGATGATGAATAATTATAAAGAAAAAATGGGATTTAATTAATAAGTACAAAACAGTGGTTTCATTTAATGAAATTGAATTAAACAGAATTTAATTAAATGATGTGTAGTGCAGTTTTTTAGGATTTATCAATGAATGGATTTATTAGTAATAATGATGGTTATTATTATCCTTAAATAAATTCATTTTAGTTACTATGTTTTTTTAAGAGGTAAATGAGAGTAGAGGCGAACATGGCCAACATGTGACCCCATCATATTTTTCCTCCATGCGTGTTGTGCACCAATGGACTCATCCATGAGCTCTTGATATCCCATGGAGTGGATCCCTCTTTCTACAATGACTCCATGGCACCAACCGCCCTTGGCTGGACCCCCTACTGCATCGCATGACACCCCTAGGTAGAACCCCTGTAGCAATGCTACCCTTTCCACCTCGTCAAGGTGAGTCCATATGCATATATTTTATGATTCATATCAGCCATTTTACTCCTCTCTTGCGTTGTTTTCTCATCCAAACCCCAGGGTTATGGATTAATCCAACTATTGCGTTCCTCTATTTTTAGGTTATGTTAATGTTGTCTCAGGAATAGTTAGCCCATAATCAAGAATCCTCTGTGAAGGTAGAGGTGAATGGAATCGATTTACCTTGTCATCATTATACTGAGTAAGGATTATTTTCTGTTGTTTGTTTTTCACCATCTAAATGGGATTTTGATCATTTAACAATGTCCCTGGTATAGAGGTATAGGTGCATAGACCATGATGGACTGGTTCTAGTATCTTATTACAGTTTTTATGGATTGTTAACCATTATGGTAAACAATGTGAAAACACACATGCAAACACACACACACACACACATGCATGCACACACACACACACACATATGAAGGTGTGCACATGTGAGACTGTGGAGTAGTTGCATATTGGTTTCCATCATATGTCATGGTGCGGAGGATTAATTTGGTTCCATCCAAAGTAGGGTCCCTTTTCACGTCCTCAACTTTAATAAATGCATCAATAAAATGATTGATGCACATTTTTTGGAATTCAAATTATGCAGTGAAGTTTTTATATTAAATTTCAGGAAAATGTGAATTTAGTAAGTATGATAAAATTTATAAATGTGATATGTGATATGTTGATGCACAATTTTTTTTATTAAATGATGTTTCCCACATGAGATAAATGAGGAAATGACTATGCACTGGTTTTAAGCATGTATTATTGTATTGGTTGAACTGATATTATTAAATAAATAAATGATGTTTTTTGCCTATGATAAGATAATAAATTTTGTATAATAATTATGTGCCTTCAGAATTTTAAATGAAAATATTATTTGGGTGAATAATTATGAGTTATTTAGAGAGTTAAATTGGGATAAATAATGGTGATTTAATTATGTGCATTGAGAATAAATATAAATAAATAATGAAACTATTAATTTTAATATATTGATTTAGATGAATGAGAAAATGTATTCGGGGTATAATTTCAATATTTCATTTTTCTAAATAGTGATATTTAATGATGGATTAAATGAAGTGATTTTTATAGTGATATTTTTGATAATTAATTCTAGAAAACTAATAATGGGATGTGATTTGTTTTGGAGATTAATTGATTGATTTACTAATTAATGGTAATTTTTACTTCTATAATTATTGTATTAACTAATATTTTTGGAATACATAACTAATAGTTTGCATTAGTAATGGAATTAGAATAATTTATTAGTGAATTAATTATCATGTTTTTAGGTAAATAATCAGGATAATTAAACGATTTATTAATTATTTAGTTAACATACTTGTGGTTAAGAATAGTAAATTTTTAATTAATTTTTAATTATTAAGATGATTAATGGTTAATAAATTGTAGAATTATTTGATGGGGGATTTTTTTGTGTTAATTAGTAGTTGAATTAATTAATGGATTTGATCAATTAATTTATGAAATAATTAAAGGGTGGTTTGGGGGGTGTCAGATAGGGAGTTCTACACCAATGAAAAATACATATGTATGATTGATAAACTAGTTGTGATATAGGGATTAAGGCTCTTAATACTCATGGGGTGGTAGACATGGCGTTCTACACCCATCTAGCATGCAAATTTATATTTTATTGAACAGGGTTGAATGCTCCAAATACCTATGGGTTTTGAGACTAGAACTGATGCTCCAAATACTCATGAGGGTGCTAGACATGATGTTTTACACACATTAATTGACATTGGACAATGATCCAAATTGGTCATCCTTGATTTGAATTAAATGTGTAATGAAAGATGATGTGATTTTATGATTTTTCAATTGAATAAAATAAAGGGATCAGATTTTTTAATGAATGGGGGGAATCACTGTTAGTGGACGGACGTAGGAGAAAATAACTATTTTGAGTGGATGGGCTCAGACAGAGAAAATGAATGATTTAATTGAATATCTTATGTCACGTTATCCTAGCCAAAGAACAATGTTGGATCTGGTCTTTACATTTTTACATAGATGCTCTTTAGAGACATTGTTGTGAGTGAATTATAAGAGTGATTTCGGGCGTAGGCCGAATTTCAAAACATATATAATTTAACAAGGCCTGATTAATTGATAAATGAAAATGAATGTGTGATGAATCGTGTGTATGCCTGAATAATGTATAATGCAGGTTCGGACATTAGTTGAGGACTTAATCAAGTATTTGGGTATACAGTTACATTGTACTTCTTACATTATTTATGCGTTCTTTCATGTTGTATAAAATATGTATTGAATTTTTGGATTTGGGGTAGACACTGATGGGCTCGGCCTATTGATATTTATATCTCAAACACTACTTTGACTACCATTACACTAGGTTACTCATGTATATTCTATTTGTTTGCAGGATTGTGCTGTTAAATAGACATAGGAGGTAAGAGTTGAGGACCGACCGGATGCTCGAGATTCTCGAGGAGATCACCCTCATGGATCTGAGTCATTTTTTAATTATTTATTTATTGATCTATAAATCATGATGTATTATTTTTCACTTTCATAGTTGTAATATTATAACAATCATTCATTGTGTTACATTAGAATTGGAATTTTTTCTTCTATACATGATTTATAATATTATATCGTCCACATCATTATCATTATTCACACATGTTCCTCTATTTGAGGATATTGTCATCAATTTTTTACACTAATAAAAGGGAATAGTTTCTCCACTAAATATCCTTAGTCCATCGCTACTATTCGACAACCTCTGGCTTATGGCGAGACGTGCATGTGGCCATTTGGTGACTGGTCCGGCCACCAGTTTAATGGAGATCCGGCTCGAGACATTATAATGTGATAATGGAGGCTTATTTTCCTTTTAATTTTTGTTTTTGGGTTGGTTTACAAGAGAATAATATTGTGTCGACTCTTGGGATAATATCCATTCATGGGAATGATAAACACGCGTATGGTAAATGACCAAGTGGAAAAGGTTTATATTGTAGTTCATGTTTTTCGATATTAATGTTGATATGATTTCACCTTGAGTGACTGGAGTATTTTTCACTACTTATTGATTATTAAAATTTTAATAAATCCACATTCCCCTAATATGTATGGGAATTTGTATTAAATTCATCATATCAGGATCTTAGAGATTAACATGCCATAAAAATATGCCATGTCATGTAGTTTCATTTGTAGGGTGGCTGATAATATTGATTGTGTGCCCTGAATATATTCCATGTCTTCTACTTATTTATCATTACTTTTTAGATATCATATTTTGGTGATATAATGAACATGATAGAGTGATAATTTTCAATGTTTATGTTCCATTATTATGTGTTATAGCATGTTTTGGTTATTTTATCATGTTGATCAATGATAAAAACTTTTAGTGACATGTTATCTTGTTGATAAATGATTGTCTTCATTGGATTTACTTATGTGGTTGCAATTACAACCATGCCGATTTACAGTTCTACTGTGTTTTAGCACCTTATAACCCTGGAAAAGGGTAACCTATGTTTCCAAACAATTAAAAAGGGATTATTATGTTAAAATGTTATATAAAAATATTATATATTAAATGATATACAAATGATAGTGGTAAGGTGTATTGGCACCTTATCGACCAGTAGATGGACATCCCTGTGACTGAACCATATAACACTTCTATGTTTGAAAATGGTTATGAATGTGAAACTGCTATGTTTTGATTGTAATGAACAGTTATGGTATTTCTTTATGAAGAACTTGAATTTAAAAATTGGGAACATTGGTGGTAGCCTTTTCAGTAAATGTAATATAGATGTTGAATTTCCTGATAAAAATGAAATGAAAGTCAATGTAAAATGATCAAAGAAGAAGTTTGTGATAGCATGCATATTTTTATGTATGGAATTGATTGAAAACCAACTGAGAATATGTCAAAAATTACTTGTGGTTTTTTTGAAATTCATTCAAATGTTTAAAGGTTGAAATGAATTAATCAAAATGGTTATAAAGAAAAAGGGGATTATAAACCTTGTGTTTTCGGTTTTTTGTGACCAAGAGAGAGGGTCAATGATAATTTTTAGTAAGGGGATAACCCATGGTATTTAGTACCCTTATATTTTTGTTGGTGTTATGGTATGTTCGTCCCACTACTCGAGATAGATTTTTTGGGACTCAGCTATTTTGACATGCCAGTCGGTTTAAAATTTTCAACTTTAATGATAAATGTTTGACCTTGTGATACTAGACCAAGGAATATCAGATATTTTTTTATGGTATTTCAAAAGTAGAACTATCCTAATAAGATAATATTTTCTTTCTACATCATGGAAAATCCTGTCGTGGGTAGTTTTTCATTTGTTTCAGTAAACATGTCGGCTGGTGATGCTATGATTTTTCAAAAGGAGTTGACTGGTAGTAGTTTGTCTAATCTTATTTCTGACTTGGGTTTTCTCTTAGTGTAGTCTTCTGAATGAGAGGAGCATGTACCCTATCTTTACCTCACCATGGAGACACTATGATAGCATCAGTTATATACCACGCTAATGTTTTAAATGTTTTGGAATTAATAAAGGGTATTTTTTCTAGGTTGTATATGGAATGTGTGGTTTCATTCGTCTATTCTTTTGTTCGTGATGGGGAACAAATGTTTTTTAACAACCATGTGATGGATTAAATTAGGAATATCAAAAGATGCTGGGTAAGGACTTCGGTATACTTGTGGTTGGTGATGTAATAATTTTAAAAGGCATGTCGACAGTGTATGGGTGAGTGTGAATTTTAAAATGGAATGTTTTTAACATCATATAAATGAGTTATTTTAAAAAAATGTCAAAAAATTCCATTATCATTTTCACATTACCTACTTTCCCCTCATTCAAATAAATAATTTGATATTATAAATCCAGTAACTTTGTACCTGTTTTTTCAAAAAAGAACATATTATAACTCTTATGTATATTTTATTTTTTTAAATGACCTCAAAAGGTACAATATATTTAATTATTAATATTTAAATATATTTATTATTTCAATTTATTATTTAAAAAGAGAATATAATGAGTTTTATAATGAAAGAGTAAATGATTATGAATTTTTTATTCATTATATTGTACATGGTAACTATATATGATGATTAAAGAGCATAGTAAATAGCCTCATATTAGTTGGGAAATGATTTAGTTTGTATAAATGAAATGTTAGTGTGAGACCCTAACCTTCTACTGAAGGTTACACAAGCTCATTTATAGGAATTATTTTACATTTTTTTGTGGTATAAAATGTTTGGGGTTTAATTTGGGGTACCCTTTGGTGAATTTGGAAATTTTGGAGGGGTTTTTGGCTGCAAGTAGTTGGCACATAGTTTGACCATACCATGGACCCTACCCCAAAAACCATTTAACCTTAGATAGAGGAGGATTTCATGTTTAGTGCATGATTTGGAAAACATACACAATTTTATTACTATAAATGTTCCCCCTATGTGAGTAACTCAGTTAGGGAACATGATTTGGAAAACCATGCTCCCTATGGCATGAAATCTGGCACCTAGAAATTAATCCCACAAAAAATTATTTTAAAAATTCCATAACCCCGAGTTTTAACCCTGATTGACCTTAACATTTTTATTCTAATCTTAGAACCTCTTAGAGGGATTACAAGGCCTTTAAAACATCATTCCTAAAGTATTGATAATCCATTTGATAGATCTTCTTATTTAATGGTTAGTTATTACCTTTCTAATTTGTTTCCCCCTTTCTCCCATATTGATGTCGTATTTTTATGGGATGTTTTCATCCATTGGTGAAGGTTTAGATCATGGAATTTATGGATATAATCCATTTTATCTTGTATATAGGTTTTGGATCTTGTTCTCCTAATTTTCGGTGCAATTTAATGTTCCGCTTTAATTTGGGGATTTCTATTGCTGACCTTCTATCAATGATCTTGAGGTATGTGTTCTAAATTTATATTCTTATAGTATTGAGTTACAACAGGGGGAAAGAGTTGTGGGGTTTCAATTTAAATGTTTTTCAATTGAATAATGAATTGAAATAATTAAATGATTTATTAATTAATGGAATCATGGAAATGATTAATTGAATTACCGCGTGAATATGAAATGAGTTAAATATAGGAAATTAGAATATTAATTTTTGATGATGCAGTTAATGAATAATGGTATATATAATTAATTAATGGTTATTATGATATAATGTTGATACATAGTTTTATTGTGAATTTTACATATTATTCCATTTGATTCAATAAATGATTCCTGATTGTGTTGTGTTGGGTTAATAATGACTAATCCTGATGAATATGAAATATCTAAATATTTTAAAAGAGGTTTATGATGATTAACCTTGATGAATATGATAAATGTGATATATGATAATGTTTTATAGTAAGGTAAATAATGATTAACCTTGTTAAATGTGTTATATGTGATTGTTTTATAAATGTGTTGTGGGACATGGACTGACGATTTAAATACCCATGGGGTTCTAGAAATGATATTCTAGAGCCAAATGCATGAAAATGGTAAATGAGTGCGGCCCACAGATTCATGTTTCAAAATACCACATGAAATTAATTGATAAATTTTTTTAGGGAAATGATTGATAATTCAAATACAAATTGATACCTAATCATGGTTTTGTAGACCCAAAATATTGGCATTAGAAAATGGTTTCAATTATCCATGATATTAACTCAAATTAAATAGAAAATGAAAAACCATGTATATAAATACTAATGATGAATATTGAAAATTAGTTGTGAAATTGTTTATTTATTTATTATACTTTGTTATAAATACTACTGAAGAAAATTTTATTGATTGGAAATTTTTTAGACACTGTTGTTGGTAACATACTGAGTTATAATCACAACCTACTCGGGAAGCCTTATTTATACATGAATAGAATTAATTATTATAGTATAGGTTATAAAGAAGATCAATATTCTATATATATGAGTTGGAATGGAGCATGGATGAGGTAACCACATGTGATTTCAAGACCCACTTGGGGAGTTGCTAGTGTCTTTATTTTTGTGTTTTGGAATAGATACATGACAATTATTATATAACGACATATCAATTGTTTTGTTATATATATTAGATCCAGTTTTGGTTCATCATGTTTTACTAGTATTATTTGGTTATGGTATTATACTGATTTCTATTTATTGTCATTTTGTTTTGGATTTTTTATTTCTACTTTTGTGCTACATTGATAAAAATAGTATATTCTCCTTAGGTTTTATATATTATAATATCATGAACTAAATTTGGTAACCATTGAAACTAACACATGAACCAGTTTTTGTAATGTCCCTAAAGGAATTATTAATCCTCATGGGCAGGAAAAATTTCCCGGGTATCATAAACATTGGTTTAGGAACTATTTACCAATGTATCGATACAAAAAACAACAAAAAACAATCAATAAATCAAATATAGAAATTACCAACAAAACATGGGTAAAATAAAATTCATAATTGAAAAAATGGTCTCCAACATGAAACAATAGGTCCAAAGATATATAAATGTAGAAACAAAATAGCCCAAGGAACATTGAATGCCAAGGGGCCATCACCCATGAGTGTTCTCAACAAGTTTTCTCCATGGAAGGAAACTACCAATCCCGAACCGCCATTACCTAAGGCCTTGCCTTTACCTATGTAAAACATGATCAAGTATTTATACAAAAAATGTGTATGTATCATGTGATCCTAATCCCAATTGTATACCACCCCAATATTCCATATAGTAAGCAAAACAAGATAAAAAGAATGCACGATTTAATAAATAATAAATGGTGACAACAATTTCATAAGAATGAAACTTTTAAAAGTAAACAATTTTTAAAGGATTATTTCAAATTATGACTTCAAAGGATGAAAATATTTCTATAAAACATGTATGATACTGAATTTTTAATCAAAAAACGTGTAAATAAATTGATCAATATGAAAGATTCAATGAGCACTAATCGTGGAATCATCTGTAGGAACTAATTAGTTTCAGGCCCCATGAACCATGTATCACATTAAAAAGTAACCATAACTATATCTGTTATCATGCCCGAACGACTAGTAGGGAATACACCAGTAACCTAGTGGTCCCTAATCATCATTATAATAGATTTTATAGTGTGTTCAATGTCCATCATGCTAAGTGAACTATGGAAAAAAACCACTAAGAATCACTAGTATACTAGTACACGTCTGCGCACCTGGATACGTAGGTTTCCCCCTTTTATCTAAAACAATTTACAAATGTTACAAAATGAAATTTTTATATAAAAACACCATTTCTAGTTATACACACTCTAAGCAGTAGCTACAGATTCTTTTCACCATTTATATAACCTAATAAACCATTTTTAATTTCTATAAAACATTTCCACGGAATATAACCAAACTTTTTAATTAAAAACCATCTAAATTACCTATTTGAAAACTAAATGAACAACAATATTACCCCAAACTAGAATTGGACGAAATAAATCTTTTTAATAAGACCCTCCCAAAAATTATGAAATAGCACCAAGTGGAAGAACATCAAACACACATGTAAAACACCCATGATCACCCAAAAATGGCATTGAAAAATCAATTCTATAACATATTCCTAAAAAATATTTTTCATAGATATCAAAATTAAGGAAGAGTATGCTAAAAATATAAATCAGGAAAGGATAACTAATATATTAGTGCTTACGCATGGAATCACCTACCACTTGTGTCAAAAATACCAAATCCATGTGAGATAGTTCAACTACACCAGTACACCACCACAAGGGTGCTAAATCAATCCTAAAACCTCAAGATTATACCAATCAAACAATGATAAAAAATATAGGTTTTGTGCCCAAGTTTCAGGATATTAGAAAAATCAATAAAAATGGACGGAACCCTAAGGAAATGGGAGGAGGAAGTAAACCCACATATTGGAGTGATCTTGAATAAATCGCACTAAATACACCAATAAGTGAATCTCTAAGCATACAAAATTTAAATAGAGGTTAAGATAAAGATGAGGAGAACAAGTGTGAACTAAAATAAGGTAAATACTAAAAATGAAATATTTATGAAAGGAAAAGATTACATTTTAAAATCTAGACTATTTGAGAAATCTAGAGTCATTTTTCCCTAATCCGCGATGAAGATAAGCTCCAAAGTGGGAGAAAAGAATATCGGAGTTCCCCTAGGGAGATTGGGATTAGATGAAAGGGGGAGTCACTGAAAAAATTAAAAAATGAATGAGATATGAAAGAAATATAAAAAAATAGGTAATTGGATCACAGTTTGGTCCAAATGGAAAAATAAATCACACAATTCCACCATGATTATGGATTCCAAATGTTTCCAAATTGATACGGTGGTTTGAATAGGTTAGGGGATTCCATTAGGGTAGTGGAGTGGATGAAATATGTAAAAAACAAAGTATTTTTAAAACAAAAATAATTGTGTTCAATCTGTAAATGGGCTAATGGTTTGGCCCCAATTTTGAAAACCAACCATTCCCTCCAAAAATACATAGGAAACCCCCCGAAAACAAAACAATAATATAAATTAAACTAAAAATAACATTTAAATATGTTATTTATAAAAAAATATCCTCAACATAAAAGACTTTAAACACAAAAAATCCAACCCAAAGCTTTATCAGAAAACCAGAATTGGTACTCTTTCTCAACCCACAACTTCATCTCCCATGTTTTTTGGACATTTTTCCCATGATGCCAATAGACCTAAACTAATGGAATGAACTTTAACTAAATAAAACTCTCTTAGGAATAACCTATTCCCACTACATGATCAAAAAAAACTAGGCTCTATATCCATCTCCTCCAAATTCCGCACACGGGGCCAATCCAGGTAGTACCGCTTTAGTTGAGAGAAATGGAACACATAATGGATAGATGTTAAAATAGATGGAAAATATAACTAGTATTCCACTTTTAAAATATGATCTAAATTTCCAAATGGTCTGACATATCTCAGTGTTAGCTTTACCTATTTTCCAAAGTGACAACGAGCTAGATGAGGGGCCACGTTTATGATTACAAGATTACTCACTGAATATTCATGTTCTTGATGACTCTCACTAGTGTGTGATTTAGGGAGACTCTAAGAATTAAATAAATGCTACCTAGTCAACTTGACCTTTTCAGACATCTCTTGACCAAGAATCAACCGAAACAGTGAAGTCTCACTAATGTCATCCCAACATGGGGGGGGGGGGGCGAAAAGGCTGACCATAGAGAGCCTGAAAAGAAGCCCTTAAATCAATAATTTTTAAAAGTTAATATAAGAAAATTATACCATTCACAAATGGGTATCCCAAGAACCTCCAACGTCCAAAACACATGAACAAATCATGTCACATAGTATCTGATTTTCCTGCTCTGTTTGACAATTCTTCTAAGCATGGTATCCCATACTAATCCTAATATGTGACACCATGTCCTTCTTAAGACCTTCCAAAAACTGAGAATTGAATTATGTGTCTCTATCTTCAACAACTACTGATGGCACACCATGTAGCCTAAACTCCTTCTGAAGATACAAATGTCCCAACTCATCCCCTATACATGTAACCTTGATTGGAATGAAGTGGGTTTATTTTGTCAAATGATAGATCCCTATCCATATGGTATTATTACCCTGATGAATACGAGGAAATCCAATAATGAAGTCAATGAATACCACTTCCCATATACAAGTATGAATGGGTAATGGCTGGAGAAAACCATAGGGCCATTGGTGCTCTGATTTTACATGCTGACATATGTAGCTTCTTGACACAAAGACATCTATGTCTCCTCTCATACCTGGACACTAGTTCTACAGACCCACATCATAATAAATCTTTGTGCAACCAGGATCGACAGTCCACTGGGACTGGGGTCTATCATGTATCCCCACCATCCATAGAGACAATAGATCTACTGATCAGCCCATAAAGAACAAGATGCCCTCGGGAGATGATGCCCAATCAGAAGATGTATCCCCACTGAGATGAAACATCACTGAACACTGACAAAACTCCACAATAAGATGTTTCACCTAAATCAACTCTAAAAGAGAAAGAGTCAACTGAATGCTCTTGAAGAATTCACCTCCACTGTGCTCCCTGGTCTCCACATGCATATGAGCAAAGACAGTCATCATAGTCCACTCATTACTAGAATTAGTCAATTATTTCACTAGTATTTTCAAATCAAATCATCCACCATAACATTTACCTTCCTTTGTGTACAGATAATGTCCATGTTGAAGCCCTGCAAGTACTCGATCTAGTGGCCCTGCCTTAGATTGAAATCCTTCTAAGTGAACATGTAGGACAAGATTTTTTGATCAAAATAGACCACAAACATATCCCCAATGTGGAAGTGATTCCATGTCTTCCAATCATTCATCAAACTACTAGCCCCATTTTTTGTGTTATGTGATTATTTTCACGTGGTTAGTGTTGGTGGGAGGCATATATCACCACAAGATCAACCTGTATAAGCACGCACCCAAGACCCCTACCTAAAGCATCACAATACACCACATAGCCCTTTCCAGATTTTGGAAAGTTCCATATGGAGGATGTAATAAAACTCTACATAATCTCCTCAAAGGATTTATGACATTATGGCCCCAAACAAACTTCACCCCATTCATGTTGAGCATGGTGTTTGGAGAAGTTTGCCAAGTGAAGTCCAGAACAATCATCTTGTAGTATCATGCCAAACTGAGGAAACACGTAATATAAAAAACTTTGTTCATTTGCACACATGAAATCATTTCACTGATCTCTTCAGGATCCACAAAAACTCATACTCCAAGATAGAAAGCCCTCTAAATTTCACCTCCCTATTCCAGAAGGTTCACTTGGACAAATTATCCTAAAGGCAGTGATCCCACAAAGTTCAAAACATGATTCACAAATGATGCTCATGATATTCCTCACATCCAGAGTAAAACATGATTTAATCCATGATTACCACACCAATAGGGTCAATATATTGTTGGAACGGCCTATTCATTAGTTCCATAATGTCCACCGAATCATTGGTCAATCTGAAGGGAATTACTAGGTACTCAATGTGGTTATAATAACTTCAGAAGGCTGTCTTCGAGATATCTAACTCTATCACCCGGATTTGATGGTAACCCAAACGAAAACCTATTTTAGGATACTAAATTCCACCCTTCAACTGCTAAAACTACTCATATATTTTTGGCAATGTATATTGGTTCCTGATGTTTACCTTATTTATCATCAAGTAATCAGTACACAACCGGAGGTAACTGTGATCCATCTTCAAAAATAGAACATGAGTAGCCAAAGGAGTGATGCTCAGGTGAATGGATCCTTTGGATTATAAATCATCGATATGAATATTTAATTCTCTCAATTAGATGGGGGACAAAGAATATGTGGGAATAAATATCATTTTTGTTCCCAGGGCCAAATCAAACAAGAACTCCCTACCCAGTTATAGGGATCAACTAGAAAAATCATATGGAAAAACCTCTATGAACTCATCCACTACATGAGGTAACCCGCCATAAAGAGAATTAATCTTTCCCTCTAGATAGAGTGATGATAACTATAAGATATGATTCCACAACTCTAGGAGTGGAGGTCCTTCATGATTTGACCAAGGATCCCATTCCCCACGAAAAACCTACGGACTACCATCCTGTGCTGTGAAACTCACCCACTACCTATAGTAATCGATGTGAACCTATTAAAGTACTATAAAATCCATTCCATGTATCACATAAAATAATTCAATATCTATGACTAGGAGGCACCAATCCAACTCAACCCCTAACAAAAAAAGTGCACACAATGGGAACCTGAGACCCTGCTCATACTTTTTCCATAGTGGCGTCACCAAATCCATTGCAAAAGGCAAACATTTTGTTAAAAAATATAAAATGTTCACAATACAGTCATATATGAATGAAACAAAAACACCAATATCATATAGAGAATAAACTATTGAAGATTCAATCAAAATAGTACCTCAATGTATTAACGGTCTCGCCTCTGATCTCGTTGCTTCCAGATCCACCGCATGAAGATACCTAGTCTCTGCTTGAGAATGACAGCTTGGCTGGGGCACTACTCTAAACTCGCTCTTATCAGAAGACGATTTGTCCTTACCGCTTTGACCACAAAACCACGATCACCCCATCTTTAACTCTACTGAAATAGATGACACTCCCCTAAAAGTGACTGATCATACCCCACTATGGAGTGGAAAATCCAACCAGAAAAAACTATACAAGTGTAAAATAACTCCACACTGATAACAGGACATTGGAGGATATGTTAATTATTGTTTTATGTGCCCTGGCATCCCACATTGGAGGCACACACCAGACCTCACATCAGAATCCACTGAGGAAAACATCTTGGAACGATGGCCTGAGCTACCACCTTCCTTCATTCCCAACTCTTCATGCTTCCTTTTTTTTCTCAAATGTGGTGCCAAGGCCCATTACTAGAATTTTCATAGAGAAACCATCCCTCCCCTTATGTCTCATATCCTCCATTCAAGATCAATCAACCAATTCAGCATAGTTTTTCATCTTGAATAGGAAGACATTGGAATGGAACTCTATCCACAAACCCCTCTTGAGCTTCTGGGCTTTCATCGGTTCATAAGAGACATTATTCATAGTATACCAGAACCACTCAAAAAAACAGTTGACATACACCATCACTAAAATATCCCCCAAAACTAGATCCAAAAAATATTGATATCTACCATATTACAAAACATTAGGGAAGTACTGGTCATTGACTATAAACATGAAGTCCTTCCAGCTCATTCGCTCCTGCTTCCCAGCTTGGAGAAATGATTCCCTCTACCTGCGGCTGGGAAACTCAAACAAGAACAAGGAAAATTTAAACTTGAAATCCTTCGGTTTCTCAAAGAACTCAAACATGAAATCAATATTCTTGATCCACTCCTTAGCTTCCTGGAGTTCTATGATACCTCAAAATATTAGAGGCTTGATCATTAGGAACTCTAATTTTTCATTCCTTGGACTAGCCTCATCTTCCTTATCTACAGCAGTAACAGTTTACAATCACCACCCAATGGTTTGGCCTTCCCGGAACACAACTTCTACCATCCTTTTATCAATTGGTGAAGGATAACTCTCTCAGGTGTCCACTTATTGGTTCATGTGATCTTTTTAGGGAGGCATGTTACTAGAAAAGGAAACTGTCACAAAATAAATTATCAGTACAAAAATTATGAAAAATTTCCAAAATTACATCAAATATAAATAAGTCTAACACATAAGAATAATAAAAGAAATAACCACTTCACTCCCTCTTGATGTATACATGCAGTCTGCTGGATTCACGTCTTAACTAGAAGAGAAGCCAAACAAACAATCCCAACATCCCATGGAGTCTCAAGGATTGTCATGAGAGGTACTGGCCAGGAGCCCTACTCATAACCAAAACTCGAAGCCCTGATAGTCCTAGCTCTTGTCTAACCATACACATACCAAAATAATAATATTACCCAAAAATATAAACCTCCTTTAATACCATTTTTTAATGAATATAATCTCACCACCATTAAAACTGGCACCCGACCTAGTTCACGGATAGTCTTGAATGGCATTCCATATCCCCATGGGTTGGCCCTATTCACCAGGTACTATAAATATTTGTTTGGGAACAATTTACCTGAGTATTGATTCCAAAAACAATAATAAACAATATATAATTAGAATCTGAAAATTTCCAACCAAACAACCCTTAAATAAAATTCAAAACTGAAAAAATGGTCTTACACATGACAGAAGATGTCCAAATATATATAAATGTAGTAGAAAACTACCCAAGGAACATGTCATGATAAGGGGTTGTCACCCACGAGCCATCTGTATAACATCACACCATGGAATGAAACTAACAACCAGAACAACCATCACTCATGCCTTTAATTTACCAGTGTCAAACATGATCAAGTCTACTTACACCCAAAAGTTAAATTAGGGTGTTATCCTATTCTCAATAGGATAAAACCCAAATATTACATATTGTAATAAATACTTGATAAAAGCATGCATGTTTTAATAAACTAGAAATGGTGGCAATAATTTCTAGAGAATGAAACATTTAAAATTATACCGTTTTGAAAGGATGATCTCAAAGGATGAACATGATTCAATAAAACATGTTAGCTACTAAATTTTCCATCCAAAAACACCCCAATACAATGCTCATTATGAAAGATTAAATGTTAAATAATCTTGGGAACATCCCTTGGAAATAATTAGTTCAGGTCCAATGTACCACTTATCTCAGTGTAATATAACCATAAAAATATAAATTTCGATTCATGATCCACTAGTAGGGAACATAGCCAAAACCTAGTGTCCCCCCAAGCGTCATCATTATATTTTTCTTATTTCATTCAATTCCCAACTTGCTAGGTGAAATAGTGACAAAACCAGCCTGGATCACTAGTATACTAGTACACGTGCTACCACCTAGATACCTGGGTTTTCCCCTTTATGTTAAACTAATTTCCACATGTTACCAAATTTAATTTTCATATAAAACCCCATTTCTGGTCATACACATTCAATACAGAATCTATACATTATTTTCACCATTTACATAGCACAATAAACAATTTAGAATTTCCCTAAAGCATTTTGAAGGAATATAACCATTCATTTCACTTAAAATAGAGCTAAAATTACTCTATAAAAACCACATTTACACCAATATTACACTAAACTAGAATTTTAAGTAACAAAACATTTTAATACATCCCTACCATGAATTATAAAACACCCCCAAGTGGTACGACATCAAACACACATGTAAAACACCGATTTTCACACATAAATGGAATTGAAAAATAAATTGTTTAACAAATTACACCAAAACTATTTTTCACAGAAATAAAAATGAAAGAGGAGTATGCTAAAAATATAAATAAAGCATGTCTAACTCATCTAGTAAAGATTACACATGGAATCGCCTACGAGAAATGTCAAATAAGTAAATCATTGGGTGAAAGTTCAACCACACCATCACCTCACCACAAGGGTGAAAAATAAAACCTAAAACCACAACATTAGAGCTGAGAAACCATGATAAAATGCTATTTTATAATAACTACTAGCTAGAAATTAGAAAAATCCTTTACATTTGATGAAACCCTAGGAAAATGGGGGGGGGGATGAAGGAAGGGAAATCCCTTACTTGAGGGATGTTGAGGGAATTTCTTAAAATACACCAATAGGTGAATCTCCAAGTATGAAAAAACAATATGAAGGTTTGAATAATGTTTAAGAGGTAATGTGGGATCTAAAATGGGGAAAATTACTAAATAATAAAGGAGTTAAGAAAGGGGAAAAAATAAATTTTCAAATTTAGATGATTTGAGATATCCTGAGAAATGATTCTCTAATCCTTGATGAAAATGATCATGAAATAGGTAGAAATGAACATGGGAGCATTATTAGGGATGATGTACTTGGGTGAGATGTGGAATAACTAAAAATTAAAAAACAAATGAGATATGAATGAAATATGTTTTTTTAAAATAGGAAATCATCTCACGGGTTGGCCCAAAGCCTAAATAAATCACCCAAATCCACCATTATTTTGTATTTCTAAGGGGTCAAAATGAATATGTTGGTTTTAATAGGTTAGGGGAGGCCATGTGAGAAGTGGAATGGATGAAAAATGAAAAAATTATGCAGTTATAAAAGAAACAAAATTTCTTTTTAAATCTTAATATATGCTTATTGTTTTGACCAAATCACAAAAAACCATCAATTTCTCTAAAAATTGGATGGTAAAACACCAAAACAAAAAAGAATATAAATCAAAATTAAAATACCTTTAAAAATAGTCATTTATATGAAAATTCAACCCACCATTATAGAAATTCTTCCCTAGAAAGTCAACCTGAATCGAGATCGGAAAACCAGAATGGGTACTCATTCTCAAACCACAACATTCACTCCCAAGTTTGAAGGACATAATTCCCATGATTCAAAAAGACATGAAGCTATATAATAGACTTTCACATAAGAATATTCTCTTAGGATTCACCTATTCCCACTGGCCACTCAATTCCAAATTCTCCTTATTCAGTACATTGGGCTAATCTGGGTTGTACATATTTAGTTGAGATGCATGGAAGACTTCATGGATAGAAGTCAAATGAGAAGGAAAAGATAACATGTATTCCACCTTGTGAATCTGTTTTACTCTCAAATGGCCATACATGTCTTGGTGTTATCATTCCCTACTTTCCAATGAAACTATGACCTAGATGAGGGGCCACTATCATGAATACCAAGTCACTGACAAAAAACTCTAGGTGTCAACACCTTTGATCAGCATATGATTTTTAGTGACTATAAGCTCTCAATAAACTCTGCCTGATCAAATTGACTATCTAAAATGTTTCTTAAACAATGCTCAGCCCCACTAGTGATGTTTCACCTATCTTAGCCCAAGATAGGGGGACCGACCAGGACGACCATTGAGTGCATCAAAAAGATCCATTCGAATCGAGGATTGATAACTGTTATTATAGGAAAATTAATCAAATCCAAAAAGGTTATCCGAAGAACCTATAATGTTTAAAACACTTGCACATATCATGTATTATAATTTCTAATTCACCATTTCTATCTGACCATAAATTTGAGGATGTTATTCTGTGCTCTTCATAATCTGTGACCCCAAGGCATTTAGACAGCATCCCAAAATTGAGAAGTGAAAATATGGTCTCTATCGGAGTGAACTGCCAATGGAACACAATAAATCCTTACCACATCCTAAAGATACAATCTTCCCAACCCTTCTACATTAGCATTATCTAAGATCATAATGAAGTGAGTTGATATCTTCCAAAGTTAAATCACTACCCATATGGAATCATTACTCCAAGGTGTGCAAGGAAAGGAAATAATGATGTCCATTGAGACCTCTTTCTACTTTGATGTATGAATGGGTAATTGCTATAGCAAAACAAATGGCCTATAGTACTTTGCTTTATCCTGGTCACATATGTAGCAACTCAACACAAAGTTAGCTATGTCTGGTCTCATACCTGGCCACCAAAATTTCCGATGCACATCATTATACATCTTGGAAACACCTGGATGGATAGATCACTAAGACTGTTGGCTATCCTGCATCACCACCTTCTATAGAGATGATAGAACTAATGATCATCCCTTGAAACACAAGATGACCATGAGAGATGATGACCAATCTGATGACGTCTTCCTACTCTGAAGAAAATTCCTTGATTGCTGACAAAGATCATTATTGGCCTATTCTCACCGAATCAACTCTAAGAGAGAAGGAAGCAATTGAATTCTCACCAAGAATGCTCCTCCACTGTGCTCTATGGTCTCCACAGGCATCTGAGAAATGAGACTAATTAGAGCCCACTCATCACAGGACATCCTCAAGGCATGAACTTGTTCTTTTCTACTCAAATCATCCTCCACCAAAATTCCTTTACATGGGGTGTAAAAAATTTCAAATTTGAACCCTTGAAAGTACATGATCCAGTGGCGCTACCTCAGATTAGGATCCTTATGAGAAAATATGTAGGCCAATATTTTATTAGAAAAATAGACCAAAATCATATCCCCAATGAGGTAGTGTTTCCATGAATTCAAATCATGCATCAGAGTCTCTAGATCTATGTAGTGGGTTGGGTAATTAATTTTTTCTACTAAGGGTTGGCCAGAGTGTTATACAACAACAAGCTCATCTATATTAAACACGCACATGGAACCCCGACATTAATCATCACAAAACACGAAATAACCATTTCAATGTTCTATATATATCAACACGAGGGGGGGGGGGGGGGTTGTCAACCAACACATCATCTCCTCTAAGTATACCTCACATTCTAGGATCCAAAAAAACTTCACCCCTTTTCAGGTGAGCACGGTCATGGGAGAAGAAAACTGAGTGAAATCCTGAAACACCACATATAGTATTCTGCCAAGTTGAGGAAGCTCTAGATCTCAATCATGTTCTTTAGACGATCTTAGTACATCACTTAACTAGTCTTCATAGTATCCGGGAAATATCCTTGCTCCGAGATCAAATTCCCCAGAAACATCACCTCCCTGATCCAGAAGTTTCACTTGGATAGCTTTTCATAATGGTGGGGATCACATATAGTTCCCAACTCAATCTACAAATAATGATCATGCTCTTCCCCAGATCCAAAGTAAACCAGCATGTCATCTACAAATACCACAACAAAGGAGTTGAGATATTGGTAGAGAAACCTATTCATGATGGCCATAAAGACCTCTAGAGAATTGTTCAATCTGAAGGCATGAATAAGTACTCAATGTTGTTTTACCTATTTTAGAAGTCTATCTTTAGGATATCCGACTCTTTTACCCTATGATTATGTTATCCTAAACCCAAACATATTTTATTTAACCAGATTACACCCTTTTACTATTCAATCTAGTAATCTATTCAGGTAAAATGATATTTTTTCTTTATGGTTACCTTTTCTAGCTTTTGGTAATCAATTCACAACCAGAGGGACCTGTCAGCCTTCATCGAAAAGAAAAATGGAGCCTCCCAAGGAGAGATTCTATGGGAAATGAATCCTCTAGATTATAAATCCTCTAGTTGATTCATTAATTCCCTCATTTTGGTAGGGGTCATATTATATAAGGGAGGAGATATTAGTTGTGCTCCCAATTCCAAATCGACCGAGAATGCTATGTCCCACTCTAGGGGTAATCCTAAAATATCATGTTTGAATACCTTCGAGAACTCATTCACTAAATGAGGTAACTCACCCTCACGATTAAAACTAACATACTATAGCGTGAGTGAAAATAATTGAAAGATTATATTCCCTATCTCTGGGAGTGGAATTACCACATCACCTGACTAAGGATTCCATTCCCCAAGAAACATGTGTGGACCTCCTTCTTGTTCCATGAGACTCAAACATCACCTATAGCAATAGATATGCAACTAAAAGTATACTATTCAATACATTCCAAGTATGACATCACATAGATCCAAATCTATGACTAGGAGGTCCCCCACCAACTCAACCCCCGACAAGGAAAGATCACATGATGGGAACTTCAGACCCTACTCCTTGTTCTTTACCAGTAGCATCACCAACTCCATTACAAAAGAAAAAATGTTCGGTTGGAAAATTCAGTCTATTCAGAATACATGGGGCGATGAATGAAACTGACGATCTAGTATCAAAATGACCAGAAACTATATAAGATGAAATCAAAAAGTTACCTCAAAATATTTATGGTCGCACCTCTAATCACATAGGTGCATGATCCACCACATCAAGATGCCTAGTCACTTCATGAGAACGACCACTTGCCTGGGGATCTAACCTGAACATGCTCGAAGTAGATGAAGATCTGACCCTACTACCACAACCACCAAATTGACATCCCCCAATCCTTGATGGATCTAACAAAGATGGCACTCCCCTAGAATTCATTGATCCATACCCACTCTGGAGTGGATGTGTCATCTTGACAAAACACTACATGTATTCTATACCTCTACAGTGATAATATGGCTTTATAGGATATGTTCATGCTAGTAGGATATTCCCTAGCCTCCCAAATTTGTGTCACACAATGGAACTCACATCAGAAGACACCAATGAAAATTACATGGAAGGTAGGACTATTCTACCACCTCCATTCTTTCCCAACTGCTCCTACTTAATTTTCATCTTATAAGTGCTCCCACAACCCATTACAAACACTTTCATAGAGAATCCATCCCTCCCCTTATGGTCAATCACCACCATGAAATCTCGATCATCGACTACATCATATGTTTTCCGCTCGAAGACATGGGAATCAATTTCTAGCTACAAACCCCTCTCGAACTTATGGTCCTTCATATGATCCTTATAGAATATTTACAATAAAAACTAGACTAACATAAAGAAAGTTTGGAATACACCATCACTGAATGATCCCCCTAAAAAAGATCCATAAACTCCCGAGATCGAGCATAATCCCAAACATCAATGCTATAAATGTCGCTAAAGTTATCTTTTATGTCCTTCCTGCTAATCTGCTCATGATTCCCATCTTGAAGAAATAATTCCCACCACCTACAGCTAGGACCCTCTAAGAGGAATGAGGTATATTTCATGTTGTCTTTCACTGGTGTGTGCATAAAATCAAACATGTGTTCGATCTTCTTGATTCACTCCTCTACTTACTAGGGTTTTGTGCTACCTCGGAATCTAGGAGGTTTGTTCTTTAAAAACTCATGGGATTTTCTTTACTAGGACTAGACACCAATTCTTTATCTAGAGAAGGAGAGGTTGATAATACCTATCACATGTCTTGATCATCCTTTACCACAAATTCTTCCATCATTTGGTCAATCAGTGAAGGATAACTCTCCTCGGCATCCTCATGTGGGTGCATGAGATATTTCTAGTCAGGCATGTTGATACCCAAGGAAAGAATAAAAATATAAATAATCTGTTCAAAAATACTGAAATGTTTTAGTATTTACTTTCGATATAAAAAATTCAAACACATCACAAAAAATATATAAATAACCACTTCACTCCCACCGAATGTATACATACAGTCTACAACTTACACATCCCACATGTAAGAGAAGTCAACCAAATAATCCCAATATCCCTTGGCGACTCAAGATTTTTCACGAGAGGTACTGGATAGGAACCCTACTTATAACCAAAATTACAATCCCCTACTGTCCTAGCACATGTCTAACAAGACTCGTCAAAAATAATAATATTATCCAAAAAGATAAACCTCCTTTGATACCATTTTGTCACGATCCAGATCTAATAACCATTAAAACCATCACCCAACATAGTCATTAGAATGTGTCGATGTGATTTACCTATCTCCATTGGGTTTCACAAGTTCATGGGTATCATAAAAATTTGTTTGGGGATTTTTTTCCTGAGTTTGGATTCCTAAAACAACAAAAAAAAATCAATAAATTGAATCTAAAAATTACCAACCAAACAAGCCTTAATGATAATTGATATCTGAAAACATGGTCTTATACATGACACAATAGGTCAATATATAAATATATAATATTATCATCAAAACATATCATGGAACACCACACGAAATGGGGTCACCACCCATGAGTCGTCTCCACAACATCGCCCCATTGAACGAAACTAACAAACCGAACCACCATCACCCCTGGCCTTGCCATTAACTCTGTCAATCATGATCAAGTCAACATAAACACAAAGGTCTGAGTTGGGTGTGATCATAAAACCAATAGGTTACCACCCAAATATTTTATATAGTATGCAATCCAAGATAAAAACCATGGATGTTTTAATAAATAAGAAATGGTGAAAAAATTTCAAAATAATAAAACATTTAAAACTAA
Source organism: Viscum album (assembly GCA_963277665.1). Taxonomy (NCBI): domain Eukaryota; kingdom Viridiplantae; phylum Streptophyta; class Magnoliopsida; order Santalales; family Viscaceae; genus Viscum; species Viscum album. The sequence goes on along the minus strand of OY728146.1, from coordinate 785,301,435 downwards.
ACCATTTCAAAGGATGATTTCAATGGATGAAAAAATTTCCTTAAAAAATTTAATCTACATAATTTTTCATCCAAACACACCATTATTAATTTATCAATATGAAATAGTCAATGAGATCTAATCTAACGAACAACCCTAGGCACTAGTTTGTTTTCAGTCCCATGTACCTTGTATCTCGATGTAAAGTAACCACATAATTCTCTGTTCTGATGTATGAGCCACTAGTATGGAACCAAACCATAACCTAGTGGTCCCCAATCATCATCATTACAGTTTTTGTTATGTTATCAATGTCTATATTTCTATGTTAAATAGGGAAAAAACCACTCTAGATCACTAGCATACTGGTACACATCTGCCCACATAGATACTCAGGTTTCACCCTTTGTTCTCAAACAATTCCCACAAGTTACCAAATTAAATTTTCACATGAAAACACCATTTCATTTCATACACACTGAAAAAAATATCAACAAATTCTTTTCACAATTTAGAAAACTCAATAAACAATTTATAATTTCTATAAAACATATTCCATGAATATAACCAAAATATTTACATAAAATCCATCTAAAATCACCCATTGAAAACCAAATGCACACAAATATTACCCCAAACTAGAATTATAAGAAGAAATATTTTAATGAGACCCTCTCATGAATTATAAAACAGTTTGATGTGGTACAACATTCAACACACATGTAAAATTCCATTTTCAGAAAAAAATGGCATTTGAAAATCAATTGTTTAACAAATTCAACCAAAAATAATTTTCGCAGAAATCACATAGAAGGAGGAGTGTGCTAAAAATATAAATCTAGAAATTATAATTGATATAGTACTTATTAGACATCGAATCACCCACCACATGTGTCAAAAATATGAAATCCTTGTGCGAATGTTCAACCGCACCACCTCCGCACCACGTGCGTGCTAAATCAAACCTAAACCCCCAATATTATACCAAAAAACAATGATCAATTCTTAGGACCGAATCCCTACATTCTAGAAACTATGAACATTATGAAAAACGGAAGAAAATGTAAGGAAATTGGAAGTGGAATAATGGAAACCCACTTACTTGATAGATCTTGAAGAAATTGTCCCAAATACACAAATATGATCTCCATTCTACCAATAATGATATGGAGGATAGAATAAGGATGAGGAGGTCAAGTGGAAACTAAAATGGGGGAGAAGATTAAAAAATGATGGATTTATGAAAAAAAATTACCATTTCAGAACTGGACAATTTGAGAATGGTTGAGAAAATTTTCCCTAATCTATGATGAAGATGAGCTTCAAAGAGGGAGTGAAAAATATGGGGGAGCACCTAAGGCTATTGGGCTCGGGTGAGAGGTGGAATCACCAAAAAAATTAATAAATGAATGATATATCATAAAAATAATTTTTTCTTAAATAGGAAATGGGATCAAGGGATGGACCAGGGCTGAATAAATCACACAAATCCAACTTGATTGTGGATTCATAAGGGGTCCAAGTGGATATGGTTGTATTAATATGTCAATGGAGGCAATGTAAGAAGTGCAATAGATGAAAGATGATGAAAACTAATGTAGTTTTAAAAGAAATATTTTTTTATAGATATGGAAATGGGCTCATGGGTTTGTCCAAATCCTAAAAACCCAGTATTTCATCCAAACAATGCATGGAAAACCCCCTAAAATGAATATAAATTACACTAAACATTCATTTAAAATAATTCATTGTTGTTAAATATACCCTATATCATAGTTTTCCACATTTTTTGTATGGAGAGGCATGCTTGATGTCATGTATCTCGTTAGCTTGGGGAACCGGTATTTGGTACCCGGGTTAAGACTGTACATTATGTTATGAGATGGAGTTTTTCTTTTCTTTTGATTTATCATGATATTTAGGAATGGTTGAAAAGATATATGGAAGATTCATTCCTTATACATTAATCATTCATTGGAATATCTGACCCATGTATAGGTTAAAAACCCAAGGGCCTCAGGTAGTATTGTTGTTATTAAGGCATGTTGATACAATTCTATGTTTTTACCTTATGTTCTTCACTAGTGGTGTGATGTGATTATATTTCTGAGATTTTATGAGATTTGAAACATGTCCTATTATGGTGTGAATGTTGATTATTCATTTATAAATCAAAAGGCTTAGAATTATTGTAACATGCATCATTTTTAGGAATTCACAGAAAATAAGATTTTGATAATGTTATTAAAACCAAAATGTTTTCCCTTTCTCGTGTAATTCAAATGAAAATGGTTACTGATACTGAATTGAATGTTTTAAAATGATGAATAATTCAAATAATTTGGTGTATAATGGGATACTATAAAATTATAATATTTTTACCCTTTTTTAACAATGATATATATGTAGGATGGTTAAGGATAGTGACAGTGGTCAGTTTTGAACATGTGGTGGGAAAGGGGGATGAATTGTTATGGAATTATGTGAAACCTTCTTGTTAAATGTGATAATGTTATGTAATTTTTCCTAAGATGTGTGTTTGAAATTGTGGAGATATTCCTCCAGGATAAAACATTTTGGTAGGATGATAGGAAGTCATGGATGGAAATGTACCACCAGTAATGGAACCTAAGGCACCAATAGTGCCCAGTGGGGAAGTTGAAGGGTAGTATAGTGATAAGATTGTTCATTTTAGGAAATTTGTGGAATGAAACCTAGGATGGGTTATGAAGAGTATGTACAACTTTATGTGGGAGTTTTAATTGTAACACCCTCCAACATTCACTAGATGTGGTTAAACTAAGGTAGCTCAATAATTGATTGTGTTTATCCACTTGATTCTTGACCACATAGAGGCTCCGACTAAGAATAGAGTCAATATGGCATCATATATGTAGTGAGGATTAGAAAAGTGATGGTGGGACATTGAGATGTGGGGTGGATAGCTCAAAAATATGGTATTAATGGTCTTCCAATATAATATCTTGTAGAATATTTACCTAGAGACTATGAGATAGAAGAGGGAATCAAGTTTTGTGATTATGACATGTGCAAGTATATTTTTTATGGATAATGATTTCAGATTTATCAACCTGTAATACTTTTATATAGCACTAAAAGTGAATGGGATATCTTTGAAAATACATATTTAGGATAAGATGAAATCTTATATTAATTCCCTGTTTAAAATCATTTTGATAAATAATTTTTTTGAGGCAATAGATCATGCTCACATATCTGTGAGGAACCTAGGAGAATCTTCCAGAAGTGGATAGGTGGATTCATCTGAATGGAATGGAGGTACTTTATCTAAGAGTAGGATGATCCTATATGAAAATTTCACCTAGAGTAGTGTAAAACAATGTAGATAGGGGGTAGGAAAAGTTAAGCAGGATCTTACCCGAATTATATTCCACTGTTGCAGTAGATTGGGTCAATTTTGTAGGTATTTTCCCCAACACCCAGAAGAGTTCCATGATTTTACCCAAATGGGACATCAAAAATGTTTGTTCTAGAACCCACGACAAATGGGTAATTATGGAGTAGCTATAAAAAACCAAATAATGGTAAGGGGTTCTTCATCCTCACATTAGTGTGGAATTTGGAATTATACTAATCATTGAGGTTGAGGAAATAGACTAGGTTCTTTTGCAAAAGATCACCCATATCAATAGAGTGTTACAGCTCAGAGGACTTAGACTACATAAGAGGGTATAAGGGAGGGAAAATATCATGTATTTCAGTCTACATCTATGGATAGAATTGTTGGATCATCGATAGTTAGAGGTACTATTATTATAGAATCTACTGTATCTAGTGACTTATTTGATACTACCACTACACATTATTTTATATATTCAAAAAATTTCATTTGGTTGAGTCTAGATGTAGTGTCTGGGAGTGGGGATATAATGATCAATACTCTTTTGGGGTTCTGATCAAGAGACATATGATTGTGTATGAGGTGATATCTTGAGGTTGGGGAATATCTTTTTCTTTGAGATATTTACATTATGGATACATTGTGCTTTTACATGATCATGGGAATAGAATAGGTTTTGGTGTTCCAAGACCTCATAGATTGTTACCATTGGATATTGAATTTTACATCTCATGAGGGTGATAATTATATTCACCCTGGAGAGTGGGATATCAAGGTGAGACATATATGGATAGTTCATTAGCAACTAGGCGTGATTATAGCTAGGTTTCTAGTCTCTTTCTACATGATGGGCTGTAAATAATGATTTCCTTCCACCCATAGTTGATAGGTTCTACGATGTGTATCTTGAGGACATATCAGGTCTTCCACTTGAGAGATATGTGGAATTTACAATTGATATCTTAATGGGGGTGGAGCCAGTTTCTATTCCACAATAAATAACAGATCCAACATAGCTTCAGAAGGTGAAGACTCAACTAGAAGGTCTGATGGATAAGGGATTTATTTATCCATGTATTTTTCATTCGTGTTCTTTAGTTTTGTTTTCTAAGAAGGAAGACCTGACTGTAATCTTATTTTTTGACTACTTGATCTTGAACCAAATGAAAATTAATAACTGGTATCACCTTCTATTTATCCATGATATCTTCGACCAATCTAGGTGTTATTTTTTCTTATGAAATATTTACTTGATATCATGGTATCATTAGTTGGTATTTTAAACTTTTAATATACCGTGGACTAATTTTAAGAAGTAATTATGGATATTATTTGTTCATTGGGATGTCTCTTGGGATAATTAATGCTCTGATAATGTTCTTATCCTTGATTAATATAATCTTCAATCTGCACCAGGATCAATTAAAGGTAGTATTTATGAATGAAATCATGGTGTAATCCAAGTCTCACAATGATCTTTCTCAGCATATTTAAATATTATTTTTTACACTGAGAGTGAATCAGCTATACATTGAACTACTTAAGTGCTAATTCCTGATTTATCAATTATATTTCAAGGGTCACATCCTCTCCTAAGATGGTGTGTCTATGGACCCAAAGAAGGTGAGAGTATTTTTTTCTTCACTGTTTCCCAATAATATTTTTGATATCCACAGGTTTTTAGGGGTTTCGGGTTAATATATTAGTTTGATACAAGACATTTCCATCTTGGAAGGACTATATTGGGGATCTAATAGGAAGGGGATAAGTTTTAATAGCCTCTTTCATGTTACAATTCCTTCAAAGAGCATAATAAGTGTTTGAAAACTCCACTAATATTTATCCCACCAAAGTTGGGTGTGGAGTATACAGTGTTTTGTGACAAATATGGGATTAGAAATGGGGTGATTTTGATGGAGGAGGATATAGTTGTGGAATATGGGTCACGGAAACTGAGGCAAAATCAACAAAACAATCCTACACATGTCCTTAATTAAGCTACATTAGCTTTTACCCTGGTGTTTTGGTGGAATTATCTATTGGGTGTGAAATTTATTGCCTATAACAATCACATGAGGTTAATCTATATATTTTTTCAATAATAATTGAATATTTTCATGGGGATATGGGTTGAGTGTATGAATTCAATTGATTTTGATATGGAATATATGCAGCGGAAGGGGATTAGTCTTCCTTACACTCTAATAGGAAAAAGCAGACACATGTAGTTCAAGATTCTAACTATGAGTGGTAGATGATTTCCTTGATGGATTAGATAAATTTTGTGCATCAGAAGTGGTATAAAAATATTTCCCACATATTGGTATTAGTTCGGTACAAATGTCTGAGCTAGATTAGGGAGTCACAATACTAGGATCTAGAGATTTTGTCCTTGAGGTAAAGACTTGAAGGTGGGGAGTAATCTTCTGATTAGACCATAAATGAGTATGAGAAAATATATGTTAGGAATCATGCAGTTGTGCCTAAGAAAATGATAGAGGAGATGATACACAAATTTCATTCCTCAAGGACTGTGGTTCATCTAGTTTGACCAAAATTATTTATGAACTTTATCGAGAGTATTGGTGTTTGATCATGAAAATGGGTATTGAAAACACCTGTCAAAAGTTGAAGGATGAGCATCAATGACCTTGCAGTGTACTACATCTATTATCCATTCCATAATAGAAGTGAGATGATGTTACCATTGAGTTTGTGGTAGGTCTCATGGGGAACTCTCATAGGAATGATCCTATTTTGGTGGTTAGAGATCAATTGACTAAATTAGAAAATTTTTTGGCCATACAGGAGACATTATCAGTGGATCAGTTGGGATACATTTATGTTTTAGAGATAGTTCATACTCACGACATTCCATATAGTATACATTCATACCATGACCCACGTATCACATTTCAAATCCAGAAAGGATTATAAAAGGATCTTGGTATTTACATATTTTGAAGTATGTCCATCTACCCAAAAATAGATGGGTAGTCAAAATTACTCAAGGATATGCTTCTGGCATGCATTCTTGAGTTTGGTGGTTCATGGGAGAAGCAAATAGTGCTTGTGGAGTTATCCAATAAAAAAATTTATCGAGAAACTACTCAAATGTCACCACATGAGGATAATTATGATCGGACATTTAGATCAAATATATGTTGGATGGAGGCTGGTGAGTCAGAGTTGTTGGGACCAATTCTTGTATAGGATACTTCTGAGCAAGTTCAACAGATTCAGACAAGTTTAGCTATAGAACATAGTAGTAAAAAGTCATTTGCTGGTTGATATCAACAACCCCTTTAGTTTATAGTGGATTATCATGTGATCCTTCTGGTTTCACTATGATTGTAATGTTATATGATTAAGAAATTGAAAGAAGGAACCTATAACTGTTTGAAATTTTGATGTTTGGTAGAGAATTGGGCTGGTGGCATACTGATTGTCTCTTCTGCCTAAGAATACTGTAATTATTGATTTCTTAAATTTATAGGATCTTTGGTAATATCACCATGACCCTTCTCACATTATCAATGTGAATTATGTTGAGCTTCATTCTGATGCATCCTTTGAGGATCATCTGATACATGCTACGGACCCTAGTGAGAATGTGTTTTGGGGAAAGGCCATGATGATATTTCTTATATTATGAAAACATGTTCATTTTTAGGATGAGACATGGAAGAGGAATGAATATTTGAAGGATTATTGGCCCGATCATTTTTCCCCAAAATCATAGAGATTTGTGGAAGTACAAATCAAGGATGATCTGTTATAAGGTTCTTGGATTATAGGATTCCGACCTTTTATTGGATATACATCACACTCTCTTTTAGGTACTACATTACCATATTTTTTATATCCTTTTTAGGGTTATTTTTACGGTGATTTTTGGTGAATTTTTTGAATTTTGGACCATTTTTTTGCAGTTCAAGGTTTACTCATGAATTAACCGAACCACGCACCCTACCCTAGAAAACCATGAAATCATATATAGAGGGTGATTTCATGGTTGGAACACAGCTTAAAAAATCATGCTCCCTATTAGCTGTAACTATGGGAGCCCTTATTAAGGAGTGTAGTTAGGGTACATAATTTTTAAAACTATGAATCCTAGCCCAGATAACCATGTACATAGAAATTAATCCCCCAAGAATGTATTTTAAAAATCCTAGACCTCCACCATATTTAACCATAATTCATCCCAACTCAACCCTAATGTTTTTAATTCGATTTTGGAGCCCCATAGATTGATTAAAAGTCCTTATGAACACGATTATTGATGAATTTATTATTCCATTAATAGATATTCACCTCTCCCGATAAGATATTATCATCATGATTGGTTTCCTCCCTCTTTCCCATATTTCTCTCATCTTTTAAGGTGATATTTTATTTCATTGGTTATAGATTAGATCAATGTTTTCATGGATATAATATGGTTGATATTAGATTTATTTTTTTGATATCGATCTATTTATTTACGTGAAATTAAATAGTCCACCTCAATTTCAGGATTTCCATTGGTGAGTGTCCTTCAATAACATTATATAGATTGTGTATATTTCAATTCCCATAATCTAGAATTATAATTTTTTTTATGTGTTGTGGAATTTCAGTTATCATGTCTTTGATATAGAATCTTGAATTGAATTAATTAAATTATTAATTAATTAATTTAATAATGCAATTGATTATATGAATTTCCACGTTAATATAATATGAGTACAACATGGGAAAATTGAAGTTGATGATTACGGTTATTCAGTGGGTGAATAATGGGATGTTTAATTTATTAATTAATGGGTATTATGACATAATGTTGAAAAATGTTTTATTATGGAATTGTTCATATTATTTCATGTGATTTATGAACTAAACCATAATTTTGTTGTAGAGGTTTAAAGAGGATTAATACTAATGAACATTAAATATGTGAATGTTTTTTAAAAGCTTAATGATGATTAAAATTGGAGAATATGATAAATGTGATATATGAGAATGTGTTTTAAGAACGTTAATGAAGATTAACCTGTAAAATGTGATATATATGATATATGTGATTGTCTAATATATGGGTTGTGATACCTGGTTCAATGATTTAAATACCCATGGTCTTCTATACATGGTGTTCTAGACCCAAATGCTTGAATTTGATATGTGAGTGTGGGAAATGGACTGATACTTCAAAATACCATGTGTGACTGATTGATAATGAAGTATCCATACATGGATTGATGATTAAAATACCCATGGAAACATATCTAGGGTGTTATAAACAAAAAATATAGGCATTGGACTATGATTCCAAGTATTTGTGATATGAAATAAAATTAAATGGAAAATAAAAGACCCTTTGATAATGAATTTTGAATGCCTACATGATATGGTTTAGACTTCGTTATGGTCTGAAGAAGGTATTGATGGTTTTTGTCTCACTATGAACCCAGTAAATTATGTTTTAGTTAAACAATAATGAATTGTGAAAGTTATTATTTGTGTATTTATTTTATTATTTATAAAATTTATACACTGATATTGACTATATATTATTTTAGACACTATTGGTTGTGTCCTACTTAGTGGTACTCACACCCTAATCAAGATTCTTGATCTGTGCACAAATAGAATTCATGTTTTTAGGATAGGATATGGGAATGAGACATTTGTTTGATAGATAATTTGGTATGGTGCATGGATTAGGGAAACATATGTGTTTTCACGACCCTCATGGGGAGTTATTAGTGTATCTTTTTTGGATTTCTCCTTAGACAGGTGATAATTTTTATGGAATGAAATATCTATTGTAAATTTTTGGATATCGATTCCTGGTTTGGTCTATCATGTATTATTGGTCTTTCTTGGTTATATAATTTTTTTGGTTTTTGGTTATTGTATTTTATCTATTTCTTTGTTATTTATGTTGTTGTGATACTTTGATAAAGAGGGTATAGGCTCATAATGTTTATGTATTAGAACCTTGATACTTGTTTGTAACTTCTTGTGTGTGGATAGGCACACCTGAGGTTATGTAACAGACTTGCTTGGGGCACTTTTATGTGAAACTTGGATTGGGACATATTATTTTTAGATAAACTATTATCTTACTCCAATTAAAGGGTTTTATAATTGTTTTAAACATGGGTTGGAATATGATTATTGCATATTAATTCACTATATATCTATTCAAATAATTAGTTTTTAATTTAAATATTCTGATATAAAGTATAATGTTTACATGATTTTAAAGGCGATTTTTTTTCATGAAATGTTATTTTCAGAGGTTTTCATGTTTTCCCAAGACAACATCATCATTTTTGTTTTCATTCTGAGGGTTTTAATGTTTTTATTTCTTTAAATAATGACATTAACATGTGATTATGAGGTATTTCATACCATGAATGATTATTTTAAAAAATAAATTTTTTTTAGAGGATTCGGTTTTTTCTAGGGTAATGGGTGTTTTATTGATATGAAATCGCCCTTTTAATTTTAAAACAATACATGATACACAATGAGTATTTAATTGTATTTAAAAAAATATGTAGATATAATAAATATTGTATTTCATAGGTTAATTAGACACAATGAAATAATGAAGACTATAATAACTGGGAAATGTACAATGAGATAAATAAAAAAGAATAATCGGATCCATAATAGAGACTCCACATGCTTGAATTATCCTAAGAAGTTTACTCATTCCATAAAGCATATATGAAGAAATTGAAATGTATGGAATATTAGAGACACTACTATGGGATGTACAAAACCTTATAAGTGATATAATGAATGACAAGGTATGATAATGGTGGATGATATATTTTTTAAGAGGAAATATGACTATTATGATCAGGCCATTATAAGAATATTATATGACGACTGAACTATGACCATTATTTTGCAGTTGGAATTGTAACATAATTGTAATAAATATTAAATTTTCCATTTTAAAAATAAAATAAATCTTATGATATAACATGATACATTTACATAATAATATAATAATATAATCATATCAAATATGACAACACGAATGAAAAAATTAAAAAGATAATAATTATTCTATAAAATATATATAAGATTTTCCTTAATTAAAATAATATTTCTACAAATATAACAATTATAAAGTAAAATAATAAATTAATAATATGTTTTGATGAATTAATATTATTATTATATATATGATAATATAAATTCATGAAAAAAAATATAATTTTTATTGTTTTTAAAATTTTATTATTTTACCAAAACTATATTATTTATAAATTTGAAGTTTATTTTAATATTAAATATACAATATTCATAATTTTTTTAAAATGATTTATTTTATTGTCTTCTATTATTAAAAAAATGTTTGGGGTAGTTTTTGTTATTTCTATAAACTACATGAATTTTTTTTAATAGTAAAAAAGGATAAAATATGGTATTAAACATTCTATCTTAAATACAATAATAAAATAGTCTTGGATTATATAAGAATCCATTATTCTAATTAATTATCCCAATGTACCGTCTAAACTGAGGTACAAGATGATTCACCATTAACATGAAAAATGTTCTCGATCTATATTGGACCGCAACTTGTTCCCGAGAATAAAGAAACTAAATTTGGGAATTATTTCTCTATCAAAGATGACAATAATAAATGTTACATTTAGGAAATGTTAATATATTAATAAATAAATAAAACCATATTAGAATTTATGGTTATGATGTCAAACAAATAATAATGAAAAAAACTAAAAAATCTGTCTCCGGGTCGTCCAAAACCTCCAACTATTTACCAATCTACCTATCAAAAAAACATGTATAAACCAACAACATATATCAAAGGAAACATGATAAATATTTCTAAAAGCATAAATTAATAAAAAATGAAACAATTAAATCATGGTTCTACCTATAGATCCTATAGGTATTCCAACAAAGATTCAATGTAGTTTCTTCATATGGCAATTCATAAACGTTAAAAGAGAGTAAAATAATAGAGAATGAGTCCTCACATTTCAGAACTGGAAAATAAATACATCAAGATAATATAATAATAGTATTACTATTTGAATAAATAGAAATAAATAAAAAAAACAATTATGAAACCAAAGTTGAAAACATTCAATTTTATCATTTTAAAACTGAACCATTCTTGAAATATTTTGAAAACCATTTCACTTGATAATATTTGATAAATCAAGAGATGATATTATTGTGAAATATATATCTTCATGTTGTACAAAATTCAATATAATTTAGTCACAGTTTTTGATCTCAATAAAAAATTCAATCAATAATGTTAGTTAGTCAAGAAAAGTCACTACCGTTTCATGTAGTGAAGAAAGACACTGTCATATATCGATTATGATGAATAATGAATTCATGGATATAAAATGGATATGATAGATAGAATACCATGGACGCTATAATTAATATATGATTAAATATTTATGTTAATAAATCATGTATATAAGGGATTCATGTAAACAAATTCCATGTACAAGCACATTCCAAGTTGCATATATAGAGTCCAAACATATCATTTTTACCATGGACCCACTAGATGGGTTGTCAATGTTCTATAAGATAATAAATCTAGGTTATATCATATAACAAAATGGTTTCTCATTAATATTAAAAAGTGATCAGTCACTTTTTTGGAACCATCAATGGGAAGTACAAGAATCAAGTAAGTCACAAATTTGGATTATCAGAAGAGAGGGTCATAAAAAAGTTCCATCCATACCTCAAGAATCATTATATTCATTTCACATAAATTACATTTAATTAACAATAAATGGGTATTAATAAACACTTATATTTATAAATAAACATTATAATATCTAATATTCTTTCAAACAAATAATTACACTCAATAACATATTCATTTATATTAAGTATTTTGTTATTTAGAAATTGAAAATATTCCTAAATATAATCGTACATAAAATAATGAAATAAAATAAATTTTAAGGGAAAAAAAATAGCCTGAAATTTATTTTAAAAAATAAATAGTAATAGGAATAAAGTGCCAAAAAATTAAATCAAATCCATGGTTAGTTCATAGATAAATGTATCAAAGATTATTTTATCATGAATTTCAAGGAAAAAAATTATAGAACATGCATGAGAAAATATGAAATAATTTTATATTAATTTTCATGAAACAATGTAACACCATGAGACTTTACAACACATATCATTTTAATAAATTCAATCTCTTTGAAAACTTTCGATGTGTACAGCCGTGAGTTTAAATTAAATGTGAAAATTTATTTAAATAATATTTATACATTTTCAATATAATATATCTATTATATTATAGGAAATCAATAGGAATAAATAATTTTTGAAAAATAAATAATTTATATAAATTCATTTATAATATATTTATTAGAAAAAATACCATTAATTTGAATGTAAAAGAAATGTATTAAGAAAAAATTTAAAAGAAAATTGTTTTGTCGCATTTTCTTGAATATGATAATATTTTTTAAAATTATGAAATTTTATATTATAATATAAAATAAATTTTTTAAATCAGAATATAAAAATTATATTAGGATAATTTGGTGGGTCTTTTCTAAAAAGTGAGATTTTTTAATTAATAGTTAAAATTTATTATTTTTATCTAACACTACCTTTTAATTTAAATTATTAACAAAATTAAAATTCTCTTTTAAAATGTTTATAAATTAAAATTAATTAACATATATTATAATAAATATAATTTTTTAGTGGGATAAATTTTATTTTGAATTTTGATAATAAATCTTTATATGTATATATATATAATAATTTTCACTTTTAAGAACTATTTTTTCTTTCTGTTTGTAGGTATAGTAACAAATTAGATTCTGTCACTTCAATTAGATGAATTTTTCAAAATTTATTCAATATTTTTATTTATCTAAATTAATATTTTTTAATTACAAAAATTTAATTTTTCACAATTATGAATAGTAAAAGTAGTAAAAATTTATTACTGTGCCTAAGGTAAAAACTGATTTATCCGGTGTAAAAATAAAAATATAATGGTATAAAATATGTACTAATGTGTCCAAAACTCATTTAATGGAAATGTATGTACATTATAACATCAAAGGGTAGAAAATGAACCATTTTGGATATTTTTAGAATTATAAGAACATGTGTGATTTTGATTATTTTCAAATATTCCATGTGTGTACTCTCCCCCACGAATAAAAGGATACCCCCAATCCTCCACTATTCAGTGCCCAAAAAACATTTGTATTAGATAATAAAAATTATAATCCCATAAAAACTCCCATAATAACGTTCAAGAACCCATAGTTTGTTCAAAAATCCATCCTAGGAGGGATTTTTTCCATACTAAAAGAGGATTTCTGAAAAAGTGGTAATGTTTTTAAACGATCGTTTTTTATTTCATATTCCACCTCCAGAAAATACTATTTAATAATAATTTTATAAAAATAGAATTATGTCCCATATAAATATATGTTTTTATCTTAATGTAATAAACAATATCCATCTGCTATTTCTCTAAATGGGGAATGGTGTTGTTAATCATGTCTATGGCAGACAACAACGTTGCGAACCAATGAAACTCATCTTCCATCAACACATCTAATTATCAAATATACTGATGGGTTTAATATATATATATATATATAATTATTATATTATTTGATTTATGGAATTATAATTTCACATTACAATCTTACATTCCATTCTAGTTAAAATATGATAACATCACTGATGTGTATGGTGGACTACTTCTTCATGAAGTTATTTTTTAAATAAAATTAAATGGATGAAAATAAGGATAACATTTACAAATAAATAATTTAAATTTAACCTTATAAAAATTCTTTAAAATTTATATATTATACACTCACATAACCATTCACCCATTAAGGAAATGATATTGTCACTTGTGCGTGCATATGGACTACCATCTTCACAAAGTGATGATAATTATCGTACATACCCGAAATTCAAGAATGATTATAATAATGTATATATCTCGTAAATATGATATTTATAACATCATTATCATTATGGAATTGACTTATTTATATAATATTTAAATTAATAAACGCCTTCATGACAACACACGCATGGAAAAAAGGGGAAATTAACACCTGAATCAATAAAAATAATGGAATTAAATTAACAAATAGGTGGTAAAATGTTATATAAAGATTATATATAATAATAAAAATATTATTATGTTTCTAGTGAAAATAATTAATATTATTAAAACTATTATATATGAGGCTAAATCTTATTCAACTAAATAAAATCATGAGGTAATGAATTTCAACTCAATTACCATTTCATTGAGACATACTTGTTAATATACTTAAATTAATATTCATGTGTTATATATAAAATCCCATTGATTATTTAACATGAATAAGTATTTATTCAAGATGATTAATATTTGTATTCATTTTTATCATTTATGTTTTTATTGTTTAATCATTACCACTTAGGTTAAAAAAATTATTTTACAGTTACACTTTATATTGTTATTGTTTGATTTCTCTTGAAACAATCACATTCTTTTGATCATTTTGCATTGGATATTAATTTTTTTATAAATATCCATAATATTATTTCATGGATATGACTATTTCATAAAATTTATTAAATTAGTTTTTATGGTTCTTAAATTGAAATATATTTGATTAACTGGGGAAATATTAAAAATTACATATTCTATATTAGATACATATATTTAATAATTAGGAATATTGATTCAGGAAATACATTAGTTATTTAATATATGAAGAATTCTTTGAAAATATAGCTATGTATGGGGCCTGGTTATAGAGAGATCCTCGATTCATCCAAAGGACTCTAGATAACATTCACTTGGTCAAATCAAATTGGGTTTTACCTGTGGTCTTATATTTTCTTGTGGAAGGTTTTGAAAGTAGATGTTTAAAAATTCCTGAGATAATGAAGTCTAATAATAAAAATCCACCTTCATTAAAATTTATTTGTTATTATTATACAAGATATTTTTGCATTTATATTATATATGGATGCATTTCATTCCCATATTATTTATTAAATGTCATGTGTGTTTAGTTAGTTACCTATCAATATTTATTATCCCTTATTTCAAGATCATTTTTTTATTATTGTTATTTATTTTATTTATTTTCATTTCCATATTGAATATTATTTAGTTCCCCATGATATCATCAATATTACGTACCATTAATATTCATTTGAGCTTACTCTTTTATTATTATCTATCCCAAGTATATGAAGATGAATTCTTGGAATAAGTTCAAGTATTCCATATGTTTTCCATTACTTTTATTTTATTTTATTTTCTGATAAAAAATAGTTATCATGTATATATATTAATATTTAGTACTACTACAATATCTACTCATTTGGGATGTGATTGCTTCCATCTAGTTAAAATGTAATATGGTCGACACCATTATTACATTACAAAATTCATGGCAATTACAATTGTTATCCGAGTAATTTTATCATATCAATGGGAACATGATTTAGGAAATCATAGATTTTGGAACATAAATTTATTATTAAAATTGAGGATAATTTTACATGAAAATACATATGTTTTTGTAAGGTAGAGATTATGTGGTTTTCCTAGTAATATATCTATTTCTAGATATTACTAGTGGATGTGGTTCTGGAACAGATGTACCGAGGTGTAATAAACAAATGAAATTGTCTATTAGTCTTGATTTAAGTATTACATAGTACACAAAAATTGGTCTAACTATTCCACAACATTGCCACTCCTGATGGATATACAGAGGATTATTATATAGGATCATAAATTTTATAACGAATCCAATATGGGTTGGGTTTAATTGCAATTAAAAATAGTAAACTA
The DNA here is from genome assembly GCA_963277665.1 of Viscum album. NCBI lineage: Eukaryota > Viridiplantae > Streptophyta > Magnoliopsida > Santalales > Viscaceae > Viscum > Viscum album. The sequence goes on along the minus strand of OY728146.1, from coordinate 785,285,206 downwards.
TCTAAAATCCCAAGCCTCTATATTATAGTTTATCAGACTCATATATAGTGTTCTAATTAGAGTATCTATATCAAACACCAAAAAAGTCTATTAAATAAATGTTCCGAAAAGAATAGTTAAATAAAAATTTTGGAACAATGCTCAACATAAATATAATAACTTATATAAACAAGTAAATGAAAATATATAAGAAAAAGTAATAGTTAATTTAATGTTTTTATACTCCATAAAAATAAAAGTTAAGAATGGAAGACACAATTAATTTGGATATCCTCATTTTTTTAAAATGACTATAAGGTCTTTCATTCTATAGCATGAAATTCCTTGTTGCAAAATATCATAATAATCTATGACTTACTATCCACTAATTACATAGATCTGCCTGAGTATAACCAGTAGTCTTATTTTCCCTAAAATTACTAGATCTAAATCAAGATCATATATAGAGAATACATCATCATTTTTTTAAAATAATATACATTCCACACTCAGATTCATTAGACAAATAACTTTGAAAATTTATGAAACATTGAGTAATAATACTCTTCTATATATGAACTTATAGATGGGTCATGTCACAAAATGATGAACACTTAGCTCTACGATTAAACCTCTATTTATAGAACCAAATCCAATGGTCATATAACATGGTTCTCTATGTTGGATGCAACTTCCTTAGATGAGCTCTAACTTTTCATCTTAGCATATAAATCTCCATATGTTATCATTTTTTATCTAAATTATAATGATTTAAAAATTCATTAGTCTTGTAAAAAAGATTCAGACTATTTGATTAAAAACATTATTATCCTAATAGAATAAAAAATTGATATCTCGATAGACTAAACTCAGTTATATATATATATACTAAACTATGTCACATCGATATAATATATTTAGTTACACTGATTTTCTATACATACTAACAGTAATTGACAACATTCCATCACATTGATAGAATAAAATATGTCAAACTAATTGAATAAAATTAGTCCAAATGATAGTCTAAAATCATCCACACTAAGAGAAAAAACATAGTCACACAAATATACTAAACCCAGTTACAATGATAGACTAAAAGTTTTCATTATGATGGATAATACATTCTCATACTGATGGAAGTTACATTATCATTTTGATGGTCAGGACATTTTCATTCTAATGGGCTGGAAATTTTTCATACCAATGTATTAGATTATTTCATTCAGATGGAATGAACATTGGATTCTCTAATGAAATAGAATTTGGTTATTCTGATTTTCAGACTTTGGTTACTTTGAAGGATTGGACATTGGTTGGTCTGATTGACTTATTTTTGGTCAGTCTGATAGATTAAACTTTGGTCAATTCGATGGATGACACACCAGTCAGTCAAATATATTAGTATAGTGTAGTAATTCATTATTCGTTAGTATATGAATATTTCAATATCTTGTAAAATAAATTATTTTGTACAAAATGATTATACATACATGGTAAATTTAATTTTAGTAAAACCTCATTTTTAAGAGTGTGTTTTTATTTTCAAAATTTAGGATAAAAATTATATAAAATAAAACATTTGACTCATCAATCACCCTCTTTTTGAAAATCACAAAACAAGACATTTAAATATGAAAACCGATAACATTGGAATACATACAAACCCATTATTGATTAAATAAATATTTTCTCCCATACTTCTTCTCTCCCCAATCCTAATAATTAATTTTTAAAAAAATGGATCAAATTTTTTGAATATTATAAAGACAATAAAAACATAAAAAATATATTTTTAAAACCTCCTTATATAAATTCCACCCAATAATAACCCCCATGAACTTCTCCCCCTTTTTGACATCAAAAAATAATATGGGAGGAAGAATATATGTGAAATATTTTATATATAATGCTACAAAACAATTTAAATTAAATAAATGTGTAGCCATGCATATAGAAAGAACATCCAAACAATTATAATTGGATAAAAAATTAAATAGTATTTTTGGAGAATAATTAATTCAATTGTATATTCATTCATGTGTTTTGTTTTTACAAACAGATCTCAAAGAAAATAAAATCAATCCTTCTTCTGGAACCATTAATCATAATTATTTAATATCCCAAATTCATCTTCTATACAGAAGAACATTATATTCTATATGATTAACATTACAACATATTATTCAATAGATAATTAGTTTTTATTTCTTTATAAAATTTCATTATCCTGACACTCAAATAAAATCATGAATTGATGAGCTAGTTGAAACATTTATGAAGATCCAAAACCCAACATTTGGAAGGAATATGCAATTTACAAATATTCCTTCCTAAAAAATTCAATATGATCAACAAGAAACATCAAATCCATTTTATTTTCATTCAACTATAAAATTAATTTAATAACACTTCTCCATTATGAATTATTTTCAACAAGGATATACTTGAAATCAGATTTCTTTTAGACAACGATTTCTTCTAAATGATTCATTACATTGGATTGTTCTATGATATTATGCCTCTTTTGAGTATTCTTGTAGTGAGATTTAATAAATGGATGAAAATGAATTTCATCCACATTATTCAAAAAAATATAAAAAAATATAAATATATTTTTCTTTTGATCATTGTTCAAACAATGTTATAGTTGAATTAGTTAATCCTAATGAGATAGTAAAAACATATCATTTTTAAGGGTAAGCAACTACATTCTCTTTTTTCTCATTAAATTTTCCAGCATCAGAAATTTCCATTACATAATTTGTTTATCAGATCCTTCCATGTCCAATACCATTGTACATTATTTCTGATTTTGAATTAATTTATCTAAAATATGATTTTTTTAGAAACATATAACTATGTTTCATTCTTTGTAATAATAACTAAAAGATAATAAATCTAATGAAATCACTTATTCATCATCATATTATTATTATTTTTCTTCTAAATCCTTCCATAATAATCTATATACCACCAAGTCACTTCTAAAATATGATTTTCAGGTTTTATCATAGATTATTAATCATCATCTTCAAAGTGTTATGAAATAGATTTTATGAATAAAAAATGTTTACATTATATTTCATAGAAACTGATTGAACTTTTGATGTTTGAACATTATTTGGTTCTAGTGAACATGGTTAAGCATAAAAATAAACATATTGAAGAACTTGTTGATCAACTGATAGAGGTGGACCCAAAAGAACACATTCCATATTAGAAGCATGGAAATACTTATGAGCTCATTAAACTCATTTCATCAGATTCTCAAAAACATTTACTTCATAAAATATTTTATTATGATTATTATTTTTATATTCAACATTTAAAATTGCAATAGTTTTCTCTTTTAAAGAAAAGGTATCCACCATATCTAGTAAAAACTCTAGATCACCTAACTAATTCATGACTCGTATTTTATCACCACTATATAAGCCTCATTTGAAATTTCCTTGATGTTTTTTCCTTATATCAATGGCGATGAACAAGATTTCTTTTTTTGAGAACATATTTATTTAGTTTTAGAACATTGGGGTTAGATTCTACTTTTCCCAATATCTCAACAAACATTTTTTCAATGGTAAAAAACCAATATTATTCTATATATTTTCTCTGCACATATACATGAAACTTTTTATCTCTTAGAAATTTAAAAAATACTGATTTTCAATAGTACCATGAACATACCAATATCTAGCTGATAAACCAGGGAAACATGAAAAATTTTATCATAATAGAACTCTTCCTCACTACCATTAATAATATTAAAACAATCATTACTTTGTTGAATTTCTTCATGTTAGTCATGAAATCTAATAAAAATATACCCAACACATAAAAGGGTATCTATCACTATTCCTTGTAATCAGGTACCCTTGAATCCATTAAAAATACTATGGAATCCAGTATTATATGATATACTATTCACACAATCTAATAAGTAGGAAATATTGAATACTTAGTATTAGACATCTCAATGAACCAAAGTTTTCTGGAATCTTATGTGTAACTGAAAAGGATTATCCGACCATATGAACTTCTTCTAAATAAGAAACATGTAGAATATATAGACTATCAAACTCATAAAAATGTTAAAAGTGATTACAGCTATATTATCTTTTCTAGTGAAAAAAATAAATTAATATAATTCATTTAATATTGAAGTATAGTGCTGATCAAAATCAAACATATCTGAAAAAAATATTTCCAATCCTTATAAACTATTAATTTATTTCAATAGGGAATTTTTATTTTAATAAAATTATTTTTTAATGTATATATCCACTAATAATATCATACCATCAATTTATTTTTGGAGTATCTATATCTCAAAATATCATATAAAATTCAGATTATACAAAAAAATGTTGTCAAACAAATACCAAAAGAATAGTCCAATAGAGAATTTGAGATTTGAGGGTAAAAAATAGTGTCATAGTTTGATGTGGGATGTGTTGAACATCTATAACATATATAGGCCCATTAGTGTCATATCTTCTTCTAGGGAAACGATGGATCAAAATAAATATGAAAAAATTATTAGATGACTGATATTTAATCTAAAAATATTTAAATATATATTTTTAACTCTAAAACGTTTTTATGATAATTTAGTTTGACAGAATCATCTTTGGAATATTTTGTAAATACAGTTTTAACAACCAAAATCTTTTAACAATAACAAAATATATATAACAAATAATAGTAAAAACAATAGATTATAAATTACCTCTTGGAGTAAAAAATCTATCATTTTTTAGCATATTTTTCCAAAGACTATTTTTAGGGATTTTAGAAAAACTATTCACATTATTAAAATATAAATTTTTTAGAAAAATAAATTTTTTAAAAAGGCTAAAATTTAAAAATAATTATGTTTTTATAAGAATGAATACTTTGGAAAAAGAAAATCATTTAATAAATGAGAATGTTAGAAAAAATAATGTTTTTATAGAAATTGATGTTTTTAAAAGATAAAATGTTTCTTGAAAATTAAAATATTTTTGATTAAATAAATTTTTATAAAAAATAAATGTCGTTAGATGTAAAGTTTTATAAAAACATTAAATTTTAGAAAAAAAAATTCGGAAAAAATATTAGTGAAACCATCATTTTTAGGAATATATAGTTATTTGAAAACTACTATTTTATAAAAACTAAAAGAACTTTAATATCAAATTTTGTGTGAAAAAAGTAAAACCAATGTTTTTTCAATTTGTTTTAAAATGATAAATTTTAAATTAGTGTAGTTTTTACTAAAACTAAGAAATATGTACTCTACCTTTAATAAAGAGTTCATTATTAAAAAATATTAGTAAAAAATTATATATGAATGATCATTTAGTATTTACCATTCCATAGGTTTTTTTAATATATTCAAATATATATGAACTATGAGGTTTAATATAATTATTAGAATGATTTTATAACATTCTGATGAATAGTAAAATAACTTCTCAATTGTGCCCGTGTTCCTAATGAAAATTGTGTTATATATATATATATATTTAATTTGAGTGATGTTCTGGTTTTCAATTGGAATGGAACTTGTGTTATAAATAAATTGAGATTCCCAAAAATATAAAGCCAATGTTAGTGAGTGTGTGCATAATCTACAACACATGTTCTCAAAAAGATCAAGCTGCCACATATATGGCTTCACATATGGGAAGTTAAATAGAGTCTTCTTTCCTATGATATCAAGAAACTAAAGCTGCCTCAAAGATGTGACATGATATAGATATATGTTTAATATATATTTTACATCCACCGATCCCACGTCTTATTTTTTTGCTCAAATTCATTTCATGAATAGTAAAATAATATTAGATCCATAGTTCCTTCAAGGTTTGAAAAAAATTGTTTTACTTCATTATGTTGGGAATACTTTGGTTTATCTTAATATCATTCAAAAATCATATTAAAAACATTAAATCTATATATCTTTCTTTTAATTATAGTAAACTACAGATCATTCATCAGAAATTATTTTATCAATTGGTTTACTATATTTATTGAATATATAATATATTATAGGCTCTTGTTGAATTACTAATAATTATAGTATTATGATATCCAAATTTCTTATGTTGATATTTTATATACATATGTTGTCAAATAAAGTTCCTCATAGTATTTTTAAATTTTAAATACAAATTAATAATGAAGAAACAACCATCATGCTCATTTCCAACATATATTTCATAATATCCACAAAGAAATCTATATTATTTTTTTATTTTAACCAAATATTATGTCATCATAATAATTTTGAACAATATTTATTTTTTAGTAATTTTTTTAATAAATGGTGTTGGATCCTTATCTCCCATTAAAATTTTGTTTTTTAACCAAAAACTAGTTAATATATCATACCATGAACTATGGGATTATTTTAGTCTGTAAAGTTCTTTAGTATGTCTAAATACTTGTTCTGTTTATTTTTTATTTTCAATACCAAGTAGTTGTTCTAAATAAATTTCTTTATATCCATAACAATTAAGAAAATTAAAATTCCCATCTAATTAAATATTTTTAAAATTTAGGTAGGCTGGATATGCTTGAATAATATGAATAAATTTATGTATAACTACTTTAGAATATGTTTCTTTATTGTATATTACATCTTATAGATTATAAAACATTTCAAAAAAATTAGCTTCCTTAATTAATATTATTCAATTTTCATGGTATTTGTTCATGAAGACCCATTTTACAGAAATTAAAAATTTATTTTATGTCATTCTACTAATGTTTAAAAATGATTCACTTTGAATCATTATGTTAAAATTCCATATATTTAATCCACTACTCATCACCAAGACCATAATAGTAATCTATTGGTTTGAACTGTGATAAAAATTACAATGATAAACATAATTTATTAATGAATTTAGAGTTTTAATAGTTATATCTATGGAACCAAAGATATTTCTTCTATGATGGTTAATAAGGATCGACTGATTCCCAAGCTTTAAATATGGTTTCTTCAATAAAAGGATGAATTTATTCCCGAGGAAGAATTTATAAACATATTATTTATTTTTTGCCTTATACAAAGTACCATTAAAAATTTGTTCAATTTTTTTTGAAAAAACATTCCAAGATGTGAATTGAGTTATTTTGGAAATCAAAGTGTTAGTTTAATCAAATATGACATGTAATTTTGATTCCAAAATACTTTTGTTTTTATTAAAACTATAGTAACATTACTAGTTATAGTATAGCCTATATATATTCCTTTATCATATTATAGTGAAATTTTTTGTAAATATTCATTAGTATTAAAAAATGAAAACATTGTATCCAAAAATATTAACACAAGAATGTTTTGACATTCACCTTGGCCATAAAATCTAAAGGATCTTATTAATAAAATGTCACAACAAAACGGAATTTATATTGTATAAGGGATTATTAATTACTTTATCAACTAAATGATGAACAACAAGCATGGTTATTTTAATCTCTCTAAGATATCTATTTCATTATTCAACTAAACCATTTTTCTATAGTGTTATAGGTGTCAAAAAGTTATATATTATACCATGTTTACTAATTTTTTTTCAAATTAATATTCTAAAAACTATCCACCATGATCAATATTAATAGTTATAAAATAAACATTCATATCATTTTTTACACAGGATAGAAATTCTGTAACATATAAAAAATATTCTGATGTCTTTTCAATAAAATATACCCATGCATATCTACTATAATAATCATATAAAAATAATTTATAATATATAAGCCAATATTTCCAATTTTTTAAGACCCTATAAATCCACATGCACTTAAATTAAAGCACTAGATTATGGGACTTCACTAATTGATTGAAAACTTTTATTATGTTTCTTTCCATATGGATAAGGATCATGTGAATTAGGAGAATAAAAATTATGCTCTGGTAGAAATTTAACTACTCATTTATTATGAATTATGGCTATTTCACTAACATTATAGTGTCATGATATTCTATTCTACAACCAATATAGGTCTTCCATATCACTAACAAAAGTTATATCTTCTCTTATAAGTTCTTATTTGGTATTCGTATAAAAAATATAATGCATATTGGCGGTATAAATAAATTCAATAGTTGAACTATAAATAGTAAATTTATCATTAATTATGTTCAAATGATATCAATAATCTAATAACTGAATTATTTTAATAAGTTTGATTTTTAGACCTATAAAAATAAAAAATATGAGATTAAATCCTCACCAAGAAGAATAATGTTACCTATACTGATAATTTAGCCTCAAGCATGGTCACCAAAGTTATATTTTTTACCATTCATTTTTATAATCATACTAATGAAATATTTATTCCTAATCATATTCCTAGGAAAAACAGAAAACATTTCCCATTCATTATTTTTACACATATATTATTTTCCAAAAAACAAAAAAAAACAATATTTCAGAAACCAAACCTACATCGGACATCCATTATAAGAAACAAAAATGGTTAAAATCCACATTTGTCCAGATTTTATATATTGATCACCTGTTAATTCATTTTAAAAATTAGATTTATGAAAACATGATTATTTTACATTATTTAGGGAAGATCTATTATTTAAACTTCCTCTAACTTGATATTTTGTAAAAAAATATCATACGTTTTAAACAAGATGGTTTTTAAAAAAAATATATTTTTTTATATATAAAACGCATTCGAGATACATCCATATGTGGTTTTATTCTTTTATATATTTTCAAAATATTATTTACTAGTATTAAAATTTGATACTATCTTTTTCATACTTGATATTTAAAAATTTCGTTTTAAATCTATATTTATATCATCAATGAAATTTACATTTGAAGTAAGTATTGTTAAATCTTTTGAAAAATTTGTTTTTTCTATATTAGATTTCTCAAAATCATTTGAATGATGTTTTTCAAAAAAATTATTTCCCTCTAATTAGTTGGAATTATAATAAATTTTATATGTATGTATAGATATTTCAGAATTTCATTTACAAATTTTTTCCGTAGCGGTATCATATTTGTTTAATTTTTTTATAAATTGAGCTTTCAAATTTTTTAAAAATCCTGAGACTTACTCATTACAAGGAAAAGTATTATTTTCATTTCATCACGTGGATTAGACACATGAATTCTTATAATTTATTTATTTATCACTATTTATATATTTTTAATTAGTTATAATATTAATTATGGTTTTAATAAATACCTTAACCATGAAAAAATAGTAATTCTGTCATATTAAAATATTTATACTATGATTTTAATGATCATAAAATTCATCATTAGATAAATTTTCTCATAAAATATCTCCTCCACTAATTTTCCATGTGTTTTGTTATTTCATAATATTCTTATTCTTATGTCAATAAGAATATTTTAATTCGTATAAAGATTTTTATCATTATTTTTTATCTTCCTTCACCTTTATGAAATCTAGGATTTAATAAACAACCCTATATTACTCAAAATTGTATAATTCTATGTATTATTTCATATAATTTATTTCTGTATGACTGTTATTATAATTATAATAGAAATATTCACAATAAAATAATTCATCCATTGATCTAACAATGATTATTTATTTTTATTTTCATATTATTTATAACATTCTATATCAACTCTATCATTCTTTTTCATTAAATTATTAGAATCATTTTTAGATACTTTGAATTTCATTGAATCATATGATATTGATGAAAAAGAAACACCAACATTTTTTTGTTTTTTATTTTCTTATCATATATCTTTATTCAAACATTTTATTGAATAGGCATAACTCTATGATAATCAGGAGTCAAATTTATAATTATATTACTATAATTTAAATATATCCACATAGACTCCAATTCTATTGGAATGATTAAAATGTTCTCTTCAGCTAATATATCTTTTGTATGATATTTATTCCTAACTAATAGTAAACTATCTAAAAGAGTTAAATCTATGAATCATATTTGTAACAAATACATTACATATAAACTTTTAAACTGAATAATTTTCACAAAGCATTGATCTTATGGTTTCAACTACATTAGGAGTTAAAGAATGTGTAATTTATAACATCATCTAAACACTGTTAGTATCTTCAAAATAATATCTTTCTTAAATTAACATATTTATTATCATATATAATGAAATATATTTCTCAGTTGACAATTCAGTTGATATTATAATATCCATTTATCGAAAAAGTGGAAACATCCATATAATGAATCTTAAAATTCATATTTTATAGTAAAATGTTAACCACTCCTTTGTAAAAAAATAATTCATTTTATCACTACATTATTCATATTTAGAACAATAAAAAATTGGTGGTCTTGTTGGATTTAAATGCTTAGGATTACCAATAAAAATACCATCCATCTTATAAAACAAAAGGTATTTATACACAATACTTGTTAGTGTAATAAAATATTTATAGAAATATGAACATGATAACATGATTTATATAACAAACGGTATAGGATTTTAATGTTTAAGTAGTATAACCGGCTCAATAAACTATTTTGGATTGTTAAGTTAATAATGGATACAAGATGGGGGAAGAATTGTAGTTTAAAAAAATGTTCTAAAATTACAAGTCTCTATTTTAATGTTTACCAGAATGAGATATCATCTGATGATTAGATTATACATATCAGACACACCTATTTTCAGTTAAATAAAATTTTAGAAATTTTTTAAAATATAATCATTCTATAACAATTTTTAATAGAAATATTATAACTTATAGATCATGTAAAATTAATTATTAATATAAAATTAATATTAAATAAAAAAAGTTTTATAAAACATTTATTCCACTAAAAAATTACTTATTAAGGAGGTCACAAACCATAACATTAGGCTCCCCCAATATTCAACCATACCATATGGTATCTAACCCTATATAAATAAATCATTGGGAATAAATGTTCAAAATTATCTCTTTCAACCTTTCCCCAAAGTCCCTCGATCATCTCAATTAATATAAGTAGTATTCATATTCTCAAAATCCATCAATCTAAACAAATATCAAATAAAAAACAAATTTAAAATTTTCTAGTGAATTTAATATCTTCAATGAGATTTTATAGAACAAAAACTATAAAAAATATACAAAATTATAGAAATAAGAGGTTATAAAAGTGAAAATTCAAGAAGGGTTGGGTCACAAAATTATTTGCTCAAAGATCCACTAATTCACTTATATTTATAGGCACAGATCCCATGGTCATATTATTGGATTATCATAATTTATATCAATCGAAATATATGTGCTTTGTCTTGGCTTCTCATCACATACATCTCCATCTAATTTCAATTTGATTGAACCAATATAAATTTTGAAAAAACATCCATTGGGTAAAAATGGTTAAGAATATATAATTATAAATGTTATTTATTTGATGTAAGAAAACATTTCTAGTATGATACACTAAACTGAATCACACTGATAGAGTAAACTCCGTCACAACGATAAAATACATTCTGTTACAAAGACAAACTAATATTGTCACACTGATAGAATAAATTCTATCACACTGATAGAATAAAATCCATCTCATTATTAGAATAAACTCAACTTCATTGATTTAATAAATATGGTTACACAAATAGACTAATATCAGCCACTCTAACAGACAAAAATAAATACAACTAATATACAAAACATACTCCTTTTTTTATTGGAAAATTTCTTTCCAAGAGACTATACAATGTCAATATGATAGACTAGAATGTATCATTTGAATGGACTAGAATATTTTCAGTCTGATGGACATGAAATTACCATTCTAATAGATTTGAAATTGTTCATTTTGATGGAAAAGAAATTAGTCATTTAGATTTAGTGGACATTAGTTTGTGCAATGAACTAGAATTTGGTTCATTTGATGGATTGGACGTTGGTCAGTCTGATATACTGAACATTGGTTAGAGTGATGGACTCGACTGTAGTAATTCCAATGGAATATACATTAGTTAGTCTGATATAAAAAACATTGGCTATTCTGATTTATCATATTCAGTCATGCTGATGGATCAAACTAGGATATGAGGTTTATATTCATTAAATTAAAAATATTTCTGAATCTGGTAGAATAAATTTGTCTCAAAAATAGAATTATAAAGAATTTAATTTTTTAAAATTTTTTTTTAAAAAAAATATAATAGTTATTTGTGATTTTCAATCCTAGGAATATAATTTTTTGAAATTAAAACTCGTGAGTTAAAAATTTCTCAATTTTTTAACAAACCATAATGAATGATTTTTAAATGATGATATCAACAAACAATCAAATATTATAATTCTGGGATTAATTATGGATAGATTTTCTATTTATGTTTTGTACTACAAAAGATTTATAATTACACATTATGATTTATAATTCATAAGATTAATGAGAAAATCCATAATTTCTCACTGTTTAGTAATATCACATGGAAGGAAAAGGGGTATCAATACTCATGACCAATGTGGATACATTCCTGTAGATAAATATTTTATATCTAATATTGTAATTAATTAGATCATGGATATATTAGGGAAAAATAATTAGGTTATTAAAAATACTTTTTCCTATATGGAGAAACTTTTTTTTACATAAAATGATTCTCCAATGTTGGATTTCATAATGTGACAAAATTCACGATCTTTTTGAGGGAGTAAAAATACAATGGTAAATAAGAAATGGATCAAGTCTCATGAAAAGATATATATGTCCCTAGGATATGATGAAAAGGAATATTTTACAGTTGTAGTGTAATTTGAAAAGGTAAATTCTGATCAATGGTGGTTATTAGTGCAAAATATTAAGGAGGATAAGTTAACAAAGCACATTGAATAAAAATTATTTTAGGATACACTCTTTGAAAAATATTTCCCCCATGGGAAACAAAATATAGGGAAGATAATGTTTCATAGAATAAAAAAATGTATAGGAATATTTAAGGGAGCATGAGGATACATTTACAAGGCTATCTATGTATTTCATTGATTAAATATACCCTAGAGATTGTATGATTTATCATTTCATTGAATGGATTAAGCTAAGTCTCCACATGGTGTTAGTCTCTAAATGATTATTATCGTATGATGAAATGGTTTTTTTATTTCCCATGAATATAGATAAATAATTATCTATATTATATATTTTCAAGGGTAATCATGAAAATAAGTGGTCAACTAAGAATTAAGAAAAAGAGAGTGAATCAAATAATATGAAGAGAAGGAAACATTTTATATCTATAGAAAATCATGGAAAGAATAATCTTGGGAGATGCTTGAAGGGATTGGGATTTTTATAGTTTTGTAGATAAGGGTCCTTAAGATATCGATTTCAATGGGATGAATTAAACCACTACCATTATGAGTTTTTACTATATGTGGATGGTGAATAATAAAAATTAATTTTCCATACATCAAGGAAATTTACTAAAAAAGGTCAAGGGGAGAAGTCATGGCTTTTATGATCACTAAAACTGAGGTGCAAGTACCTAATGATTTGGTGGTAGGTTCTTTAATCATATATTCATATTTAGAAAATTATTTATTTGATTCTGAATTCTTTTACTCTAATATATCATCCAAATTTTCAATGAATATTATCTACCTAACTAGAAATTTCTGAGTGGAATTGTTAGTAAAAACACATAATATTTGTATCATTGCAATAAAGATGTGTCAGTAATTCCCCATTATGAATCATAATCATGATTTATTTACCAATCATATTATTATTACAATGCTCAACATTGAATTAATACTCTGTATGGATTAGATTTTAAAATATGATGAAAACAATATTATAAGTTGAAGGAAGTAATTATTCATTATGAAGATATTGAATTCTTTATCATTAGAGCTGAATCCTCACCCTCTAGGTCATATCATCATCAATGACATTATCTCTTCTTATTTAGATTCCCAGGGATGGAGTAAATCAAAATCATAAGATGAAGAAGGTAACAATGAAATTGATAACATACCTATTTTATAAGAATTTTTTGATGTATTTTAATAGAAATTACCTAGATATCCACTAGTGTGTGAAGTTGTGAGTTATTTCGATTTAATTCGTGACATAAAACAAATATCAATGAATCCCAATAAAATTGAATATTTGGAATATGATGAGTTGAAAAAACAACTAGAGAATTTGTGTAATAATGTATTTATTCTTCCAATAGTTTCACCATTGAGAGCCCATTTTCACATTGTTAAGACATAAGATGGACCCGGTATATTGAGAATTGATTACATGGAAATAAATTATCATAAAAAATTGTATCCTCTACCTCACATTAATGAATTTCTTGGTTAACTTCATGACTAAAAATACTTTTCAATGATTGAAAATTGTTTTTTGTATCATTAAATTTAAAAAACAACGGAATAATTTTCAAAGATGACATCCTGAACCAGGTATAGAAATTATGAATTTACAATAATTCTAATTTGATTGAATAATTAACCCTCTATTTTTTGTAGATAAAATGAATAAATTATTCCAAAAATATATTTATAATTTTTATATGACTCATTAATGATATATTGGTGTATTCTATAAGTTACAATGACCATATGAATGAATTATAGTTCAATATTGGGACTTTTAGATAGAAAGTGTTAAATGGTATATTTAATAAGTTTGATTTTTGGGGTCAAGTAGTTTATTTTCATGATAATATTCTCTCCTTAGAAAGAATCCAATATGGTCTTGTGATGATAAATGTATTCAGATAATGTCATAGTCAAAAAAACATAATTATGGTAGGTAGTTTCGTTAGTTTGGTAGGTTGGAATTGATGATTTTTTTTAAAATTTTCCCAATTGGATAACACATTAACAAATATTACACATCAATGAGTTAGGTTCATTTGGACATCAAAATGTGTAGAATTTGTTAATGAATGGAAGAGGAGGTTTCTTAATGCTATGATTTTTACATTACCGTATGGAAGTAATGGGTCAGTGATATATAATGATTCATTTATGATGGTAATTGGTTTTTCCTAATGATAAATGCTAATGTTATTTCATATTAAACATGGAAAATAATAAGTAATGAAGAAACTATCCAACCTATGATCTTGAGTTTCCAATAGAAATCATTGCATTGAAGATATGGTGAAACTCTGTCTATAGTTAAAGATCTGAGATGTACACCGATCATAAAAGACTACAATACATATTTTTACATAAATAGATTAATATGAGATAATGAGATTTATTTAGCTACAAAAAGATTATTATTACTAGATAAACTACCACCTGGGGAAAGCATCTAATGTATTGAATGAATTTAGTATCATAGATATTGGAGTTCTTAAACAAATGAGGATTAAGAGGGACCCTATGATCATGTGTATAGTAAATAAGGATATGTGAATAGTTATGTAAGGAGAGACAAAAATCATTTCTTCTAATTATTTTCAAACAATATTTATAAGAGAATATAAATTGTAATTAATTTGGTAATGATAATTTACTTTAGAAAAACAAATATACGAATGATTGGATGTCAAAAGACATCGTCTGTGATGATTTGATTTTAAAAATTTGAATGAGACTATTTATCCATCAACAATAGAGATAAAAAAGGGTTTAGGATGATTATTCTCATAAATATGACCTCTCTATACACAATATTACTGTAAATATGTATAATTATTTCAAATATTATTAGTGGGAAAAAATAGGGAATAGTTGATAATATGTCAAGTTGATTTTTTGGTCAACATGTAAATTATAGGTGACATAACCCTAAAGGAGTTATTAAACCAATTCATATTGTTTTTTTGGAAATAGAAAGACATTTTTATGGACATTTTTTCAGGACAAACAAAGAAACCATGGTAGAATGAGGATATAAAGATTACTGCTGATCACCTACCCAAATATATGGATTTACTCATTATAAGAAAAGATATAATTCATGTGTTCCTCAAAATAATATATATTAATAATGTTGCAACAATTAAAGGTACACCTCTTTCGATTGTCACTGATCATGATCCCTATTTTTCATTGAAATTCAGGGTGAATTTTCTATAGGATCATTAAACTATGCATTGTTTGAGCACTGTATTCGACATAAAAAACTAATTCATACTCTAAAAGAACTATAAAGACTTTTTATTAAATTTTTAGGTCATCCTCACATAACTTTCAAGATATGTGGGATCAGTACTAACTATTGCGAGGTTTTATTTATAAAAATTGATTGTATTCATGTATTCAAATTGCGTCATATAAAAAACTATATGGAAAGATATGAAATAATACAACTTATTAAGAGTAATTTTGTTAATGTATTTATATAGGTCCAATTTTGATTGAAGATATGAAAACAATGATAATTAATATTTAGGATCATATTAGAGAAGAAAATTTAAAAAAATTGTTATCAAGAAAATTGGATGAATGATTAATAATTTCACGTCAAATATCATGTTTTCTTGAGAGTATCATGGAATAATGTTATAATGTTTGGTAAGAAGGGAAATTGGTTCCCTAGTTACATCAGAACCATTCAAATATTTTAAATTATTATTGTTTTGTTTTAGTAGTTGTCCATGATGCTATGCCTCTCTAAAGAACATGAGGTGCTCTATTTATCAATTTTAAGGATGAAAATTCCAGACCCAATGCATGCGATCACCACTAATGAAATAAAATTAGTCCATAATATCTATTATATATACTATAATTGGCTTCTCCATGCTAACACGTCAACAAATTACGAAGCCACGTCACCTAAACAACCCACCTCCTCCCTACACTATCAAGATTCCTATAATAACATCCCAGTAGTCCCCCACACTTTGTCGGATCTTCCCTCCATATTAGGATTTCTGTGCCTCCATTTCTTTCATCACATTAGTAGTCGCCTTCCCCTGATTCTCCTTCCACGAGGCTTCAATATTTTCCTCCATCCATCTGTCGTTTTCCTTCCATCTGTAGCCAATAATACCTCATATATTAATTCATCTTCTTCTATGGTGGGATCTCCCAAATCCCCTATATCGTTTATCACTCATTCCCACATTCCAGTTCAAAACACCCTAGAATTTTCCCAAACCTCCAATGCTTCTGTCTCTCTATTTTCATCCACTCCTTCACCATTTCCATCAAATCTATGAATACATACTGCTCGTTGTATTTGTCGACCGATTCTATATTTCACATACAACGTGTTGCCGCTGATATTTCCATTGAAGGAATTTTGTAACCCTACCTCCTTCAATACTGTATGATATTCCCAAAAACTCTCAAATCCTTCAATAATTCCCCATGTCGATCCACTGTTATAAATGATGGGATTCACGTACCATAAATTGCTACTCTATTCAGCTCGACATTCGTGGCCTATTATCTTTCAGTATCTGTATCATTTCAATTTTCATCAATGATATGCAACAACATGTAATAATAATTTATCTATTCCAATTCATTTACTTTCAATATTCCATATATTCCTCGTATTATATATAAATAAATGTGTACTGAATTTTTGGAATGTTTTTTTTTGAGTTAAACTTACTCGGATTTTAACCTTTTTATGGTTTTAATGTCTGGATTATACACATTTATGGAGATGTTTTTACATCGAATATCTTATTTTCTCATGCGAAAGTTTTGGTTCATATTAATATGGTACATGGAGACTCTGCTAAGACATTCACTGCATTCTCATAATGTTCATTAAATCTTGAGGATTGATCATTAGATTGAACAAATATCTGCTAGAAACCACTCTTTTATTTGTTCCTATTTTATTATCTTAATTCATAATGTACTTTTTCATTCAATTGTCCTATGTTGTCAACATAAAGGGGTTGGATACATTGTTAGGATTGCATTGTTTGGATTCAGTTAAATTTTATCATTGTGATGTCATTTTCTATTTGTGTTGGTCAAAATTTCATCATGACATGGAATTTCTATTTTTAGATTACCAAACTATATGTTTCACGCATCCGATATGCTATTCATTTTTATTAAAGAGGGGGATTATATTATTTGAGAGGATATTCAAATTTTTTTCTATATGAGTTTGTAGAATACAGAAGGATTTTTAAATTTAAGAAATTACCTCATAAATGACATTTTTTACTAGGAGGGATAATATCAAATAAAATTGCATTTTATGTATTTTATGACTAATAGTATTATGCATGATAGTAACAAAATGGAATAATCATAGAAAATAAATGTGATTTTGATGGTTGTAATAGTACATTCTTGTTTTGATGATACCAAGATTGTGAATGTATCTCTATTTTCTATCCTTTTTTAGGTATCATATGTCCCCAAATGAACCTTGTCCATAATGCACTCAAGATTAACTATTCTAGGGAGCTCCGTTGGTAAAAAATATTTTGTAAAGGATCCATCACCACTTGAATTAGATACTTTATCATAACAATTATTTTCTTTTCATGGATGTTGTTGTAGGAACCATTTAATTCTAGTCACGTACTAATGCTTTATAAAAACTACACTGGGGACCAATACTCATGATGGTATATATAATTTGGAAGAATTTTACACTATAGAAGAGTCTATTTATTAGTAACAACATTTTTTATGTTTCTTGAGTTTATCGTATAACAATATTTATTAATTTAATCTGTGTTTAATTAAATTTTTATAAAGAATAGAAGCATAGAATGTGGTGATAATTAGAAACCACTCATTTCTGGTAAGTACTTTTTTAACAGATATTTATTCCCAAAAAAATGAATAAAAATTGTTCAACTATCTAGCACCAACTCAATTTACAAATATTAATCATTGAAGCCAATTAAAACTATTGAGTTAATATTTTATTATTAGTGAAAAATCCATTTTCATTTAAATTCAATTTTGACGATAGATTGTTTCAAACATGCCCACAACTTTTATTTAGTGAAGGTATATGAAAACCCTAGAATTGGAGTAATTATGGTTTTTGTTTTATTTCAAACCTATCAAACTATATTTTAATTGTTATCCTTACTACTATTAAACATTATATTTTTGCTTCAATGATTTCAGTTATCACTGTCACTTTGTACTTAATCATTAAAGAAAATTCATTTCTGAAAAGAAGCCTAGAGTGGGTGGTATGTAAATAATATTTCATGTTCTTGATCTTAGGAAACTTTCATAATTTTTTTATTTAGTTCTATGAGAACATCTATTTCATTTGACTACATTTAATATGCATAAAAACCAACTAAATGAATCTGTTTGTGAAGATTTTTTTGAGCAATCTGATCATTTTCCACTGGATAGTGTGGGTAGAACATTCGAGGTAACAAATTTGGGAATCCGAAGGAAGGGTCAATTAAAATCCAAAATAGAAATTATTGATCGATAGTGTGGGTAAAATTATAATATTTATCGTTGTATTTATCATTAGTATTAAATTTAAACAAATCTTCACAAATCATATGTGGAGTGTTATTTGTTCATCAATACTTCCAAAAATTAAGGAAGTACACCATATATTGTTGATGTTTTATAAGGATAACTGTACAAAACAACATTACTTGAATATATGGAATACACTATTCAAGTTATATTCTTTAAGTGTTTTTTAACATTTTAAAACATTCAATGTAATAAATATTAGTTTAGGGTTTCATTATTGCATTTACTGCGACATGGATTACATTATAATTATTTTATAGATGTAAAAATTCATCGAATGGACAAGTTGTGAGGGGATGCATGATTTATGGAAAATTTTATATTTTTATGTCATTAGTTTCTTCTACATGTATTACATATAAATTAACAACAATGTATATCAGAACAAGACCATTATCTTTTACAAGACATATCAACCCTCTAAACTAAGGGCTTTATATTTCATGCTTTTTATTTGTTAAATTACTCCTCTACATATGTAGTTGGCCATTTGAACATATTTATTACAGTCATCCTTCCTCTTTTAAGATAGGTATAACTTATAGTTTTTATTTTCACACATTAATTTATGCATGTATTTCCATCTATATTGAAGTATATTTTAGTTGCAATAAGTCTTAATAATTTTACATGTGGTCAATATCATTGCAGTTTGGTTGCCTCCATTCATACTTATCTATCTTATAATTTTTAATTTCCCACATCCATGTATGTGTGTATATCTTTTTTTTATTGAATAAGATTTCAGTTTCTCACAGACTTACTGCCTCTAAATGTGTTCTTCTTCATTACAGTGATCATGCCTCTTCTTATGTTTGTATATATTAAAATCATAATTTTTCCACATCCATGAATATGTGTATTTCTGTTAATATTGAAGCATATTTTAGATACAGTTGGTCGTAGTGCCACTAAATTTATTCAATTTCATTATTGTGATCATTCCCCTTTTAATGAAGGTATAGATTAAATTTTTTATTTTCCCACATCTATGCATGTGTGTATTTGTGTTTATATTGAGGAAAATATTTATTTCGAGTGGTCTAACTGCCTCTAAATGTGTTCAGCATTATTAGAGTGATATTGACTCTGATCAATTAGGTATAGATTACCTATTTGATTTTCCCAAATCCATGTATTTGAGTATATCTCTTTATGTTGAATCAAATTTTAGATTCAAGTAGGCTTACTACATATAAATTTTTTATTATTTACATAAATTTATTCATTTTCCAAATATTCTTTTTGTTTTACAGGTTCTGTTTGAAAATGATTATGTCCAACATGTTTGGTAAACCCAGTTTTTCTAGTTTTTATTCATCTTAATGAAATTTTTTATCATTGTAAATTCATAACTATCCTATATTTTCTTTAACAATTTTTTATATTTTAATGTTATTCATTCATCATTATTTTGTGTTTTCCCCTATTCATGAAATTTCATTAGGCTAAAGTCCTATTTTTTGTCAATTGTATCATTTTAATAAGAACATGAGCCTCATCCCAATTGGTGAGGACTTCTTATGTTCATCCCGGAAACCTGGGATCAAATACAAGCGGAGGCTAATTTCTGGGACCGCAGAAGGTGGTAATAGTACTGTAGTAGGAAGTGTGCAGTACTGTAGCAGGCACTGCAGTGGAAACTATAGAAGGAAATATTTGGTACTATAGTAGCTGTGAATATTCCTCTGATTGGGCCTCTGGGCCACCGATTTGGTTGCTAAGTCCTTTAAGGCCTTCGGGCCACCTAGGCCTTCGGTTCAGTAAGGCCTTCGGGCCACCTAAAGGAGTTTGGGACACCTTAAGTGCAGATGCAAACCTGACAACCTAAAATTAACTAGCTTCAGAAGGAGGATGAGATAGGAGCTTTCACTAGTGAAAAAGGTAAATGGATTTCAAGAATGAGAGGTTATGCCACCTTCCATTGGGACAAGCCCGTTCATGCACATGAAATCTTAGCCGAATAGCCATGCAAAGGTGGAGAGCCAATTTCACGATGAAGAAGCTGGGGAGGAGTAATTCAAAGAAGTTAGGATGGGTTGTATGTAATGTTTGAATCCTATAGGCAATAAATTCCTCTAAGGCCTATGGGCCATGTATTACTGATGCTTACATTCCATATAAGGGTTCCAATCCACCCCTTGAAAGGTGGATTATCAAAATCAGTAAAAAATAAAGGCCTTCAGTCCATTGGAGGATCATTTAAATAAATTATATTTCAATTATTAGTTTTTTACAATAAATGGTCACACATATGTTTTTTCTTCACATTTTTATGTTACGTAGCTTGAATCAGTGATTGATGTTCACCACAATCGTCATGAAGAAATACTTCCTTGATACTGCAGTGTGGTATGACATTAAAATCACTACAACAATTTCATTCAAAAAAATCATTAATAGATAAGTAACTTATGATAGTTTATTTTTTACTAAAAACATTTTAAATGAATGTGATTGAAATGAACAGAAGATGTTAATAAAACGTATTGAAATTTTTATAAAAGGAAGAAATTATCTTTTATATTCAATCCATATCATGAAATAAGATAGGTATCAAATTGATTTTGTTGAAAGGGTGTCATAACAAGTTTTGATTAAAATAAATGTTTCCAATTGACTGGCCTTAGGACTAACATCATGAGAATAATTTTTTTCACATACAACTTATTTCTTCAAACCTAGGTCATGATAGAAGAATTTATACTTGCTTAGAATTACCCCCCTCTATCCTAGTATTCAATGTCTGCATGTATCCAGATTCCCATTTCCACTAACCTTCACTACTATTAACTGTGGACTTAATCTATTTCTGGTCATTTTTCCATTATTCTATTACCAGTGATTCAATTAGGTGATTCCCAGTTTGGTGAAGTTCATGCCTTTATGCTTTTGAATATAGAATATCTCTTGTTGATCTAATGTTTCTCCACCATAATTCCGAAACTTCCCCATCAAAATAGATGTTAATGATATTGAACTTGTCTCCATCTCCACCAGAATTCTTGAGATGACCCCTCGAAATGTACCTAACATTTCTGGGTTATTGAGTCTCATTGAATACGCGTCCTATTTGAAGTTTCCAAATAATGATTTTATGTAGTGGAATAATTCTTATCAGAATGAAAAATTCACTACGTCATTCATACAACTTCATACATTGATCATGGTATGTGATGTTCCCTTTGTCTAGTATGTTAATATATTGTCGTTTATTTTCATGCCCCTGATTTTTTGTCATTTCACATAAAAGGGGATCAATTCATGTTTTAAAAAAACCACATATTTCATTGATAACTATGAATTTTTTTTTGACATACCTCTATATAGTTAGTATAAAGAGATTCAGAGGAAACTACAAAGGTCAAAATATCAACTGTCGATTCTTGTATTAATTAGAAACAACGCAAATGTTGAGGAGAACCAAAAATATTGTGCTTACAGAATAGTTGCAGATCGAAATACTATACATTCTACTTGCTAAAATATTTCTCTATATCTAAACATCACAACATCACAAAATTTTGACAAATTTTTTTCTTTATGTATTATAATTAATTCTTTATACATCTCGTATTTATTAATATAATAACTCTTCTCTAATCATTTCTCTATAACTATGTATTTCTCCATATGCAATATTGTTTTCCTAAATATAGTTGATATTGAAATGGGGTCTAAATCCTCGACAATTAGAAATTGATTCACTTTACTTTTAATGTATCTTATTTGAGCTATTTTAATCATGTCCTCATATCTATGTCACTTTTATTTCAAAATTATACACCACTTCTTTGTGATTAAAATCTAATCAACGGTACTATTTCTTCTAAAATATTAAAAACAATACTCTATTATTAAAAATAATAATAATTATTACATGTCACCATCTATACAGACGAGTGAGTACAAGTATGTTAATATAAAGAACATATTTATGTTTTTGATACTATAGAGAAATTATTGAGTAATTATACAACTTTACTTGTAATAGTACTATTATGAAATCATAAAATAATGAAATCAACATGGAAAAATTTTAATGTTATGAAAAATGACTACCATTATTTATTGATGAGATATTATATATGAAACTTTAAAGATGAAGTTTTATGTAAGAGGGAATAAAGTAACACATAAATAATTTATAATGTGTTTCATTATAAATAAATGAAATCTTTTTGATATCTTGTGATGCATGCAACACTGGGTTTAAACAAAACTATATACTCTATTAACATATTATTTAAACATGACTATTATTACATAGTTGTTAAAATAAAAGTTATGAATATGAGTAAATAAATTTTAAAAATTATATAGTTTAATGACATTCATTGGTTATCTACTTTTTAGAAATAAAAATAATAATCATTTGAATGTAAAAGAAATGTTTTCTATAATAAAACTTTTTCCATAGAAAATGGTCATATAACTTTTTTAGGGTAATTATTAATCATATCTTTAAAAAAATTTGAAACATTATTTGATAAAATGACCCTATTGTTTTAAATAATAATATAATTTTTTTTAGATTTAATATTATCATTATTTTTGAGAAATTTCATTTTTTGATGAATAGTGAAAATGATGATTTTTATTGAGAACATAATTTTATTTTACACTTTTTATGAAGTTATATTATATTTTAAATTGTATTTAGAAAAAAATTAGTTTCATTACAACAATAAAAATAAAATTTAGGTTTGTGGAGAAAATTTCATAATGAAAGTTGATATTATAACCATATATACATATGATAATTTCTCTATAGAACCAAACATTTTCATTGTGTGTCTAATTAAAATTTTAAACAAGATTCTTACAATTATATGAATTTAAATTATAAAAATGTAATCCATATTTTTAATAAGAATAATTTATGTTATCCAATAAGGAATCTATATTTTTTGATTTTAAAAATAGTAAAATTAGAAAAAAAAAATGCATGTTTTGGTTATTGTTCAAATTGATATACTGAGGGTTAAACTAAAATAATTGTGGTTTAAATTACCTTAAAAAATTTCCAAAACCCATTTTATAGAAATACATAGACGTTAAGACAGGTTTTGTTATATAATGACCCATTTTAGAGTCTTATGGAATGATAAAAACAAGGGTGTAATTGATTCTTCTCAAATATTCCATGTGTGTCCTCTCTCCAACTTATAAAAGGACATCCATCCCATTAGATATTACCACATTAAAAATCCAATTTAGTAGTCTAATAAAAACCTAAATCACATAGTTTTTTCCTTAAAAACAACATAGATTACCTTTTGTGATCATAATGAAATAATTGGATGTATTTTTCTACAACCCTAATGAGGATGTTTGAAGAAGACGTAATCTTCTTAACTTATCATTTTCAAGATATTTATTATTCCAAATACAAAATATATTATTAAATAAATATTTTATAATAATATAATTTAATGTAATATAATTTCATTTTATTAGATTAATTACATAAAAACTATCTATTTCTTCTTCCGTCAAATTGGAAATGCAATGTTCGATATTTTGAACACCGGACTATTACCTCAAGAACTAATGTAACTCATTTTCTATAAACTCCTCTCATGGTTGGATATAATGATATATAAATGTGTATAAGTAATATTTATGATATAATTAAACTTATGAAATTATAATATCACAAATAAGTTATTAATTTCATTTTATTCTAAAATATGATAATGTCTCTCATGTGTACGGAGGGCTATCGACTCACGATGTGACGTGATTCATTTTTAATATAAATTTAACAAAGAAAGTAATAATAAAAAATTTAATAAATTAATGTTATAGATAATAAATTATGTAAATTATGGATAATTAATATATCATATAATATCTTTCCCTTTCATCTGTTAATGGAATGATATCATCGTTCTTGCATATGTACATCCTACAATCTCCATGAAGTGATGATATTCATATTTGATCCCCGAAATTATTGAATGGTTATAACAATTTATCTAATTATTAAATATGATATTTATAACATATAATAATTCACTAGATAATCATTTTTTATCCAATATACAAGAAGTATATCCTTTTCTAAAAAAAAATGGCTGAGAAAACAAGGCAATTAACGCCCGAAAGAGTTAAAATTATGGAATATTATTAAAAAAAGGTATTTAAATGGTTATAGTGGATAAAATATGATATTATAAATATTATTATGAATTTGGTTTAATTTGAAATCGTTATTAAATCAAATTTACTAGTTACTTAAGAATTTTATTCTAAAATAATGTGTGAGGTAAGGGATATCGACTCAATTTTCATTTCATTGAGAAATATTTATGAATATGAATTTATTCATTTTTATTTGGGGGATATAAAACTAATATTCTATTTTTAACATGAATAAATATTTATTAATGATTATTAATGTCTCTTTCATGTTAATCTATCAATATTTTACAATTTAAATGATACCAAAGAGTTAAAAAAAATTGATATAAAATCTTTATTTGTTTTTTGATTACTTAATTTTTCATGAAGTAATCAATAAATTATGATTAATTTTTTCATTTGAAATTAAATTTTGAGGAAATATTAATATTATTTTATGATGGAAATTATTATTTCAAAAATCATATTCTGCTTTAAAAAGGGTGTTTACTTTGAATGTTACATTGATTAAAATTAGAAATATTGATAAGTTTGTTTCCTTTAATCAATATAGATATTTTATTATTAGGAATATTATATAAGGAGTTAAATAAATTATTTAATATATAAGGAATGATTTGGACTTTTAGTTATGGGTTGGACCAAATTATATTGAACCCCCTATGGCTTTGGTATGTCTCATAAAACAAATTAGTTGGCCAAATCAGATGGAATTTTACTAGTTGTATAACATTGTCTTGTGAAATGTTATAGTATTAGAGGTATCATGATTCTTGATATCATGGTTTATAGTAATTAATCATTTATATTATATATAATTGAATAATTATTGTTATCCATGTGTTTTTGGAAGTGATATTTTCTATAGAATCATTTCATTCTTAATTTATTATTTAAATGGAATAGGTGTTCTGTTTGTTAAATTTCCATATTGATTAGGCCTTATTTGATGATCATGTAATTAATTAGAAGGAAATTTTTTATTATATACTATTCCATATTTAATATTATTTATTTACTCCAGATATCATCCATTTTACATAACCCTTACTTTGGATTTGACTGCACCCTTTTTATGTTTTCCTTTCAGTAGAATATTAAGATGAATTATTTTAATGAGTTCAAGGATGTAAAATGTTTTCAATTATAATTATTTTTATATCAATTAGTAAAATTGGTTTCATGAATGAAATTTTTTCTTCAATACTACTAATCTATTTACTTATTTTGGATACAATTGATTGTATGCAATGCCAATGTAATAATATATCCCTAGCTCAAGTTTACTAGTTTCTGAGTCATTATTATCAATGAATTATATGACTGGGGGAGAATACAAAAATGCCTTCATGGAAATTTTATTATATACAAAAAATTATATTTTAATAATAAATTATAAAAGGGAACATAATATACCTTTATGGTATTTGAATGCTTAGAACTCTTTTAGTGATGATACGTGATAAATAAGAGTAGTTAACATTGGATATTTTGAATATACATATGGAATTATGATTTGAATAATTTTGATACCCACATTTAACTAACATTTTACATAACCATTTTAATGAGTTATTGAATGTTAAGGTTTTGAAAAAAAATTAATATATGAGTTACATGCTTTAAACAGGTGAAATAATTTATTTCTATGATTTGATTTTAAAAAAAATTCATAAAAGACATTATAATGTGGATACGGGGATGATGAAAAGAATAACCTAGTTTTATATAATATCACTCAAAAAGGGTTCAACAAAATCATAAATTGTTAATTATTTCACCACACATAACTTCCATGTAAGTGTATTGGATATTAACCTTATTCGTATCTTACATCGAAACACACCCCAACATGGTGGGTGTGTACCTTTATGCAACTCCATGATACCCATGCATAATCAGTAAAAACATAGAAATAAACTTATAAAACAAATTGATACACTTAATCATCAATTAGATGTATTTTTAACCCTCACTCAATGTATTAGGCATGCCTATACTATTTAGGGTTTCCTTAACATGACTAGGGAAAATATTGGGTTACCCTTACATAACCCATTGGAATCACGAACTACCATTATGTAGTCATGGAACAACCCTTACAATGTTATAGGATTAATCGAATGAAATTCATTTAAAAATTCCTATTTCTATACATAACCAATATAAAATAGGGATATACCATCACACAAACCATAGAAAATCCATCATACCATTAAAAAAATCAACAAATATAAGGATTTAACCTTTAAAAAATTAGAAAATCCATTTTAGGAAATGGTATATAACTAATTATACAAGACATTAAATCAAAAATATGAGAAAAATATGAATCTATGGGTAATATTAATTAAATAATCTCATTCATAATATTAATTGAAATTTCAATAATAGAAATTTGTACTATTAGACATCATGATCTTTTAAATCATGAAATTTCTACCATCAAGACCTTGCACCGAGATAGTTCAAAACTATGAATAAGGAACCATTTAATTTGTCCAACTAATTGGTGTCATGAGGCATGCCTATGCATTGAGTGGCTATTAAAATATAGGCCCCACTCATCATTGGATGTCCAATTACTTCCTCATATATTAAATGATTGATTTAATTCATGGAAAATATTCTTTATCAATAAATATATTTATTGAGTATATATGATAGACATATCAATAATTACCTAGTAAATCAGACATGATCAACACATAACAACATATCTAGAAATTGTATATGGTTTAGGCTATAATCATATCCATGATATAATGTGCAAGAGTATATAAGACCAAATTAATATACAATGATCCCATGTAAGTGAATGTTTCAATGGGTGGTATCCTTAAATCATATCCCCATTTGTGAATAAGTAAAATATGCTTTTTTCATTGATGGATAAAAATTGCATTAAAATTTTATTAAATCAATCTTGTTGAAAAACCATCAAATTGTGTTAAAACAGTTATTTAAATAACTGTTCATTTATAATGTAAATTGTTTTTGAATAAAATATTATAAATATTTAAAGAATAGATCAATTAATAAATTAGTCATTGGAAGATCCCATATTTTTTCTAGGTATGTACCACGTTGGGTTTCTCATTTTATCCTTTGTTGTCATGTCTTGTTCAGAGACAGAGATCCGTTTTTGGGGAAAATGTCTTAAATTATAGGTATATAAGATTGTTTGAATTGAATAAGTCTAGGTAAAAATGGGTGAAGTGTTACCATATGTTTATGGTATGATGAGAAGATTTAAAGGGGGTTCATGTTGTTTTATAAGGAAAATGGGCGGGAAAACCATTATCATAACCTTTACATTTCATTTGAATATATTACATGTTAGGTAATGTTTTGTTTTAGTCGAGTAAATGAGTTATTCAATGTTACCATTGGAAATTTATTATATCATCTTCAACTATATTACATGTGGTGTAATTTATTGACCTACTATAAAAAATATAATGTGTTATTTATTATAGATTCACTCATGTGAATTTTTTTTTCCTCAGGACCTAGGGATACCATCCAAGTGATTTTTGTGTGCCAAAATATCTTTTGGATGTCCTGGTAATGCAGCTGATCCCTGATAAGTTATTTTGGACCAATGTTCCCTTCTAATCCTTGGTTTTCTGGTTATTGTTGTGTAATACCTTGATGATGTGCATGGTTGGTTTGTATATAGATCTATTTTGATCTAGGATCCTTCTTATGATCATCCACACATTCACCATTGTGGAATTTTTCAGTTTGAAGCATTGTTTGATAGACATTTTAATGAAGGGGGTCTTAAACCAATCTCTGTGGTTTGATAATTGTAATGTAAGTGAAATATTTCAATCATAAAACTTATCATGTGTTGAATAAATTAAAATAATGATGTGAATTATTAATTGGAGTCCTTTTGGATCCAATCAGTTATTGAATTTGATTTTGGATATCGTATGGGTGATTAAACCCTTGAATAAAGAAATTTATTAAAAATATTAAAGTGTGTTTAGAATAACATGGATTTTGTATGGTTTCTTGGTATAGATTAAAAATGTATTTTCTTATTTATTGAGATAACATGAATATTTTTTGATATGAAAAATTGATATATGAAATGTGTAAATGAAATATAAATGTTAATTTTCACAATTAACCATTAATCCATATGATGTGATATTTTGATACCATTATTGATTTGACTTATGTTATAATTAAAAGGTAAAAATCTTGTATTTTTATTTGATTAGTGATACGTACTATAATGATTATATAGAAGTCAAGGACTAATGACACATGATGGAATGATGATATAGAGGTCTTGTCATAGTTGACATGATAAAATGCTGATATAGAGGGCCTGGCCCAATTGGCATGATAAAAGATGATATAGCTTGATTGGCCCAGTTGACATGATGAAATGCATATATTTCAGGTTGAAACTAGTGAACGATTAACAAATTCGTATATAGTTTGTTTGAACAATATCTGTTTGAATTCTGTCTTAGATATTAGGATACAGTTGGTATGGAAATAAGACATGATCGGGGACATTCTAGCCTAGCACAGATATTGGTTATGTTGTATCGTGGTTATAAGGTTAGGGTTTGAATGGTTTTTATACATGCCCAAATACATTCTATCACAGTGATTAAGTAGGTTTATGTGGTATTAAGTTAAATTTTAATTTAATTAATACACTTGGTTATCAAATTATTGTATACAATATTTATCAGAATCGTTATATTTAGATACATTGTAGTAGACCTACTAAGTTTCTCTCACACCATATTTGGTCTTTCATTTAGAACTCAAGTAGATTACATTGATTTTAGTTTGGAAAATGGAAAGGGTCCTTATTTTTTATTTTCTTTACTAAATGGGGTGCAGTTTTGAGATAAGACCAGATGGAGGTTCGGGATCGAGGGTTGTTGAGTCCTTCTTTGAGTCTTCTAAAATTTTATTAGTATTATATCTAACATGAAATTCATTTACACTCCCACAAATAATTAAATTATGATTTTATTTTAAATTGTATTATTTATTTGGATTTTATTGATTGGTGTTCTGCTATAATATATTTTTTCTCTTATTTCTACACTTTGTTATATAGTTAATAGGATATTTTCTATTGTACTAAAAACACTGAATATATGGGGTATAATATACCCACTCTATATATCACACCCTCATATCTAGTTGTAAACCTTTGACAAATAGTGAGGAATTCTTGAGGTCTCATAACCAACCTTTTCTTGCCACTTGAGAGAGTTCCGTATTGGGGAACATTACAAAGTTGTA
This sequence comes from Viscum album, assembly GCA_963277665.1. Taxonomy (NCBI): domain Eukaryota; kingdom Viridiplantae; phylum Streptophyta; class Magnoliopsida; order Santalales; family Viscaceae; genus Viscum; species Viscum album. Next base: position 785,254,384 of record OY728146.1, on the reverse strand, counting down.
TCAGAGACATGATTTTTTTAATATTTGGGAATGGTATAAAAGAGACTAGGATGAGTTGAGACTTGGTAATGATCTTGTGCATGGGATTATCTACCAAATGTATGGGCAAACTATGAGCACCCATGGGTGGATTGTTTTTTATACTATGTGATTTTTATAGTTAATGTTATTCCGACTTGGGTTATACACGTGTTGTGTGTGGTTATTATTCTATGTTGTTATATGTTCTTGGGATTTATACTTGAGGGATGATGTGCCATGGGATGAGTATACAAGCATCATAATAGGAACATAAAGATATATATTAACATGAATTGGTCATTATATAGACATATTTATCTTTTGTTTGATATATAATTTCCTATTCAACTATGATATGAGATATCTATTATCAATGGGAAATAAAAAAATGTACGGTTATGTACTGATAAAAAACATCTAAAACTTGTACAGAGAAACTATGAGTAAGAGAATCTCTATTTTTGTCACTTGTTAAGGTAGACCTTGTAACAGCTAGTGTTATAGGTATTATGGGTGTCTTGTAGAGAAAATTAATCCTCTTCATCTTCTAGTTGAGAGTTAGGAGAGTGGAAAATAAAACACTCCTAATACATCTAAACTAGATCTTACATTAGTCTATGAGGATCAAATGGATGTTCATCTATGTGGATTATTCTTTTGGATCCTGATATCCTTGGAAATAGATATTGTCAACACCATGACACTGATTTATGTGCTAACAAGTGAGTTTCAAATGATTCATCCACCTATGTTCACATGGGAGGGAGGACACAAGGTATAAAAGATCTAGATAGAGTTAATCCAAACAATATTTAAGTATCTTGAGGCATCCATAGATATGAGGGTCATACATTCTATATATATTCATTGGGGACTATCCATGAATTGGCGGGACATTCTAAAATAGGTAGGAAAGGTAGAGTATTTATTTTGGAAGTACTTCAGGTAGAAGTTTTTGGGATATTTCTATCCTGAGACATTTAGGAATGACAAGGATTGTGTGTTAATGCATCCAAAATAAGATAAAATTTAAATATTCGACCTCAATAAACTCTTCATCGACCTTTAGTTATTTATGATAAATTTGGAATCTAATGAGATCTCAAGGGTGAGATGTTTTCGGGATGAACTTTTCCTTGAGATAAAGTCATGGGGGAACATGTTCCATGTGACAAACTTTTGAGGTGTAATGAATCATGAACACATCATGGAAGGGAATATGAGGGGGACCCCGAGAAGCATCCATACTATATCTTCTTGAAAAACCATTACCTCTTCTTCTACTATAATTAACTATCATTATGATGGTTTTCTCTACGGAAGTAGTTATAAGATAATTTAGGTAAGTGGAGAGCTCTCTCAGGACACTATTCGGTTCGAATTATATTTGTGTGTAAATATGGGTTGAAAATGGGATTAGTGTCCATAACCCACTTTTGACAGTAAAAATTTTAGTATATTTGGAAACCTAAGTATGTTTTTAGGGTATTACCATAGAATAAAATTTTTATGTGAAAATTAAGAGTACTACAGTCTAAAAAGGACCCTTCTACACCACAACTGGTAGGTAACTGGAGTTCCATGATATGTTCTGGTCATTTCAAGGGACATTGTACCCCCATGCAAGAAATGTATTACCATGTAGAGGGTATGGATCTGGGGAGTCTGGTTGGAGGCCAAAGTAGAGGGGCTAGTCAGTTGTATGTTATGCTGACTACTCCAGCTAGTATTGATGCAAATCTATATACTACCAGAGGTACGATTCTTGAATCATCCACCGTTTATTGTGTTTTTATTTATATATGAGCATCACATTTCTTTTATCAATGCGGTTTTAAATAGTTTTTGTTTTTATGTGGATTTAATGGATGGTGTTATGACCATCAACACACTGTTGGGAGTGTGATCAAAGAATATCAAACATTTTATGGAATCTTCTATAGATATTGGTTGTTAACGTTTCTTTTGGGAACTGTTCATGATGGAAATTACATGCTTCTAATTTATTCATTATATAGATTGGTTAGTTCTATACTAGGCTCATATCGACAATTGTTAGTGGTGTTTTACCTATATTGACCCGAACTATTATAAATAAAATTTCCCTTATGCTTTTATTTTGTGTCTTATTTTGTAATGTAGTTATAGAAAAGACATGCAATTATTTGGTTTTATTATATCCTATCAAATTTAATTTATTGTTACACATATTTACCATTAATAAAACAGTAATTTAATAGTAATTAAAATATTAGAGTAAATATACAGTTTTAACAGATCTAATTGACACATAAAAATGATGTTATTTCCTCAACCAATAGGATCGTACCACGTCAATCACTTTTATCAAATCTTCTAATATACATAAGATCACTGGGACTTTTCCTATAGTTTGATAATGTAGAGATTCAAAAACATGAACATGAGTGAAACTGTTTACAAGAGAATTTCGAAAACATCGAGATCATGACCCAAATCCTGTATGTCGAACCACCCCATGAAAGTCTCACCATTGTAAACCATACTCTATGTGACTATTCTGGTGTATTAATGGGAAATATATCAATTCCCTAACAATATGAGTGTTTAAATTAATTTTTACAAAATAATGAATATATTTTCATCCAATTACGGTTACTTTATAAATGTTTTTTATTCTAATACAATAAAATAGTAACTGTATTTTTCGGTAACATTAAAATTCAATTGAAAAATTAATTTTTCTGAATTAATGGATTTTTTAAATAAAAAATATTTTAATAACTTTTGTTATTATGTATTTTAACTTATATATAAATGATTTTATTCATTTAATGAAGTCATATGTAATATTTATAAGGGTTTGAAAATAGTTATTATCCAAAAACCAAACATTTCTCAATAAATGTTGATTATTATTATAAAATTTTAAAAAAATATTTATAATATTAATTAGATAAAATGGATATTATTTTTGGAATCATAATATCAATATTATCAAAAGTATTATTTTAAATATTTTTCAAAGATAGTCAAATTTTTGGGTAAAAATTAAATGTTGTATTCAAATACTTTATGTATTGTGAAAACATAATGACCCAAAAGGGATGTAATAAATATTAATAATGGTTTCTGTGTAAAAATATATATTTTTCATTAAAAATAAATTTTTATGCGTTTATTTTATTAATTTTATAATTCCATTTTAAATCCTCTATAACTAATAATATATTGTGTGGCTTTAATATCATTTCATTAAGATTGTGCCTCCCTTACACATAATTTAGAGTATTATTTTATTACATTATGACCATGGAAATTTAAAATAATTAAATCCACTTCCATTTTTAAGAAATCATGGGAAAAACATGGGTTGTTTTTTTTGTTTTGGTTTTTTTATTTTGTAGAGACCAAAACATATATTTTAAAATTAATAAAAATTCCACTCTCAATTCCTATATAAACACACCCATTTTTTTATTTATCTTAACTAAAATATGTGGGATCATCTAATTTAATTTACCTCCTCTCTATAGATCCCTTATAAGGTACAATCAATCTATCAAGAATCCCCCACCATGCATTTGGAGTCACACACTCAAATAAGGGATCCTTTCCATCGGTTTATTATTCAAGATTCTATATTATATTTTCCCTTAAATTTCCAATCACCATTGATGGCATATGAATATACCTAGAACATTACCTTTGATGTCAAAATTAAGATATACCCTTTCCCTATCATCATCAAAATTTTATAAATTTTTATGTGATGTCTTTATGCAGGAGAAATTTTATATCCATTTTCCATGAGAAAACAACTATCTAGTGAATAACATAACCATTTAATATCATGGTTTTTCACCTTTATAAACATATAATTACTTTAATTTTTTCTTACATGTATGTATTACGTAAACCTCAAGTGTGGAATAATATAATATGATGACTACAGCACCCCCGATTTCATGTATGTGACCATTTCATTATTATATTTAATTCTACCATGTTTTTGGGTGATTTTTGGGGGAGTATGTAGAACTTATAGAGTGTTTTTTGGATTTTATAAAGGTATATAGTTTGGGGAAACATTGAAACACATACCCTAATCCATGCACAATGAGAAAGAGGCTTAAGGGAAGGTTCACAAATAGCACACTAGTTTTCGAAACTATTGGAAAGCCTAGGAGAAAATGTTATATGTTGGAAATTGGGAAATTTAATGATTGGAACATATTTTGGAAATTGTGTGAGTCATCTTTGTGAGGTTCTTTCTTGAATTAGTGGTTGGTTCACATTTACCACATTTTTTTCAAAATGTGTGACTAACCATGCATGTGTTAAATGTGAGATCCTAAAATTGCGAATCTCAAACATTTTAATATTTAACTCCTTCGTTTTCCTCCTATAGAACCCCAAACATGTATCCTATCATGCGAATGAATTACGAATCTTCTCTAATCAATCTGAAGGTGATATGAAGGCTCCTAATGGTGATTTGAATCCATATTCTCAGGGTAAGTGAACATTCAATTTTATTCTTGGTGGTTTATATAAGATAGAATTCTCTATCTCTCTTGGTTTTTTAGATCCATGGATGTAGTGGATATATATTTTATAGTGTAATATGATTATATTTGGTCTTTTTGTTTATAGTGGAAGAGATCTATGACCATTTTTTGGTGTGTTAACCCATTTTTTTGTCATTTTAATTCAGTTCGTTATTTTCACAGTAAATTTTGAGGTACATGGATTCACTATGGACTCCAATATTTAGAACATGAAATGTTAAATTCAAATTTTTTAAATTGATTTAAATTTATTTGGAAATTAGTGTGAAAATAATTGTTTATACCTTATTTAGTTATGGTATATGTATTTAGTGGTTTTCTAGAAATTGGTGGTACAAGTGCTTTGGTTTTTTTGATTTTAAAATGTTGATTGTAAAATATTGATTTTCTTGAATTTTGGTAAATGGTTTAGTTGAAATATTTTCAAAAAAAAATGATGCTTTTATTGAAATAAGATGAAAATTATTGTTTTAATTTTTATAAATAAAACTATAGTTTTACTGAAATTGTTGAAATGGATTAGGCATGATTGTCTTTGCAAGGTTTTTTGTCATACTTGGTGGTGTGTGTCCATATTTCATTATAATGATTTTCTAGATTATGACTTTGTGATTTTTGACAAAGGTGTAATGGAACATGGGATATAATTACCTTATAATGACATGTTATATTGATGAGAAACCAATCATGAGTATGGAACTATCCTAAATAAGCATGCATGTGTGGATGTATCGATTTTTGGAATGGAATGTGATATATATAAAAACGTGACATTATTTTGATGAAATGGATTGGTTGATTTCATAATAATGTGTTAGTATTCTAAGAAAAATATATTACTATTGAAATTTTTTATATGTGGATATAAACTAATTTAGATAATTATTTATATAAGTTATTTTATATAAATTTTAAAACATGTTAGATCATAGTGGCATGAGTTGGGAAGTCATTTGGGAAAAAATACTGAGTTTCATTACAGACCCTTTCATGGGAAATTTGGTTCTTTTGATGTCATTATTTATCAATAAATGGGAAAAAGTAAATGTATGAAACATATTTTGTGTTAATTCCTGATACTTTAGTTGTTTTGTGGAGTTTGAGCATTAATCATGTTTGGATATTAGAGTTGTCATTTGTGTACTAGAGTTTTGTCTACTACTTTGTACTTTGAAATACTATTATTCAACATTAGTATGTGGTTTTTATTTTATTCTAGTACATATAGTTTACATTTAGTTTAATTTTATTGATATCACACATCATGTTGTTGTTATTTTTGTCATAGAATATTTGTTTTTTTATTTTCGATTGGAAAATTGTCTCCCATATATTAATGAAGAACTAGTCATTTATTTCTAGATTTTGGTTCATTGGGGATATTTTCAATCAAAAGAAATGTCTTCATGATTTCTTGATCATATTTGGATGGGAGGGATGTTACAAGTGGTTCAGATTTATTCAGTCCAAAAATCTATTTGGGGAAAGTGGTATCAGCTTGTTCCTTCTGAATATCTTCACGGAACAAGTTGTCTATGTCTTTGTATTGGTTTTCATTTTTGGATTTGAAAATTCATTTTGGGATCATCATTGATTTTGGGTAGTATATATAAGTAATATTGTCGAGAAATTAAATTTAGATAAAAAAAGTCATAGCTATCCTTTTGATGCTAAACCTCAAGTTTCCATGGATTTGGGTACATAACTATTATGGATACACTTATAGGATTTTAAATATAATTATCATGGGTTTATCCATTGAGATGAACAACACATGAATTATAAAATTACATCACACTTGGAGATAATATTTCATGTTTATTAATGATATATTATTTGGTCAAATGTTTTCCTTTTTAAAAATTCATAAACATGTTTTCAAATGGAATATTTTGAAAAAGTGTATCAATGTAGTATTTTTAAAATGGTTTTATTTTTAAATCCAAGTAAATAGTTTTAAAAAATGGATGTTTTTGTACAGCATAGTTGTGATAGTATGATGTGGTAGAATTTGAAATATTAATCCTTCAGTTAATAGAGAGTGATATTTTTGGTGCTTGTTGTGGTTCTAGGAAATTGAACTTGGTAGGCATCATAGGAGCCATTTCGAAGAGGAAATTGTGAATGTGGTTGGAGCTGAGCCACAGGTGAATCAATAGTCTTTCCATATCATCACTCAATATTTTCAATTCATTAAGTTAAGATTGAAACTAAATACTCATTTTGAGGTATATTTATCTGATGAAAATCCATGTGGAGGATGAATGATTCTCTTTATGTGAATAGTTGAGAAATAAAACCGTAAGAGAAAGAGGAAGAGGGAAACCTATTCTCAAGGTAGTGGGAAAACATCATAACCGGACCATAGGAGAATTTAACCTTCTTTCATGATACAAGATCACATCTGGATGTTTTTATTATGGTTCCCTAAGTCACACCATGGGAGATTGAATCGTACCACCAAGGGCATGCCGCAATTGTTACATGATGTGACATCTTTAGCGCTATTGTAACAATGATCTAATATTGGGCTCCAAGTAAACTCTTCATGTGTCTCAAGAATCGTATGATTTGATGTGGAAAGAGAATATGAATTAATATTATCATAAAAATATTGTTCTCCATGGTTATTCTTGGAATTCCATGACTTCTCAGGTATCATAATCTCAACATGATGAAATATAATAATATGTAGTGAGAAAATAATTATATAGAAATGAATAGGTGATTTTAGATGATATTTATAGACTATATATGGTGAGAGGTAATATTCTTTGAATTCTAACCTTATACATGTTTTGTTTGATATGGGGGCATACCAATAATTTATTCCTAGTTATGTTGTTGATTTTCTATGTTTAAATGTTCAAATGATGACTTTTGTGATAAAATTACAAACTCCTCTTAGTCAAAGAGATTGTAAAGATTTCTGAGGTAAAATATTCCCTATAACTATTGATAGAGATGAGAAAAAATGGTATTTATCTATGTTTGAGAATGATATCTATGATATAATCTTGGATATGGATAAGTTGACAACTTTGAATCCCCACATTGACTTATTTACATAGAATTCTAGTTTTAGAACTAAATATGATGTCGAGCATCTCTTTTGAGAAGACAGAAGTGTATAGGCAAGTGAAATAGGATTATTGAAACCAATAGTTGGAATTATCTCATACAAGTTGGTATCTTGGACCTTGAAATTAATTTATGGGATCAATAGTAACAATTTTCCAATAGTGGTCGACCGGTTTCTATATTTTTTCCAAACCATTTTTATGGGTTTCTACCATGTAGAGAAGTGGTGTTATCAAATTATCTCCTTCTAGGTCCCCATCAAATTTCCCTTCTATATTACCATATGTCATCAATATAATTCAGGGAATTTAATGTGTTGTTGGATGAGTTGGAATAAGAAGGTTTCATTGGGCCTATCACGTCTCTATAGGAAACAGAAGCCTTGTTTGTGAAAAAGATGGATGGAATTATATTATTTTGTGTGGAATATTTTATGATTAACAAAGTTAAGATAGAGAATTAGTATCCACATAAACAAATTGATTATATTTTGAATCAATTAATATGAGATAAATAGTAATTTATGGTTGAATTGTGAGAAGGATATCAACTATTGCAGGTTATGAAAGATGATATTCAAATGGAAACATTATAGAGTAGATATGACCACTATAAATTTGTGATATTTACTATTGTCCTTAAGAATTCACATGAAGTAATTATTGAATTGATTAATCGGATATTTTAGCAATATCTGGAATCTTTTTTGGTGGTGTTACTAGATAAAATATTGGTGTATTCAAGGACAATGGTGGATTATAAGAAACACTTTTGACGTTGTTGAAAATATTGAGGGATCAACACATGTATGGAAAAAAATCAAAGTGTCATTTTTGAATATAGTAGGTACATTTCAATAGACATGTAATCTCTAAAAAGGGTTTCCTTGGATAAAAAATGATATAGGAAATTGTCTCTTCGAAACTTATTTATAATTTCTTCAAGATTCGATATTTCATATGATGGGATGGTTATTATTGAAATTTTGTTCATGATATATCCTAAATACCATCACCTGTAATAGCTTTGAAAAATAATAATATTCCATTACAATGGAATAACAAATTCTAGAAGTATTTTAAATTGGAAAAATTTCACATTACATCCACACCGATCATGATTTTTCCAAAATCAGGACAAGGGTACGTGATGTAATGTGATGCTATGGGATAAGGGTACGGATGTGTTCTCATGTTGGGAGATTCTGTTTTCTCTTATAGATCATGATAATTGAGGTTTTATGAGATAAAATAATTCACACTCTATTTGGAGTTAGCTAACATAGACCATGATTGGAAAAGATGGTGTTATTTCCTCTTCGGTGAGAAATATACTATGTTCACAAATCATAAGATCTTGAAACATATTTTATCATAAAGGGTCTTGAATCTGAAAAACTGATTATGGATGCAGTATCTTTAAATATTTGACCATGACTTGATTTATATAATGGGAAAATGATATTTTGTAGTAGATATATTAAGTAAAAAGTCATATGCTCAATTGGAAAAAGAAGCTTTGGATGAGTGTCAATTGATGTTGGTCCATGCCGACATGCACATAAAATGTGAATACCGAGGTGAAGTTTCAATTTTATTAACAGTTTCATTAATATATAGTGTGGTAAGGTTGGTTAAAGATGCCATGGTGTCTAATTTATAATAATAAGTGTCTATGAGGTCAAAACTCAATGGCAGGGTGACTATTAAGGGCTAGAGGATGGATAGGTGTTCAGTGTTGTGGTTCAAGAATTCGATGGTTGTACCCATTTTATATTAGGAACAAATTCTTCACACATTCCACCATTTTAGATGGGTTCTACATCATGGAATATAGAATCTGTATAAGGTGTTGAACGAACAATTTTGTATGGTCAGTATTAATGGAAGGTGGGTGAGATTGTTTCTACATGCTATACATGTCATCATGTTAAGGTTGATCATCAGTGAATAAAATATATGTTATAGTCCATAGCTATTTCAATTCTTTAATTGGATCATATAGCTATGAAATTTGTAATAGGTATCCCAATAATGATTTGGAAACACAATGACTTGTGTGTGATAGTGGATCAACCAACAGAGTCAGACCATTTCTTCCCTATTCATAAATCTCATGCAGTGAAGGACTTATAAAAAATCTATATATTCTTAAGTAGTAAAGAAACATGAAATACAAATTTTGATAGGGTCATTTATATATCAAGGGATTAACTCTCATATCTATAAATCCTTTAAAATCCCTTAGGACTCATTTGACCATGAATATAGTCTATCATCATCAAATGGATGGGAAATCTGAAATGATGATACCATCATTGGAAGGAATATTGCAACATTTTGTAACCAATTTCGGTGGCTCATAATAAGATAATGTTAGATTAGTGGAGTTCTCATATATCAATTGCAAGAACACAGTTCTTATTTTTGAGGTACGAGTTTCTTCTTTTCTCCTTTCCTTAAGTTTTTTTTTGATAAAACAAGGAAAATGGGAAAAAAATCCAAAATTTTGGATGTACACGCCAGGTACGTTTTCACACGCTGTGTATTCTGGCCGTGTAGGATGAGTACATAGGGAGTGTAGCCATGTCGGCAATGAAGGGTGTAAAAACCAACTACACATTGTGTAGTGGTCCTTTACATTCCGTGTAGTCAATCAGCAGATGAAATAGTAAGGCGGTGGAAGTAGCTGCTAGCTAGGTGACAGTACTCATCGTGTAGTCCACAATACACGCCGTGTACTTATGTCGACGGACGAACAGTTTGGCGGTGCCACCAGATGAACAGTTAAATGAAGGAAGTATACGTCATGTAATCAGAAGTACACACTGTGTACTTTGTTTTTTTTTGGCTTAAAATGGGCAGTAGACAACCCTGTTCATAGGTAAGGCTTAGAACTAGATGGGAGCTCGGGAGGGGAAGACTGAATCATTGAGGATCTCTAGATAGAGCGTCGGGAATCTGTTTTTTCTTCCGTTGATCGCGTTGGAACCGCTTGGGTAAGCCCTCCCATCTCCTTGCCTAGTTCATTCCAATTCTTCCTCTAATGGAATTTATTTACGTTTGAGCGATTTTTTTTCACCTCAGATATATGTCGTTCTTGGATGTTTCTGGAAGCGACGATCGAGTATACTGATCGGGGGTGTTTAAGGTAGGTGGCATGATATTTATATTCCAACTGTTGTGCGTTTTTGTGTACCGTTGTGTCACGAACCCATGTTGGGGTGTCGTGTGGCTGAGGCCATGGCTATTTTAATACATATATTTGAATAGGTAATTAATTGTGATAATAAACTGATGTTTGGGATCATTGCATGGATAGAGGACCACCCCAGGGGTTCTTTCCTCTATTTGGTTGTTTGGCCATGATACCCGATAGGATTCATTTAAAGTAATGGTTGTAGAATTTCCTTGAGAGAAATTGATTGGGTACTGCTTGTTTATATGTTGGGAATTGTAACTCCCCGACCTCAGTTACCCAGAGTCGGTGAATTATTGCATAACATTGGCATAATCACAAAAGATCAAGTCTCGCAAAACTGATTAGTTTAGTAGCCTTGGAAATACTAGATACATTCATAAATGTTACATTACATCATACAGAAAAACAAAAATACAACAACATCTTGTATTTATATCCCCTCATACTATCCCTGCAGGTCATCCATAATATACTTCTTCACATCCTGGAAAAATTATAACATTGTAAGGGGTGAGCACAGATGCTCAGTAAGGATAAAAATATAGTGGAAGCATTCATAAATAAACATAATCATTTAAGGCAATGTATAACTAAAACAAAAGCCTTTTAATCTTAAACTTCAACATAACATGGAAAAAGTAAAATGAGATAATTCCATTTACTTATTCACATTGATTTTCTACTGGTCGAATAATCACATGCAATATCAATAACCACTTTCATAATGATGGAATTCATAATGAAAGACTATCATAACCACGTAGCCAAGGCCTCGTGCCAAGAATACAAATAATATTTTTTCAAGGAATCATGCCAAGACACTAGTTTGTCTCACGAGACCTGCCGATGAATCAAGGATCTATAGCGGGCTACACCCGTCACTTATTAAGTCCAATGCATTCCTCATATGAATAGGTTTAAACATATCATAAACCATAAAATAATCGTATCACATAAAATATGTATAAAGGAAACATAACATTTCCACATTTCAATCACAAGATATCAATACAACACATTGATATAATAAAAACACTTTCAAAACCATTTTCAATACCAAAATAAAGGAAAATTATAACTTTGTATTTATTTTTCATTTAAAAAAATGTTATGGCTTGTAGAGGAAGCCGAAACTCAAATAATGGTCACGGCGGCAGAGAAGTCATTGTCGCCGCATACGTATGACAAGAAAAACATTCCTTTTTGTCTTTTAGAAAAATTATTTTTATAAAAATATTCTTCTTGATTAAACGTAAAAGTCAAAAGGGTTAATACACCGTATAAAAGAAAGTTGTGTATAAAACAAAATATGCCACAATAAAAGGAGATTGAGATGAAGTCCCTTACAAAGATCAGTTTTTTAAATAAAATAGATCTATTATGTGTATTAACTATATGTACAAAGAAAGTACAATTACAAGATAGCACATAATAATATCATGACATAATTTGAAAGTAGTAGATTAACCCAAAGAATGAAAATTAGGTTAAGAAGTTCCCTTACCTCGTGTCCATCTTGACTCGACCGTTATTTAACCTCCTGAATAATATACTAGAGTTAATTTATAATTTCTTAAGAAGCTTTTTGAAGTTTATTATTCCTTTTATATCACTTATTACCATGTTATGAACATTATGAAATTATTTATGTTAATAACGGTCATTTTGTCGATCTTTGAACTTGAGTTAAAAATAAACTTCTTTTAATTACAAGTTGTTCATGTGGTAAAATATCCTTTATATCCAAAATTATATCCATGATGTAGATATCATATATATCATATATATCCAGTATATAAATTCATTCATAATATTACGTAACATTTAGAGGTAAGAAATGAAATGCACCGTTCATGGAGATGGTAAGCCGTACGTTCGCATGAACGTTACATTCATTTCTATTTTGGATTTAATGGAATGAAATTATAATATTTAAATGTATAATATAATTATAGTATAATATATTGTTTAATACCATTTACTAAATACTTTATACATCCCACATATGGCATTAACGATTCAAATCACTTTGAGGGGGCGGTAGTCCGCACTTCCTAAAATGAAATTATAGCATTTACCCATAATGGAAATCGTAAAGGTATGCCGTAAATTAAAAATACAGAATCATAATGAAAACAAAAACATAATACATATCATATATAAAAATAGTGTCATCATAAAGGCCATCATGAAAGGTGTTAAAAGAATATTGAACAATCATCGTTTCGTGAGGCAAAAATTTGCCAACCACAGAAACAGTATGTTCTTTAACCATTAGAAAAAGGTGTGTGTAAGTGTAAATAAAATAATTCTCATAAAAACATCATAGTATATTTATGATACTTGTTTTGTTACAAAATAAAGTAATAAAAATATTTTAGGGGGTTGGAGAAGAAAAATAAATCAAAAGAACACAAGAGAAGACATTACCTTAAAAGCGGGTAACTCTTTATTGATTTGAGCTCAAAGGCTTTCTTGGGAAGACTTATGCCCAAGGTGAGGCTTTTAGGAGTAAGAGAGTGATGTGGAGAGACAAAATGTGCAGGGTTTGGCCGAGCTAAAGGCTTGGGAGGTGTGGGTAAGGTGGTAGAGGTGGGGGCCTTTTATAAGAGGAGAGGAGGGGAACTCTTGGAATGATTGAAATGTTACATTATTATGAAATGATTTTCGGATTATAAAGGTCCAAAAATGATATATTTCTAGGCTAAGGTGATACGGGTTCTAAATATGCTCATACAATAGGTTTTTGAGAAGTTTAAGCCTTAGATTTTACATTATCTTTCCATTTTATTTAAATCGTTAATTAATGAGGTAATCTCTGCATCATCATTATGTCATAAAAAATTTAATTTATTTAATGTATAAAAATTAAAAAACAGTTACCATGATGTATTAAATCTCTTTATCTTTCCAATTAATATTTATAGTAAAAAATATTACTTGTATAACCCCATATAAAAATTGTTTTAGTAAAACAACTCATGTTTGTGACATTTTTATTTTAACATTAAATAAAAAGTTTTTAATGTCATTATCCTACCAATGTGGCTCCATGGTGTCCAAAAGTTTACCCATGGATTATCTTGGTCGTCCATGACTATTCCAATAGGGGTAGTACAAGTGTAAAGGTATTTTCATATTTTTATAATGTCATTTTTACCTTAAATTTCACTATTTAACTTTAATCGTGATTAATTAAACTTAAAAGTTACTATTCTCCCAAAAAATAATTTTAATACCATTAACCCACATTTTTCTTCCTAATGAAAACCATGTTTGTTGGTTTTTTGAAAATCAAATCATAGAAGTGGTAATGTTTCATTTAAACGAAAAATCAGTTTTTTAACTACCACTTAGTGGTTTCACTATTAATCAAAAATTGTAGTTTTTCAGAACAATGCCAAAATTTCACCCTAAGCTATAATTGATATTACAAATTCAAAAATGATGTCTATTTTAAAAAATTCCAAACATATAAGTTTCATTAATTAATTTTATAATTAATTCCCTCATTCATAAAAAATAGTGTGTTTTTAAGGAACAATATATATCAAAAGATTGGCAATTGTTTATTTCCAATTTCAAAGTGAAATTAATTCTAATGAACACCATTGGATAAAATGTTAAAAATATATTCTAATTATACTTTAAATCCACTCAATAGTATAATTTATCACTATAAATTATTTTGGTTAAAAAAGTTGTGTTTATGTTTTTTTCACTATTCATAAAAAATTGGAAGTTCTCAGAAAATTACAAAAAATTCGACTTAGTATAATTTTGATATTCCGAATCCAAAAATGAAGTCTATTTTGAAATATAAAATATATATAATTTCAAAAAGTGGGTATTACTATTCATAATGGCTATTTAGATTAGTCGCGGTGTGTTAGAATCTTGATCATGCGTACAATGCAAGCTATTGCATTATTGAAAGAGAAGCGTATCATGAAAGCTTGGGGTGTTACATTCTCCCATCCTTCAATAAATTGCGTCCTCGCAATTTGAAAATGTTATTTGAAAATAAAAGGTTGCAAATAGAAAATACCATTGTGGAAAACCCACATCGGATATAGTGTTAATAAAAACATAACATTAAATGAATGAAAGAGAAGTACAAAGGTAACCCAAGATAGCCCATACTAGGATTATATGAAAATATGGATATGGAGGAAAAATAATCCATCATGGTTTGATGGAGAGTTGTAGAAAAAAGGATCAGGAGAAAGTTAACCACACGAAAATCACAAACTTGTGATTGGTTAAACGGTCATTGAATCCGCAGTTGGAAAAGTTAACCGACAACGTTTTTGTTTTATGTTACCTTTCATAAAGTTGAGGAATTTATTTAAGATATTTACTAAGAACGTAAGGAATTATAAATACTTGTCATGTAGACTTTAATTCTTTAATAAATTTTTACCACAAACCCATCATTCACACAAAAAGATAATAGAACTCAAAAATATATATTTATCCTAACCATAAAAGGATCCAAATATTAACACATACCATTTAGATTAGGAAAAATATTTTCTAATTACCAGGGACTTCCTATAGGCTAGTGGTAGGTAATAAAGGCCTGTCGCACTATAGTTGTGGGTTCGATTCTTGCAGCTTTGTCTGACGCGACGGTTTATCCCCCAACCTGTAGGTTGTCCTTTTCTTAAAAGTATAATATTATAATATTCAAAAAATAATCTTCATAAATGTTTTAACCTTAAACAATAATATCCAAAGATCAAATTAAATCATTCAAACCTTTATAGTTATCCAAAATACCTCTATCCCTACTTTCTCTAAAAGGCCTCTAAATTCGAAAATCAATTGTAACATAAGATTCCCCAAACAAAGTAATGGTTCTCTTATTGTCACATTCTAAAAATATGATTACATTAATCATATTAAATCTCTAATGAAAACAAGAAGTACTGCAGTACAATCCTTATATATATATATATATATATATATCATTATCCTTATAACTAGAATATAATCATTGAGTCCAAAATCACCAATACATTAATTATTCCACTTCTACTGTAGTAACAGCATAAGATTGTCCTTGATCCCTTGGCCTTTTCTGAGGTATGTTTCTCGGACGCTTAGGACATTCATTTGCATAATGCCCCATTTGCCTACAATTGTAGCATTCAACATTGATAGCCTCTTTCTTTCCCTTGAAATCACGTGCCTGGTGACCTTTTTCTCCACATTTATAACAAACTCACATTCCTTTTAGGCAAGTACCGGGGTGATTCTTCCCACAATAATCGCATATTTGAATATCCTTATTTCCATTTTTCCCTTTATATGTCTCTTATTCCACCGTTCTCTTCTTCTCTTGCTTTACTTTATTTTCACAAGATTTAGAGAATTCCTTTTCTGTCTTGATAGAACATGAGACTATATCTTCATACGACGAGAAGGTTTGTGAGACTAATGCTCGGTGGAGAAATGGTTTTAACCCATCAATGAAACGATCAATCTTACTTCTTGGGTTTTGTATATAATCTGCAGCATACCTTGCTAACCTTGTAATGTTGGCCTCATACTTTGTGGCATTCTCATCCTCCTATTGTCTCAGACATAGAAATTGCATTTCCATATCTGCTTGATGTTCACGAGGAAAGTATTTTTCTAAGAAAATATCTTTTAACTCCCTCCATTCCATATTTGATACTTCATCATCTTCCTTCGTGTTTTGAATCAATGACCACCATTGATCAGAATCTCCAGTGAGGCAATAAACTCCCATGATGGCCTTCTCCCTTTCGCTACTCCCCAAGGCATGGAATATTTTTTCAAAGGAGTTTATCCATTTCTCAGATAATAATGGATTTGTACCCCCATTAAATTTTGGGGGCTGTTGCTTCATGAAGCGGTCTAAAATTGATCCTCCACGTTGCGGATCAGGGTTCTCCATACGAGTAAGGTTATTATTCATAACTTGAGTGAGTTGTCCCAGTATGCTGATAAGGTGATCAGCACTAGTTGTATCTCCAGATCCACAATAATTATAATGATCAGGATGTAAATCCCTACACGGAGTGCGTGCATTGATACGGTTTCCATTCCTTCAACTAGGCGCCATTTCTAAACAATGTCATAAACTAGATCAGTTTATGAATCAAAATACATAATTCCATAATTGTAAAACACATAACATAAATTGAAATATTTATGCATATAATCCTAAATCAGAAAAAATGTTTTCGTTGAGGATGTATATACTCATAAACCCTTCATAATGGTTTGTAAGGAAAATGAGAATTATCCTAATCATATCCCTCGGGAGTGCCATAACCAAGAGTGGAGCAAGGCCCATTGTCGTGCACCAGTTCCCATTCAAGTCTAGCTCAATGCGGTGTTTTCAGGTTTTACCCCTAGGTACATCTGTGCCAAAGCCGCCTCTACCTGCTCGTATCTAGACAGGGATGTATTGCTCAGAAAACTCACTAAATCTCTACAACAACAAAATTCTAGGAAGTTCTTCTACACTAATCCTCAAAGTATATCTTATGGATTTGTGCTCTAATCAGAGTTTTTCTAAATCTAGCTTCCATGGTTAGTACTAAACTGCCTCTGATACCAACTGTAACGCCCCGACCCGAGTTACCCAGAGTCGGTGCATTATTGCGTAACATTGACATGATCACAAAAGATCAAGTCTCGAAAGACCGGTTAGATTAGTATCCTTGGAAACACTTGATACATTCATAAATGTTACATTACACCATAAAGAAAAACAAAACTAAAACATCTTTTCTTTATATCCCCCCATACTATCCCTGCAGGCCATTCATAATATACTTCTTCACATCCTGGAAAAATTAAAACATTGGAAGGGGTGAGCTCAATACTCAGTAAGGATAACAATATAGTGGAAGCTTTCATAAATAAAAATAAACATTTATGGCAATGTATAACTAAAACAAAATCCTTTTAAACTTAAACTTCAACATAAAATGGCAAAAGTAAAATGAGATATTTCCATTTACATATTCACATGGATATTCTACTGGTCGAATAATCACATGCAATATCAATAACCAATTTCATAATGATGTAATGCATAATGCCAGACTATCATAACCACGTATCCAAGGCCTCGTGCCAAGACTACAAATAAGATTTTGTCAAGGCCTCGTGCCAAGACACTAGTTTGTCTCATTAGACCTGCCGATGCATCGAGGAGCTATAGCAGGCTCCACTCGTCACTTATTAATTCCAATTCATTCCTCATATTAATAGGTTTAAACGTATCATAAACCATAACATAATTGTATCACTTAAAATATGCATAAAATAAACATAACATTTCCACATTTCAATCACAACATATCAATAAAACACATTGATATAATAAAAACACTTTCAAAACCATTTTCAATACCAAAATAATGGAAAATTAAAACATTGTATATATTTTTCATTTAAAAAAAGTTATGGCTTGTTGAGGAAGCCGAAACGCAAATAATGGTCACGATGATGATAAGTCTTTGTCGCCACTTTCTTATGTCAAGAAAAATATTCCCTTTTGTCTTTTAGTAAAACGCTTCATATAAAAAGATTATTTTTGAATAAATGTAAAATTCAAAGGGGTTTATACACCGTATAAAAGAAAGTTGTCTATAAAACAAAATATGCCTCAATGAAAGGAGATTGAGATGAAGTCCCTTACAAAGATCATTTTTTTAAATAAAATATATATATTATATGTATTCACTATATGTACACATAAAGAAATTACAATTACAATATAGGACATAATAATATCATGACATAATTTGAATGTAGGAGACTAACCCAAAGAACGAAAATTAGGTTAAGAAGTTCCCTTACCTCGTGTCCGTCTTGACTCGACCGTTCTTTAACCTCCTGAATAATAAACTAGAGTTAATTTAAAGTTGCTTAAAAACCTTTTTCAAGTTTATTATTCCTTTTATATCACTTATTACCATGTTATTAACATTATTAAATTATTTATGTTAATAACGGTCATTTTGTCGATCTTTGGTACTTGAGAAAAAATAAACATCTTATAATTACAAGTTGTTCATGTGGTAAAATATCAATTATATCCTGAATTATATCCATGATTTAGATATCATATATATCATATATATCCAGTATATACATTCATTCATAATATTACATAACATTTGGAGGTAAGAAATAAAATGCACCGTTCATGGAGACGGTAAGCCGTACGTACGCATGAATGCTAATTTCATTTCTATTTTGTATTTAATGGAATGAAATTATAATATTTAAAGTTATAATATAATTCCAGTATAATATAATGTATAATACAATTTACTCCATCCTTTATACATCCCACATATGGCATTAACGATTCAAATCACTTTGAGGGGGCGGTAGTCCGCACTTCCTAAAATGAAATTATCGCGTTTACACATAATGGAAATCATAAAGGTATGCCATAAATGAAAAATACAGAATCATAATTAAAAAAAACATAATATATATCATATATAAAAATAGTGTCATCATAATGGCCACAATGAGAGGTGTTAAAAGAATATTGAACAATCATCGTTTCGTGAGGCAGAAATTTGCCAACCACAGAAACAGTATGTTCTTTAACCATTAGATGGAGGTGTGTTTAAGTGTAAATCAAATAATTCTCATAACAACATACTAGTATATTTAATATACTAGTGTTGTTACAAAATAAAGTAATAATAAGATTTTAGGGGGTTGGAGAAGCAAAATAAAACAAAATAACACAAGAGAAGACATTACCTTAAAATCGGGTAACTCTTTTTTGATTTGAGCTCAAAGGCTTCCTTGGGAAGACTTCTGACAAAAGTGAGGATTCTAGGAGTAAAAGTGTGATGTGTAGAGAAAAAATGGGCAGGTTTTGGCCGAGCCAAAGTCTTGATAGATGTGGGTATGGTGGTAGAGGTGGGGGCCTTTTATAAGAGGAGAGGGGGGCACTCTTGGAAAGATTGAAATGATACATTATTATGAAATGCTTTTTGGATTATAAAGGTCCGAAAATGGTATATTTCGAGGATAAGGTGATAAGGGTTCTAAATATTCTCATCCAATAGGTTTTTGACAAGTGTAAGCCTTAGATTTTATATTATCTTTTTGTTTTATTTAAATGGTTAATTAATGAGATAATCTTTGCATCATCATTGTGTCATAAAAAATTTAATTTTTTAATGTATAAAAATTATAAAAAAAATTACCATGATGTAGGAAAGATTTTTAGCTTTCCAATGAATATTTATAGTAAAAAATATGACTTTAATAACCCCATTTAATTTTTTTTTGTAAAACAACTCATGTTTGTGACATTTATATTTTAACATTAAATAGAAAAATTTTAATTTCATTTTCTTACCAATGTGGCACCATGGGGTCCCAAAGTTGACCCATGGATTTTCTTGGTCTCCCATGACTCATCCAATAGGGGTAGGACAAGTGTAATGGTATTTTCATATTTTTATGATGTCATTTTTACCTTAAATTTCACTAATTACCTTTAATCGTGATTAATTAACCATAAAAGTTACTATTCACCCAAAAAAATTATTTTAATCCCATTAAACCACATTTTTCTTCATATTTAGAACCATGTATGTTAGATTTTTGAAAATCAAATCGCAGAAGTGGTAATGTTTCATTTAAACAAAAAATCGGCTTTTTAACTACCACTTAATGGTTTCACTATTCATAAAAAATTGAAGCTTTTCAGAACAATGACAAAATTTCACCCTAAGATATAATTGATATTCTGAATTCAAAAATGATGCATATTTTAAAAAATTACAATCATATAAGTTTCATTAATTAATTTTATAATTAATTTCCGCTGTCACAACAAATAGCGTGTTTTTAAGAAACAATATATATCAAAATATTGACAATTGTTTATGTCAAATTTCAAATTGAAATTAATTCTAATGAACACCATTGGATAAAATTGTAAAAATATATTCTAATTATACATTAAGACCACTCAATAGTATAATTAATCACTATAAATTATTATGATTAAAAAATTTGTTTTTAAGTATTTTTCACTATTCATAAAAAATTGGAAGTTCTTAGAAAATTACAAAAAATTGAACTTACGATAATTTCGATATTCTGAATCCAAAAATTAAATCTATTTTGAAATAGAAAATATATATAATTTCAAAAAAGTGGGTATTACTATTCATAATGGCAATTTTGATTAGTCGCGGTGTGTTAGAATCTCGATCTTGCGTACAATGCAAGCTATTGAATTATTGAAAGAGAAGCATATTGTGAAAGCATGGGGTGTTAGAGGAATGGCCCAATTACCTGTTTAGCCTGAGGGCAGTGCGGTGATTATCCTGCGGGCATTGTACTATTTAGCATGTGGGAAACTTCTTCCGTGCCTATGGGAATTTGATTCTGTGCTTTTGGGAAACACTACGTATGTATGTGGGAAATATCTATATGCTTGTGGGCAGATTCTTATATTTGGATTCTCTTTACCTGAGGGTAGGGGTTTACGTGTCTCAGAACATTGGCTGTTTACATAGAATATTTAGTGTGGTGATATTTTAATTTAAATTATTAAATGGATATTTAAAATGAAATATAACTGGTTAAGTTCGTTACTTTTTAGTGGTGTTTACATTATTGCATTTTACTACCGCACAATGTTGTTGCATATTTTCACACACTTGGGCACGAGCCTTTGGCGGCTGCCTACTAGGATTTATTTATCACACCCTGTTAGGGTCATGCTTTTTGGCCCAAACAGATTATAATGTTGCAGGTATGAATAAGGGAAGAGTCCCTACATAGGTACTTAATTGTTGATGAGGATTAGGAGGGCATGGGACCGAGCCTAGGCTCATGATGCTGCTGGCTGTTCTATTTTGCTTTTCTGTACTTTTACATCAGTTTTAATGTATTGTATTTCAGTGTAACATGTTCTGACTATTTTATAGAATATTGACATGATGCATCTTAATATATATATGACTGTTGGTTTCCTTTTTTTATCAGTTATCCATTTCAGTTATATATACTATTACTTATTCTGTTGTCGTTGTATGTTTATATTATATTCCGATGCACTAAACTTTGAAAAATGAGGGAATTGTTTCCCCACTATCAGACCTAGGCCCTTTCTAGTTGTTGGCAGCCTCTGGCATTTGGGGAAATGCGCTTGAGGTAATGTGGCAAACCGGATTCTGGGCACCTGTTGAGTGGCACATGGAACCGAGATATTACAAATTTGTAATAGAGGGGTTTCTTTTCTTTGACTTACTATTTGGATTCTAAGTCATGAATAGGATGGGAATGGTAGATGGTAATAAGCTATGCCTGGGCATATCTAACCCGTGTACATGGAAAATCCAGTCTACCTCGTGATTGTAATTTTACTGATTTTTCAATTTTCAGTTGATTTGATTTCACCGTTGGGTGACACACATTGGATTATGATGTTATATTTTATCTATGGTTTTATTTAGTTTTAACCCAATGAGGTTAGGGTATTCCATCTCATGAATCATTTAGGAACATGATAGAAATCACATTCCATGCATAGTTCAATTTCATATAGGTTCATTAGAAATTGCATGTTGTTATGATAGTTATTGTGCTAGAAAAGCAAGTTGTTGTGATAGCTGGTAGATAAATACATTCTTTGTGATAGGGTATTTTTGTATGATCCAGTTTATATATTGGATTCCAAACATTGGTTTTTGGGGATTATGGGCCCCCAGTTACTTGAATTTGGCGGATCATTGACTGTTTATTTTGTTATAACACTGATAAGATGTCAAAATTTGATTCGTGGGGAGTATGGGCCCTCACGGATCGGAATTTGACACTTAGTTGTTGCTTTTCGGTATTTTCTGGGTTTCAGGGATGTTTCTGAGGCATACTATCCAGAAAAACCAGTATACACGCCATGTATGGTCTTCTATTTGGGAAGAAAAGAAAACTTTTTGAGTACACGCCGTGTACCCTGAGTAAACACCGTGTAGTCTCTTCCCGGGTCACAAACCATTTGGGCGGCGACATGGGGAAGGGACGAGCTTGGGTAGAACATGCCGTGTACCGGCTGTACACTCCGTGTAGTCGCTTCTCGTTTCACAAACATTGTTGGTGGTGACATGGGGAAGGCAATGGCTTGGGGTGAACACATCATGTACCAGATGTACACGTCGTGTAGTGTTGACCCGAAGCCCACCTGTATAACTAATAACAAGGATGGAGGGGAACTTAAGACATACACTCCACATCCACTATGTAACATGCCGTGTAGTCTGACCTGGGATCCACACATGTAACTAACAACACGGGCCGACAGAGCTCATCTAGTAGACGTCGTGTACAAGTGGGACACGCCCTGTAGTCTTTTACGAGGACAGACCATGTGGAATTCGCCATGTGGCTGGAAAACAGGGTAGTTTACATGCCGTTTTCAGGTGTCACACGCCAAGTAGTATCAATCCGAGTAGTCGGTTGTGTCACAAGTGACATAGGCAGTTGTAAATTATACCATACACACCATGTAGGTGATATACACACTGTGTAGTTTTGTTGAACAGGAGCCGTGTGGCTTAGCCATGTAGAAGGACCCAGGAAGGGGAGGAGAGGTCCAGTATATGTCGTGTAGTCAGTATACATGCAGTGTAGTCTTGTTTTGAAATTTTATAATGCCTTATTCTTCATGTTCCCTTTTGGCTTTCTTCATTTTTGGTCGTTGTTAATCTTGTTCTAAGGCATGTTTTTACCTTGTAGTGTCATGCCGCTGAGACGACCTCACGTTGTTCTCCAGGATAGTGGCAACGATTATACTCTAGAGATGGTGGGCCATAGGCTACTATTGGATCCATTAGTAGAGCCAGATGCGGCGCCAGCCGTTATACCGGACACATGCATGGATGCTCACTTCTGTGAAGGCTTTTTGCGGTTCATGTAGACCTTTCAGGGAGCACCGCCGGCTGCCACATCTATGGCCGAGCTGACTCATATCTTTTAGCAGCAGCATCTGCCTATGTTTTCAGGGGATTGCAGAACCCGGGCTGCGGAGTCTTGGCTTGTCTCGATGCAGACTATTTTCATGCATCGTGAGACGCCTATAGGGCGGAGGGTCAAGCTCGCGACTTATATACTGTGTGATTCCACCAAGATGTGTTGGGATGTACCACTCAGTCAGAGCATCACAAAGACATGGTGTATGAAGATTTCCAGATATCCTTCTATGACATCTTCTTCCCAGAGACGCTGAGGGAAGATCGTGCTCGAGATCTCATGAATCTGCTAAAGGGATCTATGTCGGAGTTGGATTATTCTGCTTGTTTCACTGAGCTTCAGCATTTTGCACCAGTTCTGGTGGGTTATGAGACGTTGAGGGCCAGACGCTTCGAGGATGGTCTTCGATATGACATCTGAGAGGTGGTGAATGTTTTTAGGTTTCCTGCATTACATGCTATTGTGAACCAGGCATTGATCACAGAGAGAAACCTGCGGGAATATATTGGTGTGGGCCACGACGTTCATCGCCAATTTCTGGTACTATTTCTACTGGTAAGAGGAAGAGATAGATGGACTTCTCTCAGGGTGGAGGTACCAGCTAGAAGAATCCTTTAGATGGCCAGGTCATGTGCTACCAGTGTGGTAGAGAGGGGCACAAGAGGCCACAGTTTCCATGAGACCCAGTGGAGTGCCGAACTTGCGACATGATGGGTCATCTGCAATGCTTTTGCAGGGTGTTTCCACCAGTGGATAGTGAGAGGGGTTCTGTTCAGACACTGAGTGTGGGAGAAGGACCAGTGGCTTCTTACCAGTCAAGGAACTGGAATACTTTAGGGTGTGCCGGCTGAGATGGTGGTCGAGTCTGTGGTAGCCAGACACCAGGATCTCAGAGGCAGTAGGGTAGGACAACTCTGGGTAGGCAGGCTGTGTCGTAGGGCCGCGACACTGGGTAGACAAATGCAATGCAACAGACCTAGCAGGAGTAGGATCTTAGACCTTCTACAGTCAGAGGTACTATTCTAGTAGTTTCTGTCTTACCTTCAGTTCTTTTTGATACGGGTTCTACACATAGTTTTATATCTGTGTTCATTGTGGAGAGCCATGGGCTCCGTGTTTCTTATTCTTCTTCTGATATCATGACGCTAGACACTCCATTGGGGACTAGAATGGCTAGTGTGTATCAGTTCAAGGAGTTACCCCTTAAGGTTGGTTGGTGTCACTTTCTTTGGGACCTCTATGTCTTAGAGAAGACAGCTTATGACATCATTCTCGTGATGGATTGGTTGGTTCCATTTAGAGGCTTTATAGACTATTATCGTCGCTGGGTGCGTTCGACATCACCAGAGGGCATAGAGTTTCAATACAAGAGAGAATGAGATGTTCAGGAGAGTCGAGCTGAACTAGATCATCGTGGGTGAGGTGGAGTCACAACACATATTGTGAGTTTTTATGTGGATGATCAGGGGACTTGTTAGACGGATTTCCCTCCAGTGGTTGATCGTTTCAGGGATGTCTTCTCGAAGAACTTTTCAGGTCTACCTCCGGAGCGAGAGGTGGATTTCTCTATCGAACGTGTGCCAGGAG
Source organism: Viscum album (assembly GCA_963277665.1). Classification (NCBI taxonomy): domain Eukaryota; kingdom Viridiplantae; phylum Streptophyta; class Magnoliopsida; order Santalales; family Viscaceae; genus Viscum; species Viscum album. The sequence goes on along the minus strand of OY728146.1, from coordinate 785,228,942 downwards.
CAACACCAGTGTCCATTCCTCCTTATAGGATGGCCACGTCCGAGTTATAGGAGTTCAATATGCAGTTAGAGGAGTTACAGGAAAATGGTTTCATCTGACCCAGTACTTCTCCATGGGGTTCTCCAATCCTTTTTGCGAAGAAGGTGGATGGTACCCTCAGACTCTGTGTGGATTATTGGAAGCTGAACCAATTGAAGGTTAAGAATGAATATCCCTTGCCAAGGAATGATGATCTGTTTGATCAACTTCATGGAGCACGAGTGTTCTCGAAGATTTACTTGTGATCAGCATATCATCAGTTGCACGTTAGACCATCTGGTATACCTCTCACAGCTTTCTGGAGTATGTATGTTCTATATGAGTATACAGTTATGCCATTTGGACTCACGAACGCGCCAGCAGTTTTAAGGCTCTGATGAATCTTATGTTCCATCCCTATCTGGAATCTTTTTTTGTAGTATTTGTGTATGACATCTTGGTGCACTCTCACACTCAACACGACCATGCCACCCATCTTGAGATCATATTGAGTACACTTAGAGAGCATCAGCTATATGCTAAACTCTCAATGTGCCACTTTTGGATGGACCAGATACACTTCCTCTGTTATATCATCTCAGAGGCAGGAGTGGTAGTAGACCCAGAGAAGGTTAGAGTAGTAGTTTCCTAGGAGAAATATAAGAATGTGTTTGAGATACGATGTTTCTTAGGGCTGGATGGTTACTACAGATGCTTCATACATGACTTCTCCCGCTTAGCAGCGCCGTTGATGGGTTTGACTAAGAATGGTGTGAAGTTCATCTGGTCGGAAGCTTGCGAGACAGCCTTTCAGGACCTGAAATGAAGGTTGACATCATCACCAGTCTTGATACTCTCAGATTAGGGGAAGAGCTATACAGTTTACTGTGACGCATCAGGTATTGGGTTGGGAGTAGTGTTGATGTAGGACAATCGAGTTGTTGCGTACGAGTCTCGGTAGTTGAGGCCACATGAGAGGAATTGCACAACACATGATCTCAATTTGGCTGCAGTTGTGCATGAGTTTCACTGATGGATACATTATCTATTGGGAGAATGTTTTCTGGTTTTCACCAACCACAATAGTCTCAAGTATATCTTTACTCAGCGTGACTTCAATATGAGGCAGCGAAGTTGGGTCGAATACCTTCAGTCCTTCAATTTTGAGCTTGCCTATACACCTGGTAAAGTTAATGCAGTTGCTGATGCACTGATTAGGAAGACTCAGATACAGGCTCTCCAGGAGGCAAGTGGTGAGTGTTAGCTCATGACTTTGTTATCTAAGATGCATTTGGAGGTGAACGACAGTCAAGGGCAGACTTATCTTTCATCTTTAGCTGTGACATCTACCATCCTAGATAGATTAAGGATGAGACTGGTATCTAATTCCAAAGGCCTAGTTCGACGTGAGTTAGTGACAAGTGAGGACTCTCCTCCTAGTTGGACGATAGACGATGATGAAATTCTGTGTTTCCATGGTTGAGGATGGGTTCCAAGGGATATACGTAAGGAGATGATGCTGGAGTTTCATGATTCAGCTTGGGCAGTTCATCCCGGGGTTACCAAGATGTATCGGGACTTGAGACGTCAGTACTAGTAGCCGGGTATAAAGAGAGATGTAGCTAGTTTTGTTGCGAGGTGTTCCACCTGTTAGCAGGTGAAGGTGGAGAATCAGAGGCCAGCCAGACTGTTACAGCAGTTACCCATCCCAGAGTGGAAATGGGACGATGTCACGATGGATTTCGTGACTAGTTTGATGAGGTCACCAAAAAGAAATGTTGATGTGTGTGCTGTTGTGGACATACTCACAAAGGTATATCACTTTTTGTCGATCAAGGAGACTTTTGGTGTTGACAAGCTCATAAAGTTTTATATCCGAGAGGTCGTACATCTTCATGGGGTCCCTCATTCTATCGTTTCAGATATGGATTCCTCTTTTATCTCTCGTTATGGAAGATTTTTTAGAGGGCACTAGGTACACAGGTACTTCTGAGCACAGCATACCACCCTCAGACTGATGGCCAGTCTGAGCGTACGATACATGTTCTTGAGGACATGCTACATGCATGCATCCTAGACATTGGGGGCTCATGGGAGAAGCATATACTCCTTGTCGAGTTTTCCTATAATAATAGTTTCCAGGAAACCATTGAGATAGAAACTTACAAAGATTTATATGGTAGGCCATGCCGATTGCCTTTGTGCAAGTTAGAGGTAGGTGAGGCAGCTTTACTGGGACCACATCTCGTGCAGGAGGCTACTGAGTAGGTCCAGTTGATTCAAAAGCGGATGCCTACTGCACAGAATCAGCAGAATTATTATGCTGATCACCACAGACGACCTTTGGAGTTTGTGGTCGGGGATCTGGTCTTCTAACGTGTTTCTCCGAGGTTGGGACACATGAGGATCAAGAGATAGGGTAAACTTTCTCCGAGGTATGTGGGGCCATTTTAGATTCAGAAGAGAGGCAGGATGGTTGCCTATTGGTTGTAGTTACCTCAGAGGTACTGGGCCATGCACGACGTCTTCCATGTATCTTAGTTATGCTGCTATCTTTCAAACCCATCTCACTTCTTTCATCCTGAGGTGGTTGAGCTTTAGGTAGATGCATCCTTTGAGGAGCATACGATTCGTATCATTGATAGTGACACAAATGTTCTCTGAGGCCGGTCAGATCCTCTTGTACAGGTGCTATGGAAGCCTGGCCGAGTGTCGGACAAAACCTGGGTGTGGGAGACCAACGTACTTGCTCAGTGTCCAGAGCTATTCTGAGCTTTATCATTGCCACCCATGGAAGTGAAATTCGTGGATGAATTGCTTTAAGGGGGCATGTTTGTAAGAACATGGTTATTATTTTTGAGGTACGATTTTCTTATTTTCTCCTTTCCTTAAGTGTTTTTGTGAAAACAAGGAACATGTGGAAAATCCTAAATTTTGGAAGTACATGCTGTGTAATTTTTCACACCCCATTTATTCTAGACGTGTAGGATGAGTAGACATGGCGTGTAGCCATGTCGGTGATGAAGGGTGTAAAAACCGACTACACGCCATGTAGATGTCCTTTAAATTCCGTGTAGTCAGTCGGTAGATGAAATAGTTAGGTGGTGGAAGTATCCGCTATGGGGGAGATAGTACATGTTGTGTATTCGGGAATACACATCGTGTACTCATGTCGACGGATGAACAGTTTGGAACTGCTGCCAGATGAAGAATTAAAGGAAGTTCACGCTGTGTACTCAGAAGTACACGTCGTGTACTTTTTTTCACTTGAAATGGACATTAGCCATCTATGTTCATTAGGAAGGCTTAGAACTGGATGGGAGCTCAAGAGGGGATGACAGAATCAATGATGTTCTACAGATCGAGCATCGAGAATTTGTTTCTGCTTCCGTCGATCTCATTGGAACGGCTCTGGTAAGACCTCTAATCTCCATGTGTAGTTATTTCCAATTATTCCTCTAATGGAAGTTATTTATGTTTAAGTGAGTTTTATTTGACATCAGATCTACGTCGTTCTTGGATGTTTCTGGAAGTGACGTTCGAGTATACTGATCAGGGGCGTTTAAGGTAGGTGGCTTGGTGTTTATATTCCAACTGTAGTTTATTTTTGTTTACTGTTGTGCCATGAACCCATGTTGGGGTGTCGTGTGGCTAAGGCCATGGAAATTTTAAATACCTATAATGGAATAGGTAATTAATTGTGACAATAAACTTGTGTTTGGAATCGTTGCTTGGATCCAGGACCACCCCGGGGGTGCGTTCCTCTGTGTAGCCGTTTGGCCAGGATACCTGAGGGTATGCCATCAATGTATTGATTGTAGAATTTATTTGAGATGAATTACTTGTCTACTTCTTTTTTACATGTTGATCATGACCTTCTTACCTGTTTAGCCTGAGGGTAGTGTTGTGATTAGCCTGCGGGCACTATACTATTTATCATGTGGGAAACTTCTTCTGTGCCTGTGGGCAGTTGATTATGTGCCTATGAGAGACACTACTTATGCCTTTGGAAATATCCGTATGCATGTGGGAATATTCTTGTGTTTGTATTATCATTACCCAAGAGTAGGGGTTTATGTGTATGAGGACATTGGGTGTTTACTACAAATATTCATTGTGGTGATATTTTAAATTTAATGATTAAATGGATATTAAAATGGAAATATAACTGGTTATGTTAGTTACTTTTCAGTGCTTCTTACTTTATTTCATTTTACTACTGCACACTGTTGTTGCATATTTTCACACAATTGGGCACGGGCCATTGGTGGGTGTCTATTGGGATTTATTTCTCACACCCTATTTGGGTCAGGTTTTTTGGCCCAAAAAGATTATATTGCTGCAGGTATAGATATGGGAAAGAGTACCTACACAGGTACTTGATTGTTGCTGAGGAGTAGAAGGGTATGGGACTTAGACTAGGCTCGTGATGCCTCTGGCTGTTCTATTTTTCTTTTCTGTATTTGTACATCAGTTTTAATGTATTGTATTGTTGTGTAACAAGTTCTGACTATTTTATATAATAGTGAAATACTGCATATTTATATATATATGACTGCTGGTTTCCTTTTTTTATCAGTTATCCATTTCAGTTATATATACGGTTACATCTTCTGGTTTTGTTGTATGCTTATATTATATTCTTCTGTGCTACACTTTGACAAATGAGGGCATTGATTCCCCACTATCAGACCTGGGCCCTCACTGCTAGTTGGCAGCCTCTGGAATTTGGGGAAATGCGCTTGAGGTCATGTGGTGAACCGGTTTCGGGGCACCCGTTGAGTGGCACCCGGAACCGGGATGTTACAACAATAGTTATCTGGCCTCGATAAAAATGGATCCATTTGAAGAATGGCTTGAGCATCCTTATTATTATCCACATTATTGGGTCAAAATAGGTGAAAATTTACTTATTGGGATAAGCCTTATCCAAGAGATATTTTAGAAATTTAGTTGTTCCGGAAATAGATGGATACATCTCAGAGTTATTAGAATTCATATTAAGATCATCACTGATGACTATTTTCACAATTAGTGTGTGGTAATGTTCTCTTGAGAATCTATCCAAGGCATGTAAATCATTTTTTTTCATAACATGGGCTAGCTATCTCTTAGATACATAGGCCCTTTTGAGACACTGGAATGCGTTTTTGTGGTAGCATATCAGTTGGAATTCCCCCCATGGTTCAGTGTGGTGCCTAATTTGATTCACATCTCTCCTCCAAATTTGAATTTTTATTATAGAGTTCACTTTTATAGTGAATGTGTGAAACCATAAAGTATAACAAAGAACATCAACCCATATTTATGGGGGGGGATCATAAAGGTCCAACTTCAACCTATTAGATGTGTCCTCCATATATAATTTCGTGGAGAGTTGAATTACCTTTTTACCAGGATCATCTCTGATTCATTCTTCAAACTGATATTCCAGTTTTTCCCATGTCCACACAAACTCTTCCACTATTATTTTCATAAAGTTGAATCCTCTAGTTAGAATGAGGTGTTACGTGATGATATATTTTTTATAATCTCTATTAAGGTCAACATGATGTGGTTCACCATTCTATATTTATGCAACATCTTTAGAAGCATTAAATATCATGATCGTCAATATCATTTCATCCTTGGAGTGCATAAAAAGGTGACCAAGCTCCTCCATGGATCCTATAACTACTCATAGCAGGCCCTATGTGAAGCCCATTGGTCTACCCCATTCAAAATACTTACGCGGTAGCCCCTGGGGATCATTGAGAGGTCCATAATTTTGGATCTAAGACCAATGATCATTATAATCCTTCTTCTATATAACCTGAAACATAAAGATAGGTTCATCCATTAAATTTCCACTCCCCACGTTCATCCCAACCTATTTCACCTGTGATTTTTCAGTTGACTTACGTTTAATTATGATTTCCCTCTATTTTTATTTGATCCTTGCAGTGGGAGGTATGAGTATTCCTTGTGGCATTTGGATTTTATCCTCTGGCGCTGGATGTAGCTACCGAGGTCCATATTTCCATTATGTACCTTTTTCTTCATTGGGCAGTGAAGCCCCCTACTGGACCCTTCTTTTGTAATGTCCTCTGAGAATGGGCCATCACTCTCCGCAGCCCCAGACTCTAGCCCTAAAGGTTATTCATCCCCAGTTGACACTGGGGGAATATTTTTATATCACAAACCATCAAAATTATTGCTAGTGTTAATCGAGGACATGGTCAAACTCATCCTTCCTCTTCCCCAAAGCTTCATCCACTCTCCTCATTCACTTGGTACATCATGTTTCCGAAATTTGTGTCCCATGTTGTCTGTTTAATCAAAAAAAATTCCATACCATGCCACTTCAACATAAGAAAGAATCATTGAGGTATCTATTGTGTTGGTTCCCCCTGTCCCCATAAGAGCCTTTTCAAGTCCCTAATCCAAGTGATCCTCCAGGTCCATCCCCACATGTTACTCGCATACAACTGATTTTCCATACTGGTCACATCTTGTTGAGCCATTCTATCCTCCCTCACACTATCTATTAGTGTGCTTCTGGATGAAGGTCCTACCAGTTCCTGCCTCAACCTGCTAAAGACATGGGAGACCATCAGGTTGATCTGAGCCCTCGAATCCTTCTTCAAATGTGATTGGTATCGGGATTTTCATCCTAGTCCTATCTCTGTAGACATAGTGTACATTCCTGGGGAACAACTAGAAAACAACTCCTCTTCCTTCCCACCTGCAATAAAACCAAGAAAAAAATGTCTCTTCTCTTGTTGACCTTCAAAAAACACTCCAGGTTCCATGCCACAAACATTACCCCTTCTCTACAGAGGTAACTAGGACCCCCTTCGACATCTATCCACCAAGTATCCCAACATCTTGCATCCAGAATAGATGTTAGTCCATGTTTTGTAAACTACCCAATATTTTCAATGATATTCCATTTCCACTATAATCCACACAAACATGAAATTTTCTTTGGACACATCCATTTCCTCACAAACATGAGGAACGACTAGGTGGCGCAATTCCTCATTACAACAGTCTAAGCATAGATATCTACCAATTAGATTCCCTAGCGTACGCATATCTGAAGGATTTTTGAAAGGTAGGGGGTGATTGGGAAAGCATACACATGTCGGCATTGTTGGAGGATCACATATCACATACATGTCAAAGGACCACCAAAATAGGTAAAAACTAAATCCATTGAAACTACGAGGTGCAGATAACCAGGATTTGATGAGAATTGCCTTAGTAGTGAAATGATCTATCTTGTGCCTACTGTATATAAGAACCACTTTCACCCTATCCTGCAGACCCCACACTCCAAAAATGTGCATGTTAAATGAATTGATAGTTGGATGTCGTGGTTTGATCCAAGAATCTTGAGTATGCTTCAGTATATTCAAGGATTCCAAGAACTCCATTGTCGATAATGGGAGATTAGTGAATCAATCCAGCAAATCCAGAACCATTAGGCTGAGTGGGACTTGGAGGAAATATGGAAGGAAATTTGGATACAATAAGGGATTAAAGGAGGAAGTAACTCCTTATATGTAAGGAGAGGTCCGTCCCCCATCGAAGAGGAAAGGACTGATGTAGGGTACACCACGGTCACATGGAGGAGAATGTCTAAAAGGTTCCTCCTGAGCGAGCCCTATCTTTATCTCAAAGCATCCATTAATTTATGTCTCGCATCTAAAAAAATATCATCATGATAAGAAGCATGTGGTTTGATGGAATCACATTTAACTAGATTTGGATGCATTGTTGGTACATAAAATTTTGTAGATTATGTATAGACAAGAGAAAGTCTTGGGTGGAAATTGTTTTGGTCTAGTGTGAGTTTTGTGGAAATATGGTTAGATTCAAGAAGAGGCATTAGAATGGGAGAATGAAACAAAGGATCAATGTCCAGAACACTTTTATGGAAATGAATATTTTTTACTTTTGGGGGATGGAATTGACAATGGTTGGGAGAATGTGTCACCCTGGTTTCAAGTAACAAACCCATTATTTATTATTTTATGTATATAAACTATATGGCTGAATTTTAGGAGAGATTTAAAAAAATTGATTGTTTAGGGTTTTTATAAAGTATCATGTTTGGTGCACAGGTTGGGAAAACTATGCAACACCTATAGAAAAACGTGAACAATGAGGCAGTGGCTAATGGGAAGGCGTATAAGTGATGAAAAGGTTGTAAAAATTGTGTGGAAGCCTAAGAGAAACTGTGATATTTTTTAAAATTGGATTTGGAATTATTGGTGAAATGTTTTGAAAATATATTAGCCAACCATGTGTGGCTTATCATTAAGGTAGTGTCTAATGCACAGTTAGGACACATCATTCCTAACCATGCGACTAATCGTGAATTGGTTAAATGTGAGACCCTAAAATTGTGGATCTCAGTCTTTTTAATATTTAACTCACTCATATTTTTTCATATGCGGTCCTAAATCAATATTATCACTTATAAATGAATATGTAAGCTTCCCCCATCAATTTAGAAGTTATACTAAGACATCTATTTGTGATTTGAAACTCGATTCTTGCGGTAAGTGTTTGTTCATGGTTGTTCTTTGTGGTTTATCCTAGATCTACATAACTATGTCTCCTGGTTTCTTAGATATACATCCTATGTGAATAGATCTATGATATTTGATTCCAAATAGGATTATATTTTGTCTTGGTGATGATAGGGTATGAGATATAAGGCAGTTTTATGGAGTTTTACCCAAATTTTTTACTATTTGAGTGTCGTTCTTCATTCACACCATAAATCCCAAGGTTGATGGATTCATTCCAAATTCCTCTATTTAGAAATTAAATTGTACATTTCAAATTTATTAAATTGATTGAAATTTATTGTGAAATTTTTGATCAAATGATGATATACACAATCATTAGTTATGATTTTGGAATTTAGGGGTTTTGTGGGAATTTGTGGTGCCAGTGATTTGGTTTCAATACATTAAAATGAAGATTTTCTAGAATTACGGTAATTTGTTTAATTGAAATTTTTCAAATAAAAGGATTGTTTTTTCGAAATAATATTAAATAGGATGTTTGAAATGTTTTCAATAAAAGTATAGTTTTATTAAAATGGTTTTGGAATTACTGTATAAGAATGGTTTTATGGGAATACATATGGAATTATTTTAATATTTCATTATTTGTATTGGTTAAAGTATGAATGTGTGATTTCTTCCAAATGTGTAATAGAATATTTTATTTATTTATCTTGTGATGACTTGAGAGATATATGAGAAATGATTCATTATTATGGAATTTTCATAACGACACATATATGTATGGATATGCGGGTTTAAATATTGGAATGAGATATTCCAAAAGAAAATATGAAATGGTTTTGATGAACATTTTTTGTTTCTTTCATTGGAAGAACTTATTGTTTTAAGAAAACTATTTTACTATGGTACTTGTATGTATTTGAGTATAAAATATTTTAGAAATTTCATTATATAAAATATTTTATATAAATGTGCTACCAAATTCTATATTAATGGTGTGAGTAGGGAAGTCATTTGAGGAAAACCGACATAGTTTCATTACTCACCCATACATTCGAGCATTGGTTCTTATTCATATGTTTTTTATCAAGAAAAGATAATATGTAAAGTATCAAACATCATTATATGTACATTTTGATACTTGTGAAATTTTGTGGAGTTTGAGTATAGAGAATGTTTATAGATTGGAGTTATGGTTGGAGTCCTTGAATTTTGTCTTCCACCGTGTAATTTGACATTGTAGTCCTCAAATTTAATAATCTATTTTAGTTTTATTTTAATATTAATTGTTTTAATTGAGTTTTCTTTAATTGATATCCTACATCATGTAGTGGTTCTGTTGGTTATAGAATTTTTTGTTGGATATTTTATTTTCAAAGGAATTTTTTTTTCAGATCTATTAATAATGTCATTGGAATTATTTCCAGCCTTTGGCACCTTGGGGATGTCTCTTAAGCCCTTGTGACATGCTCAGACCTTCTCAATCCAATGAGCATGGGAGGTATGTTAATATTAATGAATCCATGTTTTATGATCTATATGTCTCACTTAAGAATGAGAATGAAATGAAAGTGATGGGTGCACCCAGAATTATATAGCACTCCAAGGCATTCCGAAAATTATAGTCTAATGAGGTGTTATAATGGGGATCATAGTGAACCTAAATCTTTTATGGATCTTCTTTTTGTCACAATTTCATGGTCGTTAGCCTTCACCTATGTTTAGGATTCATTTTTTTAAGATGTTTCCACATTTTCCATGTTATTATTGTCCGCCATATCATGTCTCATTGTTTATGTTTTTTATTACTACAATTTGTAATCCCCATAAATTTAACTATTATCATACATGTATTACCTAGTGACATGTTTATTCTCTAACAGGGATTTATTGATCACCCTTTTAATAAGTATGTCCTTAGGATATACCATGATGTTTTATTATTGGAAATATTAAAGAAGTTTTCAATAATAATAATGTTTTTCTAGTCTTAAATTGGTATGTAATGAACATAATTACAAAATACACTAGACATCATGATATTCTAGGTTTTATTACGTGAGACCTTATGTAAATAATGATGTATTACATATAATAAGGATCAGGGTTGTAATAGATGGTATCAAACTAAAAGTATAGTTAATTTGGGGTTTTGTATTATAAAACTATAGTGAAATCTATAGGGATAAGAATAAGTGTATAAAAAAATCTCTAAATATTGGTATGCATAAATTATGTGTTTTAACAAAAATAATACATCCTTGTCCGGATACTAAAAGTGAATGTGGTTTTGGAACAGATGTACCGAGTGACAACTATGAAAAGTTGAGAAAATCTTGACATTTCATTACATGGTACATTACAATGGGCCTTTCTGCACACCTATTTTTAAAATCCCATAGGATATGATTTGGTAAATTCATATGTACATTACAAACTATTATTAAGGGAATAAAAAATACCCATAAGAATACATATAAAGAAATAGATCATAGATAACATAGATTAAATCCTTGAGACACATTAGTTAAGTAATAAATGTAATATATAATATTTCCCCATAATGAAATTGTAGTTTATTTCATGTTTTAATAGTTTAAAAATTACCATAACTAATTTTAAATTTATTATTTTCAATGGTTATATATAAGAGGAATCGGGTAAAAAATCAATGTGATGGGAAATGTGATGATTGAACCAATGATATGACCAACCTGATTGGAGTGGGAGTCATAAAATATGTGAAGATACTCTCTCATAATAATAATTTTTTGAATTGAAACCTATGTCTGGAGGATAACCTAGATCCTATTAAGATAAAACAAGATGAAATTAAGAGCTTTATGAGGCAAATTCCTCATAATCTCAATGGAACCATTGATCCCTTAATCACATAATAATGGATCAACTCCATTGAAAATATATTCTCAATCCATCATTGATATAAAAAATGAGAATTTTCTACTGGATGTTTTTCATAAGGAGGTATAAGATTATTATTTGTGGACATTGATCAAGAGTATGAATCCCATTGAATATATCAAAATTATGGGGTGGAAGGAATTTTAGAAAAAAAAATTGAATAATAATTTCCACAAACTCTCTAACATAAAATAGAATGATATTTACTTGACCTCAAACAATAAGATGATGAATCTATTAGGATGTAAAATGAAAACTTCAAAATAATTTCACGGTACACCTATAGATTTGTTGATACCCCCAAAAGCAAGGTTTAATGATTCTTTGGTAGGATAAAATCTTGTCTTTGAAAATAATTTGGGATCCATGACTTTGATAGCTATTAGAAAATTATCAGAAGTACCTTTGAATTCAAAATTATGACCATATAATCACAATGGGTTCATGGGGATAAGAAGAAAAAGTGGAGTTTTATTCTTGTGGTAAAATGGAGAAATATAATGTTGCTAATAAATTTAAACATATCACTTGTCAAAGGTCTAGAATGAATCCCCCCCATAATTTGACTAATGGGAGTGAGGAAATTCTATTATTGCGGGTTAGAAGGACATTTAGATAACAATAATTGAGAGGTGAAACTTTCTAATGTGATAGATAAAAGGAATGTCCTAGTCAACCTTAATATCATGGGTCATTGTTAAATATACAAGGAATCGTGGAACTTTTCAAATAAATGAACAATGCCTAGTGTTTTCAGAGATAAACATCAAGCTCCATGGAAGCAAGGGTGAGACTTTTCCATCCCAACCAATGAGGTGGATCCAAACAATGAAGTGGTGATAAATATTATAGTAATTCATTTAAGTATAGTGGATGTAATTTTTTATTCTAGTTTTACGCATTCATTCATATCAAAAATGATTAGTATATCTATTCAAACAATACCACAAAACATGGAACTTGAGTTGTTGCTGAAAATAACAAATTGGGAAATTATTGAATCCTGAGTATATAAATCCTATTATATCCTAATTTGTGGGATATACTTCCCATCAACCCTTTTCATACTACCTTTAGTAGAATTTGATGCAATTATGTTAATGCAATGTCTTTCACCATATATATCCAACTAAAATTCTATGATAAGGAACTCACTCTTCGTATCACGAATTGACACTCGATTCTCTACAAATTCAATGAGGGTGGTGAATATTATTCATCAACAACATCCCTAAAAAGGATATTATTTACCTATAATAATGAGTATCTAGATCAAATGATTGAGTCTAGGAAAGTAACAATCCTAGAATGAATACCTATCTTTAGGAAATACTATATTGTGATTTCAAAGAAATTGTCCATTCTACCTCATAATCGAGAGGTTGAAATTTCAATCAACATTATACCTAGGGTGTTACCATTATATAAGTCTTTATATTGAATAGATGTTATGTAAATTATAATGACCATTGATTTCTATACATTAAAATTAATTTACTTTTGTTGAATAATTACCACATTTCACAAAGAAATTCCCAAAGACCGTATTGACTAGTGCCTTTGGAGACATGCATAAAAAATTATCAAACTCAGTGAAATATATTCAATGTGTCCCACAATTATCTCCCCCCTTGGTAATTGAACATGAAAACCATTCTTCAAAAATAGGGAAACATAATAAAGGGGGGAGCTCAAATGCTCAGTTAGGGAAAATAAAGGAAATATGTAATAAGAACAAGATCATAAGGGTATGAGAACTTGATAGTATCATTAGAATATTTTACCCTACCTATCAAAGATCATAAAGATGAATCATGATGGAAATTTTAGCAGTTTATAAGACATGAATCATAAGATAATTGGAAATATAAGCCATAATAACATAATATATAAATAAGTCATGCAATTGTGGATTATACATTATGGTATGACATCACGAACATGAATATGTAGAGACATGTCCAATAATTATGTTAAGAACATGAAATTAGGACCTCAGATATAATTTTGGACACACAAACATGTCTATTAATAATGTTGAGATCATGCAATCAGGTTCATGCAAAACATAGTGAACATGTAATTTAGTTCATGCATAACACATGGAAATGCATGAAGTTCCATACATAACATTTTGTACATGTATTCTGGTTCCCAAATAAAATTATAAACAAATAATAAGGTCAACTCATTATATTGTGAACATGTGTTGCGTTCACACATAATCATATGGACATGAAACCAGGTCTATGAATGAAATTGTTAACATGTAATCAGGTTCAAGGATAACATTTACACCCATAAATCATCTGTCAATACCCAATTAATTGTAGTGTGATATAGGTCCCACAAATCAAATAAAAACATATACATAAATTCTCCACAAGATAATAAAAAATTCATCATATCATGACCGATAAAAAGATATAATAACATATCCAATGAAATTAAACACGTATCAAAACATAAAATTATATAATAACCTATGTAAAATATAAAGGTTTTAATATCATTTCATCCTATAAAAACCTAGGAATGGAAGATGGTTGTATAATCATTTACCATGGTATAAGGATGCTAATAGAAATGGGTTTCTTAATCATATAACCCATTAAAGAGGAACTTGTTTCATAAACATATAACTCATGGAAGAGGAACGAGTTTCATAAACATATAACTCATAAAAGAGAAATGGGTTTTCATAAATGACATTCAATCAAAACAAAAAACATTTACATAAATAGTATAAATATATCCTTTGGATCATTTCCTAGAAGGGCATGAGTAATATCAATGATTGTGGTCTTCGATGAAAAATAATTTTGAGATATCCTTTAAAAAATTAATTAGGGAAATAACCATTTATCATTGAAATTTATTTTTTAAAACATAAATCATTTTAAAATCCATTTTATTTGATATTAAAATGAAAATTTAGAAATATGGCATGAAATCATTTTGAAAAACATTATCAATGAATACCTATAAAGAAAATTTATAAAAATTAAAACCATTTACCTTGAAAAATTATAATATATGCTTAGAAAATATTGAAAAACATTTTACGTTAAAATAACTTGAAAAATATAAAATAATCTTTCAGATCATTGAAATCATAATCGTTGACAACATCATTTTTTAAACCAAAAAAATATGATTTATAAATCATTTGAAACTTATTTTAAACCAATTTTTTTTGAAAATCATTTTCTTTTAAAACCACTTTGTAAAAAAATAATATATGTATATTTGGTAATAATTTTGATAAGAAATAATATTTTAGTCATTTAAATGAATAATCATTGTAATTACAGTCATGATGTTGGAAGAATATGTACATCTTGAACATTCATTTTGCTCTGTAAAATGTTTAGAAAAGTGCCTAGACCAGAAAACAACAAGCATATTTACTTTTTTTAAAACAATTTGGTTTAATATATAATATGTGGGTAATAATAATTTTATTTATCATAAGATAATATAAGAATACTTTTGAAATTATTTTTGAAAACATGGTTTTAAAGGAACACAAATTTCAGACCGAAGAGAGAGGTAATGTTAGACTAGCTTAAAAACACATTATTAATCACCATATATACCAAATAGTTTAGAATTGGTAGCAATACATGATGATATCATTAATATACCAAGTAAGATAAAACTTATGACTTTCCTTGAGAGATGCATTATAACATTTCATCAATGGAAGCATAATCAAAAATAATCTTGATAAATGATGAGATTTTCTTAATAAACTAATACAAATTCGTAACTCTAAATTATAATACTGAAGAATGAAAATGAAATTAAATAGATATTAAAATATATATAAAATAATTATATTAATGATTTAACACTTCAAAGGTAGTATATGTACCTCATAGAAAAATATATGTTCATATCATGCTATGTGTCTCAAAAATGCAAGACACACTTACTTTACCAATTTGGCTACTTTTGAAACATATAACCAATGATATAAAGATCATTAAATGGATAAGTAAATACCCATAAATCTATGTATTAGAATAATATGATACAAATATGGGAATTATACATACCAGACAATGGAAATTAGTGGTGAATAATGTAGCAATTTCATGAAAACAAATTGTGAGTTGAAATTCCTATACTTTATGTCCTGACTATCATCATACACATACAGGATTATTGTATAATAAATTTATGTTTATTATAAATATGTTAAATATCCGTAATATTATATCTAATAACAAATCATATTTTACTATTACATTATATTACCTATTTAAAAATAATCATATGTTGTAGTAATGTTTTAGGTAATAACACCTTTTTTTGCATGTGTATTAATTTCTTATATTTTTTGTCCATATACATATATAATGATAAATAGAATGTAAAAAATGATATACAAATATGTATATTAAGTATTTTTTTTTTAAATAATCAATATAATATAGATTTATGAAATAGAATATATTTTTCCTGAAAATGGTAGGCCATATGTACGTACAAATGAGGTTTCCAATTTATTATCATATTGAATGAAAGAAAGTAAATGAAATAAATGTATATATATTAATTTATTTATTATAATAGAATTAATATATAATTTATATCATATATGTTCCCTAAAACCATCCTTAATACATTCCATGTAGTGTGTAAATGAATCACACCGCTTTGAGGAGGCTGTCATCCACACATCCATGAATGATGTTATCGTATTTACAAAAGATTAACTTTATTTTGGTATGTGGTATAAAATGTTTAAAGAATTCTAAATACATAATAAATATCATATATATCATATATAAACATATTTAAATCATAATTCCCAACCATGAAAAGTTCCAAAGTTAAAATTATCAACATCATGCTGGGATGCGGTAGTTCTCCATAATCAAGAAAGGTAAGTTTGTTATCCATTCTATGGAAGTGTGTGTAAGTGATGTTAGGAACCTTAATATAAAAACATCTAAGTATATTTATTATATATTTTTATTATATAATCATTTAATACGGTTATTTTAGGGGGTGGATAATGAAAACAAAATCAAAGAGTTTGAGGAAGGGTTTTACCCCTAATTTAGATAAATTTTATGGTTTTCACCAAAGGGATTAATTGTATGGATTCATAAAAAATTAGTGCATTCAAAGAGGATGTTCGGGTTTTGGGGAGTATGTTTTAGCAGGTTTTTTCTGACCCAAATGGATATTATTGATTGTGGAATTAGGAGGGTTGAGTGCCTTTTTATAGGGGAGGAGGTGTGAGACTCATGTATTTTTTGGGAAAATGAATTCCATACAAGTTATCACCATGTCATGTTCATCTAATAATGGAATATATTTGATAAAATGGTAGATATGTTCTAAATATATACATAAAATGGCCTTTTGTAAAAGTGTATCGGTCATTTTGGCCCTTATGTTCAAGGTTTAGTCATTTTTATGCTTAATTTTACTTTAACCAATGTAATTAATTTTAATTAATTTCCATAATACTGATCGTAAATAACTTGGTGTCTTTATTATACATTATAAATTATGATGATTACAAACATGTAATCAATTTTTCCAAATTACAATCTGAAAATTGGTATAAATTAATTAAAAGTTAATCTTGTTAACGGGATTGCAAGGAAAGTTTTTATGGAAAAATCTTTCAAAGGCTTGATATGTTTTTATATACAATTTCAAATTAAATTAGAATAAAATGAAATAAATTTTTTTTTTATTTATAAAAAAATAATCTAATTAAAGATTAAAACCATTTAAAAAAATTTATTAACTTAATAAATAAAGTAGACAAAAAGTAGTTTTGAATTAAAAATTATAATTTTTCAAAATTCATTAAAAAATGAAACATCCCAGAAAAATACCAAAGAATAACCCTAACCTAAATTTTATGTTTCCATTTCAATAAATTATTCTTATTCTATAAAATAATTTTTATAAAAATCCATATATTTATATTTAAAATTGGTTCTCTACTAAAAGGTTGTAAAACTAATTTTATAAAAATATATGTTTTTATATGTAAAATTGGGTATGTTCATATCTTATGCCTATAAAATAAATTTTATAAATTATGAAAAATTATTTGAATATATAACATATAAATTTTACTAATACCTTTAAATAATATTATATAATTTAACTTATTATGATAAATAACCTTTTCCACATAAAAATACTCTTCTATAACAAAATTCAATTTATATTCATTTAGTTTATATAATCATTTCTAATTAATATGAATCCAATTATTTAAACTATATTTTATGATTATTTATTCAATCCTATAATCGATAATTTAAAGGGTATGTTATATATTATTATATTAAAAAATAAAATTTTTAATGTTATATTATTATTGTGTAGACTTCAGTCTTGCGTGAAACACAAACCATCATGGAAAATCATTTTTCTATTTGACATAAGCTAAATTCATTGTTCTGTATAGATTAAGATAATAAATATCTTTAATTAAGTAAAAAATGAACTTATAGTTGTGTACAAGATAATCCAAAAATATTGATTTACAAAAACTAAAATATTTTTTAGTGTTGCGTGAAATGAAAGATATGAAAAAGAATAAATTAATTTGAAAACAAAATAATAAAATCATTGGGTGTAATATTCTACACCCCGTAAAATTAATTTTGTTCATTAAATTCATTTGGTTTTTAAAGTTTTAATACTTGAATATTCATTTCATGAAAATGAATAGTATAAAAATTAATGCTAAAACAACCTTTTAAAAAGTAATGTTAGATACATAGTGGTTACCTAATGTAACCTATAAGTAGGTTTCCACATAGGAGGGAATTGGTGGAAAGTAATACCATGGACTTGGATAAAAAGCATAATATTTATAGGGAGTGATTTAGGACATCAAAAAAAATATGTGAATGATCATTGATAAGTTGAGGGCCTTAATGTCATAAGTTTTCAGTTATTTAAAAGGCCATGGATTCAAAAAAATCTAATTATTTTGACTATATATTTTGACCATTTTTTCTAACATTGAGTAATTATTTTATGGACCAATAATATTAGAAAATATACTAAAATGATATATTTATAAAAACACAATTTTAATTTATTGTTTGTTCTTTGGTCAATTTCTAATTCATCTATTACATTTATAAAAAAATATCTAGAAAATGACACTGATGTATGAAGAACAAAAATATAACTTTAATAGATCTTATGGCCAATTAATGAATAAAAATTCTAATAATTCACATCAAAATATTCTTCAAAATCAATATGATTAATACATTAATCTATATGAATAAAATGAAACACAACTAGTTCATCATTAATATTTATTAATCCAATTTCATTACTAAAAAATTTGAAATTAAATAGGGAATCACATAGTCCATTGGTAGGCAAAAAACCCTTATCGTCCTTCGGTCATGGGTTCAAGATTCACAAACTTTCCAAACCAGAAGATTTGTCACCTGTCATAAAATTTTTACATTTTTAAAACGAAATTGTTATAAATTTTAAAATAAATATGATAGATATCATTCAAATAATTTTAATCACTCAATATCCCGTTAACTAAAATTTTCAATACCACCTCCGTAAATAAATACATTCTTTTAAGTTTATAGTAAAATTTCTTAAATTTTTAACCTTATAAGATTTATAAAAGAAGAATATAAAAATATTTAGAATGAATGTCATGAAATAATATTGACATTTATCACCCTTATAACACAATGTATTTCATTTTTGACACATTTCTAACATGCGAGTAACCTTATCATATTTTCTTATAAAACATTCTAACAACCCGCATTAACATAAACACTTTTTTAAAAAATTATTTCTTCATTATTCCAATGTTTACTATATATATTTATTAAATCATATAAGTTGTAAAAATCATACATTATCACATAAATTTTTTTGTTAAGCAACTTTAATTAGTACTAAGTGTCATCGATACTACCCCATTTACTTTATCAAAAAAAAAATCATCTCATTATTCAAGAGATACGAAATTTTCTATATACCTGGAACTCATTAAGGGTAACCTTCCTTCAATTAGAATATCACTTTATCCTTAAATGACATTTATATAACTTCAAATCCATTCATCTTATCCTTTCAATCCTTATAGAAAATCTTTTATGAAAATACATATATATTTCTTGATAGATATAAAATAATATTTGAATTCCCAAAATATAAATACATCATTCATCTAACATTATTGAATATCTATTACTCACAATTCGTAAAATTATTCATTAATACCTCTTTCGAATTATATGAAATATGAATCATGTATTAGGTTTCTTCAACATAAATATTATTATTCATCTTATTTTTAATGTGAAGAATACTTTTCAAACATCGCATACCTTTCAAATGTGCTTTGTGGTCTCTATATCTTCAGAAGTATAACCTATACTTGTACCACATTATTGATTCTATTAAAGTGATCGTAGTGAATAATTTATTATAATTACCATACCTTCCACATCTGATACATTCCATGTTAACCTAGTTCGTTCTAGTTTATTTTATTGACCAAAACCAGAAAGCATACGGTGATAAACAATTAACAGAGCAGAAAACTACATAATCATGAAAAATTACTTGTAGGATGTGTAAATAATTACATACCCTTATTTAACATATTTCACATTAGATTTATCCTATTTTCTTCATATGGAAATTATTTTTGAATCCTTCATAATGTGTTGTGAAGAGTTTTTGAATTTCCCAAGCATATCCCACAAGTGTGTCAAACCAGGTGTTCTATAAGGCATGTTGTCATGTAACAAGTTATGATGAGTAAGGACCGGAACACCTTCTCTACATTTTTTACCCCTATATACATCTATTCCAAAGACAAATTCACTTGTAATATCAATGTTGTGATATATTTCTAGTAAACCACTCACTTGATCCTTTACCAAAATTCCTGGAAAGTTTTTTACACATGTCATTATCCTTAGATATATCCTTAAACATGTCCTTAGTGTTATCAATAATCCTTCCTCATCCTATTTTCCAATGGTTAACTAAAATTATTCCTTTATTCCAACTATAATTACACACATTTTTCATAAATTAAAATTTCTTAAATTTTAAGGAATACATAATATATCATATAATCAAATGCCCAAATACAGAATATGTTTTTTTCCTTGGAAAACATGGAACATAAATATTCTATCTCAATTAATGATCTTCAAGTTATCCCACAAATATCCCCCATACTAATTCTATATAAAAACATTTCGTCATAACCATGGGAAAATAAAATATAAGAAACGAGTAAGATCAAATTCACATTGAGGGTAAATAAAGGAAATTTGTAATCGTAACAGGAACATAATGGTATATCAACATGATTGTATCATTATAAGATCAAACCATTCATATCAAAGAACATAAAAATTAATCAGGTTATAAATATTAGAAATTATTAATACATTAAACATGAATAGTAATGAACATAACCCATGAAAGCATGACATATGAATAAGACACGAAATTGTGTCAAACACATCAACGTATAATATTGTGAACATGTATAAGTAAAGAAATGAACACTCATTCTATTAAGGACAGGAAATTAGGACCTTGCATCGACTTATGGACATTAAACCATGTCGACTCATAATTTAATAAACATGAAATTCGGTTCACAAATAACACTGTGAACATGTATTCATGTTCATGCATAACTTATGTGAATGAATCAAATTTCATGCATAGCATTGTGAACATGTAATCAGATTCTCACATAATATTATGAACACATAATAAGGTTCACTCATACCATTTTAAACATGTAATAAAGTTCACATATATAATTATCGACATGCTACCAGGTACATGATTTACACTATGAACATGTAATCAGGTTCATGTATAACATTTAAACTCTTGATTCATCCAACATTACCCAATTAATTAGATGAAGAAATAGGTACCTCCCATCACATATTAACACATACATACATGTTCCAACATATAATAAAACATCCATCATATCCTAATCTATAATAATATATCATATATTAACCAATGAAATTAAATTGTTATCATAATCATTTAATCACATAATAAACTGTGAAATAAATATAAGTTTCATACTCATTTCATCCTAGAATAACTTGTGAAAGGAATATGGTTTAATAATAATTTATCATGGAATATCCCATTGAAGATATATTGGTTTTAATAATATATAACATAAAAAAGAGGAATGAGATTCATAAACATACATCTCAAGGAAGAGGAACTGGTCTCCTAATCATATGACCCATAAAATATGAATTGGTTTTTGTAAAAGTAATTCTATAAAAAAACCATTTATAGAAATAATATGGATGGAAAAATTGTTCCATTTCTTATAAGGGAATCAGTAACATGAATGAATGTCATCCTAGATGGAAAATAATTTTAAGATATAATATAAAAACATTTTTTGAGGAAAATATCCTTTCTTCAATCAAAAGGTTTTTTACGTAATAATTTTTTTTGAAAACCATTATATTTTAAATTATATTAAAAAAAATAAAGAATCCTTTAAATAATTTTTAAAATCCTTTTTCAAAAAAACCAATAAACTAATCATAGAAATGTTTTGAAAATTATATTCATTTAAAACTTATAAAATAATCTTAAAACAATATTGAAAACCATTTTCCCCAAAAATACATTTAAAAAATATATAATTATCATTATGCTAATATAAATTATTTTCATTGAAAAACGTTTTTCAAAACATATAAAGTATATTTTGAAAATCATACAAAAAACTCTTTAAACCTAAACCATTTTTGAAAACATTTTTCTTTGAAAACAACATTAAAACAGAAATTGTATAGTGTTTATGTTAAACATATTATTTTATAAAATAAAATAAAATATCCTTTTTATCTTATAAGAGAAGATTCAATGAAATTAAAGTCATTGTGATGGGTAAATATGTACATGTCATACATTCCTCTGGCACTGTAAAATGTTTAGAAGACCAACTTGACTGGAAAATAAGAAGAAGATTTGTTTTTTTAAAAAAATATTTTAAAAGTTATAATGTGGGTAAAATTTCATTTAATGATCATAGGATACAATTAGAATATTTTTTAAAACCTTTTTTAAAACAATGTTTTGAATGAATGTAGATTTACAATTGAAGAGAGATATAAATTTGGACATACTAAAAATGCATTCTTAAAAAACATATTTATCAATGAGTGGAAAATTGTTCCCGATATAGGATTATGTCATGAATATATAGAGTAGAATAAATTCCATGAGTTATCTTGGTAAATGGAAGCTAATATTTCATGAATGGAAGCATATTTATATGAAATCTTGATAAATGATGAGATTGACTAAATAATATCTTACCACTTATTAACATTGATCTATAATACCAATGTAAGAAAATTAAATTAAATGTATCTTAAAATATCTTTAAATGATGTATATTCATGATTTAACATGTTATATTTAATATATAAACCTCATAAAAAAATATAGATGCATAACATAGAATGGGTCTCAAAGAAGGAAAATGAGTCAAAATTACTTTTCCAATTTGGTAACAATAGAATCATAAAACCCCTAAAAGAAAAATCATCCAATTGATATCTAAATAACCATAAATTTAAGTATTTTAATCACATAATAAAAATTAAGATGAAATTCCATTACCTTATGTCTTGACACGAATCGTACTCATAAAATATTCCAGTATAATAAATGAATGTTTATTATATATATTTTAAATAACAATATTTTTAAACATACAACCACATTTTATTTTATTATGACATTATATTAACTACTAATTAGAAATTCCATGTTGAAGTAATGTTTTTCGGGTAATAACGAATAAATTTTCTTTATGCATGTTAATTTGTTTTTTCTCTCATATTTATACCTAAATAATTATGTCTAGAATGATTTCCATGATAGAAATATCATTTATATTTATAAAATTTTTATTATACTAATCAATATAATTTATAATTTATAAATGGAATACACCATTCATGGAGATGGTAGGTCGTACGTACGTATGAACATTATTTCCATTTTATTATCTTATTGAATGAAAAAAGTAAATGGCATATATATATATATATATTAGTAGCATTATTATATCATATATATCATATATGTTCACAAAAATCATTCTTAATACATTCTCTGTAGAGTGTGAATGAATCACATAACATTAAGGCGGCAAGAGTCCATACATCCACAAATGATATTATCATTTTTAAAAAAGATAGAATTCATAATGTTACATGTTAAAATGAATGAAATATGAATTAATAAATAATATATATTATAATAAATATAGTTTCCATCATAATGATAGACCATGAAAGGAGGTAATGGTCAAACGAGCAACATCATTTTGTGAGGTGGTAGTTCGCCACACATAAGAATGATATGTTCTTTACACAATAAATGGAAGTGTGTGTAAGTGTAGGTAGATACATTAATATTAAAAAATATATATATATCGTTTATACCATTGATAATATATAATAATGGTATATATATAGTTTAGGGGTGGAGAAATAAAAAACAAAATAAAAGAGTTTGAGGTAAGGTGTTACCTATTATTCAAGTAACTTCAATTTGTTTTCACCAAAGAGATTCCTTGGATGGATATAATCCAAAAGGGAGTCCTAAAAAAGTTGGATGAGTTTTTTGTAGGATATTTTCATAGGTTTTATTTAGAAAATTAATTGCGTGATGTGGGGATGTGGGATGATTGATGACATTTTGATAATGGAGGAGGAGTCAAAGTCGAGTTTTTTTAGAAAAGGAATTTCATCCACATTTTCCCCCAGTCACGTGGAACCAATAATACTAAAAAATTAATCCAATAGTTTCTATGGTTGAAATATTAAAATAAAATGGGTTTTGTAAAAAATTATGGGTCTTTTTGGTCATTATGATTAAGGTTTAGTTACGTGTTATGCTCAGTTTTACATTATTATATGTACTTAATTTTAACTACCTTCACTAATCATTTTGGTCAAAAAAAATTGACCTTATTAGAAATTAGAAATTATAATGATTAAAAATATAAAATAAATTTCTCTAAATTCCAATCACAAATGTATCAGAATTTTATTTAAATTTAATCTCACAGACAGGACAATGATGCCGGTTTTTAAGCAAAAACCTTCAAAATCTTCCTATGTTTTTATATTCAATTTCAAAATAATATTTATTCGAATAAACTAAATTGGACTAATAGATAAAAAATTAATCTAACTAAAAATTAAAACCATTTTAAATATAATATAACCATATAAATAAATTTTATGAATAATCAATTTTGAATTAAAATTAATTATTTTTCACTATTAAAATAAAATGAAACTTCATAGGAAGACATCAAAATTTTACCCTAAAATAAATTCTACGTTTCAATATAAAATAAGAGTTTTATTTTGACATATTAAATTTATAGAATTTAAAAAATTTATATTTAAAATAGGTTCTCTATTAGAAGGTGGAAAAACTTCTTTTATAAAATTATTTTTTTAATTTGTCATATTATGCCTTTTTCATCATATAAATATAAAATAAATTTGTTGAATAGAAAAATATTTTATAGAATATATATCATATAAATTAAGTTAATATCATTTACTAATATAAATTAAATGATCATATTAACATATATCACATTTTTTAAATTAAAATAGTCTTTTATAAAATCACTCCCTTTATATTCATTTTGTTTTTATATTCATTTTTGGTTAATAGGTAATAAATGAATTGAAATGTATATTCATATAATCTATTTAATCCAATAAAAAGGAATTTAATGGCAAGTATATAACTTATTATATTAAATAATAACAATTTTAATAATATATTATAGTTTGGTAAAACTCAGTCTTGCTTGTTCCGTAAACTATCAAGGAAAGTCAATCTTACATGTTACGTAAGATAACCATGGTGTACCATGTAGAGTAAGTTAAAAATTATATTTCATATAGTTAACTATTAACATGGATTTTTGTATAACTAAATCCCATCATATTGATAAAAATAAAATAATTTCAGTGTTGTGTGAAATGTGAAATATCGAAATTATTAAATTAATTTGAAAAAATAAAAATTTTCCAAAACCTAATGGTGTTAAAAAGCATGTGAATATGAAGTTAAGACTATTATAGAATCAATATAAATGGATAATACACCCATGTACTTCATGATGGGGTGCACCTGTCCTCTTCATCAAGAAAAAGGATATGTAAATATTCCATTTCATTGATTATCATGAGCTCAACAAGATCTCGATATAGAACATATATCATAGGACATAGATTGATGACTTGATTGACCATATATGTAGAGAACAATACATATCCAAGGTGGATCTATGGTCATAATGTTACCCATTTAGGGTAAAGAAATATGTAATTCCCAAGACTTCCTTTTGTACGAGGTACGACAACTATGAGTTCATAGTGATGCCGTATGGGCTCATAAATGATCTAGAAATATTTATGGACATAATAAATAAAGTATTTTGAGATTACCCAAAAAAAATTTTGGAGTCTTTATAGACGATATTCTATTATACTCTAGAACCAAGGAGAATGAAGAACTTCTAATCATTGTTCTAATTACCTTATGATATGATAAGCTCTATGAAACGTAGAATAAATGTGATTTGTAGTTAAAGGAAGTCTCTTTTTTTGTGAATATACTCATAATAAAAGGGATATATATAGAACCATCAAATAATGAACAATTGGAGGATGTATAAGGCTAACATTTATGAAATATATCCATAGCATCATGGGATTAGCTCGTTATTGTCATCGATATGTGGTAAATTGTTCATGATTATCAAACCACCAATCCAAGCTAACTAGGATGGCTGTCAATTTTTATTGGAATGATGAATGTAAAGATAGAACCATGGAGTTGAAATAGAGTCTTATCACTACAACTATATTCACACTACTCAAAATTGGAAAACATTTCATAGTATTACACAATTTATTGAAGACGGTATTTGTTTGTGTGATAATCCAGAACAACAATGTCATAGCAAATGCTTAAAGGAAGTCGAATGTTTATGAATGAAACAACCTAATGCTTTATATGGAGTTGTATGTAGTGATCTCAATATTCAAAATATGGCATAATTATCTCTTTGGATATAATTGTGAAATATAAACAGATAAAAAATTAATATTTATATATTAACATAGAAAGATATGAATATACACCAATGAACATGGTTGGAGATAATCATGGAATATAACCGCTCAATTCATTACCATCATGGGAATTAAAATAATGTTGGTGATTCTTTATGTAGAATGGATCTAGAAATTATATCATTGATGAGAATTCATAAGGATAGGATATTATTTTATTTGGAATATATGAACTTGAGAATCATAAAGGAATGTGTAACATCCCAAACCTAGATTCCAAAAGACGGTGCATTATTTTAGTACATTGGCATGATTACAAGGAATCATGTCCCAAAAAACTGGTCAGTTTGGAAGTCTTAGAAAATATATTACATACTTGACCGTTACATTACAATTTCCAATATAGAACACAAAATAATTCTCTAAGAATGACATTGTTCCCATAGTTTAACACTACATCTTAAATATAAAAATCTTCTTGGGATCCTAGGAAAATAAAACATAAGAAATGGGTGGGCTCAAATGACCAGCAATGGTAAATAATTTAGTGGAAGCTATAAACCATTAAGGCATGATGTGTAATAAAAACGATATCCTTTTATACATAAAATTGAACATGATATAGAAAAAATAAATAAAAAATTACAATATTAACATGCACATGGATATTATACTAGTGAAATAATCACATTTAATAACTAATTTCATAATGATGGAATGTATAGTACAAGACTTTAATTTTTTGTCAAGGCCTCGTGTCAGGACCTAAGGGCTAACTCTAATAGGACCCCATCCTAGAGAGCCTCTATAATTGAACTCCAACCAGGAGAGCCTATGTAATCGGACTCCAACCCAGAGAGCCTCTGTAACTAGACTCCAACCTGAAGGGTCTGCTATAACTAGAACCCAACCCAAAGCGATTACTTTTACTGGTCCCCAACCCAAAATATACTAGTCTAACACAATCATCTTAAGAAGAGGTTGAAATTTAAGATAAATATTCGTATTAAAACTAGCATATGAACAGTCAATACTTTAACCATAAACCATGAATGGCATAAAAATAACTCATCCATCATCAAACATATCAAAAACCATAAATAAAATATGGATGATTTGTATCATAATAATCCAACTTCAAACAAGTTTTAAATTTATCAAAGGATGTTTACAGATATGAAATCAAAACTATTTGAGAGAAATATCTCTTTTATTTTGAAATCATTTAAGAGTCACATAATTATAATGAAAAAATTATTTATGAAAATATTCATATTATTTTTTAATGGAAGCTTCGACGATGTTATAATGGCGGAAAATAGCCACACCCGCCGTAAATGATAAAAACATTCTTACCATAATTCTGTTGAAAATGTCATAAAGTACCTTGTTTAGAAATTGATGGAAAGATTCCTTTCAAAACATATAAGGTAAAATAAGGGTATAAGTTACGTTACCCCATTGTATTGTAAATATTAAAAATGTCTTGGAATACATTTTTTTGAAACATGGATGTGGATGATAAGGAGGTCCTAGTAGATAATTACGTATAAATATCCTCGGATAATAAAGAGATTGTGAAATTAACCCTTATATTGTACATTACCTTGGTTGAGGGTAGGTTTACCACCAGTATAATGGTTAAATAATGGTTATTAGATTATACAAGAATCATATACATTATGATATCATATATCATCTTCTAACATTTCTTGCATAATAATATCTTAGTATTATCGTCGTTTCGGGTGTTAACTATTTCATTTTCCTTTATATGCTTTGTTACGTAAGTAATGTTTGTTATGGATAGGATGTATCTTATTTATATTCAGAATGATATTATGTCTCTAAACATTATTTTTAATCATCTAATACAAATTAGTCTTGAATGGATATGATGTGGAATAAATCTAATCGCGTTCCTCGAGACCGTAATCCGTACATATGCACAAATGACAATATCATTATTTTGATATTAAAATATTATATATTTGGATGGTATATAATATTTAAACAATCATTATCATGTTATATTTATTATTTACATCAATTAAACATCATTATTTTACCCAATCAAAATAATAATGTATTGAATAACAATTACACCACAACGTGGAGACGGTAAGCCGTACATAGGCACGTATAGTGACATGTCATTCAAAGGATGGATAGAATATTGAATATAGTTGTACCATATTTATAAAAACATCATAGTATGTAAAATATACTTAAGTTATTATTTTATAATGGAAACATAAAAAAAAGAGTAAGTGGAAGATGAGAGGAACTTGAAAGAGGTGATGAAATATTTACCTCTTATTCAGGTTCATCAATTTTTTGATCAAAAGGGCTGATTAGGTTGGCTTTATGACCTAAAGAAGGCCTCTAGGATGAAGGTAGAACATTTTAGAGGGTATTTGGGAAGTGTTTGGCTGAGGCAAAAGGCTTTTAAGATGAAAAGTTTAGGGAAGGGCGAGTGCCCTTTTATAAGAGGGGTGAGGGGCACCTTATGAAAAGCTAGAAATATTATTTTATAATAAAATCATTTTCTGTTTATAAAGGCTCAAAATGAATTATATAAAGTCTAAGGTGGGGATAGGTAGAAAACCACTAAATCAATATGTTTTAGAAAGGATTGGATCACAATATTAAATTTATCTTTTAGATTTATCTCTTAGTTAAATAGTTTAACATTTATCAAGTCTCTTTTTATTTTTATATTATATGGTTAGTAAACAAACAATAAACATCCCAGATAACCCCAAGTGGTTCATTAATGCCTTATATAATATTTTTTAATACCTTTGGCCGAACCATAGAGTTTTATAGAAATAATATCAGTTAATAATATAATATTTGTTTTAAAAACTCTTTTATGTCAATTTTGACACTATTTGGTATTTTGTTTTTTCTAAATTCATAACATCATTTTTACTTCGAAAAAATTTTATCTAACCAACGATAACATGTCTAATTAACTTAGAAAAGTAGCTTAATTCTAAAAAGTGTAAAATTAAATTTATTTGGATATTTATAATCTCCATTACTATAATATTTCATTAATTAGGTCATTATTTCATCATAATTGTGTCATAAATAAATTAACTTATTTAATGTATAAAAAATATAAATAAAATAAAATTTTGTAGTGAATAGTTTTATCATTCTAATTAATATTTATAGTCGAATTTATCTTATTTTTAACCCTATATTAAAAATGGTTTAGTTATTAAACATTGAATTTAACACATTTAACTCTTCTTTGAATTAAATAATAATAAATGTCCTAATCTAATCCAAGTAGACCTGAAGGATCATATTTTATTCCTAATGTTCTTATTGGTCAAATTATACATATCCAATAGAATTATAGCATGTGTTAGGTTAAAAATAATATCATTTTTACCCGTAATTATTGTATTTACTTTAAAATGTGGTAAATAAAAGTAACAAAGATAATATTCACAAAAAAATATTTCCATCTTACTGACCAAAATTTTACATACCGATATCAACCATGTCTCTCAGATTTTTTAAATTCAACTCACAGAAGCTGTAAAATTATTTTTTATATGAATTTACATATCCTCCTAGGAGGTGGGTAAAAGAGGGTAAATAGTTCCATAAAATTATTATATTTCTATAATTATTATAAACTGACTCCAATTAATTACATTGAAAATATATAGGTATTATGTATACAATTTAACCAAAAATAAATATAATTAAAATAAATAATTATTTGAATAAAATTCAGTTTTAAACTATAACTTAGTGTTTTTCACTATTCATCAAAAACTGAATATTTTCAGAATAATAACAAAAATTCACCCTAACCTAATTTCGATATTCCGTTTCCAAAAAATGAAGTCCATTTTGAAAGATAAAATTTAAAAAATTTCAAAAAGTGGTTATTACTTTTTATATCTGCTAGTTTGATTAGTTTTGGTGTGATAGAAATCGAAGTTGCGTACATCACACTCTATTGTATGAAAAAATAAATAAAACATTTAACATATTAACATGAACATGGATATTATACTAGTAAAATAATCTAATGTAATAACTAATTTTATAATGAGGGAATGTATAGTACCATAATGTAATTTTTGTGTCAAGGCCTCGTGCAAGGACCTAGGGGCTAACTGTAATCGAACCCCAACCTGGAGAGCCTCTGTAACCGAACTCCAACCTTGAGAGCCTCTGTAACCAGACTCCAACCCGGAGAGCCTCTCTAACCAGACTCGAACCCAGAAGTTCTTCTATAACTGGACCTCAACCTGGAGGGCTTACTTTTACCGATCCCCAACCCGGAACATACTAGTCCAACACATTCATCTTAAAAAGAGGTTGAAATATAACATGATCATTCATATTAAAAATAGCATATGAAATGTCAATACTTTAATCATAAACCATGATTGGCATAGAAATATATCATCCATAGTCAGACATATTACAAAATCATAAATATAATATGGATGATTTTTATCATAATAAATCAACTTCAAACAAGTGTACAATTTATCAAAGGTTGTTGATATATATGAAAACAAAACAATTTGAGAGAAATATATCTTTAAATTTTGAAATAATTTAAGAGTCACATAATTATAAATAAAACATTTATTTTGAAAATATTCTTAAAATCTTGTAAAGGAATATTCGATGATGTTATAATGTCGGAAAATAGCCACATCCACCGCTTAAGTTAAAAAACATTCTTACATGTATTTTGTCGAAAATGTCATAAAGTACATTATTTGGAAAACAACCGAATGATTCCTTCCAAAAAATATAAGGTAACATAAGGAAATAAATTACATTACCCCATTGTCTATTAATTAGTAAAAAAAATTTGAAATAGATTTTTATGAAACATAGATGTGGATGATAAAGAGGTCCTAGTATATAATTACGTTTAAACATCCTCGGATAATAAAGGGATTGTGAAATTAACCCCTACCATGTACATTTCCTTGTCCAATGGTAGGTTAACCTCATTTATAATGTTGAAATAATTGTTATTAAATTATACATGTATCATATACATTAATATGATATCAATTATGACCTTTTAACATTTCTTTATTAATAATATCTTAGTATTATCGTCATTTCGGGTGTTAACTGGTTCGTTTTCATTTATATGCTTTCTTACCTAAGTAATTTTTTTATGGATAAGATGTATCTTATTCATATTCATAATGATATTAAGTATTGAAACATTATTTTTAATTATATAATGAAACATTGTCTTGAAGGGATACGATGGGGAATTAATGTCATCGCGTTCATAGAGATGGTAATCTGTATGTACGCACGAGTGACAATATCATTATTCTGATATTAAAATAATATATAATTAGATGGTATATCATATATACAGAATCATTAAAATTTTGTATTTATTATTTACATCATTTAAACATCATTATTATACCCATCCAAAAAATAATGTATTGAATAACCATTACACCACGACGTAGAGACGGTAAGTCGTACATACACACGTATGGTGACATATCATTCAAAGGATGTTTAGAATAATGAATATGACTAAAACTTATTTATAATAACATCATACTATAGAATATACATGATTTATTATTTTATATTGGAATCAACAATGAAAGGGGGAGAGGAAGAAGAAAGGATCTTGAAAGAGGTGATGAAATATTCACATCTTCTTCAAGTTCTTCCTTTTGATTTGATCAAAAGGGCTCTTTAGGTTTGATTTAAGACTAAAGGAAGGCCTTTAAAGTGAAGTTAGGATAGATTATAGGTTATTTGGGCTGGGTTTTTCTGATCCAAAAAAGATTTGAAGATGTGAATTTGAGGGAGGGCGGAGTGCCCTTTTATAAGTGGGGTGAGGGGCACCTTAGGAAAAGCTAAAAATATTATATTATAATAAAATGATTTTCGGTTTTTAATGGCTCCAAAATGAATTATTTAAAGGATAAGGTGTTTATGGTTTTAAAACCACTCAAAAAAGAGGTTTTATATAGGTTTTTGTCACTATAGATACTTTATATTTTAGATTTAACTCTTAGTTATATAGTATGAAATTTACCATGTCTCATTATATTTTTAAATTATATGGTTAATAAACATACTATAAACTTTCATGAAAACCCCATGTGGTTAATTAATGACATATATAATATTATTTAATACCTATGGCCGAACCATATATTTTTAGAAATATAATATCAATTAATAATATAATATTTGTTTTAAATGCTCTTTTATGTCAAATTTGACACTATTTGGTATTTTGTTTTTTCTAAATTCATAAAAACATAATTATATCAATCAAAATTCATATATCCAACTCTAAAATATCATTTAAACCTATTTAAAATATTTTAAATCACAGAAACCCTAAAATTACATTTATTTGGATATTTATAGTATCAATTATTTTAATATTTCATTTATATGTAATTACTGTATCATCATTGTGTCATAAATAAATTAAACAATTTAATGTCTAAAAAATATAAATAAAATTCCACTATGTAGGAAATATTTTTATCTTTGTAATGAATATTCATAGTCGAATTTATCTTATGCGTAACCCTGTATTATATATGGATTTGTTATTAAACATTGAATTTAACACTTTTAACTCTTCTTTCAATTAAATATTAATAAATGTCCAAATCTAATCCAAGTGGATCTAAAGGGTCATATATTACTCATAAGGTTGTTTTTTTATCTAATTATACTTATCCAATAGAATTTTGACATGTCTTTGGGTAATAATAATATCATCTTTTCCCTTAATTACCTTGTTAACTTTTAAACGTGGTAAATAAATGTAAAACGTCACTATTCTCCAAAAATTATTTTCATGTTATTTAACCACATTTACCTTACTGATATCAACAATGTCTCTTGGAGTTTTGAAATTAAACATATATAAATAGTAATATAATGTTTTATGTAAATTTGCAAATGCTCCTAGGAGGTGGGTAAAAGATAGTAAATAGTTCAATAAAAACTTTATATATCTAAAATTATTATAAACTGACATCAGTGAATTAAATAGAACTTATATAGGTATTACGTATCTATTTTGACCGAAAAAAATTAAATAAAATAAACAATTATTTAAATAATTTTTTTTTGCAATAACTCATTTTTTTCAGAATTCATCAAAAATTTAAATTTTTCAGAAAAATCCCAACAATTCACCCTTAGAAAATTTCAATATTTTGAATACCAAAATAAAGTCCATTTTTAAAGATAATATTTATAAAATTTCAAAAAGTGGGTATTACTCTTCAGAATAGCTATTTTTATTGGTTGTGTTGGGTTGAATCTCGATGTTTCATACAACACACACTATTGTAATATTCAAAGAGAAGCATATCGTTGAATCTTGGGGTGTTACAAAATGAATATCGTCAATCCTTTCACAATTTATTGCTCAACCATTCGATCTATAGATGTTAAAAGATGATCAAATAGGTGATTTTGGAATATTGATAAAACTAGAAAAAATAATGAAAGGGAAATCCGTGGATTTTGATGTCAATGAAGAAGGAGTTGTAAGATTCGGGTCACGACTATGTATACCATTAAATCATATGGTGATATAGGATTTATTGGAAGATTCACAAAATTCAAACTGCTCTGTTTATCTAGGAATCAAATAATGTATCAATATCTCTATGAAAAATATTGTTGGGATGAAATAAATATGTATATCACTATATATACATCCAAGTTATTTGTATTTCAACAATTGAAGGATGAAATGAAAAATTTAATGGAATGATGCAACCAATACTTATAACTTCAATGAAATGGAAAAAATAACCATGGACTTTAGTAGTGGACATCAAAATAAATCTAGAGGAAAAAATTATATCTGGTCAGTGTTGGATCATCTTACAGTTACTAAACATTTCATTACAATTTGAGAGGATTTTTCACCAAATCAATATGCATAGATATCCATTAGGGAAGAGGTGGGATTGAATTGAGTACCACTATAAATTTTATCAAACCAGGATATGAGATTTACCTCTATGTTCTGGAGGGGTCTCCATCATGTTTATAACACTGATTTGAAATTAATCACGACATATAACCTTCAAAAAGATTTCCAATCTGATCCGACTATTTAGACACTTTATGACATGTTGATAGCATACTCAATTTACTTCAACAGGGGATGAGACCAACATCTTATTTTAGTCAAGTTATCATATAACAAATATTTCCACTCGATGATCTAAATGGATCGTTATGAAGTGTTATATGGGAAGTGGTTCAGAAAACCATAATTTTGTTATGAATTTGGGGATCAGAAACTAAAAGGTCATGAAATGGTCGAGTAAATGGTGGAAAAGGTTAAGACAGTTTAGCAGCAAATCCATGATTATCAGTGTTTAAAAAATAGCTTGGAAGAAATTTATAGATGAGACCTTCATTTTCATGTTTGGAGACATGGTATTCCTCTACATAACTTCATTTAAGAAAGTAATAATATTTGGGATGATGATAGAGCTTTTTACAAGATATATCATCCCCTTTTAAATACTTGATCACATCAGAGTGATGTGCTACCAAATAGAACTCCCATCTATCCTATATAAAGTAAATTATTTATTAAATTTATTACCCTTAATAATGTACATAATAAAACCGTATCATTTACTCAATATAGATTTATTAATGTTTGAGAATGATATTTTCTATGAAGAGAAACAATTCATGATATTAGATCATAATTACAAAGTACTATGAAATAGTACACTTCACCTGGTCAAATTGATGTGGATAAAACAAATGATTGATGAATGGACATAGGAATTGGAGGAGGTAATGAAACAACGTTATCCTAATCTATTTTATTGTGGGAAATGAAAATTTACAGCAAGAAATTTTTTAAGGGGACTATTGTTACAACTCGAACTATTATAAATAAAATTACCATTATATATTGATAAAATGTATTATGATGTCATATGGTTATAGAAAAAACAAGAAATTATTGTGTTTTATAATATCCCATCTGATTTAAATAATCATTGAGAATCACTTCCATTGATAAAATAACAATTGAAACGT
The DNA here is from genome assembly GCA_963277665.1 of Viscum album. Taxonomy (NCBI): domain Eukaryota; kingdom Viridiplantae; phylum Streptophyta; class Magnoliopsida; order Santalales; family Viscaceae; genus Viscum; species Viscum album. Next base: position 785,193,217 of record OY728146.1, on the reverse strand, counting down.
GATCACATAATTATGATAAATACAAGGATTAAAAAATTCAATTCAAAAAGATAAAGAAAACAATGGAATAAACATGTTGGATCATACCATATAATGTTAAATTATCAGATCTTATCAGGATGATAACATTATTGGGATTTTTCCTTTACCAAGCCTGAGTGATGTTCCAAAAACATAAACATGAGAGAAATTGTTTACATGAGATGTTCGAGCTCACAAAGATAATGACCCAAACTATATACACCGAACCACTACATTAAAGTATGACCATCACACACCATACTCTTAATGTGTTTGTTGGTGTATTAAATGGATATGAATCATGAACATAGAAATATGAGTTTCCAAATTATTTTTTATAATATATATAATATATTTTCATCCCATTATTTTTAAATTATAATTTTTTTATTTTGATACAATAAAACTATAGTTGTATTTTAGGTTAATATTCAAATTAAATTGAGGAATTTATTTATTTTTAATTAATTTATTTTTTTAATTAAATATATATTAATTATATTTTATTAATAAATATTTGTTCTTCATGTAAAATGATCCTATAATGGTTATGAAGTGAAAAGTAATTTTTATAATGGTTTAGAAACTATTATTGTGAAAAATCCCAACAGTTCTAAAAAAATATTGATTATTATTTTAAAAGTGAAAATTAAAATTTTTTGAAAATAATTTTGATTAAATTAATATTAGTTTTCGAATTATAACATCTAATTTATTCAATGGTTCTTTTTTCAAAATTTTATGACACAGTCTATTTTTTCGGTAGAAAGTATTTATTTAAAAAAAATACTTTATCTATTATGACATGATAATGTCCCAAAAGATATGTAATAAATACTATATATGGTATACACAACAAAATATATGTTTTAAATTTAAATTTATTTTATTTATTTTGTTTGATTTATTTGAAATATCAATTATCAATCCTATAAAACCATTAAAACATTTTAAAATCATTTTATTAATAGTATGACTCACATAATAATAATAAAATGAATTATTATATAAATTTCGGCCCTTGGACTTATAAAATAATTTAATACACTCCAATTTAGCATAAAAAAATTTCCATGAACCATGTATTGTTTTGTGTTGTTGGTTATATTATTTTTTAATATCCACAATGTATAGTTGACAATAATAAAGAAATTCCACTCATTTATAATATAAATTAACCCAATATCCAATTTATAATCAATAAAAATCCTCAAAACACATCATTAATTGTACCTCTAATCCTTATAGTACTCCCAAGGATTTACCAATTTATTAAGAAACCCCTCCCATGCATTTGGAGTCACACACTAAAATATAGGATCATTTCCTTCTCTTATTTATTCATGTTATGTATTATATTAAATCTTCTACTCCCAATACCTATTTTTGTGATTTTTATTTACATTTCCCTTTTATGTCCCAATTTTTTTCAAAATTATGAGATACTTTTTTCTTCATCATCAACCCATTTTTATAAATTTTTATGTGATGTGTTTTTGCTGGAGAAATTTCACCGCCATTTTCCATGCCAAAAAAATATTGTAGTGAATACCATACCCATATTCGATCAAGGGTGTTCACCATTATACATATATATTATTTTAATTGGGACATACATGTATTTATTAAACACTAATTGACTGTGGAATAAAACTCAATTGATAATGAATCCCGGTTTTATGATCAATGTTGCACACTTAAACATGAAAATGTAATGAATGTGAGGGGTGTACCCCAAATTTTATAGCGCTCCAATGGATTAGGTATGATTTACTCTCATGAGACATCATATTGGTACATGTAGTGAGCACAACTCCTATATTGGACTTTTTCCATCATTATGTCTTGGAAATTATCAATGAATTAATTAAATGATGCAATGTTTTATGTTGTTCCCTCATTTCCCATGTTATAATTATCAAGCTATATCATTTATCATTATTCATATTTATGATTCCTACTTTTTATGCGCAATTTATATACATATTGTTTATTATGAATCACCTTATTCTATTTTTGTTCATTTAATTGGATTTATATCTTACCCCTTTCTTATGTATGTCCCTAGGTTATCCAATATAGTTTTAAGTGAATGTATTTTAAGAAATTGTACATTAAATATGATACATTTCTGTTTTAAACTATTAGGTATTGTACCATATTTCTAAAGACACTAGATGTATTGATATTTTTGTATTTGTTAATTGTAACATTTTGAAAAAAAAATCTTGCATTAATGTGGTATAATGAGAACGGTTGTTAAGTTATATTTATATCTCAAAATGGTGGAATCTATTTACACGAGGGTGAGTGGGATCATAAGGATAATAAAAGAGGAGAAATTCAGTACAGGTTGGATGGTCCCACAAAAAATATACTTGTTATTTGCCTAGATGATAATATAACGCCTAAGGATAATTTTCCTATAATGGTTGGCCATTTTTAGGATATCATTCATAACATGTTCTTTAGATTTTTTCCCATGTGATAGATCAATTTTATAATCAAGTTGGTACCGAGGGTAAAACAAGTTTATATCCTTCTTTATAGAATGACACAAGTAGAGAATCGTGAGTTAGAATTTTAGGATGAATATATATAATCCAATGGTTTCTTAAGGCCTATAAAATCTTGGTGAATTTATCTATTTCTATTCACCATGATGGATGATGGGAATTTTCACTTATGTATGGATTATCAATGATTGAAATAGATGAATATAAAGAAAATATATCATCTTGTGCGCTTCAATGATCTATTCTATAATATGATAGGAGATAATATATTCTCAATGATTGTTTTTATATCATGATACCATCGATTGAGGTTCATACCATCTGACATACCTTATACTACATTTAGGGGTAGTTATGTCTTGTATGAGTTCTTGGTGATGCCATTTGGTTTGACCAATGCTCTAATCATATTCATGTCCTTGATGAATATGATAATTCAACCTTTTTTGGATATATATTTGTGGAATTTTTCATTAGAATATTAGTGTACTCATAGTCAGTAGGTTATCATTCCAAACATCTTTACATCATCCTGAGTATATTTAGATTCCATTGACTACACACCAAGCTATCCAAATATAGTTTCTAGAATGAGGAAGTGAAATTCAAGGGCCATGTTATCTCACTGGTTGGATTTTTACTGGACCAAAATAAATTTGAATCCATGATTGATTAGGAATATCCCAAGAATATATTTGAGATTAAATGTGTACTGGGATTATCATGTTTTTATCAGCAAATTATCCCTGAATTTTTCCATTTTTGAAGGAGTTATGTTACATCAAACCAAAAAGGTAGTGAATATTGTTTTGTTAGATTTTTGGGAGAGATATTCTCATGAGAATAATGGTTGGATGAACATAGATATGGTTATCACATTACCTATGCTAGGTAAATAATTTACATTATACCGTGATGCATCTAGATTTGGACTCAGAGCAGTTCTGATGTAGGAGGTATGAGCAGTTTCTTTTGGGTCTAGTTAGTTGAGGTCGCATGGGAGGAATTATCTTACTATTTACATAGTGGTAGTAGTAGTTGTATATTCCCTGAGATACTGGAGGCATTATCTCATTGGTGAGAGGTTTTTTGTATACACGGACCAAAGAGTCTCCAGTATTCTTTTCCCATCGGGACATGAACCTCAGAGAGAGTATGTGGGTCGATTTTATACAGTACTTTGACATTGAGCTGACTTACACATCTAACAAGAGAAACATTATTTCTAATTGATTAAGTTGAAATGAAACAGAATAGGTAGAAATCGAGTATTTTGAAGAGTGGTGGATAATGTATCTATTTCAAGACATTTATGTAGATTTTCATGAGTCTTAGGGGTGAGTGGATATTACTTATATATATTTTATACCAGTGCTTCTTGACATGATACTTCCCAAGATGATATCTAATCTGGATGGATTAGCCTTGAGAGATATCTTATATGGTGTGGAGACACCATCATGATGGTATTTTGGATGTTTAAATTACCTTTTTCCATGTATGAGTATGGTTACTATGGGATTATGTTAGGATCTGATAAACATGTTTCATGATTGTAGATGTTCAATACATCATTTTTTGACAAAAAATATAGTGTGATATCAATAGAAAATATATCTTTTCAATAATGAAGTAGGTGGGAGTATTTGTGGGAAGTTGTTTTACTTTTAAGCTGGTGAAAGGTGATCGTCGTTGGCCAGCATAGACTTTGAATCATTTTCCAATTCATTTTTCCCATTCCTTTTCTTATTCAGTAGTATTTAAAATCTTATTATGTATCTTATAAATAATCATTTATACCAATATAGTCTACGGAAAAAATAGATATATTTTATAGATGCAAGTCTAGGACATTCCTCAATTTTAATTTTCATAAAAGGGTCTATATATAGGTTTTAATTTTGATAACATCCCCCACATATCGATACATCCTTTATCCATAACTCACAATTAATATAATGTTCACACAACATCTCCATTCGCACTGTCATCATCTCATTATTAAAATTCCACTCATTCTCCTCCATTATTTTAGATTATATTATAAAATTATCCAATACTAGAATTTCAATCTATATCAATTGTTTATAATAGTTTCAATAGACACTAAAACAGTTTACATGGGTAATAACCATGGTTGGTATGGTCATTGTTCCATTTCTAATAGTAATCATGCCATGCATATTTCCACGATATCAAACCATATATATATGTCAATAGCCAATATTATAACATTGTATATTGGTATATAGCTATTTTTACATCATGGAAGTACATATATATCCAATGGTTTTATCCATTGCTATTAAAAATGCAATAGATCTCTGTTTCCATGGTTTGAACTATAGAAATAATTAAATGTCCAATATTTCCAACATGAGAAAAAAATAGCCATAAATTTAAAGAAACACTTTTTTGCTATCATGATAAATCCTAAGAAACATTTAAAACTATGGATATAGGTATGATAATTAAAATTATAAATCCATATTATATAACCATGTCTATATAATTTATATACCATTAAAATTCAGCACCTTTTTATAGTTAAACCCCTAACATTATGCACATAAATCCTTAACCATATGCACTAAAATCCCCACCCTTCAAGGATCACTCGATCAAAAATCAATCCTTACAACCTAAAAAGAAAAAAATCAAGATAAAATATAAATAGATATCAAATATAATATAATATATGTCAAAATAATTGAAACTATTAAACCCATGCAATGATTATTGTTTATAAACAACCTCCTCCACTTTAATCCCTTTCCGTCCAGAATCACTCAATGTGAACTGAAAACTTATGTCTTATAATCAAATAAAGAAAATAGTCATACAATATAAACATAACTCACATTGAATAAAATATATGTCAAAATAATTTAAACTATCTTCCTGATAATCAATATAAAATATCAACACCAATATCATTAGAAAAATTCAAAAATAAAAGATAAAATTCAACATATAATCTAATAATTAATGTTTCATTTGAAATTTTCCTCAATATCAGTATCAGTAGAACCATCTGAAACCTCATACTATCCTACATAAACTCCATCATCATTATCACCTCTTTATAGACCCCAAAAATTACAGGGAACCATGATTGTTAGACAAGAATATTACATCTTTTTGATGAATATACATTACATTGTAAAAACACATGATTGTGGACTGTAATAGTTTAGTTCCATTGAATACTTGAAAGAAAATATTCTATTATGGTGAAATATATTCAATGTTTTTTGAAATGGTCTTTCGAGTTAGTACTCCCCATAGACATAACCATATATATCCTTTCCTCACAACTTAGGGAAATGAAACATAAGAAAGGCTGAGCTCAGATTCTCTGTCACGGTCAACATCAGGGATATTAATCTGAGCTCATATGAAAGAATAATATAAGAATAATGGTATGTGATAATGAACATAGTATATGGAATTTATGAATAACATGTCATAGTTATTATACACGAGTCATGGAATAAATCCTTCTATTCATAAGACATGAATCATAAGGCAATCAATGAACATGATCAATGAAATAATAATATTGGAATAAAAAAAAGAAATTCAATACACGTTATCTAATAACATTGAATACCTGAATACACAAAATCAAGATCACTCATCAGTATTTGGACATGGAATGAGGCCCTAAAATAAATTTATAGACATGAAACTAGGCCCATATATAACATTACAGTGATTATAGATTCATCCATGCATAACATTTTGGTCATGTAATCAGGTTCACACATAACATTGTGAACATAAAATCAGGTTCATGAAAAACACTGAGAATATTTAATCAGGCTAACACATAACATTATATACAAGAAAGAAATTTCTGTGAATTATATTATAGTATTCAATTATCACTCCAATGATCATCATAACAGAAAAAAACCTTAGTAAATCGAGATCACTCTCCATTTGATTCTAGTCTATCTGATGATATATAATTAATTATCTAATGTATTAGAGGGAGATATTGGCCCCACTCATATATGGTTATAACATAACCACTATCCTTTGTTATATCACAAACATTTTCCTTCGTTATAACAAAACCACATTCACTTGATTAAAATCATACATATGTGTGCCAAAAGATTATAAAACATTCATCTTATTAAAAAAATAAAATTAAATGGGTTTAAAATAAATTCCATCATAACATAACCTTTGAAAAATAAATTGGTTTTATAATCATTTCACCATTTTATTAAAGAATAAAACATGAAGAAAAGATTTGGATTTAATCATCATTTAATCATGTTATATCATGTGGTAGAATAAGAGGGTTCAAAAAGACTTTTATCATGGTATAACACAAGAAACAAAAGTGGGTTTAATTTGAATTTTATCATTGTATGACCCATTAATGAGAAATGGGATACATAGTAATCTTTTTAAAGAAAAAATGAACCATTTATAGAATGAACATGAATGGTATCCTTGGATCATAAACCCATTAAATCATAATTATATGGAACTAATTTCATTGTGTATATATAATAATTTTCAAATAATACATTGAAAATTACTTAAGGAATATTTCCCTTCATTGAAATGAATTTTTTATAAAGTAAAACATTATGAAATTTTTTATTTGAATATAATCATGAATACATATAAAGGATTAAATTAAAAAATATTTTAAAATATTTCTTAAGGAAACATTCTTTCTTCTTTAAAAATTATTTTTGAAACATAAAACAAATTAATAAATCTTTTTGATTTTTAAATAAAATATTAAAAATAATAAACTCACCCAAATATGAATAGAATTATTTTTATTGAAAAGAAATTCTGAAAAATTAAATGGATGTTTGAAATCATTGGGTTGTTATGACTATGTGAAACATTGTACATGTTAAAAACAATGATACTTATCACATTTTTAGTAAAAAAAGAGCATTGTTTATTCTAAACAACACAAATATTACTTTTGAAATATTTTTTTTAAAATTAAAACATGTGTAACAAATTAATTAAAAAATAATTTGATTTTGTAATGACAAATTTGAAATATTTTTATAATACCTTTTTTTGGAAGAAAAATATTATTCATCTAAAAAGATCATTTTCAAATATTTATTTATATCATGAGTACATTAAAAGATGAAAATGAAGGGAATAATTTACTCTAAATACATAAAAAAAAGTAGAATAAAATTTTTTATATTCCTAATAGATAGATAATAAAACTTCATCATGGAATACAAAATCATAAACAATTAAGAAATATAATGAGATTTTAACATTAAACACCTTACAGTTTAGTAACATTGAATTGTAAACCCTATGAAAGAATAAAATTAAATGAGATAGTAAAATAAAATAAAAATAAAAATATTCATGATATAACATGTCAAATGGGTAGTGTATAAACATCAGATAGAAATATTTGTGCATCACCAAACTAATTTTACAAACAAGGTAAATTGAGGCAAAAAATACCTTATCTATTTGTCAAAATTAGAACCATAAACCCCAAAAAGTGACATCCTAAAATGTATATATAAACAAAACAATTCATCATTATTATTATTATAACATAAATATATGTTATGTATATACACATCATCAATGAAATATGTGGTGAATAGGTCTTCTTCCTCATGGAAAACAATGGTTAGAGAAGTATCACTTTCCATAAGTCCTTACTTCTTTATTAATCATTAAAACTTCATATACAATAAATTTCTTTTTATTTTACATCTATTAAAAAACATATAAATATTTATAAGGACAAATATTATTTTCTTATTAACCTGTATTACATGTTGTTAACAATTCCATGTTAATGTTATGTTTCGAGTAATAACAGCTTTGTTTTTCATTTTTTTTGATTTGGAATATTTTGGCCTAATTAAATTGGTCATGGATCTATAATATCCCAAAACATAAACATGATATAAATAATATATATATATATATATCCATGAAATTTAGTGATCAGTAATGAAATGAACTGTTTAGGGAAAGAGTACGTTGTTTATAGGCATGGATGCTCTTTTTCATTCTCATGATAGTTTGGAAGAATGAAAAGTAGGTTTTATATATTTTCAATTTATAATAATTGTTTCATTATATAATCCACAAATATTTTTTAAAATCATTTTCAATACCTTGTAATTGATGAATTAATCACATTCCTTTGCAAAGATGTATTCCACTATTCACACGAACAATGTTATCTTTTTTCCACAAAATGGAAAGTATGAAGGTATGTGTGATGTATGAATTATTAAATCAAAAAAACATCATTAAGGTGATATGTATCCTATAGGAAAAATAAATTCTTATTATTTACATCATTAAAAGTTGGTAATTAAAAAAAATGACCTTAGTTTGTGAGGCGGTAGTCTGCTAGATGTATGAATTATTATTTCGTTACCCATTTGAAGGAAGTGGATATGGTTTTAAGTCATGAAATAAACATAAAAACATTTTAATATATGAAATATATTGAGTTTATTATATTAATAAAATAATATAATAATAATTGGATGGGGTGGAGTAAGTATTAAAAATTGCTTGTTGTTGATCGTTACTACATTTTAGGTATCCTCATTAGGTTTTCACTCAAATCCATCCATTGTTAGATTTAGGTCCATAAAAAGTCATCTAGTGTGATATTAGAGATTTTATTAAGTGGTTTTTAGGGATTGTACTAAACAAGATGTCTGATGTTCTGAACTATTGTGGAGTGGGGATGACCTTTTATGTGGGGGTATAACGACCTAGTCTTAATGAATCTAGATATTATATAACTTTTACGTAATAAATATAACATTATACAAGTATAATCCAAAATATCACATTAGTATAGTGTCCTTGGATTCATGTAAATATATACACTAGTACATAACAGATATATATTATCTCCCACATAATTCTTTTTGAATATAACCCTTCTTAGACAGATAAAACATAATACATATCTTCATAACATAGGAATGAAAACCTAAAAAGTGGTGAGATCAGATGCTCAATAAGGGTAAATAATAGTGACATGAAATCATAATCATGAGAAAACGGATAAGAGAACATGATCAGGAAAAAAATTATCAGACTCTACATTTCAATGATTATAAACATGAATCCTCAAGAAAAAATTTGTAGTTAACAAGACATAAATCAAATGGAAATAAATAACATAATCAATGAAATAATAACATAGGAATAAAATATTGAATTTTTTAAAACACATAATCATATAATATGAATTATATTTTAGTCAAGGAATCACTAATAAGACCATCTTATTTGGATGGGTTCACTCCCTATACCATCTTGGTATCCCTGGTTCACTCACATGGCCATCTTAGTAGCATGAGTTAACTCCTCATACAATTTTGATAGTCATGGTTCACTCCCATGGATATCATAGTGAGCATTTTTCACACCAAATACCATATTATTCTATCTCAGGAGATATAAATATTTACCTAATATATTAGAGGGTGATATAGGACCCACCCATATGGTAATGAAATCATACGAACATGTCCCAAAAAATTATCAAAATTATTTAATAAGTCATGAAATGAATTGTGTTTCATAAAAATGTAATCATATATTAACATATGAAATAATACAGGTTTAATAGTTATTTCATCAAATCAAAACCCCTAAAATGTAGTGGGTTTAAAAAGAATATAAACCATGGTAGATAAACATGTGTCATAACCTTCATTACATCAACAAATAAACCATTCAAGAATGAATATTAATGTAAAATTTGGATCAATTTGTATAAGATAATGACTAACATTAATAGATTATAACTTATAAATAAAATCACATGGAATTTCTTTTCTTTATTATTTTTCTTAAAAACATATAACAATAGAAAACTGTTTTTCTTGAAATCTTATAAATGATGCTCGAAAATGTTTTGAAAACTATTTTTCTAAAAATAATTTCAATACATACAATGAAATCATTCAAAAAATTTAAAAAAATCCTTTTAAAACTTATAAATGTATATTTGAATACATTTTGAAAACAAGTTTCCTTGAAAATGATAAAGGAACGATTGATAACATTTTGAATGAAATTATCCATAGAAAATTATAATGGAATATATCCTAACATTTTAAAAAAAATTCCTTCTAAAATTATAATGTAATCATGGAAAAAATTTTATAACCATTTCCCTTAAAAACATATAAAATAATGTTAAATATATTTTAAAAAACTTTTCATGAAAAAATATTTGAAAATTTAGTAAGAAATCAGGATATGATTTTTAAAACCATTTCTGTGAATATTATTTTTAAAATAATTTTCATAAAAATAATCCTTTTAAACATTCTAGGGATATTTCATAGAAATGATAGTGGGTAAATCGAAAATGTCACATGAGGTATGAAACACATTCTTTTTCATAGAAAAAGGTTAGAAAAAATAATTTTTCAAAAATAAATTAGAATAATCTATTTAAATAATTGATAAATGAAAAAATAGGAAAAGTTTATTTTAAATTATTTAGTATACTAATAAAATATTCTTGAAAACCCATTTTGGAAAACATAATTTTGAAGGAACACAAATTTCCGACAGAAGATCGGGTAGAGTCAGAATTTCTTCAAAAACACATTCTATATTATCATATGTAAAAATGATTAGAAAATGAAAAAAATGAATGAATATTTAATAAATAAAAAAGTGATTTGAAATATCAAGTGTTATATTGAGGGTTGAATCATATGATTTCAATAAAGGAATAAAAAACATAAACAATCTCGAAAGGGTATGAGATTGTTTCAATAATCTATTGTCACTTAATAACATTGAACCATAATCCCCATGTATGAAATTAAAATTTGATGAAGCTTATAATATCATGAAAACAAGAATATCAATGACAGTAAATTTCAATTGAAATTGTATATACACACAATAAAAGTGATTGGTATATAAGGCATGTTTCTCATGTTAATAAAAGGTGAGATGAAATTCCCTTAAATTGTGTATTGAGACTCATCATACTAATTCAAAAAATCCAGTATAATAAATTTTAATTTATTATATATATATTATATCTATATTCTTACTTATAATAACAGATATGTTTTTATTATTTATTTATATTTTTTATTTGTTAACAATTTTGTGAAACAGTTTCACTTCAGGTAATATCCACTTTTTTTCTCGCATATGTCTTAATTTGTTATATCATGGGTACTTGAATTTATGTCATTATTCCTATAATTTAAACCATTATTTAAATATCATTTATATTCATTATATTTATACTACAAAGATCCATATAATATATAATTATGAAATGTAATACGATGTTCATGGAGGTTGTAAGCTGTACGTATGAATGAATGTTATTTACGTTTAATTGTCATGCTGACAGAAGTAAAGTAAAATACATATATGTATACATATAAACAAATACATATATATGAATATATATGAATATATATATATATATGTATATCATTATTAATTTAGATTTATTATATCATATATATCATATATATTCACTAAATACATCCTTAATACATTCCACATAGTGTATGATCAAACCATGTTGCTTTGAGGGGGTGGTATACCGCACTTCCTCAAATGAAATTACCCTATTAACAAAGAATGGAATGTTTAATGATATGTATTTTAATAGAATTACATGTGTTTAAATAAAAAATAATTATAATATATGACATATATAACAAGATTTTACATCATAATCTCCACCATTGGATAGAGTAAAATAAAAATTAAGTATCATTATTTAGTGAGGTGGTAGTTCGCAGTACACCTAAACATTATATTTGTTACCCATTAGATGGATGTGTCTATTATTTTAGATTGAATCCATATCCTAAAAACAACCCAGTAAATTTAGGATACTTGTTTGGTTATAAAAGTAAGGAAGAAGAATATTCTTGGCAGTGGATAATGAAAATAAATGAATGGATTTTGAGGGAGGGTGTTTCCTATCAATTGGGTAACTCCTTTTGGTTTTCACCAAAGTGATTCCATGGAAGGAATTACTCCGAAGGTAGATTTACAGGAGGAGTTTATGGATGTCGGGGGATATTTGGATAGAGTTTGTTCCAGAAAAAGAGGCTTGAGATGTGTGAGGAAGTGGGAGAAGAGGATTCTTTTTACCATGGAGGAGTGTCACTCTTGTAATATTTTGGAAAAGGGAAACCCCACCAATATTTTTTTATTGACTTTGGTTCCCTTAATGATAAACAGTGGAACCAATGGAGGATATGGTCCAAATATGGCTTTAATGTGAATTTTTAAAAGATTATAGGTTGTTTTGGGTCTTATATCTAAGGTTTAGTCCCTAGTAAAGCTTAATTTTACCCTAATGAATGTAATTAATTTTAAACACTTTCAGTAATATTATTAGTAAAACACATTTTAAACATATTATAAATTATAAATTATTATTATTCCAAATATTTAATCCATTTTAACAAATTACAATCATAGAATTGGGAGAAATTAATATTAAATTAATCTTCTGTCAGGTCGACAATGCTGGGATTTAATGTAAATCATTCAAATGTATGATAATATTTTATACCAAATTTCAATGAAAAATTAATATAAATTACCTAAATTATATTAATTTCTAAAAATATTATCTAATTAAATGTTTAAACTGTTTAAAATATAATTTAATCTTATAAATAAGTTTGATAAAAATTCTGTTTTGAACTAAAATTCATCATTTTTCACTATTCATTAAAAGATAAAACATCACAAAAAATAATCAAAAATTTATTTAATATTTTCATTATGATACTATTTTAATGATGAATTTTATTTTTACGTATTTAATCTATAAAATTTCTAAAATATAATTAAAATGGGTTCTCTATTAAAAGTTCTTAAAAATACCACAATAAAAATATTGGTTTTGAAGCATAAAATTATGTTTATTCTAATCATACTTCTATAAAATATATGGGATTAATATCAAAATGATTGAATATATAACATATATATATTAAATTAATATATCTTACTAATTTTAATTTATTTAATTTATTATGCTAAAATAAATTTTTGTCAATGAAAATAAAAATATTTCCCTTATATAATCAATCTGTTTCTGTACTATTTTCTAATTAATTGGTAACTTATGAAATAATATTATATTTGTGTAAATAGTTTATTTTTATAAATAATATAAAAATATTCATAACTACTAATGTAACATCTTAGTTATATGTTATTATATTATGTAATAAAATTCTAATGATATATTATTATTCAGTAAAACTATGTCCTACATGTTATGCAAGCCATCGAGGAATTACATTATTGTGTGTAACGGAAGATAAAATAAATTTTATTTGTATAGAAAGATAATGGTTCTGTTTCATGTTTTGTATTATTTACATGGTGTTATGTATAATACACGCCAAAATTTTTAATTTAATATTAAATAAATTATCATCAGTGTTTCATAAAATGAAAAATATCAAAAAGGTTATATTAATTCAAAAAAATAATTCACAAAATCTTAAGGAATTAAATTCTACAGACATCAAAATGATGTTTTCACTCAAAATTAATCAAGGCTATCAAAGGATTATTAATTTAAATATTCATTCCTAGAAATCCACTTAACAAAATGGATACTAAACCATCCCCTAAAAGAAAGAGTTGGAACCATAAAGGTTACCAAAAGTACTGTGTAACATGGTTTAGACATAGGAAATCATAGGTTGTGTGTGCAGATTTGACATGGATGAAAATAATAAATATTAATATGGAGTTATTCAGGTCATAAATCACAAACAATTGAATGATCAATAAAAATTTGAGGGCCTCTGATTCATAAATCTGTGATGATTTAAAAGGCTATTGGTTCAAAAAAATAAGGTATTAGGAAATCACATATTATTTGGATCATAATCCAAAATCCATAAAATTATTTTATTAACCAAGAATATAATTTAATATACTTACATGATATATTTCAATAAAAAAGATCTTTTTTGTTTTATTTATTTCTAATTCATCCACTACTTCAAGAAAATGATGTCTATAAATTAACCTTAATTCATGAAGTGATTAAATGGACTTTTTGTAGATTTGAGGGTCCAAAAAATAATTAATTATATGAAAATTTTTCTCTATCAACTCGTTAGAATTAATATGTTTAATAGACTAATCAATATACAAAAAAATTATTATATTGCTTCGTCTTTAATAAATTATCAAAAATAATAATTAGACAATAACATGGACATTGTTTAGGCCAATGGTAGGCATGAAAGCCTTATCATCTTTCATAAATGGGATCAAGTCCCATGGACTTGTTCAAATTGATTGGTTTTCACCTTTCATACATGATATCCATCTCTAGATCCGCACTAATATAATTTCCAAATTAAATATGATAGACATTGTTGAAATAAGGTCAATCAACAAATAGTCATTTAACCACGGTATCAAATACAAAATCTGGGCATAAATACTTCATCCAAATTTTGAAATAATCATTTCATGAATAGTTAACCTTAAAACCATTCAAAAAGATGAATAAAACAATTATTTAGAATGAAATTCAAAAAACTTTATTAACATTGATTCCCCATTATATCAAAATATTACTCTTAGTTTCCATATTTTAAACAAGTGAACACAACGATCATATATTTTCATGAAACATGGAAATAAACTAAATTACCATAAAAACTTTTGGAAAACATTTATTATTACTTATTCCAAAGGATTATTGATATATTCAATAATTCTAAGAATTTGTAAAAATCATCCATCATAGTGTAAACTACTTGTAAAAAATTAGTCAATTAGTTCCAAGGTTACCACTATCATCCTAGTGGTATGATCACTACAGATAATGAAGAATGGTCTTTTTTTTTCATAAGACACTAATAATAAAGGAATAAATAACATGAAAGCATAACATAGGAATAAAACATCAATTTTGGAAGAAACATGAGAATATAGTATAATATCCATATTAGCCAAGGCACCACTTCCAATACCATCTTAGTAGTATGGATTGACTCCCCATACCATCTTCGTAGTCATGGTTCTATCCCATGGCCATCTTAGTATCATTATTTTACTCCTCATACCATCTTGGTAGTCGTAGTTCACTCCCATAGACATCATAGTAGTCAAGGTTCACACAAAATATCATATTTGTCTAGATAATGAGATACATTTATTTAGCTAATTCACTGGAGGGAGATATTGGTTCCACCCATCTCATAGTGAAATCGTATGTATATGTTCCAAAAATTCATAAACTATCGTATCATAAAACATGAAATGAAATGTATGTCATAAACATGTAATCATATATTAAACTATTGAAAATGAAAAGTTATATAATCATTTCATCAATTCATACCTCGTGGATGGAAGATGGTTTCAAAAGTATATATCTCATGGAAGAGAAATTAGTGACATATTCATAATTCCAACAAAACATAAACCATTGAAGATGAAATTTGAATACCACCATTGGATAATTTCTTAGAAGGGAATGAGTAACATGAAAATATGACATTATATAATTAAAATGTATTGGAAATATATTTTAAAAAACATTGAGGAGTAAAATATAATTTCATTATAAATATTATTTTTTAAAAATATAATTCCTTTTGAATATTATTTATCATTAGTATTTATAAAAGATTCTCGAATATAATTTGAAAAACATTTTTCTAGAAAAATACATTGAAAATTTATAAAAAAATCATATAAATATGATGGAAGTCATTTCGTTGAAAAGTATTTTTCAAATTAATATTCTTAAAAATTATCCTTTTAAATATGCTACGGAAGCTTCACAAAAACTATAGTGGGTAAATCTCTACATGTTGTATGCGGTAAGAAGAATATTCCTTTTTCCTAGGAAAATGTTAGAAAAATTCACTGTTTGGAATGTGAAAAGAATAATCTGTTGAAAACATGGTTAAAGAAGAAAAAGAACATAAACCATTTTTATGATTATAAGAGAATAATATAATATTCATGGAAACCCTTTTTAAAAAACATATTTTTTAAGGAAGACAAATTTCTGATTGAAGACTAGGTAATGTCAGAATTTCATAAAAAACTATTCTTAACTATCTTTTTTATCAAATAGTATAATAATGTGACCAAACATGAATATATAAAGAATAACCTCGGGAGAAAAAAAATCATGAGATCTCTTGATGTATGTAGAATAATATTTCAAAAATTTAAACATTATATTAAATAATATTGAAAAAAATGACACTGTTTCAATAAACAATTATTACGTAGTAACATTGAACTATTCTACATATGAAAGAAAGTGAAATTTATTAAACCTTATTGTAACGACACAAAGTTTCATTAATGGAAATCCATATTGATTTAATTAAATGTCTCTTTATGTTTATATAAAATGTCAACTTCATTGGTTTTATGATAAGAATTGTGACAGTTACTTTTATAGCCATTGAACAGTGATCACATGATTAGTATAAATATAGGGCTTTAACGCATCCAATTTTACTTAGACAAAGGAAACGATGACCTCATCCAGTAGAATTACCCCATATGAAGCCCATTTATCGGAGCTCAAGAAAGAGGTGGCATCCTTGGGCTTCATTCTTGACCAAGCCCAAGCTGAGCTTCAAAATGTCAAGCTCGAATGGGACTTTCTACGGGATAAGTGGAAGTTGATAGAAATTACCACTCGAGCGATGTTATCCAAGCCACCCCAAGATTCTGTCACCATCGCACACCTTAACCTTAGGTCTTATGCAGCTGTTTTAAGGGGTTATATAACTAATCGGTAGTACTATGTTCATGTACATTATTTTTTTATATAATAATGAATATAATTTCTTGTCAGTATTGATACATTGTAAATAGTTTTTAAAGTACAAATGGTGTTTTTAATTATTAATTAATTAAGAAATATTTTTTAATAAATTAATGGATTTTTGAATTAAATAATATTCTACTAAAATATTATTATTATTATTATTAGATTAATTTTATTATATATAAATGATCATATAATTGTATTAATGCAATTATAATTTTTATTAATGTTTGAAAGCCATTTTTTGTCAAAACCCATGATTTTTCGATAAATATCGGTTTTTATTTTAAATGTAAAAATTCAAATATTTAGAAAATTATTTAGATAATATAAATGATATTTTTGGAATCAGGACATCGAAATTATCCAATGGTGAATTTGTCATAATTTTCTGAGACAGTTATATTTTTGAGTAAAAATTAAATACCTTTTAAATATATAATGTGTTTTATGACATCATAATGACCCAATAGTAATGTAATAAAATACTATAATCTTTACGTTCGACCAATACATGTTTTAACATTAAAATAATGAGATTTTGGTTTATGTTTTCTTACTTTTATAAGCATTAATGGACCCCTCAAAACTTATTAAACACCATGTCTTTTTAAATTAATTTCCACGGGAGTATGACTCACCACCACCTAATTAAACCCTATTATTTTAAGAAGTTTGGACTCTAGCCTTATAAAATAATGTTTTCCTCTTCCCTTTACAAAAACCCATGGGAAAAAACCATGGGATGGTTTGTGGTTTGGATTAATTTAATATAAGGGGTCCCAAACATAAATAATAAAGAATTCCATCACCTTTCCTATATAAATCCACCCACGATCCCACTTCCTCCTCACTAAAAGCCTTTTTAGTTCATACAACCTCTGCCCTACTCTCTCTATAATCCTCCCAAGGTGCCCCAAGCTCCCAATAAGCCTCTCACAAGCCTCTCTCTAGCCTTTGAAGCACATTTCCAAGTAAGGGTTTTTTCTTCCTTTCTCATTTTTGTCTAATTTTCTCAATGTTTTTTCCCTTTTAGTTTCAATTATGAATGTTGGGGTTTGGTTTCTCACCTCCCTAATACTTACCTATTTATGTTTGAATGATGGTATACCCTTTTTTCTCTCATTAAATGCCTCCCTTGTACACCCATTACTATGCTGAAATTCCGAAAAGAACTTCTCTCTCCTCTTTTACATTCAAGAAATAATTTTGTATCATGAATATAAATTACATTACAATTATTGGGAGACTTATCTATATGACCTACTTACTGTCCATTACATGTAAATATGATGAGGAACCCCTTTCTCTCTCATCAATCATTTTTTATGAATTCTTATGTCACACTGTTACACTGCCGAAATCACACCGATTTTCTAAGCCAATGCCATTGTGTATTGAATACAATGCCCATTTACCCATTAAGTGTATTAAACTTTATGCACATTTACATATTGATTATAAATCCTCATGTATGAATTCAACATTCCTTTATCGTGGAATAAATTATTATGTTTTATGAATCCATGTTTTATGATCCATGTGGAACACTTATGCATGAAATGAAATGTTTAAGAAGGGTGTTCCCTTATATCTCTCCAATGCATTGGGTAAAGTACAGTATCATGATACGTCATGTGCAATGTGTGTTGACTCATTCTAATTCATGTGCAATGAGGGTTTACTTGTGCTTTATGTGCAATGAGGATTTACTCGTGCTCCATGTGCAATGAGCCTTGGCTCATGCTAATTCCATGTTAAGTGTTGTTGCCACATTTCCATGTTATGATTATCATGATTTATCATGCCTTTAAGTTCATGTTCCTCTTATACTCTATTGATATTCCTATTGCCTAAAATTTATTGTACTCCTCATGTTATTCCATGTGTATTCCCTTACTGGGCATTATAGCTCACCCTTTTCTTATGCATGTCCTCAGGTTATCCCATGAAATGCTAAGTAAAAGGAATGTAGTGTTCATGTAAAGGAATTTTTCACTAAAGATGTTGTATTTCATGTTTTTTGATTTTATGTAATGATCCTAAGCCCCAAAGACACTAAACCTCTCGATCTTCTTTGTAGTATCAAGTGATGTTTTATGTAATAAATCCTGTTTATGTTTTAATAA
Source organism: Viscum album (assembly GCA_963277665.1). Classification (NCBI taxonomy): domain Eukaryota; kingdom Viridiplantae; phylum Streptophyta; class Magnoliopsida; order Santalales; family Viscaceae; genus Viscum; species Viscum album. The sequence goes on along the minus strand of OY728146.1, from coordinate 785,173,709 downwards.
ATAGAAGGGTTGTCATACTTATAATATAAATAACTAAATACGATTCATGACATAAGATTTCAAATGGATGTCTATATACCAGATAATAAAATTCAGTGGTCAATAAGGCATGTATGTAATGGTAATAAAATGTGAGATACAATTTCACTACCACATGTCTTGACACACATCATACCAATTAAATAATATTGTTGTATAAATATAAATTTATTATACATAAATCATAGAACGAGAATATTAATTATAAAACCATATATTTTTTGAAATGGATTTATAAGACCCAATTATTAACAATTCTCTGTTACTGTTTCAGTTTGGGTAATATCCACTTTATTTTTCGCATGTGTCTTAATTTGTTATATATTTAGTCATTATATTTATATCATGATTTCTAGAATGTAAACATTTATTTTAATATAATTACTATTCAATATATTTTCATTATAATATTCAATTTAATATACATGTATGAAATATAACGCACTGTTCATGGAGTTGGTAAGCTGTACGTACTCCAGAATGCTATTTCTGTTTAATTATCGTATTGAATTAATGAATGTAAAAGACATTCATGTATTTATATATATATATCATTATTAATATAGATTTATTATATCACACATATCATATATTTTTACTAAATTAATCCTTAATACATTCCATGTAGTTTATGAATGAATCACATCACCTTGAGGGGCGACAGTACACATTTCCTGAAACAAAATTAGCATATTACCACAAAATGGAATGTTAAATGATATGTGTTGTAATAGAAATAATAAATCTTAAAGAAATAATAAATATAATATATAACTTGTATCTATATAGTTTCCATTATAATTTCCAACATTAGAGGTGGTAAAGGAAAAATTATCAATCATCTTTAGGTGAGGTTGTAGTTATCCGTATGTGTAAACAATATGTTTGTTACATATTAGATGGAATTTTGTGAAAGTGTAGGTTTATAAATCATCATAAAAACATACTATTCCATTTAGGATACAGTTTTTCATACAATCAAGGAATAAGAATAATTTAGGGAGTGGATAAAGAAAATGAAAGAGAAGAGTTTAAGGGTGGGAGTTACCCTTAATCGGATAACTCTTTTTGTGTACCACAAAAGGCCTTACTTGGACGAATTTTTACCCATGTATGAAATCTAGGATCATGGGAGGTATGTTTTGGAGCCATTTTTGCAGAGTTTAGTTGAAAAAATGTGGCATGAGAGGTGTGAGGAAGGAGAAGTGGAGGTCCTTTATAATAGATGAGTGACACTCTTTTTATGTTTTCGGAATAGCGAAACCCAAACCAGGTTTTATTATTGAATGAAGATCCCACAATGGAAAATATTAGAGATAATGGATAAAAGGGTATAAATATGGCCATAAATTAGATTTTTGACAAGTTTATAGGTCATTTTGGTTCTTAAAATTAATGTGTAGATTCTAGTAAAGGTTAAGTATACATTAATAGATGAAATTAATTTTAATTACATTCACTAGTATTTTTGGTTACAAACTAATTTGTCTTTTTTAGATGGTATAAATTATTATGATTTCAAATATAGAATAAATATTTTAAAATTCCTATTATAAAAGTGGGAGAAATTAATTTAAAGTTAATCCAATAGTCAGGTCGACAATGTAGGGTTTTAATGAAAAATCTTTTGAAAGTTTAGTATTTTTTAGACCCAATTTCAATGTGAAATTGATCTCAATGATATAAATTAATTTATTAAAAATATTATTATCTCGTAATCTTTTAATATAATTTAAAATATAATTTTACATTATAAATAATTTAGATGAAAAATTAGTTTTAAACTAAAATTCAGTATTTTCAATATTCATTAAAAAATAAAACATCATAGAAAAATAATACAAATTTAACATAACCAAATTCATATGTTCAATAATTTAATATAATGTGTAGTTTTACCAAATAAATCAATAAAATTTAAAAAAATGGGATTTAAAATCTGTTCTCGTTTAAAAGGTTGTAAAAATGCTTTAATAAAAATAGTGGGGTATAAGAATAAATTTGGTGTTGTTCTTATCTAATGTATCTAAAATATATTGTTTGAATACAAAAATTATTTAATATATTTTATATAATTTACATTAATATAACTTAGTAATTGTAATTAATTAAATTTATTACGGTAAAAAAATTTGTGACCATAAAATTAGTAATGTTTCCCTTTATATTCAATCGGTTATTATATTCATTTCAAATTTATTAGTAAATATTTAATTAATATTATATTTTTTTAAATCATATATTTTTAAATATTAGTAAAAAATATTCACAACTAATGATTTATTAGATAAGTTGTATCTTATTATATTAAGTAATAACATTTTAATGATACACTATTACTTGGTAAAACTCAGTCTTATGTGTTACCAAAGACATTGAAAAATGTCATTGTTTCCAAGTCTTGGAAAATTTTTATTAATTTTTTGTAATTATATGGACATATTTCGAGACTGTGAAATCTAATAGCGCATGATTCTGAGGCCCGTAGTGCCCAGAATGACCCGTCAATGTTTTTTAAACGTTTAATTAGCCCGTATAAGATGTTTTTTTGGAAAAAATGGAATAACTCATAAACTATTAATCAGATCATAAATTCAAGGGCACCGTTGCACTCCGGATGCTGGTATTACCCTAAGAGTGACATAAGTTTAGTCGGCACGAGCCTGCTGTGAGAAATCCCGAAAATGACATAACCGTAAAAAATAATAAAATAAAGTTATTTAATTTTTTAAATTTTTATAACTCACTAATGGTAACTCAGATTAAAAATCTGAGACAATCACTGAAGTTGTGCAGGTATTATTTCGTTAGGAAGATACTAACATTGGCTAGCATGAGTCACAAGTGAATGTTAGTTTTTTTCCATAAATAAAATAATTAAGTGGAAATTATTTTATTCTAAAATCCATAACATTTAAAAGGTAACTCAGATTGAAAATATCATAGTACCGTTGGGTTCATTGGGGAATGTTTCACTTAGGCAGAGCCTCACCTCGACCAGTGTCAGTAGAGGGTGACCGTTAATAATTCTCTGAGCTTCTTTTCAGGTACATGTAATAAACACGCGAGGGGCGTTTTGTAACTTTTGAACTGGAACATAGAATTGAAATATGAGGACACTATTGAACTCGCAATGCCGAAAATCACATAAGGATACCTTCACCTTGACCGTGGTAGGTCAAGGGTGGAAATTAGTTTTCAAACTTTTGCTGGAGAAAATAAAATAAACATGAGATATTTTATTCTTGAAATTTAAACAGCCCATTTTTAATTTAGTGGTGTAGACCACCCAAACACTCTTCTTTAATAAAAGGTGACTCTTTGTTTATTCCCCATAGATATTGTTCCAAAATTATCTTAATTAATGTTCCCACTTTAATTAATTATAAACATAATTTATTAAGTTGGATTCTCACAATGCTTGATGTTGGAAAAATCATTGGAAGAAGAGGAGAGCCTTGGAGAGAGCTTTTGGAGGATCATCTTCCAATGAAGAACATCCGCAGATTAAGAATGAGGATGAAATGTGAGATCAGATCCAGAGAATGGTGCAGGAGCAATGAACGCTAACATCACCAACATCGTCTCCTTCCTCATGAAATCTTCAATGAACATCAAGGTTGGGGATTTAATTTAAAATATGATTGAATTTTTTGATAATTCATTATATTCTGGATTCACAACGATTATGGACAAACTAACATAGCCATCAGCGAGAACATATACCTTTACCCTTTATATTTTGTTCCTTGCAAATTATTCATGCATTCGTCAACGTCAAATAATTAATGATGATAGAAACAAAATGTTTTGTTGAGTGTGAAATATGGATGCGGAGACCTTAACCTGAGGATCCCGAATACACAGATGTCATGTTTATTGGGCATGTAAAGAAGCTGCAATGGCTCTCAGAAGAAGGTGATGGCCAGCACCTAGCCAGCCTCAAGGAAGGAGTGGTGGCGCGTGTCTATGTCGCCGGTTGAGATGGAGGTTGCAGCAGAGCAGGGTGTAGTCGACATCCGGCCAGCCGCATGGCAGACCGGCTTGGCCGTAGTTGATGTAAAATGGTGGCCGACACCGGGCTGGTTGTGGAGGACAACGACGCCACACGCCGCTGGGAGGAGGAGGATCGGTTGACGAACTGGTCAGCCAGGGAACACCGAGTAGGACACGCTCTTATGGGCCCCACATTCAAAAAACTGAATGGAACTTTGGCCATTAGGGTGACCTAGGAGGTGCCTCCCTCCCTGTCATCTGCTAGGGCAGACCCCACAATGAGGGTCCACTTGACCACGAGCCACACCACGGGCCGCCCCCTATGTGGGTCAGGCCGGACCATGGCCCTGTAGGCTGGGCCCGCCCCTACCCATGCCAACTGAGTCGACCCAAACCATGTCGGGTCGGCCCAAGCCTCCTCAAGCCGGGTCGGTCCAACTAGGATGGACCAGACCCAGGCCCCTCAAGACCCATGTACACCTTTATGGGCATATCTTGAGAATCAGGCTTCTGTTTGATGAACCATATACAGCTCCAGAATCCTAGGATCAAGACAGTCCTATTGGTATAAACCACATGAGCTTTAGAAAAAGTTGGAGTATGATCGGGTTGGATCGAAATAGAAATCCAACCAATCCCTCAGATTGGAAATGCTAGTAACATACATACCATGCATCTGATTGATGTGTCGTCTGTTTCTTTGGGTCCCTAATGACATGACGGGCCTCTGGGATTCTTCTCTATGGGACTTTGTGGCAGTCTAAGTATGACCGATATATCAAGGGACATATTCAACGGAACTCGAGCGCACTGGGTGAGAGGAATCTGGTGGTTGGTAGTGAGGCAGAGGTTGGATACGAATCATATAGAGGTTTGTTACCTATCTACTATGTACAGGTCAGATCCTATGTCGTTCATTTTAGGGGTTAGTACATATCGATTCTATGTGGGTCAGTGCTCATCGATCCCGTGTGTGTCAGCGTATACCGATCCTATGTCATTAAGATCTTGTGTGGGTATGCACTCAATGATCCTCTGTGGGTTTTGCGCATACTGATCCTTTGTGGGATAGTGCTCATCAATCATGTGTGGGTTATTGCATATCGATCATGTGTGGGTTAGATCCTATGTGGGGTAGCAGAAGATACTACCTATTGACTTCGGGTAGGTCGAATCCTATGCGGGTCATTGCGGGGGGGGGGGGGGGGGGGGGGTTAGTACCTACTGATCCTATGTGGGTCAGAATCTCTATGTTCAGAAGTAGTGGCTCTTGACAGAATAATATTATCTTGATTCTCGCCTAAACATATGTACTTCTATACTTCACTAATACCTGATTGTGAGATGAGTCTTATATCTTCATGGTGTACCTGTGTGTACTATATCTTCATGGTCTTACTTGTGTGGTACTCCTACCTTTGTGGTGTTACCTGTGTGATACTTATACCTTCGTGGTGTTACCATTGTGTTATTCTTTCCTCATGTGTGAGATGCATATATCTTGATAGCTTAGGTATATGTATGGGAATATATCTAAGTAGGGTTGACTACTGTTTCCATGTATTTTGGTTTATCATTTGGGCATTTCATAGACCTACTGGGGTCTCGAGGTCCCTGTTGAGTATAGATATACTCACCCCTGCATGGGCTACACCCACACCTAATTGTGTCTTGTGGAGACGCTGGACATCACTAACTAAGGATGAGGGTACCAGGACTGGATACTGCTCAGAGGTGGACATTAGACAAGGCGTACCATAGAGATGACAATTTGAGAGCTGTACAAACCCTTCAGGTAGGATCATTGGTTGATGTTCAAAGGAGCTATTTTTAGATTTAATTGTTGTTTCTAGTTTTACATGTAATTTTCAGTTGGTCTTCTATTATAGCCTCTTTACTTTCGGTACACACCATATTTACTATGTAGCATACTTTGTGTGTGTATCTTGTTGTGTGCTTAGTTTGTGCGAGTTTACAGTTTATAATGTCAATGCCATACAATTTATGGAATACGTATTATGGTGTTTGTTGCAATCCGCTAGCCTATGGAAGGTGTGCTTGGGTTAGTCCTGGCATGGGCCTTGGGGGATGGGTCGGGACAAATTCGTATCATAGGATTTTGGTTCTACAGAAAAACTTGGACATTGATTTTTTCTTAGTGGCAATAGTGTTAAGTGTTATGAGTGTGGTTTTTAGTTAGGGGAGTCTTGTATTGGTTCAGTGACCGATGTATCCATACACTAGGACCCTAAAGTCTAATTTTTGACTTAGTGCATGAAAAAAATGATTGTGTGTGTTTTTGAAATGCTTTTTTCTTTTGATTTATTATAAGGCAGCTCCCCGGGTATAAGATAATGACAATGGAATACCTGTTCCTTATCAGGATGCCTCCACATAGACATCTAGTTAGTATTATTGAGAGAGTACAAGATGACAGCACACCGAGCAACGAGGCTCTGTTGCAGGGCCCCCTTATGGATGTTGTACCTTCAGGTGGTGTACTAGCAACACCACAACCTGTTGGGAAGCCATTTCCACCAGCTGCACTTGAAAAAAGTGCATGCCGACTGAGCGCATTACATGATTTCCAACAGCAAATTTCTCTGAGGTTTCGATGCGAGACATATTTCCAATCAGCTAAGGACTGACTATAGGAATTATCAAGAGTTTTCCCCCTAGTTGAGACACCAGTAGAGCATACAGTGATTCTATCCACTGGTCTTTTCTAGTACATGACCATGAGAATGGTTCGTAGGATAATGAGGAATCGGTACTTGGATCGTTTCCCCAGATGGTACCTTCAGGTAGTGTGGCAGCAATATCATTTCCTATTGGTCAATAGTTACAATTGGTGGTACCGGTAGAGGACACATGTGTTCTTTGTGCATTATACATGTTTCAGAATTAGATACCCCTCATGTTCTGAGGGGAGCCTGACTCATAGGTGGCTAAGGACTATCTTGAGGAGGTGGTCGAGTTTCCATCTTACCAAGGCTCCATTCGATCAAATGGTGGTCTTAGTAGAGAGCCTTTTATGTGGCTGAACAGGATGATGAAAGGGTTTAGGTTTCCCTAATCATGAAAATTGGTGGCTTTTATATGGATAATCTTGAGATCATTTCTCAGAGAAGGGGGTTTCTAACCATAAAGAGCTAAGGAATGGGAGATCCATAGAGCTTCTACTACTTCGGTAGGACAGCATGTCAGTAGCTGGAATTCATCGAGGCGTACCGACCATTCCTAGCACTCGATGAATACGATTCGATCAGTACTTCCAATCTCAGACTTTAGAGCGTGGTGTGTTTAAAGACATCTGAGATAACACTTTTCCTCTACAAATTCCTAACTATATCAGGTTGATAGATATAACCTTTGTGGTTTATTGTTCTTTTTTTGAGGGGATACAACCAGTGAATGTTAGTATGGTGAAAGCAGGAAACTGGTTCCAATCTCAGAGACTTGGATGTATAAAAATGATTCGGGAAGATAAAGTGTTAGGGAGTGATGAATCTGCAAGGCTGCAGACATAGAAGTAGAGCTAGGAGAGTAGCATGAGTTGGTGTATATTTCAATATGTAAAAACCACCCCATTTGTGGTCCCGACTAGGCTCAGGGAGCTGGAATATAGGAAAATGGATTATTTGCATGCGGTCAAGGAGTGCGACCCAAGGGCTTTAAGAATGATTCTAAGAACGGAATATGTCTACTACTAGCTGCCATATTAAAAAACATAGGTACAAATCATTCCTTTCATCCACAAATCTTTTCCATGACCTCTAGTTTCCCGTTAAGCCATTGAAATGACCCTCATATCTGGAGATACCTTTGGGAGGAGACATGATAATAACACTTATGCCAATGGTGTGATTTGACCCTTGAGGCCAGAGTTTTGGTTGGAACCTCTTGATGGTAGCATCAAGGCCTTATTATGTTAGTTTGGGTATGGACTAGACATCCACATTTCATACACAAATTTACTATCTTAGGAAAACGTATTGTGCTTTACCTACAACATTGTAATGGTATTTTACTTGGTTGGTGAAAAAGGAAACCGTGGTAGTACAAGATAAATTCATGCATAGGATTGTGCAACCGATCACTCTTGAGTCTTCTAGACATAACCTCGTGGTGACAGGAGTTTTGAGTTTTGATTTCCAAAGAGGAGTGGTAGAGTATGGGGACATCATTTCAAAAGATGTTTCCAAGAATACCTCCCCGAAGGGAGTGGGACGCCTGCTTTGTCTAGGTAATACTGTAGATTTGTACCTGACTTCAACAGGGTAGTGGCACCCATGTCTGCTTTGAAAAAAAAGGGCGAGCCTTTCCTGTGGACGAAGAAGTGTCAGTAGAGCATTAAAGAGCTGTGAAAGAGAATGTGAAGTAGAAATATGCTACTCATGACATGGAGTTAGTAGTACTGTTCTTTGCTCTTAAGATGTGGCAGAACTACTTGATGGGAGAAAATTTTATTGTCTACTCTGATCACAAGAGTCTCATGTACATATTCTATCATAATGACCTAAATCTAATACAACATCGATGGTAAGGGTTCCTCTCAGACTACGACATTGAGATAGTATATACTCCTGGGAAGGGGAATGTGGTAGCATATGCACTCAGCAAGAGGTATGGTCAGTAGTTGTTGAATGAATCAAAAGAGAAGTCAGCCGCATTAATGATATCATTCATGGATAGAGATGGAGAAACATACCTCTAGTGTATTACAGTCACACCCCCAATCCTTCGGCGAGTCAGAGAGACGTAGCATGGGGACACAGACTACGAGGCTCGACGTGCTATGATATACTAAGGGTATTCACCTAATAGATTTTTTGATGGTGGGGAGCACATCAGCCTCTTCAAAAGATGAACCATGGTACCAGTAGCACTACAAGAGGAGGTGCTGAGGGGGCTCTATATGTCCCCTTTGGCAGTACATCCAGGAGTGGTGAAGATGTACCAGGACCTTCAGCATCAATACTGATGGCCCGGGATGAAGGAAGCAATGGAAATGTTTGTATCACGATGTCTCACTTGTCAACAAGTGAAGACTGCATAGAGTTGGTAAAAGTCTTATGCCAATAGGATATGAAGACCCATGGAGTTCCAGGAGTGGGCCACTTATTCTTGGGAGTCTCTCCTCGACAAGGACTATGGAGTTTTTGTCAAGGCAGCAAGTTATCACCGAGGATTATCCATTCTTTTATGATACATCAATGGATAGGCAAGGATGCATACCTCTGGGATCTTCCACCACAGTTGGAGAGGGTTCACGCTGTCTTCCATGTATCCCAGCTAAGGAGATACATGCATGAACCATCTCAGATAATCAACCATGGAGAGCGGGATATCGATGACGGGGGACATTTACGGAGGTTCTGGTGGAGATTGAGGATCGACATGTGTGGGTCCTTCATGGGCTGTCAATACCTCTGGTGCATGTACGCTGGCAGCACGAGAACCCCCAAGACAGCACTTGGGAGTAGGAGGCTCAGATCCGTGCTCTGTACGCTCTTTTGGTTGTTTTGCATTTGTTGGGGATTTTGGGGACATAAATCACTAACATGGGGGGATTTTAATGTCTCCGAAATTTCTTATGATTTTTTTCTAATTATATGGAATTATTTTGAGATAGTGAAATCTAGAGGTGTGTGATTCCGAGGCCCAGAGTGCCCGGAATGATATGTCAATGTTTTGTTAACTTTTAATTAGCACGGGTAAGAATTTTTCCTATAAAATTGGAAGAACTGTTAAACGGTTACTCAGATCAGAAATCCGAGGGCATTGTTAGACTAAGGATGGTCGGTTTACCATAGCTGGGACTTATGTTTTTTCATCGCATGCCTCATTTTAGAAAACCAGAAAACGGGATAACCATAAATAAAATAATTAAATAATGATATTTTATTTTTCGAATTCATATAACTCACAAAAGCTAACTCGAATAAAAAATCCAAGACCAACTATAAACTCTTATGGGCATTGTTTCTTCTGGAAGATATTATCATTTGCTAGTGTGGGACACTAGTGAACATTAGTTTTTGGTCATAAATAAAATAATTAAGGGAAATTTATTTTATTGTAAAATCCTTAAATTTTAAATAAGAACTCATATTGAAAATCTGAGAGTACTGTTCGGTTAGTTGGGGCTTGTTTCACTTAGGAAGAGCCTAACCAAGACCAGCACAGGTCATGGGTTACTGCTAATAATTTTCCCAACGTTTTTAGGGTACATTCAATAAATGCACGAGCATCATTTTATAACATTTGAACCAGTTATCGAAATTAAAATCCGAGGACACTATTGAACTCATGACACTGATATTCACATAAAGACACTTTCACCACGACTATAGTAGGTTGAAGGTGGGAATTATTTTTCAGACATTTTTTGGGAGAAATTAAAATAAAGATGGTTTATTTAATTTTTGAAATTGAAACCTCCCATTTTGAATTTATTATTGGGGACCACCTAAACACTCCTCTTTAATAGGAGGTGACTCTTGGTTTATTCCCTCTAGTTAATGGGCTAACATTAACTTAATTAAAGATCCAACATTGATTACTTAATTAACATATTTATTAAGTTGGATTCTCAAAATTATTGAGGTTATAAAAATCATTGAAAAAATGGGAGATCCTTGGAGAGAGATTTTGGAGGACAATCTTCTAACAAACAACATTCCCGGATCTGGAATGAGGACGACGCGGGAGTGCGGATCTAGAGCGTGGTGCCGGAGCAACTAACACCGACGTCAAAACCATTATCTACTTCATCATGAAATATTCAATGAACATCAAGGTAAGGGATTTTATTTGAATAATGATTGAATTTATTTGATATTTTTTTATATTTTGGATTCACAATAACGATGGAAAAACTAACATGGACATCTTCTCACACATATACCTTTCCCCTTTATCTTATGTTCTTTACACATTCTTCGTACTTTCATCAATGAAAAATAATTAATAAGGGTGGAAACACAATGTTTGCTTTAGCAGGACTTATGGAAGCGGAGCCCTCGACCTGAGGATCATGAATATGCTGTAGTCATATTTTTCGGGCTTGGAACAAAGCCATGATGGCTCATGGAAGAAGTAGGCGGCCGACACCCGGTCAGCTGCAAGGAAGGTGGTGGAGCGCGTCCGCGCAGCCAGGTGAGCATGAGGCCGCGTCCTGGCCACCACGACATAGTAGGGTGGTGGTCAGAATCTAGCCAGAGACATGTTAGACCAACTTGGCTACGACAGAGGCCGAAGGGCGGCCAACACCCGACCAACCGTGGTGGACATCTGCACTGTCGGGCCGCTGGGAGGAGGTGGACCGACTGACGAACTGCCAGGTCGTGGCACACGGAGTAGGAACCACTCTAGTGGTTCCCACTTCCAAAATCCAAACAGCCCTTTGGCCGTTTGGGTGATCTGGGAGGTGCCTCCCTCCCGGGCATCTACTAAGGTGGACCCCACCACAACGGTCCCCCTGATCGCGGGTCGTGCCAATGGGCCAGGCTGCCTCCTTCGAGGGCCATCCTAGACCATGGCCCAACAGGCTGGGCCCACCACAGCCTCATCCCACCAAGTTGACGCGAAGCGGGTCGGGTCGTCCCAGGTCGGCTCGAGACGGGTCGGTCTGACCAAGTCAGACTGGACCCGGGCCACTCTAGTCCCATTTATGTCATTGTGGTCATATCTTGAGAACCAAGCATTTGTTTGGAAAACCGTCTATGGAACCAGAATCATGGGATCGAGGCGGTACTTTTGGATTACTCCATATAAGTTTTGGATAATGTTGGTGTACAACCGGGTTGGATCGAACCCCGAATCCAACGAGGCCCTCTGAGGGGAAACACTAACAACATACAGACCAGATGTCCAATTGACAGGTTTTTTATCACATAGGGTCCCCTGTGACATGAAATACCTTTATTATTCTTCTCAATGGGACTTTGTGGAAGATGAGGTATAACCGATATCTCAAGGGACAAATTCTACAGATCTCGAGCACACCGGGTGCAAGGAATCCTGTGGCTGCCAGTGAGGCGGAGTTTGGAAACAGATCCTACAGAGGTTATATACCTATAGGCTCTAGGTGGTCAGATCATATGTGGGTCATTGTGGGTGTTAGTACATATCAATCCTATCTGGGTCAGCATTCAGAGATCATGTGTGGGTCAGCGCATACCGATATTGTGTTGGTCAGATCTTGTGTGGGTCAGCGCTTGGAGAACCTATATGGGTTAGTGCATACTGATCCTGTATGGGTCAGTGCTCAGTGACCCTGTCTGGGTCAACGCATACCGATCCAGTGTGGGTCAGAGACTTTGTGGGTTATCAGAGGTTAGTACCTATCGACTCTGGTCGGGTCGGATCCTATGTGGTTCATTGCGGGGGTTAGTACCTATCGATCATATGTGGGTCAGACTCCATATGGTCAGTAAAAATGCCTCTTGATAGAATAAGATGATCTAGCTTTATGACTAATCATCTGTACTTTTATACTTCACTAATACCTGATTGTGAGCTGAGTCTTAAATCTTTATGGTGTACATGTGTGGTACTATATCTTCATGGTTTTACCTGTGTGGTACACCTTCCTTTGTGGTGTTAACTGTGTGTTACTTCTACTTTCGTGGTGTTACCATTGTGGTATTCTTTTCTCTTGTGTGACATGAGTATAACTTGATAACTTAGGTATATGTATGGGAATATACGTATGTAGGGTTGACTATTTTTTCTATGTATTTTGGATTATCCTTTGGGGATTTGAGATACCTATGAGGGTCTCCGGATCCTTACTGAGTATTGTTATACTCACCCCAGCACGGGCTATGCCTGCAGCATGTTGTGTCTTGTGCAGACGAAGGACAGCGCTGACTGAGGACAAGGGTACCAGGACAAGAGACTCCTCACAGGTGGACATTAGACGAGGCGTACCAGTGAGACCACCATTTGAGAGTTGCACCTAACCTTCAGGTAGAATCCTTGGCGAATGTTCATAGGAGGTGTTTCTAGTTTTACTTGTACTATCTAGTTCTACTTGTACATTCTAGTTTTAATTGTACCTTCTAGTTGTTCTTATATTCTAGCTCATTTACATTCTGTACACACCGTGTTTACTCTATATTTTACTTCGTACTTATATCTTGTTTTGTGCTTGGTTTGTGGGAGTTTACAATTTATAAAGGAAAATCCTTCCCGTTATAAGAAATACGCCTTTCATTAATTGTCTCCAGCCCCTACACTATAAGAGGTAGGCTTGGGGTAGTCACGACATGGGCCTTAGGGGATGGTTCGTGACAATATTCGTGTATAAAAGAAGCTAACCTGGGTGTTTTATGTAGAGAGTCCTTAATTTTATGTTTCACGTTGTGCACAATTAACTTCTTCTTGCATATAACGTTAGGCAAATATTGTTCATTAATATACTATGTATTATCTTTAGTGATTTGTAAGATGAAAAATTTCAAAATAGTTAAATTATTTTGAAAATAAATAATTCACAAAATCATAGTGTGTTACAGGGTAGAGGAAACACTTGGTATTATGTAAATATAATTAGTGATCCCAAAATATTTATATATCATTAGTGTAAAATTAGATAATTATAGATCCTTAGATGTGAAATTTTCAAAATATGGTATGTAAATAGTTTTTAGAATATTGTATATGTAATTTTTAAACTTATATAGATACTATAAAAACCATATAAACTCATTTTGACCTTAACAATAGTAATTAATTTTTACATCATTTAGTATTCATTTTGGTCATATATTATTTTTTTATTATTAGATATACTAATTTTTAATTATTCCAAATATGGAAACCATTTTTTTGAATTCCACTCTAATATTTGGAAATAATTAATTTACAATTAATCCTAGAGATGTGATGTAAAAATGGGGTTTTAAATAGAAAATGATCAAATGTTTATATTATTTTCATATTCAATTTCATTGTGGATTTGACTACAATGAATTAAATTATAATAATTGATGAATAATTGAATTAATTATACATTAAATATAATTTAAAATATGATTTAACATCAAAAATAAATTACCCAAAAAGGATGTTTTCAATTTAAATTTAGTGTTTTTTAAAATTTATCTGAAATTGAAACATTTTTTAAAATTCCAAAAAATTTACCGTAAGAAAATTTTAAAATTATAAATTCAAAAATAAATTTTATTTTATGAAATAAGTTTTATAAAACTATTAAAAATTTAATTTATTATTATCCCCATAAAATAAATTTTTTTAAATAGTATTTTTAAACATATAAAGAATTTTTTTAAAATTGTGTATTTTATTATCAAATTTATATTATATAAAAAAACATACATAATATTTAAAAAAATTTATTACCATTAATATCACCATGTTCCATAATTATGTTATAATTGTTTTATTTAAGTAATTATACTCATAATATATCAAGGATTTGTAAATAGTCAATGTTCTGTGTAACATATGATAATACATTGTTGTGTATAACAAAACATTAACTTGGTTTTGTGTGCAATGGAAAAAATAACTCAATTTTTCATTTAATAATGAATATTGAAGTTAATAAATTTACTAGATTTTTTAATAAAATTTCATTGTGTTATAGGCATTATCATAGTTATGATAATGGACATTTTCATTGGAATCTGCACCTAAATATGCGACAGGAGCCTAAGGATCATCATAAACAGAACACAAATAAATTAGAAAACATTTAATTAATTAAAAATACAAAGGTATACACACAAAGGATATAAGAATATTTAATAAAACATATTAATATTTACATTAAATATAATTGATACACGTATTTGATATAAAGAATTTTTTTGTTAAACTATTATTTCACCATGCATTTACACAGGAAGCAGTAACATGAGATTTTTCCTAGGAATGTTTTCTGAGATACGGAATCTAAACACATATGTAATAAATATAAATAGTAATTTATTTATTTAATTTAATACATGATGCATAATATATACAGTGAGGAAACACTGTATATTGGTAATGTTGAATAAAGAAAAATATAGATATAATCAATATGTTGTGTGTCTGGAATGTTGTACAAAAACAATATTGTAGAATTAATTTTCATATTATATAGAAGGTGATTAGACTGATATGTGATCATTTTTCATCACTACAGTTAAAACGTTCATCAACATTGATTATTTATGGTAATCTATAACAAAAGGTTATTTAATTAGTGAAGGATTCTAGGAATTATGGGATGTTAGTGTAGTGTGTTGAATGTAGCACACTATAATTTTAATTGTTTTCATAATTAAAGGATGATTATAGAATATTTATTGGTATTAAATCTCCTGAATAGTAATTGGATAACATTCATGTGATGGAGGAATTTTTATGCAATATATTTTCCGATGCGATCCCAAATATTTTGAATATTGGATTTTCTGATTTTGGTTTATGATAAATAAAAAAAATTATGATTTTTTTTATATTACTATATTGTAAAAATATTAATGATTAGTGAATATAGTGAATAATGATTATAAAAAATTAGAAAGATTATAAATAATAATAAATTTCCGAGGAATAATATTAGTTTAGATTTATGAAATTTAATTTGGTATGTTATTTCAATAGTAAGATATCATTGATTGAACAGTTAAAAAAATAGAAAATTTTAAATGATTGATTAAGGGTATAAATATTAGAAATACAGATTAATAATAAATAGTGTAAACAAACAAAATTAAATATCTATGAACAAAATTAAATGGATGTAGTTCAATATGTAGTCAAATTCTGGAGAAAACTAATTATTCATTAGATGTATAGATTTTTCTCAAAAAACATCACTCACTATATAGAATAATAGCATAAGATACAAAATTTATTCAATTTCTCTGAATTTAGGGTTGGTATAAAACTATATTGAATGAAATATTTTTTTATCGGGATGTTGTGAGTGTGTTTAACTATTACTGAATACAATGATAAAAAAAGATTATATTTAACACTCAACTAATTAAATGAAATTAAAATATAAAATCATGATTTATTTAACACTCATAGAATAATAAATACAAAAAACACACTAAAAATTAAAATTACTCATCACATATTATATAACTCACTACGTAAGAAATAAATGTTAGTTTTTTTAAATTTATTGTTCAATAAATAACATAAAAACATTTATGTTATCTAGAGGTACAATAGAAGATGTAACCTTTCATGTTTTTCTACCATATAGAATATAATTGGGCCTATGTCATCACATAGTATCATTAATGATGATAAATTAATTAAAACTATTGGTAATGTCAAAAAAATATAATAGTTATGAACTAATAAAGAATAACTAAATTTTAACGCATCATTTTTTTCATTATGAGAAATATCAACATAGTCCAAGAGATCACCTTTAACTTGGATATGATTTTGTAATGTTAATATTTTTATGGTTTTAAATTTTATTTAAAAAATAACAATTATGATAAAATAACTATATAAATTTTAAATATAAACTATTAATATCAAGAAAATATTTAGAATATAATCACTATGACATCAATAAATAAACATTAATATAATGTGATAAGAATCACTTTGAATGAATTTTTAATATCTGGGTAAATAATAGTTGAAATAAATTATTACATTCTATGATTTAAAATCTTCACTCTTGAAAGTAAATCCTCATACTTACACCTATTAATATAGGAAATTAATACTCAATCATACAATGGTATCTTGAGAAATATTCTTATAAAATAAAATACATGGACTATTTTTTATAAACTAACACTAATGCATTTACAAACCATGTAACTCTTGTTTCTCACTAAAATATTGACTTATGGGGGAATATAGTTTATTTTTTATGAATAATTTGGGATCTATTAAGAGGAAAGTGTCTCAAATTTGGTTTTTGATGAGATATGTTTTTTTTGTAATGTTTTGTAATAGAGAAGTGGTGAATTTATTTTAGTCTTTTTGTCAATTGAAAAGTGGGGTATTTCAATAAAATCCCTCAAAAGTGGTCTTAATTTATGTTTTTTAACATGTTTTGAGAATCAATGTCCATACAAACTCACAATTCCTTGATAATGTAATATCCTAGGATGTTTTGCGGGTTTTTCTATAAATTATAAAGAAAAGTGGTTGATTATAAATTTTTATAGGTTTACAAAATTTTCCAATGTATGAACAATAAGGGATATTCTAGATTTCATATTTTTTATTAGAGGGTAAATCATAATAATCCAAAAAATTCACAAGGATTATTTCATAGTTTTATAAGTATGTTTTCCCAGACATAATATTGTATATTAGGGAAATTTCCTAGGATATTTCAAAAATTAGTAAGGTTCATTAGGGAAAATCATAATTCCACATTAATTTCAACATATGGAAGTATAGAGGAAATTAAAGAGAATATTTTTATAGTTTATTGTCATAAAATTTCTTGATAGTGGAATAAGAATAGTAGAAAATTGTTTTATTAATCATAAATATGATTAATATCTCATTTAATTATGTGAAGTGATCATAAAATTGATGATGAAGTAGGAACATGATATATGTTTATAAGTAATTTAAAAGAAATAATTTTTTTATTTTGGAAATCACATCATTTCCTAATAAATCCCACTACATGCATTTTGGAATGGGTATATTATAAACCTCAATATATAATTGAAATCTCAGAAACATTTGAATGATTTACTTTGTAGATTTTGGGGGTTATTTGACTCTTTGATGCACAATACATGTTTTATGGAGTCATGAGATGTGTACAGTCCATGGTGTGAGACTAATGTTGCTTATGAGAACAGTACAGAATTATTCCCCTGATGAACCTATTGGGATGTGAACCGATTTATACCTGTAGAACCAACTATTGGTGTGTGAAATTAAAAATTTATAAGTATATAAATTCAAGCATGAATTCCCATCATTGTAGACATAATAGAGTTAGTTGACATCGTGATGTGGGAGCTGTTAGAATTTTGGAGTCGGTTGATACAATTTAATAATAACAAGAAAATTTTACATTTAATTTATCACAATAGCTTGGATGTTGATAAGATTAAAAAATTTGGGTTATGAACAATCTTTACGATGTTTAAAGTGGAAATATTAATGTTTATTTGTATGTTAACTAGTTTAGATATTATAACAACATGAAAAAACCATCATGTCATTTGAGGTTTCAACAGCCATATTATATCAATATATGAAATTGTTCAAGGTATTTGTTCATGGATACTTCTAAAGGAGATTATGTACCACGGTTGGGATGTTGTGATTAACCAAGTAATTTTATTATTAGTAAACTAGAAGGTGGGTAATAGTTTCTCCATCCTTGTTGATTGATGAGTTAACAATTTCGGCTTCATGGTGAAAAAGTATATTCTATAGAAATTTTGAATGATTATATGGGTTTTTTTATTTTGTTTTTTTTAAATAGAAATAATGTTTTTTGATTTTGGTGGAGGGTAACATATTAGTTATAATAAAGAAAGAGTCCACCAAAACCACAAAGGTAGTCCACTAGAGTTCTGGTTCGATGGATAATTATATTACAAAACTATCCTTTCCATGACAATTTTTGAGGAAGTCTGAAAGGTTCTAGTGGATTTTTCTTAATATTTTTAAAATTGGTGGAATATGGAATTAAAAAGTATTTTAGAATACTGTTGATGGTTTTATTTCTTTAGTTGGTTCTCAATATAGTGGGGGCTAACTCACCCATCCCCTCTTCCTTCCATAGATGGCGAAGAATTATCCATTTATTCTATATTTGGTATATATCGAAACCATTTGTCCACAGATGGGTTCATGTTGGTGGGATGGATACCTAGTGAAATAAATTATCACCCTGGAGTGGACATTTTTTACTATATTGGGTTTATAGTTAATATTAAGTATTTTTTTTTTTAATTTTGGTTATGGATCAGTCATTATTTTTGTTGTATGACTGGTGAAATGTAAAAAGATATAAAAAAATAACAATTATCCAGTATTATGATTTTACATAAATATAAAATTAGAAGGCTACTAGTTATAGACAAGTCATAGGAAATATATTATTATTATAATAAAAAAATTCCAGATAATAATTTTTCTCATTTAATAGAAAAAAGGTAATGAAAAAATATTTACGTCCACTAACCTTCATGGAATGGGTCAATGTAAACAAAATCTAAACAAAAAAACAATAATATTCAATTACAAAATTTATCCAACCAAATATATATATAAATATATAATTACATTATTATTTAATAAAATATGATATCATTGGAAATTCAATGGAAAATATATAATCAATGAAACACATATTTAACTAGAAATAATTTAACATGTGAACATATTCCATTTTAACAAATTACATGTATATACTATATTGAATGAGTTAAAAATGTGAAACAAATAATTATATAATTCCATTAAATAATATTTTCATTCCCACTGAGAAACATTAAACCCCAATATTTATTTTTGACTAAAATAACACCTTATTTGTTGACAATAAAACTCTAAATTACATACTTGAAGTACTCAATTGAAACCCTAGAGATATAAAAATTAACATATAGTTTCCAATATTAGTGGACCCAAAATAGTCATATATTTCATTTAAAAATAATTCACCGTGATATTAGTAAAAAAGGAATAGTTAGAAAACATGTGTTGTGGTAATGTAATGAATTTCCTTAAAAATGTAAACCCCAAAGACAATAAAATCTTTAGAACATAATTAGAACCACCTCTATATTCTATTTACATTAATGTCTAATTATATAGGACCCTAAGATGATATATACAACAACATATAACAAACGCTTTCATCAGCATTACAAAAAAATACATGGGATGCTTAGATGGTAATCATGTATAATGATGATATGGTTAAAATGATCGATTCTTTGGGAAATATTTTTATTATATATCATCGAACATTTATTGTGATATTACTTTTGAAGATTAATGATCTCAGTAGACATCCATTAGATATAATTTTGTTTTTTTCCCACACTGATTAATGCTTTAATATGTAGAGGGAATACAACTACGCACATATTATGAATTATTCAAGAACATGTGTAGTGTGGACACTAAAGGAAGGGAAAAATATTCCTTAAGAAAAAATATCATAACTTATCATATTCTTCAATATTTTACCACATGTATTTGAATGTGTACCTCATCAATTGGTAAGAATAGTTTACCCATAATTACATATTTCCTTTAAGATAGACCATCACTCGCATAAATAATTATTCATTATTGGGGAAATAATTGATGTTCTTTTATAATGATACCCTTTTATTGTTAAAATTAAATGATATCTATACTGACTCCAACTTTGTCTCTAAACCAAAATGTGACCCTACACACAATTTTAATAATTATAAATTTTCATCAATTTGAATTTCTACAGATAAATTATACTAGTTCATTAATATTCTATAAAAAACTATAATAAAAAATTAATTCATGTGAGTGTGTGTGTATAGTGAGATGTAAGAATATATATGAGAATATTGTGATTAGATATGGGAATTCACCAAACTGAAATAGAGAATGAAAAAACAATTAAACATGAATCACTGTAACACATTGATACAACACGTGGATGATATGATCAAGTGAAGATCAAAAAATTGTACAACAGATTAATAATACATCAAAATTCACATAATAAAATTTTATTATAGATTAAATATGAATGAATCAATATATAAAATTTCATTTCAATGATTACATTGATTACTAATGTGACGATTTAGAGTTCATATGCATGAGAATAAGAATTATTGATTAATATTAAAGTGTCAACAATCATTAAAAATAATATTTCATTTATTCTAATAAAAGAAATATCCAAAACATTCAAAGAGATAATAGAAAATATTTTGTTAATTGATTATGTTGTAGAAAATTAATGCTTATAGAAATTCATAGAAGCCCATAAAAATCATTGATTCATTGGATAAAAATAATATTCACAATTTATTTCACTTACTATATATGATAAGACCATAAAATACTGCGAATATTGTATTTTATATGTTGAGAAATAACACTAAACTAAATATAATGAAAATTATTTCTTATTCATTGATTGTAAAATATTTTAGCTACAACTAAAAATAAATATAGAATCTAAAGTAACTTTAATAAATCACTCAGATATATAAGTGTTATTTAAATATAAAATCAGGGATGATTTAACACTCAAAGAATCATACTAAATACTCAACCCTCAATCAACATTCCAAAATATTTCATCCTATATGATTTAACTAACTATTTAAAATTGAATATTAGTTTTGTTAAATTGAATAATTTTTAGGAAATTTGAGTCCTTTCACAAGAGATAAATACTATTTTATTGATAAATATAATCAAAGATTGAAGAGTCTAATGAGATGAATTTTAAATTTATCCTTATGATGAATGAGAATGATATTATTAGGATCCTGATCAGACCACAAAATGTCATTTATACTACCACCTATGTTAAAATGAAGATATTTAGGAGAGTTAGCATTCGTATAGACTTTCATGAAAATATAATCAATAGATGAGAGACAATTCATGAAATTTATCAATCGACATGTCAAATTCAGTGAAAGATTAATAAAATCTTACCCTGATGGATTGAAAAATGAAGGTGGAGTCACATTCCAATGAAATATTATTTCATCTCCATTATTATTCTTTCTCAAATGCAATGATGAAACTATTTATTTCCACTTTATATGATGATGATACACCACATGATCCATATTAATAGCCTCAAAAATTTCTACGGCGATCCCTAAAGATAAACCCTAACTCGATGGGACCATATTACCAATAGATGATCCATCCATGTTAAAATTGATCCAAAATTGAAAATTTATCATCTATAAGAAATAAATGATTAAATGGGGAGGTTTAATGCTTCGATTTATAACAACCATTTTTTGGATATAATGATCACAAAATAAATTGTTACAAATTTCATTTGAGAGGGTCTAACTTCTCTAACATCCACCAACAGTTGAGGAAAAGTATCATGGAGCCTGAAAGTATCATTATCAGAGATCAACATGTTATGAACCTACCATATGATTAAAATATAATCAATTTTAGAAAAATGAAATTGATTAAGAAGAGGGAGATAGAGCGAAATACTCACGCATCCATTTAGGAATTCCATAAATTAGATAATCCAAGGAAATTAAATGTAAAATATTTCAATGAGATATTTCTATACGGATGATTCCATTAAAAAAATAGGAATATTTTTTAATGATCGTCTCTTTGATGGTGACAAAGTGTGTATGAAGAGAAATGTGATATGCCATAGTTCTGCTGGCACACATCGATTGGTAATTTATAGTGCACCAAGATACAAAACATAATTTACCAAGAAGGTCTTATAAGGCTCATGTTGTGCCTAAAAATATACTAAATATATATTGTTACAAATGGAATGTTTATATAAGTGTTTATAAGTGAGAAATATATTTGATGTAGGTACTCATTCCTAGAAATCACCCATGATGAGAAACGGTAGCTAGAAATATTTGTTTTTATATGATCTAGTAGAAGATCCATATTATTTAATTGACCCTTCATGGATATCGTAATATATATATATTAATTAAATCATTCATTAGAGTGTGAATCAATATAAAAATAGTACCACTTGAAACCTACAAATATAGAGATAATTCTATTGATGATAACCACCAGGATTGAGATGAATTTGTAGAAAAATATATTCAATGGGAGTCCATGATGAAGAACAAATAAAATTATAATTCCACGTTTTGATCTCAGTCATAAATCAAGAAAAAAATAAATCAATGGGAATCTAAATTTCATCTTATGAGCCTCATAATAAAAATAAAATGAAAATATTGATTGAAGCATCAATGAATTTTAATTCTAATAAACCTAATATCATTGGGCATGCCACAATCATTCTCGGAGACACATGCAATCATTGTTTCCAGAATGCTACCACTGCAAATAATTTTCTTGATGGATATATTGATACTTTTGTTAGTTAATAATTCTATTAATATACCCGGAAGTATTACAATAATTTCTAAATGATGATGGATTTTACAAAAAAACATGACCAACCATGGATAGAGATTTACTTTTATAGGTTAAAAGTGGAATTTTAATATGACTAAAAATTGCTAATAAGTAATTATATTTTGTAATTATCTAAATAATAAATAGACACATACACAGAAAATGGGTAAAAATCCTTCTCTAATGGCTAATTGTTTGATTTAATCACCGTTTTGGGTAGCAGGATTGCACTTATTAAAGAATATGAAATACATATTCAAACTAACCTCCTGTCTAGATAACTAATCATAATGTAAGAGGGTTTTATTTATTTGATTAATATTTTTATAGTTCCATATGGATAATAGATTGATTTCATCACTATAAAAATAGTGCGTGTGGGAATTTACCCACTACTAGTTCATATTGTTTTATTTTTCCAATTGCTAGATATGATGGAAATGAGCCTACTAACATAGTATGATATAATGGAAAAAAACTACAGAAAGGGGGTTTCCTAGTCTAAAACCCCTATAGGAAGAAATATATCCATTAAGAGATCTACTATAAATAATTGGGACATGTGAATACCCCAAAATGTGTTTAACCCAATTAATGAAAACATTATCGAAACCAAACTCAGTGAGAAACATTAGAATGAAATTTTAATCTATAATGTTAATATATTTATTGATATCAATTGATTGATAAATTTTACATCCTATCATGGTATTTTTGGAAATCATGGGACATTTTAGAGGAAGGAAGGAGGTAGTCATGAATTTCTATTCTAGTAATGAAGAAAAACTAATTTGAAGATATGATCATTATTGATATAAAGATCAAACTATTTTCATGGATTTGGTGATAATTTTTTAAATGTTATTTACCAAATATGAAGATCTTAACATATGAATCTCATCAGAATTATCCACTTTTATATTGAGGCAAATGAACTAGGGATAAACATATGATGAATTAAACCACAATTGAAAAAGTGAAAAATAGGCCTCCAGATATCATCTTAAATGATTTTTCAGTAAGATTAAAAGAATATATTGGTGAAAAGAAATACTAATGGATCATTAATGTTTGAAAAAAATAGACTCACCAATCATTGATTATAATAGAGATGAAGTTTCATATAATTTTTCCTCTTGATTAACAAATCCTGGAATAATACCATCAAATGGGTTAGATATAGTGTATGTAACATTAAAAATATCCTTATAGTAAAAGAAAATATAACCTGTGAGGGATTTTCTTTTACGCATAATTTGATCACATTTTTTAATAAATTATTATTTACTAGATACCATTATATATTTTTAATGTAATTAAAGAACATTTAATTTCCTTCTACCACCTTTAGCCACTTATATTTGATGAAATCTATTGGTGTGAACAATTTATGATTAAGAAGGTTGTTAAGAATTCCTACAATATCAAATTCTTGTATTATTCCATCATAAAAATCGATGAATTTAATATGATATTAAGTATACAGAAGAGAGTCTTCAATATAGTAAATGTCACTATCATGCAAGCTAAATTGAGCCTTTCCCTATTTT
This sequence comes from Viscum album, assembly GCA_963277665.1. Lineage (NCBI taxonomy): Eukaryota > Viridiplantae > Streptophyta > Magnoliopsida > Santalales > Viscaceae > Viscum > Viscum album. The sequence continues at coordinate 785,149,032 of OY728146.1, read as the reverse complement.
CTCAATTTCTGATTGAGTAATTTATACTTTTAAATTAATGAAAAATAATCATTCATATAACAAAAAAACTCCATAAATCCTATGCAATCATACCACACTCTTGTTAAGTCACCCAAGAATTGATGAAAAAGCAGAGAAATGGATTACTAGAGTCTTTGATCACAAGGCCAATTAGGAATGGATAATGATTATAATTATGAATTGGTAAGGATGTGTAGGAAATATTAGGGATGTCTCACATTCAAAATCCCAATAATGTTTTATTTCCACTATAACATTGATATGATACCTATACTAGGTTTATTTGACACCAACCTAATGGAAATGAACCAATCCATTATGTTCAATACAATATCAATTTTTTTTAAGAGATGGAGTTAGTCACATCACAAATTTTTTCATCTATATTCCAAATTTCATTGAATCCACCAAGGACGCCTCATAGACTAGTTATATTGAATTTCAGAGACTCAATTTTCATTCACAACATTTTATGGTCTTGGTACATTTTATAATCATAAATAATGGAATAGAAGTGATGTATTACCATGTATTTAAAACACAATAATCATGCTTCTCAATGCAAACAAACATGGAAGGTTCAACCATGGAGGAATGTTCCATAACCAATTGATTTTTAACATCTTTCAAAGACCTATTTTTTTCTATTAGATGAAAATAATGATTTACCAGACAACAAATTCTAGAGGAAAAAATACTTTTATGTTAACCTCACCCTATAAGAAATAGTTTATGAATCTAGCCATAAATATTGAGGGACCTATAATATTGAAAATTTTCCAGGCCCTGGAAATTCTAAAAATGAATCCTCAATTGGATTTGGATTTCGGATTGGATCCCCCTTTTATTTTTCTCTATTGGATTATTTTAGGACCTTGGAGGTCTTCATACTTTCCTTTTTGAGGTGGTATCCCATTGTAGATGATTGATAATGGTATTGGTCCTAATAATATGACCTATGATATAACTAATTTGTCAAATTACAATATACATGTAAATTTAATTTAAATATATCGAAACATGCTTATAATTTAAAATAAGAATAATGTGTAATCATTTACTGAAAATACCATTTGACTGTTATAGTTTCTTTAAGGTCTCATAGGTTGATAATTTTTTAGTTATCCAATAATATTTGTTGAATAAATAAAAAGAACATTACATACGAAATATATACAATTTTATTATTTTGTTTTTTCACACCATATACCAAATATTTTGAAATCAAAAAAATATGAATGTTAGCAATATTTTGGTATACTAAACATATATGAACTAGAATAGTTGTTTAAATTGTTTCATAAGGAGTACATCAAAGAGTAAATATTTATTAAATATAAAAAATGACTAGATTATAATAGTTATTATTGTAAATGAAGTTAAGTAAATCTAACTATTTCTCATCATGGAAAGACGGATTCCTTATTTAAATAATTTTTATTTTCTTATACTTATTAAAACAGAGTAACTCAGAATAGAAATTGAGTAGGGAATCAAAATTTACTGATATAAACTATTTTAAATCCAAAGAAACCTATTTGTTAAGGTCTTTAAATACAATGAACAACCTATAGTAAATTTCACATATTTTAGAATAAGAATGTAGAAATTATTTAATCACGTAAAACAAGAAACATAAGTGACTATAAATAAACTCTCAAATGGTCTTTAAGAACTCTATTGTGAATTATATCATCATAAAAAACTAAATCAAAACTAAATTATAGAAATTACACATCACATGGCCGAACATGGTTTCCACAATTATAAAATTTTCCTCAATGATGTATAGTTTTGAAAAAACTTCCTCAAAAGGGTGTGAATTGAATTTTTTGTATTATATAAGAGATTCTTTCCTAAATAGGTTCATTGTGTTGTAGAACTAATTATCAACCACTGATTGTTTCTAAAATTTTTTCTTTCAAAAAAATAAAATATAAAGTTATAAAATTATTATGTAGAAGATTTTAATAGTAATTAATTGTGTTTTTAATAAGAAGTAATAATTTTTATTATGAAGTAAAATGTAATAATTATAGTATACAACTATATATTATATATAATTTATAAATTAATAATATGGGTTTCCGAAGATAAATTAGTTATTTTATGTAGATAAACAATAACATAAATTCTTATCAAAGAGAACTAAATCTAAAAAAAACTATATTTGAGGAATACATAGAATATTTAATAAACCACATTTTGATTAATCAATCATGGAACCTGAAATTTTGATTATATTCAATTATGATGTCACTAATTCACTTCTAATTGTCAAAAAAATTAACTATTCATAAAAAAATAGGATATGGAAAAATAATTTTGTATTTCATATTAAAATTTTCATACATAAGAAAAAATATCATAGGAGAAAGAAATTAATATATATAACAAGAAACAGGAAACATTATGTAACAATGAAATAATAGTTTTTGAAAAAATACAGGTTACATATAAATAGGGAAGAAACCATTACAATTGAATTTTAATTAAAAGAGATAAATGTCTCTATATATTGGTAAAAAAAATTCAAAATAAAACTAACATTAAATGTTTTCATTATAAAAAAAACTTTTTATAATTAAGAATGATGTACCAACTCAACACCATAATGTCAAAATCCATTTAAAGATGCTATGATTTTTTCCCGGTGGGGAGGGAATAGTTAACAGTGGAAGTCCATGAATATGAAAACATTAATAAACACCTAAAATATATGTTTAAGGGATGTATAATTCCATGATTTCTATATCATGTATGAGTCAAGGTTTTGAATCCAATATAATTACATTGATATCATATTTGAAATAGAAATCTATAGAGGCATGAAAAAATAGATAATAATAATGTTCGATTAATTTTAGAAAAGCCTTCCCCCACAGGATATCAACTCGACCTCAATTTTTTTATTACTATAATAAATAATTAGAATGGTAAAAAATAAAATATAATTGTAGATGAAGGAGAAATAGTTTATTGGGGAAATATTTTGCATAGTCAGATTAGAAAAAGTAGAAGTAAACTATTTAAAAAAATTATTAATAGAATCAGGATTGTTATAAGGATAAAATACCATTAAAATTGAATATATTATTCAACCTGTTGTAAGGTGTAACAGAAATATAGGTCTGAAAAATATAAAAATCGATATATATAGGATAAATCTTAAATTGAAACCTAGGTTACAGACTAAGGAGACTTTACTCAGTGATGGAGATTAGGAATGACTTCTATAATCATGAAAATGGAAAACCCTGAAAACATTATTAAAACAACATCAGTTGGTAAACATATTCATGTGGAGTGAGAAGCTTAGATACTCGAGGAAGAGGATGTCCACAAGGAGGTGGTGTGGCTGTGTTAGAGGCATGTAAGAGGAGGTGGTTGGGTGGTGACCATAGAGTAGTGTAGGCGGGGAGGTGGGGTGCCGCGTTGGAGGCCCACCGAAGGAGGAGATGTGAAGGCTACCTCAAATCAGCATTGGTGGGGAGGTGAGGTGGCCACATAAGAGCTGGAGTATTATGGGGTGGTTGGGTGGCCACATTCGAGTAGGAGGATAAAGTGAGGTTTGGTGGAAGTATTAGGGGAGTATGTTAATAGGGATGAGATATCAGGATAGTATATGATTTATTAGAGTATTATTACATGGGTATATTATGTCTAATGGATATATGTTAATCTATTTTGATATTTTTTTATAAATTTCAGCTATTTAGGTGGGGATATAAACCAAATTTACTGATGTCATATGTAAATACTAATAGAAACATTGTTTTTGTAATATCTAAAGACTTTATTCATTATATCCATAATTATTTCTAGATACTTAGTGAGTCCTAAGGTTATAAATATGAACTCATTGAGTCAATATGTTATTTGAAAGGCGGTATTGGACCTTTTTCTTTACAATTAATTGGTAATATCAAAAATTATGGTCCCCCTTAGAGAAATATTTTCCCCATGTTGTTAATTGAACAATTCATCTACCATTGGAAGGTGATTATTTTTCATTACAGTGATTTATTCAGTTCATCCAAATTAATAAATATATGTACATACCAATCATTCTAGATGACTAAAATGATCGACCAAATCAAAATGAAGAACTCGAGCATATAATACAATTTCTTTATTATCATATGACTATTTTTTCGGTTCATCCAACATAATGTTTAAAATTTTTTAATGATCATTTTATATCGGTAGAGTTTTATTTATATACTCATTGAGTATTGATCTAGTCACCCATAAGAAAGGCCATGAAATGTCACTCCTGCGTACTTACAGATTACAATCTACACTATGAAATGTAATTAATTTTTCATGACCATATAATTTGAATAATATGTATATATTAATATATATTATTGTTATATCATGATTATCATTCATTATGTGGAGGAAACATGACCAATATTCAACAAAATTAACTTTAGAACTAAAGTGTACATGAAAAATAAAGCAGTTATCACAAAAATGATGAGACTAATAGGGAATTATTCACAAACAGGTGTTAAAATGTTATGTATGAACCATATATGATATTACAAGTACCAATATAGTCATTTTATTTCTAATTAAAAAATATTTATTTATTTTATAGGAGGATAGAGTGCTTAAAAATTATGCTTTACATATGTTAAAATTTTCATATATATTTCTTATCCAGTGACATGTTTTATTCTTATTCAAAAATTTATTATTTTTCATGTGTATATTATATCTAATAAATTATTTTGGAATACACCATGGTCTTAGTAATGTTATTTACGTACATTTAATATTTTCATGCTTCCAATGGATTTTGAATAAAGAATGATGACATTCATTAGGGTTCTTCATCATAAATTTCTTCACCAAACTATATTTTATGTTACATGAAAATATTCTTTTACAGGGTTTTTCTAAATCACAATTGATATTTTATATCATTAAAATCAAAATTTTTATTGTATTTCTTGTTTCATTTGAATTTATTTCCCGCATGGTATTTATGCTTCAAATGTTACAATAATGTTATGTGTTTTATTTTCCAATTTTTTCGCAGGATTATTTATGCATAAATTTATCAATGTTGTAATTATATGATCTAAATCTACAAAATAATATTTATTTCATTCTTCTATAGTTATATTATGAAATTTACTTTTATCCCTTTATTTTTCCATTTCAATTTACTCAAGAGACCGAAATATTTTTTATATTAAAAACTGAGTTTTTTTCCCTAATATTTAGAATATCTTCCTCGATATCCATATTTTCATAGAAATGTTTTCATTTATGTATTTATTATTTTTCGAATATTTTTTAAATTAATTTTGGCTATTTATTACTTCTCATAACTTCGTATAAATTTAATATGATTATCTTTCCATAATTGTAACATTTGACGTATTTCCAAAAAAGTCAATTAATGTTTTTTAGTATAAAATACAAAAATATATTACCCTACAGTCATCAATAAACCTTTCATTAAATTGTACATTATATTTTTTTAACAATTTAAAAAAAATTATAAATTTATAAATTTCATGAATCAAAATAATTATTTTTTTTATGAAAACGGATATTTTCCTAAGGAAGTTTTTTAGTGATATTCATGAGGTATTTTTGCCTATAAAAAAATTCTTTAATGATTTATTTGATTTACTAGGGATATAATATAATGTTACCACCCCCAAATGGCCTGAAGGCTTTCTTTTTTCCTTTTTTATTTTTTTGGATAATCCTCCTTTTAATTGGGATGAGTGGGAACCCCTACATGAACACATTCATTATATGAATTGATTATGATGATTATTATACATCTTAAATGAATGTTGTATTCATTCCCCGGGTTATGATTTAATTATATGGTTATTCATTTACGATATTATAGCATAGATATGCAAGTTTTTCATTATATGATGGGTAATCCCTGATTTATAATTCTCTCTAATAAACTTGGTAAATAAGAATTTTTCAAGATATAATAAGTAGTTTGATAGAGAGTGAATGAATTGTACTAAGGTATATTATCTAACAAGTGTGTATTTTGAGTAAATAGTTACTAAGGAAATATGGAATGGGAAGTGAACACAATCCACTATGATAGACTTGGTATTGATCCATGACTATTGAAATATTTTCAAGTGATTGTGTGCAATCCACAATCATAATACTACTTATTATTATGTTTTTCCATAGATCAATTTTTAATAATGATTTTTAAATCATATGTCTTACGTCTTCGGTATGAAAAAACACATTCCATCTTTCAGGATTAATGATCTCTGAATGATTAGCTATTCATATTATATGTGTCGATTAATTTATCATACCCTTATATTTATCTTATTCTCATATATTGTCATTAGATTAAATCTATTAATTTGTCCATTATTGATCATCTATTATTATCCATTCTCATATTTCCCTTCGCTAGTTCATGATGAGCGACTTTTAGTATAATACGTCTAATAAGGGTACTTGTTATGATGAAAAAAATTAGAAATAATGTAGATATCTTATGTACCAATTTATTACATATAACGGTTTCAACTCCACTAATCCTACATGGTTCTTGGGTATATATAATTGTAAATTGTAATTAATATTCCTCTAAAAAATATTATTTTTATGCATGAAATATATGGTTAACTATAGTTTGTATTATAGGAAATGTATAGTAACCTTTATTAAATGGTATGGGATAAACATAATAAGCATTCACATAATAGGGTTAAAAATTGTATAAAAACCTATGTTATGGTATTTAAAGGAACCTAGTTTCCCTAAAAAATTCATACATTTTCATACAATCACTGTGGGTGTTGTTTTTTAGATGACTCATCTATGGGTACTAACCACAAAAAAATTTTGTTCATTTATATCTTAGAAACATTATGATTCACAATGTATGATACTCTAATACAAACATATATTAACACTCCAAGGGGATATTCTTCGATTAATTCACATTTTTAAAATGATCCATAATTAATGATTTGAGTTGATAATGACTATGGATAACATAGGTTAGATATATGGTGTCATAGATTACAAATATGGTTTGACTATTTAAATATATTATAATTCATATTAATGATTAAATGATATCCCAATATTATTAATATTTCTTAAACTTAAATTTTTTCTTTAAATAAATGGTTGGAACTAGATGGAATCTTGTTGATGAAGAATTTTATTTACAAAAGAAAGATTATACTAATAGGAACCAAATGAGGTGAGGGATACAATGAGAAACAATGTGGTTATATCGAATCATATATCTTACTATATAATTAATACACACAATATTAATGAGTTTAATAAAATACTAGAAAATAGAGATATATTGATTTTTAAAGACCATGATGGAATGTTGATTCAGCATACTATAAGTTGATATTGTTGGATGAGTGACCCATTGAATTGTCTCAATGGGATATGATAGTGTTTTTGGTCTTGGAAATATAAATATAGATAAAGATATTGTTGGGGGAAAATGAATATTTCAATAGAGATATTAAGTACATCCCAAAGTACCATTTATAGATCATTGTATTATATATTGGAAATATGGAAATTAGCTAAGCCATCTCCCTAATATAAGGGAAAATACATAGACCAAGGGAAGGAATATGTTATTCCAATCATTTATGAAGAATAATTAAAGAGTTTACATATTATTATCTATGAATAATGTTGTATAAGTCTTTAATAAATTACAATCTTGTAATAAGAATCACGAATCATTAAAGTATTTTCCCATTATAATTATTATTTAACCATTTGCAATCATATTTCAAATTCTGTTGATAAACTAGAAATTTGATTTAGTGGTGTCATGATATTCTTGTAAAACACATGATTGAGGGATAAATAACCATAAATAAACACCTTTTTATTAGATAATAATGTTTAATTGATATAAACATATGAGTGATTTCGATAATATAAATTGGATATTATTTTTTTAACATGAATTGGATTCATGATTTGATGATAATTTGATTTATGTTATATTTGATTATGGTATTTTCTTTTTTTCTGATTTATAAAATTTATTTGAATATATGAGGTTTTATTGGAGGAAAATGTTTAGAGATATATTTTTGAACCTTATGTCTTTAAAAGGTGGTTATATAGTAACATAGATTTTTTGGATATTTTAAGAGAATATATGAAATTGGAATTCACATTGTGGATATCTCATAATAAGAGGTGCATTATGTTGTTTGGGGGAGAAAATAAATGTTGGTATGGGAAACAAAATTTTTATCGAACCCCACATATATTCTTTTTTGAATTCAGTCAAACATATTTTAGAAAATTATTAAGTTTGCTTATTTATATAATGGATTATATTAAACAATAGGTGATATTACAGTGGTTTTAAAGATCTTTTTTATATATCATCATATCAATATATATCAATATTGGAGAGCTTGTGAATAAAATCAAGGATTCTCTAAATATCTAGAGACAAGGTGAATGGATTGAAAATAATTTCTTGTTTTTATAGTCTATTAAAATTTAATTTCAATGCCTCAAACAAGATAAATTCATCTTCCATATTAATTTAATTTATTAACAGTTAATATAGAATTTCTTTTGGATTATAACATAAATAAAGCAATAAAATTATGATTATTAAATTGAATGAAATCATGTAATTAAATTTTATATTGTACACTAACATGATAGTAAACTATTTTGTCAAATTTTTTAAAAAGGATACAAAAAATAATATTATTTCCTTTTTACATCCATTTAATATATGTTTATAGACTAATAAAACATAACATATTTATATTATTTTTTTCATTACAGTACTCATGAATATCTTCTATATCAATCTATATTATTTTTTCGACAATTCCCTTCCCCTCTATGTGAATATTTATACATACTAAATATAGATTCCATATATAAGAAATTGTTATGTGTTTTTTTATGGAATCCATTATGATTACCCCATCCGATATTAAAGGAAATATTATTGGTCCTTTGTGTAATAGGGATTTTTAGGAAAGGTACTTATGTATATTAGAAAATTTGATTCCATGAATTTTTTGAGTTTGTAACTTATTGAAGGGTGGAATATATAATACCCTATTATTTTAGAATATATTTTTATTGAATCAAAATTTATGTGTTTGATTGAATTCAGTACATGTAACATCGATTTTACCAAAATATCTTGGGAAAACTAAAAAATTCACCCAAGGTGGTCTGAAATATCACGAGATTTCGAAAAGAACTACAAGTCTCACATAAAAATGAAGAATAATCCATGATAAATATAGAACAAATAAATAAATATACAAGATAAATGAAATGTCTATCCACACTAGAAAACTAGAATGTTAAAATTGATCAAACTAAACAAGGCTCCATGTGGCCTTCCTTCACCACCAATCCATCCCACTACAAATTCAATAGATGAATATATAACTAGGAATTCTACATAATACACAATAATTTCCTAAAGACCTGTAAAACGTGTTACGCAAGTGCCAAAATGAAAAATTAGGGTGTTATCATGGATTCCTATAGGATATCACTAATGAATATATACATGTTCTGATATCAAGAATGTATGATTTATATTTAACAATATAATCAAGACTATAAAGAATTATCACAAAGTAATCCATGTGAAAACATCTTTTTTTCATGAAGAAATACCATATTAACGAATTCAAAGAATATAATAAGTATAAATTGTAAACTAATAATATAAACTTATGAGAAAATATCTATGCAATAAACCATCATATTATAAACCACGTATAAATGAACAAACAAATGATATAAAATATCTTCTATGGGAATAAGTACAATAAAAAAATAATCCACAACAATTTATATGATGGTTATAACCAATAATGATTCCATCTATAGTCTGGTGATATCAAAAATATAACCCCTAGTGGTTCCACACACACTTAGGTAACCTATATCCATTTCAAAACACCCTCGAGGTTCTCAATGCGATATGTCTTTCAAAAACCATTTCCAAAATCCATGATCACATTAAATAAAATACTTGTCTACTTCATGGAGAAACCATTTTAGTGAACATCCCAAAGGGATCAACAAGAACATAAAGTAATTCAAGAAATAATTTCACACGCATTAATACAACTAAATCTAGAATAATTGGAACTGATATTACATCAACAATGGATATTAAAAAAAATAAACCATCCTTAAAAAGACTTATCACTATAAGAAAATTACTAGGATTGATTGAAACCCCAATCAATGTTGAAACTAAATCACAAACTCAACCTATTCTATAGTTTTGAATAAAGGAAATGATATAGAAGAAAGACCACTACTCATGGATAGGTGAAGAAACCTTTATAGGAGTACAACACTGTATTGATCTATCTAGAAGGATACAAATGAACCAAAAATGACTAAAATCGCCATAAGGTTTAATAAAAATTCCTTTCCATATAATGGAAGAAAATTAACATGTGTAGAATATTTAAAATCTATGGACCTAAAAACTTCATATAACAATTCCTTTCATGGAATGATATCCATTTAATAATAAATACACCTCAAATGGTGATACCTCGGGTTTAATTAAATCCCAATCAATATTTTAATTTTGTTTAATGGTTTCACGCTTGTAAACATTTCACTCCTTGTATGATATTCATGAAATCTTCCATAAAATATATTAACATCATGTAACCTATTCAAGATGTTAATGTGTCCCCATATAAGTTCATAGCCCAGTTTTCTTCTAAAAACCTTTAAACCACAATATAAGGATCTCTGATCCAAATGAGAACCCTCTAATGTCATTAAAATTTTTATTCCATGACTAACATAATACAAAAAATACATATATCATCTGAATATAAGACATTTATCCCATCAAAGTATCTCTATTATAGATAATTCTATAATGCACCAAAATAAAATGGGAAATAAAAATAAGAGACAATGAATAACTGAAGTAAGGTAGTGAGGTGATATAATTTCCCAAAATAAACTAATTTTTTCCCAATAAATTCCCCAAGAACCTAGAATATAAAACATATAAAGCCATTGTTTCTTCATTATAATTTCCTATTACCATATCTCATGAATATCCATTTCATAGTTCCCTAGTATACTGACCAAATGAATCATTTAATAGAATTATAGTCTCTAGAGGTGATCCATAATATGATTTTTTTTCAACCATATGAATGTCAGGATCATGGTTGACTTCCTTACAATCAAAAATGAGGTAAGGATTTGGTTGAAACCTCCTTAGCATGGATACATAAAATGCATATTAGATTGGAATCCAAATAGATGGTATGTATAACCAATAGGAAACCATTACTAGATATGCAAAAACATCAAAGGGGAACCAGAAGAATCATTTAAGCTTACCGTTATTTCAAAACATAGGATTTACCAAGAGTGGTGAAACTCTATGAAAGACTTGATCACTGTCCTCAAACTCATGTTACAATCAAAGATATAATAAATATGATTTCAGATGAATATGTTGCATGAAAAATGTATTTTTAGATAAAATACACCCTCTCTAACATCTCAAGAACAATAATTAGACCAACCAAGGACCTACCTCCCAACTCATCCCAACAAAAGGGAGATCTACATGGAAACCCTAAAAAATAGTCAAATGATTCCATTTTGAAAATGGATTATAAGTATTTTTTTACTAAAACTCAACTAAATGAAAATTATTTTCAAAACCACCATAGAAACCAAGAACAAAAGCCCAGAGCTTATCATTTAGAACTAGGATAGTTCCTTCTATCTGTCTATCCACCTACTAGTTATACGTCATTCCCAATTCCAATTGAGAAGCCATATCCTCTAGGAAACAAATCCTAATATTTGATGTGAATCTCTAGAAACTATCAGAAACCACTAATGATAGAACCACATGAATTCACATATTCTCATTAATATATATATTTTCTTACCATTTTACATTCATTTTATCATTGTTAAAGATGAAATATGATAATTTCTAGAGTTGATCAATGATCTACCAAATTAAAACCTTCCCACTATGAGTATATGGTAAAACAACGAAAGAATATAAAGAAATAGCATCCCATTTCCATAAATTATTGGTTGTGCGATTTAATAAATAATCAATTATTTGGTTTTCCACCTAAATTATCTTACAATTAAATCACTATGAAACTAAATATGCAATCGACCATCTCATATTTTAAAACTAATACCTTCATCTCAAATCATGAAACCACTAGTAAGTAACTACGTATAATGAAAAATAATAACAGTGTCTATATTCCATCAAATCATACTTTAGATAAAACAAAACAACTAACCAATTTTGAAAACACAAAGCACAGCTAGGAGACCAAGAACACTCACTGAATGTCTCCCAGTGATAAATCATTATTCTAAAGAATAGACAATCAGTTTAAGAAATAGTAAAGAGATAAACCCACTCATTAAATTATTATTCATTATTAATTGAATCCATAAATACCTACCACCTAGAATCATCCATTCTGAGGCTCATCTTTGCAAACAAAGTTATCACTTCCACTCTTCAACTTATTCGTTCACTACTTGTTTTGGTAATTTAATTCTATATGCATAAATGACCATGATCTATTTTATTGGCTGACAAGACATTTCAAAATATATAACATAGAGTTACACTATATAATATTTCTATTGGAATATTAGATCTGTCTTAGTGAAAATATACCTTAGGATCTTATGGTAGGAATATACAATACTCTATTCACAAAAGAGTTAGTGAAGCCATGTTTTGAGTGCATTCATAATCAATTCCTACTCAATAACATAGTTATGGTATTTCTTCATATAAGGGTGTAATTGGTGAGTGTCATATGATACCATTAATTAATACTATATTAGGATACACCCCAATCCTTTTCTAGAACCATCATGGAAAACATCAGTACGTAAACATTATTATGGAAGAATAAAAATGAAAACATAATTCAACCTCACCATAATTTCCTAAAACATTCTATTACAATTTTCTTTCCACTCAAGAATTAAACCATTACATTTTAAAGCTTCCATCAAATACAGATTATTCAATAATTCCTAAAAAACAACTAGTAATAACTAGTCAATCCCACGAATCCTCTAATCCCAAACAAATTTTTGGGCCTCTCTCAGTGCATAACTACGTGTACCTTTTCAAACCCACTTAATGAACTATATCATATATAACATTCCCCAGAAATAGAACTTCATGGATATAAAAATTGTATTTGAGAAGAATATTATATTGATGATATTCATTAATATTTTTAATAATGGTATTAAAATAGTCCATATTCTCTTTATATGTCTTAGACTAAACCAAAATATCATGCAATAATACTAAAATGATTGATTCATACAAATGATTAATGATCATGTTAATGATTCCATAAAAATTATGATATTCTTTATAGTAAAATGTCCTAAAAAATATGAAATGAAAATATCAGCTCTGAAACTCCACATTAGTGTTATTCATGTAATATCCCAAGAAAATAAAGAATAATACATATATCATATATATTAATATTTTTTAATTAAATATTAATTTTACTTTAAAAGTGTTTCTATGTTTGATAGAGTACCCGATACGCAACAACAAATTTCTTTGAAATCTTATGTTACACACTAATAATATATTATTATTATTTTTAATGGTAGTCATCTCATAGCCATTGTATTAGCAGTAATGAACCAAACTAAATACAATATTATTACACATGTTTTTTAAATGTATTTACATTTATCCAATAAATTTTAGAGGCTTAAATTGTGAATAAATTTAATTTTAAGCATAATTTACATTAAAATGCCGATTTATCACCTTTTAATAGTGAACCCTCTTTAAATATAGTTTTGGTCACATTAATAAATTATAATTGACCAAATAAAATCCATCTTTATAATGGGGACATCAAAATTTATTTTGTGTAAATTTTTGGAATTTTTCGGATAATGTTCATTTTTTAATGAATAGTGAAAAATAATGTATTTTAATTCAAAAGTTCCTTTTAATCTAATTTATTTATATGGTTTGATTATATTTTTAATTGGTTTTAAAGTGAAATTAAAATTTATTATTACCATATAATTCAATGTGGGTCATTTGAATTAATATCACTTTGAAATTGGACATAAACAAGTATTAATCTTTTGATAGTTATTGTTTCATAAAAACACGCTATTTGTTTTGATAATGAGAATTAATTTTTAAATTAATTAATTCAACTTCTATGTTTTTAATTTGGAAAAATAGACATAAATTTTTAATTCGGAATATCGGATAATGCATAGGGTGAATTTTTGATATTTTTCTGAAAGACATCAATTTTTGATGAATTGTGGTAGTTAAAAACACCGACTTTTTCATTTAAATAAAATTTTACCACTTCTATGAATTTATTTTCAAAAATCCGACATACTTCATTGTTATCAAGAAGTAAAATGTGGTTCATGACAATGAAAATAATTTTCTGGTGAATAGTAACTTTTGACTTTTATTTACCGCGGTTAAAGGTAAATAAGGTCATTCAAGGTTAAAAGATTATTATAATAATTTAAAAGTATCTTAACACTTGTCCAAACCTTATGGTTGAGTCATTAACGACCATGGGAATATTTTGGTCGATATTGGGACCCCATTGAGCCACTTGGGAGTGATAATGACACTTTAGATTAATTAATTTAATGTGATGACTAAATTGACATTAACAAAAATATTTTAGTAATTAATTTTTATATGGTATTATATAAGTCCTATTTTTGACTATGAATATTATTTGGAAATATTAAAAGATTTTATATATCATGGTATTTGTTTTATAATTTTTATAAATCAAATAAATTAAATTATTTATGACACAATAATGATGCAGTATTTACCTCATTAATAAACGATTTAAATAAATAAGATTATAATGATTAAACTATTATACAGAACAAGTACAATTCGGATTGGATGATTTTATTTCGACCATGAATCATTATATATTCTACTATAATAATTTTTTGACCATTAGGAACCGAATATTACTATATTATAAAATAATATTTTCACACTTTCCTAAAGAGCCCCTCCTCTCACTTATAAATGGAGACCACTTCTGTCCAATTTCTCACACCTATCAAGTCATTTAGATAGTACAAACTCTTCCCAATTAACCTTACTATGTCATACTCCTCCACCAAGAAGCCTTACCTTAGGAAAAAGGCACTTTAAGAAGTCCTTTGGTTCAAACCAAAGGGAGTTACCAAAATTAAAGGCAATTGTTTCACTTAAATTGTTTTCATTTATTCTACTTCTACATCCCCTATACTCATTTTATTCCTTTATTTTGTAAAAACACCAGTATCCTCAATATTCTAGGATTTTTATATGATAATTATTTGAACTACACTTACACACACCTCCATCTAATGGATGAAGAACATAATGTTTCTGTGGATGGAAAACTAACGCCTCACGAAACGATGAATGTTCAAATATCTCCAACCGCCTCTCATGTAGACCATAATGATGGTACTGTATTTATATATGATATATATTATGTTTATTTTTTCTTTATGATTCTGTATTTTTCATTTATAGAATGCCTTTATGGTTTCCATAGTGGGTGAATACGATAATCTCATTTGAGGAAGTGCGGACTAACGCCCCCTCAAAGTGATGTAACTCGTTAATTCCTTATGTGGAATGTATAAAGGATAGATTAAATGATATTATATATGATATTATACTGGAATTATAATATAACTTTGTATAATTATGTTTTAATTCCATTAAAAGAAGAAATAGAAATGAAAGTAGCGCGCATGCGTACGTACGGCTTACTGTCTCCATGAACAATTAATTTCATTTCTTAACTCGAAATGTTATGTAATATTATAAATACATTAATGTACTAAATATATTGATATATATTTTATCTAGATCATTAATATCATTCTGGATATAATGAACCTTTTACCACATGAACAACATGTAATTATAAGAAGTCCATTTTTGACTCAAGTACCAAATATCGACAAAACAAACATTATTAACATAAATGATTACATAATTTTTATTACATTGTAATAATTAATATAAAAGGAATAATAAACTTGAAAAAGGTTATTAGTCAATTATAAATTAAGTTTATTGTATTATTCTAGAGATTAAAGAACGATCGAGTCATGTCGGACACGAGGTAAGGGATCCGACCTCTCTCTTTCTTTTCAAGTACTATATTTTACGTCATTTCATTTATGATCCATCTTCTAATGTTAGAGGATGTTATTTTATATTCACCATAATTTAATTTTTATTTTCATATGATGATATACCCTATCTTACTCTCAATGATTCATTTTAATAATTATTAATTGGTGCCTTTAGGCTCCTGAATTTTTGTAAGGGATTTTCTTATATCAGTTTTAATTCCGTGAGATTTCCATTGTTTGACACTTATTCATTTCATGTGGTGTATTGTGTACAGACATTTGATATATTTTATCCTGATTCTAATTATATTCATGGTATTTAGTGATTTGGTTGGTGGTTATTAACTTTTCCCCATACGACTCAGTTGATTACAACATGGTAAAGGGTTTCATCTCACTTTTTATTCCCGTGAGATTCATGATATATTTGCCACTATTTCCTTTTGTATGGGTTTATGTAATTCCCCTTATTGTACTATTTATGTAATATAATTTCATTTATGAGTATTTACATCTTCATTGTATGATCCTTATTTCATGTGGCATATGTTTTTTATGTTACCAAATCGGTAAGGGAACTATTCACCCTCCTATTTATAAAAGACTTATTTTCCTTATGTCTTTTAATTTACATCTTATTATGATGGGATATGTTCTTCTATATCTTTATTGATGTAAAATTTATATCCATGTGATGAGATTACCTTTTTTATCTCATCAACTCATTTTTTGAATTTTAATGTGATGTTGTTAGGCTATCAAATTTTTACAAGGGAGCTTCTTAACCAAATTTCAATTCTTTGGGATCAACTTGTACTTATTGAATATTTCATCCAATGAATATGTAAGAATGACCTATTATTGTTTTACAATTAATATCCAGTTATATTGGGTGTATTTATATATGTCAGACATAATTATGTGATATATTTATCCTTAATTTAAGGATAACATCTTTATAAGAGATTTCATCTCAAATTACATTTCTATTAAGACTTCATTGTTGTTATGCATCAATTCACTATAATATGGTGTATATACTATACTTTGACATATTATATCATGAATTCCTTTATTCTCATTATATTATAATGTTCTGATTAAATGTTTTTCCTCAATTATATGTATTCAAGCGTCTCTCTTTTTGTTAAAAACTCTTTAACTAAAATATCATCTTAAATTATTTAAATATTTATTCTTATAAATATTTCTCATTAATTTCCATGTTTTAAAAATGAGTTTGAGGATTTATTTATGTGTACATTAATGTTTTCAAATGATAATTCATTTAAAATATTCAAAGTGGTATGGGAAACATTGATTCGAAAATCTCTTTTTAAAAAGGTTTTGAAAATGATTTGATAAAACATTGTTTATTTCAATAGCATGATTTGAAATATTGGAATGTGGAAATGTTATCATTCCTTTATACTTGTATTATATGTTATGATTATTGTATGGTTATTGGTAATTGTTTACGTATATGGGTGGTTCCATGATAAAACTAGGGCAGGTGAGCCCGAGATAGCTCTCCAATGCATTTGGTAACATGACTAAGGTAAACGTGATGTTTCTCCTATGAGATTTAGGGAATATACTATGATGGGTATTCCAAGTGTAACTCCCTACATAGTTTTGATAGATACAATTTATGTTTGATATGTATGCCATAATTAACCTAATGATTTATGATTTGTGTGTGTTATTCATAAATTTTATGATTTCATAAGGTATGTCATGATAGAAAGGAATGGTTTAATGGATTTGTATTTATTGTTGGGATACTGTTTTCCTTCATTATTTAATAACCCTTGCTGAGCTTTTTATGCTCATCCCATGTTTTTGAAATTTTTTCCACATGACTTAAAGATGAATAGGTTCAAGGATGCGATCAAGGAATGGTCATGCTGATTAAAACATGGAACTAGACATGTGTCTTTTTAAGAGTTTTTATTTTATGAAAAAATGGATACTGATTAGAAGTTTCTACTTGTAATATTCAATTTGTTATGTAATTGTTATGGCCTAATTCTCTAAAACTCTAAACCCGAAAAGATCCCCAATGTGAATTATTCATTTAATTAAAGACTATGTAGTGTTTATGGACGGGTGCTTATAGTTTGTATCAGAGGTTGGTTTAGATAACTTTAGAGGTTAGGATAAAATTTAAGCATAGGCGACATTACCATAATGGTTAGGATTTCATAAGGAGTCATAGTTATTTTTATAAAGTGAATGAGTTTAAGATAACATGAATAAGTATATCTTAGTGCTTACCCTCCTCATAAGATATTATATGTTGATTTTACTATTATACTCACACTAACCTTTTTGGTTATAGTAAATGGTTGGATCTAGTAGGAACCAAAGTAACAGTGGATATAAAGAAAACTATACCTATTTTCTGAATGAGCTAACGAATGTTAGGGGAGCTACAATGAGAACTCTTGTGGTTATTCTCAACCAACTACCTGGAGTCATTATTGACTACCAGGACCTTAGTGATTTTTATAAGACATCATATATACGAGAAATAAATCCCTACAACTGTTCAGGTAATAATCATAAAGGTATGTATGTTCAAAAACCTATGTGTCAAAGATGATTAAAGAAACACATATGAAAATGTTTCAAAGGGATAGAAAGATGATTTATATGTGGAAATTAAGGTCATAAATAAAGAACCTTCCATGGAAAAAGGAAGTATCTAGTTGACTCTAGGAAAGGGAAAGAAGTTCTTTCTAAAGGATCAATTGATTTTTTAAATGTGGCGAGCATGGTCATTATACAAACAAATGTCCTATGAATATGTTTCAGGAATTGGATGACCAGGACTGTACAAATATTTATTAACCAATACCTAATTCCATTCCGATTGAGGATGAAGAAACTGATAATGAACAATGAAAGGTATGGATTATTCCTTATCATATGTTTTCCTATTATTGAAATACTGGGATATGATTCATGATTTTGTTTGTAGGAAAGAATTATTTCAGAATAAGTTGGTAAATAATGGTTAATGGATCATGAATAACATTGAATGAGTAAGAGGTAAACATATAAGGGATTCAAGAGTTATGTTAGATTTCTGAATTGTGAAATACTTAAAAATATTAAGTCTCTTTTGAGGATGTGATTACATTGGAAGACTTTTTATAGTATGTGTAACCCTGATGTTTGATATATAAAAATTTAATTCAAGGAATAATTATCTTCTCTTTTGTGGATATAGTTATAAAGTACCATTTGTGTTTATATGATCCTTTAATTTGAGGTAATTTCCGGTTAATAAATTTTGTGATGGAAAACAAAAGTTATTAGATAACCATTGTGGTTAAAATATGTTATGGTTATATTTTATGAATTTATCTCTTATGGGAATGTTATAAAATTATGTAGTTTTTGAAAAGGGACAATACAAAAACCGTGTGACAACTCATCATGTCGGACAAAGCTGTGGGAATCGAACCCACAACCAAAGTGCGACTGGTATTTATCACCTACCACAGGACTACGTGAAGTCCCTGGTTAGTATGACTTATTATTTTTAGTTAGATGATCTTATGAATCAGGAATAAGTTGATTTTTAGTTATTTATTGAAATTATTAACCTATCATGGAGGATATGTGATTAGGTTAATTACTTTTCAGTATGAGACTGAGTAAATGATGTTATTTGGATATAAATGTTAAGATTTACCTTGGAATAATATTTGATTAAATCTTTCAGAGATTTGGGTTTCAATCTTAGTTTGGAGTACCTTGACGAATTTTAAGGATAACTGTTTATTTAATGGTCTTTCTTGAACCCTGGGTTCTTTTTTTTGAATTTTTTAGATTAAGAGTAGTATTTACTTTTTAAAGGACTATCCTTTTGGTGATTATATGATATTATACTAAACATTTTGGTTCTAGTTTATACATGAATACATGAGAAATATATAGTTCATCTTTTGTGGATTATGTGATTCTCTTGAAGTTGATAATAGATCTCTTAATGTGAAAAAAATTCATCCTGAAAATTCATCGTTTGGATAAAATATGAGTTTGTGATAGAAATATAGTAAAAGTTGAATGTTTACATAACAAGTATGTATATTTCATTATGTTTTGGTTATGTTCATAAATAAATTCCTCAATGAAAATCAACTTTTAACAAAAACCATGTCTGTTATGTTTTCATACTAAGGAATCAAAGACTGTTTATCCCATCACAAGTTTGTGATTTTCTCATGGTTAACCATCTCCTAAACATGTTTCCTAACACTCTCCATCAGAACATCGCCCTTTGTTTTCTCCTCTATATCCATGTTTTTATGGAATATTAATATTGGTTAACACGGGTGACCTTTGTGCTTCACTTTCTTTATTTAATGGGATAGTTTTACTAAATCCTTTTCCGATGTGGGACTTTCAATGATGTTTCCAAGACCTTTTTTTATAAATTGTGAGGATGCAATTCCCAAAGGGGGTGGGCAGGATGTAACATCCCAGGTAAATAAAAAGTAAGACATATTTTATATTTATTAATATTTTTGAATTAAATATTAATTTTACTTTAAAAGGTTTTCTATGTTCGATAGCGTACATGATACACACCAACGGGTTTCTTTCAAATATTACGTTACACACAAATAATATAATGTTATTAAATTAAATGGTAGTCAAATTCTAGCCATTTTAGTGGAAGGAATGAACAAAACTAAATACAATATTATTATACATGTTTGTTAAATGTATTTACATTTATCCAATAAATGTTAGACACTTAAATTTTGAATGAATCTAATTTTAAGCAAAATTTACATTAAAAGGCTGATTTATCACCTATTAATTGGGATCCCTATTTAAATATAGTTATGTCAACTTTAATATATTCTAATTGACCAAATAAAATCCTTCTTTAGAATGGGTACATCAAAATTTTCTTTGTTTAATGTTTTGGAATTTTTCTGATAAAGTTCATTTTTTAATGAATAGTGAAAAATATTTTATTTTAATTCAAAAGTTCCTTTTAGTATAATTTATTTATATGGTTAGATTATGTTTTTAGTTTGTTTCAGAGTGAAATTAAAATATATTTTTTCCATTTAATCCAATTTGTGTCATTAGAATTAATTTTACATTGAAATTGGACATAAACAAGTATTAATATTTTGATAGTTATTGTTTCTTAAAAACACGCTATATGTTTTGATAACATGAATTAACTTTTAAATTAATTAATGCCACTTATATGTTTTAAATTTGGAATAATAGACATCAATTTTGAATTCTGAATATCAATTAATTCTTAGGCTTAATGTTTGGTATTTTTCTGAAAAACTTCTATTTTTGATTAATAGTGAAGCCACTTAGTGGTAGTTAAAAAACTGACTTTTTCATTTAAATAAAATTTTCCACTTCTGGGAATTGAATTTCAAAAATCTGACATACATTATTTTTAACAAGAATTAAAATGTGGTTCATTATGATGAAAATAATTTTTTGGTGAATAGTAACTTTTGACTTTTATTTACCGTCGTTAAAGATAAATAAGGTGATTCAAGGTTAAAAGAAAATTATAATAATTAAAAATTACCTTATCACATGTCCAAACTTTATTGGTTGCGTCCTTTATGGACTTTGTATCTTTGGGATGATTTTGGGACCCCATTGAGCCACATGGGAGTGATAATGACAATTTAGATTAATTAATTTAATGTGAAGACAAAATTGACATTAACAAAAATCTTTTACAAATTAATTTTTATATGGTGTTATATAAGTCCTATTTTTGACTATGAATATTATTTGGAAAAATAAAAAAATTTCCTATATCATGGTATTTTTTATATAATATTTAGACATCAAATGAATTAAATTATTTATGATATAATAATGATGCAGTATTTACATAATCAATAAATGATTTAAATAAATAAGATTATAATGATTAAAATATTATCCAAAAATATCCAATTCTGATTGGATGATTTTATTTCTAACATTAATCATCTTATGTTTGACTATAATGATTTGTGGCCCATTAGAAACCGATTATCATTATATTATAAAATAATATTTTCACACTTTCCTAAAGAGCCCCTCTTCTCCCTTATAAAATGAGACCACTTATAAACAATTCCTCACTCATCTAAATACATTTGGATATTCCAAACTCTGCCCAATTAAGCTCCATAAATCCCTCCCCTCCTACTAGAAGCCTTAACTTAGGAAGAAGGAACTTCAATAAGTCCTTTAGTTCAAACCTAATGGAGTTACCCAAATTAAAGGTAACAGTTTCTCTTAAATTGTTTTATTTTATTTTACTTATCCTTCCCCTTAAATATTTTTATTTCATTCTTTTGTATCAACACCAGTATCCTCAATATACTAGGATGTTTTCATGAGAATAATTATAACTACACTTACACATACATCCATCTAATGGATAAAGAACATAATGTTTCTGTGGATGGAAAACTAACGCCTCACAAAACGATGATTGTTCAAATATCTCCCACAGCCTCTCATGATGTACCTTATGATGGAACTGTATTTATATATGATAAGTATTATGTTTATTTTCTCTTTATGGTTATGTATTTTCCATTTATATCACACCTTTATGGTTTACATAGTGGGTAAATACGATAATCTCATTTGAGGAAGCACGGACTACCGCCCCCTCAAAGTGATGTGACTGGTTAATGCTTTATGTGGGATGTATAAAGGATAGATTTAATGATATTATATATGATATTATACTATAAATATTATATACATTTTTATAATTATTCTTTAATTCCATTATAAGATGAAATAGAAATGAAAGTAGTGTTCATGCGTACGTACGGCTTACCGTCTCCATGAACGATGTATTTCATTTCTTACCTCTAAAAGTTATGTACTATTATAAATACATGTATATATTAGATATATATATCATATATATGATATATAAATCATGCATATCATTCTGGATATAATGAATCTTTGACTACATGAACAACATTTAATTATAAGAATTCCATTTTTGACTCAAGTACCAAATATCAACAAAACGAACATTATTAAATTAAATGATTACATATTGTTTATAACATTGTAATAAGTGAAATAAAAGGAATAATAAAAATGAAAAGGTTCTTAATAAAGTATAAAATAACATTAGTTTATTATTCAGGAGATTACAGAATTATCGAGTCATGTCAGACACGAGGTAAGGGATCCAACCTCTCTCTTTCTTTTCAAGTGCTCTCTTTTATGTCATTTCATTTATGATCCATATTTTTATGATGGAGGATGTTCATTTATATTAACCATACTGTAATTTTTATTTTCATATGATGATATACCCTCTATTACTCTCATCAATTCATTTTAATAATTTTTAAGTGACGTCGTTAGGCTGCCAAATTTTTGTAAGATATTTTCTTATCTCACTTTTAATTCCGTGAGATTTCCATTCTTCGCCACTTATTGATTGCATGTGGTGTATTGTGTACTTTCATATCATATATATTATCACGGTTCTCATTATATTCGTTATATTATATGATTCATTTGGTGGTTATAAACATTTGTTCATACGACTCCATTGATTACAATGTGGTAAATGGTTTCATCTCACTTTTTATTCCAGTGAAATTCATGCTATATTTGCCACTATTTCCATTTGGGTGGTGTATGTACTTCCCATGATTGTACTCTTTATGTAATATAATTTCATTTATGAGTATTTAAATATTCATTGTATGATCCTTATTTCATGCGGCGTATGTTTTGTAAGATACCAAATCAGTAAGGGAACTATTCACCCTCCGCTTTATAAAAAACTACTTTTTGTTATGTCTTTTAATTTACATCTTATTATGTTGGGATATGTTCTTATATATCCTTATTGATTTAAACATTATAGTCAAGTGATGATGTTCTCTTTTTAATCCCATCAACTCATTTTATGAATTTTAATGTGACGTTGTTAGACTGTCAAATTTTTACAAGGGAACCTCTTAACCAAATTTCAATTCTTTGGGTTCAACATGTACTTATTGAATATGTCATCCAATGAATATTTTTGAATGACCTATGATTGTTTTACAATGAATATACACTTTGATTGGATGTATTTATATTATTCACACATAATTATGTGATTGATTTATCATTAATTTAAGGATTCCATCTTTATAAGGGATTTCATCTCAATTTACATTTCCATTGAGACATCATTGTTGTTATGCAACAATTCACTCAAATATGGTGTATATTATGTACTATGAAATATTATATCATGAATCCATTAATTATCCTGATATTATAAAGATATTATTAAATCTTATTCCTCAATTATTTGTATTTAAGTGGCTCTCTTTTTGTTAAAAACACTTTAACTAAAATATCATTTTAAATGTTTTAAAGATTTATTCTTCTAAATATTTCTCATTAATGTCCATGTTTTTGAAAATGGGTTTTAGAATTTATTTATATGGAAAATAATGCTTTCAAATTATAATTCATTTAAAATATTTAAAGTGCTATGGGACACTTCGATTCAAAAATGCCTTTTTAAAAAGGTTTTGAAAATGATTTGATAAAACATTGTTTATTTCAATATCTGGATTTGAAAGATTGGAATGTGGAAATGTTATCGTTCTTATATACATGTGTTATATGTTCTGGTTAAATTGTGGTTATTGGGCATTGTTTATGTATACGGGTGGTTCCGTGATAAACCAAGGGCGGGTGAGCCCGAGATAGCTCTACAATGCATTGGGTAACAAGATAGAGGTAAACTTGATATTTCTCCTAAGAGATTTACGTAATATACGGTGATGGGTATTCCAAGTGTAACACCCTATGTAGATGTGGTAGCTACAATTTATTTTTGATATAGATCCCATAAGTAACCTTAATGATTTATGATTTGTGTGTGTTATTCATAAATCTTATTATTTCAGAAGGTATGTTATGATAGAAAAGCATGGTTTCATGGATTTTTATTTATTGTGGGGATAATGTTTTCCTTCCTTATTTTATAACACTTACTAAGATTTTTATTCTCATCCCTTTTTTTGAAATGTTTTCCACAGGACTTAAAGATGAGTATGTTCAAGGATGGGATCAAGGAAAAGTCAAGCTATCTAAAACATGGAACTAGAAATGTGTATTTTTAAGAGTTTTTATTTTATGAAAAAATGGATACTGAGTAGAAGTTTCTACTTGTAATATTCAAGTTGTTATGTAATATTTATGGCGTAATTCTCTAAAACTCTAAAACTGAAAACAGCCACAATGTAAATTATTGATTTAATTCAAGTTTATAAAATTATTAAGGCCAGGTCCTTATAATTAACATCTCAAAATATCAACTTGTGTTACCCAGACCACATGCCCATCCTTGAAATCCAATGGCCCCTCTATGTTTATGGAAGATATCCTCATTCCTAATAAATGGATATTTATAAATTATGGTCTCCAAATTTAACATCATATAGTCAAAAAAATGTATGAGAGTCTTGTTTTCATTCTTAGAAATGAGGAAAGATGAATCCCATGATGATATTCAAGAAAAAATAAATCCACTAAAATCAAGATGAAAAATCTAGAACATATATTATACCATCAAATAAGGATCCATAATGTATGATTACAAAGAAATTGACATCCTACCTGTTAGTAGGCCTATGGTAAACACGACCTCTCTATGGGTTTTAAAACAAAAAATAATAATTTTAAAATACTTCATTGAATTAAAATGCCATCAATAGTATATGGCTTCCCAAAAAAGGTCAATAGCATCAAGGAGTATCTCTAAAAATTAGAAGGTTATTACCCAGTCATAAGGAACCATAGTCCCATTCATTCACAATTTAGAGTCACAATCATCCTAAAAAACATAAGTGACCTCATAGGTAGATAAGAATAGGTCTTGGTTACAATAAAAACCTATATGGGCCTTAACACATATCATATAATCAAAAATGATAATCATGTAGATTATTTCCTGATCAAGATCAATAAATTCCCACTCCACCTCATGGTCTGTTATCATCACTCAACATGTTCGGCATATAAAACCATGTTTGGAACACTTTTCCAAAGGACCAGAAATATCTAACTAGAATGGAATAACATCCCAATGCAATACTACCTCGTCAAATAGATTTTAAGACATAGAAGGATGAGTATCATTATTATCATAAAAAGAGACCACCATAGAAGAAGAAATAAACACCGTATGTCTAACTATGGTTGGCCTCCCTTTAGATTCCTATGGTGAATACTGTATCACATAAATACATATACTCTCAACTCCTTATTGTGCATTATTATACACTTGATGATCCCACATAACCTATGTATATATCCAACAACCATAATAAAATTTGCACAGACATGAAATCTCTTGGTGAAAATGAATCAAGCCATTATTCATTCAGAAACAAACTCACTAAAATTCTACATGTTGATAATTTTTCCATAATGATGATATGACTTGGTAAATTTTATACAATTATAAAATATTTCTCTTAACATAAGCGGTCAAAATAATAACTATATGTTTTGATTATTTCCATGTTTGTGAAATATTGTGATTATTCAATAATAATGTGTTCATTAATTGACTAAATAATGTATGGGATTATAATGTGGATCAATTTTGGAATCAAATTTTTTCCTAGATTTTTGATACCCATTGGGAAAGAAAAACAATCATTGAAATTTAATTGGGTAACTGGTTAAGGAGTGTTTAACATGACATGAGACATTAGGTGATTACCCTATATATATTCCATAGGAAATAGACTATTGATTATTCATATGCTGGTTCATCATTGGTTTTATAAATAAAAACGAAATTTGAAGATAAATGTTAATTTTCATAATTACCAATTGATAATTCTGATGTAATATCATGATATCATTTATATTTGATTTATTGTGTTATCATGCTGTAATGCATATATTAGAATGAATCAGCACAGTCCCGTGATGTATTTATTTTATTTAGTGGGATCTACCTTTTACCATGCTATAATAATTATATTGAGCTGGTTCAAACATGTCACATGTTGTAATAATTATATTGAGTGGTCATGGACTAATCTATTTCTATAATTATTATATTGAGTGGGCTCATCCCAGTCCAATGATGAAACCCTTATATTGAGTTGGATCTACCTTGTTTCATACTGTAAAACTTATATTGAGTGGTCTTGGACCAAACAATTGATGAAATATTTATATAGTAATCTCATAAGATATTTATGTGTTTATGAAATTTGTATGGTTATGAGTGATTTTACCATGGATATATTATTGTTTTGATGGAATGGTTGTGATGCATGTACAATGATATTTTTTTCATGTTCCTAAGGCTTGTATATTGGTGTATTATATTAAATGGATAATTGATACACCTATTTATCACTTTATTTCATATAAATTTTGTTAGACTGGTTTTATTTTGGCATGGTGGTGTTGACTAATGGAGTTTTACTCAAACCCTATACTGGTCACCATTTGGTACCAGAGAAGATTACATGGTTATAGGTTTGGGAAATGGGAAGAGCCCTTATTTCAGATTTTTTTATTCTAGATGGGATGTTGTTTGGATACATGACTAATTTGGGGTTCATGACTGGGGACTTTTAATTTTATTTGGTTTCATTTGATTTTTTTTTCATTTTTACATTTAGATATATATAATAATATCATTGCATGATTCATTATTATTGGTTTATTTGTTTCTCCTTTTATTTCTTCAAATGTATTATATGTTTTCAAAATGACTATTTCTATAGTTAATATGATTTATCTTTTTCTTATACTTTAATGTGACTTTATACTAGAGGGTATAGTCTTCCCACTATACATATCATTTCCCCTCTTCTAGTAGGATGAATTTGGAATATTGGTAGGGGAAATTGAGGTTTCATAACTTACCCATTTGCCATGTTGATTGATTTTCGGGTTAGGGGACCTTATCGAGTGGTATATGACACAATGTTTTATATTTTATTTATTTACCATTTGAGAAATATATAAAAGTGACTTGTATGGGTCAAAAATTGGTAATGAGATTTTCATGATATTTGTTAACTCATGTATTTGGGAAAATATATGTTTCAAGGAAGGATATTTCTCGATCTGATGTTATCCTATAATAATTGATTTTATTTCAGCTTGGGTGATTCACATGCTATGTGATGTCATTGTTTCATTATTAATTTATTTATAGTGAGTTATACACATGGCCCTGTATGGAACTAGATGAGTTAT
Organism: Viscum album; assembly: GCA_963277665.1. Taxonomy (NCBI): domain Eukaryota; kingdom Viridiplantae; phylum Streptophyta; class Magnoliopsida; order Santalales; family Viscaceae; genus Viscum; species Viscum album. The sequence goes on along the minus strand of OY728146.1, from coordinate 785,120,511 downwards.
CATAAATTATTACTAGTAGATAAAGGTATAATTTTACATTCATTTCTATGATAGGGAATTATTTATTACATCTGAGATATACATTTCTATATGAACAATGATCTGAGATACCAATTGTATTTGATAAATAGAAATAAAATGAGATGTTATTTCAAGCTAAAACACATATAAGGATTGATTAGAGAGACTATGAGAAGTTGATCTCTATTTTGGTCACCTCTTGAGGCTGAACTTGTTGTTATGCCACTGTTCTATATATAGTTTTTATCTTGTAATAAAAATGCCTCCAATTGCCCTTCATGTTATGAATCAAGAGAGTAGAAATTATTATTCACATAATGTAATTTTTCTTGAGATTCTTGTGTCTCCTCAGGATTAAATGGATGTTCAGATTCATTACATCCTTTTGAGGGTCATGAGATCCATTTAAAGGGATATATATCCTACCATGAATTTGATGTCTAATCTGATGAGAGAGTTAGATTTTAAAAAAGCATCCTATGATCTCTATAGAGGGAGGCCCCTAGTTATCTGAGTTTTGGATTGATTTAGTCTATGATATCATTAAACACATATAGAGACTCTTATATAGGAGTGTGAATCTTGATACATATATAATCCACAAACCCAATATGAGTAGCTGGGATATTCTGGATTATGCTAGCCAAAAGAGAGAGTACTCATGGAAGGACATTGAGGAATATATTTTGATATACTTCAATATTGATATGTTATAGATTAATAAGGTGCATGATTATATAAATATGACATACTAGGGCATGTTAGCAATGGAATATGCTAACATTTAACTAAACAAGAGTGCTTTTTTGCCATATATAGCTTCTTAAGAGATATCCAGGGTGATAGGTTTTTAAGAATGGGATTTTATATGAGGTTAGGTCACTAGTGATAGTTTTATTGTATGTATATTTTCAAATGTGATGAATTGGAAACTAATTCGAGAAGGAAATATGGAAGAGGACTTGACTAGAGGTAAGACAATTTCAGCAATACATGATGAGAACTTTTCATCTAGTTGTATGAAGTGTTGATAAGATAGTTTCCATCAATGAAATAATTGAAATAGTCATCTTGGAGGTTGGAATCTATCCCATGACTGTGTTATATTATAGTGTTTTTAGTGTGGTGTGTTGGGAAACAAGCGGACTTGGTGTCCATACTCTGCTTTGTCATGTTGTGCTTAACGCAAGTTGGGCCACCTGCAGAGGGTTTGTATTGTCAAATAGTAGTGTAGCAATGTAAGGGGATTATGATAGGTTATATAGCATGTGAAGGGCTCAACTACACTTCAACATATGTGTAGTTAGAGTTATATTTAAGGTTTAGTTTGAGGCAAGGGACATGGTGACCCAGTGTTAGAATGGTAGTACCAAGAAGTATGAGAAACATAGAGGATTCATGCTAGAGACCAATGGAGAGGGGTTGGTCGGATGTACGCTATCCATACTATTTCAGATATAGTGGATACATGAACTTATACTATTAGAGGTAATATTATTCTATTATGTACCCTTGTTATTTTTTTTTTGACATAAGATCATCAGATTCATTTTATCCTCTATTAGTTTTAAAATGATTGGGATTTATTGTGAAAAACATGGATGGTTTTTTGAAAAATAAAATAAATGGGTGTATAGTCAATTAATATCAAATTCTACTGGGCATGTTCAATTGAGATACTTGGTTATTGATTCGTATAGGAACTATTTGTGTTAGATGTAGTATGTTTCATTTTGACTCTTGTTATGAATTAGTTTTTCATTTACTAGGATCATATTGAATACTACTAGAGATGAGTTATCATTCTATATATTAAACGAGGAATGTATTCTCATAAAGGTGATGATCATATTGGCTATTATTATAGGCGAGTTATCTTTTTATATCAATAATGAATAATGTATTCTCATAAATTGGATGGTGATCTTCAGGCTGGACATACAGAACAAATTTAGTAGATGATGGACTATCTCAAGAATTATTCAAAAATAATTTTTTGGATGATGGTGGAATGAAACATGATTATTTTCCACATGTGGTATACAATTTCCAGAACTTTTTTATGATGAGTTTAAAGGATTTACAATGGATATTGATATTGAGTTCTTGATTGAGTTCACATTAGGAGTCGATCTAGTTTTTATCATGAATTGTATAATGTAACCAGTAGAGCTTTGATATTTGATAGTATAGATAGAATATCAGGAAGATAATGGTTTTATTCATTCTTGTACAACTCCATGGGTTTCCACACTTCTTTTCTCCATGAAGGATGTTGTTACCTTGTTCTTATGTGTAGATTATCAGATATTGAACCTAATGAATGAAAAAACCAGTATACTCTTCCGCGCATCGATGATATCTTCAATTAGTTGAGAGGTGAAAAGATCTTCACCAAGATTTATTTGTGATTAGGGTACAAATATTTTAGGTGGAGAAGATCATATAATCCTCATACTTATTTTATAAGCAGGTATGGATTGTATGTGTTCATTGTGATATTATTTGGTTTGACCAATGCACTGATGTTATTGATAGACTTGATTAATAATATATTTCATCTTTTTTTGGACCGGTTTTTCATGGTTTGGTGATGGAATCATTGTGAACTCTCAGTCATCATAAAATCTTTCCATACATCATGATAAAATATTTATTACATTGATATATCATTGGATTTAAACTATTATACCCATATTTAGTTTATGGATTGATAAAGTGAACATACTGGTACATTCATGTAAGATGAAATAGTGTCACTTTAAAAAGGGAAATGTGTATCCATGCTGTATTGGGAGAGACCTAAATATTTCTTTCATATTTAGAGTTTTATAGGTTTAGATGCTTATTATCAGTGTTTTATTTTGGAAATATCCTATCTGAAACAACTGATTCTAGGGCCAAATTAAAAGGGTGTGATGTTTTTTATGTGGATGATTAAGAGATATATTTATATGATCACAATAGAATGATAACCTTAGAACCAATCATCACTTAATATGTTTTAGGAAGAGAATATACAATGTTTTTTGATGCATCAGATGTTGGAATCAGATATGTTTTGATATAGGATGGTTTAATGGTTGATTATGGATCCAAACATCTTACACCGCTTGAGAGGAATTACCCTACTGATCATCTGGAGTAATATGTGGTGCAACATGATATGAGATTTTTTGAGACAATATCTTATAGTTGAGTGGTTTTTGTTATACATGGACCAGAGGAACCTCATGTATTTATTTTCTTATCGGAACCTGATCCTTTAGTATAGGATATCAGTTGAGTATCTTCAGAATTTAAACATTGAGTTTCCTTATACGCCAAGAAATGGAAAAGTTTTTTAAAATGAATTAAGATAGAATATGTAGAAAATTTTTGTCTCGGAGCCTTGCAATTAGTGGAAGATGATAATACTTTTTACAAACATGCAACTATATACTCAAGAGTCTCAGAGATGACTATCTATGACTTCAATATCATTTATAAACCATTCATTGGGAAAAAATAAATATGGAGATGTAATATAATCTAGAGATCTTAGTACAAGGATAAATATTATATGGTGGGGAGATCCCATCATTATTTTTATTTGGAAATGTATGTTTTCTTATTTTCCATGGCTGAGTATGGGATCTTACAGGTTTTTAGAATGAGTTGATGAAAGAGTTTCAAATATATAATGTGGAGGTACTTTGTGGTTTGATAAAGAAATATCTTGATCACTGTATATAGTAAAATTTTTCCAGATTAAAAAATAGAGGAAAAAGGATATTTGGTGGGGTATTTTACATATCAGAAGTTGAATTTCAACCATTCCTAGGAAGCTGGTAGGTTGTAGCCTCTGCCTATATCTGTGTGGAAATGGGATGATGTCAATATAGATTTTGTGATTAGATTTATGATTAAGACCAATAATAATGATGTAGTAAGGTGGTTGTGGATCAACTAACCAAGTTAAACCACTTTTTACCTATTAGGAAGACATTCATAATAAATGATATTGGTAGTCTTCCAATTGGATAGATAGTTTGGTTGAATAGTGTTTTGAAGTGTATAGTTTCACATAGAGATCCTCATTTCAATCTAGGGTTCTTCAAAAGATTATAGAAGGATCTGGGGGTGAAGATTATTTTTTGTACATCATGTCCTCATCAAAATAATGTTTGATCTAAGTGGAATTTTCATGTTCTAGATTATATGATATGATCCAATGTTTGGGATTTTTTTGGTTTATCGGAGAATCATATGGAACTCATAGTGTCTGGATATAATATGAGATTCTTTAAATTGATCCAAGTGGATCCTTTAGAATAATTGTATTGAAGTTCATTCCATTCATATGATATTTGATTGTAGTTAGGTGAGTTAGTTTTGTTAGGAATATTCTCATGTTGAAGAAATATGAGTTGGTACATTAGATTAGGAGGTAGTTCGTGACCATGAAGAGAAAGAATAAATCTTACACTGATCATTGAAGAATACCTATAAAGTTCAAGTATTGTCATTATGTTTCTCTATGGGCATCACCTAGGTTGGGGAAGAACCATGTATAGAAATAAATAAAGCTAGTTCCTATGTTTGTTTATCCTTTTGAGATAGTGGACATGATTGGTCCAGTGGCATATCGATTTCCCCTTAAATAGTGATACAGTTAGGTGCGCAATGTGTTTCATGTTTCAAAGAATCAAATATACATTTCTGAATCTTATCATTTAGAAGATGTTTATAAAATCAAACTTTGTGCATATTCATAATTTGAGGAGCGTCCTATACAGATTATAAAAAATAGTTAGAAGTATATTATGGGTATGAATATACCTTTGGTTCAAGTGTAGTGGAAGCATGGGTGTGTCCCGAAAGAGAACTGGAAGAGGGTGTATGATATGTTGGAACAATGGTTAGATTTGTTCACCAAGACCCCACAATTATTCTTCGAGATATTGTCGGATGAGATGATATTTTTCGGTAAAGTTGTTAGATCAAAAACTTTTTAGGTATGTCCCACATTGAGGTTTTCATTTGAGAATTTTCTGGCTGTGTCTTGTTCATAGAAGAAGGGAATGTAGAAACAAATGGCATAATGTTGCTGTATATATGTTTATTTGAATTAATGGAGTCTGGGACTAATGTTATAATTGGGGTTTATAAGGTTTTTTATGGTTTCGAATGATTCATATGGGTTTGGGTCCTTTGTACAAGGACTAGTCTAAAAATATCCTACTGGATGTGTACATGTTCTGTAAATGTTACATGACATGTAAATGAATTGGCAGATGTCACGAACCATTATATGGCATGAAATTTTTTCACATCATGAAATCCATTATCATCTTGAAAATATTTACAATGAATGAATATTAATAGGATGTGCAGGATATTTTGGTGTATCAATTTAAATATAAGTGCACGACATGTAAATAGATTACATTTAAAGTAAGTATCAAGATCATCCGAATTATCTCTAAACTGAGGATGATTTATTTTTAATTCTTTAATTATATACCCTCCTCTCAATCCCTATGAATCTATAAGAATATTTTAGTCAAATTCATCATTTATTGTCACCACAGTTTGGTCTCTGATCCATGGTTGGTCTCTCTACTTTTCCCATCTTCCCCTATCCCTTATTCTTCCATTTAAGCAATGTTTTCATTTATTCATTGATGTAAGATCATTAATAAATTGATCATGTTTTACCAACATTTTTATTATAGTATTCTTCAGTATCATTAATGTTACAATATGACATTGGGAATCGTTGTGATAATCAATGGTCAAAGGTAAAGGGTATAAACACTAAACATATAGTTTGATGACTGTCATGTATGTTCAATAATATGGGTTTTTCAACATAACATTAACATTAATTAATTAAATAAAAAATTATGTTATTCCAAGGGTGAATTTTGTTTTCAATTGACTGTGACTTGGATATTAGATACATGTTGGATGAGAGAACCCTTAATTAAAATTGAATTGGTGAATGACTTAAAATTGGTCTAGCATTACATGAGTCCTTATGTTATTACTAGATATAGGATAAAGATGTAATGGATTAATTATTAATGATATTATGGTTGATCATTTTTTGTATAAATGGAAATGAAATATCAATACAGATGGTAATTTTCGTAATTAACCAATGAATATTAGGTTCTGATGTTATGATATCCTTACGGTGTGACTAGATGATTTGTCAGGCACTATTTATTATATTGAGTTATATTAGACTAGTATCAAAATGTAATTATTATATTGAGATGGATATTCCAAATATAATGCTATAATTTTTTTATTGTGGTAGCTAGGCCCGATCTAATGCTGCAATGAATATATTGAATATGCTCGACCCGCCCCATTGCCTAATACTTATATTGAGTGAGATCTACTCTGTCACATGTTTTAATGCAAATACTGAGGGGGATTTTTCCATTCACATTATGAAATTATTATATAGTTTTCATGAACTATATTTATTTTATTATGAAATGTGTACGGTTATGGGTGATTTTCCATAGATATGTGTTTATTGGTTGGCATTATCGGGCAAGAAGCATAGAGATATCCCGGCATGGTGCCAAAGTAAGGTGATTTATATATTATAATAAATTATTAATTAACACACATATTTATCAACTTTTTCTTGAATTGTTTATATTGTTTTTGTTTAGACATGGTGGTGTTTAACTACTAAGTTTTACTGACACCCTATTTAGGCCACCGTTTGGTACTTGAGTAGATTACATGGTTATAGGTTTCCACAATGTAATGGGACATTGTTGCTTATTTGTTACATTCTAAATGCATTAGATTATTGATATGAGACTAACATGGGGATCATGACTAAGGTATTTTGGTTATATTTGGTGTCAAAATTTTATCTTATTTATATTAATATATTTTCAATCTTCTATTTAGATCTATATCATCTTTTCATTGAATGATTCATTATTATTATTTAATTATATCTTAATTCTATTTAGAAATATATACTATATGGTAAATTCTATGCTAATTACTATAATTAATGTTATTAATATTTCTTTACCTATTTTAGGTTACTCCAAACTAGGGTGTATAGTTTACCCGCTATACATATCACACCCCCACTACTAGTTAGAATCCTATGGTATATGGGAAGACATGATTGATGTTATGTGGCCAAACCATTTTGGCCACATCAGATTGTCTCAGAGTGCAGGAGGTTACAAAATATCCTACAAAACATGATTTTATTACTATTATATCATCTTAAATAGTTGATTTATTAAATACCTCTACAAAGGACACAATGATCCTGAGAATCAAAATCGAAAATATATTTTCCGTCAAACACAACTCAAACCCTAGATATTTCAGGTAATTATTAGTGACTATATTTTGTTCCAGGTTTATTAACATATAAATATTGGTGGAACACAAAAAAAATGATATCCCTAATCTATGTTCAAATATACCCAAGTCTTTTCCCCATGTAATTTTTAATGATCAAAGTACTCTTTAAGGAATTTACTTGAAATAAGTATAGGTAAGATACTCATGAATCTTATCATTCATAGTAGAGTCCAACCATATCATTTATAATCCTTTTAGTATATATATGGAAAATCATACCACAATGTCCAAAATAGTCATTATAATGTTAATGATCATCTCACTATTCTCAATCCATTCTTCATATTGCTTGGTCATTTGTCACCATGGAAGATAAGTGGATACCTATTTCCATATTTTGATTCCTGGTCCACTGATCATCCATGGACCCAAGATTTACATGCACTGTAATTAGAATATTTTAGATTTCAGGTTATGCTAAAGAAGGGACCATCAACATATTTTCCACTTCTCTCACAAATTCTTCACTTAGATTTAGAACAACCCTTCAGGGAGACATTTTCAAATTTCACATGAAAAAGAACAACCAGTCATTAGCATATTCTAAAATTGTAATATATTTTTCAGGTTTCGATATCATTGATTTAAAACAATAATAATTTAAAGAAATTATAAATTATTTAGAAATGGAATATTCCTTAACAAATTAATACGTCCTTTTAAATATACCTCATCTCATTTTCATTTCAATAACCTCAACCACTTAGTATAAATCATGGAAAAAATACTTGAACACCAATGGTATCATGGATTCTATCCTGATACTGAGATTTCTAGGACCCTTTTCTGCACTAACTACCATTATTATAATGATACTAAATATATTATAACAAAAATACAAAACAAACATTGGAAGTGTCAACAACACTTCAGTATATGTCTTCCTTTTTATAGAAATTTGTAACAAACCAGCCTATATTAATATGAAAAGACACACTAGGTGTTTTGTCACATGATGAGATACAGAAAAGAACAATAAATATCACATGGAACTGATAAAAAAATTATATAAATGAGTTAAAAAATTTAGGCCACACTGGCCAAACCAAAATGATAAAAGTGACTCAACTAAACAATTATAAATGTGACCATCTATCCCCACAAAACTGTCCCTATACAACGGTGAAAGATGAAAAGATAACCTGACATGATAATTGATCCCTTACAATTCCACGAGTCCTAACAAATAAGTTCTAAAACATCTCAAATTTGAAATTACGGTGTGATCATAGAGCTCATATGCATATAACCACTGAATATATACAAGTTCTAATATGATAAATCAAAAATATAATAATGTATAACAAAATAATGTTTGGAATTAATTTTCTAAAATCAAGTGATTTATAAAAAGTATTTTTTTACATATACACATACCCTATAATGAAAATACAATAATTTTTCTGGTATAAAAAACAAGTAAAAAATTATGTGAGAAAGTATCCACAATATAAACCATCATGCAATAAATCAGGTATAAAAGAATAAGCACACCATTCAGAATATATAGTCTAAGAATAAAAAATGGACAAAAAATAATCCAAAACTAGTATTATTTTTCTTAAAACCAATATCAATTACTACCATAGTCTATCAAGATCACAAATTTATCCACTCATGGTGCCACACACTGTGTGGCTACCTATATACATTTCTTGACAAACCCATGGTTTCTAATGGGGAAATATTTTTTTAAAAACATTTCAAAAATCCATGATCACAATTAAAAAACCCTTTTACATAAAATAAAATCCAATTCAATGAAAAAAAGGATAAAAAATAACTTACATTAACTATTTAATATGAAAATATGAATAGATACACCAACCACATGAATGAGGGAATCATATCCACCTATTCTAAAGGATATCTAAAACCCTTGGATTGGATTTCAAAGGAGAAGGAATGACATGAAACATAAATATAATGATAGAAGGAACAATATAACATGAAACAGAATAAAAAACACTTCCAACACTGCTACCATGACCAATAGAAATGAAGATTATATAATAATTCATAAAAGTGACATATAACAGATCCACCGCAAGATTTAAACACCGGACAGATAAGTATGTGAGAAGAGAGATGAAATAAAATAATCCAATATCATAATTGGGTTTGAGATAAAATCATATGAAAAAAATGAAAAAATATTCTGTCACGAAACTATTTAAAACCAAAATAATTGAGTAATTGATTAATTGAATACCATTAATAGTGTGAATTCCCAAAAATATTTTTTTAAAATGAATCACCTTAGATTAAATTAGATCTTGATCATCTTTTCAAATAATGTAATAGTTTTACATCTTTCAAACATTTAAAATGCAACACAAGAGTCATAAAATATTCTCTATAACATATTCACATCATGTAACCCGTTCACTATATGAATGTGTCCAGTATACCGTGATAAGCCAAACTTTTGATAGAAAACCACATTACAAATACATAATGAGATATGATCCCTAGGTTAACCCTCTAAATCAATTGTCATCTTTATAACTACAATCCATTAATCTAAGAAAACGTACATCACTAAAAGGTAGGCCATTTTCCACATTTTATACTCAACATTTGGAGAAGACCCTAATGCACCACAATAAAAAAACGAAACCAAATTAAGAGTGAAAGTTTACCAGAAAGAAGGAAATAGGGTATTACCCTTATCATAAAATGTATTGTAATATATTCTATTAGAAATATTAAATTGGAGGTTTAAATACGAGTAAACATAATATGATAAATATTTATATCATTTTTATAAAATTAAAATGAATAATTTAATTCATCATAGGTTAGTACTCAGTTTTCATTAAATTAATTATCACTTCACCACTACGTTTTATTGAAAAATTATTTTTATATAATTTTACATGCGTACATATTATAATTTATTTCACATTTTTGTTATTTTATCTCATTAGTATTATTTTTTGACTTAAAAATCCCATTATAGGGTATATTTTATGATTTTCCTAGAAAAATATTTTTACACATGTAATGTATTATTATAATTATAAATTAAATTCATCCTTATAAATTAATTTTTCTTATAGAATTTATGGATTAGTTTCAATAATATACTTCATCAATCATTATATTTCACATAATTGGAATTTAATTTATGTAAATTATTTTTTTATTGATAATGATTTTTTCTTCTAAAATGAATTTTCATTGTGGGTTGAAAGCTTATTTAAAATTTAATTATATCACATCATGAAAATGAATGTATTAAAGTGGATTAATTTTTTTAATTCATCAAAATTTATAATATTGAATAGTTTTAAATGAGTTTTTTCAATTAAATTAAAAATAAAAAAAAATAATTAACATGGTTAAGTATAAAATGATATTACCTAGGGGTTCAACCAAGAGATAATGCTTATATTTTAACCCCACAAGTTAATTATTATGGTTTGATGATAATACAATTTTATCATATACTATATTCTAATAGATCGATATTTGAATTGAAATTACCATGATAGTGTGCTTACATAATTGAAATTATTTATGAAAATAAATTTCTTTCACTCTCATAAAATATAATAATCCCCACTTCTCCTTCCATATTAAAACCATTTGAGCATAACTGAATAGAAACTATGACCAGCCATAGGGAATCATTAATTAAATAAGGTCTATAAAAAATAAAAAATTACATAAACTCCATAGAATCAACTAATTAATTAAAATGAGTACAACAATAGGTTGAGATCGTTCTAAAGAGATGATGAAATTCCATTTATTATAATTTCAAAATATTTAATTTTATTAATTTAGAGAAAGTAGTGAGAGAATAGTTTTTTGATTTTATTTTGAGAAAACAAATGAATAAAGAAAAGAGAAGTATATTGATTGGTTTGTGATCATATTTAAATAATCATGATAGGGTTTTGTATTTTCAGGGTTCGATTTCATTTAGATTTATGAAAAATGGCTGATTAGTTAATTATTTTTGTCAAATTTGAGAAATAGAAGATCCTATTTTCATGGTATCATATCCTCAAAGTGGAAATCCCATTTCCCCTTGGTCTGATAATTTTTGGTTTCACCGAATCATGTTTGTATCGATTACATATTTAAACATGATTTCCTCTAATTTAGAAAATGTTCATTCCTTCATTAGGTTTACCATTTTAGAAATATAAAAGTACCTTATTGGTTTAAATATCAATGGTCATGATAAAAGAAGAAGAAAGGGATTGGAAATTGATTGAGAAATTGAAACATAATGAATAAATAAGAAAAAATAAATCTGACATAGCTTCCCACTTATATTTAGGTGAAACTGGCACATGACAGGTATGCCCAGTCATCATTGTACTAAGATGATAAGAAGGATGTGGAAAAGAAAGCGAAAGCATATAGAATATAGAGATGAAATCAGGGAGGGCTCTATACAACACATCTTCTCTCTCAATGCGTTTTATTCATAATATCTCTAAATGGAGTAGGCTATCGCTCCATTTATAAGATATATATGGGATATGGTATTAATGAATATCATTATGAAATTGTCTATATGTGGTCCAGGGTGGGTCACATATAAATTATTGTGTCCAAAAGTAACGATAATCTAAATTTGGGAACACAAATCATGTCGGGATATTATACATGATGGGTAATGTGTTTTCACGACATGAAATTTCCCAACACAGTTTTCACTTCATGCCATATCCATTTTTTTATAATTTACAATGGTATAGTACACGTAATGATTTATGGGATGTTTAATTTCATTTTTCTTCTCTAGTAGCCATATTTTCCATAGTTCATCAATTATGTGCCTTATAATTGCTCCCTATTCTTCCGGAAAAATCTATTGTCATTCAATGTGAAAATATATCCTACCCTAAAACACCAAACATGTGAAATTGTTTGAAAACAAGAATGAATAATAAAAAAAATATAGAAATCAATTTATTAAAACATTATATAACATTTTCATGAAATACATATATCAAAATAACTACACAAAAACCTTCCAATAATCTATCCCTCAATTGTAGATATTTTTTTCTTCTCTTAATACAATTCCGTAAAAGGATAAGAATAAATCTAAAGGGTGTCTCTCAAAGAAGACATATAGTTAATAACGAACTCCTTAAATTTCATTTTTTTATCTATATCCTCTAATATTTTGGTATCCTTAAAAAATTGATAACACAAGTATTATAAATATAATGATATATTATTATGATAATTTAACAACCATTTTCCATAGTATCCAAATCCAATGGTATATTAATTTATCATTTGTGGATATATGTCACCACTGCCTACACCTAGTGATACCACACATTTTATACCACCATCAATTACTTATGGTACTTGTGATATAATTATAGTCTATATATAATAAATAATTTTTAATAATTAGTTTAGAAAGATAAATTAAAATTTTACATTCATTCATTCAATGAATAAGAAAATTTAAATGTGGTTCATGTGAATGTATTTATTACCATCTCCACTAAGTGATGTATTTTATTTAATACCCAAAAATAATCTGAATTTTAAAAAACTAATAATATAATTAATATATTTTATATTTACATAATGATTGAAATTATTGTGATAAAGGAACAATGATTAATTTACAATGACTATAACACATGAATTAGAACACTCATAATAAATGAAATTGTTGAAACTTGAAATAGTAATATTAATAGGGATGTATTAATAAAAATTGGTTGAAATATTATTAGTGGGAGATATGTGATATCATAATAATTAATATAAAATTAGTATTTAAATAAAAACAATATAAATTTATTTTACAGGAGGATAAAAAACTTATGAAACTTGTCGTACATAATGTATGTGTTTCATCAGACATTCTATTTATTTAGATATGATTGAATGTTATGTACTAATTTATTATTTCTATTTTTTATATACAAATTATTATTTTAAATTATAAAATTCTATGATTTCGGGCATGGTATTTATATAAAAATATTACTCCCAAACCTAAAATGAGTTTCTATAAAAAAAATTACAAAACGCCTAAGGGTTATTCATTTGAAATGTTTTCACTATGACAAGTATGATGTTGTACAATGCATTATTTTATAGGGTCTATTTACTAAACCATTTATATATTTAATCTATTGTATACATATTTTTAGGGTATGTTATTTTTCATTTGACTTTATTCATTTTATGGGTTTTATCAATCAAAATATACCACAGTTTCAAGGGTTTTTGTCACAATCTCATTTATATTTGAATTTTTTATGAATAAAATTTATGATAATGAAACTTCATGAACATTAAATCCATAATCATATTTATTTTCTTATACTATTTTTTTCTATAAATTTCAACTATAAATCCATTTTAACATCTTTATATACTCAGGAGACAAAAAATATTTATAAAGAAAACTGAACATGTTTTTCCCATCTATCAGAAATATCTTCTTCCATGTACATATTTTCACTAAAAATATTTCAATAATGATTTTATTATTTACCAAATATTTTTTGAATGTTATTTTAACTATATTTTACTTTCCTTATCATGGAATAAAATGAACCTTCTAATCATCTTACATATGTTGTACTTTGTAGTTTTTGATGAATATTTAGTGGAATTTTTGTTATAACATACACAAGTTGAATTTCATTCAATTAAATCAGGAATAATCATTTAATTAATTATTTTTCATAATATTAATTTTTTATTTTGAAATAAATTATTTATCGTAATATTTTGAAAAACATTATACTACAAAAATATTATTATAATTGAAAATTTTTTCCTCATGAAATGACTTTGTAATATTTCAATGATATTTTAACCATAATAATATATTTTTAGATTCTTATGATTAGTTGAGGTTATGATCCAACACTACCATATTAATTATATAAATAAATTGTTTATGATTGTGATTTTTAAATGATTATGAATCTCATATCCTTTCTGTAGGTTATAATTTGGGTATATTATTATAATTTTTGTTCTTAAGGAATGAATATGCATGGTTTTCATTATGTGACTGGTGGGAATAAAATTATGTAGATATCTAAATCAATGGGTAATGAATAATATCTAATGAGATAATACAAAAATTAATGTTTGTTGAACGCATTTTAATAATGTATATTTCCCATCAACATAGTCGTGGGAGTGACCGTTGACTAAGGAAATGATCGAATACGGAGTGATCCCAATATACTATGATAGTGTTGGTTTTGCCCATTTACCAATGAAATGATTTTATAATCTTATATTCCAGAAAAAAATTATTTATTATACTTATTGTATGTCATGATAATATTCTTAAATAATTATTCTTATCTTAAAATAACATATGATTGTTCAAGGATATATTTTATGTTTACACTTACTGAGAATATGAGATCCTATTTCATATGCTTCCATTCACCAGATTATAACGATTTATTTAAATATGATTCATATATTATGGGAGATAATTGTGAATAACATAATTAGAAATTATTTGGATCATTAATGTACAATTAATTTAGATATACATGTTTCTAGGTACACAAAAACCTTATCGCCTTCATGTTTGTATTGTTACGAAGTGTATTGAATATTCATATAAAATGAAAGAATATTTATATATGAAATGTATAGGATTATATATAACTCTCACTCTTTTAAAAGTTAACTATAGTTATTGGTAAAAAATATAGGAACATGTGGAAAAATGAGGTAATATATATCATAAATATTTTAATGGACAAGAATGATCAACCACTACATGAATCTAACCATAGATGTATGATTTCATCTATCAATACTATTTAGATATATAATTTTAATGAAAATAGGACAATTTATATTGAATTTATGAAAAATTAATATATAAAAAAATTATTTAAGAATTATCTTGGCATGAAGAGTATGTGAATAATGTTAATTTTCTTTTTGGTAAATGGATTCTAATTGATGAAGAATAACGAGACAGAGATGTTGATGAAATGGAGTATGCACTATGAATGAAATTATGATAATTAATTACTCACAATGACCTTATAGAAGTAAAATAATAACCATTATTACGTCTTAATAATAATATTAAATTTATTGAACTAAAAAATAAAACATATAGTTATGAAAATGATTTAATTAATGTTATTAATATGAAATATTTCATTAATAGATATAATATACCAAACCTATTTGAATATTAATGATTCTCAAATACTGGTTAATGAAACTATGATCTTTATAACTCATTACATGGAAAAATAAAAAAAATTATGATCAATGAACAAGTTTAATAATCATTTGGAAGAGTGACTAAGAGACATAGATTATGGGATGTAATTTATCAACATGTTGCTTTATATTATGATATAAAATTCAGTAATAATTTATCAATAAATTACAGGAACATCCAAAAACATTGATAAGATCTATTCCACAATATAAAATGTTATTAATGATCCCACCCTATGAAGGGGATAATATTATTTCTTTAATATCTTGGAATAAAACTATGATAAACCTTTAAAAATATATTGGAAAAAAGTACACCAAAATATAAATGAAACATATTTACTAATTTATATGTTTATGCTAATGAAGGTTTAAAATACAAATGAAGGAAATAATAGGTTAATAAAACTCAAATACATCCAAAATGAAATGAAATTTTAGGTTTAAATATCTATGATAAATATCTCAATGATTGGAGAAAAAAATTATTTATTATACTCAAAAATACCAGGCACTAAATCCTATGATGATTATCCCTTGATATAATATAATGATGTTCATTAGCAACAAATTATTATTTTGGAGTATTTAGAATAAATAAATTTTATTGGAAAAAACGATTTCAATGTATTGAAGATACTAGAGGTCTGGATCAATGGGGAGTAGAACATAAGTAATGTTAAAACCATCTATTCAAAATAGAATAATAATGGAAAGAATAAGATATATTCACTGTGAAAAGATATTGTTTTTCATTTCAAAAGTTCATATTATTTATCAATAGGTTTTCTTAATTATTAATTTTATTTTTTACACCAATAATTCATTATTGATATTCCCCAAAAGATAGACACTACTATAGAAAGTGCTTTTAGAAGGGATAGAATAGCACTGTTAAACCCAGCAAAGATCAGGGTACCCTTTAATATCGCTGAAAATGTGATGATAAAGGGGTACATTATCCATGGTAAAAAAAAGAACAAATTAAGACCCCCATTATCAATGTTATTTTTGTAGGGATAAAGGAAACCATTTATTAGTGCACTTTTTAGCACTGATAATGGGCCACTTTATCGGTGCTTTAATTAGCACTGAAAAATGGGGCCTTTGTTAACAATATAAAAAGCACTACTATTGTCTTCCTTTATTAGAACTCTAAATATAACTAATAAAGGGTGTCATTATCAGTGCTTGAAATAGCCCAGATAATGTCCAAGATTCTTGTGTTGTGATGTTTATATAATAGCCCACCCACTAGAGCTTGTATAACAAACACACACACCACCTACACAACAGACACAAGGAAAAATCATTTTATAGAAGTTTTTTTTTCAAACAATTCAATATACATTTCAAAACATGATTAATATAATTACATTTACAATTATCCAACAAAAAATTAAAAACATTAATGTTTCATCCTTGGACATCTGTGATCCACTCTCAAACATGTCTTCTCACAGTATTATATGCCGATCAAATCATCCCATCTCTGGAAAATATTTCTACCAATATAAGAAAACAAATTTTATGTTAGTAAACCTATTAAGGACAATGTAAACGTTAATATTATAGATTAAATTAATAAATGCATGTTTTTAATAAAAAGTCACATTTTGAGTTATACATGTCAAATCATCTATCTTATTTTGGAGAGGTTGACTCCTACACATCACAAATGAGTTAGGGATCATTTTCATAAAATATTCAAACAATTTTAATGTGGTTTCATTGTTTTGAGTACGTCCATTTTATTTTTAATAAAATTTATATAAAATTTAAATAAAATATTTATATTTATACTGGTCACATTGTTCATTATATAGAGTTTTTGTTGATTCCTACTTGTTACAAATGACTCAAGGAACATTGTTTGGAAATATAAAATCAATTCGAATGGGTTTCCTCAGTTTTCATTATGAATATTGTTTTTTTACTAAAATAACATTTCAAATCGACAACACACATTTAGGGTCATAACGTTCAAATGGTTCCCTATTTTGAAGTGAGACTTCTTCATACACATCATAACAGGTATATAAATCTCTCTATTAAAATATTAGGACATTATGAGGGTGTTGCCTTGGTATTTAGTGAGTGAATGTTTTTGATCTTGAATGTCAATTTTAAACTGATAATAGATATTATTAGTCATATTGGTCACATTGTGTGTTTGATTAAGGTTTGGTTGATTCCCAAACATCTAAAATTACTCATAGATCATTTTCGTAAAGTGTCAAAACAATTCAAATGTGTTTATATAGTTTCCATCATGCCACTTGTTCTTTTTACATAAATTAATTTCAATTTAAAATAAAAACCAATTTGAATTTATATCAGTCGTATAATTCATCATATTGAGGTGTGGTTGATTTATACATATAAAAAGTGATTCATGAATCATTTATAAATGGTATCAAAACAATCCAAATGTGTTTTATGTATTTTCTGTATGTTAGTTGTATTTTTTACTAAAATATAATTTCAAACTAGAAAAATTATTTTAAGTCATACTGGTAAAATTGTGCATTTATTTGATTTGAAAATACTTCAGACACAACATAAAGTTCGTAAAAATATATTTCCAAAATTATGAAGACAATCAGAAATTGTATGCTTGGTTTTTAGTGTGAGACATGTTTTGAGCTAAAATGTAAATTTTAAACTGATAATAGAAATTATTGTTCATATCGGTCATGTCATGCATCACATTGAGTTGGGTTTCATTCCTACATGTCCAAAATGACTCAAGTTTCATTTTCCAAAAGTATCGAAATAATCCAAATGCATTTTATCTGTTTTTAGTATGTTAGTTGTTATTTTTACTTAAATTTATTATAATTTTAAACAAAAAGACACTTTCAGATTTATACAAATCACATTGTTCATTTTATTCCTGTGTGGATGATTCTAAATGTCAAAAATGACTAATGGATCATTTTCATTAGTAATCGAAACAATCGTAATGAATTTTCTCTGTTTTCAGTATTCCAATTCTATTTTTTTACTAAAATTAAGGTCAATTTTAAATAAAAAAGACACTTTGTGTCATACTGGTCACACCGTGTGTCATATTGATGGGTGGTTGATACATACATGTCCCAAATGTCTTATAGATTGTTTTACAAAGTTTTCAAAATTATCCAATGGCGTTTGATCAGTTTTTTTGTATGAAAATTGTTTTTTTTACTAAAATACCATTTCAAACTAGATACATGTATTTTAAGTCATACTAGTCCCATTATGCATTGTGTTGATATGATACTTCTTCACACACATCACTAAAACATACAAATTATTTTCCTAAATAATGAATATAATCAGAGTGAGTTTTCATGGTTCTTAGTGAGTGATGCATTTTGAGCTAAAATTTCAATTTTAAACTGATAACAGACACATTTATTCATATTAGTTTCATTGTTCATGAAATTGAGGTGTCATTGTTTCCTACATGTCACAAATTATTTACGGATCATTTAACTAATTTATTTAAACAATATGAATGAATTTTCTCAGATTTTAGTATGTCAATTGTTCATTTTGCAAAATTTATTTTTAATTTATTAAAAAAATTGACACTTAAATTCATAACGGCCACTCCATGAATCAGATTTATGTGTGGCTAATTACTACATATCACAAATAACATATGGATAATTTTCCAAATTTATCAAAACTATCCTATTTCATTTTCCTAGTTTTCAGTATGGCACGTCTTCTTTTTACAAAAAATACTGACAATTTTTAATAAAAATAGACTAATCAAGTTATACCAGTCACTTCTTCATGCTATTTGTGTACATTCATCCATCAAGTATGATGCCCATTCGTTTCAAAAAAATCTATAAAATCTTGTGAATATGATTCTTTTTGAAAATCATGGTAGTAAAAATAAATATGAATACACAAAAGGATTAATAAAAATTCTAAATGAAATATTAATTATCTTAAAAAATACCTCTCTAGTGATGTTAGTTTGTTCATGGAATTTGATTTGCTTCATAAATTTACAAACAGAATAAGCACAATCATTATCGTTTGTTTGATTTGGAAATTGTAGAAACATTGTAAAAACAATGTAATTTTTTTACATTTGTATAGATAGTGAAATATTATTATATATACCTTGATTTTTATACAGTCGTAGTACTTGTAAGGATTCCTATCATTTTCCCCTATCCTCATTCCATGTTGGGGATGATATTAAAACACCACCCTATCATTAGAAAATCCACATTAAAAGATAATATAGATTAACTAACTAGATTTTATGTTCTAAAGTGTTGGATGTAGTGTATTTAAAATTGACAAACTCCATCATGTGTGGTCAGTTTGTTGGATATCCATGAAATAAATAGAGAAAATAAATATTTGGAGCATCCAAATTGACCACAATGAGCATCTAATGTTTCCTAAGAACACAAATAAGAACAATTAATGAATGAAATTAAAATATATTTTATTTTATTAAATTTATGAATTTTACCCCTACATCATTTGTAATAATAAGTGTCTGTCATCTGTATTTTTGCTGCTAAATGATTTTAGTGGCTTTCTAATAGTTCAAACTCTTTCATAACTTCTCTTTTTGTTTGTTCTTCAGAGGTGATGTGAGGATTAACAAGTCCAAGTAATTGTTCTTGGTGAAATCCCATAATTTGTTTACTTATATATGATTCCAAAAACTATGATATCTATTTTTTATAATAATCATTGTATATCAGATTTTGGAAAATCAATTCCTAAAAACACACATCATGTGTACATTTATAACCGAGCCACCTAGCCAATGAGACTCTAATATTTCACATACATTTTCATCACTAATGAAATATTTATCGTCCCATTTTCACATATTTTTGTCAAAACCAATTGTCTAAGAAACACCATATTTCAACTTCTTATTCACATGAGCTACAATGATAAAACATTCGGCTATAGAACTTGTAGGTTTACCATTATTTTGACAGATCATTTCGATCAGTTGGTTAAAACTTGAGATGGATTTGAGCCATTATTTCTTCTCAACCCCTTTCCTTGTGACCATATTTAATAACATTGATCATTTTAGACCTCTCTTAATTAGATGTTATAAGTCTATCATCAAAAGAATATTGGAAATAAATACCATTGTGTGGAAACTTTATTTACAAGCTATGACAGGCATGCAACAAATTTTCCAAGAGATTGCTAATCCTTATGATAATCTTTATCATTTACTGTAATAGGTAGCTCATCTATTAGTTCATGTGATATATTAATCTACACTTTGACATGACTTGTTGGAATTGGTTTGTTTTGTTGCATTGAATTTTGGATATTGAACATCGTATCCCTCGCTAAAAGGTGATGGGTGGGTGTCGATAGATATGAATCACAATCATTTTCACCATGTAGATTATCAATATAGAAAAATTATTGATTTATATCTGATTAAGAATTCACAGAAAAAAATATTAAACATTGATTACCTCAACTAAGATATGTTTTTGAGGGTAATGGCTCACCTCAAAGCTAGTGGTGGGTAAAGCATGATCTTCGGGGGTTGTTTGTTCTTAATTTGTTTCTTCTTTTGGCCCCCTGACATAAATTTTTTCATGATATCTCTCTTCAATTTCATTTTTCCTTCATGTATAGCTATTATTTATCTCATATGATTACTTTCTTCACATTGATCATCCTCTTGTTTTTTTCTGAATTTTTTTTTCGTGTCACCCCAAAACCCACACCTCTGATGTGGCCATACTTTTCTGGATGCTTCAAGACCATCGAAAGTATGATGGCATTTGGTTTGGATGTGGCTAATCCCTATTATTATGTCAGATAATCAATATAGGAAAATAGTTAATGATTTTTATGTAATATTTGTTTAAATTAAAAAAAATATTTATTATGTCATACTTACACATGTTACCCACACTTTTTGTGTGGTTTCATCTATTATTATACCATCTTTATTTATATTCACCTCCTTTAATAGAACATGGTGTGGTTTTCATGAGACTTTGGACTTGGATTCATAAATGTGTATATAAATATAGGAAGATAGTTATGGTGGTGTTTGATGTCATATAAAATAATTACATTATATTTAAAATATATTCAAATTTTTTTCAATTGAAACTTACCCTGTTATAACATTATGGTAGGGGTGCAATGGTTTTTGTAAACATTCTTTATTTTCTGCACTCAGTTTCTGTTTAATAAATAAAAAATGATCAATCAACGTAATGAATAAAACTATCTTCAAACAACCTATGACCAAACACAATATAGCTAAATAGACTATTCTGAAAAACATCTACTAAACGTATCCCAGACAACAAGTGTTATCAAGAATTCATAAATTAGAATTGGTGGAGGTTTAATTAACATTTAGTGTCATTGAGATATTATCTTGTTAAAATTGTGTGAAAGCCTCCATGAATTCTTCTAGCATCCATTAATACATATTTCTCGTGTGAGTCATACAATATAGATTCACTCTTCATAGAACAATGAAGAGAAAGTAAATGTTTCATTATTTTATTTTTAATAAGTTAAATAAATGATATCATATTGTTACTATAATATATCCCCACATAGTTTTCTTAAGCCCAGTGACAACAATGTGCCACGACTGTACATCAATCAGTACACATTTCCATGTGAATATTATAATGTATGTACTGAACATGGACTTATTAGGGTTAACATGTTGACCCCACTAATTCCATTCGTACTCATATTTCACTCCTTTAATTTTTGTCTAACAATTTTTGCAAACACCTCCAAACTACAACACTTCTATTTTTTCGGTGATGCCAATGTTTCATTACCTACCGTTTTCTCGGTTTCAACGTCATCAATATGTTCCCTGGAGTACTAGCATTGGCATTTTCAAATGGTGGTTGTACCTCTGCAATGGTAGTAGTAGCATTAATATGTTGAGAAACTTGTTGGTCCTCTGCACTGTGAGCAACATCAATTTGAGAGACCTATTGTTCATCTTCACTGTGTGCAATATGAAGATGAGAAACATGTTGTTCCATGGGATTTGAAAGATCAACACTTCAAAAAGACATTTTCTATATATGTAGTTTAAAATTTATTTTAGATTACAGAAATGCAAGATAAAACAAATCACAACATAAGGTGACTTGATGAATATTAATAGAAATTTATACCATGACATTTAAACACTCTATTTTTAAAGGCTGAATGGATTCGACCCCTCTATAGATAATCCAAATCCCATCATTTTGGTATACTTTATTATAAAATACTCCATCTGCATTAGGACCACTATGAAATTATTGCGACGTTCTAATGAAAGGGTTGTCCTCTATTGAATTTTCATTAGACCCTTCAGCGGTATTGGTCAATAATAGAACAATTTACAACATTACGTTTGTAGGATCTATAATATAAAATACATGTACTGCTAGTGATTCCCTTATAAATGGTTCATCTTTTCACCCTTACTAAAATCAAATTTCACAAATACCAAATCTTTTATTTTAATATCAATCTGGTTATTAACCAACATTCATTGAAATATTAGCAGTTTGATGTTTGTATAATCCAACTCCCATATTTATTTGATGATGTCAAAGTATGAATTTTTCAAATAAATTAGATTTCTATCCATAACACCAAAAAATGAATATCATTACCAACAACTATAACTCCACCATTCATCATGGTACTATTATATTCATGTTCATTATTATAGATTGAATAACCATTAATTACTTTGGCTTTACAAGATAATACATACACACTTTGTCCCCTAGGTAACTGTAAAACTCAATTTGAAATTGTATCTAGATTTTCATCTAACTCCATAAATATATATCCCATAAACCAAACTATTAATAGTCAATTATATGTATTCGATATCCATTTTTCAGACCTTGATGGATTCCAATGAAATTGATTTTTGTTGTGGGTTCGACATATGGGTCAACATCAAAACTATTATGTAAAACATAAAGGTGGGCATTATCCTGATCTGTAATATTGATTTTTAAAACCTCTCTTCATGAAATTAAATTACCCACAAGATACCCAGTTTGAGGGGATTTTGGTAGAACAATGATTTCCACACCGGAATGGTTTTCGGTACAAAATTCAATGACTTCTTCAATAATATATCGATCCATAATTAAACCCTCTAGAATAAATCAATTTTTGACATAACCTTTCATAATCTATGTATAAATTCAATATGGAAAATCCAACTATAGTTTACAAGACCACATTGTCAAATCCCACTCACTAGGTGAACCATCAGATGAACCATCATATCAATGAATGTAGGTATGAAGAACAATTTCAATACACATAATATGACTCCAATTTCTCTTTCCATACTCAGCAATTTCGCAAGGTCTATAACTTTTCTACATATATATTTTAATAATAAATAGTACTTGTTTAAATTATAATGAAAATTCATGGGAAAATTAAACAAAAGTAATAGGAATTAGATCATGCATCAAAACGTGGATGTCATGTGATTTTAGACCCTTTAACATTAAATTTTTCATTGACATGTTGTTCAAGTCATTCGATGAAAATAGATCTATAAACATTATATCATTCAAGAGGTTTCAAAAATTATATATCTCATTTATGGAAAGAGTGTAAGTATCTAGAGGATGAAAATTTCATTTTTCACCCTTCACCGGCACCAACACTTCTCATATTCCCATGTCAACCATGTTCTACCGCACCTTAATTCCATTCATTATTTTTCCAGGTGCATTTAGAAATATGCTGATGACAGTTACACATACATTTTTTTGTCCACATACATAACCTTAAAAAATTTTCTAATGTATTTAAAATTCTAGTATGGTAATTCAGAAGGAAACTGATCTCTTCTTCAAACTAGTTTTCATATGGTTTTTTGAAAATTGTTTACCAAAAGCAGTGTCTGCACCATTTACATTCTAAAAAAATTGACCATATGTTAGTGGAGATAGTGTTGTAAATTCTTCAGAACATCAATCGAATTATTTCATCCAAGAGAAGTACATATATCATTATGGTAGATATATATGATGTCATAGAATTATGATTTTCGTTGAATGTTTTAACCTAATTGATTAAGTACATTGTTTGTTAGAGAGACAGAGATGACTTCCTTAAATGACATATCCTAAAAATTCACATACGATAGCAAGTCATTTATAATCCCATACAACATGGATCTTGATGTGAAATCATCATTTCTAGAAGAATCATGAATCATTACACTGAAATCCTAAAATAATTTCAAATCTGTGAACAATAGAGCCAAATAAACGTAAATATCATTATAGAGTTTTTTTTGTCCTGATATAAGAATAAATAGCATGATGTTTTTTTCTTTCATACATCACCATGGTGTAATGGTATAAATTACCAACATAATCATCCATGTACTGCGATTGTTTCTTTGAAAATAAAAAGGATTCAATCCATCTGAAGATAATGGAAGATGAAGGTTTCTCGGCTCATTTCCAAAATCAGGATACTGATGATTGGTTCTCATCCACTGACAATAGTTTGTTGGGTAATATAGTTTTCCATCTTTATTTATTCTTTTGGAATTCCACATCAATTTTCATATTACTTCCCCACTTTTATATTGGCGCATAATCCATAGAATGACTTGAATATACCATAAACCTTTTGTCTGACCAGATTCCACATTCCTGTATTATGAAGAACCACTCTTTGGGTAGTCTCTAAGATAATTTTAGTCTTTAGAAAACATTATACAGTTATTTTGGAAGGCATGTATTAATTCATATATCATACCCATCGAATATAGCATTCATTTGGTGACTTATGTTTGGCTCAAGAGGACATTATCATCTGGGAGGGTTTCATTCAAGAGATAATGGAATTCTGTAAACCTTAAGTCACTCCATCTATTACTTGCATACAAATTATATAGCTTGAGTGCAGCCGATAATGCTGCATATTTAATGAAACCACCATAAAAATACATCTTTACACAACACTTTAACATATCAAACAATTTTGGGAAATCATGATGTTCATCTTCAACTGTACGTGTAATTTACTCATTGTCTTCTTAATTGTAATTAAAATCTATTATCACATCCTTAATATAGTCTTCCTTATTTTCCACATATGTAATCATACTAGATGATCCATAAAATTCATTGTTCTCTTTCACTCTAGCTATATTCTCTTTTCCCTACTGTGTTTATTCCTTTATTTATAACTTCAATCTATTCTGTGACAGATAAAGTGATCTTCCAACTCCTCTGGATCAACTTTTCCTAAAAAAACAAGGTAAACTCTGATAAAAGATTTGATAAGGGTTATATGCATGATCATTTTCATATTTTATGAACTCTTTCACTACAAATTCATACTCACTTCTCAAATGATTGGCATCCATCCATTCATTATTCACATACACTCCTATTTGATTCAATGATATTTGTATTTAAAAAAATATACACACAATATATTGATATAATTTAATGGTTTCCTAATTCTACAAAATTATATACATAAAATAGTATTAAAAAATTAAGTTCAAATGTCCATTGAAAAATATTTAATGATTCGCACTTGAAATTCCTTAAAAATAGTATTTACACAAATTGCACTTTAAAATCACACACCCTTTTTAAAATATACTAATCAGTTCCAAAATATCATTTACAAAACAAAAATTTATTTTTCTAAAACATTCAAAACAAATTCTTGACGCAACACTCATAATCAATTTTGAATGGTAGAAATCCTTTTATGAAACATTTCATAACACTTGAATTAGTTTAAATGATCCACATAGGAATTTTTATAGATATAGATCTAAATAGATTCTTTTTATAAAATATAGATAGAAAACATTTCAATTTATCCCAAATCTATTATTGTTGTATGATTCATTCACATTATTCCAAAGGTAGGTGTAATAATAATAATTTCCCTAACCAATTGATATTGTCCACCCTGCTATTATGTATCTCTTATCCATATTTCCATTATCTTGTTATATGATTTTTCCTTCTCCTAAACACTAGAGTCCCAGCAGAAATGATCCATAGTTAGTGGACAGTCTCACAACAATGAAACACTCATGATCAATTTTACTAAAAACACTGAATTATCCCATTGATCCTTGGTTGACAACCAATAAATTGGTTGTACACGAGAAGAACAATTTATATGTTTCTCACATGAAATACTAGTGGTTCATACCATTATAAATAATCCTAATAAAATATATAAGCATGAACGTATTACATAATCAAAAATTTAGCAAGAGACATACATTTCACACAAATAATTTCCATCGCCACACATCTCTAAAAGATACTATTTGGATTTCCTGATCCTTTTAAGTGAATCATGCTTCTTGTTAAAATAAGGAATGAAATATGTTACTAATCTAATATATAGTGTTATTTTTCATTGTGTTTTTTATAATGTCTTCAAAATGACTTTATAAATGAAATTAAAAGGAATAATAATTCTAAAACTCATAACTAAACTCATATCAGTGTCTTTATAATTAATGTGATGACTGTATCATTATAAGTCTCAAGAGAAATATTACATCTCGAAAAATAAATCATGATTTTAACATCATAAATTCCTAAAATATTCTAGAACCGTTAAAAAATATTTCATAATGAAAATATAGGTTTTGTACCATTGATAGATGTGTCAAACCAAATGTCACAACCACTTCATAACATTGCATTTTAATAGTTAATAATTAATTCATATATTTTGTTAAAGTTATAATAAACCAGTTATTTATATGTTTAGATATAAAATTATTCTATGAAGAAAATATGATTTGATAATCACTTGAATTATACCATTTTTCACTTTTAGGTGATTCACCACAATATCATTGTGGGTGGAATGATTTATTAAATTTTTTGTTATGGTTATATTAATTGGGTGTCTAGAAAGTTCCTTATATAGAGTTGGATAGGTAGTGCTTAAAAAATATATTTTTCCCTTATAACTCAATTTATCCCATAGTGAAAATATCAATGTAATCCCCTATGAAGTTGTATTATCATCCAAACTACACAAACATCATGTGGAGTGCTGATTCAATTTATGTCATGAAATTATCCTTTGTTTCTCATTTTCCTATGGGGGAGGTATTTTCAAAACACTAAGGTTACTGGATCTAGAAGGCTTAGATATAATGTATTGACATTGTATAGCTTAACTTCTATGTTATAGTACATCATGTTTGGGGATTTTATTCTATTTAGGTATGTTATGAAATTTCTTCCACTATATTCATGTTTTAGGGGGTTAATTTATGTTTTGGGGGTTTAATTTATGTTTTGGGTGTTTAACATTGTGATTTTTTATTTACACCAAATCCAAATAGTCATATATACTCCCTTTATTATTTTAATATTAGTAACCTAAATGTTGTATTATTTCTTGGTTACATAACATATAGTGATAGTTTTTTCCAGACTCTATAGAAAGCCTTAGTTTCAATACTACTGGGTTTCCACTAGGGAAGTGGTTTGATATGATTTATTGGAATTAAACTATTAAAAAAGTGGTGGTTAAATAGAAATGGGTAATGGTTGGATTCATATTAAATAGTGAATTGTTCAAATATTGGTATAAAATTGACTTCCTACTCTTGGAGAGTTCAAAAGTTACATTGATTTTGAATTATTCTTAAGTGAGGGGTTTAGTATAATTGAAAACCATGTGATGAAATTATTAAATTTTCTTTAAATCGCGTGTCCAAGAGAATATGGATCAAGGAAGGGAGAATAAATTTCCTCAATTATGTTGATCATTAAAGGTGGGTTGGTATTATTGGTAGTGATCAAGGAGTATGATTGGTCGAGAGTTTGGTGCAATAGTGGTTCTCAGTGAGAATGTATCAGTTCTTAAAAAGTGAAGCGTGTTAATCCATAACTAGGGAAAGAATATTAATCCCCAGTAAGAGTGGTGTTGTTATCACATACTAGGGAGGGTAGATAAATTTCTAGTACATACATATCCAATTTCCCTTATAAGTATATGGGGTTCTCATGTAAAATTAATTATAGGTGGCCAAAATCAATCTGGATGTCAATCACATACAATTTGAATGGAAAAAAATTCATCTCACCCCTAAACACCCTTCACTGAAACAACCCATTTTTACATATGTATAACACATTCTAAAAAATTATACCCACTTTATATAAGAATCAACATCCAAAATCTTTATAGTGAAAATTATTCCACATCAAAAAATATTTTAATAGGGATCCATCCAAGCCTATGAGAATGTATTGATAACCAAAAAATGAAATTACTTTTAAGAATTATCCCAACGATGGTTAAATATTTCACCCACATTGGACACATATAATCCTTTTTGGATACCTAATATGATTCATATCTTAATGAAAAGCTCCATTAAATAATAATTTATTTTAATTCCAGCATAAATATATCAAAAATACCTAACACGGTGTCAAAAAACTATATATGATATTATTACATATTTTTAAATCCAATTAATATATAAGATTCATCAAATGAAAACTAAAGTACACCAAATTTCAATAACAATCAAATACACTTAAAGAGTTAAATTTAATTAATAAATAATGTAATATAATTTATTTATTACTTATATAAAATGTTCCAAATTCGTTAAGTGTCTTGATTTTTTTTTAAAAAATTTATGGGAATGATAAGATCCTATATGGAATTTACAAAAAAACATAGATTGAATTAGAATGTGGTTACAAATTTTTTTGGATAATTGAAAATTTGGAAGCAAATGTTAATACACACACACATTTTGGGTATACAATCATGTTTCACTAGAGGACCACTAACTTCTTTTGAAAATCCAACCAACATGTAATTCATATTGTGTGGAAACAAGGACCACCGATAACTATGATTTTCTGGGAGGCATCTTGACCGTATAATTCACAACATCCCCATAAAACAAAGAAAAAAATTAGAGAAAAACAACATGGGGTGTTTTTAAGCATGTGGTGGATATCCATTTTTGATATAGGAAAAGTGAGTAGAGTAGGAGTCCTCTGGTGGAGGAGTGGTGTCCAACCGAGGAGAGCCGCACAATAGAGGAGAGGTGCAC
Organism: Viscum album; assembly: GCA_963277665.1. Classification (NCBI taxonomy): domain Eukaryota; kingdom Viridiplantae; phylum Streptophyta; class Magnoliopsida; order Santalales; family Viscaceae; genus Viscum; species Viscum album. The sequence continues at coordinate 785,090,768 of OY728146.1, read as the reverse complement.
GATAGAGGTGTGGTGCGCATTAAAGGTTTGGAGCACGATAGAGGTGTGGGGCACAACAGAGGTGTGCTACATGACAGAGTTTTGTGGCATGATAGATGAGAGGTGCATGATGGTCTGATTCAAGCATGACAATGGGGTGGTGCACAATGGAGGAGAGGCATGCGGTGGAGTTGTGGTTCATAGGAGAGGAGAGGCAAAGAGAGTAGAGGAGGATGAGGAGGCACAGTGGTAGTGATCCCCTTCCGTAAGGGCTTGAGGGGTGCGAAGAAGGGGGAGAAAGATAGGGTTTTTTTAAAACCCGGTGAACCTTTTATCATCACTAGCGAAAAAGAACACTTAAAGGTATGTTTTATCAGTGCTAAAATAGAAAGCCCTGAAAACACAAGGATTTATCACCCCTAAAAAAGCACTGATAAAGTAATAATGTTAATAATTTATTTTGATAGTTATATATTTACAAAATTATATACATGACAAATAAATAATTATATTTAAAAAATTAAAATTTAAAAAATTAAAATTTTCATAAATATACTTACTATATTAAAAATCATAAGAAATACATATTATGCATATATTAATTATAAAAATATATAAGATTATATATGAATATAACTATATTTCATTTAATTTTATAATTATTTATTTGAATATATATTTAATTATAATTATATTTATAAATTAATATATATTTATATTTATATTTATGAAAATAATGATTAAATTTAAAAAAAAATATTTATATGACTTATAAGATTTATAATATTAATATTAAATATATTTATTATAATTTAATAATAATTTAAATATATCTTTTTTTATTTATAACGATAAATAAATATATTTCTATTTATTTCTCAATATTTCTATATATTTATTTAATTATATAAAACATTACATATAAACATAATAAATTTTTTTATGAATTAAAAATTATTTAAATAAATATTTACTTATTTATATTTATAATAAATAAATTCATATTTCTTTAGTTTTAATTAAAAATTATAATAAATACAATATATATAGTTGAAAATATATATATAATTATTAATTTATAACCAGTATATTAAGAATTTTATAAATATATATAATTAAAATATTTTTTATATATTTTTTAATTTTCATATATATATAGGAATTATTTTTATAAATATTTGTATTTATTTATAGATATTTTTATATAATTATAAATATATTTATTTAATTATATATATATATATAACATTAGATGTAGTATAATATATATATTTATTATAATTGTATAATTTTTGACATATATATATATAGTTATAATTGTACTTATAAAAAATTATATTTATAAATATTTGAATATATTTATTAATATATATATATATAATTATAATATATGTATTTATTGTAATTTCATAATTATATATATATATATAATTAGAAATAAAAAAATTAAATAAGTATGTATATATACTGAAAATTTAATAATTATAATGAAAATAATTATTTTTATAATTTAAACATATATAATATAATTTTATAAGTATTGAAGACATAATATAGTATATATATGGGTAACATGTGAATTATTCATATCATCTAGTAAAATATACATAAAAAATGAGCCATTACTATACAACATGAATAATAAGAGGACTGTAATGTATATTGGAACATTCATGATGATACATAACATATATGCACGCATGATGAATATATTAATTAACAAAATTACTTGGAAACACATATATATTTAATAATAATATTTTTTAAAAAACATCATATATATATATTATTAAAAATATATTTTAATTATAAAAATGCATTTTTTAATATATAACAGAAAACATTATTTTGGAATATAAATATAATAATTTTATATAATTTTATAAAAAAAAATTTATCAGTTCTTTTAGGTAGCATAAGTAATGGCCCCCAGTATCTGCACATTCGGCTCATCGCTAAAAAAATGAGCCATTTCACTTGCCCCATTTTGTGGTGGGGGTGTTCTCAAATAAATGAAATAGAGAAGATCAAAAAAGGGAGAAAACATTTGGAGAAAATATAGTGAATATTTTTTCACACAAATGAATATTGTTGAGAACAAAAAACCTAATGTGTATTATATTATTGGTTATATAGATTCCAAAAACACATAATGCTTATTGTATTATGTGGAAATGATTTATAACATATATCATCACCAACATTACATAAAGAACCAATTTATTAGAAGGAAACATGATATTAAATGAGAATAAGTCCCCGATAGAAAATATATGATTGTATTGATTAATGTCATTACATTATTAAATATAAATTAATTTTTTACAATAGTAAAAAGATTCATTTGAAAAAATCATGTGAATGATCAAATAAAAATATAAATATTAAGGGGTCATTCTATTCTATTTTTAAACCAGCATCAAATAGACAGTAAAATAGATGTATTTAATTATGTTATAAATTAAAACATTTTGTTTCACGTGAAGAATAAATCTTATTTCATGAAAATATGCCCAATTTTGACGTCATAGTATTATCAAAAGGATTTTGTGAATGGTTCATAGATTATTACAATACTAAAGTGTATGAATATTATTATATCTACAAATGAAATGATTAATAGAATTTTATCATACTATACAACAACTGAGGAAGGTTGTTCTTAATTAGTGAAGGTAAAAAATCATATTTCATAAAATAAAAAATGATTGTATAAAAAGAATTCAATGTAGCTCAAATATAAATACAATAATTATATCACTTCTAGAACTAGAAAGGGATGTTCTAGACACTTTATATGGAAAAGAATATTGTTTTTGGGATGAGATCAAAGTCCCAACCATTGTACTCTCACTATGAAATAGATTGATAACACCTCATTATTACATTAATCAATTATATTCATTGAATAATACATGGAATTAAATTTGATAAGCTAAAGTCATATAGAGATGAAGTTGTGACTACTACAAAACCGATAAAATTATATATTTTTGAGTCCTACTAGATAATGCTTAATATGACAATGTAATGGGTGTATCCCTTTATTTTTCTCAAACATTATTGTGAAGATTCCAAGTGGTGTGTTTAATAATGGAATATATAATTTTTATAAAACTCATTAAAACTAAAGGGTGACATATGGAAATACTACTTTAATTCCAAATATCTATTGAAATTACCATTTTTATAAATGGGGAGTTTTCATAGATGAAATTCTAAGAGAAAGGGGTAGTTTTTTCAATGATGAACTATAATTATTTCATTAATTTTTTGAAAGGGTTCAAATACTTTTACTTATTCGTAAGAATGTTCAAAATTCCAATAAATGTGGAAATTGAGAATGGTATCACATGCATTATTTTTACTAAATTTTTTTATCACATGATTACTTTATCAATTCTAAGACACTAAGTAATCAAACATAGTTCCATAGTTTAATGACTATATTTTCATAACTATTAAATCATGTGACTCTACCCATCACTAAACTTATTTATTGTGTTGGATGTTACACCATGCGATTTTTGAAGATATATCTCTCTAATACAATATAATGTTATATATATATATATGCAGCACCACATCACAAATATCTATGACATATTAAATTAATAAAATAAAAAACAATAATAATAAATAACACATTGAAAATCAAATGTTTTTACTCAAATAATATTGCTTAAATTTAGAGGATAAATAATTATGATTCATTCATTATAAATAGAAATATCATTTCTCATATAACTATTTTATTATAACACTATACATTTTATCTTAATTATTTAATATACGAATGTTTAATATAATACATCACATGAAGTAATATATATACATTTTTAACATTATAAATTTAAATGAAATAATCACATGAATACTTTAGATGCAATTTTTAGTAATAAAACATATTCTCTATTTATTGGATTTTCATTAAATAAATTTAAATTTTAAAATTATAAATTTTAAATTTAATCATTGTTTTTTATTTTATATATTAAAAAATGTCATTGGTTTACTTTTTTAGAATTTTGAAAAAGGTAAATCTTGGGCGAATAATGAGAAATACAGAATTTAAAAATATGTCCACTTTTATAACATTATCAATATATATTAATGAATTTTATGTTTATTCATTTTTTTATAAAAACTTATTTCTTATAAATTCCAATAATGAATTTAATTATACAGTGTTGATTTTATCAAACTCATGTTTATCATTTGTTAATGTAATTCAGAAATATACTTTAATAAAAACTATTTTCATATTGTTTATTTTTATTGTGCCTCAAAAATGAATAATTTTATATTATTTATAAAATTGAGTCCATATAAATATAATTATGAAAAAAATAAATCAAATAATATATTTTAAATAAAAAATTTATTATTTGATATTAATCAAAATTTTCATGGATGTAATTAATCATTGTGAAAATACGGTTTTATGCATTATGATCCCAAGTATTAAAAATAATTTTTATCACATTATAAAATTTATTTTAAAAATTGAATTTCATTTTTTCTATAATTATCTAAATATTATTAATTGAGAAACATTTTATTCAAAATAAATTTAAATTTCTATGGTATGAATTTTTTACCCTTATAAAAACCAAATATGGTAAAATCTAAATGTCAAAGAAAAAAATAAATGAAAATAAATTACAAACATGTGTGAAAATGAATCATTGATCCCTTAAAAATCATAAACCCCATTATAATACATTATTTAAAACTATTGAATCCACATGACAATTGAATAGTTACAATAAATTTAATATTATTATAAAAATTCCACTCCACTATATTTTATAAGGTGTAATCGCCACCATAATTCACCTCATGGTCCATGCCTCATATATTAAATAAAAAACCCATATAAATTTCTAACACAACTATTAAATTCTAAGAGTCTCTTTTCCTGCAAAATGACAGCCATCAAAACCATAATATAATTTACAACGGAGACAATCCAAGGTGTATAATATAAATGACAATTAACCTTTTATCACTGCATTCTTCCTCTACCTATTTAAAAAAGAATAAAAAATTGTTGATATAATTAAATAAATATTATATTATTAATAAAGTATTATTATTTATATGTGTAAATAAAATTCAACATTCATCTCAACCGCTCAAAAAATGAAAAATTATCTTATTTTTCATGTGTTATACCACCTCCATATGAAACATGATCAATTATTAAAAAAATACATTTAATATTTAAATGGGGTATGAAAAGAATAATTATTATATTCAATATTTTCAAAATTAATTTTTTTATTCAACAAGAAAGGGATAATTTGATCATGTGTACGTGTATACTACTTCCTCCATGTTGCAATGTATTCCGTTTTTCATTAGAATATTATTTTTTTATCCAACACTATTAAAATAGAATTCAATTGGGTAAAATTATAAATAATATATTTATACTCCAAGAATATTGAAATTTTAAAAAATGAATCACTTTTTTAATGATACTCAACTATCAAATAATGTACATACATATTTGAGAAGGTTTAAAAACCAACATGGACATTGCGGTAAATTTATATCATCGATGAATAAAAAAACTAAAAAATAAAATTTTTTAGACATCAAATAGTATATAATATTTTGTTTTATTTAATGAAGATATTATATTTATATTTAACAAGATATTTATATACCACCCTTTTTAGGATAAAAATATCTGACACAAGAAGGAAAATGATTTCAAATCCATGAACCACAACATAAACACTCATGTAATGAAATTGGTAAATTATATTTAATTATTAAACACTATTTTAGTACCTTTATCAATCCTATAATGATTTAAATTATATAAATTAATATGCCCTGACTAAAAAATTAAAATGTATGTAAAAAATTAATCAAAATTACACACATATAATTATGATGATAAACTATGACCATAATGTAATGTATAATAATAAAAAATAATTAAAGGGTATGAAACAAAATGTAAATTAATAATAATCCGAAATATGATTTTTATTATATCACATGTAATATACATGGGAATAATTAGATTTTAAAGAACCTAAAAGTATTGATATGTGTGTTTAATTTTAATGTTTAATCTTTGAGACATGTTTTATTGACCCATAATTTCATTTCATTAGTGTATATACATCCTTATGGATTTTTATATAAAAAATATTTTATTTGGTGTATTTAAATTACAATTTAATTCTATCTTTATAGTTTTGTTTCTATTAATAAATTTATTATGTCATATGGGGCTTTATTGAATTAACATCTTTTAAAAACTCCTAATGATTTCACATAAACTGTAGTTTTAAAAAATTGTTTCTTATGTTAAATAATTATATTGTTAATTTCGTACTTATTTTATATGTATATACATTTATGGATTTTTTACATTATAAAAATTTATGATGATAAGAATAATTATGAATCTTCCTAAATGTGCTAATATTCATTCATATCAATTTTCACCCTTTTAGCTAATGTTCAATATTATTACATTAAAATATAAATAAGGCATATTTTTTGTCACCATAAAAATTTTATTTACCTATATTAACATTTAGGATTAAAGACCTTATTTGAGATGCACGATTCAATAAATGTTTTTTGAAAATATTTAAATAATTTCTCATTGTTATTTTATTTTTTATTCCCTTACACAATTCCTATAGAAAGATATTTCTATTTTACAATGATGCATTATTAAATACTAAGATTATATGTTAATATAATGAATAGTTTTTTACAAAACCTTTTAAAAAATTTATTTTGAATGTGGCATATAGAATCAACAATGACAACTATGGTAATTTGAATTTCAAAAAACTCATTTATTTTCTAATTAATAATTATGGGTATTATTATGTATAAAAATATCATTGAAGGTTTTAATTTTTTTCTCTACGTAATTTTAATACTTGATGTTTTTTACATTAATAAAGAAATATTATTACCTTTTTTATATTTAAAAAAAATTATTTTTAGAATAAATTTATCATTCAAAAAGGGGTTTTTAATAATTATGATTTATAGATGGATTAATTTTTTTATGATTATCAATGAATGATTTAGTAACCATAATTGAATTAAAAAATATGTTTCCTAAAAAAATTTCTTTAAAATGTATATTTTAAAATGTTTTATAATGCTCTAAAATTTTTAATTTAATGATAAAAAACAATAATGAGTAATCAATGAGTTCAAAAAATGATATTTTTTCATTATTATAAAATTGTTTTTTCATATAATCATAATACTTTGATTTTTATCTATGATAACTCCCTTTTTCATTAACAATGAAATAATTTGTGTATGTTCTTATGATACAATACACTTTCATTCTCGGTAAGGTTATGTTATAGTTGTTTAAAGGATGCTTTCTTGAAATCAATTTCCTTCACATCATTTTATTATGGTATCATAGAGTGATAAATTTTTTATGATTTGGTTGAAAATATGTTTGTTTTTATTTATAATATAGATTGTGTCTGAAAATATCTTGATATGCATGAGTATCCAAAAATCCCAAAGATGGTATCTGTTAGATATATCACAATGATTTCTTTCAGTCACATAAATCCCTTTATCAGTTTCGGCCTTGTAATTCACTATAAAGGTTTGGGATTGTAAAATATCTCTAATTCATTGGTTATATTTGTATATCTCATAATATATATAAACATGGGTGAGAATTTTCTTTCCTACAAAGAGTTGGTGGGAGTACTAACTCCTGGGGGTGATCATTCCTCATTCTTATGTGTGTTCCAATATCCACTATTATTATACCCTTCAATAGACTATTAAAATTCCCTGAACCACACTGATGAATATTTTTCAAGTTCAATATTCATTGTCTAATTATTCCACATTTTCCTTATAATAAATATTCTTATTTATTTGAGATTACAACTCCTATCTTGAATTCCTTCGAAAATAATTATTTCTAGGGCTCATTTAAATAACATATGTATCTCTTGGTAATGTTATTCCATATTCATGTAATCCAAAACAGGATTAAATTTTTTTGTTCTTTACATTATTTAGTATTTTCAGTCACACCTATCTTATGCATCCATTCCCTATGTTTTGAACATGGGTGTAAACAATGTTATTTGTATAAAAGGATTTAATGGGGGTTGATTATAAAAAATGATCAAATGTATCATAAAATTGGATTCATTTCTAGTTGATCATCAATGGAATAAATCCTTCCATTCATTGTATTATTAATTATAGAAGTTTTAATGTTTAAATTAATATATTTATTTTATGAATATATTTTGGAAATATCCTTTTGATTTGATTTTAGTTATAAAAATATATATTTTTAGAACAAAACCCAGATGTGTGGATCAATCACACATCAGTTGGTATGAGAGAATGTTTCAGATATTGTAATGTGAATATGATAGTTTCTTAATGTATTAGAGAAAAATACTAAATATATTATGGATAACCTATGTATAGAATAACATCCTAAAATTTTGGAACTTTTTTCATTTTTTTTTCAATGAATCATATCCTTGTATAGATAATGGAATGTGTATGTAGCTGCAGAATAGTTTCACCTATTGTACTCATAAAAAATATGAAGGTTGTATATAAAATATTACTTCTCACCATGTGTTATGCATTCTCCAAAAAAACATGTTTACCAATAATCTTGATCGATATGATTTGTTTTATCGTATTAACATTATGAAATATTGTAAAGGGTGTAAATAGAATTTTAGAATTTAATGAATAATTATATAGGTCAGAGAAAATAATACTAAAAATACCACAGACATAAAAAGTCAAAATGATGTAGTGATAAGTTGACCCAATTATATAATAATTGAGCTAACATAATCCATGTTTTAAATTATTGTGTCATTCGAGAAAACGTCTTATAATTATTATTTCATATTTAAATGATCATCTAATATGTTTATGTTTTATATTATCATAACTATTTTATATTTAGAATATGTTTGGTAATGGGATCAGGAAAATGATTCCGTAAAAGGTATGACACAAGAAACTCCTAAAAAATTTTATGTAATAATATTAGGTAGAAATTATTGAGATAATGGAAAATATTATTATATGACTATTTTTAGGGACTAATGAATCTCTTACTATCAATGAATCTGAGGTTTATTTATATGTATAAAATATATCAATAGTTAATCATGAATCCCAAAACATATTTTATTAATGAAATTAAATTTTAATTATTTTGGTACAACTTATTTAATGGGGAGAATTCAATATCCCATGAATTTGGATTAATTTTGTTATTAAAATTTAATTTGTGATGCAGCATCCTCCATACACAATATAAAACTAAAAATAGCATCAACATAATTGATGATTTTTTTCATGAATTTTATAATAAAAATAAAATACAATGTATATTTAAAACATTAAATCTAAAAAAATCATTTATATATGGTTGATAAATATTTAATAATAATTAATATTTTAATGTATTATTATTTCAAAAATTACAGTTTTCTTAATTATTGTACGTTTTATCCTAATAAATTAAAAGTTCCAAAGTATAGAATATTATTATATAAGAATAAATTTTTTTAATTTAATTAATTTATCAATTTATATAAAATAATATTTTGAACCCTTTAAAAGTCCATTTTCAATAAAAATGTATTTCCATTCATTTTTAATTTATTTTAAATAAAGAATTATTATTTTATAAATATTGACACTTTAATAATATTTTTATTATATTGGAATTATTAGAATTTTTATGAAAATATTTTGATGTTAAAAATATATATTTAGAAATTAAAATACTAAATCTATAATTACAATTTCTAATTTTTAATAATCATGTTTATTATATTTAAAAAAAGTTGAATACTTCCCTAACAAATTCTATTTTTGGCCTATTGTTTTTATAAGTATTAAAAATTTGGAATTTGGTTTTGGATTATTTTGGAATATATATATCTCATAATTGGATAATAATAACCCAATTAATTACATCAAAATTAATAAAATTTATAATCATTTCATAGTCATATTCATTGAACCAAAACTTACAACTTTTCAAAAAATTGCGTTTACCTAGTATATACTATAATATTAAAATTATTTTTCATGACATATATTTATTTTAATTGTAAAAATATATTTATTTTTTTAATTCATTATATGTTCATTGTTTTAGGAGATCCCTATAATTGTTTTTCATTAAAATGAAAATGCATAGTTAAATATATGTTACAGTGCATGAAAAAAATACTGAATGTAAAAATATATAAATATAATATTAGATTTTTAAAATAAATTAATTTGAATTGATTAATTATACACCATCCCCAATATCATATTTTCCATTTTGGAACTTTTTAAACATTTAATAGTGGATTTACCATCTATATAATTAACAAATGTCATGTTTATCCCTTATAAAATGAGTCCTCACCACCAAACATCTCCTCCAACCTCTAGCTGAAAATATAATTCCTTAAAAGATAAAAAAATATTTCTATAATAATTATATTAAATTACTAGATGAAAATTTCTTATCAAAATACCACATATTGTTGTATTAATCTAATTTCCAAAATTGATCATCTATTTGATAAGGTTAATTTCTCAATTACTCATTATTCATTTAGTTTAAATTAGTTCTTTTTTATCATCCTCGAAATACATCCTTCCCATGTTATTTTAGTTTCATAATTTAAAAATTTTACTAAAATGTTATTATGTTTATGAGATATAAAATTTATAACTTCTACCATCCACCAAAATAAGGAAATAGGTGCATATATTATGTACGAACAACCACCACCATAATGAACATGATACAAATAATAAATCCACTATACATAGATGGTTAAAATGGATTATTTTAGGATGAAATATGATATTTTAAACATTATTCAAATTATTAAAATAAAAAAACCACATTGTATCAACTTTATTGAAAATGAAATTGTTACCCAAGTATTTGTGCAGATTATTTCATGAATGAAGGAACATAGTTTTTTCATCTAAATTTTTAATAATTATACAAAACACATAAAAACGTATTAAAGAATTAAAAATTTTATATAATATCTTCATATTAAATTAATAAATATATTATTCCAAATTAATAACATCTTTAAATATATTATCTTCACTTATTTCATGTTTTCATTTTGGCCAGCATAATGAACACTGTGAACAATGACATAATTTTCATTTGTGGATGACTATATAAAAATAAGGACTGGTAATATTATACCTCAGGGATAAAATACCAAAATTTTCGAGATTAGTAACATTAATATTTAACATAACATTAGTATACATCATTTTATTCAAGAATTAATGAAAAAAATAGGCCATCTATTTCATTTCCTTGAACTATAAAAAATGTTATTCCAATAAATTTTAACATAAAATGTAATTCAAATAAATACATTCCATTACCAGAAAAAATATTGGATTGAAAAACATTAAAATAAGTAATTTTTATAGACAACTACACAAAAAATAAATTAAAAAAAATTATATATGGACACCTAGTGTTGATGAAAATATAACCAACAAGAAAATGTAAAAATAATATATATATATATATATAAGATTATATAATTCAATAGATATTAATATGTTTATAAAATAAGTTATTGAGAGGGTTACATTTCTTATACAACATGTTAAAGCTCTCTTGTGGATGATAATAATTAAGATAAGGGTGTTTTGACTTGATTTTATTTTATTCAGACATATATTATTTAATGAATTCAATAAAAATATAAAGGTATATATTTCCCATTATATATATTATGTCATATAATATTTTTTTAATAGAATTTAAAGTCAATTTCATTTTACCTCTTTAAAAGTGTTTTTATTTAAATATTCTTAAATCATAATTTTTTTCTTCACATAATATCTTTTCATGAGTCATAATGATTCAACATATAAATTTTTTACTAAAAATGGGTTTCATATGCTTAATGGTGATATTATTTATTTCCTCGTTATATTATAATGAATTACATAGATTATTAGTTTCATAATATAATATAAATATGATAATAGAAATTCCCATTATCTCTAAATGGGCATGTTTTCTTCCATATCCATATTCACTCATATTATTAATGTTTATCATTCATATTTTGAAATAAAATTATTTATTATTTAGAAATAATTAAATTCTTCATTCAATTTTTTGAAATTAATAATTAACCACTCTCTTTATGATGTGGGTTTCGATAATGTTATTTTAAACTTATTAAAATGATACCCCTCTCTTGTTTTTAGTCTTACCCCCAACCACACAATTCCAATAGAAAAATAACATTTCATATCCAAGACTACATTATTGAATATTATTTTTATAATAATTGTTTTTAATAAAAAAAATTAGATTTCCTAATAAATTGAATATAATTTTTTATGGGGATTTTTGTCAAGAATGTCAAAATAATTTAACGGAATAAAAAAACTAGGTATATTGGGAAAACATATCATTCGATTATAACGACATGGATTATTAACATATTGGATTTCATTATTCTAAAAACATAAATCTATATCATCATTTGTACATAAATTACTCAATATAGGTTGTTGATAATGTAAATGTGGTTTGTCAAAATTAATTCACATTGCATTCTATCAAATCCTGCATGTAAAGAGTGTTTTTCATCATCTAATCCAAGAGTATTGATATGGTGATTTTTTTTGAGAATAAAAAATTATGACATATATTGAATGATTATCCACCTCATTACAACATTACATGTTTGGAAAAACAATCATTTAATTTTTATCTAAAATGATAAATGGAATTTAAAAATATATTATCGTAGAAAATAAATTAAAAAACAATATTTATAATAGATTATTATTAATAAAAAGGATTATAGATCTACATATCACATCTCACATTTACAATATTTAAATGTAAACCACTATAATTTTTTTCTCTTGTAAGAGAGTAGAAATTGTTACTTCCTTTCTTTTTTATAAAAATAAAAACCACACAATAGTAATACCTTTTAATATGGTTTCACAATCCACTAAAACAATTTTTTTTTGTTTGTATAGAAATAAATATCACACTAATTAATTTTAATGGATTTATTACAGAAGTAGATTTTATATTTATTAAAAAATCATAATACAATAAGAACAGACATTATAAAAATAAAAAAATAATTACAAATCCAAAAAATATGAATTCAAATGTTAATTTTTTGAATTTCATTATTTCATTGAATTAAACTGGATAGTGAGATAGCGCATAATGATTCCCATTAATATAATTATAGTATTGTTGTCACATTTATCAAATATTTTATAACATTAATGTTCTTATACTTTTATTCAACGTCATATTTTTTATTTAGTTATGATTATTAGAGTATTTGTTAATCTAAATTTATTATTCATTATCATCTTAAAATTAAATATAATGGTTTCAACGTTTTCCCATGAAATATAATTCAATATATTGTCTCTATAATGATTAAAACATTCTTATGAGTTTCTCAAATTTATCAATTGATTGATTAATGATTTAAAAACTAAATAAGGCTGTAATCCAAAAGATATCCTAAAAAATATCATTCATATATTACCATGGAATTGAAAATAATTTTACAAATAAATAGTGTTAGGATCCATATATATATAATAATGATTAATGAACTATTAATAAATCAAATAAATGGTTTTATATTTAATCATTGGAAAATTTCTTGTTTTATATTAAATGAATTATAGTTTCATCATTTAGTAATCAATTTAATAACAAAATATCCAACTCTTAAATGTATATTAGTAAATTTTCAATAGAGATAATCATACTTAATATATTTAAAATAGAGGACCAATATAATTATTATAATATTCAACATAAGTGACTCTTTAAAATTGATATGTATTCCAATTTTAATCCCCTTTAAGACTGTAACACATTTTCATTTTAAAATATTTCTCTATTACTAAAAATTTGTATTCATCTAATGATACATCAAAAAATATTCATACTACAATAGAATCAATTAATTAATAAACTTTTTGAAGTTTCAATTAGTATAATCATTTATATAATTTCAATTGAAAATTCAATAAATTATATAATAAACTTGTAAATATTCATTAATAATAGAAAATGTAAATTATTTAAAATATTATGAAAGATATTTATCATTACTAGAAACATGGTATTTAAAATTTCCAAAAATATAGTTGTTTTTATTATGATCATTATATTATTAGTATGTTTTATTTGTTTATCTATATAGAAAAACCAGAATTCATCAATAGTTATATTTGTTTACTCAAGATAGAAGACATGAAATAATGTACCTTGAAAACATTTTAAAATAACATAATAATAAATAAATCATAAGAGTTATTATAAATTTATATTAAATTTTTTATATGTTTTATAAAAATTTAAAGTGGTTTTTCAATTAAAATAGTATAAAATTTTAAAAATACCCACTCCACCACTAATCATTCCTACCCACATAGCTCTAAAATATTTAACTAAATTCATTCATTCAATTACTATACACTGTTTACATATAATACTTTCTCATGACTACCAATATGACAAAAATGATAAATTTTATGGTCTTGTAAAAAACCCTGGGTTACTTGATTGAAAGTCAAAAATTTTGCACATCCTATGACTAATAATAAAGGTATAATGTAGAATTTTAAATTCATTGTTTGAACACATAAATATGGATTTATGAAACACATGGGATAAATAATATGGATAGAAACTATGTTAAAAAATATAAATTAGATATAATAAAACATGATCAATACATCCTTGTTCTTGACATAGTGAAGTGACAATATAAATATAGTAGAATTTTTTTAATGAGTTCATTTTAAGATAGCCTTTGGTCTTGTTACTCATAATTATTCCTAATTTCAACACATTTGAAAAGATTCAAAATGATAATTAACTATTTTAGTAGGTTAAATAATACCATTTATAAACTAAACCACTCTAAATCAAACAATTTTTAAGCACAATTCAAATCATATAGTGAATATATCAAAAAATACCATCTCTTTTATATAACAAATGCCATAAATAAAGTATTAATAAAATATATTTAATAGAAAATTAATATAAATAACATAATAATTGGAAAAAAATAAATTTTCAACTAACCCAACCCCACATCAATAAATCACTGAAAAATAAGAAAATAACCACATCATGCTGGTATTGAGGTAATATAAAAACATAAAAACAATTAAACCTTACTAAATTCACCACACACAATACAACTAAACTCTATATAAATATATCAACATATTAGTCTTTATCTCTCTTTATGTATATCACAACCACATATTTATAGACAATTGAACCCAAGGTGGTTAAAAATCCCCTCTATAAGAAACAATACATTGGTTGTCACCTTCGGATTGTGATTATTGAAAATTGATTATCGAACATAATTGTAAATATTCTTAATAGGAAATTATATATATTAATAATTTGAGAGAAAATGATAAATTTTTGTCGGTAAAAATTTATATATAGATGTAATCAAATCTCAATATATCTGGCTATGATGTGGAATTTATTATGATGAGTTGTTTCTGTTGTATTTTCAAAATATCCCTATAAAAATACAACATGATTTTCTATAAATATCTAATTTAAATTGATTATTAATACATCCTATTTTTTCTTCATTTATCATTTTTGGATAGAGGAATCCTTACCACCAAAATATTAATCCAGAAATGGTGTTTTATTCGAAGAAACATTTTTATCAGTATTTTATATCCATATAAGAAAACAGTTGTAATAGAGGAATCCATAAAATCTAAATTCTCTCCCCTAATATGGTGTGGGAGTAGGGTATGTGAACATATTGAAAGTCTAGTGATCCATGAATCACATTGGACTCATAAATCATGTAGTTCATCATGGTTAGCCACTATGTAGGTTGGATCTAAAGGATTTTAATAGTGGGTTATAATGAATCCACACGCACTCACACACACTCACAAACACACACACAAATATATATATTTATGTGTCTTTGTGTGTGTTCTCATTTGTGAATTTATTATACAGGATAGCTAGATGCAATCCATACTACTCAATATTTAAATACTATATAATGTGAATTTAAAATAATATATTGTATATATTTAGTAATGCACCATCATAAAGGGGAACATAACATAGAGGTAACCATAAATTTATTTTTGACACTCAAATATTTTAGGTATCTCTGTTTTTGAGAGTGTATTATATTTGCATTTTTTTGATTAGTGATTTCTATGCCATATAATACTTTTCATCCAGAAATACTAAAATTGAAAAATAATATTGGAATAGATTAAACAATAATCAAAAAGATATAACATTTAGGGATGATGTACTACAATACTTCATGCCATGATTTTGAGTATTCTTAGTAGTGTTTTACCAAAACATTAAATAGTCAAAGTGTTGTTACTTGGGTGATATTTGTGGTTCTATTAAAATATTGGATACCATGTTATTATAATATACAATAAACAATAATATTAATTTTTTTAGAAAGGCTACAAGGTAATAGAGAGAATATGTTTGTGGTAAAAACATAAAAGAATTAAATAATTCATTATGGTGTGTAACCACGTATAAATCAAATGGTTTAAAGAAAAAATGGAATTCTAAATGGAATTTAAATAATAATTTTTATATCTAAACAATTTTTTTTGTGGTATTTGAAATTAATTTATCATAATAACTATATAAAATTGTGTATGATACAAAAATGATCTAGAATGGATTGAAATTATGATTTGATCATATCAATTGGATAAAAATTCATTTGATTGATTCACTAAACGTTATACACAATAGTTTCAGGAATAAATGATATCTTTTTATGTATATGTTTAGAAAGATGGATATATCTTAGAGAAAAGATAAGGGTTATATATTCAACACATCCTATAACTGAAAGGGGATATATCAATGATTTGGAACAAGATATTTGATGATGAAAATATTGAAACTATAACAGATTATCATAGTATATGATCAGAAATATAATCCTTTCTAATACACATTTATCTTTAATTTGTCATCATAAATTTTAAGAGTTCAAGAACAATAAAAAGGGATTTTTGATAATATATAAAGATATTTTCAATGATATTTTAAATTAATTATTTGGATGTTTATTATTTATGTTTAGTTTGCTAGATTTATTTTACACTAAAAAAATTAAATGACATGTTTTTATATGTTTGTAGGCACATTTTCAAGAAGACTCTTAAAAATATCCATTCGTTTAAAGCATAAAATAACAAAATTGTTCATTCATTATTGAATTAATCAATCCAAGGATTTTTTTCAGGGATATAAAAGAGGGATCCTCACTCAATAGAGTAAAAATTGAAATAATAGACTTTTTTTTAAATATTTTCATTTCCTTGAATCACTACCACCAAACTATTAGGTAATATTATTTATTTAGGATGATAAAACATTATTAAAGGAAAATATTTAACATGATGTTATCTCTATCATTTAAGAATAAAGGTTACTTTTATCCATAATAAAATACTTATTTAAATGGATACATTTTAGATTTATGAATGAATGAAATGCAATATTAGAAAAACTATTTCATTTTAGATGAATACCTGTTAAACATTCATGTTATCATATAAATAATGGCCTATAAACCCTTATTTTGAGGAAAATTAATTGCAATTTAATTATAACGCTATAGTAATAAAATCCTTTATTAGTGTTCTTGATGATAATATATATGGACATGTGATTTCATGAAATAATTCACATGTTATGTAAGAGAATAAACTAAATATATATAAAGGATATTCAATAATTTGTGGAAAACCCCCATAGGATTCCAATAATACATTTTAATATTTAATTATTTGAAAAAAATAAAAGAATTGATCAGTTTTTATTGACTTGTAATCATTATAGAATAGATAAACACAATTGAATAAGTAATTAGTTAGGTTAAAATCATTAGAATCAATTGGATAATAGTATATTAATGTTTTAACTAGAGTGTCTTAGTAGTTTATGATAATGATCTATGATATGTATCTCTGGATATTCGATATAGTTCAATAATTTCATATGAAATAATTAATAATGATAAGTTATCTTGATCAATATAGAACTCACCTAAGGTATCTATTATTGCTATGATAAAATATTCAATAAAATATATCTTGAAAACGGTGATGTTGATGAGGTTATGTACATATATACCCCTAATATAAAAAAGATAATGTGAAATCTAATGGAAACCATCAATTGACATCCCTTTTGTGTGGAAATGTTTCACACCATTTAGTTAGCTAGCCTAAGAAATTTATTGTTTAGAATGAATATGAACCTTCTACATAAAATAACTCAATGAAAGTTAATTGAATTAAACTGTCATGGAGGATTTTCTCCAAGAGAATCAATCTTATGTATCAAGAATTAGAATTTCCAGAAGAAAATAAATTTAATGAGATAAAGTAATATAAATACCAT
The DNA here is from genome assembly GCA_963277665.1 of Viscum album. Classification (NCBI taxonomy): domain Eukaryota; kingdom Viridiplantae; phylum Streptophyta; class Magnoliopsida; order Santalales; family Viscaceae; genus Viscum; species Viscum album. The sequence continues at coordinate 785,072,269 of OY728146.1, read as the reverse complement.
GGTGATGATTATTTTGTGGTTATTTTAGAAAAGTAAATTATTGAATAAATTTGTTTTGGAGATTCTGAAATTGATCTATGAATTCATCTCAATGATTATAATTAAGTATCCCTTAATGAAATCTAAATATAAAGAAAAAAATATAAATAATAAAATGTATTTTGGTAATAATAAATTCATTCTATTATACAAATAAATAGGAAAACTTTAAAAATGAATGTCTATATTGATAAATGTTAATTTGGAATATTAAGAAACCCTATAATATAAATAATTATTATTCCCATATTTTTGGAACATGATAAAATAGTTCATTTTGTGAGTAAATTCAAAATGATAATAGTTAATATAATTGATGAACTCAAAGATAATTTAGGATGTGTTAATATATGGTATATGGTCATGAATGATTTATTAAACCTATCCAAATATTGAATTGTACAAGGAAACGAGCCATAATACATGATAATTACATCCATAGGGATACTACTAAATAACATATATTTATATCATGTATAATTTTTTTTAAAATAATATGTAAATATGATTTTTAACATGATCACAAGAAGTAGACCACCATGATTCATGTCAAACCATAATCATCAAAAACCAATTTAATGATTATTTTAATGTATAAAAAATACTAATTGTTATTTGGAAAATGGAAGAAGATATTTTTTGGAAATTAACTATTTTTCCTTTAGAGTATTGGATCACCCTCAATATGAATGTTCTATGTTAATTATCCGTTCAACGATATTGAATATAAATACTAGATTTGGTTTTTTAATTTATATTGTTTAGTAATGGTTACTATTTTTTATATAAATTATATTTATAAAATAAATTTAATTTTTCGTTAATATATACATATTAAGTGGAATAAATACATATAATGGTGAAAAAATAGTTGAATACATCACCAAAAAAGATTAAAAGTAAAAAATAGCGTTTTATATTTTCAAGATGATGATGAAATCCTTGAAATGGTTAAATAACATCCAATCATTCATGGATAAAAATAATATAGTCTAATAATGGAGGCGTGTTTTAAATATCATTGAAGGAAATGAAATGGTCTAAAATAATTCTTTTTTTAATGGGTGTATATCTGAAATAAATTAGAATGAAGTCCCCATAATATGTATCAAATTTTCTACCAATGTAATTATTATTTTCCATAAATTTGAGGAAATCAAAATTATTTCCTTAATAAGCACATAGTTTGTATAAAATAATTTAGAATGTCTGATATTCTCTTAGTATAGTGGCTGAATCATAATTTACTATGTTTAAGATAATTTTTAAATTTAGGACATATGGGGGAATTCAATTAGTAGACAAGACAAATAATGGGTAAATGTATTTTAAAATTTTCATGGTATATTAACTTTTGAGAATCATAACCTCAATGGTGATAAATTTTTTTGAATGCATCCCCAATAAGGGGAAAATAATATATTTCACATGAAGAATTGAAATGTGATAAAATATTTATAGACATCATGGTGAATATTTATTATTTTAATGAACCCCTAAATATCACATATAATCACACTCACATTTTTGATTTATACCAACCGGAGACGATTGTATGTATTACCTAGAATAAGAAGAATGTAAAATCATCTTGGATTGTTGGAAATTCTCAGATGGATGTTTGAGGGATAATGAAACACAAATCATTTGTTTTGAAAATTTATTTTCTTTTATTTTTTTAAAATATTCCACATAATACCTTGGATTATAGAAAAAACAAAAATATGAGGTATTTAACTATATCAATATGTATTATAGACTTTATGAATATATGATTTTTCTAAAATTTCGAAAATTTACTCTAAAAATTGAGTGGAATTTTTCAAAATCCACATTGAATAATATCTATAAATGAAGATTGTAAAAAAAATGTTTCAATGGTGAAAAATACTCATTAATTTATTTATTAAGATGAAAATCCTGATTAAAAAAAAACATAATTTAAATGATACTTATATAGAATAACATTATAGTTGTGTATTACTAGTACGTAGTTATCACCTATATATATATCATCAACAGAACATTTATATTTCTATACATGTATAAGGAAATCTATAAAATTGTCTATTATAGGATGTTTATACAAGTATGATACTTATTGGGTTGATGCATTAATTGCATTCTAAAAAAATGAGAATAAACAATTCCATAAAACAAGTTGTGAGAATGTTATTTTCCCTGGATATTCGTATATGAGAATGTATAGTAGTTTCTAAAAAATGGATATAGGAAAAACGTTATTTTATGGATTTAATAGTTATGTGAAATGAAAAGTTCTTTAAACAATATATGAATTTTTAAATTTCTATTAAGCATATTTCACATAGAATAACTAGGGACTTTTAAGAATAATGTGATGATAATATGTGTAGATTATGTGGAGTTCAAGTGGATAGATAAAAAATTGATAAATGATAAAATAATGAGGATGATAAAATCACAATTATTGATACATATAAAAAATTTAAACAACTCTTAAGGTTTATATATTTATATTTGAACTATAATGGAAATTTTCAAAACTAAATTCTGTTATATATTTCAATCATAGAAAAAACTAATTTTATTATATAAGAAATAATAATTTCTGTAAAACATTCGACATAGAAAAGAATAAATATAAAACTTCTAGTAAAATCTGATCCCATACTATATGTATGAAACAAAAGATTCATGATATTGGGGTTGAAGTGTAATGTCAATTTTTATCAAGTGTGTAACTATTGTTTTATAAATCATTGAACTAGTCAAAATAATTATTCAATAAATATGGTAATATATATTAAATATATTTTAATAATATATTAGTTTTAGATACTACTTAAGAACATAGAATATGTGTTTACTATAAATCATATGGAAAATATTTTGACAAAGGAACTACACAAGATGTTTTTCATATGGAATTACTTGGCTCTTAATGTCAAACTAAATAATTTCTTTTATAATATACAGAAGGAAACACCAACTCCCTTTGGAATTTTTTTTTCATGTAGTGGTTAAATTTATCTTCTAAATTCAAATAATGATTTTCAAAATCACATTTTTTGATCATTACATAATGTTAACATTGGTTTTGATATGAAAGGGGAAAAGTGTTCATTATTTAAGAAATGATGTTCATGGTGTGTATACACTATTCAATAAAATGAGATAATATGTAATCATGATGATGAAATATTGGAGACACCAATGTAAATATATAAAGGAAATCATGTTGTTGTGGAGGGAGTAAATGGTTTACTCTCTTATCATATATAAGATAACATGTTGAAATCCTAGGCACTATCAAATTTGGATGATCTTTATGGGGTAGAAAACACTAATCGTGTCACCTCTAATTATAAAGAGGACTCTCATGCAGGTCGAATATTACACAAAGGTGAAAAATATTCTATGATGCGAGTATACAACATGGGCTTCTACCCAGCTGACAATGGAAACAAAACTATAAAAATAAATGTTTTTAAATCTTTGACCAATCCCATGGAATCTAAATCAGATAGAAAATATCAAGGGTAAAGGAAATGTGATAATCCGTCCTCTAAAATATTGTGGGGGAATTTTCATGAAGAATATAGTATAAAGGAATCATTTTAAACAAAACATAAAAAATTGATGAATCTAAGGATATTACCTCTATGATTGAGTGTAATACTAGAATATTAGTTGGCAAGACCCATTTACAATATTTAAAGGTAGGTGATATTGGAATAGATTATTATTATGTTCAAATATCCTTTTAGAAAATAATTTACTCTCAACGAAACGATGGAGGTATAAATAATATAAATATGTATGATAGTGGAGGATGTAATCAAAATTTTTACAAGAACAATCTTCATTAACATCACTAATGATTATAGGATATGGTTTGATTCCCATGATGTAATCATGAATTGTTTATTCAAAAAATAAAACAATAACTCAGAATAGTACATTATTGATAAGGAAAAAATTGTTTTATTCATTAAGTACATTTATGAATATATTCGAGTTGGGAATGAGTTTCTTTGTGAATGTATATTACACAGTCTCTATGTAACTAAGTTTTTTAAATTATTCAAGAATTGTAAAACGATGACTTATGAAAGATAACTCCATTTTTGTTGTCAAATGATTTTTCACTCATAATACCCTTATATTCAATATATTATGAAATAAAAAATTATATTTCAGTCCGTATAGACTTACAATTTCTATTCAAAATAGAAAATTTAAAAAAGTGGGATACTATTTCTATGCATAAGTTTTTGCAGGTATTATGGATGTCAAGAAAAAAAAATATAAGATCAAAAAAAAAATTTAATAACTATTATTTCATCTAAAAAATCATTCACATAACAATATTTCCTTGTGTGAGCTTATTTTTTGAGATCATTGAATCATAAATCCATGCTCATAATGAATGAAATTCATAACGTGGTTCAAGTAAGATGTAGAATTTGTTATAGTTCAGATAGAAGACCATGCCTTTAACAACCCATAAAAAACATTCTATTGAAATTATTTCATTTCATGGAATTACTGAAGTTATTTTAATTATATATTCATATCGAAATATTTAATCACCATTACATAAATAATTATATCATATAAAATATGAAACCAAAAGGTAGTATCCATTTTTTTCAAAAAAAACATTTAAAAGAAAAAAAGTTCTATTTTCATGTCATATATTCACAATTACAATTTTAACTACAAATTTCTACCTAAGAACATTAATATGCGGTGAAAAAATTTAAAAAAATGTGATGATAAAAATCTATGTATAGTAATTATAAAGAAATAATGAATTCCATTAGTCAATAAATAATCAGAAAAATTTTTATATTTCAAAAAAAAATTTCTTGTTCAAAATAAATAATATCATCACAAAGAAACAACTCATTTTCCAAAATATATTATTAACAAATTCATAAGAAGTGTGAAGGGAAAAAATATAACATTGAAAGTATTATTTAAAATCAAGAAAAAATCAAACCAAGTTATTTATTTCACCCATAAAAAATATCACACTTAACTTTAAATATAAGATGATTACATTTCCATATAAAATCATATTATTTCGATTAAAAAATTTAAATCATAAAAAAATCACATAGGTGAAAATGGGTATAATTTTCATATAACTATGACAACCAATATATAAAATGGAAATACCATCATAGTAAATTCAAAAATCTGTTAGGATAAAATTAAAGGGAAAACTACATCCCTTAAGTCATTTTATTGGAGTGTTAACTCAGGTTCACCCATCATAATGAGATATTTAGGGTCCACATTCCTTATTAACTTTTCCCAAAGAAAATAAAATACCATAATAGATGAAATTTTGTTTTATTATAATAATAGTAATATTATTATTATTATTATTCTTATTTTAACTTATAACAAATCATTTGAAGATAATGAAATATCAAAACATTTTAATTTTTAAAAAATAATAAAATAAATGTAAAGAGGGTATTTTTGTGTGAAAAATAAATTTAAATAAATAAAAAACCCCAAATAATGATTATTGGAGTGGAATGAACCTTTGATGTCGAATATGAAAAAATAGAGCATTAATGTTTCCTTATCATTAAAACATTTCGTATGAAATATGATAAATGATTCAATCTGAAACCCATTTAATAAATTAAAAAGTTAAATAGAATTTCAAATATGTTGTATTTATATAAATATATGTACTTAAAAATAATAATTTTAATAATAGATACATGTAATTAAAAAATTTAGAAAATAAATTATTAAAATAATTTTAAAAATGTTTTTAGGTAATGTGTCCCTTATGCCTCCTCTGAATCGAAACATATATTCTTTAATTTAGTGAAAAAAACAATAATGTTAATTTTTTTTAATAAATATTAATTTTCAATTTTACTACTATTTTATTTTTTTTTATTTTTTTTATTACTACATAATAAGTTATGTAATTGTCTGATGTTCTGATGATATTCGATTTATATATCCAAAATCACTTGAGTATGTTAATTATTGTAAATAAGATAATTAATAAATAATTTATATAATTTTAATCATAAGACAATTATAAATTTTATAATGTTTTTATTTTTTTTAAACAAACTGGTAAAGAATTTTATGGAAAAATAAATTTTGATACATGCTTGAAGACGATATATTATACGTATGCATGAGAATCATTTTCACTCTTACAATAGCATAAAAAAATATGGTAAATACATATTCATAATTAAAAAATTATTATTATATCATAAGTATAATATTATTTCATTACATTCACTTATATGCAGTTTTATTGTGAAACAGTTAATAAAACTGAATCACATCACTTCTTGGTGTTGGTGACCCACATGTATGCCCGAATGACATTATAATTTTCCAATGGATAAAATGGTAGGAAATGTGATGATATATTATCTTTAATGAATGTTAAATATATAATGATAATTATATATGTGACTTAAATCCCTCATTATAAAAATACATTATTGGTAGTGTAGGATGAAAAATTAAATCGATTCACGCAGTAGTTGTCCTCTATACACATGACCTACAGTTTCATTTCTCATTTGATAAGTGTGGGAGAAGGAAATAAGTTATTACAATGACCTAATATATACGTAATATATTTTTGGTAATTATTTTATTATTTAATAATGTTTTAATAATATTGGAATGTGGTAAAAGAAGAAATAAAAAGAAAATTATCAATTAAGAACTATACATATTTTTTAAACAACATTTCTTGGTTTATAACTATATCATTATTAGAATGGTTTTCTGATCAAAAATAGCCTATATGAATTGTTAATTTATTTAATATATGTATTCACATAGGGGTTTGTGGATAAAAATATCTCATTAAGTGTGGAAATGGGAGGAGAGGAAAAGTTTTTTAATATTTAGGGGAATGGATAGGCTAACAATTAATTTAAAAAAATTATTGTGGTATCCATCAAAATAAAACTATCCAAAGTACTACATTTATAAATATTTTATAATTATTAGTTTAATAAATAAATAAATAAATATATAATATAATTGAGGCATTATTCTTGTTCATTTTAACCCTTATCACTTATGTTTATCCCCAACCTAATAAACATGTTTTAAACTATTCGTGGTAAATGATTTTTACTATTCGTCTATTTATTACGAAAAAAATTTAAGTATAACTTATTAAATACTATTAATTATTATTACTATAAATATGTAATATATTTTAGCATAATTTATAACAATCATTATATATATTCAAATTATACATGATAAACGTGATAAAAATTTGTTTCTCTAAAACATGTCATTTGAGTATAAAAATGATTTTTACCAATGTGAAATATAAAAATAATTCCAATAATAAGAATTGGATTATTTATAATATAAATGGAATTTATTTCAATTAGTTCCATTTAAAGAGAAATTTATCTTTAAATATTATTCAAATAGATAAAAATTTGCAATAAAGAAAATGTATTTTTCATTATTCATGGAAAAAATAAAAAAATTTGAAAAAGGTTATCCTTAACTAATTCTGACATGATTGATACTTAAATGAATCTAATTTTTTCTTATTCAATTTATATAATAGGTAATTTAATATTTAATTTAGAACCAAATAATTAATGAAATCCCAATTTTTTTAGAAATATTATTTCCCCTTCTTATAAAAAATGTATATAATATTCATGTAGAAAATAAAACACTATAAAATATAATTTATGATTATTAATATGATATAAAAATGATTTTTATAAACATTACATGATTTGATTCAATCATCCATTGATTTTCAAGTTTTATCCTTAGAATTTTATTCATTACATGGACATGTGGGGATATTTATAGTTTAACGAATATTTTAATTTCCATGTAATTCCATAACATATATGGTTTAAATAAAACTATAACCTAATAAATCACATTATTTAAAAATAAATTTTTTATAATATTTTTAATTTTTATATTCCTTTAATCATAAGAAATTTTTTCTTCCACAATTTCCACTCAAGCATTCAAACCGTGAGATTCACCTAAAATATATTTTCTTAACAACAATGCATGGAATATTAAATCTAAATTAGATAAACAAAGTGGAAAGTTTAGTAACTAGAAAAAATAATCAAAATTTTCAAATAATTCATATATACTATTAAATAATTGTTTTAACCTCCCCTTTATACCAAAATCACATAAAACACATCCATAGATATTTTTTTATGAAAAAAATAATCGGCTACCATGGAAAAACGTATTTTCCTATAGTTTTATTCATAAAATGGATTCCTACTATGATCCATACTCACATATTGATGAATCATATTCAAAATATCATTAATTTATTCATAAAATTCTTATCTGAACATCTATATTTCCACACTTCTTCCCAACTCTATGCAGTCTGCAACAACTTCCCAAATAAAACATCTAAAGGCTCTTTCAATATAGTTGAATTATTATTTTTATTACAATAAAACTAATCCAAAGTAATATATCGATCAATATATAACTGATAATACCTTAATAAAGCTTAGTAAATATCCACCTATGTCTAAGATAACCTTTTTGGTTATCTATTGGATTTAGGATGAAATGTTGTACTAAAATTTATTTATATACCCGTTGTCATATACATATATTTTAAAAATATATATTTAATCCCATGATCTTAGTAAAATAAAATAAGGATAATTTATCCATGTAATCTAATTATCTTCTTAACATAATGTTGAGAAATTTGATCCAAGTACTTATTATAAAAAATTGGTATAAAATAAGAAAACTTATTTATTCAATCTATAATATCTTCAATCTGATTATGACAGAGAGATGTACTAGATAATGAAACCATGAAATGAAACAATATATTCCTCCATTAACATTTTATGATTAGAAATGGATGAATCATCACCTTCATTAATAATCAATCACCTTTAAACTATTGAAAATTCATAATATTTCACAGTAAAATCCTTAATATGTTACTTCATTTATTCACAATAAAAATGAACCTGATGATCACATTAGATTAATTATTGCCTATATGAATATAAAATATAGTTTATGGAGAATAAATCAACAGTTTTGTCTTCAAATAGTGATCACAAATTCATGAATAATTTTTCTAGACCGTATAACTCATTTCTATTAAATAAAAAATTAAGGCAACATATATTACATAATCAATAATACATTTTCTTATAAATCATTTTTTTACTTCTGATCATTTTTATTAATTTTGGTCAATAATAGTTGTACTAACACACAAAATACAATAGAGGATTTCTGAGATTAAAAATATGAGGCCAAATTTCTCAAATATTTCGCCCAAAGATTATCTTGTATGTATACTGTTAAATAAATTCAACTTCTTTGATAGCTTACATTTCACCCAACATTATGCTTAAACAAACCATAACATACAATTAAATACTATTATTTAACACACCTTTTATAAACTATATAGTAAATTGGAAGATATAAATATTATTTAAAATATAATGAAATATATTGGATGTTAATATTCAATAAATTTTTATTCTATAATTTTAGGAAATAAACAGATAATTTTTAGTAATGTCATTTTATTCTTCAAATATAAGTTTTAATCAAAATGTAAATTTTATTGTTTTATATTTGAAAATAAATATAAATTTTTTTAATCATTTTGAAAATTTATTTGAAAAAATAAATATAATTTATGGAATTAAAATTTCAAAATAATCTTATAATTTATTATATGATAATCTGGTGAAAGGATTAATTTTTCCATGAATAGTAAAAATAACTATTTTTTTAAAAAATTCATTTCCTTTCAATTAATTAAAAGATTTAAATTTAAAAATATTTTTAAATATGTTTTATATAATACTCAGTATTATATAGAAATATTTAGGCCACATAAATTCTTCTTAATCAATCAGATATTCTATTTTAGAATATGTTTAATTTTAGTTTTAAAAATGGATTTTTCTAACAAATGTTTTAAAGTACATAATTTATATCAATTTTATGTACCTAAAATTATTTCGTAATGGGATAATTTTAAATAAAATCATTATAATATATATTAGTAAACATTAATTATGATTCAAACATTGATAATTATATGTCATAGAGTTAATATAAAATTATCAATTTCCTGAAAAATACACTTATTGAAAACCAGCATTTTCATTACATCTGTGGGTTTTGTTTCAAATATAATTAGATAATTTTTGTGAGTTTAATTTGGTATAAAGGATTGTTTTTTTTGAATACTAAAGTAAAATATATTTTTATGGTTATTTTAATTTTTATCCATAAAAAAGATATAATCCCAAAAAATATTTATCGTGGTATTGGAAAAACAATGAAATGGGTTAAAAAACGTAAAAACCTAAAATAACTAAAAATGTATAAATTAAATCCATTTTTTATTTTTCTATCAACCTTAAATGCCATTTAGATTAATAAATTATAAATTTTATTCATTGGGCATAATTCCACCCAAATATGGTTGGATTTAAATATACAATAATAAATATTTAATTACTTTAAACCTCCCCACCACAAGAATAAATACCCCTAATCACCATATTTCTTCTTAAAACAAGAATTAAATCTCCTAAAATATCTGAAAAACTTCATCCTCCCCAATATCCCCAAATCAATGTCCTCTTGGACTAATAAAAATATCAATTCCATGTTTTTTATGTGATCCTTTAAAGAGGTGGTCTTCAAGATGTAATTTTCACCAATGACCTCTGTTATTTTCTTTTCTTCTTCTAATTTATCCTCGCTTACATTGTCCATCAATGTATAATCACACTATAAAAATTTTAATATATTCATTTATTTTTATATTGGAGTATATTATATCCACACCTATTATTACCTCTTCTTATTCAATGAAATGAAATTTTCCAAATTATGTCAGTTAACCACCTCTAGGAATAAGGATTTTTTGTTTTCCATTACCGCCATCAAGGCTAGTCATAAATGTATTATTAAGGTTAAATATTATTTTTAAATTTATATGATAACATATTTAATTTTCTAGAATTAATATATATATATATAATATAAAATGAATCTAGTTTGTAATGGTCTTAAAACCGTCAAAGTAAAATAAATATTTATCCTCACATTTTTTCAAAAATATCATCCTAATTATTGAAATAAAAATGGTATATGAGACAATTTAATCTTATTGAAGTTAATTAATACCATTTTATTTTACTTATAAATTTTTATTTTAATTTTATAGGAAAATGTATAATTATACACAAATGAACTGATCATGAAACAATGAAACAATCCCACCTAAAATAATGAAAATAATGAAATATTATTAATGAATGGGTCTTTATATGTTATTAAATTGTCATATAGGTTATTATAAATATATTTTTAGTTTTATAATTAATAATGATCATTCCTTAAAGCATTATCCTATAGTTGTATGTATGAACCAACAAAGGGAAGTGTGAGGTAAGGGTTTCTCATCGCACTTTTACTTCTATGAGATATATTCCTTAGTCACCACATATTTATTTTTTTTGGTGTACATATTTCCCTTTTATATATTTTATCATTAATATAATTGTCTTCATTCTTTTTAACTCTATATTTAATAATTATTACGTTAATGGAGAATATGATTCTACTGATTAGAAGAAGTAAAAAAGTTCCTAAATAAATCGATAATAATTAGGTTAAACTCTTTCTTTATTTATTATGTCACACTATTATTTTTTATGAAATTAATTTTTATGATCATATGTTGTATTTCAATGTGTTTTATGTTAATATATAGTGGATGAAAAAATTTACTCATTTTATTATTTTAAACTTAAAAGAAATGTTATTTGTAAGGGATATCATCTCAATTTCACTTCACTGAGGAATATTTTAATATTATTCAACTATTTTACTTTTTATAGTGTATAAACTTCCTACTTTTTATTTATGATCACAATTAATTGAAAATTTCCTTAATCTTAAATTCCTATATTTTTGATATCTTGGATATGATTATTTCCTAATCGTTTTACAATTATAAATATGATATTTATATTGATATTGATTTAATTAACTTAGTAAATAATGTTAATTTATTATATTTTACTAATTATGGATATTTTTCAAAATACATATAGAATCATGAATAAAAAATATTATTATAAATATAATGAATGATTTTGAAATGCAAGAATAGTTAGGGACAATATATAGAACATCCCCTTGATGCATCGATAGTCTCAAGAGATGAATAATTTGGCCAAGTTAAATGTTGTTTTGCCCATAAAGATTAAACTATCTTATAAAAGGTTATAGAAGTAGATATATCATTCACATAGGAAATAAGATGTCCAATTGGTAATCGTTTTACTCAATTAGACATTAGTTAATTCAAATCCATTTGACTTCTACTTTGATATTACCCATTGTGTAAGATTATTAAAAAATTATATATTAAAAGGAATGTATGATCAGTTATTTATCCTTTTTATAATGATTACACATTATTTATTAAAGAGATAATGCATTATATGTAACTATTACTGTCCATCCAAGCTCACCCAAATTTTATTCCCCTTTACCCATGTTTTTAAAATGAAATTTTGGAAATATTTCAATGATGAAATTCACATACATTTGTTATGTTTTATATTTAATTACAGATGTATTATGGGTTCCATGTAGGTATCTAGTTCTTCAAGACTACTAAATTGATTAGTCTATTGGGATTCAATTACTTATATCTTTATCTAATGCAATAAATTAAAAAATGACTTTGGGATATTATATTTTGGGTTATCATAGGTAGGTTTTGTAGAAACCATATGAACTAGACATTAAAATATACATAACCTATGATAGAACTATGATAAATACTTATTGAATTTGAAAACATTTACCATTATATAATTTTTTTGGCTCAATACTCAAGATAATTATTAGACAACCTAGTTTAATCTATTATTTATAGATGGTGGATAATATAAGGAAGGGTTTCAATACATACAAACAATGTAGAGATTTACCCACTGATCAAACCAACACAGTTGGTGATGAAGTTGAGTAGATCGTGAACATATTAGGACATATTACTCCAGTTATAATAAATAACATTGTCTTAAGGGAGAAACATAATGTTTAATTACAAAATACCTCTATTTTGGATCATTTAATGTGATTTAATCCCCCCATATTTTAATAGGACTACTAATCCTGTTGTATTTGAGAAATAGATCAAGTCCCTTGAAAATATATTTCTACTAGTATGATGTGATGAAAATAAAAAGGTATTAATGGTAGAAGTTTTTCTAAATATGTGTTTTATTAGTGGTTTCCATTGATCCATAATACAAGGTATGAGTATAAAATAGAAAACATGAAATCCATAGCCTTTAATGAAACATTTTTCGATAAATATTTACCTTGTTATCAATGAATTCAGGAGAATAGAAAATTAGTTTGATTAGAAAAAACATTATAAGAGAGTGTTGTAGAGTTTTAGGATACCTTTACCAGACAATCTAAGTATGATATGTATTACATATGTAATTCATAAAGTAATATTGATCAGTTATTAGAAGTTCATAATCCTTGTCTCCTAAGGGAATTCGATTCTCAATAATTTTCATCATATGAAGATATAGTGTTATTTTCCATCAAAATAGGGAACAAATTCAGTAGTCCCTACATCATAAATTTAATCCAGAGAATAAGAGGTCATATGAGACCTATGAGAAAGGTCATGCAAGAAATATGAATGATAGGATTAGGAAATTGTAGTTTTGTGAAAATTGTGGGAACAAACATCTCAAGAGCATAAAGGTCATAAGAGTGTGTAAAATGAAAATAGATAAGGGTCATATTTCTCAGGAATTCAAGGGGCAAAAACAATCTAATGATATTTAGTCACTAATATGAAAATATATGGGAATTTATTCGAATATATTTTCCAAGATTCAATGGAATCAATCATAAATTTTTTAAGGGTAATGGTAAATGTAATGCGATAACTACAACTGAGTTAGAAGTACACAATGATGTGGTGGAAGGTCAATTAGTCATGTCATAAAATTTATCCACTATTTTTTCAGTTAAGAATCATCATAATGTTTTATATCTACCAAATTTTCCATTAAAAGTATAGATTTTCATTTTTATTTAATGAGGTAGTTTTCAGTAAAAACTCTGAATGTAAGTCTCATTATAATAAATATGTGTGTAAATGTCCCTATTGCGACACATAAATATAGTTTATGCACTAACCTTATCATCATACTAGTGGTTTACATTGATATAATACTTGGTATAGTATTACATTCAAAATAATATTCGAAAACATATTTTAAGAAGAATGAAATTTCAAATTGTGATGAAGAAGTATAATTCTTTATAATTAGAGTAGAAACTTCATTATTTTATGCTTATATAGATCCAAAAATAGTAGCTCTACTAAATAAAATTCATGGGGAGGAATAAAAAATGACATCTGGGGATGAAGAATATAATCTTAAAATTGAGTTTGTACCCATTTTACAAGAATACATTGACGTATTTTCTGTGCAATTACTTAGACACCCCCCCCACCAATTTGATGTTGAGTTTTACATTGGTTTAATCCATGATACAATACTAATAACAAAGATTCTATATTGAATGTACACTGTCTAATTACTGGAAGTAAAGAAAAAAACTGAGGAGTGGTATGAAATGGGATTTATTCAAACTAGTGTTTCTCTATGGGGATACCATGATATCTTTATGAAGGAGAAATATTGATCCATGGGGTTGTGCATTGATTATAGATAATCAAAAGATATAAATATAATGTACATCTATCCTCTACCTCACATTGATGATATATTTGATAAAATTAATGGATATCATTATTTTTTATGATTTAACTTCATTCTAGATATCATTATTTTTGGGTAAGGAATACTTTTCCAAGATATATTTTTGAACAAGGAATGGACATTACGAGTTTACAGTAATGCCATTTTTGTTGACTATTACAGAAAAGTTATTTATAGATATAATGAAAAATGTATTCATGGAATATCTTGATTATTTTTTTGTATTCATTGATGATATTTTGATGTAGTTTAAAATCAATGAAGATCATGAGAATCACTTGCAGATCATTCGTGATACTCTCCAAAGGAATGAGTTATATGGTAAATTTAGAAATGGTGAATTAAGGACCATGAAATTTCATTTCATAACTATATTATCTCTATACATAGATTCTCATTAGATTCCATTAAGAAAAATATATTCAAATAATGTCCTAAACCATGAAACATTTATGAGGTACATAGTTTCATAGGATTAGCAGGTTACTAGCAGTGTTTCATTGAAATGTTTTCTTAATTGAAAACCCCCTAAAAAAGATACCATATAAATGTTTTAAGATCATATGGACAACATTATTTGATGAATGTTTTACTGAATTGAAAAAACACTCATCATTGATCTGATTTTGAGTCTACCATATGTAAATGAAGGTTTTTTTGATATATAGAGATTCATCGAAGAATGTGTAGGGTTTTGTGTCACAACCCCCTACCTCCAAAGATTCCCCTCTTGGACTGGAAATGAAAAAGGGAGATGATTACCCCCGATTGGAAACCAGCAACAATGGTGTATAAATATAACAATATGGGATTAATTACACTTTATAAGAGAACAAAATCGAGAGATTAGATGTATCAACAAATATTAAACCCCGGACACACACACACTCACAAATAAACACACACACACACACAGATATATATAAGAAAAAAAATCCATCCCATAATGTATTTCTAAAAAGAACTCATAGAAATAAAAGTCTCTAATATAAGTACCAAAAAACAATGATAGTGCAGCAACACATCTACTATTCTATGGTCGGGGCTAGAAACATCCATCACATTCTATGTAATCCCCATGAATACTTGAAAACTATTTTATATACATAGGGTGAGCATACAAGTATACTCATTAGGAAAACATAGGTCTCTCAAGAACAAGTTGGAGGAGCATAATAATTCCCCCATGAGAGAATATCAGAACCAAAAAACACATAATATAAACACTAATCATAACCCCATCATATGCATGGATCACTCCTAAAATAATGGCAACAATCTAATATATTATAATATATTATAAACCTCATCGATGAGAGGGTACCCAACATTACTTTCCTACTGATTAGCCTCTCTCACACCCCAATGAAAGTCATCCTAGAGCTCTATACGCTTCTTAATATACCACATAACATATCACCCGTACACACCTGGGCCTCACAGTACATCCTTCCACACACACACCTAGGCCTCACAACACGCCACATCTCATTCCGAAGACACCAGAGACATCATTTCAGAAATCATATTGACGACACATGGGACACCATATCACAACTCATCCTAACGTCACAGGTGATTCCACATCTCATCAAATCATACATAATCAAGGTTGGGTTTTGATAATATGGATGAGGGAGAAGGGAAGATCATGTTTCCTGCCATCAATCCACAAATCATGATGTTTGGGAAAGACAGTTCTGGCATGACTATGAAGGTGTTCATCACAAATTTCTCAACATGTGTGGGGTGAGTATATAAATAAAAAGTAAAATACAATGAAAACATATGTATATATAAATACACACAATCCCCAACTATGGTTTTATAACAAGATCACAAACCAAAAAACAAGGAACCCCACATTCACTAACGAAGCTAAATGCACTACTCCATTATCGATTCATCTATTTATCATTCCATTAAATCAATATCATGTAATGTTTCTAATTCATGATTATTTTGTATTTATCTATCCTAACTAACCTAAAACCAAAAAAACATACAACAAGCATCACATTTAAATATCCCAACAACCTCAGGAAACCCCACTACAAAACCATAACATGTCCACTACCCCTATACACATCATATATCATAAAACATATTTTTCATATTTAACATGTATTATATTTTCAATCCCACTTATATAATTAATTGTATTATCTTAAAAACCATTTTATCACAGGGAATTTAATACATTAAACGACTTTATGTAATTATCCAATTATTCCCAATGATACAAAAAGTCAAAAAATAGAGGTTTCAAGAGAAATAATAAACAGAAAGGACAATCCACTATGAGATTTGATATTCATCATGGAATTATTCCCATACAAACATAATGTCAAATCAAATAAAAATATTCAATAAAATTCTATACGACAATTCATCACATTTTCCTTACCCCTTTAAATTCAATATTAATTTATTCGTTATCATTCATAATTCATAATAAAATATCTCCATATGGGTAAAACTATATATAACTATATTCCATGAAACATGATTAAATAATACTATATAAATTCTAGCAAGAAGAGTTATGATCAACACATCTTTATTGCACAAAAAATAGGGGCGTACATACAACATGAAACAATCTAGGGCAACAAAAAAACAACTGGAGTGTCCTAGTTATTGGACTATAATTAAAAATGATTTGGGACATCTAGTCTCAAGAGAAATAATCAAAAAAAGGGAGAGGAAAATATATTTTTTTAGTCATTAGATCCTAAATTCTCGGGATTAGATAAATTTTTGAGTGTCCGTTGAAGGAGGATATCAAAAAAACCACTTGGTATAACCATTTAGAAGAGTCCAAAACTTTTAGAAAATAATTATATGATTCATTCCATTGTAAAGGTATTGAAAATTCAGTAATTATGTTATTAAAATCATTTATCATCATAAAAAATGCAAAAATAAAAAATTTGAAAATTATAGAAAAGTGGAAATTTTTGGAAATTAGACACCACTATGATAAGACATCGCCCGGATGAGCCACTGCCAGGTTGAGATACCACCAGGAATAAAACACCTTTAGGATTATGCATCCCCAATATAACATACCACTAGGATGAGATACCAATAAGATGATACATAGCTAAGATGAGACACTACTAGGATAAGACATATATTGGATAAAGTGTCGCCAAAACAACACGTCAAATGAATGACATGACGCTATAATGGCACACTACCCAAATGACACACTGCTAGAATGACAGGGTACCAGAACTACATGCAGCCAGAATGAGATGCAACCACAAGGACATGTTTCTATAATGACATGCTGCCAGAATGACACATCGCTATAACCAGCCATCACCAAAATGGGATTACTATAGTATAATACATCGCCATAATGAAATACCACCATAATGAGACACCACCAGAATTGGAATCCCCCAAAATAACACACCATTGGAAAAATGTAAAACTGAAAATATGGAAATATTTTTGAAATGAAACCCCATTATAATGTCTAAAAAATCCCAAAAACACCGATGTTTACCCCCTAGACACCTCAATTATTTTATTTTTGGAAATGTAATGGTATATAAGGATTAACATATGATAGATTTTACTGTTAAAAAATGATAATGTTTTTAAATATGAAACAAGGATGTGGAAGAATCATGGAAAAATTATCCACCTCATCAACTAGAGTTACCAAACATTATATTCATTATAAATATACAATGTATCTATCTCTATAGTTTAGGATTTTATATGTTAAAAAATAATAATATTTTGAAATATATATTTATATAAAATGAACTCAACATGATGCAAATGTGATGGATCTATTTAATAAAATTTCATGGTTGATAAATACACTATATCCTTGGAAAATCAAATAAGGTAATATATGCATTAAGAATGAAATATTGTGGACATATATACCTAATGAGGATTGCATGAGATCCATTATTTATTAATTAGGTAAGTATATATATGTAAAAATATTTAGGAAGGTGATAAAACACACATTTTACAAGGGTTTTAGAAACAAGCTTCATTGGACAAGATAAGAATATCTTAATATGAGGATAACTATTTTGCAAATAAATCTAATGATATGTATGATGGAAAATTTGAAGGATTTATTTTTGAAGATAGTGTTGAGATATTTTGGGAGAGGATATGTGTTCCAAAAATACATTAGATCAAAATGGATCAATTTAATGATTCTCTTTGCTCAAATTTCATTATACACTATGGTTGTACCAATATGTATAGAGATCTAATGAACTATTGTTGCTGGGATAATATAAAGAGGTAAATTTATAATTATATTACATGAAGATTAGTTTTTAACCAAGTGGATGCCAAAAAAAATAATCATTGATAATTAATTCATCCTATGCTTATTATTAAGTGGATGTTGGAAGATATTTTTATGTACATCAACAATGGAATACTAATGTCCCTAGAAAGAATGATTTGATAAGTTTTTTTATTAACTGCATTCCAAATTTACACATTTTTTATATAAGAAACAATTTAGCTATTGAGAACATAGAAATATTATATATTAATGAATATTTCACACTATATTGTGCACATTTATAGAATTTTTCTCATCAATATCACTATTAGTCATAAATTTTTTTGAAGACTCATTATAAGTCTCTAGATACTAAGCTTCATTTCAGCACTTCCTACCATCCTCAAACTGATGGATTGTCTGAAAGGACTATTTAAATATTATGAGACATGTTTAGATCATTTTCAATTCAATTGAATTATATTTGGGATTAATACTTCCCTTTGGTAGTTTTTTACTACAATATTTTTATATATTCATGAGTTGAAATGTAGTCGTATGAAGTATTATTTAGAAGGAGATATCATAATCTATATTTTTTAATGATGTTTCTTAAGGGAAACTTATATACCCAACAATTATTAAAGTTTCAATAAAAAATGTAGATAATATTTGGCATCACATTAATGAAGTTCAATGTATTAAAAATAGTTTTGCTGACAACTAGTGAAATGATATAAAATGTAAAGTGGTAGATGATTTCATTATGATTGTATCTTCATGGAATGGTGTAATAAGGTTTGTTAATGAGGGGAAACTAATCAATGAGTATATTAAACAATTAAAATTTATGAAACAAATTGTAGATGTATCATACCTATTATCAATTAGTCCATGTCTCTTAGAAGTTCTTGATCCGTCCCACATATTGATATGGATGTACTTTCTAGACCCAACACATATACTCACCTATGAAGAAATATAAATGGAAATAGATATTATTTACTATAAAGAGACTAAAAACATTCATCATACTAGAGTGAAATTGTTGAAAATCGAGCTACTTGACTTTTAAATTTTCCATGGATAATTAATAAAATTGATAATGTAACACATTAACCTTAGGATGTTATAAAGAGAACCATCCTCATCTGTTTAGAAGGTAATATTGATGCAAATTCTGAAGAAAATGTTTTGGAAAGGGGGTAATAATATATAACCTAATGATTTTAAGTTATGACCATTCTTAAATATATTCAATTTCTTCATTTTCTTATATTACATGCATCACCAAGCTTAAATGAACACCAATATACTATTTAAAAATATTTTTTTACACGCACCTTATAAACTAGTTGTTAAATTGGAATGTGTCAATATTATTGAATATATTATGAAATGTATAATAAGATAATATTAAATAAAATTTTATTCATTCATTCGTCGTAAATAAACATATAATTTCATGTGAATTCATTTTAGCATTCAAATATATGATTTAATCAAAAAGAGTTTGTTATTTCATTCTATGGGAAAATAAATATAATTATTTTTTCAATAATTTAGGAAATTTATTTGTTTAATTAAAATGAAATTTGATTCAACATTTCATAATTATCTTATAATAATTTTTATGAGAATCTTCAGAAATGATTAATTTTAAATTCAATATTGAAAAATAACAAATTTTCAATAAATGTCATTTCTTTTCAAAAAATTAATCAAATTTATAAGTACCTTTAATTGATGAATATGGTTTCATCTAATATCTGTATTATATAGTGATATTTCATCAAATTAGATTAATTTTTATAAACAATATTTTTTATTTTTGAATATTTTCATTTTTGGGTTAAGAAAAATTATTTTTTTGAAAACTATTTGAATGTTAATAACATTTATCATTTTTATGTAATTAAAATAATTCTTATATGAGAATTTATTAAATTATATATATATAATATATATTATTCATTATTAATTTATATTTATATAATGCTAATTATTATTCATAATGGTTATATGAAATAATCTTTTTTATGAAAAAAATACACGTCTTGAAAAACCATTTTTTCATGGAATCTATGTGGTTTTCTATAATATAATTTACCAAATTAGGTGAATTAAATTTGGTAAAATTTATTAAATAATTGTAATTATAAGGTCAAAATTATGTTTTATGTTCATTTTCATTTTTAGGAATAATAATATTACCTTGCTAAAAAATAATTTAGTTATGTATAGGTAATGTAATAAAACAAATTAATGAAAAAATGTTAATTTTTAAAAAACCTAAAAAATTAAAAAAATTAAATTATTGTGTGATGTGTTTTTTGAATATCTCCAACCATTAAAAAATTAGATTTCAATATAAATAATTATAATTAATTCCACCTAAAATATGTTGGTAATGAATATAAAATAATCATTATTTAATCGCTCAACACCAACCCTCCTCATGTATGAATACCACTTATCACCACCCCTTTATCTCTAATGTACATGAATATCCAATTATATATTCCAAAAACTACACTCTGTACTCTCCCAAAGTAAAAGTTCTTTTTATCTCCCAAAAAATCCAATTCCATGGTCTTTAAGGGATCGTTAATGAAGGTGATATTCCAGAGGTATTTTTCTCCAACCACATCTCTTATTCTCTTTTCTTCTTCTACCTTTTCCCAAACTCATTAATATACAATTTCAAAATGACTAAAAATAATTTAAATGATGTAATTATATGTTTATAATGTAATATGTTTTATCCAACCCATTTATTTCAACCAGTTATTAAACGAAACTAAATCATTGTCCAAATTATGGTGGTCAACCATCTACGCGTATATTGTTTTTCTACCACTGCTTCTTAAATGATGACAATAATAGTATGAAACTTATTAAAATATATTTTAAATGATATATTATATCTAATTTCATGTCCTTGAACTAATATATATACATATTATTAAATAAAATGAAACATGTTCGTGATGGTCTGAAAACCCACAAAAATAAACTTGATATTTTAATTTACATTATAACAAATTAATCATACACATTGTAGAATTAAAATTGATAACTATTATCATTTATGATATATTAGGTGTGTCTGTACCATTTAATTTCACTTCAAGAGCCTTATTTCCATTAATAAAGATATTCCATAAATATAAGCAACTGAATCGATCATGAAACCATGAAATAAACACCCCCAAAACATTGAAAATATTAAAATATTATTAATGAATGTGTGGAAAGATGTAATAATGTTATAATATAAGGTGATATAAATATTATTTTTGTTTTTTATGAATTATTGATATTATTTGAACAATTATAAAAGTGTTTATTATACTCACCACTAAATAGATGTGTAGGGTAAGGGTTTATCATCTCACTTTTAGTTATGTGAGATATATGCCTTAGACACAACTTATTTCATTTGTTTGGGTTATATAATAACATTTTCTATATAATATCTTGATTCACATTATATTCATGGAATTAAATGTATTTTTATAATTATTACTTTTATAGGGCATATTGTTCCAATAATTATAAGTTGAAAGTGATTTCATAACTCAATTTCTATCATTGGGTTAAACATATACATAATTGATTATGTCAAGTGAATATTATGGGTGAAATTAATTTTTAATATCTTATGATTTATATACACTTCTTATGTTTATTTATAGTGGACATAAAATATTGATTCATATGATTAATTCTTACTTCAATGATATAGTATTTGTAAGGTACATTGTTCTAAATTCACATTATTAGGGAATATTTTAATGTTATTCCACTATTGTAATTTCAATGGCCTATATACGACCCCGTTCTTTTTTTATTATCCTAATCTATTGAGAATTTCATTTATATTAAATATCCACACTTCATGTATGATTTATATTATTATTTCCTAATCCATATACTATTTTTTATATGATGTTTAATTTGAATATGATTTGATTAAAAAGAGGAATAATTTTTAATTTATATATTTTAATCAATAAAGATATTAATATTTATGTAATATTGATTCATGATTTAAAGAAATTATTTTATATATATCTGATGCTTTTAACATGAACAAATGGGTGGGGATCATATATAGAAGAGCCTATCGATGCATCAATAGTCTCATTGGATGAATAAACATTCCAGATTAAATGGGGGTTTAACCGTAATGATTAAGTTATCATATGAATGGTCTTGATTATAAAGGTATCATGTTCCAAGGAAACATGACTTCCAATATTTAAAATTTTCATTTCTAAAAAACTTAGTTAATTTTTTCCCATCAATTATGACTGTGATTTTATCCAAGGCTTTAAATTATAAACAAGTCATTGATTAAATGTCATGTGGGATGACTTATAGTACCTTGACTTCATGATTATTCATTATTTATTCAATATAGTTTCTAATGTATATAACTCTTTATAGGCATTTGATCTCAACAATTGTTTCTTCTATATTCCCCAGGTTGCGAATAAAATCATTATCCAAAGGGTCATGTTACATATGAATCATAGTTAGTGGGGAATTGTATTTTAATCTCAAAAAAGAATCTAATCTATTTTATTTAACTATTCTGTAATTAATTGAGTTTTCATAATCCTTTAACAATTCAAAGTATTTCCAGTTTCGCATGTTCAACTTGTTCTAGTTAAATATATACATCAAGATGTTATGATCAATATATATTTCCCACTCTAGTCCTTATAAATAATGATATTAGTTTTAAATCCAAATAGAAAAACATGATGTTAAATTAATTTTGTTGGCTAATTTTCTCATGTGGATTTAATTCAGAAAAGTTAATAAAAATTAATTGATCATTCTAAAATAAAACACAACCCATTCATTTCAATGATGTATCATTGTACAATACAAGTGAACATATTTTTATAAGAGTTCCCCAACTTGTGAATTTACTAATATTGTTGTCAATATCTAGAAACATTCATCATCATTCATTTTCTTGATAAAACTAACTTGAATTCGATTTATCATTGATAGAGGACTAGAAAACTACAAAATTATTTCCTCAAACTGCCTATAATATCTATCTAATCAAAGAAAGAATTGAATCATTGTCATTGTTGTAGGTATGGGTCATCATCAAACATTTTAATTTTAGTTTTATTAATAATTATGCTATATTTTATTGAGATATGTCTATGAAATAAAATGAGGTATACCTATAAATTACATTTACTAAATGTTCCATTTAACTTTATGTAATCCTAATTTTTATGAATAGTGAATTTTTCTCAGTATCCTCATAAAATTTAACATAAACCAAAATATCATCATTTTAAAAAACATATACAGAAATTCATTGAATAATATATTCAAAGAATCTATGGATAAATCTAGAGAATTAATAATCCCTATATGAGTAACTAAATGCTCATAATATCAATACATTTTATGAATTGATTTCATCCCATATCACCTTAAACAAAGGTCTCTAGGACTTGATATCAACCATCTAAAAAATAAAAATATCCCATGGAGATGATTCAACCAGTTATCAATATGACAGAAAAATACGTATTATTAACAGTAATGTTATTCAATTATCTATAATCAATGAAAATCCATAGCGATCAAAATTTACCCTTTTATAAAATAAAAAGGATCACCCCATATTGGTGTACTATAATGAATGAATCCTTTTTCATGAAAATGACACAACTAATTTATAAAATTTAAAATTATTTTTGATATTTTATATAAGGGTGTTTTTAAATTAGGTTATAATCTAATAATAATTCAACAATAGAATCAACTTCCTGGTTATGTACAATATAAGTAAAATCATAATAATTAAATATAGATATTCATTTAACATTAGGAAATATATAATTAAGATTTTTCCCTCATTTTCCACAACATGGTAATGATAACATTCAGCTGAATTTATTAATAGTTTCTTAGATTATTGATATGTTATTAAAAGTATGAATTTATTCTTATTGGAATTCCAAAACACATTTTTTTAATATTAATTCTTTGCATTTTCATTCAATCATAGTATGATAAATTAAAATCCAATACATACCATAAAAAAATATATACTAGGAATTAAAATGAATTTATTTTTTGCGAAATCCCTTCAATTTATGGTAATATAATGGGATTTTTAATATCTTATTTCCTTAATACTAACCCCATATTATTATACCAAAATATCTGACATCAATTTTCAGGTGAAAATTTTATTTTACGACAAAGTTTCCAAGATGTAGAAGAATGTAAAGAATAACAATAAATCAAGAAAATAGTTTAATTTGAATAAATATGTAATGAACCTAGTTAAAAAATATTCAATCTTGACATGAACCAGCCTGGATCCCCTAGTTCCATGATACTCAAGAAAAAACTAGCATGCCCTAAAGGGAATTATAGATCTGATGTTTCATAGTGAGGATTCAAGTATCACTAAGTGTGGGAGTGGAAAAACTAGTGATATCCATTTCATTTAATATTCCTTGATATTGAAACAATTTTTACCTACTATTAATATTTCCATTTCCTCCTAAACACAATTTAAACCCACATCCACCTGAACCCATGAAATTACAATGGTCGCTACTCAACAAGATTAGCAACAACCATGGTATGGTTTGGAAATAATCTAATACCACACAATCCAATATAAAAAAATCCATTGATGTTGTAATACAATGAGTGGGTTGTTCCATTAAAATCTTGTAGATCATTGAAAACAATCCAATAATGTTTGTTTTCTCTCTTCACAAATATTAGGTAAACAATGTTTGTGGTACTTCTTGGTCAACATTCAAAAATTTGATCTTTCAAAACAATTCTTCTCTCTCGTGCCCATAAGCTGGTATGAACATCATTTTGATCTCCACAGACTTTCATGCTTCCTCTAAAAACTACCTTTAACTTCCACATACTAATTTTCACCATATGAGGCATGTTATTCATCGACAACCTTCATTTTCTACAAATCACCACTTCTTTGCAGAAAACGAATTATTATGCAAACTAGCACTGATTGGTGAACAATTGGTTTCTCAATAGACTACCTCTCCTATACGGCCACATTTTCTTTGTGGTATATAGTGAACCGAATTCCTTTCCCACTTAATTTCCCTAATACTAGTCGCAATTAAGGAAATGGTTCCACATGAACTACTTTTTCCATAATGAAAATTGTCCGTCTTAAACAACTTCCCATTGTGGAATTATCCTTCGTGAACTATTATGGGCTTTTCCAAATTTCATCCCACAATAATTATGTCTTATGTTAATATTAACTCTATCATATATATGGGATTAAGGTCCATTATGTTGGAAAATTAATCCCAAAATTTATCTAAAATGATTTTTCAAATGTTACGACGTGGTTCAACCATCACCATGTACAATCCCTCCTCTCACGAACCATTTTTCCCTTCCTGGTCCTCATACCACATTTCTTTATTAGGAGCACCTGATTCCATCCATGAATGGATCATTACCTAAATTCCTTTAATGAAAATTTCCCGGAATACTTCATGCCTTCTGTGTATATCAGTACAACCATGATCCATTTCATCAATGCAGACTGCATAGCATGCTTCACAGTACGCATAGTGTTGCTACGTAGGATCCTTCAGTTTTTAAATTTCATATACAGCTCTGTGTACCTCCTATGAAGTTCGTGAATTTCCCATTTTAGTTTTTAAATTGTGCTTATGGAATTCCCTTATGAAAACCCGTTTGTTTTCAATTAACCAAACTCCCATTATTGAGCCCAAGAAATTGGACAAACAGTAGGAAAATTTGTTAACCTTAAGAATATTATTTGGAAAGAACACTCATACTTATTCATTGTCACTTGGATTATTTTACAATATGATACTTTCATCCCAAACCTTATTTGTCATAATGTGTAGACTTTGATCAATATCCTTTAAAACTATCAGATTTTGGTAGGAATGTATTGAAACATCCATGTCTTCCAACAACACCATTCATTCCAATCAAGATTAATTATGACATGGAAACACCTTTACTCCCCCTTTCCTTCATAATTATTGAATCAAAATATATTCCAATAAAAATATCATATTTATGAAATAAAAAGAAGAAAATCATCATCATATTTATAATGGCCTTTGACAATGTGAGTTGATTTATCATTTTTGACAACAAGATAACACTCCTGAAAACAAAATTTTCTTACTTCTAGTAACTTATCTCATCTAATTTGTCCCAAAATAATTCCCAAGGGTTAGAGACTAGAATTAAAAATATTACACAATAATGTAGGGAATAAACTTTCCACAAAACCACAGAAGATAATGATACATGTAAGTGTACTAAAAAATATAAGGGGAGATAGTACCCAAAAAACAGGTGTTTCGAAAACCAAAAATAGTACATCATCAAATTACTAAACATAACAAAAAACTCACAAAGGAAACATCACACCTAGTCAAAATGATTTAGATCATCCACCACCTCTATGTGGTGCATTCCATTTTCTTGGACATGGTAAAAGTAAATATACAAATTCCATAAGGAAAAATTATGGTGTGAGCTATAAATCACAATAGGGTCTCACAAAGTATTACATAATAATATTTGATAATAATAAATAAAATAATTCGTTCAATTTAAAATTATATAGGGAATGGTGTTACAATTTCTCATTTAAAACAACACCATTCATTCATATAAAAATAATGGATAAAATTTCACACATGGGTTAAATAAATATTTATTTAAAAAATTTATAAATCATTAGGCATGAGTAAAATAGTTTAATAATGAATGTTATATATATATAAATATAAATAATTACAATAGGAAACATGTTCATATTTTCTACATTAAAACATATCTCTGTTATAGGATCCTCACTCATCTCATATTCGAGATCATGGAAACATGTGTAAATCCATCGCTCATACCTTGGTCGTATATGACCCATAAACATCCCATTGAGGATAATATACTCTCAAGTTGTTAGTTTTTAGTTTTTCATCATTAATCCATTTTTAGGGAATTACCATCCATGTGTGATTATCCCAAATAACACACTAACTACAAATATTAAAAAAGTAATCTATTAATCAATATGTAATGGGAAAATAACATCATTTTAATTCAAATAATAATTTACTATTCGATTGCACAAATTTTCCATTTGAATAATCCTAATCAATTTCAAAACTAAAACATGGGTTTTCATCATTTCATACCTTTGATATATAAATACAATCATTTTTTTTATCATTTAGATGTAATATATTTTCTCCAAAAAATTCTCAAATCAGTTTATCAAATCCATCAATTTAAAAATACACATAAAATTCCAATTCCATTGGAGTTGTATTTTCCCCCCAAATCCATAAAATATCAAATTCCATTTCCATTTACAATTCACAAAAAATGGGTTTTCATTAAAAAATTGATATCCCTCTCAAAAAAATAAAGCAAATCCATTTCCAATTTTATAAGGAAAAATAAAATGGATCCACCTACGTTTATTCTTGGATATCACCACACAAAACAACCACAATGGGATTTTCAAACAACGAATGAGGGAAACTGAGATCATTAAATAAATGATAAAATAAAAAATAAATTTATCAGAGTTTAGATCCACTATATAAATGATGATATCTGAAACATTAAAGAGGAAATATTTGGATATTGGGAGAAACCATTTAGGGGATATTCACATACCTAGAGAAGATTATACAAGATTTAGAATGATTTAATCCACTAAAGAATGTCTTTGGGGGGATCCAAAATCGGATCTTAAGAGATTCCATAGCCTAGGAAATATATTACAGTTGAATTATGGTTGATTTGGTGTTTAAATGGGGTTCAACAGATTTATAAAAAAAATTAGAATATAAATATCACAAAATCACCATTTCATTTATAGGGTCTAATGGTTTTACAAATGGTACATCCTTATATTGTGCCCCTCTAAAATAAATTTCCAAGGTGTATGATATCTACTAGGAAGGTGAAAATTTATTAAAACCATAAAACATCTATGGAAACTCTCACAGCCCAAGGTTGCATATTTTTCACTGGAAGCGTGAATGGTATGGGAAAATAATGAGCTAATCGTACATAACCTAAAAAAGATAAAAATTTTCAAATTTATTGTGATACAACAAATGGAAAGACCAACCATTGTATTATAAATATAATGGTCAACATGTAATTGAAAACTAGTAACATGATATTGAGACCTCTCAACCATAGAATCTTATTATCCCTAAATATTTTGTAATGAAGTTTCCATATCCAAAATATGAGGTAACCTATCCCTCATTGTTTCCTCCCTCTCCAGTGTCTCTTTTACATGAGAACCACGATTCCATAACATTTGGAATAAAGGAATAATACTACCATTAAGTACCATTTTATTTGAATCAAAAAATCAAATTCGATTCATTATTACATATAAATTAGGCTCAACATCTACATCCTCCCAAATAGAGACATTTGATAAGTTATAAAGGAACATCCAAATATATGATACATGAATCAATTTATGAATCTATGTCATCTATAGTGGAACTGATAAATAGTAATACACTTTCCCCACATACTAAAATACGTAAAACGGTTACAAAAAATGAGGTGAAATCCCCCATTTCCTTCCAAGCCACTAGTGACCCAAACGAGGTGTCACTTTCAAGAACAATCAGTCACCAAAAAAATCAAAAAGTATATGATGATGATTGGAATATTATTTATATTCTATCTATTTCATAATTATTTTTGATGAAACAATAATGTCATTTATTTTTATTATGTTCCAAGCTTAGTCTAACCAAGTTACATTCATAGTTATCTAACCTGTATAATAAAGAGTTTCATGGATTGCTATATAGGGCCTCAATAAGATCCCTCATAATGGAATATTTTTAACTATTGATATATTTAAACACATCAAATCCCAAATTTTCACACCAAGATACAAAAAATATAAGACACATGTATGAGTTATGTCCTCAAGAATCTAAATAGACCTCTCTATCTAACCTTTCATCCACATATGATTTTATATACTAAAAGAAATGCAATCCCATCACATCCTAGTGGCCTTGTCCTGAATGAGAAGTGAAACAAGGATATATTTTAGTGACTATAAAATATAGAACTCTTTTATATTGAATAATATCTCTTACATAGAGATTTCCATACTCTTGAAAATTGGTTGTATCATGTATGAGAATACAGTGAGTAAACTTGGTTAGCAGATCTATCACAACCGATATCACATTCTTCTTCTAATGGGTACAAGGAAACCCAAGAAAAAAGTCTATAGAGATATTTTACCACTTCCTTGTTGACAATGGATGTGGATAATAATGAACTAGAAGGTCTTTGGTGCTCATTATTGACCTTATGTCAATGATAACAATTACCAAAAATATTAGTAATGTTCCATATTATACATATCCATTAGAATCCTTTTCATATATCTTATAACACATTTATCATAATTGGGTGAGAATTTAATTGTAAATTATTGAAATTCCACCGAACTACTTGTCTCACTAAAAATGGTCCAATGTGAATGCTTCGAAAACATAGAGTAACATTCATAGAGATAAAACACTCACAAATGATCTTCCAACTACAACGAGAGTCCCTAATTCAATCGAAATCATCATGAAGATACTTATTATGATGAATCATTTGGATGAGATTAGAATAAAAAACACTATCCATGATAAACTCATCCACCTTTTCAAAACTCTTATGTGGAACTCTGAAAACAAAATCAATAAAGTTACACTCTTCTAATGATTCATTCATGGACTAGGATGGATGTATCATAATCAATGCAGTAGCAACAACATTCTATTTTCAAGAGAATAGTAAATGTATGAAACAAAAGACTACAACTACTCCACACGATTCCTTTGGAAAAGATTCAAAAAAAATTCATAGATGACATTACTCTTTATCTTGTTTAAAAAATACATTGTACAACTATATATAAAAATCTATTGTTGGCTACATTTATGTGATTAAATAATAGATGTATGATTATAGTCATTGGTTGGGGAACATCATTTCATGAGGCATAATATTACAAGATCCATAGGCAAGGATGTGATCGCCCAATATAATAACACAACAAAAACATAAACATGATGTTTTATATAAGACAATATATAATGGCCCATCCTTAACAAGAGTCAACAAGGGTGAAAAATTCAAATGGTATTTCAGGTCAATAAAAATTTCTACCATTTCATGTCATAAAAAAAACTCACTCTCTACTGAGGGTGAGTGGTCATCAAAGAATACAAATTTGATAATTCCTCGAGGATCTAGATATATTACACTACTAAGACCAAGAATCTCAAAATCTGGAAAACATAACTTGGTTGTTCTAATTTAACAATAGCTTTCACATTATTATTATCAACTGAGATTCCATTGTCAAAGAACACATTCCCAAAGTATATCACACTACAATTCTATAATTCAAAATTTCGATATATCTAAATAAATTTACTAATTTCCAAGTAATTCACAAATTTCTGTCAAATTACCCACATGTTATTCCTTGAAGATAGAGTAAAATATGTTGTCATCCATAAGGACCTCCACAAATATATCAATATTCTCATGTATGATCATTTTTATAATTTCCATAAAGACTAAAATCCCATTTTTAGACCAAATTCCAGGAAAGGATACTCATAATTTACCTAACTACTTATGAATGAGGTTTTTTTAATGTCATATTTTTTATTCTCAACAAGTGATAACCATATTAAAGATCCAAATTTGAGACCCACATCACACATTTCAACTGGTTAAATATATCATTAATCATTGAATATTATCACTTTTCTTTACCATGAGTTGAATGAGTATATAGTAATCAACACATTGGAGAATCTCTTGGAACTACAACTGGGAGAAAAATGAACTGATGACATCCCTAAATTACTAGCCAGGACATGATCAACCAACAACACCCAATTTAGCACATCAACATCAGTAGTTAAATTTGGGATGGAAACCTGAGAATGAGTATCAAATTGATAAACCATTATAAACCATATATTCTTTATCTTCTTATTTGATATAATATCGAGTGACAATTACACGAACTTATTAAATATAGTTTCATTCTATGTCACTATCCTGTTTAAAAACTCTTGTTTGAAAAAATCTATATGCTTTTCCATTAATATAGACACTAGATATATTTATTCAATAAAAATAAATTGAAATTACATCTAATATAATCTCAAATTATGATTCATCGTAACCATCATATCCCATCATCTCCTCCTAGGTCCCCATAGATTACTGTTGGAACATTCACCATAAAAACATCAGGTGTGTCCATGAAATCAAATAGAAGTTTTATATTTCTTATACAGTCCTTAGCCTCATAAGGGTCATTATAGTCTTCAAAGGTAGTTGGTTTCTTAGGATGGAACATATGATCAAGATTCTAATATTTATCCCTTTGATTTTTCACTATAGGATCATAAATGGGGTTTGGTGTAGGTTCCATTCCCGGATCATGGACAACATGCACAATAATCTCAATGAGATTTTGACCCATGGGAGTATTCACTCACCGTGGTTCACTAGAAGCTTCCTCTTGGATTATATTCACATTTCTTCTCCGAGGCATAATGCTACCCAATACCAAAAATGTATATTTATGTCATCAATATATTACTCAAATAAAAATCACAAACAAGAAAAATGGGAGAATTAATTCCATCAGAGAATATATTACGATTTGGAGTTCAACCAATCCAAAAAAATGTATGGAAACCTATATTTAGATTAAATTATACATTAAGAAGCCTTTCCCAGACCACCCATAGTGACATAATCCATGTTACGATGATATCAGTTCCAAACAATCACTCATAAATAACTCATATGTCTCAGAAATGTATCTCTAACAACATATTGACATCATAGAAAGATACTAATCCTAAACCAATAATAATAATTTTTCATAAAACAACCATGATAACCTAGAACCCTGATACCTGAGCATGAATACACTTGACCCAAAGGGTGTTATTGATCCTAGGGGATGTAGACTATCCCCTAACATTATACAAGATAAAATATTGAACAAATTTATAACCAAACAAAATGAATATAAGGATTCATTTTAGTATGCTGAAAACTCCAACAGGTTATAGTTCTAGAATACAAATAGTTATATCAAAACCCAAAACAATGCATCATCATGGTACTCAATAAAATTAAAACATCTAAAAATAAATATAACTCTAATGCCAACTGATCAAGAACATCCACCACCACTAAGTGGATATTTTCCTTTTCTTGAACATGGAAGAAAGAAATCAAAAAATTCATGAAGGAAAATTTAGGTTTTGAGATACAAATACTATAAGGGTCTCACCACATAATCCATATTAATATACCATAATAATAAACCAAACTGTTATTTCCATTTTAAATAAAACAATTCATGGAATTAATATTTTAAATATTAAAAATGTTATTTGATTTAAAAATAATGGAAACCATTTTAGATATGGATGAAATAAAAATTTAAATAATATAGTTTATATAAATATCGATGCATGATTATGAAAGTTTCATAATAAGTGGAATCTATATATCAAAATAATAATTAAGAAGAACCATGGAATAAACATTATGGTACAATAGTTCCTAGTTATTAAATTCTCCCACAAGATATATCATTGATCATAGCAAAAATGTTTACACACATCCCTAAGGCTCAGGAAAAATTGGACCCATCAATAACCAAACAAGTATAAGATCTTCCTATATAAGTTTTTATATATTTTATTCATCAATATACATCATGGTAATTAACTTACTAGTGTTCATGTAACAAAGAAGACACTTACCACTATGATCTCATGTGCTCAATCAATCAATTAATAATGGTAAAATAATTTTATTTCAAATAATATCATATTTTTCAATTCAATTTCCCTAAGTTTAAATTTTAGTATTACCAAATAAATTTTAAAAACAAGACATTGATTTTCCGTAGTTTCATTCATTGTGAATATAAAACCAATAATTTTTATTTCTTTTCAATTTAATTTTTTTTAATCTCAATACAATTTATTAATTCCATAAATTTCAAAACACGCCATAAATTCCAATTCCATTGAGATTAAGGGTTTTCACTAAAACACATACCATATCAAATTCCAATTAAATTTTTCATAAAATTTTGATTTTAATAATATGTTTATATCAATTTCAAATAAATAAATAACAGATAGGTTATATTATATGTCACAATCTAAAATTAAACCACATACCCTTAATAATAGAGATCATAATGTAAATCACCTTCAATAAGATTTTTCAACGAAAAGTGAGTAAAACAGAGATCAAGAAATCAAATCTAGAATCAATATTAATTTTAAAAGATTTTAGATCCATAAAATACATGATGATATATAAAACATAAAGGAGTAAAGAAGGAGATATTAGTAGAATCCGACTAGACGAAGTGACATTCTCGGAAGAGATCAAATGAGATACACCATTATTAGATCCACTGAGGAACGAGTTTAGAAGATATAAAATTGGTTTTTGAGAGACTATAATGCCTATGAAATTGAAATATGTCTATTTGAGGTTGATCGAGGCCTTATATATATGTTCGTAAAAGTGTAAGAATAATTAAAATTAGTATATCCTGCATGCATGACATTCTATTGAGGACCACCATGTTACATATAATATGTTCCAAAACCATTCACCCCTCTGGACTCATTGACAAATGTTCGTGGTTTATAATAATTTTTTTTAATATTTTTCAAAATTCATGGAAACCACAAACCCCTTATTGTTTTGGGTTTCACATCTTTCATATAAGGGGTATAGATTTTGGGAAAAATATGACCCATCTTGGTAAATCCTAGAAACATCCAAAATTATACAAAATTATCCCAAAACAAGACTTGAAAATATTCATATAATGTAATATAATCATAAGGGTCAATGAGTACCTAACAAAAAGTATCAATATGTTATATGTTTCCTAAAATTAGTAATTGTAGATAAAAAATATTTCACAACACCATTATACTTATAGAATTACATATTCCCATCATTAATGCTCTTCAACATACATGTAACTTTATAATGAACCATATCATTAAATTTTAAACATTTTTTTCATTATATTTTTAATTGGTTTTACCACTAATTATATATATTTATTTCTATCCATAATTCATATCCAAAACCATACCACATTAAAAGAACGTCCAAAAATAATTAATTCATTCCCAATGGAGATTTTCATAATAATTATGAATATTTGAAAACCAATGTTTCATTGTGAAGAAATTTCACCTGACATTAAAATTCATGAGAGGTGAAATATATTTGATATCTAGGCTTTAATCCTTGGTGAAAGTGAATAATATCACAAAATAAATACGAAATAAAATTATTTTCCTAAATTTAAAATTATGTGATGTTTTATTCATTTGAATCTATTAAAAATTTCTATTTATACCTGAATTAAATGATATTATTTTCCATCATCAATTTTTAAAATATAGAGAAATACTTTTCAATGAATATACTCTTATATGTTTCCAATTACATGCATTCAGTAATCTTTATTTTCTCAAGTATTCTTAACTACTGACCAAAATTTATTAGTATAACCTTAAAAACATTGAATTATAGGACTTAACATTTCATGATCCAAAATAAAATAATTTGGATATCCTTTTAGACCATTAATCCATACCTCACCTATCAATGCATCAGAAGACTCCCCAAATACTCGTGTGTGTTATCTCATAAAATTCCTCACTATTACCATGTACCTCTATTTTATACATCATTAATATCTAGCATATATGCCACCATAATTTAATGTTTATATCATCTTATCCCTCCAAAAAATATCATTTATAGTTCCAACAAGTCAAGGATGCATATTTGGAATGATATTTCTCTCTTGGTGCCTTTCAACTACAACTTCTCTATTTGTAATATATAAAACCAATCTAAATATAAAAATTTTAGATTAAGTCACTTGATAATCAATAACTTTTATATCATGATAACCATAAATATTATTACCTTATGGATATTTAATTACATTATCTTAACCGCTAGAATTTTTCTATCCTTTCCCTTTTAATCAACATTATGGATGTGATATTAATTTTTTCTAAATTGTTTAATTATACATGAATTCATTTCAATGATTTCATGGATATATTATAGGTATAGCGGTTTATATAAATAGGTCCTTACACTTATATAAATATAAATCACATCACTATGTGGAAACTAACACTCTATTTCTTTTTTGGGAAAAATAATTTTAAATGGTTCTTTTAATTAGATATTTTCAAAATATTCATCTTATATGCCATTATGTCTTAATTAATCCTTCAAACACTTTGAAAATAATTTGAAGGAATGGGATTACAAAAACATGTTAAAATTTGAACATATATAAGTAAATAAAAAACACATTAAACATTTAATACTATTATGGTTTTCCTTTTCAGAATAATTATTTTTTTCAAAATAAGTATTCTCATACTGATGAAATTAACTTCTCTTCCAAAATTGTTTCAAAATTTTTTTACAAACAATTATTAAGGATAACATAAAAGTCAAAATGGTCTCTTTAAAATTATAAAAAAATCATGAACAATTATACATTTCATCCTTATTATATAGGATAAACATCTTTTTATGAATAATCTCATTAGCTTATGTCATGAAGTCATAGGATTTAAATGACAAACATTAGTACTCATAGATAAATCTTGTAGGTTACTTGGGAATTAATTTTCCTATAAATCTTATTTTGAATAATACAAACTGAATATCCTACATAGTAATCTCCCATAAATTATTAGGGGTAATGAAATTGGGTGTCCCCCTTTCTTTACCCAATACATTGTAGAGCTATATTCATCATAAAAATGATCATGGGATATATTTGGCTCACCAATCACTATGATCGATATTAGGATCACACATCATCATGAGATATATTTGGATACTAATTGTCATATAAAATTCCCATGATCTATATAAAAATAAAAATATATAAAGCCTTTCATCTTATTATTCATTCTCATAAATATATTATTCAAACCCCTGAGAAAGAATCTATAGATTTTGAATTATATATTTCTTTAAAACCCATTAAAATGATATAATAATATTAAAGGGGTAATTTTATTATGTAAATCATGAATTCATGTAATATAAACCACCCATTCCAAAATATTTATAGCATCATGATGAACCGTTAATTCCATATTAGTTATAATTTTACATACCTTTTCATTTTTCATCAAAATAGTATGTACAAAATAAATAAAAACATTCCTTTAAAAACAATTCAAAAATTTATATAAAATGTACTTTATATGTTTTCCCATAAAAATACATCCTCGAATTTATTTTAATAATATGTTCATTTATGAAATGTTTTATAAATTTAATCATTAAAACATTTAAAACATGGTTTTTATCGTAAAGTGTAGCATAACAAGAGTCCAAATCATCCCAAAACAACACAATATTTCGAAACTAAAAAGTATTATATTTATTTAAAAAATTCATATCATTTTTCTAGATTATTATTCTTTATATATTATTTAATATATATTATATTCAATTACATAATCAATTCGCTTTACCTAGGACATTTTAATGATATTTATCTCACATGTGAAAATCCACTTTTTGATTTTGAATATGTTTATATAGATAATTACTCAATACAATAGAAAATAATTATCATAAAATATTCATCCTTTTTAGGATAACTATATTTTAAATTCTTTCCTTGAAGGATGTATATGATAAATGAATTATGTCTCAATCATGGAAATTGTAGGTCGTACGTATGTGTGAGTAACATTTAATTCTTTAAAAGATCACAAGGAAAAGAAGATAAATGTAATTTTATTTTAACATAATGCTTACTATAGAATTTATATTATATTTCTTCATTAAATGAAGTTATATACAATATCCTAAAATATTTTCTTGAAAAAAATGAATAACATCCCTTTATGGTGGTTGTAATTAACACTTATAAAGAAATGATGTTATCATTATTCATTGTATGTAATGTTAAAAAATAACATAATATATTTTCTTTAAATAATAATAAATATGTCATGAATGTGATTTAAATACATTAAATCCATCATTATAATCATCTATGAGACATGAAAATTTAAAAGTAATTACAACGGTTTGAGTGGTGGTAGTTCGCCACACACATGAATAATAGGTTTTTCCATTTCAATGAATATAGAGAATGATATAAGTTATTCCATTACAAAAGACATTAATTTACTAAATTTAAATGTGTTATTATTTCATCATGTTTAAGTAATATTTGAATGTGGTAGAAGAAGAAATAAAATGAAAATGCTCAGATAAGAACTATACATCATCTATGGATAACCTTGTTAAGTTTGCATGTTAAGTATTCCTAGTTTTTTTGTTAAAAAGGTCTATAGTATGTGGTTATGGATGTCATGTATTTTTTAGGTATTTAGGAGTTCGAAATTTTTTTCTGAGGGGATGATATGGTAGAGGGTGAAATTTTATATGTGGGGGACGACACTCATTGTATTTTTAAACTTAACAAAATTTATAAATGTATAACACATGAAAAATATCAACAAAATGAACTATTTATTAATAATATATTCTATTGGGTTTATAGATATCCCTAAATTAGATTTTAGTAATATTTCTAGGTAATTTAATAACTAATAAATTAGGTTTAATCGTCAGTAAACATGTGTTAACCTTATCCTTGGTAAAATATTTTCTCTTGTTTTGTTATTAATTATGACCAAAAGATAATTTGGACATAATACATAATATTATTTTTTATTAGTCTACATATGGAATCATTTTTGTCAAATTCAACTCAAAGAAGTTTTATAATTTAATTTAGTTTTAATATAAAAAAATGTGATGGAAATTATTTTTCACAATAACATATTTTTAATTAAATTTTTTTCTTCATACCAATTTCATGATTAAAATTTATTTCAATGACAATAATTTTATTATTAAAAATCATTAACATTTCTTTCATTAAATCCATTTTTTAAAAATCTAATCTTCATAAATTATTAAATTGAAAATCTTATTTTTAATAAAAAATATTATTTTTTAATATTCATTACAAATCATTCTTTTAAAAATACTTTAAATAGAAATCATAATTAAACTATAAATTTAATATTTTTAAAATGAATTTCACTTTTTACGGTGATTATTTTGTAATATTCATTTAAATTCAAATTCCCCAACTCTATTAGTATAGAACAAGTTGTTACTTCATTACATTGATAAAAGTTACAAGTGATCACATGCCAATGAACTGAAATGTATAATAGTATTGGTAGTGTAGATACATATAATAATAATACATTAGATTTTAAAAAACAATTTAATTAATGTATGTATTCCACATCGAGAAAAACATTCGAACCTTACTTCTTGATATCCTATTGAAAGGAAAGAAATTAGAGGGGATGAAATTATAAGTATGTGTTATATTCAATAGAATATATCATGATTAAATAAGTATTAATAAATATTCCAATGTAAATAAATTAAAAAACAAGAAATTTAAATAATAAATTCTCGAGAAAATGCATCCATTGATAATAAAAATCAAATAATTTCATTAATAATAATATTAGTAACTAAATTGAGAATTAAGGAGATTATTTATATTTGACATCATGATCATAGAAATAACAATATATATAATTTCACGATGTTACACAAATATCGATTAATATATGGGTGTTTATATAAAAGAAACAATTTAATGAAATCGTACTAATTTATGTTATAAGGCTTGTCGATGTTGTGAATATATATATAATTATAGTCCCCACCTATCAATTATTTTCAAATTCACTCCATATATATTTAATGATTGCATTAATTTATCATAAATATTATGTAACTATAAACGTATGTATTGATTAAATAATATAGATTATAAATAATTTCGTCGTCTATTAAATAACATTCAAAATGGAAAAAAATATATAGAAATATTATATTATTTAGGAAATAATAATATCCATATTATGAATAATCTGTATATTTAATGGATCATTAATGTTCAATGATCACAAAAAATTCAATATATCAAGGGAAGATTAATGAATACAACATTAATCAAGAATTTTAATATCAACACATTACATATTCAAACTAATTATAATTCATCATCATTAAGAATAAGGATTGTGTAATACATCTTATCTATGTTTTATTATATGTTGAAAAAAAATTTTATCATTGATGAATATACAATCTATAAAAATTTTAATAAATTTTTTAAGGGATGTACCATCTTTTAATTTAGACCCATAATTAGAAACTAAACTATTACAGAATATTAGGGAAAAATTTTCACTTAAAATATCCATATAATCATGTAATTAAATTTTCAATGCAATTTATTTTTAATAAATAATGAAAACTATGTTCATACATAGTACATTGTAACCAAGATACCTTTCAAATTTTAGGTAAAAAGTGAAAAAGTACATTGTTTATTAAATTAAATGCATATTCCATATAATCCATTCATTATAATTCTCACATGTGTAAAAATGGTAGATAAATAATTATAAAATAGTTAAAATATCATTTAAAACATTATATAGAAAATATGTAAATTAATGATATATATTCTCATTTGAGTATAACTACATAGTCAGTTTTCCATTAATATATTTTTGACCCTCAAGAGTATATTAAATGAAAATGAAAGGATGAACTAAATATTTTAAAAGTAATCAGTTGAGAAAAAAAGATATTTATATTAATAGGGAAATATAAAACATTCACCAAGTTGATACTTAAACATAATCAATCCCGAATAATGATGTGATTGTGAAATAAACCCTAATAAATTTGGTAAGGTTTGATTCATAAACCCCAGGAATGAAAGAAAATAATATGAAACAATAAATAAAACTAAAATAAATTTATTCATGATATTATATTTAAAATTTATATTATATAATATTCAAATAAATAAAATTATTAAAATACAAAATATTCCTCAATAGTGTTGAATTATAGATGATTTTTTTTAAAATATCATACCATTGAAGTGAGAATTACCCATAGAATTTATTATTTGTATCAAATTTAAACCGACATAAAATATGTTGAAATAAAACCTAAAATATTCATATGTAATTATGCATATAACGATAAAACCTAAATTATAATTTAGAATCAATATAACCAATGAAATGAAATTGAAACGTGAAACTCGTACCACTTTGTATCAATAAAGAAAAAACCCTTTGGAATAAGTATTTTGAATTGTACATGAAAAATAAAGATGTATTATTTATTAATGATATATCATGTAAAATAGAACTAGACACAACATATAAAATAAATTTTTTCTTAACATTATAATATTCTTTCATGAATGGAAATTGTGATAGAATACCTTACCTCATGTCTTAATCGTCTTGTTAGTCCACTATATTATTGAATAATAAAATAATGTCAATTATTTAAATTTTTATAAACCAGTTTAAATTTTAATATTTATTTTATTTTAGTAATTATAATTTTAATTTATTATGTAAATAATAGACAATTGAAAATTTTTAGTTCAAATTTTCCAAAATGACTTCAGTACGTTGAAAAGGGTAAAGTTGGACATTGTTGCATTATAAACAAAACAATAATCATGAAATAATTAAATTTATTATAAAAGAACTATTATTTTTAAATAAATCATTAATGATATTTATGAAAAATTAACAACATTGCAATCATAGATATGGTAGACCATACATATGAATGAGTAACATTTCTATTATTTAACAATAATGGTGGATAAACATGATTATTATTTTAACATTATAGGATTTTAACAATGAAATAAATATCATATATATATATATATACATATATATAAATATTAAATACACATATATATATCATCATAATGTTGTGGTGATGAGTAACAAATCGCATAGCTTCATAGAGGCGGAAGTCTGCATCTACGAACCAACAACGTTAATTTTTTTTAATTGAATGGAATAATATGAAATTAATTGATATATTATATTTTCATGAATATAAATATGAAATGAAAATAATATATATATATATATATATTAAATTAATCATAAAAACCTTCTTCTAACATTGATGATAGAGAAAAAATTACATTAGTTCATGGGATGGAAGTCCGCCATACACTAGAAAGATGGATTCATTTACAATTTTTTAGAAGAGGAGATGATTATTGGGAATATCCATAATATAAAAAAATACTAATATATTATAGATATTGATTATATTATATTATAATTTTTGAATTAGATTATAATGTGGTCGAATAAGGCATTAAATATAAACGCTCGGTTAAGTACGATACATTTTCTTCGAATAATATCTATATTTTTCCATTAAAATGATCCTTAAGTGGGAATTATATTTAAACCAAGTCCTCCTATACATGGTAATTTATTTAATTAATGTATTTTTATGTTACTGGATGATCCAAAAGGACTATAAAGTGTGAGTTAAAGAGTGTAGTAGGTGACCTTTTATAAAAGTGATGAGGGGATCTCTAGGTTTTTATTACTGTATTTTAATAGTATAAATTAATTTTATTTTTCTAGTTCCAAAAATTTATAATATTATAATAAAAGATTAATTATGGACAAAATACTCCGATATAATAAATATTATAAAATATTTGGGGATTTTTTTAACCATAATATTTTTGTTTTAACTATTTTTTAACAATTTTATCATTTACTATGATATTAATGTTATTTACATTCAACGGGTTAAGAAAGATCCTATAAAAGGATAAATGGCCAATAAATGTAACATTGTTGATGTTATCACCCACTTCCCTCTAACATACCAATATAATATTTTTATTAATTTTAAAAATGTAAAATGCATTATATATTATAAAATATCATTAATATCAATTTTGACCCTATATAATATATTTGAATTTAGAAAACATAAATAAAATGATGGAATTAAATTTTATGCATTTAACAATTACCTATAATGTTATATTTATCTAAAAAAATTGGATCCCATTAATTTATTTCAATTAAATTAAAATTTATATTTTAAATTCATCTATTTTAGATTGTTTATACTTTTATAATTACTATGTTAGATTTCTGTTATCATTAAAGATAATTAATTGACCACTAAATTATGTAATTAAATTACCATTTTCAAAAATTACTAATCATTAAATATAATTTATAGAACCTAAAATAGGTTATTTCTTCTATTTTAGAAAATAATATATTTATTAAGAGAAATAATGTAACATATTTTCCTTTTCATTAAATAATTTATTATAAAGAGGAAAATAATGATCATATGGATTAAAAATT
The DNA here is from genome assembly GCA_963277665.1 of Viscum album. Lineage (NCBI taxonomy): Eukaryota > Viridiplantae > Streptophyta > Magnoliopsida > Santalales > Viscaceae > Viscum > Viscum album. The sequence continues at coordinate 785,028,650 of OY728146.1, read as the reverse complement.
ATATATTTCAATATCATATATGATATATTGTCTATATATTGAAAAAAATATAAATTAGACATGTTTTTAAGTTATTGTAACCCATTAATCTTTTGTTTAACCCTCGGTAAACATATGTTAACCTAAACTATAGTAACATATTTTTACTATTTGTATGAATAATTAAGAAAAAATATGTTTTTCATATTAATTTATTTTAATTATTCTTTTTAAAAATATGGAATCTATTTTTTCAAATTCCATTCATATAATTGGTTGAATTTTATTTCAAAAAAATCCTCAAAGTGTGTTGAAATATTGTTTTTTAAGGAATGTATTTTTCCAGTATAAGATGGCCGTACATTAACTATATGACTGAAAATCATAAATTAAATGAATTAAATTAATATTTCTAGATATATAATTTAAAAATATAATTTAAATTACTCCTTATATAGTAATATTTTTATTAACTAAAATGGAAAACCATTTTGCACATAAAAAATATGTAGATAACTATGTTTTTAAGATATAAATAAACCATAAAAATCATGAAAATTATTAATTCAAATGAATTTAATTATTCCAATTTTAATAAAAAGGTTTAAATGTCACAATAATACATAATTAAAAATATAATGGGCTTTTTAATAATAAGACGAAATTAAAATATATAAATTTGGTTTGAAAAATGATAAATTTTCATTATTCACTAAACAATTATTAATTATTCAAAAATAAAGAAATTTCCATTATATTAATTTTAATTTCATAATTTAAAAACATTTATTCGTTTATAAAATGAAATTTGTAAATTTCCATAAATTAAATATAATATTTTCTCCCAAAATCTATTAAAACCAATTTTTGGCAAAAACATGATTTTGAAAAATAAATTGACTTTAATAATAATTCATTTATTATTTATTATAAATTATCAATTCAATTATATTGAGTTGTAATTTCACATATATTTCATAATGAATTTAATCCAATTCATACCATCCAATATAGAACATATGTTACAATGGTCATATTTAAATAATATATTTCATTGGGATTTTAATCTCATTGTTATACATAAAATATGCTAATGAACAAAATATAAATATTTGACAATATCATGTTTTAAATTCTATCCACATTATAGAAATCCCTTCCACTCAATTTTAACATGAAATTGGAAATTTAGGGATTGATATTTGAGAATTTTATTGTTGAAATCTCAAATAATAAAAGGGTTAATAAAACTCCCTTTAAAAAGAGGGAAAGATAAATATGATTGATATCTAAAGTAACACAAATAAAATTCTCAATATAAGATAATGTTAAATGGAACAATAATTATGGACATGAAGGAGAAAATAGGCTCTAAATGAATTAATAGTGACTGATAGAGAACATAGTTATGAGTAACATAATGACCAAACATCCATAAATATATGATGCGTGAAAACGCCATTAATTCTTAATAAATTAAGAAAAATGTTTAGAATTCTTATTATTGATCAACTTCTAGATTATTGTGGGATTATTTTTCTTTCAAAAAAGAGAACAGTGGAAAATATATTTATTTGAAAAGTTTTTATTTTATAAGAACAATTTTATCATTTAGTCGTGCTTCCATGAATTTCCACTTTGTATCTCACTATTAGAATCAATTTTCCATGATCAATTTTTATGCATAATGAACTGAAACTAACTTTTAACATAAAATATCATCCCAAAAAGTGAAAATTCATTCAATGTGTCTCCAAATATTTAAAAAACCAAAATTGTTAGAATATTTTTTTCAATATAATTCATTGATCTCAAAACCTCAATTATAACCCCAAAATTTCAACATAATATTTATATGTGAAATCATTTGTATACGAACAAATTTATATTTACCAAAATATCACATTGTCTAGTAGTAGGAGTTGTACCCTTTCCAACCTTTAATTGTGGGTTCAAGTCCCATTACAATCATGGTGTGATGGATTATTTCCTCAAATGTGAGATGTATTGTTTTATAATGATATATAAATAAAAATCCAAAAAATGATCCAATGAAAATATGAACATATTGTAAAAAAAATTATTCATCAAATCCCATTTTATCATTTATGGTTTTCTATATAGCATATTTGTTTCCAAAAAATAATATATCCTCAATTCACCAATGTTATCATAACATAAATTATAATATGTACTATAAATTTTAACAATAAAATTAATATTATGAAAAGTGAATTATTAGCCAAATAATACTTCAGGTTGACCCTATGTTGTAAATATACCTCAACCAAAAAAAAACTCAAAATTATCATTAACATTATGAAAATATTCTCACAAAAAATATATGAAGGGTTGTCTAGGGCACAAATCATATGGTTCAAGAAATTCAAAATTAAGAGGAGAAATCAAATCTTTCAAAGGTTAGTGTCCAACCATCTATCCATGTGAAAAATAAAAAGGAGTAAAAGTATGATGTGGAGCTATAGAAGAAGGTGAGATATTTGTTTGAGTTTAGCCTTTTTTTTGATTGAATGATAAGGTTCCTAAATCAAGAATTTGTTCCATCAATATATTATTTGATTAAGGAATTGTTATAGGAGATGAGAGATCTTCATTATTTGTTTAACAATGACATTAATGTTTGTATTAATATATCATAGAGTATTTATAGTTTGATAGAATGAAGGGAGATATTTTATATTTTTAATATTGGTTCTTATTATATCAGTATGTTATGTTTTAGACAGAAATTTCTATGGGGTTGTTGCAACCATTATCCATACCCCCATGAAAAATAGGAAAACATCACCATATATATTTTGGTTCAACTCCCTAAAATGTACAAATGGAATTATTATATATAAGTGGTATTTAAGAAACATATAAAGTTATAATACATCCAACCTATTATATAATATTTTCCTATAGATCAAATTCTACAATATACATTAAGGTGCTATTCTTTTTTATAGCACCACATTACATTTTATTTAATTGGAATATGAGGATTACAGTAATGTACTATATAATATTTCCTAAGATCATGATTCAATATTTTCTTAGAATGTTATATTATCCTAAAATATCTTTCTATTCTGAGAGAGAAATTGAACCCATAGAGGATATTGAAATATCTTGTTATAGGGATTTCAAACACGATTGGTATCATCCCCTTCCATTAGTTAGCTTTTCATAAAAAATGTCTTCTTACAATCATTCATATAGATCCTTATGAATCCATATAAATATAGTAGTATAAATTTTTAATGTACATGTATAATTTCAGTGAAATAAAGCAATGGGGATATGACTAGGATAATTAAATTTATATAATGTTAAATCAATTTTGGAATGAATAGTGTTTTGACAAATTCAGAAGAAAGATATTGTTGATAATGACCAAAATGATTTAGAATTTCATGTTTGGTGACAAGGTGTATCTAAGAATATGTCTTGGAATAAATGTAAAGTGTTTTGGTATTATTGGAAATATAATCCCAAGGAATATCTATCCTAATGAAATTATTGATCCTATCAAGATGGTAGATTATCAATTTTAACTTCTACAGAACCTCTCTGATGTCCATGGTGTGTTAAGTGTATCTATTCTAATAAATTACATACCTAATAATTCATAATTACTGAACTTCAATTTCATACAATTGGGTAATTTTCACTCTTACGACGAAAAGTAGTTATTATCTTGGATTATACAAATAATAAGCAATGAAACAATATAACTTACCGTCTTAATGTTATGTGGTGAAACCATTAGCCTGAGGAATCCACATGGGAGCCTATTGATTTAATGGGGTAGATGTATCCTCTATTTTTTTGTAACAAAATGATAGATTTTCATTGGATAAATTATATATATGGATATTATGATTTAACATAATGTGTTTTTAGGAAATATTTATCCTTTAATATACTTAATTTATTTTGTGTCTTTCATTACACTCAATATTCTACTTTAACAAACCATGATATACTATTAATATTATTACTTAAACATGACTATTATAACTGATCCATTAAATCTAGGGTTCTAAATATAAACAATAACATTATAAATATTAGGTATAGTGGTTTTAGATTATTTAAATATATTTATAATTAAGTATTCAATTTTTCAAAAAATATATATATTAATTGAAAAAAAATCTCAAATAATTATTTGTATTAATTTTGGTGAAAAAATAAAATTAATTATATCTTATGGTTTTATATTTTTTTATAAAATAATATATTTTTTTAAATATAAAAGTCAAAAATAATCTTTGGGTTAATTTTTGAAAAATTTATTAATAGATTAGTTTTTTGATGAATATAAAAAAATATTTTTTATTAAATCTACCATTTCATTTAATGTATTTACAAGATCCAATTTATTTTAATATTATCATAAAAATATCATATGTTTAATAATATATTTTGTTACCCAATTTGGGAAATTTTAATCAATTTTATATTGAATTCTTAAGCTAATGAATTATATTCTTATGAAACATTTCTCTGTGAAAACCCAATTTTTTCATTGCGTTTACATGTTTTATTTTAAATTATAATTTCCTAAATATATGAATGGAATTTAAAAAAACTTTTTCCATATTTTTAATATTATTAATAACATATATTGTAAATCATTATAGGCAAATTTTTTTAGAAAATTAATAGTTAAAATAGTGTCAATCAAATGTTGTGGATAATATTCGAATGTGGTTGTTAGGGGTTTAACAGAGTAGATAAGGGGTAAAATGATCTAGAAACACATTCATCTCTCATGGGATGACCATATATTGACCATGTCATATATAACATTTTATAATTATCCTTATTCGTTCATATTTAATGTGAACAATGGGGGAAAAAGTTTTTATTTTAAAAATTTATACTCTGTCATCCCCACCACTTATAAAAGCATAGTCATTCCCTTCTCCACTTCACACATCTAAAAACCATAGGTTCAGAAAATCTGATCCTAAATATCTTACCTCCTAAAAATCAACAAATAAGCCTAATTTTTTTATTAAACCCTGGTAATAATTATTTAGGTGTAAACCTAAAGTGGTTCTCTGAAAAATATGTAAACTTATTAAAATTTAGTTTTCATTTTTATTTCTTCCACAAAATCATTAAAATTATATTTAACCAAGGTGGTATATTAACATAATTATATCTCATATAAATATATTTGATTATGTTAACTTCATTTCATAAAAAACTTTCCAATTTAATCATGATTTAAATGAAGTTATCGATCATGTGTACGGCGGGCTTCCGCCTCATGAACCATTGTAGTTTTTTTCTATCATCACATATCCTGGAAAGAAGTAAATATGGATTTAGAATATTTATATACAATTTATTCCATAATTATAGTTATATTTTTATAATATAACATATACCTTCATACCTTCAATTCCATGAAACTGTGATAATATCAGTCATTTTTATGGAGGACTACTACATCACAAAGTGATTAGATCATTCTTGACTTAAATGGAACGCAATAAATTTTTGTTAATTAATTTATGTTATATGTATCAGATTTATATTATCCTATAATGGTAATATATTATTTACCAATTTTTATTTAATCTTCTGAGAAAAAGGAAACAATGTTTATGTGTACGGATGGCCAACCTTCTCCATGAACTGTGTAATTCATTTTGTATATATTATTTTTTTTGATTAACATGAATAATTATATAATTAATATATATTATATTTACTTCATGTTAAAAATTATAGATACTATTTATCATTGGTCAAAATATATGTGCCAATGATACCAAACAAAAACACACATGAACAATATAGCAATTATTACCCACAAACATGATTTTGACAACAGATTATTAATAAATAGAAAATAAAAGGTCATAATTAACTCATACATGGTATTAAATATATGATATTTTTGATATATATATATATAATTAAAAAATTATTAATATATATATGGTTCTATTGTGTACAAAGGATTTCGAGACTTAACGTAAGGGATGTTTTTATAAAAATTCCTTTTGGGAAAGAGGTTATGCTATTCACCTATATTCATTTACATGGTGTATAAAAATTCACTTATATATTATATATAATGTATATCTCTCTTATTAGGATATTCAAATTTAATTTTAATTCATTTTTTTAATTCGGTTTATGATTTACATGATACAAAACTGGTAAAGGTTTTAATCATACTCTCATTGTTTATCGGGATTGTTAATCATAAGGATTCTATTGATGAAATATTGTGATCCAACTCATCATGAAATCATTTATTTTATTATCCTATGGTTATTTATGGATGATAAATGTTTTCCATTAATATTCTTCTTTTATAGGGTTATGGTTACCAATATATGTTTTTTAATAAATAACTACTTTATTTCTCACATTGATAAAAAAAATTCTTGGATATTTATTTTTTCTGAATATTATTTTTTACATTACTGAAATAATATGTTAAACACTTTTATGGCCATTTTTAAAATTTTAAAAACTTTTTTAAAGGTAATCAGTATGTCATTTTCCTGACAAGGACCATTTGGATTTTACTAAAAAAATAAAAGTAATGTTTTTTATAACATGTACAACATGAACTAAATTTATTATATTCATGACCATTATTTACATCTAATATTTCATTATGTGTTTTAAATGTTATATTCAATTAAAATTTTTTCCAAATTATATTGTGAATTTCTATCATTAAAAATTTGATATTCCATGAAATATTAATTTTATAAATAATTTTTTCATGTGATTTGCCATTCATATAATTTTCCATTGAAGAATGCATACATTGATGTTACATAATATTTACTAGGGATATTATACATTCATACCATCTTTATAATTTATCTATATGTTTTATTTCTATTATGACCTATTTTTTATGAAAACTATTTCTTTTCCATTAGTTTTTATATAATTAAATGTTTAATGATACATATTAATCATAATGGGTCTTGGTATGATAAATTTTTTATGATATTATATAAGAAATTTTTATGATTTTCATTATATAATGGGTTTTTATTATATATCCCACTAATGAATTTGGTATATCATTTTATCATTTGAGTTAAAAAAGGAAAAACACGATGATCTTGATTCACATTTGTAAAAAGCCCTATGGGATTGATCTACAATGGAAGACAAGTTGATGGATTCTATCCTATATTAAAAACAAGTGATGAGGCATGAACCACAATATATGAATTTCTTGGTATATAAAAATTGAAAATTAAATGGTTTCTATACCTATGTTAGTGACACGCTACTTTTTCATAACATTATGATTCCTTAATTATGATGATTGAACAATATAATGGATAATGTCCTTTAGAAAGAAAATTCATTATTCCATTACACATTTTTATTATCAATGATAGGTGGGTTTGACATTGTAATTTATATCCATGACCCCCTAACCATATTATTATCATATGAATTCACATGATCATAGAATTCTATATATCTTGTTTTCTCTTTCTTGGCATATATGCTCACTATTTCTTATGTTTTATTTAAATATGTTTTGGTGAACAGTTTTAAGCATGGTATGTTTATAAATGGAAAAAAATATAAAGATCATTATGGGAGATATTTTAGATATTTCATTAATTAAGGATATTTTGTATCTAGAATCTATAAAAACAAAACTATTACGACCCTTAAGAATTTTTTTCTAAAATAAAATGAATATTCCCCTAGAATGATATGATCTTTATGTATGAGAAAACTGGTCCATTATCAGACCGAAATCAACATTTTGTATAACTTATATGAACATTCATAGTTTATAAAATATATACCTTTGATGTAATGAAAACCATACATATGTGTGAAATGAGATAAAAAATATTTGTAATATAATCACTTCATATCATGTAATGTCTCACTTTGAACCACTATATAAATTGTGGTGGGACTAGATCTCTACAAGGAATTATGAAGGCCTACCTATTTTACCACATTTACTCAAGCCTCGGATCAATCAGTTTCATGCAATTAACATGTATAAGACCCTCGGGAACCCATGAACAATGTTACCCTAAATAGGGTGTCAGTATTAATCAGTAAGCCGCCAAAAAAAATGTCTTAAAAAATCTAGTCATTGCATACAATGTATGAAATAAATGACATGCAATGGTATTAATTAATCATTTAATACACCAAATAATATATACCTATATAATATTTAACACATGTACCCGAGGTCAGAAAAACATCTGTAAACACATTTCCAAATATAATTGTTGTTTAGTAGATCCTATTAAAAGGGGAATAATCACCTAAACTTTTGTATGGTTATCCTTAATCAAGAAGAATTGACGATATTGTGACTGAAGAATATATGTGTCAAAACCTCAAAAATCAATTTTTGGTTCCAAAAACCCAAAAATTTATAAAAAATATCGGGTATCAAGTAAATAAATTGGGTTCCCTAAGAAATATCACGATGGAGCATCTTTTTTCATTACCATGGTGCAATTCCATGCAATGGGGCAATGACCATATCATATTGGTCAAAAAAAGAATTCTCATGCTATAGTTTCACATTACATTCTCAGTTGAAATGTATTTTCATGGGGAAAGGATACAAATCACAACTGTTGTATTCCATTACACCAAGATGAATCAATGATGCCATGTCTTAAAAGATAGTGGTTGAAAACCCTATGAATATTATTATTAATATAATTTACAAGAAAACACACCATATAATTACTAAATTATATAAACATATAATAATAATCCATGTTGGTAAATTTATCTAATTACCATTTTACCATAAATTTTTTTATCATTTTTTTGATTATCCTACATCATGATTGATCACAAATACCATATCTAACCATGGCAATATTAATCACCAGTTACATGTCATTAAATGTTTGTTAATTATTTTCATCATCAATAAATATTCAATTTAATCTCATTTTATTTATTCTCAACCTTGGATGAATCATTAAATATAATCATTAAGTAACTAGACACATTAGCTAACTAGTATATTCTTTTTTAGGAGGATGAATATCTTATTTTATTTATCAAGTAACCAGACACACATAATGCATTAAGAAAAAATTAAAATATTTTAAAAATAAGACAAATTATATTCAAAAATATTATATTCTATTCCATGAGGATGAATATCCATTATCATGTAATTTTATTTTACCAAATTATTCTTTCTCACCCATTAAGCCATGTTCATAAGGTTAAGATAACATTATACAATTTCCAGTTAATGAAGGGTTGTAACTCCTATCGGGTATCCATATTTCCTAGTAAAAATGCTAAGAGAACCAACAACATCCACAATAAGTTAAGAATATGATTTATAGTCAAGGAAGTGGATAATAAAACTAGTCAGGGAATACATATGACATTATAGTGATACCCAACATACTACATATACTATAAACATTGAAATAAATGAGTATGTGTTTCTCTACACCAACTAAATCAACCATAGTTAACATCAATCCAAGAGAGATCTAATGATAGTTCTAGGTTTCACTAGTCCATTTGATCCTCCATAAACACCATAGTTTCTATCATATCAAAATGTAATAATTTTAGATAATTATAACTAAAATATTCTTTAATTGATTTAAATAGGGAAACATAATCAAAATAACAGAATAAAAAATATTCAAATAAAACTAGAAAATGCCTCCAAGTTAGAAAAATGTCCAATATACAAAGGGTGTTTTACACCTTTCTCATTTTTATGAAGGAATAATATATTATGGAAACAAAACAACAACCAATTGAATATTTTTAAACTAAAATAATTGAAATGAGAAATCTAATGACGTAAATATAACTGATAACCCTTCCACATTGTGTTTTCAACAACATGTGATATTACCTCACTAGAAGGATCCTATATCTCATCACCCATAGAGAAATTAGTCAGGATCCAGTGGATTCTCCATAAGATTTCTAATTTTATTAAAAGCCACCACTATGAAAATTACAATACGAGAGAGGCATCATTGGATTTCAGAAGCTATAACTCACTGAAATGAATCCATAGAAACCAATGATTCCTCAATAATTTAAGTGAAAATAATTGAAATGACTCTTCGATACTATGAAATTCAACTCTCATCACCCATTTCATAATGGATTCCATGGGAATGAGTATTTAGGGTTATAAAATATATCTATTAATTTAACCATCTATATAGAGTACCTTGGAAGAACAAACAACATGAAAAATAATTACACATCACGAACACCACAACAATAACACTTACAAGATCTAGGAACAAATGTCACAACATGGAAGTATGAGTCACACCTTAAAATTTTGGTTCATTCCTCCCAATCAAATTAAACATACCCCATAATACCACCCTTCATCATAAATGATCTACTTATATTGTAAATATTATTTTGTACCCAAAAAAATCTAAATCCATAGACACTCCACTTTTATCTCACTCAACAAACCATGCCTCCCCCGAATACTCAAACACCATCCAAAAAATCCTTTTGAAATCCTTAATCACTCGATAACTCATCCTGGTATCTTGATTACAAGAATAACCATCCATAAATTTAAAAAATTTAAAAATACCAAAAAAACTCAACCTATATGAATAGGGGTTCTTATAATATCCTTACCATTGGAAATATTTCACTATATAATCCCCGATGATCATTTCCCCAAAGATCATGGCCTACACAGGTTGCAAAACAAATCTCATTTCATCAATTGATTTCATTCAATGTAAAAGATATTCTACTAAAAAATGATATAAATAAGTATCACTATTCAAGTTTACATGATCCACCCCTTAAAATCATTACTAAACCCCCAATATAGTGCCTCTTGAAACCTGTATACCATGGTTACATCACTATTTCATCATCCATGTCAGCAGAATATTGATGGGTCTCCCATACATAGAGAGAAACTTTTTGGAACCTATTTTGAGCCACTCTATTTTTTTACTATGATATATTCTTTTTGTAACATGACTTTGTCTCCCAATGACATTCTCTACATGATTTTAATATCAACCAAATCATAAAGGGTTATGAATGGCAAAAGAGACTGTACTCCACCTATTCTTTATCCAGAACTAAAATAGATGACTTTCCACTATCCTCACATAGGGCCCACATATGTAGACCTTTCAATAGAATGTTTTATAAAAATCAAGGAAAACTCCCACAATACCCAAGACGATGAGCCAAAATTATGGTACCAACATCCCCATCTTTCAAATCAATTTTCCTCCAAACTTATACTTTAACACTTTTCAGGACATGTTTTACCAGTTGAATCAAGTCATGAATTAGGGAGCATCCCTAAAATAATGAAATGAATTTTATTACCATCTGAACAATTCCATGTACAATTGAACACCTCACAAAACATCCCATGAATATTGGTTCCCCCCACATAACATCTTCTGACATATATTTACATTTCAAGACGAAACATATTCACGAGTTCCATCTAGCGTCTCTTCCAAAATAAAAATCTAGTTGTTATAGGAAAATGGATAAATATGTCATTATATTATATCAATATATAAAATCCACCTCGATCATCTAAAATCTAGTCTAACCAATCTTGAGACCCTTACCCACATAGGATAACTGTTAAAATACCTATGGTGTCTCACTTCCTAAAGACCTTCCTCACATCGCCTATGTGCACATCCACTAGAGAGACCTTCCATCCCTCTAAAAGAATATTTTATATCTTGATATATAGCTAGTACTCTCACAATTTACTCATGATGATGTCAATATATTAGACATGGTCATCATAATACTTGGAATAAATTAATATTTTTTCAGGGATTAACACCATAGGGCAAATCATATGGCATTTAACTTCTTTCTTTGGAAAATTTATATACTCATTCATTGATCCCAGCCTCCCTACCCCCAAAAATTTCACCAAATCTCGTCCACTATGATTATACAGTGACTCATTAGCCATACTCACTAATGCCTCATAAATATCTATCATGAATTCATCAAGTAATGTTTCATAAAAAACTATCAGAAACACATTTCATGAGTTATTCTATATAATCATGAATGGATCATAATGGAATTAAAACGATCCACTATACTAGTCCAAGACCGAATAGTGCAACCACACATTCTCTACATTATTTGTGTTTCACAAAAAGCAATGTGAACTTCTACGGAGATGAAAATTCAAACAATACAAATGAAATCATGCATTTCCATCATTTACCAAACATAATATCTTCATTATAATCCCCTAGTCACAAACATTCATGTGAAAAAAATCATTAAATCATCCTCAAAATAAAATATATATAAAATAATAAATCTAGGATCAGACTACCATTCATGAATATGGCCATGAATCTTGTTATATCAACCACTACATTTTATAATATCCATTTTATCCCTTAATAAAAATAATTTGGCCCCTTAATTGTTGATCGAATGCAGAAATGACCACATAACTCATTGTTTCATTCTATCATAATATGTTCTAATAATTTTTTGAACTCTATATCAACGTCATCAACATGAATGGATGTCACCCGTCATCACTCCAGACAAGAAAATCCAAATGTTCTAAAAATAATTAGCTGATGTGTTCTTAGAACATATGTCCATGAATATCCATGGTCTTTCCTTCATGAACACAACATTTTCCAAAGCACCCACATTCATGGTTCCCATTAAAAGTTCATAAACACTATATATCGTTATTATAAATCCTAGTCAAACCAAGTCTCAAATCAGCAATGTTTAACTTGTTACTAAAGGGATATAGGTCTCCAAACTATCATTACTATTCATGTCTTTTTTAATACACTATATCCGACCACCTTGATCCTAGGTTTACCTCTCAGATGGAAGAAAATTATGGGGAATCATGAAACACTTCTCTCAAGTTCTCAAAATATCTTTTTTTCCGACACCCATATCTAGAGTATTATACAAGAAACTAACTAAAAACCTTGATAACCATCTGTAAATGGGAAAATTGTTTTCACTGACAACATACTAACCCTATTGGGCCACCAAAACTATCGTGCAAAAGGGTGGAATAATAGTTTTCTTCCTCGTCTATAATCTCACCATAGATTCACAAGATATAGAATTAGAATGAATCCATATACAATTTGGACCCACGACATAGAGTTCCAAAGACTTATTCACACATGAAACACCATTTGAGTGGTTATTTCCAACTAATAAAAATGTATTAATCTATTGTAAAAACACATACATACAGGAATATATTTCATGTGAATCCAATATTCATATTATTCTAAATGGGATGCCTCTTACCTTGAGAGGACAATATTCGAAATCAACTAACTGTGCAATTGAAAATTAGTGAGGATCAGAGAACCTTCTGAAATCAAAATATCCAAACCATGTGTGCATCTCATAAGGTTAAATTCAAATAAAACTATATCTTTTCATATTATAATATGAATACCATCCTTTGTAATCCTAAATAATTTTCAGAACACATGTCCTTAATACACTAGACCATTATCTATCAAAGGGTTAGACACCTTCCTAAATATTCAGTCAATAAGATCCAAAAATTGCGTGGAAATTAAAAAATTATTAGCTGATACCACTTTTTATCATCCCTCCCTAAATCACTATATAACCGATGATTAGAATATTTTTCCACATGACATCAGGTGTGACTTAACAAACACCAGAGGATTTCAACTATTAGCAGTTCTGTAAGATGGTGTAGCGGGGAGACAATATTCTCTATATCATATTTAATCATAAAATATTGAAACAAACATTATCCTAAGAAAGGATTAATCATGGAAAGCATAAATTAAAACTGATAACAATATTAGAAATACAATAAAGGCCCAAACAACCTTACTGAAAATCAATAATATTCCCACTGGGTTGGTCAAAAATATGTACTAGTGTAAAATAAAAATAAAAGAAAAGGCTATGATACCCCACTATGTTGAACCTCATATTGTCTCCTAACACTATCCTGGCTACCATGCTAAAAAAACACTAACCTAAGCCTCATCCCAATAATATGACTACAATAATGATGTAAAATCTATTCAACTACCATGTTTTTGATCCTCTAACTCAAGATAAATGACCCATTTTTTGTCTAAATTAAATCAAATTTTATCCATGTTAATTACCTATGAGGGAGTTTCATATGTCTTCCCTAGAAGAAATAATAATCCAAGGGGGAAAGATCACCTCATATTGGGCTCTATGAAACCTCCCATACTTGATTCACTTACATCTTCTTACGGTGCAATACTATTCCAAGTGGAAAAGATACCATTCACAAGTGGTGGATTTCCCAACACAAATGAGACCCTTTATTACGACATCACATTATATATTATTATAATACCATTGGAATCCAATTATAAATATTAACTAAAAATAAATGAGGAATATTATTCTTCAATAAAATTCAGATATTATTGTAAGCCATTTGGATGATTTATCAAGTTTTCTATGTACCAATCAATTGTTATTATTTGTTGAATTCTCCTTCAAAAACACTAATCACTAATACAATATAAATACAGGGTACCATATATAAATATTAATATGGTGTTAAATGTTTGTAAATTAATATAATTATAATTTAAAATGGAATTTAGTCATTGATTAATAGACTCTCCTTCCAAAAATAAATATTGATAGGTAGGGATCATGGATCTAAAAATCATATAAAAATGGTAGTTTACATGAATTATAATCAATAACCAATGTTATGAATCGAATAATGAAAAAAACTAAAACCATCAAGGACAAAATGTCATATTTACTAATTTATAGACCATTTATTATAAACTACTGTATTTTATTACATCAGGATGAATCATCTGTATAATGAAAATTTGTGTTACAAGTTTTTTATTTCTCACCCATTAAGCCAAATTCAAATTGTTAATCCAATTATTAAATTATTTATATAATTAGGGTTTCAAAAAAAACATTAGTTTGAAGAACCATTCAAAATTCCTAGAGACCCAACTGGGTTATTGGGAAGATAAATAGATTAATTGTCATCAAGATAGTTGAAGACTAAAGAAATTAGGTTATGTGAAAATTGTGATTGTGAGATCTCTCATACATTATAAAAAATAATGTGGAAAAAATTAATGGGAGTTATTCTGGTCCACCAACCCAAAATAGAGTTAACCATAAGCTAATGGTTGTCCAACAGTATCGCCCGCATATCTCCAGTCCTTTTATTATTCAAAAAACACAAGGTTTATTAAATAATTACATACAAAATTTTTTAAAAAAATATAAGTAATTAAATTGTAATATGGATCCATATACCCAATGGTGAATGAACACATAATTATAGAAATAAAGCACAATTTCACCAAGTCAGCAAAACAACCACCATTACATGGGTTTTCCATATTAGGAGTTTGACAACATTCCATGAAAATTCCCCATAATAAGAAAATGAAAGAATAAAAAATTTAGCATAATTTATTTTTAATCTATGAAAAAATAAAAACAATAATGTTCTCTTAATGAATTTCACTTCTATTAAAAGTATTCAAGAACAAGGGATATCTATTTTATAGGAATATCATATACCTATTCTTCTTGAGAGGAATCAGTCAAGATCCAGTGGATTTTCTGTGTGATTTATATTTTAGATTAATACTTTAAAATGAGAAAAAAAATAGAGTGGGACATCAATGGGTTTTACATATTATATAACACTAAGAGTAAACAATTATAAATAGAAACACATCAATTGTGGCAGATATTAATGAATAAGTGATCCTACAAGTGAATACCTCCATCAATTTTTTAATGTGTAAGGGATTAAAGTTGGAGGTGTTTTGAGGGTAACATAATATTACCATAACATAAATCATTCACCCAAATTTCCCAATAATATATTATTACATGAAAAAAAATTCATTCCATAAAATCATTGATAACTTATCTTATGAGGTCGGGAATAACTACATCACTGCATGACATGTAGCATGATTCATTAACAATTTTCCCCTTGACACCAAAGTCAATTTTACTGCTTAGTATTTTTTCATACCGCATAAAATCCCCTTACATCATAATTTACAGGTTTATTATGAAAACAGGATTCTTCAGTCAAAACAATTAATCCAAAATACCTATACTCTAGCCTTTCTACTCTCTAGACTCATGATCCTCACAGGAAAACATTATAAATGTCCAAAAAATCATAGAATTCTAAAACACATCGAATATCATCCAAATTTCTATTTCTCAATATTATCCATCCACATATAGAAAAAAAATTAAATTTCCAATAAAAACATAAACCGTATGGATAATGGTTTCACAATCCATGGAAACAAATGGGTTTCATTAATATTTAATAATTATAACCATATTCCATATAGAAAATGAATAATTAATTTTAAATTTAATTAATTCCTCTATGATAGTTGGTATGGACGCAATGTGTTATGGTGATACATTGAGGGTGATGAATGTTGTGCATGCAGAGAGCCAATGGATCATGACATCTGGTTCCACGAGGGATATTGTGAAGTGTGTTGGTACCCTGAAGGTGTTGATAGTGGTTGTGGGTAAGGATTCTGGTGTGGATAGCATGTCTTTGATGTCTGATGCAATTTTCATGGGAACAAACCAGATTGGTGATCTGCCTCCTTTGGTTCTGATGGAAACTGAAAGCGTCATGTGCTCGGGTGCTAATGGCTACACTGCTAAGATGCCTATTATGGGTGGTTTTTATCGAATTCACATAGTGGTGGATGTTGGATAGAATGAAATAAATGTGGTACTCAAACCTGTAATGTTAGGTGGATCTATTTTTTTTGGAACAATTAACCTTGACCTAGCTACACAGTCGTCTAAGGCAGTTCACTTGGACGGTAGTGGTGTCTGGTCCTTTACTTCTCTCAAATTCAGGTTTTATTCTCCTATCTGATGAAAATTAAACATTGTGCAAATTAAATCAGATCCCTCAATGGTCTCATAACTGCTCAAAAAGGGTGAGTTCTCAATCATTGATCTTCTTTTCCTTCCCAATGTTTCACAACTAATAAAAATTAAGGAAATCAGGGATTTTGTTTAATTAATTTGGGTTTTCTCTTTATCGAAGTGTGTCTCACTTGGTCGATGATATTATCATATGATTTTCCCCACTGATGATTTGAAAATTCTAGCACGGGGCATTGGATCCATTCCCTCAAAATGGGAATTATTCACTTTTGAGAATGGCATAAAAAGTTCAATCCCTTAGTGGTTGGTAGAACTACTACAAAAATTTGGCTATAGTATTTGGTCTAAACTGGATACTTTGGAATATCAAAATATTGTATTATATTTCATTATCCATTGGTATTCCAATTAAAATTGATATTGAATTAGAAGTTAGTCATTTTGGCCAAATTGCAAGGTTTATGGTCGAGGTTGAGCTGAATTCGACTATTGTTAACAATGAGAATCTTAAAACTGATGATGATATAATTGATCTGAAGATAGATTACGAACAAATGCCTAAATTCATCAAGGACTATAATGTTATTGGTAATGAATTTTCTTCTTCTAGATGGGTTATATTTTGCAGCTTATGTGCTTTGTGTGGTCATAATGTGAATAATTGTCTAAATAAGATCAAAACATCCTCCTCTATGAAAATATGCCCACAGTTGTTTCATTTGGATATCAGAGACTTGTGTAAGAGTATGTATGATCAGGGTACTATTTATAATATTTCTGAGAAAGAGTCACAAGATGTTGCACATGGAGATGCACCTAAATTTGATAAAAATGGTGACTGCCCAGACTCACCCATGGTATGCGCCCACTCTGCTAAAAACAAGAAGAAATCATGGGATGATATATGTATGGAAGAGGAAAATGTCGATCATTTTGTTACTCCTAGTAATGGAAAAGATTAATTTAAATAAGAATAGGAACCATTTCAGGAAAAGATGGTTTCCTTAGTGAATCAAAAAGGTAAACTATCCTTATATTCTAACTCCCCAATCATCATTAAGGCATTTCAATTTGCATCAATGCCATTTTTATATAATGAAGTCTTTCAGCGGGTTTATTACATGAATACACTATCCTCAGTTGTTTCTCCAATAGTGGTTGAGCTGTCTATTTTAGAAGAAATGAAGACTGCAGTCAGAAAATATGTTTTTTTTGAAAAATTCTAGGAAGAAATAGAGGACAAATTGGGTTCTGAGAGCATTGATGCTGACACAATTTATGGAAGACATCAAGAGCTCCTGAATTGAAAAATTTCTAGTAGAGGGAGATCAAGAGGTCGTGGTCATAGGCGTGGAAGAGAGGAGATGTATACAATTAGATATGAAGAACAAAGGATAACTCAAGGACATCTGAAAAATATAATCAAATAGATTCTTTAGTTTTGGGATTCCTCAGTTTTCCCATTCCCCCTCACATTGGATAATATCTTTTACTTTCTATTAATAAGAGTGGCATATACTCCTCATTTTTAAACAAAATATAAACCATATAATTATTTTTATAAATATGAAAATCCATTTATAAGATCTTTATAACACTTATTATATAAAATACACATTTTAATTTGAAATCAATTATTTTGTAGCTAAATTTTTCAATAAACAATTTGGAATATTTATTTATTAAAAAAGGAATTATATATTGAAATATTTAAATAAAAAATAATTCATAATGGGGATGAGATTATTCATGAGGTGTATGTTAAAATTAAAAATATTTAACCTTATTTGTAAAATGTCAGATAAACCTTATTCTAAAAATAAAAATAATATTACATAAAAAATTCCAAAAGAAGAAAAAAAGGTAAAATTATACATTATTAAATCATTATATAAAAGATAAAATAATTTTGACAACATTTTAATGAATAAATATTGACATTGAAAAAAAAATTCTCAAGTTAAGAGAAAAAATGGTCAATTCCATTTAAAAACCTTCTTTCAGTATCTGGAGTATATAAAAGATAGAAAAATGAAAGGAATTAATTAAATATAAAAAAACAATTATATGGGAATAAAAAAATTGGGTGAGTAAAATCATATATTTTCATCATTATAACATTTAAGCATAACAATCCTAGTAAAAATTATATTGTAACAAAAAATCATATATATATTATAATCAATGAATAAAGTGGATTTGGATACATAATGATAATATGAATATTTAAATCTATTGGATTAAATCATTGAGTATTTGAAAATAAATTCTTTCCCCATATATATTCCATTGAGATAATAAAATAATAAAATTGAAACAAGTATCAATAGAGTGAAATACATAATCAAAACACATACAACATTGATATCATTCGAGTTGAAGGCCATGAAATAAAATTTAATTATATGGATAAAAACCCAATTTATAATCATGAATATGTGTATACACAATAATTACACTATAATTACACCCTATAAAATAAATAATTTTTTCCAATATCTTATGTGTCTTGTGAATGTGAAAATAAGACAATGACACCCTTAAAATATTTTCTATTTCATTGATAAGAACACTTTAATCATTGATAATAAAAAAATTTATAATTCTATTATAGGGTCATATACATATATATTATAGTATATATGATCAACTTATAATATTTATACACCTATTTATGATTAATGCTTTATTAAATTAAACCTCTGGGGGATTATTTCATTGTTGTTCAGGTTCGGTTAATTTTGAATGTTCTGGTCCATTAACTTCTGTCATGGTTTTACAATATATATATTGATTGTAATGGTATAAATATTATATAAAATAAATATATTCATACTTATGACAACCCATATTACAGGGTGCTGAAAAATGAATTACACCCATTCCTGGAGAACGTAATCTATACATACCCGATGTGAGGTTTATACTTTTAGATAGATGAAATAAGATGGTTAAATGAAAATTCATAATTAAATAATGTAAAATATTTCATAAAAACATACATGTTCATTAAATATCGAATATCCGTTTCTCCATGCAACTAAAGTGAAAATGATAAAAACAATAGCATCACTTCTTGGAGGTGGAAGTCTACACATACACACAAGAAACATGATTATTTAGCAATGAATCATAAGATAATAACATACATATAATATAAAACTATATATAAGTTAAATAATTTCATTGATATAATGTATAAAAATAATAATAATAAATGAAATATGATGATGGGAAATAAATTTTATTGCTACATGCAGGGAATATTCCACACACACAAAGGAGCATCACTTTCATTTCTCATTCGATTTAGAATAGTTGTGAAATACTTTTTAAAGCATCATAATAAAATATCACTAAATTTATAGTTCATAATTAAAAATATTTTAATTTAAAAAACATGTTTTCAGATGTTATCATAATAAATAAAATTAAAATTGATTGGTTTAGATTGATACCTCATCTTTGAGAGACCACCTTTTCCTTACACCTTAATCCTTGAATAGTTATTCTTAGGGGGTTTCCAAAAGATCAAGGATTATAGTAATTATTATAGGAATTTTTTAAAGTTATTTCTTTATATATATGGATCATTTTTTATAATGGAGGAGGAGACGTGACATTTTAAAAGTAAGGGGATGAACAAACAAAGAATTTCATTAAATATTTCACTTATATAAGTTCAAAATCATATGAATGTTGCATAAAACGATGAAGCAGTCTTGGGTAGGATTATATAAGGTTGGTATTTATTATTATAATAATATTTTTACTAATTTTTGTGGACATACAACTGTTACCATTTGGTTTATTCATGGTAAACCAATTTTTAACCTTAATCATTGTAATAACATTTCACTAATTTTTACTAGTCACTAATAACAAAAAATAATCTGATCATTTTTTACTATATTAATTATTATTAATAAAAAAATTCAATCTATTTTAGGATATTCAATTTCTATATGTATCATAATTTAATTTTAATTAAGCAGGTAAACAAAATGGAAAACACATTTTTGAAAAACGAATTCTTAATGATAAAACAAAACATACATGGATTCTATAAATGTAAAATCTAAAAAATCAATATTGGAATATAATACATTATATATTATATAGAAATATCACTTATAAATTAATATATATATATTCATTCAATCTATTATTATGAAAACCCACCCCACACATAATTTTACATTAGAAGAAATTTGTTTTTAATAAAAAAAATTAACTTATACAATAATATGGTTGAATGATGATTCACATGTAATTAATAAAATAAGTTATAATAAAATAAATTTTTGGATACTTTATGATAAAATTAATATCATTATCTGAAATTTATCGAAAATGAATTTTTTTTACAAAAATATGAAATTTTCAGTATTCAATTGAAAATATATATTTTTACAGAAATACCATGAATTCAGACTAACATAATATATAAATTATAATTTTTAAAATTATATTCATTTAATAAAATAATTTTTATTAATATTTTTGAAATAAATTTTTAATCCATGATAATAAATTTTATAAAATTGAATTTTTAGGAAAAAATATTTTATTTTAGTGAAATAACATCTGTGAAAATTGGGTACATAATTTTTAAACATTAATGATGAAATATATTTTACTAAAACCCATTATAAAAATTTTTCAAAATTTAAATATTACTATTAATAGCTTCCAATTTAATGACAAGGATATAATTGTTTACTATATTGTGGTTGATATCGACTCATTGTTACATATAAGGAAATATGTAAAATAAATCACGTTTTATATAAAAGAAAATACATATAGAATCCTAGAGTTTCGCTATTATTTTTTATGATTTATAATGAGATGAAATATTAAAATTTTTATTTTTTATAAAACAATTATGGTATCTTTTAAAATGGTAATTTGGTATGTTCTTTGTTGAGTGTGTTGGGTTTTGAATCTATTTTGGTTTATGATGGAATTATTTGATTTCATTTGAAATTACTATATTGATGGATTCCATTTTTCACATCATTTTGAATAACACTTATAGAGAGTATTTGAATATGTGTGGGTACTTTCTTCATATGGATGATCTTTTGGATGGTTCATCTAATTATTTTGGAGTGGATTCTCCATATATAGACATTCTTGATATTTTAGGTCGACTTTAGTATCCAAAATATTTCTATATCAAAGAATTATATTAAAATGTTAAAATTATATTTTACATATAAGGGTCAAGAAGTCAGACCCTAACACAACACATAGTTAGAAATGTTAAAGCATCTATGTAATGGTAGTTATAAAGGAATTCAAGGTTATATTTAGGGAAGTTATATGTTTATTTTTGTAATATATTTGACCCAATGTTTTTATTGATTTATTCCCATTTTCAATCGATTCTTTTTTTTCCTTATATTTTATGTTTTTCTTGTCAAAGTGTCCAGAGGATCTTCAAGATAAAATTACAAATTATTGAAACATCACATCATGATTGAATATTCATGGTGTTAATATTTGAGGGTGAAATACTGAATTTTTAATCAAGTTGTGAAATCACATTACAGCTATAAGGATATATTCTCTCAATGAGAATCTATTTACGGCATGAAATTATAGCCTGCTGAAACTTCACATCATGAATGAATATTCATGGTGTTAAACATTGATGATAAAGAACATATGTTCTATTCGATCTGTTTAATGAAATTGATGATACAAAGTTATATCAATTCTATGAGAATATGTTTAAATCATGAATGTTGTGGGAAAATTCACACATTCTAAATTAAAAGAAATCAATGTAAATATGGATGTATGATGTCTAATTATTTTACGTCACATTATTAATATTAATCATGGTGTGACATGTGAAGATAAAATCTGAGATGTTTTAGAAGATAATCATTCACAATGTGAATTTTCCTTGACATGATAAACTATCGGAGCATATAAATAATCAAGTTATTCCTTTTATACGATTTGAGTTTTAAATTTTTAATACTTTTTTTGAATAATCAAATCGTGATTTATTTAGTTACTAAATAATTATTTCTTATAATTTTAGTTCATATTATTTTTCTTTAATTTTTAATTTAAATTTACTTATTATAATTTTTTTAATGTATATTTATTTCTTTATTTATTTTAATTATGTCAATATATATTTAATTTTATCTTCCCCTCTCTGTTACCTATGTTTGATGGATTCAACATCTGTCATGTGTGGTTTAATATATAGAGGATATGGGTTTGATATTAAGGTAATTAAACGTTAATTAACCTCAAATCAGAAGAAGTTATTATTAGTCAACATACTAATTATGTTGGGGAACTATTTGTAAATTACATCCCTACACATGATTTGAACCATGGTACTACAAAATCGAGGAAACCCCAATCTAATCGTTTTTGATAATCCTAGAATACCAACATGGATAAACCATCTAAATAATGAATTATAATTCTATGGTCCAAATAGGTATCATCATCGAACTAATAGATATCACTCAATTATATGAATAAGTATAATTAACTCAATGTAGTTGGTTACATTATGATATTTACATGGTAAAAAATGATATACTAAAACCATTACATCCGTAATGAAATCATCTGAAGGTATTCCCAAAAATTTATCATTAATCCATAATTTAATAGAAGCATATTTAGTAATGTTATTATTCTTTTCTAATTCCTTAGTTCAGAATAACCATTCTATTTGATTGTTATGATTATTCACAACACATGGAGTTCTATTGTAAATAACTAAGATTTCGATTCAACAATTTCTTGTGGGATTGAGATTAGAATTTCAAATTTAATATTATTCCAAAATTCAAAATCATATTTTCTCATGATATAAATTTATAAAGACTGAAAATATCATAGTAATTATAGGTAATTATGGAACCAGTAATTCACCCCCATGTTTTATCAGTGGTTCTTATTGAGAAATAATGATCTTATTGGGATATTTATTTGGACTTGTTCAAAATTTTATCATCCCCCATTTTATTAATTTATGTCCAAAACCCCCATTTTATCAATTTTATTATCTTTTATGGGATTTATATCACTCAACATTGTGGAAGATGACATCGTCTGAGTGAAATACCTTAGACTCATTATAGATTGTAGTGTCTATAAGTAACATTAAGATTTATTCAAGATATCATGTTGAACTAGAATTAACTAAGTCAAAAAGTGATGATATAGTAACCAGACCTAGCTACTCCAACATGAAAAATGAAAAATGATCCCTACATAAGTTGACACAATAGATACCACAACCATGATTCACAATGTATTATTGTTTTCAATCAATATAATGTTTTACTATGAGAATTAATCACAAATCAATTTATAAAGAAAAATTTGAGTTAAAAAAATATCTAAATAATATGATTTAAACCATGAAAAATTGACAAGTCTATAATTTTTGGACAAAAAAAATATATCAATCATTTTGGATTTTTAAAATAACAACTAGAATCATAATTATTCATTTGATGAAATATTTCATTATGTTATCCAATTTTCCGGGATAGACTAGGAAAAAGAACGTATAATGAACCATCCTATAGGTTCCATCACTATATAAAATATCCAATGAAAAATTATTAGATAAATAATTTCTTCTAACAAAATAATTTAAAAAATAATGATAAATTCAACACATTGCATAAATTTATGGTAGCTTGTTATAAGGAAAATTAGGGAGATTAAAATACATGTTGAGAATATTCAAACACCAAGGAATGTAAGTATAACTCCAAAATTTAATATTTTTATTATGGGATTCATCTAAACATAAGATATTTTTTAGTAAGATCATCTGATAAAAAAACCTTATGTCTCTAAAGATCCATATTATAATATTTCCCATAACAGATTTTTTTGATAATGAAATAGAGGACCCACAGTGCATGTTATGCACAATTTAGAATAGAAAAATCTCATAGCTTCTCATGTTGATGTATTTAAAATGAAGTTTTATTAATTTAGATTCTAATAAGATCCTCATACATATTATTTATTGGTTGTTCAAAAAATTGAAATCCATATACATAATCATTACTCTTTAAAATTTAAAACAATATATAATATAAATAAAACTAATTAACATAATAATATAATCTAAAATCTTAATTCTCATTACTAACATGTATACACATAAAAATAACTTTTAAAAAATGAATTTCTAATGAATGATGGAATCGACCATGTGGTTTTCAGAATTTTTCATAAAATCAAATTGCACCATGATATCCACCTCATTAAAAAACTAAATTAATCCATAAACATTTTAAAACATCTAGGGCCTCACAACCTACATTAAGATAATTCCAACTATATCATCAATAGTATCAATAACCTCATCCAACATATGTTAAACCTACCAAATCATAGATTTCAATCTATAGTAATATCTTTTTTTATAACAAAAAATTTGATTTATAATTGCCAAATCCTATGAAAAAAAATGTATAATTAAACACCCTTTCACATTATAGAGTATCGTGTCGGTCATGTTTCCCAAATTATACCATAATTATTAACTAACACATAAACAGACGACATGAAAACTCATTAAATAATGTAATCAATTTCTATTATACTATGAAGTGTATTAGATCCTGAAGCACTATAGTTATGAAACGAAATGGAGTATTTAAAAAAATTTCTACATATGAAGAGATGGATGATAAAATAATCACTAATGAAAATGAAAAAATTTATTAAAATTGAAACATTAATGTTGGACAAGATGGAACAAAGTGTTCAATAAAATAAACTAAAAAATTAGATGGGTACATTCCACATCTACCATATAATAAACCTATATCATTTCATGAGTTAATAAATTTTTGAAAATTAGAGGATCATTAATGAACTTTTGAGATAAGTTAAAACACATAAAACACATTTTAATATTATCATAGGTAATTTATCAAATGGTAGAATATTCCTAATTTCTCAAATATTATCTTTCATATGATAGAAAATATAGGATTACCATGTCATTTTTAAAAATGATTAATTCTATACTATGGTATACAATTAAATATCCTTAAATATGTGAGATCATAGAAGATTAATAATCACTTTTTTTTATAACATGTGATTTTTATAAATAATTGGATGATTTAGGTGTAGAAATAAATTTAATACAATTTAGTGTCTTCTATAGGTTATGATTCAATGAACTAAAGTTGGAATGAGTCATACTATTGTTGGAAGATAGATTGATTTGATGACCAAGAGGGATTCTTCCGAATGTTTGTAGAAATGTGGGAAAATTTATTCTTCTAATGACTTTTAATCATGTATATGGAACAAGAAGGTGATCATCACATTTTTTGGAATATCATTTCCTATCATTGGACGGTATCTCATGGAACTAAATCAATGAATACTAATTTTCCAAGATAGAGAATCCCATGTTTTTGTTGAAATCAAAAAATATTTCAAAAATGGAATGATGTGAGTATACAAAAAAGTATTCTTCACCAACAATGAAGAATATGAACAAAAATATTAGACATGATAAAAATGATAAAATAAGAATAATATTAAATGATGGCTCGTACTAATGAAATTATTACTGATAATGGGTGGAACAATCCAAATAATGTTTCTTCATGGAAGGAGACAATAGAAAAACCATAAATTCCTAAAAAATCGGTGAATGATAATATAATATTTTATTAAAATCAATAATGGAAGAAATCCATTGAAAAATAAACAGGGCACCAGTATTATTGATGTATCTTCAGGAACACATTAAATAATGAAACTAGACGAGGTAAACTCGTCCATCAAATTCAAAAGAGATCAACAGAATCATAATATAACATAATAAAAAGGGAAATTCGTATATTTATTAATTCATTAAGGGACCACTAATGAAAATATATTCATATATCTTAACATTAAATAGAGTAGTAATTAAGAGGAAACAGTAGTTTGAATGTATTTTGTTAATTTGTTTTAGATAATTAAAGTAGTATTATGCTTATAAGGAGTTACATCAAGTATTTAGGAGAATTGAAAGTAGAAAGTCTCTGGATTTACCCATATTGTTGAGTGAATATTGTTTCACCATTTGAATCAACATAAATTGAAACTTCAAAAAATTTATTAGCGACAACTTAAATTTTATTTAGACACAAGAAATCATAACACTTTATATTTCATGGCCATAGACTACCATAGTTTTGGAGTTCAATAATCATTTACCATATCATTAAAACTAACTAAGAATCTTCTTAGATCACTTCCTCCCAACTAAAACTCTTACCTGCATTCTTATTTACACTAATATCAATCTTATGGCCAAAACTGAGATAAAATAGAGTTGCCTCCCCCAAATGACATTCAATGTTCCAACTAAACCCCATAACCAACTTTCTAAGAATAAGTTTAACCATGATCCTTCAACACCGTATTTTGATACTTCAATATATCATCCCATTAATTTACATAATAACCATACTTATCTTTGGATCCCCAATAACCATATCCAAAATGGGATTGGTCCATGCTTTTTATTACACATATTTTTCTTAAGTTTTTTGATCCCATTAGTAGCCGTTAAAGGACCACTTTCATAATAAGAACATTAATAGAAAATATATAGTAGATTTATCATAATTGATTAATCATTCCAATATTTTCTATATTAGAGGAACCTGACCCACATCCTTGAGGATATATTATATAAATCATGGGATTTTCATAGTGTTTCTTACATGAACACATAAATATAAAATTGATGTTTTATTACATATGGGAGGAAAATAGTGGGAGTAACCATTGAGGGATTTTTAGTTGGGCTACATATATATTACATTGAATTTTCTGTATCTATAATTTTATATTTACTAATTGAGAATGTTTTACAGACACATAAAAATATTGTGAAATTGTTTCTTGAGATCCCCATAGATTCAATGACCCATAGTCTTCACGGAGAAACCATAAATGTAGATAAAACTCCTAAATCATGCAAAAATATCTGGTGTAGGTATGGTTAGATAGAAGAGACTGATTGGTGGATATAATCCAGAAAGAGTTACTTCTTTGTTAATATATATTGGTAGTCCAATAAGTGATTATGGGGACGAAATTATTCTTTTATAATGTTGTAAATGAGAGAAATTATCACTGTAAAATAATTGTTGGGATCTTCATCATATATGTTTCCTACACCTTGTATATTTAGAGTCATCATAACCATTATAATGTTTAGAAACCATCTGATTTTTAATCTTATAATACTAAAAAAATGGGTTACTGATGGACATTCAAAAGGATAAATAGTGAGTACAAAAGTATATATAGTACATTGAGGAGTAATAGAAATCGTAGGATGGTTTATCAGTCAAAGTAGTACCCCTATGAATGATGGTACTAATATAACTACAACACCATTATGATCTTCTAAACCTGTAGTGTCTGATGCATCATAAATATTTCCCATCCTCACTTACATGTGTATGGAAATCTTACACAACTATAGATTTTTCATGTGACTAATTCAAAACCCTAATATAACCTATCATTGTACTCATATAATATTTTCGGATCATCCTATATCTTTGAAATTAATAATATTTGGGGATTCCATGGCCTTATCACACAATTATATTTCTTCCCATATACCACATCCCTTTGTGGATGAAATATTTTCATTGTTAACTAAACTATTCATGTTTTATCATGCATACCTACCCATATTCCACTCATGATGAAAAACCATGAACATGAGGAGGTATATCATTTTTAGTGTTCCCAAGGATTGAAATTTACTACCACTCGGCCAGGAAATGTTACCATTCTATGTTCTTAAGGATATACACATGGACACTATAGAGACTAAATATTTAATATCATTCACTTACACAGTAATAGAACAATGAACCATTGTTTATATTGATTCCATAGGTCATAGTCAACCCATTCAATTTCAGTGGATTTCTTCGCTACATTAGTGAAACATCCATAGGTTTTATAGATATTTTTCTCTATTTTTTAATCAATTTTTTTTATAATTTATTGGGTATGAGTTGTTTTTTTTTATTTTTTGGTGTGGGAAATACTATTTAGTTAAACAAAAAATTATTATTTATTATTGAAATGGAATATTGGAGACTCTATTGTGTGATCTTTTACTCATTTACTACTTCCCATTTCATTATATATATCTTATAGAACTATCCTTTATTCCAAGAGTTGGAATCTTTTTCAATCTAACATTTATCTTGGTATTCATTCACTCACACCATGTTATAATCAATTAATTATGGAACTATACTCAATTGAGGATATACTAGTTACAATTATTTTTCATTTATTTTTTCTATAATTTATTATTGTAATATCAGATCTTGATTCGAAATAATGGAGATTTTATTTGATATTATCTATGGGGTAAGCATTCATGAGAATCATAGATATTCCAATATTATTGTTATATGGTTTCATTTATATTTGATATATTCTTAATTAGATTCATTAATTAACCAGAAATTTTCCTTACAACCTTGTGCATAAAGGGAATGTTTCTTATGACTTTTTTAGAAACATAAATCATCTTTTTTTGTTGAATTACAACATAATTTTTATTTTCATAATTATATATTTTTATTTTAATTAACAAATACTAATCATTGATTATACTATTATATAGTATATATTCCTTCAATGATTTTGATCTATTTTTATTTAATTCCGGAGAGGCTTCCATATCAAAATTTTCTCCTTCCTTAATGACCATATTGCATTAGAGAGACATGAGATATGTGAACCAAAAAAACATAGATTAAAAAATTATAAAGATTTCATATACAAATATTGACTATTAAAATTATGGATGGGTTTTGATTATTCTTCTCTATATCCTTAACACCGAATATTAAAAAAATCATACATTAACTATAGTTTCAATAGATCTCCTTTTTCTATTATGACATATAGAAATCCATTTTTATCCATTCCTAAGAAGAACTCATATAACTACCTGATTTATAATTGAATACATATTTGGGAATGATATATCTATATGTAATGACATTATCTTTTTCAAGAAGATATGTGAATTTATTCTCACAATAATGTTTGATATTAGTTTATGATTATGTCCTATGTAAATCCTAGAATATTTTTTGAAAACCCATTATGATTTACAATGATAAAGATTAACTAGTACAATACTGGCGAAGTTGAAATCATATGGGTAAAGGTGGTGATATGAGTTTTTTACTAAATATTTTTTTTGGAAAATAATTAAATAAAAGACTAAATGTTGTCACAAATTTTCAATTTCATTTTATAGAACATTCATAGAAAAACTCCACGATTTGAGGAGTGAGGTGATGCCTCTACTAAGTGGTTATTTTTCATTTCACATTACTTTTTATAAATATGGATATGATTTTTAATTTTACCCTCCATTTTGAGATTAATTTATTTTATCAACATTCAAACACTCAACCATAGATTCACATGATACTTAATGAAAATTAAAATTTGTTAATTGTGTTTATTTTCATAATGATGTGGAGATGATTGAACTAATGAAAACCTAGGGCTATGAATATATTATCCCTGTAAAATCACAAATTCATTAATATTTAACATTGAGTTATGATAGAAAATTCATGTATAGGATAATCACTCTATGGGTATAATACCCTAAAGAATAATTGAATGATCATATTCAATGGAATGAGGAATTTGATTGAAAATATTTTCTTTGAGGGATTAATAATTTTCAACGCATGGATATATTTTGATGTATAAACCTTTTGTACTAATACAGAGTTTCATATTCATGCTTGTGGGTGATTGTATCTTGTATTAAATTTAGGTTCTTCGAAATATTAATTGAGATGATTTTTTTGGGGACATAAAATAGTTAACAATTGAGTTGATTTTAATGTTTATTTCATTCATATATTTAGAACATAGTTTCCATTTATTTATATTTATTTTACAATTTAACGGATAATTTCTTTTGACATGTTTTCTAGGAGCTTGATGATGAAATTACCAACCAAAACACATCTTATCATGAATTCTAATTCACGTAATGGTAATTTGATTCAGAACCACTAATGTTCCATTCAATATGTAAAATCCAATTGAATTCACAAGGATATATTCATGTAGTTCAGTTTTATTATCATGGTCAAATTTGTGGTTAAAGCTACCCAGACAAAAAATATATAAATATCAATGAATCCAAATGTATGAATGATAAAGACCTTGTGTAAACCCATGAATCCCATTCATGAAATAATATTTCATGAAGCCACAGTAGAAGATATAAAATAAGAACAACCATTCCATAAAAATTAATTCACATGAAAAACCACTCAAGAACATAAATATTTTAGAAAATATTAATTTTTGAGTGGGAGTGTCAAAACTTTTAGGGTTTTTTATCCCAGCATCAATTTATGTTTTGTGTATTCCTTTTTTCATGTATTCATGTCATTACAGATAGGAATGTTTTTCTTAAATTGTTTCATTTAAAAATGTTTATAAAACATTAATTTATGTTTATATTGTTTTATGTTAATGTCAATAAAGGATATTTCAATTATATATTTTGTATTCATACTATCCTCTCCACGTGTGACATATTCAATTATTTTCATGAATGGCTAATTCTATAAGGTGTTATCAGTCATGAGTATGTGAATTAAACATCAATAATCCATTAATAAAAAATCCCAACTCTTAGGGACCAATTTTATTACATAACTATAAATACCATATTTATGCATTAGAAATACATAGGGATTTAATTAGTGAGGAAATCCTAATTTTTTCATGGTTATTAAGTAGAAATATTCATATTTTTTCACCCTTCAAAAAGAAAATTTAATTTCAACCATCATAATTTTCACTATCACTAGACTAATGGATACCACTGTTTTTCTAGAATAGTCCAAATTGACTATTTAGGTTAGTTAAATTAAAAAAATTTATAATGACACCACTATTTATTATAAAACATAACCAGTTTTAAAATATAGTTGGAAAATATTCCTTAAAATATATCCTTAATCTATAATTTAGAATCTATATAATTACCTGCACTATTACTCACTCATAATTACATATTATAGAATCACAATTCCATTATAACATCATGAAGACACTCCACTCATGGTGATATATTCAAAAGGAAATTTAATTTCATTTAATTCCATCACGGGAATTTTACCTAATGAAGGGTAATACTATAT
The DNA here is from genome assembly GCA_963277665.1 of Viscum album. Classification (NCBI taxonomy): domain Eukaryota; kingdom Viridiplantae; phylum Streptophyta; class Magnoliopsida; order Santalales; family Viscaceae; genus Viscum; species Viscum album. The sequence goes on along the minus strand of OY728146.1, from coordinate 784,996,443 downwards.
TAAGAAATAGATTTTAGTGTTAGTGTATCATTATATGAATTTTTGAACTATGAAAATGTGCATCCTTAGGAGGTATACTTTATACTATTTAAGCCCCTTTATTATTTTGGAACACATCATGTTGTTACATAGTGATCATTAGAGACTATTTCTAAGGACAATATTATATTCATCTTCTTTCCCATTATTCTTTCCAATTTCATTTATTCTATCCACTTTTATTTTTTTAATTTCAATCACATAAATGTGGGTTTTACATTTCAATAGTTTACAATATTAAAGTTTATGAATGAATCCAATAATTCATGTTATAAGAACCATTTGAATTCATTCAGGATATTAAAATTTAGATCACATTATGAAGTCATCATTAGATTGAAGAAAAATATACCTCCCTACCCACAATATGATCAATGAAAAATTTCACCACATAACAATATGGAACATATACGTCTACCATATAACATCATGTATTTTTATTTTTTTTGTAAAAAGTGCTATGATGAGCATTAATCAGGGAAAAATTAATCCATCTACATTAATGATGAAAAAATATAATTCATATGATTTAGATCAAGGGAAAAATTAGTGGTTTTTTTGATAGAGTTCCCCAAGAATGTTTTTCAATCATTTTAGATGGATTTGAATTGTACATGCATCATGGTTTTTCTTCTGAATCAATATTTTTCCAATTTTTTCCCATGAATGTTAAGAGACTAGGAATAACCTTGAATAATTAGTGAACCTATATTTTTAATAACTAAATGGGATGATATATAAAAAAACTGATACACATATAAATTCATCCTATTAAGCCACTGATTCAACTAATGAAAAAATTTATATTTTTTGTGATTGATGGTGAATCGGGTTGGGGATCTTGGGATATTATCAATGAACTAGTAAGGAAATTATAGCCCAACGAAATTGAAATTAGGTTCTAAATTCAATCATTTAATTTGGGACTTCAACCAAATAGTATATACATGGAAGACATATCAGCAAGAGGAATCATACGAAAGAAATCATCATAAGCCTCTAGAGATATTGAAGATGATGATTCCAAAAATATATGTACTTTAAAATTTGATAAGGGAACTTTGATACATGGTATGAAAAACTAGAGGAAAATACCCACATATCTACCCATGTTCATTCACATAAAAATAAGGAAATGTCTTTTCAACTCTAATACGGACCTCAAGTATTTGAAGTTAGTGATGATAAAACTAAAAAAATTTCGGTAAACCAACATGATTCGTAATAATGCGAAGTTGAGTTGTATTTAAATAAAACTCATGAATTTATTTTTTAAAACTACAATCAACTATATTGGTACCAACCTACGTACTCTCGGAAAAGACCTTTCCAATAAAAAGATACCAGTTAATGAAGGAAACGATGACACCATGATCCAAATTTTCCTAAACAAAAAACCATGCTAGGATGTCCACATTAGTAGTAATCTCTAATAATCGACCATACATTTACATTAACATGGGGAAAAAAGCTTCCCAGATTTTTATTACAATCATAACCTAACCTTTTACAGATAAATCAACTCATCCATGTGAATCCAACTAATACACATATTTTGATCCATGAAGACACATTTTCCACTAACATTCTAATAAAATATGAGACACTATGAAATCACGATAAAATGTTTAAAAATATAAAAATTATATATATAATTTATAGAATCATGTGATGAATATTTTAAAAAATCATTTCAGAATAATTACCTAGAACATGGCCGAGTATCATTAAAACACAAGAATGTAAGAAATCTATGTAATTACCCTATTAATCGGATGTTATTTGGAATTTAAAAAACTTATAATGTACACGGTAAATGTATTATATAAGTATGGATATAAATAGAGGCATGTGATATGATATCTAAACGAATTGAATAAAATCATGAAATAGAAACATGTAAATTGGGAGAACATAGAGTGAAATATTAATTAATTATTTTTTAAAAAAATAGGAATTTTACATTACAAATAAACCATATAGGTAACCTATAATAATTTATATATTGATGAAACAGGGTAAAATGAGTGTCTATATAAGTATTTTCGAAAAATGATTCATATTTTCATCATTAATATTATATTCGAAGTGTTTATCGCTAAAATGTCAGCAAATGAAAAAATCTTAAGAGGGAAAATTTTAAACAAACTAAATATAGATAATTATAGTTATATAAATGTATATGTATAAAAATATATTATTTAACAAAATAAAATCCATTAATATATGAGATATCTTATATGATTCCAAATTTCCATCATCATTTCAAAATATAATATGTTAATTCATTATTTGATTTATGACTGAGACTAAATGTAATATAAATGTTTTAATTTGGATATTAGTACATGATGAAATGAATCTGAAATGAGAAGAATTAATATTGGTATAATAATTAAAATTATATCCTAGAGATGTGTTTGAGGTTATCCTTTCCAAATATAGGAATATCATTTTTTATGTAAAATTTTTTTTCCAGGGGGTGGATTAAAAAAGAGATCATCACATTTTAATTGGGTGACAATTTATGACCACTAGTCGGGATCTCATTGATGTAAATCAAGGAATATATATAATCATTGTCATAGAAGATAAAAAACACTTTAACCACATTCATTATACCAATATTGAAATTGAATTAGCTAACCTAAAATCAATTTTCACCTCCAAATTAGAAGTTGATCCAAAATAATATAATTTAAAAAAATGTTGTGGACAATATTTTGGATAAAATTTATTATATCTTTACTAAAAATGTTAAAATATTAATAGAACATAATCATGTTGAAGGAGACATAGACAACATCAAATAAATTTATGATTCCCAAAAGGGATTCCAAAAATTATTGATGATTTCTAAATAATCAATAATGAAAAATCAAACTTTTGTAATAATTTAGACTTCAATGATATAAGTATATTTATAGTAATAAACCATTTTTGGAAATGTAAATATGGAAAATTGAACTATCAATGTAAAATGATATGAGATCCAATACTATATTTCATAAAAACAATAATATTATAATTGCTTTATCATAGAAGGGACCTCTAATGACAAATATCATGCATCTATATCTCTATATAAAATGATGATAAGTCTTTTAGGAAACCTGGATTTCAAAATATTTCTTTATAATAGATTTGATAATATTAGTGTTATGATACTTATTGGATACCTTTTCATGGATTCAAGAGAAATTAAACAAAAAAGGATTTGGAATCATCCATATAACACCATGAATAATGATCCACATAATGAATATATGAAAACTAGAATTTTACCAGTTTTTATATGATAAGATATAAATTATTTTCATGTCGTAGTTTAATGAATGATTTCAAAATTTCGGTAGTATACTAGATCATGTTTTGATATCTCTTCTCCCTTACTTAACATTCAATCCATCCAAATATCCTCTTCCATCAGATTATTACTTCCAATATTTATATATACATTCCCTATAAATCTAATCATGTTCTTATAACGCCCACATAGAAGAGTGAAGTGAAGGATCATTCCAAAATGCCTTCCATATAGCCAACCAACAACCCGATACAAGCCAATGAACTCGTACCCGAGTGGTAAGGGTTCTTACTTGGCATCCAAGATACTGAGGTTCAAAAACAAGTGGAGGTGATTTTCTTGGGTTACTGTAGCTATACTGTACCAGGTATTGGTTGGTATTGTAACAACCAGATCTATTCACCAAATTTGGGCCTCTAGGCCACCGGTTTGGGCCTACGAGTCTCAAGGGCCTTCGGGTAATCATAATATATTCTATCTTCATGGACATTGGGCCACAAACACCAAGGAGTATCCCAATTCAAACAGAACAGGTCCCAGAAGAGGTTTAGAGAAAAAATAGTTGTAGTCACCAGAAGAATAGCTAACTGGATTAGAAGAAAGACAGGGAATGGAAAATGCTATTAGGACCAGGTACCATACAACTTTGTACGGGGCAATTCTAGGTGGGGATTTAGGCGATCAATGATGCAGAAGTTGCGAAGTGGAAGTTCTAGTTGGTTAGGCCTAAGGGTCATGTATTGGGCATGGCATGCCTCTGGGCCTTTAGGTCTTGTATTGTGGGTTATGTCTGACATTGTTCTTTTGGCCTACGGGTCTGTTTGGGTTCCCCTTCATCACTAAAAAGGAAAGTTAACCATTATAAAATAAAAAATAAGGTCTTAGGGCCATTCAGGATAATAACCCGATCAAAGTATCAATTTAGGGATGACTTGTGTCCCTTCACCTCCTTATACTGGTCCTTACACATAGTTTTCTATCCCATTATCATAAACCTCATCTACTAACTCTCCTTCCAAATAATTGCAGCCATCATAGGGTGTGGTAACACATCATATTATCTATTTCTGGCTTCATTTTACTATCCTTGTGCATTAGAAATCATTATCACATGTGAAATCAATAGAAACGAAGTGATTCTTGATTTTAGATTTATCTAAATTTAATAATATTCTCAATTTATAAAAAATGCATACATATTTTTCATATAACTAACCTGAACCACATCATTATGATTATGTTGGAGGTATTCTATGTGTTTTTTATGAGTTGCTTCATAAATTCAATAATGATTTAATATATGTTACCTTTAACCGAGGAGGGGAGAAGTAGGATGTCACTATATGGTATTTTGGAGTTGGTCAAGGTCATAACTCATATTAATCTTCACATTCATCTAAATTTATTGCAATATGTATTTAAAAAAAATTACTTTCCATCTGTTATATATTTTTTTCCCAAATATACATATGGCTTCATTGATCCAAACATATCCAACAGAATAAAGATAATTGATACAACAATCTATATAATTCATGTAGCTTTTTTTCTACAAGGTAATTTAATGGTGATTCACATGGAGATATAACATAGATATAGGTCCTAAATTTCTCATTAACCATGGAAGGATGAATTGTGAATATAGAAAATTACATTAAATTTAATTATGATGGATGTGACAGAAATTATTTTGGTACATTTATGGGTTGTAGATTCAGTACCTATATTTATATATAGTTTGGTGTTTTTTATTCTTCATACCCACTATCATCCAAGGGTCTTACCCAATCATTGACCATGTATATCAAAAGAATTTTCTTTCAATTATCAATATCTAAGTGAATTATTTCTGATAATTATAGTATATATGTGACTCACATGAGGAATCCCACCTTGTGGTAGATTTTGGAGTTTGGGTAGTACCCCATGTGATTATTGGTACCAATATTAAAATCTTACCAAATAGATCATAAAGATTTGTGTCATCAGATACCTCACATACTATCCCCATACATATATATATTATAATGTTTATCCATGATCCTGTTAGTGTTCTCCAATAAATACATAATGTCTAATGATTTTCTATTTTTAGACTTTCCCCCATCCTCTACAATTATAGTAATTGTTTTCCTCTCAATCTATTGAATGATTATATTTATAAATGTAAATTATATCCCATTGAGTTTGATAATTATTTTAAATTACTCACAATTTTTGTGTATTATCGAAAACACTCTCCCCCTAATTTCTTTTGATATCAAAGTCTCTATAGCAATAAAGGTGAGTGATTTATACATTTATGGAAGAATAAAGGATAGTACCAATCTAGAGGCCTTGTAAAAGGTCCCATTTCTTATCTACCTACTAGAACTATGAATACTATATGGATGTGTAATCACTAACTAGTCACTAACTCACCCTAAGTATATGGAATCATTAAAATATTTATTTCATAAGAAATATCCATACCAAACCTACAAGGGAGGATTTAGTAAATAATTTAGGGAACATTATACAATGGTCATACTGATCATTCAACAATTTTTTAATCCCATTTTTGTGACACTTTTTTGTTCGAGTTTTATATTGAATTTTTGGTGGTTGGGATACTATTTCACTATGAAAACTTTTACGATTTCATAGTTAAATGATAATCCTATGACACCACTATATTGAATATCCCAATTTACAATTTCAAATTGTTTTTTTATTTTTCATATGAACTAATTGTAGTTCCATATGTCGGTATATTTTTCCCTATAACATTTTTCATGTTCATCCTTCAAATACATCATGTTACAATAACATTCTATTGGAATATAAATAGTTTTTGGGAGTTCTCAATTCCTTATTTGTTCCATTCATTGTTTTTTCTTCTCATTATATCTATCCCCTATTTTGATTACAAATATTGGAGACACCATTTTATATTATGTGTCTGTGGAATATTATTAATTTTCATTGATCATTCACCTTGAGTATTACATTCTCCCATTTTTTTCTAGGTAATATTATTTATTTTATGAATTCATAATCATGAAAATTTTGACACAACCATTTTCAAAAAATATTATGTTTTGGGATAATTGTTTTAAAATAATATTCTACTTGTTTTCATTGAAATCTAGTATTATATCAAATTTTTTATTTTTATAATTTTTTACTATTTATTGATTGGTCCATTATATAATAATTATGAACTAATTTATTTACCTTTATTTATATTCCATTCTAAAGAGATGTGTGAATCTATCTTTTCCCATTATTTTCTAAACATATTTCCTGAGAGATTCATGGGACATGTAAACATATCATGTCATGCATTTGTATCTTATCTAATATATTTATAACCAGATAAACATTTATAATGATTAAGGAAATTTTATTATTCATTAAAATGTTATAAATACTTATAATTCAACCATAAATAGCTCACAGTGTTTACAGATGGCATGGTCATATTACAACACATTAAAATCACAATTTACCCCTTCCCACACTGCACTCATGTAAATGCATGATTTTCAATTGAAAAAATATATTGGAAATGATATTTTGAATTGTTTAAATATTATTTCTTTTAAGTATTTGTGAGATTTAAGTATACATAGATTTAAAGATTTTATGATGATTAATTTTTTATATTATTCATTGAATAATATGTTTTTCAAAAACCAAATATGGGTTCTATTTTGGAATGTAAAAAAATAAAAATTTCATGAATGGTAATCATGATAAAATATTTATTTATTATGTTGATTTTATATTTTCTCTAACATGTTGTTAGAAAAATAGAAATTAAAATTAAAATAAATATGGATTAATCTTTATTCTTTCATGAATAACTTATGGAACAGTTATTATATTTAAAGTGATTTGAGATTTTACTACTTGGAGATGATTATACATTTCATATGTATTTTATTATAATAATATTCCATTTATATATCTTAACCTCAATATTGAGAATTTATTATATTATATATTTATTTACCAACAACCTAAAATTATTTTTATCATCAATGAGTAGTCTTCATGAATAATTTTGATATCATTAATTACTATGTGGAGATGTAATATTTGATGAAAGAATATGGATAGGAACATATAATCATGTTAGGAGAATAAATATAGAGTTTTGTTAACTTGAATGGTGATATAAAATTCATTATGATTTAAATCAATACATGGGTATGTTAACTATAGTAATAATTGAAATATAAATATCCTTTGAAGGATGAATTTGAATGATATTATTGGATATAAGAAATGAAATGTTTTCATTGAAATGGTGAATTTTAATTGAAATTAATTTTATTCTTATATTTCCCTTATTTTAATTATTTTATATTACTACATTTTTATAATATTTTTCAATTTATGACATTGGATAAATGATTATTTTGTTGAGGTAAAACAATTATTAGATTGTGGGGGTCCTAATAAGAATATTTCATTAAAAATCTCATTATGTATATTTATTTTTAACAATTTTTCTACTTAATAAATTTTGGTTTTATCAAATATTTTATGTTTTATGAATCAATTGAATAATGTGGAGAAAAATTAGAGACGATTTGAAATTATACATCAATGATTTGAATTCCAATTCACAGCGAGAAATGTCGAGGTTGAAAAACTGAAGATCAATTAAAATAGTGAAATTCCATTATTTCAATAAGGATATATTCATTGCATGAGAATAAATTTTTGTATTGAATGTTTTAGTTAATGTGACAAAATCAATGTCAAATAAATATTAGTGAATTAATATGTTTGATGGAAAAAGTCAACATGCTATGTCATTAGTCACAGTCCTAGAGTGATATTTAATTGTAGTAACCCAAAAGTGATAGATTATGATCATCCACACCCTGAATATTCATCCATTACATGAATGAATAAATATTTTAAATATTTTAAATTATATAGAATGTAGAGAGGGAGATATGGGACAATTATATTCATATATATTTGCTTCATTTCATGTTTCCTCCACTAACTATTTAGTTTTTCCAATCCATTTATTTTCAGATTATTGGAATTGAAATTTTCTATATCAATTTATTTCTTCTTCTTTTTAGTATGTTATTTTAAATTTTAATCAATTAAATAATTTCTATTTTTATAATACATTTTTTCTTCATTCTCTCATCGCCACATGTGATGGAATGATCCATCAACATGTATGAATAATTCTATAAGGGTTTTTGGTTTTGGAGTAACATAATTATACATAAATTAATGTTTCATATATTCTATAATGGTTAGTAGGTTTAGGGATTATGTTTGAAACAAAATCCAAAATTCAATCTCAATATATGGGATGGTACAAGGGGTTACATAGTTGAGGAAAGTAGAATCTAATCAACGTCTTGAATCCAAAATATTGGACATGGATATTGTTTCAATAGAAATAATAAAACATAAATTCATCATATTAATACTATATTTAGACAAATAAATTCTTCTATTTGTCCATAATTGGCCAAAAATACCCTATGATATTGGTTATATAAGTAATATTATATATCTAACGCTGTTTGACCAAACCATGACCCGGTTTATGATATATTCCAAAAACATTACATGAAATTTATCTTTGATCGCTAATTTAGTATATTCTTATTTAATTCTTTAGTTACTGACACTTCATTACATAGCATGGATTAAGAATTCCATTAAATAATCTTGAATAGTATCAACACTATGTGATACATACTAAGGAACAATGAATTCCATTCAACACCTCTGTATGGGTTGAATCATGGGAATGGAAATACTTTATTATACCTCAACGAATAGTGTTAGAGGATAGAGATTTAAATATATAAAATCTTAAAAATATTGAATGTGGTATTTAAATATCACAAAAGTCAATCCCTGATAGAATGGTATATGTGGAGCATAATGATAGGAAAGTAGTTTCATAAGGGTATGGTGTTTAGGCAATGGTGCATAGGGGAAAACTTCACCATCAAAGTAATTTATATATAGGACTCCTCGTCATATCATAGAGGGTTGTCTTATAAGTACCTAGAAGTCATTATTGTTGTTTAATTTTTATATGGTTAGGGGAATGGAGTCATAATGTGGTCCTTGATGTTTTAGGATTATCTTGAGTTTCCATGCCCTATAAAATTGAAGTGTTGCATTCTTATTCCCATGCAGTTGATACCCCTAATAATACCCAACATTAGGTTTTACATGATATAAAAATCATGCTAAATAGAAAAAATTCCAATTAGATATTGACTATATAAAAATACTAGGGGCTATATATTAGATCCTATCAACCTAGAATTTTAAATTGGTAAATTATTATATTTTTCACTTTTATTTGTAATGGTTTTGCCACCTATTTATCTTATTCCACGTTTTTTATTTTTGGTACACAAAAGGAGGATATTCCATAAAAAATTACCCTTTTTAACCTTCCAATAATAAATGAAAAGTGGTCTCTCTTATTAAATCCCACCATTCTTTTGTATTTTCTCTTCATCCTTCCCTATTAATTTCCCAAAGTATTTGTTACATTTTTGGTGAATCATGGTGTATTATACTGTCAGAATGAGGGATTGGGGTTAAATTTTCATATAGGATTTTCATAGAATTATAGAGTTAATATTTCCCTTGTTTATCATTTTTCTAATAATGAGGATAATTTTTAGTTTTATATTTATTTTTTAGAGATTGGTTTCAATAAACTCCATTCATTTAGAAAATGTTTTTCTTCTAGTTCATTTTAAATGAATTATTTGGTAAATAAAATTCATTGGTGGTAATTATAATGATGTCTATTATTGTTTACCAAGTAATTACCACTCATCATAGAGATAATAAATAGTTTTACAATATTCATTACGTTTTATTTCAAAAAAAATATTGGAAACATTATTAGGGTTTGTTTAAAACTAAAATTGGATTCTTAAAATGAATTGACACCATTTGGATAATGCAATAAATGTAAATGTAGTTTTTAAAATAATTTTAGTTATATTAATTTTATTAGTTGATTTCATGATTTATATTTCAAATTGAATTTGATGAGTCATTTAATAAAGTGTGTTAGAATTGAATTGTTGTTGGATTGTTTAAAGTGTCATTTGAAATAATATTTTAAATGATGAGAAATGATTTTGTATATATGCCTTATTTATTATGTCTCTATCTATATCATTTTAATCGATTATAAATGATGTTAGTTTTACAAAATGCCTTTAAAACATTTCTAATTGTGTTGGATATAGATTATGGCCCTATGGGTATACATTATTGTTAGAGATATATAGATGATGTGATTCGATCAGTTTCATATGGGGCTATTGGAGGTGTGGTGAGACTTAATAGAAATTATAATTAATTCTATGATTCAAGGGACATTTTATACCAATATTTTTTTTTCATTGAGTACAATATATAAATATATATGAGGTCAAATTTTATACAATATTATATAGTCACACAAAACTTATGTCCTCCTATTTTTTGTGGACGGATTGTGGAGAGTTACTCTAACTAGAGGATTGTTTTAAGCTAGTTGAGTGGCATGTATTATGGATAATTCATAGTAATCCATTATTTTACATTTGAAAAAATACATATTGATATTACGTTAAGAACTAGTTTGTTTCCCATTATATAAGATTTCTCTATAAAGGGATTCTATTTTTTGTTTTCTAGTTTTATTAAAATGCAGGGATTCATTTCATCAACCTGTAAATTTTATTTTATTATACATATGGTTCCTTAGTGTTTGATTTATCATTACTAAATTTATATTTTATTATTGAAAATACATTTTAAGGACCTTTGAAAATTTTTATTTATAGAGATATTTTTTTAAAATGGATTTTATGTTTTCATCTTAGCAATGGACCTATCATCTAAGGAAATATTTTTAATGTATAATTTTCCATTTAATTTACTTAAATAAAATGGATGATTATAAAATTTTTATTAGTGTGATATTTTAATTTAACATGAGTATACAAATAAAATATTGTTTATAATATAATTTTAAATGATAATGGATGAAATTTCACTCAAAAGTTGATATCCCATGATTTTTTTAAGTCTTATTAGGATTGGTGCTACTCAAACCATGTATAAACCACTATGTATATGTATCTGTCATGGTAAATTTTTTATGTTTTCATTCACTGCAATACATTATTTTGATAGATTTTGCGTTTTTATTTATGATCATAATGTGATTTTATTTATTTATTTTCTCTTTAATTTCAATGTTGTTTTATTTTCATATATTTTACACTATTACGTTATAATATTCTCATTGACCTGTTTTCAATTCTTTGAGTATGAACTATTTCCTAATGGTTTTCTATTGATATCTCAGAACATGTACAGTTCCCAAATAAATATAGAATTCAATTCGGGATAGTTACAGGCTGGATATAGATTTTGATTGTATGATGGATTTGGATATAGTGAAGTAGGAACCATTTGGGAAATGTTACATGAAAATTTAATATACTAATAAAATTTTTGAAGTACCTTGACCATAATATGTTATTTTGAAAAAATTATTAATATAAATATTTTTTCATATCATATTAAAGTCTTTTTTCTACTATAAGGGAATTTTTATAGAGAGGTATAATATAGACTACATGAATATACAAGAGAGGAAAATTACGATAATAATCCACATTGTAATTGGTAATTGGATGGTGGATCCATGGGGGTGTTTATTACTTGATATAAAATAGATAATAAATAATATATTTTGATGATATTTGAGGATTAGGTCAAATATAAGAGACTAGATCATAGTAAAATTTAATAAACCATAAAATTCATGTATTTAAAAAAACACTATAGATTATTGATCCCTTTCATGGTAGGAAATAATGTTTGATGAACACACTATAAGAAAATATGAATGTCATATTCATGCATTTTAAAAAGAACCGATAGTTTTATCATGAATTTTAATCGGATGTTAAAGATTGGGATTTAAGAGGTTGGTTATATTTAATTATCATAATCACTACATTAAATTTAGGATGACACTAAGATCTGTAATGGATGGATTTGAAATATTTATTTTATGCCACTGACATTATATGATGATTTCAATAGAATAATAATAACATTAGTAAATTATTCTCAGATGATAAAATGATAGTGTCTATGTCAATTTAGTAATAGAATATTATCTCAGATACAAGAAAAGTGTTATAAATTATTCTTATACTTCAATAAAATTGGATGGATATATAGGAATAGGTAATAGAAGACTTTTGATGATTATGAAGAGCATTCTCATGGTTGATCACACTAGAATATCATATTTTTTTAGGAGAAATGACATACTATTTCATGTATAAGCTATCAAAAGAGAAATCCATATAAGAATAAAAAATAAGTAGTTTTTTAATTTATTTATTGATTTGATTAGTGATATTTTTTATGGTGTTTTTAGAGAATTATTCTGGAGGATTATTGAGGCCTCCATATTTATTAATCATGTATTACGAAGAATATATAATGTATCTGGTAGAGAGGAACATTTCTATGAAAGATCCATGGATTATACTTCTTGATGGAATAAGAATATTGAATTTCTCGTTTATAAAAAACTATCCTCTCTAGACTATATTAATGGGATATAAAAATGTCCATTACTAAATAGTAAATGATATTGAAATGAAAAATTTATATGAATTGATATTTAAAAACCTAATTTAACCCAAATATTAGGGTGTATTACTTATTTGGGGAAGGAAAATATATTTCAAGACATAATTCCATGGTTAAATAGGCTTGAATACCTCTATAGAATCCTCTTATATTCCAATCAAATAATATATATTTGAATCTATTTACTTTTCATGCCACATATCCTAAAGTAATTCAGGAAGTGAAACATCATAACCACTCTAATACATTTACCCTAAGTATAACCCTAATTTTATAAACCTATGATCCATGTCATGAATATGGTCTACCAAATTACTATAATCATCCGTAATTTGAAAATTTCTTTCTAAAATAATATACTCTTATAATATATATTTAATCAATATTAAAGAGAAACCAGTTTTTGGGGTCATGTGAGAAACTTAATATATTACAATCAAATCATTAAAATGAAGAATCATAGTACATCACAATTCCCTAAAAAATATAATTTCATATCAATGAACAACATATAATTTTTATTTGATGGAAAATTACCCCTTTTCGAAAAGATTGCATAAATGGAAAATGGAATATTGGGATATCATATCCGTGGTTTTATAAAAATTAATCAAGTTTATTATTACATTAATTATTGAATCAATGAAAAATATAACATTTGTTTTCCATCAATGGTGACTATTTATATTTAGTTTTAAATCATATATTTTATTCATAAAATAAATTGTCTCCCTTTAAAGATATGTTTATGTGAAAAAAATAATTTATTCATCACAGTGTGACCAAAAATTTTCTTTCATTATATTAAGATATAAAATGTAAAATTTGATAATAGAATATCAGGTTGATATTATTTTATGGTTCTTTTTCATCAATAAATATTTATTTTAAAATATATATGTTTGATGATGATTTAGTTGAGGTGATTTTATTATGATATTTTAGATTGGTTAGAGGATCTTATAATATGGTTGAAGCTCAATGAATGGATTTTAAAGATTCTTTATGAAGGGGTTACCTCAATATGAAATGGTAGTATACTAAAATTTGCATAGTTATTTTATACGAAGGAAACTTTGACATTAAAATGTTGTAGAGAAAATTAAGTGGGATTTTAAAATGAATTTACTACCCATGTGATTCAATTGTAATTGATATGACATTGAGTGGGTAATGGGGATTTTCAAGGAATCCCAAATATTATTGACCACATTATAGACTATTTTTGTGGCTGCTATGATGAATTCTGAATTACTGATTCCTTTAAAAATGGGAAAATAAATTTTTTAGATATCATATATAATGATAAAATAATGAGATACATATGAAACAACCATTTATTAATTCATTTTCGATTGTTTATTTTCTATTGGAAAGAAACTATTTTAAATGAATTGTTAATCTATCCATGGTGGTATATTTAATTATACGTGAACTATGAGGAAATATTATATAAACTACTCCAAAACCTAATATTATTACCAATTTAGTAAAGTTGTTATCATATCATGTAATTATAATATATATATAGAGAGAGAGAAAATTAGAATATTATGTGATGTAGAGGATGTTGTAGTTGGCATTAATTTTCAATATCATGAATAGTGTTATGAATATAGTTTCAGTGTTATTTTGAATTTGTTTTGTTATGTATATACAATAGTTGCCACTGGTCTGAAACATGGGGCTACCAAATGGATTTTATATATTTATTCTTGAAAAATATCCCAATAATAAATAAATAGAATAGAGTATACATTTTTGTGTTTAAAATTATATTTGTATGTGGTTCAAAGGTATAAGACCAAAAAAAATCCATCATGTTTTGGTTGAGGTTGTGGTATGTGAAAAGTACCAGATTTGAATGAATCTGAGGATGTAGATATATTAATAAATTAGGATCCTCTTAAATTTTTCCCCAATGATTCTAATGATGTTATTTGTGACTATGTGGTCAAATATTATCTAATGGTTAGAAAATTACTGGAAAAATTTTTAATATTAATTAAATGATGTAAAATATTTTAATTAAAATTTAACATCTTTAATTTTTCACTATATTGAATGATATATATATATATAATTGAGAGAGATGATAAAAGAGAAAAAGTAGATATAATTAACATAGAGTATTTATAGATATTATAGTTTATAATAAATAGAAGCGGAATAATAAAAGTGGAGAATAAGTAATTGTGTGAATGAGTTTTACAAAAAATGTAATGAAGATATTTTGTACTACAATATAATTGAAAAATAATAACTCATCACAAGAAATTAATTTTTAGTGACCTTTTAATTGAATACATATCATTTTTATTTCAATATATACTAATATATTAATTTATTCGAATCAATTTTATACGTGATGAACAGATAAATACTTGATGGATTTGAAAATGTGAGAATTTGAGATATAAACGATGAAAACCCATACTTTTTATGTATTAAAATCATATCTTATTGGATAAATACTCGTTAAATAACATTTAAATCCATTCTAGATTAATAATTAATTATTTTCATTGGAAACAAAGACACAGTTGAAACTAGTACATAAATGATTTAAATCATGTCCCACATAGAACATAAAAAATAGAACACCTCTAAGAAACATCATACTTATAAAATATCATTTGGTATTTGAAAAAAAACATAATAAATGATGATATAATCTTCACAATAACGGTAAACAAGCGGTATATCAATTGTTATTTCAACCTAGCTTGAGTATAAGGGTTTGAGAACATGAGATAAATCTTTAAAAACAACCCCTATAAATTCTTACATTATAAACATTATTAATGGTATAAATATTAGTAGTTTATAAAAAAGTATTCATAAAGAAACCATGGATCAAGATTCATGAATTAAAAACATTGTAAAAATATCATTTCATATAAAAGTGGAATAATGCTTGGAATAATCATAATAATAGGAATATTATGTCAATTACATCTTCCAATACATTCATCAAATGTTTGTATTGGATTAAACATAAATTTAAATACTTTAGGATTCGGAAAACCTACCATTTACACTCTTTTTGGCTTAGGGAAACCACATGTGAACCCTCATTCGTACATGGGATAACCTCTAATGTACCCATTTTAGTATATAAAAAACCTACAGTTTACACTTTTTTGGATTTAGATAACATTCCATACATCATTTTTTGATTTTTTTCATAACCTGTTATATACCCTTTGAGCCCATAAAAATTTAATTTTTACCAAATATACTAGAGAGAAATATGATTCCATGACCTCTACTCACATAATCACAATCCATTATTAAATATTTTATAAGATCCAAAAAAATTATTATATCATAATTTCTTAACCCTAGGAATTTAAATTAGACTCTTAAAAATATCAAAATCACAATCATAAACAATCTAAAGAATGAATAAGGTGGGTATCATTACATCATGTACATAATAAATCAAAGTAACATAAAATAATGCCATCATGGATGAAAAATACCCTTTCAAAAATAATTACAAAATTTCATGATTAATATAATATTTCTTATGATTATATTATTAAAATATTAAGACTCCATAAATATTAAGGAAAAATATCATTTGTATATATAGTTGAAATAAATTAAACATGTCATTAAGGAAATGCTATATAAAAAATAAAAATAAACTCCTTCAAAATATTACAGGGTTATTTTTTTAAACAACTCATTAAAAAATTATATAAATTATATTAAAAAATAATTTATGTTTCATAAAAACATTCACGATTAATATTTATACAAACAGTGATGTAGAAGAAAAGTTATTTTTGGGTAAAGAGAAAAATAATGTCTTTTTAATATAAAATCCTTATATTGATCGATTGAATAGATAAATATAAAAAAATAATGGAAAAAATATCAAATCAAGAAATAGATTAGTGAAGGAAATTTTATTTTTTAATTATTTATTGATAACATAATTTCCTTAAATAGAATGACATAGATAAAAACATTAATATAATGATATTGAAATAGAATATCCTAGTTTTAGATTAACATACTTCAAAATTACTTTGGACCCCATATTATTGAATTTATATTTATTATAATGATATATCAAAATCACTCACATATTTATAATCTCATATATAATAAAATTATAAAATTTAAACACTCATTTATTAATAATTTTTATTTAAATCATAATTTCATAATATTAATAATTTTCTTTTTCATATAATAATTGATAAAGATATCTTAGTACTTGTGACATTATCCTGGTTTCCTCAAATCCATAATGATAATCCTGATACAAATTTAATATATATCTTTTCTATACATATTTACATTCATCTACAATAGGTGGAGGCTGGAATTTTATTTACACTGTTCATGGAGATAGTTGTCCAATCATTCGGACAAATACATATTCCCTTTTATATTAGTATAATAAAAGAATGATTAATCATATTTTCCTAATTATAAGGCCTTAATTATTTTAAATATATAAAACATATAAATATTATGTTATGTTTAGTTATTAAGCGTGAATGTAGGTGATGAAAAATTAAATATATATCTATATGGAGAAGGTAGTCCACATAAACACACAAGAAAAACCATCACTACAATTTGATAAAAAAATCTAGATAATAGTTGATTCATAATCCTAATAAAAGTTTAGTAAACAAAGGGCACTACATTTATTATTTTATGTATAATAACACATATTTAAAGTACATAGATGTAGAAATTAACTGAATGATTTTGGGTAGAATTATTAGGAATTATTCAGTAGAATTCTATTAGATTATGTCATAAGGACCCATGGAATGGAAATTTAATATTATAAGTATCTCTTCATTATAGATAAGGATGGTTATTTGAGAATTGGGTAGGTTATAGTGGAGTTATGTGGATAAATGTTCTATAAACAAGAGATATGATTAATGTCTTATTATAAGTGGAGGATATGAAACAATTGGATTTTAAAAAAAGATTAAAATTTAATAAAATCAAATTCAACACAAATAATACTAATTTGGAAGGGATTAATTGGTAGGATAATATATGTTTGAAATATTTTTCATAAAATAGGATTTATAAACTTTTAATTAGGAACCTCACACATATCTTTGGATTTAATTTCCCACCCGAATAAACCCATTTTAACCTTAACTATTGTAATAAATCATTATTTTTCTTTATTTTTATTATGATTATAAGTAGGTAACCAATAGTAAATCATAATAACTTTTATTATTATTATATATATTTAATATATTTTAGAATAATTATTTATTATAGGTGGAAGTAATTCATTTTAAAATAAGCCCTCAGAACACAATAAAAGTAGTTTTTAGTTAAATAAAAATTTAAACATAACATTTTGTTAGCGTAAATTAATTTCTTTGACCTGAATATTTTAATAATTTTAAAATAATTAATATTTAATCTATATATTTCATTAAAATCATTCCAAATTCGAAAATAATTTTATATATTAATATAAAAAATAACTATGTTTATACAATTGGTTTTTTGAAAATTTGAGGATTATGAAGAAAAGGAAACATGTATAAAAATAATATTAATATATTATTAATATGTATCTAATTACACTATTTATATTTAAGTAATTATTATTATTATTTGCGAATAATTCAAAATATAATGGGATGAATTAAAGCTCCATGCTTAGATCTTTGGTTATCTATATCAGAAACTTGGGTGGCTTTATCTACATGAGTGGTCTTTGGATTTTAATGTCTCGCTAGCCAAAATTGTTATTTATCATGTTTGGGTTCATCTAGCTTTTCACAACTGTTTCCTTTTGCATCCTAGTATTTTTCATGATATTGTCATGATAATAGGGTCCCCCATCTATCTTGATAAGTAAACTGATGATTTCATATATTGGCACTTCTATAGGATGTTGGTGAATGTTGATCTCTGCTCTACTCTTATTGAATAGGTAACACTCTCCACTCCCGTAGATAACTGTTTAATTGATGTTAAATATGAGAAAAATACACTCTACTACATTGAATGTATTACTGTTGGGAACTCTTTGGATCTGTGCTGAATGATCATTACTTGTAAGGAGTGTGGGATGAGAGGCCACCCCTCCAACAATTATCAACGAAAGGAAACTGCAAAAGACTCAACTTTGTCCAAGACTGATGATAATAATAGTGCATCTCTTAAAGATCCAATTCATATTGCTAATAACACTTTGACATCAGAGAATCTGGTATCGTTTGTGTCTCTCTAGGGAAAAGAGATCGAACCTTCACCACTGAATCTGATTCATGTGACAGCTTTGGTTGATGAAAATAAACACAGCGATGTTCAACATAATGTTGATTATCCAGAAGAAGTCTAGAAGGTATTTCATTCTTCTCTTTTTTCTGGAAAATGGTGAAATGTTTCAGATGATGAAGGGGGGAAAGGCTGGATTCACTATTCTGAGTAGTGGTGGATCTATCTCTTTCAAGGATGTTGTCCAAAGTAGTGAGGAAATAATGACTGATGGAGAGGATTTTTCTTTGTTCCTTCAAAGAGAAGACCTAACAAGGACTACTCTCAGACCCCTAGGAACATGTCTACTAGATCATCTTCAGAGATGTTAAGAAATGATGAAACAAATTTCCTAAAGACCTTTAATTTAGAAAAGTCTCAATCTGAGTGTGAAGTTAGAGATTTTGATTATGGGAATGAAATGTTATATTAGGTTTTATAATGTTGAAAAATGAGAGAAATTAAGGGTTATTTGACCTCTTTTTTTTGTTTCAATGTACTTTCATTCACTCTTTTAATAAATGTTCAGAAGCTCTTCTTCTGACTAAACCTCTTATAATAAAAAAATATTTATATTTATAAAAAAATAATTATATTTTTAATATTTAGTAAAAAAATTATATTTTCATAAAAATTCCAAATAAAAACTAAAAGAGAATATTATTATACATATTTAATTTTAAAATTTATAATATTTGTTAAAATTATCTATATTATAAATTTATAAACTGATATAAAAACTAATTTTTATAAAATAATATTTTGATGCATAAATGACATCTGAAAATTTATTATTATTTCATTAAAAAATAATAATTAAATTATCATTAAATAAAAACATTATAAATATTATTTATAATGTGGATAAAAATACTAATACCACAATATTATATGTATAGATTATATTGGTATGTTATATAATGGTTTATTTAGACACTTTCGTTCGTATAAAAAGGATATAAAATTCATCATGTTTTTCTAAATGGAAGTACATATAAAATATTTGGGTCATTTATTCTAACACACCAAATATGAATTTATCCCACAAAAGTCCATCACTACAATACAAATTAATTATTATAACTCTCTTTAATCACATCCTCAGGTTCCCATGAAACATCCTATAATATCATAATCTTCTAGAGAGCATCAACATGGTGAGAATACATATTTTATATTTATTTACCCTTATGAACTAAGATTTTGACATATAATTATACATACGAAATATTTTTCAATAGAGATAGAACCACTGTGATCAATAAATTTGAACGATTTGTTATGTAAATAATCGTCATTGAAACATGTAAAATATAATGATCGTGATAGAGTTTTAGTGATAGGGTCACTTTGTAACACCCCGAGATTTTATGAAAAATATTCTTTTTAATTTCAGTAATGTCTTGTGTTATACGCTACACCAAAAGAAGCTTTCACAACACACATCTCTGACCTGGCTTGAATTACACGCAATCGCGACATCCCACGATAGCGTGTGTTGTACGCTACCCCAAGTTTCTCTAAACAACGATATGCTATTAAAATATTATTAAAACTAGCTGTTATGAATAGTAATAACCACTTTTTGAAATTTTGTAAATTTTATTTTACAAAATGGACTTCATTTTTGGATTCGGAATATCGAAATTAGCTTAGGGTGAAATTTTGGTGATTTTCGGATAACTTTCATATTTTGATGAATAGTGAAAATTACTAAATTTTAATTAAAAACAACTTTTTCAATCGAAATAATTAATAGTGATAAATTATTAAATTGAGTAGTTTTAAAGTATATTTAGAATATGTTTTTACAATTTAATACAATTTTGGTCATTGGATGTAATTTCACATTTAAACCAGACATAAACAAGTGTCAATCTTTTGATAGTTATTAGCTCTTAAGAACACGCTATTTGTTTTGACGACGGAAATTAATTTTTAAATTAATTAATGAAACTGATATGTTTTGAATTTGGTAAAATAGAAATCATTTTTGAGTTCATAATATCAAATATATCTTAGGCCTAATTTTTGGTATTTTTTTGAAAACTTTCAATTTTTGATGAATAGTGAAACCACTAAGTGGTAGTTAAAAAAACTGAATTTTTCATAAAACATAATTTTACCGCTTCTGTGAGTGGAATTTCAAAACTCCGAGTGGCATGGTTGATGTTAGTAAGTAAAATGTGGTTCAATGAGATTAAAATAATTTTTGGTGAATACTAACTTTTTACTTTTATTTACCACAGTTAAATGTAAATAGGGTAATTAAGGGTAAAATGATATTATTATTACCCTAACACATGTCCAAATTCTATTGGATAAGTGTAATTAGACCAAAAACAAGCTTAGGAATAGAATATGACCATTTAGTCCCACTTGAATTAGATTAGGACATTTATTATTATTTAATTCAAGGAAGAGTTAAAAGAGTTAAAATCAAAGTTTATTTAATAAAACATTTTGAATATAGGGTTATACATAAGATAAATTCGTCTATAAATATTATTTAGTAAGATAAAACGATTTCCTACATAATGGTATTTTATTTGTAATTTTTAGACATTATATAATTTAATTTATTTATGACACAACGATGATGCAGTAATTATCTTTTTAATGAAATATTGACATAATTGATATTATAAATACCCAAATAAATAAACTTTGAGACTTTTTATGAATTACAATAATTTTATAGGTTAATATGACATGCTAGTATTGATTTAATTAACTTTTTTAGAACGTATCATTCTGTTATGATTTTCACAAAAATCAATTACTAAATAGTGTCAAAATTGACATAAAATAGTTTTTAAAACAAATATTATATTAATAATTGTTGTTTTATTCCTAAAAATCTACGGTTCGGAAAAATGACTTAGATAAGGTTATATATATTAATAATAAACAATTTGGGGTTCGTTTGGCTTCTTATAGTAAGTTTATTAACCTTATAGTGTAAGAACACAAGAAGACACTGTTAAAGTAAAATTATTTAACTTAATGTTAAATATAAATGATAAGGTTAAAATAGGAACCTAAACTTGTCTAACTTCTATTGTATGAGAGTATTTCGACCCATACCCACCTTACCCTCGAAATAAATCAATTTGGGGCTATTTAAAACCGAACATGACTTTATAATAAAATAATATTTTTAGTTATTCCAAAGGTTCCCCTCTCCTCCCTTATAAAAGGGCACCCCCTCCCTCTCTTCCTCACACAACTTTGAGCCTTCAAGCTCGGCCAACCCCTGCCATATTTTCTTCTCCACTTCCCTAGAAACATCCTAGAGGTTCTTTTCTTTCTAAAAGACCAATTTTAGTATCCTATGTGGAGGTCTCAAAGAGGCGCTTCAAAGAAGAGGTAATTTCCATTACCGATTCTTTCACCTTTATTTATTCTTCCACTTTTTATTTTTTAGGTTGTTTCATTATGAAGTAATAACATAAGTATCACTCATATACTGATATGTTATTATAAGTATGAAATAATCCTATTTCACCATCTATCCATCCTACGGAAAACGAAATCACCGCACGTGCGTATGTACGGAATACCGTCTCCACGCTGTGGTGAAATCTATTTTCCACCAACACCTTACATTGATGGGTATAATGGTGTAAATAATAACTATATATTATTATTTTAAAGTGATATTGATTCTGAAATAGTATACATACACTCCAATACAGTCCCACGATCATGAGAACGATATCATCGCTCGTGCGTACGTACTGACTACTGTCTCCACGACGCGATGAGATTCATTCTCCACTTTAACCATTCATGAATGATTTTAAAGTATATATATAATAAGTAATCATGTAATATATGACATAATAATGATACTGGATTTATGTATATATATATATGAATGTCATCTACTTAATTCCGTTCATCTCAATAAGGAAACGAAAACAACGTTCATGCATATGTACGGCCTACCGTCTCCATGAACAGTGTATTTATTTCCATTTACTGATTTATTATATATATGTATATTCTGAATATATATATAAATCATGTTTTATATTCTGGAATTATGTAATCATTATCTAAGTAATTATATGAATAATTACAAGTCAAAACACAGACGAAAAATGAAACAATTTTACCCAAAACACTCTTTAACATGGAATTTACAAAAGAACGGGTAATATAATGTCATACGTGAACCATATATGATATCATAACAATGAATATGATTCTGTAATAAGTAAATGACATTATTTAAATCATTATACAGGAGGTTCGGACACTAACGAAGCAAATCGGACCTAAGGTAAGGGAAATATCACAATCTCATTTTTATCCGAGATTGTTAATACGTTGGTATTTTCTGGGGTGTATTTTATCATCCACATCTATGTTTCCTGAATATGTAATGTTGTTTCCATCCACCTACAATTGTTTAAATCCAATTTTACCCTTTGGTGAGTTTTTATTAAAAGATATGAAACGAATCTTTTGTCGTTTTTCGTACGAGGTACTTTTTGACTTTTTCGACAAAAGTATGAAGAATGTTTTTTTAACTTATACGGCACGAATGGATTTTTACGGTTTTATAAAGCCTTATTTTCATGAAGCTTACTCCAAAATATTTCATTACTATTTTCAATAAAATCTCTTTCTTTTAAAATTGCATGACATTTTGTGAATAAAATTGATTTTGAAGAAGAAAGGATATTTTCCTCAAGAATGGAGTTCAAGTGTTTTATCAAAATTATTTTCCATCTAAGATAATAAAGGGTTCTGTTTTTATCCCTATTATTACATAGATTTTATTATGTTGTGATGGAATTATTTTTATGAATTCCTTTATCTTCTATGAATTTTTTTATGATGTCATGATGTTTAAGATTCCCATTTTTATTACATGGGTTATTCAATGATGTATGATTTATGATTCTGTGGCACAATAAGAATGGTATCATTATGAGATGGGTGGGACCTATATCTCCCTCCAATGCTTTGGGTAAAGATTTTATATCTCGTGAGATATACATGGCTAGAACGGTAGGTTATACGGGTTCAGTGAAACAGGACTGAAATGAGGGTGACTCGGTTCAGAAAGGGACTTTGTCCACTAAGATAGTCTTGGCAATGAGTCTTGACTAACAAGAAATGATTCTCTATGATTATGTGTGTATGACACAAAGTTTCATGTTTTATGTTATGATTATTGTGATTACATTTCACTGCCAGGATTTATTCCATGTTATAATATTATGATCTCTTTTGCAGGATAAGATTTCCAAAAGTTATGTTCTTATGTATATGATGTGATTGATATTTCTCTTGTTTACCCTAATTGAGAATTTGAGCTTACCCTTTTATGTTTACTTTTCCCCAGGATATAGAGAAAATATTTAGGTATAAAAAAAGGAAGATCTTTATTGGAGATGTTGAAGATCTTTCACCAGGATTAGAAGATTATATTTCGAGTTTCCAAAGACACTAAACTATTACGATCCTTGTGTGTGTGTTTTTGTTATGTACTAAGTATTTCACAAATGTAATGTAATGTTAATGTAGGTCAAGCTTCGGGTCTCTACAGTTGGTATCAGGGGAAAGGTTTAGTCAACCTTTGGAAACTAGGATGCGAAAGCGTTAGTGAGATCCCTAGAGATATTTCTAAGGTATGTCTAGTGCTATCCCGAAGGATAAGTATACGTATAGGATATAGTCCTAGAACTATCGTAACGATATTAGATTAAACTAAAGATGTTAGATATTGAAGTTACTCCCCCTTTATTATGATTTTTGCCTCTCACACTATTCTTTTTGGGTTTAAGAAGATGGCTGGAACCCGAAGGAACCCTGTTGATCAATGTAATGGACAATGCAATGATTGTCCTCATAAACAAACAAATGTTATGCGAGATGGAGTGAAAAATCTTATTTCTATACTTAGACAAGCTATGAATCATTCTGGAGTTCCAAATGAGCAGAGAAGGGAACAATATTCTATTGAGTCTTCATGAGGCAACGACCACCTTCTTTCAGTGGGACTTCCGTTCCACTTGTTGATTAACAATGGATCAGTACCACTGAAAAGATATTTTCAGTTCTTCAATGTTCTGAACATGATAAAGTCATCTTAGCAGTATATCGTTTGGAAGGTGAAGCTGATCAATGGTGGAATCTTATCAAGAATACGAGGCCAAGAGATGAAATTGAGTCCATGGAATGGGACGAGTTCAAGAACTTGTTTTCCAGTAAGTACTTCCCTCGTATTCTTCGAACAAAAATGGCAAAGGAGTATCTTGAGCTGAAGCAGAAGGATGATGAATCTGTTGGTATATACGAAGCGAATTTTACAAGACTTGCAAATATGCATCTGGCATTATCATCCAACCTGAAAGTAAAGTTGATCAATTTTTCAGTGGCTTAAAACCAAGTCTTTGAAGGGAATTATCTATAAGAGACTTCAGTAGCTATGAAGAAATTGTGTGTTGTGCTATCAAGGTAGAAATGGAAGTTGGTGTTACATATCCATCTCATGGTTTTGAAAAGAAACGAAAGATGGAGTTCAAGGAGAAATCTCATAATAATGGTGAAAAGAAGATGAATGTTTCCTTATGCACAAAGTGTGGAAAGAAGCATGGTGGAGATTGTCTTAAAGGGACTAGAAAATGTTTTAAGGGTGGAAAAGAAGTTTATCGAGCAGCTGAGTGTTGAAGTAATGGAAAAAGGGTTTCTAATGATGTGAATAAAGCAAACACTGTAGAGAATGCACCACCAACACTTCAATGCTTCAAGTGCAAGGAAATGGGGAATTATGCTAATAAATGCCCTAATCCAAGGGTTAGTGATGATCGACATGAGCAACCGCTTATGGAAAAGGACAAAGGGAAGTCACATGTGATCACTATTGGTGATGTTGAATATGAAAACGATGTGGTGGAATGATTAAGTGTTTATGTAATGGGATTCCAAAATAATGTTGTATCATGGAGTATTGGAATATTTATGTATTGGTCTAATGTGGTATTCAAAGTGATTGAGATAATTTTAGAAATAAGATGATATGCACATAATGAAGGGAAAATGAGAAAATGAAATGTCTAACAGTATTCATTAGCTCATGATTGATATAAGGACTAAGTGATATCATGGTTTGAGTATATAGAATTTTGAGGATTTTGGTATGTGGAAGGTGTTAACTTTTAACTGCATTCATGTTTTCACTAAGTTTCAATGGGTATTCATTCTTCAAGAGAATACATGATTAAGGTATTCACATGTTTGTAATTTGACCAAGAAGATATATATTATGACATATGGGGGATAAATGATGGCATTCACGTGATTGTTCTGTGACATTTCAAGTAATCATTTTCTTTATACTATGAGCTTGGACCGAAGTATTTTAGATAAGCCTAAAGATTAGAATGGATTATGTTGGACATAAGTTAGGATAAAACGTTTTTCGATATTATTGATGGGATGTTATTGTAATATAGATTTAGAAAAAGGACAACTTGCAGGATGGGCGACAACCCATCGCTTCGGACAAGGCTGTGGAAATCGAACCCACAACCGAAGTGCGACTGGCCTTTATCGCCTACCACTAGCCTACAGGAAGTCCCTGTTTAGTAGAAACTAGTTTTATTATATTAAGCAGTATGATATAAGAAGTATAAGTCCATTTTAGGAACCATATATGATTAATTTCACTATAGAATGACTTATGTATATTTAATAACTTTTGCTAACCTTTTGTTTGAGACAGATGGAATGACCCGTCATTCTACCACATGATCTGCTAACACTTCACGAATAACAAATTCAACTTCATTTATTTAAGAGATGAAGTGGAAATTTTTCAAGGCATAAACAATAGTGATATTGTACCAAATAAAGTAAGTATTTATTCTAATTCAAATTCTTCAACTTTAGGGAAACGATCTTGAAAACCAAAAATGTAGTCCTAGTGCTCATATATCTGATTAATCAGATGGTACCTTAGATCGTCACAAATTTATGGATTTTTGATTGTTGGCTTTTCCATAGCCATGTTCTCTACCACTCTCCATCAGAACATGATGGTTATATTTTTCTTCGATATCCACATTTTCACCTATGTGGAAACCCAGTGATTAGTTTATTTGGGTAACCGTTACATTTCATACTTTTGTTTTTAAAGAGTGGTTTTGGTATTCCTTTTTACGATGTGGGTTTCTATTAAAGAAACTTTCGAATAGTAAACCATTTATAACCCCGATGAATTTCGAGGGAGAAATTCATTTTAAGGGGGGTAGAATGTAACACCCCGAGATTTTATGAAAAATATTCTTTTTAATTTCATTAATGTCTTGTGTTATATGCTACACCAAAAGGAGCATTCACAACACACATCTCTGACCTGGTTTGAATTACACGCAATCGCGACCTTCCATGGTAGCGTGTGTTGTACGCAACACCATGTTTCGCTAAACAACGATATGCTATTAAAATATTATTAAAACTAGCCGTTATGAATAGTAATAACCACTTTTTGAAAATTTGTAAATTTTATTTTTCAAAATGGACTTCATTTTTGGATTCGGAATATCGAAATTATCATAGGGTGAAATTTTGGTGATTTTCGGATAACTTTCATATTTTGATGAATAGTGAAAATTACTAAATTTTAATTAAAAACAACTTTTTCAATCGAAATAATTAATAGTGATAAATTATTAATTTGAGTGGTTTTAAATTATATTTAGAATATATTTTCACAATTTAATACAATGTTGGTCATTGGATGTAATTTCACATTTAAACCAGACATAAATAAGTGTCAATCTTTGGATAGTTATTATCTGTTAAGAACACGCTATTTGTTTTGACGACGGGAATTAATTTTTAAATTAATTAATGAAACTGATATGTTTTGAATTTGGTAAAATAGAAATCATTTTTGAGTTCATAATATCAAATATAGCTTAGGCCTAATTTTTGGTATTTTTCTGAAAACATTCAATTTTTGATGAATAGTGAATCCACTAAGTGGTAGTTAAAAAAACAGAATTTTTCATAAAACATAATTTTACCGCTTCTGTGAGTGGAATTTCAAAAATCCGAGAGACATGGTTGATGTCAGTAAATAAAATGTTCTTCAATGAGATGAAAATAATTTTTGGTGAATAGTAACTTTTTACTTTTATTTACCAGGGTTAAAAGTAAATAGGGTAATAAAGGGTAAAAATGATATTATTATTACTCTAACAAATGTCCAAATTCTATTGGATAAGTGTAATTCGTCCAAAAACAAGCTTAGGAATAAATTATGACCATTTAGGCCCACTTGAATTAGATTAGGACATTAATTATTATTTAATTCATAGAAGAGTTAAAAGAGTAAAAATCAATGTTTATTTAATAAAACATTTTTAATACAGGGTTATACATAAGATAAATTTGACTATAAATATTCATTAGAAAGATAAAACAATTTCCTACATAATTTTATTTTATTTGTAATTTTTATAAATTAAATTATTTAATTTATTTATGACACAACGATGTTGGAGTAATTATCTTATTAATGAAATATTGACATAATTGATTTTATAAATACCCAAATAAATATAATTTGAGTCTTTTTATGAATTACACTAATTTTATAGGTTAATATGGAATGTTAGAATTCATCTAATTAACGTTTTTAGAACTTATCATTCTGTTATGAGTTTCACAAAAATCAATTACTAAATACTGTCAAAATTGACATAAAATAGTTTTTAAAACAAATATTATATTATTAATTGTTATTTTATTCCTAAAAATCTAAGGTTTGGCCAAATGACTTATATAAGGTTATATATATTAATAATAAACAATTTGGGGTTCGTTTGGCTTCTTATAGTAAGTTTATTAACCTTATAGTGTAAGAACACAAGAAGACACGGTAAAAGTAAAATTATTTAACTTAATGTTAAATCTAAATGATAAGGTTAAAATAGGAAGCTAAACTTGTCTAAATTCTATTGGATGAGACTATTTCGACCCATCCCCACCTTAGCCTCGAAATAAATCAATTTTCAGCTATTTAAAATTGAACGTGACTTTATAATAAAATAATATGTTTAGTTATTCCAAAGGTGCCCCTCTCCTCCCTTATAAAAGAGAACCCCCCCCCCCCTCTCTTCATAACACAACATTGAGCCTTCAAGCTCGGCCAAACCCTGAAAAATTCTTTTCTCCACTTCCCTAGAAACATCATAGAGGTTCTGGTCTTCCTAAAAGACCAATTTTAGTGTCCTAAAAGGAGGTTCAAAGAAGAGGTAATTTCCGTTACTGATTCTTTCACCTTTATTTCTTCTTCCACTTCTTCTTCTTAGGTTGTTTCATTATGAAGTAATATCATCAGTATCACTCATATACTGATTTTTTATTATATGTATGAAACAATCATATTTCACCATCTATCCATCCTACGGAAAACGAAATTACCGCGCGTGCGTACGTCCGGAATACCGTCTCCACGCCGTGGTGAAATCTATTCTCCACCACCACCTTACTTGGATGGGTATAATGGTGTAAATAATAACTATATATTATTATTTTAATGTGATATTGATTCTGAAATAGTATACATACACTCTAATACAGTCCCACAATCATGAGAACGATATCATCGCTCGTGCGTACGTACGGACTGCCGTCTCCACGACGCGATGAGATTCATGCTCCACTTTAACCATTCATGAATGGTTATAATGTATATAGAATAAGTAATAATGTAATATATGACATAATAATGATACTTTATTTATGTGTATATATATGAATGTCATCTACTTAATTCCGTTCAACTCAATAAGGAAACGAAAACGACGTTCATGCGTACGTACGGCCTACCATCTCCATGAACGGTGTATTTCTTTCCATTTACTGATTTATTATATATATGTATATTCTGAATATATATATATATATATAAATCATGTTTTATATTCTGAAATTAAGTAATCATGATCTAAGTAATCATATGAATAATTACAAGTCAAAACACGGATGACAAATGAAACAATTTTACCCAAAACGCTCTTTAACATGGAATTTACAAAAGAACGGGTAATATAAAGTCATAAGTGAACCATATATGATATCATAACAATGAATATGATTCTGTAATAAGTCAATGATATTATTTAAATCATTATACAGGAGGTTTGGACACATACGAAGCAAATCGGACCTAAGGTAAGGGAAATATCACAATCTCAATTTTATCTGAGATTATTTATACGTTGGTATTTATTGGGGTGTATTTTATCATCCACATCAATGTTTCCTCAATATGTAATATTGTTTCCATACACCTAAAATTGTTTAAATCAAATTATACCCTTTGGTGAGTTTTTAGTAAATGATATGAAACAAATCTTTTGTCGTTTTTCGTACGAGGTACTTTTGGACTTTTTCGACAAAAGTACGAAGAATGTTTTATTAACTTATACGGCACAAACGGATTTTTAAGGTTTTATAAATCCTTATTTTCATGAATCTTCCTCCAAAATATTTCATGACTATTTTCTATAAAATCTCTTTCTTTTAAAATTGCATGACGTTTTGTGAAAAGAAATAGATTTTAAAGAAGAAAGGATATTTTCCTCAAGAATGGAGTTCTTGTGTTTTATCAAAATTATTTTCCATCTAAGATAATAAAGGGTTCTGTTTTTATCCCGATTATTACTTATATTTGATTATGTCGTGATGGAATTATTTTTATGAATTCCTTTATCTTATATGAATTGTTTTATGATGTCCTGATGTTTAAGATTCCCATTTGTATTACATGGGTTATGCAATGATGTATGATTTATGATTTTGTGGCACACATAAGAATGGAATCATTATGATATGTGTAAGACCTATATCTCCCTCCAATGCAGTGGGTAAAGATTTTATTTCTCATGAGATAGACATGGCTGGAACGGTAGGTTATACCAGTTCAGTGAAATAGGACTGAAACGAGGGTGACTCGGTTCAGAAAGGGACTTTGTCCACTAAGATAGTCTTGGAAATGAGTCTTGACTAATAAGAAATGATTCTCTATGATTATGTGTGTATGCCACAATGGTTCATGTTTTAAGTTATGATTATTGTGATTACATTTCACTGCCATGATTTATTCCATGTTATAATATTATGATCTCTTTTGCAGGATAAGATTTCCAAAAGTTATGTTCTTATGTATATGATGTGATTTATATTTTTCTTGTTTACCCTTACTGAGCATTTGAGCTCACCCTTTAATGGTTAATTTTCCCCCGAATATAATGAAAGGTTTTTGGTATAAAAAAAGGAAGATCATTATGGGAGATGTTGAAGATATTTCACCAGGATTAGTAGATTATATTCCATGTTTCCAAAGACACTAAACTATTACGATCCTTGTGTGTGTGTTTTTGTTATGTACTATGTATTCCGAAAATGTAATGTAATGTTAATGTACATCAAGCTTCGGGTCACTACAGTTGGTATCAGAGGAAAGGTTTAGTCAACCTTTGGAAACTAGGATGCGAAAGCGTTAGTGAGATCCCTAGAGGTATTTCTAAGGTATGTCTAGGGATGTCCCTAAGGATAAGTATACGTATAAAATATTGTTCTAGAACTATGGTAACGATATTAGATTAAACCAAAGATGTTAGATATTGAAGTTACTACCCCTTTATTATGATTTTTTCCTCTCACACTATTCTTTTTGGGTTTTAGATGATGGCTGGAACCCGAAGGAACCGTGTTGATCAATGCAATGGACAATGGAATGATTGTCCTCCTGAACAAATAAATGTTAAAGGAGATGGAGTGAAAAATCTTATTGTTATACTTACACAAGCTATGAATCATTCTGGACTTCCAAATGAGAATATAAGGGAACAATATTCTATTGAGTAATTCATGAGGCAACGTCCACCTTCTTTCAGTGGGACTTCCGATCCACTTGTTGCTGAACAATGGATCAGTACCACTGAAAAGATATTTTCAGTTCTTCAATGTTCTGAACATGATAAAGTCATCTTAGCAGTATATCGTTATGAAGGTGAAGCTGATCAATGGTGGAATCATATAAAGAATACGAGGCCAATAGATGAAATTGAGTCCATGGAATGGGATGAGTTCAAGAACTTGTTTTTCAGTAAGTACTTCCCTCGTATTCTTCGAACAAAAATGGAAAAGGAGTTTCTTGAGCTGAAGTAGAAGGATGATGAATCTGTTGGTATATACGAAGCGAATTTTACAAGACGTGCAAGGTATGCATCTGGCATTATCATCCAACCTGAAAGTAATGTTGATCTATTTTTTAGTGGCTTAAAACCAAGTCTTCGAAGGGCATTGACTATAAGAGACTTCAGTAGCTATGAAGAAATTGAGCGTTGTGCTATCAAGGTAGAAATGGAAGTTGGTGTTAAATATCCATCTCATGGTTTTGACAAGAAACAAAAGATGGAGTTCAAGGAGAAATCTCAGAATAATGGTGAAAAGAAGATGACTGTTTCCTTATGCGCAAAGTGTGGAAAGAAGCATGGTGGAGATTGTCTTAAAGGGACTAAAAAATGTTTTAAGTGTGGAAAAGAAGTTCATCGAGCAGCTGAGTGTCGATGTAATGGAAAAAGGGTTTCTAATGATGTGAATAAAGCAAACACTGCAGAGAACCCAACACCAACACATCAATGCTTCATGTGAAAGGAAATAGGGAATTATGATAACAAATGCCCTAATACAAGGGTTACTAATGATCGACATGAGCAACCGCTTAAGGAAAAGGACAAAGGGAAGTCACATGCGATCACTATTGGCGATGTTGAATATGACAACGATGTGGTGGAATGATTAAGTGTTTATGTAATGGGATTCCAAAATAATGTTGTATCATGGAGTATTGGAATATTTATGTATTGGTCTATTGTGGTATTCAAAGTGATTGAGATATTTTTGGAAATAAGATGATATGCGCATAATGAAGGGAAAACGAGAAAATGAATTTTTTAACAGTATTCATGAGCTCATGATTGATATAAGGACTAAGTTATATCATGGTTTGAGTATATAGAATTTTGAGTATTTTGTTATGTGGAAGGTGTTAACTTTTAACTGCATTCATGTTTTCACTAAGGTTCAATGGGTATTCATTCTTCAGGAGAATACATGATTAAGGTATTCACATGTTTGTAATTTGACCAACAAGATATATCTTATGATATATGGGGGATAAATGATGGCATTCACGTGATTGTTCTTTGACATTTCAAGTAATCATTTTCTTTTTACTATGAGCTTGGACCGAAGTATTTTAGATAAGCCTGATGATTAGAATGGATTATGTTGGAAATAAGTTAGGGTAAAACGTTTTTCGATATTATTGATGGGATGTTATAGTAATATAGCTTTAGAAAAAGGACAACCTGCAGGACGGGCGACAACCCATCGCTTCAGACAAGGCTGTGGAAATCGAACCCACAACCGAAGTGCGACTAGCCTTTATCGCCTACCACTGGGATACAGGAACTCCCTGTTTAGTAGAAACTAGTTTTATTATATTAAGCAGTATGATATATGAAGTATAAGTCCATTTTAGGAACCATATATGATTAATCTCACTATAGAATGACTTATGTATATTTAATAACTTTTGCTAACCTTTTGTTTGAGACAGATGGAATGACTCGTCATTCTGTCACATGATCTGCTAACACTTCACGAATAACAAATTCAACTTCATTTATTTAAGAGATGAAGTGGAAATTGTTCAAGGCACAAACAACAGTGAGATTGTACCAAAATAAAGTAAGTATTTATTCTAATTCAAATTCTTCAACATTAGGGAAACGATCTTGAAAAGCAAAAATGTTGTCCTAGTGCTCTTATATCTGATTAATCAGATGGTACCTTAGATCATCACAAATTTATGGATTTGTGATTGTTGGGTTTTCCATAGCCATGTTCTCTACCACTCTCCATCAGAACATGATTGTTAGATTTTTCTTCCATATCCATATTTTCATCTATTTGGAAACCCAGTGATTAGTTTATTTGGGTAACCGTTACGTTTCATACTTTTGTTTTTAAAGATTGGTTTTGGTATTCCTTTTTAAGATGTGGGTTTCTATTAATGAAAATTTTGAATAGTAAACCATTTATAACCCCGACGAATTTCGAGGGCAAAATTAATTTTAAGGGGGTTAGAATGTAACACCCCATGATTTTATGAAAAATATTCATTTTAATTTCATTAATGTCTTGTGTTATACGCTACACCAAAAGGAGCTTTCACAACACACATCTCTAACCTATCTTGAATTACACACAATCACAACCTTCCACGATAGTGTGTGTTATACGCAACACCAAGTTTCGCTAAACAACGATATGCTATTAAAATATTATTAAAACTAGCCGTTATGAATAGTAATAACCAATTTTTGAAATTTTGTAAATTTTATTTTTCAAAATGTATTTCATTTTTGTATTTGGAATATCGAAATTAGCTTAGGGTAAAATTTTGGTGATTTTCGGATAACTTTCATATTTTGATGAATAGTGAAAATTTCTAAATTTTAATTAAAAACAACTTTTTCAATCGAAATAATTAATAGTGATAATTTATTAATTTGAGTGGTTTTAAAGTATATTTATAATATATTTTTAAAATTTAATACAATGTTGGTCATTGGATGTAATTTCACATTTAAACCAGACATAAACAAGTGTAAATCTTTTGATAGTTATTATATCTTAATAACACGCTATTTGTTTTGACGACGGGAATTAATTTTTAAATTAATTAATTCAACTGATATGTTTTGAATTTGGTAAAATGGAAATCATTTTTGAGTTCATAATATCATTTATAGCTTAGGCCTAATTTTTGGTATTTTTCTGAAAACTTTCGATTTTTGATGAATAGTGAAACCACTAAGTGGTAGTTAAAAAAACTGAATTTTTTATAAAACATAATTTTACCGCTTCTGTGAGTGGAATTTCAAAAATCCGAGAGACACGATTGATGTCAGTAAGTAAAATGTGGTTAAATGAGATGAAAATAATTTTTGGTGAATAGTAACTTTTTACTTTTATTTACCACGGTTAAAAGTAAATAGGGTAATTAAGGGTAAAAATGATATTATTATTACCCTAACGCATGACTAAATTCTATTGGATAAGTGTAATTAGACCAAAAATAATCTTAGGAATAAAATATGACCATTTAGGCCCTCTTGAATTAGATTAGGACATTTATTATTATTTAATTTAAAGAAGAGTTAAAATAGTTAAAATCAATGTTTATTTAATAAAACATTTTTAATACAGGGCTATACGTAAGATAAATTCGACTATAAATATTCATTATAAAGATAAAACGATTTCCCACATAATGGTATATTATTTGTAATTTTTAGATAGTAAATAATTTAATTTATTTATGACACAACGATGATGCAGTAATTATCTTATTAATGAAATATTCACATAATTGATGTTATAAATACCCAAATAAATATAATTTGAGACTTTTTATTAATTCTACTAATTTTAGAGGTTAATATGACACGTTATTATTGATTTAATTAATTTTTATCGAACTTATCATTCTGTTATGATTTTCACAAAAATCAATAACTAAATAGTGTCAAAATTGACATAAAATAGTTTTTAAAACAAATATTATATTATTAATTGTTATTTTATTCCTAAAAATCTATGGTTCAGCCAAATGACTTAGATAAGGTTATATATATTAATAATAAACAATTTGGGGTTCGTTTGGCTTCTTATAGTAAGTTTATTAACCTTATAGTGTAAGAACACAAGAAGACATGGTAAAAGTAAAATTAATTAACTTAATGTTAAATCTAAATGATAAGGTTAAAATAGGAACCTAAACTTGTATAAATTCTATTGGATGAGAGGATTTAGACCCATCCCAACCTTAGCCTCTAAATAAATCAATTTGGAGCTATTTAAAACCGAACTTTACTTTATAATAAAATAATATTTTTAGTTATTCCAAAGATGCCCCTCTCCTCCTTTATAAAAGGGCACCCCCTCCCTCTCTTCCTCACACAACATTGAGCCTTCAAGCTCGGACAACCCCTACCAAATTCTTTTCTTCACTTCCCTAGCAACATCCTAGAGGTTCTGGTCTTCTCCGAAGACCAATTTTAGTGTCCTAAGAGGAGATCTCAAAGAGGCGCTCCAAAGAAGAGGTAATTTTCGTTACCGATTCTTTCACCTTTAGTTTTTCTTCCACTTCTTCTTCTTAGGTTGTTTCATTATGAAGTAATAACATCAGTACCACTCATATACTGATATGTTATTATAAGTATGAAACAATCCTATTTCACCATCTATCCATCCTACAGAAAATGAAATCATCGCGCGTGTGTACGTACAGAATACAGTCTCCACGCTGTGGTGAAATCTATTTTCCACCACCACCTTACTTGGATGGGTATAATGGTGTAAATAATAACTATATATTATTATTTTAAAGTGATATTGATTCTGAAATAGTATACATACACTCCAATATAGTCCCACGATCATGAGAACGATATCATCGCTCGTGCGTACGTACGGACTACCGTCTCCACGACGCGATGAGATTCATTCTCCACTTTAACCATTAATGAATGATTATAAAGTATATATAATAAGTAATCATGTAATATATGACATAATAATGATACTGTATTTATGTGTATATATATGAATGTCATCTACTTAATTCCGTTCAACTCAATAAGGAAACGAAAACAGCGTTCATGCGTACGTACGGCCTACCGTCTCCATGAACTGTGTATTTCTTTCCATTTACTGATTTATTATATATATGTATATTCTGAATATATATATATATATATCATGTTTTATATTTTGGAATTAAGTAATCATGATCTATTTAATCATTTGAATAATTTACTAGTCAAAACACAGACGACAAATGAAACAATTTTACCCAAAACGCTCTTTAAATTGAAATTTACAAAAGAACGAGTATTATAAATTCATAAGTGAACCATATATGATATCATAACAATGAATATTATTCATTAATAAGTCAATGACATTATTTAAATCATTATACAGGAGGTTCGGACCCTTACGAAGCAAATCGGACCTAAGGTAAGGGAAATATCACAATCTCATTTTTATCCGAGATTGTTTATACGTTGGTATTTACTGGGGTGTATTTTATCATCCAAATATATGTTTCCACAATATTTAATGTTGTTTACATCCACCTACAATTGTTTAAATCCAATTTTACCCTTTGTGAGTTTTTCGTAAAAGATATGAAAGGAATCTTTTGTCATTTTTCGTAAGAGGTACTTTTTGACTTTTTCGACAAAAGTACGAAGAATGTTTTTTTTAACTTATATGGCACAAATTGATTTTTACGTTTTTATAAAGACTTATTTTCATGAAGCTTCCTCCAAAATATTTCATGACTATTTTCAATAAAATCTCTTTCTTTTAAAATTTCATAACATTTTGTGAAAATAAATTGATTTTGAAGAAGAAAGGATATTTTCCTCAAGAATGGAGTTCAAGTGTTTTATCAAAATTATTTTCCATCTAAGATAATAAAGGGTTCTGTTTTTATCCATATTATTACATTTATTTGATTATGTTGTGAAGGAATTATTTTTATGAATTCCATTATATTATATGAATTTTTTTATGATGTCATGATGTTTATGATTCCCATTTGTATTACATGGGTTATGCAATGATGTATGTTTTATGATTTTGTGGCACACATAAGAATGGTATCATTATGAGATGAGTGGGACCTATATCTCCCTCCAATGCATTGGTAAAGATTTTATATCTCATGACATAGACATGGCTAGAATGGTAGGTTATACCGGTTCAGTGAAACAGGACTGAAACGAGGGTGACTCGGTTCAGAAAGGGACTTTGTCCACTAAGATAGTCTTGGCAATGAGTCTTGACTAACAAGAAATGATTCTCTATGATTTTGTGTGTATTCCACAAAGTTTCATGTTTTATGTTATGATTATTGTGATTACATTTCACTGCCATGATTTATTCCATGTTATAATATTATGATCTCTTTTGCAGGATAAGATTTCAAAAAGTTATGTTCTTATGTATATGATGTGATTGATATTTCTCTTGTTTACCCTTACTGAGCATTTGAGCTCACCCTTTTATGTTTACTTTTCCCCAGGATATAAAGAAAGGTTTTAGGTATAAAAAAAAGGAAGATCTTTATGGGAGATGTTGAAGATCTTTCACCAGGATTAGAAGATTATATTCCAAGTTTCCAAAGACACTAAACTATTTCGATCCTTGTGTGTGTGTTTTTGTTATGTACTAAGTATTCCGCAAATGTAATGTAATGTTAATGTACATCAAGCTTCGGGTCTCTACACATGTAATAATTTATCATCCTTATACAATCAAGAATATATTTGTGGAAAATATATGTGGCTTAAATCATTACCTTATTTATGATTCTAAAAACCTTCTTCCATGGATTACTTATTTTAAATACCTTATCTTCAATTCGGTATTAATGATTTCAATGTTAATTATAAACATAACATCTATTTTAAATATTACTTTTCTTGATGTGATATTGAATGGATATAGAATTCTCTTAAATTTCATCATCTATATTAGGTAAAAATATCCTTAATTATCTAACCTCATCATTAAACATTGGTTCTCTAAAATTGACTCCAAAGAGGGCTTTATAAGGATGGAGAAAAATTTTCATGTGAATGGTTTTTTGATTATGTAATTCAAGAAATTAGAAGTTAACGATGCAAGAAACCATTGAAATATGATAAACAGATCTTAACATATCCATTATGGTAAGAATGGTCCTCTTAGATTGGTCATCTATCTTTGAATTACATGAATTACTTACAAACACTACATTCAGTTAATTTTGATGGTACTTATTGATCAATGAGCTAATCCTCAGATCCTTATTGGATAAAATAGAATACAGTAGGTTATTTATCCTTACACATCCTTAATGAATTATTTACAAAGTATGTAAATAGATATACATTTTATGATATTATTGAAGTTCATTTACTCAGTATGGAGATAAAATACAACCCAAATTATATTACTTCCATTAGATATTTTGGGATGTGTGAAAATTAAATTCAGGGGGTTTTCCCATTCCACTCAAAATATCGAAAACAGTTCTGTATTCCACTTATACATCGATATCTCATCATTAACATGATGACATTCCTTGCATCGAGATAGATACTCTATGTATTCTATTTACATGTAATCTCACCAGAACTAAATTTTTATATATTTATACATAATTGTAATTATATGATTAATGGAAAATTATTAACAATGAGATTCATCCAAAAAATCCTTTATAAATTCTAGTAATTATGGGACAAATTCATGGTACCAAAGCCTTATCATTCCTTAATAATCAAGTATGAACCCAAGAACATTCCCCATATTCTTTTGAATCTCTTAATATCCCTTTTCTGCCTCACTAATCTCTATATGGCAGGATATTTGATGAATACATTAAAAAAGATAATTTTAATCCACTTCCTTAAATTTTTCAAGGTTAATTTCTTAAAAATAAATATATATCAGATATATTTCGATACACATACTCGATCAGAATACATGAAAATATTGACTCCAACTAATATCCACCTTGTTTTCATTTCAAGGGAGCCAATGTATTTAGTTGTCATATTATTTAATTAAATCTAACATTATTTACTAGATCATATTAAACACATTCAATGTTATTATAAAATTTCTACATTTATAATCGTAATATATTCCACACTATTCATTATAATGATAATGAATCCATATATTTAATTCAACCATTGAAATATTAATTCCAAATCATGTGTACGGTAATTTTATTATGAACCTTAAAGTGGAATGAAGCAGATGATATGACCATATAATTTTTCTTCAGTATTCATTCCTGATGAAACATCAATAAATTAATGTAGAACAAAATTTATTCTACATTTTAGGGTACTATGAGAACAATATCATTGAATAACCTTATTTAAAATTCATTAAAATTAATTTATCCAAATGAACCATACTCCCTTTTGAGACATTGTGATGAGTGGAATAGATATCACTAAGAAACTATCCACAAATAATAGAAAATATTTATCAAAACCATGAATACTAATTATCATAGGCACAATGGAAATTATATTCACCTGTTAAATAACATCCTCATTTGATTGATCCATTGACATAACTACACATGAGATTATATATCCAATAAATTAAAACATATGTTCCCAAACATCACACTTATTTAACTGTTCATAAAACATATCCATCTTTAGATAATGGAGAAAATTTATAATGTGATATCTGAATTCCTAATTTCCTTTGTGATATATAAAAATATATTATATAATGAAAAAAAGAATAGATTTATTTACTATAAATATACATTATTCATTATATGTATGGATATATCTATCAAATTAATAATAAAAATGTAATCATTATAAATTTATTATTTCCTCACATTGTATAGAATGATTTCTAGGGAATTTCATTACCTTTGATCCTAAATTGATTGATTCTAAATTGAATATCCATCTTGGTAAAATATTGATATCTATGTACATGACAACTAAAATATTCAATACAAGGAACTTGACACTTATTTTTTGTTATGATCTTTTTTGATTCCCAATAATCAATGATGAGTCACATTGATCCATAATTATACTCTACAAAAAGAATAGGTGTACCCTAGGGTTGTGAACCCTTATTAATGAATCCCTTATAATTTTTATCATGGTGTTTCTACATGAATTCAAGTAAATTAACTTATGAAATTAGAAAATTATACATTTAAATAATTGTTTCACTAGTTATGAGTTCTATTTAATACATAACTCCAAAATTTAAATAAAGAATAAGAAACTATTCCAAAAATACATCTAACAAATCCCATATAAGGTTAATATTTTCGATGTTTGGTTCTCTCCAACCATATAAAATATATTATCTCTATGATTAAAGACTCATACAATGGATGCATATTCTATTTCATGATCATATTTAAAACCACATAGATGGATGATCGTTGGTTGGAATAAAATATAATATGCGACTTCCCTTCATAAATAATTGGTATGGAATTTATATATATAAATTTAATATATTTCTCTAATAACATCATATTATACCAGGATGAGACTAATAATATTTTCAAGAAGTAAATTCCAAGAAACCAAAATTAGAAATGAATTAAATACATTAGTTTCTATCAACATTCTAATATAATGATTTACAACTACATCAATATCAAATCATTGAGGTGGTATTGTGATACAATTATAAAACTCATTTTACAAAAATGAATAGTTGGATGTTCTAGATTTGATGATAATTGCATGTTTTACCACATCATTATAATATCATACATTAAAAATTGTTATCACATGATATATCTCCTTAGATCCTAGCATATGGTGTTACTAATTTCAATCATCATCATTATCCATTATATATATCCAATGGTTAACATAAATACCATAATCCATTATTTAGAATGATTGGTTTAGGGGTAATAATTTCTTTAGGTCTTTTATAATGTTCACATAATTATCAAACATATTCCAACCATGACAGCATTCACATTCCATTATGACCATCATTTAAACACATAAATACTTTACTTTTCCACTAAAAATAATTTCGTCCATGTCACCTTGAAAATATTGACCATAAATACATAATCACTTTCTCCACATCATGGGTTTTATTATAATAGTTTCCATTAACTTATATTCTTAATTTATTATTAAAACAATGAGACTAATGGGTTACTCAAATATACATTCATTACAATTGTAGCACATCAAAAAAATGAGTCCATTTTTACTAAAGTACCATATAGATAAATTTTATCCAATATTTGGTTTTAATCCACCAAAACTTACATCAATATTACCTTATAGATTAATGATAACACTAGAAGTGTACCACAAAAATATTATAAAATCTTCAACATAATTAATAATGGATTCTCTCTCATTATACTTTTTCTATATGAATTATTTTTCTATATTCATATACTGAATATGAGGAATGATCATTTTAAAAAATATATGTCTTTCCTCATAAAACACCACAGAGTTAATTCCTTTATATTCATATATTTTCTTGATAAGTCTCTATCATTGATCATTTTTTTCTTCAAAAAAATAAAATAGTAAAATAATAGTATTATTCTCATCCTAGTAGAGAATTTACAATATCGTTTCTGTTGTATTGATCCATTTTGTAGTAAATTGTGTATTATAATTCCAACTAAAATAAAGTGGATGTTTCATAAGGAAAGACTAAATAATAAATTTTCTTCTTCTTTATTAATTTTTAATTATAACATGATTCATGGATTAAGATTGTTGTGTAAACATAGTAACGATATTACTAAATCTATGTCCCTAACATTTTTTTTCTCCATGATATTATCATTAAAGTATATAAATCATTCATCTCTAACTTGTTTCTATAATATCTTGTGCATTTATTAAACACAACAATAATATATTGAGAAACGACATTGAATGTGATTAGCTATATAATTAGGGAAAATAAATAATATGATGTCTATATCAGGGAACAATAGTTTCTATCTATGTAACATTTTGATTAACCTATGATATTTATGATTAGTATCTATTAATGTACATTATCATGATTCATAAATAAAATATTAATTAAACATCAAATATCCCTATAGAGTTTCTTTCTAGGTGTGTTGTCTTAGGCCATATCATTTATACTTAGTGATGAGTTATTTAATAACAACCCCCCACAATTCAAATTTATATCACAAAGGTGTATCTATTTCATGACCACATCAAATTTATTTTATCCATATATTTATTTTTTTTATAATGGGAATCCTCACTTATTTGATTACCAAAATATAAGATATTCTCCTATAATTTTACTTATCTTAAGTTTTATCACAAATTTTTCTCTTGTAATATTCAAAAATAATGAAAACATAATATAATATTAACTATAGTAACCCATAAATTATATATATATATATATATTAAATATTATCAGATGAATATTATGTACATTACATAGAAACCAATGATAGAACAGTAAAGGATTAGAGTATTTGGAATCATCAAAACAAAAATAACTACTACATAAAGGATCTATATCAACTCGAACTCAGTAATTTTTAAATATCACCCTTTATAGAAACATCATATATGTAACCATTCCTCACATCTTATAAAAAGTAAAAAAACAATGGGTGATCTCAGATTCTTATTG
Source organism: Viscum album (assembly GCA_963277665.1). Lineage (NCBI taxonomy): Eukaryota > Viridiplantae > Streptophyta > Magnoliopsida > Santalales > Viscaceae > Viscum > Viscum album. Next base: position 784,952,840 of record OY728146.1, on the reverse strand, counting down.
GGATTAAAAAACGAGATACAAATGATTATCTAAACATAAATTGATAATAATGATCTGATAAAATAATATTATCCTTTGGGAAACATTCTGTTCGATTCATTGATCTAAAACATGAGTAATTTAATAAATATTATATGTCTATTAGACATGAATAAAATAAGATTCAATAATAGATATCCATTAGTGAAAAACATTGGTATAAGCTCATGTAATATAGGTGTGGGAAATGTGTGTAATATTCATAATCATAGAAATCATTTTTCAAGGATACCCACCAATACAGTCATCACATGTTTTAATTGAGATAACCACCCATGTACCAACATAAGGATTGAGATAAACTCCCATACACCCTCTTTTAATCCTGGAAAAACCTCACATATACCATCTTTCTCTTTGGTTTTAGCCACCTTAGTATTTTTGATGATTTTGATAACCTATATATACACACATTTTTTATATTGGGATAACCTCATGTGTATTGTTAATCATAATTTTGATACCCTATTTTCTTCTGTTTTATCACATAAATCAATAATCTATAGATAATTATTTGTTCATATATATATTTCTGGCCCCACCCATCACATAATTAGAATCAATTGACAAGTATCCCCCTATATTAAAAATGCAGTCATCATATAATCATGTAATATACCCTGGAAGATTAACATGTTTCCTAAACATATCATTATCATAATTATAAATAATCCCATAAGTTAATAAGTATAGTATCATTATATTATATCCCTATTAATGAATATTTCACATAAAATGTTGTAATCATATAAATTTTTTTTTATTATAATATAACTAGATAATTTCATGATGAAAATACCATTTTTATCTTCAAATCAAATATTTAAAGTCTAATTTTTTTTATCATATTAATGAAGACATATTCATTGAAAATGAACATCAAAACATGTAATGGAAGCATCAAATCATTATGAAATTATAATAATTAGAAATTCAATTATTTTTATATATGTTAAAAAATTCCTTTAATATTTTTCATAAAATTTATATAATACATCATTCCAACAAATAAATAGATGAGTCTTACTGATCTATTTCTATAAAATTCATACATTTTTTCAAATGAGTTTAAAATATTTCCATATTAGTATAATAATACATGATAATATTTTAAAAGATCATATATATGGAAGGAAATGTATTTCATGTAGAAGATAGAAATAAATTTTTTTTTCATCAAAAACATTATTTCTATCTACATAATACATATAGAGTGGAAAATGAATGTAATACATATAATCTCTTTAATTAATATTGGATAATTAAATTCAATTATTTTTTCATATAAGTATCATATAATTTCACTCAATAGAAATTCAATCTTTATCAATCCTGAATAAACATTGATTGAAACAAAATTCATGATTTGAAGTTTAACATTATTCAAAATCACTCAAAAATAGAGAACAATAAATTTATATTTTTTATTATAATATATAAAAATCATATATATACTTATAATATCATATATTTTGCACTTCTAATATTTTAAACTACTTTTTTAATAACTACTAATTACAATTTTTTTTGGGTGTTAAATATCTTTTTTTTTTCAGGGCTGTTTCAGTTTTATAGTCCTAGTAAATGTACACTGATCATGGATCCATCATCTTAAACATTTTAATAATGATTTAATAAGAATTTATATTCAATATATACATATTAATAATCAACTATAAAATTTAGTGATATAGAAATGATTGCCAATATTCAAATAGATGGCGATACGTAAAAATTAACACCATTTTCATATTCATAAAAAAGTAGAAAATTAGATAAATTACAAAGTCTAGAGTTTTCATGAACTAGAAATTTGATCTAAATTTTAAATTTTTGTTATCAGGTCTCATGAGGGGTAAAATTGTCATTTCCTCAAGTGAATGATCTCCAATTAATTTTACTACCAATCGGTTGGTCCCAGAATAAGGATTTTACCCTAGGAATAGAGTTTGAAGGAGTTACAAGCTGTTGGAATATTGAAAGAATATTTACTTATTAATTAATTAAATATTATATTATTCATGTGGTTTTGGGTAGATTTATATTTTAAACGGAGTGTCAAAATTAGATTTTGACTAAGCGGATGAGTCCAAAATTGGGGGGGGGGGGGGGTTGCCTAGGGGAGGTATAACCTTGTGCTAGGTTCCAGGACTCGGGCTGATGGTTAAATTGGGTTACTAATTAATAAATTTATTAATTAATTAAATCAATTACCCCCTGTATTGGGCATCCTCTTCAAATAATGAGGTGGATGGAACTAGTTGTGTCTTGATTGAATGGTGAGGAGGAGGAGATTCCACTGGACGTCATCCTTCACATAGATTGGGGTTGAATCAAGATGAAACATCTTTTGGGAGTGGATTTTGACCAAATGCTTCGACATTTATGGCCATAGATAGTCATTATTTTAACATTTTTCCAATGATCCCCATATTTTAGTTTATTTTATCTTTTTAAGCATTACTATGATCATTAATGATCCTAAGGGGGTCGATTTGTGCTTATTTTCCAAAAAATGGATGTTTCGGGAGGTTTATAGGGGTTTCCCATTCAAAATTCCCAACTACACGGTGTGCCTTTCTATGAAAGCATTCCCTTTATTATTCATATTCATGCTATAAGATCTTTTTAGAAGTAAACACCATGTACATTATATACACACCATGTATTAGTACATTTCCATGTGAAAAACAACATGGGAAAATGAAGTTCTGAAAGTACATAGAGATAACCCTTGTTGCATTGGCCATGTAAATGTAGCAGTCCGGGTGGAGAGTTGCATATAAACATTGTGTAATCGAAATTACACATAGTGTAATGTTTTCTGCCTTGATGATTTAGGATTTTTGTTCCCTATAAGTAATACTAAGGGTTGTGATTGGACTATTTTAAGTGTTTTTTGAGGTAAATCACAATGGTGGGATCCTTTAAAAATATAGAGGTTGTCTAAATGGTATTTTTGGACATTCCATTTTATTTGGAGGTTTTACTTAAGAGTTGGTTTCAGAAACCTCTAGTGGCTTTAATTGATAGTTTAGAGGCCTCAATTGGGGTCGTTATCTTAGTGGTGGGCCTTCCCTATGTATTCCATGGTGAGTGGTTTGAGGCTCCATGGATGGATCATGGATGGTGGGATCAAGAAAAATCTCATGGGAGATCTTGGGTTGTCCCTATGTACCGAGAAATATTTCTTGAGGTTGGAGTAGTTGAGTATAGACCATATGTTATAGGATCATTGATATTGGTTCCTTTGGGCATGGTTGAAATTATAAGATGTTGGTGGTGGCTGAGCATCGTTGTGCTATTGGTTTGAGACTGATGGATTCTTGAGGATTATCTGGTGGGATGGTTGTCGATCAATTATAATTCGATATCGTGGTTGGATGATGAGAATACCCATGTGGCACAAGTTTATTTTTCATTTCCTATTTGAATTTTTGTTGACCAAGGATCAGTTGGATCCCACTTAACGACAAAAGAGGATGTTTCTTAGGATGGGTCTTGGCCGGAGAGGTTGGTTGTTACTAGGGTTTAGGAGGTGATTCCTCCACATGAGTGCATGTTTTGAGGATAGAATGAGGGATGCCTTAATTTTTGTATTGTTCCTAAGGACCATGTATGGTACCATTGATAATATGTACCTAAGATTTTTTATGTTAGTTATTAGTAATGTTATGGGTGTTCTCTTAAGATCATGATTGATATATTAGATAATGAAGCTGAGTTTTTGGTGGCTGAGATATATATTTTTTCATTGTCAATTTATTAGATGTTCTTGTTGAGACTTTGATTACACTGAGGGTAAAATTTTATATTATTCTGAAACCATTTTTAGGAACCTTTTTTATTAGAATGTGTATCGATAAATGAGAGAGCTGGATAGATGATCCCTATGTATGAATATTGATATGTGTTATTGAAATTATTTTACTGAGGATCCATATCATAAACACTAGATAGTTTATGTTTTATGTGATGGAAAAAGGTTCTAGGATTTTTATTTTATACTATTATGTATAGTGAATGTGACATCACGTGTTTGCGGTTTATATGTTGGACTACTATTCTAGACACAAGAGGTATACTACTGATATGGATTCAAAATGATGACCTGGACACTGATAGTATACTTTACAGTTAGAGTACCAAACCGATGCTCTGGGTGATAATGTCATGCCATTTTTAATTATGATGTTGGTCTGATGCTCCAAATCCATGGTTGAATTATCATAACTATTCTCTAGTAAATGATGGTATACCGGCTGGTATGGATGGTGGACTAATGATCTAAATCCATGGTTTAGATGTCTGATCGATGCTCTATGCATGATTGTTTTGATATATGGATTAATTTCTAGATTTATTCTCTTTGAAATTATGACATACAAGATAGAATGCATGGTATAATGAAACACTTCATAAATGGTTAAGATGTATTACTAATGTTCTAGATAGGTTTTAATTGGTATATTTTGTAGATGTGATGGACTAATTTTCTAAGCACTATGGTTATGATCCATGATATAAATGACAGAACTTATGTTTTTCATTGGTAGAGTTTGATGTGGTATTTTAGGAATGATGTGTCAAGTTTCTGAGTATGATATAATTTTTGTGTTATTATAATGTTTTATGGATGACTTATATTAATAACCCAAATGTTATTACTATCAAAGGATGGGTGCTTGGGATTTTCTTGTTTGATTGTGACTTTCATGGGTATGTAGACTATAGGTTGTTTGGGATTCATAGTCGATGATATATGCTCAGAGACATTACGACATTGGGAAAGGAATGTATTGTTGATCGAGTTCATATGCCTATGGATTGAAAATTGTTTTGTTTATGTTTTTTCAGTTGTGTATCTGATACACTGTGTATATTTCATGATCATTCACCTATGGAAGCAATTTATATGTTAACCATTTAGGGTTGACTTCTGAGATTTATTCACCACCCCTTATATGTTCACCTTAGTGTGCATCCAAATCATCTGTATTCTTTCCTTTTGAGCATGTATGCACGATGGATTGGGCCTAGGCCCCCAAATTGCATGTTTGAATGAGATGCTCATGTGGAGTTGAATTGTCATGTTGGAGAAGCATAATAGGGTACTATATATCGGTTACGCCTTACATCCTATAGTTGGAAGTTGGGAATGTTGACTTTAATTTTAGTTATTTATATTTGTATCTGTGATTGACCTAATGTGAGGTCAGGGTTGATTGTATGAAATCAATTTTGGGGACTTCATTATATTGTCATTTTTTTTGCAAAATATTTACTTTCCGTTATTTATTCTTTCACATTCACTATTTTGAATGGTGTTTGGTTTTTTACTTCTGGTTGTGTAATTTGATATGGGGGTTTAGTCTCCTCAAAATTACACCATTAGATCTCAATTTCTATTCATAATACTCTTCCAAATGATGAGGTGTGCTTGGGACCTTACGATGAACCATCTTAGACCACCAATTTCAATGTAATCCAGGCAAAGAAGTTACAAATTGGTATTAGAATAGTTATTTTCCTATAATTTCACTATTTTTGGATTGGTAGACATAAGTTATTGGAATGTGTTGGAGCTTTAAATGGATAAAAATCTAGTATATTGAAACACTTGTTCTGGAAGGAATTCTAGGTTAATTAGGACTAGGATTGATGTTATAAATTTGTGATGTTACAATTATATTTGACTTCAACTTTTTGTGATGCACATTTTGTTTGGATTTGACTATTTATTATGGATTTTAGTCTCTTAGACCATTGGAATGTGGCCTCTAAGTAGGTTTTGACTCTTATTCTATATAGGAAAGAGGTGTATCATGCATCATGATTGGTATGTAGGATCCAAATGTTATTGTCCTACTATTTTATGAATTTATGTATATCATTCTGATGGTAGGATTGGTGGATCAATGTAGAGGTTCTCTTCAATGAGGTAATATAAGTGGCTCTTATATAAGTATAGTATAGTGACCTCAATGGGTCAGTATAGTTAAATTAAAGGATCATTGGAACCTTTTTGGGTGGTTTTGTTTAATGTTTTTTATTTGTTTATATCCTCCAGGGAGTGGTCTGATGTGATGATTCATGGAGTTGATAGGAACCCTAGCTATGGGAAATGGGTTGGTATATCATTCCATTAAGGAACGAGATCATATTGATAGGTGTTTTGTTTTTGTGATTTATTCAGATAATGGAATGAAAGATTGTAATGACCTGTCGTATTCTTCCTTCAATGAGTTTACATAGACCTATATGGTTAGACTAAGTTACATGATGTGAGACTTGATCAACAAATGTATGTCGGAGAGCCTAGTGGGATTTTTTATGTGGCTCAAGATATGAGGGTTAGATCCATTTGAATTTTGCGAGTGACCCATTAGAGGTTTCTACCAATTTATGTGCCTTTTTTTGTGTCTGATGTAAAAATGGAAACTTTAGAATCGTGAAAATTGTGAATAATGGGTATAGTTGTGTTTTAGGATTATCATATTTGGGTACCTATAGTTTTTTGGATGGTAAACATGTGTGGATGTAAATTTTCCTTATGGTTGGTTTCAAGTTGGGTAGGATTGTTCGGGTGCCTATACACGGAAATGGTCATATAGGAGATTTGATCCTATTGTTTTTGTTTAGGATCAAGAGCATAGGAAGGGCTCATTTGTCCATTTTTTCACTTCTGAGCTGATTTTTCATGAGATGTGACTCACTATTATCAAAACAAGGTTTATGATTTGGTTTAACTAAGGAAACTATTTAGAGTATGATAGAGCAATTTTGGAGATACGAGTGATTGAGATGCCTTGTATCATTTGGTTTGTGGATCGAACATTATAGGGGTGTACATTAGAGGTTGATATATTGGGAAGGAATTCGTGAGTGGGCAGAGAATAATTACTGGTGTGATAAGAGTCTTATGGTCATGAAGATCCAAGGATCGTGGGATTGTACTGTGATGTTATGGAATGGAGGAGATTCTTTTGGTATTGATTGACACCATATCTGTGTAATCATAGTTGGGAGCCAATCATTCCCAATATCATCACATTATCCTCAGTATGCAATGTGAGAACCAGAATTATTCTACACTGTATATATGTTTTCATGGGTTGATAAGGGGCATTATAGGAGTTTATACTCATGGAACGGGGTATGCTAATATGCATAGTGGTGAGTACACCATCATCTTTCTGAGGTGGGGTCCCTTTGGTGTTTTAAATGTCGATAAATACAATGGTCATTGTTCTAGGATTTCAGGAATGGGTCATAATAGCTGTTTTTACCCAATCTCTATTGGATGCGAGGATTCCATGTTTAGTTCTGACTTTTAGATGTGATTGGGGCATGGAATATCGAAAATGACATTTTTCAATAGTAGGTATCTTCCTATGGGGTGGATCACAATGAGTTTGATGATGAGTTGTAAACGATGTTTGGACGTATTAGGATTGACAGGTGTGTGTGTGTGTGTGCACGATCCTAGGGGTTGGTAGATAGTGGAAGGTGGAATCAATGGCATTGGTGGGTCATACTCTGTATCATATAAGTTATGTAGAGAAACTCTGCTAGTTTCTTTGGGTAGAATAGAATGATTTGAGTTTTAGATAAAACCAAGGTGGGTCGAGGTGTGTGGTTGGAAGACCACTAAGGATTCTAGAGAAAGTGAATGTTTATGGTTGGGAGGTTATAGAGACAAACGTTTTTGGGTTTTTTATATTTGAGAAAAAATAATTTCTTCTCAGCTGATCGTGAGGGGTAAAATGGTAATTTTTTCCTAGATAATGATCTAAAATTATTTTTTGACTACTATGTTGGTCATGGAATATGGTGTTTACCCAATAAAAATATTTTCAAGGAGTTTTGAGAAGTTATAGTTTCATAGGAATATTTAATATTTAATTCATTAAATAATATATAATTCAAGTGGTTTCAAGTGGATTTATCTTGTGAACATAACATAATATTGAAAATATAACTTCATGGTTGAGTCTAGAATAAGGTATTTTTCTTTTGTGAGGTACGAACCTACATCGGGTTCTAGGAAACGAGTCATGTGTTAAAAGGGAACATTAATTAAATAATTAATTAATTATTAAATTAATTAATCAAATTTAATAAAAGTGTTCCCCAACCCATTGTGGGGTTCCTATGAATGGAATGAGGTGGGACAGTGTGGTGGCCAAATCGAAAGAGGGGAGGAGGAGATGTTGTTACATATCATCCTTAACATAAATTGGGATCTTATCGAGGGGAAACAGCTTTTATGAGTTGGTCTAGACCCGATTCTTTTCTATTTACATCATGAGGTAGGCCAGTTTCTGATTTTTATGTCCTGATCACCATGGTTTTGTTATTTTTATGTTTTTATGCCTTAATATGATCGTTAAGGACCACATGTAGGTCCATTTTTTTCTTATTTTGGGAAAACGAGGGCATGGGTAGTTTTTAGGGGTTTCTTATTTAGAATCACTGACTACACGACATGCCATTCTATGAATACATTACAGGTGTTCTCCCCATTCATGGAATATGTAATTTTCCGAAATACATGTCATGTACATTAAGTACACTTCGTGTAGTAGTACATGGAAATGTGCATATCCATTTGAAAAACTACATGGAAAGATGATGTTTGGAATGTAATGACTATGTTTTTTTGGTACATTTCTTGTATTTGTAAACAGTCAAAACCCATGATTCTCTAAACATGTAAAAGTAAAGCGCAGGGTGGATTGTTGATAGTACACACCATTTAATTAAAAGTACACACAATTTAATTTTTCCATCATGAAGGTTTTTAATGTTTTGTGACTTGGATGTCAGATTTGGCATTGTCATTAGTCCATTATGAGTGTTTTTTTTTGAATAAATATAAACAGTGGCATCCATTCATCATATAGAGGTCTTCAGCATTGAATTTTTTAACATGTTGGTTTACTAGGAGGTATTCCTTGACAGATGTGTACAGAACCCTTAAGTGGGTTCTTGTTGAGCTAAGAGGCCCAAATGAAGGTCATGAGTGTGGTGACAAGCCAAGAATCAGTCTACCATGGTAATTTGTCTCTATATTCACTGATGGATACTATAATTTTATAATTATTATTATATCTTGGAGAGATCTTGGTTTTATCCCGTGTCTTGTGACATATTTCTCAAGGATAGAGAATTTGAGGTTATACCCTATGTTTGAGGATAAGGGTCATTTGAGTCTTCTAACATGGCTGACATCGTAGGATGATTGTTATTGATGAGTACCATTGTGGTTTTGAGATGACTATGAGGTATTATTTAGGATGACCTAATAGGGTGGCTATTGATCAAGTGATCATTGGATATCGTGCATGGCTATTAAGAATTCTCATATGGGGAGAGTTGATTTCATATTGCCTTATTGGATTTTTGTGGATCAGGGGTCAGTTGGAGGATACTAAGGGCCACTTGAGGATGTTTCTAATGATTGGGATAGGTCCATGATTTTTTTTGTTACCAGAGTTTTGGAGGGGATGCCTCCTCTTATGTACTAGTTCTGAGGATGCCTCTTTTTATGTATGGCCCCAAAAGAACCACGATTGGGCTGGTTGATAAGATGAACCTTAGAAGATGTGTGTGATTTATTTGATTGGTTATGGGCGTAACTATGAAACGATAGATGATGTATGATCCAATGAGGATGATTTATTCATGATTGAGATATATTTTCAGTCATCCCTTGTTCTTATGCTGATGAGGTTGAGACTTTGATTATTCCCATGGGGAGGTTAGATATGGTTTGCTTTCCATGTTTTGGAACCCAGTTTACTAGTAATCGATGTTATGGTTGAGTGTTATGGACTAATGATACATGGTTATAGCCTAAAATTTTTGTGCATCAGATTGTTGCAATGTGGATATATGTTGGTACTGATAGTTGGTTTATAGTTTGAGTGCAGGATTGTGGTTTTGATGATTTTTCTAATATGATTCATTAAATTTTATGGTATTTCCCATGTATGTGGTTTGGTTCTCAAATAACATTCTGGGAAAAGGAGGTATACTACTGATTGGGTTTTAGAGTAAGGCTTTGGGAACTGATAGTATATGTTAGGGTAATAGTATTAGCATAATTCTCTTGGTGATTATAGGATTCCATATAGAATTTGGATTTCGTAATGATGCTCCACATCCATGGTTTAATTATTGAACTGATGCACCATTAAATGATGGTATGACAACTAGGATGGATGGTAGACTATTTCTATATATACATGGTTTAGATTTCATATTGATGCTTCATGAATTATTTTTTAGATATATGGATTATTTGTTAAACTAATTATCTAGGTAATGACGGTATACTAGATAGAATGGATGGAAGAATTATGTACTATAAACATGGTTATTGTGCTGAACTGGTGTTCATGTAATTGTTGATTTGATATATATATTTTATTTTCTAGACTGATACTCTATGAACTATGATTATGATACAAGTCATATATGTGAGACTATAGGGCTGGGCTTCGTAGACTTTAGGGTGGTATTTTGGGACATATGTGTCAAGGTTATTATTATGTTATGAATTTTGGGTCATTAGAATTTTGTATTCTATGAATTAGATTAGTACCCCCAATCATAGGACTATTTCCTTATGGGTCCCCATTTTTACATGTTTTGGTTAGGGTTCCATTGGTATGGAGCCTATTGGGTTTTTGTGATGTACGGACCATGAGAAATGCTGGGAGATATTTCAGTATTGGTTGAAGAAGGTAGGGCCGATCAAGTACTCAAACCTATAGATCAACAATTGTTTTATTTTTATGTTTTTTAGTTTTGTATCATCTAGGCGGATTATATTTCATGAACATGAATTTATGAAAGTAGTTTATTGGTTCGACATTGGGGGTTTCCTAATTAGATTTATTCTCCTATACATGTACCTCGGTGTCTGTAAGGAACTACTTTCTACATTCATGTTGAGCATAGATCCATGATGGATCGGTCTGAGGGCAATGATTTCATGGTTTAGTGGGATGTTTATGTGGTGTTGACATGTTAGGATGGAGTAGCATGACTGGGTAGTAGAGACTAGGTATATGTTTTGACCCAGAGAAGACATAAGCACCTATATTATTTGTTATTAGTTATCTACTTTTTTAATGTGATCATCCCAATGTGTGACCATGGTTGTATGTTTGAGATGGTTGTTCATTATTTTAGTGCATTTTCATTTTATTACAATATATTTTGTTTTAGTTATTTATTCATATTTGTTCTCAATTTGGTATGGTGTTTGGTTATTTACTTTTATTTTTCGACACTGATATAGGGTATAGCCACCTCATTGATCCACCATTAGTCCCCCATAGCTTGTTGGTAGCGTTTGGCATACAAGGAGGCAGGTTTAAGGCCTTATGGAGAACCATCTCAGAGAACTGGTGTTAATGGAATTGAGGCTATTATGTTACATAAATAATATTTTTCATTATATAAATTAAATTACAAATAAATATAAAATTTTAATATAATATCCATTATAATAACAAACCATGAATAATTTTGAAGAAAATGAAATATATTAATATGTTGAGGAGGATATCCACATGTACGCAAGAGTGAGGCATGAAATTCCATTTTCATGTTAAAGATGATGGAAAATAGGGGATCTAACTAATAATAATTTTTTATATTAATAATTAATATATGATTATTTTATGATTAATTCTTTATTTTTATATGAGGTATAATAATAAAAAAATTGAAAGTGGTCAGGTATGATTAATAACCATTATTTTGTAGAATTCTATTATATCTAGTATTAAATGCCTTAGGAATGGTCATTTAAGAATACAAACACCTATAATTCATATATAGGGAAGTTGAAAAGATCATTTGGTAGGTGTTTTAACTAGTTGGCTCAATATGGTGTAATTATGATTGAGAAGATGTGTCCTTTTATAAGTAGTGGAGCAGACAAACAAATAATTTTGAAATGATTAAAATATTAAAAAGTATTATTTAACAAAAAATATTAAAAATTGTAAGTTATTAATTTTTCGAATAATACTGGTTCAAAATTTTTCCAAATAATTGGATATAGAAATTTTTTATTTCCATTCATACAATAATTTATTTGAATAACCCCCTATAATTTTTTTTTCAATATTCAATACGGTAATTTTTTTAAATATTTTTACTCTTAATTATGAATAGAAATGAATTTTCCCTTATTAAAATAACTTAATTTTTAGGAATCAATTTTTTTGTCCATTTTTCAAGATCCAATATATATAATTGGACTCATTTTAAAAAAAATTCCCAAAAGGCAAAGAAAATTATTTTTAGAAAAATGAAATTTTAAACATATTATTTAGTTTACCTTAATTCCATTCAACATAAAAACAATTAGATGAATATTAGAATAATTCATTGAATATATAATATATACTATTAATAGAAAATAATACATCAATTGTGTCTATTTTTTTAAAATCGCACGGTGCATAGAAAAACAATTTTTATAAAATCGTGACTTTTAACCAAAAAATAATGATATTCCAAAATAAATAATAATGGTCACTAATATATTTTTAATTGGATAATTTATATTATATATTAAACTTATGTGAAAATAAAATTATATTCACAATATAATGGGTGTTTTAATTCAAAATAAATATAAATTTTTAAAAATCCGAATATTTAAAATCTTCTATGAAAAATTAAACTATTCAAAAGAATCAGAAAGTTAACAATAATATTATTTTGTTATAATTATTTAAAATTAAATTTATAACTTTTATTGAAATTAATTACATTATATGTTAATAAAATGAAATAAAATCAATTATTGAACAATATATTTTATTGAAACATAAATAGTCTTTAGTTAAACATTATTATGTATCTATAATGAATTAACAAATACAATCATATTAAATAAAGTATTTATAGATATTTTTAATAATTTTTTCAACTTGATTAACACCATCCAATATAATTACTAGGTTATGGTTTTATATTACATCCTGGTTCATTTAGACTCAAGGTTACATATAATGAAAGTATTCAAGTTAATTTGAATGTAAATACATATGATATAGTAGATTATTACAATCCATGACATATCTTTTGAAAAAGCTTATTATAATGTGTAATTCAATCGCAAATTAATATATATATCACAATGTTATAACCTTCTCACATTGACATGTGATCATTGAAAATTGATATTATTAAGGTGTTAGAGTGTGATTGAAATTGGATGTGGAGAGAAAACATCCCACATATTAACTAATGGAGAATATTATTTAATAGTAATCATAGATGTAAACAATATCATTTATTCGCATACATTTTTATATCTATTTGATCAAATAGGTTTAACTAATAACTCTATTATATAAAATTGTTACCTTTTACTTGATTCGTAATTTTTTAATTTGGTTTTCTAAATATTTATTAATTAATATGGTTGAACTGGTTTTAATTTTCTTCATTTATTGTCTTAAATATAATAATATGAATCTCTTTGGTGTAAAAATATGTATTTCCTTATAATATTATTTTAATTTCTTAAATATGGCCTAATGTGGATACCCTTTGTGGTTACCAGATGTTCGGGTGTGTCTGGGTCTCGTTTGGAGCCTAGAACCCAAGGGTTAGACTGTTTTGGGAATAGAGAACTATTAGTAAAAACCAAATTTTTCAGTGCAAAAGGTTTAATAAATCACGTGATGTCGTGTAGTTGGGGCCCAATGTTCCCATAGTTAGAGAAAAACATGCTATAGGTCTACAATTTTAGCAGCCCTTCAGAAGAGACCTTCCACACAGGATATGCATAGTCGGTAAACTATGCAGTTTAACTGTGTGAGAGCCCCTTCTCTTGGAAATATCATCCAATATAGTTCACTATTGGACAAACTATGTGCCTAAATTGTGAAAACCTATTTTTTAGTTAAAATAACTATTTTTCCTTAGTTATGTTTTAATCCAATGTTCACATTCTCGATTCATTCGTTGCATAGTATGGGGTCTCTATTGAGCTCTTTGAAGAACTATCCAATGAATAGAGCTATGATTTCCATCACACCATCAATTCAAATAGGGTTTGTCTCCTTAGATCTGCAATTGTATACCACTAATTATTATTTATCATTTATAAATTCATATAGTTATTGATTTTACTATTTGGATTTAGACTCATATTCGATAATATCATGTTCTTAATCTGTTATTCAGATTTCATTCAAATAAGGATGAATGCAAGCCTGATAATGGGTGATCTATCTATTATGAGCCTAAGGTAGGAGTTTTTGTGCCTTTTTTATATTTTTAATATGTTTATATATTCTATATTCCTCACACCCATCTCTTGGGCATCACCATAATTTTAATATCAACCCTATTATTCATATCATGCTTTAGGATATGGAACAATATTTTTGATGGATGTTATAGGTTGAATACCCTGAATAAAGGCCACCCCATCGGTGATATTCCTTAAATAACCTTTTATGGCCATTTGGAATTATATTCCTATGATGCATACCTTTGTTTCCCTTTAAGGGATTGTTATAAATGAAATTGATTATTAACAGAATGGAAATGTTGTTGGATTGTAATTGAATTTGTTAAATGGAATGGGATGATTGACATGCCCCGTTATATGTCTATGCCATTTCATATTTAATAATGTTTAGATAAAATAGATCTATCATTTAATTTTCACATCATCGTTGAATATTGTAAAATACATGTAATATTGTAATCAACATGATTTTATTATTTTAATGAGATGTTTGCTCATGTTAGAAAATGGAAGGCCAAGCCATAATATGTTGATCCTTGCATGTGTCACCCTTGATAGGTGAGTTATATTGGTTGATATCAGTTTTTTCCATGGTATGACTAATGAAATGATTAAATGAATTTAAAGGATTAAAAGATAAATAGCCTTGATTAAATCATGTACTCAGATTACAATACCTTGGATGGGCTCATGTGATTTTTGTGCTTTGGTACCCTGAGTGAACCATGGATTTAGTTTAGAATACCAAATATTGGCTCAAAGGGTTAAATATGATTAATCTATGAGTGAACCATAGATTCATTGTTTGATTCCTTGGATGATATCAGGAGGCATTTGACTATATTTAGTGAGTGAATCATGGGGATTATTCACAGGACCTCCAAGGATGGTATTATTGACATGAACTTATACCACAACTAGTCTGATACCAGTTTCCTAAGAGGATCCCCATGATAGGATTCTAGGGTGTTTGTTGAAATTTCACATATATTGATACTTGAATTCTAACTCAAGAATATCTTTGATGAGATCAGGTTATAATTTAATATGGAAATGGAATGATTTATGATTTTTCTACCAAGACAATCCACAATATTGGATTGGGTCTTCACTTATTCTTGTTTAGATGGACTTATGAGGCATCTTTTGTGCTTACTATTACATAGGGGAAGTCAGGGTAAAGCAATATCCTGAAACATAAATATTCAATGTAATTAAATTAATAAATGAAATGAATGTCAATGAAAGTTAGTGTTTATTGGATGTTACTTTTGATTTCATCCTTTCTAAATTCATTTATTGTTGCACACTACCTGCAATGTAGATTCACAAATTGATTGGAATAGACCATGGGTGGTTTCCTATAGGGACTTAGTCTGACACCCTGTTTGGGTCATTTTTTGTTCCCAAATTGATTATATGATTGCATACAATGATAATGAAAGGAATCCTCCCATAGTTACTTGATATGTTTCTTAGGAGCTTGGGAGAATGGGACCAAGCTAATGTTTAGAATTCTACTATGATTGTTTTTTTATTTTTGTAATTTTGAACTTGTATTGTATATGACAATAGTGTAAACTATCTTGCATGTTTTCAAGAACCTGTGACATGTATAATTATCTTATGTATAATAAGACTTTGGATTATTTATACTACCAGTCTTCCATTATTTATATCTATTGTTTTGTATTACTGCATCACATATTGAATTGTTATAACATTCCACTTTGTTAAACTCTCCTAATGAATATATTTTCTCTCCAATATCAAACCAATGCACTCAGTACTAGTTGATAGCCTCTAGCATTTGGGGAGATGTGCGTGAGACTATGTGGTCAACTAGGCTTAGAGCACTGTTATGTGGAATCTAGGTTTGATATGTTAAAAGTTTATATCAAAGGATTATTTTCCTTGTTATTATTTAAAATTAGGGGATAATAGAAAGGGATTGAAGGAATCGGAATTTGGTAATGAGTTGTGCCAAAGTGTTGTTAACCCACATATAGAGAAATATTAAATATCATTGAATTGAATTATTGATTTCTGGATTTTGGGCTATAATAGTTGCTTTTATTCAACCATTGGGTGAAGAAACTAATTTATTCTCTAATTATTAAAATTATATTCGGTCATATTGTGTTGAAACCTATTGAGATGAGAATATGCAATCTAATGCATCATATAGGTAGTTGTTTGATATCATATACCATGCATAATTGTTTGGGTATTTAGAGATAATTAGTAATTACATGTTGTTGTGATATATGTCATGATTGATGTGACTAATTTTGTGGTAGGTGTATTGGTATATATTATGGAATGGATTTAATGGATGAAAAGCATTGGTCCCTAGGTTTTATGGGCCATCATTGATACGAATTCGGTGGATCATGTTCTAGACTTATGGAGAATTGTGTTATTATGTGCTACATGTGGACTCCAATATTTGATTTGTGGGGAGTACAGACCCCCATATATTAGAATTCAGCATTATATAGGTCTTATGTTTTGAAAGTGTATGTGATAAAGAATAAATGAATTTGGAAATCGTGTTGAACCTAATTGGATTTTTGGTAGAGAACCTCACCAGACCCGACCTTAGTAGTGGGATTTTCATAGTGTCTCTCAATTTTTGGCACCCAGAACTAACCCAAGTTGTAGGAATCTGGTCAGTTCTTATAGAGTTTGAATAAATCTTTCCTATCATGAAATATGTTCTTTTGATCTTCAATCCTTTATAATGACCTTATACTGAGGGGGAGTTTGGCATTGTGTAGAAATGACACCATGAAGAACATTATTTATATTCTTAGAGGGTGTCGATGTTCATTCCCTAAAGGTGGTAGGCGATGGGCTACTACTGCCCAATACAATAGTTCCATTTGTGGAACCAGATATTTTTTCAGATGTATTTACTAATGCATAGTTCTAGGAAAGCATTATGAGGTTCATGAAAACCTTTCATGGAGAACCACAACTGGCCACGTCTATGGAAGAGTTGACATGAGTGTTGCAGCTATAGTATCCTACCACGTTTTTAGGAGATGGTGGGATAATGGATCTATAGTCATAGATAAAATCCATTATTTCAATCTTTGGGCATTTAGAGACACCCCTAAGAGTATTGAAAAGCTTACAATGAATATGTTCTGTGATTCTTCCAAGAGATAGTGGGATTATATCACTCTAGTGGAGCGCCATCGAGATATTGCATGTAGAGATTTTTAGGTAGTGATCTATTATTATATCAATTCAGAGACACCAAGGGGCGATATAGTCTATGTGTTTATGTATATAGAGATGGACGCTCTAGCAATTATGGACTATTCAGTCTAATTTTATTGAGATTTAGTGTTTCACACCTATTCAAATGTATGATTATGTGTTGAAGGATACACGATTTGATGATGGTCTCATGTATAAAATATAATCATAGGTGAATGCCTTCATCTTGAGTAATTTATGTTAAATTTTGAATCAGGTGTTGATCATAGAGTGTAACTTGATGGAATATGGATGTGTGATACACGGTTGTTCGAGACCTAGATCTAGTACTGTCTTAACTAGCAGTAGGAAGTGTCATTGGGATCCTCCTCATGGTGATACTAGTAGTTATAAATTATTATCTTGTAGCCAAGGGATGTGACAGTAGTACAATAGCGTAGGACTTAAATTCCATGATGTCAACATGACCTAGTAGAGTGTTGATCATATGGAATGATGGGCCATCTTAGTTTATTCTATTGAATGTTTCCTCTAACCGCTTGTGAGGGAGGGCCTTGACTGAATTCATGTTCAAAATTGTGGTTTACAGATTTTCAATAAATAAGGATCTAGTGTGTATCAGGACATTCAAGTTTAGGTAGTGATCATGGTTGTGGTATCCTGACCCTAGGTTCCTAGCCATAGTAGGGAGGATTAGCTCAAGGTAGTTAGGTAGCGTCGCAAGGTTTTGGTACTATCCAGACAAATATAGTGTAGTAGACCTAGAAGGAGTAGGATCCCAACCCATATACTATTAGATGTACAATTCTAGTAGCCAATGTTATAGCTTCTACACTTTTTGATACATGGGCTACAGATAGTTCTATATTTGCGACCATTATGGAGTGCCTTGTTCTCTATTTTTAGATTTATGATGGAATAATGATTCTATACACTCTATTATGTGTTAGGATTGAAGGGGTTTTCCAATTTTGGAACTTCCCCCATGAGATTGATGGGGGTAAATTCACAAAGAACCTATTCATTTTCATGATGATAAGATTTTATGTCAATCTTAGGATGGACTGATTGGTTCCCTTTCAATTCATTATTGATTTCTATTATTGCATAGTGAGTTTCATGTCACCAAAGGGTGGAGAGTTTCTTCACAAAAGGGAATGGGATGTCTACGAAATCCAATAAGGTCCTGATCATCGTAGTTTGGGTGGGATGAAATCCAAGAATTCGAGTTTATATCTGGATGACTAGGGAACCTGTCAAATTGATTTCCCTATAGTAGTTGATCATATAAGAGATGTTTTCCCAAATGAATTTTAGGATTATCTTTGGGGAGATTGGTACAGTTCTCTATCAAGATAGTTCTAGTTGTTGCACTGGTATCCATTCCTCCTTACAGGTTGGATACGATGAAGATTCATCAGCTCAAGAGGTAGCTATAGGATTTAGATGTGAAGGGATTCATCTGACCCAATACATCCCTATGTGGTTTGTCGATCCTTTTTGAAAAAATGATGGATGGTACCCTCATGTTGTGAATGGATTATCGAAAATTGATCTAGTTGATGGTTATGAACCGGTACACTAGTCCACATATAAATGATATTTTTAGCATGCTCTGTGGATCTAGGGTCTTATCAACAATTTATTTGAGACTAAGTTATCATTTAGTGCAAGTTAGACTATTATAAATCCACCACACAACCTTTAGGAATAGGTACTATCTATATTATTATTTGTTTAGTCCATTGGGTCTCACGAATGCTCGTAAGTTATATATGTCATTGATGAACTGAGTGTTCTATCCTTATCCTGACTCATTTTGTGATTTTTTTTGCTGATATCTTGGTGTAATATCATAATAGACATGGAAATTCCAAACATATTGATATTATTATTAATACACTGAGGAAGAATCAATTATATTCTATGATAAATTTGTGACACTTTTAAATAGATCAGATTTACATTTGAGGTCAAATCGACATAGGGATGGGAGTTTTAGGGGAATGCGGTAATGTGATAAAATTATTTTTCTAGGGGAATCAAAAGAAAATACTTAAAGTGACTAATCGTTTATGGATTGCTGGTTACTACAGACGTTTCATTTAAGACTTTTGAATCATAATAGTTCCCTTGAAGGGCATGAATAAGATATGTGCAGTGTATGTATGGAATGATTCTTATGAGATATCCTTTTAGGAGTTGAGTGGGAGATTTAGTTTAGCAACGATACTTACTTTTCTAGATCCAGGATGGAGTTACACTATGTACTATGTATCATTTGGTATTGGGCTAGAAGCAGTTCATATGCATGAGGATCGAGTTGTTGTGTATGGCTCTCATCAGTTGAGGCCACATTAGGGTAATTACCTGATGCATGATGTTGATTTGGATGGTGTTGTTCACAAATTATGTTTTTGGGGGAATTACATAATAAGGGGTCATTTTTTGGTCTTCACAGACCACAAAAGCCTTAATTAAAATGTTATACTGTGGGATATAAATATGAGGTAGCCAGGATCGGTGGAATAGCTTCAGTATTTTGACATCAAGATAACCTGCATGCCTAGTTACGGTGTTGTAGTAGCTACTGCACTGAGTAGGATGACTCGGATATATACAGTCCCGCATGCCATTAGTGAGTGGCAATATGTTGTGTTATTTTCTACGATAGACTTGTAGTTACACGATAGTGAGGGGAAGGTGTGTTTTTTCTTCCATAGTTGTTACGTATACCCTACTTGATAGATTATGTATGAGGAAGCTACTAGATTTGGAATTCCATGTTCTATGGGAGAGTTTGGCATGTGAGGAACCTCCCCATGGTTGGACCATTGGTGTCGATGAGATAATGTGTTTCCATGATCATGTGTGGATCTCTTTAGACATGTGGGAAGAAATGATGCAAGATTTTCATGCCTATATATAGGTAGTGCATCCTAGTATCACCAAGATGTGTCAAGATTTTCATAATCTGTATTATTTTCCCTGTATTAAAATATATGTTTCTGGTTTTTCCATGAGGTGTTATACCTATTAGCATGTGAATGAAAACCACCGGCGACCATCCATCATTTTACACCATCTACCCACTACAGAGTTGGAATTGAATGATGTTAAAAAAAATTAATGGTTTACAATGTAATCATCAATGTAATGATGTAATTTGGGTTGTTGTTGATAAATTCATTGAGGTTCATAATTTTATTCTGATCAAAGAAACCATCAGTGTTGATGATCTTGGGAGGTTGTACATCCTTGAGATTGTTTGACTATGTGGGGTACCATATTCTATCATTTCATATAGGGATATCCATTTTATTTCTATTTTTTGAAGGTTCTATAGAGGGAACTTGGAATATAGTTGCTACTGAGCGTGGCATACCACCCACAGATATATGGCCATTCATATAACATGATTCATGTTCATGAGGACAAGCATTGGGAATGCATACTAGATTTCGGAGGATCTTGTGAGAGCCATATAACCCTGGTTGAGTTATCTTAAAATAAATTCATTTAAGACAAAATTAAGATGTTACCTTATAAGGCTTTTTATGGTTGGCCATTCCAATTACCCATATGTTGGCTGGAGGTAGGATATGTTGCTATGTTGACACCTCATCTTGTACAAGACAAAACATATTAGGCATAGATGATTTATAAGTGGTTGGGTGCAATGCAATTTTGTCATTAATCATATGCTAATCACCATAGATGACCTTTGGAGTTTACAAGAATGGGATCAAGTTTTACTACATGTATCATTGTGGATGGGACATAGGAGGATCATAAGACACGGTATGATTTCACAAATATATGTTGGTCTATTTGAGATTCTAGAGAGAGTTGGGCCGGTTACGTATCGATTGTAGTTACATCATGGATACAAGGATATGCATGACATCATATAGGATTCATATTTGGGAAATTACCATATAGACTATGACATGATTTTGTGCCTAAGGAGGTTGAGTTTCAGGTAGATGTGTCTTTTGAAGAGAATCATATACATATCATGCATTGTGGCATTATGGTTCTTTATGGCATGTCTATTCCTTTAGTATGGGTGCTATGAAAGCACAACAAAGTGTAGGAAGAGACTTGGGAGAGGGAGTATGATGCTAAATAATAGTGGTTAGAGTCATTCTCATATAATTATTTGTCACCCTTGGTAGGTTTATTTAGGGATGAATTCATTATGGGGGATGTTGGTAAGAAACCAATTCTTCTTTTAGGTATATATTATATGTTTTCCATATCTTGTTAGTTTAATTAATTAAATATGGCATAATGTGGATGCCCAATGAGTTCATTGGTCGTTTGGGGCTGTGTGGTATCATTCGGAGCCAGGAACCTGAGGTTCGTGGTGTTTTGAGCATGGCTCACGATTAGTATAAATCATGAAGGTTAGGACACATTGATTTATAGAAAATTCAATGGTGGGAATTAAGGGATCACTAGCTGCACAATAATATAACGTGTGGTAGCTACCACATGATCATAC
Organism: Viscum album; assembly: GCA_963277665.1. Classification (NCBI taxonomy): domain Eukaryota; kingdom Viridiplantae; phylum Streptophyta; class Magnoliopsida; order Santalales; family Viscaceae; genus Viscum; species Viscum album. The sequence continues at coordinate 784,930,773 of OY728146.1, read as the reverse complement.
GGTTGGTCTACAATTTTAGCAGAGAATTGTTAGAGACCTGCTACATGGTTACCACATGATCAGTAGACCATGTGGGGTTACCACACGAGCACCCCCTTCTCTTGTAGTGATCGCGTGATATGGTTCACAATTAGACAAATTGTATGCCTAAACCATGAGACCCTTTTTTGGGTGAAATGACCATTTTTTCTATTAGGTTTTGAACCATAGTTCTACTTCTCCCTTTATTCCTTATAGATCATGTGGTCCCACTTGAGATCTTTGAAGAACAATCCTAGGAATTGAGCTATGTTCTTCTTCTGACCACCAATTAGATCACAGTTCGTCTCCTTAGATCCAAAATAGTATGACTTCAATTCCTTTTTTGCCTTTCCCAATTCTTTGGGTTATTAGTTGCACTATTTTTATTTAAGATAATACGCCTTAATATCCATTTCGTTATCTACTCTTCATATTTCATCCAAACGGGTATGAATTTAAGTTTTATACTATATGATATACCTAGAACAAGGCTAAGTTATGTGGTCTCAGGACTTTCAATTATTTTTGATCTGTTAATATATTCCAATATACCACAAGCCCTTCTGTGTGGAATCACCTTGATTTTAAAATCATCCATCCTATTACCTATCTGGGTTTAGGTAATTAAATAGGGTTTTTTATGCTTGATATAGGTTGTATACCTATAATAGAGGCCACCCCATGAGTTAGTTTCCATGAATGAACCATTAATGGCCATTTGGCGTAAGATGCCTAAAAGGAATGCATTTGTTTCCCTTTTATGGGTTTTTAAAAATGAATTGTATAGTTAATTTAATTGAAATGTTATTGTATTGTGATTTAATTGGTTACATGGTATGGGATGGTAGAATTATTTTGACCTCAACATGCTTAATGAAATGTATAAATATATTTTAATGATTAAAAGATAAATAGCCTTGAGTGAATCACAAATTTAGTTTATAATCCCATGGACTAGATCAAGTGACTATTGTGCTTTGGTATCATGTTTGATCCATGGATTCAATTTTTAATGCCATTTATAGGCTCAAAGTGTTAAATAATTTTAATCCCTGAGTGAACCATTTATCAATTTAGGAATTCCATCGATGGGCTCATAGAGGTTATACTTATATTCCACGTGAATCATGGATCCAATAAGAGAATCCATGGGTGGGAACAAGTGTAATTTGACTATATTTTATGAGTGATCCTTGGAGCATCCATATTGGTCCACCAAAGAAATCCTTAGATAAATGATCTTATACCACACCAAGAGTGATATCAGGGTTTTTATAGGTTCATAAAAATGGTCTTGGAGGCTGAAAGATGAAATTTCACCTGGAGTGATACCTGAATTACATCTCAGGAATGTCAAGGATGGCCTCAAGTTATAATTGGATATATAAATGGAATGGTTTATGACCTATCTGCCCATCCCACATAGAGGCTTGGATTTGGACTTTATATAGGCTCTCTTAAATGGCCTTCTGAGTCATCTGTTGTGTTTACAGTTACATGGGGGGTTCTTGGAGTAAGCCAGATATCAAAAAATATAAATTCAATGTAATTGTAATTATAAATTAAATTAATGTTTATGAAATCCAGAGTATGTAGGATGTTACATTTTAGTTATTCCTTTCTTATTGCTTCTCTTGTTGTACATTTCTTGCAATATATATTCACTAACTAATTGGAACAAACCTTGGAGGTTTCCTACTAGGTTTAATTATCATACCTTTTTTGGTTCATGTTTTTTGGCCCCAATAGATTATATTATTATAGGTAATGATAAGAAAAATCTCCCCCCTACTGTTACTTAATATGCTTCTTAACTGAAGGGGAACATGTGACCAAACTGTTTCATTTGATTCTACTGAGATTTCTTTTGTCCGTTTTGTACTTATGTCACTTTTATTTTATATTAATATAGTGTAACCTATTTTGGATATTTTCTAGATCATGTTACATGTACCAACATCTTCAGTATGATATGTCTCTGGTTTATTTATACTACTATACTTTTAATGAATACATCTATTGTATGATATTACTACTTCAACTATTGAATTGTTATCATGTTCCACTTTGTTAAACTCTACTAATGAGGAAATATTCAAACCTCTATCACATGTAGTCCCTAACATTTATTCAGTAACCTATGGAACATGGGGAGATTTACTCGAGGCTATGTGGCCAATTGGGCTTAAAGAACTATTATGTGGCATCCTGTTATGGAATGTTACATTAAATATAGTGAACCCAAATGAGATCAAATAATTTTATGGGAAATGATACCATATTTTAACTATAATTATGTTTCTATAACATTTATCAATAAATTATAATTTATTAGAAGTTATGATAATTTGATTTCCCCTATATTGTAAAGGATTATCCATATTATGTGATGGTGTTTATAATATAAAGAATGTTACTGATGAATAAAAATTAATTTTCTAATCCCCTCTATGGAGTAATATTTTTAATTTCAATGTAGTAAAAACATACATTGGTATTTTAGAAGAATACGAGGATAATAAAAGTTTTAATAGTAAGTTTTGGTTGGAAATATTTTATATTATTCAACATATGTTTATTGATTAGTATATCGCTGGTGATTAGACTACTTATAGATTCATCATTGTGGGTAAATTATTTTGAGTCCATGATCAAATGCTATGGTGAGATTTTGAAGGACTTTACAGTAAAATATAAGATCATTCAAATCTTTCCAGACATGTTTGATATGAATTTAGTTTCATTAAAATATAATTATTTAGTGTACCTGAAGACTGATGATATAAATATTAATTCCATGTCATATGATAAAATTAAAGGAAATAATTTCCAAATGATGGAAAATGTATAAAATGATACCCCCTTAAATCCTAGAAACATGAAAAGTTGAGGAAAATTGTTTTTCAAGAATTTGATAAAAGAAATATAGATTTTTATAAATATTTTAATTAGACATTTTATGAAGTTAGAATCCTAATATCAATAAAAATAATAATATGTAAGGAAAAAATACAATTGAAGTCTCCCATTAAGATATTTCAAGTGTTTTCTTTTGGGACATCATGGAAAATTATGCAATGAAAAATATTAAAGAGGATAATTAAGAGGACGAAATAATTTCTAAAATATTATCAAATAATAAATATGAAAAGTGAAAGGATTATATCCGTGTTACATGTCACATAATATATAAATATTAATTTTTAATCATGTCATCAAAATATTTCTAATGAATTGATGAGGAAGATGATGTTTCATCTTCTAAGGATAAGTAAGGTGAAATAAATATTCTTAAAAATAATTATCATAAAAGTGTTTCAAGAGATGAATGTATTTATTAGTTTGATAAATTAAATATGTTTATGTATATAATGACAAATATACATTGAAAATAATGTTTTATAGTGATCATAAATTTTGTGAAAAAATAAGAATGAATAATTGTACATTCGGTTCAATAATTGAAAGGATTATTTATTTTTAGTAAAAATATTATTTATTTTCTAAATGGTATTATTGATGATAATATGAATCATAAAATCATTATGGATAAATTGATTAAATAAATATAGATTATTTTGACTGTATACAGTAGAAAATTTTCAAGAATAATGTTTTTATGGGGAATTCAATATACAATTACAAAATGTCTATATCTGTTCTTTTATATTATTCAATATATAATAAGAGAAAGGAAAAGTGTTTAAAATAATCCGAAATTTAATGAATTGCCTTTGGGGAATATTCATTGAATTTGTAACAAGTAATGAAGTCCGAATTGGATTGAAAATATTTTGACTCTCATAATTTAGAAATCCTGAGAACACCAACATAAAAATTAAAAAATTATATAACTAGTGGCAGTGAACTGATTGAGAAATATCCTAATATGATGATTTAGAGGTCAATAGTTCATAATAATTTTTTTCCAAAAATTTTAAATAATATTGAGTCAATAATTGATGGAAGATAATTATTATATTCTAGAAAACATGATATATATATATATATATATAATCATATAATTTCAATGGCTCTTCTTGTTTTGTGAAGGTGTTGGGATTTGAAAAATATTTTTTTGTATAAGATAAAAAATCATAAGATTCTTATGATAATGGAAAAGATAGGTTTGGAGTATAATATGTAATATCAAAGGAAGGGTGTTCAAAAATGGGTAATGTATTATTATGAAAAATATGAGAAAATGGATAGTTTACCTCAAGTTCTTTATAGAAGGTGTTATAAACATGGTTTTCGTGCTAATAAATGTTCCAAACATATATAATCTTAGAAATATATGGGTATATATAATCAAAATATTAAAAAAGATCATTAATTAAAATGATAAATCATTATATGTGGAATTTATTCTTAAATCATCAAAAATTGAATGTATACGGATCTTGGATATATGTTGTTCGTATCACTATATAAGAGAATTAATAAAATTACAAAGTGTTTAAATGTTTAATGGAGTATCATTGATCTTTTGAAATAATGGGTATTCAATTTCAAAGGAGTTCTTCAATTTTTTATCATAAATAAAATCTAAAATTTAATCATAGTTGGATTTCTTATATAATTGATCAAAATATACTGATTATTTTATTTATTATTCATGATGGAAATAAAGTAATTTTCATAAAGGATTTTTTCAATTTAAATAAAAATAGCGATGGGTGATTTTTAATAAGTGTAAAATAGACTACATGGTATTTATTTTAAATGGTTGGTTCAAACAATTCATGTTAACTCTGTGTGAAAGAAAATAACTATCTATCCAATTAAGGGATCTGATATCATGGAAAAATAACATTAATAATGATACCAATGGTGGAAATTAAAATGATGTAAATTTTCTAAAAGGATGGAGATATTGGACGTTATGATAATTATAAAGGTTTAATACTTTTAACTATAAGTATTTGAAGGTGTAAAGATAAATTGAATAGGATTAGATTTAAAATTAGATGATACTGGATGTGAAGATCATCTATGATGTCAAAATAATGATCTTTTCTAGACAAATGATATTTGTTAACAATTATAAAAAGATGATTTTATTTATTAATAATGAAAATCATAAACATTCCACTGTGTAAACTAATTTGATCCAAAAAATAAATTATTATTCATGGAAAAAATGGTGTAAACCATATAATATAAAAGTACATAAGCTTGTTTTTCAATGTCTACAGATTATTCAGTAATTGGTAGTTGTTTGACATGAATAGAATGGGTATGAAAATAATAAAATATGTTGTTTTATAACATAATTTAATTTGTAAAAATTGGTTATTGGTGTATATTTTTTGGTCTTATCTTGGGTGTACATATAAAAATATGAGAAATGTTTGTCTTTGAAATGACAATGGTATATAGACATCATTTTATATTTCATGGTGTTTTAGAGTGGCCAATTAGTGAAATAATTCGGATGGAATATTTAATGAATCTATTTTTATTGATCGAATTGTTTGAATATATATATATACATATATATATATATATGGGTTACTCATTGGTGTTATTGTGGTGTTATGTATGTTTTAGTTCCCAAAAATTTAAATATTAGGTATATTTTTTTAAACCATTTAAAAATGTTTTTTAGAAATATATATATTTTTCCCATCAATTAGTGTCTCAAATGGAAATTTAAAACTAATGTTGATTAAAGATTATAGGTCTTACTGATTTCCAAATATATAGTTTGTTTAAATTGTAAAATGGGTAAATTCATATTTATGGAAATATAATAGATGAAATAAATTAATTTTATTTTTTATTAATTTATTTGGTTATATTTATTCCTTATCTTATAGTATAATTATTTACTCCATCCAATGAAAATTATCCAATGTTATCCAAAAAAATCATAGGGATTGATAGAGATACTATTTATATTATCATTGATGATGAAACATAATGGAATCAAAGATCGATGATTGAATTCATCAAAAATCATAACTAAAAATGAAAAAATAGCACAATTATTCATTGTTATTAAATGATCTTATGAGGAGTTATATGATTTTGTGAATTTTTCTTTATTATTGTAGTTTTTTATCAGGGATTATTATTATGATTTGAATTATATCTACACTATATTAATATCGTAGACCTATCAAATTAATTTTTCCCCTCAACATGATTTTTTCATATTAAAATAATTTATATATTTTTAATATATTTCTATGATTAAGATTAATGATTGGGTTTTCTACATGAAACATTGATTTTGATGTGTTTACATTTCCTTTATCCCTCATTTCATTATTAGTTAATCATCATCCTATGGTAGGCCACAGATTTGATTACAAATTTAGTAAGAGAAATAATTATTACTTATATTCATATTTGTTTATGTATTTTGTAATTAATAAGGTGATTTTATGAAGTGGAGAAAATCTATGGTGGAGTCCCATTTGAATGATAGATGATTAAACCCTCAGAAAAATAACTAATCCTAATAGTATTCAAATGGGTAAATGGAAAAATTATATATCTATCCCTAGAGGTGGAAATTAGTTACTAGAGGAATTTCTTTAAATGTTGGATCCTTTGGGGAATCCCAAAACCAAATTGACAGTGACATTTTTATAAACAATATTGTAGACTCATCTTTGAAAAATTTACTATACATCATGTATTCAAATGTCACAAACACCTTGTAGTCCACAGTCTATGGTGCATATGGTTTCAATCCAAGATAAATATCAAACAACATTTTGATGAGACAAAACTATATGTAACCCAAAATGGCTATGATATTTTTGAATGGAGAGAACATTCCCAATATCTTTAATTGATTGACATTCTATATTCCATGATAGAAACATAATTTATGGAAAACTCTATATATTTAGTGGGGTAGTAGGGAAGAACTAGACATGGGATTGGGTATACACATTATGTACACCAAGGGGCACAAAATGTATTTTTCATAGTAGGTTTTCCTCTTGAATATCATTCCCAAGAATATTGAATTAATTCTATTAATAATACATCTTATGTGTAGTTCTTTGTAGAACATGATTTTTAACATTCTTGGGATATTAGAGATTCAAAAAAATGTGGTGTGACTAAAACAATGATTCAAATATATGTATAATGTTGACACTTGATTGTGATCATTGTATAAATATATGTGATGGAACCTACCCTAACCTCTGAAATAACATATATGTCATGTTTTTGGTCCCTTGTATCCTTGGAGGGGATATGGTCAGTATCCCAACTATTACACAATCAACGTAGGGGTGCCATGTATTCACATTGGGTAACTCTCATTTGATAAAAAATGTGGCATGGGTCCGAAAATGGGGTGACTACCACCTCATACATGATTTCCAATCAATAAGTCATTTTTTTCTACTATAGATATTGATAGGATACATTAGGCTACATGCATTAGTATAACACTGGCTGTTGGATTTGTAGACATATTTATCGTGCTTAGATTGTTTTGATAAAGGAAATTTTTCTCTCTCTCTTCCTTTAATTTCTTATATCAGTATCATTTTCAATGGTTTTAATCTTCCATATTTGTTTCATGGGTTGGTATGACTGTGTATTTTTATTTATTTTAAATTATATTTTAGTACAGTATACTAGGTATGTATATAGTCACCCATGTATAGTATTTTCACACACATTAAAAAGATTAAATTTACATTAAAAATAATGTTTGGGTTCATGGATTCACTTTAGAATTATAATACTTATTGATGGTAATTTTATATTGGTGTATAATAAAAAATATCCTTTGGTGAACTTTCCACCTAGTCAATTTTTACCTTTTGGAAAACTTTATTTCTAGTTGGTAATGTATTTTTCCTTTTGAATAATATGGATATGTTTAAATTTATACACTCTAGTTTTTTAGATGATATTACATGAATCAATTTCATCATGGATTCATACTATTTTTTTTTATCATCCATGGTTTTGACAATCATGGTTATTTGTGTATGCATGTGCAGGTTCATCAGCATAAGGGAACCCATTTCTATTATATGCATACATTAAGATATCCTCCAACCCCAAGCCTATTGGAGGTGGTTTTGGGGTATAAAAATAATAGTATCATATATCTAGGTGGATTCACAGTGTGTTGGCCCACAAATGAGTGGTATAAGTTGTAGTTAATCAATGGGATGATGGTTGAATTATGATATTTTATGAGAAATTATTATAAAATTAGTTTAATAGTGTTAGTGTGCCTTGATTTTGGATATCAGGTCAGGGAACCTCGTGAATATGTCAAATCTGATGTATTCATAAACTATGTTTGTGATAACATGCTTTTCAAAGTGTGTTGTAGAGAAAATGATTTAGGGAAATTGTTTATACATTCATCATATGAGTATAAGACTTTTACTACCAGGTAACTCTTGATTCAAATATCTAGATATGCTCATATGACCACGGTAAAACTGTCCTACCTTAGTTATGTCTCCATGATGAAAACCAAATATAATTACAAGACTGGTTCATGATGAAGACTCATTGAGTGTTTATGATTTGGTGTATTGGACCTATCCCAGGGGTGTTAATACCATGGTTGTAAGGAGTAGTTCTCTGACTAAGTTTTTTTTCACAGATATACCTAGAACATTTCTGGAAGAATTTCATCTCCATTATGTGTAGTGGATTTTTCAATCCAGACTAGAGGGTGACAAACATTTTTTTGGGGAAATCATTTGTTTTAGCTATATATTCTACATAGGATTCATGGAAATATATATCCCAATATAGTATATTGATGTATTTAGTTTGTGGTTTATGTTAATTGTATCATGGATACCGTATATGATCATATGTAAATTATTGTGATTATCTTCCTTATAGATTAATATGATACTATTTTGGGATTTTCACAAAGTCTCACAATGAGTAGACAATATGGTGGATGGAAACCAAGAATCTATTTTAGGATGAGTACCTTATTTTAACAAAATAAGTTCAATTGAAGGATAATCATGATTTTTCGAAAGTATATATGACTTTTTATGAGTAAACATTAATGATTTCTGACATCATCCACTAATATCTCATCATGGTACAATATAGATACCTCATGAATGAAAATTTAAGTAGCTCCTACCTAGGGTCATCTAATCAAGTTCATTCTATCTATAATGGTATACTTATAATGATAGGATATAAAAGTCTGTTGTGAGATTGATCATTCTATGAGACTATCATTAGTTAATAGAATCTAGTATTTTACTTCATTTATAAGATTTTTTCTGGTACTATGAAAAGATTTTTGACATGTGATTCATGGAATATTATATCTTCATCAATGAATTTCGTATTCTTTTGGTTTTCTAATGCATGGATCCCACATGTTATCTAGTGAGCATAAATAAATGTGGTTTTATTTTTATGATGTGGAGCCTCAACTTTCACATTATTTCATAACAAAGCACCCAATAGATAGTGGACAGGTAGTGGGAATACCTCCATGGTCGATGAATTTTTGTGACGAAAGAACTACAATGGGTGTTCATGGAAGACCCCTTAGATGTGTTGATGATAGTGGTGTAGGTGGATCTCTATGATGAGTATCTATATGGGTAGGATGATGGTATAAAATGTATACCACTCCCCACCATATTCAACATTTCTCGGTATTAGGGATGGAAAATGAATATATCATCACATATACTCTATTAATAGATATGGTCATTTTTAGAATGTGTCCATTTTATTTATGATTTCGGTCTTCTATACATTAGTAGAATAAAATGCCGACATATTCAGGGGTCATTATTCCATTAACATATCATTTTCTTAGAGAATGTGATATTTCTATAGATATATATCCCATCATATGTTTATGGAGATTCCAATGGGGAGATATTACACTATTTTTCACATCTACCTACATTCAATGATTGCACTATGTATAGAAATAATTTTTTGGTACATCTTGGTGGTTTTAATTAAGTTATCATTTTTAGGTATAGATATGCTATTGGGGTATGTTCCAAGATATACAATCACTACTGGAAAAAAAATTTCATATGAGGTGATGGGATGAGATTCTATTTCAATGTATATAAATACCTTATAGAGAATCGACTGGGCTTGTGAGTAGAAATATTTTACATTTCTCCAATCATTTTGTGTATTTAACCAATACTGTTCAATGATCCTCAAAAATCTTCCTTCGAGTGGTAGTGTATGTGTACATTGGTGTCTTCCAGGATGATGTTCACAAACTACCACCAAGTTAATATATCGACATCAACATTTATGTTAACATCATAACTACAACCAAATATTCTAAATTATAACATGTGTTCCCTAATAATATATAGGGAAAGGGTGATGTTGTAAGATTACTTTTAGAACGTTTTTGGACACAATGTTTCCCAATGGGTAGTAGTAATGTTACCCTCAGTGAAGGTGGGTGGGAGAATAAGGTCGTACATTGACAATCATCACCTAAATAAATTGAATATCAATGAAAAGTACCAAATTTATTAGGTTAGGTGAACTCTTTAACCAATTAAAGAGAATGATATTGAACTACACAATTTATATAATGTCTGACTTCCACTAGTTGGGGGTTCGTGAGAAGGATATTCCAAATATGAAATTATATTTTCATTACAAACAATAGTAGTTCCTAGTGATTAAATTTTATGTGAATAATTCCACTCATTTATTCAAGATAATAATGAATATATTCATACAACCATTACTAGATTGGTTTTTTGTTTTATTAATTTCTGGAAATCCCATTTGATCTTCAATAGTGTAGGTGAACACAATGAGTTTGAATATAGAACATGAGATTTATCTGGTGCATTATTTATATGGTACATAATTGGAGATTTATTTTTATATTATAGAAGTTTATATTTTGATTACCTATCTTCACAGAACAAGTTTTAGCTACAGTCCGATAAAAAATATTTATTTCTAGATAAGGATCCTGTCATGATATTATATATGGTGTGGTGCACTCTATGTATGGGTGGTTAATACTTGGTATTTTTTTGAATAATATCACATAATTTATGCCACTTTGAATCCATTTTCACTCAAATTCTAGTTTCTCTCTTTAACTAAGCTATGTGAGTAGTCTATTGAGGATTTTTGGAAGAGTATGGATAGTAAACCTATTTTGAGTTTTCAAGAAGATTGTGTTGAGTATGCAGTGTTCTATGATTACAATAATGTTAGGATCATGTGAATACTAATAATGGGGCCTCTAATTATATCATATCTATCAAAGATACTGACCTAAAATTCAATTTTTTATTGAAACACTTTTATGGAAAAAGTGAGAAACCCCCATATCCAGTATTAAAACAAAACCAAAAAAACAAAAACAACCCCAAGCATAACCAGGCTCTGCCTCTCCCCATCAAATGCATCGTGCCAAAAATCCATCAACAATGTCTATGCTACTGGGACCATGAAATCTTATCAATGTGACCCATGATATAGAGTTTTCATCATTTTTATTTTCTATGATTAAATGGAGTCCTTGTCATTTAGATGAGTGGGTTTTAGATTCCTCATACCATCAAAATATTATGTAAATATTTTTGATAGAGATATCAACATGTGAAAATATGGTGGCTATAGTTCATGAAGGACTACAACATCAGGATAGTAAATCCTATATTATTGGGAAATGTAGAAAAAGATTACTTTAGTAGAAAATATCATTCTCACTTGGTGAAGGGGGGATCAGAGTAGTTGGCCTCTTTACATATGGCCCTAGGGGAGGAAGGATTGAAAATTTATCATTATTTGATGGTAGTGACCCAACTACATCTCTTGTTTGATTCAGTGGATAATTTAGTTTACATTAACATTGATGATCAATTTGAAAAAATATCATCAGGAGAGGAAATATATTGGTTTGTTGATGATAGAGATAATTACATCATTTTCCATGTACGAATAATTGTATCAATTTGGTTTATTTAGGTAGTGCGGGTATATTTCTATACCTCCCCCATTGTATTATATCCAATGTGATAGGGATGTACCAGTACCTCTAATTGTTGTTGTGGTGGGAATGTATGAAGAATTGTGTTGTTGATTTCATTTCATTATGTGTCATCTATTAAAATAGTTAAGGATTATAATTATCTTCTAGTAGGTTTTATAGGACCTCTTGATATCCCTAAGTGGTAGGGATGAAATGTGGATGTATTTTGGGATGGGGCATCCATGGGAACTAAAATGTTGTGATACTATCTTGGTGATAATTTATGCTCCATATGAGAAACCTCATAGGTCATCCATACGCTAGACTAAGATTGGAGATTCCTTACATATGGGACAAGATTTTGTGAATGTGATGATAATGAATTTTTATATTAACCATGTGAAAATCAAGACATCTAAAATTTTGTAGAAACCATGTACATACTGACATAATAAGGTCAAGAAGTTAATGGAGGGAATTCATTTCTTCCTCTTGGTATCTACATGAAAAATATTTTTTGGGGGTTAATCCAAGAATCATGTTTATAAATGGTTAATCAGGTAAATATAGGTACTCTGTATGGTTTGGTAGGGTTCTTAATGCATTGCATTACCTCCATAGTTATTCTGGGTGAATGAGGTCTTCGACAGGTCATAGTGAAGGATATACATACATGACCCATCACACATTATTAACTCAATAATGTTATACAATGAAGAATGCGGTTCCTTTTTAAATTACTTGGTGTCCATTGAGGATTTTAGGAGAGGATACTTCATTGTTGTTTTATCCAAAAACATAGAGTTCATTCGATGTATCAGAATCACTAGGAGATCTCATGGGAGTGTGAGATACTGAAGAAATATTTGATTCATCACCAATTGAATTGGGTTTTGGATTTATGGGAATAAATGACATGAATCTAGCGAAAATATAATGAAAAACTGTTTTATGATTAAATCCTTTGGATATTTAAATATATATATATATATATATATATATTAATATTATTCATTAGATTCATCTCACTTTTACTTGGGGTATATGACCCTATAACAGATATATTATTAATATTATCTATATTAAAACATGCCAACACTACTTTCCAGAAATAATTGGTTTTTATTGATTTAAGTCTCTAATAGAATATCTATTACAATTATTGGTTTGATAATTTGGGGTTTAAACAAGCTACAAATATGTGGTTCATTTTCATTAGTCCTTTGGACGATGTAGAATCATTGGAATAGGCTGGATGAAAAAAATTATCAAATAAATTTATTAATTAGTTATTCTAAATTAAGGCCTCAAACAATTGGCTATCTATTTAATCGATTATATGAAAGTTATGCATGTTTTTTTATAACTATATATATTGAGACGACCATAATTCAACTTTCATTGATGAATAGACATAAGAGGATTGGGGATTTAAGATCAAATTCATCTGAAATAATCAAAAAAATTGATATATAAGTAAATTAACATTCCTCATTATCTATAAAAAATATAATGAGTTATGGGTTTTCATTTTTATAAACATTTACAATTATTTTAAATTTTACGAGTGGATTAATATTATTCATTGAATTATGAATCTACTTAATTGATAGAATAGAATGTTAAAATTTTTATTATTCCTTTAACCCTATGTGTATATTTTAATCTATGTATCTACTATTATTCATGAGTTTTAGTGATTTAAAAAAATGGTTAGGTTTCTTATAAATGTATTTATTTCAATTATTCTACAATTACATTCCTCTATTTGTTCAATTGATTGTCATCAAAATGTGGTTGGTTATAAATTCAATGACCAACCCAGTTTGACACATGATGAAACTCTAGATTCATGTGGTAATATTGGTTTCATGATGTATGAAATAATTTTTAGAATCCATGATGATCGGTGGTGGATTCATGGATTAATGGTGGATGGTTTATCCCTTAGATAATGAAATAATCATGATGTCGTTTATGGGAGGGAATGGAAAAAATTAAACTCTAGGACACCATATTTTGAAAATCAATGGCCGATAGAGTTTTTATTGATATTAGGGGATTGGAAATAGCTTCATTAATGATTGAATATTAGATTTGTTGAGTGGAAGGAATGCAGATGAATGAGTATGTTGACTAATAATTAAATAAACAGAAATAGTATATATCATTTATTTTTTAGGAATTCAATCAATTTTGTACGTATTCTACAGTGGATTGAGTTTCAATCCTTGTAAAATGTAATACATCATGTGGCCATCCCCACTGACCATTGGAACCTACCTATCCATCAATGAAATGAACATGGAGGACATGAATATGAACTCTAGTGGTAGAAAATGCTATCATTGATGCTAATGACTTCATGTATGTGATTATTTAAAATTTGAGTTGAGTAGAATAAAACAACTAGAAAAGGATGTGAGTGTATACCGCAGGTACACTAACAAACATGCTACGTACTATTCATATAAACTTCCACCTCTCATATCTCCTACTAAATGACTCATAATTGTACATGTGAGTAGCTCTACGGAGGTATAACATGACAATGAATGTTTTTGTGACCTTTTACATGTGATCAAAGATAGATCATGTTATGTAATGACTAATTTTCTACTTCTATCATGAATTTATGAGGTTGAGACACAATTGTGATCTCTACAGATACATAACTGATGAAAACCTCCATGATGAAATGTATATGATATAGTGTGGATTCCACAGATTTTTTTTAGTGATAGGGGTAGTAACCCCCACCCATTAAGGTAATAGATCTCTTATTCATAGAGTTATTAGCCCATTTCCTGATCTCTAATGAGGCATTGTTCAACTACATTCATTGATATCACCACAGTCCAAATAGTTATTCAAGAGGAATGGACCCCTAGTAGTGATATGGAAAGGTTAAAATAAGATAATGACATCATTAGAAAACATCATCATGGAGATATTGAATTACTCAACATCTTTATCTAGATGTCATGATCAAATGATTTCCTTCACTTCTACTGTTTTTAAATGATAAAATAGTTTTTATTTAATTTTTCCACTCTATGTCTCATGGATCAAACTGGATAGTTATTTTTATTATTTCCCATTTTTATTTAGAGGTGTACTACTAGGTATTTGTAAAACATAAAAATTTTATGGTATGTCTCTGTTTTCAAAATAAACTAATTAGTTTGATACACTACATTACAATGAATACCAAACATAAAAGAACTCCAAAATATTATTATTTTAATAATAACATTATAACATATAAAAAATGTTTGCAAAAACAAGTATGAATTTTTTTTAATGTACATAATTATCCAACTCATAGTTCATGTATTAATTATTTCTTTGTGTATATGAAAAAATTATTTTAGTGAAGTCATTTTTTTAATAAAATATATTTTTCTTCAAATATTGATTTTTATTTCTTTTTGTGGGATGATAAATATAATTAATCATTTATATTTTTTAAAACATTATATTGTAAAAATAAAAATAGTTTTGTATTAATCTTGTCAAAATTATCTTGAGATAAATTTTTTAGACTTTACTTAAATGTTTATTTTATTGGTTATTATTATATAGTACAGGTTTTTATGAAACCATCATTTTCATTGTATTTAAAATAAATTTTATGAGTTCAAATTTATCTAAAAGTAAATAAATTAATTTTAATATATAGATATAAAAAAATAAATGAAATTTAAAGATTATTTAAACCTTATTTTGGTATAATTTTGTTTTCAGGGATAAAAATATATATTTCGAATAAAAACTATTTTTCATTGCATCTTGATGGTTTAATTTTAAATTTAATTATTAATGTTCTTATTATTGAATATTTAAAAACTGGTTTTTTATTTTGAATCAAGAGGAATAAATTATTTTTTTTCATTTAAATTTTTAGGCATAAAAAAGTTCTAGTCGTAATTTTTTTTACCAATGTATAGGTAAAATATTTCATTGGGTTAATGGTGAAATGTACAAGCTAAAAATACATAACAATACAAACATAAATGAGTGATTCATTGGTTTATTAACCATTAACTAACTTTAAAATATTAATTATCAAAATAATTCATATGAATTATGGCCATCCAAATGTGGATGTCTTTAAATATAAATTAGTCATTATTTAATTGAATAAAACCACCCCTCCTCATGTATTAATTCCACTTCTCACCCACACATATCTTCATTGAAGACATGAAGCTATTGAAATATATTCCAAACCCTCTCCCCCCCTCCAAACATCCAAGTTCTTCTAGTCTCACTGAAAATCCAATTCCAAAATCTTTATGGGTTCATTCAATGAGGAGATAATATCTAACCACCACTCTTAGTTTCTTTTAATTTTCTACATTATGTTCACCTCATTCATCCATAATATCATAATAACTCCAGTTTCATCTGAATTATATAATTTTTTATTTCTAATGTAATATCTTAAATCCATCTCTTTTTTATCTACAATTATTAAAATAAATGAAACCATTTTCTAAATTATGGAATTTAACTATCTCCATGTATAATTATTTTTTAGTTATACACTAAAGCCTTCATGTATAGTCATAAAAATATTATTCAGGTTAAAAAATATTTTAGTTGGTATATTAAAACCTATTTAATTTTTGTGAACTAATATGTATACAAAATATTAAATAAAATGAATCTACTTCCTGATGGTATATAAACCCACCAAAATAAACTTTACATTTATCATTGAAGTTTTATAAAATAAATCATCCTCATATAAGGGGGAAAATGATATATGGGTCCATTTAACCATATTTAAATTCATGGATACCATTTACTTTATCTTAATTTATTTTATATTTATTTTTAATAAAAATGTATAATTATACGTAAAATAACCTACCATGATTCCATGAAACAAATTCACATCAATCAACAATAATAATGAAATATTATTATGGAAATTGTCGTAAAATATTATAAGTAGGAATTTGTTTATAGAATGAGTTAATAAATTCTGTTAAACATTTATATTGGAGGATAATATACACATAACTAAAGGAAAGTGTGATGTGACACATAATTGAATCATTTTATTAATGCTCAATTCAATGATATGGTATTTGTTTATGGGACTTACTTTTATGAATATGATTTTTTACAATTCCCTTAAAATGCCCTTCTTCTTCAATGTCAATGTTTTCTAAATTTCATTCCATAACTTTTTTTCTTATATTATTATTTTTTAAATTCATCATTAATAATTTTTAGTTTTTGATAAATATTTTCAGGTGATTCATTTTTTCATAATCTAAATAATGTTCTTCATTACTTTTCCAACAAAAATAGTGTAGAAATGTTTTTTATATTATACAGTATGAGTTTATTTTTCCATAATCATGACATAATAACTAATAAGTATTTCTTTTATAATCCTAAAAATATATTTGCAAAAAAAGTTATTTATTTATAAGTACATAGATATTTAAGAATAAATTATTCAACATTAGAAATGTTATTTTTTCAAAAATTATTTCATGTGATCTTTCAAAATTATTTTCCATATAAGATAACATAATTTGATGTTGATTTTTCATTAATTTGTATATTAATCAAATATAAAATCCTTATTCTCATTATTGTTATTATATGTTTATGATGGAATTATATTATTGAAACACGTATCTTTTACATGGGTTATCTTAGGATTAAATTTTTAAGAAACCCATTTCTATTCATGGGATCAGATATGATGAATGCTTTATGTTATTATGGATTACATATGTTTGGTTTTCATTAGGTAATATATGGTGGATATGTACCCATCCAATACATTGAGTAAATATTTATGTCTTATTATATAACAATGGAAAAAAAGTATATGGGATTGATCCAATATAGTAAATTGGTGCATCTTGATCAACATTAGGAACCAGGTGCATACTGATCCTCTTTGGGAAGTAGTTGTGTCTTGATACTCTATGTGGATGGTATTGGTATTTTACCTTGTAATATGATATGCGATTCTATATTAAAGATAGTTCCACAATTTTTTCATATGATCTTATTGATCATGATTGATTTATTATGATTTATCGCAATCGTGGTACATGTTTTCTGAAATCATAATGTTTATCCATGAATCATGTTTATGATCTTTGATAGGTTGGGGATTAACTTAAAATATTATGATCTTGATCATTCATATCTTATTATTTCTTATGATCATGGATTGTTTTCTCTTATGTTTATCATTAATGAATAAATGATATAACCCTTTATTATGTTTCTTTTCCCCGTGATATGAAGATTGACATTGTGTACGATATGTAAAATAGCGTTATAGATATGAAGTAATAAGATGGAGAGCATGTAGTCATTTTATGAACCATGTTTTTATTTTTTCATGTTTCCAAATACACTAAACCTATAGAGTTATAGCATTTTTTTATATTATTATATAATGGTTATTCATTTATAAATATTTAATAACTGCGTATAAAATTAATTGGTCAATATAGTATATATATTGAACCCTTCATGGGCTTTTCCCACACATGTTGTGTATTATGTTTATTACATGTAGTTAGATGATGACTTTTATTAAATGTTTTTAGCTGGAGATTAGTATTAATCCTTCAATTTGATTACATTTTTGTGGTCTATATCAAATATTTTGATCATGACAATCCTCCTCATTAGTTTTTGGGATTTTAATAACTTTATATATTGTTTCTAATGTATATTTTCCATTCTTTACAATGTATATGTTTATATTGATTCATTCTCACTTTTTATATATTATAAGTTTATTTTTCTCTTTTGGTTAGTATAATATTTCATATTTAATGGTTTTATGTACATGAATGTGTGAATGTGTGTATGTTCATTTTGTTAAGGCCTCTAATTTTGGTGATATTACCCTCAACATTATTCTGTTACCCCAAGTCAGCTAGAATAAACTTCGGGTGTCTTTATCATCATATCATAGGCACTAGTGTGGCCTTTATGGGTCAAATCATTATAAAATTGTTGTTGGGTATTCTGAAGTAGTTATTAATGTGTTTTAAAAGGGTTTAAAAAATTGTGTACAACATTCTATGATTCAAGATGTGGTTTTATAGTGGTTATTATTTTTAAATTAAATTATTTTTTGGTATCAATTATTGAATAAAAATCCTCTCATAATCAATATCTAATGTCTTTATCTACATCTATGATGAAAACAATTCCATATTTTATTTAGTTTTTTAAAATATATGAGAGAAGTTGAAATTTATTTGATGTAACATAATGATTCTAAATTAAATTTTAAATTAATGGTTCAACATGTGTGATATTTTTATATTTTGAGTTAAATATCCTTTAAAAATATGATAAAATTATGATTCATGTGAACTAAATTTTGAATAATTAATCATTAAATAAATGATTTAAAAGGGTAGAAGAAGTATAAGAAAATATAAGATGAAGTTATTGTTTTCTTGTGATTTTCATACATTTTGAAGTGGATTTCTATTTTATAAAAAAAGTACCTAGTATAATAGTTATCTTCATAATAGTTTATTCATGTATGGTTTATCATTTTTTACCCATATATATTATAAATTTAAAATGAAATATGTCTTGAAACATCATTCTGATACATTTATATTTTTCTTTCAATGATATGCCCTACTATATTGTCCTTAAAAGATGATTATAGTTGGTAGTGTGATCCTTTAGAAATTGATATCTCGCCATAGACTACTATTATAACACAGATAGGTGAACCTTGTAAATAATTATACTCTTTTTATGGGAGTATTTTTTTTAAAAAATTCACATAACAAACCCACTCATCTTAATAGGTGTAGCTGGCTGTTTTCAAGGAAATATAAAAAAATTATGATCAGATATTCACCCACCCTCTCTTATTGATCGCTCCTTGATCTAATATGTTATTCTAGTATCATTTCAATATATTTTATTTGTAGTTACAAGGAAGATAATGGTTCACATTAATATCCCATCTCCTTAACTACTTGACCAACATTTTTGGATTGATATGGATCTATATAATTGAACAAGAATCCATTAGAAACAAAATTAGAGTTGTTTTTCCTCCTTAATTTCATGAATCATTAAATTAGTAGTATAATTGTAAGTTCATTCTTTACCTTCCTCATCTAGTAAATTTATGATTTTATTTTAGGATGATTATTTATTCCTCCCCTGGTAATTTCTCCCCATTTTATATAGATTTAATTCATGTAAATTATTTCATTAAATTCCAAGTTGATCTTGTTAGAATTAGTTTTTTAATATTAGAGTAATCCATCATGCATATATCATTAATTGAATTGTCAAAAAAGTAACCCCAAAATAAAATTTTAATTTACTGTTGTTCTATGAATTTGACTGGAAAGTAATTTTTGTCTTTCATCCAAACTCTTAATAAATGTTATCCTATGAGTTTTCATCAGATGTTATAAAATCAGTGTTAGAAATAGAAAGTAATTAGTTATATAATATATTTAACACCATATACTTCTCATGGAATTTTTATACTTTAACATTTATTATTACAATATCAATACCACAATGTAATGGTCACACCTATCATAGTATAATAAGAGCATGAATCTATTAAAAAAATGTGATTTATAGACTAATCTATTACATTATGTAATTGTACTGAAATGAGTAAAAGAAAAATTTACATGGTTTGTAGTAAATTTATTTATATCCCCCAAAAGATTCATATGGGACATTCTATCATTATAAGTTTTGCTAAATGGACAAAATTAAAATAGAAATACATGTGGTGGTGGCTCAATATTGTCCCTTAATCAATGGAGGTGGGTTATTATTGGGCCCACATCATCCAAATATATTTCCTCAATCAATGAAACAATTAAATAAGACTCAATAGTTGAATACTGACTCCTAATTCCTCCCATTAAATAATGGATATTTCCTCATCATATATAAATGTATTAATATTCCCAAATCCTTTAAGAGGATATTCAGTTGATTAGTAAAGGGAAAAATTAATTTCATGTTCATCACATTTTTTTTCCATAGAGTTTCTATAGGAGCAAAATTATGTCATTAATTTGAGTTAGAACAAACATACACACTATGTAATTCCATCTAGATTAGTATAAATTACTTCATATCTCATTAAATCCAATATACTAGAATCCAATCCATCAATAATCAACACAGCATTACTTAATTGACCATGTCAACATGGATAGTATAGGTGTCCAAATGAAAAATAATGTGGGTAGTACTCTCACCTTGATAGAAAATAAATATCTTAGAGATTTTAAAACTCATCAACTATCACATTCCTATCAAATTAATCTATGAAATTGGTAGAATACACTTCCACAAAAAATGAGATTATTATTATTTTAAATGAATAAATTAAATATTCTTTAAAAACTATATAATAATACAATAAAATTTTCATGAATTTAGATTTTAGTTTGGATTGTAAAGTAGAGGTGTAAAACCAAGAATCCCAATCATTTCACCATGGATGGGTAATTGAATTTTATGTAAAATTTATATTACCATCAACACTAAATGCACGACCTTCACTATGAATTGAAATACTTTTTACATTCTGCATGAAAAAAACACTTACCATATTATCTCAAAAAAAGAATGAATTTACCATAAATTATATTTTATATATCTTCCTATTTCACACTAAAATAATAGCATACATGTTTTTATGGATTAATCCCCCATATAGTTTATGCTAAAATAAATCATGGTAATTTTTGGGTGAGATGATCCCCTACTGCACCACCTCATTCAATCATAATTTATTATTGTGTAATAAATGTGTCCAGGACATGAATCAACATCATGTCATCTCTAACATAAATTATAATTTTTCCTTAAGATTATGTGATAGAATAATTCATTGATGGTGTTATGATAATAGGCAAAACATCTCATGTATCATGCTTCCCATCGATCATCAATAGTGGTCCTTAGTGTAAACAATGTTGGAATTTTCAAAACTTATTATATAGGGGAGATAACAAGATACAATTTCATATCAGGAAAATCAACTAACTATTCAATATATGTTAAGAATTTTAGTCATTTTCATATGTTCTCCATTGAAAATATTCTCCATTAGGTATACATTAATTAATTTTAACAAAACTACCACTTCCTGATTATCATCATAGAGCTACACAACATTACAAATAATCATAATAGTGATACCCCACGGTGTCTTTATTATCCTAACACTAGATTCTCCCAATATCAGATCATTAATACTCCTCTTTGTCATATATTCATACACTATAGATGAGCCGGACCAACCACCTCATGGTGTATGGATACTCAAATTATTCATGGATGGGTTAATCCTTGTTGCAAAAAAAATATTATTTCATAATTTTCAAAATTCACAGACAATTTTATCTTATTTATATTTCATTGTGTATTTTTTAATTCATAAATATTTTATATTCTTAATTTACTTTTCAAATACTTTTAAATAGGGGAGAAAATAACAAAAAAATATTTTTAGATATTATGTAAATAATAAAAAAAATATTTTCATGATTTATTGTTATCAAAAAACCCCTACATACCCATATGGGTCCCCAATTATGAAATATAAAAATATTATAATGAGAGGACATCCTATAATGGTTAACACATCAATATAAAAAAAATACCAATTATCCTCCATGATTATAGTTCTAAGATTCACATTATAAATACCATTGAAAACACAAACCTTTTAATAAGTAAATGTTAACCATGTATTGTAGTCACCAAAATATTAAATTTATATTTTCTTAAAAACCTCTATTCAAATTTGTCTGTTTTTTGTTTATTAGCATCCCAAATATTTATTCACATCAATGGAACAGTTTATCTAATTTCTTATTTAATAAATATAATATTTTCATACTCATATATCTAGTGCATTCATTTTAACTAGTGCATTACAATGTATATCAATTCACCATCCATTAAATAAAAGTAAGAAAACTAATCAAGAAAAAAATCTAAGGAGTATCATACGACTCTAAGGGTGATGTATAATATGAAATAATGTGATACTATTTTTCTCAAAATAGTAACTGAACTCTAATTTACAGTTCATGATAAACTTTAGAAAATACTGATTGTAACTCCGCCAGAATTAAAATGAAATCAATCACTTTCTCTAACTAATTGAGTATTATTCTTAACAACGATTATAAGCATAAAAATAATACACTTTTTAAAATTTTTTAATGAATTATTTATGTTGTAGTTAATTATTTTTCTCAATATTATCATTTTTTGAGGGTTGAAAATAATGGATATATAATTTATATCTATAAACCTCCAATAATATCTTATAAAAGCACCCCATATATTTTTCAATATAAAGGGAAACAACACCCATCTTGGGAAACTAATTCGACCTTACATATTCTATAGTAAATCATGTAAAAATTTCATGATAATGAAATGAAAGAAAAAATAATAGTGTAAGGTTTATTCTATATGAAGGGGATTCATGGACACTATAATTTAAATTAAAGGATTCATTGCCAATGTTTGTACCATAGGAATATACATGACTGAGTCAAAAATTCCACAATATTTTATATGTATCATAATTTTTCTAGGGGTTTAAAATGTTAGAATTTCATGTTTTAAAAGTTCAACATTTCTTAATTTTCATTCAATAAAGGGATATAGTAATGAAAATGAAAAATTTGATTAGAATACTCATAGTAATGGAAACCATGGTGTTAGGAAAGTCAAACATGGAATTATAATAAAAATGAAATATTAAATATTATATTTAAAAAATAAAATCAAGAATCGTCTGAGTATAATTTCATCTACATAAATAAATCAGTATCCCCTAATCAAAATTCTAATAATTGATACATTTTTTATTATCTCTGCAAAAGCATCTCTATCATACTCATTCAACAATATTAATGAAAAAATAGAAAACATAACATATTATAATACCTATAAAATTCATCATTAAAAAAATATATATAATAAAAACATGTGTGAGGAAATAGAATTTCCCTATAAACTAAAGATCATGTGAAAATAAAAATAATTGAGTATAATGGAACAATGTTTTCATATAATTTTCACCTTCATAATTAATTTCTTTAACCCAAAATATTTGAACACAATTATATCATTTTGGTCCTTAAATTTTCCTATTGTCTTTATAATATCAAAACCATATTTTTAAACTATAATATCTTTTCTAATATAGTTTTAAAAATTTTACTAGAATTGAACTTGTTTCCCAAAAAATCATATATTATATATTAAAAATTTATTACTATGAAATCATAAAAAGTTAAATTCTCTAAAATATGTTCTCTAATTAAGGTCTTATATCAATATATTGTCTCATGTTTTGTCTGTTCGTAGAATTTTTGAATTCCGTTACTAGTTACAGATCACCAAATAGTCATAGATGCAATGTCCTTAGATTTTGCAGATGGTCATTTTCAAGGTAAATTTATATTTTGAGTTGGTGGTTGGACAAACCATTTTTCATGATCATTAAAAACTTTTTTGTATTTTTTAGATCATATAATGTTTATTAGGTGTGGTATTTGGTTTGGTGGTTGGACGTGGTGTTTGGGATAACACAAATGTAAATTCGTATTATAAGGCCTATTAAAAGGAGAGTCTACAAGATTAAAACATCACGAAATTAAATTACACATCATGTAATGGTTTCATGGGGTTAGGCCTAATTGGTTCACAATGTGAAAGGCTTAGGGTGTCTACTCGGAGAATAAAAAATGCATAACTTGTCTACACATCATAAACATTAAACATTACTTGTACTATTTACACACCATGTAAATTGTGGGAAATTGTTTTAAGAGGAATAGTGTAATTGACCACCCCTAATTTTCGTTTTCACCAATACAGATAGAAGGGGTAGTTACAAGGATTTTTTGTTCCTCTTCTCTTTGTCCTAGGTTTTTTCTATTCTTATCTACGAGATCTATAATACAAGATTTATCAGTCTCATTGGAAGAATAGCGGTGAGACATTTAATTTACTATACTCTATCACTTTTTTTCTATCTCCTTATAGTGTTCTACATCCATGTGATCTATTTTCAAATAATATTGTTCATTTTTCTAAAAATTCCAATTTCATATGAATAGGATTCTATTAGAAAATTATATCAGATGAATGAATTTCAACCAGTATGAGGTGGGTGGTTCCAATCTTTATTCTTGATTTTGATCATGATCTCATTGTGTGTTCTTGAGAACATCATTGAATATTCAAAGAGAGTACCCAATAATTTAATGGATTTCATTAAATTAATTAATTGATAATTTCAGTTTAATAATGGAATGATTCCAAAAAACTACTAATGGTTAAATCCTAGTGAGAGGCTTCAAACTATGGGTACGATTTGGCCGGTGTGTTTTACGTTATTAAATTAAATAAAATTTTATTATTTTTCTCACTACAGTTCCATGGGAATGTGACGGTATATGCCTAAGGATTGAGATAGTTCTCAACATATTGATTATGTAATGTGGTTTGGTTGGTTGGTAAAGACCTAGATATATTGGTTGATGTTGATCACTGGTTGGGGGACACGGTCATAAAATTTAGGGGATGAGGCCTTCAGGTTACGAGCATGAATCATGTGATATTTTATGGTAATTTCCATCTAGATGAGTGATGTAGTTGTAGGGGAAGGAGGTGTTGGATAATGTGTTTGACGTACTCTGTATGTGATTTTTTCTCACCGTGATGGCTTGATGAATCACTGGAGCGGTGTGCACAGAAATAGGACATAGATGATATAGTGTTCTTGACCACTATTGTGCTTAGATCCCACAATTAGTTGTAGATTAAGATGGTATCCACCATCAGTTTGGATGGAGTTTCATGTCATATAAATTCATGGGGAAGGATTGGTTCCATTTTTTGATGGGGATGAGACCATAGGTTGGGGATGATGCTAACCATGTATTGAGTCCTTTGGTTAATGATTATTTGGAAGAATATATATAACCATTCCTCTCTAAATTGGTTCATAGAATGACAATGTATTTATATTACAGGAAAATATCTCTGCGCCTTGGGATGTTGAGTTTCGAGTCGATGGGGATTTATGAGATGAATTTTTAGAAACCAATTATCTATTTTTGTATTACTTTGGGATTTCTATTTCTTGTTTTGTGCATGAAGTGTCAGTTGGAATGTAGAGTCAGGATAATATTATAAAATTCCCCTAAGGGATCTATATATTTTTATACATTAGGCGATTCATGGAAATTTATGCTAAGGATCCTTTCCACAAACGTTATACCATAAATGGAAGAAGAATTTAATAATTCCCTATCGATTTTGTGAAAAAAAAGAAAGATGTTATTTCCTATTCATGTGATGAGGTTCAATATCTTCAAATAACCCTACATTATAATTGTTATATGATATCCAAAAAATAGTTGTGGATTTTTGAAATTGTTCACACACCTTCCACGGGCCCTTCAAGATGCATGTAGACCTCAGGCTTCTGCAGTCACGTAACAGTTTAGGCTAAGGAGTTAGACATTAGAGATCATGTTGGGATGAATAGTATGGGATGGATGGAAGGGGACCTTGGATACTCCTCTATCAGCTAGAGTTGCGTCCTGAGTTTTTTATCACTGTTCTTACATATAAATGTATTATTGGTCTACTATGGGAGGCCCTTTATTTTTTCCAGTTTGTATGAATTCACTTGTGTTCATGATTATATAAGTGGTTTAATATTTGTTTAGTACCTTCCCATGGAATTTTCTTCTACAAATGGTATTCCTAAGATTATTTAGTAATAATAATGTTTTTTATTTGTGATTTTGATGTGGTGGATTACTGGTCCAATCATTTATGGTATTTTATTTACACCATTATATATATATATATATATAAACATTATTTATATCATCAAATGTGGGTATAGTCTCCCCAAAATCAACCCTTTACACCCTCACTACAATATGGATGAGTTTGGAGTGCAGGGAGGCACGCGTAAAGACAGGTGGAACACCGACCATGGTCATTTTTTGGGTCAAAAGATGGGTCAGGGTGCTTCATGTTTTATCACAAGAGTTCATGAATTGGAACAATTATAACCATTCTACATTCTACTAATGATTTAAAATTATTTTATTTTCATACAGTCTTACTATTTTTGTTACAGTATACTAGAGAGTAGGATGTTGTTGAATCTAGGTTCTGATCCCATTGTTTGGGTTCCTAGATCCCTATGACCATGGGACAAACCAAGTTTCCAATGGTGGGAAATTTGAGTTTTATTTTTTTATATTTGATTCAATTACCACATCAACTAGGACATTTGTGGGTTATTGCTATATTTTATAATATGTGACCATTGGAATGGTATGGATAATGTTATTTCTTAGGTTTTTATTGATATGAAAATTTTAATATATATATATATATCTATGATTTTGTGTGTCTCCCCGTGATAAATTTTTTATTATTATGATTGTATCCCTAGTTGGATCTAAGAGGGTTTGGGTTGTTTAAAGTGTCGGTAAAGGAAGATGAATGTGTTTTCTTTCTTAACCTTCACTAGTGGGATTCTACTTAGCCAGCCTAGGCATGGGGTTCCAATGAAATATATTTTTTATGTGACATGCATGTGATATATACGTGTCAACAAGGCTCCAATAGGAACATGTATATATGTTTATATGGAGTGATTTCATTAAAATGCCAATAATGGTAGATAAATAGTATTTTTCTTCAAAGCCTTATTTGTGGAAAACTACTAAGCTACCATGGAATGATATGGGACACCTGACTCCGATGTTGGCTGGTGAGGGTTCATGATTCGATATTTATACATTCTACCCAAATCTAATATGGATGGGTTTGGAAATAATAGGATGGATACTGTGAGACATGGTTGTGTGGGGGGGGTTGTGAGATTGTAGGGGTTGTTACTTCTTTTCCTATAAGTGTTATATATATAAGGATGTATAAACATTTTATTTGTATTATTGGTGAAAACAACAAGATATCTTATTATGGATCATTTTGGAGGGCAGTGTCTTCGAGCCTAATGAGTCACACATGTTGAGGCCCCTTTGGATTTGGATTAGGCACCGGAGGATACTGTTATGCATGATCTATTGGTATGATAACACGTATTAGAATAGGGAGATGTGGGAAGCCACCAGATTTGAAAATATTAGATTAGGGATTGATGACTAGCACAGATCAAGACCAGTACAACATATCATGGGTTTGTATTGGGGACCTCGTGGAGAATATAATTTAATGGGAATACTTGTCTTAGGAGTTCCAGTTTCTTCACACACTACTATTTTGTGTTAAGGGTTATTCACAAGTGGAGGATAACTAGATCGATTCGTTCTAGATCATCTTTGAGATGATTTTTGTATCCCCATGCCATAATGTGAATCCTTAAATGTATATTGTCATAGGAACAACAAAGAACTGGTGGGACGTATATGTTTAGGAAGGAAGTCATGAGGGAGTAGCGTAGAAGGATTTTTTGGAAAGGGTCTTGAAGAAAAAATTCATGGATAAACTGAGGAAACATAGAGCTCATGCGTTATTAAGCCTCTAGTAGGGTGATATGTTCATCATAGAATATGAATAATCTCTCTCTAACCTTTCTTGATTCATATGTCGTATGGTGGGAGATGACATCGTGAGGGTGAGGTGTTTTAAGGCTGGTTTATGTCACAATATTTTGGACTCAATAAACATCTTCTGGTTTTTCTCATTCTTAAAGGTAGTGAATTAGGAACTCATAGATGTAGAAAACTTGAAGAACCCATTATATTCAAGTTAGGGGATGACTTTAGGTGATTTAAGTGGCAATTACTTAGCTAGAAGGAACCATGGATGAGATGATTCTTAATACGGAATTCAGGCCAGAGCCTCATAAAAACCACTATGGAGTGTGTATTCAATGGTGCGATTTTAGTTATGGGATCTGGTACTTGTTTGGATTTAGTGATATCTTGCACTAATTGAGTACTGAGCATGAAATCAGGTTAAACATATTGAGAGGATCTATAGGAATCCATATCATACCACTAAAAGTTAGAGACTAGGGCTAACATAGGGTTCTGAGATCTTACTAGGAGTGGTACCAGGAGCTGGTATCCTGGTTTTAGCTGCACACATGTGTCATAGAAGATATAGTGGGCACCAATATTTATATCTATGGTCGGTAGCTAATACAAAAATATAGGGTGGCTAGACCTCAAGTAGTAGGGCAATGGGCTTGGTGCATGTCATTAAGATTCTAGGTTCAGAGTAGGAAGGTGGGCTAACAACAGACATAGGTACATTAGTGGTGTGAACTTGGTTCTTTTTATTTTGGAATGAATCTTTTTATAGGCATGTCAGGTTTTTGGTGAATTAGGTGAACATGTTGTTCATTTACTATCCAGACGCTGGTTTGAAGGATTTACATATCTCATATGTGATATATATATGTGGTGTGTAGGAATCAGTTTTACAAATGGGAATCGATATGATTCATGTTTCATTGATTCTAATTGGTATCTAGGCATTGATGTGATGATGAATTATATGAGTTCAAAAAGAGGCACTAGTACTTTGAGCATCTAATGAGATATAGGGAACTAATGTGTGACTTGTGCGACATGTGTTCAATGTGGGAAGTTGATGATGTGTCACACATGATTAGTTTTAAAGTTACATAGAAATTATTTTAAAAATAATTGGTGGAATGAGTGATAATACATCACATGAGGACTTTGGGATTTGGTACGGTCAATGACCTATAATTTATTTCAAATTTTGGTTAGAAATCAATCCTGGTAGGTTACTCCAATAGTGTGGAGGGCCTTGAGGTAGATGACCAATGAAATTATGACTAGGGTATACCAGGTTAATTTTAAAGAGATGGGTATTTTCGGTACCAACTCTAGATAAAGCATGATTGCTCGGGGATAAGCTATGTAAAGGTGGGGAGATAGTAACCATTCAGTTTTTTAGAATGGTATGTTTTGTAAATGAATTTGAATTATGAGTTTGTGGTCATTCCAACTAATATTTCAGGATATTTTGAACCTCTTCCCAGAGTTTATTTAACCCATGACCGTGTTATAGAAGTGGCCTATGTTTTAGTGGATGGAACATGTGTTTGGGTGAACACACATGAAATGTCAAAGGTTATGGACTATTGAAAGTAGTTGTTGAAGGATTTATATGTCATATAAATCAATTACGCAATATGTAAAGGATTCATGGTGTGTTTCAAGTGGGTTCCAATGTTAAATGGTAATGTTGTCTACCTAAGGAGTACATGACAAGTAACTAGGTCACATGTTCTGAACCTATTTCATGAATTTTACTATTTACATATTGTTTATGCTGAAAAAATGTTTTTTAAGAGGATATTAAGGTCCATCCCCCCATCACTTTCTCTTTATCCTCTACAAATATAAGGGGAAGCTCTGAGGGATCTTGTGAACCTCCTATCTCTACCATAGGTTTTTGTCCATCCTCTCTATCCAAGCTCTGATCTATGCTTTCTCAGTATTGACAGAATCATAGTGGTATGTTCATTGATATGCTATACTATATTATTCTTTTCACTCTCTATTTTGTGTGTAAAATCCGTGTGATTCGTTTTATCCTATTTTCTAGGTGTTCATCTAAAACATCATTTTCATCTCAATCATATCGAGTTAGTGGAAGAAATTAGACTATCCAACATCTACGAGTATGAGGCAAGTGAATCCTATATTTCACTATGATTTCAATCATGTTTTAAGGGTGAGTTGTTTAGCTTATCCTTTTGTTTTCCAAAATTGACCCTAATAATTTAATGGTTTTTTTAAATTAATTAATCATTCATTGGGGTTTTCTATGAGCATTCTCTCAACTAGGTAAAAATGGTTTATGATTCATCAGAGGCATCAGACCATGGGAAGACTAGGTCGGGATGTTTTCCATTATTAAATTAAAATGATTTTATTATATTTTTTATTATTGTTATGTCAGAATGAGATAGGCTTGCCCCTGGATGGGGATGGTGTTGACCATCTAGATGAGGAGACATGGCTCATCTAATTGGTTGAGGCCCCAATACATTGGGTAATTTTAGACATCGGTTGGGAGACATTATCATCATATTTAGGTTATTGGGTTTTCAGGTTATAGGAATAAATCATGTGATATTAGAGGGTATTGACCACATTGATGAGTGACATGGTCACCAGGGCATGAGGTTTTGGGGTGATGTGTCCTAGATACTTTATTGGTTATTTTCAATCATTGTGATAGGCCGACACACCTTGAATCATGTTCACACATATAGGACTCAGCTTATGAGGTGGTTTTGACCACCAATTATAGTAGAGAACTACATTAGATGAGGCTTATGATGGTATCAATGATCAGTTTGGTTGTAGTTTCTTGTAATAGGAATCCATTGGGATGGTGAGGATAAATCATTTAAATGTGTTAAGACTTTTGGTTGGGGGTGTCGGCTCACCATGTATTGAGGTCATTGGTTTGAGAATATTTTTTAGGATGGATTTCACCATTCTTATGGGTATTTTTTGTTGATTAATTGGTGTTATTATATTTTGGAACAGATAGCGATGTGCATTGGGATGTTGGGATTAATGTCGATAGGGATTTAAAAGTTATGATCTAAGGGGAAAGGTTTCTATTTCGGGTTCAATTGAGACGTTGGTTACTAGTTTTGTATATTAGGTTTTAGTTGGAATGTGGTGAAATGATACTATTAATATAGTTTCATGATTTATCTTATTATTGTAATACATTAGGATATTACTTGGGATATATTCTAAGGATCTTATCCACTACTAGTATATCAACGATGGAAAAGTTTGCAACTTTTTATTTATGGATATTTAGAATAAGGTAAGTCATATGTTATATGATAGTCATGTGTTACATCTTTATTTATTTATATACTCCTACTTTATGAAATAAATATGAATAGAACATGTTTGTGGTGGACTACTGAGATTATTCTCCGAGGATACATGGGACCTTTAGGACACCAGTAGAATTTATGCTTCTATGATCATGTAATGGTTTGGGCCTGGGATTTCGACCATAGTGATCATGTTGTGTTGTTTACCATGGAATGGATGGAAAGATACCTGAGTTTTTCTTTCATTAGCTAGATATACTTTTTGAGTCTTTTTTGGAATCATAATGCCAATATATATATACTACTTGTCGGACATGGATGACACTTTCTTTTAATTTTTTCATATGACCAATCTTGTATGATTAAATAAATAAATGGTATCATTCTTGTTTAGTATCCTTGAATTTTATTTTATTCCCCAAATTGTAAGTCTAAGCTCATTTATTATTATTACTTCTATTATTTATGCTTTTTCAACTATGGGTTATTGGTTTTATCCTTTATGGTCATCCATTTCTTCTAATATATACATTGGAAATTATTATAATATTTTCCATTGGATATAGTCCCCAAACTATCACCCCATTACTCCATAACTCCTAGTTGGAAACCTTTGGCATACATGGAGGAAGACTTAAGGCCCAATGGAACACATGACCCTAACACTATTTGGCTTGAAAGATAGGTCAAGGTGCTAAAGTAGATTAGAAATACCCATATATTCATTTCTTATTCCATTTTAAAAAATCATATAACTCATTAATTGATGTAACATACTCTTATAATCCATTAAAAAATCTACTAGTGCTTACTAACTCCAAAAAATAATCTTTTCGATCTTTGAACATAATAACCAACTAGACCACCATTAAAATTATTATTTCACAATCTATTCATGAATATTGAATATTGTCTAGAAACCTTATTCTCTAAATTATTTTCATCAACTAAAATATCACCATTATTATCAAAATTAACTAATTTCACTCACTCAGAAATGGGTATATTATCCTCAAAATACAACATTGACTTAAAAAAATATTTTTCTTTTCATATGAATAATTTATTTATTAGTGTCTATTTAACTTCACATCATAAACACTGATATTATTAGAAATATAAACTATTTAAAAATCAATTACCTTTATTCTCACTGCTAAAAAGAAACTCCCTAAAATTAGGAGTTTCTTCTTTTATTCTGTCTCAAATATGATGATGACTACAAAAATGTAAGACATATCCACTATAACCAAAATGTATTTAATAAATGATTATGGATATCTCATCATGGAGTCCTATTATAGAATTGAAACCCTATTGGACTTCATCTACCCAAATTACATACTCAGGACTATTGAGTGTGACTAGATGTTCGCACTTCTTATAGACCACCCTAGAATTTTTAAAATTCATTAGATCCAATATTAATAGGAATGGAAATGCTTCATATTTCCATTATCTTATAGAGTATAATTCATAAGACCATGTTTGAACATTTGTTTCTAGGTAGTATTTGGAATAAACACTCATGTGTTTTCTTATTTGAAACCAGGCCCATCCTGATTTTGTATAAATGGTGTTATTTTCCTTAAAATCTATATAATGGATTATAATATGAAGATATATAAATGCTTCATGGTACAAACCAATTTTTCCTTCAATCATCCGTTTTTAAATATCAAATAGAAGGGCTGTGTTGCCATATATTATGATGGTGATACTTTTATTTCATCACATTCTAGAGTATTCCATTTTACATATTTATTTGAATTGTTTTCCTTTTTTCTTCTTAGTAAATTTAATTTTTTTCATATATTCTCTATTACCATTCATTGACTTTTGACATCACATGGAAATATCCATTAATAATCATTATGGGATAAACACTATATCCCTTGATATAATTCCCCTATTATACATCTTTACTTGGATAGAAATATTACATACATTATATTCAATATTCCTTATGAATATATATTGATATTTGAAATCAAGATTCAGTTAATTAATGGAATCTCTAGTGGATGTCCTAAATATTTATAATGTTTCCTATAATGATGTGATTTGGAAATAGAGAATGGTTATTTATTCTCATTAGAACCCTACTGCTCTTAATTGGAACCCATGAATTCATTATTAATTTCTTCTTCATTGGAAATTATTTTTATCCTTACAAATTTCATAGTTTACATCCATTTTATACGTATATTGGATTGTTGTTTTTCATTATTACATCCATCATTCACATAATTGTCTCTATTTGAGCATTTATCTTCCTAATGTTGACATCTATGTAAAAAAAATTCTTTTATACTCAATTATTAGTTCCATTGTGATATATTTCATGATATATATTTCCATAATTCATAAAATTATTTTTATTCCTAATTTATCTATGAGACTCCAATGGTGGAATTTACAAATGAAAAAAAATCACCTGAGATAGTCCTCAAACAAATTAATATCACACCCATTTTAATACAATGATGGGAAATTTTCCTAATCTTATCATCAACCCTTTCCTATGAATCGTATATTGATTATTTATTAAATAAATAATGATATAAAATCATATTGTTAATATTCATGAATATAGTGGTTGGGATGAAGGGAGTTAGAAATTAATATCCAAACACACTCCATGTTTTAATGGAATTTAGTGGGGTTATTTGGATCCACTCTTAGTCATTATCTCTCATTGAAAACATAAAAATTAAAAATAATGAATTTTTTTTATATAAAAATAAATTAAAATGATTCAAAGTGATTGGGAGAATATACATAGAGTGTGTTGGGATATATGTATTTAATTTAAGAGGTTTTAATTGAAATATAAAACATTTTTATAAATATTATCATTATATTGATGTGGTTTATTCCAATCGATGTAATATGTAACTATGTTTTTTACATTCTGGAATTATGGGTGTAATTATTTAAGGTTAATTTCCTCATATTTCTTTCCCTACACATACCATTAAACTACCTGATCTCTTATCTGTATACATAAAATATTAAACAATTTTTTATTTTTCTAGTTACTCACCCACTGAAGAACATAACCTAGAACAACTATTCATTTTATCTATGTGGAATACTCGAGCATTAAAAATTATATCCTACAATAAAAAAATGTCATCCAAACATTAAAATGAGAAGAAAAAAATATGGAAATAAGATAAAATCACATATCCTATGTCAACTAATGAGAAATACGAAAAAATGTTCTAAACCCATGATTCTTCATAAGTAATAATTATTTATAATGGCTAACCAATTTTGAAATTTAAAATTTAACTCATTCTAATACTATGGGAAATAGTTTATTATAGTATTTAGTCGATTGTGGTTAAACCCATTGGGACTTTTTTAGGAATCATATATAAAAAATAGAATGGATGGAAATCATGATGAAAAAAATTAAAGAAAAAATGTTAAAAGTTTTTTATGCCATGTTTGAAATGTTTCTCATGTGATGATAAAAAATGGATAGTAGTGATGTTTTCAGAGTTTACATTATGAAATTACATAGTCTTTATACTAACTCAATACCTCTATAGCCCCCCGTAATTCATATAGAAGTACACTAACAAAAAAAGGTTAGTGACTCATTACTATGATGAAACAAAAAAACCTTATTCACCTAAAGAATCACAATTTCTTCAATTGGGTTAATATATACACTACAATGATCCTCCCAATTCATGTAAAAATATGTTTTTTACAAGATAAAAATGACATATAATGTTTAAATTTAAAGAGAATCCATTTTATGATCGAAAACTGGTAGTCCACAAAAACAAACTCTATTAAATATATCAAATATATTAACGAAACATATTCATTATGATATCTAAAGGGGAATATGAAAACCAAACAAAATTGATAGTAAACAATAATCCCACACACAATTTTGTTAAACTCTATATAGACACTACTATTTCGCAGTCACAATCCTCCTACATGTGCACAAAGACCCATTATTTATAGCTATTAATATGAAAATTTGTATAAAAACCCTAAAAATTTATCCAATAATATATTGGTGAAAAGGCATGAATCCCTCATTACCTACCACTGATGAAATTATATGTCCCTATAAAATAGAAACTGATGTCTCTGAAATTTATTTTCCATATACTTAGGTACGACATAGACCATAATCAATAGTCAACTACCATGATATTAAATCTGACCCTTACATATCTAATACCTAGGCCATGTTTTTAATAGTACCTTGTCATGTAATATTTTATTTCTGAAAGTGTGAATGTTGTCTAAAGCTCATGTACACATGAAAAAACCTTAACTTCCTCTGGAACATATTTTTATTACACGAATGGATTCCACATAAATCATTATCAACCCACAATATAAAAAAATTTTCATCTCTATTATATTATTTAAATCTATAATTTACAAGGAAAAGAATTTATAAGATGAATAATGGATTATTATTCATTATAATCAAAACGACCATTATTCATTTTACAAGATACTCATACTACTCATCACATAAACTGATCACTAACAATGTCACAAAATTAAATCATATTCTATACTGGTGTGATCATAATATCCATGATTTAGAGAAACAGATTATCTGATCCACCATCTTTTTTAGGTTTCCCCAAGTCTATGTTTTGAAACAATTCAAAGGAAATGGTATGTATATGTCTATAGTAACTCAAGAATTGATATCTTCTTCAATATTCAGTTGTGTTTTATGTTGTGAAAAGGGTAGGAGTAGTGAATCTACAACCAACTAGGGAGAGGATATGAGATTTTGTAATATCATGTGACTCTTATGTGAGTTTAAATTAATTTTTTTGTGCTGCAATTCGTTTTATGTCCCAAAAAAATATTTTCTTGGGAATTAAACTCTTATTTAACATGAATCTGGATACCATTGATCGATTACAACCATCATGAAATCCTATTATTCATCAACTAATTGTGGCACATCCTTGAACAATATTTATTCTCCAAAATCAAGTATCACCCACTGTTAGCTCATTTCTAACCCACTCAATATCCTTTCTAGGCATCATGGATGATCCTACCCAGTTTCCTCTCAGTAGTCCTCTTCTCTTATAATTCTCATATGAGAGGACCCTATTTTTTCCACAATAAAAATTATTTTCTTATTTTTCAAAATTTCTCTATGAATATATAATCATTCATATTTCATTATTGATTCCTTTATTTCATCATATTTAAATACTGCTTTTTTCATTGGTAAACGCATTAAGAAAATCCTCTTATGTTAAAATATTCTATGGAAAATATTATTCAAAAATTTATTCTTGAATTACAATAATTTTTAACAATATTTTTATAACCTAAACTATCATTACACTTTATTTAAAATCTAAAATATCTACAGAGACATCATAACGTATAATGTTCATACCACAGTTTGTCATTATGTTTAAAAATTCCATGAAGATAACCCATTAATCATTACCAAAGTCAATCGAAAATGGGATAATTTGGTTATCCATTTTATAGTGGAACTAAAATATATTATAACATGATAGTGTTTTTCTTGACCAATTTACACTCTTAATTGTGGTCACTCATCCTGTCTCCTGGAAATTAGATGAAGTAACTCCTATAAGCACTGAACTAATGATACCATGATTCTAAAATGATATTTTCACAAACAATATTTGATATCATCATGTAAAATTCACTTATCTTATTATATTATAAAATTATCATGAATAATAAAACAATAATATTATTTTTATTGGTTGAGTGTATGCTCTTACGATACATATACCATATATATATTGGAATAACCCACAATGATTTTCCTATGATAATATATTGTACAATAAATCAAACCTCATGGTGATGCATAAAATTTAGAATATTGTTTTGAATCTCTTACTCATTCATCTGTAAAACATATTGTAAAAACACTTATACCAATATGTCTCTATGAAAGTCCCCATACAAATTTCAATTCACAACCACACAACAACTGTGTGTCATTTTAATTTAAATATGAATCTACCAATGTTTATTATCATTATGGATTCATGTCTCCTGATGATAAACTCTATCTAGAACCATCCAGAACCATAACTACACATGTAAATAAAAATAGGAATATTCTGTGTTATCTTATTAACTAATTGAATTCACCAACATCCTTAGGTAAATATTTACAAGTCAATGATCCAATGTGTAATATATAAATCATATTATATATAGATCACATCTCAATGAGTAGATTTCATTATATAGTGTCAAATTGACCAGGGAGACTTAATCTTATTATCTACCACACATTGTATCCCATTAATAACATTATCCCCATACAACTACAACACAGTATTGAGTCTTAATAGTTATATCTATGAGTATCTTATGATTTTAACTCTATTAAATTATTCTTATATAGATTTTTTTAATAGTCATGTTTTGTTATATACTATTCCACTAATAATTATTTTTTGTGAAAAGACTAAATAACCTCATAATGATATTTTAGATAACTGAATCCAAATTAATTCAAAGGAATCTTGTTACCATGAACATAAAATCCTGAATATGTAATCATATCATTTGTTCCATGTACACATCATGAAAAAAATCACTTTACTTACCTGGTCAAAAGAAAAGCTATAAATCAGTAATCGTAATCATCATAATATATCAAAAACTAATAATCTATAATTTTTAAATTTTAAACATGTCATCAAGCTCCATGGAAAATATAATTTTCCCAAATATAATTTTTTTTCACACCAAATTATGGATTCTATACTATATTCTATCTATTCCTACAACTATCTACCACATCAAAATTAATAGCATAGAATAAAATTATGATTTATCAAAAATATTATAACATTCAATCCAAGGGAAGCATACACATGGCCTATAAAAAGGGAACTATGTACCTCAAATATACCACCTTTTACCACAAAGATTGTAGACTAATTAATAGGGTTAGATAATCCATATAATAAGTTATTTCTATAGTATCATTTGAAACAAAAAAATTATATTGTATAAAAATCCAATCAATTACCACATCAAATTATGTGAATAAATTTATAGTAAAAAGTCAGTTACATAAAAATATATCCCCATGATATTAAAAAATGTAATAAATATATATCAGCTAGTTATAAATCAACAAAATAATTTTTATTTCATCAATCATATAATATCATATAAAAATAAAAAATAACCTGATATGGAAACCTAACAACTATTATTTAACCAGTCGTTGACAGTCCTCAATGACAGTACTATGATTATTCAACCCATATTCTTATTCTAGAGTGTTTTACCTAATATTCATACCAGCCATATGTTTTTTTACATCCACCAAGTCCATGTATTTTTATAATAACTAATTCTTATAATCCTGCACAAATAGTTTAAAAATAATGACTAGATATTTGTGATGTCAAGTACAAAATGAAATGAAATGAACAAAAAATTTATTATACATAATTAGAGATATTTTTCATGTGGTTATACCCTAATGATTAACTCAAACCTATTATTGAGTGTATTATTTTTGGATAAGTATTGGAATCATCATATCTATATGAGAGGGGGATGAGATTTTACCACTTAATATAATAACCTTAAGTGAACTAGAGAACAATTAAAATAAATAAACATATATGAATGACCCATAACAATAATAAAAACTAATGGTTAATGAGGTGGTCCCTTTATGAATTGAATTGACTCCTCACTGGCCATCTTCCTCTGGATTTGACTTTTTTTCCCTCAATTATTGGGTCCATCATGTTTAATCCTTCTTATTCCACCGACATGAATAGTTCATTATATCATGTAGTGTTGGACCCATCTTGTGTGATGATGGAAGGGTATCATCATTTGGATAACTATCTAATCTATATGAGGGAATGTTTGAGATTTTTTACTTGTAACCAGGTGTGTATGATCAGATCACCATCCCTTTCATAACGCATGATTTCGATGGAGAATGATAATCATGGACCTTTGGTATTTCTTCAATTGGATCTAGGGGATATTCAATGAAGTATTGATAATGAAATTCAGAACTATTACATAATTTCACTGAGTTGGTTATTCACTAGGATGATCTGGTTTCATCTTACTATTACACCTTGGTTATTTCTAATTATTTTAGTGTTTTTATGTAGGATTAAGTTTTTTCGAAATGGATGATGACATCCTATCTACCCCTTCTGATGGTTTTTTACAAGGGATCATACCAAAAGTAATATGGACACCACATCCTCCTAATTTGAAGAATCATTGTGGCCGAGGGCCAAATCTATGTTCAAGCACTTATAATGGTCACTATTATAATTTAGAATGCCCATAAAAAGGGTTCTTAATTAATTTTTTTTCTATTGTCTAAAATTAATAATCTGTAAGATTATGTGGGTGAATTCCTTGATCCAAATCAACATGATTTTAATAATTCTATTATTTCCCTAAGCCTCAGCCTATGTGGGTTTTTAAATGGTAATTCAGTTAACCAATACATATGGATTTTCTTGGGAAATATGTGTGTTAGTTGATTTTATGGGTGATTCATATCAATAATTGTCGGTGAGTGTCAATAATGAAATCTGAATTGCATATTCTCCATTATGTATTCTAAAAAAAAGGCTAGGTAAATTGATCCTTTGTGGAAAGATATGAATTAATAAGAGTATGGGAACATATCATGGTTTCTATGGGGAAATTATGGTAATCCATGATCCATAGAGAATAATGGAGGAGGGGTCTGTCCATGAAAAGATCATTGGTCATTTGTGGCCATCGCATCTAGGAATGGACTATCAGACGTGGGATTTACATGGGAGAATATAATTGGTGTAATAACCTGAAAGATAATCATTGAACAATGTGCATATTGGACTGATGTATTTCTAGTATTCATGAAATTTAATCCATTCCAAATACACAAGTCGAGCATTTGATGCTCGAACTCTTGGACCATATTACCCTTATCATCCATATAGAGTAATGATTAAGGGATATACTTTTCTTTTCCTATTTCACATAGTGGGTTTCTATCCCAATATTCCATTTTAGTGGTTCATGCTTCTTGGATGAAGCTCACGATTGATACAAGATTTATAGATCTTCATAGTATGATTCAATGTCTCGGATGGGATTTACAGAAGTGTTATAATAATAAGAATTCATGATATATCTTCCTCGATGGTATGAAATCAATGACAGTGTGTCTTGAGATGTAGTTGGAACCAACTATGATGATGAAATCATTTTCAAACGACTGACAAAGAAGAATGAATTAGCAGAAATTTTTTATGTATAATGAAGAATGATAAGAGAGATATCTACAAAAACATGGGGTTTCTCCTAGCAGTAGGTAGCTCGAGCATATGGAATGTGAGGAATCACAGAATCCATGAATGTATTTCTAGTTCACTACTGGGAATGGTGGTGAAATCCAAAATTACATTGGTATAAATGATCCCTTTTGTAAATAGTGGTAAGGTTCATCATCAATTAAACGTCCCATGTATGGAATGATAATTTATTATACTCCCTTGAATCAGACCAAGTAGGGGATATAGTTGACATAGAGGACAACTAATTGTGGTTATAATCACAACATTGATGGATCATGTACTACTTGTTTCATGTGCCGGGGGGAATGATTCATGATCACAACGGGTCAGTTATTCATCCATTTTAGTGGCTGTTATGGATGGGGTGACTGCGTTATAGCAGAGGCAAGAAAAATGATGTAGGGAATTAAACTATTTCATTTATACAACATTAAGATAGATTTAGTTTAAACTTAATCAACTTGGATTCGGGGATCTCTGCAGGGTAAGCATCAATTTATATGGTCCATTACATAACTCATTCACAAATGGAGATAGCTCCTTGATTCACAGGAGGCCCTTTATTATACATTATGTGAGGGGGAAAAGTTGAAGGTTTCATTGACTCCCAAGTGGGTAAAGAGAATTTGTGATTATTATTTTATAGCATGGGTTCTCTTCTTTATGTGTGTGGTTGTCTTGTTAAATATGATTCTCTTGGTCTATTTTATTTTAGACAAACCATTATTTATTTTGTATTGGGAAATGCCTGTCTTGCAATAAAAATTGAATGTTGGATGTATGGTAGAATTTTTTATCATATAATTGATAAATCATAAAAAATGATCACGGTAGAGTTACCTTCATTGTGTTTGGTTACATAAAGTGTGGAATGAATGTTTTAATAGTCATGTATGATAAAAATAATAGCATAATGATATTTTACGTGTTATAATATTTTAACAAATAATGTAAGAGACAACATTTTATTTTTTTAATTCTCATTTTTTAGTGTCAAACTAATTCTTGATCCATTAAGGGACGTGAATTCTATATAGTTGTTTTAAAAACGATAATAGTTAATCAACCGGGATAAAAAATAGTGGTTGGAAAATTAGTTCTTCAGAAAAAGTGTGGTGTTCGTTATGTTCGGAATATTTCGTCCTTAATGATTGGGAAATTGAGTATTATAAAAACATTAAATTGGAAAGTGTATATTATGATACATGTATTTCTAAATAGAATACATTTTACAATGACATAATGTAACCAATAGTGAAGGTAGCAAGTCAAACTAATTTTCTTGTTTTCAAAATTATTATATCTTTTGAAATTATTATGATCAACTTTAAGAGACATTAAATTGGATTAGATAGTGGTATGGGTTTAATTTTCATATTATAATCAATAAATATGTATGATCGTTATAATGGGAAAAATTATTTTCTAATAATTCATGATATATATTTCTATGTAAATTATTATTGATAGTCATTTCAAGAATGTGCACAAAATAGAATGGGAATTGAGTACCGTGACTTTCATAAAATGGAAGAATATGAAACATTTTTTATTTTATCTTTAAAATCATTTATATTAATCATTTGTGAAAAGGGAGATCAAATTTCTAATCAACAATTAGTGTTATTAATATTATGTTTTCATGGAGGATAAAGTAATAACATCAAGGTGTAATAAACTCATTCAAATTGAGGAGGGTAGTTATTTATCTATCACTGTGATGATTATAAACCTTGAGGATGATTTAGAAAGAACTAAATTATATAAAATAAGATGTATTCATTTTCAGTTTTTTACATCATTATATTACTGTTTTAATTCAATTCATTCATATCCTAATATATGAGATCTTTATAAAATCACTTGTGTGCCTATTTAATTTATTTATCAATTTCATATGTTTATATGTGTGAGAGATGAATTTTCAAAAAAAAACATTGAATATTTTTATATGATGATTCAATTGAAATCATTGGATCCCCACCCCCACCATTTTAGGATATCTTCTTTTTGAGATACATACATGTTTCGTAAGTGAATCTATATCATTTCAATGAGTGATACATAAATGAAATACATGGAAGAAGTACATATCCATAAAGGTATTTTGACCAATGGTAGATGTTTTTAATTATTGAGTAATTGGATTACCTACTACATTTGATCATTTTTCAAGGATGTATATACAAATTAAATACATTTAAATTTAATTAAACATGATTGTATAGAATTAATTAAAAGTGATAATAAGAAACATAAATCTAATACTAATGTAATAAATTATTTGGTGTAGATTTATCCCTTATAGTCTACATAATTAGAAATTATATAAAACTATACATTATGGGATGAACCCCCTTCATATATGAATTATAAAATAATTCCATTTCATAAAATTTTGGTAAAACATTTAATTATGATGATTTTAGGATTTTCATCCTTGAACCAATGAACATAAGTCATGAATTACATAAAAATTATATAATCAACTAGAATTTATCCATTATTTACTACCAACTTCACTTCAAGGATTATTATTTACTAGGTACACTATAAGAACCT
The DNA here is from genome assembly GCA_963277665.1 of Viscum album. Taxonomy (NCBI): domain Eukaryota; kingdom Viridiplantae; phylum Streptophyta; class Magnoliopsida; order Santalales; family Viscaceae; genus Viscum; species Viscum album. Next base: position 784,886,945 of record OY728146.1, on the reverse strand, counting down.
GTTTCTTAATCATGAGGTACGCGTTTCTTCTTTTCCTTTTCCTTTAGCGTTTTTGAGAAAACAACAGAAATGTAGACAAAATCCCAAATTTATGGGTACACACCATGTAATTTTGTACACACGCCATATACATTTGCTGTGTGGGATGAGAATACAGGGCGTGTAGGCTTGGGTGAAAAAACTAACGACACGCCATGTACTTTTTACACATATCGTGAAACATGGTTATGTGGGATGAGAATAAATGGCATGTAGGCTTGTCGTCAATTAAGGTTGTAAAAACTAAGTACACACCATGTACTTAGTAATATATGCCTTGAAATCAAAAATCAAATGAAACGTAAGGTGGTCTTGAGTAGCCGCTAGTAAACTGTTAAAACGACAGTACAAACCATGTACTTTAGGGTACACACCATATAGTTATGTGTTTTTGTTAAAAACAGGCAGTAGTATCCTCATTAGGTAGAGGATGCATAGAATGCACTAGGATCTGTGGAGAGGAGGACGAGACATAGAGGTGCTCTCGAGTGCTCACTGGGATTCTGATTCCTCTGTCGTTGATCTTGTTTAAACCTCACGAGTGAGATATTCTCTATTATTGAACCTATTTTTCCAATTATTTCCCTAAGGGAAGAAATTTGGTTTGAACAGGTAACATTTTATCTCATATTTACATCATTATTGGTTGATTCGGGAGGTTTCTTTCACGTATAATGATCAGAGGAGATCGAGGTATGTGGTATTGTATGTAATTCCAACTGTCAAGTTGAATTTGTGTGTCATTGAGCTGCAAGCTCTTGTTCGGGTGTCGTATGGTTCACACTTTGAGCGTTGAGATTAGTAAAATTTTATAGGTAATCTAATGAATAAGTATAAACTGTTGTTTGGGATCATTTCTTTACTCTAGGGCCACCTCGAGGGTGCATTTCCTTTATTAATCTGTTTGGCCAGGATACGTGTGGGTATTCCATGATGACAGCATGCTTTGAGTTTTCTTGAGTGGAAAAATATATAATTTTTTTTCTTATATATTGGGATCAGCCCGGTTTCTTTCTTTTCCTATGTAATTTCTGAGGGTGATGTTTTATTTAGCCTCTGAGATGTGTTCGTTTAGCCTGAGGGAAACATTTATTATGCCTGTAGGTAGTAGCTTTTGTGCCTAACGGAAATACCTTGTATTCCTGAGGTAAATATTTGTTATGCTAGAGGGTTGTCAACTGAGGGCTTCATTCCGGCTTTCCTAAGGGTAAGGACTTGTATGTATGAGGACAATTTTTACTTGAATATTAACTGTGGTGATTTCATATATAGTACTTGCCAAGCTAAAGCATAGGTTGGGTATTATTATTATTATCATTTATTGTTAGATTTCATGTTGTGGATTCTATTTCTGTACTGGAATAGAAGATTTTTGGTTGTGGTCGAGTCTCAGGAAACTCATAATTCAATTAGATTTAGTAGTAAAATAATTATCAAAAATGGTAATGACACTGGTGTGAATGGTTACTTTTGAGTACATCCTATTTTACTTCGTTTTATTACTGCACACTGTTGTTACCCATTTTCACTGACAGTTGGGAACAAGCCTTTGGTGGTTGCCTTCATATATTTACAACTCACACCATGTTTGTGTCATGTCTTGGTCCCAAACAGATTATGTTGATGTAGGTGTCGATAAGGGAAAGGGTCCATACAAAGGTACTTGATTGTGGAATAGGAGAAGGAGGGCATGGTAAAGAGCATAGAATTGCAATGATGATGTGTTCATGTTGCACTGATTTAGTTTTGTTTTTTTTGTACTTGTACCTTGTGTTGTATTATATTATATTACAGTGTACATTTCTTTGGCTACATTCGTAGAATTGAGGCATGTTGCATCATCATATATATGACTGTTGGTTATCTTTTATTTCATTTCCATTGTCCATTTCAGGTATATATTTTTTATTTCTTCCACTTTAGTATGTTTATATTTATTTTTGTTGCACTACACATTGACAGATGAGGGCATTGTTTCCCCACTATCAGTCTTAGGCCCTTACTACCAGTCGGCAGCCTATGGCATTTGGGGAAATGAGCTTGAGGTCATGTGACCAACTGGGTTCGAGGCACTGATTATGTGGCACTCGGATCCGGGACAAAAAAATGTGGTATCAAAGGTGTTTTTTTACTCTAACTTACTGTTTGGAGCCTATAGTTTGGGATTGGATGGAATTATTATTTGGTAATAAGTTGTGCCTGGGAGTAGCTAACTCGTGTACAGGTAAAAGCCAATCTACCTCGTTTAATTGCAATTTTTCAGGTTTTTCAATTTTATAGTTGATTTGATTTCATTGATGGGTGATGCACTTGTGGTCATCTATTTATATTTTTATCACTTGGTTCTATTTAGTCACAACCTTATGAGATGAAGGTATGTCATCTCATGCATCATGTAGGAACATTATAGAGTTGGATGTCATGAATAGTTTCAATGACATGTAGGTGCATTAGAAATTTCGTGTTGTTATGTTATATGTTGTGCTAGAAAATTCATGTTGTGTGATAGTTACCTTGATAAGAATACCTTCTATTTGATATGATGTTTTTATCTATGGTTTTGTGAATAAATGCCAAACTTTGGTTATTGAGGAGTATGGGCCCTCATCAACTAGAATTTTGGTGGATCACCGACTTGATTACCTTGTTATAACATGTATAAGATGCCAATCTTTGGTTATTATAGTATAGTCCCTCAAGGATTGGAAATTGGCATTTTGGAGTTCGGTTCAGTGTTTTTCTGGACTCCAGAGTAGTTTCTAAGGCTTTCTATCAAGAAAACACCAGATACATGCCGTATTGTTTTTACTAGAAGGCATGTGTTCTTTTTTTTTTTGGAAGAAACTATTTTTCTTATGTACAGATCGTGTAGCTTATGTATACGCCATATAGCCTCTAACTGTGTCGTAGGCCGTTTGGGTAGAGACACGTGATATAGAAGATCATGGGGAAACACGACTTGTACTAGTTGTACACACCGTGTAGGATTGACCCAATGTCCGCCCATGTAACTAATAACATGGATGGGAAAACCTTAATCTATACACACCGTGTCATGATTGAACATGCCGTCTTGTCTGACCTATGTATCCAACCGTATGGCCAACAACACGGGTCGGTTGGGGCTTTTTAATACATGCTGTTTTCATCAGGAACAAGCCATGTAGTGTAACCTAGGTACACCGGTTGTGTCACTAACAACATGGGCCGTTAAATATTGTCCCATACATGTCGTTTCTACCTTTAACATGTCATGTAGTCTTATCATAGGATATCCATGTGGCTTAATAGTGTAGAAGGACTCAGGCAGGGAAAAAAGATTCAAGTACAAGTCGTGTGTTAAGACATCACACTGTGTGATTAGGGTGTTACACGACCAGTTCTGGTGGAAGTACACACCCATGTGAATGGCTTATGGTATCATGTTGTGTAGGAATTATACATGTCGTGTTGTCATGTTTTGTAATACATGAGTTATTTTCTTAACTTGTTCCCTTCTTGTTCTCCTTGTTTTCAGTCCTTAATAATCTTGATCTAAGGTGTGTGTTTGACCTTGTAGAGTCATGACACTGAGATGACAATGAGTTGTTCACCAACAGAGTGGCGACAAGTATACTCTAGAGATGGAAGGCCATGGGATATCGATTGATCCTCAAGCAGTGCCAGATGTGGCGACAACCATTGTACTAGATGGAGACATGGATGCACATTCCCATGAAGGCTTCATGTGATTCATTCCGGCCTTTTAGGGAACACCACAGGTTGACACATCTATGGCAGAGCTAACATGAATATTTCAGCAGAAGAATCTGCCTAGGTTTTCAGGGGACGACAGACCATAGGTTGAGGAGTCATGGATGGGTTCTATGTAGATTATATTTGAGAATTTGGAGACATTTCTTGGGAGGAGGGCCAAGCTCGGTACTTACATGCTGCGTGATTCTACCAAGAGATGGTAGGATGTTACCACCTAGACTGAGCATCACCAAGACATGGTGTGGGAAAATTTTGTGGCAGTCTTCTGTGAATTTTTATTTCCAGAGATGCTAAGGGAAGATCGAGAACGAGTGTTTATGAATCTGCAACAAGGAGCCTTGTTAGTGATGGATTATTCTACCTACTTCACTGAGGTACAACGTTTTTCAGCTGTTCTGTTGGGTTATGAGACAATGAGGGAAAGATGCTTTGAGTATGATCATCAATTTGACATTCGAGCTCTTTTGAATGTTTTTAGGTTGCCTAATGTTACTGCTATTGTAAACCAGGCATTGATTACTGAGCGAAACCTGCAAGAAGCTAGTGGTGCGGACCAGGGTAGTTCGGCACTGGTCTTTTGTACAATCCCTACCGGTAAGAGGAAGAGGGAGATGGATTTCACTCACGATGGTAGTAATAGCAAGCAGAATTATATAGGTGTTCAGGTAATGTTCTACTAGTGTGGTAAAGAGGGTAAAAGAGACCTCATTTTCCACAAGACCCAGTGGAGTGCCGAGCAGGCGACAGGATGGGTCACCTGTAGCATTTTTGCAGGGCGTTTCTACCAGTTACTAGTGATAGGGGTTTTCTGTAGGATATGTGTGTAGGAGAAGTGCCAGATACTTCTTACCAGTCAGGGAATTGGAATATCTCAGGATGTTCAGGATGAGGTGGTGGTCGTGGAGGTGGTATTGAGACCATAGGATCCTAGAGACAACAGGGTGGGTCAGCTCGGGGTAGCCAGGCTATGTCCCAAGGTCGCAGCACTGGGAATATGTATGCAGTGAAACAAACCCAATAGGAGTAGGATATCGGAATATCCACTATCATAGGTACTATTCAAGCTACTTCTATTTGATCTTCTGTACTCTTTGATAATGATTCTACACATAGCTTTATATCTGTGCCAGTTTTGGATAGACTTGGGCTCTGTGTCTTCTTTTTTCGTATATCATGATGCTAGACGCTTTTTTGGGAATTACAATGGCAGGTGTGCGTCATTTCATGGAGTTCCCCTTCAGGTTGGTGGGTGCCACATTCCTTTGGACCTCTATGTCTTAGAGATGACAGGTTATGACTTCATTCTTGAGATGTACTGTTTTGTACCCTTTCAAGCCACTGTAAATTGCTGTCATCGTAGGGTGAGTTTCACTTCACCAGAGGGAAGAGAGTTTCTATACAAGGGAGAATGCGGTGTCAAGGCGAGCTGAGCTAGACCCGAGCATCGTGGTCAAGGTGGAGTGATAGCCCAGATTGTGAGTTTATATCTAAATGACCAGGGAAATTGTCAGAAATATTTCCCTCCAGGGGTTAATCATTTCAGGCATGTCTTCCCGAATGAATTTTTAGGTCTACATCTAGAGCAAGAGGTGGAATTATCTATTGATCTTGTTCTAGGTGTGGCACTGGTTTCCATTCTTCCTTATAGGATGGATACGCCAGAATTTTAGGAGCTCAAGAGGTAGTTATAGGAGTTTTGATCCATGTGTTTTATCTGACCAAGTATTTATCCCTGGGTTCTCTTGTCCTTTTTTCTAAGAAGGCAGATGGTACCCTAAGACTCTGCATGGATTATCAGAAACTGAACTAGTTAATAGTTAATAACTGATATCCCTTAACAATGATTGATGGTCTTTTTGATCATCTTATGGGAGCATGAGTGTTCTTGAAGATTGAATTGAGATTCAGATATAATCAGTTGCGTGTTAGACCATCAGAAATACCACTTAAAGCCTTTAAGAGCACATATAGTCTATACGTGTACTTGTTCATTCCGTTTGGACTCACAAATGTGCCAGCTATTTTCATGGCTCTGATTAATCGTGTTTTCCACCCATATCTGGATTTATTTATGGTAGTCATTGTGGATGATATCTTGGTGTAATCTCACACTCGACAAGACCATGCCACCCATATTGAGATCATACGGAGTACACAAAGAGAGCATCAGTTATATGCTAACCTCTCAAAGTGCCAATTTTGGATGGACTATATTCACTTCATGGGTCATATTATCTCAGAAGTAGTAGTTATAGTAGACCCAGAGAAAGAGAGAGAAATATTTTCATGGGAGCATCCTAAGAATGTTATCGAAATACAGAGTTTCTTGGGGATGGCTATTTACTACAATCACTTTATACATTACTTATCCCGCTTAGCAGTGCCATTGATGGGTTTGACTAAGAAGGGTATGAATTTTGTTTTGTCAGATGCTTTCAAGATAACCTTTCAGGAGCCAAAGCGAAGGTTGACATCAACACCAGTCCTGGTACTTCATGATCAAGGGAATAGCTATACAGTTTACTATGATGCATCAGGTATTGGGCTGTGAGTAGTGTTGATGCAGGTTGATCGAGTAGTTGCATACAGATCTCAGCAGTTGAGGCCACAAGAGAGGAATTACCTTACCCATGATCTCGAGTTGGTTTCAGTTGTTCATGTGTTATGCTTTTAGAGACATTAAAACTTGGGATAACACTTTGTGGTGTTTATGGACCACAAAAGTATTAAATACATCTTTACCCAGTGTGACCTAAATTTGAGACAGCGTAGGTCGGATAAATACCTTCAGTCCTTTGACTTTGATCATGGTTATACAGCTGGTATGGGTAACGCAGTGGCAGATGCACAGAGTAGAAGGTCTTGGATACAGGAAGTGCAGGAGGCCAGTGGTGAGTGGAAGATTATGGCTTTGTTTTCTGAGATGTATTTGGAGTTGCACAATAGTGTGGAGAAAACCTATCATTCGTCCTTAGCTATGAATTCTACCATCATGGATAGAGTGAGGATGAGACCGTTATCAGATTTATAAGGCCTAGTTCTAAGGGAGTTGGATGCAAGTGAGGACCCTCCTCCTGGTTGGACAATAAGCGATGATGAGGTCCTGTGTATCTATGGATGAGTGTGGGTTCTAGGGGATATACATGAGAAGTTGATGCAGAATTTTCATGCTTCGGCTTTGGCAGTGAATCCTGGAGTTACCAAAATGTACCGTGACATGAGACATCGGTATTGTTGTTCGTGTTTGAAAAGAGAGATAGTAGGTTCTATTGCGAGATGTTCCACCTATCAACAGGTGAAGGCGGAGCATCAGAGGCCAGCCGGCCACTTATAATAGTTACCCATTTTGGATTGGAAATGGGATGATGTCGCGATGGATATTGTGACCGGGTTGCTAAGGTCACCTCGAGGAAATGATTCTATATGGGTTGTTGTGGTTAGACATACAATGGTAGCGCAACTTTTGCGAATCAAAGATACATTTTGTGTTGGCAAGCTCAGAAAGTTGTATATCCGAGAGGTAGTACATCTTCATGGGGTCCCCCATTATATCATTTCAGAGAGGGATGCCTATTTTATGTCTAGTTTCTTGTAGAGTTTTAAGAGGGAACTAGGTACATAGGTGCTTCTGAGCACAACAAACCACCCTCCGACTGATGGCCAGTTAGAGCGTACAATACAGGTGCTAGAGGACATGATGCGTTCATGCATCCTAAACTTTGGGGGCTCTCTAGAGAAGCACAAACACCTGGTCGAGTTTTCTTACAATAATAGTTTTCATGTAAATATTGAGATGGCACTATACGAGGCATTATATGGTAGGCCATGCCGATCAACCTTGTGTTGGCCGGATGCAGGAGAGTCAGCATTACTGGGACCATGTCTCATGCAGAAGAATTCAGAGTAGGTCTAGTTGATTCAGAAGAGATTGGAATAGCACAATCTCATTAGAAATATTATTTTGATCGCCGAAAACGACACTTGGAGTTCGTGGTTGAGGATCAGGTTTATTACTTGTTTCACTAAGGTTGGGGAATAGGAAAATCAAGAGGTCGTGTAAACGTTCACTGAGTTATGTAGGACCGTTTGAGATTCTAAAGAGAGTCGGGCCAGTTTCCTTTTAGTTGCAGTTACCAATGAGGTATTGGGCCATGAATGGTGTCTTTCGCATATCTCAGCTATGCTATTATCACTCAGAACCGTCTCACATTTTTCACCTCGAGGAGGTTGAACTTCAGGTTGATGCATCCTTTGAGGAGCATATGATTAGTATTTTTGATAAGAGCACGAATGTTCTCTGAGGCCAGCCAGTTCCACTCATATGGGGGGTATGACAGCATGGCTGGGTGCATTACAAAACCTGGAAGTAAGAGTCTGACGTACGTGCTCAGTGTCCAGAGTTGTTGTCAGCATTATCTTCACCACCATTTGAAGGGAAATTCGGGGACTAATTTCTTTAAGGGGGGATTCATGTAAGAACTCGATTCTTATTCTGTAGGTAAGGGTTTCTTCTTTTACTTATCCTTTAGTTTTTTTGAGAAAACAAGGGAAATGTGGGGCAAATTCCAAATATATGGGTACACTCCATGTACTTTTGTAGACCTGCCATGTACATTGTCCATGTGGGATGAGAATACAAGGCATGTATGATTGGGTATAAAAACTAACTACATGACGTGTACATTCTACACATGCTGTGTACCTTGGCTATGTGGGATGAGAATACATGGCGTATAGGATTTTTGGTGATTAAGGGCTTAAAAACTAACTACACGCCATGTAAATAGTAATATATGTTGTGTAATTATTAATATACGCCGTGTAATTAGTCGATAGATGAATAGTAATATGGTGGATAGTAGCCTCTATTGAACAGTTAAAAAGAAAGTACACACCGTGTACTTGAGATTACACGTCGTGTAGTTATGTTTTTTTGTTAAAAACATGCAATAGCCTCCCCTTTTGTTAGAGGAGGCATAGAACACAGTAGGAGCTGTGGAGAGGAGGCTGAGAATTCGAGGAGCTCCCGAACAATTAGCGGGATTTTTTAATCCTCCGCCGTTAATCTCGTTTGAACCATGCGGCTAAGATATTCTCTATTATTGAACATCTCTTTCAAATTCTTTCCCTAAGGGGAAGTAATTTGTGTTTAAAAAGGTAATCTTTTATCTCAGATCTACATCGTTCTGCATTGTTTCGAAAGCTACCTTTCATGTATATCGATCAGACGAGATCGAGGTAGGTGGTCTTCTGTTTAATTCCAATTGTCAAGTTGATTTTTTGTTCCATTGAGCCACACTCCAATGTTCGGGTGTCATATGGTTGATACATTGACCATTGAAATACCAATAAATTCATAGGTAATCTAATGAAAAATTATAAATTGATATTTGGGATCGTTTCATTCATCCAGGGCCACCCCAAGGGTGTGTTTCCCTTGTTTAGCCATTTGGAAAGGATACTCATGTGTATGTTGTGATGATTGAATTCATTGAGTTTTCATGGGAGGAAACATATATAAATTTCTTGCATATACATTTCACTCGGCCCCAGTTACTTTCTTTTCCTATGGAATGTCTGAGGGTGGTGTTTTGTTTAGCCTGAGGACAATGTACATTTAGCCCGAGGGCAACATTTCTTAGGCCTATGGGTAGTAGTATCTATGACTGAGGGTGATATGTCGTATGCCTAAGTGAAATATTCATTATTCTTAAGCGCAGTCACCGGAGGTCTTCGTTCCTAATTGACTGAGGGTAAGGACTTGTATATCTGGGGAAAATGTTTACATGAATATTCACTTGAGTGATTTATTATGTAGTACTTTCATAGTGAAATCACATTCTTGATATTATTATTATCTTTTCTTGATAGATGTCCTGTTGGGATTTTTGTTGCGGCAATGGTATATGAGATTTTTAGTTGACGCTGAGTGTCAGGAAACTCATAATTCAATTTGATTTAATTGTTAAAAAATTATTAAAATTGTAATGTAACTTGTAGGAATGGTTACATTTTATTACATCATAGTTTACTACATTTTATTACTGCACACTATTGTTTCACATTTTCACTGATAGTATAGCATGGGGCTCTGGTGGTTTCCTTCTGGGATGTATTTATCTCACCCAGTTTGGGTCATGTCTTGGGCCTAAACAGATTATGTTGTTGCAGGTGTCGATATTGGAAAGGGTCCCTACACAGGTAATTGATTGTGGCAGAGGAGTATGAGATCATGGGACTGAGCTAAGGATTGTGATGTTGTTGCGTTCTTGTTGCACTTCTTTAGTTTTGTTTTGGCTATACTTGTACCATGTGTTGTATTTTATTATATTGCAGTGTATCCTACATTGGATTCTTTCTTTGAAATGATTCATGTTGCATCATCAAATATATGAATCTTGGTTATATTTTTTTGCCTTTCTATTGTCCATTTAACATCTAAATTTTTTACTAATTCCACTGAAGTAAGTTTATATTTATTTATATGGCACTACACTTTGATTAAAGAGGGCATAGTTTCCCCACTATCAGTCCTAGGCCCTCGCTGCTAGTCGGCAACCTCTGGAATTTGGGTAAATGCGCTTTAGGTAATGTGACAAACCGGGCTCAAGGAACCTGTGGTGTGGCACCCATATCAGAGATGTTACACACACACATTTGTAGAAAATGGTGAGAAGAAATTTATAAAAGGGACAATAAAATAAAATATTAATTACGTGGAAATGGATAACACATGATGAAAAACAATAGAGCATAATCAAAAATACATGAGGATTAAAATAATATCAAGATCATATGTACAAGAAGTGTCTCACATAAACATGGGTATAATATAAAAATGATACATTTCTATTAATATCAAAAGGATCAACAACATGTTCTTAAAAAACATGCCACCAAGGATATAATCTAATGAATCAGAAAACATGTAGTAACTAGAGGTTATTTTTTACAAAATGAATTATTGTTTTCTAGGGGTTCACCAATAATATTTCATAATTCATGTGTCCCTCATACAAAATATATAATAATAAATAATTTCATCAATATTTTATGGATAATATTGAAAGGGTTTCAAATAATGTAATTGAGTAAAAATGTTATTGAAGTCCAAGATATTTAATAATTTTTTACCCACTAGATGAGAGGGATGTTATTATAAATGGAAATCTACAATAAATGAAATATAATTACGTATATATGAATATACATGAGTAAAAAAATGTTATGTATTCAGAATATTAATATAATTTCATATAATATTAAATAGCAATATTGGTCGTATAACGGGTATACCACAATTTTTATAGAACATTATTAATTTGATAGAATTAAAGTGCATCATTGATATAGTATTTTTGGGAAAATAATAGAATTATAATAAGCACTTGACAATATAAATACATCGATATTTCATGGTTAACTACAAAAGATGTACATGGATAAAATGAGAGAGGTATAGAATCCCATACCTTGAAAAGTTTCATAATAATGAATATAAGGAGTTCCTTTGAACCATAGAAACTAAATGAGAGGGATATATAGAATTAAATTTTAGGAAACATGCTCTTCATGGTTTTTGGTGATGAGTAATGGTAGAATGGGTGGGTATTTTTTGAAAAATACTGTAGATTTCATATTAATTTCTAGACATATGTCTTGGATAACTAGTTAATAAAAAATAAAAAAAATTGGACTGATATTGGTTTTTTCCCTGGTAATTTCCCCAAGGGAGTGTTTTTTAATATTTTAATATATTATGAAAAAATACATAATATAATATCATTGGTGATGTGTAAGTGATTTAGATTAACAAATATTTTTTTTGAAAATAATCATATGTCCTTCATGTTTTTGAAGGATTATTATATATTTGATGAAATAAATGTATCTCATTAAAATACATCATTTTAATAAAGAATGTATTTTTGTAAGGTAAATCTATTTAAATATATTATATCACCATTAGTTGTTTATTACGATTTCATAATATTTTTGCAATATACATACAAAATTATTTTATAAACTTACTATTTAAAAAATTACGAATAATTTGATACTAGCGAATTTCAACATAGTTATTTAAAAAATATATTAATTTTATACAAATTATTTTTTTTAAAACATAATCAATCATTATTAATGGATTTGAGGATATAATAAAAGTTTTGTACCTTATAACAATTACCGAATAAATTATGATATTATATTATGATCTATATTTAAATATAGAGTATTTTGTAATAATGTGTTATGTAAATCACATTTTTTAGAAATTAATGTGTTCATAATAAAATTGTATCTTACATAAAATAATATACTATACAAAAATAAAATTATGTTTTATTTGTAATCAAAAATATATTTATCATATTCATTATATATTCATGTGCATTTTTTAAATAATATAATGATGGAAATGTGGCTTTGGATACTATTTTTTAAATTTTAAAATTAAAATTAATGTTTATAATATTATGGATGATAAACCAAACCCCTTATTATAGCAGCATAGGCCATAAGGGTGTGGTTTTTGATGGTGATACTTTTAATGAGGTTTCTTGGATTATATCGATATTCTTGTGATCTATATTAAAATAAACTTCTCCCATAGGTGACTATAATTGATCCTCACATTATGATTATCTACTTAGGTTTGGTGATGTAAGAAACCCAATGATGTTGCTTCCCACCTTTCACTGATAATTTGGAATCAAGAAAAATTATATTACATGTAATGGATGTTTTTTCCCCATTCAACATTAATTATCCTTCATCATTATAGTTTATATATATTAATTATAGGGGTACCATTATATAAATTAAATAAAGTTACAAAAAAATCAACGTAACTAGTATACATATTGACAATTTTTCACATTAACCAATAATCATGTTACAATCAAATCCTAAAAGTCTCCCTAGCTGTTAAACACTACATATATCCCACTATTCACTTGAATTATTATACATTACATCACATATAATGATTCAATAATTCCCAAGATAATATCTTCTATATTATTTATTCTTTTACTTTTCTGTACTATTTTAGTATCATGAGTGATTTTATGCGAAAAATATAACTTATGGATTTTCCCATTTTATATAAATTATTCTTGGGTGTTTTTCTAAATATACTCTTTCATAGATATTATTATCAATATTTTTATATGATAAGAAATTTTCATATGATAATGTAATTTTATTTATATGTACTTTTTATAAAATAAAATTTTCAATGTGAAAAAGTTTTCTTTTTTTAAGAAAAGAAATTATTTTGAGGTTGTTAAATTCACTCACCACCAAATTAAGAAATCGATACATATAGAATTTGTCCCTACCACAAAAAATTGAGGTTATTGTTCCATTATTTTATTATAATATTCCATTTTGGTTGCCAAAACTGGTACTTCTCTACAATATTATCAAAATTCAGGTTATTTTTTTAATAATTAATAGTTCCCTTTCATTATGAATGTCTATCAGTTCTTCTTCATATTAATGAATAGGTTCATATTAGAGACCATATATCAAATTCACCAACATGTGTGTCTAAAAAATTCAGTTAGTATGAATTATTCATTTTTAACACATACCTAAGAAAATTTAAGGGACCTTTGAATGATTTAGATATGGTCTTAACAAATACAAAACTTGTCCAATTTGATCTAGTGCCCAAAATAGTCAAATGTTATATAGAAAAATTAATCAATTAATTCATTTTGTCGTAGTTTCTTTTCACAATGATATTTTTATATTTATATTATCCACAACATGAAATTATATATAAATCCTTTATATTTCTACATAATCATATTTTAGTCTCTAATAATCCTTGTTAGGTTTATGGATAACTTTTGTCTTTTATGTACAGTGTTTCCCAATGTATATTCCCAATGGATTTTCTTATCCAACTTAATACCTACATATTAGAGATCAAATTCATTTAACACATAGTAATTAATATCTAAAATAATTTATGTCATGTTATAATATTGGTGTTTTATGAGATTTCGACAACTGGATGATTATGATCCAAACTCCCTTGATAAAGATTTGATCTAGCCCTTGACATTTGTCAAGTCGTTTAATAAACCTCTTAGACTACCCATTAGTTTGAGGATGATAGGTTATATTACGTTTTAATTAAATATTAATATTGATTTTATGTATACTCTTATATATATATATATTTAAATCATGAATCGTGTTCAAAATAAATTTAATATGTCTCCTCATATATTATCTCCAGTTTATGAATATATATAAGAGAAAGGTTCTCAAGGGAAATCATCTCACATATGGATAACATTAGAATACTTCATTATATTTCAACGATTACCCATGTGGAATTATTTCCCATTGATTTATTAATAAGGATTGTAAAAATTTTGATAGTGATGTTGTCCCACTTCCATACTTCTATGGGTAGTGGTCACAAAACTTCTATGCATTGTTGAATCTCTAACTTCACATATTGACATACCTAATTCAAATTATAATAATAAAATATATACCTTTAAATTTTATATTGACAATAGTTATATGAAATATCTATTATCATTCTAGTACATCAATGATGTATAGAGAACATATTGATGTTAGATTCATCCATAATTTCATTCTTTATATCTATAATAGATATAAAAAAATTACCTTTTTCCAAAACTCAATTATCTTTCTTGATCAACATTGAACTCCACTAACAAGCCATTTTTAATATCATAAATCTTTTTTGTAACTTATTATCATCTATTTAATATTTCATGGCCATCTTTAATTATTATATTTGTAATATAATTTGGGATAAATAATGATTCCCCTTCCATTTAAACATAAATGTCCATCTATACCTAGTCCATGATCAATTGATGTCCTTCAATCCTCATCACTCAAATAACCCTTGGATCATTCCTATTAAATTCATCAGTGAATTAAATTATTGTTTCTTGGTGGTAATTGATAGAACAATCTAGTCCACAAAATATTACAACCATATCCTTCATATCATGTTCAATAAATTTTTGTGAATATATATGTGGGACAATTTTTTTATTGAATTTATGGGACTTCCCCGCATAATGGTTTTGTCTGAGAAATTTTTGTTATCACATAACTATAGTTAAGTATAAATTCAACATCATGTTACCAACATTCTATAAATTCCCTTCTATTTACTTATTTTTTCAATTAATTAGTAGCATCTTGAGAAACCCTAAGATGGAGATAATATATTGGGGATAATGACCTAAGGTTCAAGGATTTATTTTCAGTTGAATTAATGGAGTTCAAGTATAAATGATTAATAGAAAAGTGGGGTTCTCCCAGAGTTTTTAGAAAACCCATTTTGGTTTGGGTTTCAAGTTAAAATCTATTTTTTTGTAGTCTAATAGGTGATTATACTCCATGTAACACATTTTAATGCCTTGTATTAGATCACTAGTTTTATGTAGTAAGTTGAGTACGCAACATGATTTTGTACAAACCATGTAAAAAATTACACATCATTTAATGATAATTATTATGTTCTTAATGAAAAGGTGGTTGTTTTTTAATGTATGAGGACCCCTTGAGTTATGCAAGGAGTAAAGGGATTTAATTCAATTCCATTGTTATAGGTTGACTTTTTGGGGGTTCTTCAACTGATTATTATTATTATTCATCCTTATCCAACATTTCACTTGACCTTGAAGCTTCTGTGATAATTTTTAAAACCTGTACCCCTTTAACATTGACTCATTTATCATCTGATTGTCAGGACTTATTTTAGTGTATCAATGGTTGAGTAATACTTGGCATTCCATCATTACCCTTGAATATTTTAGCACTGTTATATTTCATTTTCATATCCATAGACATGTGGTGAGGGTTCTTCTTTTTTCATTCTATATCTATCATGTGCTTTTACCCATAGGGCCAATACTATATATTTTGTGGTGATTAGGGTGTGTGGTCTTGAGGTATGGTTGTTTTTCCTTGTTATCAGACCAATTTTGATGAATTGAAACTGTTATAACATGTGATGTTTTAATTTTGGGGCCCATGTTGTCAAATTTTTCTTTATATTGGGAGATTTTTTCATGAGCATGTGTGAACAATGTTTTGATGTTGGTGGATTCATATCTTCCTAATGTTCATTAAATAAATTTCTATTTCTATTTATATATTTTTTTTAATTAAACTGGCATCATATAATGGTTTTATTTGTGTGTGTGGAGATGTGTTTTTAATGACAAATGGGTTTTCTTGTTTTGGTTTATAAAATGGGTTTTCAAAGTATTGTGAAATTGTTTTATAAATATATTTTCCATGAAATATGTTAATTTTATGATTTGATGTTTTTTTGGAAAATAGAGTACTTGAGAAGCCTTTTATACTTGGGAGGAAGGTGTAGTATTAAGCCTCAGCCACTATTGGGGGTTCAATCATGGTGTGTTCCTCTATACACTAGGCCATTTGTTCAAGGTACATGTTTGACCTATTAGGGGATCACATTCTGGGGTGCTACACTAATATCTAGATTCGATTCCTATATCGAGAGTCATGATTCCCAAGACTATAATTGTTTTGGTATGTGTTTCCTGGCAATCCAAACCTAGTGCGATCCTTGAAATGGTATTACTTATGATTTTATTTTGACTTTTTTCTATTTTTTTCTTCTAAGGAATTTATCTGATATGTGATACATTCATTATTTTTATATATCTATGTTTTCATATCTATATGCAATTCTTTAAAAATAATATTCCTTCATTATTTGGGGAAATGGTTTTTTCTATGATTTCGATATAAAAATTATAATAAATAAAACATGCCTCATTTTCATTAAATTTGATCATTCATGGATTATTATTAAGTGAATTGTTTTTGAACCCCTATTTGAGAACATGCTTATCCTATTAGCTCCCACCTTATTCACCACTTCAGTAGTGCATAAAATATTTTATGTCATTCTATACAGGTAAGGAAAATTCATCATAGTGTGGTGGTGAGGTTTTCTATCTGCTCAGTTTAGGATTTGGGATGGTGAGATTGTGGGAGATTTCCCACACAATCACGAGGATACCATTAGAGTAGATATTTTGGTTTTGTGATTCATTTTTATTAGACATGTATTATGATGAATTTTTCAACCATTTTAGTTGTAGTGTTTCTATTGTTCTAATTTTATTAAGACTTATATTTATTTATGTTTTCATCCATTGTTTCATCATCAAGATATATATATATATATACAATTTATTTTCCTTACGGTTGGGTTAAATCATTTCCTCTATTTTTATTTTTTCCCCTATGATAAACATCAGATAATGGGGATCAAGAATGACCTTTAGGTTTGTGGAATCATAGTTCATGTGCCATTTTGATAGTGTATCTGGGTTAGATTCATCACAAGTTGGTATAAAAGTGTTATTTTCCTTAGGAGTCCCGATATTGGGTCATTTGGTAGAATATTGGGAGGATTTCCGTGACATAAGATCTAGGTTGTGGTGACTGCATGGCCAACCCATGTCTTTATTACACTCATGTTACCATGGGATGATTGGATGTGTGTTTTAATTTTTTTATTTCTTTACTATAATTTCAGTTTCTTTATATGTGTTCATATTTTAAATTGAGATTATTCTATTTTCTGATTATTTAATTTGTATTGATGTGAATTTGTATGTATCCAAGATTTTTTATGTGGGTTCAACATTAGAGTGCATTTCAGGATCATCAAGAGAATCATCCTATGAAATATAATTCTTTTGAGGATGCAAATTTTTAATTTTTTTTCTATCATATTGTACATAATGTTATGATCACAATTTTTTAGTTATATCCTTGAGATGTAAGAGATTGTGATCAATTGTGGTCATTAGTGCATGGAAGAGTAGTATCCCTCAAGGTTACAAATGAATATAAAGTGGTGGAGGTATAGATTTAAAATATTGATCACAATTTTGACTCTTGGATACACTTGAGAGTATCAATGTTACATGTGTAGTATAAATATTTGATTGTCCTAGTAATAAATTATGGGAGTCAATGGTACAGGAGGATAGTCTTGTGGGATTGGACTGTAAGGGTTTCAAGATTCACTTCTTCCATTAGTTTTTTCTAGTTTTTCTAATGATGGATATGTCACTCTAGTTTCCCTATTTTCAAAATAGAGATAATTTGGTGTCAGTGTATACAAATTGTTTTGAATATCTAGATTCTTTTACACTATATGATGAAAATACTGATGAGTTAAAATATTAGAAAAACCTGAAAGGTTCATCACTATAAATTAGATCTGTGTATTTATGTTGAACCATTATACCTATGCAGATATAGTGGATAGGGCTATTATGGAAAAAAATTTATAAATGGAAAGGAAGGGTATTCTATCCCATTCACATATAACTAGTTGTATATTAAGTGGCATACTACAGAAAAAGAGGAAGTGTCACAGGCATCGTAGGAGGGTAGAGTTGGTTATTAGTAATAGAAATCTTCAAATTATGCATTTTCATCCAGTGGTGTACATATAACATGATATTATTGTGTAAAGGTTAGACACACATATTTTTCTATTCTATCACCTACAAATATGTGAAAGAGTTGTTGATATTTTGGTCATTTGAAACATTTATAAGAGGCAATTTCTATAACATGATATGTTCAGGGAGTGTCTTCTCTAATGGCTACTATGACGTATTCAGATGCTTCAAAGACAACAATGCTCTAGACGCAGACCTGAAGAATGATGCACTATCAAGATGTAAATGCGTTTCTAGTATAGGTGGATCTAGATCTAGTTAAATTTAAAGGTACCGTCTTTATTGAATATTCAATAGTAATTGACTTATTTGATAATAGTGCTTCCCACTCTCTTATATCTATATATATTATTGATATTCATAACCCACCAATGGAACTCAAATAGTTTGATATGTAGTTACAGAGACTTCTTGGGATGAGGAAAGAGTATGGGTTTTTTGGTCTTTCTTGAGTACGATTGATACCTGATGTAGAGTATGTCAATGATTTCCTCATTGTTGATTTGGATTTTTAATCATCATTACCTATACAAATTGGTTCATTGATCATCATGATATGGTTTATTGGTATAATCATCACATCTCATTTCATTCATTTTATGGGAGCTCAAATATTTTTAAGGGGGAGAGGGATATGAGGTCTGGTTTGGTTTTACCTTCCCACCCATAGCTGAATAGTTTGTTGTTTACTGAATCAGTTGACCCTGATATTGTTTCTTCTATAGATGATATTATCAAAATTTTCAGGATTTTTATAATTTTTTCGAGATAATTTCATTTGGATTGCACTAGAGAAGTACTAAGTGTCTATGATTGACCCGGTGAACATTATATAGATGACAATGATACATTACCATTGTATGGAATCAGTGGAGCTGAATGATAATAATATTCCTAACGAACACCTAATAGAAATGGGTTTTCTTCACCCTAGTGTATCACCGTGGGAAACCCCAGTGCTCCTTTCCAACAATGTATACAGATCACTCTAGTATTTATGGACTATAAAAAGTTAAACGAGGATACAATTTAGTATAATTACCCTTTTCCATAAGTAGATGATTTGTTTGATTAGTTCTATGGTAGAAGTGGTTTTCAAAGATTGATCATTTGTCATGTTATCATTAGCTCAAATTTCAGGATTCTAATATATTAGAAATGAATTTCAGGAAATGGTATTATCATTTCAAATATATATTGATTCCATTTCATATAAATAATTCATATATAGTTGTTGATTCCCCTTTCATCACAAAATATATAGATTGGAAAAGGGGATTTACTTAGCACAAATTTATTCATCCTTTGAAGAAAACATCAAAAATCGACAAAGGCATGAACAGGGGATCCAAAGCACATGTGCCGCGCACGATTCATCAATGTCGCGCAAGTGGACTTGCGCGATGCCTAATGGTCGTGCAAGTGACTTGCGCGCCCTAAAGGATAACCACCCAGGGTCTTCTCCAGCCTATAAATAGACCATGTGGGACCCCCATTGGGGGGAAGAATTTTTTTCTACAATTCAGATTTAGAGCTCTGAATGCACAAGTCTCTTCGCTAGGTCTTCCGAACACTTCTAAGGTAATTCTTTACCTAGAATGGAAGGTCTAAACAAGTGGAGTAAGGAATAAGTGTTAGAATTCACTAACACATGCGCGCCTAAGGTGTTTTACCCTTAAGGCGAATGAACATACTTGCGCGCCACCCTGCTTCCTCACTAAATCTTGCACGACTCTCTTCTGGAAGTACCTTAGGATAAATATAAAGGCATTTTTCATGGATTGCTCAAGTATTACCGCACTGGTTTACAAATGCACAATTACCTATAGGTCGCGCAGGTATACCTGCGTGACCAGGACTTGTGCGCCCATGCAGTACCTGCGCGCCTGCCAGGACTTGCGCGCCCCTGCCTTTTTGGGTGCCCTTCTTTCCCATTTCACCCCTCTTAAGCCATTCCACCACTCTTATTCAAGATTCAGTCTTCAAGACACTCTTAAAAGCTATTTATGGAATACTTTCTTGATATGACTTCCATATCTAAAATGAATTCTGTGAAATATCCCTCAAAACATAGTGATTTACACATCTTTATGTCACTAAATATTGAGATTTCATTCATTCAACCACGTCCTTTAAGATGAGAGAATCCTTAACCTGGCTCTCCTTTTCACGAATAATCCCCAGTCATAATTCTCAAATATGGGCATCCTCCTAAGGAGTAAGCCCTAGTCTTAAATTCTCAAATCTGGGCTTCCTTCTCAAGAGTAAGCCCCAATCTCAAATATGGGCATCTTCCTCAAGAGTAAGCCCCAAGTCCCTTAAATTTTTTCAAATCTCATAACCTGGGCATCCTTTTTAGGAGTAAGCCTCAGTCTGACTTTCTCATAACCAGTCCTAATTTACCTTTGATCTAGGATTCCATCTCAAGAGTAAAACCCAATCATAAATACTCTCCGAATTTGGGCATCCTATTCAAGAGTAATCCCCAAGTTAGAGTATTCGAATCTCCATGAAGCACATATACCTTTATGGACCATGTTCCTGGATTTCTTCCCTAAAGTAAATCCTAATATTCATTTATCTGGGCAGTCATACATACATAAGTCCCACATTATTTCTTATGATTGCATCTTTCATGGCCCAATTGGCTAATTTTTACCAATAACTCTAGTTTCTCACACTGAGCATGAATCACGTGAGCTTAGAGTGTAAAAGTAATTATGAAATCCTTCTTTGAGTCATTAATCATAAACATCATACTCCCTTACTTGAACTACATGGGTTCTGATTCCCTTTCTAAAATAAAGGATACGTAGGTAACCCATCTGTGGGTTCGATCCCAACTCTGAAATAATCCATGTTCTTCTGAATGAAAATAAACTTCATGTGCCCCACTGAGTGGCTTTAAAACAGGCATGGTCATCATAATTTCCAAGAGACTTCTATATAAATGTTTCAAAGGATACCATTGACCAAGAATCTATAATAAATACATATGATTCTCTATCGATGAAGAACCTCGAATACATATAAAAGATTATCTAAATTTACTACATATTTAATCATTTAATGTCAGATCTGAAGGAAAGCTCATTTTATACTTGTTAATGTAATAAGGATTCACGAACATAACATAAATATATAAATAGAGTACCAGACTATACAATAATTCCCCTCAAAAAGGTGTGATGAGTCCAACCTCCCATCCTCTTGACCAATGGAAATTCCTAAGCATCATCATTCCACAAACTAATGAGCTCCTACCTTTGGAAAGTAGGTCCAAATGGATGTGGAATCATTGGATGTTTCCTGTTCTACAATCAAACCTGTTAGAAACCGATCGGAATGTTTGAACGTTCAATTAAGGAGGTCATCCCAGGATTCCGTGGGAAACAATAAATGGTGAACCCGATATGAATCTTTAACCATGTTAAAATTATTTTTTACCTATTTGTTTGGCCCCTATTTAAAACTCAATGAGAGGGCCAAAAAAACAATCATTGACATATGTACTCATCCAAATGATGTAGTGGCTGAATTTATCTTGATTACATCTGTTATATCAAACATGCACTCTTTTCCAAGATCATCTTCATTTCTAGAATGGCTGCTCCCAAATTCACACCTGTGAATACCGCTGCTGCAAATGCCACTGCTGCTACTCCTGCTAGATTTTCGTCCGCTCTGAGGATGACATCACCTACTCAGCGTCTTCAACGCTGGGTATCAAATGTGTTGGTTAAGAAGTACCATCAACACGGTACCATCCCAACTCTGGTGGCTGCCCAAAAATCCCTCCAAGTAAACAACTCACACCGGTCGTTAGGACAACGACGACCAGTGATCAAGAAGAAGGTGGTGCTAACTACCATCTCCAACTGTTTCGGGTCGTTATCCTCAGAACTCAATCACCATTCACTCTCTTATTCTTAGGTGGTGAATGAGGAGGTCCATCAGGGCCTTAATTCAAGTAGATAAGAGTCCTTCCCAAGGGCTCCCACCAACAATTGCCTCCAGACTCGTGCGGCAGTGCGCCCTCAACATGATGAGGGTACCGACTCCAGGCGTTCGGCTCGGGTTCCTCGAACCCGAGCAGGCAAGACGAAACACCAGAGGTGGATTCTGGTCAACAGTGAGTAGGTTCTCATCTCTTCCATATCCAGAGAATTCCACCAACCTATCTTGGTGGCAAGCAACTAGCGGTCACATACACCTCCCCGTTTTAATTCCGTTGTCCAGCAGACTCACCTAGCAGCATCATGTCGATCCCACCAGGCAATTCTGGTGGAGTACTATAGGCAGGAACATCCACCTGTTTATACATCATCAGCTAGTCAGAAGGATCATATAACTACATATGACGGAGCTCGTCAACCACGTTTGGAGAAGTAAATACTGTAGGCACATGCACCTTCTATTATTAATCAAGCCTACCAATAGTCTCCCTTGGTAGCATTCAGAGAAGTCAGTCAAAAAGCTCCGGAAACAAACAGGAGGCAGACTCAACTCTCTGCCCCCCACAATTGAGTACTGTCATGATTCACTGACAGAAAATGGAGGGCAGGAGCAGGCACATACACATACTCCAAGCACCGAATGGACGTATATCCTCGTTCCGGCAGCTGAAGTTACCAAGCATATTCTATCAATGGTGAAAGAGCAGAAGTAAATCCCTGCTCATATTCTTGACGCTTTCCAGGATATTATAACAACTTCAGCGGCATCTCAAGGAAAGGAACATACATCTATCACTACCTGTGGAGTGACACATCAACAGCTCACTCCGGAACAGAAACACACATCTATTCCAGTCCAAGAGGGTTTTGGGGCATACTCCCCCATATCATACGGACAACCAAGTCAGGCACATACACCTGATTTGAGTGGAGATCGCCATCCTAACCTGGCCATCTTTCCTGATCAGGCACATACACCTGCTTAGAGCAGCCACTTTCATCAAGAAGTGGTTTCAAAGCGAGTAAGAAGGAATCTAAGAAAAAGACCTA
This sequence comes from Viscum album, assembly GCA_963277665.1. Classification (NCBI taxonomy): domain Eukaryota; kingdom Viridiplantae; phylum Streptophyta; class Magnoliopsida; order Santalales; family Viscaceae; genus Viscum; species Viscum album. The sequence continues at coordinate 784,863,613 of OY728146.1, read as the reverse complement.
CCCAGCACAATCAGGAGATCAAAAGCCAATCTGTAACAAGGCATTGCTCGATGCTAGAGTTCTTGAACCCCTCAAGCAATTATCTGTTGGAATCCAAGATTCTACTCCCTCATTTCCCAATAGTGGGGACATTAATTCTAATGGTATTCAACAGACACTTCCTCATTAAGGCTTGCTTCATAACAATTCGTTTGATCTCAATGTTTTATCTTCAGATGAGAGCCACAGGAACCCTCTGTGTGGTCAGAAGACCAAGGAGCAATAGATCTCATATTTTGTTGTAACCCATTATGGTGGTCCTCCCCATGATGAATAATTTCACTGAAAAAGTCCTCTCCGTAGTAGTGGTGCACATTGCCCGGAAAATCCTACAATGGACGATGTAGTGCCAAGAAAGCCCTCTTATATTAAGGGACTTGTAAATGTGAAACCAGTCATGTTTGATGCTTTATCTCTAGTAAGTGAAATACTTTCTAAATCAGTAGATACCCCAGGGTGAATGTATTTCTCCGAACTACCCCTAAGTCATGAATCTTCTTGTTTGATCAATGATTTTCTACCAATCTTGTTGAATACGATAAAGCAACAAGGAAACACCAACTCTGGTCAAATCCGGTAGAAAAATATTCATTGAATGATAAAAAGGAAATGCTGAACATGAGAAAACAACTGGAAAATTGTGAAGTACCAGTCATGTTTTGGCCTCTGACTGACTCTCAGAATGACATTCCAATGATGTTGACAGAAGATGGAATTCATGATATTCGTCTCAAAATATGGAAAAATCTTTTTCAGTTGAAGAATAAAGTATTATCTTATGATAAATATGAAATCATCTTAAGATAATAGAAGGGTTACATCATCAGATTGATTTGGATTCTCTATCAGTCTCTCGATATCCGAAGGTTGAAAAGTAGCAGAGAGCCTTTCAATGTTCATGCCTTAGCGCACTAAGAATATTGCGTCAGTTAATTTCCAATGCCCCATCTGGTATTCATGTTAGAGGAAGGGGTGTTCAGGGAGCACTACATTTCACGGTGCTCTCCAGTCAGTGAAGCCCGCCGAATATGGTCTCATGCAATGTTATTGCCTATGGCCGGCCACAGTCAATGGGCTTTGTTTGTAATCAAATGCTTTCCCAAGAACATGATTCAACTAGTTCTTCTCAAAATCAAGTATACAGAGAACTATTTGTTGAATTACTCCTGCATCAAGCAAATGAGAATATTGAACAAGCATCTCGTATGTAGGAAGCACATCATCAAGTGACAGAAGTGTCAGAAATTATCCAACGGTCTTTTGAACCAGGTAATAAATTTGGATACATATTAATGCATCCAACAAATTTCCAGACTAAGGTTCACAAGATCAAGAGAGCATTTAAGAAAGTCTCAGAAATATCATGTCAAGAGCCATCCCATCTTGACAGACTAGGGACTCTTTTAAACTAACCATCGGAATCAACAAATAGGATTCGAGGAGATGAGAAGGAACAATAGGAATAGCTCCAGTCCATTGGACTGGAGGCTTTTTTAAATCATCAATCCCATCCTCAAAGAAATTCAGTCTTTTCTCATTGGGGAAGAATCCTCAAGAGGAACAAGGAGCCGAATTATCAGGAGATTCTCTCCAAATTACGGTTCGTCAAGAAGCTCTTGAGGGATCGAATCAACAAAAGAAAATGTCTCATCTGTGACATAGAAGAAGACAATATCACAGAAAATCTGATAGAAGGGATGGGATGCGTTATGAATCAATCAATTTCATCAATGTTGTTGTTTCTAATCCACCAGATGAGGCTCACTCAGGGACTTAGATGAAGAGGGTCCTGCTCAAGAAGATGTACGCACTGACACAAATGAAGAATGTATGTGTACACGATATCAATGGATTACTCAGAACCTAGGTAATACTTCGAGTAACGCACTTCCCCCTCTCTGAAAAGGATCCAAAAAAGGGAGTGGAAAGAATCAGGTTACATATCTTCCTTCTAGAGAAGGCTAATAGCTCTCACTATAGAAATGGTCTTCACAATAGGAGGAATAAATGAAGTAATTAAGGAGGTTGAATACAGAACTACATCAGAGTAGTCTTCTTCGTGAGCGTACTATAGTTAGTAAGCCTTGGAAAATTGTTGCAGCTACTGAGATTGATCAAGAATATCCTCCTCTATCAGTACACCCTCATATGTCTAATCCTGTGGGTCAAGTGCAACAATAGTTGGCAGTGCTACCTTCAGTTGAAGCACCAACCACCACATCTGTCCAAGCTCCAGTCATTGCACCTAACCAAGTCCAAGTTCAACCGGATGTTTCTCAAAAGTTAATAGCTACTATTGAGTCATTTACAGCTCGGTTAGAAACTATGGAAGGGAAATGTGCGCAAGTTCAACAAGAAAATAAAGTTTACCCTGAATGGGTAGATTCAATCTCTCCTCCATCCAGTTTTTGAAACCCTATATTCCCTATTTTCAATGGATCAGGCAACCCTGAGCAGCATTTGATGCATTACGTGTCTTGTTGTGATCCAATGATGGGAACTCCGGAGCAGCAAGAAGGAGTAAAACTCAGATGCTTCGTACGGAACTTGCATGGTCTAGCCTTTGTCTGGTATACAAGCTTGCAATCCAGATCAATTACCCGATGGGAGGATCTTCACCAAAAATTCCTTCTTCAGTTCAACTCAACATTTCCAAAGACAACAGTTTTTGATCTTAAAAACTATACGAAAAGAGAGAATGGAAGGGTCTAAGATTTCATTGCTCTCTTGAAGGGATTAACATATCTCCTAAGCTTAGCATTCTCTCAAGAGAAATTGTTGCCAATCAGTGTGGAAAATCTGTGTGACAACTTAAGCACGTTGTTGATCCCTATGAAATACACAGGAGGGTTTCGAGACCTTACTTCAATCGCTCAGCAGATTGAAGATTCCATTATACATGCTAAGGTTAAATCTCGTGTAATTCCATCAGCTCCAGGAAGGAGAATGGTTAAAGTAGAAACTGCTACAGTTATTCTTAAACAAGCACCTGTACCTATTTTTACTTCAAAACCTTCATCTTCTCGAAGGGCTCTGCCTCTTGAGTGCCAACAACAAAGACAGTTTCGGCCAGATGATCAAATAGATCAATGATGAAAATAATTTGAGTATTTGAAGGAAAAAACATACTCTTTCCAAAATGAACAAGTTCCTGGTTACTTCATTTCGTCCCTAGAGAATAATTTGGTTCAGTTGCGAAAGCCCATGAGGCCAAACAAGGAAAGATTTGAAGACCATCCCAATTATTTCCCCTTTCATCAAATGTTGGGGCATCCCATCCAGGATTTTTTTTTCTTCAAAGACCTCCTGCAAAAGATGTTCAAATCAAGACAAGGAAAACTGAAAGGCTCTTCAGCCCAGGTAGCATGTGTCACTGCAACAGTTCCAGAAGAGGAAGGCGAATGGAAAGAAGTCAAATGCAAAAATGCACAGAAATATGATGATTGGATGGTCAGAAAGACAATCAACCGAACTCATGATATTTTTCGAACACAATTAAAGAAACTTATTTTGTATTCTGCAATGAATGTTGCGGCAGAACCCTCTTCATTAGAGAGATATTCCTCAATGAAATGGAATGATTCAAAGAATGAAAAAGAATCAGAAGAATATGAGTATGTTTCAAAGCCTATGTTGTCTTTGACTTAGGCAGACTTCATGACATCTACTTCAAAGACATGGACACCGCCCCACCAAACGGCACAGCCTAAATAGGCTAATCAGGCATAGTCTTCATCAAACGAAGATTTAATATTCGGTTCTGTTAATATGATTCAATTAACAGATCCATATGCCAGTCACAGTTTTAATTTCGATGAGCCTGAATTCCCTATATCAAACAAGGGAATCTGATGAAGTTTCAAAGGATTAGGATACAGTGTAAGACGTGGATCTTTCAGAAGCCACTACTCCAATTCTACCCCAGTTAGAACTTTGTGCTTAGCAGAAACTCGTGGTAGAGCCCTTCAGTGAGATCAACCAGAACAAGCAAGTTCTTCTACCAACAAAACATTCTGTCATGGCATAGATATTTTGGAAGACCGGTTGAATGTTCCATCTTCTTACTCTCATAAAATAAATGGATCTAATCGGTCTAATCTTCCAAAACAAGGAATATTGCCAACTCCTATCCCATTACAAGGTGCATCAACTTCCAAAGCATCTACTTCCAAGGTACCTGCTAAACCACATATTTCTGTTGGGAAAAGCATACCTCTAGATCAAAAGTATGATGTATTGAAACACATGGCCCTAGTACAATCCAAGTTATCAATTCTTGAGGCTTTGAATCTGTCAAAAGATCTTTGGGAGCACTCATTGAGACATTGTGAAGTCCTGAAGAGTTTGAAACTGAAATTACTACAACTGAAGTCTATCACATAGAGAATAATCCTGCAGAATGTCATGCAGTAATATTTTTTTCTGATAAAGATGAATATTATTTTGTGGATGGGCATATTAGACCTTTGTACTTATCTGGAAAGGTCAATGGTGTAGATGTTCGAAGAGCTTTCATTGACAATATTTCAAGAGTCAACCTCATGACCATTCGTACACTTCTTCGATTGGGCCTCACGGAATCTGATTTATCTCCTTCTACTATGATGTTACAAGGATATGATAAAAATGAACAAGTACCACTGGGCGAAGTTACTCTCAGAACTCAGTTTGGAGATCTGGTATCCAATTCATATTTCATATTTGTTGATCAAGACTCAGCCTTCAACATCTTTCTTGGAAGAACCTGGCTACATAAACATGCAGCTTTCCCTTCATCCTACCATCAATGTCTCAAATATTGTTTTGATGGTCATGTTGGGACATTGTATGGTGATAAGGCCCCATTCAAGACATGTGAGTCTCAATACATTGAGGCGGAATTCTATGACAAGAAGGGAAGGGAGAAATCCATAACAATTGAGATTACCAAAGTTAATGTTCCATATGGTTTGGACAAGATTCCAGTAACTCCATTTACACATGTGAGTACAGATTATGTGTTACCTATCAGTCAAATTGACAAGATCAACCCAAATCAAAATATTATTATGAAATGATCCATAATTTCAATTACGACATTCGAGCCAGACAACATGGGAGAAATTGGTAACCCACCAAGCAGTGATGAGAGCATAAATGGTGACCTCTTCATTTCATCTGCTGAAATCCAACATGTCAATGCATCTCCAATCAGGATAAAACAAGTTATAGAAACATCAGAGGTGAATAATGATGTCAATTCTCAATCCATCATATCCTCCTTATTACCCAAAGAAGACCCTTCATCATCAATTGGGCCAGAAATGGAAGGTTCTTCTCCAAGATGTGCAAATTTTGACATCTCTTCTGATCATGAAAATTTTGTTTTATCATCTACTATGCAAGTAGAAATGGAAGAAATAACACATGATGAAGGAGAAGAGGAAGATCTCAGAGATGCTCCTTCATCATTCGAAGAGGGTATCTCTACCACTGTGGATGGACTCAGAGAAATAAATCTAGGTACAAAATAAGATCCACGACCCACTTTAATTAGTGCGGCCATGAATCTTGAAGATCAAGAGATGTATATTTCTTTTCTAAAGAAAAATAGAGATATATTTTCTTGGAACTATACATAAATGCCCAGGCTTGATCCTGATGTTGCTACTCATCATTTGGGTTTACCAGAAGAACATCAAGGATTTACGTAAGTCGCGAGAAGAACACGCCCAACTTATGCTTCCAAAATTGAAGCTTAAATGGATAAGCTTATCAAATCTAACTTCATCAGAGAATCTCAATATCCCAAGTGGTTGGCTGATATTTTCCTTGTAATGAAGAAGAATGAACAAATTAGAGTTTTCATCGATTTCAGAGATCTTAATCAGCATTATCCTAAGGATGATTTCCCATTTCCGATTACAGAAACTTTTAATTGATGCAACAGCTGGCTATGAAGCACTTTCCTTCATGGATGGATATTCTAGATATAATCATATCCGAATGGCCCCAGAATACGAGGAATCCACAACCTTCAGAGGCCCTCAGGGTGTGTTTTTCTACCGGGTAATGCCCTTTGTCTTAAAGAATGCAGGTGAAACATATCAGTGTGTCGTGCATCATATATTCAAACCCTTCTTAGGGAAGTTTTTTTTGTTGCTATGTAGATGATTTGGTGGTTAAATCCAAGAAAAATTCTAATAACTTGGATGATTTGGAAGTCATATTTCACAATCTTCGACAACATAATTTGACGATGAACCCCTTAAAATGTGCTTTTGGGGTAACCTCAGGAAAATTTCTTGGCTTTGGTGTACGCCATCGTGGTATTGAAGTCAATCCTGAGAAGACCATGTCAATCCTTAGTATGTCATCTCCTTGAAATTTGAACGAATTAAGAGGACTTCAAGGACACTTAGCCTATATTCAGTGTTTCATCGCCAATTTGGCAGGAAAAAGTTTACCCTTCACCAAATTGATGAAGAAGGTAGTCACTTACCAGTGGAGTGAAGAATTTCAGGAAGCATTTGATATTATCAAGAAATACCTCTTGAGTCCATCGTTACTCATGCCACCTATTGAAGGAAGACCAATTATCCTCTACGTAACAGCTCTAGAGGGATCATTGGGTGCCTTTCATGCTCAAAAAAATGATACTAGGAATGAAAACTACCTCTACTATCTCAGTTGAACTATGCATGAAGCAGAAACCCAGTATTCAATTATTGAGAAATGCTGCCTGGCATTAATCGTTGTAGTTCAGAAGTTGAGACACTATCATCTACATCACAAGGTTGAATTGGTATCTCGGAATAACCCGCTCAAATTCATCCTTAGTCGTATGATGCTTACAGGACGTCTGGAAAGGTGGGAAGTTATTTTGCCGCAATTCAATATTCAGTATGTGTCTCAAAAGGTGATAAAAGGCCAAGATCTAGCTGATTTCCTAGGTGAACACCCTTCAGTGGAAGACACATCTTCAGATTTTGAACTCCTTGATGAGGAAGTCTTCTCTATTCAAGAATGTCCTCAGGCATGGGAAATTTATTTTGATGGTGCTTCCATATGTCCAACAGGGAGGAAAATGGAAAATACTAAATTCAACAAAGTTGGCTTAGGAATTGTTCTCATTTCTCTAGAAAAGGCAGTGTTACCTTATTCCTTCTCATTGTGGGAAGGTGGTACCAATAATGAAGTAGAATACCAAGATCTCATTGTCGGCTTGGAATTATCACTTCAAGTATGAGTGAATCACATAAAGGTGAAAGGTGATTCAGACCTGGTAATCAAACGGGTCAATGGGGATTATGCCATATGAAAAGAAGAACTAATACCTTTGTATGATTACATTAGAGAGTTAATGGGGGAATTCCGTTCAAAACCGACATTTTCTTACATCCCAAGATCATAAAATGCTCAAGCTGATGCACTGGATAATATAGCCACAGCTCTGGCAGATCCAAATCGGGATGAGACAACCATCAGTATTACCCACCGTTATGCAATTTCACCTTATGTTCGAATCAGAACATATGAAATTAATGAAATTAGTCCCATTCCTGAACCATGTGGTCATACTACAGGATGGATGTCACCTATCAGGGAATACCTTCAAAATGGAACACTTCCACCTGATAGAGCTGAGAAAGAACAAATCCAGCGATGTGTGGTCAATTTTACTTTTTATGATAGCCCAGATCACCTAGAGAAAATTCTCTACAAATTTGGTTTTGATGGAGTTCTCTTCAGGTGCATTTATGATGTTGTGACAATGGCTGTCATGAAAGAAGTGCGTGCAAGAATATGTGGTGCCCACCAGTCTGGACATAGACTGTCTGATCATATTCGAAGGCTTGGATACTTTAGGCCTTCAATGATACAAGATTGTGTCGATTTCACAAAGAAGATTCCTTCATGCCATGTACATTCCAACTTCATTCATCAACCTCCAGATTTGCATCATATAGATAAATACTCATGGATATTTTCCACATGGGGAATGGATGTGGTGGGACCATACCCTTCGGCGACGACCAAGCAGTTTATGTACATTCTTACTGCTACTGACTTCTTTTCCAAATTGGTAGAGGAAATACCTCTCATGGAAGTCAGGTATAAATGCGTATTTAGCTTCATCACGTCTAACATCATTACCAAATTTTGTGTCCCTCATACCATATTGATGGACAATGGCACCAACATCGGTTCATCCGAGGTGAAGAAGTTGTATCAAGAATACAACATCAAATTCAACCATTCATATCAGTATCATGCAACGGCCAATGGCCAGTTAGAAGCCTTTAAGAAGACTCTTTCAATTATACTGCAAAAGATGGTGGATAATGTAACACCCCAAGATTTCATAGTGTGTTATTTCTTCAAAATAATTCAATAACTTGCACTACACGCAACACTGAGTTCAATTGCATCATGACTTACCAAAAAAAGCCATTAAAAGAGGTCATGAATAGTATTAACTAAATTTTAAACTTTATATAATCCTTATAATTTTAGAATCCATATTATGAGTTTCTTAGTCATAATGCAAGAACAGATTCATTTTCAGTATTGCACTTTTATCAACTTTTGATAGTGAAACCTTTTTAAATACAATATTTTAAACTTTTTGACTAAATGGAGACATCAAAAAATTTAAAATGAAACATCCCAAGCTTCCACGGTACGCTTTCCTTTGAATAAAACAATAGCGTGTGTTGTATGCAACTTCGAGTTCTAACACACCGTAACCAATCAAACTAGCTGTTATGAATAGTAATACCTACTTTTTGAAGTTATATATATTTTATATTTTAAAATGGACTTCATTTTTGGATTCGGAATATCAAATTTAGCCTAAGGTGAAATTTTGGTACTTTTCGGATAACTTTCATATTTTGATGAATAGTGAAAATTACTAAATTTTAATTAAAAACAACTTTTTTAATAAAAATAATTAATAGTGATAAATTATGAATTTGAGTGGTTTTAAAGTATATTTAGAATATATTTTTACTATTTAATACAATTTTCGTCATTGGACATAATTTTACAATTAAACCGAACATAAACAAGTGTCAATCTTTTGATAGTTATTATCTCTTAAAAACACGCTTTTTGTTTTGACAGCGGGAATTAATTTTAAATTAATTTCTGACACTTCTATGTTTTGAATTTAGGAAAATGGATTCCATATTTGGAATCAGGATTTTCAAATTGTGTAAATAGGTAACTTTTATTTTTAGACATTTTGAATAATTACTACGGTAAATATTTTATTTACCATGGTTAAGGGTAAATCCGGTAAATAAGGGTTAAAAATTAATATTATAATACTACTAAATTACCCTAAAACGTGTCTTAACCCTATTGGTTGATACATGGTCGACCATGGGCATCTTTTTGTCAATTTTGGGACCCCATGGATCCACTTGTAAGTGATAATGACACTTTATTTTAATTAAGTCAAAATGAATACAAAAATGACACAAGCATATATCTTTTAGCAAAACAATTGTTACATAGGGTTATATAAGTTGGATTTTAGATTATAAATATTCATTAGAAAGATAAAACGATTTAATACATAATGATATTTTATTTATAATTTTTAGACATTAAATAATTTATTTTATTTATGACACAAAGATGATGCAGTAATTACTATAATAGTGAAAAATTAAAATAATTGATATTATAAATACCCAAAAAAATATAATATGAAACTTTTAATGAATTAAACTAATTTTCTAGGATAATATGATATATTAGTATTGATTTAATAGTCTTTTTTCGAAGTAATCAATCTGTTATGAGTTTCACAAAAATCAACTATTGAATAGTGTCAAAATTGACATAAAAGAGTTTTTAAAACAAATATTATATTATTAATTGATATTAAATTCCTAAAAATCTAAGGTTCGGCCAAGAGACTTATATAAGGATAGTTTCATCATTAATGGACCACTTGGGGGTCGCTTGGATGTATATAGTAAGTTTATTAACCATATTATATAAAAATACAAAGAGACATTGTAAAAGTGAAACTAATTAACTTAGAGTTAATACTTAAAGATAAGGTTAATATAAGTACCCAAACCTGTCTAAATTCTATTGGTTGAGTGGTTTTCGACCTATCCCCACCTTAACCTTTGAATAATAAGCTTTGGAGCCATTAGAAACCGAATATGAATTTATTATAAATTAATATTTCTAGCTTTTCCAAAGGTGCCCCTCACCCCTCTTATAAAAGGCACTCCTCCTTCTCATTTCTTCACACCTTCAAAGCCTTTTGGTTCGGCCAAACTCTGCCCAAATACTCTCCCAACATCCCTCACTACAACCTAGAGGCCTTAGTTTGATCAGAAAGCCAACCTAAGGAGCCCTTTTGATCAAATCAAAAGGAAGAACCCGAAGAAGAGGTAATGATTTCACCACCCTTCTCCAAGTTCATTTCTTCTTCCACTTCCTCTTTCTTTGTTCTTACCATTCTAAAATAATAACTCCAGTATCTTACATATACTGTGATGTTATTATAAATATGGTACAACCATATTCAGTATTCTATCCACCCTTTGAATAACATGTCACCATACGTGCGTACGTACGGCTTACCGTCTCCACGTCGTGGTGTAATTGTTATTCAATATAATATTATTTGGATGGGTATAATAATGATGTGTAACTAATGTAAATAATAAAAATAACATGTTAATGATTCTGTATATATGATATACCATCCATTTATATATTATTTTAATATCAAAAGAATGATATTGTCGCTCGTGCGTACGTACGGACTACCGTCTCCACGAACACGATGAGATTCATTCTCCATCGTATCCATTCAAGTATAATTATCATTTGATGATTTAAAAATGATGTTTAAGGACTAGATATCATTCTAGATATGAATAAGATACAACAACCATGGCTTATGTAACAAAACATATAAAAGAAGATGAGTAAGTTAACTCCCGAAACGACGATAATTCTAAGATATTATTAACAAATCAATGTTAAAAGATCATATATGATATCATATTATTATATATGATTCTTGTATAATTTAATAACAACTATTTCACCATTATACAGGAGGTTAACCTACCCCAACCAAGGAAAAGTACAAGGTAAGGGTTATTTCACAATCTCTTCATTATCCGAGGTTGTTTATATGTAATAATCTACTGGGATCTCTTTATCATCCACATCCATGTTTCTTAAAAATGCATTTCAAAACATTTTTACTATTTACTAGAATATGAGTTAAATTCATTTATACCCTTTTTGACTTTTATAAGTGGTTTATAAAGGAATCTTTTGGTCGTTTTCAAAACAAGGTACTTTTTAACCTTTTCGACATAATTAAGGTAAGAATGTTTTTTTTAACTTATACGGCGGGTGCGGCTATTTTCCGCCGTTATAAAATCTTCAAAGATTCCCTTACAAGCTTATAAGAATATTTTCAATGAAAATGTTTTATTCTATATGGATCTTAAATTATTTCAAAATAAAAGGAGATATTTCTTTAAAAAGAATTTTGATTTCATCTATGTCAACATCCTTTGATGGATTTTAAGATTATTTGAAGTTGATTTATTATGATACAAAACTTCTATATTTTATTGAAGGTTTTGTGATATGTTTGACTGTGGATGTGCTATTTTTATACCATTCATAGTTTATGGTGAAAGTATTGACATTTCGTATGCTAGTTTTAATACGAATGTTTATGTTATGTTTAAACCTTTTCATATGGGAATGCATTGGACTTAATATGTGACGGGTGGAGCCCGCTATAGCTCCTCGATGCATCGGTAGGTCTCATGAGACAAACTAGTGTCTTGGCACAAGGCCTTGACAAAATCTTATTTGTAGTCTTGGCACGAGGCCTTGGCTATGTGGTTATGATAGTCTGGCATTATGCATTCCATCATTATGAAAGTGGTTATTGATTTTTCATGTAATTATTCGATTAGTAGAATAACCATGTGAATAAGTAAATGGAATTATTTCATTTCATTTATGCCATACTATGTTGAAAGTTCAAGTTTTAAAGGCTTTTGTTTTAGTTATACATTGCCTTAAATGATTATTCTTATTTATGAAAGTTTCCGCTATATTGTTATCCTTACTGGGCATTTGAGCTCACCCCTTTTCTATGTTTTATTTTTCCCAGGAAGTGAAGAAGTAAATTATGAATGACCTGCAGGGATATTATGTGGGGATATGAGTGTGGATTATGGAGACAATATGTTGTTGTAGTAGTTTTTCGTTTAATGATGTAATGTAAACCTTATGAATATATCTAGTGTTTCCAAGGCTACTAAACCAATCGGTCTTTCGAGATTTGATCTTTCTTGTGATCATGCCAATGTTACGAAGTAATGCACCGACTCTGGGCAGCTGGGGTCGGGGCGTTACAGATAATGATAAGAGGTCATGGCCTAATAAACTCTTTCATGCTTTTTGGGCTTATCGGACAACCACCCGCACTGTAACTCGGTCTACTCCATATTCACTGGTATATGGAACGGAAGCCATCTTTCCCATTGATGTTCAATTGCCTTCGCTCAGAGTAGCCATTTGTGATCAGTCATCTACATATGAACAATCTCAAAAGTGATTGAATGAATTGGAACGGTTAGATGAGAAAAAATTGTTCACTTTGAACCACTTGGAAGTCTATCAGAATCGAATAGCACGAGATTTTAACAAAAAAGTTCATCTTCGTTCATTCACTCAGGGGGAATTGGTATTATTTCTCAGAACTCCAATGATACCAGGAAAGAAACCTCCCAATCTAGATCCAAAATGGGAAGGACCTTACTCAATGCATAGGGTCTACTCTAATGAAGCTTATTCATTAATCTCGGTGGATAGAGAACTCATCACTACTCAAACCAATGCCAGATTTTTGAACAAGTATTTTGTATAAACACAAAATACATCCCCAACTTGGTCCGGTATGACCTTAAACTGCCCCACTATCCAGCAAGACGTTAAACTGCATCATTAATAGTCCATACATATGACCTTAAACTATTTGTACTTTAGTCCCACATGACGTTAAACTGTGAAAAATTTCCTTAAATGGTCAGGTATGACCTTAAACTACACCACTGCCTAGCAAGACGTTAAATTGCATCATCAACGGTCCATACATATGACCTTAAACTATTTTTACATTTGCCCCACATGACGTTAAACTGTGAAAAATTTCCTTCAATGGTCCGGTATGACCATAAACTACACCACTGTCCAGCAAGACATTAAACTGCATCCTCAACGGTCCATACATATGACCATAAACTATTTGTACTTTAGTCCCACACAACGTTAAATTGTGAAAAAGTTCCTTCAATGGTCTGGTAGGACCTTAAATTGCACCACTATCCAGCAAGACGTTAAAATGCATCATCAACGGTCCATACATATGACCTTAAACTATTTTTACTTTTGACCCACACGATGTTAAACTGTGAAAAAGTGCCTTCAATGGTCCAGTATGACCTTAAACTAGACCACTGTCTAGCAAGACGTTAAACTGCATCATCAATGGTCCATACGTATAACCTTAAACTATTTGTACATTCGTCCCACATGATGTTAAACTGGGAAAAAGTTTCTTCAATGGTCCGGTATGACCTTAAACTGCACCACAGTCCAGCAAGACATTAAACTATATCATCAACAGTCCATACATATGACCTCAAACTATTTTTACTTTCGTCCCACACGACGTTAAACTGTGAAAAAGTTCTTTCAATGGTCTGGTGTGACCTTAAATTGCACCACTATCCAGCAAGATGTTAAACTGCATCATCAACGGTCCATACATATGACCTTAAACTATTTGTACTTTCATCCCCCATATGTTAAACTTTGAAAAAGTTTCTTCAATGGTCTGGTATGACCTTAAAACTGCACCATCAATGGTCCATGCATATGCCCCTAAACTATTTGGAAGTCCCTTACGTCCAGCAAGACATTAAACTATGACATCCTAAATACATGACGCTAATCTGTATAAAAGTCCCTTATGTCTAGAAAGACGTTAAACTACATAATCATCAAAGGTCATGTATGACCTTAAACAACACCACCGTCTAGCATGACATTAAACCGCACCATCCACGGTCCATGCATATGACCTTAATCTATTCGCACTTTCATCCAACATGACGCTAAACTGTATCGTCCTTTTTTTCGTCCAACATGACGTTAAACTATGGGTAAAAATCCACAATGAGTCCAACATGACTTTAAATGGTGTACGCTCTTATCCCCACTACATTACATTAAACTGCACAGTCCCCCTTTGGTCCAACATGACATTATACTATATTGTCCCCATCGTCTTAACTACATGATGCTAAACTATACAGAAAGTCCTTGATACGTATTACATGACATTAAAATGTACTTTGTCCCTGCTATATGACATTAAACTATGCAGCACCAATAGTCCTAACTGTAAGAATTTAAACTGCAAAGTCCTTTCATACGTCCTACATGACGTTAAACTGTGTATCGTTAAGGTTGTTGCTACCTCTTGTTTCTCACACTGAGTGTGACTCCCATGAGCATAGAGAAATCCTCAACCATAACACTCTCTTTGGGCCGCTAAACATGTATAAGTCCCAACAACATTTTTTAGGTCGTTGTCCCCAAGAACAATTTGATCATTAATTCATTCTTTAAATTGAACTACGCGGACTTTGATCCTTGCCTTCTAGGCTGGGTACGTAGGTAACCTCCCAAGGTACAAGCCCAAAACCAATCTCTTCACATTGGTTCTCCTCCATCTCATATGATGTTGATTCATGAAACTGTACCCAGAAACAATATATTTACATTGGTTCACTTTCGTCCTTGCTATATGACGTTAAACTAAACAACATTTTTTATCATGTACGACAATAAACTACAATATTCATTAATACCCTCACTTGAGAGGAAATCATTATTCACTTGGAATTTCCAATCATGTTATATTTCAAAGACTATGTGCATACATGGTAATGCCCAAACCTTTTATCTTGGGTTAAACCATCATTGCACTAAAGTCCCCTATCACCCTTCACATGTACGAACCAAATTTGTACATAGGATATTTCTAGAACTGCATAGGCTTGATTCCCATCCTTATGGGATATGTAGGAACGATCGTGTGTCCCTCGAATCCATCCCTAAGTCTTTTGGGCCTAACCCCAAATTCCACTTTCAGTCCCTTGGCTAAAAAGTCCCCATGAAAACACACATTGTGAATTTCTATAATGGTTCAAGATCTATGACCCTAAACTAATATCTCTTATCCTTTTTTCCCACACAACGTTAAAATGTAGTTTAAGAACTATGTATGGCTTGAATCTCATCCTTATCGGATACATAGTGAAGTCCATCATTTCAATTCAGGACCCAGCCACAACATGATTATGGTTAGCATTGATCTGTGTATCTCTATATACATTGGACACTACCCATCTTTATGTGTCATAATCTTAACCTTAAATATTTTTAGATCTTCATAATCGTTTTCATGACTTCTAGTCACAAAAATGTCTTACTTCTGAGAGTTATTTTTCCTAACTATGCAGCACGTGCCCATAGGCAGCCTTGCATAAACAGTCTACATAACAGATATGTCAACTAAACGATACTATTATTTGACTATTCAGCCAATGCCCTTAGGTGGCCCCGCTTAATTCAACCTCCTAATGGGTTTTTCGGATAGTGGTAACTTCATTCTTGGGAAGAATGCCTCTTTTGTCCTTATTTGTCTTAAATGAAAGTATGTAGGGATCCGAAAAAATAGCAATCCTTATCATATTTGTCCCATATCCTTTTTCATGATCTGGAAGTATTCATGTATATGGTTTATATTCTCCTTCCTTGCATTTGGGTCAGTCCTTCGTAGAAGTGACATCCATCCAGTTCTTCGATAATCTTGTTCGAAAATATCTTCTCCATATTCAATTACCTCTTTCCATACAGCAAACTCTATACTTTGGAAAATTTGAATCTCTATAAACTTTCAATAACTTTTAGTAGTAGAAAGGTAAATTTCGAAGAGTTCTTCTGCCTGACTATGCAGCACGTGCCCTTAGGCTGCCTTGCTTAAATAGTCTACATAACAGACTTGGTATCCAAAAGATGTTATTTATTTGACTATGCAGCCAATGCCCATAGGTGGCCCTGCATAATTCAACCCCTTAACAGGTTTGTTAAATAATAGTAACTTCATTCGTGGAAACTACTTCTTCTAATGCCTTTTAGTTCTTTTTTCATATCATTCCTCAGATTCAAATATTCTTAAGCTATAGTTTACATATTTTCCCTCATACTTATGTATGGTAATATGTTTTCAGATAAATTTTCAAGGAATTGAGTCAATTTGAATCCATTCGGTCAAAGCTATTTCAACTTTAAACATTAGCCTCCTTATGTCTGATGTGCATGACATTAAACTACCCACAAAATACAAGGGAACTCTGAATAAAACTCATGTTCCAGCTCACTAAACATACATTTTGTATGATTTAGGTAATACTGAGAAATTAAATGATTCTATGTTTGTAGGATTATTTATATTAATCCTAGTAAAAATCAAACTATGCTTACTAGTCCCATTGGCATAAGTAAATTTAAATCATGTATCCAAAGAATGCAGGCACAAGATGATTGAATATGAAAGTATTTTTCATTGATACACAGGAGATAGAAGGACATCCACAGACTGAAGTCTCATCCCATTTTCATGAATTACAAAAGGCTTTCAAAATAACTCTTCATTTGATTTATGGAATCCCAAGATTCATCAGCAACCACCTGGAATTCATTCTTTCAATTGGATACAATAAGTGATGCAATGATACCAGCTCTTCTAGGAACAATTGGAAAAGGATGTTCTTGAGTGTGGTTTGGGAAGATTTTCTGCTGATCAAACAGTGACTCTGTTTCTATCCAAAAGACTTGGAAGATGGATACATGGATTTGAGAATGGAGAATTGGAAGTAAAGATCCATTTGGAGAGAGTACTCTTTTAAGATATTGCTCTAATGCCATGTTTGTCTTCTCTCCACCAACCAGCAGCGGAAAACATTTCATCCCATAGGTTTTCCATTTTCATATCTGCAAGGAAATGGCATGGAAGGAAAATTTTAAAGTTAACACCATTGTTGTTTCTCTTAATGCACAACATAACCTAAATAGTGTAGTAGTGAAGCTGCATTTCCGGCGTATAGTTCTTTGCATCTGGAACATTGACTCCTTGTAGATGACCATGACCATACAGGGATATGTAGATTCTCTGTTGGAAATTAAGATGATATTTCTTCAATAACATAGCCAAATTTGGGAGAGTGATATCACGGATATCATAGTAATCATGGCCAAAAAAATTCATCATCTCATCAATCCGCTTGCTAGCCAGTTCACTAGCTGTTCCGATTCTCTTGAGAGCCATTGAATCTGCCCAAAAGTTGAATATACTAACTCTTAAATGGGTTTATTTTTCATAAAATTTGTGATGGAAATCAGAAAAATGGAAAAGGCATTATGGCGCGAATGTATAAACTTGGCGCGCAAGTATGGATGTGTAGCGCAAGTATCACCACGTAGGTCCAGATACCTTGACAGCAGCGCGACATCAAGGAAACAGCAGGAAACAGTGTAACTTGGGCAGAAAATGCAACTTGCGCGGCGAGAGCTCGAAAGTTTCAAATCCATATGCTTTGTACGGAAGTGGACCCTCTATTTATAGACGCGGCCTTGACACTTCACGCCGTACCATACGCGATCAAAGGCCGTATCCCTGCGCGCCAGAACCTGCGCGCTCGATGCTCATTTGCGCGCCATACCCTATGCACCCCAATTTCGTTTTGATTCTCAATTTCCTCAGAGTCAAATTCGCATTTCTTTTTGGATCCAACTCTGAGGGAGGACTTTTGTTGACGTTCCTTTCATCACAAAATCTAATTATTGGAAAAGGGGATTTACTTAGCACAAATTGATTCATCCTTTAAAAAAAACATCAAAAATCGACAAAGGCATGAACAGGGGATCAAAAGCACATGTGTCGCGCAAGTTTCATCACTTTCGCGCAAGTGGACTTGCGCGACACCTAATGGTCACACAAGTGACTTGCGCGCCCTAAAGGATAACCACCCATGGTCTTCTAAAGCCTATAAATAAACCTTGTGGGCCCCCCATTGAGAGGAGGAATTTTTTTTCCATAATTCAGATTTAGAGCTCTGAACACCCAAGTCTCTTCTTCAGGTCTTCCGAACACTTATAAGGTAATTCTTTACCTAGAATGGAAGGTCTAAACAAGAGGAGTAATGTCTAAGCATTAGAATTCACTAACACTTGCATGCCTATGGTGTTTTACCCTTAAGGGGAATGAACATACATGCGCGCCGCCCTACTTCCCCACCAAAACATGCGGGCCTCTCTTCTGGAAGTACCTCAGGATAAATATAAAGGCATTTGTCAAGGATCTCTCAAGTATTACCGCACTGGTTTATAAACACGCAAGTAACTATAGGTTGGGCAGTTATACCCGTGCGACCAGGACTTGCGCGCCTGCTAGGACTTACACACCCCTGCCTTTTTAGGGTGCTCTTCTTGCCCATTTCACCCCTCTTAATCCATTCCACCTCTCCTATTCAAGATGCAGTCTTCAAGACACTCTTTAAAGTTATTTATGTCATGATTTCTTGAATTTACTTCCTTATTCGAAAGGAATTCTATCAAACATCTCTCAAAACATAATGATTTACACATCTTTATGTCACTAAAGATTGAGATTTCATTCCTTCAACCTTATCCTTAAAGATGAGAGAATCCTTAACCTAGGTCTCCTTTTCTGGAATAATCCCCAGTCATAATTCTCAAATATGGGCATCCTCATTAGGAGTAATCCCCTATCTTAAATTCTCAAATCTAGGCTTCCTTCTCAGGAGTAAGCCCCAATCTCAAATATGGGAATCCTCTTAAGGAGTAAGCCCCAATTCCCTTAAATGTTTTCAAATATCTTATCCTGGGCATCCTCCTTAGGAGTAAGCCCCGGTCTTAATTTATCTTAACTAGTCCTAATTTACCTTTGATCTGGGATTCCTTCAAATGAGTAAAACCCAATCATAAATCCTCTCCTAATTTGGGCCTCCTTTTCAGGAGTAAGCCCCAAGTTAGAGTTTTCAAATCTCTATGAATCACATATACCTTTATGGACCCTGTTCCTGGATTTCTTCCCTGATGTAAATCCTATTATTCATTTATCTGGGTAGTCATACAAACATAAGTCCCACATTATTTCTTATGATTGCATCTTTCATGGCCCAATTGTATAATTTTTACCAATACCTCTTGTTTCTCACACTCATCATGACTCATGTGAGCTTAGAGTGTAAAAGTAATTATGACATCCTTCTTTGAGTCATCAATCATAAACATCATACTCCCTTACTCGAACTATGTGGGTTCTGATTCCTTTTCTAAAACAAAGGATACGTAGGTAACCCATCTGCGGGTTCGATCCCAACTCTGAAATAATCCATGTCCTTCTGAATGACAATAAACTTCAAGTGCCCCACTGTGTGTCTTTAAAACCAGAATGGTCTTCATAGTGACCAAGAGACTTCTATATAAATGTGTCGAAGGATACCATTGACCAAGAATCTCTAATAAATACAGAAGATTCTCTATCGATGAAGAACCTAAAATTCAAATAAAAGATTCTCTAAATTTCCTACATATTTAATCATTGATTGTCATATCTGAAGGAATGCTCATTTTATACTTGGTAATGTAATGAGGATTCACGAACATAACATAAATCTATAAATAGAGTCATGGAGTAGACAATAATTCCCCTCAGAAAGGTGTGATGAGTTTGACATTCCATCCTCTTGACCATTGCAAATTATTAAGCCTCATCAGTCCAAAAACTAATGAGTGCATACCTTTGGAAAGTATTTCCAAATGGATGTGGAATCATTGGATGTTTCCAGTTCTACAAAAAAACCTATTAGAAACCGATCGGAATGTTTGAACTTTCAATCAAGGATGTCATCCCCGGATTTCGAGGGAAACAATAGTTTTTATGGATTTGTTGAATTTAATATTCCATAAGTATTTATAAACATTTTTAGTAGTGTTCGTGGGTGAAATTTTGGATTCGTTGATTTCCAAAACTAACCATGAGCATTATTTGGTTTAGGTTTTATAAATATTAAGTCTCCATTCAAGTGGAACAGTTTTGATATGTAATTTCTCAATTCATGAAGTGATTATATTTGTGGAATTGTTTTTAATCATGTATTATTTGTTGATATGAAGAAGGTGATGGTTTTTTTTTCAATTGAATATATATGAAATGTATTTGAGATTTACAGATTCACTGGTATTACATGATATTATCTATGGTTCTAGAATTATTTCTCTAATTTGGGGTCATGATTTTATTATTTTATAATATAAGGGGAAAATTTTATATGGGTTGAAAATTGTACATCTTATTTTGATAATCAAGAAATTCTTATAACATGAGATTCTATTCTAATATTACATAATCCCAGTAAGTGTTATGAGTTTTTCTTTGAGGTTTCTTTCTAGGTTTTGGTAATGTGATCCTGTAGGGAGATCATGTTGTATCTTACGGATTTCTTCATTATCTACCACATGAGGTGAATTAACCATATCATGATTTATATCTTGACGTTGTTTTTCATTACCTTATGTGTTAGAGGGACTTTGTTTTTGGTGATAGATTCAACATCTTTTCTAAAAATGAGAGTTTGATCTATATAATTTCTCAGCATGACGTGAATCTCAAATAGAAGAGGATGGTGGAATAACATCATAAATTTTAATGTCATATCACCTACATCACAGTGAGGTTTAATGTTGTTAGAGACATACTTAGTAGAAAATTGCATTCACAGTCTATTTATGAATTAAAAGAAGAGTGGGAAAATATGGGGATTTTTTCCCATTGATTCTAGTTTCTAATGAGGATGTTTTAGGTATGTGTTTTTAATGGTTTTAATTTACATCATCTCAACTTCATTATATTGTTTAGATTCAGTATAAATAGTTCTAATGTAGAGGATTTTGTGAAATACAATATGGTGGGGAGACCATTTATGATTTTTCTTTCTCTTCAGATGGTATTCTATATTTTGGGGATTGGTCTGTCGTACTATAATCTATGAGGAGATCAGTGTTTTTTATTTTCATACTTATTCCAAGTATATTCATTAGGGAACTAGGATGGTTTATTATGACATTAGATAATGATATTGGTGGTTGGATATGAATCATTACATTACTAATTATGTGTCCTTCTATTACACCTTCCAATAGATAAGGTTATGGAACCTTAAACCTTCTAGTATTATTCAACATCATTTGGTGATGGTTTGAAATGGGATAAGGTATCCATGGACCTTATTATTTTTTATTAGAAATGAATCTTCAAAAGAGTAATGTTATTTGGGTTGTGATGGATATGTTGGAAATGTCAGCTCATTTAATTCTGATTAGGGACACCACTATAGTGAAAACATAGGTATGCCGCATGTGCAGAAGATTTTGTGGTTACATTGGGTTCCTTATTCCGATGTTTTAGAAAGAGATATATTGTTTATAAGGAGTAAATAGAGAAATATTTAGGATGTGATAGGGAAACATGTTAGATTGGGTGAAACTTATCATCCATAGATAAACCGTCAGACATGGGGTGCTATTCAGATCATTGTGCATATTCTCCATGGCTATTCCATGGATTTCATTTGATCAAAGAATATTAATCTTGGACAAGTTGAGTTAGAATATAATATTCATTACCAATAATAGATCAAATGGATGCATTCAGGGAATTTAATGGTCACCCATGTTTGTTACATCTTTTTTCGGAAGAGGGGTCAACGATTCTTTCATGAGACTGATTTTTTTCAAGAGACTGAAATTTCGATTGAATATATACTTTATTATCTAGTTATAGACCATATTTGATAGAAATATTATGTGTATCAATGGAATATTCTTTTTTATTTTTCCATAGGTTACTGATTTATCATGAAATTTTCTCTTCAGTTGGGTAATCATCCTACCGTAAAACATTGGAAGTTGGATCCATGATATGTTGGACCATTATAGGTCATTGAGTTGATTGGGTGGGTTTCTAATAGTGTTTCAGTATTGGTTTATTTAAAATAAATTAATATTTTCTTCCACATATCTATGCTCTGTAAATACCATCATGATCCCTCTTCAAGTATAATTTTGGACGTAACTTATCTAGAGCCATATGTGATGGTTTTGGAGTAGTTAGTAGAGATTTTTGACTCTCATGTGATTGTTCGGAATTGGATAGTGATTCTATGGGTTAGATTGTTCTGGAGAAACATGTCATATTATCATGATGATTGAGAGCATATTTAGTTGATGAGGGGGAAATGTCCTTACCTATTTACATTATTTTCATTCTTCCACATGACATCTGAGGGATGAAAAAATCTTATTTTCATGAGTTTATATCATCCCATTTTAATATTTTAGGTAATTTACTTCTCTTTAATAGTTTTCCACTTTAATTGGGTGAATCTCAGGACTCCGATGATGGGGTTAATTTTTTTAAAGAAAATTAGCAAAATTTTAAGGATGCATATTTATTTGAATTGTTGGAGTCCATGTATAAATTATTAATAACTAGGTGGTGTTCTTTTTTATTTTATACAATTACTTCTGTGGGATGGGTTCCATGTATTAATCATCCATTTTTCGAATCCACTAGGTTATTTCAGGCCCCATAACTAGTTTACACATGGTGTATTTGATCACCATGATAATATTATGATGTGATTACATAGTAAGAATGAGTATATGTTGTGTAAACATTTCCCAGAGTGTAATATTAATGATTATGTTTTTTTGATAATTTTTTTTATTTTGGGAATATATGGACATTGTGGATTAAACTACATTTAAAGGTTTTACAACCCATGCAAGTCTCTTAAAGTTTGATTTTAGGGGGCTGATCAATGAGATTGTTTTATTAATCATTTGTTGTCCACATTATTCTAGAACAAGAATAATTACCAAGTGATTTTAGGAACCTCTTCCACTACTAGATTGATTCTATCAATATTTGATCATATGGGTTGTTTGTGGAGTCACCTTAGATGAGGAATACTTTTTTTATTCTTTTCCTTCGATTTTGATAGAGTTATTTCCATGTGTCATCACTTTTATTGACCATTGGATTTGTTGCTTCTTGATTCTTCGATGATATAACATGTGATCTTGTACTAGTGGATGTACTTTTGTTGTATGTGTTGTGGAAGGTGTGTTTTATTGAGAAATGGTTGTTCCTCCCTCTTCCCTGGCCCTTTCCTGATGAATTGAATCAGTTCTAAGATTTGTTAATTTAATTTAGGCCCCCATTTTTGTTCTAGTGTTCATTATATTGGTGGATTCCATCATGTGTGTTTACGACCAGAGTATTGTGGTATGTGGTTCCATCTCTTGAATGTGTTGTTTAACTACATTTATCCATTTTTTTATAAATTTTTTTATAAACTATTTATTATAATTATATGGTTTTATTTGTGAGTTTGGAAATTTGTTTTTGATAAAATATAATTATCAATTTATTTTTATAAATGAAATGTGTGTTCGATATATTGTAAAATGGTTTTATAAAACGGTATTCATTGTATAGTTTTGATGACACGGTTTGATGAATTTTTATTGATAATAGACCACATGGGAAGCCATAGGTGATTAGGTTGAAGATGTAGTAATAAATCTCTTCTGCTAATGGGTGGTTTAGTCATGGGTTGTTCCTCACCTCACTAGGCATATTGTTCTAGGGTTATGATAGACCTATTGTGATTTCATATACTTTGACGTTCCTCTTCTCTCTAGATTTGATGCATATTTCATGGAGAATTGATTAAATAGAAACTATCAATGTTTATGTATGAGTGTTCTAGTTATCATAACCTAGTGTGATACTTATCACGATGTTACCTATTCGTGTGTTTTGGATTATAATATTTTGGTAGTACTTCCAACGATTTAATATGATAGGTGATGAATATTTCTTTTTGTATATCTAATTTAATATTTGTATATATATAATTATTTGAAACTGATTTACAATATAAATTTTGAAATGTTAAAAAAGGATAAATTATTTTTTTCATTATTTTCCTATAAAATTACTAAAATTTGGTCATAGTTTTGTCATTTGGTGTATGGAAAGGAAATCACCACATTGACGTGGTGAGGATTTATTTTAGCTGGTTTTGGGTAGTCAGATTATGCAATAGTGGGAGATTTCCCATGCAACCACATGAAATATATTGGAATTACTATTTTGGTTTTGACAACTATTTCTAATTGATATTTCCTTTTAATTTGTTATAAATCCTTTTCATTAGTATCACTTATGTTACTCTCTTTCTATAATCACATGTATTTATTCATGTTTTATTTCTCTTTTTGATCTTATACATGTATATATTCCATGTCATATACATTAGGTAGATAAAATTTTTTCCCTCTATATGTTATTACTACCTAAGTGCTAGATCCCACCTTTGGGGATCAATGACTCCCTTCAGGTATGTTGAAATTTGGGTTGGTTCTAGTATGATAAGGTATCTTGGTCTTGTTCATCAAACTAAATCATGGGTAGGATAATTTTTCTAGGTGTTCTCAACTGTTGAGGATCATAAAAAATCAAGTTTTCATTCTATATAAGTACACATTCAATCCATTTGTAGGATGAATCGCTATTAATGAATAATACATATATATATATATATATATTGACCCCCCTTGGTGATGAAGTGGATTTTTTTCAATACTTGCTCAAATTTGGTTATTGTTAAACTAGAATTAATGTCAAATCCAGGTATTGAGTACTAATAACAATACCATCTGAAAACATTTAATGTTGTTGTATGGGGAAAATCATAAATATGGTCATAAATCATTGATAACCATGATATTTAGACTCATGAAATGTTTTATATGAAATGGTATTGAGTTTGACTCTTGGTATTAAACTTTATTAATTTTATTAAAATATTTCAATAGAATATATCTATCTTGAACTGATAAAGTAAATATTTCCTTCTCAAAATAATGGTATGTGTAAAATATTAATTTTATACCATTATTATATTTTTTTATTAGAGGATTAGTCGTCCAACTAAACATAGGTTATTGTTGACACATAATTGGATCATCTTTTCTTTATTACATACTATGTGAAGTAGGATGGTCAAAAATGTTACAAATATTATTCCAAATCATAAATAGTGTCTTCATAATGTTTTTAATTCCTTATTAAATTATATTTGGTAGATCATTATTGTATTCTCTATCAAATTAGTTATTTAAATTAGTCCATCTAATTCCAGAAATTATTTTTATAGGAGAATAAATCATAAATGGAAAATATTAATCTATTAAAACTCTTATGAAAATAGTTCAAAATGGATGTTTAATCCTAAAATATTCTAACTCTATTCTAATGAGATCTTATAATTCAATATTCAATTCAAAAAAATTAATCTTTTAGTTACAAATCAATAATTTTTTATCATATAAGGAACATTGTAATAGAAGTTATGTCCCCAATGGAGTTTCTAGGTGGGTGTGTAGACCCAAGCCCCCTCATTAGGAAGCAGGTGAATATTTGGTTTATACACAATAGTAATATTTCTGGCATATTACTCGTAGGTGCATCATTTCTATATCCTCATCTATAAATGTGTATTTGGACGTTTATTAATTATAATAAAATAAAAAATATATAATTAAGTGATATTTATGAGGATTGACTCTATATTGGCATATGATAAGGGTTTTCAGTAATGTTTTAGAGTCCTAATTCCAAAAAAAATACATCCACTTGTATATATATATACATTAATGACCCATGACACAAACCGGATCTGGTCGCCATCAAACCGGAAAAAAGCCCGGCCCGTGCCAAGGCCCGAAGGACATTCCCGATCCCCATGGGCCTGTACAAGTTCCCGTGTATCATATCATGATAATTGGGAACAATTTACCCGATTTTATAAACATTAAACAACAAACAAACTCAATAAAACAAATCTGGATTTTTCAACTAAAACTGTCTTTTAAAAAATTTCAGAACCTAAATACATAAGTTAAAACTATTTTTAAAGACCATTACAAAGGTAAAAAACAAAATAAGGACAGCCCAAGAACCTCCACATGGAAATAGGCACCACCCTCAAGCCATCTCCATGACACTGCATCCCAATGGAAGCTAAAAACCCTAACCAATGGCATAAAACATGTACCCAAACCTGTGACATAAAATAAGCAAGTCTACTTACACCCAAAGTTGTAAGTAGGGTGTGAGAGAAATTCCAGTATGATACCACCCCTAATAGATTTCATGTGATAAACATTTCAAGACAAAATTCATTGCAAGTTCTGTAAATAATAAATGCCAGCTACAATTTTCTAAAGGATGCAACAATAAATGAAAACAGTTTTCATGTGGGATAATTGTAAAGGACCAAAAATTTTAAAACAAATAACAAAGCTACTGAATTTTCCATCCAACAATACCGTATACCGACGGTATGTACAAAGGATCTAATGAGCACAAGTAATAGGAAATAACCCCTAGGCACTAGCTAGCTGTGGGTCCCAGGTACCTCGTATCTCGGTGAGAGTAACCTAAAAAAATATCCATTCTCGTGCACGAGCCACTAGTAAGGATCATACCCAAAACCTAATGGTCCCCAATCATCATCATCATAGTTTAGTTAGAGTTGTAAGCGTCAATCTTGCTAAGTGAAACTGAGGCCAAACCCCACTAATTCACTAGCATACTAGTACACGTCCACCTACCAAGATACCCGTGTTTTCCCTTTGTGCTCAAAAAAGATCAAAAATACAATAAGTATAGTTTTCACATGAAAATATCACTTCCACATCAATATTAACCAAAAAGCCCCATGTACATCACAGAAGTCAAAAATTCCACTTTTTATTCAAATGCATTTTGATATCAAAATCACACCAAAATTGCCTACAACATTTTTCACATTTCTTTAACTCTACCACAAATACTTTAAATGATCTTATAAAACCATTACAATATATTCAACTCACATAAAATCCCACACACATGTCACATAATACCCTTCTAACCTTCACATTTCATTTTACCAATAAACTCACACGAAACATCCCACACACGTGTTTCGTACACAAAACACAATTTAGTAATACATTTCGACAATTTATAAAACATTATAAAAACGTTTGACATATCAAATCACCACTTTACCATTAAAAACCCCACATTAGGTGAACACACTCACCCAAACAGTACATATACACCCTTTTCCAACTTTATTTGACCAAATAAAACATTTTCAATTTTTATAAAACAACCCCAAGAGGTATAACCATTGTTTGCGCACTAAACCCATTTCAAACCCCCCTCATTCAAAACCAATATCATAACAATAACAATCTAAAAAAGAATTTTAATCCCTAAAAAAATTATTAAACCACCCCCAATTGTTATAAAAATACATCAAATAATACCACAAAGATACACATGAAAAACACACGTTTTCATAAATCACCTTCAGGAAGTACAACACAGTTTTACACCTTAAACTCAATCCAAAACCTCTTTTCAAGGACCACATGATAATAAGGAATTACAAAACCAGAATTGGAAGCAGTTTTGAAGACGAGTAAATCACTTTCATATGTTATAAACTAAACCCAAACATTACCCCAAGAGTCTTACATCAAAAGTACTGAATTTAAAGCTAAAATAAAACAAAAAATTAAATGTTTAACCAAATTCATCAAAAAAAAATTTCAAACCACAAAAAACAGATTATAAATATACTAGATTAATAAACCAAGAAATCTAACTCATCATAAAATGGTTACACATGGAATCACCTACCTTTTGAGTCGAACCCCTCAAAACATGGTGTGAAACCTTAAGCGCACCACCACCGCATCACAAGGAATATAAATCCCGACCTAGAACACCAAAAATTGACAAAAAATATACCAAATCAGGCCTTAGGATCTAACCATAACTTATGGACATTTTAGAACATAATGAAAGAGGGAGGACACCCTAAGGAGAATGAAAAATTGAAGAGAGAAACACTTACTGAAAAAAATCTTGAATAAAACCACCAAAAATACACAAGAATCTTAATTTGAAAACATCCAACCATTCAAGGGATATTCGAACAAGGATTATGAGATCATTTAAGAATAGGAATTGGGGAAAAAGAGTAATAATTGAGAGAGTTATGATGGAAATAACTTACCTCCTTAAATCTGCTCGATTTTAGGATCCCTAAGAATTTCAGCACTCAATCGTGATGCAAACGAGCTCCAAAGAGAGGCTAAAGGAATGGGAGCACGCCTGGGATTATTAGGGTCGAGGGGGAGGTGTAATCACCAAATAAGTCATTATAATGAATATGATATTAAATAATTAAAGAAACAATTTAAAACTGGAAAATGGGCTTTTGGGTTGGAACAATTCTCAAATAAAAACCCAAATCCCTCATTATTATGGATTTATAAAGGCACCAAATTTAAATTTTGTGTTAATATATCAGGGGAGGACATTTAGGAGTTGTAATGACAGAAAAATATTGAAAAATGAAAACGTTATAAAAGAAACAAAATTTATTTTTAAATCTGGAATTGGGCTCACGGTTTGGCCCAATTCATGAAAACTCACTATTCTCCATAAAACCATTGGAAACCCCTAAAACAAAGCATGAATGGAAAATAAATTAAAAATAACATTAAAATAAGTTATGTATGCGTCAATTCTCCCCACATTGAAAAATTTCTGCCCCGGAAAGTCACACCATGGTTAAAGCAACAACCAAACCCCACTGAGAAACCAATAGGTACTCCCTTGCGAGGATTCACCCCCAAAGGCCAAAACACCTCCAGTGATCAATTAAGGTAGGATTAATCTCACATCCAAAACATACACCACCTTCCTGATAGGATCAATAACATTCATACTTTATCCCAAAATAAAACTCTTCAAACACTATCTGAATAAGACTCAAGCAATTCACCCAAACCAACAACAACTTTGAACGAGGTTACACTACCTTAATTTAACTAAACCATTGGGAACTCTCCAGTCCAAACGTTAACTCAAGGAAGATGCTGGTAGATAGATATCTCCGAATGAGACTATCTACACCAATCGAAAACCATATATTAATCTAAGTTTCTGGTACGGGGGGACACTAATATTCTCCCCACCATAATAGACAACCAATATTTTTTTCGATACATAATCAGGACACTAAAAAGGGGAGGCCTGAACGAACTCCCCAGTACCTAGGGTAGACTTCCATTCATAATTTACTAAGGTACATAGATGAGAATCATAGTGGTTCTCCCCACCATAAGAACCAACCATCATAATCGACCAGCATGATCCATCACAGAAAGACCCAAAAATTTCAAGATTTGGGAAGGTTGGACGGTTAGTCAGCACAGTTTGTGAAACCGTGAACTAACTGTGCTAATCAATCTTCCTGCATGGCTTCCAGGCACACAATCTCTCTTAATAATTCACAAAACATGTGCTCAGCATGTCTAGCCAAATTTCCAACCATTCTCCAAAGACTCAATGGAAACCAAATGGGGAAAAAATGACATTGGGAGATGTCATGGGTACAAGGCCCTCCATCTATTTCCACCAAACGTGAACAAAAGAAGAATGATAATGATACTAGAGGTCTAAACACATCCTATCTTTCATATTTAGGATAAGAATTTGTACAAGGGTTTAAATGACCCTGTGATTTCCCCTGACTATGAGCCAGTTTCTATCCAAGACCTATGGTTGGAGCTCAAATGATTGAAGCATCTTCGGCCTCGAAGTTAGTCATCGAAAACCCACTGAATGAGAATTCATCTGTCGGTGCCCCCAACAACTACACTGCAACCCAAGATAAGTTTTCCAGACATAACAAATTCTATACTCACTTTACCCTATACTGATATTTCACTGAATCAATGGTTAAAAAGATTCACACACATCACACCTTGTTTCTTCAGGTGAGAAACAATAGAAGTAAATAACACCTACACTCACCTTCCTCTAAAATGGATGATTTTGATGTTTTTCCAAGAGATACATTCTCCCAACACAATAGGGACTCTCGGAGGATTTCACGAATTTCACCTATATGGTCAATCAAGCACATGACATCATAAGGCATCATCGAACATGGAAATTGCGACTGATATAAACAATGCATGGAGAGGGACCTTATGCAACATCCCCAAACAACTCACAATTCTTGAAAGTGGCCACAATATCCTATCGTGACCATATTTCCTACACTGGTGGTTTAACATGAACTCATGCTTCAAAGAAACTTTAAAGAATCTCAAAGGCCCTCTTAGACACTATCGAGACACTCATCCACACTAACGACCCAATACCACATCCACCTTCGACGAATCAGGAAACATAAAAAGCTATGGTCTCTTTCAACCTTCCACAAGCACTCTCCCATTACAAGAGGATCTAAAAATCAAAGAAAGGAATGGGTGTAGACTCAATCTAAAAATATCAAGAAAAATATTCCTTATATTGATCAACTGGAGGGTCTTCAAATGACGAAACAATCCTGGTTGCACTTCAGTTGTGCACTAAACTTTAATGGGGGTGTACCTTGTCCAACGATTGAACCCAAGGACCCAACCAAGATGGTCCACTAGTCATGATATACCAAAAACCAGATCCAAACACATGAAGGGAACCATCATAAAGGCGCCCCAAAGCATTTTTCAAAAGATACCACTAACTGTCCCTATAACACAACTTACTAACCAAACCCAAACCCAAAACACTGTTCAAACAGGAGGGGTTCTTGGACTCAAAACATCCCACAACATCAACATTTTCCAAAAACACATAATATAAACCATTACAAATAATTCATCAAGTCTTCATTTTTCTCTTTAAAAAACAATTCTTTGAAAACAAATGGTTCAGTGGTTAGCGCATCCACCAATGGTACCCCATGGGACTTACACATTCATGTTTCTGTTCCACACCGGGCACCCTCCTCATATCCATCTCGACACTCATCCAGTCATGTCATAAACCATCCATATTCCCATATAACCCCATGCATGTGGTTGCTCTCGAAAATAGAAAAGGTTAAAACAAAAATTCTTTCCACTTTTCAAAACCAAAACGGTCAACCAACACATCCTTTTTTCTCAAAACCGTTAACCACGAGATCAAAATCCCAACTCACATCTTAAAATAATTTTCCGAAATTCACAACCATTTAGACAATAACTCACTTTCAAGATATTCACATCAATTTCAAAACATCTCATCCCATTAAAACACACTCTGATTGTTTAGAAAACTCTATTGGAAACACTTTTCAAAACCAACATCAATATAGTTCCTGGTTTCAAATAGGTGTAAGCACACCATTTTACATTTCAAAAAAATTATGAAAAATCATTTCTTCCATTTCATAAACCAAACCATTCCATCTTTATTTGAAAATATTTTCATAAAAACTTTACGCTTCTTAATAAAAAGTCACCTTAAAACCAAAGTGCAATGATTTCAAAACTAAAGCACAAAACAATGCGAGAGGAAACTAGTTTCAGTGGGTGACTTGGAAATATAGTTGGCGACCATATTCCAATCACTTAACTATCACAGAGAGTGTTCTAGGGAATATCCCCCGCTTCACAAGGCTTTCAAGGCCCTGCGAGCTCACTGAGACTATTAACCCAACTCTCTTTTCATTTCCCCTAATCATCATCAAACCAAGAAAACCAAAGGAATTAGATAAATCCCAACTTCCCATGGCGACTCGAATCCTGTCATCAGGTGTGGGGATTAGGCACACTACTCATAACCTAACTACCAAGTCCTATAAATCCTAACTTTATACTATTCCGACTGTACCCTAAATAACATGACCCAAAGAGTTAACCAGAACCTCCTCTAATACCATTTTGTCACGAACCGGATCTGGTCGCTATCAAACTGGCAACAAACCCGGCCCGGGCAAAGGCCCGATGGGCGTTCCCGATCCCCATGGGCTGGAAAAAGTTATCAGGTATCATATCATGATAATTGGGAACGATTTACCCGATTTTATAAACATTAAACAACAACCAAACTCAATAAAAAAATCTGGATTTTTCAAATAAACCATCTTTTACAAAATTTCAGAACCTAAATACATAAGTTAAAACTATGTTTAAATTCCATTACAAAGGTACGAAACCAAATAAGGACATCCCAAGAACCTCCACATGGAAATAAGAACCACCCTCATGCAATCTCTATGACACTTCAGCCCAATGGACAGCTAAAAACCTGAACCAATGGCATAAAATCTATACCCAAACCTATGACATAAAATAAGCAAGTCTACTTACACCCAAAGTTGTATGTAAGGTGTGAGAGAAAGAAAAATAGGATACTTCCTCTAAGAGATTCCACGTGATAAACATTTCATGACAAAAAGCATTGCAAGTTTTGTAAATAATAAATTCTAGCTATAATTTTTTAAAGGATGCAATAATAAATGAAAACAGTTTTCATCTGGGATAATTTTAAAGGACCACAATTTTTAAAATAAATAAAAAAGATACTGAATTTTCCAGCAAACAATACCGTATACTGACGGTATGTACAGAGGATCTAATGAGCACAAGTAATTGGAAATAACTGCTAGGCAATAGCTAGCTGTGGTTCCTAGGTACCTCGTATCTCGGTGAGAGTAACAACAAAAAATATCTGTTCTCGTGCATGAGCCACTAGTAGGGATCATACCTATAACATAGTGGTACCAAATCATCATCATAATAGTTTAGTTAGAGTTGTAAGCATCAATCTTTCTAAGTGAAACTGAGGCCAAACCCCACGGATTCACTAGCATACTAGTACACGTCCACCAACCTAGATACTCGGGTTTTCCCTTTGTGCTCAAACAAGTTCAAAAATCCAAGAAGTATAGTTTTCACATGAAAATATCACATCCCCATCACACATTAACCAAACATCCCCATGTACATTACACAAATAAAAAATTCCACTTTTTATTCAAATGCATTTTGAAATCAAACTCACACCGAAATTGCCAACAACACTTTTCACATTTCTTTAACACTACCACAAATACTTTAAATGATTTTATAAAACCATTACAGGATATTCAACTCATACAACAGCCCACACACATGTCACATAATACCCTTCTCACCTTCACAATTAATTTTATCAATAAACTCACATGAAACATCCCATACCCGTGTTTTGCACACAAAACACAATTTAGTAATACATTTTGGCAATTTATAAAACATTCTACAAATGTTTGACATCTCAAATCACCACTTTACCATTAAAAAGCCCACATTAGGTGAACACACTCACCCAAAAAGTACATATACACCCTTTCCCAACATTGTTTGACCAAATAAAACATTTTCAATTTTTATAAAACAATCCCAAGAGGTATAACAACTTTTTGCACACTAAACCCATTTCAAACCACTCATTCAAAACCAAAATCATACCAATAACAATCAAAAACATATTTTTTAGTGCTAAAAAATTTATTAAACCACCCCCAAGTGTTATAAAAATACATCAAATAATACCACACTGTTACACATGAAAAACACATGTTTTCATAAATCACCTTCAAGAAGCACAACATAGTTTTACACCTTAAACTCAATCAAAAATCTCTTTTCAAGGCCCACATGAAAATAAGGAATTACCAAACCAGAATTGGCCACCATTTTAAAGAATAATAAATCACTTTCATATGTTATAAACTAAACCCAAACATTACCCCAAGAGTCACACATGAAAAGTACCAAATTTCAAGCTAAAATACAACTAAAAATTAAATGTTTAGCCAAATTCATCAAAAAAAGTTTTCACAACACACAAAACAGATTATAAACATATTATATTAATAAAAAAAAGCTAACTCATCATAAAATGGTTACACATGGAATCACCTACCTTTTGAGTCGAAACCCTCAAAACATGGTGCGAAACCTTAAGAGCACTACCGCCACACCACAAGGAATATAAATCCAGACCTATACCAACAAAAATTGTCCCAAAATATACCAAAAAAGGCCTTAGTATAGAATCCTAACTTATGGACATTTTAGAACATAATGAAAGAGGGAGGAAACCCTGAGGAGAATGAAAAATTGATGAGAGAAACACTTACTCAAAACATCTTGAATAAAACAACCCAATATACACTAGAATCTGAATTTGAAAACATCAAACCATTCAATGGATATTCTAACAAGGATTATGAGATAATTTAGGAACTGGAATGGGAGTAAAATAGTAATAATTGAGAGAGTTATGATGGAAATAACTTACCTCCTCAAATCTGCTCTATTTTAGGAACCCTAAGAATATCAGCACACAATCGCGATGAAAACGAGCTCCAAAGAGGGGGGAAATGAATGGGAGCGCGCCTGGGCTTCTTAGGGTCGAGGGGGAGGTGGAATCACCGAATAATTCATTATAATGAATAAGATATTAAAAAATTAAAGAAACAATTTAAAACTATAAAATGGGTTTCTGGGTGGGCCCAATTATAAAAGAAAAACCCAAATCCCCCATGATTATGGTTTATAAAGGCACAAAATTTAAATGTGGTGTTAATATATCAGGGGAGGACATTTAGGAGTTTGAATGACTGGAAAATATTAAAAAATGAAAAAGTTATAAAGGAAACAAAATTTATTTTTAAATCTGGAATTGAGCTCACGGTTTGGGCCAATTCATGAAAACTCACCTATTATCCATAAAACCATTGGAAACCCTCAAAACAAAGAATGAATGGAAAATAAATTAAAAATAACTTTAAAATAAGTTATTTATGTGACAACCCAACTATTTTATTCATTAATTTTAACTGAATTCCATTTAATAAGGTTTATAAAAAATTACATTGGATCTTTTTTTGTCATTGAAACTATAAACACAATACAAGAAACACGTAAATATTATTTATTCAATATGAAAGTCACATTTACATCAATTGTATTTTTCTTCATGAAATAAATTTTCCATGATAAATACATCATAATAAATGGGTGATCATAAATATTAGTAAAGGACATAAAATAAAATATTATTTATGTGGCTACATAAATTTCAAGAGGAATTAAAATATATTATTATTATAAATATATTATGGTTTTTATAATAGAATGCAAAAAATTAAAAGAGGAATAAAATGATAATATGGATATAGTTAAAAATGTTGCATTCCTAAGAATACAACAGTTGTTATAAAATATGGAGACATAAAACATATTTCATAGGTTATTAACCATGATATCACAAAACCTGAAATATCCATAGTTTACATATTTTCTAAATATAATATAGAGATAATAATTTTCACCATCCAGCCATGTAGATAATTTATCATTTTAAATTATTTCATCGATAACCTATGGAGAATAAAGATGTTTTTTAAAGAAAAATAATTAGTACACTATTTTTGTTAATGAATGTTCATTTAATAATTTTTAATTCAAGATAATGGAATTTTTGATTCATATGTAGAAGGCCACAAGAAATTCTATATAACTACATTTATAAAAATACAAAATTTAAAAAAAAAATTGGGTATTGACAACAATAAAATGGAGTCTTGGAAAATAATAGAATTATTTATGCATCAGAATAGGTATATAATGTTGTTTATGGAACAAAATTAAGGACAGATAATGTAAGAATCAAATTTATATAAATTATTTTGAATTCAAATGAAATTATCATAAGTTTATTATAAATTATTATCTTGGAAACTATAATAATAAATATATAAAATGTACTTAGGTAATAATATAGAGGAATAGATTTCATTAACATGAATGCATTCTTCTTAATTAATTTAACATTATTCTTAGTGCCATTAAAAATCACTAGGAGGGATTGGGATAGTAAAATATAATTATAATAGTGATTCATGGTTTTATAGTGAGTAGTAAATAATATTATAAAGGGCGGTAAATTATAGTAAAATATATGGGTTGTTTATAAATTTTAAAATATATGCATTTGAAACCTTGTAATTAAAAAATACAAAACCATTAGTCTTTATATGGTTTTTATAGGATATTTTCCAAAGTGTAATCATTTTTAATATGTTATTAGAAATAAATTTTTTTATTTAAAATAATATCATTTAGGTTTTAAAAGTGCGTGAGGTTATTAAAGAATTATTTTTTAAAATCATTAAATATCTATTTTATTTTGAAAGGATATAAGTAGGTTTGTTGAAATAAAATTATCACATTAAATTAATATAATTTAAAATACAAAAATACTTTTGGATTGTTAATATAATCAATTAATTAAATATATATCATTTATGTTAATATGTTTTAATACTACATACTGTTTATTCCACCCAAATTTAATTTTTGACCCAAAAGTTGATTCAATAGAAAAATAATAAATATTAAAATTCTTATAATATCTAACATTATTTTTTCAATGTTAAAATTTATTTTATCAAAATAATTTCATAAATATAATAATATTATATTTTTAAAAAAATCATTATTTATAAAAAATAATAGTTTGGATGACATAATAAAAATAAAAAACCATTTTATAATTATATAAGACTAATGAAAAAATAATTATCATTTATATAATACCCCATGATTTTAAAACATGTATCCACTTAGATAAACTAAATTCATTTGATCTCTTACATTTCACGAAAAATTATTTCATATAGTATAAATCATAAAAAATGACATATAGATCACAAATCAAACTATATAAGTGAAGAATTAATGAAATACATTTCTTTTTCTTGAAATTAAAAAACAAATACAAATGAAATAGTATCTTGACCGTTAGATTAGTAATGTGACCCCTAAGAATAGTAATTTATCCTATATAATTGTAACACCACCTATGAATGAATAAATTAATTTTAGGTACCATATAAATGAAAATATGATTTCATTATATCACAGTATAAGTAAATAAATATTTTGAAATTAATAATTTAAGTGTTTTTATTTTTATAAAAAAGAAATGTTTATTTTCAATTTTATAATTAATATAATTATTTAAAAGAAAATTTACTTTCATAAAATGTATTCAAAAATTAATATTTTGTTGTATTATGATTGTAAGTCAATTTTATGTGAACTAAATTCAGAATCCAAAGTGTTATAAAAATCAGTTATAATTTTTAAATATGTATTTATTACGAAAATTATAATTTTAACTAAAAATTAAATTTATCAGGTTTAGAAAATTATTGTCATAAAATTAATTTCATTTAGAAAATATGAATGTTAAAAAAATTAGAGTCAATTTATGGGATTGGTCTAAATTAGTTGAATTATTTGTGAATAATGAAATACGGTAATTTATAGTATGTAATAAATACATGAATTTTTGAGTCATTGATGATTTATGGATAATGCAAGTATAATTACTTTGAAAAAACAAGTAACACTTAATTTATTTATTGATAGTAATAATAATTATTATTTCATGTATTGAGCCACAATAATGAAATAATGAATAGAATAATAATAAAACACCCATCTCCTCCACTATAGATACCACCACTCCCCATCCCTTCCCTTCACACCTATTAATCCTTGAATATTGTTTAGTTTTATCATAATAATCATCCTAAGTATATCCCCCATGTTCATTAGTTTTTTGTCTCAATAAATCCAAAACTCAATTCCCTTAAGGAGGATCTCATGGAGAAGAATTACAGAGGTAAAGACCTCTTTTATCTTCTTTTAATTTCATATTAATTTACATTCTCTTATTATACTATCTTAACCTCATCTCTCCTAAAAAGAATGATAAATCATTTATATTATATATACCAGATTATTATTATGTTAATTAAAAATCCCACATCAAGTCTCTTTTAATATTCCTTTTATTCTAGAATTGATAACATTGTTCATGAGGTGTCGATTTACCACCTTCGTGGATAAAGTGTCTTAATTTTTAAATCACATCTTATAGGATTTTCATAAAACCAATTTTTTGATCAAAATAGAAAATAATATTTTTAATACACTTTAATTTATGTTCTAGAACCAGTATATATACATGATATTAATCAATGAAAAAAAACTAGTGTGTGCTGGTAAAACAAGATCCAAAATAATCTAAATGATTAACTATAACATCTTATGTAACGATTCATCCCCACCCAAAATAAAAAATGAATTATATAAACATTTAATATTCATTATTTTTATTAATAACCTGAAATTTCAATTATGTATAACTTTTAAAATTTCATGTTATCATTTGTGCATGTATACAAGTTCACCAATCATGAAAAACAAGGAATCAAACACTCTTGAATGACCAAATTGAATCTTATAACTCATAAAAAAGACCCTAAGTGATGCTAATAAAATTATACTAATTCAAATATTAATTAAATAGGTTCTAAATTAAATTATTAATTCATCTAATTTCATTATCCATGACATTGAGATCTTCTTCATGACATATTTGTATATAAGGTACGTGACATCACCTCAACATAAATTTCATTGAGACTTACTTGGTATTTGGGATCTTAATCATTATTATTTTGTGTATCCAAATCCCCTTTGAGGTAATATTACATTTTAAATTATGTTTGATTGAAATATATGTTTTCGTATATCATGGATATGATTATTGTATTATCTATATATCCTTTTACATACAATCCTTATTATGAATGTTGTTTTAACTAGGGAAATATTAATGAAACGGTATCCTCTACACAATACAATAATTGATAATGAATTTTTTTATTTAATTGGATCTATGTAGGATGAATTATTTATACATTCAACTAGGGTTGTGGATGATTATATACCCTTGATGAATTGACAAGACTCACGAGACAAAACTATTGGTGATAAACCCTTTATGTTTGTTTCAAAAACATAATCTGGCAGCTATCTACCCACAGACATAATCCTTATTGATGATATGATGGTTCATGTCCCAGATACATGATATCAAATAAATAGTATTTCTTTTATTCAGCATTTAGTTATTATTATGTATTGATTTTGACTATCATAGAATCTCTAGATTCATTTTCATTCTCATATTATTGATGGCCTATGTTTTTCAGTTATTCATCAAGCCATATTGATTATTCTTAATTGGTTATGATTCACTTATTATTGAATCATTATTTTTATATTTTTAACCCTTACTGATAATTTCACCTAACCCTTTTATTTTTTTTCCTTCCCTAGGTTTTACAGATGAAATCAATGGATTTTTGGAAAAAAATTAATCTATTTTCATTCATTATATTATATGTTTTTTTCAGTGTAATAAGATAACCATGTACGTATCTAGTAAATACAATAATATTAAAATGATCATTACTTTTCTATGTGATTTATTTTCGATATACCATTTTAAAAAATTTACCACCAACTCTAGTATATTGGAGTCCGAGATGTTATAGTTTGTATCAATGAATGTTTAGTTGAATTCTTGGAAACTAGATTTTGAAAAAAATAATTTAGGAAACATAACCCTAATATAGACTTTGAGTATTACCGTAGAATAACATCCTATAATTTTCTATGTTATAGACTATGTGAGTATTTATAGAAATGAATCCATATCTAGATAATATAAATGGATGTGGTTCCTGTGTAGATTTACTTAGGGGTAGAAACACTCCCAAGGTGTGTTGTGCCAGACTTGACATAACCCGATACACAATAATAGGCCTTAATAAAAACCTAATTTGACACCACCATGTGATATTTTTTGGATAATTCAAGTTCAATTTACAAACCATTATGAATGATTTAAAATTAAACATTCCACCTAATACACCATAATTATGATTATGAGATTAGATGTGCATAAATTATCAATTCATGATTACTGTTTTTCTAGATTAAAATTATACATTATGATTCATGATTTTATAAACTAATTTAGAAAAATACATTATTTATAAATGGATTCATGAAGTTTATTTTGTTAATAATAGAATAATTTTTATAATTATTGTCTATTATTAAAACCATTATTCCTTAATATTTATTTTTTGTTGAGGAACATCCTCAAAACAGACGGAGAAATATCACGAAAAACTCTTCTCTGTCTTCTAGAGGATTTAATATCAAGGATAATCCTAAAATAATGATATTTTGATTTTGAAACCGTTATCAACATCCATGACATGAATAAAAAACTGTATGAGGAATCCCACACCACTATTATTGAACATTTATTTCAAGGAACATGGTTTGTATATGAAAGAACTCAATATTATCTCATTTCCTAATATTCCATGAATTGTAGGTTATACAATATTATTTTTTAATTCTTCAACCTAATGAAACTATATGATACTATCATCAATATTCAAGGATCTACAAAAGAGGTTGTCCTCCATAAATCATACATGTAAGAAATTTTAGATTTTGGTATCTTTGGGAGCATTAAATATAATTTCAATAACTATAATTAAAACATAATAAGATAATTTCATAAATTATAGGTTCACATTGATGTTCAAAAATTTAATCTTTAAAATAAATCATTTCTAAATACTTATCAATGTCCTTATCATGTCCATAAAAACAGTAAATGTTTGATTTGGAAGGAGGATGTAGAGGATTATGTGGATTCCCAGAAGTACCACATGCATTCCTAGCCTATTGCCCATTATGATAGATACCTACACTAATAAAAAAGATGAAGGTATCAGTTTATATTGACTAATGTTTTATATTTTTTGGGATTAGAATATTTTTTAAAATGATCAAATTCCATGTTTGGAGCATGGAAATCAGGACATAGATTTTGAAATAATTCCAGGGGAAACAATTTTTTTTATGTTCAGTAATTCAACAGAAAGGAGGTGAGACACTACAAAAATCAATGTCTCATGTGTCAATGTAATATACCCAAAAAAATATCATGGAAATTCATATACTACTATAATTGATTAAAAGCAATGATTAATATGATTGTGTTTAGAATCATGAATTAATTTTTTATTGTTTTATCAATAATAAAATAGTTATAAAAATCATGAGATATATAAGGATTGTAATGAAGTACATATTCTTTAATGAATTTGAAGAAAGTGATGAGTATCAATAGTAATCAAGATATGTGATTTAGTTATAAGTTGATCTACTTGAAAAAACCTGAATCGAGGATGATAAATCTAAATATGTTATTGATGTCAAAACTGTTATAAATATATGGTTATTGAATAACATTAGTAACCATGAATGTGGTTAGTAACCTACTAGGTTATGTTTCGCATGTATTTTTAGATATCTGGATTTATGGAATACATTTAACAACTTAATATTTTTCTATTGGAGTCATGAATGCATAATAATTGATTAAATAATATAATGGTATTAAAATATTTGGTATGTGACAATAGACATTAAATTATTTGGGGAATCTTATCTTATGTTTATTTTGAAAATACAGTGACCATCATTCTAATATGAATGTCGTTAAATATGGAGAAACGTGTTTTCGATAAGCCATCAAATTAACTACTTGTGTAATTGATAAAGATAATGTTTGGATACTATTATTTGTTTCATTAATAAAAAATGATAACATTATTGGTTTTAGAAAAAATTTAATTCTTGAATAAATGACATAAAGACCACATGATTCATTTGGGTGTTTTAGGTATGAAAAATTCCTCTTCAACACTCATTTATAAGTGTAATGGATGAAGTAAAAATAGAAAAAAACCACAACCAAAGGATTTGATCATTATTATTTTTTGTAATCAAGTTTTTTTATTTTCTAAGTAGCTTAAATGAATAATAAAACATTCCATTCACACTAGGAAATATTTTGGAAGAAAAAAATTATCTATTTGATTTATTTCATAAAAATCAATAATATTTTAATTGATCACAAATTGATGGATTTTTGATCATTAGAATTTTAATTACCTTGTTATCTATAACTCTCTATAACGACATTAATGTTATATTATTCTTCCATATCCATATTTTTACTTCTCACTAATGTTATCATATTCGAAGACATAGTTCTGGGGAAACCTTTACATTTCCATTTCGTTATTATTAAGAGAGTATTTTATTAACCTTATTTCCAATGTGGGTTTCCCAAAAAGGAATTTTTTTGTATCAAACTTTATTTTTAAAAGTAAAATTTCAAATTTAAATGATGAAATTTAATGGAGGAGGAATGAATATGAAAACCCAAGATTTTACAGTATATATCCTCTTAAATAAATTTAATTCATTCAATAACTTAATTGGGAAAAATTATTTCTTATAATAAAAATCATATAAAATCACATATTGAATAGAAATAAAATTTTATAAATAAAGAATGAATTAATAATAGTATTTTTTAAAAATTAATGGAACATATACCAAGGAAATAGTTACATCAACTTTGGAATAGTAATGTGACCTATAGGAATAGTAATTCAGCCAATAGAATAGTAACCTAGCCGAAAGAATTATAAATATAATTATTCTATCATGTATCCTGAAATATTATATAATATTAATATTTTATGAATAAATAACTATTTTCAAAATGTGAATTTATGTGTTGGAATTTTTATAAAACATAAATGTTTATATTAAATTTTTTAATTAATTTAATTATATCAATGAAAATATATTTTCATATAATGTAAAAAATAATTAATATTTTGTTTCCTTATGATTATAAGATAATTTTATGGGACCTTAATTAATTTTTCAAAGTGTTATAAAATCAGTTATAAATTTAAAACTCATATTTTTTGGGTAATTGATAATTTATTTTAAAAATTAAATTTCTCAAATTTATAAAATAATCGTCATAAAATAGAGTTTATTTTGGAATTAAACATGTCAATAACTGTTTAGACTACATTTTTTTGATTTTTATAAAATATTGGATTTTTTTATGAATAGTGAAATAAGATAATTTACAGTGTAAGCTAAATACATGAATTATTGAGTAATAGATGATGTATGAATGATTTAAGGACCATTTTTTCAAACTCACATGAAATGGTTACTATATTTATTTAGAATAATCATAACTTTTTATTTTCATCATCCCAAATAATAAAATAATGAATATAATAATCAAAATATGCCCCACTCATCGACTATAAATACCACCCTTCACCCCCTTATATTTACACGTCTCAAGAATTTATGAATGAAAATTTCATTCCAATTCATTTCTTATATCTGTCCCCCACATCCAGGAGCCTTTGGCCTCAACAAAATACAATCCCATGTCCCTGAAAGAGGTTATCAAGGTTAAGAATTAATGTGGTAAAAACCTCTTTCCCTTTCTTGTAATTTCATTTAAATTTATTTTCTTTTCCTATTCCTACCACGAATAATCTGTAAAATGAATAATTATAACTGCTATATCTTATTTTGATAGTAATTTTATTATGTGAATGAAATATCCTCTATCAACTCTCCTCTCTCTCCCTTTTATTCTAAAATTGATAACATCGTCCGTGAGGTACCAATTTACCGCTTATGCAGACACTGTGTTTTGATTTTTCAATT
Organism: Viscum album; assembly: GCA_963277665.1. NCBI lineage: Eukaryota > Viridiplantae > Streptophyta > Magnoliopsida > Santalales > Viscaceae > Viscum > Viscum album. Next base: position 784,819,897 of record OY728146.1, on the reverse strand, counting down.
CCACCTTAAAATATTTTCATAAAAAATTATGGTTATACCAGATTATAATATGTGTACTATGATATATTTTATTTCATGTTACCCTTATATATGAAGGATATTAATTAATGAACCAAAACTAGTTTGTGATGATATAAAACCCACAAAAATAATCTAAACGATTATTGCTAATATATTATCTAATGATTCAACCTCTCCCAAAATAAAATAATAATTTATATAACCATTTTATTATATATATGTTCATTAATAACAAGTAATTTCAATTGTATATAGTTATTACCATTTCACATGATCTTGGAAACATATACACAAGTGAACCAATCATGAAAATAATTGAAACAAACACTCTTGAACGACGTAATTGAATCTTATAACACATGAAAAAGAAAATAAATTAAATTAATGAATTTATAATAAATCATATATATGTTAAATTGTTTATCAAATTAATTATTAATTTATCTTATTTCTTTATTCATGACATTATGATCATGTGTGAAACACATTCATACATAAGGTAAGTGACTTCATCTCAGTTTTTTTTCATTGAGGCTTACTTGGTATTGTGAACCAAATAAATTTTATGTGGTGTATATACTACCAAATTTAGCTCATTTTTATTTTTAAATTATGTTTCTATTAAATATACATATTCTTGTATTATTTATATGATTTTTTGTTATTCATACACACTTTTACATATGGTATTTTTTTAATATTTTTTTAGTTGGAGAAATATTAATGAATAAGTATCCTCTTCTCAATATAGATATCGATAAGAAATATTTTTCTTGAATTAAATCTATTTATAAATAATTATTCAGACTTTTAGAAATGGTATGGTCCCATTACATCCACTCAATTCATCAGTATGACTTCTGAGACAAAACAATTTGTGAATTCCCCTTATTGTTTAAAAAAACATAATCACAATGATATCCATCAAAAAAAATAAACCATCATGATGGTACACTGGTTCATGTTCTAGATTTTGGATATCCAATAATTATGTATTTTCTTCATTCACCATTCATTTATAATTGTCTAAAGATTTTCACTATGATAAAATCTATTAATGTATTTTCATTCATAGTGTATTGAGGGTGTGTGTTTTTCAGATATTCACCATGCCATATTGATTATGCATAATTGATTATGATTCACTTATTTGTGATTTATGTTTTTTTCATATGTAACCAACAGTGAGAATTTTAGCTCACCCTTGTATTTTTTTCTTTCTCTGATTTTGAAGAATCAATATTCCAGTATGTGATAAAGAAGAATTTTACTTTATTTTGTTATGTTATATTTTTTTTAATGTAATAATGTAACCACATATATATCTAGTTTCTTTAATACTAATAAATAGATCAATCATTGGTTATGTGATATCATGTATCTATGAAATTATAATAAAATAACCTCCAAATATGGGCTACTAGGGTATGGATTGTTACAATTTACATTTAAATAAATATTATTTCATATAAATAATTGATGAAAAAATATTTTTAAAAAATATTTAATATTCCATAAATCACGATTTTAAATAAAATTATATAATATAATAAAATAATTTTTTTTTTATTTTATCCAAAACAATATTAATTATATGAATTTCATTTTCCCCAATATTCAATTAAATTAAATAATAATGCTAATAAAAACAAATAAAGTACATTTTCATTTCAAAATGTAAAATTAAAAAATTTAAATTTTATGGTAAGGATATAGAAGCCCTTATTACACCAACATAAGACAAAAGGTTGTAGTGTAAATGAGGTTGTATTCAAGGGATGGATCAACTATCATCGAGCAAGCATTGATCTCCATAAAATAAATTCTCCCTTAGGCAATTAAACCTAACCCCCAAAAGTGGAAAATCTACATGTTCTTAGTCAAGGGATATGGGCAATGATGATAGTTCCCTCTAGTGATAGGATGGATAAGATTTAGAAAGTATTATTCTACATGGTTGGTTCATCGATTCTCCATTATGTATTAGTTATCCCACTTTATTATCCATTATATTCAGTAATTCTAATGGTTTAATTATTACCAATAATAATAATTCCCAACCAGCATATTTCATAATGGTCAAAATATCCAATGTTCATGTATTGATATAATCCTAATGGAGACTTATTTCCTTACACAATATATATTATTTTCTATTACCAGCCTATTTTATTAACTACTACAATAAAAATGGTTATTTACTTACTTAAATAATGTCAACCATATTCATAATGATTCAATATCAGTATCTCTTTTTTAGTAGGTTATATAATCATGTTATAAATATAGCTGGTTTAGTTTACCAATATATATAAATTATTATTTCGTTTTTATATGACATTAATTATTATACCTATTATCCAAAATATTGATTCCAAAAGTGAAATATTATAGTTAAAATATTTCATTTCATATATGTGATCACAATATATTGATGTAGTCAATGCGAAACATGTTTTCATTTGTAAAAAACTGAACCAAATATATGTTTGATACACTGGAAAATGGTATCAAAGAAATCAATGAATATACGTCGAAGAATCATAGTATATTCAGACAAATGAAATTCTCATTATAATTAGTACAAGGAAATATGGAATTAAATAAATGAAAATGTTGAAGTATTAGTTGATTTTGAAATTTGGATTGTCGATAAAATGTGTGGAATTCTAGAAAATATCAACGATATCAAAATCATGATGTTATTCTTTGGATGATTTCCACATTAGTTTAACATGATGGTGTAAGAGCTAATGGAGGTAAAATATAATGTTGTTATAATAGATAGTCATCATCCAAATCTTCCATATATATAATATGAGGATAAACATAAAAATATATAAATAAGGATAATTATTAATAAGTGGAAATCATGGTGTTGAAGAATATCTCAATTTATGGATATCATGAAGGAATGTGGGTGAGGAAGTAATACAATTCCTTTCATCCATCTATAAAAGTGTAATTCAACATTATAAGGTTAAAATATATATTATTTTTCCTAAATGGAAAAGTTGGTCCCCTCAATAAATGTATCCCAATAGATTATGAAATGATCAATAATGTGAAACCCCATGTATAAAACCCCATATAATATAAAAGAGAAGGAGTAAAAATCCAATTTGACTCATGAAAAAGATGTTTCTTTTAGAAATATACGGTAACTCTAATGAAATGTAAGTGAAATAAATTAATAAATTAAAACAACAAAATAATGAGGTTATTTAGTTTTTTATATAAAAAATTACAAATAATTGAAAATAATGATTATGATGTTGTTTAACTCTTTGAATATACATATCGTAATGGAGACATGGATTGAACTCTGTAAAAAAAATTGTAGAACTAAAATGGTGAAGTGAAATAATGTTACTCATGAATCAAAAAACTACATAGAGAGAAATGATTGTTAAAATAGCACATAGATAGTTGAAAAAAATATACATATATATAAATTCTATGTAATCACAAATTGGTGATGGGTACATTCCAAAATTTTATGAACATGAATGTGTTTGAAATTAAATAAATAAATATTTTATATGATGTGTAAAACATTGGATCATGATAGATAAATGATTACATTATATTTAATGACTCACAATGGGGTTGTAATCTTTAATCCTTGTATTATATCTTGAAATTTGATCTTAATGGATGCAAAAATATTTTAAGAGAAACATGGAGATCTAATATAGGGTGTAATCAATTTTTTGACTATAGTATAGGAAATATTTATCATACCATTGTGTATGACTGATGGTACATGTCTTAAAAATTGTATTATTTTATGAATTAAACCCATGTTTCTTATTAGAGTTACAATTTACAATTAATATAACATCCTATCCCATTTAAATATTTTATATGGTGAAAATTATATATATATATATACGAGTATATATATGTTTATTATTACAAGGTTCATCTTAAATGTTATCTCTTAACACATTCTGGGTTCAGATCATGTTCGAATATCATTATTATTAGAAATGAAATATAAATTTCAATAATAGGTCATTATACTTACTTAAAACCTTTTTTTCATTTTAAAATGGATAGTTAAATTTAATTATGGGTAGTTTTGATAAACATCTACATCAACAAATTTTATTTTTCAATTTTTTACCATTTTACCACCCACCATTGAATATGTCCTCCTATAATTTGAAATAACAGAGTCATTAATGTGAGTCAAAATTCATGTTAATAATATATAATATCAACTTTTATATTATTAGTGAATTACCAGCAAATAAAAATATCTCATTAATGTATTATCACGGTTATCAGAATTATTTATTCTAATATGAGAGAATTCCTGTAATAAACGTTACCCATTCTCCTTAGAAACATGACCATCAATAAAAACATTGTTCCTTTCAAAAATCAGAATATGTGGATAGATTATAGATATTGTTACTCTATACACTCAATAATGTAGAGTATTTGGGTATCTCCATCCCATATTTAACACCTTGTATTCTCTAGATTTATTCATTTTATATTCATATATTTTTGAAACATACATATTTCAAAAAATATTTTGAAAAAATATTATTTCTCCCCGACAAAAATGTTACTTGTCCATGATTATATATAAATTTTAATTCCATACCATGATTTTTCAAAAAAAAATATTAATCTGAAATATCCATTAATTCATGTCATTATCATTATCCTATATTCATAAATGTAATTTTCTTAATTATCACGTAAAATTACTACTCTTATGATGATTGGCGTATATTTTTTAATTGATCACATAATATTTCATTGTGTGATTTTCCTTCAGAATATTAAAATTTCTCAATATACTAATCCATAAAAAATAATAATCATTTCTTACGAATAAATAAAACGTCTCATTTACGCCTATAAATTGACACATAAATGTAATGAATATTTCTTATTTATTGTCTGAATATATCTATGTACAACTACATATCTTATGTAATATGTTAAAATGATACAAATAATGTGTATGATTGAACCATTCATAATTAGAACATTTTAAATATCCATTATAGATGTAGAGATGAAACATATAATGAACATAAAATTATTCTATTGTAGAGTCAAATGACTCATTCAAGGTTGGTTTTTAATAATTTTATGAAATATCTTATTTCACTTAAATTTTACTACTTATTTAATTTTATGTATTCTAACTACAAATATCCATGAAACACTTAAATTAAATTCTACAACATCCTCCTTGACCTCTAAAATTTGTTGACATGAATGGAATATTCATCAATAATTCTATGGTCTCATCAATATTCCCATTGGGACTTGTGTTCTACCAGTGGAACACCTTATCACCTCATTCTTGAAAACAAATTATAAAATTGAAACCAAATATTATACTTGTTCAGGTAAAAACATTCATGAAACAACATTGTATTTATTTTTGTTTTTTTAATTAAATCCATATATAAGTGACAAGAAACATGTTTTCAATGTGATAAGATTCATTCCCTCAATCATCACAATCTATACATTATACAACTCCCCTATAAAAACCCATAACAACTATACAAATTATTTCATGATTTATTATATAAAGGACACATAATAAAATACTAAAAGAGTGAGAGTCCAGCTGCCATTGGATAATTTGGTATATATTAAAATAATATTAAAATGGGATAAATCAAAGGTAATTAAAACTCCATAAAATTCTATTATATTCTATTGGTTACCTAATATGCTGTGAGATATCTTGGTAATGTACATAAGAATGAGGTGAGATATAAATCATAGTAAGGGATTAATCAGAGCATAAAATAATGCATATTTGTTTATGTGAGTTAAGAGGCAGAACACGGTTGCATTGAAACATGATAAATATAATCTCGATTATCAATGCATCAAATAAGAGTGAAATAACATGGAATTATAGGAATGGAGAAGTAGTATAAAACATGAAATAATAATCATAATTCATTGATAATAACCTATATATCCTAATATAGAGTGTTTTTTAACACATCTTGCATAATACATGATATCTCATGAGAAAAAAAATATGACCTAATGTATCATACAGTTATATAATTATGGTCACACAAATAATATTCTTATAACATACATGAATTTATGTGGCACATATATCAGGATACATATTAATGCATTATGTCTTAATAAATCCCATGATTAATGACTGTGGGATATATAGATGGATTTTTTAATCAAATAATGAAATATAAATCTAGGTGAGTACCTATTTATAGAAATGGGGATGAGTATTCATAAGAGTAATATTTTGAAAAGAATATAATGGTAAATTTTTTGAAGTGCAATAAGAGACATAAAATGTTTCATGGAAGGGTTTAATGCGAGTAAAGGATGGTCTCTAATTTCAAGGGCATCATAATTATAGTAAAGGGATGTGTAAAAACACATTAAAAGATGAAAAATTTGAAACCAAAGGCATAGTATAATGACTATAAAAAAATAAAAAGGAAGAGGATAGAATCACATACCTTGATTCGGTGCTTCAAAACGATTTGGTGGGATTTTTCAAGATATTGGGACGATCATTGGAGGGATTTAGATAGGGATAAAGAAATAAAATTAATGATCCTTTGGTTGTGAGGGAAGATGAATGTAAAAATTTATTGGTATTTATGGAATAAAAGAGGGTTAATTATAAAAAGTTCCAAACATTTGTTTGGGAATCTATGTGATAAGATAATGAAATAAATCCTTACAACGGTTTTTACCCATGAATTATAACCTATATGAGTGGTTTTTAATATTTTTATGGCTTTTATGTGAACTCATTAAAACAATACCAATCATAATGTGGTGGTTAGTCTTGTTCATAATTAATTTATTTCGAAACATTAAAATATTATATTTATATTGTTTATTACTTGTTATTTGTTTTTAAAATTAATAAAATAACATGTAAAACATATTATATGGGTTAAATATACATATTTATATATTCCTCTTATACATTTTACTACAAAACTTTTGGGATATTATGATTTCATACTACACAACAAATATTTATTTCATATTTTATTTTATCCCAAAAATCAAACTATCTCCAAAAACAATGATACCAATGGATAATTTTAATGTGTTGATAAAGGAAGTAATATTTTTTAAAAAATAATTTTATTAATAAATTTACATTTAAAATATTCTCATTATATATTTAAGAATATTATATTTCACAAAAAAAATCATGTTATGTACATTAAAAAAAATATTAGAAGTCATTAAATATATTATCACTAATATTTATATCATTATTATTTATTAGAAAAATTTATTATTTAAAAATTTATTTTTAAATATAATAATTTATCAGAAATTGTGTTTTAGTTGGTACGAAATATTTTTATAAAAAAAATTCATTTCATTAGATCAAAACATAATATTTATTAGAAAATTATTATAATTATGTATATATATTTTAATAATTAAAATAGATAACAAGATAAATTATATTCATTAAAATAATATAAATATTTTCGTACTAATAGTGTCTAGTTTTATTAGACATTAATAATGTTGTGTACTCCGTAAGGATATGTTGTGAGATGAGGGTACTTTCACAGGGTGTATCGATCAAAATGGGTTGGGTAGTTATCTCTATATTCTTGAATATCTCCTGTAAAAATTTTCACTTGAGTTTCAATTACTAATTAATATATTTGTATAGGTTATGGGAAAATATTTGAAGTGACATTTTCTATGGTAGTTCACATAGATTAGTTTTATTGGGTTTGATCCAATTATATAACACCAACATCTCATTCATATATTACAATTAAATATTATAAAAAAAATTAATATATATATATATATATATATATTAATGATTATAATAGAATAAATAATTTTTAGTATTTAGGATTCATTATACGCATTTAATCTTGTTAAACAATTATTGATATATTTTTTAATTTTTTAAAATTGATAATGGTATATTTTGAATTTGTTTTCTTTTACTACATTTCACAATGAGGCACATATTATTTTAGAATGGAATTTTTTTATAAAATATTTATTCACTATATTCTTCCCCCATTATGAACTTCAGCATCAAAATTTGTCTTTTATCCAAAAAAATATTGTGGTGATTATGTTTTATCCCCACCTCTAATTTCTATGTTGCCACCCCAGAATTTTTTCCCACCACATTAAATTGACCCAATTAATGTCCTTGTTTTATAGATGTTTTTATTAGAGATATGAGATATTAACTATCATCCGTTAATTATAATGACAATTATCCAAGGTATCAAATCTATATTCTTCATATGTGTGGAGTTTGATGTGTATAATATTATCAGGGATACAAGGAGGAAACTATGTACTTTGGGTTGGATTGGTACGATTAGTATTCAATATACCAAAACAAAATTTAGATACAGGATCTAAAAGGGGTTTATGTTTCTTGGACAAAATATTCCCTTCTTTCTCTTCCTCATGAAATTATTACACATTGGTATATAAAGAAATTATTTCTTTTTGAACTCCAATTAAAAATTATATTGATAGTTTAATTTATATATTTTTAGACAATTTTTTTAGATTTTTTATGATGAGAAATTATTTTAAATTTCTATTGTATCAGATAGATAATATTAGGACACATTAGCATCCATTATCTGTCATCATCTTAACATGTCGTAGTATGAAACCTTTTCTAATAGAGAGCCTCATATGTTACCATTTTTTTTTGTTAGGTAAACTATAATTATATGAAATCCCAACTAGTGTAAGGTAATTATATAAACATCCATTGAAATTAGATGAACATGATCCCAAATTATCCTATATAGTTTTAATATTTCTCTTAAACTAACCATCTCTCTCTTGGTGAGTGGTATCATGGATTCTCAACTTTTTATAATCTATTTTCTAATGGCTTAACCAAAACCATGAGGTAAAAATAATTACTAAATTAGATACAACAAAGAGTGGTACACCATGAAATATAAGTACCTATATTATTTATATAATATAGATTTGGTCATGATAGACTACTTCCATGATATAAATGGAATATACAGATGTTTTAATGTTATCTATTGTGACCTGTATTGTTTTCTTTCTTTTACATTCACTAGGTTCCTATTATGAAATCCAAGGTTATGTATTCCCATCTCCATCTTGGTATGAAAAACAAAATTCTCAATCCATTGAAGATCTATAATTTTGAATGAAGTTCCTACTATACCTGGAATATAGACAATATAATTTCAGTTACTATCTTCATGTTATCCAAAATAAAATATTTTATTCATATCAATAAAAATCTATACGGTCCCAGGATGAATAAATAATGATGAGATATGTGAATTAAGAAAATGTTTAATATTGAGTTCTAGTTTTTATTGTGTATATATTCATGTTCTAATCCTTATAACTCCACCATTATCCATGTTTATCTCTATAATAATCACTAATATCCTTCATATATTCTAATCATCTTTTAGATCCTCATTGTTCATCTAAAAAATTAATGGTTTATTTCTTATTTGATTAATGTATGAATTCATTCGTTTTTTGCTTCCCATGTCCATCCATTACATTTCCCTGAACACTGGATCCATTTTAATCCTAGTCATGATTAGGTTTGTAAGATCTTTTATACATAGTGCATATTCAACATTTTATCTCCCTTAGATAATAATGGATTGAGTGGTAGAAATCCTTTATTGGATCATACCACATACATTGGATCTTATTAATCTCCCTTAATACGATTATTTACATGAATGATTTAGGGTATATATATATGTCACACCTCCCAATATAGATAATATTTCAGCTAATATTCAAGGATTATATAACTTGAGGATATTCTAGATAATTATTTGGGTAGTTATAGTTATTATTATTAAATTTATGATAGTCTTAATCTATCACGTGTTAATTTTCCTTGAGTTATCTACCCAATATCATTTTTTATGTGTCCATTTATTTCAAAAACACCTCTTCAATTTTGGTTAATGTGATCATAGGAGTAGTGATTAACTTCTACTTCATCACTATAATTTTCTCCCCACACTCTTATTAAATAAAAACAACAATCCCTCCTGAGATTTCCTTTTTAGTGTTCTTGAGGATTTTAAAATGTTTCTATAAAATTGGGGATAATACTGAGGTAATTCAATACAACCATAGATCTTTTGAAAAATGTAATTTTATGATGTCTGTTAATATCCTTTATCATTAATTTATCAGAAAAAATCTATATGGAGGTGGTAACAAGGTATAATATTGTTAGATTCTCAATCTAAAGCTCACATTAACTATATGTCACTTTTAAATTTTCATTTAACTAGATCTTAAATGTTGAGTCCATATACTTCTCATGTTCCTCCATACTATTCTAAAAATAATAATATCATTATAATAACTAACAAAATTTATTCTAGGTTTTCAATAATAACTCTTATAATAATTTCCCTGATAATAGTGGATGTATTTTTGAGTAAAAATAAAATTTCAATTAACCTTTAATTTACATACTATCAATGATGTATGGTTTTTTGGATATCACCCTTTACAACAATTAATTGATTATATCTTGAATGATGTTACTCATTTGAGAAAATTTGGACTCTGTTTGTCTAATCAAACAATTCATCAATCCATTGTGGATAAAAATTCTTCTTTATCATGATATTATTAGGCTCATGATAACCATTAAAGAGTCACATTGAGCCATCACACATCTTGATGAAAATGACTGATCCACCAAAAGATAAACCACTTTGGCATTTAAACCCTTTATCTAGATTTTATTATATTTCATTCTTCTACTGTTCATGTTCAATAGTGGACCTTTGGTAATGATTATTGGATATTTTTAATTATACATGTATATATTTGATTGATTACTATTTCCAATGCTTCCTCGTCGATGTGTTCACATTTTGGTTTTTTCACTAACATTTGATTATTTCCCTACTATTGTTCTTTCTAAAGGAGGGATCCATTCATTACTTTCTCAATGATGTCTACTCCTTGATTGAACTAGGATGATGTGATGCCAGCTCCTCCTTCCATGGATTACTCTGTAGAGCTCATCGCATTGTCTAAGACTCCTTCATTGATTAATATGTGTTTGTGAAACTCATTCTATGTTCCATGTCATTGTGGACATCGATTAATTATGTTTCTTCTATAAAGACATTGCAATGGGTCTTACAGGTTAGAAAACATCGGTCAAGGGAGTATTCACTTTTGGAATAAATGTTATGTCTAGATTATGGAACATTAGAAAACATATATTCTTCCCCTAAGAGGGATTTTCAAGGGAGTAGAACCTAATTTATCATGGGGTGATCATATGTTATCTTATGTCATACTTATTTCTTCTGAGGTTTTCCTCATGCTTCCCATGTTTATCGTAAGGTAGACTATGAGTTTAATTTCTCATGGATCTTAAGTGAGAATGACCTGAATCCCTAGTGGGGGGATGATCAACAATGTGAATCATTGGGTGCGAAATTTTTAAGGGATTACTAGATGCATGGGTCAAAATTCCTATGGAGACAAAAACCTAGAAGGGGTGTCTCGTGAATAGAATGTGCCACACTTTGTAGGATGATTTGGACATCGCTAGAGGTGGATCAAAGATGGTGCACCCCAATGATTGGGCCCCATGTATTACCATTGTTCGGGATTGAACCTTAGAGTGGCATCATATATTCCATGTTCCTAATATACGGATAAAAACCCACACAGTTCTAGAAGATATGGTGTGGGGATTACACATGTTAAGTTACACGTTTCAAGAAAATTACTCTTAGTTGTATGATGAATTGTGTGGGGATTATGCATTGTTAGATTCCTAGGTGCTTATAAGAGAATAAATAAATTGAATAGAGCTTAAATATAGGAGAGGAGTAGATGGATGTCATGTTTGTAATGGGATGTTGTGGCCCAGGTAAAATCAAGAATGAAATAGATAAACTATTTAGAAGGAATGGATGGGTTGGATGGATTGTTATGGGAGTTGGGATTGAACCTCATTGAGGTTTACAACAAATCCGATTTGTCTTGGAATAAATTTACACATATTTATGAATGGGGTAATTGGGTCATTCACCTGAGGAGGAGGCCTAGAGTGCATATGGTATGGGGATTATGAAAGAAAGATTCCATGTTGTCCTAGAATATATAAGATCTCCTAAGTTAGGGGCATTATCTTATCATGGATATGACACAACGGAGATCAATATGGTTGTTAATAAATGGATTGATGCTCAGGGAGGCTTTCTATGTATCCCAAATGGTTGGGAATAAAAGACCAATGTTTTTCGAAATAGCGTGGGGATTATGCATAGATGTGCCAATGCAGGAAGGAACTAGGGATTAATCCATGAGGGATTCCCATTGTGGTTGGATATTTCATATCCTCTACTAACCTCTAGTCCCATGTGATTCATTCTGGTGTGAAAATCGAGAGGAAGCAGTGGTCCAGACAGTCAAATCATGAAAGATGTATCACTGTGTGGATTATGCATAGAAGCTGCAGAAATATATCTAATTACTTGTGAGGAGGATCTATTTAAATGTTAGGAAGAACTCACTCAAATAGATATGAGTGTTCATATAAAATTACCGAGGTGTGACACCCCATTGGAATTACATGTCGCGAGAATGTATTTTAACATCATGTAGTGATGATGGTGGTGCATGGCAGTTTTACATCTTATAGCATGGACAGAGGGGACTCACTCATCACCCCTTATTCGTACATAACAAATCATCACTAGCCCTAAAGGAAGGGAAGTCATTTGCAATTCCATGGTTGAATGGTGTGGGGGATAATTAATAGTATGATCAATGTTAGTATAGTTGTGGTAAAAAAATCCATTGGCATACCATTGAAAAAAAGGAAATAGGTAGGGAAACACAATAGGGTTTGCCTCCTGAGGGGCCATGAAATCACTATGTGAAGGGCTGGAGGGATGTAAAAAGGTGATTCATGAAAGGAAAGTGATTTGTTTTAAATATATTTTCAAACATGGTGTGTTGTATTGATAGGATCCCATATATCGTTAATGAAGGGGTGCATGCCAGATTTGAGGCTTGCATGAAAAAGAGACGGGGTTTAGAACAAGATTGGGCTTCATGAAAGTCCTTGGTTTCATGTAGGGGGGATCCATTTTCCCATACCAGACAGAGGATATAGGAAAGTGGAAGAGGCTCATGCCTTTATTGGCCCACTTGAAGGGGGTCCCAAAGTGGACCTGTTATGAAAGATCCTATATCATGGGGGATTAATGGTTTGTGTGTTTTTGTAAAAGAGGTATTCTTAAACAAAACATAGTATCTATTATATTTCTAGGAGATAACTCTATAGAATGGATGTCCTTCAATATATAGATGATGACTTAGGTGGTGGTGTACAACATTTCTAGCCCGGAAATAGACTAGTTGATGTCGCATTTGGTGCATAACAGACTTAAACAAGAGTCAGCCTTTTACACACCGGTCACTCCACTTATGCAATCCAACTCACGAATTTTTCAGAAAAATGTTCTATAAGGATCCCATTTTGATGTTAAATTTGGAACATGATTCTCTCAAGGGAAGATTTAGGCCTTACGTTCAAATATTGAATCTTGCAAGCACCCCCTTGGCATACTCATAATATTACATTGAATCATAGGGATTCATAAATCTACCTAAAGAATGATTGTAGCATAAAGTGAAATTTGGAATCAGCCCATCACCCCTTAAGAATGTAAGCTGAAAGGGGTCTATAAGGTTAGGTTATCAGGGTAATGAATAAAAAATGGTGTATTTTGGGAAGTGTGTAAAAAATTCTATTTCTAGAATATAAAACACCTTGCACATGTTGAACAAAGATTCCATCCCAATGAAAATTATGGGGCATATGCAAAGTACATTGACATTTGTTATGATTTGAGATTTCAATTTCATATGTACATGTCTCTAAATCTCGCATTGAAAAATTATACCCAATCTTTTATTTATGTGAAACCACATGATTTTTCCACGCTTCGGACTATGTATGAATTATCACACATTTTTGTGATCACCACCCAACTATACATGTCAGCAATCATTTTAAATTCTATCCCTTAATCCTTTGTGACCCAGCTTTGGGGTTGAAAACTCAATTGATATGGCTACTCAATAATGTTCTACTGAGGGGGAATATTCCATTACACCATAGAGGGTCGAGATGACCAATAATCCTCAAATACATGAAGTGAGTAAGTTCCTATCTAGTATTTAGTTTATTTTGGTCCTACTGAGGTAGAAACATTCCTATTATCTCATAAGTGAATGTCCCGCCTTTTGGAATATTCGGATACCATATGATGTATCCGTATTGGGTTTCAAAACTAATTCACTGTTGTCTTCATTCATGTGTGAAGATAGCCTCTAGTGATAAAACATAAATGTGTGAGGAAAACATTTTGTAGACCATCAAAAAATTGTCATCTATGTCTTAAAAGAAAAGACCATAACAATCCTGGGAGATGATTCCGTGGATGAGGAGTACCCTGCATACTATGTAAACACCCTCTGACACAATATAATAGATGAATGTGTGGGCTGGATGAAAGACTAAGACCCAAGGTATGGGGGAAAATTTTCAATAGAATGGGCATGGGAATACTGGGTACACAGCACTTTAGAGGAGTTTTGAGAAGATCTATTCAACATTGAGTTGTATGAAGCAATATGGGTATTGTAGTTACATATCAATTTTCCACAAGAACATATATCAGATATCTTCACCGATGGTCTTCAGACACTAATAGGTTTCTCCTTTACTATGTGCAGATCGACAGTAGCCTATAGGGAGTTCACTGTATTATAGTAATTACAGTAGAGGGTCTCTAATATGATGAGTTCCTACCACCAGTTAATACCTGGGTAGATAGAGAAAAAACCCCCATCCTAACATGGAATCTCCTAGATGTTGATAAGGAGAAGCTTTAGATCAAGTCCTTCATGATGGACATCACATTATTGGTATGATTCAATCTGTTCATTAAAGACAATAAGAAAGTGAGATACTGGGATGAGGGAAGCAGTTCATGAATGCATCAATGAGGGGAAATGTAGAATATTATTAGGTAATCCTAGAGGGAGGAGAATATTAGTCAAGGGAGTACAACATGTTTGAAAACTGGGACTCAACGGCATGCAACACTAACATTCTTTCTACATTCCAAAGAGGGTGGATTCTTCTAGTGAGGGATACATGAATGAGGGGCTGCCCAAGGACCTTTATGATGAATGGTATCACAGAAGCTCCCAACATGGTCAACCTAGGAGTGACAATATTTGTATGAATTTATTGTATTCTAGGATGGATCTCGAGGAAAATTACACATAGGAGAATCTAAAACTGTGCTCAACACTTTACTAATGGATAATAGCTCAATTTGGTGGATATGATTTCCCAAACACCGTCTGTCATCATGGTGTCATCTTCTGTTCGTTTCTTTTAAATATAACTATGGTCTAGCCCCTGACCATATTTCATGAATTTATCCTTACCCAGATCAGAAACCATATAAATTTCACCATCCACCCCTTCCACACTCCATTTGACCAGATGGTGGACGACAAGTAAGGTTCAGTAGAGTAGAGAGAATAGTTATAGATAATTAGGGGGTGGTAAGCTTGTGCCTTGGATTGATTGAATGATCTTTTGAAAACAATAAATTCCATAATGCATCACCAGACAATTCAGATTCATTCAAAACCTATAAATGAAAATGTATACATGGGTTCATGAAGATAAAAATCCCTACATCCTTTAGACACAATGGTTAAAAGGGATAACATTTGACGATTTTTGACATCACATGCCAGACTCCATAAGGTGGTTGAGCTTAATTCTCTATTAAAGGGGTGAATCCATAGGGTTTATTTTTATTTCAAACTCATGACATGTATTTTATTGTTTACATTCGTTGAATTTCATGTTTGGACACTTTATTGATTGCTTCGATTTTTTCTTTTCAATCCTATAGGTGAGAGAACTAAAGATTAATCCCAAATCTCATAAGGTTTGTTCCCATTGTGAGATGAAAGGGAATACCACATGGGTGTTCACATTGTTTTAGAGTGTCAAATAATCATTTAACACATAGGGTCTAATATTATTATCTTAATTCCAAGAGAATTCAGGTAGAGATTGGTTGTGGATGGATAAAAGGGTTTTCGAAGTAGCCAACTTTCATTTCTTGATGTGATCTAGTGCATGAACAAGATAACACCTCGGGTGTTCGAATCTATCATTACAAAGGGGAATGGGATTTTTGAATCAAGATACCCATAATACAAAACATAATGGGTGAAGAATCAAAATATTGGAAAAATGTTTACCATGGTTAAAATAAGTTATCCATATTTCTTATCTAAAAATGGGGATAAAAAACAAGGTTCATCCAGTAATTATGTTCGAAGTAAGATCCTATAACAAAATTATAGCAAAAAAACCCTTTGGAATGTATGACCAGGATAATAGGTTGTACTTGGCCAGATACCATTCCCATAGGTGGTCCCTTCAGACCAAGAAGAGGATGAGGATCTGAATAATGGGGGACACAAAAAATGGATATTGAATAATGTTAGTTTATAATGGCTTCTAAAACTCCCAGTACAATTACAAAATATCTTAAAACAAGAAGGTGTGATCATACTGGTATGAAAAAATATCAAACCTATCTTCTAGGGGGGTGTCACATAAGATTTTGAGTGACAATTAATGTTGAGAAAAATGTTGTAGATGACCATCATTGAGGGATATTACATCCCAAGATAATCCTTGAATGCTTTGTAGTTTAACATCATTAATGTTAGGATGATGAACATGTATTTTCACATTGTAGGTTCAGTATAATTAATGGTATAGTTTAATGCCATTTGATCATAAAAATCCTATAGTTTAATGAGATGTGATTGAAACATTGGATGTAGTTTGAGCTCATACTTCCTAGACCATGTCTAATAGTTTAATGTTGTGTCAAATAGACTATGAGATGTCATAATTTAGTTGTGCGGTATGTAGGGAGGATATTAGACATTAACGAGGTCAAGATTCCATAATTCCGAAAAAATATAAATAATCATATGAGATGAGGGCTTCCCATAAATGGGTCAATGTGGTTTAGTAGAGTTGTAAACCTAACACACCACACTTTTCCTACAGGTGTCTTATCTTAATATCATATAATTTGGACCTATGAGATCATGTGAGACTTGAAAACATTATTACATACCATACCGATACTCCTAACCTCATATGATTAATGCTCTATGTGGGAAAAAAGAAATGGAAAAGGGGACTATCAAAAATGTTAGAGAGCATATCCGGGGGGTGACGCTGATGATTAAATCACACCAAGATACAAGGATGTAAAAAAGGAGCTATTTTAAGTAGAAGTCTTCTATGAATCCAGGAATGGTTAGTAAGGATCCACTGATCACTGTGTTTGAAACATAGGGGTCATATCCATACAATATTAGAATAGGGAAAAATTGTGAAATTAATTATTGATCATGTTCAAAAAATAGGATTAGTCATTTTTTACGCAACATATAAAAGGGAATTGGCCCAGGACAAAAGGTTATCAAATGTGGGGTGAGACCATCACCATTAGGGGTCTGTATGGACTTGATGGTTGATGGAAAAACAAAACAATGGAGGAAATGAAGTGTAGACTAATGATATTAGATATTGGTATTTAGACATGGGTGTGAAAATAATTTATGGTCATGTTTCATAGACAATGGATAATAGTCTAATGTCATTTTGCTAGGACTAACATAAAATGTTCAGTTTTAGGGTATGCACACACCAAATAGTAGTTAAATCCCAATGTGAATGAGACCAAGGGGGATCACATATTGTATAAACACCATTAGATGTATGACTTAAAGTCTAAGGTTATAATTCTTGCACCATAACAGGGTCCAATGGGCCTTAAAATGGTAAATAAAATTTGGCTTGGCCCAAAGAAAAAATTGTTTGGTGTTGATACATATTCCATAAGGTGGGGAATAAAGACATATATAGTTCATAAAACACATATTGGAGGGATACTAGCAATGGTGGGGAAACATATCTGGTGAGGAAGATAAATTGCTCCGTAATTATCATGGGGCATCCTGATCTTATTCATGGTTGGATATAAGTTTAATGTCATTCATTGGGGTTGTTATCCATTAGTTTATGGTCATATAGTTTCAACCATAAGGGTGGATCTCTAAGAATAATATGTCAAATGTAGTGGTATAATGATCCTGATGTGGATGAGAACCAAGGAGGCCCACATACACCACATGTGAATTCCTGAGGAATCCTGTATATAGTTTAATGTTATATTTCCTGGAAAATTTAGAAGGGTCGGTTATTGAATAACCATTTAGATGGTATTAGAATTGATGATTCAGGAGTCAATACGTATCCTATGAGGATTAGAATCATTCCATGTGTAGTTCTGGAGTTCAATGCAACTTAATGTCATATGGTATTGATGAAGAAGAACATGCCTTAAGGAGAAATAATGACACAGATGGACCCCAATTTCATTATTTAGGCATCACTATGAATACCCTGGCAACATGAATCAGGCAACACATATTTTTAAAGGGGATGTTCCACTATATACATATGAGCCATACCCAAATATTGAGGGTATAATAATTTTTTATGTTGGTTTTTGTTTTCTTATTTTATATTTTTTATTATTTATGGATCTAGAGAGATAATATAGGTGTCAATACGTATCCTGGATAGATTGGAATAAATTAATTTATAGTTCTTCATAAGGGTCATTGAATATGACCAATTCTTAAGGAGACTCCTTATTAATAAAAAACAAAATTATGTTGTACGATATTTCATTGTCTTGACAAGATAATGTTGTCCTATTTTATGGGAATGTGATCAGACCAGTCTATGCAGTTTATCAACATTTTCTAAAGACACTAGTCAAAACACAGGATATCATCATGTGACTAGGACACTGGTGGGAGATATTTTTCAATGGGGAAATGTATAGAGTGATAGTTATAACTCAATGAGAATGAAGACCAAGTATTAAAACTCCAAACCACACACCCAAGAGGGAAACTCAAGAATAGAGGCTGAAATATTGAATTTATGGCTTAGTCCAGGTATGATTTATTTGGGTGTTCCAACATAAAACATAATTATGAGAATTAATCTATACATAGTTCTTGAACATGGCATGGTAGATGATTGATGGTAGAGGTGAATTCTTCTCATGTGAGAACATCATGATGGTATTTGTTTGTTTACTATCATTACATATTAGATTGTACATGTATTAGAAGAAGTTCAATGAATTGGAAACATTGACTCTTAATTAAGGTCATATAGTTTGGACCATATGGGGTGGGCATCGTTGATTGATATGTGTAGCTAATAGGAGTAAAAGAACCCAATGTGAATGGCCTTGGAGTCCCAATTCCAACCAAAACATTCCTAAGAGAACCTGTGTACAGTTAAATGTTGTGATACTTGGAATATAAGGGATATGGGTATCTAAAATAAGGGATATGTGTAGCGTAGCTGGATCAACCTGACATAAATTTGGGTCCTAGGAGTCTCGGGCCACATGAGACATCTTCAAGGTAAAATATCAAATTTTTTAAAGACAATAGGATTATGATTTGGTTCCCAAGTCAACATCGTGAGCCTAGGATGTGGATATAAACTTTTATGATCATGTGAAAGGGGCCATCGATGCTATGATGTTCTTTATCATGTATCTAGTGTTTTTATGACTCTTAGGTTAAGGTCATGTAATTCAGACAATTAAGTATGCCTCTCAAGAGGATAAATATAACATGATGTGATGATGAACCTAAAATGAATGAGGGAAAAGAAGAAATGTCACCACACCACATATTCTTTATGGGGGATGTCCAGCTCCACCATGTGGGTAAAACCCATTCTATGAATCCCATTCCCACATTAGTCATACTCTAATGTGGGAAACACAAAGTGGTTTTTGGATTTACCTATCTCATGAAACCCACAAAAATGGTAAATAAATACTAGGTGGGAAAGTTCTAATGATTGTAACCTTCTCACTCAACACATGTATATAAATGTTGGGGTAACAAAAATACTGTTTGGGATTCCCAAAGACATAAGGTGGTCCAGAAGAGGTAAATAAATAATTCTCTGGTATAGATCATGAAATGGGTTGAAGAAATGTAGCAACAACTTTTGACCAATTTTGAAACACATGATCAACAGTTACACCACATTGGGATGGGGCATGAAAATACAGGATTGGTTTATGACCTTGTTCAAAACATAGGATTTGTTATTTGTATGTATAGATCTATTAGGGTGTTTTCTTAAGATTGGATGTGAGCCGAAGATGGCATGATACCATCATTGTTAGGGGGTCCTTCTGGATATGAATGATGGTGGGGATCTTATCCAAGAATACCTTACGTATGGTAGTGGATCAAAGAATTGTAAAAATAGAACCTAACACTTTATGTTTCAGACACTCGTACATCAGATCATGTCATAGGAAGCACACAACTAGGCTTAGGGTAAAAGAACCTAGAGTTGCGAATAGTTTATGGTCATATTGCTTGGACCAGAGGCTCTTAGTTTATTGTCATATAGTTCATACCATACACCTATTTTTATTTCATGTCCGTGGGATGATGATGAAATAGTCTAACATCGTACAATAAATATGGTGCAACATAGTTTAACATAATACTGTAGGGATGACATGTTACACAATTTAATGTCATGAAACTAGAATAATGAGGCAATGTTAAACGTTATGTTATATGGATATGAGGAGGAAATATGTTACATGATGAATGTTTACTATGTAGAACCTATAAACCAATATAAATGTAGAACGAATTGGTATGTTCCACAAAACACAATTCAATAGATAACCTATACACAGTCTAAGTTATGATATTAACACTTGGTTGTTCATTTTAGTGTTATAGTCTTGTGATGGAAAATTCTATGTATCTCACCATGGTGCAACAAAGATTATGATTGTTTTGGAGTTTAAAGTCATGAAACTAAGAGTAAGGATGTTACATAGTTTAACATTAAGAAACTACGACATTTGTACCACAGTCAAAATAATTACATCTTGAGGAACATGGAATTAGTTAGAGGAGTGATGTGCTCCCCATCCATGGTGATGAAAGAGTATGAACAATTGGGATAAACGTTCTAAATGATGTAGTGACTATAAAAGTTAGGTTAAAACATTTAAATATTCCTTCCTAGTATATTTTTCATTTAGAGGGCTAAAATTGTTTCAACATAGAGGAATGAGTGGAGGTAAATTTTCTTGTGGAATACTCTAACTATATTTTTCAAGTGCCCCTCTATATCATGGATGTCTTGGAGCCTATTTTAAATAAGGGTTTCTTGTTCAGTGTGACAATCCTTAACTATCATATATTACATCTCCTGATCATATAAATCTAATTGGAGTGATGTTAGATGATTCATTATAGGATGTCCTTCCTCTATTCCATATGCCATGGAATATGGAGTCAGTTGGGTGGAATTGCGATTTGTCGTCTTATAATCCCCGAGATTGTTGTGGAGCTTGTCCAACCAACTTTTAATTTTATAGCTCCCATCTTCTTTAGATTTTTTGGATATGGTTTTCTTCAATACCTCAATCTATCCATTCACCATATCAGGTAATTGAGAAGTATGGTTGGACTACACGTTGTACTTGGTGTACAACTTCATTAGCTAGACTACTCAAAAGCTTGTGTCATTGTCTGTGAGAATGGTATGGGGGACTCCAAAGTGATAAATGATGTGGAAGATCATGATTTCAAAAATCGACTGAAGTTTGAATTCTTGGATAGAAACTCCTTCTTCCCTCATTGAAAATAAGTCTATTGTTGTCAAAATGAACTAGTTCTAGAGAGTTTATGCTGGTGTATATGGTCCCACAACATCAAGTCCCCAAAATGGAATGTCCCAAGAGTACCTGGTTGAATAGATGGGATCTAGTGATCGATGTACAAATATTTAATTAATCTAATATGAATGAAACCTCTTGATGAACTCTATATAGTCATGGTCCATGGTGGGAAATAAATAACCCAAAATCCAAATCTGATGGGAGAGTTTCAATTGTTCTTGATGATCACCCTAGGAACCAACATGAATGTCATATATGATAAGGGGAATATGTCCTCATCAAATGAAATGTTGGAGAACTCCACTGAAACAATTTATAAATATTCTTCTCATGGTTGGGGCCTCTTTGGAGGGAGAACTTCTCTACAATTAGTTATATTTGCTCACGTTCAGCTCGATCTGAAGGGTGATTATTTTTCATGGGGTAATCCATGAAAGGGGTTGTCCAATTAGTGGTTTCCTCAGCTATGGGATGATCTGGAGGTCTTGATATGAAAGAACCATTATATAGGTGAATTACATATTGTATTTCATCATTATCAATAGATAATGGATCAATAAACCTTCGAGGAACCACATAGATGATTAAACCATCATGGATAGGCTCTTCAAGAGATGCATCTAGACTATGACAAGGGAACATCAGTTACCATAGGGTTAATAGAAAACAGGTCCACTAGTTGGAAAGTGCATTATAGAAAGGGCATGGGTTTTTGATTCCTAATGAAGTAGTCGTCGTTGATATGCTTTATGAATAGCTTAGATTATCCGTTAATATTCAAGTGGGGAACATCAATCTAAGGGGCCATCTCAATTCTAGTAATGAATTCTTGGAAATATGCCTCATTATTGGTGAATCCTTATGATAGTATGAATTTGTATGGTATAACATCACATTTCAGTGTGATGAAGAAAATCCCAATGCCCACCCTATTTATTATGGGATAATTCAGCCTTATACCGGTTGGACTTTGGGAGGCACCATAAAAATGTATCTTCCAACAAGGAAAAACATTATCCACTGAGTTTATCACCTCATCTGGGAAAACAATATTGAGGGATTTCTCTTTGGGGGCCGGATGTGCGACTAAAATATTTTCTAGAGCCTAACCATTGATGTCCTTCTATGAATCAAATATGACTCTGTACTTCTAATGAATCACTAACCATCATGTTATATGACCTATCAATATAGGGAAGTCCATGATTTATTTTAGCATGTTTACGTAGAATACTAGTGGATTAACATGGTTATTCATATAGTTCCATAATATCTATAGTGTGAAAACTAGCATGATTCATCTCCTCTCTATAAAGAATATATAGACTCCGTGTCAAGGAGCTTGAGACTAAGATAGAATAAATATTTCTCCATCCCATAATTTTTCATAGGGGAGAGAAGTGAACTGTGGGAATGTTTCATGGTAGTCACATAAATGATCAATGTTTTCCTAGGGATGTGTGGAATTAGATCTTGATGTTGTACTATGTATTTTCTTATATCCTCAAATGTTTTATGGAAATAATAATCCCACTAGTATATATAAATATTTGTTATAAGTATTTATAAGGGCTCAACATGCTGACCAAATTCACAATGAATCAATGTGTTTAGGGTAAGTGGACTTAGAGGCCTCCGAGCTCCGGATGGTTGGGCCAATGAGGTATATGATTGACGGAATTGATCTTATCTAGGTTAATCTTGATGACTCTGTACCTAATAAAATATCCAAGAAACTTCCCAGAGGTAACCCTAAAGGAACACATTAGGGGGATCATCTTCCAGTGATGAAATTGAAGGAAGTTTAACACTTTATGATGATCTACGATATGGTCTATGGAATGCTAGGATTTAACCACCAAATCCTCCACATATCATTCTAATAGTAGTCTTAGGGATTTTGTTAAATATGTAAAGCATGGATCACTGATTAGTAGCTTTTTATTTCATCATACTACAGGTAATTACCTGATAAAATATGATTCCTTGTTGAACTCTGAATGTAGTGGACTCTTCATTATTAGTGTCCATTCAGATATGATTGTGTCTAGAACAACTATCCTCAAAATAGTGTTCCGAGAATCTAGTTGTGGCATGAATTAATAGTTCGGTAACTGGAAGGGGATGTCTTCCTTTAGGTATTAGAGACTGAGGTTCCAAGATTCAATAAAAACTACATTTTTTTGTTCGTCATCCTGGCGGGACTCATGTTCTCCATCCACCTGGGGTACTGAACTTCCTTGATGAATTGGGATTTTAGGAGATTATCATCTTCGACCATGGCCATGAAACCATGATAGGGGTGCATTTTTCAAGGAGGATTCTTGAACATGTGATGATTCACTATAAGAACAATATGGTTGACAATGTCTTGAGTGTATATTCATATAATATATTCATATATAAAATAAAATACATCATGATACTTATTTAGTAAATCCATATACTATTGTTTTCCCCTTCATACATGTATGCACTGATCAACAATTACATAGTATCTACCATGGTGCTAAGATTCACCCTAACCAACTCATCAATAGTAGTGGGGATGCTTTTTTCAAACGCCATAGGAGCATCTTACAAATCATCTTCAACATATAAGGAAAACGAATTGGTGGGAGGAGATATTTCATCCAAGAAAACTAATCCCAAGTGAAAAATGGTTCCCTCCTGGGTGGATATGGAGTCCTCATTTGGTAACTCTTTCCTTGCTGAAACAAAGGTTATTTCCTCTATCGATGAATTTTCATTAATCCTTTAATCGAGGGGTTTTTACTTGATGTCAAAGCAACGATGATTGGTTGGTATGTTCTCAATCAATAGGGATCATTGGAACTTTCTTGTATCGCCTCAAATTATAGTCATGGGTCTAACATCCTAATTCTTTACTAGGGTAGAGGTTTTGGGTTTCACTCGAAAATGCCCTATTTAAGAGTAATTGGTGATCTTACAATATTCCTTGTACCTAGTGAATATTCATACCCTCTTCTAATAAACGATGAATAAATATTCCAAATCTAGCATTGGGGAATCCAAACGGTGAATCAAGAGGATGACAACATCATCCATGTCTATCCATGGGTTAGCCACATTGTTAGTGTTCTCAAACTCATTGTTCTGAACCCCATTTTACTTTCTCTTTTAGTATTTGGTATCTAGATAGTGGGATTTACAAGAGGTGAAGTGAGATGCACCACTTTGGATCACACCCACTCTACTGTTGAGGGAATCCATGCGGCATTGGTGATATAAGGACAGAAATGTTGTATATAGATGAAGATAGGGTCTACCCATCTATGCATTGTAGGAGGTATCCAATGAGATAACCACAAACCTTTTTCATTCTATATGTCCACTGAGCATGATCTTCAAGAGGATTTATCTACATATCCTCTACTCGGTCTTGTCATCACCTTGTATCTTTATGTCAAAGGGACTGCGATCTTTATCAGTTAATCTTAACATTTCGAGTGTCCATATTGGGATAAGATATATCCTGGAACATTTTTGGAGTAGACATAGAAAAACAGCCATGACATTTAACTAGGGAATGATGTAAAATGGGATGATATGTCCATGTATGGGTGATACTTCATCTTCTCCTGACAATGAGATGATGGTTTGGAATTATGCTCGCTCAACTTCTTCCTCATGGAGGGCCTCTATAGTCACTAACTCTCTAACAAATTGGTGGGGGCTTCATAACTATTCTTTGAGGGATTCTCACATATATTCTAATAATAGGATAGATTTGCAAATTGAGTGCATTTCAGGAATTCGGGTTATGTGATTCAGCACATCATACTTCCATTTGAGGTCTGCATTCCTACAAATTGGGAGTTTCTCTTTGGGAGGAGGTTTAACTTGTGATGTTGGCCGAATCATTGGATTATTTATTTTAATGGAAATATTATACCTCTAATTAGTTGATCCACACATTATCACTTCGAGCAAATTATTGGATGGTTGAGGCCTAGTTATAACTTGATGGGGTGGATCATGACTTGGTTGTGGCTGTTCATCCTATTAGAGTAACATGATCCATGGACACAATGAATTTGACAAGATGATCTAAGGGAAATATGCCTACCAAGCACTACACTAACTTAGATGGTATCATTAAAAAATTGGATTTAATCACTGGACTAAGCATAATGATTATTCTCATATCCTCAAATCTTTTAATGGTGATGTCAGCGAGGGACATATAGAGTGATCTCCTAATAAACATTGTTGTCAAGAACCATTGTAGAATTCCCTAACTCACATAATTGTTATTGGCATACTCTTGGAAATCATCATTCTAATCTTTCAATACTGAGTGTAATCAATTTTTGATCCCTATATCTAGAGGTATAATATCATCGATTTTGTGGGTTGGATTCTTCATGGGGGGATGATTTTTCTTCCCTTGGCACCATCGACACCTACTCTTCTAAGTGGGGGAAGGTAGAGATGTGGATTCCACAAAAGCATAGGTGGTGGCCGAAGGATGTGTAATGAATTATAGAGGCTTCGACCAATTTAAAAGATCAAAAATGACACATGTACTATGAGAGACTTCTCTTCAATCCAACTAGTCATAAAAAATATTAGCCATTGGCCGGAAACCAGTTGTCACCCACCTTTACTATCAATATTAGGTTTTGTAGAGATGCATCCCACCTGCACTAAGGAAGGGAATAATCTAACCACATAGTTATTTAATAGGTCCTAGATACAATACTAGAACATATAATATATTGAGGGTACACATGAGGATGTTGTGATAGGGGCATTAGTCAAAGTGATCATTGAACTCATCCTCTTAGGTCTTCATGAATTGTGAAAGCTTAAAAATTTATTTGTCTCAGGAATTTCCTAAATAACTAGGTATGTGATCCACATTGAATGAGAAGTTCTAGTGTTTCTATTCGATAATGGAGATCTAGGTTGATGAAGCTGATGTGGTGGTGGATCCTGATGGGGGGATGGAGCCTGAGCCTCTCACATATGTTGCGGTGGTGCATAACAAGGTGGAGCCTTTGGATTTTTAGTTGGGAGTTTCTAATAATAAGGATAATCCTAAGGATTTTTTCCTTTGCTGAGTTTATGAATGAGGCTCTACCTAAAATAACTCTATTTTCATGGGGACCTATATATATGAAATGACAACGGTCTCTACCCTTGTATCCCTTCTTGTGGAAACTAGAGGAGACAATGAAGATGCCTTCTTTTCATGCTGAAAGGACTCTTCCTGGTGATAGGCCATGTAATATAAATCCCAAAAACTATCAAAGAATTTCTAAGTGATGATGGAGGTGAGCATATCATTTTTTACATTCCCCATTCACATCATCAACAACTACTCTTTGGTTAGGGGCAGGTCAAGATAATATGTGAGACACTTCTATAGGGTGATGATGTATGTGATTGTCTCTTTCATTCATTTATTGCACTTGAAGTGGTAAAAAATATGTATTTCCTGTGGTGGAAATGAAATTTTTGAGAAAATTCTTGTGATGATCATCCCAACCAGCAATGGACACAATGGTTATCTGGATATACTATATTAATGTCGTCCCTTCTAATTTTATCAAAAAATATTAGAGATTGCTAGAATCTTTCTACTATAGAGTTACTAACATCGGCGCACACCATGAGATGATGTTGAATAGATGTATATGTGGGTCACACATCCCATTCAAGTGGATGAAATAAGGATTCTCGATGTCCGGGGTTCCCATATATCATCTACCCATGCTAGATAAAACTATCCATCATGTGGGATTTCCACCTATCACGTCTCAAGGGATTCGATGTGAGCGGTGAGAGAAGTTGTCATATCGTCCATGAATGGGTTCATTTCATGATGAGGAATCTTTTCCCCATTCTGTTGATAGGTCAATCGATATGATATAAGGGTTTAGTGTCTTGATGAGCGGGTGGATGATTGGTTTGTGGAGCAGATGGTGGAGCCTACTGATCCAGATTTTGTGGAGGTCAATTCTAGCGATCACATGGATTCATTGACACATACCAGGATCTCATTCCATGGACTCTGATATTCACCCCATATAGATGCATGGTATTTTTGAAATTAATGGGTAGAAACTAGATGTGAAAGACCTAGGCTACCCCTACTGCCCACATGAGGGACAAGCCTATGTTGGGGATCACTATAATCGAGGTGTCGCTCGGTAAGAAACTCAGTACGTTGCTCATCAATGGACATCCTTTGATCTAGAATATACTAAAAAGGAATCGCTGGAGAGATTAGAAAATAGGGTTCCCAAATAAAATTCCTAAATATCCATGTGATTGTTAACACCTACGAGCTCCACAAGATTTTCCACTACCCTAGGTAGCAGGTTCCCTCCATCAAATCCCCTTCTAGTGTCCCCATGTCTATATATCTTGGGGACAAACTTATACATTTTGATGATTCTTGAAGGCATATCCTCAATGTATCTACATATTCCATTCTATCATTGGATAGGATTGAAGTGAAGATAATAATATAACATCCAGTTTCTTATTTGAACATTCAAGGACACCTCTAAAATTATTATAAAGAGCACTATGAATCTCTAGATGCATCATTTTCAAAGGGTCTCTTTGTAAATCGGTGACATAGGATGCTATTACACTAAAACCAGTGCCAACTCAACCTTACAGTTAATTTGGTTAATGTCATCAAATTTATCCCAACTCTTTGGGTAGACCACCACGTGGTTAATAAAAAAAATTCATCACCTAGATGATTCATCAAAATCATGTAACCTCATATTAGGTGAGGGACATTGAAATGTTGATGTTATAAACTAAAATCATCCATAACATATATGAAATCTAATCAGAAAATGGCTCTCCCACATACATCCATGTTCAATAGTGGGACCTATATCATCACTACCCCAGTCTTTGATTGGTTCTTGATAAAACAACAAGAAATAATAAAGTTATGGACTTCTGTAGAAGTGGATAGGCTGGTGGAAAGATTACTGCAAGCATTGATAAATAATTAAATCCTGGTTCAACTTTCTAGGGTTATACCAACTACATAATCTTGTCCCTGTAGGATGGGGTATTGAACAGTACCTTATGTGAGAGTGAAGAGACCATTGATGGTAGGCATGGTAGGATACCATTTTCAACCATTCCCTTCAATAAGTCTCTATTATCTCATGTTGAGATTGAGAATGGAACTGGTGATTATATAGAGGACTGTATGGTGAGGCCTTCGAATGGAGTAAAATTTTCATTATCTTACATGTACCAATAATGAGATTTAGGGATCTTTTAGAAGTAACCTTCCAAAATGTTTAATCTCACCTACTATGCTCCTTCAATAGACTATGATTCATAGGATCAGGGTGGAGGCTCCATATTTTATTCTCATTTGACTTCATAATTATAGAATATGATTCTATTGAAAACAACATGGAACTTTTCAGAGTTCATCCTTCAGCACTAATGACTATCCTATATGTGCTAAAATGATTCTTCCAGGAAGAGAGATGATTTTCCATGAAGAAGAGGTTCACTCTAGTTGGTGCTTGTGCTGGGAGGACCTCCACTTGAGTTGGTTGTGAAACGGGGAGAATTTCCATATCCATTTCTATTAATATCTTCTAAACCTCTTCTTGGACTACTATGAGAGTAGGGAGGACCTCCACTATGGGTTCCAACCTAGCAGGGATGAATTCTTCTTGATATGGTTATGATACAGGGTGGATCCACATATCGATCATCATTGAAGTGGGGAAGACCTCCACATGCGATGCTATGAGAGTGTGGAGGGTATCAACTTTTGGTGAAAATATAGGAGGTTGGTACTCTTATTAAATATATTGGGTTATTAAGAGGACCTATATGATTTGTGTGGGAGTGGGGATGACCTTTAATATGGTGATATACGGTGCAAGGAGCACCTAGGAATATATCAGTTGGGATATAGGTAGGTCCTCCAGGTTGGTTGGAATGAGCACGAGAGGACCTCAGTACTAATTGCTAGATGCATGAGGTGGACCTTTGTGTTGATTACTGTTGGATTAGGGTTGAACACTATTAATATTGGTGGAATCATGGGAAGGATGTCTATGATGGCATCCTCTGTCTAGAGGAGGACCTCTATTCTAGTTGGCAGTGGTCGCATGAGGTATACCTTTGTATTGTCTTGTGGTGATTGCATAGTGAGGACCTTCCTAATGATCAATAGAGAAGAGGGGATGAAATATTATTTGGTTGGTGCTTGAAAGGGGATGAACACAACTAGAGATGAGTATGAAAAGAATATAACCTCCATGATTAGGACATTTGACATGGGGGGACATCCATATCAGGAAACAAAGCCATGTGGATGACCTCTGTGTTATACATAAACAGTGGCAGGAGGACCACTTCTTGGATAGATGTTGGGGACATGATGCGGACCAACATTCCATATCAGAGCATGGGGGATGGGTAATAATATCTTGTGATGGTACAAGAAGGACCTCTATAATGTATCTATTTATCATGGAATGGCCTATCAAGGATTCTGGATGCATTAGTGGTTGACAGTGTCAACTGATCCTACCACTGTGATGGATGGAATCCTCACCCAACTGGGCACTAATGGGTCCCTTCTCTATAGTATCTGGAAACTTTTAGAATGCATCATGGCTGGAATAGGCCACTGAATCAATGGAAGATGATTCCCCGTAATGGGAGTCATTATGATATTGACTCTGATGTTGATGTTGGGTCATCCGGACTGGGGCCGGTAGAGTAGGGGTATATACCAACTATTCTTCACCATAAGAGATCAGTCATTGGTGCCATTAACATGGATTAATAGGAGACCTCCTTGGTGGATCCCATGTAGTGTTAATAGCTAGGATGACAAGGCATCCCACAACTCCTCGATGTAGGGGATTGATTCATAAGAATATCATAGGGAGAGGATCCCCATGGAACGTCATTGGAATAGGGAGTAGTGCCTCCCTGTGTGACCCTTGAGGTAGTGGTGTTAGTGAGGCACATATGGCACCAGTTCATGGATATCCATGTAGCATAGATAAATGATCCCCTCCCGCTCATACATGCAAATGATGGTTTTTATAACCTTTATCTGTATGATTTTGGAGGGGGATTGTGGCGTGGGCACCAAGTAGTTATAGTCAAGGATGAAACTAAGAAGAAAAGCCTATACCAACAGTAATTTGTTGATATATAATATATCTGTTTGAAAAAAATGATCATTCACAATATATATTAGGTTTCATTTATATTAATTATTAATACCAATGCTTATTTTCTCCAACAGATATATCTAATGGAATTTTTTGTTCAATACCTACATATCTTTTACGAATAGTTGAATATATTACTTTATCAAACTAATAGTTTTTTCTTACTAACACATTAATCTATTATAAAAAATTACTATTACAAACAAATATTTTTTCATCAAAAAAAATTGTTACAATAAAAAAATATTTTATCAATAAAAATTTAAGTGAAAAGTTATATATATATATATATATAATTTTTATGAACAAAATAAATAAATTTCTGAGGTTTTATTAAAAACATATCATAATTGATATTAGTTTTCTAAATTATCAATAAATAATAAGTTTTTATATTTTTCAATATTGATTATTCAAATTTCCTTAAATATTAAATGTTTTTATATTTTTTAATATTATTTATTTAATAAACATTTAAATAATTATTATAAAAAACACTAGCCTAATTGACACTTCATCAATGTTATCGCCACACAAAAATGTGTACTGCCACACCTTATTAGCTCTTTCTTCCCTGCATCATATCCGTCCCCAGCCTTGCCTCCCACCGCTATCGCATCCACAAATCATTGTGTCTTCCTTGCGCCTTCGTTCTCTCCACTTCCATGTCGCCCACCACATCCGCATCGGTGATCGATTCCTATACTCCCAAATCCAGTTCCCCACCACTCTACCCAGGAAAGGATCTCCCTAACATGGATTTCCACGTCTTCATGACTTCTATATTTAATCAAAATTGGTGACACATTCTTCTACTTGAATGTGATGTTTGCAGGGTTGGTCTTGTGTCTTGATTTTAGGGTTTTTATGTTTATGTTTGTGTTTTATATTTTGGGATTCTTCTTCCTCATCTCTGATCGAACATCACCTAGACTTGATGATCCATTTATTTATATTACTTTGATGAGAATATCTTGATGAAAAATCCTTTCTTCTATGGTTTGATTTAATTTTATATTGTTATTTATTGTTGGATATTTTTATCTCATTATTGAGTAGGATTTTATGAATCATGATTTGTTTTCATGATTCATAGTAGGTGGTAATTGAATTGATATTGATGTTGGAGGTCAATTAGATTGATTTTAATTTTATTATAGTAACGGCGTGATGATATAGGTTGTCCTATATGATGTTATTAGTTGTTTTTTCTTTGATTCTTAGTGTTATGGTTTCCAATAATTCGAAAAATTAAGGATTATATTCACTACACTCTATAGGTAAGCACTACATTATTCATGTCCCAAATTAAATTTTTATATTTCATCTATTTTTAAGATATTTTTCCATGAAAACATACCATATATTTTTCTACTTTTTGTTATAGGCATCTCACATATTGTGTTCTTTTGTGTCTGTAATGACACACTTATTCCTGACTATTCCAATCCATTCAATTTCCATTTTTTCAAGATTTACCTAGTGGGATTTAATTTCCTAATCACATTAACACAAAAGTTTTTGATAGATTTTTGGTTAAAGACACAAAATAAATTAAAACAGCTTCATAAGGACACTTCTCAATGCCTTCAACAAACAATCTATTCTACTATAAAGTTGAATGCATGGTAATCCCAATAACACTGCAACCAGGTATGATGTTTGGATTCATGATAATTTTTATTCTTGGGGTACAAAAAATTGAAAATTATTGTAAACATTTTTTAGAATATACTATATATCACCCATTTAAAGAATGTAGTAAGATTATGGTTGTAAACTCTCCATGATATAAGATAAAAAATGGTCATTGATCCACTTGACCTAAAAAATATAAACGTTTGTTGCCACATGGAATTAATATTCATTGGTTCTATATAAAAAACATGTTTCCACAAGCCTTCACTACCTTGATGTCTTCTTTTCTCAATCACATGGTGATAAGGACTCGATATTATCTTTTGTAATGCCATTCCACATCACTCATCCCTCTCTCAGTGGATTCCAAATCATGTTTGAAATTTTGGATTTGTATGGCATGATTGTCAATGTATGTTTCATTTTTTATACTACCTAATAACATTCTCTCACCAACTCTATATTTGTATGGTTCTCTAAATTCTTGTACTCTATTGGAAAATCAAGAAGAATGAGGAAGTACCTCACTAAACTTTTTCTCATTTTTTTCAGGGGTAAAAAAGTCTGTTTTGAACATTACACTTTTATGAACCTTTGAATCCTATAATTGGAAGCCAAAGGCTTCTTAATCCTCTATATATATAATTTAAAGATATTGAAAACCTTGATGAAGGTCCATCCCATCTATTTTCATAGTATCAATTTCCAAATATGATATGAGATCCCTGAATTGGATTGTAAATTTTGTACCAATGAAACTTTTAAGAGGTCCATGTCTTACTGCATGATAATTCATATTTAAATGAATCATAATCTTGTAATGTACAGCAATGTCATCTTGAATAGATTTTTTATTGGTTTGAGAAATTACTATACACCCCTATTAGTGTAAATTATGTTATATATATCCTTTGAGGATTGGATATGATCAATGTGAATGTTATTACATGATTTACATGTTGAAGAGTCCTTGATTGTAGGTTAGGGTGTGTTCATGATTAGAGAATTAGTGTTCAAACACTACTGATGCTACAACATACTGTTGTGGTGGTGTGATGTTTTTCTATTATTTATTATCATTTTTAAACCTCATTAAACAATATATTAGCCAAGGGAAAGGTGTAAGTATTTATTATGGGAAGATATGATAATAACTTTCTAATATTGGCAACATGTGACTCTAATATGGATTTTTAGATTGTTATGTACAATTGAGAGTGGGGAGTGTGGTGTTGATATGGATAATTGGAGTAATGGAGTCCTATATTATAACTATCATTGCAAGGTTCTCTCTTTTATAGAGAAGGAACAGTTAAACAAGTACCAAAAAATGGTGGACATTAACGGTATGACGTTAAAAGTCAATAGGGTCTTGATTTGATAATTTTTCTTATTTTGGAAAAGTATTTATTGGGAAGGTCATAAAATTCGTGTTTAAATTTTTTAATTTTCTATGTGTTTTAGGTGTGAATCATTAGGTTATGGAAGCAAATTCATGGTTCTCAAATATCCAAAAGATGTTTACATTATTAGATATGGTTTTACATATGTTAAGTACACATTATTCAAATTTTATAGAAGATATATTTTTCCTTTTCCATTATTATAATTTTTTAACTTTTTATTTATCTGTGTTGTGTTGTTTTAAAAAGTTTCCCATGGATGAGGGAAGGAAATTATGGATAATTCATGTATTAGTTGGTGAACTACATGTCCATTACCCTCCACAGTATCAAAAATTGATGTGTGAGAGAAACATCTGAATTAGGTGTTGGAGTTGGTTCCCAAGATCAATCTTCATTATACATTATAATAAAATTATATTCGTGGTTTTGAATATTAATACACTCCTTATCACATCATGATGGATACTATACATATCATAGAATCTGATAATGTCCTAAGAGAAGTTTTCGCACTAAAAGGTCATAGTAGTTCACTCTTATTCTGAGAACCTGGAAGTGCCATGACAGTATTCTTTAATAAACGTTCTATGGTTAGATGATATCATTTGATGGGACAAAAATGATATAGTCTATCAATGGTTCAGACTCATAAGACATTGATTAACCTTTTCCTGGTGTATGTCCCTATTAATATCTAGTAGGATATTATGAGATTGAGATCCGATAGTAGTAAATACCAATTATAATTGTCATTGTATGTTTATATCAGCAGACATGTGTAATGGTCTTTATACATTAATAATTTTATTAATGGATATTATTAGTGGCACACATTGATATATTGGATAAAACCATGATGACATATACTTGTGAAGAGGGTGGATTTGTTGGGGGATTCATGAGTAATCTTTTTTTAATGAATAATTTGATAAATTATTTATCCCTTTTTTCATTAATGAACGTAAATATCTAATTCTAATTGATGTAAATGATATAGCCTAAATAAATCCATGTCCATGGTGTTTTCTAGGAACATTCTATTTCTGAAATGTCATATAACGTGTTTATGAGAATACAGGTTGATAACACTGACATGCAACCTTACAAAATGAAAATATTTTTATAAGGGGATTATATTACATGGTGAGAGTTTGTATGAGTTGACTGTTGACGCTCCTTTCATCACAGAATCTGAAAATCGGAAAAGGGGAATATCTGAGCTCAAATTGATTCAACCTTTGAAGAAAATATCAAAAATCGACAAAGGCATGAACAAAGGATCAAAAGCAACTTCACCGCGTATGTTATATCACTGTCGCGCAAGTCCACTTGCGTGACGCCCTTGGTCGCGCAAGTGACTTGCACGACCTAAGTGGTAACTGCCCGGTAACCGCCCAGGGTCTTCTCCTGCCTATAAATAGACCATGTGGGCCCCCCATTGGAGAGGATCTTTTTTCAGAAACTCGGATTTATGCTCCTGACGCCCAAGTCTTTTCTCAAAGCTTCTGGAACACTTCTAAGGTAATATCTTACCTAGAACGGAAGATCTAAAGGGAGGGAGGAAGGCCTAAGTGTTGAAACTCATCAACACTTGCGCGCCTGAGTGGCCAGCCATTAAGGGAAGTGGTCCCACTTGCGCGCCGCCTTATTCCTTCGATAGAACTTGCGCGTCCCTTTTTTGGAATAACCTCAAGAGAATTATAAAGTTTTTAATAAAGAGTTTCTCAAGTATTTCAATACTGGTTGACCATCACGCAAGTACATCACATGTCGCGCATGTATACCTGCACGACCAATACTTGCGCGCTACTGCAGTACCTACGCACCTTCCAAGACTTGCGTGCCCATTTTTTTTGGGTGCCTTTTTTTTCCCATTTCACCCCTCTTAAGCCATTACACCTTTCCTTTTCAAAGATTCAGTCTTCAGGACACTCTTCAAATCCATTTATGGAATGATTTCTTGATTTGACTTCCTTATCTGAAAGGAATTCGGTGGAATATCTCTCAATACATAGTGTCTTAAATATCCTTCTATCACTAAACATGGAGAGTTTATTCATTCAACCTCATCCGTTAAGATGAGAGAATCCTTAACCTGGGATTCCTTTTCCGGAATAAGTCCCAGTCATAATCTTGGGCATCCTTCTTAGGAGTAAGCCACAGATCCTCCAAATATGGGCATCCTTCTCAGGAGTAAGCCCCTAGCCCTTAATTTGGGCATCGTTCTTAGGATTAAGCCCCAATCTCAAATATAGGCATCCTTTTCAGGAGTAAGCCCCAAACCTTAATCCTTAACCTGGGTCTCCTTTTTAGGAATAAGTCTCAGTCATAATTTTGGGCATCCTTCTCAGGAGTAAGCCCCAAGTCCCTTAATATGGGCATCCTTCTTAGGAGTAAGCCCCAAGTCCCTTAATTTGGGCATCCTTCTTAGGAGTAATCCCCAAATCCCTTAATTTTGGGCATCCTTCTTAGGAGTAAGCACCAAGTCCCCTAATTTTGGCATCCTTTTTAGGAGTAAGCCCCAATCTCAAATATGGGCATCCTTTTCAGGAGTAAGCCCCAAACCTTAATCCTTAACCTGGGTCTCCTTTTCAGGAATAAGTCCCAGTCATAATTTTGGGCTTCCTTCTCAGGAGTAAGCCCCAAGTCCCCTAACCAGGGACTCCTTTTCAAGAATAAGTCCCAGTCCTAATCTTGGGCTTCCTTTTTCAGGAATAAGCCCCAAGTCCCTTAAATTATCTTTAACCAGTCCTAATCTTCGTTTGATCTGGGACTCCTTCTCAGGAGTAAAACCCAGTTATCAATCCTCCCCTAATTTGGGTTTCCTTTTTAGGAATAAGTCCCAAGTTAGAGTATTCAAATATCTATGAAGTACATATACCTTTATGGACCCTGTTCCTGGATTTTCTCCCTAAAATTAAATACTAAACCTTCATCTATCTGGGCAGTCATACATACATAAGCCCCAAACCATTTCTTATGATTGCATATTTCATGGCACAATTGTCTAATTTTTACCAATACCTCTTGTTTCTCACACCGAGCATGACTCACGTGAGCTTAGAGTGTAAAAGTAATTATGACATCCTTCTTTGAGCCATCAATCATAAACATCATACTCCCTTACTCGAACTACGTGGGTTCTGATTCCTTTTCCAAAACAAAGGATACGTAGGTAGCCCATCTAAGGGTTCGATCCCAACTCTGAAATAATTCATTGTCCTTCTGATTGACAATAAACTTCAAGTGCCCCACTGAGTGTCTTTAAAACCAGCCTGGTCATCATAATGACCAAGAGACTTTTTTATATATAAATGTTTTGAAGGATACCATTGACCAAGAATCTCTAAATAGATATAGATGATTCTCTGTTGATGAAGAACCTCGAATACATATAAAAGATTCTCTAAATTTCTTACATATGTAATCATTGATTTTCAAAACTAAAAGAAAAGCTCATTTTATACTTGGTAATGTAATAAGGATTCACGAACATAACTTAAATCTATAAATAGAGTCCCAGAATAGAGAATAATTCCCCTCAAAAAGGTGTGATGAGTCCGACCTCCCATCCCCTCGACCAATGAAAATTCATAAGCCTCATCAGTCTACAAGCTAATGAGCACATACCTTTGGAAAGTAGGTCCAAATGGATGTGGAATCATTGGATGTTTCCGGTTCTATGAACAAACCCGCTAGAAACCGATCAGAACGTTTGAATCTCCCATCCAGGAGGTCATCCCCGAATTCCGAGGGGAACAAAAAATGGTGAACCCGACGTGAATCCTTAACCAAGTTAAAATGATGTTTTACCTATTTGTTAAGCCCCTATTTTAAGAGGGTTAACAAAAACAATCATTAACATGTGTGCTCATCCGAAGGATGAAGTGGCTGAATTTTATCTTGATTACGTCTGTTATATCAAACAGGCACTCTTTTCCAAGATCTTCTGTATTTCCATAATGGCTGCTCTCAAATTCACATCTGTGAATACTGCTGCTGCAAATACCACTGCTGCTATTCCTACTGGATCGTCATCCGCTCTGAGGATGACATCACCTACTCAGCATCTTCAACGCTGGGTATCAAATGTGCTGGTTAAGGAGTACCGTCAACACGGTACCATCCCAACTCTGGAGGCTGCCCGACATGCCCTCCAAGTGAACAACTCACATAGGTCGTCCGGACAACGATGACCATTGATCAAGAGGCAGGCGGTGCTGACTACCGTCTCCAACAGTTTCAGGTCGTTATCCCCGGAACACAATTTCCATTCGCTCCCTTACTTTGAGGAAGTGAATGAGTAGGTCCCTCAGGGCCTTAATTCAAAAATACAGGAGTCCTTCCAGAGGGCTCCCATCAATAATCGCTACCAGACTCGTGCGGAAGTGCGCCCACAACACGATGAGGGTACCGACTCCAGGCATTCAGCTCAGGTTCCTCGAACCCGAGCAGGCAAGACGAACCGCCAGAGACAGAATCCGGTAAAAAATGGGCAGGTTTTCATCCCTGCCATCTCTGTAGAATTCAACCAACCTAACTTGGTGGAAAACAACGAGCAGGCACACACACCTATCCCTTTTAATTCTGATGTCCAGCAGACTCGTCTGGCAGCATCACGCCAATCCCGCAAGGCAATTCTGGCGGAGTACTATAGACAGGAACATACAACTTCTTATACATCACCAGTTAGTCAGCATGCTCGTCTGACTACATATGATGGATCTTGTTAACCACCTTTGGTGAAGTGTAATCAGCCGGAATATACACCTGCTAATACTAATCAAGCCTACCAACAGTCTCGCTTGGTAGCGCACGGAGATGTCAGTCGGAAAGCCCCAAAGACAAATAGGAGGCAGACTCAACTCTCTGCCCCACACTTGAGTACTATTAGGATTCACTGATAGGAAAAGGAGGACAGGAGCAGGCACATACAGCTATTCCAAGCCCGGAATGGGCGTATATCCCCGTTCTGGCAGCTGAAGCCACCAAACATATTTTGTCAATGGTGAAAGAGCAGAAGCAAATTCCTTCTCATATTCTTGATGCTTGTCAGTATATCATAACAGCTTCAGCATCATCTCAGGGACAGACACATAAATCTATCCCTAGCAGTGGAGTGACATATCAACGATTCACTCCGAAACAGACACACACATCTGTTCCAGTCCAAGAGGGTTATGGGGCATACTCCCCCATATCATACGGACAACCAAGTCAGGCACATACACCTGATTTGGGTGGAGATCGTTAGCCTAACCTGACCATCTTTCCTGATTAGGCACATACACTTGCTCAGAGTAACCACTTTCGTCAACAAGTGGTTTCCAAAGTGAGTAAGAAGGAATCTAAGAAAAAGATCTGCCCAGCACAGTCAGGAGATCAAAGGCCAATCTGCAACAAGGCCTTGCTTGATGCTGGAGTTCTTGATTCCCTCAGACATTTATCTGTTGGAATTCAAAATTCTACTCCCTCAGTTCCCAATAATGGGAACATTAATTCCAAAAGTCTTCAACAGACACATTCTCATGAAGGCTTGCTTCGTGACAATTCGGTCAATCTTGAAGTTTCATCTTCAGATGAAAGCCACAGGAACCCTCTGTGTGGTCAGAAGACCAAGGAGCAAGAGATCTCATCTTTTGTTGTAACCCATTATAGTGGTCCTCCCCATGATGATGAATTTCGCTGTGAAAGTCCTCTCCGCAGTAGTGATTCACATTGCCTAGAAAATACTCCAGTGGACAATGTAGTGCGGAGAAAGCCCTCTTATCATGAGGCACTTGCAAATGCGAAACCAGTCATGTCTGATGCTTTATCGCTAAAATCTAATATACTTTCTCAATCAGAAGATATCCCAGGATGTAGGTCATTCTCCGAACCACCCCTAAGTCATGCATCTTCTAGTTTGATCAATTATCTCTCTACCAATCTTGTTGAATTCGATGAAGCAACAAGGAAACACCAACTCTGGTCAAAACAAGTAGAAGAATCTTCATTTAATGATAAAGAGGAAATGCTGAACATGAGGAAAAAACTGGTGAAAAGTGAAGTACCAGTCATGTTTTGGCCTTTTGCTGACTCCCAGTATGATATTCCAAAGATGTTGACGGAAGATGGAGTCCATGATATTCATCTAAACATATGGAAAACTCTTTGTCAATTGAAGAATAATGTATTATCTTATGATGAATATGAAAATCATCTTAAGATAATAGAAGGGCTACAACGTCAGATTGATTTGGCATCTCTATCAGTCTCTCGGTATCTGAAGGCTGAAAAGCAACAGAGAACCCTTCAACGTTCATGCCTTGGTGCACTATGAAAATTCCATCACATAATTGCCAATTCTCCATCTGGTGTTCATATCAGAGGATGGGGTGTTCACGGAGCACTACATTTCACAGTGCTTTCCAGTCAGCAAAGCCCGCAAAAAATGGTCTCATGCAATGTTATTTCCCATGGCCGGCCACAGTCAATGGGCTTTGTTCATAATCATAAGCTTGCTCAAGAACAGGCTTCAACTAGTTCCTCTCAAAATCAAGCATATATAGAACAATTTGTTCAATTTCTCCTACATCAAGCCGGCGAGAATATTGCACAAGCCTCTCGTATGGAGCAAAAAAATCATCAAATGACAGAAGTCTCGGAAATCATCCAACGGTCTGTTGAACCAGGTGATAAATGTGGATATAGGTTAATGCATCCAGCTAAATTTCTGAACTAAGATTCGCAAGATCAAGAGATCTTTTAAGAAATTCTTAGACATAGCATGTCAAGAGCCACCCCAGCTTGTCAGACTGGGGACTCCTTTAATTCCACCCTCAGAGTCAACAAATGGGATTCGAGGAGTTGAGCGGAATTAGCAGGAACATCCCCAGTTCACGAGACCAGGGACTCTTTCAAATCATCATTCCCCTTCTCAGAGAATATCGATCTTTTCTCGATTGGGGAATAAGCCCCAAGAGGAACGAAGAGCCAAATTATCAGGAGATTCCCTCCAAGTTGTAGCTCATCAAGAAGTTCCTAAAAGATTAAATCAACAAAAGGAAATGTCTCATCAAAGACATGAAAGAAGACAATATCACAGAAATGTTGATAGAAGGGATGCGATGCATTATGAATCAATAAATGTCATCAATGTCGTTGTTGCTAATCCACCAGAGGAGACTCACTCAGGGGACTCAGATGAAGAGCATACTGCTCAAGAAAATGTACGCACCGATACAAATGAAGAAGGTGTGCGTACACGAAGTCAAAGGATTACTCAGAACCTAGGTAATCCACTTCCCTCTCTCCAAAAAGTATCCAACAAAGGGAGGGGAAAGAATCAGGTTACGTATCCTTCCTCTGGAGAAGGTCAATAGCTCTCATTAGAGCAAAGGTTTGCAGAACAGGAGGAAGAAATAAAATAATTAAGATGGTTGAATGCAGAACTACTTCAGAGTAGTCTTCTTCTTAAGAATGCTGAAGTCTGAAAGCCGAAGGAATTTGTTGCAGTTACTGAGATGGATCAGGATTATCCTGCTTTATCAGTACACCCTCAGAGGTCTAATCCTACGGGTCAAACGAAACAACGGTTGGCAGTGCTACCATTAGTTGCAGCACCAACCACCACATCTGTCCAAGATCCATTCATTGCACCTACTCATGACCAGATTCAACCAGATGTTTCTAAAAAAGTTAATAACTACTATTGAGTCATTAACAGCTCGGTTAGAAACTATGGAAGGGAAACAGGCGCAAGTTCAACTAGAAAAGAAAGTTTACCCTGAATGGGTAGATTCAATTTCTCCTCCATCCAGTTTTGGAAACCCTGTTTTTCCTACATTCAATGAATCGGGTGACCCTGAACAACATTTGACCCATTACGTGTCTTGTTGTGATCCTATGATGGGAACTCCACAGCATCAAGAAGCAGTGAAACTCAGATTCTTCATGCGAACCTTGCAAGGACCAGCTTTTGTCTGGTATACAATCTTGCAATCCCGGTCAATCATCGGATGGGAGGATCTTCGCCAAAAATTCCTTCTTCAGTTCAGCTCAACTTTGACAAAAATGACAGTTTTCGTTCTTACAAACTGCAAGAAAAGGGAAAATTAAAGAGTCTCTGATTTCATTGCTCGCTAGAAGGGATTAACGTATTCCCTTAGTTTAGCCCTCCCTCAGGAAGAGCTGTTTCCAATCTGTGTGGAAAATTTGCGGGACGAATTACGCACGCCATTGATCCCTATGAAATACACTGGAGGGTTTCGAGACCTTAATTCAATCACTTAGCAGATTGAAGATTCCCTTATACAGGCGAAGGTTAAATCTCATATAATTCAATCAGCTTTAGGAAGGAGAATGGGTAAAGCAGAAACTGCTACAGTTATGCTTAAACAAGCACCTGTACCTATTTCTACTTCAAAACCTTCATCTTCTTGAAGGGCTCCACCTCCTGAACGCCAACAACAAAGGTCGTTTCGTCCAAATGATCAAAGAGATCAATGATGAAAACAATTTTAGGATATGAAGAGTAAAACATACTCCTTTCGAAGTGAGCAAGTCCCTGGTTACTTCATTTCAGCTCTGGAAAATAATTTGGTTCAATTACCAGTGCCCAAGAGGCTAAATAAAGAAGGAGATGAAGACCATCCCAATTATTGCCCCTTCCATCAAATGTTAGGGCATCCCATCCAGGAGTGTTTTGTCTTCAAAGACCTCCTGCAAAAGATGGTCGACTTGGGACAAGTCAAGTTGATAGGTTCTTTGACTCAGGTAGCATGTGTTACCGCTACAGTTCTAGAGGAGGAAGGTGAATGGCAAGAAGTCAAAAGCAGAAATGCACAGAAGTATGATGATTGGATGGTCAGAAAGACAATCAATCGGACTCATTCCATTTTGCGAACACAATTAAAGAAACCAATTGTGTCTTCTTCCATGAATATTGTGGTAAAACCCTCTTCATCAGAGGGAAAATCCTCAAAGAAACGGTTTGATTCAAAGAAGGAAAAAGAATCAGAAGAAGATGAGTATGTGTCAAAGCCTAAATTGTCTTTGACTCTGGCAGACTTTATGCCATCTACTTTAAAACAACGGG
This sequence comes from Viscum album, assembly GCA_963277665.1. Classification (NCBI taxonomy): domain Eukaryota; kingdom Viridiplantae; phylum Streptophyta; class Magnoliopsida; order Santalales; family Viscaceae; genus Viscum; species Viscum album. Next base: position 784,776,591 of record OY728146.1, on the reverse strand, counting down.
CACCGCCCCATCAAATGGCACAGCCTAAAGAGGCTAGTCAGGCAAAGTCTTTATTAGACGAAGAGTTAATCTTTGGTTCTATTAATATGATTCAATTAACAGATCCGTACTCCAGTCGTAATTTCAATTTTGATGAGCCTGAATTCCCTGTATCAAATAAGTGAATCCGAGGAAGTTCCAGAGGTTCAGGATATAGGGGATGGCGTGGATCTTTCCGAAGCCACTACTCCAGTTCTACCCCTGCTAGCACTGTGTATGCAGTAGAAACTCATGGTAGAGCCCTTCAGCGAGCTCAAAAAGAACAAGCAAGTTCTTCTGGCAATAGTCAACTCAGTCTTGGCACAGTTATTTTGGAAGACCGATTGAAAATTCTATCTTCTTTATCTCAGCAAGTAAATGGATCTAATTGGTCTAATCTTCCAAAACCAAGGATTTTGCCAACTTCTATTCCAATACAAGATACATCAGCTTCCAAAGAATCTGCTTCCAAGGTACCTTCTAAAACACATATTCCTGTTGGGAAACGCAGACCTTTAGATCAAAAGTATGATATATTGAATCACTTGGCCCATGTAACAACCAAGTTATCAATTTTTGATGCTTTGAATATGTAAAAAGATCTTCGGGAAGCACTCATCGAAGCTTTGTCAAGTCCTCAGGAATTTGAAGCTGAAATTGTTGCAGCTGAAGTCTATCACATAGAGAATAATCTGGTAGAATGCCATGCAGTGATATCTTTTACTGATAAAGATGAAGATGATGTTGTGCATGGGCACATAAAAACTGTCTACTTATCTGGAAAAGTCAATGGTGTAGATATCCGAAGAGATTTCATTGACAATGGTTTAGGAGTCAACCTCATGCCCATTCGTACACTTTGTCAATTGGGCCTCACGGAATCTGATTTATCTCCTTCTACCATGACGTTACAAGGATATGATATAAATGAACAAGAACCACTGGGCGAAGTTACACTCAGAACTCAGTTTGGAGATCATTTATCCAATTCGGATTTCATGATTTTTGATAAAGACTCAGCTTTCAATGTCTTGCTTGGATGACCCTGGCTACATCAGCAAGCAGCTATCCCTTCATCATACCGTCAATGTCTCAAATACTGTTTCAATGGTCAAGTTGGAACAGTGTATGGTGATAAGACCCCATTCAAGACATGTGAGTCTCAATACATTGAGGCAGAATTTTGTCACATGAAGAGAAGGGAAAAATCTACAATGAAAGAAAATTACCAAAGTTAATGCTCCATATGGTTTGGAGAAAATTCCAATAAATCCATTTACACATGTGAGTACAGATTATGTGTTACCTATCAGTAAAATTGACAAAATAGGCCCAAATCAAAATACTCTTATGGAAAGATCCATAATGTCAATTACGGAAATCGAGCCAGACAACATGGGAGAAATTGGTAACCTACCAAATAGTGATGAAAGCAGAAGTGGTGACGTTTTCATTTTATCTGCTGAAGTTCAACAAGTCTATACTTCGCCAATCAGGACAAAATAAGTTATAGCAACATTAGAGGTGAATAATGATGTCGATTCCCAATAAATCATCTCCTCTTTATTTTCCAAAGAAGGCCCCTTATCATCAATAGGGTCGAAAATGGAAGCTTCTTCTTCAAAATGTGCAAATTTTGACATCTCTCCTGATCATGAAAATATAATTTTCTCATCTACTATGCAAGTAGAAACGTAAGAAGTAGAACATGATCAAGAGGAAGAGGAAGATCTTAGAGATGCTCCTCCATCATTTGAAGAGGGTATCTCTACCACTGTGGATGAACTCAGAGAAATAAATTTGGGTACAGAGAAAGATCCACGCCCCACATTAATTAGTGCGGCCATGACCCTTGAAGAGAAAGAGATGTATATTTCATTTCTAAAGAAAAATAAAGATATTTTTTCTTGGAACTATACCGAAATGCCTGGGCTTGATCCGGATATTGCTACTCATCATTTGGGTTTACCAAAAGAACATCGAGGATTTAAGCAAGCCACGAGATTAACACACCCAACTTATACTTCCAAAATTGAAGCTGAAGTGGATAAGCTGATCAAAGCTAACATCGTCAGAGAAGTTCAATATCCCAAGTGGTTGGATAATATTGTCCCTGTAAAGAAAAAGAACGGACAATTTAGGGTTTGCATTGATTTTAGAGATCTTAATCGGTATTGTCCTAAAGATGATTTCCCAGTTCCGATTACAGAACTCTTAATTGATGCGACAGCTGGTTATGAAGTACTTTCCTTCATGGATGGATATTCCGAATATAATTAGATCTGAATGGACCCAGAAGATGAGGAATCTACAGCCTTCAGAGCCCCTCAAGGTGTGTTTTGTTACCGGGTGATGCCCTTTGGTTTAAAGAATGCAGGTGTAACATATCAACGCGCCATGCATCGTATCTTCAAACCTTTTTAGGGAAGTTTGTTGAATGCTATGTAGATTATTTGGTGGTTAAATCCAAACAATGTTATAATCACTTGGCTGATTTGGAAGTCATATTCCACAAGCTTCCACAACATAATTTGAAGATGAACCCTTTAAAATGTGCTTTTGGGGTAACCTCAAGAAAATTCCTCGGCTTTGATATACGCCACCGTGGTATTGAAGTCGATCCTGAGAAGACCACGTCAATCCTTGGTATGTCACCTCCTCAGAATTTGAAAGAATTAAGAGGACTTCAAGGACACTTAGCCTATATTCGGCATTTCATCGCCAATTTTGAAGGCAAAATTTTACCCTTTACCAAATTATTGAAAAAAGGAGTCACTTACCAGTGGACTGAAGAATGTCAAGAAGCGTTTGATGTTATCAAGAAATACCTCTTGAGTCCACCAGTACTCATGCCACCTATTGAAGTTAGACCACTTATCCTCTATGTGACAGCTCTAGAGTGATCATTGGGTGCCTTTCTCGCTCAAAAGAATGATGCTGGGAATGAAAATAGCCTCTACTCTCTCAGTAGAACTATGCTTGAAACAGAAACCCGGTATTCAAGTATTGAGAAGTGCTTCCTAACATTAATCTTCACAGTCCAGAAACTGAGACACTACTTGAAACATCACGAGGTCCAATTGGTATCTCGCAAAAATCCTCTCAAATTCATCCTTAGTCATCCAATGCTTACAGGACGTCTAGCAAGGTGGGCAGTTATTTTGCAGCAGTTCGACATTCAGTATGTATATCAAAAGGCAATAAAGGGCCAAGCTCTGGCTGATTTCTTGGCTGAACATCCTTCAGTGGAATACACGTCTTCAGATATTGAACTCCCTGATGAGGAAGTTTTTTCTATTCAAGAGAGTCCTCAAACATGGGAAATGTATTTTGATGGTGCTTCCAGAAGTCCAACAGGGAAGAAAATGGAAAATCCTAAATTCAACAAAGTTGGTTTAGAAATTGTACTCATTTCTCCAGATAAGGCATTGTTACCTTATTCCTTTTTATTATGGGAAGGTGGTACTAATAATGAAGCCGAATACCAAGCTCTTATCACAGGCTTGGAGTTAGCACTTCAAGCACAAGTGAATCACTTAAAGGTGAAAGGTGATTCAGACTTGGTAATCAAACAAGTCAATGAGGATTATGCCATCAGAAAAGAAGAGTTAATACCTTTGTATGATTACGTCAGAATGTTAATGGCGGAATTCCCTTCAGAACAGACATTTTCTTATGTCCCATGATCACAAAATGCTCAAGCTGATGCACTGGCTAATATAGCCATGGCTCTAGCAGATCCAAATCGGGATGAGACAACCATCAGTATTGCCCACCGTCATGCAATTTCACCTTATGTTCAAGCCAGAATAGAGGAAATTAATGAAATTAGTCCCATTCCTGAACCGTATGGTCATACTACAGGATGGATGTCACCTATCTGGGAATACCTTCAAAATGGAACACTTCCACCTGATAGAGCTGAGAAAGAACAAATCCGGCGACGTGTGGTCAATTTTACACTTTATGATGGCCCAAACCACCTAGAGAAAATTCTATACAAACGTGGTTTTGATGGAGTTCTCTTCAGATGCATTGATGGTGAAGAGACAATGGTTGTCATGAAAGAAGTGCATGCAGGAGTCTGTGGTGCCCACCAGTCTAGACATAGATTGTCTGATCAAATTCGAAGTCTTGGATTATTTTGGCCTTCAAAGATACAAGATTGTGTTGATTTCACAAAGAAGTGTCATTCATGTCAAGTACATGCCAACTTCATTCATCAACCTCCGGAGTTGCTTCATACAGCTAAATACTCATGGACATTTGCCACATGGGGAATGGATGTGGTGGGACCTTACCCTTCAGCTACGGCCAATCAGTTTAAGTACATTCTTACTGCTACAGATTTCTTTTCCAAATGGGAAGAGGTAGTACCTCTCAAAGAAGTCAGTTCTAAATGAATTGTTAGCTTCATCAAGTCTAACATCATTACTAGATTTGGTGTCCCTCATAACATATTGACGGACAATGGCACCAACTTCTATTCTTCTAAGGTGAAGAAATTGTATCAAGAATACAACATTAAATCCAACCATTCATCTCGGTATCATGCGGCAACCAATGGAAAAATAGAAGCCTTTAACAAGACTCTTTCAAATATACTGCAAAAGATGGTGGATAAAGATAAGAGGTCATGGACTGATAAACTTTTTCATGCTTTATGGTCTTATCGGACTACCACCCGCAATGCAACGCGGTCAACTCCATATTCGTTGGTATATGGAACAGAAGCAGTCTTGTCAATTGAAGTTCAATTGCCCTCACTCAGAGTAGCCATTTGTGATTAGTTATCTACAGATGGGCAATCACAAAAGCAATTGAATGAATTGGAATGGTTAGATGAGAAAAGATTGTGCACTTTGCACCACTTGGAAATCTATCAGAATCAAATAGCACGAACTTTTAACAAAAAAGTTCCTCTTCGTTCATTCATTCAGGGAGAATTGGTATTAGTTCTTAGAACTCTAATGATACCAGGAACGAAACCTCCCAAGCTTGAGAAAAAATGGGAAGGACCATATTCAATATATAGGGTCTACTCCAATGGAGTTTATTCATTAATCTCGATGGATGGAGAACCCATTACTACTATAACTAATGCCAGATTTATGAAGAAATATTTTGTATAAAATACAATGTATTCACCTTATGTCCCTGCAACATGACACTAAACTATGCAGCACCAGTTCTTCCTTGCTATATGACATTAAACTATACAGAAACGGTCTAAGCATATGACCCTAAACTATTTGCACATACGTCCAACATGACGTTAAACTGTGTCACCTTATGTCCCTGAAACATGACACTAAACTGTGCGGCACCAGTTCGTCCTTGTTTTATGACGTTAAACTTTACAGAAATGGCCTAGTATGACCTTAAACTCCCCCTTTCATCCAACATGAAGTTAAACTGTATTTTCCTCGCAACATGACACTAAACTGTACAACACCAGAATGTCCCTGCAATATGACACTAAACTGTGCGGCACTAGTTCGTCCGTGCTATATGACGTTAAAATATACAGCAACGGTCAAAGCATATGACCCTAAACTATTTGCACATACGTCCAACATGATGTTAAACTGTTTCACCTTATGTCCCTGCAACATGACACTAAACTGTGCGGCACCAGTTCGTCCTTGTTATATGATGTTAAACTATACAGAAATGATCCAGTATGACCTTAAACTCCCCCTTTCATCCAACATGACGTTAAAATGTATTGTCCTCGCAACATGACACTAAACTGCACAGCACCAGAATGTCCCTGCAACATGACACTAATCTGTGCAGCACCAGTTCGTCCTTGCTATATGACGTTAAACTATACAGCAACGGTCTAAGCATATGACCCTAAACTATTTGCACATACGTCCAACATGACGTTAAACTATGTCACCTTATGTCCCTGCAACATGACACTAAACTATGCGGCACCAGTTCGTCCTTATTATATGATGTTAAACTATACAAAAATGGTCCAGTATGACCTTAAACTATCCCTTTTGTCCAACATGACGTTAAACTGTATTGTCCTCGCAACATGAAACTAAACTATACAGCACCAGAATGTCCCTACAACATGACACTAAACTGTGCGGCACCAGTTTTTCCCTGCTATATGACGTTAAACTATACAGAAACGGTCTAAGCATATGACCCTAAACTATTTGCACATACGTCCAACATGACGTTAAACTGTGTCACCTTATGTCGCTGCAACATGACACTAAACTGTGCGGCACCAGTTCGTCCTTACTATATGAAGTTAAACTATACCGCAACGGTCTGAGAATATGACCCTAAACGATTTGCACATACATCCAACATGACATTAAACTGTGTCACCTTATGTCCCTGCAACATGACACTAAACTGTGCAGCAGCAGTTCGTCCTTGTTATATGACGTTAAACTATACAGCAATGGTCCAGTATGATCTTAAACTACAACTTCGTCCCACAAGACGTTAAATTGTGAAAAAGTTCCCTAATGGTCCATGCATATGACCCTAAACTATTTTCAAGTCCCTCATGTAAAGCAAGACGTTAAACTATGACGTCCTAACTACATGACGCTAAACTGTATAAAAATCCCTTACGTTTGGAAAGACGTTAAACTATATAATCATCAAATGTCCTGTATGACCTTGAACTACACCACCGTCCAGCAAGACATTAAACTGCACCATCCACGATCCATGCATATGACCATAAACTATTCGCACTTTCGTCCAACATGACGTTAAACTGTGGAAAAAATCCCCAATGCGTCCAACATGATGTTAAAATGGTACACTCTTTTTTCCTCACTGCATGACATTAAACTACACAGTTCCCCCCTTTCGTCCAACATGACGTTAAACTCTATTGTTCCCATCGTCCTAACTACAAGACGCTAAACAGTACAGAAAATTCATAATACATCCTACATGACATTAAACTGTATTTTGTCCCTGCTAAATGACACTAAACTATGCAGCACCAATAGTCCTAACTGCAAGACTTTAAACTGCATAGTCCCTTTATACGTCCTACATGACATTAAACTATATTTTTTCCCTGCTACATGACACTAAACTATGATGCACCAATAGTCCTAACTACTAGACTTTTAACTGCATAGTCCCATTATACGTCCTACATGACATTAAATTGTATTTTGTCCCTGTTACATGACACTAAACTGTGCATCACCAATAGTCCTAACTGCAAGACTTTAAACTGCATAGTCCCTTTAAATGTCCTATATGACATTAAACTATGCATTGTTAAGGTTGTTGTTACCTCTTTTTTCTCACACCGAGTATGACTCATGTGAGCTTAGAGAAAACCTCAACCGTAACACTCTCTTTGGGCCGCGAACCATGTATAAGTCCCAACATCTTTTTTTTATTATTAGATCGTTTTCCCCAAGAATAACTTGATCATTAATTTATTCTTTAATTGAACTACACTGACCTTGATCCTTGCCCTCCAGGCTGGGTATGTAGGCAACCTCCCAGGGTTCAAGCCCAAAAACAATCTCTTCATATCGGTTCACCACCATCTCATATGATGTTGATTCGTGAGACCGCCCCTAGAATCAATATCTTTACATTGATTCACTTTCGTACTTGTTATATGATGTTAAACTATGAAACACTTTTGTCTGGTACGACAATAAACTACAATACTCTTTGATTTCCTCATTTGAGAGAGAAATATTATTGACATTGATTTTTCAATCATGTTTTCATTTCAATAGACTACGTGCATACATGGTAATACCTAAACTTTTTGTCTCAGGTTAAACCATCATTTCACTAATGTCCCCTTTCACCCGTACGAACCAAATTTGTACAAAGGGTATTTCTAGAACTACGTGGACTTGATTCCCATCCTTATGGGATACGTAGGAACATTCAAGTGTCCCTCGAATCCAGTCCCAAGTCTTTTGGGCCTAACCCCAGAATTCACTTTCAGTCCCTTGGCTGGAAAGTCCTCATGAAAACACACACTATGTATTCATTATTATGGTCCGAATTCTATGACCCTAAACTATGATCTCTCATACTTTCGTCCTACACGACGTTAAACTGCATTTCAAGAACTACGTATGGCTTGATTTTCATTCTTATGAGATACGTAGTGAAGTCCAAAATTTCAATTCAGGACCCAGCCACAACATGATTATGGTTATCATTGACCTATGTATCTCTATATACATTGGACAATTCCCATCTTTATGTGTTATAATCCCAACCTTAAATATTTTCAGATCCTTATAACCCTTTTTCATGACTTCTAGTCACAAAAATGTCGAAATTCTAAGAATTCTTTTTCCTGACTATGCAGCACGTGCCCATAGGTGGCCTTGCATAAACAGTCTACATAACAGAATTGTCAGCCGAAAGATGCTATTTATTTGACCATGCAGCCAATTCCCTTAGGTGGCCCAGCATAATTCAACCCCCTAACGGTTTTTTGTCAAATAATAGTAACTTTATTTTTGGGAAGAATGCCTCTTTTACCCTTTTTTGTCTTAAATGACGGTATGTAGGGATCGGCAAAAAATAGTCATCCTTAACATATTTGTCCCATGTCCTTTTTCATGATCTGAAAGTATTAAAGTCTATGGTTTATACTCTCCATATTCTCTTTCCCTACATTTGGGTTAGGCCTTTGTAGGAGTGATATTCATTCAATTCTCTGATATTCTTGTTCGGAAATATCTTCTCCATATTCAAGTACCTCTTTCCATACAACAAACTCTATACTTTAGAAAATTTGAATCTCCATAAACATTCACTAGCATTTAGCACTAGGAATGTAAATTTCTGAGAGTTCTTTTGCCTGACAATGCAGCACGTGCCCATAGGTGGCCTTGCATAAACAGTCCACATAACAGATTTGTCAGCCAAAAGATGCTATTTATTTGACCATGCAGCCAATGCCCTTAGGTGGACCTGCATAATTCAACCCCCTAACGGGTTTATGTCAAATAATAGTAACTTAATTCTTGGAAACTACTTCTTCTAATGCCTTTTTAGCTCTTTTTCATATCATTTTTCAGATTCAAAAATTCTTAAGTCATAGCTTACATATTTTCCCTCATACTTGAGTATGGTAATATGTTTTCAGATAAATTTTCAAGGAATTGAATCAATTTTAATCCATTTTGGTCAAAGCTATTTTGACCTTAAACATTATCCCCTTTATGTCCGGCATGCATGACTTTAAACTGCCCACAAAAGACAAAGGAACTCTGAATAAAAGTCAAGTTCCAGCTCACTAAACATACATTTTGTATGATTTAGGTAATATTGAGCAATTAAAAGGTTCAAAGTTTGTAGGGTTATTTGTAATAATCCTAGTAAAGATCAAACTATGCTTACTAAGCTCATTGGCTTAAGTAAATTTGAAACAGGTAGTGAAAGAATGCAAGTACAAATGATTAATGATGAAAGTGTTTTTCATTGATATACAAAAGTTAGAAGGACATCCACAGACTGGAGTCTCTTCTCTTTTTTCAAGAATTACAAGAGGCTTTCAACATAACAATTCATTTGATTTACGGCATCCCGAGCTTCATCAGCAACCACCTGGAATTCATTCATTCAACTGGATACAATAAGGGATGTAGTGATACTAGCTCTTCTTGGAACAATTGTAAAAGGATGTTCTTGAGTGCGGTTTGAGAAAATTTTCTGCTGATCAAACAGTGACTCTGTTTCTATGCAACAGGCTTGGAAGATGGATACATGGATTTTAGAATGGAACATTGGAAGTAAAGAGCCATTTGGGGAGAGTACTCTTTGCAGATATTGCTCTAATACCATGTTTGTCTTCTCTCCACCAACCAGTAGTGAAAAACATTTCAGCCCATGAGTTTTCCATTTTCATATCTGCAAGGAAATGACATGGAGGAAGAATTTGAATGTTCACACCATTGTTGTTGCTCTTAATGCATAGCATAACCAAAATGAAGGAGTAGCAGTGCAGCTTCATTTCAAGTGTATAGTTCTTTGTATCTGGAAAATTGACTCCTTGCAAGTGACCATGACCATATAGAAGCAGGTAGATGCTCTGTGGGAAATTAAGATGATATTTCTTCAAGTACTTAGCCAAATCTGGGAGAGTGCTGTCACAGATATCATAGTAATCATGGCCAATGATGTTCATCATGTCATCAATCCGCTTGCTAGCCAGTTCATCAGACATTTTAATTCCCTTAGGAGCCTTTGAATCTGCACAAAAGTTGAATAAATTAATCTCTTAAATGGGTTTATTTTTCATAAAATTTGTGAAAGAATTCGGAAAAAATGGCTAAGGCATAAAGGTGAGCAAGTCTAAAAAATGGCGCGCAAGTATTCGTGTGTCGCGCTAGTTTTTGATGCGCAATTATAAACTGCGCAAGTAAAAATGCCTTTACAGTAGCACGACATCAAGGAAAACTCTGGAAAACAGAACAACCTGCGCAGCTAAGGTGACCTGCACGGTGAGAGCTCGAAGATATGATGTCAAGAAATCCGGATGCTTGTACGGAAGTGAGGCCCTCTATTTATAGACGCGGCCGGGACTCTGCACGTCGTACCCAGTGCACTGAAGGCCTGCGCGGAGAGAACTTGCTCGCCGCCCTCTGTGTCCTGAAGAATTGCGCGCCCCCTTTTCCTTGGATGGATTCGATTTCCACAGAGTCAAATCCTCATTTCTCTCCAGATCCAACTCTGAGGGGGGACTTTTGTTGACGCTCCTTTCGTCACAGAATCTGAAAATCGGAAAAGGGGAATATCTGAGCTCAAAGTGATTCAACCTTTGAAGAAAATATCAAAAATCGACAAAGGCATGAACAAAGGATCAAAATCAACTTCACCGTGAATGTTATATCACTGTCGTGCAAGTCCACTTGTGCAACGCCCTTGGTCGCAAAAGTGACTTGCGCGACCTAAGTGGTAACCGCCCGGTAACCGCCCAGGGTCTTCTCTTGCCTATTAATAGACCCTATGGGCCCCCCATTGGAGAGGATATTTTTCAGAAACTCGGATTTAATCTCCTAACGCCCAAGTCTCTTCTCAAAGCTTCCAGAACACTTCTAAGGTAATTTCTTACCTAGAACGGAAGATCTAAAGGGAGGGAATAAGGAATAAGTGAAGAAACTCATTAACACTTGCGTGCCTGAGTGGACAGCCCTTAAGGGAAGTGGTCCCACTTGCGCACCGCCTTATTCCTTCGATAGAACTTGCACGTCCCTTTTTTGGAAGAACCTCAAGAGAATTCTAAAGGCTTTAATAAAGAGTCGCTCATGTATTTCAATACTTGTTGACCATCGTGAAAGTACATCACATGTCCCGCAGGTATACTTGCGCGACCAATACTTGCGCGCCGCCGTAGTACCTGCGCCCCTTCCAAGACTTGCGCGCCCCTTCCTTTTTGGGTGCCTTTTTTTGCCCATTTTACCCCTCTTAAGCCATTACACCATTCCTTTTCAAATATTCAGTCTTCAAGACACTCTTCAAATCCATTTATGGCATGATTTCTTGATTTGACTTCCTCATCTGAAAGGCATTCGGTGGAATATCTCTCAAAACCTAGTGTTTTAAATATACTTATGTCACTAAATATGGAGAGTTTATTCATTAAACCTCATCCTTGAAGATGAGAGAATCCTTATCCTGGGCTTCCTTTTCAATAATAAGTCCCAGTCATAATCTTGGGCATCCTTCTTAGGAGTAAGCCCCAGATCCTCCAAATATGGGCATCCTTCTCAGGAGTAAGCCCCAAGTCCCTTAATTTGGGCATCCTTCTTAGGAGTAAGCCCCAATCTCAAATATAGGCATCCTTTTCAGGAGTAAGCCCCAAACCTTAATCCTTAACTTGGGTCTCCTTTTCAGGAATAAGTCTCAGTCATAATTTTGGGCATCCTTCTCAGGAGTAAGACCCATGTCCCTTAATATGGGCATCCTTCTTAGGTGTAAGCCCCAAGTCCCTTAATTTGGGCATCCTTCTTAGGAGTAATCCCCAAATCCCTTAATTTTGGGCATCCTTCTTAGGAGTAAGCCCCAAGTCCCCTAATTTGGGCATCCTTCTTATGAGTAAGCCCAAATCTCAAATATGGGCATCCTTTTCAGGAGTAAGCCCCAAACCTTAATACTTAACCTGGGTCTCCTTTTCAGGAATAAGTCCCAGTCATAATTTTGGGATTCCTTCTCAGGAGTAAGCCCCAAGTCCCCTAACCTGGGCCTCCTTTTCAGGAATAAGTCCCAGTCCTAATCTTGGGCTTCCTTTTTCAAGAATAAGCCCCATGTCCCTTAAATTCTCTTCAACCAGTCCTAATCTCCGTTTGATCTGGGATTCATTCTCAGGAGTAAAACCCAGTTATCAATCCTCTCCTAATTTGGGTTTCCTTTTCAGGAATAAGTCCCAAGTTAGAGTATTCAAATCTCCATGAGGCACATATACCTTTATGGACCCTGTTCCTGGATTTTCTCCCTAAAAGTAAATCCTAAACCTTCATCTATCTGGGCAGTCTTACATACATAAGCCCCAAACCATTTCTTATGATTGCATCTTTCATGGCACAATTGTCTAATTTTTACCAATACCTCTTGTTTCTCACACCGAGCATGACTCACGTGAGCTTAGAGTGTAAAAGTAATTATGACATCCTTCTTTGTGCCGTCAATCATAAACGTCATACTCCCTTACTCGAACTACGTGGGTTCTGATTCCTTTTCCAAAACAAAGGATACGTAGGTAGCCCATCTATGGGTTCGATCCCAACTCCGAAATAATTCATTGTCCTTCTGAATGACAATAAACTTCAAGTGCCCCACTGAGTGGCTTTAAAACTAGCCTGGTCATCATAATGATCAAGAGAATTTTTTTTATATAAATGTATTGAAGGATACCATTGACCAAGAATCTCTAAATAGATATAGATGATTATTTGTTGATGAATAACCTCGAGTACATAGAAAAGATTCTCTAATTTTCTTACACATGTAATCATTGATTGTCAAAACTATAGGAAAAGCTCATTTTATACTTGGTAATATAATAAGGATTGATGAACATAACTTAAATCTATAAGGAGAGTCCCGAAATAGACAATAATTCCCCTCAAAAAGGTGTGATGAGTCCGACCTCCCATCCTCTCGACCAATGCAAATTCCTAAGCCTCATCAGTTCACAAGCTAATGAGCGCCTACCTTTGGAAAGTAGGTCCAAATGGATGTGGAATCATCGGATGTTTCTGGTTCTACGATCAAACCCGCTAGAAACCGATCAGAACGTTTGAATCTCCCATCCAGGAGGTCATCCCCGAATTCCAAGGGAAACAGTGACATGTCATTGTAGCATTAACTTCATTCACTATAGCTTCCATGGTGTGTTTCTAGACACAAACCTTGGACATTATCGATGCTTGTATAAACTCATTGAGAATATTTCCTAGAGGGCCACACACTTAGTGTATCAAGAATCTTAGTTATGTAATTTATTATATAACAAGTTGAATAAATATTATTCCCTAATGTGGTTTAACAATTATTCAAGTATCCCAGATCACATTTTATTTATTTATTGGAAAATAATGCAGTTAGATTTATTTTTTTATTCAATAAATAATTGTCATTATTCAAGGCCTGATAAATATTTTAGAGGATGGGAGGAGAATGTTAAATAATCCATTTCAAAAATAATATTATTTATTTGTTGATTAAAATAATATTTAATTATAATGATAATGATAATAAAAAGTCATGGAAATAACAATATTGTTGTTATTATTTGATATGGGGTTTCACATGCAATAATAAATATGGGACAACACTTGTGCTAATTATTTATTATTACCCAGTGAATTAAATTTTTGGTTACATATTATTCTATCATTAGGCAATGGGGAAACGTACAGGATTGATAGGAAATTTTTTTGGGCACAACATTTTTGAGAAAAATATCTCAATACTCAATAGCTTTTTTCTCCCCAAGAACATTCTTATGAATGAAAGAAACCCTCCTCTATTGTACCAGAGAATGCTTTCAAATCAGATATCAAGGATATCATGGGAGAATGATATAAGTGGAGGGACCGTTGGTGCTAGAATTTGGAGACTCCATCGAAAATGTCTAGATATTCATAGAACACTTGTGGAGTAACATTAGAGGAGATCTACTCTTGATATCCATAATTCAATGAATAATCCCCAAAGATCAGTGGTCAGACACATCAAAGAAGAAAGAAAATATTTGGGTTATTTATTTAATTCAATTAAAAAAATTATAAACAAAATATTTTGATCTTATATCTTGGTTCCAGGCCACAATATTATTTATCTAAATCATTTATTTTATTCTGTGGATATGGGAATTCATCATCATATTAATCCTGGAATAATCTTTGATCAGGTAAAAATTTAAAGATGGTTGTTAGCCCAACCTTTCTTTTTCTACACACGGAACTTAAAAGTGGTATCAGAGGGAGGTTGTACTTTAGTTTATAATTATTTAAATAATTGTTTTTGTGAAATATGAAAATATAATTTAGTTTATCATTTTATATTTAATCATTCTTTTAATATGAATTTTGAGATCTGTTCTTCATCTATTTATCCCCACCAAAGTAACAAAAATGAATAATTTTTTGATTAAAATTACATCAAGGATCTCATTAGGAGTACAAGATGATTCTATCTAGGTAACAGGACTGTATACACCTTTTATTCATAATTTCATGCCGTTTAATCTTGCACACACTCTTTGTAATCTGGATTACAAATTGTGTAGTTGTGTTCAATGCGATGGGAGTAATTTAGCAATTATCCATGCCATGTGAACTAATGAAACATGGTGTAGTTAATTCTTCCACTTCATGTTGACCATGATATACTCGAACATGGTCATCTAGAATACAGAACATATGGCCCACTAGTAACGACTTGTAGACCCTTATGGTTAGGGTGAAGTCATGTAACCCATACACGGCTTGCTAGGATAGTGACCATGTAACATGTAGTCTACAAGGAGTGTGACCCAACAGATATGTCGTGTACTCATAATATATCTAAATTAAACCTCACACGTCCTTTCCCAATGTGTGTATGTTAGATGGATGGTGAGGAGGGTATACGCCGTGTAGTGGGATCTCCACACCGTGTTATTTTTTCAGATTACATTGATTTAAAATTTATTATTATATTATGTAACCCTTGGTACACGTACCTTTGTGTTGGTGTAAAGTTGGGATACTACATGTGATAGGTGTTTGATATATATATATATATATATATATATATAATTAAAATCTGAGAAATGATCAAAGCTCCACACATCATGTATGACTTGTATTATAATTATAGTTCTAAGTGCATGCTACATGTCCCAATGAATAATGTGTCTAAAAGTATAATACATTTTGGGTGGTTTGGGATGGGTATTCAATGGTTTTTCCCCATGTTAAGTGTTTTTTACACTTTTAATTTTTAATGAATTTCATAATTTGTTTAAAATTACAATGCATGAAAAATCTCTTGGAAATTAATAAAAATGATTAAGACAAAAGGATTGGATAATTAAATATAATGATTAATCAAATTGACTATGATTTACCTTAATACTAATGATTACATAATTAAATTCTAGTTTTCATAAATACATAATTTGTTGCATGTTTTTCGATGATTAGGAGCTAGAACAGATCACTTTATGTGAGTGGTTCCTTTCTAATTTATTTTGCTAAATTAAAAATGTTGGTCAGTGTACCTTCTCTTAATTAATCTGTAGGTCCATTATTACCATGGTTTCATTTATATAAAACCACATTTAACCCTCACCTTCATGAGAGTTAAAATCATGTGTATGGGATAGAGATCTCATGATGGTTGATGTGGTTTAAATTATGATCTTAGGTGAAACCAATCAAAGGGGATAAAATGGTCTATATATGGAAATATATAAACATGAACCTGAAATGGATTGAGGTGTTTATCCAAAAGGTCAGGGTTAGTTTATCAAAAACTAGACAAACTAACCATTTGAAAATATTAGGATTATATCCCTTATTTTATTTCCTTCATTTTAATGGTTATTAATTATGGAAGTTTTAACATGTTCAAAAAAATATTGAATAATTAATGCTTGCAAGATATAACTAAAATAAACTAGATTATGAGTAAATATTATATAGATATGGTTAATAAATTAATTATATCCCACCTAATTTTAACAATCATGTGAAATATAGTAATTGGAAATTTATGCATAAACAATAAAATCCCACAATAAAACATTAAGTAGGAACAATGTTCCATTACCTTGGTTAGTATCAAACAAATTGTTAAAAGTGCATAAATAGACAATATTGGAGAGCTTTTAATTATTAGGAAATTCTAATATGAGGTTCTGTGTTGACATAACATAGTTTACATCCAGGGTTGGCTACCAAAGGAGGAATTGGTGTAACTTAGAGGAAACAGTTGAGGAAATATAAAATAATGATTTTAGGATTGGGGAATCTTCTCAAAGGATCATGTATATTCAAGTTAATGTATTTTTAATATGAAATTTCAACATAAAACCCTTCAAATTTCATGACCAAATGGTGTTGGGGTAATGACAAGGGAAATATGGATCATTAACGCTAGAATTTACCAGAAAAAAGATATTTTGAATCCAATGTTTAGGGAAATTGGGTTTCGATAAAATAGTGGGAAACAAATAAATATTCATTTATTTATTTTTCTAATTATATCAAGATAAATTACTAAAATTATTCTTATCTTATTTGTAGAAACAACATTAAGAAGGACATTAAACCCATCGTTTGGATCTATACTAGAGAAGGAAAACATTCTCACTAGCACTAACATTTAGGAGTGACTAGGGCACCTCTATGTCATACTTCACCATTAATGGAATCTTTATATTCTTGAAGAACCCTTACCATTTGTGCCTATAAATGAGGCATGTTATGAAAATCTCTCTATTAACTGCAAATATCTAAATGGTGCGAAAATTTTTAGTTTCTCTATATATCATCCATGACCATTAATATCTTGAAGAAAAATGAAATAATGGATGCTTATAGAATGATTTCTCACCTTACGGATATTTATTAAGAGAAGGTATGTCAATAGTGGTTTGAGATATCCAACACATTTGTCACCACTATGTTGGATAATCTGGGCCAGCTAGGCCTCATGTGATTAAGCTTATCAGCTACATTGAGATATCTTAGAGATTGTATTTCTGGATGAGCTGTGTACAGATCACATAATATCATCACATACAAAGGACTTCTCTAGATTTACATTGAATTATAAAATGAGCAGTAATGAGAAGAGGATATCAATACTTTTGACCCTGATTCAAAAAGTGGATAAGGACATGGGTCATGTCAAACCATCAATCTTTATAGTTAATAGTAAGAGAAAGGAAAGGCCCAAGGAGACATAGATTTATAAACAATCTTATTTCCCTGAGAACTATCTGAACCAGAATAAGAAGATCCAGAGGTAGGGTAAGAAAAATGAGGCAATGTGTTTTTCATGTGGCTTGTTAGGCCACTAGAAGAGTAACTGCACCTTGAGATAAGGGGAATCCAATGGTGCATTTTTTTTGAGTGTAATCATTCAATTTCTATGCATTGGGTATTATATACAGCTTATGGTGCTCGCATATGTATTAAAATGAAAGAACCAAGTAGATTTCCGAAATATTCCCATGGAGAGGTGGATCTATGAGCTGCCGATGGTTCGAGGATGAATATTATTTCCAATTGTTACTACCACCTTTCGATGTCTATGAAGTTGAATTTGGTTGTAATTGACTGTTATTATATTCCAAGTGTTATCAAGAACATAATTTTTTTATCACGTATAGATACAGATGGGTTTATTTTCAAATTTAGAAATAAAAGTTGATTCATTTATATGGAATGTGTATGTTATTGTATGGAACATTTGAAAAACAATTTATATGTATTAAATTATGAAAAATTGGTGCTAACAATAGATAACTAATCAAGTTCACATGATTCATATGACACCATGTTTAGGAATCACATCCTAGGTTATTTAAATGAGATGTTCCTAAAAAAGATCTGATAAGGTTGTTATTTAGACTCTTCCAAGCTAAAACCACTAGATAGATTTCATACTATATTGCAAGGAAAAATGGATAAAGCACTATTTGGTGGAAAGCATGAAATGGACACAGAGCATATTGGATTGGTTCACACTGATGTCTATAGACCATCTCTTGTAGATGATAGAGTTTGATATTCTAACTTCTTAACATTTACTAATGACTTGATTAATTATGGATATTTATATATATTTACTTGATGAGGTATAATTTTGAGTCATTTTAGAAATTCAAGGAATTCAAGAATGATGTAGAGAATCATCTTGGTGATAATATAAAGAAGTATCAATTGAATCGAGGTCATGAATATCATAACCAAGAGTTCATAAACTTCTACAAGAGTTTTTTATTCTATCTCTTATCACTCCACCTTATACACCATAGTGGAATAGTGTTAGTGAGCGAAGAAAAATACATTGTTGGACATAGTAAGATCGATGATGAGTCATGAAAATATTTTGTTATCATGTAAGAGAAATTCATTACTAATTGTAGTAGACACCATAAACCAAGTACCAAATAAGGAAGAAAATATAATCCCATTCTATTTATAGAGTGAAAAGATACTTCTTTTTCAATTACATGTGTATGGGGATGTGAGGAGTTGGTTAATTCTTTATCAGTAACCAAAATAACACTTCATGGAACAAGGTGTATCTTTATAGGGTATCCCAATGGAAAAATTGATACTACATATAACGCCCCTCATACAAGAATGTGAATGTTTCTGGATAGGTCATCCTTCATGAGAGGAAGATCATCTTCAAAAAGGTTAGTGTGAGAAAGATTGACATTGATGAACTTGATGCTCAAGATACAAAGGAGTTGATATAGGAAATAGTTCCATACGTCCATGTAGGATAAGTTCTTCCTGAATCACAAGTACTACATAGTAGTGTAAGAGAGTTAAAGGAATAAGAGAGATATAGTTTTCTTGTAACTAAATATGGAGACTCATTATTATTAGATAATGATGAAACTATATCCTAAAAGGAAGATGTAGATAGTTTTGAAACTACAAGTTAGATAGAAGATTTGAATTCTGAGATGGATTCCATGTTTCATAACTATGTTTTGGTTCTAGTATATTCATCAATTGATGTAAATACTATTGGCTGTAAATTGGTATTCAAGAGGAAACAATACATAGAAGGTAATCTAATAACCTATAAAGAAAGGTGAGTGGATAATGGTTTTAAACAACATCAAGTAATTTACTATGATGAAACATTTTTTCTAGTTTCCATGTTTAAATCTATCAAAATAATACTTCCTATAGTAGCTTACCATGACTATGAGATTTTTAAGATGGATGTCAAAACTACATTACTTAACAGGTACCTTCTAGAAGTTGTCTATATGAAAAAACCAGAAGGGTTTGTGAAATCATGTGATTCTGAAAGGGTTTACAAGTTTAAAAGATCCATTTATAGATTGAAGCAAGCATCTAGGTCATAGAACATTCAATTCGACAAAGACATAAGGAAATATGGATTCATTATGAATGAATTTGAGCCATGTTTTTACAAAACATTTAATGGGAATGTAGTTGTTATCCTAGTAGTATATAATGATGCTATATTACTTATGGGAAATGACATGCATGTACTACAGTTAGTTATGTATTGGTTGAACAAGTGCTTCTCCATTAATGACTTATGTGATGAATCCTACATTACAGGGATCATGATCATTCATCATCGATCCAAGAGGTTGTTTGGGCTATATTAGAGTACATACATTGTCCATATGCTGAAAAGATTTAGTATGGAACAATCCAGAGGGGATTGGATCCATTGCCACATGGAAAACATCATTATAAGAAATAGTTTCCCCAGACACAAAAGAGAAGTTTTTGATGAGTATGAGTTCATATGCTTCAGTTATAGGATCATTCATTTATGACATGAAATGAAAAATAATTGTTGTCGTCTAATTCCTAATCATGGTAGGTAGATAACAAAAAGATCTAGGAGAACAACATTGGACTGCTGTTTAGGCTATCCTTAAGTATTTGATAAGATCTAAGGATATGTACCTGCTGTATGGAGGAGATGAGTAGATTTTAATTAGAGGTCATGTTGGTCATTGTTTTCAATCAGACTAAAATGATCTAATTTCCCAATCAGGATACGTTTTCTACCTCAACGGATGAGCTGTGATATAAAAGAGTTCCAAGCATCTAATTGTCATCAATTATATAGAAAAGTAGGAATATATGGTAGCTTCTAATGTATCCATGGAAGCCTTCTAGATTTCAAACCTTTTACAAGAGTTAATGTATTTCCTAGGAGTGGAAATCATATCACACTGTATTGTGATCATACTGCAATGGTGGATCTTGCAAAGGATGTCACATCTATGGAAAAAGCACATACTCCTAAAGTTTCACCTCTTATGGAATTTTCATTTTAGGGGTGATGTTTCGGTGAGAAGAGTTTTCATATGGGATAATGTGGAAGACCCCTTGACTAAATGACCATCATAGCAGAAGAATGATTATCTAGTGAGAGCTAGTGGACTGAAGGTTGATAGCATTTTTCTATAGTGAATGTGGGAGTTTGTTGGATTTGGTGCCCTAGAACTAAATTCATTGTATATTGAGATAAATATATATTCCTGGTTTTGAGTATTAATAAATACCTTATCATATAATGATAGTTCACTTGTGTAACAGAGCATATAATAATGTCCCATGAGTATTTTTTTCACTAAAAGGTTATATTAGTTCCACACTATGCGGAGAACCTAGAATCTCCATGACACTATTCCTGAATAAATGTTTCATGGATGGATGATATCATTTGATAGGAACAATTGATACAGTGTATCAAGGGTGGAGACTCATTGGAATTTGCGGTGCCTTCTCATAGTGTACGCCCTTAGTCATATCTAGTAGGATATTTTGAGAACGAGGCCTGACATTAAGAAATACATATTATAAGTTTCATTGGATGTTCATATCTATGGAAATGTGCAATGGCCCTTAGAAATTACTATTTTTATTAATGGATATTTTTAGTCACACAATATGATTTATTGGTGAAAATAATGATGAAATATGCTCATAGAGAGGTAGGATATGTTCGGTATCTCATGAGAAATATTTCGTTAATAAATAATTTGGGAACAAATTTACCCCTTTTATTAATTAACAAAACTAAATATCTTAGGCCCTTTGAGGTAAATGACCTAGATTAGATAAATACATGGATATGGTGTTTTTTAGGAATGTTATATTTCTAGAAAATCAAAGAATAAATTATCAAGAATATAGGTTGATTAAACTGGCATGCAACCTGATCGATTGAAGATATGGTGATAATGGGATTGTTTTACACGGTAAGAGTTCATGTGAGGTGAAATTTCATTAAAGCATTAACTTCTTTCTCTATGGCTTCCTTGGTCTTCTTCTAGATTCTATCCTTTCACTTTAGGTAGGCTCGCCTAATACCATTGAGAAAGAGGCCTACAGGGTCACACACTAAGTGTATCCAGAATCTCAAATAAAAAATTTCTAATTTAACTAATAGAATAAATAGTATTCCCTATTGTAGTTTAATAATTATTATTTTATTCTAGATTACATTTTTTTATTTCTTATCGAATAATGTCATTATATTTATTTATTTATTTTTAAATAAATTGTTGTTATTTTAAGTCCGAAAAATATTTTGAAGGATGGGTGGACTGTGTTAAAAGGTACTGTGAGAAAAAATTATTAAATATTATATGATTAAAATAATATTTAATTATAACTTTCATGCTATGAATATGTCATTGAAATAATGTTATAGATGTTATTATTTTATATGGGGTTTCACATTGAATAATAAAATGAGTAACGACACTTGTGCTAATTATTAATTATTACCTAGTGTATTAAATTCCCTATTACATATTTTTATCTTATTATCCATGGGGAAACCTACAAGATAGATTTCAAATTTTTATTATGAAAAAAAAATTAGAAAAATATCTCAAACCTCGATAGATTTTTTTCTACAATAATTCACTGATGAATGAGAGTGGCCATCCACCACCAAAGTATGGAACGCTCTGTATACAACTCTCAAGGTGATTGAGGGCGGATGACACAAGTGAAAGGACCTTCCATTACAACACCTGAAAACTCCATTAGTGACATCCAGAGAGTCGTGGAACATGTGTGGATTAATGATAGAGGATATCCACTCTAAATATCTACAAAGCAAGGAAAGTATCACTCTAGATCTGTGGTCAGACGCATCAATAATGGAAGAAAACCATTGAGGTATTTCATTAATTTAATTAAATGAATTATAATCAAAATATATTGATACTCTCTCTAGGTTTAATGCCAATTTTAACTCTATTTAAATATTTCATTTTATTTTTTGGATATGTGTGTTTATGTTCGTATTGATCCCAGAATAATCATTCATCGTATCTACATTTAAATATGGGTGTCGGCCCAACCTCGCTTCTATTATGCCTAAAACATATATTATGGTATGTTGTAATATTTTTCCTCTATGACAGTGAAAATTGATTTATCATATAATTCCAAACACTAAATTGGATATGTAGTGTAGAAAAATTTATAGTGATTTGGGAAAGTGATATGTTACACGTTTCTAAATCAGGTGCTCTAAGATTGTTTTATTTGCTTTTATCCTGTTTTTCATATTTTAATTATTATTTTTTCACTATTATTTTTTAATTTCATGAAACCATTTGGGAAGAAAAAATAACCTACATCTTAGGTGAGTAATATCATATGATTCCGCTTCAAAACTTCTACTGCTTGAGCAACACTACATACAGAATGCATTGTCGTTAGTGTTGTCAATTAGGTTGTTGTTTGTAGAAACTTCTGAGATTCATGATATTTTTCAAGCATGAAAAAAAATGTCACAGTATAATCTAATGGGCGGTGTTTTCAAGACATGGAACAAGAATGGGGATAATGCCCTAGTTGATAGGTGGATGATTATTGCATGCAAGGACCTGCTTCTAGTATAAACTATGGAATGAAAAATGAAGTGTGTAAGATTGTAGTTTCATGTAAAGTCTCATAGAGTTTCAAGTAATGTACGTTAGATATTGAATTTATTTATAACATGTTTCTTAGAGTTTCATGCCTTGTTTCAAATGTTTATATAATCTAATTTTATCATCAATATATAATGAATATATTATATATAATTATCTTAATAAAGATGATATAAAATTTTAGAAACTAATATCTAAATACCAACATATAATATTTTATTCAAAACATAATTTAAAAACATATAATATCCATTAGTATTGATTATAATAATAGAAAATATAAATGTTGGTAATATTACCAACATATATATTTTTCGTATCAATCTATAGCTAAATTGTTTGACAAACATTCATATTATCTTTTGGTATTATTATAATTCCAGCAGATCTATTTTATCATTTGAAATAACATTTAGCGTTATATTTTTTACATACAATTTATTGACATGAAAAATTGTTTTGGTAAATCTCTTTTACAAAAAAATATCTTTTACCAATAGATATACCACTGTTGGAACATGAAATTAATTTTTTATCATGGTGGTGGGTGAATCGTGTGTGGTCCCCATATTATTGTTTATACATCCCCCGCATCTGTGGTCTGCAGGGGGGATTAATTTACAATATCTTAGTTCTGATAGAGTATATGGAATTAAACATTGGTACAGATACTAGTAAAACAATTCCCTAATTCCCCAGTGTCACCCAATCTTCCGCGAATTGAGAAGGAAATCGATGATGATGATGATGCAGACTGAAATGCTGAATTATTAAATTCCCCAATCAATGGGGAGTTCCAAAAAAAGACCAATATTATCATGGTGGGATCTGGAATTGGATTTCTTGATCTGGTGAAATGATTATCAATAGATATCTCGAACGCTACCTATCTGATGATTACAAGAGGATTTCACATCAATTTCACCATTTTTGGTTTATGGTGCTTATGGTGAGGCTTGGATGCCTTATGCGTAATTATTTGCTAATATAACATTATTTCCCCACATTCCCTCTTTCCAAATGAAGGATGAATTCACCAGTTTATTAGAAATATGTAATCCTTGATCAAACTGAGATGATCAAATGTCATTTCCCCCTTCTATGGTTTCCACTATGGAACTCATCACCTAGTCTGAGTCTCGCCCATAGATTAAGAAATGTTTTTTAAACTCATTCCCATCTCCATATATTTGTACACACTAGATAAATTTGACCCTTCTATCTGGACATTCCATGTTGTCTAATAGGGAAGAAACCCTCATTTAGGGTAGTAGCCACATTGGTCATTTCTAGTATATATAGACTCTGGAACAATCAAACACTTGTATTCATCTTTATAGGAGGGATTATCATGTTCATGGACCTCAATACATCCTATTACAATCACAAGATATCTTATCCTATAAAAATATGTACTGTTTTTGTCATTAGGCAGACAATGTTTGTCACATGGTAGGTCACAATATTAATGACATGTGATGAAGTAGTGATAATGATCAGAATTACCTATGGGGGAAGATCAATGAAGTGAATACCTATTATGGAATCCTTTGAGGGATTATCAGATGGACGGGTCACAAAACCTATGGATATAGACCCTAGATGGTATTAATCAAAAAGGGGACGTGTCAAACCAAGAAGGATGATCTAGAAACCACTGGAGGTGGATTAGTGTGGGTGCACCCCTGTGATGGGGGAGGAAGGATTGCAATTTGATATGAATGAACATCATGAAGGCATCCCAAGTACCTTGTTCATAACATTAGGATCAAAACCTATGTAGTTCAAGATGATATGGTTTGGTTATTAAACATGGTTAGCTATCATTCGCAATAGAAATGATCTTGGATGGATAATTAATGGTATGGGGAATACACATGTTTATCAAACAGTGTTCTTCTATGAGCAAGGATGACATGGATGTAGCTTATGCTTTGTAAAAACCCTAATGGAAGACATGATTTCAATGGGATGTGGCTGCCTTAGTAAAATCATGATTGATATGGATGAAGGGATGAGAAAGAATGAAGGGGATGGATGGATTATTATTGGTGTTGGGATTGAAACTCGAGGAGGATTCCTACATATTACAAATTCTTGGGAATCAAATTCCAAATAGTTTTGAAATGGTTAATTGGGTATTAAACATGGGGAGGAAGCCCATTGAGCATATGGTGTGGGGATTATGCATGAAATCTACCTAGTGGCCTTGGAGGAGAAAAGATCACTCATGATAGGGGAATGATATTACATCATATATGACTTGGAGGAGAACTGGATATATGTGAATAAAGGGATTGAACCTTTAGGAGGATTCCTACGTATCCCATTTGACTGGGAATCAATGTACATGTAGTTAAAAACAGTCTGGGGATTATATTAAGAAGAGGAAAATGGATGTGGAAACATGGGATTACTCTAGGAGGGATTCATATTGGGGTGGATATTTCATGAACAATAATAACCTATAAGATAAAACGAGTCATGAAATATGTGATAAAAAAGAGTAAGTAGTGGGCTGGACGGTCATGTCGTGAATGATGATTGAGAAAGAGGTGGTGTGGGACTTATGCATAGAAGATACCAAAATAGACCTAATTCCTTGTGAGGAGTATGTAATTAATTGTCATGAATATCTCAATCCCATGGAGATGAGTGAGTGTGGAAAATTCCTAAATCATAAACCCCGTGTTCATTGCACAAGGTGAGGTTACAATTTTAATAATGTGCTGAGGATGATGGCACATGGAAGTATTAGGTCCTACAATACTGGTAGTGGGGACTAACTCTCCACTATATAGGCTTAAATAACTGATGTTCAACAATCATTTGGGAAGGGAAGGCATTGTCAATTCGAGGTTGGAATGCTGTTGATGAATGGCTGATAGTGGCTGTCCACATTAGCATGGAAACACTATAAAAATCCATTAGGGAACCTTTGCAGAAAAGAATGAGGTACAGAAACACTATAGTGGACGACTCATGAGGGACCATGAAATAAATACTTGCAAACCTAGAGGTATGTACAATGTATTACCACAAACGATATGGGAGTTACATATAAGAGGGGACCAAACAAGGTGCTTTGGAGTAGGGACATCGAATGGATCTTTAATGAAAGGGTGTGCACAAAATTGGAGTCATAAACACAAAAGAGATGGGGTTGAGTGCAAGATTGAGATGATAGAAATACAAAGGTTTCATGTAAAGGGGATACATTTGTGTTCACCCGACATATGATATAAGAAAGTGGTTGAGAGTCAAACCCTTGGGGGCCCATTTTAAGGGGGACCCATTGGGGACCTGTCTCACAAGATCATATACCTTGAGGGGTTAATGAAATGAACAATGTCCTAGATGAGGTTGTCTTATGCACAGTCGAGTGTCGCTTCACCTTCTGGGAGATCACCCTAGAGAAGGTGGTGCCCTTCAATTTATAGATGATTTATTGTAGGGCGACACTCAAGATTTCTAGAATGGAAACTGGCTGGAGGATAGCACATTGAGAATGTGAGATACTTACAGTTGGTTCAGCATTTTACATGACAGTTACTCAACATTCATTTACATTATATGTCCATTTCCAGATTGACGAAGATGAAGGTGTCCCATTTGATGTTGCATTGGAGGCGTAAGGCCCTTGTTCACATATTCATCCTTGTTTTCCGATCTTCATACTTTTACGAAACCCACCTTGGGCTTATCATAATGGTATATTGAATGAAAGGGTGTACATAATCTAATTAAGGATGGCTATTTTTTGCCTTTAGGAGGAATTTGGAACAAAAAAATTACTCAAAATCATAGAATTAGGATGACTAATAAATCCCTTAGGTTCACATTATTATATTTTTTACAACGTTAATGTTATCAATCATTATATTTTCCTTAGGATTAATCATTTTATCCAAATAAGTTAGATAATATGGAACTAATATTTAGGATTGAGAAGAATATTACAAAATATATTCATCCGCCTCCTTGCTCCTCATATATAATATGTGGTCGATTCACAATATAGAGGCTAATTTTCTTCACCTGGTAAATTTTTTGACTATATACAAGAATTGTAAATCCACAACAAGAATAAAATCAGTTTCTACTTAAGGAAGTATGACATGGGTCATATTGAAATTTAACCACCAAATTTTAATAATAGATGATATATATGATTGGGATGATATAAGTTTAACTTCCCAGATTACACGATACACATCTTTAATTTTACATCATGTGTTGCGTGGAATACCATGACTCATTGCATCATGATCTATTAAATTATCCATTTACAAAGTGGGTTTGAATAGTATTAATCACATTTTGAATTTAGTATATTCCATATAATTTTAAATTTCATCTTATATGTTTCATATACATGATACAAGAAAAAAATTAATTTCCCGAATCAAAAGAAGTATTTTTTTTAAAAAAAGCAGTTTTAAATCCTTTTAATGGAGAAACCAGATAAAATACAATATTTGACACTTTTATATATTCAATTTTAAAAAATTAATTTTAATTTATAAGGGGTATATTAAAATTTAATTTGGACAGTTTTTTGGTGTTTCTCTAAATACTTTCATATTTTATGCAGTAGAAAAAAATACAACATTTTAATTTATTTATATTAAATTTTATTTGTATCGTTATATTATCAATTTAATTTGTTATAAAATATAATTATATTTTGTTTTTATAATTTAATATATTTTAGTTCATGAGAAATATTTTTACATTTAAATTAGATATAGACACATGTTGGTCTTTTGATGGTTTTAATTTTTGAAACATTTGTCTTCTCATTTTATCTATGGGGATTAATTTTAATTTAATTATTGAAAAATTTATGTTAAAATTATGAATAATTTATAGTATATTAGGAATCAGTGGGTTAAAATTCTTATAATAGGTTACTTTTAGTTATTTGGATATTATCAATAATAACTTTGGTAATTTTTTCTATTACCACAGTAAAGGGTAAATCAGGTTATCAAATGTTAAATTAATATTATAAAATTACCCAAATACATGTTAAAATACAATTTTATTACTAAATTATACCCTTTCACCTTGTTTTTTCAAATTTAATCATTAAATGGACACTTCTCAATTAATATGACATGATTATGATCAAAATTAATGAATGTGGAAAAATGACACACTCTCAATTCTTATAAGTATAATAATTTTCAAATATAGATATCCATGAGATAACATAAATTATAAATAGTATATGTAAATTTAGAATAATTACCTATTTCAGAGAAATTTATATATAATTTTTTACTGATTAAATAATTATATTAATGATGACACAATAGTGAGGAAGAAATTATTTTATTAATGAAAATTTCAAATGAAGGATATTAAAAAATTGAAAACAAATATAATATGAATTCATTAATGAAACATACAAATTTAATATATAATATATTATTTTTATTGAAATATTTTAATTATTGGTTTGATGTTATCATATGGGTTTGTATTTTTCAAAATGAAAATAATAAGTAGTTTCAAAATTGGCAGAAATGATACTTTAAAATAAATAATATTTTAATAAATGTTATAAAATTCATAACAAAAGAATGTTTTATAAGAATAAATTTAATAGATTAAAATATTCCATAAATTATATAATTAGGATTCTTTTGGAATTTTATTGTAAATATATTATCCTTATAGTGTAAAAAAGACAAGTTTTCGTGGTAAGGGTTAAATTGTTTAACAAAGGGTTGAATCCATATGATACGGTTAATTTTATGACCTAAAAAAGCTTTTCATTCAATGTATGATGATATTTAAACCAATATACATTTTGGAATAAAAAAAACTCACTTTGAATCCATTTATAAATGAAAATTAATTTACATTAATTTAATATTTTAAGAGGTTCCAAAAATCCCCTCCCCTCTCTTATCAAAGGGAACTTCTCATTCCCTTTAATTATTACATATAAATACATTTGAGTCCTCCAAAACCTACCCAATTCCTCTCCCACATGCCTTAATACATCATAGAGGCCATAATTTTGAACATAAATCCATCCTATGGAATCTGTTTGTGAAAATCAAAAGGAGATACCCGAAAAGGAGATAATGGTTTTTATCACCTCATTCAAAGTTCTATTCTTATTCTACATCCAATTTCTATATTGTTTCAATACCAAAGTAAAAAATACAGTATCATACATATACTTATATGTTATTATTGAAAATTTACATCCATATTCCTCATTTTATCCAACATACGAATAACAATATCCCGATGAGTGTGTACGTGCGGCTTACTGTCTCCACATCATGGTGTAATTTTTTTATTCAACAATAATTCATTTTCATGGGTATAATGATCAGTAAAATGGATGAAAATAATGAATATAATATGATAATTATTCTTTATTGTTAACATACCATCCAATTTAATACCATTTAACCATTAAGGGAATGATACCATCTCTTATGCATATGTATGGCCTACCGCCTCCACGAAGCGATTAGATTCATTCTAGTTGTTACCCTTTAAAAATTGATTATAAAATTTATATTATGAGTAATAAAATAATTATGAAGATTATATCCTTATGTATATGAATAAAATACATCATATTCATAACAAACATGACTTTCACAACAAAACATTCCATGAAAAATAACGAATTTAAAACCCCAAGCAATGGTAATTTTGAAATATTAATTACAAAATGATATAAAAGGATCATATATGAAATCATAAATATGGATATTTTCCTTGTGTAATTTAATAATATTCTTTATCCACTATACATGAGTTTATCGTACTATCCAAAAAAGAAAAGTACAATGTATGGGTTAATTTCACAATCTCATCAGTATTCTAGGTTGTTTATGCATAATTAATTACTAGGATATATTTGTCATCCATGTCCATGTTTCATAAAAATGATCCAAAAGTAAATTTTTAAATCTTTTATATAAGTGAATCATTAACTAAAACAAAATTTTAAATGTTTTAAATATTTATTCTTTTAAATCTTTGTCATTAATGTCTATGTTTTCAAAGTGGTATAAAATATTTTTTATGTGGACATAAATGTTTTAAAATGTTAATAATTTTCAAAACATTTAAATTGGTATGGGAAAAATTGATTCAAAAATATATTTTAAAAATTCTTATTTTATAAATGCCATTACTTTTAATATTTTCAATGTTAAAAATTGATATTTCCCTCAATTAATTTAAATGATTTTTTATATTATTCTCCATTTTGTCAACATCCTTTGTTATATTTTACACTTAATTGAGGTTGATTTATTGAACTTTTTATGATATGGTTGACTATGGATGTTCTATTTTAATAACATTCATGGTTTATGGATAAAATATTAAAATTTTGTTTTCTAATATTATTAAATAAAATTATGTTATGTTTCACCAATTTTACATGGGAAATGCATTAGACAAGAAATTTATGGGGGGACTCATTAGTGCCTCGATGCATTAGAAGGTTTAATGAAACAAAATAGAAATGGTTTTGGCTAAGGCCTTACCCATTTATTAGATTGTAGAAATGAATCATTAAAAGTATAAGATTCTAGGAATGAATCATTGAAAATTGTAGATTCTTGTCATGAAGCCTTGATGGTATGTTTCAAAGGTCCATAATTATGTATTTCTTAATTATGAGATTAATTATTGATATTACATATCATTATTTTCTAGTAGAATATCCATGAAAATGTTTAAATGATATTATTTGATTTACTATTTCTATATTATGATGAGAAATTTGCTTAAATGGATTGTATGTTAGTATTATACCTTCCCTCAAAATTTATCTTTATTTATGAAAAATTCAATAATATAGTTTAAACATACTAAGAATTTGAGCTCACCCATTTCATATGTTTTGTTTTTCAAAACTGCCAAGAATTTTTTATAATTGATATACGGGGTTACATTAGTAGAATAATTTCCTTCTAAATTAAAGGATTATGTTGCATTATATATTTTGATTTTTAATAAAAGGTTCATGTATATAATATATTATTCATTTCTTCTAAAAAGATCAGTCCATCGGGATTTAATTCCTTGTAATCTTACCAATTTGTTAAAATTATACATCGAATCTGAGGATCTGGTGTCAGGGCATTACAGTTAGTATTATATGAATTTTATCATTAACATTGGGAATTGGATTTAAAAAACATAGACCAGGTAACAAAAACCAATGACTGACTTTTTGGATTAGTATAGTTGAATGTTCTAGAATTTTTTAAGGTAGATATAATGGGAGTATTCTTGAAAATACATCTCTATCTGGACAATATATGTGGAAATGGTTCTAACACATTTACCCTTTTGAGTGAAAACCCTAATAAGATGTTTTGATCCTGACTTCGGTTAACCTGGTATACAACAACTGGCCTTAATACATACCTAGTTTTACACATCTAGGGGATATTCATTAGATAAATAAATTTTCATTAAAAACACTTATGAATGATTTATAATTAAATATGACCCCAATAAAACAATTTTTATGATTGTGGGAATTGATATGAATAAAATTTTCTATTTATGTTTAGTATCTTACTAGTTTAGAATTATTCATTATGATTCAATACCTACTCTAGTGTATGTCATTATTTAGAAATAGAGTATAGAATAAGGAATGGAAACCATATCAATGAACATAATATATGTAAGGATTTACCTCCTATTCAATATTATGATAGTGGAGATGGTGATACAACTGTTTTTGAACAACTAATAACCATACTATGATAGCTAACTCAAGTTAGGAATAATAACATCACCTGGATAGAGCACCCTACTTGAAAACATGGAGGAACAATGTTAGACCACATCATGAGAAAACAAACTCTAAAATTCAATGGTACTAAATATCCTTTGTAGTTGAGTAATATATAAGTTCCTTGGAGAAAATATTTCTTGATTTTGGGAGTAATAGAAGGGAATAGATTTCATGGTAGTGTGTTTTCTCTTAGGATATTCATATCAATGGTATCATTAATTATATAAAAAAATGAGGATGAAGAGGTAGAATATATAAAATAAAGACATTTAAATTAAATTTTCAAAGAAAAATAATTTCCTCATGAACAACAATATGATATGGAGATACAAGATCCATGTTTGAGGTAAAAGGAGGATAAGAATGTAAAAATGTCTGAAGCTAACTTCACAATGTTAAAAAAGTATGTTTCAAACTACATACATAACAAAAGATGTATGATTGAACATTTCATTGATGGGTTAAATCCATTTCTCCTAAAGGCATTGGTCTGCCAAACATTCACATCAGAAAAAGTTATAAACTCAAGTTCCATCAAGACTATGAAATAATTTTATTAGAATTATAAGATTAAGGTAATATAAGTGAAGAAGATAACATCGGAGAAATAGGCAGTAAATGAGAATAAGGGAAAAAATGATTTCCCAACATATAATAATTGTGGAAGGATACAACTTTGTACCTTCATAAAAAAAGGAGTCTGTTTTAAATGTGGATAAAAAGGAAAGCATGCTCTTGACTGTTAGGAAAATAAATAATATACCAATGTTTAATGTTTCCAATGTAAAGATATGGGGCAATATGAAAATGAATTCCCCAATCATCACAATAATCTATCCTAGAAAAAAGGGATCAAGGGTATGTTTTTTTATTTTCTATGGTAGAAGTGTATTTATTAAATTGTTTATGTTTTTGGATTCATGAATTCTGTTATTATATTCTGGTCATAAGAATAATCTGTTATATAATTATTGTATTGCAGTAATTATTCTTTAAGGATTTTTAAGCAAAAGATTTTTTATTAAGGATTTAAAGGTAATAAATTATATGGTATGTGAAAATATGTGCTACGTTATTTTTTTAGAGAATCAGATGTTAAGATTGATTTTGGAAATTTAGAGAACTTGTTGGGTAGTGAATTTTTTTGAAAGAATTTTGGAAGAGTCTTAAGGATGGAATGAAGTAAATTTTACATTGGATATTATTGTTTTGGGATAAAAAATTTCTTTAATGTAGAACATACTAATGTTATTTATAGAATTTTAAAATAATATAGTTCTAGAAAAAGGAAATACCATAGGTCGTGAGACAACCCATCACATCAGAAAAGGCTGCATGAGTTAAGCACATAACCAATGTGTGACAAGGCTTTACCAAATACCACTAGCCTACAAGAATCCCCCAATTAGTATAACATTATTTTAATAATTTAAATGGTATATGTTCAATTCTAGAACATTATAAGATTAGGATAAATATAATATTTTTGATTTTTATTATATTTTTAGGATAAAGATGATTTTTTTGTAGGAATTAGTTATTAGACGAAACACTATATATCTTGAATATATTCATCCTTTTGTTCTTATTCAATGAAGAAATTTAATTGTTCAACTCCTGGGAAATAATATTGAAACACAAAATATTATCTCAATAATTTTTTCATTGAATAAAATTGTCTCTTAGATCATTAAAAATTTAGAGAATTGTGATTGTTAAATTTTTCCTCATCATTTTCCTTATCACTCTTTATAATAACAAGATGGTAAGATTTTTATTTCATGTCCATGTCTTCCTACATGGAACTCTAGTATATGATATCTCTAGTGACGTTCATGCATCCTTGTCTTTATTTAAAAGTGGACATCCCATTAATCAACATTTGATGTGGGATTACTATAAAGATGTATTGAAAATTCACACCATAAATGTTTTATCCTAAGTCCTAATTGAAAATATTCAATTTATTTATGAAGGGGAGAATGTAACACCCCTAGATTCCACTGTACTCTTCTATAATTTAATAGCTTGTGTTGTACGCAATTTTGAGTTTGAGCGCACCATGATCTATCAAACTAGCCATTTGAATATTGGTTATGAATATTATTTACAAAATTTTGAATTATATATATTCTATATAATATTAACATTCATCCTATGTGTTTCTTTGACAACATATAAGAACAAATTAAATTTTTCGAATAAAAGATATTTTTTTGGAAAAACACTGTTTTATCACCTTTTATTGAAATCCCATATTAAATAACATATTTTATACTATTATGTACTCATTTCTTCTAAATACTCATTTTATTTAGATTCGAGATATAAACAATTTAGTTTGGATTTTTTTGGTGTTTTTTGATAACATGTATATTTTAATAAATATTAAAAAATACCTCTTCTTTATTCAAAAATCCCTTTCATCTAATTTATTTTTGTTACTAGATTCAACATTTAATTGGATAAAAATTATAAATAGATTATTTTTTATCATTTAATATTATTTTGGTCATTGGAATTATGTTCACATTAAAATTAGATATAAATACATGCCAATCTTTTGATCGTTATTACTTTTGAAAAAAAATGTCTTGATGTTTTGTCAACATGGAGTAATTTTAATTTAATTACTAAAACATATGGGTTTTTAATTTTGAAAGTTGAATTCGATATTTGGAATAACTGGTCAAAATTATGTTAATGGGTTAATTTTTTTAATAGTATCTTTTGTAATTTTCTTTATTACAACTATTAAAGGAAAACCCGGTAATTAAATGTAAAAATAATATTATAAAAATACCCTAACACCTAATTAAGTCGAATAGGATATATATATTCAACCCATGTCACTTATTGTCCAAAATGTAATCATTTAATGGACCCTTGTACATGAATAGGATAAGAATATTATTAAAATTTATGAATGTGAAAAAATACCAAACACTCATTTTTTATAAGTATAATAATATTAATATATAGATATGTATTGGATAAAATCAATTATATATAGTCTCAAAATTTATATAACAATTAATTACATCATCGAAATTTATATATAATTTTTAGATTTTATATAATTACAATTAATGATGACACAGTAGTGAAGAATAAATTATTTTATTATTAAAAATATCAAATAAATGACATTAAAATATTAAAATAAATATAATTTTAATTATATATTGAAATTCATAAATTATATTGAAAAAATAACTTATTTTATTGACATATTGGATGTTTTGGTTCAATTTTATCATATTTTATTGATATTTTAAAAAATGAACTCAATAAATAGTATCGAAATTGACATAAATGAGACTTATAAATAAATGTTATTTTATTGAATGTTATAAAATTCATAAAAATATAAGTTTCCTCAAAATGACGTTAATAGTGCTAAATATGTCATAAATTATCCAATTAGTTTTTTGGGGATTTTATAGTAACTATATTAACCCTATAGAGTAAAAA
This sequence comes from Viscum album, assembly GCA_963277665.1. NCBI lineage: Eukaryota > Viridiplantae > Streptophyta > Magnoliopsida > Santalales > Viscaceae > Viscum > Viscum album. The sequence goes on along the minus strand of OY728146.1, from coordinate 784,741,138 downwards.
AGACAAGTTGTCACGGTAAACGTTAAATGGTTTGACTAGGGGTTAAAGCCAGAGGATAAGGTTAATTTTATGACATAAAAATATCTAAATTTATTTTCATGATGATATTTCAACCCATCCACATATTAGTATCTAATAAAGTCACTTTGGATTCATTTTTAATTGATATTTAATTTATTTTAATTTAATATTTTAAGGGTATCCTAAAGTGCCCCCTCTTATAAATGGGAACTTATCCTTCTCTTCATTTCATAAATATAAATCCATTTAGATCAGAAAAACCCTACCCATTTCAACATCCATATTTTTTCAATACATTAGAGATTCTATACATTCGGGGTAAATCCATCCAAGGGATTCCTTTTCTGAAAATCTAAAGAGATTCCCGAAAAAGAGGTAATTGTTTTTTCACCTATCTCAATGTTGTTTTCTACATCTACATCCCATTTATATGTTCTTTCAATACCAAAGTAATAACTATAGTATAATATATATATTATAGGTAATTATTTTCATGGTAAAACCATATTACTCATTTTTTCCATCATAATAATAACAATATCACCATATGTGCGTATGTATAGCTTGCCATCTCCACAATGTGGTGTAAATTTTTATTCAGTACTACTTTATTTGGAAGTGTATAATGATGAGTATAATGGATATAAATAATTAATATTATAAGATAATTATTCATAATAATTAATATACTATCCCATTCTATACTATTTAATCATCAAGGGAATGATACTATTGCCCGTGTATATGTACAGCCTACCGTATCCATGACACTGTTAGATTAATTATCCATGTTAACCATTCAAAAATGAATATTAAATTTATATTATGTGTTAAAAATATTTATTAACTTTATATCATTATGGATATGAATAAAATACATTCTATTCAAAACAAACATGACTTACACAATAAAACATGAATAGGAAAATGAAGCAGTTAACACCCAAAACAATTGTAATATAGAAATATTATCAACAAAATGATATAATAGGATCATATATGATATCATTAATAAATATATGGTCCTGGTATAATTAAATAACACTATTTAACCATTATAAAGAATGTTAACGCACTTTCAACTAAAGGAAAGTACATTGTAAGGGTTAATTTCACAGTCTCATTATTATATGTGATTATGTACGTGTAAGTATTTACTGGGACATATTGTCATCCATGTAAATGATTCTCAAAAAATATTTCAGAAATAATATTTTTAAAGTTTTTTATAGTGTAATATTTAACTAAAACATTGTTTTAATAGTTTTAATGATTTATTTGTCTAAATATTTCTCATTAATGTCATGTTTTCAATATGGGTTCATGGATTTTTTATATGGACATTAATGTTTTAAAATGATAATTCCATTCAAATGATTCAATTTTTTATGGGAATATATAATTCAAAAAAAATTTAAATATCTTATTTTATAAATTTCATGACTTTTAAAATTTTAAAGTAAAAAAGAGATATTTCTCTCAAAAAGGTTAAATGATTTTATTAGATTATTTTCCATCTATGTCAACATCCTTGGTTGTATTTTATTCTTAATTGAGGTTTATATATTAATGTTTTTATGATATATTTGAATATGGATGTTATAATTTTATTTTAATCATGGTTTATGTTTAAACTATTATCATCTCATATGTTAGTTTTAATTCAACTATTAATGTTATGATACAACTATTTTATATGAGGAATGATTTGAACTTAGTAAGTGATGGGTGGGGCAAGCTATAGACCTCGATGAATCAGTGGGGTTAATCAAACAATGTAGATATGGTTTTGGCTGATGCATTACCGCTTTATTATATTCATTGAATTAATTCATGAATGTACTATATTCTTAGAATAAATCCTTGAAAATATTAGATTCTTATCACGAAAAATATATTGTTTATTTCAAATGTATAGCATTATGAATTTACTCATAATGAGATTAGTTATTAATATTAAATGTGAATATTCGACTAGTATAATATCTATATGAATGTTTAAATGGAATTATTTGATCTATTAATTCTATATAATGTTGGGGATTGTGTTGAAAAGGCTTCTATTTTAGGTTTATACCTTGCCTAAATAGTTTCTGTTTATTTATGAAATCTATTACTTTATTTTTTAAAGTTACTAAGAATCTGAGCTCTCCCCTTTCATATGTTTTATTTTCCCATTATGCCATGGAGTTTTTATAATTGATATGAATGGATAAGCTGGGAAAATAAGTGCATTTCAAAATCATAGACTATGTTGCATATTATATTTTTAATCCTAATAAAAGTTTAATTAATGTAATGTATTATCAAAGATTTTTTAATTGATCATTCCATGGGGATTTATTCCTTGTAATCATGCCAATGTATTAAAACAATTCACCAGATCTGGGCATATGAAATCGGGGAATTACAGTTGGTATTAGAGAAATTATAGCAATAATCATTGAAATTAAATTTTGAAAATATATATTTGCGATCAAAACCAAAAGTTTTTCTTTAAGGATTAGTATAGAAGAACATTCTCAAATTTTGGTATGGTATAGATTACCAGTAAATTCATGGAAATACAATTTTTTTTTCTGGATACTACAGGTGGGTGTGGTTCAGAAAAAGATATTCCTAGGTGTGAAAACATCGACATTGTGTTCCGGGACTGACTTGGGGTATCATGGTATACGACAACGCGCCATACTGTGTGCCCAATTTGACACTACTAAGGTATATTCTTTTGATAAATCAAATTTTCTTTAGAAATAATTATGAAGGATTTATATGTAAATATGTCCCCACAGAAACAATTTTAATGATTATGAGATTTGATATGCATAAAATTTTCATTTTATGTTGAGTATTTTACTAGTTTAGAATTATGAATTATGATTAATTACCAAATCAATTATATGTTTTTTTTAGAATTGGAGCCCATTGGAAGGAATGAAAACCATATCAACAAACATAATCAATGTATGGATTTCCCTCCTATACAAGATAATGATATTGGATCTATTGATACAACAGGTGCTGAACAAATTAGATCTATAATAGGATATCTTAATAAGGTATGAATAATAAATATACCCATTTAGAGCACCCTGATTTTCAATGTGGATGAACAATGTTAGAATGATTAATGAGACAAAAACCTCCAACATTCATTAGGACTACAAATCCTTTTGTAGTTGAGAAATATATAATTTCCTTGGAGAAGTATTTCTTACTTTGGGGGGTAATTAAAGGGATAATGAAGTCATGCTAGTTTATCATCTCTAAAGAGAAGCATATCAATGGCGGTAATTAATTCGCAACACAATTGAGGATGAAGAGGTAGAAAATATAAAATAGAGGTAGTTTAGTGAACTTCTATTTGAAAAATTGTTTCCAAATAAACACCAATCTTATTTGGGGAGATAATTTCCCTATCTAATCTAGAAGGAGGATGAGAATATTACAAAGATTGAATCTAAAATTGGAATATTATCAAATCATGACATAGACTGCATACATAACATTAGAAGTATGATTGAATTATTATTTTATTAGATAAAGTCATTTCATTAAAAGGCCTTAATCTCCCAAACATTCACATCACACGAAGATATAGTCTCATTTGTTATCATGATATAGAAAGAATTTACTATGACCTATGAATTTAAGGGAAACCAATAGAAAAATACAATGGTGGAGGAAGAGACATAAAATAGGAAGAATGGAAATATGGATTTTCCAACATGTGAAAATTTTGGAAGGAAACACCTATGTTCCTTCATAAAAGGAAAACAAGTTTGTTTCCATTTTGGAGAAAAAATAACACTGTGCTCATGATTGCAAGTAAAAGAAAGAATTTTCCACTATGCAAGTATAAGGCCCTAGCCTTAATCCTTACTTAATCTGGAGTTATTAAAAGATTACACATTGAGGATCTTTTCAGGTTTAGAGTTTTAGAGAATTAGGGCATAACTATTACATCTCAAAAGATTACAAAGTAGAAACTTTTACTAAGTTTCCATAAAATAAAAACTCTTAAAAAGACACATGTCCAATTCCATGTTTTAGGTTGTATGACTTTCCCTTGATCGCATCCTTCACCCTATTCCACGATAAGTCCTGTGAAAAACAATTCAAAAACTTGGGATGAGAATAAAAAGCTCAGTAAGGGTTATAAAAATATGGAAAGGAAACATGAGTTCATATATACATAAGAATGAAATCATACTTTACCCATAAAACATAGTCACTTTAACATACCTCATCAAACCATGAATAAATCTTAGAAATCATAAGACATAAAGGTAACTTGAGGCATTCATAACATTCTTACGTAGAGAGCAACCCTCTTGGTTACGTTTGGAATACCCATCACAGTATATTCCCTAAATCTCTTCGGAGAAACCTTAACATTCCACTCCTTCGCGTTACCCAATGCATTGGAGAGCTATATCGGGCTCACCCACCCTTAGTTTATCACAGAACCACCTGTTTTCATAACAATTCCCAAGAACCATAACATAAAGGTATCACATAAAACATTCATAAAGGAAATATAACATTTCCACATTTCAATCATAATATAACATTTTAGGATATTGAAATAATGAATCCATAAAAAAACCATTTTCAAAACCATTTAAAACATTTAATAAAGAGATTTTTTAATCAAAGTGTCCCATACCACCTTGAAGATTTTAACATTTTAAACCATTAATATCCATATAAATAAATCCTTAATACCATTTTGAAAACATGGATATTAATAAGAACAAATCATTAAAACATTTAAAGCAATATTTTGGTTAAAGGGTTTTTACCAAAATTAGAGACACTTGAATACAGAAATTGAGGAATAACATTTTATCAGAACTTTATAATATCATGAGAATAAATGGATTCATGATATAATATTCCAAAGGATAGTATATACACCATATAGGTGTGAATTGGTGCATATCAACAATGAAGTCTCAATAGAGATGTAAAATGCGATGAAATCCTTATAAAGAAGGTATCCTTAAATTAAGGATAAATCAATCTCAAAATTATGTGTGAAAAATATAAATACACCCAATGTAATTGGATATTAATTGTAAAACAATAAATTTTTATTCACACATATTCAAAGGATGACATATTCAATAACAACATGTTGAACCAAAAGAAATCGAAATTGTGTTAAAAAGTTCCCTTGGTAAAATTTGACAGCCTAACGGCGTCACCTCAAAAATTCAGAAAATGAGTTGATGAGAGATAAAAAGGGAATCTCATAACTTGGACATAAAATTTACATCAATCAGGATATAGAAGAACATATCCCAAAATAATAGTATGTGAATTAAAAGACATAACAAACGAAGTCTTTTAAAAAAGAGGAGGGTGAAAGGTTCCCTTACCGACTTGGGTAACTTTTGAAAAGTAAACCCCATTGAAGAAGTGTCCTACAATGAATATGTAAATACCCATAAATGGAATTATATTACAAAAGGAGTGTAATAATGGGCAGTACATAAACCACTCAAAGGAAATTGTGGCAAATGTAGCATAAATCTCACGGGAATAAAAGTGAGATGAAAAATCTCTTATGAAAACTGGGCAGCCTAACGGCGCCACTTAAAACATCCAAAATGGACTGATGAGAGAGAATAGGGTCTCTAATCATATAAAAATTACAGTAAGAGTAATATAAAAGAACATCCCAATAACAATAAAGTTGAGCTTTAAAAGGAATGGCATAAAAGAGCGTACTTAAAAAAAAAGAGGAGTAGGATCCCTTACCTCGGGTCTGACTTGACTCGATCGTTCTTTAACGTCCTGAATAATAAACTTGAGTTAATTTCAAATTTATTAAGAACCTTTTTCTAGTTCATTATTCCTTTCATATCACTTATTGCCATGTTATAAACATTATGTAATCATTTATGTTAATATTGTTTGTTTTGTCGGTATTTGGTTCTTAAGTCAAAAATAGACTTCTTACACTTACATGTTGTTAAATTGGTCAAAGGTTAGTTATATCCAGAATGATATTAATTATTTGGATAACATATATATCATATATATTCATAATATACATGTATTTATAATATTACATCACATTTAGAGGTAAGAAATGAAATGCACCGTTCATGGAGACGGTAAGCCGTACGTACGCATGAACGCTACTTCCATTTCTATTTCGTATTTTCTGTAATGGAATCATAATTATATAAGAGTATATTATAATTCCAGTATAATAACATATATAATATCATTAACTTTATCCTTTACACATCCGACATATGGTATTAACGAATCAAATCACTTTCAGGGGGCGGTAGTCCGCACTTCCTAAAATGAAGATATCGTGTTTACCCATAATGGAAACAATAATGGTATTCCATAAATGAAAAATACAGAAGCTTAAGGAAATAATAAACATATTATATATCATATATAAAAATAGTGACATCATAATGGCCACTTTTGAAGGTGTTAAATGAGTATTGAACAATCATCATTTCGGGAGGCAGAATTTCGCCATCCACGGAAACCGTATGTTCTTTAACCATTTGATGTAGTTGTGTGAGATTGTAGCTCGAATAAATCTTATAACAACATCCTAGTATATTGAAGATACTGGTGTTGTTACAAAAGAAGTAAATAAAAAGATTTTATGGGGTTGGAGAAGCAAAATAAAACAAATGAACATGAGAGAATGAATTACCTTTAAAAGTGTAACTCATTTTGATTTGAGCATAAAGGCTTCCATTTAAAGGATTATGCCCAAAGGGAATCCTCTAGGATGAGGAGAGGGATGTGGAGAGACAAAATGGGCAGTGGTTGTCCGAGCCAATGGCTTTGGGAGTGTGTGAAATGAGGTAGAGGTGGGGGCCTTTTATAAGAGGAGAGGAGGGGCACTCTTGTAAAGTTACAAAATGTTACTTTATTTTCAAAAGACTTTCGGATTTTAAAGGTCCCACATTTATTTATTTCCAGGATAAGGTGATAAGGGTTCTAAACCCACTCATCAAATAGGTTTTGGACATGTGTAAGGCTTAGATATTACATTATCTTTCCATTTTATTTAAATCGTTAAATAATGAGGTCATCGCTGCATCATCATGATGACATAAATAATTTAATTTATATAATGTATAAAAATTATAAAAGAACTACTATGATGTAGGAAATATTTTTAGCTTTCCAATGAATATTAACAGTCAAATATATGACTTGTATAACCCCATGTAAAAATTGTTTTAGTAAAACATCTCATGTTTGTATCATTTTTACTTTAACATTAAATAAAAAAATATTTATGTCATTTTCCAACCAATGTGGCTCCATCGGGTCCCCATGTTGAACCATGGATTTTCTTGGTCTTCCAGTACACATACACTGAGGGTAGGACATGTGTCTAGGTCATTTCATTTTATTAAATCATTATTTTTACCTTAAACTACACTAATTACCTCTAATCGCGATAAAAAACATAATAAGTTACTATTCACCAAAAAATTATTATAATCTCATCGAACCACATTTTACTTCATAATTACAACCATGTATGTCGGATTTTTTGAAATTCAAAACAGAATGACGGCAAAATTTCATTTAAACGGAAAAATCAGTTTTTATAAGTACCACTTAGTGGTTTCACTATTCATCAAAAATGGATGTTTTTCAGAAAATTACCAAAAATTCACCCTAAGATATATTTGATATTATGAATTCAAAAATGAAGTCTCTTTTACAAAATTCAAAACATATAAGTCACATTAATTAATTTAATAATTAATTCCCGCAGTCAGAGCAAATAGCGTGTTTTTATAAAACAATAAGTATCAAAAGATTTACACTAGTTTAAGTCTAATTTCAAAGTGAAATTGATTCCAATGACCACCATTGTATTAAATGGTAAAAATATATTCTAATTGCACTTTAAACCCAATTCAAAAGATAATATTATCATATAAATAAATTATATTAAAAAGTGGGTTTGAATTAAAATACAACATTTTACACTATTCATTAAAAAATGAACATTATCGGAAAGATACCAAAAATTTACACAAAGTAAATTTTGATGTCCCGATTCTAAAGAAGAATTTTATTTTTTCAAATATAACACATAAAATTGTCAAAAATTGGATTTAAAAGAGGTTCGCCATCAAAAGGCGGTTAATCGACCTTTTAAAGAATATTAGAATGTTTACGCTTAAAATTGGATTCATTCATATTTTTAATCCTCTATCATTTATTGTAAAAAGTGAAAATATTTGAAAAACATATATAATCATTTGGTTGTTATTTCTGTTCATTCCCACCATTACAACGGCTAGGCGTTAACTACCATTTAAAATAATATTATTTTATTATTTGAGTGCAACGTAAGATTCCCAAGAAACTCGTTATTGCATATTGGGTACACCATCAAGCATTGAATCCCCTTTAAAGTAATATTAATATTTGATTCAAAAATATGGACAAATATAAAGATGTTATATTCTTGATTTACCCGGGGTGTTACATCCTTCCCCCTTTTGGGAATTGCGTCCTCACAATTTTAAAATTGGTCTTAGAAACATCCTTGAAAGTCCCACATCGGAACAAGAGTCGGTAAAACAATCACTTTAAAATAAATAAAGATAAGTACAAAGGTCACCCGAGTTAACCCATACTAGGATTCCATGTATGAAAATATGGACATGGAGGAAAAAACAAAGGGTCATGTTCTGATGGAGCGTGATAGAAAACATGTTTAGGAGAGAGTTAGCCACGAGAAAATCACAAACTTGTGATGGGTTAAACGGTATTCGATTTCCCAGTAGGAAAAGTTAATAGACAACATTTTTGTTTTAAGTTGCTTTTTATTGAGGAATTTATTCATAAGGAAAACCTAATCACTTATCATGTTGACTTTCAACTTTTACTATATTCTTTAATCAAACTCATATTTTTTTCCAAAAGACGAGTATTTAGGGAGACTTGTTCGCATTAAGAGTACTATAATCAACATCTAGAGAATCACCTAATCCACCAAAGAGAACTATATACATCCCATGTCTTTATACATTAACCAAAACCAAAACCAAAAAGGTTAGTACAAGGTCAGATAATCCAGAAAAGGATAACCCTTTATAAAAAGAAAATCTATTCTTAACCTCCAAAATTTGACCAACAAAACCCAAAGTTCAACGAGGACCATTAGATAAACAATTTGTCCATAAAATTCTTCAACGTAAACCAAACTAAGGTTGAAACCCAAATATTTGAAGGATTTTGTCACATATTCTTCCAAGTTAAATCATAACATTTATCTCCAAAAACATCAGTTGCTCCTAAAGTCTCGTATTGAAAAGTAATTAACCTAATCACATATCCTCCATGATAGGTTAATAATTTTCATAAATAACCCAAAATCAACTTACTCTTAATTCATAAAATCATATAAATAGAAAGAATCAGTCAAACTAACCAGGGACTTCACGTAGTCCAGTGGTAGGAGATAAATACCAGTCGCACTTTGGTTGTGGGTTCGACTCCCGCAGCATTGTCCCACGCGACGGGTTGTCACACGGTCTGCGTGTTGTCCTTTTTCCAAAACAATATAATTCTCAAAACATTTCCCAAAACGAAATAAAATATTCAAAAATACACATAACATATTTTAACATCAAGTTTATCTCATGCCTTTAATTTTCCATCATAACATTTAATAACCCATATTTACCTCAAAAGTAAGGATCATATAAACCCTAATGGTTACCTTTTTAATTATTACCTGAACTTCTACATCGATTGGTCATACATGATGCATTATATAACATACCAAGGTTCACGTGGTTGATCATGACTCCTTGATAGTTGGTTTAGAACAACCACTAGTTTCCTCATTGAATACCCCATTTTATCGAGTCTCTTAATCAGAAAACCACTATAGTTTCCTTCAAACCAATTGTCACCTTGGTTCCTGCGAGATCCATCCATACTAAAAATAGAAATGTTAGTGTGAGTATATCAACAAAACCATTATATACTAATGAGGAAGGTAAACACTAAGATACACTTACTCATTCACTTTATCTAAAACTAGGACTCTTTCTGAAATCCTAACCATTATGGTAATGTCACTTATTCTTAGAGAATACCCTAACCTCTAAAGTTATCTAAAACGACATCTATTACCAACTATAAGGCCCCAGCCTTAAACCTTACTTAATCTTGAGTTATTACAAGATTACACATTGAGGATCTTTTCAGGTTTAGAGTTTTAGAGAATTTGGACATAACTATTACATCTCAAAAGATTACAAAGTAGAAACTTTTACTAAGTTTCCATAAAATAAAAAATCTTAAAAAGAAACATGTCTAGTTCCATGTTTTAGGATTCATGACTTTCCCTTGATCCCAACCTTGGCCCTATTCCACGTTAAGTCCTGGAAAAAACATGTCAAAAACATGGGATGAGCATAAAAAGCTCATTAAGGGTTATAAAAATATGGAAATGAAACATGAGATCATATATACATAAGAATGAAGTCATACTTTACCCATAAAACATAGGCACTTTAACATTCCTCATCAAACCGTGAATAAATCATAGAAATCATAAGACATAAAGGTAACTTGAGGCATTCATAACATTCTTACGTAGGGAGTAACCCTCTTGGTTACGTTTGGAATACCCATCACAGTATATTCCCTAAATCTTTTCGGAGAAATCTTAACGTTTCACTCCTTCATGTTACCCAATGCATTGGAGAGCTATATCGGGCTCACCCGCCCTTAGTTTATAACGGAACCACCCGTTTTCATAACAATGCCCAAGAACCATAACATAAAGGTATCACATAAAACATGCATAAAGGAAATATAACATTTCCATATTTCAATCATAATATAACATTTTAGGATATTGAAATAGTGAATCCATAAAAAAACCATTTTCAAAACCATTTAAAACATTTAATAAAGAGATTTTTGAATCAAAGTGTCCCATACCACCTTGAAGATTTTAACATTTTAAACCATTAATATCCATATAAATAAATCCTTAAAACCATTTTGAAAACATGGATATTAGTAAGAACAAATCATTAAATCATTTAAAGCGATATTTTGGTTAAAGGGTTTTTACCAAAATTAGAGACACTTGAATACAACAATTGAGGAGTAACATTTAATCAGAACTTTATAATATCCTGAGAATAAATGGATTCATGATATAATATTCCAAAGTATAGTATATACAGCATATAAGAGTGAATTGGTGCATATCAACAATGAAGTCTCAATAGAGATGTAAAATGTGATGAAATACCGTATAAAGAAGGTATCCTTAAATTAAGGATAAATCAATCTCAAAATTATGTGTGAAAAATATAAATACACCCAATATAATTGGATATTAAGTGTAAAAAAATAAATTTTCATTCACACATATTCAAAGGATGACATATTCAATAATAACATGTTGAATCCAAAGAAATCGAAATTGTGTTAAAAAGTTCCCTTGGTAAAATTCGACAGCCTAACGGCGTCACCTCAAAAATTCAGAAAATGAGTTGATGAGAGATAAAAAGGGAATCTCATAACTTGGATATAAAATTTATATCAATCAGGATATGGAAGAACATATCCCAACATAATATTATGTGAATTAAAAGACATAACAAACAAAGTCTTCTAAAAAGAGGAGGGTGAAAGGTTCCCTTACCGACTTGGGTAACTTTTGAAAATTACACCCCATTGAAGATGTGTCATACAATGAATATTTAAATACCCATAAATGGAATTATATTACAAAAGTAGTGTAATAATGGGAAGTACATAAACCACTCAAAGGAAATTGTGGCAAATGTAGCATAAATCTCATGGGAATAAAAGTGAGATGAAAAATCTCTTACAAAAACTCGGCAGCTTAACGACGCCACTTAAAACATCCAAAATGGATTGATGAGAGAGAATAGGGTCTCTCATCATATAAAAATTACATTAATATTAATATAAAAGAATATCCCAATAACAATAAAGTTGAGCTTTAAAAGGAATTACATAAAAGAGCGTACATAAAAAGACAGAGAGGGGTAGGATCCCTTACCTCGGGTCCGACTTGACTCGATCATTCTTTAACGTCCTGAATAATAAACATGAGTTAATTTACACTTTATTAATAACCTTTTTCTAGTTCATTATTCCTTTCATATCACTTATTGCCATGTTTTAAACATTATGTAATCATTTATGTTAATAATGTTTGTTTTGTCGGTATTTGGTTTTTAAGTCAAAAATAGACTTCTTACACTTACATGTTGTTAATTTGGTCAAAGGTTCGTTATATCCAGAATGATATTAATGATTTTGATAACATATATATCATATATATTCATCATATACATGTATTTATAATATTACATTACATTTAGAGGTAAGAAATGAAATGCACCGTTCATGGAGACGGTAAGCTGTACGTACGCATGAACGCTACTTCCATTTCTATTTCATATTTTCAGGAATGGAATCATAATGATATAAGAGTATATTATAATTCCAGTATAATAACATATATAATATCATTAACATTATCCTTTACACATCCCACATATGCTATTAACGAATCAAATCACTTTCAGGGGGCGGTAGTCCGCACTTCCTAAAATGAAGATATTATGTTTACCCATAATGGAAACAATAATGGTATGCCATAAATGAAAAATAAATAAGCTTAAGGAAAGAATAAACATATTATATATCATATATAAAAATATTGACATCATAATGGCCACCTTTGAAAGTGTTAAATGAGTATTGAACAATCATCGTTTCGGGAGGCAGAATTTCGCCATCCACGGAAACTGTATGTTCTTTAACCATTTGATGTAGTTGTGTGAGAGTGTAGCTCCAATAAATCTTATAAAAACATCATAGTATATTTAAGATACTGGTGTTGTTACAAAAGAAGTAAATAAAAAGATTTTAGGTGGTTGGAGAAGAAAAATAAAACAAATGAACATGAGAGAATGAATTACCTTTAAAAGTGTAACTCCTTTTGATTTGAGCCTAAAGGCTTCCATTGAAAGGATTCTTCCCAAAGGGAATCCTCTAGGATGAAGAGAGGGATGTGGAGAGACAAAATGGGCAGGGGTTGGCCGAGCCAAAGGCTTTGGGAGTGTGTGAAATGAGGTAGAGTTGGGGGCCTTTTATAAGAGGAGAGGAGGGGCACTCTTGTAAAGTTACAAAATGTTACTTTATTTTCAAAAGTGTTTCGGATTTTAAAGGTCCCACATTGATTTATTTCTAGGATAAGGTGATAAGGGTTCGAAATCCACTCATACAAAAGGTTTTGGACATGTGTAAGGCTTAGATATTACATTATCTTTCCATTTTATTTAAATCGTTAAATAATGAGGTCATCGCTGCATCATCATGATGACATAAATAATTTAATTTATATAATGTCTAAAATTATAAAAAAAATAATATCATGTAGGAAATAGTTTTATCTTTCCAATTAATATTTATAGTCAAAAATATGACTTGTATAACCCCATGTAAAAATTGTTTTAGTAAAACATCTCATGTTTGTGTCATTTTTACTTTAACATTAAATAAAAATATATTTGTGTCATTTTCCAACCAAAGTGGATCCATGGGGTCCCCATGTTGACCCATGGACTGTATTGGTCGGCCATTACACATCCAGTGAGGGTAGGACATGTGTCTAGGTCATTTCATTTTATTAAATCATTATTTTTACCTTAAACTACACTAATTACCTCCAATCGCGATTAAAAACTTAATAAGTTACTATTCACCAAAAAATTATTATAATCTCATTGAACCACATTTTACATCTTAATGACAACCATTTTTGTCGGATTTTTTGAAATTCAAAACACAATGATGGCAAAATTTCATTTAAACCTAAAAATCAGTTTTGATAAGTATCACTTAGTGGTTTCACTATTCATCAAAAATTGATGTTTTTCAGAAAATTACCAAAAATTCCCCCTAAGCTATATTTGATATTCTGAATTCAAAAATGAAGCCTATTTTAAAAAATTCAAAACATATAAGTCACATTAATTAATTTAATAATTAATTCCCGCTGTCAGAGCGAATAGCGTGTTTTTATAAAACAATAAGTATCAAAAGATTGACACCAGTTTCAGTCTAATTTCAAAGTGAAATTGATTCCAATGACCACCATTAGATTTAATGGTAAATATATATTCTAATTTCACTTTAAACCCAATTAAAAAGACAATATTACCATATAAATAAATTATATTAAAAAGTGGTTTTGAATTAAAATACAACAGTTTACACTATTCATTAAAAAATGAACTTTATCGGAATGATACCAAAAATTTACACAAAGTAAATTTTGAGGTCCCGATTATAAAGAAGAATTTTATTTTGTCAAATATAACACATAAAATTGTCAAAAATTGGATTTAAAATTGGTTCGCCATCAAAAGGCGGTTAATTGACCTTTTAAAGAATATTAGAATGTTTACGCTTAAAATTGGATTCATTCTCATTTTTAATCCTCTAACATTTATTGTAAAAAGTAAAAATATTTGACAAACATATATAATCATTTGGTAGTTAGTTCTGTTCATTCCCGCCGTTACAACGACTAGGCGTTAACTACCATTTAAAATAATATTATTTTATTATTAGAGTGCAACATAAGATTCCCAAGAAACTCGTTGTTGCGTATTGGATACACCATCAAGAATTGCATCCCCTTTAAAGTAATATTAATATCTGATTCAGAAATATGGATAAATATAAAGATGTTATATTCTTTATTTACCCGGGGTGTTACAGCAAGGTTTCAACTATAATGTTATGGGGCACTATGAAAATGAACGCACCAAGTGTCAAAGAAATATTTCTCAGAAAAAGAAAAATGATAAAGGTAAATCTTATGTTGTTACTATAGTCTAAATGGATTAATTAATGTATTTATATCTTTATATTCAATTATTATGTTATTATATTCTATTTATAAGAAAAATGTGATATATAACGATTATATTGTAGTACTTCTTCTTTAAGGATTTATAATCATAAGATTTTTTATTAATGATTTATTGGTAATCAAATATTTGGAATGTAACAATAAAAACTACATTACATTGTTTTGGGAATATGATAATAATATTGAATTTGGAAATTTTCAGACCTTTTTTATAGTGAATTTGAATAGAAGTATTTTGGTCACGTCTTACAGATTAAATGGAGTAAGTTAAAAATTTGATAATATTGTTTGAGGATAACACATTTCTTTAATGTTGTACATATAATGTTATTTTTTTAATGTCATAATAATTTAGTTTTATTAAAAAGAAAACCCACAGGTTGGCCGAAAACCCATCATGTCATACAAGGCTACGAGAATCAAACCCACATCTGATGTGTGAAAAGTATTTATCACCTAACACTGGGGTACAAGATTTCCCTGGTTAGTATAACATTTTTTTTAGTTTTTGAAAAAGTATAATTTCATGTAGGGAACCTTATATTATTAAAAATAAATAATTTTATTATCTTTTATTATCTTTTAAAGAGAAAGATGAGTTTTTGGTGAGAATAAATTAATGGATGAAAAACTACTTGTCAAGAAATAATGGTTCCTTGTTTTCTTTGTCTATAATTTAAATTAATTGTTAAACTCTCGTGATAAAATAATGGTAAAAAAATTTATCCTGATACTTTATTTGAGAAATCAAATGGTAACTTAGATCATCAGATATTTGGTTCATTGTTATTGTTAACCTTTTCCTCATCATGTTTCATATCACACTCTATTAGAACTTGATGGCTAGATTTCACTTTCTTGTACATATTTTTCTACATGGAACCATAGTATGTGAAATCTCTAGAGACCTTCACACATTCATTTCGTTATATTTATGTGGAGGTCTCATTAATCACTTTTTGATGTGATTTTTCAATAAAAGATATATTGAAAGGTCAAACCCATAATTTTGTATCCTAAGTTCAAATTGAAAGAATGAAATTAATTGAAGGCAGGGAAAATGGAACACCACTAGATTATATAGTACACTTCTTTAATTCAACAGCTTGTGTTGCACAGAATATCAAGTTCGAGAACACTATAATATATTAATCTAGCCATTTAAATAGTGCTTCTGAATAGTATGAAACAATTTATTAATTTTATATATTCCATATAATTTTAACATTCATATAATATGTATCATAGACATGATATAAGAACATATTCAATTTTTTCAAATAAAATAATTATTTTTGAAAAAATTATAGTTTTACTGAATTTTAATGTCGAATCCTTTTTAAATAAAATATTTGACACATTTACATACTTAATTTTTAAAAATAAACATCTTATTTAGAATCAGGATATAATAAATTTAGTTTGTAAATTTTTTTGGTGTTTTTCTGATATCATCCATATTTTAAGGATGTGTGAAAATTATTGTATTTTAATTTAAAACATCATTTACACCTAATATATCTATACTATTAAGTTATCCCTTTGTTGGATTTAAATTATAATTACACTATGTTTCTATCATTTAATATAATGTAGGTCATTGGAATTATTTTCACATTAAAATTAGATAAAACCACATGCATATCTTTTGATGGTTTTTACTTTTGAAAAACCCATCATCTTGTTTTCTTATCAAGGATTAATTTTATTTTAATTATTGAATTGTTTGGGTTTAGAATTTTGGAAAATTAATTACATATTTGGAATTAGTGGGTCCAAATTATGTTAATATTTTAATATAATATTTTTGTTATTAGGAATAGTAACATTAATAATATTTTATTATTGCGGTTTTGGGTAAACCGTGTAATTAAATGTAAAAATAATATTATAAAATTTACCTAAAACATATAAATATAAATATATAATTGCTAAATTAAACCCTTGTAATATTTATTTCGAAATAAAATCATTTAAGGGACCCCTTTCCATGAATATTACATGAATATTATTAATATTAATAAAGGTGAAAAAATCCCACAAACTCATTTTTTATAATAATAATAATTATAATATTTAAATAACCATTAGATAACATCAATTATAAATAGTATTTGGAGACATAAAAGAATTATCTACATCATAAAAATTTATATATAATTTTTACGGATTAAATATTTACAATAAATTATGAGACAACAATGATGTTGAAATGTTTTTATTAATAAAAATATAAAATAAATGATATTAAAAAATATTGAAATAAATATAATTTACTTAATTAAAAACTCCAAAAATTTTATAGATACAGATATAAGTTAGTGACATATTGGAAGTATTTTTTCAATGTTATGATATTATATTGGTATTTTTAAATTCAAAATAATAAATATTATAAAAATTGACAAAAATATTACATCAAAATAAATAATATTTTATTAAATGTTATAAAATTAAATAAAATATAGGGATCATAAAGATAATAGTAATAGTGTAAAATATTTTATATATTATCCAATTAGGGTTCTTTTGGAATTTATTTGTTACTATATTAACCCTATAGTGTAAAAAAGACAAGTTGTCTTGGTAAAGGTTTATTCATTTAACTAAGGGTTAAATCCAAAAGATATGTTTAGTTTTATAAATTAAATATGCCTATAATTAATTTTTTTATTATATTTAAACCTATACACATATTATTATCTACTAAAATCTATTTTTATCCATTTTTATTTAAAATTAATTTATATTAATATAATATTTTAAGAGATTCCAAAAGAGCACCTCCCCACTCTTATAAAAGGGCAGTCCTCCTTCTCTTTAATTCATATATGTAATCTCATTTGGATTGTCTAAACCCGACCTAATTACTCTCCTAACATTCCTTAATACATCCTAGAGGCCATAATTTGGTAATAAATCCATCTGATGGAGTTTATTTGTTCAAATCAAAAGGAGATACCCAAAAATGAGGTAATTGTTTTATCACCTCTTTCAAAGTTATTTTCTTATTCTACTTTTTTTTATATGGTTTTTCCATATCACTGTAATAAATACAGTATAATACATATAATTATACGTAATTATAGTCATGAGGTAACCATATTACTAATTTTATCCATAATATGAATAACAATACCATCATGTGTGTGTACGTACAGCTTATTGTCTCCACACCATGGTGTAGTCTGTCAATCAAGGCTAAATTATTTGGATGGGTATAGTGATGAGTATAAAAATCATAAATAATGAATATAACATGATATTAATTATTATTTATTAATATAACACCTAATTCCATTCCATTTAATCATTAAGAAAATGATATCATCGCTCAGGTGTATGTACGGCCTACCGTAACCACAACGTGGTGAAATTCATTCTCCATGTTACATGTTAGCCATTAAAAATGATTATAAAATAAATATTATGAGTAAAAAAATAATTATGAACATTATATAATTTTATATATGAATAAAATACATTCTATTCATATCAAACAAGACTTACACAATAAAGGATTCATAGGAAAACGATGTAGTTAACACTTGAAATAATGGTAATACAGAAATATTATTAAGAAATTATTATAATAGGATAGTATATGATATAATAAATATTAATATATTCCTGTAATAAATTAATAAAAGTATTCTACCATTATATATTTGTTTAACACACTTTATACTAAACTAAAGTATAAGGTAAGGGTTAATTTTGCAATCTCATTATTATCCAAGATTTTTTATGCATACATATTTATTGGTACATATTTATCATCCGCGTCCATGTTTTGTAAAAATTATTTCAAAAAGAATATTTTTATAGTTTTAAATATGTTAATATTTAATTAAAAAAACTTTTAGAATTTTTTTAATTATTTATTCTTCTATATCATTCTCATTAATGTCCATTTTTTTAAAATGGTTTCATGGATATTTCTATATGGACATGAATATTCTAAAATGTTAATTCCTATCAAAGGATTCAATGTGTTATGGGAAAAATTATTCAAAAATATTTTTTAAATGTCTAATTTTATAAATTTCATGAAATTTAAATCATTCCAAGTAAAAAAAGAATATTTCCTTCAGATATTTTTATTGATTTTATTATATTATTTTCTATCTATATAAACATCATTTGATTGATTTTATGCTTAATTGAGGTAGAATTAATGAATGTTTTTTGATATGTTTTACTCTAGATGTGCTATTATTATATCATTCATAGTTTATAGTTAATCTATTAACATCTCATATGATACTTTTAATTCTAATGTTTATGTTATGTTTCACCCATTCCATGTGAGGAATGCATTAGACTTAGTGAGGGATTTGGGGGGCCCACTATAGCACCGTGATGCATCGGTTGGTTTTATGAATCAAAATAGATAAGGTTTTGGCTAATGAAATACCTACATATTATATTCTTTCCATGAATCGTTGAATGTATTATATTATTTTCATTCATCCATGAAAATATAAGATTCTTCGCATGATTACTTATTGGTTTGTTTGAAATGTATAACATTATGAATTTCCTCATAATGAGAATAATTTTTAAAATTACATGGGATTATTCGACTAGTAGAATATAAATGTGAATTTTTAAATGGAATTATTTGATTCATTATTGCAATATTATGATGAGATAGTGTATAAAAGGCTAGTATTTACGTTTTGTACCGTCCCTTAAATTTTTTGCGTATTTAAGAAATAATATAATTTATTTTTTAAACACACTGAGAAACTGTGCTCAACCATTTTGTATGTTTTATTTTTTAATAATTCTAGGAAGTGTTTATAAATTACAGGATCGGTTAATCTTGGAGAATAATAGTGTTCCCAATGAGTGGAATATATTATATATTATGGTTTGAATTGTAATAAAACATTCTTGTCTGTTATCTATTTTCCAAGATTGCTAAACTGATAGGTCATTTAGGGTTTTATTCCTTGTAATCATTACAATTATTAAAAAAATTCATCGGATATGGGAATCTGGTGTGGGGAATTATAGATGGTATAAGAGTATGATTAGAAATAAACCGGAATATTAGATTTAAAAAACATATATTAGGTAACAAAACCCTATGTTTTAATTTGAGGATTAGTATAGAAGAACATTAAATAATTTTGGTATGGTAGAGATTACATGTGTATTCCTGGAAATACATATCTGTATAGATACTACAAGTGGATGTGGTTCTAAAATAGATATATATAGGGGTAAAAAAATCAACAAGGTGTTCCAAGACTGACTTAGGGTTACATGGTATTGTACATTGGGCCTTACTACGCACCTGGTTTGACACTCCCCAGGGATATTCAAAGGATAATTCACATTTTAATTATAAATAATTATGAATGATTTATAAGTTAATATAAACCCAAAGAAACAATTTTATGATAATGATTTTATATATTCTTAAAAAATTTAATTTATGTTTGGTATTTTACTAGTTTAGAATTGTGCATTATGAATCATTACATAATAAAGTATATGTCGGTGTTTAGAAATGACACCTACTCGAAAGAGTTGAAATCATATCAATACACATAAAACATGTAGGTATTTACATCTTATTCAAGATATTTATTATGGAGTTTGTCATTAAACTGGTGTTGAAAAACATATAACCATACAAGGATAGTTGACATATGTTAAAAATAATAACCATAACCATATAGAGCACTATGATCAACAACGTGGAGGAAAAATGTCAGACCACATCATAAGACAATGACTTCCAACATTCAGTGGCACTGAAAATACATATGTAGTTGGTAAATATATAAGTTCCTTGGAGAAAATATTTCATACATTGAGGAGTAATGGAAGGGAAAAAGATTCCATGGATGTTTGTTATCTCTCTTGAGATGCATACCAATGGTGTTCATTAATTCAAAACATAATGGATTATGATGAGGTAAGAAATATAAAATGGAGGGGGTTTAATGAATATTTCATAGAAAAACAATTTTCTTGTGAACAATGATATGATATGGAGGGATTATTTCCCTGTCTAAGGGATGAGGATCATAATGATGCAATGTATGATCTAACATCACAAGGTTTAAAAAGCATGATGAAAACTGCAAACATAACCCAATGAGTAATATTTAATGTTTCATTGATTGGATAATGGAATTTCTCTGAAATGATTTGGTTTCCCAAAAATTCATATCATACGAATATATAGTCTTAGGTGAAATTAGGACTGGGAAAGTATTTTCTATGTCTTATGACATAAAGGCAATTAAAGAGAAGAAGAGAAAGATAGTGAACGAGGTATAAATGGGAAGAATGGAATAAAATATTTTCAAACATGTGATAATTATGGAAGGAAACACCTTAGGACTTTCTTAAAAGGAAAACTACTATGTTTCAAGTGTTTATAAAAAGGCCACCATGCTCGTGATTGCACGGAAAATAAAGAATTTACCTATGTGAAATGATTCCACTTTAAAGATGTGGGGAACTATTCAAATGAAGTCCCCAATATTTAATGAAATATAGATTATAAAAATCAAAGGGATCATTGTCAAGATTATGATGTTTCTATGGTATAAGTGCAGTAATTAATGTATTTAAATATTTGGATTCAATAATTATGTTATTATATTCTAGTTATAAGAATAATGTGATATCTGAGGATAGTATTGTAGTACATCTTATTTATGGATTCTTAATCATAATAATTATCATTATGTAATTAAAGGTAATAAATTATTTGGTATGTGATAACAATTGCTACAATATATATTTTTAGAATCAGATGTTATGATTGATTTTGATAATTTAGTGTCATTTTTATATTGAAATTGAATGGAAGTATTTTCATTGAGTCTTAGGGATGGAATCGTCTATGTTGAACATTGGATATTATTGTTTGAGGATAAATATTTTTTTATTGTTGAACTTTCAAAAGATATTTTTGTAATGTTTTAATAATATAGTTTTAGAAAAAAGGACAATACACAAGTTGGGCAATAATCCATCAAATTGAAAAATACTACAGGAATCGATCTGGAAACCAAAGTGTGATGTGTATTTATTTCCTAACACGAGTCTATAGGAAGTCCCTAGTTACTATAACATTGTTTTATTTATTTAAACAATATATTTTTATTTTTAAAACATTATACGATTAAGATAAATAGAATATTTTTGAGTTTTATTATATTTTGAAGAAAAAGATGAGTTTATAGTAAGAATTAATTAAAGGATGAAACTCTAGATGTCAAACATGTATGATTCCTTGTGTTCTTAGTATATAAAGGAAATTAATTGTTAAACTATAGGGAATGAATCTTGAAACCAAAAACGTAGTACTTTTACTTTTGTTGATGAATCAAATGGTCACTTATATCATCACAAATTTAAATCATTATGAATATTATATTTCCTCTTAATATTCCTTATCACTCTCCATTAGTACATAATGGTTATATTTTACATTCATGTTCATGTTTTTCTATAAGGAACCCTGGTATTTTATTTCTCTGGTGAAATTCCTACATCCATGTCTTTATTTTAATTTGGAGGTCTCATTAATAAATCTATGATGTGGGATTTCAATAAAGTTATATTGAAAATTCAAACCCCTAATTATTTTTCCTGATTTCAAATTTTGAAGATGAAATTTATTGAAGGAGGGGAGAATGTAACACACTTATATTCCACAGTGTGCTTATTTAATTCAATAGCTTCGTTGGACGTAATACCGAGTCCGAGCAGACCATGATCTATTAAACTATCCATTTAAATAGTGGTTGTGAAAAATACTCTCCATTTTTTAATTTAATATATTCCATACAATTTAATCATTCATTTTATGTGTTTATTTGAAACGATATATGAACATATTCATTTTATCAAAAAAATATATATTTTTCAAAAAAAAATACAGTTTTACTATTTTTATTGGATAACCCTTTTTAAATAAAATATTTTACACTTTCATATACTTAATTTTACAATAAAGAATTCTTCTTTTTAATAAAATAATAAAAAAATTGAATTTTTTCGTGTTTTTTGATTACTTTCATATTTTAATAAATAGATAAAATACTGCATTTTAATTCAAACCTAATTTTTCATCTAAAATATTTATATTATTACATTATCACTTTTAGTGGTTTTAAATTATAATTTGATTAATATTTTATCATTTAATAAAATATAGGTCATTTGAGTTGTTTTCTCATTAAAAATTAGACATAATCACATGCCAATATTTTGATGGTTTTTACATTTGAAAAAAACATCTTCTTGTTTTTTTAACAGTGATTAATTTTTATTTAATTACTAAAAATTATGAGTTTTGAATTCAAAAAAATTTATTCCATATTTGTAATCATTAGGCCCAAATTATGTTAATACATTAATTTTATTTTTTATGGATATTATCGATTATAATTTTAATAATTTATTTATTACCATAGTTAAGGGTAAATCAAGTAATCAAAGTTAAAAATATAAAAAAAATTACCCTAACACATGTAAAAATACTATTGTTTGAATAAATTCAATCTTTATTGTTGACTGAATAGGGTTCCTTGTGACTTTTCCATTTATTTATGTTTTGAAAATCACAAACACTCTATCCCAAGGAAAGTTTCCCTTCCGATAAGATTTATCTTATTAAAAAAAATTTCCTTCCCAATGAAATTTTCTCCCTATCTTTGTTTTCATTGTTCATAATTTAGTTTCACTAAATCTAACTCTTTTTATTTCTAAGTGTAAAATTTGGTTTAATTTCTAAAACCTCAAAATCCAATAAATACTTAGATTTAATGTATTTTGTTTTCACGTTCTGAATTCCGATTCAGAATTATCTCAAATTCAAATTCCGAAATCTCTGTAATTCTGATTCTGAATTCACTATAATTCTAATTCAGAATTCTCTAAAATTTAGATTCTAAACTCTCTAAAATTTAGATTCTGAATTCTCTCAAATTCAGGTTCTTAATTCTCTCAAATTTCGATTATAAATTCTCTAAAATTTAGATTCCGAATTCTCTGAAATTCAGATTCTGAATTCTATGAAATTCATATTTTGAATTCTGTGAAGTTCAGATTCTGAATTCTCTGAAATTCAGATTTCGAATTCTCTGAAATTCAGATTCCAAATTCTCAGAGATTCGAATTCAAAATTCTATGAAATTAAGATTCCGAATTCTCTGAAATTTAGATTTTGATTTCTCTGAAACTCAGGTTCCAAATTCAACAAAATTATCATTCTGAATTCCATATAATTAAGATGTTGAATTCCATAGAATTTAGGTTCTGAATTCCTTAGATTTCCAACACAGAATTTCTCAAAATTCAGGTTCTGAATTCCATAGAATTCAGAATCAAAATTTTTTAGAATTCATGTTCCAAATTCCATAGAATTCATACTCTAAATTCCTTTGAAATGTTGTTCTGAATTCCATAGAATTGAGAATCTAAATTCTTCAGAATTCTGGTTATGAATTCCTTATATTTCAGACTCCGAAATATATAGATTTCTGATTCCAAATTCCTTGAAAAATTGAATCCGAATATTCATATAATATATACTCCAAATGATTTTCTCTTAGACTCTGAATATTATTTTTCCTTTGAATCGGAAAAATAATATTGGTTGAGCAACCATATTTTACGTACCCTTGTTATAGTTATGAAACAATGGTGTGCATTATGTTTCTAACTAACAATTGTTTGAGTGACACATGTACATGTCCCTCCTAAATTCAAGGAAAATATAACCATTGGAGGAGGGATTTGACCATTGGAGAATGACTATAAATAGGATCTCATTTGAACGAGCTCAATAGTATTCTACAACTCTAGTGTTTACATACTACTAAATTGATTCTTAGAGACGGGGACTGTCATGCTTTATGCGTACTGAACATATTATTCATCTTTCATTGCGTGACTCTAATAGTTGATGTGTACAATCGAGGGCTTCCTGGGATAGGAAGACAGAGGTGACGACTTCCTCATAGTTTGAGGACTTCCATGATAAGGAATATAGAGGTTCCTACTACCTTGAAGTTTGTTGGTTTGTGTAGATAGCATCTTAGACATCGCTATTCCTATCAAGTCCTTTCCCTGGTGTGGTTAAGATATAATTTCATGAAATTTAAAATCAAGGGACCTTTATCCAAGGTTATTGGTACCCTAATCGTTAGGGTAAATGATCTCAAACCGTTTACTTGTATTGTTTCAAGATGGGTTTCCACAGTATTTTGATTAATAATGAAATTATAAAAATCTTATATTTTCTTTTATTTGTATACTCCGATTAGTAAGATTCTATATGATTTAATGTGGAAATTTTTCCCCTTGTAAATTTTTCTTAAGTTTCATTTCTGGAACCATATTTCTATAATCTAGCAAGTTTGTTGAACTAAGTGGTTATGTAAATTTAATTTGTTTAACATTGTTAAATATAGTTTTCTTAAGGTTGAAAATGAATTTTTTATAACCCACTATAAAGGTTCCAATGGAATTTTTAAAGGATACAATTCACCCCCTTGTTGTATATTAAGCTTCTACATCATTATTTCAATCCTATAATTGGTATCAGAGAAGGTCACTGAAATACTTATATTCACATATATGTTTTTCTTGCTCACGATTTTTATCCTTGTTTACAAAAATTTATTATTGACAATTTTTTGTGGAAGGATACTTTAATATAGATGGCTGGAATGAATGTTGGTTTTATTGACAATCATAATCCGAATAGACCACATCTATTTGATTAGAATTATTATAAATATTGGAGAGATCGTTTGAAGACTTTTGTAAATAATACTAGAGTGTACAAAATTTTTATTCTTACTGGAGATCATAAGATTCTTGATAAAGAAGTTTGAAATTTTACTAATCAAGAAAATTCAAAATATCAACTAAACTAAAAGGTACTCAATACATTGTTTTATTCCGTGACTAGAAATATATATAGTCAAATTTATTCATGTGAAGCTACAAATTTTATTTGGATGAAATTGGAGGTTACTCATTTTGGTACATCAATAGTTATGGAAACATGATGAGCTATACTTATATCAAAATATTTTGGATTTCTTTTTCCTTAGGGAAAAAAGTGTATAGGGTGCAACAGAGTTTAATGACTATTGTTAATAGTTTACAATCCATGGGTGAGAAAGGTTTAGATAATAAACCACTTGTGGATAATATTATATGTATCATGCCTAGTGGGTGGGAATCTATGAGAACATCTATTGATGGGAATATATAAGTTTCTCAGAGTACTCTTGATGAGATTTTTGGAACTCTCCTTCAACATGAGACAGCAATGTAATGATATTATGATTTGAATAATAAGATGAATAAAAATGGAAGTGTAGCCTTTATATCTAAAAAGTCCAAGACTCCTAAAAGAGTATCTAGATCCATGTCTAAGAAGGTTAATATTTTATCTGAATCAAATGAATGTAAACATTCTAAGAATTAACTAGCAAATATATATCGAAGGATGAACAAGATAGTTGGGAAAAATTCTTTCAGTATAGATATTTGAAAAAGAGGGAAAGGAAAAGAATGACTCTGAAGGTACTTGTTATGAATGCAAAATAGCAGCGTATATTAAGCCAGATATTCCTATGCTTGAGAGAAAGGATATAAGGGAAAATAATTCTGATAGGAATAGAAATAAGTACTACAAATATAAATCTAAAATGTTTAGATAGCTAATGGCACCTCGAGTGCCATTAATGGAGACTCTTCTGAAGAATCCTCAGAGTATGAATCATCTGGTAAAAAGAATATTGGTTTAATTATCATGTTACATATTGAAAATAATTATTTAATGGACAAGGTACACAATGTTGTATCTATAACCAATTAAGCCTTGAATGATAATTAGAGTTATAGAAAATATTATGTATCTTCAGATGAGGAATCTATTTCTGATAATGATAATACTTTACCAACTTATGAAGAAGTTTCTAGGTTTGTGGAGTAACTTGAGAATGAAATACTAATATCAAGAAAAAGCAGGATATGGAAAATTATATAATTTATATTCTTAAAAAATAAGTATCATATCTTTTTGACGATCTTGCTAAGAAAATTTATGATTTTGAAACAATTTCAAAAACACTTGAGGAAGTTAATTCTGAGAAGGAAAAACTTTCTAAGGATCTAAAAATAGTAATTTCTAAGAATAATGTTATAGAAACAAACTCTAGTGTTAAAACTAATGTTTTTTAAGTTAAAAACTTAATTATTAGACTGAATTAAGAAATATTTTCTCTAATGATGTGTTTGTCAATATTTACCTTGGGTAAGGAAAACTTTAACAAGATGTATTCTCAAATACGTCCTCTAAAGAATAATTAAGTATTTGGTTATACTCATTCAAAACAGTTTTTTAGTAATAATTATTTTTTACATAAAAGTGTTGTTTTCTGCACAGAGTTTCATTGGGGTGGGCATTGGGAAAAAATTGTTCTTTAATCAAAACTCAGTCTTTAGGTTTTCTTAAATAGTATTCTTAAAAAAATGTGGATTCCTAAAATTTTTCTTTCTGAAGGTTCTGGATATAAGAATTTTTGGGTCTCAAAAGTATAACACTCTTATTTTCTAAAAATTAAAGATAGTACCAACAGAAATACATGGTACATGGATAGTGGATATTCTTGGAACATTATTTATAATAAAAAATATTTAAAAATAGTATCCAGGTGAAGGGAAGAAAAATAACATTCAGAGATAATGCTCTGAGAGAAATCATAGGTATATGTAATATTGTTTTTTTGAAAAATCATTGATTTCAAAAGTTTTATTTTTTTAATGGTATTAGGAACAACCTTATTAGCATAACTCAGTTATGTGATGAAGGTTACACTGTGAATTTTATGAATGATAATTATTTATTACACAATTACAAAGAAGGGTGTATTCTTTCTACAAATAAGCAATAGAATGTTTACACACTAAGCATAGAAGTCCTTAGGAGGCAAGATCTACCTTGTCTTAGTAAAATGGAAGTTCATTCCTAGTTATGGAATAGAAGGTTAATACATATTAACCTTAGGAACCTATGAACACTCTCTAACAAAATAATAGTTGAGGATCTGTTAGATCTTATATTGGATTATTCAAATGTTTATGATCCTTGTCAATATGGAAAGCAACATATACCATGTTTTAAATCAGTAGGTGAAGTCTCAACCACTGATGAATTATAGTTGGTGCATATGGAGCTTTTTGTTCCAACACAAACTGGAAGCATTTGGGGGAAATAATATGTATTTGTCTTAGTTAATGATTACAGAAGATTTACATGGGTATATTTTCTAGAAAATAAATCTGAATCTTTTTGTTATTTCAAAAGTTTTAGATCCCATTTTAAAATGAGAAATGCCATCCATTGATGACTATTCATAGTGATCGTGGACGGGAATTTCAAAATTCTGATTTTGAATCTTTTTTTGAGTAGAAATTCATTACACATAACATCTCTGCACAAAGAAATCCTCAAAAAAATGGTTGTGTAGAAAGAAGAAGCACAATTTTTCAAGAGATAATAGAACCATGTTGAGTGAATATTCAAAAGCAAAACATTTTTAGGATGAAGCTATAAGTACAGATTTCTATTATATAAATCATGTTTTGATTAGACCATTTCTTAATAAAACTCATTATGAGCTATGGAATGGTAGAAAACCTAAACATTAATACTTTAAGGTTTCTGATTACAATGTATTCATTATGAATACTAAAGATAATCTACAAAAATTCACACCAAAATCTGATTAAGGAATTTTATAGGCTACTCCACAACTTCTAATGCTTATATAATTTTAAAAAAAAATTCTAGTACTATTGAAGAAATTGTACATGTAAAATTTGATGAAACTAAACCTTTTTTAATCAGCCTCAACCTATATCTTCCGATGTGTCTTAAAAAACTAATTAACAACCCTTGATATAAGATCTTTATAATAAGGAAAATGTTCATGAAAATATTTCTCCAACATTTACCCCAGAATATTTCTTACGATATATTGATGATCAAGTTTAACAAAACCCAAATCAGTTTTTTCCTAAGAATCATCCCAGTGATAGAATCATTGGTGATGTAAAATCAACTTGTAAGGACAATAAGTTCCTTAATAAATGAATTAGTACCTCTATCATTCATTTCTAGGATAGAACCAAAAATCACTGATGAAGCTTTAGGTGATGATGATTGAATAAAATCTATACAAGACGAGCTAAATGAATTCGAATGGTATAATGTCTGGACCTTGGTTGAAATACCAAAGGAAACATCTTTTATTGGAGTTAAATGGGTCTTCAGAATTATGTCTGATGAAAATGTAATCATAGGATAAAATAAATCTAGTTTGGTTGCCAAAGGCTATAATCAACAAGAAGGAGTACACTATGAAGAAACCTCTAATTTAGTATCCAGTTTTTAATCTATTCATATTTTACTTGCCATTGAAGTGTTCACTACCTTCAAACTTTTTCAAATAGATGTTAAATATTATTTTTATAATTTTTATGTTCAAGAGGATGTTTTTGTTGATAACCTTCCTAGTTCCGAAGACACAAAACATCTTGAACATGTTTTAAAACGTACCAAATCATTATATGGATGTAAAAAATATCCTTGAGCTTGGTATTAAAGACATACCTGGTTTTCATCAAAACAATTATGTTAAGTGACTTGATGGTCCAACCCCTTTTTAATGAAATATAATAAAAATTATTTCATTGTTCAGATTTATTTTGATGAAATTATTTTGGTTCAACTTACTAATCTTTAACTGATTCTTTTGTGGATCTAATGAAACATGAGTTTCAAATGAGTACGATGTCTAAGTTAACATTTTCCTTGGTTTTCAAATTTTTAATCAACCAGAAGGAATATATATTTCCCAACATATATATATTAAATATATTCTTAAAAATTATGGATATGACACCACAAGACACCACAATGAGTATAATTAATCCCATTGGTACCTCAAATTCATATGATCTTGATGAAGTAGGAAAACCAGTAGATCAAACATCATTTAGAGGTATGATAAGAAGTCTACTTTACATGACGTCTAGTCATTCAGACTTAATGTTTTCAGTATTCTTATGTGCAATATATGAATCCAATCCAAAGGAATCTTATTTAATGTTAGTGAAAATGAAATTTTTCTACTTATGGGAACCATGGATCTAGGAATATTTTATACTTATGGAAATGATTTATTTTAAAAAAAAATCGGATAGTAACTTTGGTGGAAGAAGAATGGATAGAAAAAGTACATCTGTAACTTTTCACTTATTAGGTGATTCATTTGTTTTTTGGTCATTCAAAAAGCAACACTCAGTAGCACTTTTCACTACTGAAGCTTAATATGTAGATGATGGATGTTGTTGTTCTTAGGTGTTTTGGATGCAACACACATTCAAAAACTATGGTATGAGTGTTACTCAAACAAAAATATTGTGTGATAATACTAGTTCCATTTCCTTATGTACAAACCTTTTACATCTCTCACATGAAAAACACATTTATATTAGGCATCACTTTATTAGGGATAAAACACAAAAAGGAGATACCATTCTTCAATTGATAGAAAAGAAAGATTAACTTGCTTATATTTTCACAAAATCTACACCCTACAATAGATTTGAATATATTAAAATGAATTTAGGAATGATAATCATAAGGTAATCTTTCATATTATATTCTTATTGCAATGTATTTCTTTACAGTAAGAATCACCTTTTCATAAGGAGAGTACATTTTCTTATTTTTTTTAAAAATTAGTAATCATGTTTTTCTTCAGAATCAATTTTTTTCTCCTATGATAATATTTTTTTTAAAATATCATAATCAAATTTTATGAATAATATTTTTTTCTTTAAATTTGTTTTTAAATTTTTATAGAATCAAATGTTCTCTACGAAAAAATTTCCATATTAGGAATAATTTCCCTAGAAATCTGGAATGTATGATTTCTTTCATAAGTTTTCGTAATCATTTTTTTACTTGTTGTTATTTTTATCTTTTTTAAGAAACTTTTTCAGATTAACTTTTTCATAAATATGAATGTCTGTCCTAAAAACCCTTAGATGCTTGGAACCTATCAAAATCCTTCTTCAATTGTCATCTAAACCGTTATATTTGATCAAGTGATTTTTAAACATATGATCAACTATAGAAGTTCAATTTTCACTTCAATAGCCTATATAGATCCCCCTCAATGGTTGTCTCACATCAGTTTTTCATGCTCTTCCGTGTTGAAGATCTACCTTTATATTTTTAGGCCATTCCAAATCGTCAAAGATTTCATTAGTTCAGGATGTTCGAGGAAGCCTCTCGTCAAAAAGAAATGTCGACTGTTAAGGAAATTTCCATGTTGATGTTATACCAAGAGAGGTTAGTTGATCTGATATTCTTCAACAAATTTGATTCTATCATCCTGAAGAGTATTAAGTTGAATGGCTGGGAGAACCTAGTCATTTCAAAACAGATGGCACAAGATCTGGTATATCCGAAATTGATTGGAGAGTTTTATGACATTGTTATTTTTTACAGTGATGGAGGAAGAGATAAATTTTCATTCAAGAGTTAGGAAAGACTAACTCTCTTTCGTACAACAAGGAATCCAGTCTTATTAGAATTTCTTACAGAGGTAAAGCAGAGTTTTGTACTGGAAAACTACTTAATGAATCTCGATATTTTAATATATAAATGGAAATAGAGTTTATTATCTTGAATGGAGTGAATTCTTTTAAGAACATTCATCTCTCTATGAATTTTTGGATTCTTGAACTGTGGGTTCAAGGATTTAAAATTCCAACGAAATGGGATAAGGATACTCTGAAGATGATTGTTATCTATATAATGGATTTCATGATGAACCTCATAATGATAAAAATGGTTATTTATATCTTGGTAACAGTTGAGAATATCAATAATGGAAATATTAAGTCTCATATTATTATGTATCTAGATATTCTTTCAAGGATTATTTTTCATTACCTTCATTCATTTAAAATCCCATGCAGTTCCAAGGTGAGAAATAACATTGTGATGTTGCAGAGTGATGACACATTAAGGATAATGAATATTGGTTTTTCTGGTGAATCCAATCAATTCTATGATCTTTTTGAAGAATAAATAGAAGATTATTCAAAGAATTCAGAATTGGATATAACCTCTAAGATAGGTGGAAGGAGGATAAGGGATAAGGATCCAGAAGAGAAAATGAAAACTCTTGTGGCCAAGAAAATTCAGTCAGTACCTACAAAGCCAAAGAAGTAAAAAGTGTATCCTAATGATATAGTGGCTAAGTGGAGAGAGGATATGAAAAACTATAATGAAGGGGATCCTATGTTTGGATTAGACCTTGATAAGTCAAAAACATTGAATTTAAAGGCTGATGAAAATCATTAAAAGGAAGAAAAAGAAATTAATAAATGAAAAATTTTCTCTGAAGATGAAGTTGTACAATCACTTCTCAAGGCTACTAAAAGAGACACTGTTCAAATTTATGTAACATAATATATTTTATTAGAACCATTACTAGAGACTCTGGTAAAAAAATTGGTGATTCCAGAATCACATCATGAAAAAGAAATAGTTTAAGAAGAAGAAGTGGAAGAGGAAATAGAAGAAGAAGAGGAGGTGGAAGAAGAAGGGGATGAAACTAATGACATCATAATGAAAGTCAAATAGTACTATGAGAAGGAAAGTAAAACTATAAAATTATTGATCTGGACATCCCAAGATGAATCCTCAAAAACTGCTACACTAGGAAAAGATGAGAAGGGTGAAGAAGAAGTGAATAAGCTAACAGATGATGAATGTTGTATTGATTATTTCATTCATTTAGAAGATCTAGAGGCTAAAGTAGAGAAAGAGGAAGTAGATAAAGATAATACTATTCAAATATTAGATAGTGAACTTGAATATCCCAAAGAAAAATACATCTTTCTGAGAGCTAATAAGGGAATGCGGGAGGAAGTAGATGCACCTAGTAAATATGTGGTGAAGAAGAATGTTGTTGGTACTTCATCAAAGATGAGAGATGAAGTCATAGAAAATGAATCCTCAAAAACAAAACATTTGGATTCAGAATCATATTCCCTCAGACATGATTTTGTTGTTCAGTCTTTGAAAAGTTTGGTTGGTACTATTATTTTATTCTCATGCATAGATTCAAGATGCTTGATGCTTCAGCATATGATAAATCAGAAGTCAGATTTAGTTTCCATGGTGATGGAAAAATGGGTTTCACTGGAGGCATATTTCAAAACCTTCTTCATTAGATTAGAGGCTCATAAAAGATCGTGCAAGAATATGACATGAAGTTCAATGAAGACAATTAATGAAATGAGAATCTTTGATGAATTCCATGATAATCTCAAGGATGCTTTTGATACCGAATATGGGAAGATCAAAGATATTACAAATAGTTTTGAGGAAAATTTAACCCCAAAATAGACTACTCAGAAGAAAAAATTTAAGGCTATGAATGGCATGAATAGCTCTATGGCCATGAATTTGAAGAGGGAAAGAGGTCATAGAATGGAGATTGAAGAGAATATGGTTAAGAAAGAAGAACTATTGAAAGCTCAGGAAGACATTCTTAATGATCATGGAGATAAAATTCAAGCCTAAGAGAAGAAAAGTGAAGACCATGATCAGATTATTAAGTGAGGAGAAGAGGATCACAAAGAGATCAATAAGTAAAAACCATTATGAAGAAGCTTATGTCGAATGAAAAAGAAGGATAATTTCATTTAATTCTGATCTTGTGTTGTATTTTCCTCATTGTACAAATTTTTTCAACATGAATGAAATTTTTCTTGTTTCTTTATACATTTCATTGTTAGGTAATAAGGTTTCAGGTCCCAATTCTTTTCCATTCTCTTATATTCCTTTTCAAAAATCACAAAGGGGGAGAAAGGAATGACAGAAATAATATAAAGTAAAGAAGATATTTCCCTAAGTAAGGGGGTTCATCTAGAGAAATTTTTTTTTCAATGATATTTTTCGAATGAATGAAATTGAAAAATCTCATTCAGGATATCAAGAATATTATCCTTAGTGATTCAAAATCCTAAGGGGGAGTTAGCCATATTCAATATGTTCCATAAGTAAAGTGATATATGTCATTTATTTTCATTCCTATAAAATTTCTATGTCCTTAGATTAATTTTAGAAAGGATATTTGTCCCTTCCAAAAAGGGGGAGATTGTTGTGTCAATAAGGTTTCCTTATGGATTTTCCATTTCTTTTTGTTTTGAAAATCACAAACAATCTATATCAAGGAAAATTTCATTTCCCATAAGATTTATCTTATTAAGGAATATTTTCCTTCCCTGTGAAATTTTATCCCTATCATTTTTTTTACTGTTCATGAATTAGTTTCGATAAACCTAATACTTTTAATTTCTATGTTTAAAATTTAGTTTCATTTCTATGACCACAGAATCCTATAAGTACATAGATATAAAGTATTCAGTTTTTAGTTTCTGAATTCAGATTCAAAATTCTCCGAAATTCAGATTCCATATTCTATGATATTCATATTCCAAATTCTCAGAAATTCATATTCTGAATTCTATAAAATTCATATTCCATATTCTCTGATATTCAGATTCTGAATTCTCTGAAATTCATATTTTGAATTCTCTTACGAGTTCTCTGAAATTCATATTCTGAAATCTCTGAAATTATAAGTCTAGATTCTCTAAAATTCAGATTCTGAAATCTATTAAATTAAGATTAAATTTTTTTTGAAATTCTGTTTCTAAATTCTCTGAAATTTAGATTTAGAATTCTCAGAAATTCGGGTTCCAAATTCCTCAGAATTCAGGTTATGAATTTCTTTAGAATTCTAACTCGGATTTAATTTGAATTCTATTTTTAAATTCCTTAAAATTCAGACTCTGAATTCCTTAAAATTCAGATTCTGAATTCCTCAGAATCCAGGTTCTAAATTTCTTAGAATTCAGACTCCAAAACAATTATAATTCCGGTTCTGAATTCCTTAGAATTAAAAAACCGAATTCTTGAGAATTTAGATTCCAAATTCCTTAGAATTAATACATTTAATTCCTAAAAATTCAGGTTTTTAATTCCTTAGAATTTAGATTTCAATGTCTATTAAATTTTGATTCTGAATTTATTGAAATAAAGAATTTGAATATTCATGTAATATAGACTCTTAATGATTTTATCTTGGACTCTGAATTTTTTTCCTTAGACTCCAAAAAATATAATTCTTTGAGAAACCATATTTTACATACTATTGATATAGTTGTGAAATGATGTTTTGCATTTTAATTCTTACTAACTGTTGCTTAAGTGACACATTTATAGGTTCCTCCAAAATTCGAGGAAAAATAGGATTGTTGGGGAAGGGATCCGACCATTGGAGAAATGCCTATAAATAGAAGATCATTTGAATGAGCTCAATACTATTCTAAAACTCTTGATATTTCATGTTTTTAAGTGATTTCTTGAGAGTGAGTCTCTAATAATTTATGCGTACTAAACATTTTGTTCAGCTTGATTCGTGCGACTCTAGTTATTGTTCCGTACAATCGAGGTCTTCCAAAGATTAGATGAAATATATGATGACTACCTTAAAGATTGAGGACAACCTTGATAAGGAAGACATTTTTTCGACTACCTTGATGTTTTAGGGCTTCGTGGGATAGAACGACAGACTATGATATTCTTATCGAGGGCTTACCATGGTGTGGGTAAGACAAACTTTCTTGAATGTATAAATCTAGAGACATTTATCCAAGGTTGTTAGATACCCCACTCTTTGGGTTAAAAGATATCTTACTTATTACTTATATTGTTTCAAATTTGTTTTCTGCTGCATTTTGTCTAATAAATAAAGTATAATTATCTTATATATTCGAGTACTTGTATACTCTGATTAGTAAGATTCTATATGCTTAATGGTAGAATTTTTTTCCTTGAAAACTTTTCTTACATTTTATTTCCAGAAACAAATTTCTAGAATCTAGAATGTTTGTAGAACAAAGAGGTTTTGTAAATTTACCTTACTTAACATTGTTAAACATAGTTTTCCCTATGGTTGAAATTGAATGTTGTGTGACCAACTTTAAAGCATTAAAATGAATATTTAAAGGATACAATTAACCCCTCCCCCCTATTGTATATTGAACATCTACATCATTATTTCGATCCTACACTTATATCCTATATTTCAAAATAGAATCATTTAATGGACCCTTTTCCATGAATATGGCATTAATATTTATATAATTAATTAATGTGACAAAATATCATACTCCCATTTCTTTTGGGTTTAATAAATTTATTATATAGACCTCTCAGAGATATGATTGATTGTAAATAGTATCTAGAAATATAAAATAATTAAATACCTCTTAGAAATTTATATATAATTTTTATGTATTAATTAATTACCCGTATTTATGACAGAGTAGTGAAATAGAAATTACTTTATTAATAAAAATATCAAATAAAAGATATTATATATATTAAAATAAACATGGTTTTCCATAATTAATGAAATAAAAAATTTATATATTAAATAGATATTTTAGTGGCGTATTGGATGTGTTTTTTTTATGATATCATATTTTTTGTATTAATAAAAATTCAAATATTAAACAGTATCAAAATTAACAGAAATGTTACATTAACATAAATTATATTTTATTAACTTTCATAAAATCCATATAACTATAAGGCTGAAAAAATATTACTACGTCAAATATGTAATAAATGATCATATTTGTTTTTTATGGCATTTTATAGAAAATATATTAACCCTCTAGTATAAAAATCCATGTTTTCAGGTTAAATGTTATATTATTTAACTAAGGGTTAAACCCCTAAATAAGGATTATTTTATGAAATAAACATATATAAAATATATATGTTGATGATATTTATACCCATCAATATATTCGCCTCTAATAAACTCAATTTGGATCCATTCCTCATTGAAAATTTATTTATTTTAAGTTAATATTTTACGAGTTTCCTAAATTTCCCCTCCCATATCTTATAAAAGGGATATAATATTTTATTTAATTAACACCTCTAAATTCTTTTTGATATGAAATCCCCTGCCCATTTCCTCACCCAACTTCCCAAAATACATCACAGAGGACATACATTTGACATAGTTCAATCTTATGGGGTATTTATTTTAAATCAAAATGAGATACCCAAAAAAGAGGTAATTGTTTTATCATCTATTCCAAAGCTCATTTCTTCTTCAACTTCCCATTTATTTGTTTTTTCAATACCAAGGTAATTAATAAAGTATCATCCATAAAACTAGATTTTATTATAATCATGGTACAACCATGATGCTCTTTTTATCCATCTAATGAACAATAATGTCACCATGCAAACATACGTAAGGCATACAGTATCTATGTTGTAGTGTAATTTGTTACTCACAAATACATTATTTGTGTGGTTATAATGATTAATATAAAGGATATAAATAATGACTATAATATGATAATAATTTTTTTTATAATTTATATACCATCCAAGTCCATACCATTTATCCATCAATGAAATGATATTGTCGCTCGTGCGTACATACATTCAACCATGTCCACGATGTTGTGAGATTCATTATCCATATTAACCATTAAAAAATGACTATATGATTTATATAAAGAGAAAAAATAATTACTATTAATTTTATATCATTGTGGATATGAATAAATTACATCCTATTAAAAAAAACATGACTTACACAACATATCATGGATAGATAAACAATAAATTTTACACCCAAGACAATGGTAATACTAAAAAATTAATTAATAATGTCATAACAGTGTAATATATGATATAATAAATATGTATGTGGTCATTTCATAATTTAATATCATGATATAACCATTATTCAAGGATTTAACATACCCTCGACTAAAGGAAAGTACGAGGTAAGGATTAATTTCACGATTTCATTTTTATCAGAGATTGTTTATGAATAAATTTTTACTGAGAAATATTTATCATCCAAGTTCAAGTTTCCTAAAAAAGATCAAAAGTAATATTTTTAAGTTTTTATATAAGGGGCTATTTAACTAAAACATGATTTTTAATGATTTAATGATTTATTCTTCCTAATCTTCCACATTTATTTACGTGTTTTCAAAATGGTTTCAAATATTTATTTATGTATGCATGAATTTTTTTAATTGTTAATTCCTTTTAAAAGTTTCAAATTTATCTTGGAAACTTTGATTCAAAAATATCCTTTAATCAATTTCTTTTTTAAATTACACGACATTTAATGTTTTCAAAGTAAAAAAGGGATATTTCTCTCAAAGTGTCTTAATTATTTTATTAGATTATATATCATCTATTTAAACATCCTTTATTAAATTTTATACTTAATTGAAGTTGATTTATTAAATATTAGATGATATATTTGATTATAGATGTGTTATTTTTATACCATTCATGGTTTATCATCAAATTATTAAAATTTATTATACTAGTTTATATACGAATTTCTATGTTATGTTACACCCATTTCATGTGATGAATGCATTGGAATTAGTAAATGATGGGTAGAGCCCACTATAGCTTTTTGATGCATCATTAGGATTCATGAAACAAAATAAACATGGTTTTGTTCTTGGCCTTACCCAATTATTAGATTCTTCAATGGAATCCATGAAATTATTAGAATAATGGTATGAATCCATGAAAATATTAGATTCATGGAATGATGCCTCGATGGTATGTTTCAAATGTACAGCATTATGAATTTCCTCATTATGATATTAGTTATTGATATTGTGTGAGTTTATTTGACTAGTAGAATATTCATGTGAATGATAAAATGGAATTATTTGATTTATTCTTTCCATATTATTCTATGTATTGGGTTTAAAAGGCTTGAATTTAAGTTTTATACCTTTCTTAAAAATATTGTGCTTATTTATGAATGCTTCTATGTTATTTTTTAACCTAACTAAGCATCTGAGCTCACCCATTCCATATGTTTTATTTTACCAGGAATCCAATAATTGTTTTTGATATATATATATATATAGGGTTAATCAAGAAGAATTATTTCATTATAAAATAATGGACTATGTTTGATATTATGTATTGAATTATAATAAAAGGATCATGTTTATAATCTAATTTCCAAGAATCCTAAAATAAATAGTCCTTTGGGAATTTATTCCTTATAATCACGGCAATATATTAAAATAAAACACTGGCTCAGGGTATCTAGTGTGGGTGAATTACTATAAATTATCCATTTGACCATATCATTGTTAATGTGGCATATATGTTTTGACGTTATTTTTGAGTGGTTCTTGTAAACATGTGTGATATGGATAAATGTTTAGAACCATTGTTGAATATGAAATTTGATGACCATGAATTGATGAAAAACAACATTTCACAATTTTATTCTTCTTCCAACCCTTTCATTCATCCAAAAGACTATTCATGTTGATAATTTTCAAGATATTAATCTCATTGAGGGAAATTATGTAAATTGACAGGATAATAAATATGTGACATTAATTTCATAATATATGATTTTATTGGATCCAATCTATGCTATCAATGGTATATTTCTGAACATAAAAGTAAATTGATATTTTTATTCTCATTAAATTTTCCTCTAAAAAATAATATAATCAAATAAATATCCCCATGGAGTGTCTACCCATGTGGTTATTCTTAGGACTCCCTATCTTGCACTAGGTACAAGCATAGTTAATACCCAAAGAGTTCATTCAGATTTATTAACCCAAGGTACATATTTTCCATACATACATCCTCTTACAAATATCTATATAGAAAAGTATTTGATCATATAAAAATCACTCTATAACCTACAATAATTTAGGGATGTATTCTAATGCTTATTATTATCTATACTATTTTAGTTAAGTATTGCTAATCATAATATAAAATAGTAACTAGAATATTACCTGATACTAATTATGAAAATCCATATCTTTTATTAATTTTATATCAATATTTATTATATAAATATCAAAATAATTCAATACCAAATGATAAAGAGTCCGAGTGTCTGATTAAATAATTACATAACAATATAACTAGAAATGTGGATATTAAAATAGTTTTTAAAGCCCTATTAAATGAATATATACTCCATTGATCATTGAATATGGAATGGGATAACCAAAGGATGTATATAAGTTGTTGGTGAACTATAAAGCCCAATAAGGCAGTATTCAAAACATGGAATAATTTATTTAAGTGAATATAAGTCAATAAGAATGAAATGATGACATAAAAAGGCGAAAATCATACCCATGAATATGAAATCAAGGCTTAGGATGCTTGAAAAAAAGTGTTTATGGAAAATTAGATACATCATAAAAAAAGAAATCATAAGCATTAGTAAATGATGAAAACCAATATATAATGATTCTTTATAGTATAAATAAACTCCTATAAATCACACATGGTATCACATTATAAATAAACATTACCTGAATCATTATAGGTCTATAAAAGTTTTTCCCAACCATTATGTTCATATAAAATAGGTTTATTTAGGTTTCACATTGATCATACAACATAATAATATTATTCGTGGGATTAAATCACATGATTAGGCAGTGTGGGTCACATACATAAAATTCCCAAATAAAGTCATGACATGTATATAAATGTGGATAAAATTATGTGGAAATGGGGAAGGGTATATAAAATAATAAAAATTTCCTGGAAAATAAGATGTAAATTTTCCATGATAAAGGGTGTACATAAAGACTAGAGGAATATTTTAATGAAAATGAAATGAGGTCTCCCGTTAATTTTGAGTCATAAATAAAATAAAAGGATGTGTAGAAAAAAATATAAAATAAATAATTATAATCCAAAATGATTAGTTCAAATATAGTTCATGAATAAAAACAAATTATAGATAATTATTTACTTTGATAGGGAGCTTCTAAAATAATTTCAGAAGATTATCAAGATATTGGAAATACCTTAGGGTGGATTTAGAGAGGTTTGTGGAGAGGAATTCAATGATTAATGGATTTTATTTATGATGATTGTTAGGTCAACTGGTTATTTATTGAAAAATAGACGAGAATTATATACTAATTTATAAACAATGGTTTTGAAATGTAGTTGATGAAATAATTAAATTAATAAATCATCCCATGGATTCTTCCAAATAAGAGTGGCTATACAAATTTATTATTCTATGATCCAATATAATTATAGTAATTCCATTCATGATTTGAAGGTGAACCATATTCATAGTGAATGGGTTTTTAAATATAAATATAAATGATCTTTTTTGGAAGATTCATATAGGTTTTGAAGAGTTAAAATGTAAAATTAAAATAAATATTATTTTAAAGGGGAAATATTTTTTTCCTGGATTCATATTTTAACATTTTAAAATATAATATTCCCTATTATGATTTCATAATATAAATATTATAGTTATACAATATTTATTTATGGACAAAATACTCAAATATATATGGAAAATATTAAAAAAATCAACATCTTCAAATTTCAACATTTTTATTTCAAAATAGATATTTAAATAATAAAAATAACGTTCTATGTTGTGGTTTTCTAAATTTGAAATAATATTTTTTATTAAAATAATAGATTTCACTATAGAAATAAAATTTTGTCACTTATAAAAATCTCATTGGACTATATTATTATATTTTCATTTTTATTTAATTAAATACTAATGAATATTACATTTAAATGATTTTCGCCAAATTTATTTAAATTATACAATATATATTTAAAATTAAAAATAAATGATCCATAAAAAATTTATTTCTTTATATGAATATATCAAATTTATCAAATTCATAATATAAATAATTATATAATTTAATGTAATAATTAATATTTCTCAATCCAATCATTATTTTATTAAAAAGAATATATTAAAATAATATTTATAGTGTCTATATGTATAATTGTATATTAGACTAGTTGATTCCTAAGGGTAAGGTTTATGATGGTTGTATATCATTGAGTGGTTCAAAAAATAGGGTTTTTGAGGTTATCTATATTTTCATCAACATGTCCTATAAATTCATTAATCTAACATCAATTTCTAAATATTTTCTTGAGAATGGTCAAGGGGAAACAATAGTAATTTCGTTTACTTCCGAAAATACAATAAGTTGAAACCATATCCTATAATATTAATAGTATCGGGAATCACTTCATCTCTAGCTATCAATTTAATTTTATAAAAATCAATAACATACAATATTTTTAATAATCACATTAAAATTTCTATTTTTTATGAATTTTCAATTCTTTACAATCCTTTCATTCCATAAATAATATATGTATATATTTTATAATGGTATTAAATAACAAAAGAAATATTTAAAATCAGATTAATATTAAAACCATACATAGAAATTAATATATCCATTCATAAGTCAATTTCATTTAATAATTATTTGTTGGTTACACCCCATTTTTACATTAAACACAACCACTAAATTGAAAATTGATAAGTATTATAATTCACCACATGGTGTATCGATAATAATTTATCTCCCATAACATCGATAAAAATGTGTTCATTATTTTCTTATCCCCCATTGACATTATAATAAAATGCTGATCATGGGTACCTCCAAAATCATCTCAATAGAGAGGGATGTTATAAAAATTGTATCATAAGATCAAAATGACTACTCCAACTTATCTAAATCGTGTTTACCATATTCTTAGGTAAAGAAAAGAAATATGGAGAAAAGTATTAGAAGTGTAATTAAAAAATTGATGAAGATTGTACTGAAAATCATGGTTATCCCATAAGTAATATTTCATATTATATGGATAAGGATGAAGAGAACTGAGGTGGTATGTGTATGGATATATAACATTGGTTGGAATCTTGACCAGATAAGGATTTCCCCTCAAAACCAACTATGTCCTAAAAAGGTGTTGTTCTAAATCATTCAGATAATGTGGAAGTAGAAATACCCATAATCAAGGAAATTATTCTCTAATCTAAATAATATATGTTGGATAAATATTTCATTATCATTATCTCAAAATATAATTTCCCTAGAATTATTGAGAGATTATTGTAAGTTGATCATACTAATGAAAAAAATTTGTTTGATTAAAAATTGTATTTTCATACGTGGCATCAATGAGGGGAAAACAATACTAAAGTAACACATTAATAACTGTGATATGATGGAATTCCTATATGAGGACCTCATCAAATATAATCAGAACATTTAAGAGACATTCGTTTGAATCACAACTCTATCACATAAACTATTTGAGTTGTATTAATTTTTTTAAATGATCTAGTTAAATAAATTGGAGTTGTGTGTTTTTTATATGCAAAATTTTTCCAAGTTTCCCTTATAATTTATTTTCAAATTGTTATTTTCAAATTATTAGTGTAATAAATCATTTTTATAGTTCACTGAAAAATTTCAAGGATTACTGTTTTGATGTGTGCAAGGTCTTTCAAATATAATATATTAAATTTATCTATATTGGTGAATTATTTAAATAAAAATCATATATTAAACACTTAATAAAATGGTTTAAAAGACATATCATGTCTTTATAGGTATTGGATATGAATATATCATGTTTTATGCATAAAAAAATTATTCTTCTAACAACTAGCTTTCATCGAATTTTGTGCACTTAATTTAAAATAACATTCTTACAAATATGGGTGTACAATTTGATAAACGAGATTCCATATTTTTAATTTAGTGATTTGAATTTGGTTAATAATCCCATTTATTTGTTTCAATATGAATATAACCTT
Source organism: Viscum album (assembly GCA_963277665.1). Classification (NCBI taxonomy): domain Eukaryota; kingdom Viridiplantae; phylum Streptophyta; class Magnoliopsida; order Santalales; family Viscaceae; genus Viscum; species Viscum album. Next base: position 784,697,317 of record OY728146.1, on the reverse strand, counting down.
GCTAAAATTTATTATCTTATTAATGTGTATATAAGGTCAATTTCAGTATAAACTAAGTGATAAAGCTGTGATTTTTTTCCTTATTCCCTATTTTATGAAGTTAATTTGATAATTATCACCATAGGATATAAATTTTAGTTTCATTAAAAATAAAATTCTAGGAATTTGATAAATATGATTTAAAATTAGTAAAAGTTACTAAATACATCTTTCTTCGTTTTAAATTACCTTTATATTTTCACATCGGGATAAAATTTATTTATGAACAAATAATAATAGTAATTTTATGAATAATGAAACTCTATTAATGATGGTTATTAATTTAAAATTTTACGTATTATATAAATATCTTAAAATCTTACACAGTTAAAAACCAGTAGTTATTCAATTATAGGATAAATGAAATAAATAATTTCAAAAAATATTAAAAATGATATAACCTTAGTAACTTTCAGTGTTTCATAAATTTTTTAGATTTATATAGCTTATTATTTTTGTGTTAGATGATTATATTTGTATTTCAGATACTTATATTTATACTTTAATTTAAATTATTTAAATATTATCAAAATCAACAATAATGTTATTTTATCAAAATTATATTTTATTAAATTATTTATAAATCATAAAAATCGTAAAATAAGTCAATAAAGATATGGTATTGTCTCCAATGTCATGAAGTTTCTATTTTTGGTCAAATTTTAAAAAGATATATAATAATTATAGCGCTTTAACTATTGAAAAAAATTATAGGGTTACTAAAAATTAAATTTGATTTTGTAATGGTTAATGATAATGATAATGTATTACATGAAAACAATTATCAACAATCTATTGATTAATGTGTTTAAGAATCTCTAAAAAAATTATTGATGAAATATTCATTTGGATCCATTTTTCATGAGATTTAAATTATTATAGTTTTATATTTTTACAAATTCTTAAATTACTCTTCACCTCAATTTCAAAGGGAAACTCCTCTCCCACATCATTACATAAAATATATCTTTATAGATCATAAAAATTGTGAAAATTCCTCTTCTAAATACAATAATCCATATTATTGTGTTTATATTCTTCCCAAAATTCAATCCCTATATATATTTTTAAGATATATAATGGATACATCTCAATGATGATTAAATTTCCTTTTATAATCACTTCCTTGTACACTCCCCTTTACCTCAAATAAAATCCTAAAATTTATCATAAATAAATATATCCAATATAATTAATATTCCGAAATGTTATTATGATTTATAAATCACTATTAAACACCTTATTTCACATTAAATTATTTTTGAATGTATCACTCGTGAGTATATACGACTTATCATCTCAACATATCAATACGATTCATTATTTCATCACATTCAATAATGGACGAGTATCGTGCTATTTTTAATGATTATATATGATATTATGACATAATTATAATTCTATAATTAAAATATCAAATCTACCTAATACCATTGAATCATATTGTTAACAATAAATTCATTCCTGCCACTACTAAAAAAATCTTTTAACAAAATTATCTTTTATTAACACTAGAAAAAAGAAATCCTGAAGGTGCCCATTATCCATGCTAAAAAATATATGATAAAGGGTACCATTTATCAAGACATTAATTTTAGCACTCAGAAAATGGAACATTATCATATATATTTTTAGTACTAATAAAGGATACTATACATTAATGATTTATTTTTAGTGCCCATACATGGATCCTTTATTAGTACATTTGGAGTGCTCACAATGGTCTGAAAAAAATGAAAAAATAAAACAAATAAAAAAATAAAATGAGTTTATTAAAAAAGCAGTTAAGATGATTATTAATTAAAAATTTATTAATAAAAATAAATAAACAGATTATACTATATATAATTTATAAATTTTAATAAAAATTATATATTAAATACATATATATTTTTAAAATGAAATTAAAAAGAAAAAAGTACAAATAAGTATATTGAGAGAAATATTAAAAAAATTATTAATTAAAAAAATTATTTGTAATGTTAATAAATAATATATATTATATATGTAGATAAATATTAATGTAATTAAATTTGATTTATATAATATAAAATATTTATTATTTAATTTAAATTGTAATATATTTATTAAATAATTGATTATAATTATAAATTTATATGAATTAAAAAAAATAACTAATTTCATCAAGTAATGAATATAATAGAATCTCATTTTATTTCTCAATTTAACATATATCAAACATTTTTATTATTTATTTCATGTTAATATGTGTAATTATTTTATTTTTATATAAAACTCACACAGACAAATATTTACGCAATTAATGTAATTTGATATAGAAATAGATACACCAAATATTTATGTAATTTATTCAAATTTTAGTATTTATTTTAGAATTTCATTATAACAAGACCCTATAAATATATTATGTTTTGAATCAATGTATTTCATTTATTTATTTTAAATATTATTAATGTTAGGGATAATTTATTCATTTTTAATATTTTAATACTTTTTAATATTTATTTAATTTTATTTTCTTAGAATTTATTCAATTTCAATAATTTATTTTATATTTATTTATTTAATATGATTTAATATTTCATTTTGTTTTCATAATTATTTTTATATATATCTCTATTTTTTTGAATAATTTATATTTAATTATTAAAATTTATACATTTTTTTAAAATTGTAAAAGGGTACTCATGTTTAATTATTCTATTTCACTATATTTGGACACGCATTAACTTATTATTAAATGTTAATTAATATTTTTAAAATTATATTTTTAAGAAAGAATTTATAAATAAATATATTTATAAATTTATATTTACTATATTTATACCTTTATAATTAGAAATAAATAAATATTATTTTCTAAAAAAGTATTTATATTATTAAAATAAAATAATTATATATGCCTAAATCCATATAATATTATAAATTTTTTAAATAATGAATAGATTTAATATAATTTTTTGTATATATATTTTTTAAATATATAATATGCTATAAACATTATTTTTTGGAAAATTATTTATATTAAAAAATAGTTATCTAGTTATATAATTTTAAAATTTTAATAAATATATTTAAATAGAGAGTATACATACTATATTATTTATATATATTATATATATATATACTAAATTTTTTATTTATAATTATAATTATAAATACTTTATCATTGATAAAAAAGTGACGATAATTATTCATTTTATCAGCCCTTGTTAACTTTGCACTGATAACATAGATCTTTATCAACACTTTTTTTGGATGTGATGGTAAAAATTTCTTAAAATATCTTAAGACCCCTAACCCTTGTGAACCAGTTCACGATATCTGAATCTCTATGTGGAAGCCATGTATTGTTGGGGCTCCTCGTTGTTGAATCCAATCTTGAATCCAGTCTAAAATCAAGGATCCAGATATTACTAGGCTCGAATCCATTTGTCAAACAATTCAAGGTTTAAATTAAAACCAAGGCTCAAAAACATCCATGTTTCTAAATATATCGAATTTCCCTCCATTATTCACTTAACCTTCCATGACCACATCGTTTTATCCCAGTAACTGTATTTGAAAACCGTAAATTAAAAAAACCAAAAATTCATACGTTTTAAAATATTTTTATTTATCATATTCCATGATAGCATTTGTCTCTCCTTGGGATAACATTAGTACTATACAAATTCTAAAATATCAAACCCAATGTTAGGTTAGGTTCTTGTTTGGTAGAATATGCTCTCAATATCTATATTCAAGGAAATCTACCTCTTTTCAATCATCAACATTAGAAAAAGTCATTCGTATAGAAGTCTGATTGGTCATTGGTTTGTAATATTCCATTGAAAATAACATGGGAACATATTTTTCATATTTTTATTGAGAAATTAATATACTATGATTTCCATGATTATCCATTAATCCAAGGAAAATATTTAACTCACCAATCAAATATATCTTCATATGATACCACATATGATCCACACAAAAAAATTTACATTATACAATCATAAAATATTATGTCATCAATATGTATGAGTTCAAACATCCTTTCATAAATATACTTCTTGATACAGGGGATATAATTAACACTACCTTTCTAAAAATAATGACTTCTCATATATTCATCCAACCGTAAACACTAGGTCCTCAGTGATTTATTTATCTCATAACAACAATTATTTATGACAAAGAATATTCCCTCATTTTCATCCATAATAAACCTATTCAGTTTCACAATTTATACATCCTATTTAAGAACTCTATTGAGGAACATATATTTGACATCCATTTGGTATAATTGTTTCTAAATTTCCAATGAAATACACTTGAAATTTCATATAGTTTCCAACCAGGATTTGGGAGTAAATTGATCATAAATATAAATGAATTCTATCTATGAATTAAACTTTCATAGTATTAATTCTTTATTTAGAGCCACTTTTCAATTTCCAATGAATTTAATATAGAACAAAAACATGGTTATGATTATAGATCTAGCTTACAACCTTGGAATAACTTCCCCTATCACATTGTTCATATTCAGAACTAGATCCTTATAAATATATTTGATCCCATTATTATCTATGTTAGGCTCTCCAAATGATTTAGGATATACTATGGGAAAATGTTGTTTTCTAAAAATTTATACTCCTTTTATTTTCCACCAAAACTAACTGATCACCATTGAAATTTTATTTGATGATTTCATCTATACATAAAATTATTATAGTTAATAATCATTCTCTATTTTCTTCTCCTTCAATGTATTATTTTGATTCTACCTCAAGCTCTTGTAGTCCCCACTATGCTACAAAATTCACCAATAATTTCATCTGATGATTCATCATAATTTTTATTATTAATAATAACTTAACTATAATTAATAAAAATTTCTATAAATTTTATCTTTTCATCATAAAAACATATCAAATATCCATTTTAAGTCATTATATAATTATCTCATTATCTAATGTGATCAATTTTCCTCTAACACAAATAAATTTCTTATTTTATAAAAAATTACCATAATGTTTTTTCATCCCTATATCAAAAAATGGTTCTGCATGTTTTTTTATAACTTTGTAAAAATTTATCCATATTGTAAATGATATCTGAATAATTATTACTTCTTAAAAATCACTTCATTTTATTCATTACACATCTCAAAAACACTATGTATGATTTAATTTAATCCATCTAAAAATATGATATTATTTAATATTGCCTTTTGGTTCCACCTTTTTGAATATCATATTACCATCCATGTTAATCTCACAAATGGGAGGCATTTCCCCTTTTAGAGAACAAAATAGAGTACAGATTTCATCCTTATATGCATCATCTCCCAAACAGTTATTATTCCAATTTTTTTCTTGAGACTCATCCTCCATCTCATTTAGTATTCTAGTTCAAATATAATCAGTATTGATGATATGTATGACTACTGCTTAGATTATTTCAAACAATGTAGGTTTTTATCAACAAGGGATTGACGATGAGTGCCAAAAAGAAAAATGAAATGTAACTGTTATGAAGATGTGTGGATGAGAACAGTAGTTGTCTATTACTGTCACCATCAGATGAATTCATAGGATAACACATATCATATAGTTTTAATTTATTTCTTTGAGTAAATTACCCATTTTATTCAATCATACAAAAAATCAATGAACAAATCACATTTGGGGTTTCCCTTATTGGAAATATGTATAACATTCACCTTGATAATGAATATTTAATTAGTATTTTTTATTTATTTTAGAAAATGAATATTTTATGAACCTAATATGGTGTATAAGATTAAAATAATTATCCATACTAACTATTAGATTAAAGAGTATGAATATGTAGTCAAAGATTTCATCAACTTGGTAATAGAGCATGCATATGAAACATTTTAAATCCTTTATCTATGTTTTCATTATTTTTATTCAAGACACATTCATCTCAATGAATTGGAAAAAAAATTAATTTTACATGAAATAGAATAGAGCTATAAATATTGGTGAAAACATGGGAAAACTGAATGTACACACCGATAGGGATGATACTACGGTTAATGAATCATTTGATATGAATATTGGTGAAAATTATGATGGAGTTCAAATGGAAGAATTGAAAATTAAAATTTACTACGACCATAATGTTTATTCAATTTTTTTTGAGAAGTTAAATAGTTCTTCTAATAGACCATTGTATACCAGTAGTACTATATATATAAAATTTCTATTTTTATTGATGTTTAATAAATTGAAAGCTGAAAGTGGATAGAGTGAAAACAGCATTACAGAACCACTTGGTATCCAGAATGATATGCTACCAGAATAAATGGAAAAACCAAGTCAAATATGTGAAACTAAAAAAATGATATTTTTAATGAGAATTATCTAAATAAAAATCATACTTCTCCTAATTATTTCATATTGTTTATCAAGGACTACCTATAACACATAAAATTTCCTAATTTTGGTGTGGATTGATATAAGAAAAATGAATCAAGTCCTTCAAAATATGTTTGGAAATTTCCATTCATTCAATAGTTTACTGGACTCTGTAGATATTAGGATATTGTGAGAAAAATGACATGGTTTTCAGCTATAGAAAAAAAACATTAGAACCTTAATCAATTATAAAATTATCATCAATGTATACAAATTGATTATGGGTATCCGAAATTTTGAAATGAACTATGAAAAATTCATCTTGCCTTATCTTCATATGGAATATTTAATTTTTTTTGTATATATGAGTACTCACCATACAAGGAGCATAATTTTAGTAAATTATAAATTTCTTCCATGCTTATTCATGAAGTACTAATACATTATGTTGTATCTTATTATTTCTAGACCAAAGAAACCTTGTAATGACATTTATCTCTATTTGGCTATATGGATCAAAGATGATACAAGATATAGGTTCTATAATTTGTGATTCTAATAGAGGTGGATAATTCAAATTGATGACCATGGTGTATGGGATGATAAATGAATTTCACACTTATTTAAATTTTTTCAGATATATTATTAATGACATGTTTGGGTATCCCATTTGTGAAAAATGCATAAAGTCAGTTCTGTTGAAAAATTCCTCAATGTTTTTTTAAATAATGAATTTTTACATCAACGACATAAATACTAACCAATGATGTAAAAATCTATTGGAATGTTGAACAAGGTACAACACTGTCTCTAATAATGGGAGATCTACTATTTAATAATGTAAAATATATTGACATAATTTTGAGTAAATCATATTTGATAGCCATAAAAAATTTAGTTGTAAGAGAAGATCCATTTTTATTAAATTACCATATTGGAATCGTTTTATGACCAACATTTTCATGATGTAATTCATATAGAAAAAAATCTCTTGGTAGTGTTATTATCAAGTTACTAAATGTTTGTGGAAAACAAATTATTACATGAAGTCTTGGTTGGACATGATTTTTAAGGGTATAAGGTAAAAGAAGGCCCCGGTGAAGGGTTTTGGGTGGAGTATTTTTCTACCATATCATTAACCTATATCTAGTTGTGAAAAATTACGCATTTAAATTTCTATAATAGTGTACAAGTTCAAAATTGGTATTTATAAAATACCAAGAATGTCAGTTCAATGACTAACATAATGTTACAACATCAAAAACCACATGAAAATAATTTTTTGAGTATGATTTGATGCATGTTTCTTTTAATTGAATTCTTAATCAAAATGTATAACATACATTATCCAAAGTTTTCTTATATTTTAAATCCATACACAGAAATGTTATAGACCTGATGAAGTTTCCAATTGTGAATAAGGAGGTTGCAGTCTTATTTTGTGAATTGTAGATGTTGTTCCCATTATTATTATTGTATATAATGTTCCACATGATAGTTAACTTGGTTAGAGAGGGTCAACTATTTTTTCCTATTTATTGTAGACTGATTTACCCCATTGAAAAATATATGATATTTTTTAAAGTTTATGTCAATAATCTAATTTGGCCATAATGTTTTATTACAAGATGATATATTGTTGAAGAAATTATTGAATTTTATACCAATTAGCTATTAGCTATTTAAGTTATTTTTCTCTCATAGTCTCATCATAGAGTATTTCTTATTGGAAAAGGGTTTTCAAGAAGTTATATAGTTACAATTAACTTGATTGGTCCATGATAATACCACCTTAACATTTTGAATAATAGATAATATTTTGATCATATCATTGGATACAAAAAATAATAATATATATTTGAATCCATGATGGGTTGAAAGATGGATATAAAGTACACATAATCAATAGTTTATAGGATGATTCCGATATCAAATTTATGTGGACTAATATGAAAATATGAATTAATTTTTTTAACATCTTTAATGGATAGCCAGGGGATAGAATAAAAATGTTATATCTTACACTAGTTTTGTAATAAATGGTTATATATACTTCATATAATAACAAGATTTTTATAGTATGGAGTGAAATACTACTGTTACGCTTATGATAGAAGTGATTAACAAATCTAGTTCCATTGATTGAAATCCAATTTAATAAAATATTTCATATTTTGGAATTATTAAATAGATATATGATTTGGATTATACAAAATTTCATGTGTAGAATTTATTTTGAAAATAGAGAGAAGATTAAACTATAGAGAAAGTTGAGCAAATGGTCTTCAAGAATGTTACATTCAATATAGAAGAGTCAAATGATGATCCAATCATAATGAAATAAAATTAAGTGAAATTATATTATGTAGTCGATCCAGAAAACAAGAGTTTCTTGATTGTATTACTGGAGGAAAAAAAACAAATGTCATCTTAGATGAAAAGTTTATAATGGATGACCCTTTAATTTGGAGATCACAATTTGTTCATGCTAGTCCTAATGTATAAAATTTATTATACATTATATGGGAACATATAGGGGGTATTTGGATTCCTGATAGTGTAATGAAATCCATAAAATTTAAACAATAAATATAGTTAAATGATAAGATAAAAGTTTTTTTTTAATATATTATGGTTTCCCTCATAATATTATCTGTTCCCCACTATATTAACATAATATAAATTCAATTTTGGAATACTCAGGTGGAGAATTTCGTCATTACATTATTATTTTACTAATTCCTTGGAAGAAAAAACTATAATGAAGGAAACCCTCTGGGAAGATGTAAAGGTAATGATATGATATATTTTCCATATTTTACAAAAAAATATTCTATGAAATGTTGATTTAGCTATAATTATTCCTTGTATATTTTGTTAATTTTATATGATTTTTGTCCATATTTATTTCCTTTCTACACCAACACTTCCATGAACTTCTTCACCCTTAAATCCTATTCACCCCAATAGTGTTTCATTTTTCAATTTCCTTCAATTTCCTTATACAGCCTTTATAGGAATAGAAATGTGGTTTTCTCTTCTCAATTAAAAAGTAATCATGATCTTTTCATAGTAAAATAATTTTCTTCATTATTAGTTTATTGTTTCATATTTATGTTTAATTTTATGCTTTTTATTATTACTCATATGAGAATTGTTTTCTTATGTAGGTGGATTTTTTTCACAAGTTGTGGATGTTTCCTCATTATTTATTCCTATCTACAACAAAACATCAATAGACTTATTCTCCCTCAAAACATTTTCACCCCTACAGTGATGACATTTTTAACTTTTCATCATGTTCCACCCACTTGAAAATCATTGAGGTAATATTGATTCTTTCAGAGTAAAATCATTTTCCATTTAATTACATTATTATTTCATATTTTATTTTAATTTCTTTCTTTTTAGTTTTAATAAAAAATAAATTGTTTTCCTATACAGGTGGATTATTTTGATTGATAATTCTATTGATATAATTACAATATGTAAATGAATCAAGAACAAACACAAACATCATGAAAAGGTTAATTCCAACAATTATTTAATTAATTTTAACAACTATTTATAAGTTAATTTCCTCGTAATTTTTCTCAAATACATATTTAGTTTTATAGAATATCATTTGGGATGTCATATTTTTCTTTCAACTATATAAAAGAATCCAAAAAAGAGATAAAATATTCAAAACTACTAATTTTAAAATGATTTCCATTGCCTTCATTTGACCAAATTCCAACACTGCATATTGTGTTGATGTTCATATATGAAAAATATTTATCGTTGTCAGCTTCCGTAAGAGTAGAGTATGTCCATGTGCTTATTTTGGTGACTTATCTTGATATAATGTGCATATTATAAACCTCTACTCTTCTTTCTTTCAACATAGATAATGTTTTTTGGGATAAGATGATCAAATACACATGCAGTGTTGGAAGTTCAACAAATAATGGGAATGAAAATTATTGTATCATTAGAAGTTATAACAATTTTGATACTTTGAGAATTGTAGGATTCAATCACACCTCAATCCAAAACCTATTGGGACAGGTATGACTCCATGTTCTAGTTTTTCTTTAAAATTAAAAACAATTTTTGATAAAATGGCAACTGAAATACTCAAAAAATGAGGAATATATATTCTGAATATTTGGATAATTTAAGAAAAAAAAATCCATAATTCATTTGTGACATTTAAGAATCTAAATAACCTCTATCATGAAAATTATGTGTTTGGTATGAATCAAAGTGTCTATTATTAATATAAAATAAAAATTTTTGTCTCAAAAAGTATCAATCACTGATATCATAGATAATGATCTTGGATTTTCTTGATAAATTTTTACATCAGTTCATTAATCATTTTTTATGTCTTGGAATCGGTCTCATGTCAAACTGATACACAAAGTTATCTGTATAATTCAAAGTGCATGTTTCCAATTTAAAATTACACTTTAGTGAAAAGGACATGTGACATAAACAAAACCATGAAAATTTATTCATATTGTTTTTATAATTTATTAAAATTATCCATATTTCATTTAGTATTTTTAGAAATTATTCACTACTCAATTTGATACACAGTGTGACCAGTATGACTCAAAGTGGATTATTTTATTTAAAATTGACATCAATTTTAGTTAAAAGAAAAAAATTACTACTCAAAACATACAAAACACATTTATATTGTTTTGATAATTTTGGGATGTGATCCATATGTCATATTTAAAATTTAGGAATTATCCACACCTCAATACAACATAGGATGTGCCTGATAGGACTCATTATGTCATCTCTTAGTTTAAATCCAAAATTTCAGTTTAAAAAGTATCACTCAATAAAACATGAGAAAAAAAATAGATTGTCATGATAGTTTGTGAAATTTATTAAGAAGTCATTTTTGATGTATAGGAGTTAGTCACATGTCAATCCTACAGACAATGTGGTCTATATGAGTAAAAATGTATGTTTCGTGTTTTAATTATTATTTTAGTAACAATTAAAATACTCCAAACAATGAAAATGAATTAATATTATATTAATATATTTGGAAAATGTTTTATATGGTATTTGATACATGTAGGAATCAGTCACATCTCAATCTGATGTGTGATGTGATTGGTATGGATCCATGTATTTCAATCATTAAAAATTCACATCGATTTTAGTAAACAGGAAAAAATACATATTAAACACCAAGAAAACCAATTAATATTATTTTTATAATTTATTAAAATATTCTATATTTATTTTGAGTTGGGTAATATTCATATTCACCACAAATTGATGAACAATTTGACTGATATGACTCAAAGAGTTAGTTATTATTTTAAAATTGACATTTAATCCCAAAAAGTGTCACTCACAAAAAACAATAAAAATTGAATAATATTTTATTTTTAATTTTAGGAGTTGAATTAAAAATAATTTGTGACTCGGAGGATAAAGGCTCACAGAAAACCGATACATATTGTAATTATTATGAGTCAAAGTACATCTACATAATTTAAAATGTCATTTGAGTAAAGAAGACAAGTGAAATACTCAATATTTATAAATCACTTCCAATTTGTTTTATCACATTAGGAAAAAAAATACTTATCTCATTTTTGAAATTTAGGAATTATCCTCAAATCAATTCTATGCATGGATCAACTTTTATGAATCTAAGTGTGCTTTTTTTTAAATTCACATCAATTTTAGTAAAATTGAAAACTGACCCACTCACAACAAATAAAAAGAATACACATTACTATAATAAATTTGTAAAATGATACATATATTGTTTGGTACTTGTATGAATTATTCACATCTTAATATGACACATAATGTTATTGGTATGACTCAATGTGTCAGTTATTAGTTAGAGGGTATCATTTCAGTTCAAAAAGACTCATTCATTGAAAACCATGAAGACAACATTAGGTTGTCTTGATAATTTAATAAATCAATTAATCTATCATTTATGACATTTAAGAATCAATATCACATCATACAAACACAGGATGTGATCAATATGAGTCAATGTGTGTGCTTTTAGTGTAAAACGACATTTAAAAATGACAAGTGATGTACTCAAAACCATGAAGAAACTTTTGGATTTTTTTCTAAATTTTGGAAAATGATCCATAAGTCATTCCAAACGTGTATGATTAATTTGAATGTAAATATGTCGCACAATGGGACTAATATGACTCCATGTGTTCCTATTGAATAAACAAGAGTTATTTTAGTTTAAAAGAAGCATCACGTAACAAAAACCGAGAATAAGATCATAGAATATTTTCCCATAATTTTTTATTCTATTACATAATTTATTTCCCTATCATTTTTATTTTATAATTATTTAGTTAATTATTAATGAGATAATGGTTGAAGAAAAACAAGTAATGTTGTGACGTGAAGAAATAACCCGAAACTCAATTTGATACACAGAGTTCATGCAATGACTCGAAGATTAGTTTAAAATTAAAATTTTCTTTAAATTTAGTTTTTATATTATTTTTAACATAAGAATTTTTTTTCTTATATAAAAACATTTTTTACCATTAAGCAGGGGTGATGATGAAAAGTTAATCTAATATTGACGTTATTTATGTAATCTTTCGTACATATGTAATTTGATAACCAAATTTTTAGAATTTCTATAATATAATTTTTTCCTAGTATTTTGGTTTTAAATTTAATGTAATTTAAATTCTTTTTTATTACTTGATATTTACTAATATTTTGGTCTTTTTGGTGTTACAGTGTCCTGCTATAACCCACTATAATAGTTCTATAGTTCGTTATTACAACACACCACAACATGCCCATTTATCATCACTTTTAGAGGAATTGATAAAGATAACCATTATCAATTATTATAGAATCACTAATAATGTTTTAATTTAGAATCGCTAAATAAATGTGTTGTTAACTGTTGTCCTTTCTTATTGCTTCTAAAAACATTGAAAATGACCTATTTATTTGGAATTTATTTAGTTTTTATAAAATACCCATTTACCATAACTATATTATCAATGATAAAATAATAGCAATTTTAATCTTGCTAATGTAGTCAGTGCTTCTCTGGCACTGATAAAGCCGATTTTTGGCATTCTTAAATGCTTATTTTGTAGTAGTGTGCGTACATGTGGATTGCCGCCTCCAAGAAGTTATTGTTAAATTTTTTATTTATTTTTTTCATGGTTAGTAATGAGAAAGAATTTTCGAAATATAAATGAAATATATTATAAAATAATTATCCTAAAATTGTTAATTAATATTCATCTTTCAGTCATTCTCTATATCAAAAGATGAAAATAGTGTTCATGCATATATACATCCTATAAAATCCATGATTGATTTCATTCATTATTCTATATGTAAATTTATGAACTTCTATTGACGTTTAAATTTAGAATATTTATTATATTTATATATTTATTGAAATTATTAAGTTTATATAGAAGGTCAAAAACTACCGAACTAGAATATACAAGAAAAACGTAGTATATATCACTTAGAATAGTGATTTTAATAAATAAGTCTCTACAAAAGTGTGGTAAATGGTTTCAAGTAAATTGTGTACGATATAATAAATATACAAGAGTATGTTTATATATTATATATATAATATATCTATATTTATTATTCATGATGTCCGAACACACATAAGGAAAGTCCAACCTAGGGTTATGGATTTTGGTCTCACTTTTATTCTTATGAGACACCAGCAATATTTGCTTGTTAGTTCTTTTTTGAATTTTATATACTACTATTTAATGATTTTATTTATATTCATAAGCATGTTATATGAATTTTTAAATCAATCTATTGTTATTTATTTTATTTTTACTATAAATTAAATGATACCTAAGTTGTGGGGGGTTTTATTTTACAATATCATAGATTATCTTGATTGATTACGATTATTTTATAATGATTAAATATTATTTTCAACCACCTTTTATACACAAAATTTTCAAATCCATTAGTTATTTACTAAAAATACATATTTTTTTTTCCTCACCTTATGTAGACCCAAAATATTTTTATGTGAAACCCACATCATTTATCTCTTCAGTGAAAAAAACTATTTTATTCCACATCAATTTTTTATAAAAATACATTTTAATGATGGTTTGTAATATTATTCTAATATTATTCAAATATAATTATTATAGACTTTGGACATACAAAAATATATGAAAGGAATAATTTTTTTTCTTTTCCAAACTATGTACTTGACAAAATTATCGAAAAAAGGTATTGAATAAATTTTTTATAACATAAAATACATGAATGCATTTTACCCCACCGAGGAATAAAATTTTCAATGAAGAATAAATTAAGAGATTTCATTGTATGTATCAATGGAAATTGTTTTCATAATATTTTTTTTGATCATGTAATAAATTAATTCATTATAGAAAATATATATTTCTTAATATATATTTATTGATCTTATGATTTATCAAGGAAAACAAGATCTAATATTTCTTATAATATATTCGTAATATGATACAAAGAAATTATTTAAATTGTTTCTTGGGATTTTTTATTATAGTTAATGAAAGATATTTATGAAACCATTTCCTATTCCAAGGATTATGTTATGATGAAAATTTTTTTAAGCCCATTTATTTTAATGGGTTTTGATATGATGAATGATTTACCTTCTTTTGGTAAAAAAAATATTATATTCTTTGTAGGATAGGTGAAAAATATTCCTCAATTCAATGCATTTTATAATTATTTTAATCACATTAGATATGATGTAATGGAAGAGGGATGGAACCTAGTTCAGTAAGGTAATTTTTCCACTATGAATGTCTTATGATTGTACATTTAATATAATAATGGTTTGGGGAGTGAATACATTACACCATGACTATCTTTGTAATGAAACTTAAATATTATGGAAATTATTTTTCTTTACTTATGTGAATTAAAAACAACTTATTCCTTATTGAAAATATATTCTCTGATGGATAATTTTCATTAATTCAATTATAAATCATTCCATATAAACATCCCTGATTTTTTCCCTGAATTATGATTATGATTTATGACATGATGTGTATTTTTTTGAAATTTTATCCTCACGTTCTAATATACTTATATTATTTTTATTCTCATGTGATCATATATATTTCTCACTTGTTTAGAATTATTGGGAATCTGAGCTCATGTTTTTCTTTTGTTTAATTTCCCTAGGTTTTGAAGAAAATAATTAATATGATACATCTAAGATGGGTTAAAGTTATTAATAATATAGATGAAAAAGATAAGGGCAATTTATTAACCATTTTCTAAAATCAATGTATCCTATGAAAATATACCTTTACATTTCAAGTGTGGATAATTATGTTATTCATTAAATATTCATCTATTATGATGTGATATTTGAGTATCAAAAGTATGGTTTGTTGTAGTTTGTTTTAAAGAAATTTTTATCTAAAATCTATAATCTAGGATGGAAAATATTTAGTGATAACCATTAGGATATTTGTATGTATAAGATAACATCCTTAAAAATTGGTAATAAAAACTAAATACCTAGGTCAAACCTAATGTGTCATATAAGTAAAAGTAGGATTCATGATTTAGACATCCTAAAATTTATTTTTCATTATTCCCTACATGGAATATTGTTTATCACATAATGATTTCTAGTTTTAGTCGATGGATTTCAGAAAGTTGATACATGTTAATGCTAAAATACAGTGGAATGATTTTCCTTAATAGTGACCAAGTAAAGTAGTACATGGAATGGAAAACATTGTGATTATTCCCAAACATAAAATTTTCAATATTATTAAAAATATCAACATTGGTGAGTATCCAGAAATACCTAATAATAGAAAAATTTAATTTCATAAAGACCATGGAGGAAATAATATTCAACTTATTAAATGTCTAGAATTAAAGGAAAATCACCCATTTTAATTGCTCAGAGGATTGAGAATATGTTTTTAGGGAGGAAAATATGTAAAAAATTCATGAAACGATGTAGGAAGAATGATAAAATTGTTTACTGTAATGGATGAGAATAATGGTCTCTATATGGTATCCTTGATAGTCAAATGTTTTAAATATGGAAGGTCTCGGATTTATTAAAATCATTGTCCTAGGGGTAATATTGAGAAAAGAATCAACATAATTATATGATTTATGGTTTTAAATGTAATGATGATGAGACTATGAATTATATATTAATGGTATGTGAAATTTTAATATAATTTATTAGGTTAAATCTAAGAATAATTATTAAACTGAGGTAGATGGTTCTAAATTAATGATTCTTATTTCATAGTATAGTACATACATATCAGGGAATAATATGATGATTCATAGTTAATGGTTTATGAAGTATATGGGATGAGTTAGGTTTTTGTGTATTTTAAATCAGGAATTAGGTTTTATAAGTTTCATACTAGTGATATTTTGTTTATAAAATTAGTATTAATTATTGGAATTTTCTACAATAGTATTTCATATTGGATTTAAAAAAATTTAAATGGTAAAAGTAACCCATAAAAGTTATTTAGTGGTAAAGATATATTTTTAGACAATCCATGATTAATGGAAAAAATAACCCTTAATATTTTACTAATTTTGAGTAAATAATGACTTGTCATAAATAATAGATAATGTTATTTGAAAATATTTGTATTTATGTAACTTCATGTTGACTTAATAAATATTTATTTAGGTTATATTTTTTAATTATTATTTCATTTATGGGTTTATAGAATATTTTCAATAGTTATAAAAAATTTTAAGCAATGAGTATTTTGTTATTCATGGAAGCATATATGTTTTCATGTGAGGTGAAATTAAATATTTTTCATATTATCATTGGTTTATAAGTTTATGGTTTATAATAATTTCAAAGTCACTAACACCGACTTTTAATGATTTATGTGATGAGATTTTGATATTTTTCTGAGATTTCAAAACCCATTATGGTTGGTAGATGATTAGATGATAAAATAATTTTGAGTAGTACATGTTGGGAGAATGATAGTATTTATGTTTAGGAAGTTATTAACTGAATATTTGATATTTTCATAGATATTTTCCCTAATTTTAGGTATTAATATTTAGGTTACTATATTAAATTTATTGATGATGATTTGGTGAATTTCACAATATTAAATGATTATATAGTAATTTATAATGGTTATTAATATAATTTGGTATACGTTTAATTTAGAAGAAGTATGTTAAAAAAATAAGATAAACATGTTAATTAACCTAGAAAATTTTATTTAGAATAATGCAATTCAAATTTTGGAGATATGATCTAAATGTTATGATATTACCTTTGAAGAAAAACCATTCATTAATATTGATATTATTAATCCAATTTGGGCTAAATGTAAATTTATTAAATTACATTAGTGGAAACTTTTTTATCCAATACAATTTTGGAGCTTCATTATTTCATGGTTTATACAATATAGTAAGTATCATACCTCATGTTAACTTTTTGAGGTTTCAGATAATGCCAGATGACCAGGGGTATGTTGGTATAATTTTTTCATATGTTAAAATTTAATTTTAGAGATTTAGTGATAATAAATTCAAATTTATTTATCATTATTTGGAGAAAAATATTATATTGTAGTGGAAATTGAATAAATGAGGAAATTATATTTTTCTTGTAAGTATATATCAATTTATTCATATTCTAAATAATAAATTAATGACTCCAATACAATAGAATAATATAATGGAAAAATTGTCATAAAAATTTTAATTTGTATGTGTTAATGGATTTTTACCCCATCATTGATTCCTGGTTTTGTGATTGCTATCTTTATCATGCTCATGTTCTCTACCACTCTCTATTAATACATAAGCATTCAATTTATCATTTAAGTCCATATTTTCACATTCCACTAATGTAAGAATATTTGAAATACTAGTTTTTTTATTACCTTTGTACATATCATTCATTCTATTTAAAGGGAGCATATATTAAACCTCTTTTGGATTTCAGCATTAAACAAAAGTGTTTTCAAAAATCAATCATTGGATTACAAATCAGAAGATCAAATTGTAGGTATGAAAATTCATAATTGGGGAGAATATAAGGCCCTAATAAATATAACATATTACACATTAAAAATTTTATTTGTTTAGTAGCATACGTTATAGACAACAACGAGTATATAAGAACAATGATATACTTTAAAAATATTATTATGTTAGATAGTTATAAAATAGTAGTTAAATTATAGCGTATGAGTAGGATTTTGTAAATTGTTAAATATATATAAGTATCCTACTAAATATTAATTAGTTTATAACCTCTTTGTAAATACATACCCAATTTTTAGTAAAAGACATTTTATTGTTAAAAATATATGTTTTCGTCGAAAAAATTTTATTTTATTTTGGGATAAAATGTTATAATTAATTTCCACAACTGAAAAAAGTTTAATATTAATATTTTCCTTTTACGCATTTTTAAAATCTTCTAAAAAGAACTATTTTCTAATGAATAATATAAATATTTATTTTATTGTAAATTTTCTTTAAACAAATCCATTTTTTTAATGGTTGAAAATTATAATTAGTTTACTTATATTTGAAATAATCTAATAAATTATATTCTGATTAATTTTATGTAGGAATTTATTATAGAAATGTTTTTAAAGGTAAAAAGGAAATTTCTAGAAAAATGGTTTGTATGCATAAAATGTGTTTTAAACATAATAAATTAAATTGATCATTATTAAGGAATAATTTTAATGAAACAAATATATTATCTAATCAATAAAATGTATTTACATTTTTAAAATATTTTTTGTTGTAATGGGATAATAAAATATTTTTCATTAATGTTAAAAATTCCATTTTTTTAAAATGGTTTACATCATGTTTTGTGGAGTTATATTAAAATTAATAGAATTCATTGATATTATTTCAATTAGATAATATGGATTCAAAATTTTGAGTTAGTACCTTAAAAATGGAAAATATTTCCATTATTTGTTTTCCTTTCAAACAGTTACCATGGTCAAATTTGTCACCACTGTAAAAATTAAATTTTGATAAAAATAGATTCAACTAAGTGATAAGGCCATACTTTTTATCCCTAATTCTAACTAGGTGAATATAGTAAGTTTCTTGTAACATTAGAATATAATATTGTTTCATTAATGGACACATTCTTATGAAAATGAATTATATTTTTTTTAAATAAAAGAGAGATAGAAAATATCTCTCTCATAGTTGTAATAATCATTTTTTTCTTAACAGAGGAAAAAACATGTTATGAAGGAGTCAAAATGTTAATTAATGAAATAATGAATTTATATTCAGAGTTATATTTTTTTTAATTTTTATTAATTTTATAGTTACATAAAATTCTTACAAAATCCAAATATAATATTTTTTAGATTAAATGAAAAATAAAATAAATGATTTGGAAAATATTAAAACTAATATAATTTAATTAGGTATATAGAGTCCCAAACAAGGTTCACTCAAATGTAACTGAACCAAGATGGGCATATGGTCTCAAGAAAATTCCCCATACACTATAGGATTCTGAATAGTAGCAATATTCTTTAATGGTATTGTGGGGAGACTATACCCTCATGGAAAAAAGCATATCATAGTGGAATCAAATTAATATTAGAACAATAAAAAATAATAAATAACTAGTAGTGGAAAAATAAATTTTACAGATTAAAACAAACAGGTAAAAAAATTCATGACATATACAAAATGATTCACATTTCATGTGATATATGTATTGTGTAATAGGGTAGCATACACATACATCCTAATATCAAATAATTTAAAATGTCAAAAAAAATATCCTATAGCCTCGTTAGAATATCATCTTTCCGCTTCCATTTTATTCTATATTGCAAAGATAATTAGGCATCTATAGATGGAAACATCATGTTTTCCCTACATAAATCCAAATGGCCTATTTTTCTATGAACCAAAATTTTGTAAAGGGTGTGAGATATAAATAGTATTCTTCCACCATTAGTCTCTTATAAAATCAATCTAG
Organism: Viscum album; assembly: GCA_963277665.1. Classification (NCBI taxonomy): domain Eukaryota; kingdom Viridiplantae; phylum Streptophyta; class Magnoliopsida; order Santalales; family Viscaceae; genus Viscum; species Viscum album. The sequence continues at coordinate 784,676,902 of OY728146.1, read as the reverse complement.
TTCATAAAACATGTATAGTGAGAATTTATAATATTTCAAAAAAAAATAAAAAATTTAAAATGGAAGGATCTAGTTGCTAATAGACACCGTGTTGTCATTGCATACTTTGGGGTTAGTGAGGATATCTCTAATCGTGTGAAAAAAAGTATATTAATGTGTATTTTTGTGTATTTATTATATATACATAGTGGGATTTATAGAAAAATATATTTATTATTATTAGGGACCTAAGTCATAACATAACAATCCACAGTCAGTACCATGTGTCTATTTGAATTTCAAGGTAATCCATGTCAATAAGCCATTAATAGTAAGGTTTTCCATGTCCTTGAATTGCAACATGGTACACTATTCTATATTATCACTTTTAATGAGGGACTTCCTTCCTACATATCACATTTAATTTGAGATATCATGATTTTATGTCACAATTCAATTGGAATTCCATGCTCGTATAACAAATTTCATTTTGGAACCATGATCATATGTCACATTAATATGACATTCCATTACTATTAATCAAATTTCACAAGGGACTCCATTCATGTATTTCACATTTATTATTGGAAACCATTCCCAAATATCACTCACATATGGAGCACCATGAATGGTTATAATATTTATAACGGGATGTCATGACTGTGTATCTCAAACAAATAGAACACTATGCTTTTAAAACATATTTATATAATATGACTCATAATTCATGGATACAGGATAAGGTTAGAATAAAAATTCATTAAACTAGTAATTAACTAAGTGTAATATCCATAATTCAAATTGAAATCAGATGAAGTAGAAAGAACCTGTGTTTTTCTAGACATTAGTTTAGAGTTGAAATTTTAATTTTTTTCTTTCGAATACTCTTGAAGGGTAAAATGGTCTTTTCCCTAGAAGATTATAACACCCCAAGATTTCATAGTGTGTTATTTCTTCAAAATAATTCAATAACTTGCACTACACGCAACACTGAGTTCAATTGCACCATGACTTACCAAAAAAAAGCCATTAAAAGAGGTCATGAATAGTATTAACTAAATTTTAAACTTTATATAATCCTTATAATTTTAGAATCCATATTATGAGTTTCTTAGTCATAATGCAAGAACAGATTCATTTTTAGTATTGCACTTTTATCAACTTTTGATAGTGAAACCTTTTTAAATACAATATTTTAAACTTTTTGACTAAATGGAGACATCAAAAAATTTAAAATGAAACATCCCAAGCTTCCACGGTACGCTTTCCTTTGAATAAAACAATAGCGTGTGTTGTACGCAACTTCGAGTTCTAACACACCGTAACCAATCAAACTAGCTGTTATGAATAGTAATACCTACTTTTTGAAGTTATATATATTTTATATTTTAAAATGGACTTCATTTTTGGATTCGGAATATCAAATTTAGCCTAAGGTGAAATTTTGGTACTTTTCGGATAACTTTCATATTTTGATGAATAGTGAAAATTACTAAATTTTAATTAAAAACAACTTTTTTAATCAAAATAATTAATAGTGATAAATTATGAATTTGAGTGGTTTTAAAGTATATTTAGAATATATTTTTACTATTTAATACAATGTTGGTCATTGGACATAATTTTACAATTAAACCGAACATAAACAAGTGTCAATCTTTTGATAGTTATTATCTCTTAAAAACACGCTTTTTGTTTTGACAACGGGAATTAATTTTAAATTAATTTCTGCCACTTCTATGTTTTGAATTTAGGAAAATGGATTCCATATTTGGAATCAGGATGTTCAAATTGTGTAAATAGGTAACTTTTATTTTTAGACATTTTGAATAATTACTGCGGTAAATATTTTATTTACCATGGTTAAGGGTAAATCCGGTAAATAAGGGTTAAAAAATAATATTATAATAATACTAAATTACCCTAAAACGTGTCTTAACCCTATTGGTTGATACATGGTCGACCATGGGCATCTTTGTGTCAATTTTGGGACCCCATGGATCCACTTGTAAGTGATAATGACACTTTATTGTTATTAAGTCAAAATGAATACAAAAATGACAGAAGCATATATCTTTTAGAAAAACAATTGTTACATAGGGTTATATAAGTTGGATTTTAGATTATAAATATTCATTAGAAATATAAAAAGATTTACTACATAATTATATTTTATTTATAATTTTTAGACATTAAATAATTTATTTTATTTATGACACAAAGATGATGCAGTAATTACTATAATAGTGAAAAATTAAAATAATTGATATTATAAATACCCAAAAAAATATAATATGAAACTTTTAATGAATTAAACTAATTTAATAGGATAATATGATATATTAGGATTGATTTAATAGACTTTTTTCGAAGTAATCAATCTGTTATGAGTTTCACAAAAATCAACTATTGAATAGTGTCAAAATTGACATAAAAGAGTTTTTAAAACAAATATTATATTATTAATTGATATTAAATTCCTAAAAATCTAAGGTTCGGCCAAGAGACTTATATAAGGATAGTTTCATCATTAATGGACCACTTGGGGGTCGCTTGGATGTATATAGTAAGTTTATTAACCATATTATATAAAAATACAAAGAGACATTGTAAAAGTGAAACTAATTAACTTAGAGTTAATACTTAAAGATAAGGTTAATATAAGTACCCAAACCTGTATAAATTCTATTGGTTGAGTGGTTTTCGACCTATCCCCACCTTAACCTTTGAATAATAATCTTTGGAGCCATTAGAAACCGAATATGAATTTATTATAAATTAATATTTCTAGCTTTTCCAAAGGTGCCCCTCACCCCTCTTATAAAAGGGCACTCCTCCTTCTCATTTCTTCACACCTTCAAAGCCTTTTGGTTCGGCCAAACTCTGCCCAAATACTCTCCCAACATCCCTCACTACAACCTAGAGGCCTTAGTTTGATCAAAAAGCCAACCTAAGGAGCCCTTTTGATCAAATCAAAAGGAAGAACCCGAAGAAGAGGTAATGATTTCACCACCCTTCTCCAAGTTCATTTCTTCTTCCACTTCCTCTTTCATTGTTCTTACCATTCTAAAATAATAACTCCAGTATCTTACATATACTGTGATGTTATTATAAATATGGTACAACCATATTCAGTATTCTATCCACCCTTTGAATTACATGTCACCATACGTGCGTACGTACGGCTTACCGTCTCCACGTCGTGGTGTAATTGTTATTCAATATAATATTATTTGGATGGGTATAATAATGATGTGTAACTCATGCAAATAATAAAAATAACATGTTAATGATTCTGTATATATGATATACCATCCATTTATATATTATTTTAATATCAAAAGAATGATATTGTCGCTCGTGCGTACGTACGGACTACCGTCTCCACGAACACGATGAGATTCATTCTCCATCGTATCCATTCAAGTATAATAATCATTTGATGATTTAAAAATGATTTTTAAGGACTAGATATCATTTTGGATATGAATAAGATACAACAACCATGGCTTATGTAACAAAACATATAAAAGAAAATGAGTAAGTTAACTCCCGAAACGACGATAATTCTAAGATATTATTAACAAATCAATGTTAAAAGATCATATATGATATCATATTATTATATATTATTCTTGTATAATTTAATAACAACTATTTCACCATTATACAGGAGGTTAACCTACCCCCACCACGGAAAAGTACAATGTAAGGGTTATTTCACAATCTCTTCATTATCCGAGGTTGTTTATACGTAATAATCTACTGGGATCTCTTTATCATCCACATCCATGTTTCTTAAAAATGCATTTCAAAACATTTTTACTATTTACTAGAATATGAGTTAAATTCATTTATACCCTTTTTGACTTTTATAAGTGGTTTATAAAGGAATCTTTTGGTCGTTTTCAAAACAAGGTCCTTTTTAACCTTTTCGACAGAATTAAGGTAAGAATGTTTTTTTAACTTATACGGCGGGTGCGGCTATTTTCCGCCGTTATAAAATCTTAAAAGTTTCCCTTACAAGCTTATAAGAATATTTTCAAAGAAAATGTTTTATTTTATATGGATCTTAAATTATTTCAAAATAAAAGGAGATATTTCTTTAAAAAGAATTTTGATTTCATCTATGTCAACATCCTTTGATGGATTTTAAGATTATTTGAAGTTGATTTATTATGATACAAAACTTCTCTATTGTATTGAAGGTTTTGTGATATGTTTGACTGTGTATGTGCTATTTTTATACCATTCATAGTTTATGGTGAAAGTATTGACATTTCGTATGCTAGTTTTAATACGAATGTTTATGTTATGTTTAAACCTTTTCATATGGGAATGCATTGGACTTAATATGTGACGGGTGGAGCCCGCTATAGCTCCTCGATGCATCGGTAGGTCTCATGAGACAAACTAGTGTCTTGGCACAAGGCCTTGACAAAATCTTATTTGTAGTCATGGCACGAGGCCTTGGCTATGTGGTTATGATAGTCTGGCATTATGCATTCCATCGTTATGAAAGTGGTTATTGATTTTTCATGTGATTATTCGATTAGTAGAATAACCATGTGAATAAGTAAATGGCATTATTTCATTTAATTTATGTCATACTATATTGAAAGTTCAAGTTTTAAAGGATTTTGTTTTAGTTATACATTTCCTTAAATGTTTATTCTTATTTATGAAAGTTTCCGCTATATTGTTATCCTTACTGGGCATTTGAGCTCACCCCTTTTCTATGTTTTATTTTTCCCAGGAAGTGAAGAAGTAAATTATGAATGACCTGCAGGGATATTATGTGGGGATATGAGTGTGGATTATGGAGACAATATGTTGTTGTAGTAGTTTTTCGTTTAATGATGTAATGTAAACCTTATGAATATATCTAGTGTTTCCAAGGCTACTAAACCAATCGGTCTTTCGAGATTTGATCTTTCTTGTGATCATGCCAATGTTACGAAGTAATGCACCGACTCTGGGCAGCTGGGGTCGGGGCGTTACAGTTGGTATCAGAGGAATTTTAGTACAAACCTTGGAATCTAGATTTAGATAAACTCTGATTTGAGCACGTAGACCTAAGATTAACCTTGAGGATTATTATAGAAGAAATTCCTAGAATTTTGGTATTGTAGAGATTTTGTGAGTTTTCCGAGCAATACATCCCTGTCTGGATACGAGCAGGTAGAGGCGGCTCTGGCACAGATGTACCTAGGGGTAAAACCCGAAAACACCGCTTTGATCTAGACTCAAACGGGAACTGGTGCACGACAACGGGCCTTGCTGCACTCTTGGTTACGACACTCCCGGGGGATATGCTTAGGATAACTCTCATTTTCTTTACAAATCATTTTGAAGGGATTATGAGTATATACTTTCTCAAAGAAAACATTCTTATGATTATGGATTATATCCATAAATAGTTCAATTTATGTTAAGTGTTTTATATGTATGGGATTATGTATTTGGATTCATAAACTGATCTAGTGTATGCCATTGTTTAGAAATGGCGCCCAGTAGAAGTAATGAGAACTCCAGAAATGCACATGATCCAAAGAGAAGGAAGGATCATATCTTTCGTGGTCTTAAGCTAGAATTTATAAGAGAAATAGTCTCCCATGTATTATCATCATATGAAGAAATAATATCATGTGTTGATAAGATAAGTAAAGAGTTTACTGAGTCCTATGGCTTTGAAAGGAAGCAAGAGAAGAAAAGGATGGAATATAGAAAGATGGATAAAAGTAAGAGGGAAAAGAAGAATTTTCCCTTATGTGGTAACTGTGGAAAGAAACACCCTGGAACTTGCCTGAAAGGAATGAGAGTTTGTTATAAGTGTGGAGGAAAAGGGCACAAAGTACGTGACTGCAAGGGTAAGAAAATGGTTTTAAATGTACAATGCTTCATTTGCAAGGAGTTTGGACACTACGCGAACCTATGTCCCAGTCATCAGACTATGCCGCAAATGATGCTATTGGATAATAATCAAGTTATGATACTACCACAGATGAAGAGGAATGATTAGAGTTCTTATGTTGATTGTGTCAATTGAGTGTTGTATCAACAATGTACATGTTATAATAATTATGGAGTATATAAGGATTGTACTGCAGTACTATTTCATTAAGGACTTGAGATTGTGTGGAACAAAGAAAAGTGACTCAATAGAAGGTTAAATTTTTGGAAAATATATGGTTGAGAGAATAATAAATCATAATATAGTTCTGATACTGAGGTAGTGATTTTGGAATAATATGTGATTATTTTGGATAAATTATATTGGATATTATTGACTACCTTGAAGCTGATTAATGATTTGTTTATTCCATCATTGTTGGGGTTTAAAACATTTTTGGATTAATGAAGTATATCCAGCATTCTATATGGAATAAGGGAACATGAATGTAATCAATAAGGAATATGGTAGTACATGATGAAGGTATTCATATGCTATTACAGGGTAAAAAGGATCTATATTATGTTTACCTTCCTTATAAATGTTGGACTGTGAGTTTGGACAGAAGTATTTGGGATAGTTCTAGTTTGGATTATTTTGTATTTCCATAAAAGGACAACCCGGAAGTCGGGCGGCAACTCGTCGCGTCCGGCAAGGCTGCGATACTTGAACCCGCAACCGAAGGGCGACAAGGGTGTATCACCTACCACTGGCCCAAGAGATGTCCTGGATTAAATAATGTAGTTTTTTTAAAAGATCTGGTAGATGAATTATAAATTCATTTATTTTGGAACCCTGTACGAATAGTATAAATATAATTTTTTTTACGAGTGAAAGATGAGTTTATGGTAGAAATTTATTAATGGAAAAAACTCTAATTATAAAGTAAGTATATCTCCTTATGATCTTAGCCAATCTCATAAATAAATTCCTCAATATTAAGAAAAGCAACTTAGAACAAAAATGTTGTCCTAGATGGTAACTTAAATCATCACTAATTTATGGCTTTGGGATTGTTGGCCTTTTCATAGCCATGTTCTCTACCACTCTCCATCAGATAATTGATGGTTAGATTTCTCTTCCATATCCATATTTTCCTACATGGAACCCTAGTATGGGTTATTTTCGGTAATCTTCATACTTTCAACTCTTTATTTTAAATAGAGGCCTCATTAATTCATTTTTCGATGTGGGATTTCAACTAAGATATTTTGAAACGTCAAAAATGTGTTATCCTAATACCCTATGTTTTGTTGAACCGATGGTATTTCAAATCATCATAGATTGATGAATTTAAGGACCTCAATTATACACTTGTTTGTGATTGATAACCTCAATCACTACCTATAAATATTTACGTTTTTCCTCCGATTATATGTCTCTAATTTCCACCAATGTTCTCCTAATCGAGATCATAATTTGGTGGTGACCCTTTGATTTCTCTTTTCCTCATATTAAGACTAAATTTTAGTAACCCAATTTCCGATGTGGGTTTTCCCACAAATATATTTTCTACTTTCAACCTTTTATTTTTGAAAAACAATTTCAAATTGCGAGGACGCAATTTATTGAAGGAGGGGAGAATGTAACACCACAAGATTTCATAGTGTGTTATTTCTTCAAAATAATTCAATAACTTGCAGTACACGCAACACTGAGTTCAACTGCACCATGACTTACCAAAAAAAGCCATTAAAAGAGGTCATGAATAGTATTAACTAAATTTTAAACTTTATATAATCCTTATAATTTTAGAATCCATATTATGAGTTTCTTAGTCATAATGCAAGAACAGATTCATTTTTAGTATTGCACTTTCATCAACTTTTGATAGTGAAACCTTTTTAAATACAATATTTTAAACTTTTTGACTAAATGGAGACATCAAAAAATTTAAAATGAAACATCCCAAGCTTCCACGGTACGCTTTCCTTTGAATAAAACAATAGCGTGTGTTGTACGCAACTTCGAGTTCTAACACACCGTAACCAATCAAACTAGCTGTTATGAATAGTAATACCTACTTATTGAAGTTATATATATTTTATATTTTAAAATGGACATCATTTTTGGATTCGGAATATCAAATTTAGCCTAAGGTGAAATTTTGGTACTTTTCGAATAACTTTCATATTTTGATGAATAGTGAAAATTACTAAATTTTAATAAAAAACAACTTTTTTAATCAAAATAATTAATAGTGATAAATTATGAATTTGAGTGGTTTTAAAGTATATTTAGAATATATTTTTACTATTTAATACAATGTTGGTCATTGGACATAATTTTACAATTAAACCGAACATAAACAAGTGTCAATCTTTTGATAGTTATTATCTCTTAAAAACACGCTTTTTGTTTTGACAGCGGGAATTAATTTTAAATTTATTTCTGCCACTTCTGTGTTTTGAATTTAGGAAAATGGATTCCATATTTGGAATCAGGATGGTAAAATTGTGTAAATAGGTAACTTTTATTTTTAGACATTTTGAATAATTACTGCGGTAAATATTTTATTTACCATGGTTAAGGGTAAATCCGGTAAATAAGGGTTAAAACATAATATTATAATAATACTAAATTACCCTAAAACGTGTCTTAACCCTATTGGTTGATACATGGTCGACCATGGGCATCTTTTTGTCAATTTTGGGACCCCATGGATCCACTTGTAAGTGATAATGACACTTTATTTTAATTAAGTCAAAATGAATACAAAAATGACACAAACATATATCTTTTAGAAAAACAATTGTTACATAGGGTTATATAAGTTGGATTTTAGATTATAAATATTCATTAGAAAGATAAAAAGGTTTACTACATAATGATATTTTATTTATAATTTTTAGACATTAAATTATTTATTTTATTTATGACACAATTATGATGCAGTAATTACTATAATAGTGAAAAATTAAAATAATTGATATTATAAATACCCAAAAAAATATAATATGAAACTTTTAATGAATTAAACTAATTTTCTAGGATAATATGATATATTAGGATTGATTTAAAAGACTTTTTACGAAGTAATCAATCTTTTATGAGTTTCAAAAAAATCAACTATTGAATAGTGTCAAAATTGACATAAAAGAGTTTTTAAAACAAATATTATATTATTAATTGATATTAAATTCCTAAAAATCTAAGGTTCGGCCAAGAGACTTATATAAGGATAGTTTCATCATTAATGGACCACTTTGGGGTCGCTTGGATGTATATAGTAAGTTTATTAACCATATTATATAAAAATACAAAGAGACATTGTAAAAGTGAAACTAATTAACTTAGAGTTAATACTTAAAGATAAGGTTAATATAAGTACCCAAACCTGTCTAAATTTTATTGGTTGAGTGGTTTTCGACCTATCCCCACCTTAACATTTTAATAATAAGCTTTGGAGCCATTATAAACCGAATATGAATTTATTATGAATTAATATTTCTAGCTTTTCCAAAGGTGCCCCTCACCCCTCTTATAAAAGGGCACTCCTCCTTCTCATTTCTTCACACCTTCAAATCCTTTTGGTTCGGCCAAACTCTGCCCAAATACTCTCCCAACATCCCTCACTACAACCTAGATGCCTTAGTTGGATCATAAAGCCAACCTAAGGATCCCTTTTGATCAAATCAAAAGGAAGAACCCGAAAAAGAGGTAATGATTTCACCACCCTTCTCCAAGTTCATTTCTTCTTCCACTTCCTCTTTCTTTGTTCTTACCATTCTAAAATAATAACTCCAGTATCTTACATATACTGTGATGTTATTATAAATATGGTACAACCATATTCAGTATTCTATCCACCCTTTGAATAACATGTCACCATACGTGCGTACGTACGGCTTACCGTCTCCACGTCGTGGTGTAATTGTTATTCAATATAATATTATTTGGATGGGTATAATAATGATGTGTAACTCATGTAAATAATAAAAATAACATGTTAATGATTCTGTATATATAATATACCATCCATTTATATATTATTTTAATATCAAAAGAATGATATTGTCGCTCGTCCGTACGTACGGACTACCGTCTCCACGAACACGATGAGATTCATTCTCCATCGTATCCATTCATGTATAATTATCATTTGATGATTTAAAAATGATGTTTAAGGACTAGATATCATTCTGGATATGAATAAGATAAAACAACCATGGCTTATGTAACAAAACATATAAAAGAAAATGAGTAAGTTAACTCCCGAAACGACGATAATTCTAAGATATTATTAACAAATCAATGTTAAAAGATCATATATGATATTATATTATTATATATGATTCTTGTATAATTTAATAACAACTATTTCACCATTATACAGGAGGTTAACCTACCCCAACCAAGGAAAAGTACAAGGTAAGGGTTATTTCACAATCTCTTCATTATCCGAGGTTGTTTATATGTAATAATCTACTGGGATCTCTTTATCATCCACATCCATGTTTCTTAAAAATGCATTTCAAAACATTTTTACTATTTACTAGAATATGAGTTAAATTCATTTATTCCCTTTTTGACTTTTATAAGTGGTTTATAAAGGAATCTTTTGGTCGTTTTCAAAACAAGGTCCTTTTTAACCTTTTCGACAGAATTAAGGTAAGAATGTTTTTTTAACTTATACGGCGGGTGCGGCTATTTTCCGCCGTTATAAAATCTTCAAAGCTTCCCTTACAAGCTTATAAGAATATTTTCAAAGAAAATGTTTTATTTTATATGGATCTTAAATTATTTCAAAATAAAAGGAGATATTTCTTTAAAAATAATTTTGATTTCATCTATGTCAACATCCTTTGATGGATTTTAAGATTATTTGAAGTTGATTTATTATGATACAAAACTTCTATATTGTATTAAAGGTTTTGTGATATGTTTGACTGTGGATGTGCTATTTTTATACCATTCATAGTTTATGGTGAAAGTATTGACATTTCGTATGCTAGTTTTAATACGAATGTTTATGTTATGTTTAAACCTTTTCATATGGGAATTCATTGGACTTAATATGTGACGGGTGGAGCCCGCTATAGCTCCTCGATGCATCGGTAGGTCTCATGAGACAAACTAGTGTCTTGGCACAAGGCCTTGACAAAATCTTATTTGTAGTCTTGGCACGAGGCCTTGGCTATGTGGTTATGATAGTCTGGCATTATGCATTCCATCATTATGAAAGTGGTTATTGATTTTTCATGTGATTATTCGATTAGTAGAATAACCATGTGAATAAGTAAATGGCATTATATCATTTCATTTATGCCATACTATGTTAAAAGTTCAAGTTTTAAAGGCTTTTGTTTTAGTTATACATTTCCTTAAATGTTTATTCTTATTTATGAATGTTTCCGCTATATTGTTATCCTTACTGGGCATTTGAGCTCACCCCTTTTCTATGTTTTATTTTTCCCAGGAATTGAAGAAGTAAATTATGAATGACCTGCAGGGATATTATGTGGGGATATGAGTGTGGATTATGGAGACAATATTTTGTTGTTGTAGTTTTTCGTTTAATGATGTAATGTAAACCTTATGAATATATCTAGTGTTTCCAAGGCTACTAAACCAATCGGTCTTTCGAGATTTGATCTTTCTTGTGATCATGCCAATGTTACGAAGTAATGCACCGACTCTGGGAAGCTGGGTTCGGGGCGTTACAAAGATAACCTAGGATAATTTATATGACCACTCTGTTGGTCCCAGAATTGGTTACATAACATCGTATATGAGTTTTGTAGAAATCCATGTCATTTGAAATTTGGTGGAATAATTAATAAGTAATTATTATTAAATTAAATATTAATTTATTTTCACATGTTAATTTGGTCATAAATTTTGAACAAAGAATCAAATTACTCTTCAATATACACTATTGAGTCTGAATATAGATTTTATTATTGGTGGGGCATAACCTCGAGTAGGGCATTGAGGTTAGCCTTGGCCCCTTTTTCTTGTTCATTTATTTTCTTTTTTTAATTTCTTTTCTCTTCTTTCTTCTCCCTTCTCATGCACCCCTCACCTGTTGCCACTCCAATTCCACTAAACCAATAGATAAAAGAGGAAGTGATAAAGAGAGATTGAGGGAAGGGAAAATAGGTACCTTCGCAAATTTCATGATGTGTTGGTATGATGTAAACCACCCATGGATGGTGGAATTAGGTGAAGCTTTATCAGTTTCCACCCAAAGGTAGATCGTGTTAATGATTTACCAAAAAAACCCTTTAGATTCATTTTTTAAAATAAAATCCCTTTTTATGATTGTATGTGGTACCTAGTGGCTCGATCAATTTATTTATTGGTTTAAATAGGGTTTCTAAGAAATCTGGGGGATTTCAGTTTGGGAAAACTATGTTACACTACATGTATTATAGGGTGACACACCACATGGTTTTCTCATTTGGGGATGATATACTTTAATGAGTACACACCAAATATAGGGTTTTACACACCACATACTTATGAATGTTCATGTATCTAAATACATGGTCATGGATACATATATAAGGGTAGATGGTCGTGTAGAGTACACGACCAGACCCCATTTAGCGTAACTCACCATGTATAAGTACACTGTCTAAAAATGTATACGGATAGGCTGGTTGAGGGACACATGTATTTATCCCATGTGTGGTACACAATGTGTACAAACCTTACACACATTGTATCTAGGATTTTTATAGTCTTACGTTGGTGAGTCTACGCAACCATGTGGGAGTTCGAGGGTACATACTGCATATAGTCTCTACAAGTCGTGTACTCATCCCTTGGTACCCTATGTGAGTCATTTTATATTTTCATACCTGATGTTATAATTAGAATTTTAGAAGTCAATTAGGAGTAGTTTTCGTCAAATATTAAGATGGTGAAACCCATAGAGAATTATGAGGACTACTAAAGGGTTTTTTTGGGATTTTATCAAAATTAATTGGTTCTTCCTCCATATTTTGAGATCAATTGTTTCATGAGGGAGAGACTTGGAATTGATGATAGGTTGATTTTTTGGACTGACCTACTTGACAACTTGATCTGAGATGTGATATGATTAATCTCTCGTGACCTATGATTTTGAGGTCATTTCACTTGTGAGTCTTTCCGTTACTATATATGAGGCCATGAGACCCGATGCTTCTAAGGATAGCATAATGGATTCTTTTTCTTATACATTTATCCTGGGTTTCCCATGTTGGATTCCATTTATTTGAAATCATTTTGAGGTTCTTGTTTAGGATGACTATATTTTCCTTATATTTTATAATTCTGAGTAGTATTCGTCCTTTACCATTGGATCTAAAAATACCATATTGGATTCCTTCACACATGTTTACAGGGAGAATCCCAAGTAGGATGCCACTCAATATTTGAATTTGGGGACCCATCAGATTCCAATTACTTGACTCACAATGAGTTTTACATCAGGTATGAGTAGAGATGGACTTCAAGTGTCACCATAGAACCTATGCTAATCTAGTAATACCATGGGGCTATGGCTGGAGTTTTGTGTGGGGTGTTTAGGACACTCTCACTCATTTTTTTATATCTTAGACATGTTTATTTTAGATGTAATGATTTTTACCAAAGGAGAATCCTAGTTAGTGGATGTTGAGCCTAATGTGAGGCTTCCTTCCTTTTGTGGGATGTACATACATTCTTCCTAGGATCTGTATTTCTTATTGGGATGCCAAGATCTGTTTACCTATGATCAGGCTTCTAAGCCATGTTATTTATTATATTTATATATTTACCCATAGGTACTACCTTTTAATTGGAAATTGAGCCTTATGAGTTGACATGTACACCTTCAGTGAAGCTTGGATTCCTGGAAATAGTAATTCCTTGGATGAACTCACTATCTTGTGATATGTAGAGGAGATGATTATTCTCTCCTTGTAATTTGATGTTTGGGTGGGTATACCCATGTCTTATGATGAAATGGTTTACATGATTGGGTATATTAATGTGTGATGGATGAAATCGTTTGAATGCTTGAATTTTTTTATAGATTCCATGTATTTCCCTACATGGATATGGAATATAGTAGTGGACATCATTCGTGGAGTATGCCACTTGGGTCTTGATTTTGTGGGATTCATGGGGCCTCACTACCAAGTGGATCTGGATTTCATTGGCTCAAGTAGCACATGTGTTGTTGAAATGATCTTACGACCTCAACCAGTTCATAGACCTAGTTTCCACTAGGATTACCATGTGACTCGATGTGGATACCTAGGATGTGTCCCATGGATCTATCCCTTTGTGTTCTATACTTATTATATGGGATCCTTGGTTGTGTTCCTTAGATATGGCCCTTCGTGTTATACACTTGATTATATGGAATGGCCATAGTGGATGTTTGGCCAATGATTACTCAATGTAGGCTAATATTTTTTTATATATATCCTTAAGGGATTCACCATCGGTATAAGGTATCCTTATTAGTTATTAGATGTGAGTATGGGTAAACCTAGGTGTGAGATGAGTTTCCACCTTTGGTGAAGTAGTTTTCATATATATATTTATGACGTTGGTCGAAGTAGGTATATGTCCATTGGGATTACAGACCTAGAGTTTGACATGGTGGTACATGGATTGGGTGGAACAATGGACAGCTCAATTCCCATACATAGGATGTTTATATGAGCGAGATTATGGACTCAAGGATCAACTACTAATGTGGTTTCATGTTTTCAATTCACAAACCAATGAATATTCAGACATATTTTTATATTTATAGGTATGGGACTACACATGTATATATATGTAGTTAAGGACATCCACTATTATGCATTCCCAGATGATAGGGATTACGAACCTTGGGATTAAATGTGGGATCATGTTGATTTATCTTACATTTAAGGTTGTGCTTTAGCTAGGCTGAGCACATTGCTTTTGTATAAACAGTTTGCAGCATAGTTTTAGGTAGCTTTTTGTGGTGTGCTAAGATTCTTTCTCAGCACTACACATTTAAAACAGAGTACGTTTATCAATTATATCTTCTTTTTAGATTGAGCATGTGTTATAGGGTTGATGGTGTTGAGGCCTAGTGTTGCATGATCGAGTAGAGCTACATGTGTGGTTCTACTAATCAGGATACTGTAGTCTAAAAATTTCTAGAGACTGGGTATGTAGTCTAGCATAGTGTCAGTAGTAGATCCTTGAGCTTTTACATTTAGTGTATATTATACTATTTCATCTGTATGGTCAGCCGAGTTGGTGACCATTTTTGTTTTATATCGCATAACTGTTTGGGATTTTACATCATTTTCAGTTATTATTACATCATGTTTTATTTCAGGTTTTTACAACTTTTTAAGCATTTTTATGTCATACTATATATGATACTTACCTATTTATAATTTGTTCTTAATATGATATGATAGCATAGTCTCCCAACTATCTCATCCTTATCTCTCAAATCTAGTCTCCAGCCTCTGGTGTATGGTGACGTGCACTTGATAACCGTCTCATTGGAATTCAAGTTATGACGATACAAAGTTGCATCAGAGGATTTTTCTTTTCCTATTCTATAAAATTTGGGATACATAGATGTCCTGAATACAAGTAATTTGTTAGAACATGTGATGGATATTGTACTAGTGTGTTGAGAACACTAGTTCTGGTAAGATGGCCTAGTTGCTAGGGGTTTGGGATTTTTGTTCAGCTCTACAATTTTATAGTTGTTTATAATTTAATCATTGAGAGACAAACATGTTGTGTGGGTTTTTGAATTAATATGGATCATTGGATGTTGTTCATTTGAATTAGGACAATTATGGATTTGTCACTTTGATAGTAATAGAAACTAGTGTCTTATGCATCATATTAGGCACATAGGATTCACATTAAATGGTCCTGCGAGTGTGTGATTTTATTGTTAAATGAGGCACAATATATTGGTTCTTCTTAGATATATATTTCATTCTGATGGAATGTTATATGGATCTTTGTTGAGTTGTTTTGGTTTGATGCTAGTGACTCATTCCTCAAGCACATGAGGTGCAGTTACCCTAGTCGGTCAACATAGCATGTGATTCCCTTTTGTTGTCGCCCTTTTTGATGGTGTATCTCAATTCTGTGGTTATCTAGTCAGATCACCAAGTATGATCTTGATATGTACCATAATAGTCATGTGAAGTGGACCTATAGGGGTATTTCTATATACATATGCTTGATGAGGGTCTCTTTAGTTTCACTTCTGCGTTAGGTTTGGAACCTCTAGGGAGCAATTCATTCGGAGGATGATTGTAGAGGATCAGGCCCTTATTGTCCATGTTTTTAGCTCGGAACCACATTGTTTATTTTGATATTTATATTATTTCAATATGGTTTTAACTTTAGGGTGAAGTTATTGGACATTGTAACCCAGTTGTGGGGCTTATTTTTTGGGGTAAGGTCGGAGACCTAAAGACCCTTCGTTAGTCTCAGATCCTTTTTAGATGATTTTTTTGAGGGTAACCTTCCTGACTGGTTATCCCATTTTTTCAAATACATTTTTAATATGTGATATTTGTATAATTATTTTTTTGAGATAGAGTAATTATAGGTTCTGAATATTGCATCATAGCCATGCTGATGCATTCATTTTTGACGAAGCGACTTGGGTTCTTATTTTTTAGATTGACTTTCATGAATTGGACTATTTCTGTGCCTATCCTAATCAGCCAGGGTTTCTTTTTTTGTTCATGTAGTCAATGTGGGGGTATAAACATTTGACTAAAACAATATCATGTGAAAAGTGGTCATGGAATAACTCATGGAATGGGTGAGGTTCATTATTTTGAAGAGGGGTTACATAGGGACTTATAGACTAATAAAACTAATGTTCCATGTAGCATATTTAGCTTAGCGTTGTGATGAATTAGTCATTGTAGTAAGATTCATGTGATAAAGATTCATGATGGTTTTGTGTGGTATTGTTTGATTCTAATTGGTGAGTGGATGGGAGTCAGATGAGGACTGATGTTTTTCTATTTTTGGGATTGAACACTGAATTATTTGTTTGAATTTGGCTTGGATAAAGATTTATCAGCATTGGTGGAATCTTAGTGTACTATTATTATAGAAGATCATGTGCTATCTTGATTCGTCATGAGTATAATAAGAGAGCTTCAACCCTACGACAAGGTCCTTTTCTATCTAAATGTTCTTCCCTGTTTGGGTAAGGGAACCTGTTGAGGATGCACTCATGGAGTTGTCTAATGTAAGCCATGTAGTGTCGAGTGGACCATTTTCCATTTAGTTGTGGGGACCTGAGATTTTAGTTGATCTTTGGAATTTTTTATGAGATTTTTTTCTTTTAGTTTGGTTGTGAGATTACAATAAGGGTATTATTATGATTGGTTGAACCAGATATGTTGAAGTTAATGGAATTTCATATAAAAAATAGTTGTTTATTCCATTATACTAGATGTTGGATAGTCTAGATATCTTGGTTGTGAATATTCTTGGGTTGAAAGCATGAATACTTTTTTTCACCAGAACTCTCATGGATGAGATGTGTTATGGTGGGGAGTTTGTAAGAAACCATGTTTTTTGGACATTAGTTTTGAGTAGAAATTTGAATTTACCTATCAGATGGTCATGGGGGGTAAAATTTTCTTTCCCCTAACCGGTGACCTTGGATAATTTTTCTGACAACACCGTTGGTCCCATAATAGGGTGTTTACGATATGACATGATTTTGGTAGATGTTCTTCCATTTTTAATTTTGGAGGAATAATTAATAACTAATATTTATTAATTAAATGTTAAATTATTCTCATAGGTTCACTTAGTAAAAAATTTTGAATGGATTGTTGGCTTTATATTACATCTTCATCGTTGAGTCTGCAATAGTGATTTTATACTAGGCAAGTCGTAGAAACATTTAGGGCATTAGGGATAGCCTGATCCCCTTTGTCTTTGTCTTTTTCTTTTCCTTTTCTTCTTTTCTTTCATTTCACTTAATTCTTCCTCTATCCGATGTTAACCTCCCATGTATCTCCTCCTATACCATTTTAATGATTGGGAAAATGGGAATTAATAAAGAGAGTGGGTCGGGTGGAAGTGAAGAGATATACCATCATAGAGGTCTCGACGTTCTGTTCCAATGTGTGGCACTAGTGGATGGTCAAATGATGTGAATCATTATTGGATTCCACTGAAGGGAAGTCCGATTTAAATATTTACCATAATACCCCTTTATATTCATTTATTATCTAAATCTAATCCCCTAGTATGATTTTATGTGGCCCCTAGTGGCTGGATTTGATGATTTGTTGGTTTGAACAAGGAGTTTTGTGTGGTCTAAGGTTTTTTATTCGGGAAAACCAAGTTACACGGCATGTATTCCAAAGTGACACATTGTATTTTCTTCTCACTTGGGGAAGATGATGTTTAATGATTGCACGCCATGTAAATGGGTATACACTTTGAGTTCTCATAGATGGTTGTGTAGCTGAGTACATGGGCATGGCTACCTGTATAGGTGTACATGGCCGTCTAGAGTACACGGCCAGACCCAGTGTAGGGTAACACACCTTGTATAAGTACATAGCTTGGCCAAGTATATAGATATGCTAGTTGAGAGAAATACACATGTATCCCTTGTAGGGTAGACACTGTGAACTTTCCTTACCCAACATATACATGGGCCATTTACATGACCAGGACGAAAAAGGTACACAACCATGTGGGTGTTTGACGGTACGCATCATGTAGCGTCTCTATATGTCGTGTACTCCTTCCAGGGTTCCCATTGAGGGTTTTTTCTTTTTTCCATAGTTAGAATAGTACCCATGAGTTGTCCATTCTGAGTAGTCATCAACATAGAGTATGATGGAGGAATCTGTTGAGCATTCTGAGGACTCTTAATGGGTTTTATGAGGGTTCTATCTAAATTGAGAGGTTCTTCCTCCAGCTCTTGAGTTTAGTCATTTTCTAAGGGAGATACTTGGTGTGGATGACATGTTTGGTGTTCGGTATGACCTAGTTGAGATCATGATCTAAGATGAGCGATGAGCTATCTCTCATGACCTATGCTTTTAAAGATGATTCCCTTGTGAGACGTGTCCTTGGAGACTATGAGTCCACGATATAGAAGGCATCTAAAGATACCATGAGGGATTCCTTTTCTTATACATTGATATAGGGATTCCCTTTTGGATACCTATTCTGGAGTATCGTTCCAATGATCTTGGGCAGGAATCCTCTCATTTCTATTCATTTTTGGAATCCGACTAGGATTACTACTTTACCTTTACAGCTAACGATCCATGTAGGATTACTTCCCTCATGTTTACTGAGAGGATCCCAAGTTGTATTACCCTTAGTGATTGACATGAGGGACCCCGTCGGTGCCTGTTTCATGACTAAACATGAGTTATAAATCAAGTATAGATATAGATGGGGTTAAGGGGTCATCATAGAAAATTTGCTGAACTAGTAAGCCCATGAGGTTGTGGCTAGACTGTTGTGGGGGGGTTTCAGGAAACCCTCACTCCTTTTTTAACAACTTTGACATTTTTATTATTGATACATGGATGTTTACCATAGGTTCTTCTTGGTTTTTGGCTATTGATCATGACATGAGGTGTATTTCATTATGTGGGATGCCTAGACATTGTTATTGGGATCCTTATTTCTTATGGGGATACCTATATTTTTTTACTTTGGATTTGTCTTCTAAACTAGGAAATTTATGATATTTAATTGTGTTGACACTTCTTGAGAAAGTAACCAAAAAGATTACGAATACAACCTATCCATATTTCATATCCGAAATCAAGATTCAATTAGTATAAAGTAAAATCAACAATACTTCTAAAGCACTTCGGGATGGAGTAGCTTCACGGAGATGGGCCACCTTGCTGCATGTCCAAGCTTCATGGGTATGCTTCGTGGCTGACCTCTACGACTGGCCTCCATGACAGACCTCTAGGGCCAACCTCCTTGGTTGACCTCTGCGCTAGAATATGTTTTATATCCCTACGCGGAGAACCTATACAGAGATGCTGGACAAAGTACCTACGCGAGAAACATATATTCTCTTGGGCCCATCCATGCCTATAAATAGAGCCCTTGGGCTCCCCATTTCAAGACTAAAAACTGTGAATGATTCCATGAAGCTCCCTTGCATAGCTCTTTCACCTATATCTCTCAAATCGCCTTATTTAACTCTCTAAATCATGAGAGAAGACTTAATTAAATGCGATAGGAATGTTTTGAAGTTCTTAACATTCTCTAGTCATAATTCATATCTGTGTGGCATATTTGTGTGCATTGCCTACGTGGTATACCGGCGCACCTTTCCTATGCAGTTTTCTAGCACGCCATACTTGGGCGATATAGAAACAAGGGGTACCTATGCCGCATACATGCCTGAGGTACCTACCCGACCATCTCAAGTACCCTTCATAAAATCCATTCATGAAAGGGTATCCCCTTCCTTGGTTACCTTACCTAAAAGGGACTAAGTTGAAGCTTCCTCCAAACCCTCCAGACATCTCAAAACGTTGGGTAAGGCACGTCATTGTGTATCCAATTTGGGTTTGTATTTCCTGTTAGAGGTTTCCAAAAAAAATCACAATGGGGTTGGGATTCCTGGGATGTTTTTGGGTTTGTATATCCACAGTCACATGGATGTTTCTCCCATAAACAGTGTTGTGAAGTTCCCGATTTGGAAAATGGTTGATTAATGGCCTCTACCTTCTCAAATAGGTGACTCAAAATCTCAGGTTTCTGGCAGAGAAGGTACACTTCGCACATGTCATTCCGAGCAAGCATAGGGGAAGTCTCCCTCCCCAACCAGAACCAATTTCAAGGAAACCATCCTAGTATAATCCCCTCACCTTCACCCATTCTTTCTTATATTGAACCCTTTTACAATGTAAATAGAACAGAGTGATGTTTCGTCGCCTCTCCCTCCTCCACGGTAGATGCACCCTCTAACATTAACATGGAGAAAAAATTTGGATGTTTGAAGTGTCAGTGTAGAATCATTTCCATCCTATTGTTTCTCACACCGAACATGAATCACGTGGTCTTAGTGGTACATGATGGTTGAAACATGTGCATGAACCCTCATTGGAATGAACTATGAGAACTATGATTCCTATACAAATCAGGATATGTATGAAGCTCTTCCAGAGCCTGAGCTCATTGGATATCCTCCTCAAGAATCCAACCCTAATTTTCCCAATTTGGGCATCCTCCTTAAGAAATAATCCACAAATTCAATCCTCCAATCATTAAGGCATCCTTTTTAGGATATATGACCATACTCATCTCTCTCATAGGACAATATTCTCCTATGAGATTCATTGAACTACGTGGTATTTGATTCCCATCCATATGGGATACGTTGGAAGCCTCTTGATGGTTCAAACCCAACACTTCAAATCAACCTTGTTCTCTTTGGGACATATTCCCAATAGGGTCTGATCCTACTTGGAAACTCATATCCTCTCCATGTTCCTTAGGCTACATAAGTGTACATCCCGCACTATGTTTTCACTAAGAACCTTTCACTTAGAGGTCCTTATCACATTACCATAAAATGTATGATGTTTCCCATTAAGAGACACCGAACAATGAGGGTTATGATTCATTTCATGAGGATACGTAGGTAGCCCATTTTACAGGAATGATCCCAAGATCAAAACAATTCTTTATCTCCCTAGATGACAATAAATTCCAGAATGCACGGCTAGGTTGCTTAAAAACTAGTATCGTCACAATGAGGATTAAGAGAATCTCAAATCGGTATATTAGAGGATACCATTGATGGAAAACCTCGAATACATACAAGTGTTTCCATTGATGAAGAAAATTTAATGCATACTGATGATTCATAATTTTACACATATTAATAAGTGACTGTAAATTCCCAGGGATACTTATGATATACAAGGTCAATTAATATGGATTCATGAAAATATTTTAATTTTACAAAGAGAGTCCCGGAGTTGTAAATAATACCCCCCAAAAGTGTGTGATGAGTCCGACCTCCCATCCTCTCGACCAATGCACATTCATAAGTATCATAATGTTAAAAACATAACGAACACCTACATCCACAAAGATGGTCATATTTGGATAATGGAATGTTGGATGTTTCTAGTTCTAGTAATTAATCTAATGGAAACGTCCTAGAAACAGTGATTCATAAATATAGAACCCACGTTTCAAGGATCTATGAAACAAAAAATAGTGAACTCGATGTGAATCCATAACCAAGTTGTTAATGTTACCCAAATGTTAGGCCCATATATATTGATAAAGGAAGGTCAGAAAAAGGAATTAATCACACATGTACCCATCTAGAAAGATGTGGCTTTAATAGAGTTTGTCATTGTTCTATGTTTTACACAGAACTCCCTTCAACCCGATCACTGCTCATGTTGGATATTTATCCTTGGGAAGGAAGTTATCACCAACCCAATATCTTTAAATCTTAGTATCTAATGTGCTGGTAATAGAATATAGTAATCATGGTACAATCCTGACTTTGGAGGCTGCTTGACAGGCCCTATAGGTCGATAACAATCTTCGATCATCTGGCTAACAATGACCAATGGTCAGGAAGAAGATGTTGCAAACCACCATCTACAACTATTTTTGGTCCTTATCCATTGAATGAAATAACCATTCCATCTCATACTACATGGAGGTGGATCAAGAGGTCACCCAAGGCCTCAATTAAAGAATGCAGGAGTCATTCATGAGGACTCCCATGAGCAATCACTGGTTGAATCACACGATAGTGCACCTCCAACATGATGGGGGTTTTGTCTCTAGACATTCAGACTAGGCCTCTCAAACTAGGGAATGCTAGACGAACCACTAGGGACATTGTTTGGTCAACAGGGAGAAGGTTCTCACCTCCTTCTCTTTCGGAGAAGTCTATCGACCAAACATGATGGCAAACAATAAGCATTAACACACAACCTCCCATCCTAATTTTGTTTCTCAATAGTCTCATCTAACAGCGACCCACCAATCCCACCAGATAAACGTGGTGGAGTATCGTGGATAGGCACATACACCTACTCATAAGTTATCATCCAGACAACATGTTCGTCTGACTACATTTAAAGATGCCTGCCAACCTAATATGGTGAGAACTGATAAACTAGAACATACACCTGTTTACAATCACCTATTCTATCAACAGTCTCATATGCCAGTATGGGAGGAATTCTATCAACCATTCTTGAGGGAAAATATCCAGTAGGCACATAGACCTTCTAATGATCATAAAGCCTACCAATATTATCGTTTTGTAGCACCCATAGAAGTCAGTTGGAATGCTCCGATGACAAATTTAGGGTAGACCCAACTCTTTTCCCCCATGAATTAGTACCGTTAATATCGTTTGATAGGAAATGGAGGATATGAGAAGTAACATACACCTACTCCAGATATGGAATGGACATATATTCCCATTTCGGCCGGGGATATCACCAAACACATCTTATCAATGATGAATGGGTAGACACGTATCCCTGCCCATATTCTAGAAACATGTCAAGATATTTTAACAACTACTTTAATAGTATCAGGGGAATAGACATATAAATTTGTCCCCACATACAGGATGACACATCGGCATGCCATCCTAGAGAAGTTACACACATCTAATCCAGTCTAGGAGGGTCATGTGGAATTTTCCACCATATCATATAGACAACAGGATTAGGAACAAACACCCTTTCCAATTGGAGTTAATCGGTCTATTCCGGTAACTACTCTAAGACAGGCACATACACATGCCCATTATAACCACTTCTCCCAACAGGTGGCCCCAACTAAATATAAGAGAACATCCAAAAAAAGTATCACCAAACACCATTGGAAAATCCAGAGTAAAGATATGATTTAGATCCTCTTAACGCTGAAGTTTTTGAAGCCCTCAGACATTTATCTATTGCTACTCAAGAGCATACCCTCTCATTACAAAATTTTGGGAGTGGTAGTTTTAATTCTGAAGTATCTCATCAGACACATCATTATAAAGGCTTGCTACATGAAAATTCAGTCGATCCAGAGTTCCTATATCTACATGAGATCCACGAAAGCCCTCCGTGTGGCTAGAATACCAAGGAGCAAGAAGAATTTTCCCTCTATGTAATCCACCATGGCGATCCTCCTGATGAAGGCAATAACTGTGAAAATCATCTCCGCAGTAGTATCTCAAATTGTCAAAACATGTCCATAATTGACAATGTATCAATAAGAAAACCCTCTGATCTTGAGGCACTTTCTAACACCAGGCCAGTCGTGTTTGATGCCTTGTCATTTACGGGTGAAACACCTTCTCAGTCAGAAGTCGTCTTAAGGGAACATTCATTTTCTAAACCACACATGGGTCTTTTTTCATCTAATATAGAGCATCCACATTGGTCAAACCAGGTGGAGAAACCTCTAGTGAAATATGGCGAAGACGTGTTAAACATGTGGAAACAATAAGCTAAAGAAGAAATACCAGTCATGTTTTGGCCTTCGGAAAATTATCAGTTTGATATTCTAAAATTCATGATAGAATATTGCATTCATGAAATTCGTCTCAAAATATGGAAAACTCTTCGTCATTTGAAAACCAATGTATTACCATATGATGAATATCAAAATCATGTAAAGGTAAAATAAGGGTTATAACGCCAAATTGAATTGGAATATCTTATAGTTTCCCAACATCCAAGGGTTTAATAACAATAGATAACCCTTTCTCAAGGATTTCTCAATGCTCTAAAGGTGATACACCAATTAATTTTTGACTCCCCATCTTGTGTTCTCATCAGAGGATTGGTTGCATATGGAGCGTTGAATTTCACTGCACTCCAAAATCAGAAAAGTCTGCCAAATGTGGTTTAATGTAATGTTATTTCCCACGGCTGGCCACAATAAATAGGTTTTGAATGTAATTCAATGTACACTAAAGAGCCGGCCTCAACCAGTTCTCATAATAATCAGGCCCAAAGAAAAGAAGTTGTTGAGATACTTTTACATCAATCCTCTGAGAATATTGAGCAGTCATCTCATTTAGAGGATTTTTGGGGTTAGTGGATTCAAATGTTTCAAATAGAAAATGATCTTCTAAAATAGGTGATTTGAGTGATTGTTGGATGATGTATCTAGCTAATGTCCAAACCAAAATCCGCAAAATCAAAAGAGTTGTTGCACAAATTTCAGCTATATCGGTTCAAGAATCACCCCATCTTGTGAAGCTAGGGGAGCATTTCATTCAACCATCAGATTCATTAAACAATGTTCAAATATTTGAAGAATAAGAATAGGATTATCCCCAGCCTGCAAGGCTCTGGGATTTTTTACATCTATAATCCGCTCCTCAACGGAAGTTAGTTTATTCCTGATTACAAAAGATGTCACAATGAAAGCATACAAATAAACTATCCAATGATTCACTTCATGTTATTGTCCTCAAAAAAATTCCAGGTAATTCATCATAAAGGAGAATAGTGTCTTGTGAAATACAAAAAGGGAGATGAGATAGCAGAAACACTGATAGAATTCCATCAATGCGTTATGCATTAGTGAATTTTATCAATACCATTGTAGAATATCCTCCCGAAAATAAGTCCATTTTAGGGGAATCAGAATCTGAATATTCTTTCAACAATATGGTACTCACCAATGGAAATAAAGAAGTTCTGTGTACCAGAAATCATAGGATTATCTAGAATTTAGGTATGCCTTAAAATAACTACCCCCCCCCCCTCTCCGAAAAGAATCTAACAAGTGGAAATGAAAAACTCAGATTGCATCACACTTTTCCACTGTAAAGTCAATATTTTTCACTTCAATAACTATTTTCACAGCATGAAGAGGATGTGAAGGATTTTAAAAGACTCAATATAGTGTTTCTTCAGAATATCATTTCTACTTGACATACTGCCCATACAAGTCCTCAAATTGTAAATCTAGTAGGAGCTCCTCAGCAATGGAGATTTGAAGTAACTACAGAGGGGGATAATGAATTCCCTCCATTGGGTACACAATCAAGACATGATCATATACAGCCTGAAAGACATGTACATGTGGGTTATCCGAGATAGATATCAGCACAACCATTTGTGGTCTTGCCAATCATTGCACTATCTCAGACTCCAATTTCAATACCTACACAGAATCCATCTCGTACGGATATTCCACAAATGCTTATGAACACAATTTAGGAATTAACTACTCGGTTGGAAGCTATGGAGTAACGATGTGCCCCTGTTTAGCCTGAAAAGAGAGATTACCCTAAATAGGTGGATGCAATTCCTCCCCCACCAAATTATATGAATATCACATTCCCAATTTTTAATGGTTCGATAGATCCAGAACAACACTTAAAACATTTTGTTTCTCATTGTGATCCAATGATGGGAACTTCTCAACAAAAAGATATAGTTAATCATAATTGTTTTGTTCAATTAATACAAGGACCAGAATTTTTCTGGTATACAAGTTTGCAATCTCAATCAATTACTCTTTGGGAAGATCTCCATCAAAAATTGCTTCTTTGATATAGCTCAACACTACCAAAGATGAAAGTTTTTGATCATATCAATTGTAAAAAAGGGAGAATGAAATAGTTTCAAATATCATTGCTTGGTGGAAGGGATTAACATATTTCTTATGTTTAGCACTCCCTCTAAAGTGTTGTTTCCAATCTGTGTGGCAAATCTGCGTGATGAATTATATGCACCATTGATCCCTGTGAAATACAAGGGAGGGTTTTGAGACCTTAAATCAATTACCCAGTAGATAGAAGATTCTATTATAGAAACCAAGGATAAAACTCATGTAATTCCCTCAGATCTAGTAAGGAGGATAGGAAATGCAGAAGATGATATAGTCGCACTCAAACAGGAACTTGTACTAGCATCTACATCAAGACCATCATCATACCGAAGGGATCCACCTACTAAGCATCAGCATCAATGACCATCTAGTCAAGATGATCAAAGAGATCAAAGGTGGAAATAGTTTAAGGAATTAATGAATAATGTTTATTCATTCAAGAATGACAATGTTATTGGTTACATTATCTCAGCTGTAGAAAAAAATTTGGGTCATTTACCAAGGCCAAAGAAGCCAAATAAAGATCTAGATGAAGATCGTCTGAATTATTGTCCCTTAAATTAGATATTGGGACACCCCATTCAGGAGTGATTTGTTTCTGAAGACCTTCAGCAAAAATGGTAGGCACTGGAGAAGTGAAATTGAAAAGTTCATTAACTCAAGTAGCATGTGTTACTACTACCAATCCAGAGGAAGAGGGAGAATGGAATGAGGTTAAAAGTAAAAGTGTGAAAAAATATGATGATTACATTATTAGGAAAATGATCAATCAGACTCATTTATTTTATAACCATAGTTGAAATAACCAATTGTGTCTTCTACTACTACTTCCATAGCGAATCCATCTTCATCAAAAGGCCATTCCTCAAAGAAGAAAAGTGAAGGGAAAGACAAAGAGCGGTGAGAAGAAGACGATCTTGGGTTGAGGCCAAAGTTTTCTTTGACCCAGGAATATTTTACACCATCTGTTTCAAAATCACGGGCACAACCCCACCAAATGGTACAACCAGAAGTAACCTATCAGGAAGAATCCTCATCAGTCGAAGAATCTATCTTTGGTTCAGTTAATGTTATCCATTTAATATATCCTTATGCCAATGGTAATTCTGGTTGTATTGAGCCAGAATTCTTTGTACCTAATTGGGGGACTAGAGGAAGTGACCAAGGTCAAGGATATAGTGGAAGACATGGGAATTTCAGAAACAACCATTTTAACTCTATCCTTTCTCAAACCATATACGTGGCAGAAACTCGTGGAAGATCCCTTCAACTAGATAAAAAGGAACAAAGAGTTTCTAAAATGCAAAACAAGTCTAGTTCTGGACCAATTATTCTGGAGGACCGATTAGAATTAACGCCATCTTCCTCTCAGTAAGTGAATAGACCTAGTCAATCCAATCTTACAAAATCAAGAATATCCCCCGCTTCTGTTTCAACACAGAATATGACTATAATAGAAGTATCATCTTCCAAAGCACCTTCAAAACCACATATCCATGCCAGGAAACACAGACCTTTGGATCAAAAGTATGATGTTTTGAAATTATTATCCCAAGTACCAGCCATTTATTCAATTGTGGATGCTTTGAATCTATCCAAAGATCTTCAAGAGGCACTCATTGAGGCTTTTTCATGTCCGCAATAAAAGGAAACCGATGTTTCTTCTGCAATGGTTTACCGTATAGAGAATGATTCTAAAGGATTCCATGTAGTCATATATTTTATAGATGAAGTTGAAGACCATGTGGTACATGGGAATATCATAACATTATATTTTTCCTGAAAGGTCAATCACATAGTTATCTGACTAGCCTTTATTGATAATGGCTCTGGGGTCAACCTCATTCTCATTCATACACTTCATCGATTGGGGCTGACTGAATCTGAATTATCTCCGTCGACTTTACTATTGCAATGATATGACAATAATGAACAGGAACCTATGGGAAAAATTACACTTGGAACTCATTTTGGAGATCTTGTGTCTAATTCAGATTCCATGGTTGTTCATTAGGACACAGTGTTCAATATTCTACTTGGAAGGCCTTTGTTGCATCAACATGCTGCCATACCTTCTTCATACCATCAATGTCTAAAATACTGTTTCAATGGTCAAATTGGGTCATTTTATAGTGAAAAGGCTCCATTAAAAACATTTTAATATCAATATATTAAGGAAATGTTTTATCACCCAAACTGAAAAAAGTCCTTAATGAAGAAAATAACTAGAGTTAATGATCCAAATGGACTGGAAAAAATTCCAGCAAATCAATTCATGCATTTGATTACATATTATGTGTTACCAATCAATCAAGAAGAAAATGTAAAACCAAATCCCTGAACTCATCCAGTAATTCCCATAATGTCAATTACAGTGATTGATCCGGATAAGAAAGGAGAAATTATTGATACACCAAGAAATGATGGAAGCTTGAATGGAGATGTTTTCATATCATCTGTTGAACTACAACGAGACTCTACTTCGTCAATCAGAATAGATGAAATTGAATCAATGTTAGAGGATGAAAAATATGTTGATTCTCAATCCATCAATACATCTTTACCACATGAACACCCTTCGCCATCAGTAGGGTCAAATATAGTGGCTTCTTCTAAGGGATGTTCATATACTGACTCCTCCCCTAACATTGGGTGTATTTCATTTTCATCTACTATGAAAGTGTAAATAGAAGAGGTAACATATAACGAGGAAGAAGAGAATGATCTCAGGGGTTCTCCTCTAGCATTAGAATAAGGTGTCTCTCCCATTGTGGATGAACCCAGAGAAATAAATCTCAGTACATAATAAGATTCATTCCACACTCTAATTAGTGCGTCCATAACCTCTTAAGAGCAGAAGGTGTATACATTCTATCTAAAGAAACATCGAGATATATTTTCTTGAAATTATATGGAAATTCCATATAATAATCCATATGTATCCACTCATCACTGGGGTTTTCCATAAGAACATCGTGGATTCAAGTAAGCAATAAGGAGTACACACCCAAATCATGCTTCTAAAATTGAAGCTGAAGTTGATAAGCTTATAAAAGGTAACCTTGTCAAGGTTGTTTAGTATCCCAAATAGATGGCCAATATTTTCCTAGTGAGAAAGAAGAATAGGAAAATTAGTTTTTGCATTGATTTCAGAGATCTTATCTATTATTGTCCTAAAGATTATTTTCCAGTCTTGATTAAATAACTTCTAATTGATGCAATGGCTGGCTATGAAGCTCTTTCCTTTATGGATGATTACATCGGGTATAATCAAATTTGAATGGCCCTAGAGGATGAATAATCTACAACATTTAAAGCTCCTAATGGTGTACTTTTCTATAGGTTAATGGCCTTTGGCTTAAAGAATGCAGGCATAACATACCAACGTGCCATGCACCATATCATCAAACCCTTCTTACAGAAATTTGTTGAATGTTATGTGGATGATTTGTTAGTCAAATACAAACAACGTTAAGATCACTTGGATGATTTGGAAACATATTTCACAAACATCATCAACGTAATTTGATGGTGAACCCCTTAAAATGTTCTTTTGAGGTAGCCTTAGGAATGTTTTTTGGCTTCGTTGTACAGCATCGTGGTATCAAAGTTGATCCTATGAAAACAAAATCAATCCTTGGTATGTCATCTCCTCAAAATTTGAATGAATTAAGAGATCTTAAGATACGGGGCCTATATTCGGTTCTTTATTGCCAACTTGGTAGGAAAATATTTACCCTTAACCAGATTAAAGAATAAGAGAGTTACCTAACAATGGATTGAGGATTTCCAATAACTATTTGATATACTCAAGAAATATATCTTCTTTCTACAAGTATTAATTCCACCTGTTGATGGAAGACCTCTTATTCTTTACGTGACAACTATAGAGGGATCACTAGGTGCCTTCCTCGCTCAAAAAAATGATTCTGGGAAGGAAAAAATATTTTATTATCTCATTTTCACTATGCTTGATGTGGAAACTCAGTATTCAATTATTGAGAAGTGCTACCTAGAATTAATTTTTGCAGTTCAGAAATTGAGGCATCACCTACAACATCATGAGATCCAATTAGTGTCTCGTAATAACCAGCTAAAATTTATCCTTAGTCTTCCTATGCTTACACATCATCTGGCACAGTGGGTATGTTATTTTACAACAGGTTGATATCCAATTTGAGCCTCAAAAGGCAATAAAAGTCCATGATTTGGCTGATTTTCATTTCTAAACACCCATCTTTCCAAGACACATCATTTAATACTGAAATTCCTGATGGAGAGGTATTATCTATTAAAGATAATTTCCAAACATGTGAAATGAATTTTGATTGTTCTACTATAAGTCCAACAGTAAAGAGACTGGAAGATCCAATACTCAATAAGGTTAGATTAAGAATTTTCATTATATCCCTAGAAAAGGTAGTATGTCCTTATTCAATCCTATTATCTAATGGTGGTACGAACAATGATGTAGAGAATCAGGATCTCATTGTAGGTTTGGAATTTTCCCTTCAGGTAAAAATGGATCATTTAAATGTAAAAGGTGATTCAGAATTGGTAATATAGCAAATCATGGGGAATATTCAATCAAAAAGTAGAGTTAATCCCTTTTTAAATTGTTTCAGAAAGTTAATGGCTGAATTTCACTCATATATAACATTGTCTTATGTCCCGAAATCACAAAATTCCAAATCAGATGCACTAGCTAATGCATCTAATGCATTGGCAGATCCGAATCGGGATGCGATAATTATCAGCATAACCCATCGTTGTGTGGTCATACCTTTTGTTCAAACCAGAATGGAGGAAATTAATGAAATTTTCCCTATTTATGAACTATGTGGTCATACCACATGATCGAGAACATCCGTTGTGGAATATATTCAAAATGGGGTACTTCCACCAAACAAGGCTGAGAAAGAACAGATCTGGAAACAATTTTCCAATTTTAATCTTTATGATAGTCCAGACCACCAAAATATCCTTTACAAGTGAGGCATTGATGAAATTCTCTTCAGGTGTATTTCTGGAGAAGAGTCACAGATGTCATAAAGAATTACAGTCTGGAGAATTTGGTGCCCACAAATCTGGGTAAAGACTCTTTGATTAGATTCAAAGGCTTGGATACTTTTGGCCTTCAATGACACAGGATTGTACAGATTGCACTAAAAAATGTCATCACGATCAAGTGCATGCCAACTTGATTTATCATCCCCATGAGTTTCTAAAAACAGCTAAATAATAATAGACATTTTCCACATGGGGAATGGATGTAGGAGGGCTTATCCTCCAACTACATCTAAGCAGTTCAAGTATATTTTCACTACTACTGAATTCTTATCTAAATGGGATGAGGAGATACCCCTCATGGAATTCAAAGCCAAAAGAATTGTTAGTTTTCTCAAAACTAATATCATCATCAGATTTGGAATCCTTCATTCTATTTTGACAGACAATGGCAGCAATTATTTGTCTAATGAAGTAAAAAATTTATATCAGGAAAATAATATCAAGTCCAACCACTAATCACACTATCATGCAGCGACCAATGGACATATAGAGGCTATTAGGAAAACCCCATAAAATATACTCCAGAAGATAGTGGATAATGATAAGAAATAATGTCCTGATAAACATTTGAATGAATTATGGGATTTTTGGGCAACTGTGTGTACTACAAGCCAATAAACTCTTTATTCATTGGTATATGGAACTGAACCAGTTTTTCTAATTGAACTACAGTTTTTGTCACTTAGAGTTGCAATCTGTGATCAGTTTTCTATAGATGAAAGATCTCAGAAATAGTTTTATGTGATGGAATGATTTTATGAGAAAAGAATTCATACTTTGTGTCATCTAGAAGTCTATCAGAATAGAATATCATGAGCTATTAATAAGAAATTTTGTCATTATTCATTCGTTAAAGGAGAATTGGTATTAGTCCTTAGGAATCTAATGATACCAAGAATGAAACCACCAAAACATGAACAAAAATGGGAAGGAACTTATTCCATACATAATGTATATTCAATTAGAGCTTATGCTATAATTGAATATGGATGTAGATCTCATTACATCTCCATCCAATGCATGATTTTTGAAGAAATACTTTGTGTAATTATACAGAACAGTCCTCACTCTAAGTCTCCAAACTGCGCAGCCACAATTTACTAGTTGTAAGACATTAAACTACATAACAACAACAATGTACATGCTGCAAGACATAAAACTACACAACCCCATGTCCTAGTTGCAAGACATTAAATTACATAACCACCATAATCATCCAAGCTGCATGACGTTAAAGTGTGTAACATCTTTATCCTTGTCACATGACATTAAAATGCATGACATCATATTTACAACTAATGTTTTCTCTATTTGACATTATAATCATCCATAATTAAATTCCATTGACTTCATCACTACTTCTTAGTAGTACATGATGTTGGTCGGAGTAGATTACTCAAGAGGGGAGGGGTGAAATTAATAACTATAAAAATTTCTATAAAAAGTATTTCTAAAAAATTTTCCCCGACGATTAAATACATCCCATTTAATAAAGGTTATAATGTTATAAGAGTTTGACTATTGAAGTAACTTCTTATAAGATTCATTAATTATCAGTAATCTTAATTAGTTTTATTAATATTACTTTTGAAGTTATTCAACTAAGAAAATCTTGTTATAAATTCTTTCTAAGACTAACGATCAAAGTGAAATTAGGGATTTCCGAATTATACATTAAATTAATCAAATAGATAAGACTAATTTGAGAATCACTAGGGATATGAAACAAGATATTTAGTCTCAAGATAGGACCTAATCCCCTCCACTTGGTGATCACCTTACACCAAGCAGTTTATATAAATAAACATTGATCTACACCCTTGACTGGGGTTAACAACAGTACAAAGACTGTCCAGGTCACACAGGGACCTCTTCCACAGTTTTGGTGGGTATAAATAACCAGGATACACAGAGAACGCTTCCACAGTTTTTAGTGGGTATCCAAGGGTAAATAGAGGTTTTAGTAAAGATATCATATATTCTTCAGTTTAATGTTGGGGACTGAGTGTGTTGTTCAACATGTACACACTCTTCTCAAAATGTAATAAATATATATACAATATAGGTGAAATATGGATATGGGTGTGGAAGTGCTCTTACTGCTAGTCTTGGCTTATCTGGACTTCTTGAGATGAAGAAGATGTAGATTTCGAGTCCTCGTTAGTAAAATAGAGTGTCGTGATTTATCTTGTGTTCTTCGTGAGGTTCGAGAATGTGAAGATGTTCTCCGGATTACAGTGTACTTCTTATGTACTTTAGCATAGTCAGGTTTCATGCATGTGACGATTTTTAATTTAGAAATTCTCTCAGTGTTCTTCATTATTGTTCTCATAGACTTGTTTTTAGTTTAGTATCGCACACCTTGATTCTTTTCCACACATCGCTTTTATCTTGGAATGCATGTGTTGGAGCCGACAGGTTTCTTGGATACAGCACCTCATACCTCGTACTGTCAGATGATGTGTCTACAATGAAACATTAATTATGTCAGTACATTTAAAATATTCAAATAAGACTGTTAGAGATTAAATTGAAAAATGAAAAAATAGTTTAAGAAATGGTGTCACAGTAAGTCATGGAAACGGTGTCTCCTTCACACGGTGTCTAGACTAATCACAGAGTCTCATGGCCATGGTGTCTCGTGGTCACGGTGTTTCGTGGTCATAGTGTCTTGTTCATGGTGTCTGTTTCACGGTGTCTTTTTCATAGTGTCTCATGGTCACGGTGTATCACTGTCATGGTGTCTTGTTCATGGTGTCTTGTTCACGGTGTTTGCTTCACGGTGTTTGATTCTTCACGGTGTCTTGTTTAGAGTGTCTACTTCATGGTGTTAGAAATAAATAACCAATATTAGACTTATGGTGACATAGACTTTTCAATGTATATGTATTCATACATAAGAAATAATTATAATAGAATAGATTAGACAAATGCATTTTTCAAAGATGGTATTATGAGAGTTGATCAGAGATAGTATAAAGTATGTAAACTGAATATAGAGAAGTTCAAATCTAGAGTGGATCTTCTTAAAGAATGATACTACTTAAAGAATAAAACACATGAATACACATGATTGTGATATAATTTATCTGAGCTAACTAGGTTGAATAGGATTTGTGATCATTAAAACATGATTAACACAGGAGGAGTCCAATAATCTCTCCCTTTTTTATGATAAAAAATGATGTAAAGTCAAAGTGTATATTTGATTCAACTATAGAGATAATTGGATAGCATATAGAAATTTCTCCCCCTTTTGGGATTATGAAAATGATGGAATAAGAGAAGTCAAAAGTGAACATTCCATTAATATTACCTAAGTTCTAGAACAAACAAAAGAGCAATACAAAAGCAATATCATTCCTATAAAAAAGGAGTAATCACTGTTCTTCTTCAGAGGCTGGCCTGCTCTTTGCCATTAGTAGCAGTGGCAGAAGAGGATTCCATAGGGGCAGAGGTCGAGGTAGAAGAAGGGAGTGAGGTGGTTCATAAAGATGGCAAATGAAGGTCTTCAAATATTGGTGGAGCCAAATCATTAGCAGTAGAAGATATTAGTAGTTTTTGATCGAGAATCATAGTCCTGATCTAACTCAGGGCTTGTCTGACAAACATAGTAGTGGTGTCTAGGGCAGAAGTGAAGGTAGGCATCCCAGGTCTTAGAGGTGCAGCTGCTTGAGGAAAAATTTATGTACTCAAGACATTAAGATAGGGCCTCCGATGAATGAAAATATCTATAATGATGTCTCCACCATACTACATGACTTTCTCAAAATCATAATTGTTCTCCATAAACATTTCCATCAATCGAGTAAACTCGGTTAGCTTTTGGACTTGGGTCTTCAAAGCTTGAGTCACAGGAGGAATCTGAAAATTTTCTACAAGATACATGAAATGATTTTTCATATCGATCTTGGAGAAGATTATGTTAAAGTAGAAATCCACATTCTTAGAAATTTCTTGCTGATCATAATTAGCAATGTTTTAGTGGATTTTGACTAGGTTAAGAACTCTATCACTATTCTACACAACTTTAGATAGAGAAGCCATATTAAAACCACTAAGTACATTCAAAAGTACTTTGTTGACTACAGTTTTGAGAAGATCACTATCTAAGGAGGGTTTAGAGGATTGACCATATGCTTTAGGGGCATTGACAGATGTGTTCAGATATTTGAGTTGATTTAGCACCTTTTGAAGACACCCAGTATACTCCTCAACGAGTTTATAATGATTGATAATAAACTCTCTCATTTCCTAAATAATGTTTTTGTTCCTTTCAGTGTATTTTTCATCAAAGGAAGCTAAATAATGTTTAATATGAGACACAACAACCTATAGGGATTGAGGAACATTAGGTTCTACAAGAGGAGTAACAAGATCTGATCTCAAATGCAGCTCTCTCTGCATGTCTTCAACCATACCTCTAAGGGTCTTCACATCATTACTAAGAATCTTATTCTTAACTCTTACATTCTAAATCTAATGAATAATATTAGGTTTTATTTTCCAGATAAAATTCTCCAATAATAGTGAGGCATCTCTCTTACCTAAATTTTGCACGAGATGATTTTGGGAATTCATGATTTTCTCAACTCTAGACAAGAGTATAGCACCAAATTATATCAGATCATCCTTACTCACAAGAGATGTTAGTTTAGATAAAGGATCAGGAATAGGGACTTTTATAGGATTAGGTTCCATATTAGGTGTGATATTGGAGACTAAATTCAACAAAAATATTGAGGAAAGATCAAGGCTGGTTGCTGAAACCTACTGAGAGTCATCCACATCATAGAAACTGGGGAACTTATACTGATTTTCTATATAACTTAACTCAATCAGAAGTTAATTTTCAATAGACTCTAGATGTAGGGTTTTCTCCCCCTCAATAGGTGCCTCCTTCTCAGGACTGAGAAGCTTATGATCACGGTTTAATTCCATAGGATCAGCTCTAAGTTCCTCTATCATTTCCTATCTAGCCTTCGGAAAAGCTAGAACCATCCATTCTTCAGCTGAAGGGATGATTTCAGGAATAGAATCTTCCACTAGGAGTTCCTCATTACTGGATTCTTGCATAATGGGTCACTCTTACACTATAGGTTCTTCCATGGCATGCTTTTCAGATTCACTGGCAATTGATTCTGTTTCAGCCTCGGGTTGAGTTTCAAGATTAATAGCTTCTTTAGGAGCATGGACTTCTTCTTCAAGAACTTCATGAAGAACAATAGTTTTGTCTTCCTCAAAAATACAACTTCCCTAGGTCAGCCTCTTCTTCCTCTTCATTTGGATACTCAACAATCACATCTGGTTCCAAAATAGGATCAGAAATATCTCTTGGTCATGAGGGATAATCCACATTATTGAATATCTCATAAACTCTATCATTGTCTTCCACTTATTCCTTTTTCCATGGATTCTTGTTTATTTTCATCCTCTTGATGGTTACTTTTGAAAGGAAGTAGTCACAGTCCTTTATAAATTTCTTATTAGGTCCAACCAAACCTTTGGCATGTAGCATGGTTGAGATAAGCCGATAGTGAAATAGGGAAGTTGACTTGGATGTGGCATTGATCAGCTCACACATGTGATGAATGATATTCTTACAAAGGTTGTTCATAGACCCATTTTATTAAGGTGGATTAGAATCACATATTGATATTTCAAAATAGAAAAATAAACTTTTATAGGGCTAACTAGATTCAAAATAATCTTGAACAGGAGCATTGATTCTCCATCTAGTTCAGCAGCAATGGCCCTCCTCTTGGTTCCATTTCCAGTTATGCCTTTCAGAGCATCTTCCAAATAAAAGAATTCGGTTGAAGGTGGAGGAACTCTATGATAATCCTCACATATTCCATTTTGAGGCATCCTATGGCATGTATCCCATAACCTCGAAGAGAATGAGCAACTTTAGCCATTGACCCAACTTCTTACAACATAACTATCACCAGAATCAAAAGAAAATTGTATGTATTGGTAAAACTGAGCCACTAACATAGGGTAGATGGGTCTATATTCCCTCGAGAACCACTATAACTATCCTTAATGTTCTATCACATTCAATACTAGATACATAATAGATAGAAGCCATTTGGGGAATAATTCATTCTAAGTTACAAAAACAAAGTTTATCAGATTCAGATTTAGAGGTCCTTTGGGGGCTAGCATAGGTACAATCTTCTTCTTCTTTGAGATGCGCTTCTCAGGTGTCGATGATGAAGAACGTTTAATCCATGGCATTCACTGAAGGTTCAAGATAGAGAATGGTTTCAATGATTAATAAGGGATTGAAATGAGTATATAGAAGAAACCCCAAGTGAAGAATCAAGTGATACTTTCTTTATTTTATCATTTGGGAATACAAAAAATTTCAAAAAAAAAAGGGAAATTAGAGAAGAGAAAAGAGTAATTACCATAATATGGGTTATTTTTCAAATAAAATTGTAAATAATTATTACCATTACACCGTTTCTGGTCATTATGGTGAGACAGTGAATGAACTTCATAGTGAGACAGTGAACAAACTACTCAATGTGTGTTATGGTGAGACAGCGACTGTCAGACAGTAATCACAAAATACTAACTAAGGGACCATAAAAATGAAACAGTAAGATATCAAGTAGTAGGACATGAAATAGTAAAATGTAAGATATCTATTTGAGATTTATCATTCCTAGTTCATGTATGAATTAGTCTATTCTCTCAGAATTTAATGGTTTGGTGAATATATCAACAAGATGATATTCAGTACC
Organism: Viscum album; assembly: GCA_963277665.1. Classification (NCBI taxonomy): domain Eukaryota; kingdom Viridiplantae; phylum Streptophyta; class Magnoliopsida; order Santalales; family Viscaceae; genus Viscum; species Viscum album. The sequence goes on along the minus strand of OY728146.1, from coordinate 784,638,577 downwards.
AATGAATTCCAAAGTGATATCACCTTTTTGATAATGATATCTCAAAAAGTGATGACATACATTAATATGCTTTGTCCTATAATGTGAAAAAAGATTTTTTGAGATGTTAATAACAGTTGTGTTGTCACAATTTATAGTAAATGTCTAAATTGTTATTTGTAATCTAGTAATGTGTGTTTCATCCACAAAATTTGTGCACAATAACTGCCAACATCTATATATTCAGCTTCTGCAGTAGATAATGCAACAAAATTTTGTTTCTTACTACACCATGATACTAGTGATGTGCCTAAAAGGTGACATGTTATAGAGGTGCTTTTTATATATAACTTATAGCCACCTAATTCGGCATCATAATAACTAAATAATTCAAATGATTGCCCTTTAAGATAACACAACCCTACATTGGGTGTATTCTTGAAGTATTTGAAAATTCCCTTTATATAATTTAAATGAGATTCCATAGAATATTCTTGAAAACAATCACACATACATACACTAAGAATAATGTCTAGATGACTAGCAGTTAAGTAGAGTAAACTTTAAATCATTCCTCTATAAGTGTTTTGATCAACAGATTTTCCATCTTCATCAAGATCCAACTTACAAGTGTTACTCATAGGAGTGTCACTACTTTTAGTGCAATAAAATCCAATATCTTTTATAAGATCTCTAGTATATTTAATATGAGTTAAAACAATTCCATCATTATTTTGAAGGATTTGAAATCTAAGAAGGAATTTTAGTTTACCAATTTAACTCATTTCAAATTCATTTTTCATCATTTTAGGAAAATCAAAACATAAATAATTCTTCGATGATCCAAAAATAATGTCATCAACATTGATTTGGACAACTATAACATCATTAGAAATTAGATTTATAAAAAGGGTAGGATCATCTATTCCTTTTGTAAAACCTTTGGATATAAGAAAATTATTCACTTTGTCCTACCATCCTCTTGGTGCTTTCTTTAAACTATATAATGCTTTTTATAGTTTAAAAATATGATTTGGAAAATGGGTTTTTGTAAATACAGGGGGTTGTTCAACAAAAACATCCTCAGGTATATACCCATTTAAGAATGAACTCTTAACATCCATTTGATATAGTTCGAAATTTAGATGTGCATCGTAGGCAAGAAGGATACTGATGGCTTCATGTCTGGCTACTGGTGCAATGGTATCCTCATTGTCAATTCCTTCTTCTTGAATATAGCCTTGTGAAACTTATATAACCTTGTTTCTAACTATGTTACCTGTTTCATCTACCTTATTTCTGAACACCCATTTAGTGCCTATGGTGAATGTGTACTTGTGTCTTTCAACATATTTCCAAACATGGATTCTATCAAACTGGTTAAGTTTGTCTTGCATAGCCATCACCCAAAATTCATCAATGATAGCATCATTTATGTTTTTTCGTAAAAGTTGTGACATGAAGACTTGATGTTCAACCTGATTTCTATGAGAAGATCTAGTTTGAGTTTCATTGTCTAGGTCTCCTACAACAGCATCTAAGGGATAGTTCTTAAGGATTCTAATAGTTCTAGAAAAGGAGGGACCAGTGATTTCATGTTCATAAATAGATTTAGGTTCATTGTGACTTGATTCTAAGGAATTTCTAGACATGGAAGTTTTCAGAGATTCATTCATAGAATAATTTGAGGATCTTGAATTGATTCTCAGATTTGATACATCATCCTCCAGATTCTCTAGGATGGTTTTAGGGTCATGTGTATCTGTTTCATCAAATTTGACATGAACAGATTCTTCCACACATTTAGTTCTTTTATTTAACACTCTATAGGCTTTACTGGGCTTGGAATATCCTAAAAATATACATTCATCACTTTTGGATGCAAATCTTTCAAGATTGTATATTGTATTAAGAATATAGACCTTCCAACCAAAAAAACATTGATGTAGATAACCTTGGGTTTTCTATGGTTCCCTATTTTGTAAGGAGTCCTCTTTAGAATAGGTCTAATCAACACTCTATTGATTATGTAGCACACTATATTGACAACATCATCCCAAAAATAAATAGGTAGGTCATATTCACTAAACATTATTCTATAAATTTCATGAAGGTTTCTATTACTTCTCTATACAACTCCATTCCGTTGAGGTGTTCAAGGGGAATAGAAATTGTGACTATAACTATTTTGTGAGGAAACCGATTTAAACTCTTGATTTTCATATTCACATCCATGATCACTTCTTAAGGATTTAATTCTAATACCAAAAAGATTTTCTACAAACATGTAATATTTAGTAAAATAAAAGAAGGTTTCACTTTTGTGATCCATAAAGAACATCCAAGTATATCTAGAAAATTCATCCACAAGAACATAAACATATTTCTTCCCATTTAAACTAGAAACTCTAGTTAGACCAAACAAATTCATGTGAACCAGTTCGAGAGGATGCTAAGTAGACACTTATTTCATTGGTTTGAAGGAAACATTTTGTTGTTTTCCCTTTCGGTAGGGATTACACACATTGTCATTTGGAAACTCAATTTTGGGTCAGTTATTAACTACGATTTTTCTAGTTAGATTTATAAGGTAGTGAACAATACAGTGTCATAGTCCCCTATACCAGAGCCATGATTCGTATGAAATACACTTAATCATGAAGCATTTTTTGAATCTAAAGAATCTAAATTAACATAATAAACATTTTCATTTCTTAATGCAGAAAATTATAATTCATCTTTAGAATTAATGAAATTCAAAGATTCATTTTGAAATAAAACATGAAATCAATCATCATATAAGTGTGAGATACTAAGTAGATTATATTTTAAACCAACAACAATCAGTACTTTATAAATTATAACAGAGTTAGAGTTATCGATTCACCTGAGGCCAATAATATTTCCCTTGGCATTATCAAAAAATGTGGCATGTCCTCCATCTACTTTTATCAAGTTCTTGAAGAATGTGTATTCTCATGTCATGTGCCTTGAACATCAATTTTACAGGTTCCATAGACTTTTTTAGGAGATATTTAAGTAGAATTCCTTCAAAAACATTAAGATAAAATATATTTTGGTACACATACTTATTTGGGTCTAGTAATATTAGTAATAAGTTCTTTAGGAACCCATATTTTCCTCATAGGTTTCCAATATGAATTTTGTAAATTATTTGAAAAATAAACTATATTTGGTCCACGAAAAATTGAAACAGTAGAATATATATCCTGGATTGAATTAGTTGATTTGAGTCCCAAAATGTGAGTAAAAATGTATGTCCAGGATTTTGATACAAAATTTTTTTCTACCAAGGTTTCTTTTACTAGGTTGATGACCAATGCCAGTGTTGTTTTTAGGGAAAATTTGTTTTCCTAGAATTTGGTTAGTGGTATTTTTCCCATTAGTAATCTTTTCTAATTCACTGTTTAATTGCTCATTAGTCAATTTTAATTCATTGTTTTTCTTTGAGTAGTTGATAATTTTTCTCTTTTTCAGCTGTGAGTTCATATTTAATAGTCATAGAACGAATATGTTGATTCTTCAATGATTTATATTTTTCTTTTTGTTCATCACATGTTTACTCAAGCATGTTACAATATTAAAACATTTCTTCATTAGTTATTTATTTCAAAGTCACTTTCATCTTCAGAGTAGTTTGAATTTTGTACAGAATGGTCTAGTTTTACCTCATATGTGTTTTTCATAAAACACATAATGTATTTCTGAGCATGTTCATCATGTGATGTCTCTGGGTCACTTGAACTGTCCTCAGAAGCAATCTAGGTTACATTCATTGCCATTTTTACTTCCTATAATTTTCCTCATATTTTTTTGTACTTGAGCCTTGTAAAGTTAGCCTTGTTGTGTCCTTTGTTCTTACATTCATAGCATACAATTTCATCAGTTTTGTCACTTCTTTTCTAGTCCTTCATTTATGTTCCATTTTGGTCATTTTTTCCCTTGAAGTTATGTTTTCTGAAAATGTTCTTATTTTTGAAATATTGTTTGATTATTCAGGGTAGTTGAGCCATCTCCACATCACTATCAGGTGATGATTGTTCAATTGTGAGGATTTCTACAAAAGCTTCCAGTTTCCCTTTGCCTTTTTCCTTAGTGGTGGTGGTCTGGAATGCAGTATATTTCATCTTTGGTTCATCCTCCTCTTCATTGTAGACTTTCAGCTCTTCTTCATACATCATCAGTTTCCAAATGGGTTCTTATACATGTATATTTAGGATGGAACATGATTCTCTAATAGACAAAATGGTTATCCACCATTTGTCAGGTAGACAACTAAAAATTCTCATCATCTGTTCCTTGGCAGTGACTTCTCTTCTAAGAGAAATCATTGTGTTAACAATCTCATTGAACCGAAGATACAAGTCAAAAATAGGCTCATCAGGTTTCATTTTAAAATTAACTTATTTGATAGTATAAGTATTAAGTCTCATTTTTTTTACACCATATGTTTCTTCATGTTAGACAGACAGGGTATCCCAAATTTCATGGGCAGCTTCACAAAAAAAATTCTATTAAACTCTTCATATCCTAAGGACCAGTATAAATCAATCACAGCATTGCAATTATTATTGTAGAAAGTTTTGGTAGGTTCATCCGATGCAATTCTATCATTAGAATGAATATTTTATTAATCTATAATGGATAACAAAATTTCAGAACTCATAGTCCATAAATGAATTTTCATTTTAATTTTTCATTGATCATAGTTGGTTTATTTAAAGAATGGTGGTATATTGGTTATAGAACCTTCCAATATATTATCCATAATAATTTATTACTTTAAATGATCTAGAAATTTATAATTAACAGAAATTTACATATTTTTAAAGTAAAAATACAATCACAGTTGAATAAGATTACACAGAGCCCTAATAAACCACCTCTGATACAAAATGTTGGTCGGAGTAGATTACTCAAGAGGGGAGGGGTGAATTGAGTAACTATAAAAATTTCTATAAAAAGTAGTTCTAAAAATATTTCCCCAAAGATTAGATACTGCGTAGTTAATCATGGTTATATTGTTATAAGAGCTTGACTCATTAAATAACTTCTTAGAAAATTGATTAATTCTTAGTAATCTTAATTTGAGTCATTAATCTTACTTTTGAAGCCATTCAACTAAGGCAAGCTGGTTATAACATCTTTCTAAGACTAACTATAGAAGTGGAATTATTTATTTCTGAATTATACAGTAAATTAATAAAGAAAAGAAGACTGATTTAAGTATCACAGAAGATATGAAACAAGTGGTTCAGTCTCTAGTTGAGACCTAATCCACTCCACTTGGTGATCACATACCCCCATGTTGTTAATATAAATAAAATTTCATCCAGACACTGGATAAGGGTTAATAATAATACACAGACTATCCAGGTCACAGAGGGACCTCTTCCACATTTTTCGTGGGTATAAAAACCAGGCCACACATGGACCTCTTCCACAATTTTCAGTGGGTATCCAAGAGAAAATAGAGGTTTGAGTGAGGATATATTATATTCTTCAGTTCCATGCCAGAGATAGAGTGTGTTGATCTACAGGTACACACACTACTTGAAAGGTAATAAACAGATACACAACAGAGAATAAATATGGTGATGGGTTTAGATGTGCTCGAAGTGTTAGTATTTGCTGCTCTGGAATTCTTGAGATAAATTAGATTCAGATATCGAGTTCTCATTAGTAAAAAAGTGTATCATGATTCAGCTTCTATTCTTTGTGAGGTTCGACAATGAAAATATGGTTAGTGGATTCCAGTGTACTATGTATGTTCTGCAGTAGAGACGGGTTCTATGCAAGTGACAATGTTTCCTTTAGAAATTCTCTTAGTCTTCTTCATTATCATTATCACAGCCGTGTTTTTCATTTAGTATCACCCACCTTGATTCTTGGCCACACTTCTCTTTTATCTTGGAATGCATGTGTTGGAGCTGACATGTTGCATGGATACCACACCTAGTACTTCATACTGTCAGATGATATGTCTACAAAGAAACATTAATTATGTCAGTGAATTTAAAATCTTCAAATATGACCATTAGAGACTAAATTGACAAACAAAAAAATAGTTTAAGAAATGTTGTCATAGGATGTCATGGAAACGATGTCTCCTTCACAGAGTTTCTAGATTGATCACAGTTTCTCGTGGTTGTGGTGTCTCGTGGTCCCGGTGTTTCGTGGTCACAAAGTTTTGTTCGTGGTGTCTTCTTCATGGTTCTTTGTTCATGGTTTGTCATGGTAATGGTGTCTCGTGGTCACGGTGTCTTCTTCATGGTGTCTTGTTCATAGAGTCTGCTTTACGGTGTCTGATTCTTCACAGTGTCTTGTTCATGGTGTCTACATCACGGTGTCACAAAGACATAACCCGTAACAGACATACGGTGTCTCAAACATTTCAAAGTAACTACATTCAGACATAAGCATTGATGATAATTGATAGTATTAGACTTAAGAATTGTTGAAATAAGGTATTATGAGAGTAGATCAAAGATCATATAAAGTAAGAAAATTGAATGTTGAGAAATTAAAATATTGAATGGCTCTTCTTAAAGAATGATACCACTTGAACAATAATACACATGAATAAAAATGATTTTGATATAATTTATATGAGTTAACTAGGTTTAATAGGATTTGTGATCATTAGAACATGATTAATAGATGGGGAGTCCAACACATGAGTATCTCTCTATCCTATGTCGGAGTCAGATCTTCATTGTGACAATGTTTCAAGAACTATATATTGCATGATTCTCATTTTAAATGAGATACGTAGAGACATCTGAATCTCCAGTTCTAGGCCCTACCACAATCACAAAATTTTCTTATTTTCATTTCTCATCTTTTATATGAATTATATATTTATAGAGTGTTTCCTTAAGATAAATGATTTGGTCCTTATACCATTTTCTTTCTTAAGATTTATCGTTCTCTCAGAACATATCAAAAGCCCCCATTCCACATGTCAAATTTAGCATGAGGAATGATTGTATAAAGAACTACATATCGATTCCATCTCATCTATTTTAAGATATGTTGAGATGCCTTGATCTCCATTCTTGGGCCCATCCATAATAAAAACCCACCATTATTTCCTGTATAAAAAACAAATCTACATAGGGAATGTTTTAAGAACTATGTATGACTTGATTCTTTCCCTAGAAAGACATATCACGACAATTAGGTTTTATCCCATAATTTAGTTACAATATTTCTTTCCTTTCATATAGATTTCATTTTCATCCTTACCACATAACATTAAACTGCGTGGAAATATAATACCCCTATTCTTCATTTTCATCACCTTTGCATTATAAAAGAAACACTTACTACTCCTTGTTTCTGACACCGAGCATAGCTATCCTGGGTATATGAATTATGTAAATGGATTCTTTATATAAGTTGTTTTAAATTTTTTAGGGTTAACAATGTCCTCACTACATGACTCAAAAGTGCACAGTACAATGTCCTCACTGCACGACTCATAACTGCATAGTACAATGTCCTCACTGCGTGTCTCAAAACATCATAGTACAATGTCCTTACTACATGACTCAAAACTCTAGAGTTAAATGTCCTCACTGCATGACTCAAAACTGCATAGTACAATGTCCTCACTGCATGACTCAAAACTGCATTGTACAATGTCATCACTACATGACTCAAAACTGTATAGTATAATGTCCTCATTACATGACTCAAAATTTCACATCATCATATTCATTCAAAGGAAACAATGAAAGTATCCATTTTAAATCTGATTCAGATCTATGTAAATGACATCAATCTCATAGTCAATATTGATTCAAATATTTCCCTTAATCATTGAACATAAACCCTAGTCCATATTTCACACTCTTAATCTCAAATGTTTCCATATCCTCATAATCTTTCTTATGGTTTCTGGGGACAAGATTTCTAATACCTGAGATCTCTTTTTCCTGAATATGCAACACGTGCCCTTAGGTGGCCTTTCATAAGTTGCCTATATAATAGGCATATCGTTCAAAAGATGCCATTATTTGGATATGTAGATTTCCCAGTTAACCCTGCATAATACAACTCCAATAATAGGTTTGTCATGTAATGGTAACATTGTTCATAGTTATAGTATCTTTTTCCCCTTTAATTTTTGATGACAATATTTAAGAATTTGTATTTTAAAACAGTCATTCAAGTATACTTGTCTCATTATATTTCATACAATATGCAAGTCTTCATGATCATTCACATTTCCTTCACCATGTGTTTGATGCAGTAGGGAATAACATTGAATTCACTTGGAAAATTATCATATATTATTTCCATTTCTAGTCTTAGTTGTATGACCTAAAACTTAAGACACCATATCTTTTACATTTGGGTATAACATTCATAAAAGTCATGTTCCTCCGATTCATTGGATATCTTGATTGGAAACACAATTCCCCTATTCAGGTACCTTTTTCCATTAATCAAACACTATGCTTTGGAAAATATGAATCTCCATAAACATTCTTTGACTTGTAGCAATAAAACATCAACCTTCTGAGAGCTCTTTTTCCTGAATGTGAAGCACGTACCCTTAGGTAGTCTTGCATAAGTTGCCCAGATAACAGACCTGTCAGTCAAAAGATGTAATTATCTGGCTATGCACTATGTGCTACAGTTGAACCTGCATAATAAAGCCCCCATATTGGGTTTTTCAAATAATGGTAACTTTGTTCTTAGAAAATACTTCCTCTGATGCTTTTATCCCTTTTCCCATATCATTCCCAAGTTACAGAAATTCCTAATCATGGTTTACAGTTTTCCCTTTCATACCTGAATATGATAGTTTGTTTCCAAACAAATTATCAAGAAATTGAGAGAGTTTTCTCATTCCTTTGGTCAGAGATAAAGACTTTAAATTAAAGCCAAAAAATATCCTCACTACATGACTTAAAACATCATAGTACCAATGTCCTCACTGCATGATTTAAATCTACACAGTACTAATGTCCCCAATGCAAGACTTAAAAGTGCACAGTACCAATGTCCTCACTGCATGAGTTAAAACTATACAGTACCAATGTCCTTATAGCATGACTTAAAACAGCATAGTACAAATTTCCATACATCATGACTTAAAACTACACAGTACGATATCAGAAATCTCCCCTTTTCTGATAAATTTTTAATCATTAATCATACACCAAATTTGTATAAAATGGTTTTTCTATTCATGGCTTATATTGGTCTAAGACATCCCTTTTTTCATTCCTAAATTAATTTCCTTGACAGAACCACCTATTGTGGTCTTAAGTCACCCAAATATTATTTCCCACAATCTATCAGCAGAAAATGTTAAATTCATAAAGAACTCTTTTCCTTGACTATGTAACAAATGCCCTTCGGCAGCCTTGCATATGTTGCCTACATAATATTATTGTCACTCAAAAGATACCACTATTTGGATATACAGTATATGCCCCAGTTGGCCCTACATAACATGGACCCCATAACGGGATTGTTAAATAAGGGTAATGTCATTCTTAGGAAAGACACCCCTTATGTCGATACATGATATAGATTTGGTGACCATAAAAAAATAATGAATAAAGATTCACCATGGAAATGTTTAAAGAATATTAAAGTCATTCTAATCCACTAATTCTTGTTTTGATTCTAATTAAAACAATTTTTCAAAGATATTCAACCCTAAACATTATCCATTTACAGTCCAACATGCATGACTCAAAACTACATCTAATAAATGACTAGGTACTCATTAGATTGGGAACTTGGATAGGTAACTCTAAACAAAATTTGAGCCTATCTCACTAAACATACATTATTGTATGATTTAGGTAATATTGGGCAATTGAAAAAGAGGTCAAAATATACAATATTTTTTGGGTTATCCATATAACCCTAGAAAGAATCAAATTTTTCTCATTAAGTCCCTCAGTTTAATATGAAAATTTTGATAAATTCATTATAATAATAATAATAATGATTTTTTAATATAAAAGAATCATTATCAACATTTACCTTTCATATTTAAATCATGAAAAATATGATTGAATATTTTTATGATTGAAAACAAAATTTCATTCATTCATATGATAATAGTGGGCCATCTAAAAAATGGATCCTCTATTTCATGTTTTTGAGTAAACTCTCAACCTGTCTTTTCAATTGTTAGACTAATTCATAAGCCCTATCATCTTCTTGTTGACGTTGAGATATTTGAGCAACTCCAGTCTCCTCAGCATGACGATGTGCTTCATTAGCAATTGAAATAGAAGTTATTCCCTCTAATTGGGTTTCTTCAAGGGTCTGATTCAATTTCTCAATCTTTTTATGAACAACATCCAATTTTTGTTGAAGATATAACTACTCCTTCATGGTCTCTTTGATTTGTTGGCTGATTTCGAGTGATTTCTTGTTATTATTTGCTTTCGCCTCAATTACTACAGCTTGAAATCTCTCAGTATTGATGCATCATTTAACCTCTTCAAAAACTTGTCGTAGGTTATGATCCTGCTCTCGTGGGAGAATATTCTATTTCATGGTATCATAGACTATCTGATAATTAAATCCAGAAAATCCTAATATGCAGAATAATGCTGGGAGTTTTGAAAAATGGGACAACAATTCATCAAAAGGAATTTTGGAAATTCTGCTCTAGATATGTTTCAATGTCTTCATACATTGCATACCAAGAGAATATTACATCTCTACGTCTGAATCTGTGTTACTACCATGAGTTAAAATGTACTATAGAAACATGTCTCTTAATGTGCTTCCTTGTTCTACTTCTCTTGGGACAGTACAAGCTTCACCATCTGATCTAGGAGTTGATAACACTAAATGATAATTAAAGGTCATTATTACCTTCAAATGGAGTCAGAAAATATGATTTAGATAGTTGATTATATTTACCCAATAATAAATCCACTATTTGATTGGATTCATCCCCTGTATTTTCAGTTCTAGTGTTTTGAATAGGTGTTTCATGAGAAGAGGAATTTCCTTGAATTTTCTTAGTTATGACATTTGAATTCTTTGGAACATTTCTTGATGATGGATCCTATATAGATATTTTCCAACCCCAATAGAAGGATAAAGTGGAACACCATATTCTTGAATATCCTTTGCAATATTTTCAGTAGATAATGCTGCATAAGGTGAACTTTGATGTAAATAATCAAGTTAAAGAAAAAATTATGTATGGAAAATGAAATAATAGGGACTTATGCCCTTGAAATTCCTCCTGAAAATCCTCAAAATCTTTAATTGAACCTTGAATACCAATATTTGGTTGAAGGGTGTCCATCATTTCAGTGTATACAGCCTGAAATGTTACAACATCCTTACCATTTAAGGTATCCAACAAATGTTGGATGATTCCAAAATTTGATCTGCTGGAAATTTTTTATGTTGGCTCTTCAATTGCGATGCCATCATCAGGTCTTTCTAGGTTTGGTTAACATCAGTATTGGTCTTAGATTGACCTAGATCTTCATTACTTTCTTCTAAATCAATTGAAATATCAACATTTAATATTTTAGGATCCCTTGATAGAAATATATGAGGAATGTATTTAATATTACCACACCTTTACTCTCTCTCAGTAGATCCAGGGGTTTGTATAGCAGAATCTTTTGACTATTTATCTACTAAAATTTTAGATTCATCAGTATGAACCTGAGTTTCCCCTGTGGCTTCTTTTTCTGGTCTTGTAGAATCATCTCTTAATCCTTTGAGAGAGGAGAGAGGCATAGATTCTAAAAGAGGATAAAATGTGGTTAGTTGAATTTATTGAGCATCTTGTATGCCCTAAAGATCATATAAATACATACTCTATTGGTGAACTCTTTGAATCAATCTCATTGCTCTCTTGCATTTTTTTTCAAAAGCATGGGGAGAGATTTAAATAGTCCTCTTAACAAGGGAATCTTGAGGTAATGGTTGAGGATTTTATTACTCCATTACCCCAATCATTATTCTCGGTCTCGGAGAAAGTTCTGGTGACTTGGGAGAATCATTAGTAGCATCGATAGAAGATCCTAAAATACCATACTTGGGTGATTCAAGAATTGGTCTAGATCTTCCTTCTCAACATTCAAGAAGAATAAATATATTTTCATCAAGATTAACGATGATAAATGATAAAGAGGAGTTGAGAGAAATAAAAATGGGAAATACATTCTTAGTATCAACATATATATCCCACTCATCCTCATAGTCGATAATTACCCCTTCACAGACAACTATGTTTAGCATATGAGATACTCATTTAGAGGATGTGATTTTTTCATTAGGTGCATATATAAAAGTCTCCAGCTGTGAAATATACATTTTTACGTCATCCATGTTATTTACCAGATTGCAATAAGAAGGTGGCTTGATGTCACCAGTATCTGGAATTCGAATTTCATGATGGAGAAATTCCCTTGTGTCCCTAATATCATAGGTTACACTCTCCCACCAATGAATGGATCAAGGTCGCACATAATTCAATCTTATAATGGTTTACTATGGAGGAGATTCAACACCCTCTGATTGGAGAGCTTCTTCAGGCCTCTCTTCCTTAGAAAGTTCAATATATGGAATAGAAATCATTGTTTGATGGTGGCGACTGGATCGCCTTTGTGTTGTGGGTTTTCCTCTTTTTCCCTAGTCTTCCTGGTATACAACTTGTGCAGACAATTTGAGGGCTCTAAAACCACTTAAACATCTGTATCATCTATGGACTTGAACTTCTTACCATGATTTCCATGTGAAATAGTTTTTGTAACAGCCAATCTACATATTCCTTTTTTCAGAGCCCCTTGAGGATATGAAGAAACCTAAGAATTTGCATACCCAGCTTCAAATCTGATCGATGCATCTGCTGCAGATAATGTAATTGACAATTTGCATACCTCTAAAGCTATTAGAATTCATAATTGTCACATTACCATTGGGTTTTTATCATGTCTGACATATGTGGGTGGAAAAGTGCTTGATTGTGGAAGACATCAGAAATGACAAGCTAACCTATAGGGGATGTAAGACTCATAGATAATTTCACCATTAATCCCGGTTAATAATATTTTATCCCTGAATTCCATCATATAGGATCATAGTTTGTAATTATTTTCATTAACATCATCAATAAATGTTCCAGTTGGTGGGTTACCAAAAGGAAATAATTTGAACTATCCTGATACATTGAATTCCTTTAGCACCTCATCAGGTCTCAAGTTTAGTGGCTTAATACCAAAAAAATTCGGAATAATTGGGGTGAATCAACCATTGGGAACCCTGACTTAATTCAACACAAATTATGAAGAAAAATGTGCTGAAATCCAGCCCCACAACACTTGGAATGGCCCTGCAATCCTAAATCAATCCTTACCATTGCATAAATGAAGTATGAGATGGTAAATTCGTACTAATACAGGGTTTTATAGCCCAAAATAATTCCATTTACCAATTTAGCTGCAATAATTAAAGACAATGATCTTACACCACCTCTGGATTCACAAACTAGAAGAATATAAACACTTAGCCACCTAGAAAGGAAGCCATCTAAGCATACTTTTGTATCTATATCAGGTTTGACTTTATAGCCCCAATGCATGTAATCGCCTATGCTAATATGTGTTTGAACTGCCTTTGTTATCTGGAGAAGGACAAACAGTTGGACATCCATAGGTTGGACCATCCCCTATTGTTGGATCTAAGAAGGCTTCAATCCACACTATAGAATGAAAATCATTATTTTCCTTAGGTGAATTATTTGGTATCTTAAATAATTCATGATATAGTGGTGGTATTCTAGATACATTACCCCATGCTATAGTAGGTGGAGTAAAGTCATCATACATTTCCCCAAGAATGGGAACTCTAGATATTTGGTAAATTTCCCTGAGACTAATACCAACTTCACCATGCTTCAAATGAAAGGAATTCATTTGTGGACTCAATTAGCACAGTAATTTGGGAATGAATTAATTTTGGTAAACATATGTTTTCCCAATCTAGATAGCTTCATAGATATTAACATCTGATAACTCTTTTCGTAATTCTGCACAAGTCTGACATACGTAGAATGCCCACATCCACTCAGGTTTTACACCCCCTCCAGAACGAAAGTCCCAATATCTTTTCCAACCATTAGATTGATCTATTTGAGAATACAGAAAAGTGGAATCATAACAATGTGGTCTTAGTTCTACAACATGATCATTCATATCTAGATGACAACCACTGTGATGAAGGATGCAACTAATAGGGTCTCTTTTTTCTTGTATTGGATCCCCCCTTGCACTAATATTCATGTAGTTACAGTTAGAGTATTGATGAAAATAATTTTTTTAGAAAGTACTTCTTAACAGATGGAACATAGGTATCTTGCAAAATTCCATTCCCATATGAGGGTAAATAAGAACTCTGTATGTAGTCACGTTGGTAAGGAATTAGACCCATCCATAGCCCAGGAAGAGTACTCTAAATAATGTCGTAATAGTCTTGTCAGACGATCTTCATAATTTAATTTTGGAGAGCCTATGCCTCTTAAGTATGAGTCATCAAATAAGTCATTCAGTCCTTCAAAATAATTACCGAACTTCTAGGTTATAATTCTATAGATTAAATCCAAAAATTGGAAAAGGAATATGTTTTTTTAGGTCCTTCGATGAGTTCTGTCACATATGTCCCTCAACAAGGCCTATCTCATATGTCTTTTGATGAGGTCTGTTTCATATTAAATTCACCATGGATCCTAGTGGAACACTATCCATGAAGTCCTTTGGAGTATCTCCATCACATAATTTATTTTACCCTGAATCAGTTTCAAAGAAGTTACATGAGAGAACAATGCAATATGAGCTGGGCGAATGAGCTATGCAACGAGAGGTTCAAAATTTTGGAGAAAGCACAGTTGAAGTAAAAAAATCATGAAAGTGGAGACCTATTTATTGGAAAGTAAAGAACTATGCATCCAGAATGGGTGTATCCTATTCACGTCATACCTCCACGAAGCAGCTGCGCGGTTAACCTGCAAGGTAAACATGCGTAGTAAACTTGCATTGTTTGGAAACATTCACCTCATGACTTGACCCTCTATGTATGTTTCAGATCCAATCTTGAGGGTGGGATTTTTTGAAACTACTTGAGAATGTAACCACAAATATTATGAAGAAAAGCTCTGGATATTTCAAATCTGAAATCAAGATTTAATGAGTACAATAGATAATCAAAAATACTCTCAAAGAACTTCAGGACGGAGTAGCTTCACAGAGCTATGTGACCAAGCTGTGTAGCTGAGCTACACGACCAAGCTATGCGGCCAACCTTCATGGCCAACCATCATTGCTGACCACCACACCAGAAGATCTTTCATGTCCTTATGTGGAGAATATTCAAGGTGGAGCTACGTGAAGTACCTACATGAACAACATTTATTTTCCTAGGCCCATCCATACCTATAAATAGAGCCCTTGGGCTCCCTATTTCAGGATGAAAAAAAAGTGAAAGATTCTATGAATCTCCCATTACAAATCTCTTTCCCCTAGAACTCCTGAGTTGTTATAGGTAACTATATAATCCATGGGAGAAGAGTTAATTAAATGGGATATGCATGATTTTAATTTCTTCACATTCTTCAATTATCATTTATATCTGTGTGGTATATCTGTGCGCATTACCTACGCGGTGTACCTGCACGCCTTACCAACATGGTATACCCACATGGTTTTCTTGCATGCCATACCTGCATGATACAGAAATGCAGGGTACCTACACGAAATACATTCACGAGGAACCTATGCGACTAGCTCAAGTACCCTTCATTAAATCCATTAATGGTAGGGTATCTCCTTCCTCGGTTCCCTTATATGAAAGGGGCTAAGTTGAAGCCTCCAACAAATACTCCTAACATCTCAATCCTTTGGGAAAGGCACATTAGCATGTCCCCAATTTCGGATTGTACTTCCACAGTATGAGTTTTCCCATATTTGTTTCACAGTGGGGTTAGGATTCATGGGATGTTTTTGGGTGTGTATATCCCTATTCACATGGAATTTTCTCCCAGAAATAGTGATGGGATGTTATCGGTTTGGAGGATGGTTGATTACTAGCCTCGCCCTTCTCAAAGAGGTGACCTATAACCCAAGGTCTCCTATAGGGAAGGTACACTTCGCAATTTCCATTCCGTGCAAGCATTGGATAAGTCTCCCACCAGTAACAGAACCCATTTCAAGGCAACCATCATGGTATAATATCCTCACCTACACCCCTTCTTCCATACATTGAACCCTTTTCCACTATAAATAGAACAGAGGGAAGGTCCCTTTCCTCACCTTCTTCCACGGTAGATGCACCCTATTCCATCAGAATGGAGGAAAAATTTGGAAGGGTGAAGTTTCTTTGTTGAATCTTTCACATCCTCTTGTTTCTCACACCGAGCATGAATCATGTGGGGTTAGAGATACTTGGTGGTTGAAACATGTTCACAAACAATCATTGGAATGAACTATGAGAACTCTGATTTCTATTAAAATCATGATATGTAGAAATCTCTTTCAGTGCCCAAGCTCACTAGGTATCCTTCTCAGGAATCCAACCCCAATTTCCCCAAAATGGTCATCATCATTGAGAAATAATCCCCAAATTAAAACCTCAAATCATCAAGGAATCTTTTTTAGGAAGTAATACCAAACTCATCTCACTTTGAGTACCATATTCTTATATGAGATTTATCGAACTGCATTGGCTTTGATTCACATCCATATGGGATATGTAGGAAGCCTCTTTGAGGATCAAACCTAACACTTTATATCAACCCTATTCTCCTTGGTTCATATTACCAATAGGGTCTGACCTATTTGGAAACTCATACCCTTCCCAAGTTCCTCAGGTTGCTTCAGCATAAGTCCCACGCTATGTTTGGAATAAGCACCTTTCTTTTAGAGGACCGTATCACATGACCATAAAAGGTATGATGGGTCCAATTAAGTGACAACGAAATAGATGGGTTTGAATTCAATTCACTAGGATATGCAACTAGCCCATTTTACGGGCATGATCCCAAGATCAAAAAAATCCTTCGTCACCCTGGATGACAATAAATTCTAGAGTGCCACACAGAGTGGCTTAAAAACTAGTATCATCACAATGATGGTTTAGAGAATATCTAATCGCAATATTAGAGGATACCATTGATTGAAAACCTTGAATACATACAGATGCTTCCATTGATGAAGAACCTTGAATGCATATTGATGATTCTAAATTTTCAACATATTAATAAGTGATTATAAATTACATGGGATACTAATGATATAATTGGTGAATTAATACGGATTCATTAAAAAAAATTTAATATTAGAAAGAGAGCCTCGGAGTAGACAATAATTTCCTCTAAAAGGGTGTGATGAGTCCGACCTCCCATCCTCTCGACCAATGCATGTTCTTATGTATCGTAATGTTCAAAACATAAGAAATTCCTACCTTTGGATAGAAGGTCCTATTTGGATAAAGAACCGTTTGATGTTTCCGGTCCCATGAATAAATCCATTGGAAACCTCATATAAATAGTGATTCTTAAATGAAGAGCACACATTTCAAGTAACTGCAAAATAACTAGTATACCTAGAGGTAATATCCAAGACTTGGTGGTTGAGTCATACATTATGAATTGTACATCTTGAGTGATATATTGATTCCTTGATGTAAGAATGCCATGGAGGAACTCTTTGGCTTCTGATATGTGGGGGGTGATTATTCTCTCATTGGAATGAGATGAAAAGGTGGGTGTACCCATGTATAATAGAGAAATTTTCTACATAAGTGGGTATAATGATACGCGAAGAATGAAATTTTTTGAATGTGTGAATGGTTTGATAAATGCCATGAATGACTCTCCATGTATCTGGAATGTGGTATATTATTCGTTGGGATGAGTATGCCCCTTGGGTTTTGATTTTGTGGGATGCCTTAACCCTTGATACCCACTGTATATTGGTTTTTTAGGATTGAATATGATATTTTCTTTTGAAATTCTCCTAGGACCCCCACTTGTACCTAGACCGAGATTCCATTGGGATGCCCATGTGACTTAATTTTGATGCTTTGGACGATTTCCTAGGATCTGGACCATCATGGGGTAGATTTCTTATTTGGTTTCCATGGATGACTTCCATGAATCCGGACATTCTTGGTCTATACATGATTATATGAGGTTGTTGTGGTTGATGTTTGGCTCATGATTACTCGGTGTAGGCCAATGTTGGTTATAGATATTCTTACAGGATTGACCGTTGGTATATGTTGTCCTTGTTGGTGATTTGAGGTGAGTACGAGTGAAACTTGGTATAAGATGAATATCCCCTTATGGTGACATAGCCTTCTCAATGTTATTTCACATGTTGGCTAATGATGTTATATATCTATTATGGTTATGGACCCAAAGAATTACTTTGTAGTACATAACTTGATTGGAACCACATCCTTAACTATTCCATTGCACATTATTTCTAATTTAACAGGATTATGGACCCAAGGTTTGATTGTTGATGTGGATTCATGTTATTGATTCACATACCAATGAATATTCATACATATTTATATATGTGTTTGTATTTGAATATATATGTATACATATATAACTATGGATATCCATGAGGGAAATTTCCCAGTTGATCGGGATTACATACATTAGGATTGATTGTGGGCTCACATTTTTTTTTTGATTTCCATTTTGGTTACACTTCAGTTAAGACGATCTTGTTGCATCTTTATACCCCTTTAGAAGAATAGTTATACTTTTCTTGTCAGGGAGGCCTACAAAGATTCTTTCTCAACCTTGCACATGCACCTTGGTGTACATGGGGACCTTATGTCTTCATTTTAGGTTGGTAATTGGATACAGGGTGGATGGTGTTGAGGCCCATTGTTGCATGATCAAGAAGAGATTCTCATGTATTTCTACGGATTGAGCTAGTGCAGTTCGACAATGATTAGAGACATGGTACGTGGTATGGAACATTGTTAGTAGTAGATCCATGTACTTTTACTTTCAATTTCTTTTATAATATTGTATCATTATGGTATACCTAGTGGGTGACCATTGTTATTTTATATTGTATATCTATGTGGGCTTTTACTAAATTTTCATTTATTATTTCATCATGTTTTATTTCATTTTTTTACTTCTTATGCACTCTATTTACTTCTTATTATGTATGCTAATTAGCTGTTTTCTTTATTTTCTTAATTTGATATGATGGAATTTTTTTCCCAACATCACCTCTAAGGCCCTAGTTGCTAGGCGGTTGCCTTTGGTGTATGGGGAGGTACACTTTAGGCCCTGTAACCCATTTTATCAAAGAAACAGATTAGTGGAATTCGAGTCAGGAGAATACAATGTGATATTAGAGGTGTTTTCTTTTCCAGGTATTTACTATTTGAGATACACGGTAGAAAAGAATATTAGGAATGGGTTGGAACCTTTGATGGATATCAGACTGGTGAATTGTTAACACCTGTTCCCATTGGAATTTCTGGTTTTCAGGGGTTTTGGATTATTGTTTTGGTAACGACCCAAAATTTTGAATAATTTTTCTTTCCTAATTTTGTGAGGTATTTTAATTTATACTCAACAAAACTGTATTCGTTAATTAATGAAGTGAGTATAATTACATGAGATTATTGGGTTTCGACTGTTATATGACCATTGGTCAATATGAATATTGGAAACTAAACTCTTAACATTATTATTATTTTTTATAAATACAAGTGATCTTGGTTAATTAATACACAATGAAGATTTGATGGCCTCATCCAGCAGACTTGGGTGTTTGAAGCCCATATGACAAAACATTGGAAGGAGGTAGCACCATGGGCATTGCTCTGGACCAAACTCAAGCCGAACTTCATCGTGTGAAGTTGTAATAGAATCGCCTTGGGGAGAAGTTCAAGCTGATAGAAATTACCACTCATGCAATGTTGGCCGAGCCACCTCAAGATTATATCACCTTATCACACCTTAAATTTGGGTCTTATGATGTGGTTATAAGGGGCTATATAACGATACCTTAGTTTATTTTGGTAATCCTTTGATATAAAAAAATTGTGGTTTCTTCTAATGGTGATATTTGTGAAATTTCAAATGTCTGGATAAATATAGGATGTATATTATTAATGATTATTGAAAAAAAGGATATTTTAAAATATTTAGGTAAAAATTAAATAATTAATAATGTGTAATTATTTTTGAAAAATGGTCTTCTACAGTTGTGTTCACTATGAAATTTATAGTCTAATAAGATCAATTTAATTTTTTTGAATAGTAAATTATAAATAGTGATTTTACACTTATGAATAGTAATGTGACCAAATGGATTAGTACATCACTTATGAATGTTTTAAAATAATTTATGCACCTTGATTAAGTAATGCGATTCAACAAAATAGGTAAACAACGGTTTCAGAAATTATTAGTTAAGTATAAGTTTTTTCAGGTGAATATTGCCTTTTATTTAAAAATTAGATTAAAAAAATTAGAAATTTATTTTTATAAAATGGAGTACACTATTGAATTCAGAGCATATATATTAGGTTAAGGATATTTTTTTAAATTTTTCTAAGAAAGATGAATTTTCAGGGAATAGTGAAATTATAGTTTTGAGTTTCTGGTGTTTAATGAAATTATTAAGGATGTAATAATAGAGTAATATTTATTTTAGACTTATGAATTGTAATATATTCTATGAAGTTTTCCATGTGTCCAATACCATGGGAAAATACCATGGGCATGCCCATAGTTTTACCCATACCACTGATTAGGTGTCCCTTGGCAATTAATGAATTGTTCCCTCACATCCCCTATAAATACCAAGCCATTACCTCATCCATTTCATTCCAAAATACTCCACAATTATTTTATGGTCTCCATACCCCCTAATTAGTCCTCCCAAGGTGCCCTTAAGCCTCCCAAGGTCCCGACCATCGTGATTTTGAAGTTACTCTTCAAGGTAAGAGATCCTTTCACTATCCTCCTTTAAGTAATGACTTATTTTATGTTATATATTATAGTTCCATTTTATTATGTGGGGAATTTTTCTTATATATATTTTATACTATCCATTTCTTTTAAAAATGATGAGATACCCTTTCCGATTTCATTATTTTTGTTTCTGAATTTTTAAGTGACGTCGTTAGGCTGCCGAATTTCTTGTAAAAGATATCACATCTTCCCTTCCCTTTCAAGTATCCTTTTCTTGTGGTATGTCATTAAAATATCCATACCATGTTATTATCTTAAATTTATTCTGTATTTATTTTTTAAAATGAGTTATTTATGAGCTGGTTACCTTTGTACCCTCTTTTGTTTATTTTCTAAAACTATGTTATATAGTTGTTAAGCTGCAGAATTTTTTCCTCAAAATCTCTCTCTTTTTCTCAAGAAGTTCTATTGTATTATTTATGGGAATAAACAAATCTATTTTCACTTCCATGGGTAATCATCAATACATATAATTTATCTATTTTATTTTGTAATAAACATACATATAACCCGCACTCCCTTTCCATGTGTTATAAATGACATAATGATCATGTTTTTAAGTACCTAATAAACATCACGATTTTGACATGAAACACATTTATTTGATTCTATTTGGGTTATTTATGAAATTTATGATTATGATATATGTGGATCAAATGAATTTCAAACATTTTAAGGTTAATCCATGATAGCGCTCCAATTCATTGGGTAAAGAATTAATCTGTGAAGATGACATGTTTCACGATACCTTGGTGAGTAACCTTGGTTATTTTTATGCCACCTTGGATATGGACCATGGTTATATGTTCATGAATTTATAAATGAAATTTTGATCCCAAATATTCAAGTTATGTTTTCATTTCTCATTATCATGGTATTCCTATTCTCCCATTTCTCAGGTCCTTATGTTTTTATTGAAGTTCTTACTATAAATAAAAGTAAACTGATTCCCTTGTTTACCCATACTGGGCCTTCTACTCACCCTTTACCATGATATATGTCTCCAGATATGAGATTCTAAAATTTTACATAGTATTAACATATTATGAAGTCTTACTAGAAGATAAAAAGAATTTTATTTGTATTTTTCATGTTTTGTGTCCCCGATCTCCAAGACGCTAGACATTAAAGATCCTCTATATAAAAAATTTAATGAAAAGTTATGTAATAAAAAGGTGATATACCATAGTTGGTATCAATGGATAGCCTAGTTATTTATGGAAATTAAGATATGAAAATAGTAGGAAGAATCCAATAGAAATTGTTAAATATAGGAAAACTTCCTTGTATTTTGTTGAGTATTGAGTAAGTTGTTTATCAAACAAATACATCCCTATCCAAATACGAGTGGCTCTGACATAGATGTACAGGGGTGTAAAACCCAAAAACAACATTTTGAACTAGACATGAATGGGAACTAGTGCATGACAATAGGCATTGTTGCACTATTGGTTACGAAACTCTTGGGGGATATGTTGGGTTAATCATAAACATTTTATGAATAAATATGAAGGATTTATAGAGAAATGTAACTGTTTAAGGCATAATGTTTTAATACAAGAAATCCATTGTAGTTAAAATATTATTAAATAAATACATTTCTCAAAAAGTTATTATTATTTTAGAAAATGGTGGGTAATAGGAGGAACCATGCAAATGGTTACCGCAATGGACCATGTGCTGACAGTTCTCTGATGGATGTTGGAATGGAAATATTCATGCGAATGATGAAACAACTGACTCAAATTATGGGAAATAACTTTAATAAAGTTGAGAGATCGATCTCACCGCGAACGGAACAACATTATGTTGAGACTTTTATGAATCAACGAACACCAACATTCTGTGGATCGACTAACCCATTGATTGATGAGAAGTGGATCAGCTCCACTGAGAAGATCTTTTCTATGCTCTGCTGTTCAGAGCAAGAGAAGGTCACCCTGGATGTCTATCTCTTAGAAGTAGAAGCTGATCAGTGGTGGGAACTGATTAAAAACATAAGGAAAAGAGTGTAAATTGAATCAATGGAGTGGGAAGAGGTCATAAATACCTTTTTAAGTAAATATTTCCCTCGTTCCATGAGAACAAGAATGGAGAAATAGTTTCTCAAGCTGAAGCAGAAAAAGAATAAATCTGTCAGAAGCTTTGAGATGGACTTCACCTGACTGTCAGGATATACATCTAGAATTTTCATGGATCCAAATGGTAAGGTTGATATATTCTTCTGTGGACTGAGACCTCATCTATAGAAGAATCTATCCAACAGAGACTATGATAGCTATGAGGAGATCATGCGGAGTGCGATGAAAGTCAAGTTGGAGTTTGGTGAGATGCAATGGTCTCATAAATCTAATTACAAGATGTGATTGATAGATCCCAGCTTAGGGAGGACTATTTATCAGGGAAGAGGAGGAAAGGAATTGCAACTTTGCACATGTAATAAATTTGGGAAGAAGCATTCGGGGAACTACCTTCCTGGGAGTGAATAATTCTATAAGTGTGGAAGAGATGGTCATATTGGGAGGAATTTTCATACTGAGGTTAAACCTCAACTCCCAAACACATATGATAAGGGGATGATGGGAAAGGCCCTACCTGGTGTCCAATGCTTTAAGTGTGGACAATGTTTGCACTTTTCCAATCACTGTCTGAATCTGAGGCCAATGGAGGGGAACCACCATCAGCCTTAGAAATGGCCAAGGGATCAAGGCTGTGCTTTTGATATCATGATAGCTTAAGTGGAAGCACCAAATGATGTGGTGGCAGGTACTCTTTTGGTTATCTCAAAGCTAGCAAGTACATTGTTTGATTTTGGTTCTACGTATTACATTATTTACTCCATGTTTGCAAAGAATTTTGACTCAACCCCCATTTTTCTAAAATTAGAGTTATTAGTAAATACACCTGGTGGGATTATCGAAGCATCGTTAGTGTATAGAAACTCCAGTATTTACATTGGTGAGCACAATCTTATCACAAATTTAGTAGTCATTCCGATATTGGATTTCGACGTTATACAAGGGATGAACTGGCTCTCAAAGTATAATGCTATGATCAAAAGCAGAATCAAGTAAATCTTAGTAGTATTGAATGGAAAACCAACTGTTACCTTCCAAGGAGAGATACTTCAATCTGATCATTGTCTAGAAGAACCCCCTATATCCTTCTTTATGGAGTTGACCAGTGATGAAGATGAAGGAGATGAGAGTTTAATGATGGAAAGTGTTCCCATTGTACAAGAATACATTGATGTATTTCTTGAGGAGTTTCCTATACCTCCCCAAGATAGAGTGGTAGAGTTAAATGTTGACCTCATTGTTGGATCTCCTCCAACATAAATGTCCCCCTATTATATGGAAAATGTTGAGCTAATGGAATTAAAGAAATAACTCCAAGATCTTTTTGAGAATGGGTTTATCTGACCAAGAGTGTCTCCTTGGGGAACACCAGTTCTCATTGTAAAGAATAAAGATGCATCGATGTGGCTCTACATTGATTAGATAGAACTGAATGGGATCACAGTGAAAAACAAATACCCTCTTATAGGAATTACTGACTTATTTGACCAACTTTGTGGGGATCAATTCTTCTCTATGATTGATCTTCATTTGGGTTATCATCAATTGATGATGAAGAATGAAGATATTCCAAAAAGTGCCTTCTAATCAAGATATGGACATTATGATTTTTTTGTTATGCCCTTCGGGCAGAGTAATTCACCTGCTATTTTCATGTATTTGATGAATAAAGTCTTTAAGGACTACCTTGATAACATTGTGGTAGTTTTTATTGATGATATTATGATATATTCCAAAAGTCATGAGGAGTATGAAAATCATCTAAGGGTTATTTTGAAATATATATCGAAGGAGAGGATTTTTGGAATGTTCAATAAATGTGAATTTTGGTTTCAATAAGTTTCTTTCATGGGGCACATTGTAACCAATGAAGGAATCACATTTGACCCTACAAAGATAAAAGTTGTAGAGGAGTGGCCTCAACCTACAACAATAACTGAGATTCGTAGTTTTTTTAAGTAGGTGGATATTATAAGATGTTTGTGAGAAAACTTTTCATGGATTTCAAATCCATTAACCAAGTTAACTCGAAAAGGGATCATGTTCATTTGCAAAAAGGAGTGTGAGGAATGTTTCAAAAAGATGAAGATGAGATTGGTTACTGCACCCATGTTAAATCTACCATCAAGTGGGAAAGGATTTTTTATTTTTATCGATGCATCTCAAAAGGGTTTGGGTGCATCCTCATGAAAAATGAAAAGATAATTGCTAATAAATCTCTACAGTTGAAGACTCGTGAGGAAAATTATTCTATGCATGATATAAAGAAGGATGTGGTCATTTTTTCTCTGAAGATATGAAGTCACTATCTTCAGGTGGAGAAATGTGATATATACACAGACCATAATAGTTTGAATTATATTTTAACACAAAAGGAATTGAACATGAGGAAAATGAGATGGTCAAGACTTCTTAAAGACTATCATTTTTCAATTCATTTCCATCCTATAAGAGCAATCAAAGTTACTGATGCATTAAGCATAAAGGACCCAGTTGTCTTTTCTATGATCAGAATTCAATGGGATCCTCTGATTAATGACCCAGTAAAGCTGGACATGGGAATTATAAGGGGCAGGAAACCATCAAATCTAACCCTAATTATTTCTCAAAAATCATTACTATATAAGATCAAGATAGCTCAGAAAGAATATCCTTTTTAATAGAAGAACTTTGAGGCTATAAAGAATGGGAAGTTTCTTGAGTTCAATATTGATCAAGAAGGTCTACTGATATTTTGTACAAGACTATGTGTTCCATATATTCTAGAAATAAAGAAGGAGTTGATGGATGAAGCTCATAGCTCTAATTTCTCTATACTTCCTGGATGCAAAAAAATGTATAGGGACATTCGTGATCATTTTTGATAGGATAATATGAAAAGGGAGATTGCTGACTCCAATTCAAGGTGCCCGGTATGTCAGAAAGTGAAGGCAGAATGACAACTTCCCAAAGGGGAATTTTTACCACTACCCAAACCAGCATGGAAGTGGGATAATATCACTATGGAATTCTTCACTGTTCTCCCTAGAACTTCCGGAGGAAACAATTTGATATGTATTATTGTGGACCATCTCACCATGACTTCCCATTTTATCCCTATCCGGGTAGATTTCTCTCTTGATCAACATGAGAGGATTTTTGTGAATGAAGTGGAAAGGCTACATGGAGTTCCACTTTCTATTGTATCTGATCATGATCCGAGATTCACATCAATGTTCTGGGGAGGTCACCAATATTCTCTAAGCACTGAATTGAATTTCAGTACGACCTATCACCCCCAAACTGATGTCCAATCAGAAAGGACTATTCAAACACTTGAGGAAATTCTTAGAACATGCTTAATAGAATTTAAAGGTGGATGGGATAAACATCTTTCTTTAGTTGAGTTCACTTACAACAACAGTGTTTGTTGGAGTAGTTTACTCAAGAGGGGAGGGGTGAATTGAGTAACTATAAAAAATTTTGTTACAAAAAAATATTATTTTAAAAGAAATGGTTTTCCCCAAAAATTGATACACCCCAGTTAAACAAGGTTATACTGTTATAAGAGTTTTATTGTTTAAACAACTTCATAGAAGATTGATTAATTCTAAGCAATCATAATATGTATTTTTAACATTACTTTTGAATTTATCCTTCTAGGACAAATCATTTATTACTTCTTTCCAAGACTAACTATCAAAGTGAAATTAGTGTTTTTCTGGATTATGCAATATTGTCATAAAACATAGAAGACTAAATTTAAATAGAATAGCATAAATGAAACAAGTAGTTCGGTATCAAGATGAGACCTAGTCTACTCCATTTGGTGATCACCATCCACTAAACAATTTATAAAAATAAACTTTGATCCACACCCTGAATCAGGGTTAACAATAGTACACAGACTATCCAGGTCACACAGGGTTCTCTTCTACAGTTTTCATGGGTAAAAAAAAAATAATAACCAGGCTACACAAGGACCGCTTTTATAGTTGTTGTGGGTATTAAATAGTAATAATCAGTCCATACAAGGACCTCTTCCACAGTTATCGTGGGTAAAAAAAGTATAAAGAGTTTGCTGTAAGGATTTAGAAATCCTTCATTTTAGTAGATGATTCAGTGTGTGTGTGGATTATACAGAGTACATACACTTCTCAAAAGTAAGTAAAATAATAACTGAGAGAGTGTAGGTATGAGTTTAGAATGCTCTAGTGATTTTAAGTGAAGCTCTGGACTCCTTCGATAAAACAGAAATACTTCTGATTCATTCTCTGGTTTTGTCTTGAAGAACATTGTGTTGTGATTCATCTTGTGTTCTTCACAAGTGTTGATAATGCTATGATGTTATCTGGATTCTAGTGTACTTCAAATTTTCTTCAGTAGAGTCATATTTCATACTTGAGACAACCTTTCTTTGAAAATCAGGCAATTTGTTTTTCACAGTCGTGCTCACAGGCTTGTTTTTCGTTCAGTATCGTGCTATATTGCTCTTGGGAACTCTCCACACATTATCATCGAATGCATGAGGTTCATCTGATAGGTCCCATGCATTTTGTGCCTCTTACCTCGTACTATGTCTACAAAGAAACATTAATTATGTTAGTGCATTAAAAGCATCAAATATGACCGTTAAAAGTTTCATTGAAAGAAGACAAAATATTTTAAGAAACAGTGTAACATTATGTTATGCAAGCGGTGTCTCCTTCATGGTATCTGAGTGTCACTGTGTCTGAGTGTCACGGTGTATGAGTTTCATGGTGTCTTCTTCACGGTGTATTTTTCATGGTGTCTTACTTACGGTGTCTGGCTTACGGTGTCTGGCATACGGTGTCTGGATTCACGATGTCTGGCTTCACGGTGTATGGCTTGCTGTGTCAGGGTTCATAGTGTCTTGTACTTAAGAAAATAACTGTATTCATAATTCACCAATAATATATAGGAAATGGATTGAGCATAACCATTATAAATACTGAGAGAACATGAAACATAAATACACATTATTGGATATAATTTGAAGGATTTAACTAGGTTGAATGAGATTTATGATCATTAAAACATGATTAATACATGAGGAGTCCAACAATATACCCCTTTTTGATGATCACAAATCATGCATAGTTAAAGTGTAAATTAGATGCAACTATAGAGAAAATAAAATATATAAAACTTCTCCCCCTTTTGGGATTATCAAAAAGTAGAAATAAAAGAGGGTAAACTGTGCACATTCCATTAAGGGTAAACAAGTTTTAGTACATAATAAGGAGAGATAAATAAAATAATGAAATCCCCATAAAAAATGACTAAGTATTGGTATGCTTTAGGGATTAACCTTCTCGTTTCTTTTATCAGAAGCAGAAGAGGAAGCCATAGGGGCAGTGATTGATGTAGAAGAAGGTAGAGAGGTGGTATATAGAGAGGGTAAAGGGAGACCTTCAAAGAATGAGGGAGCCAAGGTAGGGGTAGTAGAAGATCTAGGTAGTTTATGATCAAGAATAACAGGCATAATCTGACTGAGATCATGGCCAACAGACATGATTGTTGAGGCTAAGGCAAAGGCGAAGGTAGGTATCCTAGGTCTGAGAGGTGCAATGGATGGAGAAACAATTGTTTTAATCTGGACATGATGATAAGGTCTCAGAAGTTTTATGAAGTCAGCAATAATCACTCCACCATACTGATTGGATTTTTCAAAGTCATATTTGTTTTCCATAAACTTGTCTAACAATCCGGTAAACTCGGTTACCTTCTGGACTTGGGTTTTGAAGGCTTGTGTCATAGGAGGAAGTTACAGATTCTCTATAAGGTATTTGAAGTGGTTGGTCATGTCAGACTTGGAGAAAATTCGGTTGAAATAGAAATACACTTTTTTAGAAATCTCTTGATGGGAATCCTTTGCAATCCTGGTGTAAATTTTCACAAGGTCAAGAACTCTATCACTGTTCTTGACAACTTCAGAGAAAGAAGCTATATTAAATCCACTGAAAGCATTCTAATTCTCTTCTTTGACTATAGATCTGAGCACAATACTGTCCAAGGAAGGGGTAGAGGCTTCACAAGAGGTATTAGAATATTTGACGGCTGTTGTCAGATATTTTAGCTGATTTAGTACCTTTTGAAGACAACCAGTGTACTCAACATAGAGTTTATTAAGGTTCACCACAAGCTCTCTCCTATACTTCAACATCTTTTTGTGCCTTTCCGTAATCTTTTCATCAAAGGATAACAGATAAGGGTGAATCTGAGACAAAACATCTCGATATATTTGAGAAACAGTGGGTTCAAGAGGAGCAGTAGCAAGCTCTCATCTTGAATTTAGCTCTTTCTACCAGTCTTCCACCATGCTTCTTAGGGTTGTGACTTCATTACTGAGTAGATTATATTCATCTCGTACTTCATGAAACTCATGGAGCATCTTAGGTTGTATTTCCCAAATGATATTATCCAAAAGTAGTAAGGCATATCTCTCACTCAGATTTTTCATAGGATGAGGTTGGGAGTTCATATGCTTCTCAAATCTATATAAGGGAGTATCTCCAAAATCCTTTAAATCAACTTTACTGACAAAGGATAGTTTTTCATGTAATGGTTCAGGTGTAGGAATTGGTACAAGGATAGGTTCATTTTCAGGTTCCTTCTCAGGTGCAAAGATAGAAACCGACTTCAACCGAAACGGGGAAGAAAGAGCAAGCCCAGTTGTAGTAACCTACTGAGACTAATTCACATCATAGAAACTAGGAAATTTGTAATAAGTGTCCACAGGTCTTGAATCAGTTTGATGTGAGGCTTCACCAGACTCAAGATTTGGGGTTTGCTCCCCCTCAAATGGTGCCTCCTTCTCAGGACTGAGAGGCTCAGGAGCTTGGTCTAAATCCACAGATTCATCTCCAAGTTCCTCATTCATTTCTTGTATAGCCAGCTGAAAGGCTACCTCCATCCTCTCTTCAGCAGAGGGTATTATTTACGAAATATGTTGTTCTACCGGTAGTTCTTCCAGATTTTCTACTTGCATAGCAGGAAGTTCTTCTGGATTTTCTTCTGGCATAGCAGGTAGTTCTTCTACTATAGGCTCTTCTATGGCTTGCTTCTCAGATTCTGTCACCACTGATTCTCTTTCAGCCTCGGGTTGGATTACCAGATTAAGATCTTCCCTAGGGGTAGGAAATTATTCTTCCAGAACAACAATGGGAACAATAGTTCTTTCTTCCCCAATTATAACTTCTTCCATATGAGGTACTTCAGCTTCTTCTTCCTATTCTTCTGAATACTCACCATGTTCATCTGGTTCCAAAACAAGATCAAAATTGTCTTTCGGCCTTGATGGATAATCCACAGGATTAATAATCTCATAAACATTGTCATTGTCTTCCACCCACTACTCTTTCCAAGGATTCCAGTTTATCTTCGTTCTCCTGATGGTGGGTTTAGATAGATAGTACTCGCTATCCATAAGCACTTCTTCATTAGGTCCAACTATTCCTTTTGCAACAACTATAACTGATATCAGCCAAGAGTAAAATGGAGAGGTGGACTTTAATGTAACCTTGATCAACTCACACATACGGTGAATGATGTACTTTCACAGGTTGAACTTGTATCCATTTTTCATAAGATGAATCAAGAACACATATTGATACTTTAACACAGAAAAATCACCTTTTCTTGGAATAACCAGATTTTGAACAAACATAAACAACAGCCTTGTTTCTCCATCATGTTCAGCAGTGATGGCCCTTCTCTTGGTTCCATTTCTGGTTAGGGTATTCAGATCATCTTCAAGAAAAAAGAAATCAGTTTTTGGTGGTGGTTATCTCTAATAATCATCACATATTCCTTCATGAGGTGTCCTAAGGAATGTAGCCCATAACCTCAAAGAGAAGAAGCATCTTTGGCCATTAATACAGCTCTTCACAACATAACTTTCACCAGAGTCAAAAGATAACTACACATACTGGTAGAACTGAGCTACTAACCTAGGATATATGGGTCTATTCTCCCTTGAGAACCATTCTAACAAGACATGTTCTTTTAACACTTCCAAGACCAGAGATTAGATAGACATAATCCATTAGAGGAAATTTTCATTCTCAGGAACAACACATCGATTTAACATATTTGGATTCAATGGTCCTTTGGGAGTAATCTTAGGTGAAATCTCCTTCTTCCTCGGACGATGCTTTGTAGGTGTGGATGACGAAAGACGTTTCATTGATGGCATCCACTAAAGGTTCAAGAGAGAGAGAGAGAGAGAGAAGGGGTTGCAAGGTTGAAAGGGTTATAAATGAGAGTATGTCTGAGTGAAGAACCGAGTGAAACTCATTGTTTTATCATTTGGCAATTCCAATCATCACAAAAATAAGAACGTGGGAAAGTAAAAGAGGTGAAATAAAAATCACCGAAATACTGGTTTAAAGAAAATCATAAATGAATTTCACGGTGATACCATGAATGGTCATTACGGTGATAAAGTGAGTGGTCATCACGATGAGACAGTGAGTAGTCATCACGGTGAGACAATGAGTTAACTTTTCAGTGCGCGTTACGGTGAGATAGTAAATGTCAGACTATAATTACAAAATGCTAACGGTGAGACCGTAAACATGAGAGACAACAACTCAGAAACCATAATCATGAAACATAAAAGTAAAACGTAGTAAAATGTTGAACTTTAAGACCAGTAAGATATCTATTTGAGATTTATCATGCCAAGATCATGTATGATGTAGTCTATTCTCTCAAAATTTAATGGTTTAGTGAATATATCAACATGTTGAAATTCAGTACCATTTAATTCCATGGTGATATCACCTTTTTGATAATGATCTCCCATAAATTGATGTCTTACATCAATATGTTTTGTACTAGAATTTTAAACATGATTTTTTGAGATGTTAATAGCACTTATGTTGTCACAATTTATTGGTACATGTCTGAATTGATATCCATAATCTAGTAATGTGTGCTTCATCCACAAAATTTGTGCACAACAACTGCCAGCATCTATGTATTCAGATTCTCCAGTAGATAATGCAACAGAAATTTGTTTCTTACTACACCATGATACTAGTGACTTGCCTAAAACGTGACATGTTCTAAAGGTTCCCTTTCTATCTATCTTACAGCCACTAAAGTCAGCATCAGAATAACTAACTAGTTCAAATGATTGTCCTTTAGGATAGAACAGTCCTAGATTGGGTGTATGCTTGAGGTATTTGGAAATTCTCTTTACATCATTTAAATGATATTCTTTAGGATTTTCTTGAATACGAGCACACACACACACATTAAACATAATGTCTACATGGCTAGCAGCTAAGTAGAGTAAAATCCTAATAATTACTCTATATGTGGTTTGATCAATAGATTATCCATCTTCATCAAGAACCAAGGTACTCATGGTAGTGTCACTACATTTAGTGCAATCCAATCAAAGACGTTTTAGATGATCTCTATTGTATTTACATTGATTTAAAACAATTCCATAATTATTTTGAATGATTTGAAATCCAAGAAAAATTTTAGTTATACCATTAGACTCATTTAAAATTATTTTTTCAGCATTTTAGAAAAATCAATACATAAAGAAATTTTTAAGATCCAAAAATAATATCATCTACATAAATTTGAACAACTAAAATATCACTAGAAATTCATTTTATAAAGAGTGTAGAATCAGCTATTCCATTTGTAAAACCTTTGGAAATAATAAAAGTACTCAATTTGTCTTACCAAGCTCTTGGGGTTAGTTTTAGACCATATAAAGCTTTTGAAAGTTTGAAAATATGATTGGGAAAATGGGGGTTTGTAAATCCATAGGGTTGTTCAACAATGACATACTCAGCTATATACCCATTTAAGAATTCACTCTTAACATCCATTTGATATAGTTTGAAATTTATATGTGAAGCATATGCAAGTAGGATTATGATGGATTCAAGTCTGGCAACTAGAGCAAAGGTCTCCTCATAGTCAATTCCTGCTTCTTAACTATAGCCTTGTGCAACTAATATAGCCTTGTTACTAACTATATTTCCAGATTCATCTACCTTATTTCTAAACACCCATTTAGTGCCTATGATGAATGTGTCATTGGGTCATTCAACAAGTTTCCGATCTTTGTTTCTTTCAAACTGATTATATTCTTCTGGAATATCCATTACCCAAAATTCATCATTGATAGCATAATCAATGTTTTTAGGTTCAAGTAGTGACAAGTAGGCTTGATGTTCAACCAAATATCTAAGAGAAGCTCTAGTTTGTGTTCCTTTCTCTAAGTGTCCTACAACAACAACTCAGGGTTGCTTTTTAAGGGTCTTAAACATTCTAGAAAAAGAGGGACTAGTGATTTTAGGTTCATCAACAGATTCTGTTTCATTATGACTTGATTTGAGAGAATTTCCAGAATTGGTTGCATTGATAGATTCTTTCATAGAGGAATTATAGGATTTTGAGTTGATGTTCAAATTTGATACATAATCCTTCAGATTTTATAGGATGGTTTTAGGACCATTTGGATCTGTTTCATCAAACATGATATGGACAGATTCTTCCACACATTTAGTTCCCTTATTTAATACTCTATATGATTTACTTAATATTGAGTAACCTAAGAAAATTCCTTCATCACTTTTGGAAGAAAATTTGTTAAGATTATACTTAATGTTGAGAATGAGGACTTTTCAGCCAAAAACTCTAATGTAATTAAACATAGGCTTCCTATTGTTCAAGAGTTCATATGGGGTCTTTTTGAAAATTGATCTAATCAAGACTCTATTGATTGTGTAGCATGTTGTATTAACAGCTTTAGCCCAAAAGTAAATAGTTAAGTCATATTCACTAAGCATTGTTCTAGAAATTTCTTCCAAGGTTCTATTTCATATTTCTATAACACCATTCTGGTGAGGTGTTTTAGGGGCAATGAAATTGTGACTATAACCATTTTTGTGGGAAAAAGGATTCAAACTCATTATTTTCAAATTCATGACCATGATCACTTCTTAATGATTTAAATTTAAGGCCACTGAGATTTTCTACAGACTTGGCATACCTAGTAAAATAAGAGTAGGCTTCACTTTTGTGAGCCATGAAGATGGTCCTGGTATATATAGAAAAATCATCTACCAGAAAATAAACATAGTGCTTCCAATTTAGACTAGAAACCCTAGATGGTAAAAAAATCCATGTGAACCAATTCAATATGTTGAGAAGTAGAAAATTCTTTCTTTGTTTTGAAAGAGATTTTGTGTTGTTTTCCCATTTGACCAGGATTACGTACTTTGTCATGTGAAAACTCATGTTTGGGTAAGTATTTAACTAGGCCTTTTCTAGTTATCTTTATAAGAGAGTGAACATTATAGTGTCCTAGTCTCCTATGCCAGAGCCAAGATTCTTTATGAAATACACTTAAACATGAATCATTTTGAGAAGCTAAGGAATCTAAATTAACAGAATAAATGTTCTCATTCTGTGATGCAAAAAATACTAATTCAACATTAGAATTAAACACATCACATGCATCATTTTAAAATTTAACATGATATCCATCATGACATAATAGTGAGATACTAAGATTATTTTACATTAAGCCATTAACAAAGAGTACGTTAGAAATTAGAATTGAATCAGTGTAGTAATCTATCATAGGACAATGATCTTCCCTTTGGCATTGTCACAAAAATTGACATGTCCCCCATCTACTTTTATCTGGTTCTTGAAGCATGAGTAGTCTCCTTTCATGTTCCATGAAAATCCACTATCCAAGTACCATAGATTTTTGCATGAGATATTTATGCATCTTTTCTATAACATGATCAATCAAAGATAGATTTTGGTACACATACTTGATCGGGACCAGTAACATTTGTAATAAGTTATTTAAGAGAGTGAACATTATAGTGTCCTAGTCTCCTATTCCAGAGCCAAGATTCTTTATGAAATACACTTAATCATGAAACATTTTGAGAAGCTAAGGAATCTAAATTAACAGAATAAATGTTCTCATTCCGTGAAGCAGAAAATACTAATTCAACATTAGAATTAAACACATCACATGCATAATTTTAAAATTTAACATGATATCCATCATGACATAATAGTGAGATACTAAGAATATTTTACTTTATTCCATTAACAAAGAGTACGTTATAAATTAGAATTGAATCAGTGTAGTAATCTATCATAGGACAATGATCTTCCCTTTGGCATTGTCACAAAAATTGACATGTCCCCCATCTACTTTTATCTAGTTCTTGAAGCATGAGTAGTCTCTTTTCATGTTCCATGAACATCCACTATCCAAGTACCATAGAATTTTTCATGAGATATTTATGCATCTTTCCTATAACATGATCAATCAAAGATAGATTTTGGTACACATACTTGTTCGGGACCAGTAACATTAGTAATAAGTTATTTAGGAACCCATATTTGTTCTACCAAGGTTTCTTTTTCCAGGTTGATAACCAATTCCAGTATTATATTTGGCAGAAATTTGTTTTCTTAGATTTTGTGTAAGGGTATTTTTCCCATTAGTAAACATTTCTATGTCACTTTTTAATTGATCATTAGACATTTTTAATTCATTTCTTTCTTTGAGCAGTTGAGATTTTTTTTTCCTTTTCAGTAGTAAGTTCATATTTGACATTTATAGTGAGAGAATGCTATTCCTTCAATGATTTATATTTATCTTTTGATTAATTTCATGTCTCTTCGAGCATGTTTCAATACTCAAAAATTTCATCATTAGTCATATTTTCAGAGTCACTTTCCTCTTTAGAATATAAAGAAT
This sequence comes from Viscum album, assembly GCA_963277665.1. Taxonomy (NCBI): domain Eukaryota; kingdom Viridiplantae; phylum Streptophyta; class Magnoliopsida; order Santalales; family Viscaceae; genus Viscum; species Viscum album. The sequence goes on along the minus strand of OY728146.1, from coordinate 784,602,714 downwards.
TATGTTCATAAGAGTTAGTTGTTACCTCAGATGTGTTTGTCATAAAAAACATATTGGTTTTGTTAGCCTGTTCATCATGTGATGTCTCTGAGTCTCTTGAACTATCCATAGAGCCACTCCAAGTTTCCTTAATTTCCTTTTTGTACTTCTTATCCTTGTCCCCATATTTTTTCTTATACATGATCTTTGGATAGTTAGCCTTAATATTTTTTTTTCTTTTAAATTCATATCATACTATTTCATCAGTTTTCACACTTCTTTTCTAGTCCTTTTTTCAGTTTCCTTTTAGATCATACATTCCCTTGAAGTTAGGCTTTCTGAAAAAGTTCATGTTTTTGTAAAATTATTTGAATCTCTTGGCCAGTTGATCCATCTCTTCATCACTATCAGGTGATGACTTTTCAGTGGTGGAACCTTCTATAGAAGCTTCCAGTTTCCCTTTGTCTTTGTGCTTCGAGAATGTGGTATTTAATACTACAGATTTCCTCTTTGGTTTATCCTCCTCTTCTTTGTTGACTTTCAGATCTGCCTCATACATTATCAGTTTCCCAATGAGTTATTTTACTGGTATCTTGCTGATGTCACGCGATTCTTTAATTGAGACCGAGGTTCCCCTCTATCAGTCAGGTTGACATCTAAGGATTCCCATGATCTATTCTTTTGCAGTGACTTCTCTTCCTTGAGAAACAATTGTGTTAAAAAATCTCATTGAACCTAAGATACATGTCATGAATAGGCTCATCGGGTTTCATTTTAAAAATATCATATTTTATAATATATTTATTAAGTCTCATTTCCATTAAACTAGATGTGCCTTCATTTGAGACAGAAAAGTTATCCCAAATTTCATGTGCAGTTTTACAAGCAGAAATCCTATTAAATTATTCATCTCCTAAGGAGTAGTACAGAGAATTCATGGCTTTGCAATTGTCATTATAAGCATGTTTTGTAGGTTCATCCCATGTAATTCTATCACTCATATGATTTTTTTATTCATATATAATGGATGACCTAATTTCATAGCTCATACTCTCTAGATGCATTTTCATTTCAATTTTCCATTCAGCATATTTGGTTCCATTAAACAATGGTTGTATGTTGGTTGCAGCACCTACCAATATATTATCCATACTAACATATTACTTTTAATGATCTTGAAATTTAGAATTAATAGAAATTTATAGTTCATTAATGTACAACAATAATCAAAGTTGAGTAATTTTAAACAGAGTCCAAGTAAACCTCCCTCTGATACCAAATATTGGTTGAAGTAGTTTACTCAAGAGGGGAGGGATGAATTTAGTAACTATAAAAATTTCTGTTATAAAAAATATTATTTTAAAAGAAATTGTTTTGCCCAAAAACAGATACAGCCCAGTTAATCAAGGTTATAATGTTATAAGAGTTTGATAGCTTAATCAACTTCTTAGAAGATTGATTAATACTGATTAATCTTAATATGTATTATTAATATTACTTTTGAAGTTATCCTACAATGACTAATCAGTTATAACTTTTTCAAAGACTAACTGTCAAGGTTAAATTATTGTTTTTCTGGATTATTCAATAAATTAGTAAATCATATAATACTCAATTTAAATAGTGCAACAGATAAGAAACAAGTGGTTTTGTCTCAAGAAGAAACCTAATCCACACCACTTGTTGATCACCTGCCACCAAAAAGTTTATATAAAAAAACTTTGATCCACACCCTGGATTGGGGTTAACAATAGTACAGAGACTTTCCAGGTCACACAGGGACCTCTTCCACAGTTTTTGTGGGAAAACAAAAATAATAACCATGCCACACAGTAAAATATTCCACTGTTTTTGTGGGTAAAAAATGTAATAACAAGGCCACACAGGGACCTCTTCCATAGTTTTAGTGGGTAAACAAAAGTATAAAGAGTTTTGTGTATGTATATAGAAATCCTTCAGTTTAGAACAGTAGTCAGTGTGTGTGTGTGGAATATACAAAGTACATACACTACTCAAAAGTAAGTAAAAGAATCAATGAGAGATAGAAGATATGAGTTCAGAACGATCTAGTTATTTGAAGTGTATCTCTAGACTCCTTTGACTAAACAGAAAGGCTTCAAAGTCCTTCTCTGGGTTTTTCTTGAAAATTGAGTGTCGTGATTCAGCTTGTGTTCTTCATGAGTGTTGATAATGAGAATATGTTCTCTGGATTATAGTGTACTTCGTATGTTATTCAGCAGATTCGGATTGCATGCATGAGACAATCCTTTCTTTGAAAATCATGCAATGTGTTCTTCGTGGTCATTCTCAGAAGCTTGTTTTTTATTCAGTATCGCACTATCTTTCTCTTCGGAACTCTCCACTTATTATCTTCGAATGCATGAGTTTAAGCTGACAGGTTCCATGTGTTTTGTTCCTCGTACCTCGTACTATGTCTACAAAGAAACTTTAATTATGTTAGTTTATTAAAACAATCAAATATGACCATTAAAAGTTAAATTGAAAGACATCAAAATAGTTTAATAAATGGTGTCATAGTATGTTATGCAAGCGGTGTCTCCTTCATGGTGTCTGAGTATCACGGTCTGAGTGTCATGGTGTCTGAGTGTCACAGTGTATCAGGGTCATGGTGTCTTCTTCATGATGTCTTCTTCATGGTTTTTTCTTACGGTGTCTGGCTTACAGTGTCTAGCTTAAGGTGTCTGGCTTACAGTGTCTGGCTTCATGGTGTCTGACTTCACAATTTCTAGCTTACTGTGTCAGGATTCACGGTGTCTTGTACTTAGGAAAATAATTGTATTCAGACATAATCAATAATATACAGGAAATGGATTGAGCTTAACCATTAAAAAGCATGAGAGAACTTGAAACATAAATGCACATGTTTGGATATAATTTATAGAATTTAATGAGGTTGAATGATATTTTTGATCATTAAAACATGATTAATACCAGATGAGTCCAACAAGCAGCTTCAACTCGAGCCTTCAAATGTCACCCTATGAAGCACTATATGGGAAGCGATGTAGAACTCCTACTTGTTGGGATGAAGCTAGTGAGAGAAATATTCTTGGACCTGATCCTGTGTAAGAGATGACTGAAAATGTCCATACCATCCATCAACACATTAAAGCTCCTCAGAGTCAGCAAAAGAGCTAGGCCGACAACTGTCAAAGGGACTTGGAGTTTGATGTCGGTGAAAAGGTATTTTTTAAAATATCACCTTGGAAGAGATTCATGAGGTTTGGGAGTAAAAGGGATGTTCAGCCCTAGGTGCATTTTCCCCTATGAAATCCTTGATCGTGTAAGATTAGTAGACTATCTGATTTCACTTCTTCCAAATCGAGAACAAGTTCCTGATATCTTCCACATATCCCTCTTGAAGAAATACACACCTACACCTTCACATGTACTAATCCCAAGCCTGGTAGAACTGGAACATGACCTCTCTTATGAGGAGCATCCGGTGGAGATCTTAGATCATAGAGACAAGGTTCTACGTACCTAGACTACCCACCTAGTTAAGGTGTTGTGGGGAAACCAAAAATGTGATGAAGCCATGTGGGATCCAGAGGATTATATGAGGTAGAAGTACCCACACCTTTTCTTTTATGAGGTTATGAGTTAAAATTTTGGGGATGAAATCACTTAAGGGGGGAAGAATGTAATGACTCGAAATTTGGAATAATTTTTTTTCCTAATTTTTGTGTGTTATTTTAATTTATACTCAAAATATCTATATTCTTCAACTAAATAAGTGATTATAAATAAATGAGACTATTTTCTTTCGACTATTATATGATCGTTGGTCAATATGACTGTTGAAAACTAAACTCTTAACCTTACAATTATTGTTTATAAATACAAGTGATCTAGGTTAATTAACAAAGAAAGAATTTTTGATGGCCTCATCTAGTAGAATTCGGCAGTTTGAAGCCCATCATACAAAACATGGGAAGGAGGTAGCACCACTGGGCTTTGCAATGGACCAAACCCCAGCCGAACTTCATCGTGTGAAGTTGGAACAAAATCGCCTTCAAGAGAAGATCAGGCTGATAGAAATTACCACTCAGGAAATGTTGGCCAAGACGCCCCAAGAATCTATCAACATAGCAAACCTTACACTTAGTACTATACTGGTGTAATAAGGGGCTATGTAACAAGACCTTAGATACTTTATGTAATCCTTTGATGTAAATAAAAATTGTGATTTCCTCTTATGGTGAAGTTTGTGAATTTTCAAATGTACGGATTGATATAAGATATATTTTATTATTGAATTTTGTGAAAAAGGATATTTTTAAAAATTTATTTAATCCTCAAATAAATAATATTGTCTAATGATTTTCAATAAATGGTCTTCTACAGTTGTGTTCAGTATGAAATCTATAGTCTAATAAGATCAACTTAATTTTTTTTGTGAATAGTAAATTATGAATAGTTATTTTATGCTTATGAATAGTAATGTGACCAAATGGATTAGTAACCATGTATAAGAAATTATTAATATAATTTAGGCACCTTTATTAAGTAATGTGATTCAATAAAATAGGTAAACAACTGTTTCAAAAATTATTAGGTAAGTATTACTTTTTATCTAGTGGATAGTGTTTTTTATTTAAAAGTTAAATTAAATTTTTTTAAATATTTGATTTTGTAAAATTGAGTACACTTTTAAATTCAGAGCATAAATATTAGGTTAAGGTGAATTTTTGGGATTTTTCAGAGAAAGTTGAATTTTCGGTGAATAGTGAAATTGTAGTTTGGAGTTTCGGGTGTTTAATGACATCATTTAGGATGTAATAACTGTGTAATATTTCTGGTTGACTTATTATTATTAATATATGACATAAGGTGTCCCAAGTGGCCAATACCATGGGAAAATACCATGGTCAGGCCCATGGTTTTTCCAATACCACCGATGAGGTGTCCCTTGGCAATTAATGATTTATTCCCTCACTTCCCCTATAAATAACAAGCCATTCCCTCATCCATTTTATTCCAAAATCCTAATAAACGAAGATATGCTCTCCTTACCTCCCAATGAGTCATCCAAAGGTTCCCTCAGGCCTCCCTATGCCCCGAACTTCATGATTTTGAATTTACTCTTCACTGTATGGGAACTTTTCACCCTCATCCTTCAAGTCACGACTTCCTTTATGTTATGTCTTGTAGATCCATTTTATTATGCGATATATTGTTCATCTATATATTTACTATTGTCCATTTCTTTTCCAAATGATGATATACCCTTTCCAATTTCATCAATAAATATTATGAATTTTTAATTGATGCCATTAGGCTGCTGAATTTCATGAAAAAGAAATCGTGTCATCATTTTCCTTTCAACGTTCCTTTCCTTGTGGTGTGTCATTAAAATACCCATACAATGTTATTAGCTACATGTTATTTTGAATTTATATTTTAATATGAGTTAATTATGAGTGGTCCACCCATGTACACTCTCTTTTTATTATTTTATAAAACTATGTTATATAGTCGTTATGCTGCAGAATTTTCGTCTCAAAATCACTCTCTTTTTCTGAAAACGATCTCTTGTATTATTTTTGAGAATACCCAAATCTATTTTCATTTATATGAGTATTCATAAATACATATAATTTATCTATTTGATTCTAGAATTTACATACTTATAACCTTCACTCCGATTCCATTGGTTATAAATGACATAACGATCTAGTGTTTATGTACTTTTTAAACGTCACAAATTTGGCATGAAACCCTTTTCATTGACACTATTTGGGTTATTTATGAAAATTTTTATTATTAACTATGTGGATCACATGAAAGTAAAGACATATTAATGGTGCACTCTGATATTTCTCCAATGCATTGGGTGAAGAATTAATCTCTAGAGATGACAAGTTTCATGATACCTTGGCGAATAACCTTGGTAATTTTTATGACACGTTGGGGATGGACCTTGGTTATATGTTCATGAATGTCTAAATGAAATGTTGAAGCCACATATTCAATTTATGTTTCATGTTCTTTTTTTCATGGTATTCCTATTCTCCCATTACTCATGTCTTTATGTTTTTATTCATGTTCTTATTCTTAACACATGTAAACTTATTCCCTTGTTTACCATTTCTGGGCCTTCTGCTGACCCTTAAACTTGATGTATGTCTCCAGGATATGAGATGAAGTAATTGTACATAGGATGAAAATATGATTAATACTTATAATTATATAAAAATAATGTTTTAATTTCTTTCATGTTTTATGTCCCAGATATCCAAGAAACTAGATTTTAAAGATCCTCTGTATGTAAAATATAATGAAACATTGTATAATAAAAAAGAGGGATGCCATTATTTTTATCTAAAATATTACAATTATATATAACATTATACTTGATAAATTCACATGTTGTATGGATTTTATAATTTATTAAGGATCATGTCCTTTAGTAAGAGGCAAGTGATGGATTTGAATATTAACTGGAAAAGGCTAGTGGCGTCTCATGCATCCTATTTGGAACATAAGATTCACATCATATAGGCCTCCTAGTGTGTGATTTTATTGTTGAATGGGGAATAATAAATTAGTCATAATTATGTACATATTTCATTCTCATCGCATGTTATGTGGATCTACTATGAAGAATTTTTATTTGAGGCTGATGGTATTCTTCCCATGCACAATAGGTGTAGTGACATTGTTTGTTAATATAGCACGTGTTTCCCTTAGGTGTGACCCTTTTTGGTGTTGATTATTAAGTTTTTGTTATCTAGTCAGATCTCTGATTACGATGTCGATATTTACTAGAATTATCTTGTGAACTCAAACTCCATGGGTATTTGCATATACAGATGCCCAGTGAGTGTATGTTCATTTTCTCTTCTACATTGGTCTTGGGACCACTAGGGAGATGTTTCATGTAAAGATGATTGGAGATGATCAGGACCTTGTAGGATGTGTTTTAATCTATGACCCTCATTGGTATTTTTGATATTTACCATCTTTGTATATGATTTTATATTTGCTGATAAGTGGTAGGACCTTGTTACCCAGTTACAAGGCTTGTTTGGTAGGAATAGGTTAGAGACCTAGAGACACTTGGTTAGACTCAATCTCTTTTATGTTGATATGTTTTTTTATGGAATCCTTCTTGAGATGGTGGAACATGATTTCAGATACTTTTTAGGATCTGATCCTGTTTTTATGCATGTTTTGAGATAGAAGAACAATAGGTTCTCAAATTTTCATTATAGTCATTATGATGCCTTCATCTTCTGACGAAGCACCTTGGGTGATTTTTTTTGAGACTGGATTAAATGGGCATGACTACTTGGGTACTTGTCCTAGTTGACCAGGGTTTATACTATTTTAAATGTAATAAAATTGTAGGTATAATCTTTTGATGAAATGACGCTGGGTGATGATCGATAATGGAATAAAAAGTGGAACATCTGAGGTTCTTGAATTTGAAGAGCAGTTATAAGGGTAATTATGGATTAATGAAACTGATGTTTCATGTAGAACAATTTGGTTAACATTATGATGAACTAGTCATTAGAGTACATGTTGGATGACCAATTTACATGATGGTTGCATGTGGTATCATTTGAATATAATTGGTGAGTGGATGGTGTGAGCTGGGGACCGATGATTTTCAAGACATGATGTGGGCTTGGTCCCCATATATTGTGATGGAATATCCCTCCATGTTATAGGTGATGTCATGTAATTTTTGGATACCATGAGATGATTGACACATGGTTAAATCCTGGTCATGTTATGATATTATGGAGATCATGTCATGGATAGAGTTGTATACATCACCATGAAATCTTAGTGTTCTTTTATTAGAGACAATCATGTTATATATTGATTAATCTTGAGTATTTTAAGAGAGGGTCAACCCTACAATGATCTCCTTTTATGCCAAAAATTTTCTTCCCTATTTGGGTAAGGTAACATGTGAATATTATGCTTGAGGAGCGGTGTATGGTACACCATATAGTGCGGAGTACACCATTGGACATTTAAGAGGGGAGAGCCACGTTTTAAATTAAAATTTTGGGTTTTCTGAGAGACATTATGCTTGGAGTATTGCGGTGAGATGATGATAAGGGTATTATTATTCTGGGTAGTTCCAGATATGTTGTAGTTAAATGACTTCTCTGTAGAAAATTGTTGTTAGCTCTATGAGACTAGACGTTGGAAAGTTTATATATCATGGATGTGTATATTCTTAATTTGAGAGCATGAATTCTTGATTTTTTTCACAAAGATTCTCACAGATGGGAATGTTTATGGTGGGTAGTTTGTAAGAACTCATGTTTTTTTGGACTAAATTTTTTTGAATGAAATTGAATTTTTCCTACCCTAAGTAATTGGTCCAGAATAATTATTATAATAACTCTATTGGTTCGATAATAGGGTGTTTTTAGTTTAACATGATTTTGGTAGAAATCCATGCTGTTTAAATTTTGGTTGAATAATTAATGATTAAAATTTATTAAATTAAATATTATTAAATTTTGATTATGTTTATTAAGTTAGAACATTTGAAGGGGGATTTGTATTGAGATTTCATCTTCTCTTTTGAGTCTAAAATTCTAATTTAATTCTATGAGAGGAGTAAACTTGAGTAGGGTGCCGAGTCCGACCTAATCCACTTTTTATTTTTATTTTATTTTTATTCTTTTCATTCATTATCAAATTTATTCCTCCTTATCACATACACCTTTCATGTGGATCCTCTTACATCATTGGACTAATATGGAATGTTGAAGTGATAGAGAGAGTGAGAGAGATGCTAGGGAAGATATTTACCTCTATGGAGCCCTTGATGCATTGGTATGATGTGTATCACTTGTGGACAGTGGAATTGATCGAAGCTTCAGAAGTTTCCACCAGGGGTCATCCATTTTAAAGATTTACCATAATACCCCATTAGATTATTTTTTTAAATATAATCCCTTAATAAGATTGCATGTGGCCCCTAGTGGCATGATCTGTTGATTCAGCATTTTAATCTGGGGTTTCGGGTGATCTAAGGGTTTTTTGTTCCAAAAAACTATGTCACAAGTTGTGTAGTCCATGGTGACAGACCCTGTGTTCTTACCATTTGGGGAAGATGATGTTTATGGAGTAGTCACGTTATATAGGGGTATACCCTCCATGTACTCATACTCAACATTGTGGCCGACTACCCATGAATGGCTACCCTTGTAAGGGTACAGGTTTGTGCATAGTACACAGACTGACCCTGTGTAGGGTAACACGCCATGTAGATGTACACGACCTGGCCAAGTATATGGCCATTATAGTTGGGGTACACAACTATGTATATCATGCAGTGTAAACATTATGTACACACCTTACACACAATGTACAAGGGGTGTTAACATGATTAGGCTGACGAAAGTACAAACCAATGTGGGAGTTCGAGGGCACACACTGTGTATGGTCTCTACACACTCTGTACTCCTCCCATGGTACCCTTTGAGGTTATTTTAATTTTTTCTTCCCCTATGTCAAAATTGTACCTGTGAGTATTATATTTTGATTTTTTTCCTCATATATTGTTATAGTGACACTTGTGTGGCATTATGAAGACACCTAATGGGGTTTTGGGGGCTTCTATATAAATAGAGAGGATCATCCTTTAACATTGGAGTTATTTAATTTCTTAAGGTAGAGACTTCACATGGATGATATATTGGGTGTTTAGAACAACCTAGTTGAGATCTTTATTTCATATGATCTATGAGTTATATCCCATGACCTATGATTTTGATAATGTTTCCCTTAGGAGATGTGACCTTCTAGACTATGAGGTAGTGGGAGATGTTGCTTTTAAGGATCTTCTGAGAGATAATTTCTCTTATATACGGATATAAGGAGTCCATTATAGGATCAGAATTCTTGAGTATCATTCAAATTGTCTAGTGTCTGAATCCTCTCATTTCTTTTGGTATTGAGAATTCTGAGTAGGATTCCTCATTTACGTTTACTACTAAGGTTTCCATGTAGGATGACTTCACTTGTTTTTACTGGGTGGATTCCATGTAGGATGCCTCTTAGTTTTTTACTTGAGGGAACCAACAGGTGTGCATTGCTTGAATGACCCTAAGTTGTACATCGAGTTTTGGTAGAGATGAAGTTCGGGTGTCACCTTTTAACCTGTGTCGAACTGGTAAGCCCATGGGGCTGTGGATAGAGTGTTGTGTTGGGGGTTTGGGCCACCGTCACTCATTTTTTAATATCTTTGACATGATTATGGGTAATGCAATGATCTTTACCAAATGGGAATCTTGGTTTGGGGTTGTTGAGCCAAATATGAGGCATATTTCTTTCTATGGGATGGCTAGATGCTCTTCATGGGATGCATATTACTTATTGGTATGCCATTACTTGCTTACATGGGATCTGTCTTCTGAGCAATGTTATCTCTACTATTTTTTGGTATACACATAGGTGTTACCTGTGACTTGGCTACTGTAACATATGTTCTTACTTTCTCTCCTTGAGTGAGACATGGATTCCTCAATATAGGAAGGAAATGGAGATACTCATTATCTTGTGAAATGTGGAAAGGATGATTACGCACTACTCATCCTATGATGTCTAGGTTGGTATACCCATGTATTCTAATGTAAGGGTTTACATGAGTGGTTATACTCATGTGTGGGGGAATGAAATGGTTTGAATGCATGAATGGTTTTATGGATTCCATGGACGACTCTCTATGTATCTGGAACAAGATGGTGGATGTCTTGGGTTGTGTATGCCCCTAAGGTCTTCATTCTTTAGGATGCTTCAGGCCTTTCTACCATGTTGATCTGGATTCTATGGGATCACATAGGACATGTGCTGTGGAAATTCTCTTTGGACCCCCACTAGTGCCTAGACTGACATTCCACTGGGACACCCATGGTATTCGATGTAGATTCCTTAGACGAGTTCCTTGGAATTTTTATTTCATGGTATACACATGATTATTTAGCGTGTCCATGGTGTATTTTTGGCTTGCGATTACTCAATGCAGACCAATTTTTGTTTTAGAGATCTTAACAGGATTGACCAATGGAATATGGTGTCCTTGTTGGTGATTTGAGGCAAGCATGTGTGAGCGTAAGTGTTGGATGAGTATCCCCCTATGGTGAAGTAGATTTCTCAAGGATATTTCATACATTGGATGATGCAGGAATAGGTTGGTTGGGATTACAAACCCCAATATTTAATTTTTGGTAGAAATATTATGTGTCATGACATCCAACTCAATTCCATTTCACCATATATCTAGTTGAATGGGTTTATGGACCCAATGATTTACTACTGATGTGGTTTCATGTTAGTGATTCACATACCAATGAATACTCATACCTTTGTAGTTATGCATTAGTATGGGAATATACATGTATATATATATAGTTATGGATATCAATGGTGGAACATGCCTACTTGATAGGGATTACAGACCTTGGGTTTGATTGTGGACTCACGTTGGGTATGCTTTCCTTTTTGTTTTTTCTTTAGTTAGTCAGAGCATGTTTCTATGGTATACACATTTAGTAGCACAATTACAGGTTTCTTGTCAGGGTGTTATTCTGAGATTGTTTCTCACCTATTAACATGAACCTCGGTGTACATGTTGACCATATGTCTACTTTTCCGTGTTAGCATGATATGCTAGGTAGATGGGGTTGGGGCCTATTGTTGCCTAATCGAGCGGAGATTCTCGTGTGGTTTTACAAATAGGGATGGAGCAGTTCGACAATGTCTCGAGATAGGGTAGATGGTCTTCCTTGGTTGTAGTTAATGGGACCCATACTTTTACTTTTAGTTTCTTTTCTACTATTGTGTCTGTATGGTTGGCCTAGTGGGTTAATTTTGATGTTTGGTAGTTGATAGCTACTCGAGATTTTACAACATCTTTATTTGTTATTACATTTTGTTTTATTTCAATTTTTTACTACATATTCACTATGTTTGCTTCTTGTTGTGTATGATACATATCAATTTCCTCTGTTTTCTTATTTTCATAAGAGGGAATAGTCTCCCAATTACCTCCTCGTAAGCCCTCATAGCTTGTCGAAAAAATCAAGCATACGGGGAGGCGTTCTTGGGGCCTTGTAACCCAGAGTCTCATAGAACTAGTTTAGTGGAATCTAATTCTAGATGATATATATAAATTCATAACACTCATGCCCATTTAATTTACATAGTTTCCTCACCTAATAAACAATCTAGGACAAGATAAAAGGTGGTCTCATCATATAACCATTTAATATTTAATGGGAGTCACATAAAAATACCCTATGTTGTGGAAAAAATCGCATTGGGGGACCTCCAACTATAAAAATGGTTTCATTGGGAATTTATTACAAGGATAAAAATTTATAAAAAAAATGAAATTAAATATTCAAGGTGAAAAAGGAATGTCCACCATGCGGAATGATGATGAATTTAATAATTCAACTCATATTTATGGAAAAAATATTATACCTATAATATTATGCTGGTTAAAAAACCCTCATTCGCTATCTACATAAAATTGGAATTGGAATTTGATGAATTCACAAAATAGAAAAATTCCTTGAAAGTAGCGAAAATTAGATTGAACCAAAACATCAACGATGATGGGGAGATAAATGAATAATTGAATGAATATGAGTGGATCTCATTCATATAAAAATACAATTAAACATAAAATCATGAAATTAGATGCCAAATGAAGATCCTATCATGATGATTATGTTAAAGAATGATGGAAAAATACCATTCCTGGAGTAAAGCTATATGGTAATAGGGAGGAAAAATGAGGACTAAAAAAATATAAAGCCGATGATAATGGTGTATTCATATATTTTTATAAGGTTCATGATATGGACACATTGGTTTCCAAACCTTTCATCTACATAATGTTCTTTTTATGTTTATGTTTCACCTTGCCTATCCCCCAAGGTGCACAGTTTGGGAAAATCATTTTGCAACTTTCGGCCCAATTTAAATGCTTATATGGAAATGTTTTCCAAGGTGCATGGTTATAACTAATCATGTGATGATATTAAGTTTTTTGAATCACCCACATGGTTGAATCCAATGGATAACACTAACGATTAGATATCCATGTTACTTGTTATCTCTCTCTAATACATGGATCTATGTTGTTTGAAAAGGTCTTAGTCTCTCATGAACTAATCTTCATCAACATAATCACATTACTAGAATAAAATAATTTCTCATTAATTATATGTTAATTATATTTACCAATTAAAAAATATGGTATGTTACAACCAACCCTCCTTCCGAAAATTCATCAATGTGTTTCTGTTTAGAGGGGGTAAAATATCCTTTGATAATTGTTTTCTAAACCGGTCATGTATGTAACCCTATCCATAAAAGTTTTTATCCTTTACATAGTTTTGGTTTCATAGAATCCATTCGAAAGGAAATGAAACACCTCAAAGACCCTTCATTATATATTCAACGATATGTATAGGGTTATCTTTTGAGGAATCCCATGATTTATTTATATGGATAAAATGAACGTGGTGACTGAAAATAATAATCCAAAATTATCAATATATTTAATACTTCTTGTGGGTACTAGTGTGTATATGGTAAATACATAAGAAAACTATGATCCTAAATGCCACCATTATATAGAAAGTTATTTTTGAAGTAGTGTATAGATATCCTAATCATAGAACTCATATATGACCCAATCATGGAGAAACGCACAAAAAGACACGATGTCACAACATAAACTCCAGATGTGAGTGGAGATGATGGGTATAAAACATATTACTAGGTTGAGTCGTATTCACATGCATTTGATTAATTTTCACGTATTATGAAGACTCATAAATAATATTATGTCCAAGAAATTCTACCTCTCTAGCCTCATACCATGATTGGGGTGAACAAAAAGGCGTACTGTATAGGGCCTTGTAAGGATCAACTAGAATGGTCTCTTGAATGTATTTATTATAAATAAAATGATGTGTGGTAGTTTATTTCCCAAAAACTTCTAAACTCATGGAAAAATTCTCATAGAATATCCTCTTACACCTGTATCATACGATTTGATTGACCATTGGTTAGAGGGTGGTATTCCACAGTCATAATTAGTTAGGAACAAAGTGAATCCAACAACCTCAACTAGAACTACAATTTAAACTATGATTATTCATATAAAAATGTAGAGTGGGGAACACCATGAAGGTGTACGATATCATAATTTTAATTCTTGCCAGCATTTTCCACTATATAGGTATCCTCGATCAGAAGATAATGTGTGTCCTTGGAATCTAATTGATAATCAGATATACCACATCACTATATTTATGGGATATTTAAAACACCATTAAAATATCCATTTTAATATCATCCAATTCCTACATTAAGAAGGGATTTAGAATTTAAATGTTCCATTTGATTTTGGTTCTGATCATTCACTAGATTTTAGGTGGAACACCATGTCCTAAAACTTATAATATTCTTTATTATACTATACCACTGATACTGATATCAAATATTTTTGTACATCTTGGTCAGACCAGGTTTCACTGCATTAATAGAGGAATGATACTTCCACATGAATTCTTATAATATGTACCCAAGCACCTAGACATGCCAAAAAATTACCAAGATACCATTTTCATTGATAACCGAACTAAGTGGTTGGTCCGGACCTATGTCTATATCCATAAGGACTGGTCCCACATAATCAAAAATTTAACTCATCCTTACCCATTCCAAATGATAAAATGTCACTATAAAATATCATAAATTAGGATTCACATGAAAATTCCTAACATTTATGTTCTTCTAAAATAATTGGTCCATACAAATCCACTCACTTTTGGCCTCTCGGATAAAATGTATCTGAGTATTACAGCTTAGGGAATAAACTACCATATTTCTCATTACATGTGTATAATAGATCTAAATGTAAAAACAATAATAGGATTTCTACCAACATATGCTACATAAAATTCATAACTTGTTGTGTGGAAATGAAGTTGATAATTTTTGGTCCATGTAAAGTAAAAACAACTCCCCCAACATATAATTCATTAAATATTGTAAGGAAAAAATCATACTTACCAGATGGTGTTCATGAGTAGGGTAATTCCACTCATGAGGCATCACATGGTGGGTCCCATATTAAATAACTAATTCTCCATAAAATATTTTGTCCTTTCATTAGTCAATATTCATAACATAGATTCTACATAGAACTACCATAATCCAAATCGATAATAATGTCAGTATCCTTTTAAACTCACAAATTGTTTCTTTATAAGCTCCAAACCATAAGAACATAAAACCCTTACTAAAAAACCTCATGATAGGTACATCAAATAATGGGAAGCGCTGAATGAAATCAATATAATAGCCCAATAACCCCATGGAACTGTGTATGTCAAATATTATCTTGGGTTTTTCCTCAAAAACCATAGCACTCAACTTATCTTGGTAAATATATACCCATTCCTCTATGATTTTGTTACCCATGAAGTTTATCTTTTTTATCTAAATTTTGAATTTGGGTGTCTTATTATACTATTGGGGCACCCATAGTATATTCTGCACAATATCATGATATTGTGAATGTTCATATAGAGTGTCATAACACACTAATATATCATCCACATAGATAGTGAATAATAAATCAAGATATGGTTGAAAACCTGATTCATTAGATCCATAAAGACTGAGGGAAAATTTGTGATAACACATGAAAAAAAAATAATCCTACAATTAGTATTATTATGAGAGGTTTTATGAGATATGTATAAAGGACTAACAAGAACAAGATGTTGTCCTAAACACAAATCGATCATAGGGAAAACTATTTCTCCTCATAACTAGTCGATGATATTATCTATATAATGTAGTGGATATTAGTTATTAACCCGAAAATGTTTCAACAAAATATTATACAGACAAATCTTGGTGTTTATGTTTATCATTTTGGTGAATATCATTGGTCAACCACATATTGATGTACTAGTTTTAATGAAACCCTTTGCTTCCAAATCCTCTGGATTCATATTCAGTTCATGGAGCATAATAGGTTGTATTATATAAGGAGGAATGAAAATTGGTGTTTCTCTAAGCACTATATCAATGGGGAAATCAAAATCTCATTATTTGAACCCTATAAAATTCATCATCAAAGATGTGCCGAAATGACCCACAATAAGATGAAATTCTGTATGTTGTGTTCCCTAATTTCTAAAAAAGAGAACACCTATTGGAAATTTCATTCCTCCTAGTCCACAATACCTGATTCCATCTCTACTCAACTCGACATAACATTAAAACTATTTAATTTAGGTACATCCATCGGGTGACATGAAGGAAAACCTCAAGTGATATCAATAAACATGTTCATGATACGGTACTAACTAGCCCATTGCATGTAAGACATCAAAACCTTCAATCTCATTGAAAAAGATGATCAATAAGAATATGTACACAATTTATAAGACTATATACTCTATAATTGTTATAGATATGAATGACATAACCATTACAGTGTCAAATAAGGTAGAAACTAATGTTGTGGATAATATAATAGTTCCACTAACAATAGATTTCTCAACACTCTTCTTCTTTAGAGTAGGCTTCACATATTATATAATGATACTTTTGTGGCCCTAATATAAAACATGGATCCCATGTGCATGGTTTCTCTATTGGAAATGAATGCATGTAGCCTATCTACCTAGACCAAAATAACCTCCTCAACCTGATCAAAAGGTATTAATCTATCACTCTAACATTGGATGTTCCACTAATACTATTACTAATGGAAAAACTAATATGAATCATATCCATCTAGGAATATATGAGAGTGTTTTGGAGAAGAATTTAGGATCCCCACCCTTCCATATCATCGACACTCAATTACGGTCTTTTAGACATTGGGATTCATATATCATTGATATACGCACTA
Source organism: Viscum album (assembly GCA_963277665.1). Lineage (NCBI taxonomy): Eukaryota > Viridiplantae > Streptophyta > Magnoliopsida > Santalales > Viscaceae > Viscum > Viscum album. The sequence goes on along the minus strand of OY728146.1, from coordinate 784,585,787 downwards.
CTGGAACACAATATAACTAAATGTAGGTTTTATCCAGTTAATTTTCCAAATTATGAAGACCCAAAATGATGATTCTGTACCCTCAAAGAACAAATTTTATCTCTCAGCATAGAACCACTCTGGCCCACACTATCCTATTCCCAAAATTTCTATCGTTTATGAAGATTTGATCCACAATCACTTAAAGGGTGGTAATCCTAGAGAAATTTACCGTGATCGGATATCATATATAAGACCATCCAAGAATAACCACACTGTCACCAACTCATTATTGATAATAGATGGTACAAAGTGCTGATTCTCAATGAAGTCTATATAATACTTCATCATAGACCTATCACCCACATGTGAGTGCATTATCTCCCAAAAAATGTCTTCTATCAAAATCCTTGAATGATATAAGGATAAAAATATATTTGAAAATATTCTTAGACCCAACCCAGATGATAATTTAACTAGTTAATCATGTCCCCCCAATTCTTTAAAAAATAAAAATCATTTAATTCTAGATCATGACACTCCAATCCAGATGATTTGCAAGTTTTCTATTGTCGGACTACATGGTCTTTAGTAATGATTCAATATCAAGGGGGATACCATCCCCTAAGATGGTATGAGGATGTTTCTACTAAAATTATCATGTTAATAGTATCATTGTATGAGAAGCTCATGTTGATATTTTCATATAATACATAAACCATAGGTTAATATCACATTTCTGAGATTCAATACCCATATTAGGAATAATGGGAGGTTCCTCCAGTCACACTGTTGGTGGTAATATCAGTGTCTAGGTTACCACCACCTCCAATGTAGGGTCATTAAAACCATCATAGTTCATTAATCGAGGATGTAATTTCAGCAAAGTTTTAAATTTTATAAACATTCATTTTAGATAATATTTATTAGTAAATTATATCCAAGATAATAGAAAAGTAGCAATATATTGTATTCCTATAAATGAGGTACAAATATCTACTTATACCTAATGCTAGGTCTAGTAGATAAAAAATGTCATAGGGATCATACGATATATAATGAAAAATCTACAACTATGATCATACTAGGGTCATGGTCTCACATCAAATAGAATATGTCTCTGTATATAGAATGTCAATTTAAACGAATAAAAGGAAACACTATTTTTTTGCAATTGGAATCCCTAGTTGATGGTACAATTTTAATTTATTAAATAAATTTCATTTAAAATTAAACTCTATTATAATTATATAGATACCATATAATTGTTATATGATTCACCATTACCGATTTAGAAAGGCATGTATTCATTATAAATTTCAATCGATACATCATGTAACTATGACCATACCCATATATACAATATTATGTTGTAACAGGTTATATAAAATGGTTTATTTAAATTAATTATCATTCCAAATTTATAAATTATCATGTTTTAAAATTTAAAAATGGAATTAATTTAATCAAATCAAATTACATTATAGCCCATAGGACCAGTAGTCCATGAATCAAACCTATGATAATTGGTTAATTATGGTGGAAGAATCATGATTGATATTGAAAACTATTTATATATTTCTATAAATATTATTTAACACAATTATTCTATCCCTATAACAAATTGTAGAACATTTCAAAAAAATAATAGTCATGGGAAATAAAAAAATAAAAAGAAATATAGGAAATGTTTGAAACTAGTAACAAAAACATGCTTGGAAGAATACATGAAATGATAATTATCCAGTTCTTATCATCATTTGTGGTATGATACATCATTTTTTTACCATAATAAGTACATGAAATTACGTAGTTCTAATCAATCCAAAAATTAAACCATAATAATTTGATGTCATAAAGAATTATTTTTTTGAAAATTTCAGTTTCAAATGAATTACACATTCTTCTTAAATTAAATCCATAATTTAACTTAGATATGATATTAAATAATTTGGTAAAAAATTATGTTAAGAGTAGGTGAATTTTATGATTCATTATTTAATATGTTTTTCAGGTATTTATTTATAGAATTCCATCGCTAAATTGACCATTTTGATGAGGTTTTATTACTATATTCATGTTTTATTTGAAATAATGATGAAGGTTAGATTCCATTGAAAATGAATTTAATGGCATGTTATTATATGGATAAATTCAAAATGTCTTCCATGTAAAATTTTAAATAAATTATAAACAATTATTATATTATTTAATGTTAATATATTAATTATTTTTTATATTGAAATATGACGTTTCATCATCATGGATGTGATTAAAATTATAGATATTTCTCCTTAATAGTTATTTATATTGTATATATTCTACTAAATATTATAATTAATTCAGTAGATAGAAATTTATTGATTTTTTATTATTTTTTATGAAAATTATTTTAAATATGGTGATATTTTTTTGGTAATTCATTTTAAATGAAAACATATTTATGGTGGGTTAATTGTATGCTATATGATATGGGATGGTATATAATGTATTGAACTATTTCTCAATTCTCATATATTAATCATTATCTAACACCCCTTTATATTCCCGTGGATTATCTATTCATTCAATGAATTTACATTTTAATTAATTATTGAATCTATTTAATTCCAACTAATTGAACATTACCAGATTTTACCATTATCAATTTTCCTCCTTAGTAATAATTATGTGTTTTATTTTAGTTTTATAAAGTGTAATAAAAAATATTATATATATATAAAGTGGATTACATTTCTAAGGAATTCACCTCAGTATGCTATGATTTTAGAAGAGTTTTCTGATTTTTCAATTTCCAATCAATCTGTTGATAAGAGAAGAATATGTTCATCTATTTAATATAAATTTACAAAATATTTGAAGGTAGATGAAGTTTATGAACACTTGATTTTGATGAAATGGTCTACTAAATATGTTTGTGGGATTTGGAATAAATAATTGAACATTATAAAATGTTTGAACATTGATGTCAATCGAAAAAATGAGATCCCAACTTCATCAAAAATGGACCATGAAATGAAAATCCTTATAAATGATGCATTATGAATTTGAAGATGAAAACATCAACATAAAAACGTATCTTAATATTTAGTTTAGGGTTCTAAAAATACCAAATTCATATATTATGTTTGTTAGACTATTGGAAGAATAAATCAGGATTGTAACATATCATTGGATCCTCACCATGATTATGCAGAGGCTAATATAAGAGATAACATCACTGGGAAGATAAATCTGTCTCATGGTTTAGTTTACGATTGAATTCAAGTTTTATATAATTGATATTTAAAATATTAAAAATGTTCTTTTCTATTAAATATGTAACATATCAAATTCATATGTGCAATTATAAATAAGTCGGTGTCTTATATTTTGGAATTTCTATGTGATTCATTTCTTGAAGCAATGATTCCTGAGTCATTTTAGGATTTGAAAAAAATTTGTTCACAAGAATGTATTTTTTCAAAAAAAGAATACATAACTTCCCAAATGATTTTTTGCTTCATTAGGGAGAGGAATAAAGAATATAAGAGTTCAGAATTTAATTTCTTCTATATGGAAGTAAATGTGTGATGTTGGAAGTCTAAATCAACATAAAACTATGAAGGAGGAGAAAAGGAACATATATGTAGTGGGATTTCATTAATTTCCTTTAAATCCTCATTTGGAAAGATTATTAATGTCATTGTAAACCACTATGAACATGAAGTGGAATTATATATAATAACAATGATGGATTCAGCGAGAATCCAAGAGATCCAAAATCATGGATGTCATTTGATTTCATTCTTCATAATTTATCATCTAATCATAGGAATGTGAAATTTGGATTGGATGTCAACAGATTCAACCCATTTTGTACATTGAAAACCAGTTATATAAATTGGATGGCTGTTTTGATCCCTTACAATATTTCTCCATGGATGTTCATGATAAAAGTACATATTATCATTTTTATGATTGTTCCTGAAAGAAATACTTGTAAATGATACTGATGTATACTTATATACTCTAATTTAATAATGTCATGTGTTGTGGAGAAATTATGTTGAGAAATTTTTTTCATCTTCTAGAACAATGTTAAAAATTATAGCTTCTCTATTGTAGATCATTAGTGACTTCCCTATACATGGAAATTTAGGTGGTTGGAAGTCTAACATGAGTTTCTTTTCATGTTTGTGACTTTTATATTAATCTCAAATGACTACCTAATAATAAAAAATGTGATTCTTGTGTCATCAAATATTTATCAATTCATCTCATAGATTTCAATTGAACAAATAGAAATTCAATGGCACTGTTCATCATAAATCAACTATAAAGTTGTCTACATGTTATAAAATATTGGAACAACATGGATATTTTGAAATTAAATTTTGGAAGTTACTTCATTTGAATTAGAGTGGGATATAAGTTCAAACGGCATTGTCAAGTGGAATTTGAATTAAAAAATGGAAGAAAAAATTTTATTATTAAAGAATGTATATTTGGAATTTAATTTTTGTGGCATAATCATGATGTTATGGATATTTAAAAGATTTTTTTTGTCAATTTAATCTGAATATTATCAATAAGAATAGAAAATTGAAGGACCATATCAATTCTCTGAAATACATATAGAAAATGAATAAAAATCATGATCTCATGCTAGATGAGAATCAAAAGTATGCTCCAATAATTTTTCAATGGATAATAGGAATAAAGATACATTTATTCAAATAATAAAACTTTGAGGGTATCTAATGGAGAGTCACATAACATCTCATGGTGTGTTGATATAAAGTATCAAAGGATACATGGATTCAAAAGTCATGATTTACATATTTTGTTGCAGTAGTTACCACCATTGGTATTGTGTAATTTATAACCTAAAAAGTTACTTTTTGGTTACTATAATTTAGCACATTCTTCAGAATACTATATGAGAAAACCATAAAATCATTTGATCACGAAAACCATAGGGATAGATTTTAATTTACACTTTATTAATGGATATGATCTTTCCTCTGTCATTTTTCCTATCATTGTGAATTTAACTATAAATTTGGCCGATGAAGCTAAATTAGGTGGCCTCATACATTATTGATGGATGTATACAATTTAGAGATTCATTATTTATTTTTTTCAGCTTAATTAAACAATTCATCAAACATTATTAAATACACAATTTTTCTTGATTTATTTTATTTCAAACATATCTTTGGAATTGGAAAACATACATGAAAAATATTTCACAATCAGAAGGATTTATTTGTTAAGAAAATGTGAAAGAGGATTTTGATAACATTTTTTTGGATAATTGGATGATATTGAGGTAAGATTCATTGGAGTGGTACATGTGGACTACACATTGACTCAATCTTAACTACATAGGAAATAAAAAATATTTAATTTAATTTTCCGATTAGTTTGGGGGAGATCCAAATGCTACACTAATAGAAATGGAATAATTATAGGCACAGAAATATGTTCTACTAAATGGTGAAATTAAAAATCTATTTTTTAGGAGATTGGGATATAAATAAAGTTACGAATGAGAGGCCAAAAAGAAACTAAGAATGATAAAAAATATTTAAATAAATATCTTATAAAATTGTATGTGTTTCTTGTAAGTTCATACGTATTGTAATAAACACTGATATTAGGATGACACATATATTTTCTAAATATAATAATGTATTTTTTTGGATTATGTATACTAATACTCGAAATTAGCTGATAGAATATTTGATATTTCTTGCTTGATTTCCTCTAAAACTGGCTACAAGGTTTGATGGTTTTAATTTGAATGAATTTAAATTTCATAAAGTCAATCAAGAAGAGGGTTTCAAAATATAGAATGGTTATATATCTATGTTTTTTTAATATAGATACTACTAAAATTTGATTGATATTATCGAATTATACTACGACAAGAATTTCTCAATTTGTTAATTTAATTGAAAGTGGGTCGATTTTTTCGACGGTGATAAAATTTAATCGATCTATTTACTTACGTGAGCTTCTCTCACATGATGATTGTCATTGACCATGAATTACATGATTAGTATAGAATGTCATTGACCATGAATTACATGATTTTTATATCTTATCATCTCAAGAGAAAAGAGTATATTTTGTAAAATATTTCTTTTATGATGGTTGTTGTGTAGCTATTCATGTAAAACAAAGAGACATGTATGATAGGTGAGATGAAGTGGATGATTTTCCATAAAACACTAAATCCAATACAGAAGAATAAGTTATTTTATTTTTCAATCATGATATTTAAAATTTGATTTCTTCAATTGAGGATGAAGTATATGAAGTAATGATGGGGAAACAATTCATTGATTGAAGGAAAAAATGATTCTATGTGTAGTCATCCACTCATTTATCAACCACTTATGTTATTTGTGAGGAAATTCATTGTCATAAATGTGTATTTTTTGATTAGTACAGTTCATTTTTTTATCATTTATAATTATTTTCCTATATTAAGTTTTCAAAATATATGTTCTAATAGTAATTTTATTTGATTAAATAGATGGATTGACAAAGAGAAATCATTTTACTGATCCCATGTAACTCGTAGTCAATGATACATTAACCATACATAGAAATTATGATCCATTAGACTCTCTTTATATGTAATATGAGGCACCCAACACTTTCCCCCTAAATAATCTATCAAAACCATTATTCCATTATCATCTGTCACACTACTCATTAGCATCCCTTATGAAGATGTGTTAGTTCCTCCCCATTCAACAGACCTAGTGGAAAGGGAGAGGGTCGCCGGTCTTGTTTTCATCAAGTGGGTATAAGAGGGTGATAGTTTTAGGAAGAATTTTTAATATGAATAATTTTATTCCACTTTCTTATACTACAAACCATTTTTTCAAAAAAAAGGAAAAAATGATACTATAGAGAGAAATATAAAAAGTTAAGATGTCTGGAATATGAACATACTGAAGATATATTTCCCATTTTAATCCTATTGGATCCCTAAGGAGGATGCTAGATAATTTTTTGGCCACATTCTAGGCCAGTTGGTGGTCGAACGAGTGATACTTCTGATTGCGTATGTTGAATGGAGGAATATGGAATCATATTGTAAAAGTTATTTTTCTGATTCATATATAAATTTAATATTATTAAATTATGGCGTAATTTATTTTTATTATGTTATTAAATTATAATATTTTAAAAAAATAACTTTGTAAAGATGTTTTTCCACATTATCATTGCTGATTTATAGAATAATAGTGGACATTGAAAATTTTTGGAAAGAAATGGAAGGATTTAAAATAGAGATTATGAAATGAATTGATTGGTACTTCATTTAGCACCAAATAAAGATATTATAAGCTACCCAAAGGGTTACCTAGAGAGTAATAGGATGTTTTATTGTTTGAAATATTCATGAAGATCCCATGTAATTTTAATATATATTATATTTTTAATCATATTTTAAATTTATAAATTCATTTGAAAAGGATATGGAATTTCATAGATTACTAGCAAATTACTTGATATATATTTTTGGATGTTTAAAGGAAGATTACATAATGTAATGTTATCAAAATTATCTCTCACATTACTGGGTCTAAGGGTTTTTCTAGAAAATGATTAACTCTGGTAGAATTTTCCTTTGTTTAAATATTTATAAGATAATATTTTATGTTTCATATAATAAATTTATTATTTATCATTTTATAATGAATTTACAGAACATAGGCCACTTTGTCTCTCAAATAGAAATTATGATGGATGTTTGTAAAAATTTTATGTGAGTTGTGTTAATAAGTATAAAAAATAAGTTGGGGAATTGATTCTATTTGATATATAGCAACTTGTTTTTTGTTTTATCGAGGTTAATAATCATTTAATAAAAAAAATTATTGATATTTTTCTTATAGGGAAAAAAGAACTATAGGATTCAAATCCCACTTAGTCCTTCGATGTCTCCCAGGATGACCTAGTTTGTCTTATCCTTAGGAAGGATCATTCGTTTTGAGTGAGTGTGGTAGGTTTGAGACCATTACCATCTTAGGTCTTTGGCATGACAATATGGATAAAAGGTTAATATTCTCGTGATTTTAGTCACAACCTACCACAACATTATTATTTGGAATTTTTTTCAATGAAAATAACTATTCTGGAATAGGGGGCTCATTTATCTACTTCGCAAAAAGAAATGGTTGATTTATTTTATAAGAGGACTGGATCTATCTATGATGATATGGAATTTATGGATGTTGATGTGTAGGTAAATCACACAACTTCAAAATCATTTATTTCGCTAAATTTTATTAGTTTTTTAATATTATTTTATAACACTATTTAATTTTCAACATAATTTTCAAGTAGGATTCCATTACTATAATTGGAGACTGGAATGGAGTGGTTGTTGAGAAAATTTCATCAGTTAGTAAATAATGTTCTCTTTGGATTTAGAGAATATGTAAAACTAAACATTTGACAAACTAAATGTAATTTGGTGATTTAGAAACCTTATTTTTATTATCATTAGGGGTATCATTATTTCCCTTAAATATAAAAATATTCTATTCATGAGTGCTTATGTAATATCTATAATACTATGTTCATTATTAAACATTGAATGCAATGATATAGTTACACATGAATTTTGAATTTAATGAAGATATTGTAATTAAGGGTGAGAAGTTTATTTTGTTGATGATTTATATGTGATGTTTCCACTGTGGATGGATTTTTCTTCATCTTGGGTTGAGTTCTATACTAGGCATAAAGATTTATCAACATATTTTTTTAATATAATCATATTAAGAATGTTTAAACTGCAGCTAAATTTTCTATATTAATGTTTATAATTGATTTAAACAACCTCCATATAATTGTTATTTTTTTGTTAAAATTTACTCTATATAAATAAAAACATATTTAGAAGTGCTTCATTTTTGTTTAAGAAGAGGTTTTATAGTCAAAAAATATTAATAATATGTTGAATTGTTAAACAATCACTAAATTCATGATGCATTTTTGGGCGGAAAACCATCGATAAATGTACATTTTGTGGTGGTTACCAGAAACCACTTCTAAATGGAAGGAACCACCATAGGTTTGATACTAAAAAAAAATTTGCAGTAGTTTTTTGAATCCATCGTAGAAACCATTTTAAGTGGTTTAAACTATTTACTAATAATAAAATTGTGTTACAAATAGGAAATTTTCTTGTAGTTTCAGTACAAATATAACCAAAAAACCCCATAACAATAATTTATTATCCTATGTAATTTGGATTTCTCTTGTACATGGTTTATCAATACCTTGAATAGTCTCATTAATAAATTCTAATTAATTCTAGTCAACAAATTCATTACAAAATAATAGTAAAATAAGAAATTGGATAACACTGATACAGATTTTTATTGCCCCTACTATATTTCACTCATAAGTAACTAATATATTTTGGCCACATGGCCTAAATAATTGCTCCAAATAATCTAGAGGTTGTCGAATATCAGTAAATTGTCATTGGTGTTAAGGAGTGGTGATTATTCCCTAATGGATGGAGTATATCACATAAATATAAAATAATGTTATGAATTAGAATCCCAAATAAATTACCTGTAGTGGAAGAATAAATCATCTTAATAAAAAATGTAGAATATGAACATACACCATATACAATGTTTCTATCCTCTCATGTGATATTCAATAATGGCAATAGGGTTCAGTCATATGCATTATGATTTTCAAAAATAAAAAAATTATCAACTACATTCATTAACAGGATGAGAATAGTATTGGTCCTCTTATCTTGTACTCCATATTATGAAGACAATCAAGCATTCATGGCAGGATTATTCCATTTGTCCATACTATCATCCATAAATACATTTTAAGTGCTATCTAATGGCCCAAAAAGGGTGTGGGATATACTCAGTATGTCAAAAAAATGTTGACTAGTTAAATCTACCCATTTAATATAAAAATGATTAGTGTTAATGTACAAAAATATAACCATAATATCGAATTTAAATGGGCCATCTCTAGTTCCTAATGGATAAACAGATGACAAAACCAACTTTTTTCTAATCCAAGATATCACTAAACATGTGAATAAAAGTATAAAGAGTTATATATGTATAACTTCAACATAATTAGTCTGATTTCTAGCCATATATATAGATATTTATACTAATTATTACATAGGGCTTAAATCAGGAATCTATGGGTAGTTGTAGGAATATTATAAAATGGAAAGAGATTCCATTCCCAGATTCCATGAATTATAGGGGTCTCTATTCCTAAGAATCACTATATATGACACCATGGCCTATTATTACATTTAATTATGGTCTCTCTTCCTTTTTCTATCATTTCATTTAGCATGTCATTCATATATATCACATTTTAGTTTGGATTCCATGACCATATATAAATTATCACTGGGGAATCCAGGACTGTATATCATGAATGTACCAGGTGCATAGTGGAAGACCCAAAGAATGGATTTTAAAAAAAAATTCCACTGATGATTGACATGAATAATTCATCATCGATAAAGTGTTTCTTGATATTATCCCATGGAATATGCATGAATAGTTTTTTTGAACAAAATTGAAACTATAAAATAATTTTTTGATATGGAGTTGTGCATGATGCCTGCTCTTCATTGTCGATCACTACTTGAATAATATGTAGATAAATCCCATTAAATCATCCACATGTGCTTCAAGAAAGTTTGAGAATGTTGATAATTGAATTTTGGGATCTAGAATATAAATATGAAGATTCCCCAGATGGTCCAAAAATCACTGCATCATCTTCCCTACAATGGGAAATAGAGGCCTCAATCTGAAATCCTATATCCAGAGCCTCTGTCACTAGAATGTGAGAGATATAAAAAATATAGATATAGATGGTGAATATTAATTGATTAGTGTCTTTACAATTCTATATATTGTATATTAATTAATTACCTGAAAATGGAACCTCATCCCATTAAAAATTAACATGCTATAAAGGACCTATTATGACTACTGTACTGAGTCATAAAATTTATTATCACTTACTTGATATATAATAAATATATTACACAATAATACATGAGTCATTACATCAACATATAATTCATAAAAATATTAAATTAACCTTTAATATTTTAATCTAATATTTATTTAGATAATATTTTCCATGTATTTACATTAAAAAATTTAAATATATTTAATAAATAAATTCCATTCCAATTAATCATAACATGAATAATTTGAATTTATTTGTTACTCTGGTGATCGTATCTCATTGTAATGATACTAAACCCCGGTGATGGGGCCCACTATGTCCCACATACCTATTTAACTGAATAGGGAATATTTTTAAACATGCTAATGTTTTAACCATAAATACCCTTATCTCGATAGTAGTGAGTATTATTTATAGAACAACATTGGATCTAGAAACCCATTATAGCCCATAAAGTGATATGTAATGTTATAGAAATTAAAACCAACCTATGAAAACACACTGTGTAATAAAATCCCTTTGTCAATAATTTATCATAGACTAGTAAACAGACCTGCTTCATCACCATTTCCTTGATTTATTTTTTGTTGATCAAACAAGAAAAATTTACCCTCGACCTCCACATAAATGGTCTTATAAATGTACTATCATCCGAACTATCATGGACTCAGATATATTATTTCCTTAAAATATATGCAAAAAATCCTTTATTGACCATTCAACCTATGTCATGCCACTAATGATGCACCCAACACACGCTAGATCGCCATGATTTCATTATCATGTTTTTTTCCTTACATTAAATTATGTGATCAAATTGTTCACATTGTCAATAATCTTATGTTAGGAGTCTATTTTCCATGTCAATATATAGGAACAACCAATGACACCCAAAACATGTAGGTTCTTATGGGTGGGTCTACCCTCATGATCACACTACTTGAGATCACCTTGTCTGAACTTCAGGAGAAGATGTCTCAATGCTTATGAGCCCACATCCCCTGATAGTGAAACATCAAACGTGTCTAATAAATGTCATGTATATGGATAATTGGACCTTTTATAAGAATAATTTAATCATATATAGAGGTCATCATTAAATCCCATGATCATCTATAACATATTGATATGATAATTAATCTATGGAATTAACATTAAATAGTGAATGCAGAAATATCTACAGTGCAATGATAAGTATTCATCATATATATCTAATTGTACCCATGATATGGTAATAAAATGTAAAACAGAGTTGGGTATAATGAACCAATATTACAACATATCACATTCATATGGGATGAAATTCATAGTTAATCCGATTTATTTGGGATTCCATTACTATATTTCACAATTCATTTGCGACAACATGACAATATATCACACAAATCTATTAATCAATTCATGGTTATAACATTTATATAGGTAATTAATTCCCATGTATCAAAAAAAATGTTGGATTCTATTCCCATAAGTCACATTTATATAATAAGTAAATTCATGTTTGAATACAAAAAAATGGATGAATTATAATTCATTAGAAAAGGATCCAAACTAATAGACATATCACTTAGTCTCAGGGAAGTAACATGAAGTTGTTTTAACACTCACTTCCATTTAATGTAGGTTGTAACATTACATATTAATTAATCCATGACCATATAGATGGTGGGATTCCTATAAAACCATATATTTGTATAATTCCATTACAAATCACACCCAAAGGGGTTTTTTATGTTGAGGTGGGGGATTTTTGACAAAAAATGGTACAACTATAATTTAAGGGATCTAAATACATTAGAATATATAAAATTTTAAATTTAGGCAAAAACAATGAATGTACATCATACGACAAGAAATCATATGTTATAAAGTGACTCGATTTAGTGGGAAAAGTTATAAACTACCTATATTATAGAATAATATTATTCCTTATATGTTTTAATCATCATATTTTTTATAGATCAAGTGAAATAAAAAAATAGAATGATTCCTTAAATATTTTTTTTATCTGAAAAAATAGCATCGAAGATGGTCATATATATAGTGAAAGGAAGGAAGTGGAATGGAGCACTTACATATACACATCTAACAAAATTGTTAGAGATTGAATCAGACACAATATGATGATACAAGATAAAATCATAGTTTGGAAGAAAATTGAGGTCTCATATTCGTGGGAGATGAGTTTCAAGTGAATATGGTGGAAAATAGAGGAAGAACCAAAAGATAATATTGCAAAAAAAAATCTTTTAACACAATGTCAATATGTACATGGTATGGTTGCATGGTTTTCCAAGACATGTGATGAAACTATTAATCACCACTAGTTATGTAAAATTAAGGGTGAAAATTTGGGCTTTATTTTTGGAAAACCCATATTTTCGTTTCTAGGACACCAGACAGACTTGCATGGCCTTGCATCCTTGGGGGGCTAGTTAGAACTGAGCATGCAACCTTCTATATTTTACTACAGCACATAAATTGTTAAGTCACATGGTCAAAAAAACCATGGCATAATTTTTAATCTTAGTCTATCTCCAAATAATTTGGTGATCCATTCACCTAGCAAGCCCCAAAATATCCCAAACCACTCCTTATCCACTTAAGCACATTACATGAATCAAAAGAGTTGTTATATATAGTAAATTAATTTTTCTTACTTCTCCATAAATCCATGATTTCATAAAGTTATTTTTTACACTAATTTTAGAGGTTCTTTATGACATATTTTTAAAAAAATATTATATTAGAAATAAAATATTTTCATCGAGTCCTTTTATCCAATTTAAATGAATAGTGTTGAAATTGATGATAATGATATTTTATGAAAATAATATTATTAAATTATATAAAAATAATTAAAATATTGAAATAAAATAGGGACGAATTTTAATAATTTAATTTTTATATAATTTTTATTTAAGGGTAAATTGTTTCTTTATAAATAAAAATTACACCATTTTACTATTGAAAAATGTGATAAATTGGTTGAAATTAAAATGTAATAAAAATGTTTATTCAAGATTATATATTTTAAAATGAAAAAAACATCTATAAATTCTATTTGATAATGGGATTATAGTCCTCTCATACCATTTCATCAAATCCATGGTTAATTCTTTCAAATTTGGTTTGAGAATTAATTTATTTAAATTTATACTTTTTTTATGAAATTTAAAAAATTTCTCCATACCTATATTTAAAAAAGGGAACCTAATACATATCTTATTCACATTACATTTATCTTTATTTTTTACCAATAGTTTCCTATTTATCTTATCGACATTCCTATACACATTATTGATATTATGGTATTCCAAAAATTCCAACCTGGGACCCCATTATAGGTAATCTAAAAGAGTTTTTTTCGAAGAAGAGGTACTCACCTTAACTGATCAATTTCTTTTTTATAGTTATTTAATTCCACCAAAACTAGTGTATTTTTATTAAATATTAACATCAGTATCATAAATATATTTTAATTTTTTTATGACAATGAGAACTACATTATAAACCCTCTTTCCAGTAAAATGATTAGTGAATGTTTTACTCGTTCAAATCTATATATTACTATATCCATGTTTCAATACAATCAATTGGTTATAACGATCATATGAGAATGATATTAATGATTGATTTAATTATTATATATGATATTTGGGAAATAGTTAAACTTATATAATTATAACACTACATCAACAAATTTACCATAAAATCAATTGGGAAGCGACAACGCCAAATGTGTGTATGTGTGGACTACCACCTCTATGAAGCGATGCGAGTCATTTTCCAATTATATATTAAATAGATATTAATAATTACTTTTTTGTGTAATATATATGATTTATATTATATAATAATTTTCCAATAATAGTGAAATAATATTTATCATTATCAATTTCATCAGTTGATAAATGAAAATAGAATTCATTTCATCATATGTCATACCATCTCCATGAGTGGTGTAATTAATATTTATATCTATTGGTTTTCCAATTAATGTAAAAATGTATAAAATTAATATTCTTGATATTTATATCATTATTAAAATTACGTTGATGATGTAAAAATGATAATAAACTGTAATGAAAATAACTAGACCTGAATATACATGAAAAAGATAACAGATATCGACCCGACTAATTATTTTAATAATGTTGTGTTAATAAATTCATGAAAAATCATATATGTAAATCGTATGCGGTATGATATATATAAGTATGGTTTATTATTATATGTATAAAAAATCTATATTTGTTATGGAGGAGGTTCCAATTTGTAAGAAGGAATTCGTACCAAAGGTAATGGATTTTCACCTCAATTTTATTCATGCGGGAAAATAGAATATTCACCACACATTTCTTTTTCGTGTTTTATATAATAACAATGAATTTATTTTTTATTATTCATATTAAGGTACTGGGTATTTACATAATTTTTTATATTAATTTCTTTAATGGATCTTCGGATGCATATGTTTCAAAATCAGTAAGAGGTTTTATGTTAAAATATAATTACTAATCAGGATTTTTTATGATTAACATGTAATGGTAAATTATTATGATCAACCTATAAGGATTCTAATGAATTTTCTTCTCCGATGGTTATTTTTTTAATTAATATTTTATCATTCATATTCCTCACATGATGTAATTAAAATTATGATTATATTTTTTTGGAAAATCACCTTCAGCTATCTATTCTATTAAAAATCCATTTTCTTCAATATCAATGTTTTATAAAAATATTTTAATGAATTTTTTAATATAGTCTTGTTATTTAAAAATTCATTATTTCACAATCATTAAAATTTAAAAAATAGTTTGAAAAAAATATTTATTATTCTTCCAGAAAACTTCTATTTGAGAAGTCCAAAAAGTATTAAACGATTGTTAATTTAACTTATACAAAACAAATGGATTTTCCCCCCATCATATATATTTTTTATATGAAAGAATATTTAAAAATAATTATAGTTCTTTTCTGGGAGAATTATTTTAGGTAAAAATTTAACTTTATTTTACATTAAAAGATTTCAAAATTGAATGGTTATTTTTCTTAAGATACTTTTTGTGTTTTTTTATTTATCAATAATAACAAACATCAATGATTCATATGATTTACTGAAAATAAAAAAACAAGGTTGTCATCCTTATTCCTTATATAGATAGTTCTTTATTATGGCAGAATTATGTTTATCAAACCAATGATTTTCAAAAATTTATGATATGATTAAATGATTATAAAATCCACTTCATTTCATATGTTTTGATATGATGATGGGTTTTGATATTGTGGTACAAATATATATGATTTAAATTATGCAATGAGTGTTACATTTGTATCCCTCCACTGAATCTATTAATTACTGATGTCTCATGAGATATAAATTATTGGAATATATAATTTACATTGTTTATTAAGGGAAAATTTCCACTATAATAGAAATCAGTGTGAACATTGACTACATTAGTGGATTTATGGGTGAACCCATTCTACTATGATATTCTTTGAAATTATCCTTTACTAATGAGGAAATCATTTTCTATGATTATTTTATTCTAAACAATTATTTCCTATTCCAATGTTATTCTCTCATAGATCATGTTCGTTAATTACATTATGAGGCATATCATATGAACTCCCATGATTTATAACATGAATCGTGATTATGATTTATGATATATGAGTTATGATTTCACAAAATTTTATTCTCATGTTATATTTTTTTGTTATTTTTTGGTGATCATTGATATATAAATTTTTTACCCTTACTGATAATCAAAAAACCACATTTATTATGCTTATATTTCATGAGTTATGAAGAAATGAAATTAGCATGATATGACTAATAAGGGTTATAATTATGAAGAACTTAGTTAGAGATAATGTAGATATTTTATGAACTGGTTTTTTATATTTTCATGTCCTAAACGGCTAAATAGGTATTTTATTTTTTTGTGGATCATAATGTTATATAGTGAATATTAATTTATTATGATGTGATATATATTTATGAAATTTATGGTCTACTATTTAATTGGCCCCTAGTGGGAATAAATTATATATTAATATCATAGTTGGATAGTCTATATTAAATTAAATATAACCCAATGTCATTATTATTGAATTGTGAGTGTTTTACATCTCTTTTACTGTAATATATAAATAATTCATTTTCAATGTTAATTATATGTGGAGTTTCAATCCTCATCCCCATGTTTTAAAGTTGCTCATATGTAAATATCACCTGGGTGAATGGACTTATAATTGTAACATAGTCTACCCATATTATGCATAATGTCTCTGTATTTTACAATTTCTAGTACCTATAAATTGTGTGTTATCTTTTGAAAAAGATTACTCCTATATAATACCTTTTGTTAACATAATTAATTGTAAAGTATGATTCATTGAAACTGAACCTATTAATATTTCATATATCACTATACAGGAACCCATAGTTTAATAACTGATTAAAATAATTATGAACTACTTATACAATTATAGGTGATATTAATTATGACAAAATTTTATGTATTTTACATAGAATCACAATATGTACTATATTAGATAGAGATGTAGTGTGGTATATAAATCAACCAATCAAAATTTTAAATATTATATTATCCAAACATTCTACTTTAACATTTTTAAACAACTATAAACCTACCTGAATAAATGATTAAATTTATTTGTAGTCTACTATTGTAAAATTTATCCAATTTATTATAATTACTACTGGAGAAGAAAATAAAATATTTTTATATAAATTGTAACCCCATGATGTATCAAAACCCCCCAATAGGGAAATCATTAATTATTTATTCATCCTCTATATGAAATTATTGTAACGACATTCAGGTGAGTCCAAAAAATAATTTCCTCATAATATACAATTAAATCATAAGTAATCCTCAAAAACTAATATTATAATTTATATGTATTCATTTCATGGGCTTATAGTTTTCATATTTTTATAAATAACTTTTTAACAAATCATATCGAAAATATTATGGTTTTATTTATATAAATGTTTTTATTATTTATATAGTTTCATTTTAATGAAAATTTTCATAATTTTAGAAATATAAAATTATAAAATTGAATAAAATTTTGGAATAATGTTATAAAATACATCTCAAGATGAATTATTGAATGTTTTCTAAAAATAACTTAATATTAATTGTGAAAATGGTGATATATCCAATATTGGAATTTATTTTCAATAAATCCAATATTTAAAATTTCCAATTACATTGGGAATTTGTAATTTATGTGAAATAAGATATATTTTATTATTAATTATATAGGTAATTCCATTTTAATTATAATTATATTCAATTTTTCAAAAAGTTCATTTTAATGGATGAAATTAAAATTTGTTAAAGTATCTCTTCATTGTTTTTTTAAATATTATTAAATTTAATATCTTCTATAAATACAAATCTAACAATTAAAAATAGAATCCATATTTCAAAATAAGAGGATTAAATTTAGAAATGTGTTTAATTTCATTTTTTGATATTAAGAATATTAACCATGGTAAAAACGTGTCACCTCTATAATGGGTAAATCATGTTAATTAATGTAAAATATAAGTTATATGGACACGATATGTTTTCATATTATTATTGGATGATATAAATTTTACCCTTATAACATTATATTCAATTTTATGATAGTTTTTGAGCCACTATACTAGGATTTAGACTTCATAATATTTAATGTTTTAGAAACATTACATGTGTACCACTCCCAATACTTATAAAATGGAACATCCAATCATCACATCCTCGCACCTTTGAAAACTATTTATCATAATTTATGTAACCAGAAAATTTCCTCCACATCCCTGCCCATATAAAATAGGTCCTAATATTATCAATATACCAATACTCTAATTCATATTTTAAAGGGAATGAGAGATATCCCAAAAGATGTTAGATGTCCTAAATAACACATTTTAAGGTTTTATCTTCTTCAATGTCCACCAATTCATCATCAAATATTATTAAACAACAACATCATTATATTTCATATAATTAAATTTTATTATTTTTATTTTAAGACTCATTTACATATCCTTTTACATATTATGATAAACAGAAACATCACTTTTTCATACATGTGGACTGTCACCTTTACATAGTGATGTGTATCATATTTCAACAACAGTTATTATAGTGGATAATAACTGTCAAAACATGAATATATTTAAAATTTACGAGAATAATATGAATATATTTTTATATTTTATTACTTATCTACTTACACTTTCCATCCTTTAAAACTAATAATGACTCTATATTGAATATGTGGAATACAACTACCACAATGTGATGTTTGTTAATGTTTTATTATCACTATTTAAGGATTTTCATTACGATAGAACTAGTAAAATAATTTTAACATTTCATCATATTTATTATTTTATAAAATTAAAATCATATCTAATCTATTAATTCTCCAACTATTAAAAAATGGAATAGTTATTCATGCGAACTCTCATACAACTATATCCATGAATTTTTTTTGTTATTTTATCATTAAAAAATTGCATGGTCTATCATAAAATATTATACAATTGTAACGCCCCGACCCCAGTTACCCAGAGTCGGTGCATTATTGCGTAACATTGGTATGATCACAAAAGATCAAGTCTGGAATGACCGATTAGTTTAGTAGCCTTGGAAATACTAGATACATTCATAAATGTTACATTACATCAAAAAGTGAAAAACTACAATAACAATGTCTCCTTAGTCCACACTCATATCCTCTTCTGACTATCCCTGCAGGTCATTCATAAAATAATTCTTAACATCATGGAAAATATTATTACATTGAAAGGGGTGAGCTGAGATGCTCAGTAAGGATAACAATATTGCAGAAGGTTTCATAAATAAACATTAACATTTAAGGCAATGTATAACTAAAACAAAAGCCTTTGTAAACTTGAACTTCAGCATAATATGGAAAAAATAAAATTAAATAATGCCACTTACTTACTCACATGGATATTCTACTAGTCGAATAATCACATGCAATATCAATAACCACTTTCATAATGATAGAATGCATAATACCAGACTATCATAGCCATGTAGCGAAGGCCTCATGCCAAGACTACAAATAAGATATTGTCAAGGCCTTGTGCCGAGACATTAGTTTGTCTCATGAGATCTACCGATGCATCGAGGAGCTATAGAGGGCTCCACCCGTCACTTATTAAGTCCAATGCATTCCTCATATGAACAGGTTTAAACATATCATAAACCATAACATAATTGTATCACATAAAACATGCATAAAGGAAACATAATATTTCCACACTTCAATCACAAGATATCAATACAACACATTGATATAATAAAAACGTTATCAAAACCATTTTCATTGCCAAAATAGAAGAAAAGTAAAACATGGTATTTATTTTTCTTTTAAATAAAAGTTATGTCTTATAGAGGAAGCCGAAACTCAAATGATAGTCACGGTGGCAGAGAAGTAGTTGACACTGAATACGTAAGAGAAAACATTCCCTTTGTAGTTTAGTAAAAACACTTCGTATAAAAATATTCCTTTTGAATAAAAGTAATAGTCAGAGGGGTTTATACTCCATATAATGGAAAGTTGTGTATAAAACAAAATATGTCTCTATGAAAGGAGATTGAGACGAAGTCTTTTAAAAGATCATTCTTTAAATAAAATAGATCTATTATGTATATTTACTATAATTACACCTAAATAAAGTACAAATACAAGATAGGACACAATAATATCATGACATAATTTGAAAGTAGGAGATTAACCCAAAGAATGGAAATTGGGTTAAGAAATTCCCTTACCTCATGTCCGACTAGACTCGACCACTCATTAACCTCCTGAATAATAAACTAGAGTTAATCTCTACCTGATTAAGAACCTTTTTCAATTTCATTATTCCTTTTATATCACTTATTACCATGTTATGAACATTATGTAATTATTTAAGTTAAAAATGGTCATTTTGTCGATCTTAGGTACTTGAGTCAAAAATAAACATCTTATAATTACATATTATTCATGTGGTAAAATATTCATTATATCCATAATTATATTCATGATTTAGATATCATATACATCATATATATCCAGTATATACATTCATTTATAATATTACATAACATTTAGAGGTAAGAAATGAAATGCACCGTCCATGGAGACGGTAAGCCATACGTACGCATGAACGCAACTTTCATTTCTATTTCGTATTTAATGGAATGAAGTTATAATTATATATAGTTATAATATAATTCCAGTATAATATAATGTATAATAACATTTACTCTATCCTTTATAGATCCCACATATGGCATTAATGATTCAAATCACTTTGAGGGGGCGGTAGTCCGCACTTCCTAAAATGAAAATATCGCATTTCCCCATAATGGAAACCATAAAGGTATTCCATAAATGAAAGATAAATAAGCTTAAGAAAAACATAAACATATTATATATCATATATAAATATAGTGAAATCTTAATGTCCACCTTTGAAGGTGTTATATGAGTGTTGAACAATCATCGTTTCGCGAGGCAGAAATTTTCCATCCACAGAAACAGTATGTTCTTTAACCATTAGATGTAGGTGTGTGTAAGTGTAGCTCGAATACTTCTCATAAAAACATCCTAGTATATTTAAGGTACTGTTTTTGTTAGAAAATAAATTAATAAAAAGAGTTTAAGGGGTTGGAGAAGCAAAATAAAACAAAATAACATAAGAGGAGACATTAACTTAAAATCGGGTAACTCGTTTTTTATTTGAGCCAAAGGCTTCCTTGGAAAGCATTATTCCCAATGTTAGGCTTCTAGGAGTAAGCGAGGGAAGTTTAGAGAGTATTTGGGCAGATGTTGGCCGAGAAAAATTGCTTTTATGGTGTGAGTAAGGTGGTAGAGGTGGGGGCCTTTTATAAGAGGAGAGGAGGGGCACTCTTGGAAAGTCATGAAATGTTACTTTATTATATAATGAGTTTCGGATTTTAAGGGTCCCACATTTATATATTTCAAGTATAAGGTGATAAGGGTATGAAATATACTCATCCAATAGGTTTTTGACAAGTGTATGTCTTTGATTTTACATTGTCTTATTATTTTATTTAAATCGTTAATTAATGAGGAAATCGCTGCATCATCATGGTGTCATAAATAATATAGATTTTTTTAATGTCTAAAAATTAGAAAAAAAATATCATGATTTAGGAAATATTTTTATCTTTCTAATGAATCTTTATAGTCAAAAATATGACTTGTATAACCCAATTTAAAAATTATTTTAGTAAAACAACTCATGTTTGTGACATTTTTATTTTAACATTAAATAAAAAGTTTTTAATGTCATTTTCCTACCAATGTGGCTCATTGGGGTCCCCAAGTTGACCCATGGATTATCTATTTCGCCCATGACTCATCCATTAAGGGTAGGACATGTGTCAAGGTCATTTCATATTTTTATAATATCATTTTTACCTTAAATTTCACTAATTACCTTTAATCGCGATTAATTAATCTTAAAAGTTACTATTCACAAAAAATTTATTTTAATCCCATTGAACCATATTTTACTTTCTAATGACAAAAATTTATGTCTTATTTTTTAAAATAAAATCATATAAGTGGTAATGTTTCATTTAAACGAAAAATCAGTTTTTTAACTACCACATAGTGGTTTCACTATTCATCAAAAATAGATGTTTTTCAGAACAATGCCAAAATTTCACCCTAAGCTATAATTGATATTCAGAATTCAAAAATGATGTCTATTTTACAAAAATACAAACATATAAGTTGCATTAATTAATTTTATAACTAATTCTGCTGTCACAACAAATAGCGTGTTTTTAAGAAACAATATATATCAAAAGATTGACAATTCTTTAGGTCCAATTTCAAAGTGAAATTAATTCTAATGAACACCATTGGATAAAACGGTAAAAATATATTCTAACTATACATTTAAACCACACAGTAGTATAATGTATCACTATAAATTATTTTGATTAAAAAATTTGTTTTATGTATTTTTCACTATTCATAAAAAATGGAAGTTCTTAGAAAATTAAAAAAAAATCAACTTAGGATAATTATGATGTAATGAATACAAAAATGAAGTCCATTTTCAAATATAAAATTTCTATAATTTTAAAAAGTGGGTTTTACTATTCATAACAGCTAATTTGATTAGTCATGGTGTGTTAGTACTCGAACTTGCGTACAATGCAAGCTATTGCATTATTGATAGAGAAGCGTATCGTGGATGCTCGGGGTGTTACATTCTCCCCTCCTTCAAATAATTTTGTCCTCGAAATATCATATAATATAACTGTATAAAAAGACTGGAGTGATTCTTCATCATAAGTTCCTCAGGTTCCCACGTTGCCACCTCCATCTTATGGTTTCTCCATAGAACTTTTACCAAACGAGTTGTCCGGTTTCTCTGCACTTGTTCTCTTGTAACAAGAATCCTGACAGGCTCTTCGCAATAAGACAGATCGGGTTCCAGTTCTAATTCCTCATAGGTGAGTACATGCATTGGGTCAGGCTTGTATTTTCTCAACAGTGATACGTAGAATACATCATGATCTTTGGAGAGACATCACGGCATTTCCAAACGGTAAGCTATAGCCGCAATTCGTTCTAGAATTTCGAAGGGTCCGATGTACCTGGGACTCAATTTACCCTTCTTACTGAAACGTATAACTCCCTTCCATTGAGATAACATAAAAAAACAAGATATCCTACCTGAAATTCCAAATCCTTCCTTCAGTTGTCGGCATAGCTCTTCTGCCTACTTTGAGTCGATTTGATGTGGTTTTGGATTAATTTCACCCTTTCCATTGTTTCCTCCACCAGTTCTGGGGCTAAAAGTTTTCTTTCACCAACGTCATCCCAACTGGTTGGTGTGTGACATCTCTTTCCGTATAACGCTTCATATGGTCCCATCTGAATACTGGAATGGAAGCTATTGTTATAGGAAAATTCTACCAGAGGTAAATATTGATCCCACATTCCTTTAAAGTCAAGTGAGCATGATCTCAACATGTCTTCCAAGGTTTGAATAGTTTTCTTATTGTCCATCTGTTTGAGGGTGGTAAGCAGTGCTCAAACGAAGTTCAGTATCCAAGGCCTTCTGAAGACTTTTCCAGAATCTTGATGTAAAATAGGGATCACGATCTAAGACAATCGACAGGGGTCCTCCATGAATTCTCACAACTTCATTGATATATAGTCTTGCTAGACATTCAAGTGGTAGAACTTCCCTTATAGGAAGAAAATGTGCTGACTTTGTTAGACGATCAACAATGACCCATATTGTTTCATTCCTTCTAGGAATCATTGCCAGTCCCATGAAAAAATCCATCGTAATATTATCTCATTTCCTCTCAGGTATGGGAACAGGTTGCAATACTCCACCAGGATGTTTCCTTCCAGCTATCACTTGTTGGTTAACCATACATCTTGACACAAAATCAGCAATCTCTCTCTTCATGTTGTCCCACCAAAAATGTACCTTTAAATATCTATACATTTTGGTGATCCCAAGGTGTATAGAGAAATTGGAACTATGAGAATCATCCAACAATTCCCTCTTTAAATCAGGTATATCGGGAACACAAAGTCTCCTCCCAAAATTCAAAATTACATCTTCATACACAAAGTCACTCAATCGCCCATCATTCACAGCATTAATCTTCTTTTTCAACTCTTCATCATTGTCCTGGGAACACATTATCCTTTCTAGTAAAGATGGTTTGGCAACCATTTGAAATTTTTTTGATGTTTCACCCTCCATGGTGATTCCCATATCCATCGTTACTAGATCCATGAAAATAGGATCCCTTTCCAATCTCATCATGTTCAAAACTCCATGATCTTTTCTACTAAAAACATATGCAACCCTATTTTCCTTCCCTAGGTGGTATTGTATCGTGCAATCATAATCCTTGTGTAGTTCAAGCCATCTCCTTTGCCTCATGTTGAGTTCTTTTTGTGAGAAAATATATTTCAAACTCTTGTGATCGATATATATCTCACATTTTTCACCATAGAGATAATGTCTCCATATCTTCAAGGAAACGATTACAGCAGCTAACTAGAGATCATGAGTAGGATAGTTCTGCTCATGAATTTTTAGCTGTCGTGATGCATAGGCAATAACCCTATCATTCTTCATAAGGACACAACTATGTCCTTTCATTGATGCATCACTATAAATAA
Organism: Viscum album; assembly: GCA_963277665.1. Classification (NCBI taxonomy): domain Eukaryota; kingdom Viridiplantae; phylum Streptophyta; class Magnoliopsida; order Santalales; family Viscaceae; genus Viscum; species Viscum album. Next base: position 784,560,557 of record OY728146.1, on the reverse strand, counting down.
CGAACCCATCATTCCTTGATGGTATATTCAATATAGAAGCATTTACAAATTATCTCTTCAGTTATTCAAAAAATTATTCACACTCTTTTGTCCAGGCAAATTTAACCCCATTACGTGTGAGCTTCGTTAATGGGTTAGCCAATCGGGCAAAATTCTGGACAAAACGTCGATAATAAACTGCCAAACCAATAAAGCTGCATACCTTAGTTATATTCGTTGGTGTTGGCCATTCTTGGATTGCCTTGGTCTTAGAAGGATCAACGGAAATTCCATCCTTAGAGGCAATATGGCCAAGAAAAGAAATCTCCTGAAGCCATAATTCAAACTTGCTAAACTACCCATATAATTCATTCCTTCCAAGAGTCTTCAAGATAATGCGCAAGTTATTTTCATGATATTTGTAACGTTTGGAGTATACCAAGATATCATCAATAAATACCACCACAAAATCATCAAGATAATCCTTGAAAACTCTATTCATTAGATCCATGAATACAGAGGGTGCATTAGTCAATCCGAAAGGCATTACTGTAAACTCGTAATGCACGTATCTTATTCGAAATGTTGTCTTCGGAATGTCTTCCTTCTTCACACACAACTGATGGTATCCAGATCGAAGGTCAATCTTTGAAAAGTATTGAGCTCCATGCAATTGGTCAAATAAATCATCAATGCGAGGTAGGGGATACTTGTTCTTTATTGTTATAGCATTGATCTCAATTAGTCAACGCACAACCTCATAGATCCATATTTCTTCTTAACAAAAAGGACAGGTGCTCCACATGGAGAATCACTAGGGCGAATAAATCCCTTATTACTCAATTCCTCTAGTTGTTTCATTAGATCAACTAATTCCATAGTGGCCATCCTATAAGGGGTCTTCGATATAGCCCTTGATCCAGGAATTAAATCAACGGAAAACTCAACTTCTCATTCTGGTGGATGTCCTGGTAAATCATTCAGAAACACATATACATATTCTTTCACAATAGGTACATCCTCTATTTGAACATTTATTTTCCCCACCCTTAGTCATTTCATTCTCTTCCTCCCCAATAATAGAATTTATTTGAGCTACTGGGGGTGGATTTAAATAAGAATTAGGTGGTGACGATTATGCTCTAAAAATAAGGAGTTCCTTATCATCATCATCAAAAATAGTAACCTCCTTCTTCTTACAATAAATCTTTGCATCATAGTCCGAAATACAATCAATACCGAGGATTATAACAAACTCTATCATAGGTATGACAATGTGATCAGCGGATAAAGAACAGTTATGTGCTCTAATGGGGACTGATTCACAAAACATTATTGCAATAATACTTCCCTTAGGAGTTTTTACTGACAACTCTCTTGTTAAATCAAACTGGAAATATCTAATTTTCAAAGAAAATGGGGAGGATATGAAACAATGCAATGATCCAAAATCAAATAATGCATTTGGTAAACTTGAGGAACCCATTAAATTACCAGTCACCATGTCTTTCAGAGCTTCAACCTTCAGCAGTAGTGATAGCATAAGCTTGGCCTTGATCCCTTGTCATCTTCTGAGGTAAGTTCCCCTGATGCTAGGGACATTCATTTTCATAATGTCCCATCTCTATACAATTATAGCATTCCACATTGACAGCAACTTTCATTCCCTAGCAATCATGAGCTTGGTGGCCTTTTTCACCACACTTGTAACAAACTCCCATTCCCTTCAAGCAAGTACCGGGGTGTTTTTTCCCACATTTACTGCAGGACTGATATTAATCTTTTCCCTTCTTCCCCTTATTTCCATTTCCAGATTGATCAGAAGATATCTTCTTTTCTTGCTTTGCTTTAAAGTCATAAGACTTAGAGAATTCCGTTTCCGTCTTGATAGCACACAAGACAATATCTTCGTACGACAAGAAGGTTTGTGAGACTAATGCTCGACGGAGAAATGGTTTTAACCCATCAAAGAAACGATGAATCTTACTTCTTGGGTTATGTATATAATCTGCAGCATGCCTCGCTAACCTTGTAAAGTTAGCCTCATACTTTGCGACATTCTCAACCTCCTTCTGCCTCAGACTTAGAAATTGCCTTTCCATATCTACTCGATGGTCATTTGGAAAGTATTTTTCTAAGAAAATTTCCTTGAACTCCCTCCATTCCATACTTGATACTTATTCATCTTACTTTGTGTTTTGAATCAGCGACCACCATTTATTGGCATCTCCAGTGAGGTGGTTGACTGCCATCACAACCTTCTCCCTTTCGCTACTCCCCAAGGCGTGGAATATTTTCTCTAAGGAGTTTATCTATTCTTCATCTACTAATGGATTTTTACCCCCATTAACTGTTTGTTGTTGCTACCTCATGAAGCGGTCTAACATTGATCCTCCACGTTGCAGATCGGGGTGCTCCATATGAGTAAGGTTATTATTCATAACCTGAGTGAGTTGTCCCAGTATGGTAATAAGTTGATCAGCACCAGTTGTATCTCCAGATCCCCAATAATAATCTTGAGTAGGAGGTAAATCCCTACACGGAGTGCGTGTATTGATATGGTTTCCATAACTTCTACTAGGCGCCATTTCTAAACAATGGCATAAACCAGATTAGTTTATGAATCAAAATCCATAATTCCATACTTGTAAAAAACTTAACATAAATTGAACTATTTATGGATATAATCCATAATCATAAAAAAAATTCATTGAGGAAGTATATACTCATAACCCTTCATAGTGGTTTGTAAAGAAAATGAGAATTATCCTAAGAATAACCCCCTGGAGTTTCGTAACCAAGAGTGCAGCAAGGCCCGTTGTCGTGCACGAGTTCCCGTTCGTATCTAGTTCAAAGTGGTGTTTTCGGGTTTTACCCCAAGGTACATCTGTGCCAGAGCCACCTCTACCTTCTCGTATCCAGACAGAGATGTATTTCTCGGAAAACTCACAAAATCTCTATAATCCAAAAATTCTAGGAAGTTCATCTATACTAATCATCAATGTCTATCTTTTGGCTATGTTATATAATGAGAGTTTATCTAAATATAGATTCCAAGGTTTGTACTAAACTACCTTCTGATACCAACCGTAACCCCCGACCCAAGTTAACCAGAGTCGGTGCATTATTGCGTAACATTGGCATGATCACAAAAGATCTAGTCTCGAAAGACCGATTAGTTTAGTATCCTTGGAAATACTAGATAATTTCATAAATATTACATTACATAATAAAGTGAAAAACTACAATAACAAAGTCTCCATAGTCCACACTCATATCCTCTTCTAACTATCCCTGCAAGTCATTCATAAAATACTTCTTCACATCTTAGAAACTATTAAAACATTGAAGGGGTTGAGCTCAGATGCTCAGTAAGGATAACAATATTGCGGAAGCATTCATAAATAAACATTAACATTTAAGGCAATTTATAACTAAAACAAAAGCCTTTTTAAAATTGAACTTCAGCATAATATGGAAAAAATATAATTGAATAATTCCATTTACTTACTCACATTGATGTTCTACTAGTTGAATAATTAAATGCAATATCAATAACCACTTTCATAATGATGGAATGCATAATGCCATACTATCATAACCACGTATCCAAGGCCTCATGCCAAGACTACAAATAAGATTTTGTCAAGGCCTCGTGCCAAGACACTAGTTTGTCTCATGAGACCTACCGATGCATCGAGGAGCTATAGCGGGATACACCCATAACTTATTATGTTCAATGCATTCCTCATATGAACAGGTTTAAACATATCATAAACCATAACATAATTGTATCACATAAAACATGAATAAAGGAAACATAAGACCTCCACACTTCAATCACAAGATATCAATACAACAGATTGATATAATAAAAACTTTATTAAAACCATTTTCAATACCAAAATAAAATAAAAGTAAAACATGGTATTTATTTTTCTTTTAATAAATGTTATGGATTATAGAGGAAGTCGAAACTCAAATAATAGTCACGGTGGAAGAGAAGTGGTTGTTGACGAATACATAATAAAAAACATTCCTTTTGTCATTTAGTAAAAACACTTCGTATAAAAAGATTCCTTTTAAATAAAATTCAAAGTCAAAGGGGTTTATAAACTGTATAATGGAAAGTTGTGTATAATACAAAATATGCCTCAATGAAAGGAGATTGAGACGAAGTCTTTAAAAAGATCATTTTTTAAATAAAATAGATCAATTATGTGTATTTACTATAAGTACACGTAAAGAGAGTACAAATACAAGATAATACATAATAATATCATGACATAATTTTAATGTATCAGAATAACCCAATGAATGGATATTGGGTTAAGAAATTCCCATACCTCGTGTCCGACTTGACTCGACCTCTCTTTAACCTCCTGAATAATAAACTAGAGTTAATCTCTACCTGCTTAAGAACCTTTTCTAAGTTCATTATTCATTTTATATCACTTATTACAATGTTATGAACATTATGTAATTATTTAAGTTACAAACGGTCGTTTTATCGATCTTAGGTACTTGAGTCAAAAATAAACATCTTATAATTACACTTTGATCATGTGGTAAAATATCCATTATATCCATAATCATATTCATTATTTATATATCATATACATAATATATATCTAGTATATACATTCATTTATAATATTACATAAAATTTAGAGGTAAGAAATGAAATGCACCATTCATGGAGACGGTAAGTCGTACGTACGCATAAACGCTACTTTCATTTCTATTTCGTATTTAATGGATTGAAGTTATAATTATATAAAGTTATAATATAATTCCAGTATAATATAATGTATAATTCTATTTACTCCATCCTTTATAAATCCCACATATGGCATTAACGATTCAAATCACTTTGAGGGGGCGGTAGTCCGCACTTCCGAAAATGAAAATATCGTGTTTACCCATACTGGAAACCATAAATGTATGCCATAAATGAAAGATAAATAAGCTTAAAAAACATAAACATATTATATATCATATATAAATATATTTTCATCTTAATGGACACCTTTTATGGTGTTATGTGAGTGTTTAACAGTCATCGTTTCATGAGGCAGAAATTTTCCATCCACAGAAACAATATGTTCTTTAACCATTAGATGTAGGTGTGTGTAAGTGTAGCTAGAATCCTTCTTATAAAAACATCATAGTATATTTAAGATACTGGTTTTGTTACAATATAAAGGAATAAAAAGAGTTTAAGGGTTTGGAGAAGAAAAACAAAACAAAATAACATAAGAGGAGACATTACCTTAAAATCGGGTAACTCTTTTTTTATTTGAGCCAACGTCTTACTTTGGAAGAATTATGCCCATAGTGAGGCTTCTAGGAGTAATATAGGGATGTTGAGAGAGTATTTGGGCAGAGGATGGCCGAACCAAAAGGCTTTGAAGGTCTGAGTAAGGTGGTAGAGGTGGCGGCCTTTTATAAGAGGAGAGGCGGGGCACTGTTGGAAAGTCAGGAAATGTTACTTTATTATATAATGAGCCTCGGATTTTAAAGGTCCCACACTTATATATTTCAAGGATAATGTGATAAGGGTTTTAAATATACTCATCCAATAGGTTTTTGACAAGTGTAAGTTTTAGATTTTACATTATCTTATTATTTTATTTAAATCGTTAATTAATGAGGTAATCGCTGCATCATCACGGTGTCATAAATAATTTAATTTATTTAATGTCTAAAATTATAAAAAAATTATCATGATGTTGGAAATCTTTTTATATTTATAATTAATATTTCTAGTCAAAAATATGACTTGTATAACCCCATTTAAAAATTGTTTTAGTAAAACAACTCATGTTTGTGTCATTTTTATTTTAACATTAAATAAAAAGTTGTTAATGTCATTTTTTCTACCAAAGTGGCTCCATGGGGTCCCAATGTTGACCCATGGATTGTCTTTGACAGAAATGAATCATTCTTTAGGGGAGGACATGTGTCAAGGTCATTTCATATTTTTATAATATTATTTTTACCTTAAATTTCACTAATTACCTTTAATCGCGATTAATTAATCTTAAAAGTTACTATTCACCAAAAAATTATTTTAATCCCATTGAACCAGATTTTACTTCCTAATGAAAACCATGTATGTCGGATTTTTGAAAATCAAATCATATAAGTGATAATGTTTCATTTAAACGAAAAATTAGTTTTTTAACTACCACTTAGTGGTTTCACTATTCATCAAAAAATGATGTTTTTCAGAACAATGCCAAAATTTCACCCTAAGCTATAATTGATTTTCCAAATTCAAAAATGATGTATATTTTACAAAATTCCAAACATATAAGTTTCATTAATTAATTTTATAACTAATTCCCATTGTCACAACAAATAGCGTGTCTTTAAAAAATAATATATATCCAAAAATTGAAAATTGTTTATGTCCAATTTCAATGTTAAATTAATTCTAATGAACACCATTGGATAATATTGTAAAAATATATTATAATTATATTTTAAAACCAATAAATATTATAATTTATCCCTATAAATTATTTTGATTAGAAAAGTTGTTTTATGTATTTTTCACTATTCATAAAAAAATGGAAGTTCTCAGAAAATTACAAAAATATTCAACATAGGATAATTTCGATATTACGAAAACAAAAATAAAGTCCATTTTGAAATATAAAATTTCTATAATTTTAAAAAGTGGGTATTACTATTCATAACGGCTAATTTGATTAGTTGCGGTGTGTTAGAACTCGAACTTGCGTACAATGGAAGCTATTACATTATTGAAAGAGAAGCGTATCATGGAAACTCAGGGTGTTACAACAATGTATAAATATAATAATTAAAACATGTTTATGACTTTATAGATAATTTGACCACATACCCTTTGATGACAGTCCATGAACAAATGTTGTTTAAATGTTATAAATGTAACGTCCCCAAAATGTGCAATGTGAATCAAACTATTTTATTAACAATATAGTAAATAGTAATATGTTAAATAAAAGGAATAGTAATAATGAAATTGAAATGTAAAATATTATTAATAATCAATAAAATAATAAAATTCTATTTTTTAGGATTTAGATAATTCATGAATCTATATGGAAAATATGTTAAAATATTTTTTAAAACCATATTTTAATGTATTAATTTCAAATCATTATCCTTGATATTTTTGATAAGATAAAATGTAATCAAATATTTTTATATTAGAATGAAATGTTTGTTAAAATAATTTTTGAAATAATTTTTAACTTATTTTAAATTTTTTTAAAAAGACTTATTTCATGAAATCGACTATAGGAAATTTTGGAAATTATTTTACCAAAGTGAGAAAATATTTTTTCTACATATATGATTTGACTAATTGTTTATATAATCATAGAAATTAATTATTATCATGGCTCGTGTAAATTATTCCTTGGTAATAATGAAAAAACATATTCCAAAAAATATACAATTTTTTTATAAAATTTTTTTCTATGGAAATAGAAACTTTTATCATGTTTATGAAAAAAATTAAAGTAATCATGATTTTAGGAAATAATTAAAATTTAAATGTTTTTTTATGAATAATTTAAATGATATATATGTTTTAATAATGCACTATTTCTTGTATATTTTATATGATTGATATGTGAGCCAGATATATCTCTAATATCAAGTAAGCTTAATATAGCCCTCCAATACATTGTGTATTGTGGTGGAGTTTATCATAGATTGGTAACTATAAAGAGATATGGGAATTATCTATATTGGTGACTCCATTTTAAGGATTTTGGTAATGATGAATAAATGGATAATGTCACATGTAACATAAATGATTTTATTATAAAGTCAAATTAATGATTGTAAATTAATTTTAAATGGTAATAAATTGAGGATATGTTTTTAATGAATTTTTTGGGACTATAATTAAATTAATGGTGAAAGGGTCATCTTCGTGGACTAATATTAATGACTTTTAACATTTTTCATGAAATAATAATTATTGTGTTTTTTCATTGTTATTGAAAATGGAATTTTTCATTATTTCCTTTTTGAATGAAAATTGATATAATAAAAACGTGATTGGATATTAGAGATAAAATGAAAATTGTTTAAAATAAATTCATTGATAAGTTTTTATATGATTAAAAATTCAAAAATGGTGTTATTTTATATTATATACCATAATTTTAATTTTCATTACCATTAAATATTTTCAATTTATTATTAGCAATGATTATGTATGAGCAGATAAATTAATAATGTTAGACATCCATATATGTATGATAAATTCAAAAAAGAATGTGTTTCATTATAAAGATCGTTTTATGATGGAAAAATCGATACAATGTGTAAATGTAATTTTTTTTATTTAATTATGTAGTTAATTATGGGAAACACTAAACCTAAATGATTTATAATATTCATGAAATATAAATAGTTATTATAAATCATGTAATTAAGCCTTTAATAAGGTAATTAGTGTTATTATTTATATCAAAATAATAGTATATATACATTATAAGATAATATTATATTAAAATAAAATTGAAAGAAATTATAATGTATATTTTAATTATAATTTTATAGATTTTGAATATTTACATTTGGATTGATTTATTATTTATTAGTTAATAGTGATTTTCCATTGATAAAATTGGGCATCAATGATGGAAAAAATCGAGAATAATATTAATAATTCTAAATCTTCAATTTTTAGAATGAATTAGTTTATGGAAGTGTTGATAGAGTTAAAGTTGGATATTATTGGTTGAACCCATGAAATAGTGTTACTAAATCCAATATAGAGGTACATTTCTATTGTATTGAATTTCATAATATAAAAACCACTAAAATTTAATGGATATTTAGACCAATAGATTATGTAAGGATAGATATATTCACTAGAGAATATCTTTGAAGTTATAGAATTTACTTATTAATATATGTTGTCCAATTATATTTATCATATTCAATGTGAAGCTAATCAATATTGGTGGTTGATTAATAACACTAACGAAAAGAAATCAATTTTCTGTAAATAAAAAAATATATAGAAAAATTCCATTACAAGTGTTTTACTAAAGTTTTTCAATTTATATTAGAAAGAAAATTCTAAAAAATATGAAAATTAGAACTCTACATTCTCTTATGAAGCTAAATTTACTATATTATCTAGGTATACTGTGAATTTCATTCTCGACTATTATTGTAAAATTGATAGATTTTACATAATATTGAATCCATTTTTACTAAGGTCTCTAATTTCTCATATTCCCAAAATGATTTATTGAAATATCTAAGAGTGTGGAGAAATTATATGTATAGATTCCATGAAATCATAAAAATAAGGATAATAAGTATTTCGGGTGGAAGGAAATGGGGAAGCATTTTTCATAAAATCCTTATGGTACAGAAATTAAATTTTAGACTTCCAATTAGTGTGGAAATAAGAATTATAGACAATTTATAATGTGTTCTGGTAATTTTAACTGATTTGAATATCCTAATAACATGTCTCATGACTACAAACAAAAAATGGATATGGTTATACATGAAACTAAAAAAAGGTACTGAAATATTATTATAAGAAAGAGTTGTGTCATTATTGAAATGCATTCACATTATTAGTTAAGAATGGTGGGAATTAAAATGACAAGAAATAGAAAAGGTATTCTATGTCTTTTTCTAATGTTACATAAGATGTATAATAATCAAATCTAGTGACCACTAGTTTATTACATGTTTGTTTAGATTATTCTGATGTAATTGTTAATTCAGGATTAATGGATTATTTAATATCTAGTAAATATGGATGTTAAATGGAAATAAAATCTCAAGAAAAAATGATCAGAGTCAAGATAAAATGCATGGGGGTAGTGTAAATAATAAATAATTTATAAAAATCATCATATAACAATAGATGTTCTTTTTTTTCGTACAAAACTTGTTACATTTCGCATTGTAGAGTTCAATGTTATTTCAGAAATTGATTGGACTTTATTTTTTCATGATAAGATTTATGAAATATAAAATTAAGTTATATTATGATTTCAAATATTTATTTAGATTATATATATGAATTTATTCATATCATTTATAACATATAAATATTCTAAGAAACTAAAAAATATAGTATTAAAAATTATCTAAAACATATCTTTAACAATATAAAATATATTTAAATTAATGTTGTTCTAGTAGTGAATAAATATATTGATGTATTTTTAGATGATTATCCTCTTGTTATTAATGATTTACAGGTTGATTTTTTTATTGGTTAGTGTTTGATTCCAAGATAATTTCAGAACAACCTTATCAAATGACTTTAGTTTTGTTGTATGAATAAAAAAAGTAGTAAAGTGATTTTCAAGATAAGGGTACCATACAACTTATATATTCACCCTGGGGTGCCCCTGTAATTATCTTCATAAAGAAGGGTTTTTATTGAGAAATTCCATTAATTTATGAGCATTCAATATTTTAAATGTTAATAACCTTAATATGTTATATAATATTTATGATTTTTTTACCTTCTCTTGGGTGCATAATAATTTTCAATGATTGGTATCTGGTATGTGTATTGACAACTGAAGTTGAAGGAGTTATAAATTATTATAATGGGATTACATACAGGTTTTAGTCATTATGATATTCTAGGTAGACTATTATTGTTTAAAAATCCACATATTATAATTATTTACCTATTTAAGAGAGTGTTCTATGTGTGTTTGAATAATTGTATGGATTTTTTATTGAATATATTTTTGCATAGTCTTAAATAAATGAAGACGATGGTAATAAACTATGATTTTAATTTAAAATGTTTTGAAGAAATTATTTTTTAATTAAAATTTAGTAAATTACAATTTTTAATGAAATATATTTATATTATTGGGAATATTGTTTCTAAGGATAAAATAAAATTGATCATGATAAAACTATGGCGGTGAATGAGTGTAAAAGGCCTAAAAATTTTACATAGATATTATTTTCTCATGGATTATACAGTTACTAATGAATGATTATCAAGATGATTACTTAGATATCATTCCCAATAATTATGTCAAATCAAAAAGTATTTTATTTCATCTGGACATTGGCATGTGATTAAAAAATCACAAAATTGAAAAGAATATTGTTTAATGGTTCATTATTATACATGAAAATTTAAAAAAAGAATTTTTTCTTTGATTTGATATTTATTTGAATGTACATGGTTGATTATATATTTTTAATGACCTTGTTATCAAATATTAACCTCTATAATTCAAACCCAAGGAGAATAATTTTCCAAAACATGTCCATGAAATGGTTGTAGTATTTTCGCACAAACAAACAGGAAGAATTATTTATATGTGTTGAAATTTGAAATAGATACTGATCATAAATGTTTAATGTATATATTTATATGGAAATTTAATAACATGAGTTATAGAATGTTTCTTGAACCTATTAGGTATAATTATTTCATAATTTTTTATAAATCATGTAATTAAAATAAATTAAAAGTTAACTTTATTTTAAAATATAAGGAATTATTGAAAATGATATGAACGGAACATGAAACATATGTTAATTATTAAATAAATTGTATCCCAAAAATGATGTATTCAAAATCATTGATTATTTTTCCTATGTATCAATGTTTTCATCTTTATCTAAAATTTTCAAGGATATTAAGAAAGAATAATTTTTTATGAAAGAGTATAATTTTCTAAGAAGGGATGTTTTATTTAGATTTATTATGATAAAAAATGTGTTATTAGATTTTGAAATAGGTTGATTCTGCCATGGGATTATAAGTTAATAACGGAATTATTATTTGATGTTCCTCAATTTCCATTTTTTGTTCACATTGGAAACACTGTGATGTATATATTATTTTGGAAATACATTATGTGGGATCGATGGCCTGGAATTCCAATAATTTTTATTGATTATAAAAGATAACTATCCCAATATTAACAAAAATTGATGGTGAACGGATTGTTTTAGTGACATTTTAAAATTTTTTAGATGATTAAAAATTATCTAAAAATGTTTATGTGTATTTATTTATTCATTATTGATTTAAATAATTTACCCATGCAGATATTTTAATGAATTTAATTAAATTACGACTTTAAATTGTAATTTTTAAAATATTGGAATTTAATTTATAATTTAAAAATGTGATTACAAAGAGAAAATGAATTAAAAATATTATTTTTTATATTCAATTGAAAATATTTTTTATCTATTCCAGAATTAAAAAAACATATGCCTAAAATTGTATAAGCTTATTTACAAAACATATTGTAAAAGGCTGTATGTCAGACATTAATTGATTTAAAATTAAAATAATTACATCCCCATGAGATATTAATATTAATATATAATCAACATATCATTAAATAGTTCTTCACCATGCAATAGTGAATCATATTTTTCCTTATATCATAGACCCATAATAGTACTATTATTTTTTGTAACAACCATGAGGGTAAATTTACACAATTGTTCCCTTAACCTGCAACAATTTGAACATAACCCCATTCCTACTACCATGAGAACAATACTATTTTTAAAAAAAATTAGTTTTCCCATTGTGAATTCTCTAGGGTTCGGTGACTATAAGGCTCAGCTACAATTCCAAAATTTATTACTATGAACCTCCCAAACTACCATGAAACTATCTATGTCCCATTAAATGAGTCTTCTCACACCTCTAGATTCTAGTCCAAGAAATTTGATATTTGTTTCCTATATATTGAATAATTTAGTATCCTCTAATAGTACATTGATCTACCCCCATAGATACATTCCCTTAAATCCAGCCTCACAAACTAAACCATCCACAAATTATTTATATTGATCTATAAACAATGACCACTTCATAATACAACCATAATATGTATTCCTCGTCGTTAATATTTAAAATATTATTGAAACTAAAGATACATAAAAATAAACGTCCTAGGACATTATTTATAGATTTGACTATTTATGAGTAATACTAATTACCTTGATGATAAGAAATTGATAATAAAATATTTACTAGTTTAATCTAAAATGGAAGAATAACTTGAGCAACCAAACCCTTTTAATTCTAAAGTGAGATTGTTTGGGATAAAAATATCAAACTGTGTTTGAAAAGTTGAAACACGTAGATTGAAGTGGAAAATAAGGGTCCCAAACAATATTTATGTGTGTTCAATGGAGATCGATGACTAGGTTGAATTTATGACAAATTTTAATCTTTTGTTAACTTATTTGTTTGTATGTTGATGGGAAAGATAAATCAGGGGGGCTATAACATTCCTATGTTGTTACTAGGTGATCGAAGTAGGGTGGACACATCATTCTAAACATAATACACTGAAGCAAAATATGATCCCACATAGACTCTAATCTTATTATAATGAAATATTCATACATATTAAATTATTGGATGATGCATGAGTGAATTTAAGGTGGAAATTAGTTAAATAATTGTGGCCATTAAAATTTTCCCCTTTAAATATTAAATACACCTACTCAAAATAATTTCATTATCAACCATATCTACTGTATTGTATTTATGTTCGCGATTTATTACATTGTCCAGTTTTTGATCCATTATCCTAGAAAAAAGACATTGGGTGGTCCATTTAATTATCCTAGTATAATGATAGACTCAATTATTCGATTATGGAATAAGACTACTAACTTGATTATATGTACAATGAGCCTGCTCTAACACCTCAATGTCTATAAAAATAATGCATTTTCAACTTAGGAGTGAAAGAAGAAAACAACATCATCATTTAATGTTCTGGAAGGTATGGAGGTGGATCGTCAGAGACATTATTTAACATGGAAATATTGTGAGTATATCATTATCTAAATCCACTCATTCCATATACAGAAGACATATTTAGATTATCAAATGAAGAATTATTCACAGGTAGATATTAAAAGTAATAAAAGTTACCAATGTCAATTAAATGAGAATTTGAAAAAAAAATCTTCGCACATAGTGAATATATAAGTGTTCCAAAGACAAAAAATGAATCTTATATAAATTATGATATATTTACTCTATAATCATACCAATTACATAAACATTGTTTTATGTTATTTTTTATTATATGTTTCATTATTTTATTTAAAATATTTTTCTCTACTTATTTCACACTAATCCCCATTAATTTCAATATCAAAGAAGATTATCTTCATCCCGAATTAATTATTTTCTGAAAATATTATTATATATCATATGGTTATATATATATATATTAAAATATTAAGGATTTGTTTGTGATTATATTAAAACTGTACTATTTTAATTCAACTTCCCCTTATGAATATATTTCTCACAAAATCCAATTTATCACTAAAATATTGTTATGATCATAAATAGTACATTTTTATAGGCTAATTAGTGGTTTATAATAACTAGTATGGGAAAAATTAGTTAATGTAGTGATTATATAATTCAATGAATTAAGATAAAATTTCACAGTGTGTATTCATGTGACATTAAACATTATAAGAGAGAAAAAGTGGATCTTGAAAGGGAAATCATTATATAAGGGGGTTATATCCATGGTGTGAGAATGATTTTAAAATTTTAAATTTGAAATAGTTAGACCAATCACATCATTGACATACCGATCCAATTAAACATGACAAAACACATTCCTTGCATTGTCTCATTTAGAGAAAAACGTGTCTTACTACTATATTATTTTTCATGGGTTTATAATTTTTTATTTTTAAGTACTACATTAGTCTGTGTATAATCCATGATTCATTATATTTGAGGAAAATTTTATTGTTTATATTTTATATAAAATGTTTCAAAAAATAAAATGATCTAGTTCATTCCAAATTATCTATTTTTATCCCAAGGACAGAAAATATTTTCTCATAGATTTTTGAAATCCACAAAATAAATGAATAAGTAAAAAATAGATGTTTCCCCATCCATTTACCAACACTCATTTATCTTATTCTCTATCTACCAAATATACGTTATATAGTGAGTAGATGGATGATAATATTACTAAGGTGATGAGAAAATATTGAGAAATGTATGTAACTAATTTCAAAATTAATAACATAAAACAAATATGGAATGTTTAAAATGTTTATGAATATAAAATAAAAATAATTAAAATTTTTACAAAATTTAATGTATTATGAGATGTGGATTATGGTTAGTGTTTGGGAGAATTTAAATTAGTATGTAATATATACATAACTAGAGGATTTACTATGGCTTAAATCATCTCAAATGATTTCACATTCCCTTCTGAAGAGGTATACCAATGAGTGGATACACAATCTATATCCATGAGAATCCCCTTAAATAAATGAGATACATATTACATCACATTGATAAATTTTCATTACATTAACAAGGGTTACATGAAAATATATCTATTGAATCATAATATCAATTATAGAAACTATGAGTTATTGGAATGGTTCAAGAAACTAACTATATGATTCTCACCCTAGCCCTATGAAGAAAATCACATCATGAAATAATATTACAATAGATAGATGGGAAATGGCTAGATCCTATTAAACATTTATTTGTGAGGATAACTTATAGAAAAGACACCTATTAATGTTAATGGAATGATTCAAAGGATCTCACAATATTCAATTTTTTCAATGTTATTTAAATAGAGTTGTGTATGAAAGAAAATATACAACTCATAATTAGTAAGAAATTAAATTAAGGATAGAACATATCTTGTGAGAGAAACAAATATGAATTATGCGTAAGATATCTCACCCACCACACCCCAACGGTCTTCTATATTTTCAATTATAATGAACACTACATTAATTGGTATCCTTTCTTTCAAGGTACAAAATGTGGCGATTCCACATGCCAAAGGAAAATTAAAAAAGTGTAAACCAAGGATATAATGTCTTCTCACGAATAAATATGGATATGGGAGTCAAAAACCTAAATATCAACCATTACATCAATAATTTCAATTGTAATATCAACATCCTCTACTATTATGCTAATACGTAGAAAATTTTTACAACTATTTACTAGGTAACAAATTGGAAAACCTCATGAACATCCCACGAAGGACATAGAGAGATCTGTGATATATTTTTAATTATTTAAACAAACCAATATCATCACTCATGTATCAATGTTAAAATAATGTAAAAGATAGTTTGACAAGTTCATGACCACCCTTACCAACCAGGTGGATGAAGGCCATGATAAACATCTACCAAAAAAAATTATTAAAAACAATAGACATTTTTCTTGTACAATAATTTGGAGTGTAAAGGAGATAGGATGTAGTGAATGTTTACCGTTGGAGTTATAATCATGGAAAAGAATCTATCCTGATACTAATGAATCATTATAAAATAATGAACCTAATAATTTCAATCTAATGTCACTTAAATTGAATTAATACAATGGGAAATCAAAAATGAAATACCCACATCAAACATGAATTCCCTTCACTATTATGGTATAATAACACTAGAGAAAAAATGAAGATTAATTCCATGAAGAGATGTTATAGGTGATTAATAATAGTATAAATTATTATCAGTTGTCTAGAATCTATTTTCCATATTATAGATTATCATGAAATAATTAATTATGGGTACACTTGGAGCAGGAGATTAGAAGTTAATGAAGAGGTTACATTAAGAGAATATTGTTTCATCCCTTTCTAAACCACAAATTGAAATAAAATATCAGGATCCTAGTACTATTACTATTCCCTGTACCATAATATAAATTACCATTTTCATATGAACATTGTGATTTAGTAGAATCAAATGATGAAATTCATTATTTATGTTATAATAATCAGAATATTAGATAGATCAAACCTACCATTTTTTTGAAACCGCGATAATTAAGATACATCCTACCTATTAACTATTCGTGAATATATGTTTGTAAGTGTAAAAGTATTTATGGTCCCTTTTTTACTTTTACAATACAAAAAGGGAAGAAAGAAAAGGTAAATATCCATAAAAATAGATAAAGGTATTCAATTACCAAATACCACTAATAATTTAATAAGGATATTGAAAGAACACTTTTAATAACCTTTGGTGATAAAATTTTGAATTTAAACATCTTTGAATCAATAAAATACACCTTGAATATAAATATCCTATTATATTGGATCATTTTTAATTAACATATTACCTTAGGGAATAAATTGGAATGTCTAATTTTATAATTTCACTAAGAGAGGATTTGGAGTTGATAATTTTATCATCTTATATAGGATATCCACTCCATAAAAAATATTTATGTAAATCTATATAAAAATGTATTGGGATTGTAAAAAAGTAATCCAACTGTTTTGGTCGACTATAGAGGAGAGCATGTTGTACCAAATGGAACGGGAGAAACATGAAAGGGATTCATACCCAAATATCATGTTTTACAAATTGAAGTATAATTATTCCCATGACTGAATAGTCTAGAAATGAGATATTCAAAATAGAGATAAATTTTTGTTACATTCATATAGATTGAAACCGATGCACTATAATAATAAACATGAGTGGTCTTGCCCTTATATTTTTACTGACCTATTATTTATATATGGTTTTGATCATGGGAGTTGAACCACAAAATGAATCCATGGTTATGGTCTAGTTGGTGAAGTATTTTATTAATATTTCTAGATACAAACCAAGGGAGATTACAAAAAATTTTGTACTTGCATCAAATAAAGAAATTCTAGATTCTCTTTTTCCTCTTTATTTTTCATGATATTATAGTTAATTTTTTTTTGTAGTTGTTTTGTAAATTCCTTAAAATATAATTTTCTATTAGAACTAGTAGATAGAGAGCTAGTGAAATCCTTTTTTAATATAAATTTCACAACGATGACACAAAAAGTTTGAACATATTTGGAGGTAACCTAGACTCTAGGAAAAGGAAAACACATGGGATCCATCTAAGAACTAATTGATCAAAGTACCTTAAAATTAGAGTAAAATAAGAAACATGGAACACAAGATGAATTTTGGGGAAGATGGGAACTAGGTACATGATTAATTCATTTTCAACATATCCTATAATATTATTTGTATAGTGTTTCACACATCCATGCAAAAAACAAATATTAAAAATTAAATGGAAAATTGGAAAAAAAATATATTTATCTTATATAGGGGATATTAATACCATATGATGAATGGAAATATTAACATATATAAAATTCATTTGAGTTATATAAATGAAGATAAAATTGGATCACTGGCTAAAAAAATGCAATAAAGAGGGATTAAGGGAAAGATTTCATTTTAAAATTTTGATTTTACATAAATCCTATTTATTCAACTAGTGGACATGTATCTTTTATCGAATTGAAGTTATGAGATGGATTTAAATCATAATAGAGGAATTATATTTCAAAAAAAATATATTAGAACTTGTGATATCGTTATTCTCATTAATATATTATAATTTTTAATTAAGAAAATCACATTATTGAATAAATTAATTTTAATTAATTTCCTAGGATTGAAATAATTCATCTGTAGTAGGAGTAATGAGAATATAAAATTTGATAAATTTCTATTTCATTTCAATGATAATTTAAAAAATATAAATCCAAAACATAGGTAAATTATTGGGTTTTGTGATATTTTTGTGTTATATAATTCTTGAAAAAAATCATGAAATGTTGATGTTGATACTTATTTTTATGAATTTAATTTTTTTTGAATTTATATTTACATTTCTAAAATTGTAGTATTAAAATTAAAATTGTAAAATGTGGTCTAAAGGAGAAATGAATTCCAATATTTAATATTTAATTTCATATTAAATGAATTTGTAAAAAAAATTAGTGAATAAATTTTTTGTTTTCAACATGTACGGATAATTATAAAAAATAATTACTAATGTAAATATGAAAATATATGAATAATAATGATATTTTATAACAAATGGGAGACTATGACATGGTGATATAATTGTGTCGTCAGTAAAATTTATAACTAGGCATTCCCTTTCTACCATGTAGTTTTTTCATTCAACAATGCCCCTTCTACAATTCTTTTATTCCTACTACTATACTAATTAAAAAATGTTCAAGTATTCCCTTCCCCTACAACTACCATTATTCCACCACCATGCCTACTATAAGGATAATAAAAATGTTTTTGACATAACGTAGATACAATATTTAAGAACCTATGAGGGTTTCACATTCAAAGAGTCATGCTACTATGGAACACTCTTCTAATGTGATCCCCAACTACTACTGCGAACCTATTTTCTACACCAAATTTGTGACTATTAAGACAATTATTTTATTTACTTGCAACATTGTTTTGAAAATTCTCCTACCGTCAACTGTGGATCATTCTTCATTAATTTATACCCACGTCCATGTAGATCCATTCATTTCAATCCATAATAACGGACTCACCTTATCATAGATTGTCAATGTTTATCCTTTATCATTTTCCTTCTCATAATTCTTAGCCAATGAATATTTTTATTTTATTTATGTTTAAAATAAAATTGAAATTATGTGTTAGAAAAATGAAAATTC
Source organism: Viscum album (assembly GCA_963277665.1). Taxonomy (NCBI): domain Eukaryota; kingdom Viridiplantae; phylum Streptophyta; class Magnoliopsida; order Santalales; family Viscaceae; genus Viscum; species Viscum album. The sequence goes on along the minus strand of OY728146.1, from coordinate 784,541,055 downwards.
CAAAAAAACCAAGATCATATCCGACCATAAAAAAGTTTGGAGACTTCTTCTAATGAGGATGACCAAAGAGTCATTCCTCCATTGATTGAATCTCAATTAGATAAGGAAATGAATCTTGGCTATTATATGGATCATTGGATAATCTCAACATGATTTATGAAATAAAACCAGAAATTGAAAGAAGAAACATTTAGATTATTGTACCAATTTTAGATTTTGTGTATAGAACCCTCCTTAGACAAGACGTATTATAGGAATTTAAAACTGTAAATCACTTACTTTCATAGACAAGGGTCATTTATGATTAATTTATTAGTGATTTATGTCATAATTATTACATAAAAATATCATATATTATAATTTGGATGTCTCTAAAAAGAATCTAGTTTTACAACAAAAGAATAAATTCAAAAAGGAAAATGATTTGATTGCATTGCATATCATAACAGATTTGATCATGAAATCATCCCCAACCATACTCATCCATAAATAATTATATATTTTTTAAAATTTTATTATTAAAGACAGAAATTTAAGGGAAGGAAAAAAATTAATATGATATTTTAGTGAAAAACAAGGAAACCATGGAAAAACATTTTCATAGAAACATTCCTTTTTATTGGGAAAGAGAATCGTTTATTTATTTTAAAGTATACTTATCATACCTTTTGAAATATGATGATTTCCATGAAAACTCATAAGAATTCATAGAAAACATACATAGTATGCATTGGTCATAATTATATTAAATACATCATAAAATCATTAAAATTGTAATAACTATATGGATTACTTCAAATTCAGTTCTTTGGAGAACATAACCATTCCCCAATGCATTTGATCGTTATCTGGGTGTACCCATTTTATAAGATATTTTGTGCTCACATGTGATCTAGAATGGGGATCAACCCTTCATATAATCTATATCCAGATCAATCATGATCTCTAATGGGGATTTAACCAATATAAAAAATTTTCAGGTCATATATAATGAATAAAACCCTTTAAATAATCTATTTAATAGGGTTATAAAACATATTTGGATATCAAAATACCATTTTCATTGAAAAAATTATTAACACTAACAAAATTATAATAAAATGATAAAAAGGTATTTCCTTTGATAATAACATGAAATATTGTTAAGTAGAAAAGAAATAGAAATAATTTTATAGTTGTGGGAAAATACATAGTCACCATATATTCTATAATGGAAAATTTTTGTTGTCTTTTATAATGAATTTAAAATCAGTCATTAAAAACATTCATTATTTAAAATGTTTGAAATAAAATGAAATAATTTTCCCTTTATAGTTTTCTTATGTCTATATAAATACAATCATTATATAATTTTAAAATCCTAGTCTTTTGAGGGGAATGTTTTGAAAATTTATCATTATATCATTTAAACTGTTTTTTAGGTCAATGTAACCCTTACCTCGACTCTGAATCATCACATATGTTCATTATCATCAAGAATAATGTACTCATGTTAAATATAATATTTATTCAGAACATTTTCATTTTCATTATGACCTTTATTTTAAAAATTTCTATGTCATGTAAAATTACATAAATATTTATTTCTATGTAACATATTTTCATGATATTCAGGTAAAAAGTAAAAAAACACATTTCTTAGTTCACTATTGCTAAACTGGTGATTATTTCCTCATCTCAAGAATATTAATCATGAGAAAAGAATAATTTTTCAACAAAAATTATATCGTTAAACCAATCATGAAATATGGATAAAAAATGAACTGAATTACAACTATTGATATGGTTTTTCTTATGTACACATGTGTAAAATTTCCATTTTTTCAATGATCATTACATAAATAAGTTATGTATTTTTTGAAATTTACATAATGATCATTAAATATTAATTATCACAGTATTTATCTAAACATATATATATAATCCTTTTAATTTGGTGATGAAGAACAAATTTCATATCTTTGCGGAGGTAGTATTCCACACATAGCCATGAATCATGTAATTGTTAAATTATTAATCGTATTGTAAGAAGTAATATGATATAATATCTATAAATAATGATATGTATTTCATGAATATAATTTATATATATTAATTAATTAATTATATACAACTTTGTGAAATGGTTATTGAGAACACATTACATTGTCTCATGAGGCGATATTATAATATAAACGTTAACAATGGTTTTATTTCACATTTGATGGAAGTTTATATTGATATAGGTTATGTATTTGGAAGAAAAACACATATGTATAATTCTTATAGAGTTTTAATTTTTCATCATAGGTAAATGATATTTTAAGTATATGGAATAAGATATAATTAAAAAAAATTCGGTTAAGGATGAAACATCTTCTTCAGACAATCTCTTATGGTTTACTCCAAATGTCTTGAATTGTAGGGTATTTGATTAAATTGAAGACTCTAGTATGTGAGGAAGTATGTAAGGAAGGTTTTTATAGATAATTTCTGAGACAAAATGTTTTTAGAGTGTTATTAAATTAGAATATCAGTTTCCCTCTAATAATAGTGGGGTGAGAAAGTCTACCCATTTATTAATATTTTAAATTTTATAAATTAATTTTTATGAAAATATGAATCACATTTTTGATTATTTGATGATACTAGATTTATGAGTCCAAATTATACTATAAAATATAAACTTTAAATGTTTTGGTTAACATCATTCACCTTGAATAATTGATTAAATCCTTCATTAACCCTTTTCACACTAATAGTGAAAACAATGTTTTTTTCTCCTCAAGGATCATAATATTTAAAATATATTGAAAAGATGAACATGTATAGAACATGCATGATATTATAAACAATATAATAATAAAATTAATGAATATAAGATAATTTTTAATTTTATAAAATAAAATATATTATTATATTTTTTGAAATTTCATTAATTCTAATTGTTCGAACAATTCATTTCATTGTAATTAACGTCACCTAGAAAATAATAAAAGTTAGAGTTTTTTTATTACATCCACATCCTAAAATATTAATATAAAAAACTCATTGATCACATTAATTATCTAAAATTATATTTCTTTTTATATTTTGAAATCATTTATTATATATTTCTATTAATCAAATAATTACAATGACATCATTGCGTGATAAATTTAGGTAATTATTTATTTTAAAAAATTAAATATAAATTCATAAAAAGATAAAATGTAATTTATCATTAATAAAAATATAAATAACAAAACAATTCATATGGATATTCCCATTTTAAAATTATTATACTTATGAAAAACAAGAGTATGAAATTCTATACTATTCTTTAAATAATTTTTTATAAAGTTCATAATCACATGAAGATGTATAAATGTCCATATATTAAAAATATGGCTGAAAATGTATAAAATATACTGACCAAATAAAATTCAGTCATGTGCTTGCGTAATTTTATAGTATTTATCATATTATTTTTTAACTTTAATTAACTAATCTACCTTTCACCAGGGAAACAAAAATTACTAGGGTTACTATTCATATTCACTAAAAATAAAAAGGAAACTATTTAATAAACTTATTAAAAATAATTAAAAATATGGGATCTATTTTTCAATATTCAATTCACATATGTGGGATAATTTTGTTTAAAATTATATAGGAATAATATGATGAAGAAAAGATCTTCAGAAAAAATTCCTTTTGAATAAAAAAATGATTTTATACTAAATTAACATATAAAATTAATTTAAAATACTATAATAAGATGATTTAAAATAATAATGAAATAATGAAATTTTAAAATAAACCCCAAATATATTTTTACATTAAATATATTCGAAATAATGATTCAATTTTCAATAAAAACATGTATTAAACATTATTCATCAAAAATTCATTATTTTTTGAAAATTATAAAAAAATATTCCTAAGAAAAATTTGAAATGATGGATATAAATGAAAATAATATTTTCAAATTCAAATTGTATTATTTATATTAAATTAATATAAATATTTCCATATAATTCATTAAAATGAACTTAGAAAATAAATAATGCTTTCTTCTTTTTGATCGAAAAATCACTTAATGTTTTTTAATGAATCTAATTTTTTAATATTTATTAAATTATTCAATTAGTATAACATTACCTCGACTAAAAAATTCCCATTTTTTATCAAATATCCAATTTATAGGTAAGCGGTAACCAAGATTTATACAGGTTTCAATTTATGATTGAAAATTAAAATTAAAAAAACCATCATGATGCCTTGATCCATGAACCACATCACATCATGCACTGTTGGGTCACATCTCATGTCGTAAGATACTTTGAGCCTCTCACTAAAACATAAAATCACTACCACATCATTTCTAGAACACCGGTGAGAACCCACCATACACCATCCCACCACCTATAAACCACCATTATAGAAGGGAACATCAATCATACCAAACATCAACAAGAAATCACCATCAAAAACTACTCACCAACACTACGATTCACCAAAGATGATACACAGAAATCAAAAATCAAAAAGATTGATATATCATATAAGAAACCCATATACCATTTATGAGTAATTTTAGACAAAAACACCGTATGAGTCCTTCAAACATGTTAATGACTTCACAAGAGAAAAAAATCACCAAATTCCTCAGAAATACCAACCGCCTCTAAATAGAACTTACGATTTTTTTACATATTCTCTATATTTGACTGAGAGAGGAGCAAAGGAATCTGAGTTCATAAAATCTTTAGTGTAGACAAGTGCTCATTAAGATGTCGTCTATGATAATGGATAAATCCAGAGGCATTATAATAGGAACTGATAGACTATGTTTCTCTAGGGAGAACCTTTTACCACCATCCTGGAAAAACTAAAACCTCATTTTTTCGGCTACTCTATATCTGACAAGGAGATGAGCAGTGGAAAAATAATTCATATTGGTGTAAATATAGACATTTAAATAAATTGAAAAAATACTTCAATAATACCTCAATAACTTCCCCAGGAAACTATCATCATGGAAAACTTCACCTTGAATTTTAGGTTGTCGTCAAGGATTAGTGGTCCAAAGACATCACCATTCATCATCCCATAAGAAATGCAAAAAATAAAAACATGAAGAAGGAAATTTTTTAGAAAGAATTACAATCATAGTGAAGTCAAAGAAAAGGGAGAAAGTATGGGAGAGAAATTTGAAAAAGGGGAAATGGGAGGAGAGGGCACAAGAGACTCATCCCCATCCAAAACACTAGCGAGAGAACCCTATGATGGGAGAGAGAGATAGAAGGATGAATCTAATTAGTTGTATTTTCCAATATAACATTACCTAATTTTTTACAATCATACATCCTTTTTAGAAATTGATTTCTTACAAATTTATTCCCTTATTAAAAATGTAGGGATACCTTTCCCTAGTAGAACATTCAATTAAAAAAATTATTCTTCAAAAATAAAATTTTTCCATATAACCATAACCTAATTAATTCAATTATTTTATAATACATTTTCCTTATTCTCAAAAGTATTATAAAATTGTTCCTAATTTTATATTTTATCTTCTATTTTAACTAAATGTGTTTTGAAATTATGATTTCATTCTAGTACATATTTTATTAACATCATAACATGAAACAAAATTACTAGGGTTAAATGTAAATGTAATTATTCTAAGTATTAATATAATTTATGTTTTTCTTGGATTTTATATATTATCAAAAATGGATCTCGTATGATTCCATTTTTATGAAAAATCATAATACTTTTTAGGGAGATAAATAAAAATACTACATCATGAACTTTTAATGAATGATCATTCATTCAGTTATCCAAAAAACTTTTCTACCAACTCTATGATGAACTCATATTCAAATGATTCATCATTAAATTCTCATTGAACATTATCTTCCATCCTCCTACATTATCCCAACATGATGGTGCCTCACAAAAGTATCCATATAATTCCTCAAAAGGGTCCATCTATATATAGGAATGAAAACTATTTTTATAAGAAAACTCAACTCTAGAAACTTTCACTCCCTAAATCCTTGGTAATAAATTAAACATGGATAATGTGTCTATTCTATAGTATGATTTATTCTATTAGACAATCCAATAGTTTTATGACCAAAAGTAATTGGCAAATTTAAAATAATAACCAACAAATTCTGAAGTACATTCCAAAAATTTTATGTTGAACTTTGACAACACTCAGCCACCTTTTAGATAAAAACTCCATAGAACCAAACTATTCAATTTAAATTGTGTTAATTATGATGATACACAGAACATTATCATTAATGGGAAGAAAATTCATATATTTAGATAATATAACAATAGTAACCCGAATAAATTTTTTTCTTCCAGATGATGTTGGTAACCCCAAATTGAAATCCATGAATATATTTTCCCAATTATACATCTGGACAAGGAAACACTAAAGTATCCCTTTCAAATATTTTTCATCTAATTTTACCTAATAGAAAGTCAATAGATTCATTATAAATTATATAATACGTATTTTCATTCTGTAATGCCTTGAACCTAGAATCCCAGATCTTGTGCGTTATTTTAATACACTGGAATAATTAATGGAATCAAGTCTCGAAGGACCGATTGGTTTACCAGTCATGGAAAATAGATTAACTATATAAATGTTACATTGAAAATTAAAACATACACCAAAAAAATACTTTGATAACACCATTATTCCCCTTGATTAACATGGAATATCAATAATCATACACTTGTTAGAATCCTGGGAAAACAAAACATAAGAAATGGGTTAGCTCAGATGCTCATTAAGGGTAAATAATTTAGCGGAGGATATAAACATTTTAGGCAATTTTTGTAAAAAACAAATAGCATTTTAAAAATAATATTGTACATAAAATGGAAAAAATTAATCAATCATTATCATATAAACATGGACATTGATAATCTACTAGTTGAATAATCACATGTAATGATTAATTTTATAAAAGAGAATGTATAATATCAGACATCATAACCACATAGTTAATGCCTCATGCAAAGGCTACAAATAAAAAAAATTCAAGGCCATATTCCAATATTCTATTTTGTCTCCTATGACCTATCAATGAACCAAGGGCCTATAGAAAGGACCCACCCGTCACTTAGTAAGTACAATTCATTCCTCATATAAAAATGATAAAACATGACAATAACATTCATATTAAAACTAGCATACGAAATGTAAATACTTCAACCATAAACCATAAATGGTATAAGAACTGCACATCCATAGTCAAACATATCATAATTAATTCAATACATTATTGAATATTTTATTATAATAAGTAATCCACAATCATGAATAATATCTAGTAAAGGATGTTGACATAGTTGAAAATGATTAGTAAAACTCATTAAGTGAAATATCCCGTTTTATTAAATCATTTAAAAGTCACACAATTTATAAATGATGACATTTAAATGTCATTTTTGAATCAATGATTCCCATACCACATTGAATCTTTTGAATCGAATTAACATTTTAAAACATTCATGTCTATATAAAGAAATCATTAAAAATTTTGAAAACATGGAAATTAATGAGAATGTTTTAGAAAAATACATATGTAAACCATTTAAAATTATTTTTTAGTAAAAGAGTCATATAAAAATAAATCTTTTGAAATCTATTTTATAGAACACATACATGGATAATAAATATTTCCTAGTAAAAACATAAACATAAAAAATCTCTAATAATAATGAGATTGAGGAATAAACCCTTACCTTGTACTTTTCATTAGTAGAGGGTACATTTAATCTCTTGTATAATGGTTAATGAATTTCTATTAAACTATAAAATAACAACCTACGTTAATATTTTATCATATAATATCATACACTATTTATTTGTTAATAATATTATATCAGTATCATTGTTTTGGGTGTTAAATGATTTGTTTTCCTTTATATGTTTTGTTATATAAGTCATGTTAGTTATGGATAGGATGTATTTGATTCATATTCATAATGATATTATGTTCTTAAAAATTACATTTTATCATGAAATGAATATAATTCTTGAATGGTTGCGATGGGGAATGAAATCGTATCGCATCGTGGAGACGGTAAGCCGTACCTATGCACGAGCGACAATATCATTATATTAGTGGTGAAATCATATGTAATTGGATGGTTTTTATATATAAATAATGATTAAAATGTTATGTTTATTATTTAAATCAATTATACTTATTATTATACCCATCTAATTAATGATGTGCTGAATAGAAAACTACACCGCGGCCGGGTGACGGTAAATCATACGTACACACGTATGGTGACATTATCATTCATAGGATAGATAGAATAAAGAATATGGTTTTAAAATATTTATAATAACATCAATGTTGGTATACGGTATTGGTGTTATTATTTATTTATGGAAAGAACAATGAAAGTGGATGTGGAATTAGAGAAGAACTTTGAAAGAGGTGTTGAAAAAATTACCACTTCTTCAGGTGACTCCTTTTGACTTGATCAAAAGGGCTCCATAGGCTTTCTTTCAGATCAAATTATGTCATATAGGTTGAATTAAGGGTATTTGGGAGGATAGTTGAGAAGGGTTTGGCCAAGACAAATGGATTTGGTGGTGTAAAATCAAGAGAAAGGGAAGCAAACTTTTATAAGAGAGGTGAGATTCACTTTAGCGATATCTTGAAATATTATTTCATTATAAAATAATTTTCGATTTATAATGGTTCCAAATTGAGTTATTTCTAGGATAAGGTTGGTATGGGGTCAAAATATTTTAATAAAATAGGTTTTAGATATGTTTATATCACCATATTAACCTTATGTTTTAGATTTAACTATTAGTTAAATAGTTTTACTTTTACCATGTTTTTTCTATTATTCCAATACATGGTTAATAAACATACAATAAAATTCTAATTGAACAAATAGGGATTTATTAATTTAATTTATATAATTATATAATTATGTCGGAAGAATGATAGATTTTTAAAACTATTTTATAATTTAATAAAACAATATTTGTTTTGAAAACCCATTTATGTTAATTTTGACACTATTTAGTATTTTGTTTTTGTGGAAGTCGTAAAAAAATGATTAATTCGAAAAAAAAAATCTTTGAATAAACCCTAAAATATCATATTAACCTAGAAAATTCTTGGAATAACAAAAGTCAAAATTTACATTTATGTAAATTTTTATACCATCAACTATTTTAGGCTTTCATTAATAAGGTAATTACTACATCATCATTGTTTCATAAATAAATTTAATTTTTTAATGACTAAAAATTATAAATAAATTTCCATGATGTATGAAATATAATTAGATTTATAATTAATATTATTATTCAAATTTATATTATGTATGACCCTATATTAAAAATTGTTTAGTTATTATAATTTGAATTGAAAACTTTTAAATATACTTTAAATATTATATAACTAATGTCCTAATATAATCCAAGTGGTTAAAAAAGGATCATATTTTTGAATTAAGGTTTATTTTGGTCATAATACACTTATCCAATAGAATTTGGGCATGTGTTAGGGTAATTCTAATATTATATTTATCTTTAATAACCCTGTTTAATTTTAACTGTGGTAAATAAAATTCATAAGATACTACTAAACATAAATTATTTTCTTCCTATTAAACCACATTTTACTTACTGATTTCAATTTTTTCTCTAGTATTTTTGAAATAAAATTCATTGAAGTATTAAAATTACTTTTTATGGAAATTCGTATGTGTGCCTAGAAGGTGGGAAAAAAGACTTTTAAAAGGTTCAATAAAACTTTATATATCTAATCTTATTATAAAATGACATCAATGAATTACATTGAACTGATCTATGTATTTTGTATAAATTTTTTACTTTAGGATCCAATTTTAAATAAAATCATTATTTAAATGAAAATGTCAGTTTTGATTTACAATGCAGTGTTTTTCAATATTTATAAAAAATTGAATGTTTTCAAAAAAATACAAAAAATTCACCCAAAGATAATTTTGACATTAAAAATTCAAAGACGATTTAAATTTTTCCAAATTAAAAACATTAAATTTTAATTAATTAATTTAAAATTAATCCCTTTGTCAAAACTAAAAAGTGTGTTTTTAATAAGTACAACTATCAAACGATTGACTTGTGTTTATGTACAATTTAATTGTAAAATTACATCCAATGACCTGCATTTCATTAAATAATAAAAATATAATTTGATGATACTTTAAAACCACAAAAATTTATTATTTAACACTATAAATTATTTTTACTAAAAAATTATTTTGTAATTAAAATATAGTATTTATTACTATTCATCAAAGTATGAATGTTATCAGAAAAGTACTAAAAATTTGGCCAAAAAAATTTGTGTCCTTATCCTAAAGATAAATTTAATTTCATTAAATTGAATACATTTATTTTCCAAACATTGGATTTATAAATGGTTCCCCCTTAATAGGCGGAAAACTGCTAGTTTTTTAAATTACTTGTTTTATCTAAAAAAATTGAATTTTCCATTTTATTATGTCTAATAAACACCAAATATTAATGTTAAAATTATATAAGATTTATATAATATTAAAAATATGGTTATTACTATTCATAACCTTCTTTCAAATAGCTGGTTTGATCGGATGTGATGTGCTTGAACTCGGTGTTGTGTGAAGCACAAGATATTGAATTACTTTACAGAGATAACATACTATGGAATCTTTGGGTGTTACACATTCCATAACTCTAGTTACACTCTTGATGGTCTCTTTATTTCTTAGTGTTTCCAGGATGAATGTAAAATATGTTACTGTAAGAATTAATCAATAATTCTATCTTAAATTGGGAATCATACAACAAAAATAATCTCTTTCTAGATCTCAAAACACCTTTTTTGTCAAACATAAATTTAGGAATCTTGAAATTATTAATCAGTTCTAATTTTTCCTACAACTCCAGATCATCTTTCATGACATTCATAATTATTTTTCATCATATAATATTAATATGACGCCTAAATAAAATATAGGGTGTTCCCGAATCCTCAACTTCAAGGATAAAATTCATCAAATCATTAACTAGAGGTCCATGTTCCAAATGTAGTATGGTTAAGGTATTATAATCATTCCAACTCAAAGAATATGTTACTTTAATAATTATCCATGAGGATATTTAATCATGAATTTTTAATCCTTTATCACTTATAGAAATATGAATCGCCTTACGTTGAATTATTTGTGAGAGAATACATATAAATAATTTATTTTAGTCAGTATATTTTTCATGTTTTAATGAAAATTAATTTTTATTAAAAAATATAAAATAAAAAAACAACGAAAATAATTCTTGATAATGTGTATCATAATTTAACTCATGATGTTTAAGTTTACATGATGAATAATTTATTAATAGAATATTCAACATCCAGAAAAAATAATATCCTTACAATGAAGTGTCATTATAGATGAAAGAGTCAACATTTATAGAGGAAAGGTTCCAAATTATATTATTAGATAATTTTATTATTAGTTCATGAGAATTATCATCACACACTATTTTCATTGTTAATTTAAATCCTTTTTTATTTAACATATTAAGTGTTCTAGGCAATTGATGAATGATTTTTCAAAAACCTTACATAGAACCCTACTAAAGCAATAAAACTATATGTCATAGGGAGAATAGTATGAATTGAAAATATCAAATCACATTATACATAATAGTGTCAGAATTTTATCCATGGTGATAACCAATTTATCCTAGAAAGGGAATTTTTTGACACAAAAATTCACAAATTGTGAATTTTAAATATATTTTATTTTATTTTAAATTTTTTCAAAACAATTCCCATGTAACATTAATGATCATCATAAATTTTAGAATATAACAATATATTATCAATTTAAAATTTATCAAAAGAATCATTGAATTTTTTTTGATTATATCCATGTGTAAAGATACAGTATTAAAAAAGCAAAAAGTAATTACTACAAATTCCTAATGCCCCTATATAGAATGAAATGTATTCTTTAAGATATCATCCTCTATCACCTTCATCTTATTGTAGCCCATACAAATATAAATCATTATAAAATACTTCACTCCCATGAATGGGCATAAAAATGTCAATATGAGGCAAATGATGAATTTTTTTAATAGAGATATTATTAAAGGATCGATCATCCATGTGTAGTATCATAGAATCATAATTTTTCTTAAAAATTATCAGAACACAAAGATGATGTGATAAGATAAAAATATCATTATATAAAATATCATATATATTTTTATTATATTACAATAGTTTTACTTAAACCATTAGATAATGTTTTTTGAATTGGATTAGAATCCAAATTCTTATAAATAGTAAACTTATTATATGGACCATGAATACAACCATGTAAATTATCCAAAAAAACATCCATATCTTCATTAACAACTAAACCATCTGTAATATGTGTTATTTTTTTTTAAAAAAATAACATGAGGATGGTATCCTTCCTTGGAAATTAAAATCATTTTCTTTCTTCAGGATATGTTATCAAACATAATAAATCATTGAAAAATCATTCTTTGAACAGAAATCTATCATAACATGATAAACTAAATACAAATATATAAAAATTAATGTATAACTCTTCGATGAGAAGTTAAAGTATATTTATATTAGAGTAAATTCATAAAATAATAATAGGAATATTTCTATAAATCATGGTTTCATTAATATTTCCTCTTATAGTTATCACCTAAATATATATCATACATTAATCTAATGATATTCTAAATGTAATTTTAAAAAAAATAAAAATGAATGACCGAAAATATCCAAACCCAAATAGTTTATTGAATTAATTTTAAAAAATTACCCAACCTATTACTACATAATTTGTAGTCCTTATATCAACTGTATTATTTGTTAAATATTTTTCCAAAACATTTTTATCTTATAATAAGTGACTTATATTTTGAGTAAATAACATAAAAAAAAGGTATCATAATGTCTAAACTCATTTATACTAAAACATATCACTAATGGATGGATATTAGTTAACCCATGAATTTATTTTTGAGGACTATTTTATTCACAGTCAGAGTCCCTTTGGCCAAACATACCACTCATATAACACTTTCCATAATTAATCATAAATTCCCTAGGATAAATTTTACCACACTTATCATGATATGATAATAAGTGAAACTACTTTTAGTCATTTTTTCGTGGACTAAATGATAATAAGTGAAACTTATTTTCATCCTTCCTAAAACATCGAAAAAATGATAAAATTTTAGTTCATCAAATTTAATTTTATATCTTGTTATTAATCTGGAGTAAAACATATTATTATTAATATTAAGATCCCATAAAAATCTTATATATACATCACCAGTATTGTTAAATTTTCTTCATATACAGCAACATAATCATTACCATTTTTCCTCAATTATAATAATTGTTTATCCATCCCAAGTCGAACAACCTTAGAAAAATATTTCTCAAGGAATAGATTTGTAAATTTATCTTATTCCATGGATTCATGAAAATATATATAATTTATATTCTTAACCGAATGCCACTATATATTTTTATACCCTTAAACATTATTAATTTAAAGGGTGTACTTTTTACATTTAGAATACCCCATGATGTAAAATATATTATCCGAGGAATTGATCCATCCTTTGAATACCACTATATATAATTTTCTAAAATAATTTTAGGATTTTGATTTATTACATTATAAACTATAATTATGTTAAAATGTGATTGATATGGATACAATCCAAAATGGATTTCATCACTATTTATATAATTCATCATATGATCCATTAGAATAAAAAATTTATCAATTCCAATTCCAGCCATTTTGGGTTTTTAATATTGAATAATACCATCATCTTGGTTCCTTCTTACTATAGTATCTGCTTTTCCTCTATGGAAAATTATTATAAACAAACATTATTTATAAGAAACGATATAGTAATCATTACATTATATCTTATTAAAATATAAAAAATAGTTAAAATCAATTAATAGTATTAGATTATTATTATCCTAGTTCTAAATGTTATCTAATTATTTCCTCTAATTTCACCTATAATGAACATACCATAAACATTATATATTCATGAGATTTTAAACTTGGATTCAATTACATTATTTTTTAGGACCTTATAAGATTACAGTATTTGATATTTATGTCCTTAAAATTAGATTAAAATTATATATATTATAATTTTTAAACTTTTACTCAGTATCGATTTTTTCCACAAAAAAAATGCTTAAAAATAATCATGTTTTATTTACTTGAAATATCTTTAATATTTTGATATTGACCACAATCGTGCCCTTAATCATCCTTTTATTATTATGATAAACATATTAAAATATAGTTTTTGTCAATAAAAATAACCCAAAAGGGAAGAATTGAATAATTCTATTAGTCCAATGAAAATCATGAAAACCATAATAACCCATCTTATAAAAAAAATTATCTAAAGAGTGCACAATTTTTTCTTTAAAAATATTATTATCGAACCATTTGATATAAATAAATCTATAAAAACTCATTAATTTGAAATGTTTACTCATGTATCTTCCCTTAGAGATCGTCATCTTAAAACCCTTATAAAAATATTATTATTTAAAAAAACATAAAACTGGCATCCAATATAATACTGTAGAGAATTTAATCATCACCCAATGCATTGGAGTACTATTTTGGAGCACCCATCGAATCTGCTATATCATTATCACTCATTAGATATAATGGAGATAAACCCTTCATATAAGTTGTATTAGTCTAACAGATGATCAATAATGAGGCATAACCCTTTAAAAAAAATTTATGAACAATATCAGGAATAAAACCAATGAAAATCTCCTTTAAACCTATGTGAAAAAACCCTTTGAGATATCAAATTGCTATATTTATTTAAAAATTCATATTTCAATACAAAAATAAAATAAAATGTTGAAGATGTAATTTCATTGATCAAAATGTTATGTCATGTAATAGAATCTAAAATTCAAATAATTGTAATTTCTGAGAGAAAATTAATTTTCAACCTATATGTTTAAATAGAACATTTCATTTTTCTTTTGTAAAAAATGTTACAAGATTACGTTAAAAAAATATTTCTTTCTGAAGACAATTGAATTAAATTGGAATTATGCACCCAGTATATTTATTTTATATAAATATAAAAATATTCATTTAATAATTTTAAAACAAGAAAGTGGAATAGAATTATTTTGAATATGAGTCGTTAAAATATTTAAAAAATGGATTTAATTTCATTTTCCCTTACTAAAATTCGTAATCGTAATGTTTTTTATTTAACATCTATATTAATAAAATTATGTTAATTATTTACCTGATTGATAAAATTATTCACGTTCATTATTATGTTTATCTTACTTACAACTATGTGATTTATAATATCGAAATCAATTATGTTTATGTTAGTTGTTTTGATGTTATTACATTTTATATGCCCAAAATGACTTCAGCGAGATGATTGTGGTAAAGGAGTCAATTTTTACATCGTTTTCAGAGTAATAATTGTTAACTAATTATCATTTATAAACACCAATTATACTTTTATATAAAATCTTTAAATTTAGTAATAAAAAGTTAACTACGTAACGATATTGGAGATATTAGTTCATAAGTACGCATTAGTAATGTTTTAATTTTGCTACGATAATTAAAGAAAGAAGTTAAGTATATTTTTTCGATTTTCTTGAATTACCATTAAATAATAAATAATATTTTATTTGAATAAAAATAAAAAATTACAAAAATATATCATCCATGTGATGTGGTGATTAAAATGAATCTCCTAGATTTGAGGAGGTGGTTGTCCACACATACACACAAACAATGTTATTATTTTACAGTCGATGGGAAAGTAACAAGTTATATGATATTTTATCATTTAAGAAATATAAATATTTTTTTAATATCATATATATATATAATAATTCCATAATTATAATTATAAATGAGTGATGGTGATAAAAAATGAATAACATATGTTTCGGTGGTGGTAGTCTACAAAACACATGAATTATGGATCTCTTTACTATTTGATGGATTTAGATATGGATATCTATTACAATTATTAACCTCAAAATACATAAATTTTGGGGGATACTAGTTTTATTATTTCATCATAGTTGAATATCATTTCAAAAAGGTGCATGATGATTTTTAACAAAAACACTCATTTATGAACAATAACGTTTTTTTTGAAAATATCTCAATTTTTATACAAAAATTATTTCTAGGTTGGTTTAATAATAAAAAATCCATCATCATTTGTGGATGGATGTAAAGATGGGATTTTAGCAAATAATTTCGGAACCAAATTGTTTTTTGGTGTGATTAAATTAGAATATTATGTACCCTATTATAATATAGGTGAGGGGAAGTCTTCGAATTTCATGAAATATAAAGTTAATATAAATTATTTTTCTTGCCCAAATGCCTCAAAATTGATCATATTGAAATAAAATATGTGTAAGATTCTATATAATATCAAAAAAAACAATTTTACATGTTTGTATTACATTTTTTATCTTAACTATTTGTTTTAACTCTTTGTTAACCCTTTTAATACTTAATGCAAAATCATTGTCATTTACCCTTTGTGATTCCTTATTATTACTATAAATGGAAATTAATTACATAACTTGAATATGATTGATATTATATAACGTATGAATATAAATTATATAAATATAATATTCCTGAAAATTATATATCATTTAATAAAATATTATTTATTATAAAATTTCATCAATGTAAATTTTTTAAACAAATCATTACACTAACTTTACCAACATAATGAAAAAAAATTAAATTGAAAAAAGTAATTATTACATAAATAAAATACTATATTAAAATTTAAATCTCATGGATAACATTATTTACCTAAAATTAAATGATTTTCAATATTTTCTATAGCATTTATTTTATTTTCCCCCAAATAGAATAATTCCTACTTCAACAGTATGAAATCATTTAATGTAAATATTTCTTCACTAAAAATTAAATAAAATTCCCATGATAGTGATAAGTAATTTATATTTGATAATAATATTTTTAAACAAAGAGATCATATGGTTATTCACATGATAAAAAAAATTCATAATTGAAAATAAGTGTGACATTTTAGAATATTTTTCACCCAAAATATTATAAATTTCATGATCACTTATAATTAAAAAAAGATAATAAATTCCTACTTGTGAATAAAAACAATAAATAATATTTATAAAATTGAATTTATTATTTTTTTAGATTCATTTAATATTATTTATAGTTTTTTTAAACAACAACTTACTGATTTATTGTATATCATGGTAATAAAAATTACTGGTGTTTATATTCGTATTGACCAAAACTAAAAAAACAAATTTAATATAGTCGGTTAAAATAAATTAAAATATGGAATCCATTATTAAATACTCAATTACCAGAATATTAGGAATTTAATTAAAAATTAATAAGGAAAAATGTGATGAAATTTTGTTTTTCAGAAAATTATCTTTTAAATTTAAAAATATTTTTAAACAAAAATCAAAATTTGTTTCATTTAAAAAATCTTAATTAGATTTTATTTATGAAAATGATACTAATGAAATTTAAAAAAAAAATAATTTGCAATTTTAATAATTAGAAAATTACAATTATAGTGAAAATCATTTTCTTCCACTATTAAATAAAAAAATTAGTAAAGTATCAAAAAATATCATCACACATAATTCTGAAAAGATTAATAAAATAATGAAATTAATTTTTTCAATGAAAATTTCTATTTTTGAATACATTAAATTTAAATAATACTATATAATAACTATATACCAAATTTGGTTAGAAATAATGCTTGTATCATTATGATTGAGTATTTACCGAATATTATTAAATAAATATAACACTATAGTAACTTAAATAAGACTGATTTATTATAATATTAAATTGGTTTTTAAAACATTACTTATCATGAATCATTTTCGATGGTGATCGTTGTCTAGAGTTCATCAATGACCCTCTATTTTCTAACTTTAATTTATTTGATGGTTGACATAAAATAAGATGTGGAACTTAATGTTTACAAATATCTTTCAAGGTGTTTAATGTATGGTTAAAAATTACATCTCATCAAAATTCTCTAATGAATTTTTCACTCCAAATTATCTTTGGTCTGGATGAAACAAAATCTTATAGCATCATGATTTCTTAAAGGAATCAAGATTCAAATAAATAGTGATATATGATTAACAATTCTATAAATAAAATTTGATACCTTGGTGTCTCAATTGTAGGTGCCCAACCAAATGTGCAGATAAACCATCATTAGTTTTTTTTGATGTTCATGTATACTCCACAAGGATGTCAGTGATTCACTCTCAAAGATGTAAGACACTATGTGGTCCATTGAATCTTCTAAAACCTATCCTGAATCTCTTTTTACACTATGTCCCAAAATTATCGACTTGAGAATATATATAGAAAACCAAATGAAAATTCATCTCATTCAAGTTAATCATGACTTTTTCTACAAGATACAGAAAGAAAAAAAATCAGATAAATAGTTATTATATTTGAAGGCATATTGGGAAATTTTGGGGAAGCACTTACTAGATATGAAAATTCACAATGATATCCATCACTAAATCTTTAGATGTTTGGGATAATTTAGATGTAATGACCAACTAAAAAAGAAGAAGATAAAAAAAGACACTAAAACTAGGGAACATTCAGGAATTCAATTTATAGAGTTATAGAATCCAATGTTTCTCATGTAAAGTATTTCAGAGAGAGAAAAAAAATCTAGGTAATCTACTATAAATGATGAACTATTCACTTGAGAAGTAAACTAATTAAATAATAACTTATAAGATTTTATTCCGTTTTTTCTACCATTTTATAATTTCAATATTTTATAATTCTTATATGAATGAAAATTTGGCCATTGGTGGCTGATCTGATGAGATTCCCATTATCTAATGTCAATGAATTCAATACATTAATTAATTACATCTTATTTTTTTCTCCAAATTAAGATGAATTGTGTATAATATTATGAGTTTTCCACATTATTATTCATTTAAATTTCATATAACCATTCTCATGAGACTAGTCATATAAACGAATTGGGATCTCTCTAATTCTAGTAATTATACATAATATATTTTTTCCGGTGGTGATTGGAGGTATTTGATAAAAAGGATTAGAAAAAATGAGAGGTTTCAATGATTATGGAATTCTATTACATTTTCCCTAAATACCAATTAGAGGTAACCTAATGATATTACACATGAATTGGGAGAAAATTGAGTAGTTTGTGGTAGGAACCATGGATTATCGGTTGGAGAGGGGATATCTAATGTTAAGATGCTATATTAAACATTAAATTTGGTTCTAGATGATAATTTCATAGATTTTACACATTGATCCCATCAAACTAGGAAAAAAATAAACAAAATAATTCTTCATAGGAAACATGAGTATAAACACTAATGTATTTTTTAGAAATTTGATTGTTGGAGGCCATATGATAGTATGAAAATCAGGTAAAAATGTATAAAATGATATTACAGACATTTTCATGAAATTTATGACTTTTCAAGAGGCTAATGATAAGAAACCGTTATCATTGTATATGAATCATTTTTCTAATTCGTGATTGTAAATAGGAAAATATATCCACCAATTTTTTTTGGGATTATAAATTTAATCTTTAGTTAGTAATGGGATTTGTTATCTAATTGATATTTTTAATAAATTATAACATTTTATAACTTTATAAGATAAAATACCATTAAATTAGCTATCATTACTTCATGATAATGAAATATCCATGTTAAAGGGATATTACCTCTGTATATAATCTGAACATAACCCAACATTCATGTTATATTTTACAAAGGAATTCAAAATTCTTCAGGTACAGAAATAAAATTTAGAAAAACTTTTCATCCATAATATGATGTACAGTTAGAATGATAAATTAATGAATTGTAATATATTATTAATGAATGATACTTGTATTATAGATGATATTTTTATCAATATATTTCATTTTTTTAATATTCATATATTATCATTTTAAATTCATGAATTTATATGGAACCTATCGAGTCCATACATGAAAAATGTTATTGTACTCAATCGTGTGTGTATGATGTTGGTAGGAGTAAATTTTTTGCACCTTATTTCGTTGATTGAGTGTTTGATAAATTAAATATGATTTAATACCATGTGATAAAATATTTTGTACAAAAATTTTATAATGAATACAACCATTCTAACGAATATCTATTTGAGGTAGGTGATAATGTCTCTCTTAAAATATATCATTATAAAGGTGTAATGAATTTTAGTAAAAAGGATTGTTATTCTATGATTAATTGGTCTATTTGAAATTTTAAAAAAATTAGGATCATTTTATTATATATTATCTATACCTATGATTTTATCATAGGTACATGATGTGAATAATGTTTCATTTCTATGAAAATATTCACCTCATTCATATCAGGTTGGTAGCTAGAATATTACCATGACTAGACGAGAATGCCTCACATAAATAATAGACATTATAGATTTTATATTATATAGTCTATATAATAAAAAACAAAATGATTCTCCATGTAATAATTTTTTGGGAATATTCTCATGATCAAGGATAAAAAATAGGAATCAAGAAATTCTATGAGGGAAGAATACCGTCATTTGATTAAGTAATGAATTAAATTGTGATCAAATAATTTAATGTGTGGAATAATTTTAAAACAATGGTATTAATCAAAATTAACAATTCTTTTGATTTATATTTAGTCATTTTATGGATTTGTATTGATTATAGTTTAAAATTAATATATAAATGTTATCAGTCAAAAAATGAATAGATTTTCTATGATATTATTTTTTCCATGATGTACATGGGTTTAATTTGATGATAAATTTCATAATTTGATTAATTATTTATTAAAAAACATAATTTTTTTAATAAAAATATAAAATATAATAGGGGTTTCTTTTTTGGTATTTTTCTGATTTTTTTTAATTTTGAGTGATTTTTGAAATGTGTTTTTTTAAGAATGACATTTATTTCCATAATTAAATTATTTTAAATGGACCATTATTTATTGGAATTGATTTAATGTTAACATATGAATCATTTTATGAAAAATATCTATATAATTTTCTGCTAATAAACATTATAATTTATTTTTTATATAATTAATTTATGGATTATGAATACAATTTTCCGAAAAAATGTTTTACATTGTGTTTTGGGAAAAAATTAAAGATAATTTGCTAGAATTACAAAAAAATAAGGATATCAATATATTATTATTTTTATCTAGTGATTAATAATATATAATTATTTCATATTATTTGTTTCTAGGATACATATTTTTTGTGTTATAAATGTGTATCCATGGTAAATGGAAAATCATGGTAACTAAGGTGAAAACTAAGTGAAAAGGAAATAAAATCATATTTAATTCTTATTGGAATGTTGTATTTCTACCCATATCACCGTTTAATCCATTTTTATAATTTATGAGCCACTTTCCCACTATTATGTTTCTATAGTATTGAATATTTTAGTGAAATTTCATATGTGCCACTTTTCCTACTAATAAAAGGGAACCTCCTCAACTCCCTTCCATGCACATTTTTAGAAAATTGGGTTAGAAAATCCCTAAATAAAACAATACCAAATATATATATCAAAATATATGTGGTATTTTTATTCTCATAAGTCCAATCCTTATTGTCTTAAAGTGCAATCCAAAGAGAGATATCCATGGAAAACAAATAAATCTATTGTAACAAATTTCATGTTTATTTCCTCTTTTGTGTCCTTCAAATATTCTTAAACCAAGATGAAATAATGAAATAAAAATCATAAATATATAGAAATATTATTTTCATTATGATAAAAATATTTTCTATTTCATTTTCCATTTTATGAGAAATGGAATCCTTGATGATCTATACATGTAGACTGTCACCACCACGTAGTATTTTTTTTATAATTGAATACATTGAATAGATAAATATATTAAAAAAATAAATATATAGAATATTTATTAAATATTTATATTTATGATAATATATTATATTACACTCCTTCTAACACTGTTTGTTCTTCAAATATTTATAATGTCATTCATGTATATGCATCGAATACCTCCTTCAAGAACTTACATGATTCGTTTCTATTTTTCAGCGTTTAAGTAAGGTTATAAAGATTGAAATGAGAAATAAATATATATAATATTACATTTTTTATTAGTTTAAATTTATTTATTATGTAAATTAATTTTTTATACACTTTATAAAATATAAGATACCATTCGTGTGTGTGTGTGTAAAGACTAAAATATTCATGGAATTATTTAGTTCATTTTTTCTAATATCCATTAAAAGGTGGTTTTATAAGTTTATCCTATATATAAAAATTAAAATACATCATTTTAATGATTCTATAAAATATGTGACCACAACCACTATGACCACACCCAAGAAACTATTATTGGTTTATTGGTAGAAATGGAACAAACCAAAAACATCATACGAGAAGCTAAACATTTTAGTAACTAAATAAAACATGGTATTAAATGGAATAAAATAAATTTAAATATAATATTAAAAAAATAAATGTTATTAATAAACATGGTACCTAACATAATTTTAATTTTCACGAGTTATAGAATATAAGAATATTGGATGAAATTTGTGTATTGTTTTTTTATCTGAACCCGTATTTTTAAGGGATCCTTTAAAACTAATATCCATTATATAAATGTTCATAAAATTGTTCCAAGAATGTTATTATCCAAAAAAAATTACCCACATTTATGTTAATATATATTGTTTAATTAATGAATATTTTTATCCTTTATCATAATGGTCATCTAGAATTGTTTTTTATGAATGAAAAAAAGTTATCTCAGTGTATAAATATTTACCAAGTTTTCAAACTATCATTACTGTTAAATATAATAAAGAAACACAAACATTTTTATATGGTTATTTAAATTAAATTATTCTCCTCAATATTACCATAATTTTAGTTTTTAAAATTTTTTTATGAAGAAGAAAAATATGTTCTCATCTTTTCATATAAATTAATGTGTTTTTTATTTATGGTATTTAATTACAACTCATATGTTTAAATGCATAATTTATAAATATATATGTTTTTATTCGTACTATAAAACTTATAAATACTATAATAGTGATGAACGAGTTCAATATAGATCTTATTATAGGTAATCCAAATAATTCCCTCTAATTAATCAGATAATGTGTATGAGTTTTCTATTGAAATGTTACTCTTATCGGATATGGTCATTATCCAGTTTGATGATTCAGTTGTAATGTTTTTTATTATTATAAATTCTATGATAATATACTATGGATTCTATATTATATGATTTAATGGTCTATAAAAAAATAATTCACTTCAGTAATTATGAATTCGAGCTTATGTTTTTATGGAAATATTATTATATTGTATTCAAATATTTTCAGGGAATGGTATTCATGTTTTTCATTTTTTTGAATGAACAAGATAGAATTTTTTAATTTATTATTTCATATAAATTTTTTTTTGAAATCAATTATGTTATTATGTATTTTTCCATAAAATGTAAATACATAGTGGTGAAAATGTTCATTCAGAAAAATACAATCATTTTTATGGATTAATTGTGTTTTAAATTGGACTTTTGTGTTCCTTTTTCATTTACGCCTCCTACTATTAATTTTTTCTAAACCCATATTTCCCATTATTAATTATAAATATTAATGAGTATTTCAATAGTCAATGTAGTCACTGATCGAAATATTGAAGTTACTATAAAGGATGAAAGTGTGTGTACACCAATATATTTTATTATGGGGGAAATAGATATTGTGTCATGATTTCAACATTTTTATTTAATGTTTTAGCAAATTATAAAAAATATATAAAACAATATCCTTGAAACTTATAATTTTCCACCACATGATATAAATAATCCAATTATGTGTTTTTATGAAACATGATGTTATATACAATATTTCATTACCTGTTGCATAAATCATTTCATTGATATATGTGAAATTCTCTAACTCCATTTTAGTAAAATTAAAATAACTCATATTGTATTTTTCGATGAATAAATGGATTTTGGGACCTAAATCAATAAATAAAAATATTTTAAAAATATTCATTATTTATTGAAATCATTTCGATGAAAAAATCGTCCATGATTATCAATATAAACTTTTTCTTGTTGATCACCATTCAAAATGGCATAGTATAAATCAATACTTCTATATCACCCAACATTAGTATTACACACAGTATGATGGTTAGATCAACTTTATCATCAAAACACACACCATTGTCTTGAGAATAATTTACACATACATGTAACACTTTAGTTATGACAATATCTTTATTTATATTCAGCTAGTTCCATAAAACCATTTCATTCTAATGATAGTTTATTTATTAGTTCAGGAGACAGGATACCATATATACATACATTCAGTCTGATTATCATCACAAAAATTCCCCTCAAATTACTATTTATATAGAAAATAATTATCCATTGAATTGGGTTCAAATCAATATATTCAGTTTCTTTTGGTTTTCACATTATTAAAATAATATGCTTTTCAATGGACTAAACAGATATCCAATAATACTATTTATCTCTATAATGTTATTTATCAATTATAACGTCAATTTTTCATTTTTAATGACCTTTTACACCTCAATAGTCTGACATGATTCAACTACTAATACTATGGACAAAATTCTATCTCTATTGAACTACATTTTTATTCAATTTATATTGTATATTTCTATTGGGTGATAAAATATTACAACAGATATAATAAAAAATAGGTGCTGGTTTTCAAATAATCTCATATCTAAATAATAAATACTTGTACACGTATTCAATTTAATATGTGTATAACCATCCCATCATGATTTATGTCACAAAAAATACCCTCTAAATACATTTATAAATGACTTCCTATATTTGAGTTTTTTATATTTATAAAGGAGGGAGTAAAAAATTATAATTTATTGTATAATTGGATTTATTTTCTAACCACATTACATAGGATTTAAATTATGAATCTATTATCTATATATATATATATGTATTATTAATAACAGAATCTATTAAATTAACATACCGCAAATAAAATATTTTTTGACCATATTCTTCAAGAATTATTTCTTTCACCTCTATTATTCTCTAATTAATTCTATTAGAGAAACTAGTATTTTTTGTTATTTTTGGAATTCAATGATTCTCGATTATACTATTTTTTTATGATATGAAACAAATTATTTAATTGTTAACTCATTCAAATTTTCTGATATATAATTCTTGATACACATCCCTAGCAACTAATTGGGATTTCTATTTATGGTTTTATAGATATTCAAAACATCCATCATGAGTTTTATAAATGTAAAACATATTATTTATTTTGTAATAATAAAATAATGTAATAAAATATATATCAACATTTTGGAGTTAAATTTCATGGTTTCAAAAAATACATTTGTGTATAAAATGAATATATTTTTAGTATAAATTTTAGAAAAAATTTTCTACTATTGAGTGATTTTCCCCGTATAACATGTCTTAAATATTACTATTATTGATCATTTTTAATAAGGAAGGAACCATGCCACACCACCCAGGGAATTATTTCTGAAGATTCCTATAGAATAATATACATTAATAATTTCTAAAACTTTATATTTATCTATACATACAAAGTATTAAGGATATTTTGGAAGTAAAATATGAATGATATATCAACATTTCATGCCACATAAACAAATCATTATCAAATTTTAATTATATTGATTAAGATTTTTTTATAATATGAATTTCTATATTATTGTATTCACATAGCTCAATCACACATAAGAGATTATAATCACATCTATCAATGAATAGGGTATATTTTGGAAATAATATTTTAGACCTCCATTTTCGCTCTCCCAAATCCAGAGATCATTAAAAAAGATTCATTAAATTTAGTAACTACACCACTATCATGTTTTTCAATATCATTAATGATCCTTTTTCTCTAGTCATAAGTT
Source organism: Viscum album (assembly GCA_963277665.1). Lineage (NCBI taxonomy): Eukaryota > Viridiplantae > Streptophyta > Magnoliopsida > Santalales > Viscaceae > Viscum > Viscum album. The sequence continues at coordinate 784,514,918 of OY728146.1, read as the reverse complement.
AATAGTATCCAAAATTGAGGATTCGGGGCATTGTAACTTTACATTAGATCCACTTCAACAATGATTGTCCTCCCAAAAATTATTTTTTATTACATAATCAATTCCTCCTTCATATATTATTTTGACAAAAAATAATGGACCTAAATTCTAATTCATATTAACCTTCATGTTTATCCTCTATATAACTCCTAGTGTACAATAAATTAATTTTTTATAGGTTTCACCTTGGATTTTTCATTTTTTTGACTCCTAACATAAATATTCAATTTCTCTATTATTATATCTATATAAATTTTTTCTTTACTTAATTTTAAAATTGATAAATTTTATACCTTAAAAAATACTTCATCTTGTTAATATTATTAATTACACCAATATCTATTAAATCTAAACTACCTAAAAAATATGGATTTGTTTTTATAGGATGGAATGATAATTTTTTTTAAAAATATTTATATGATATATTTCATTTAAAAAGAATTATTCATATAGTATATCCTGAGTAAAATAAATACTGATGAATTCATTATTTAATTTATTCAAAAACACATTTTTCTATATACTAATTGAGATCCTACATTTCTAGTTGAAACAAGATTAACATATTAAGATATATAATGTTTAAATTTTAGTTGAGATGTAACGTAAGTGATGTCAATGTTGTGAGATGATGTGTAATACTCATTTTTTGAATTCTCATAGGTAATCTTTATTTTTTTAAGGATACGTTTAGGTTTTATATTTCCTTGAATTTTCCATATTTATCTTATCATTTTTATTAGTCACATTTTTTCTAAATTTCAACCATGTTTTTCCCTTATTAAGACACATTCACTTTGAGAGGCATGTTATCCTCAATGTAATGATTTTTTATATTAAATATATCATCAATATCACTATTAATCTTTCATTAAACCTTCTTATGAGTTTCTAATTACTTATAATTTTTATTATTTCTATAATGAAATAATTCGCGTTTCTTTCTCAAAATGTGAATGATTTACGTCATATCCCATTTGATTTCTCATTATTATATTAAGTTATATTAACTTTTACCAACAAATGCATAATATTTGAGTCATTTACTTGAAAATTAGTTTTATAGTCACTTCATGAGGAGGATGTTCCTTATAACTCTTTTTATAATAGTCACTCTTTATTTCTTCATTGAATTGTATTTCTACACTCATCTAACACCCTATATTAATTATATGGTCTTCATTTAAAATTCATCAAAGGATACACATTATCATCATCATTTTCAAGAACCATAATATGAATTCAATTAGTACAATATATAAAACATTCACCTATTCTAACGCATATAAATAATTTTATTTTTGAGATTTACTCAGTAATTTTTTTCCTTTTTTAGTTTCATTTATATATAATAAATTACATTATTATGAATTCTATTTGGTCATTCACCATCAATTGAGATACTACAATACACAACAACCATGTCATTTTTTTCATTAAATTCAATAATTTTAGAAATATATGCTCCATATCCACATTATTATATATGTGTTTATTTATTATTTTATAATTCAATATAATATTTTTTCAACTCATCAATAGGGAAACCCTACCATCATCAATGTATACAACATTTTTGTGAAATTATTCAAAAAAATAATCATTATTTTATGGTTACATTATATTCATTCAACTTATGTCCAAATCCACTAATATTTTTATCAATTCCAATACCACTGGTGAAATATTCTTTGATATTTTCATCCTTGTCCATCAAGACATCATCAAATTTAGGACTTCAAATTTAAAGATTGGATTTTGTATGTCGATTATTCTTACAAATTTTTTTATATTGATTGTATATATATTTTTCTATACATAGTCACATCACAGTCGTGTATAAATGTTTTATAGGAATGAATTTTTTTTATTTCTACCCTTAGAATCTATATCAATAATCCCAATTTTATAAAATATCAATCCTCCATTTATTATAATTGGTGAAAATCACATTATAACTACATCACTTGACTGAAACCACTTCCCTTCCAAAATCCTGCGATTTTGTGCATGATTGGTAATATGGTAGGAAGATACTTATGTTCCGATGTTCGGACGTCCACTATCAGTCATCCTGTCAATCCACGCATATGCGTGGAGGTTGATGTTGCAAGGCCACCAGTTAACTGGATATGGCTTGCGGTAGGGGAAGAATTTAGATGGAGACAGTCTGTGGTATTCGAGTCTTGGGTTGAATACTGCAATTCTTGCTGCCGTTTGGGGCATGCGTCCTTGCGGTGTCATGGTGAGGCTATAATTCGAGGAAGTGTCAAGTCGAGTGAAAGAGTTGGAAAGTATCAAGGGCCGAGGTTGCTTCCTGCTGAGGGTGTGCCTTCTGGAGCTGCTGGTGGTATGGAGGTCCGGAATGTTGTGCCTTTGAAGAAGGCAGAGGCATCTGCAAATCCTGCTGTGTCTGCTGTTTTCAGAAGGATGCGCCAGGATCTGATGTTGGACAAGGTGGCTTTGTCAGTTAATGCAGGGAACTCTGTTAATAGGGAGAAATTGGTTTGCTCAGCGACTGAAGATGCAGTCCTGCAGGACTTGCAGTGTGATCTAGGTGCAATGGTATCTGATGGGATGAATGTGAACTTGTGCAAGGGAGCTGGTAAGGTGGATGGAAGTGGGTCGGATGCTGCTGTCCGTCGGAGTGGTTCCTTGGGGGTGTTAGATGATGCGAATGGGGAGCAAGGGATAACTGTGAAGGATGGGGGTGTGAACATCACAAATGGTGCTGGTGGCTGTCTCCAATACATGGTGCAACAGAATTCGGAGGATGGCTGTCCAGTGGTTGAAAGGCAGATTGGGCCTTCGATGCAGAAGGGTGGCAGTGAAGCTGAAGACCTGCAATAGGGGGCTTTGATCTGTTATGAGCCGGTGTAACAGCCGAGGTATCTCGCTCAGAAGGGTTGTGGCGAAGAGGACCTTTTTCAGAATGTGGTTATTAATGGGAAGTGGGGGGATTGTTGTGAGAGTGAAGAGGAGCATGGTGGCATGATCAAGCCCTCTTTCAGTGAGGTGGTTCAAGGTAGGAGGATGAAGATAAGGGAGCCTCAGGAAGCTGTGACCGCTCCTCCGCGTCGCAGGCCAAGAAAGGATTACTCATACCTGCCAAAGCCGGTGAACACTAGGTCTTCCGGTGGCAATACTGAGCTTTTAGCCTTGGAACGGATGAATCTGCGGAGGAAATACGCTAAGATCCTGAAGCATCATGACAACTCTGAATGGGAGACGGCGACTGTGGATGAAGTTGGATATCAGGGGTGTGAGGATGGGGATGTTTTTGATGTCATGTAATCTTCTCTTTATCTGTGATGCTTTCTACTGTCTTTTTCTTTTATTCTAATAAACGGTCAAGGGATTATCCCTTGGCTGAGCCTACTTTGGTAATAGTATAACAATAAGAGGTTGGGTGAATCAGTAGTAAAATATTTTAAAAATTATTTTGTTTTATGTTTAAAAACATGTGACTTGATAGTTTCCTGATTTACCCTTATAATAAATTCAACAAACACATGAAATGAAAAAAAAATAAGAAAAACAATGGATAAAATTTTTTATATGGTTCGTCCTAAATATTCAATGCTAATATTTTATTATTCTAGGTAGAGTTATAAGGTATGGATTGTAAATTACATAACACTCATTATGATATTGGGTAAATGTGTACCATTAAATATTTTTATGTTATCTAATATATATTAAATGTAAGTGTAGGTTAATTCCTATAATATGTATGACGTCAATAACTATATAGTTTTTCTTACCCTAGTACCCCTTGATTTATAATTTTTCCTCCCCCTCATCAATGAATTGTTTTTTCATGGTGACTCTAAATTACATTAAGTCAAATATAAGATCATATTTTTAATGAATCATAGCCTTCTGAAAAGAATAAATAATACAAAATATAGACAAGTCACTTATAATGATATTAAAAATGATTTATTATTGATTAAAAGAATAAATTGATTAGACACTCTCCTTCTCCATGAAATAGTATTTTTGGATCCAAAGAAATAAAATTAGATAGTATATAATATTTAATAATTTATATTTGTATTATATATCATGTTATATATGCACTCATTTATTAAATAATATTTTTTTTGCCTCTCTTTAAATTCTCAACCACCGTATTTTTCTATTCAATTAATTTTTTAAAAAAATAGTGAGTTAATGTATGTGTTTAATTCAGTTAGATTTTCAAAACAAAAAATTTCCTTTTGGTATCAATTATATCCTATGTGATCTCTTTTAAATATATAAATAATTATCATGAGAAATAAATTCAATTATTTTAATTTTAATGCTATAGGAATTTTTTTCTTGATCAAACTCAATTAAACCAATTAAACTATATAAATATATATCATATAATTATAATTTCTTGAATAATTCATTGATATTTATTTAAATGATCAATATAATAAAAATAAACAAATTATAATTTTAGTTTGTCAATACTGTATAATTTAATAATCCAATTGCAATAGTAAAATCATTGTTATGATACTAGAACATACTAATTTTAAAATATATTATTATTAAAAAACATTAGTGATTCTTATGGAGAGTCTGATGGATCATATACTCAACTACATTACTCAAATTTAGGGTTCAAATTATACTTATATGGACTTTGAAAGAGTTATATTCATCCTGAAATTTTCAATTATCTTCAAATATTCACAATTTATTCAAATGTAAATCATTACGACATGTTTATAGAGAGTAAAATTAATCATGCATACCTTGACCAAAGGAATTTTCTTTAATTTCTTATTTCACTATGTTTTCATATCCTATCACATCTAGTTTATGGTATCGTTTAATATATAAGAAAGTAAAATTATAAACCACATTATAAGATATATCCAATAAAAACGGTAGAAAAGAGGGAAAATTCCAATAAAAGATATATCAGACCTTAACCTATAAAAGTATCATGTTTGAAATGATGGTAGATCTCTTGGTTGGAAATTACTGCATGAAAATAGTGGTCGTTGCGGATGATAAATGACAAGATCTAATGCTAAAATGGTTGAATGACATGGATGACTTGTGAAATTAAAAAAAAAATATCTAGGGAAATAATAACACACAATAATACAGAAAAAAAATATATTTATTATTATTTAATTTTGAAAATTAATGAACATATTTTTTTATAATAAAATCAAACTTCAAAGATAAATAATATATGAGAAATATGAGTATAATTATTAGTACATTTTTATTAGGAATTATTTATACTATAAAGGTTACATTCTAAAATATATGAATTAATCATTATTGGAATAATGGATTATTCCAAATGAAAAAATTATAGGATATTCCCTGTAGTAAAAGTTTTATTGATGATGATTGAAAAGTTGAAATAAATTTTTTTACATGTAAGATGATATTATTTCATTGAACTAAATGAGGTCAATCTAGAGACATGGATTATGATGGGAAAAGAGGATGAGGATAATGTGGTGAATATTTCCTGAAAAGATTCCATGAAAGTCATATTAAAAATGTAATTAGTGTATATATATATTTTTAAGGGAAGGGAAATTATCATTGGTATAGATTATGATGTTGATAGTGTCATATTATTTAGATAATTTTATTTCTGGAAATTCATTAGAAATGTTAGAGACCAAATTAGAGGCAATAATATGTGATTCTCATTTTTTCAGACAATTGAATTGTTTTTATATAATTTTTCATACAGTCATATTATTAAGGGAAATTAAATTTCTTCCAACAATTCTTCAATCATAAATGAAAAATAATATTCAATTATAATAAACGGGATTCCAAGAATCAAAATTATCTATCTCGATTATAGAGAATAGACTATTTTATTTTTATCTCACTGAGATAATACTTTCAATTATTTCAACCATAATTGGTATTTTTTCTAGAAGTAAACATGGGAGAGTTGGAGGAGACTAATGGATCTCATTATCGTCTAATGATCTATTATAATCATACTCACATGTTTTCAACATTAAAATTATAATATTTTCCCAATATTCATTGCATAAAGAACATTTATTTAACGATAAGAAAAAAATTACAAATTTGACAATTGAAAACATCTATTCTTTAATATATCAAAAAATGTTTATTTCTATAGACTTAAAAAATTAGTTTTGGTAATAACAGATACTAAAATTATTATATTACAATAATTAATACTAGTAATGAATTAGTTATATAAAGACACCATATATGATGGTTTTTGCGAATAGGACAATATTTAAACACATTATTGTCATCCGATATATGTGATACAATTCCAAAAATAGGTGGAAATTATCAATTATATAATTATAAGAATATAAAATTTTATTTATTTATCTAAATATAACATTATAAGGAGAGATGTTATTTATAAGAGTCATAGAATGATTAATAAATTAAAATTCATCATTGTCCTGAAAATCATAGATAATTCTAGTCTAACATTGGTAAATAATTAGATGAAAGGTATAAATACATGAGATGATTTTTTAGGGAAAATGGTTATTTGATTATTATAAGTAAAGAACTATTAAAATTTTGAATGTTTATGATAAAACACTATTTGAAATTCAAGAATCATGGTCGATATCAATGGGGAGAACATCATTAGTGGCCATACAACTATAATAAAAATTAAGAGAATGATTTCTCTATATTAAAAAATTGTCAATTAAATAATATCCATATATATTTTTTAAGAAGAAAAAAATGAGGAGTTTTCATACAAGGATATGAATTAAGTCATACAACAAATTTCAAAAAATTTGAAACGGAAAATTATTTTTGAGTCTATACAAAAGGAATTCAACTGGAGAAAATTATTTTTTAAATAAAAAATTAATGATTATGGGAATGTGATATAGAAAAGGACATAAATGATGTGAGAGATTTATTCCATGATTAAAATTAATAACATAAAGACTTTATTTTATCCCATATCTAGGGTATGAAAAATTTCAAATTTCATTTCTATAGTTTCATATAAAGGATTCAAGGTGTTCCAACAAGATATAAAACAGAAATTCCTTAATGGATCCCTCTAAAAATAAAGATTACACCAATCAAAAAATGAATTTACTTATCATGAAAATGAAAACATGGTGTGTTAATTGAATATGGACTGGTATAAGAGGACATATGCTGTATTAGATTGGTAGTATAGGATTTTTCAGTACTAGAGAAATCATATTTTATAGTGCATATAACTTAATATTGATCTCAACCTCATTTGATGAATGGAATAAGAATGGTGTTACTAATATATATTTATTAAAAATATTTATGTCTATAAAATAATCCACAATTCTTGTATTTTATAGAATTTAGGTGGTTTAAGATTGATATTTCAATTTTTGAAAATAAAAAAACTTATTTATTTTTATAAGTAATAAGGAATGTATATAAAAATTATTTTTAAATATAAATATATTAATTAATTTATGAATAGACATACAGAATAGGTTTTTGTAGAGATTATAGCACTCATTTAAACAAAGGTGGTTCCATTAATAGATGTTAATGATAAGGGTGTCTACGTCTAAGAATATTAAAAAATAATTGGAATATTTTTGAACCTAATAATTAAATAGTAAAAATTTATATTTGAAGCATGTCTTGACATAATGTTATAGAGTTATCTAAATAAAGGCCACATGATTTTGATTAAGCTAAAATCATGGCAGGTTAAACACATTTTGTACTTTTCTAACACCCCCAAAATTTTAGAAAGAATTTACATTCAAATAAATTTAGTGTGTTTGGTAGCTTTTTATTCACCACATAGAAGACTAAAGTGAATTTTTATACAATATAAAATATAGTAAATTTAAATAAAACTCATGAAATATATTATTTTTTATATAAATGTGATATTATTTGTATTGTAAAATCCTTCTTGTTTTACTAAGATTGTTTTTATAAATAGAACAATTATATAATATTTGTATATTTCTTGAATGTTAACCATATATTTATTTGTTTAAATTAAAGGGATTGTAAATAAAATAATAATTTTTGAACCAATAAATAATTACATTATTATAATAAGTACTACATTAATTATTCATGGGAAAAAATGTTTTTTTAATTATTTTTTCACATTATTTATAAATTTTTAATTTTATTGGAAATTATCTTTATTTTTTAATTTCAATGTGATAAATATATCATCAGTTATTTTATCGCATAAAAATTTTCTTAGGATATGTTTTTTATTCTTATTTGAATGAGTTGATATTTAGGTGAATAGTCAAAAATATAATTTCTTCAAATACCATAAATTTTATTATCTCATCATGATATAGGCATGAAATAATATTTTATAAAACATTATCCCTACAAATGGTATATTAAATGAGTAAAATAGCTCATTTAAATTTTATATGTTCACTTTTGAAATCAAAGTTTGAATTAATTTAACCCATGATTTATTTTATTCAAATAAACAAATATATTTTTATTTTTCAATTAGTTAATTATTTTTTATTATCCATTTAACATTGGATTGATTTTCAATACTTGGAAACTTATTTTTATCATACAATAATAAATGTCCAATGAATTAATACTATGTATAATTATGTTGTAAAATCATTATCATTCTGATATATTTTCAAACTACTCTTTTTTTTGGGTTTTGTGTGACTTTGTTAAAATTAGTTTATATGAAATAAAGAAATAAAATCTTATAAATTTTTTACTTATTGAAAATAATAATATTTAATTTCATAATATATCAAATTTCATTTTTAGTAATAATAATTGTTTACTTTGTTAAAAGTTAGTTACCACAGTAATGGTCTAACTTGTAATCATGAGGGTAAACTGAGAGATAAGAACAAAAATATATCAAAAGATATTTTAATTGAATATATGCATTAATTATTGTCCTCCACTACCAAATTCTATTAATTTTAATATTTTATATCCAATTATCTTTTGAATGACACACCTTTTTTAATAATAAAAATATTTTCAAAAGTTCCTCTTTTCTCCCATATTAAAAGATCCTCCTAATCCACAACTAGGACAATGTCCTTCCAATGATGTTATAATAAAAATATAAAAAATTTATATCGTTAAATATCCAATATGACATTATTTAATGTCTACTAAGGAGATTAATCACTTAACTTCTCATTTCTAAGAGGCCATTCAAAATAATATTGTATCTCCCAATACAGGTGATATAATATTAATGATTTTTTCTTCTATAGATTATTTTTCAATGACTTCATAAATTTAATTCATCAGATTCATAAAATATATTTCAAATCATTATGATTATATATGAGTGAATATTTTATTATGAAATTAAATTTTTAACTCCTTTATTCATTATTAAATAATCTTTTTTTTTAATTTTTTACAACCTATAAGAATGATGTTATAGTGTTTTTGGTAGGATTAATTAATATTATTTGATACTATAAATATTATAAAAAATTTATTTACTTAATATGTTTTAATTATTCATGAATTTTATAAAAACATTATTATTCCCTAATAAAATAAATCATTTTTAATGAATCCATATTTAAAAAAAATATGCATTTTATTCAATCCGTTATAAGAAAAAATTCATTAAAATTACAAATGAGATTATAAAATTTTCAATAACATATATTACATTTGTTGTATAATTCTATAGGATATTAAATGATGACCAAGGTGCATGGACTATTACAACTGAATCCAATGCTTCATGAAAAAACTAATAGATAAAACAAAACAAAAATATTTAAATCAAGAAATATTTATAATTCAATATTTTGAAATTAAAATAGAATGATAGACACTAATATTAACAAAAATAGGTTTCTATCATTAATTTATAACAAATTTAAATTTTTTACATCGTGAAGCAAGAGTGTGTCTAACTAAGAGAAAGTCTGATGTAAATATCTTTTGTATGTCAATTTGTGTCATTGATATATGATCTATATGAAAAAATAATATTTAATTGGATGTTAATTATATACTTTTAATGAATTTATTTTCTGAAAAAAATTATGAATAGTATTGGTGTTTGTAAATCCATATTTTGTTATCAGTTTCTATTTTTTTTAACGGATACCAAATTTGTACGGTGTATTAGTTTTGATAAATATTTTGAAATTTTAATTTCACTTACCATAATAATTGAATTTAAAATCAATATTATCTATATTTAATGATGATTGGTCATTTCAATATTTTAATGAATTATAATGGCCATTTTCAACAATAATTAACATTCAATAAAAATGTCTAAAACATAATTTATTCTATACAAGTCATATAAAACCATCTTTATTGAAGTTTGAGAAAAATCTCTTAAGACATGTTTTTTTTATACCCTACTTTATTCATTATTAAGATTTTGTCTAGGATCTCATGTTTATTTAATGGAATATATTCCCATATTCCTTTGAAATTCTGATTTATAGAATAATACCAACAGAAATTTTTTTTTTTTAGTTTTTAATGAATAATTATTGTTTTTTTAATTTTTTTTAATATATGCCGTTGTACTTTAATTAAAATTATTATTTCCTGATATATTTTTAAATAACACCAAATCCTTATTTATTCGAATGTCCCATGATGATCTTTATCAAAATTATCATAAAGCATGATTTCATTACACATTTTAACTAAGGTATGAAGTAAGGAATAATTCATTATATCTATTATATAAAAACATATATTTATTATCATTATATCCAGAGTGGGTTTTTCATATCCCTTCAATGCAATTTTTATATTTTTAGATCTCATTACCTCAAAATTATTCATTGATGGTCACTCTAGAATATGGTTTTGAACACAGATCTCCTAAGACAAATAAGTACATTGGTGGTTTACCCAAGTATAATATACATAGGGAATGATGTTATCCTAAACCATTTTGTGATGAATATCATTATATATAAAATTAATTTCGTATATGATGATAATTATAATATTTATCCCACACTCATTGGCTACATATCGATACATATGTTAATATGGATCATGATTATTGGATTATGACTCAATATTATTCAATAATCATTTTAAAATTAATAAATAATTTATAAATTAGGTTTTATTGGTTATTATTTTCCAATAATATGTAATTTCAATTCATTATTTTTATTATACTTTCATTACAATGTTTTTATAATATGTGATCTGTATTGTATATCTCCAATGGTTACCATTACATGGAATCTAAGATCACCAATTTCATATGATTCCATTCCATATGTAATGAAGAAAAATATTATGTATGATTTTTCTAGATAGGGTGATCCATGTAATGATTACATGTGGGAAATGACATAATATATTGAAAAAATAAAATTTTTTGGTACCTTCTCACAAAAGAAACAAAATAAATATTTGTTTATTACATTGATTTATTTTAGATAAGTGTTGAATATACATAATAATTATTTAATATGAATTTATGATATGCCTAAATCACCATAGTTGGTATTATATATTTTTTTAGGGATTAGCATTTAATTGAAATATAGTATATCTGATAATAGTATAAGTGAATCTTGATGAATGAAAACTCTCACAATATGAAATGAAGGTTTCGTGAACTAAAACAACTATTGATGTATTACTCATTTGATAAAAATTTATGTCAGATTATTTTAGGATTATTAAACTAATATTTCTTTTTTAATTTATTTTTATAAAAACATGTAATTATGATAATAATCAAATTGATTGGAAATTTTTTAACCATCGTTATGAACAACTGCAATGTCCTGACTCGGGATCCACTTAACTCATTCCCCAAGATGGCAGGTTACATGGACTCAAGCGCAAAACCCCATATTCTAGAGTTCATTGAATAGAAATTAGGGTGTGATGGTGGTACGTTTAAGAGAATATTCCCTATTATCATTTTGGTACACCAGATTCGATCAAAAACATACCACAATATAAGTAGAAAATATAAATATTCAAAATAAATCAACATTACTAGAAGTTTAATAATTGAACAGCTGATATGAATATCAAAATCCTTTTTTGTAATGTATTGACATGGATGGATGGATTATAAATATGAAATATAAGAATAGGGTTAAACGCATACATTGATGATATACAAAATGAAAAAATAAAAAAAAAATTCCCCATTAGCATCTCAAGAGTATGCTCAATCCTTTTCTCATATTCACCATCTATATGTAAACATATCATTGAGCTCTAACTAGGTCCTTCCCTTTATCAATACCTACATAAAGATAATATTCTTTAGTAGAAAATGTTTCCCGATTAGTGTGTGAGATAAATAAATTTGTATGCCACCCCTAATGGTTTCTATAATAAATATCAGTAGTGATCATAATTAAATATTCTATAGTTTTATGTAATTAAATAAAAAAACTAAACTAATAGATAATCATATTCTCAGGTTCTTAAAGGACAGCTAGAAAAACTACCTTGTAACACCCCGAGATTTTATGAAAAATATTCTTTTTAATTTCATTAATGTCTTGTGTTGTACGCTACACCAAAAGGAGCTTACTCAACATGCATCCTTGACTTTCTTTGCATGACATGCAATCACGACCTTCCTCGATAACGTGTGTAGTACGCAATACCGAGTTTCACTAAACAACAATATGATATTAAAATATTATTAAAACTAGCTGTTATGAATAGTAATAACCACTTTTTGAAATTTTGTACATTTTATTTTTCAAAATGGACTTCATTTATATATTCGGAATATCGAAATTAGCTTAGGGTGAAATTTTGGTGATTTTCGGATAACTTTCATATTTCGATGAATAGTGAAAATTACTAAATTTTAATTAAAAACAACTTTTTCAATCGGAATAATTAATAGTGATAAATTATTAATTTGAGTGGTTTTAAAGTATATTTAGAATATATTTTTACAATTTAATACAATGTTGGTCATTGGATGTAATTTCACATTTAAACAAGTTATAAACAAGTGTCAATCTTTTGATAGTTATTATCTCTTAAAAACACGCCTTTTGTTTTGACGACGGGAATTAATTTTTAAATTAATTAATGCAACTGATATGTTTTGAATTTGGTAAAATAGAAATCATTTTTGAGTTCATAATATCAAATATACCTTAGGCCTAATTTTTGGTATTTTTCTGAAAACTTTCAAATTTTGATGAATAGTGAAACCACTAAGTGGTAGTTAAAAAAACTGAATTGTTCATAAAACTTAATTTTACCGCTTCTGTGAGTGGAATTTCAAAAATCCGAGAGACACGGTAGATGTCAGTATGTAAAATGTGGTTCAATGAGATGAAAATAATTTTTGGTGAATAGTAACTTTTTACTTTTATTTACCACGGTTAAAAGTAAATAGGGTAATTAAGGGTAAAAATGATATTATTATTACCCTAACACATGTCCAAATTCTATTGGATAAGTGTAATTCGACCAAAAAAAATCATACGAATAAAATATGACCATTTAGTCCCACTTGGATTAGATTAGGACATTTATTATTATTTAATTCCAAAAAGAGTTAAAAGAGTTAAAATCAAAGTTTATTTAATAAAACATTTTTAATATAGGGTTATACATAAGATAAATTATACTATAAATATTCATTAGAAAGCTAAAAGGATTTCCTACAAAATTGTATTTTATTTGTAATTTTTAGACATTAAATAATTTAATTTATTTATGACACAACGATGATGCAGTAATTATCTTATTAATGAAATATTGACATAATTGATGTTATAAATACTCAAATAAATATAATTTGAGACTTTTTATGAATTAGACTAATTTTCTAGGTTAATATGACATGTTAGTACTGATTTACTTAACTTTTCTCGAACTTATCATTCTGTTATGATTTTCACAAAAATCAATTACTAAATAGTCTCAAAATTGACATAAAATAGTTTTTAAAACAAATATTACATTATTAATTGTTATTTTATTCCTAAAAATATAAGGTTCGGCCAAATGACTTAGAAAAGGTTATATATATTAATAATAAACAACTTGGGGTTCGTTTGGCTTCTTATAGTAAGTTTAATAACCTTATAGTGTAAGAACACAAGAAGACATGGTAAAAGTAAAATTATTTAACTAAATGTTAAATCTAAATGATAAAGAACCTAAACTTGTCTAAATTCTATTGGATGAGAGGATTTATACCCATCCCCACCATAGCCTCGAAATAAATCAATTTTTATCTATTTAAAACCGAATTTGACTTTATAATAAAATAATATTTCTAGTTATTCCAAAGGTGCCCCTCTCCTCCCTTATAAAAGGGCACCCCCTCCCTCTCTTCCTCACACAAATTTGAGCCTTCAAGCTCGGCCAAACCCTGCCAAATTCTCTTCTCCACTTCCCTAGCAACATCCTAGAGGTTCTGGTCTTCCTCAAAGAAAAATTTTAGTGCCCTAAAAGAAGGTCTCAAAGAAGCACTTCAAAGAAGAGGTAATGTCCGTTACCGATTCTTTCATCTTTATTTCTTCTTCCACTTCTTCTTCATTAGTTGTTTCATTATGAAGTAATAACATCAGTATCACTCATATACTGATATGTTATTATATGTATGAAACAACCATATTTCACCATCTATCCATCCTACGGAAAAAGAAATCACCGCGCGTGCGTACGTACGGAATACCGTCTCCACGCCGTGGTGTAATCTATTTTCCACCACCACCTTACTTGGATGGGTATAATGGTATAAATAATGACTATATATGAATATTATAAAGTGATATTGATTCTGAAATAGTATACATACACTCCAATACAGCCCCACGATCATGAGAATGATATCATCGCTCGTGCGTACGTACGGACTACCGTCTCCATGACGCGATGAGATTCATTCTCCACTTTAACCATTCATGAATGATTATAAAGTATATATAATAAGTAATCATGAAATATATGACATAATAATGATACTGGATTTATGTGTATATATATTAATTTCATCTACTTAATTCCGTTCAACTCAATAAGGAAACGAAAACAGCGTTCATGCGTACGTACGGCCTACCGTCTCCATGAACAGTGTATTTATTTCCATTTACTGATTTATTATATATATGTATATTCTGAATATATATATATAAATCATTTTTTATATTCTGGAATTAATTAATCATGATCTAAGTAATCATATGAATAATTACAAGTCAAAACAATGACGACAAATGAAACAATTTTACCCAAAACGCTCTTTAACATGGAATTTACAAAAGAACGGGTAATATAAAGTCATAAGTGAACCATATATGATATCATAACAATTAATATGATTCTGTAATAAGTCAATGACATTATTTAAATCATTATACAGGAGTTTCGAACACTTACGAAGAAAATCGGACCTAAGGTAAGGGAAAATATCACAATCTCATTTTTATCCGAGATTGTCTATACTTTGGTATTTATTGGGGTGTATTTTATCATCCACATCCATGTTTCCTCAATATGTAATATTGTTTCCATCCACCTACAATTGTTTAAATTCAATTTTACCCTTTGGTGAGTTTTTATTAAAAGATATGAAAGGAATCTTTTGTCGTTTTGTACGAGGTACTTTTTGACTTTTCCGACAAAAGTACGAAGAATGTTTTTTTAAACATAAATGGCACGAACGGATTTTTACAGTTTTATAAAGCCTTATTTTCATGAAGAATCCTCCAAAATATTTCATGACTATTTTCAATAAAATCTATTTCTTTTGAAATTGCATGATGTTTTGTGAAAAAAATTGATTTTGAAGAAGAAATGATATTTTCCTCAAGAATTCAGTTCAAGTGTTTTATCAAAATTATTTTCCATATAAGATAATAAAGGGTTCTGTTTCTATCCATATTTTTACATTGATTTGACTATGTTGTGATGGAATTATGTTTATGAATTCCTTTATCTTATATGAATGGTTTTAAGATGTCATGTTGTTTAAGAATCCCATTTTTATTACATAGGTTATGCAATGATGTATGATTTATGATTTTTTGTCACACATAATAATGGTATCATTATGAGATGGGTGGGACCTATATCTCCATCCAATGCATTGGGTAATGATTTTATATCTCATGAGATAGACATGGCTGGAATGGTAGGTTATACCGGTTCAGTGAAATAGGACTGAAACGAGGGTGACTCGGTTCAGAAAGGGACTTTGTCAACTAAGATAGTCTTGGCAATGAGTCTTGACTAACAAGAAATGATTCTCTATGATTATGTGTTTATGCCACAATGTTTCATGTTTTATGTTATGATTATTGGGATTTCATTTCACTGCTATGATTTATCCCATGCTATGAAATTATGCTCTCTTTTGCAGGTTGAGATATCCAAAATGTTATGTTCTTATGAATATGATGTGATTGATATTTCTTTTGTTTAACCTTACTGAGCATTTGAGCTCACCCTTTTATGTTTACTTTTCCCCAGGATATAAAGAAAGGTTTTAGGTATAAAAAAAGGAAGATCTTTATGGGAGATGTTGAAGATCTTCCACCAGGATTAGAAGATTATACTCCGAGTTTCCAAAGACACTAAACTATTACGATCCTTGTGTGTGTGTTTTTGTTATGTACTAAGTATTCCGCAAATGTAATGTAATGTCAATGTACGTCAAGCTTCGGGTCTCTACAGTTGGTATCAGAGGAAAGGTTTAGTCATCCTTTGGAAACTAGGACGCGAAAACGTTAGTGAGATCCCTAGAGATATTTCTAAGGTATGTCTAGGGATGTCCCTAAGGATAGGTATACATATAGGATATAGTCCTATAACTACAGTAACGATCTTAGAATTTAACCTAAGATGTTAGATATTGAATTTACTCCCCCTTTATTATGATTTCTGCATCTCACACTATTCTTTTTGGGTTTTAGAAAATGCCTTGAAACAAGATGATTCACGATAATGGAGGATATTATGGACAATGGAATTATATTGTTCATAAGAAATCAAATGAAATGGGATTTGGAAGACCAAACATCATTATTATGCCGAATCAGCAATCTCATAATATGATCAATAAAGTAAAATTTGGTAAGTTTCCTGACTCGGCTAATAAGAGAAAGATAGAGTTTCATGATGATCATAGAGGAAAGAAAGATCAATTTCCCCTATGTAAATCATGTGGGAAGAGGCATCAAGGAGAATGTTTCAGAGGTACTAGAAGATGCTTCGGGTGTGGAAAAGAAGGACACAAATCCATT
This sequence comes from Viscum album, assembly GCA_963277665.1. NCBI lineage: Eukaryota > Viridiplantae > Streptophyta > Magnoliopsida > Santalales > Viscaceae > Viscum > Viscum album. The sequence continues at coordinate 784,497,666 of OY728146.1, read as the reverse complement.
AAGAGCAAAGGAAAAGGTTGTGTTAACACCATGGATGAGGATAATAGTATTGCTACGACATCAACAATGGTTAAATGTTTTAAATGTGGAATGTATGGGCATTATGCAATCCAATTCCCTAAGGTAAAGCCTCATGAAGAGAATCAGTATGGTCGTATGGGTAGTATTTATGTTGATGATGATGATGAGACTACAAATGATATGTGAGATGAAAGAATTGTTGGAGCTCGGTCAATGGTTTAAGAAGGTAGTGGAATGATTACATGTTTATCAAGTGTAATTTTGTACTATAGAATAAAAAGACATCTAAGGATTGTTACACTGTTGTCTTTCCTTAAGTTTTGAAAGTTTATGATGAATTGTATGAGTAACAATGAAAGGTTATTCAGATATTTTTTGGAAATTGGATGATATGCGCATAATGAAGTGATAAAGAGAAAATGAAATGTTTGACAGTATTCATGAGCTCATGATGGATATAAGGACTAAGTGATATCATGGTTTGAGTATATAGAATTTTTGGATTTTGGTATGTGGAAAGAGTTAACTTTTGACAGCATTCATGTTTTCACTAAGGTTTAATTGGTATTCATTTTTCAAGAGAATACATGATTAAGTTATACACATGATTGGAATGTGACCAATAAGAGATATCTTTTGATATATGGGGATCAACGATGGTATTAAATCTCTGGTAATCGTTTTCACTATATTATGAGAGTGGACTACAGTATTATCGATAATCCTAAAGATTGGAATGGATTATGTTGGACATAAGTTAGTATTGTTTAAGGATAGAAGTTTTTTCGATATTATTTATGGGATGTTATAGTAATATAGTTTTAGAAAAAGGACAACCTGGAGGACGGGCGACAACCCATCACATCGGACAAGGCTGTGAGAATCGAACACATAACCGAAGTGCGACTGGCCTTTATCGCCTACCACTGGCCTACAGGAAGTCCCTGTTTAGTAGAAACTAGTTTTATTATATTAATAAGTATGATATATGAAGTATAAGTCCATTTTAGGTGCCACATATGATTAATCTCACTATAGAATGACTTATATTTAATAACTTTTGCTATCCTTTTGTTTGAGACAGATGGAATGACCCGTCATTCTATCACATGATCTGCTAACACTTCACGAATAACAAATTCAACTTCATTTATTTAAGAGATGAAGTGGAAATTGTTCAAGGCACGAACAACAGTGAGATTGTACCAAAATAAAGTAAGTATTTATTCTAATTCAAATTCTTCAACTTTAGGGAAACGATCTTGAAAACAATAATGTTGTCCTAGTGCTCTTATATCTGATTAATCAGATGGTACCTTAGATCATCACAAATTTATGTCTTTGTGATTGCTGGATTTTCCATTGCCATGTTCTCTACCACTCTCCATCAGAACATGATGGTTAGATTTCTCTTCCATATCCATATTTTCACCTATGTGGAAACCCAGTGATTAGTTTATTTGGGTAACCGTTACGTTTCATAATTTTGTTTTTAAATATTGGTTTTGGTATTCCTTTTTACGATGTGGGTTTCTATTAAAGAAACTTTTGAATAGTAAACCATTTATAACACCGATGAATTTTGAGGGCGAAAATCATTTTAAGGGGGGTAGAATGTAACACCCCGAGATTTTATGAAAAATATTCTTTTTAATTTCACTATTGTCTTGTGTTGTACACTACACCAAAAGGAGCTTTCTCAACATGCATCCTTGACTTTCTTTGCATTACATGCAATCATGACCTTCCTCGATAGCGTGTGTAGTACGCAATACCGAGTTTCACTAAACAACGATATGCTATTAAAATATTATTAAAACTAGCCTTTATGAATAGTAATAGCCACTTTTTGAAATTTTTTAAATTTTATTATTCAAAATGGACTTCATTTATATATTCGGAATATTGAAATTAGCTTAGGGTGAAATTTTGGTGATTTTCGGATAACTTTCATATTTTGATGAATAGTGAAAATTACTAAATTTTAATTAAAAACAACTTTTTCAATCGGAATAATTAATAGTGATAAATTATTAATTTGAGTGGTTTTAAAGTATATTTAGAATATATTTTTAAAATTTAATACAATGTTGGTCATTGGATGTAATTTCACATTTAAACCAGTTATAAACAAGTGTCAATCTTTTGATAGTTATTACCTCTTAAAAACACGCCTTTTGTTTTGACGACGGGAATTAATTTTTAAATTAATTAATGTAACTGATATGTTTTGAATTTGGTAAAATAGAAATCATTTTTGAGTTCATAATATCAAATATATCTTAGGCCTAATTTTTAGTATTTTTCTGAAAACTTTCAAATTTTAATGAATAGTGAAACCACTAAGTTATAGTTAAAAAAACTGAATTGTTCATAAAACTTAATTTTACCGCTTCTGTGAGTGGAATTTCAAAAATCCGAGAGACACGGTTTATGTCAGTATGTAAAATGTGGTTCAAGGAGATGAAAATAATTTTTGGTGAATAGTAACTTTTTACTTTTATTTACCACGGTTAAAAGTAAATAGGGTAATTAAGGGTAAAAATGAGATTATTATTACCCTAACACATGTCCAAATTCATATTGGATAAGTGTAATTCGACCAAAAACAAGCTTAGGAATAAAATATGACCATTTAGGCCCACTTGGATTAGATTAGGACATTTATTATTATTTAATTCAAAAAAGAGTTAAAAGAGTTAAAATCAATGTTTATTTAATAAAACATTTTTAATATAGGGTTATACATTAGATAAATTCGACTATAAATATTCATTAGAAATCTAAAATGGTTTCCTACATAATGGTATTTTATTTGTAATTTTTAGACATTATATAATTTAATTTATTTATGACACAACGATGATACAGTAATTATCTTATTAATGAAATATTGACATAATTGATGTTATAAATACTCAAATAAATATAATTTGAGACTTTTTATGAATTAAACTAATTTTCTAGGTTAATATGACATGTTATTACTGATTTAATTAACTTTTTTCGAACATATGATTCTGTTATGATTTTCACAAAAATCAATTACTAAATAGTGTCAAAATTGACATAAAATAGTTTTTAAAACAAATATTATATTATTAATTGTTATTTTATTCTTAAAAATCTAAGGTTCGTCCAAATTACTTATATAAGGTTATATATATTAATAATAAACAACTTGGGGTTCGTTTGGCTTCTTATAGTAAGTTTATTAACCTTATAGTGTAAAAACACAAGAAGACGTGGTAAAAGTAAAATTATTTAACTTAATGTTAAATCTAAATGATAAGGAACCTAAACTTGTCTAAATTCAATTAGATGAGAGGATTTAGACCCATCCCCACCTTATCCTCGAAATAAATCAATTTTGAGCTATTTAAAACCGAATTTGACTTTATAATAAAATAATATTTTTAGTTATTCAAAAGGTGCCCCTCTCCTCCCTTATAAATGGGCACCCCCTCCCTCTCTTCCTCACACAAATTTGAGCCTTCAAGATCGGCCAACCCCTGCCAAATTCTCTTCTACACTTCCCTAGAAACATCCTAGAGGTTCTGGTCTTCCTCAAAGACCAATTTTAGTGCCCTAAAAGAAGGTCTCAAAGAAACACTTCAAAGAAGAGGTAATGTCTGTTACCGATTCTTTCATCTTTATTTCTTCTTCCACTTCTTCTTCTGTAGTTGTTTCATTATGAATTAATAAAATCAGTATCACTCATATACTGATATGTTATTATAAGTATCAAACAACCCTATTTCACCATCTATCCATCCTACGGAAAAAGAAATCACCGCGCGTGCGTACGTACGGAATACCGTCTCCACGTCGTGGTGTAATCTATTTTCCACCACCACCTTACTTGGATGGGTATAATGGTATAAATAATGACTATATATGACTATTATAAAGTGATATTGATTCTGAAATAGTATACATACACTCCAATATAGTCCCACGATCATGAGAACGATATCATCGCTCGTGCGTACGTACGGACTACCGTCTCCACGACGAGATGAGATTCATTCTCTACTTTAACCATTCATGAATGATTATAAAGTATATAAAATAAGTAATCATGAAATATATGACATAATAATGATACTGGATTTATGTGTATATATATGAATGTCATCTACTTAATTCCGTTAAACTCAATAAGGAAACGAAAATAGCGTTCATGCGTACGTACGGCCTACCGCCTCCATGAACGGTGTATTTATTTCCATTTACTGATTTATTAAATATATGTATATTCTGAATATATATATATATAAATCATTTTTTATATTCTGTAATTAAGTAATCATGATCTAAGTAATCATATGAATAATTACAAGCCAAAACACAGACGACAAATGAAACAATTTTACCCAAAACGCTCTTTAACATGGAATTTACAAAATAACGGGTAATATAATGTCATAAGTGAACCATATATGATATCATAACAATGAATATGATTCTTTAATAAGTCAATGACATTATTTAAATCATTATACAGGAGGTTCGGACACTTATGAAGCAAATCGGACCTAAGGTAAGGGAAAATATCACAATCTCATTTTTATCCGAGATTGTTTATACTTTGGTATTTATTGGGGTGTATTTTATCATCCACATCCATGATTCCTCAATATATAATATTATTTCCATCCACCTACAATTTTTTAAATCCAATTTTACCCTTTGGTGAGTTTTTAGTAAAAGATATGAAAGAAATCTTTTGTCGTTTTGTACGAGGTACTTTTTGACATTTCCGACAAAAGTACGAAGAATGTTTTTTTTAACTTAAATGGAACAAACAGATTTTTACGGTTTTATAAAGCCTTATTTTCATGAAGCTTCCTCCAAAATATTTCATAACTATTTTCAATAAAATGTCTTTCTTTTGAAATTGCATGATGTTTTGTGAAAAGAAATTTATTTTGAAGAAGAAAGGATATTTTCCTCAAGAATTCATTTCAAGTGTTTTATCAAAATTATTTTCCATATAAGATAATAAAGGGTTCTGTTTCTATCCATATTTTTACATTAATTTGACTATGTTGTGATTGAATTATGTTTATGAATTCCTTTATCTTATATGAATGGTTTTATGATGTCATGTTGTTTAAGAATCCCATTTTTATTACATGGGTTATGCAACGATGTATGATTTATGATTTTGTGGCACACATAAGAATGGTATCATTATGAGATGGGTGGGACCTATATCTCCCTCCAATGCATTGGGTAATTATTTTATATCTCATGAGATAGACATGGCTGGAATGGTAGGTTATACCGGTTCAGTGAAACAGGACTGAAACGAGGGTGACTCAGTTCAGAAAGGGACTTTGTCCACTAAGATAGTCTTGGCAATGAGTCTTGACTAACAAGAAATGATTCTCTATGATTATGTGTGTATTCCACAATATTTCATGTTTTAAGTTATGATTATTGGGATTTCAATTCACTACTATGATTTATCCCATGTTATGAAATTATGCTCTTGTTTGTAGGTTATGATTTCCAAAATGTTATGTTCTTATGAATATGATGTGATTGATATTTCTTTTGTTTACCCTTACTGAGCATTTGAGCTCACCCTTTTATGTTTACTTTTCCCCAGGATATAAAGAAAGGTTTTAGGTATAAAAAAAGGAAGATCTTTATGGGAGATGTTGAAGATCTTCTACCAGGATTAGAAGATTATACTCCGAGTTTCCAAAGACACTAAACTATTACGATCCTTGTGTGTGTGTTTTTGTTATGTACTATGTATTCCGAAAATGTAATGTAATGTCAATGTACGTCAAGCTTTGGGTCTCTACAGTTGGTATCAGAGGAAAGGTTTAGTCAACCTTTGCAAACTAGGACGCGAAAACATTAGTGAGATCCCTAGAGATATTTCTAAGGTATGTCTAGGGATGTCCCTAAGGATAGGTATACATATAGGATATAGTCCTAGCACTACGGTAACGATCTTGGAATTTAACCTAAGATGTTAGATATTGAAGTTACTCCCCCTTTATTATGATTTTTGCATCTCACACTATTCTTTTTGCGTTTTAGAAAATGGCTTGAAACAACATGATTCACGATAATGGAGGATATGATGGACAATGGAATGATATTCTTCATAAGCAATCAAATGAAATGGGATTTGGAAGACCAAACATCATTATTATGCCGAATCAGCAATCTCAAAATATGATCAATAAAGTAAAATTTGGTAAGTTTCCTGACTCGGCTAATAAGAGAAAGATAGAGTTTCATGATGATCATAGAGGAAAGAAAGTTCAATTTCCCCTATGTAAATCATGTGGGAAGAGGCATTAAGGAGAATGTTTCAGAGGAACTAGAAGATGCTTTGGGTGTGGAAAAGAAGGAAACAAATCCATAAAGTGCAAAGGAAAAGGTTCAGTTAACACCATGGATGAGGATAATGGTATTGCTACGACATCAACAATGGTTAAATGTTTTAAATGTGGAATGTATGGGCATTATTCAAACCAATGCCCTAAGGGAAAGTCTCATGAAGAGAATCAGTATGGTCGTATGGGTAGTATTTATGTTGATGATGATGATGAGACTACAAATGATATGTGAGATGAAAGAATTGTTGGAGCTCGGTCAATGGTTTAAGAAGGTAGTGGAATGATTACATGTTTATCAAGTGTAATTTTGTACTATAGAATAAAAAGACATCTAAGGATTTTTACACTGTTGTCTTTCCTTAAGTTTTGAAAGTTTATGATGAATGGTATGAGTAACAATGAAAGGTTATTCAGATATTTTTTGGAAATTGGATGATATGCACATAATGAAGTGATAAAGAGAAAATGAAATGTTTGACAGTATTCATGAGCTCATGATTGATATAAGTACTAAGTGATATCATGGTTTGAGTATATAGAATTTTTGGATTTTGGTATGTGGAAAGAGTTAACTTTTGACAGCATTCATGTTTTCACTAAGGTTTAATTGGTATTCTTTTTTCAAGAGAATACATGATTAAGGTATTCACATGATTGGAATGTGACCAATAAGACATATCTTTTGATATATGGGGATCATCGATGGTATTAAATCTCTAGTAATCATTTTCACTATATTATGAGAGTGGACTACAATATTATGGATAAGCCTAAAGATTGGAATGGATTATGTTGGACATAAGTTAGTATTGTTTAAGGATAGAAGTTTTTTCGATATTATTGATGGGATGTTATAGTAATATAGTTTTAGAAAAAGGACAACCTGGAGGACGGGCGACAACCCATCGCATCAGACAAGGCTGTGAGAATCGAACCCACAACCGAAGTGCGACTGGCCTTTATCGCCTACCACTGGCCTATAAGAAATCCTTGTTTAGTAGAAACTAGTTTTATTATATTAATAAGTATGATATATGAAGTATAAGTCCATTTTAGGAACCATATATGATTAATCTCACTATATAATGACTTATATTTAGTAACTTTTGCTAACCTTTTGTTTGAGACAGATGGAATGACCCGTCATTCTATCACATGATCTGCTAACACTTCACGGATAACAAATTCAACTTCATTTATTTAAGAGATGAAGTGGAAATTGTTCAAGGCACGAACAACAGTGAGATTGTACCAAAATAAAGTAAGTATTTATTCTAATTCAAATTCTTCAACTTTAGGGAAACGATCTTGAAAACCAAAAATGTTGTCCTAGTGCCCTTATATCTGATTAATCAGATGGTACCTTAGATCGTCACAAATTTATGGCTTTGTGATTGCTGGCTTTTCCATAGCCATGTTCTCTACCACTCTCCATCAGAACATGATCGTTAGATTTCTCCTCCATTTCCATATTTTCACCTATGTGGAAACCCATTGATTAGTTTATTTGGGTAACCATTACGTTTCATAATTTTGTTTTTAAATATTGGTTTTGGTATTCCTTTTTACGATGTGGGTTTCTATTAAAGAAACTTTCGAATAGTAAACCATTTATAACACCGATGAATTTCGAGGGCGAAAATCATTTTAAGGGGGGTAGAATGTAACACCCCGAGATTTTATGAAAAATATTTTTTTTAATTTCATTAATGTCTTGTGTTGTACGCTACACCAAAAGGAGCTTTCTCAACACGCATCCTTGACTTTCTTTGCATTACATGCAATCACGACCTTCCTCGATAGAATGTGTAGTACGCAATACCGAGTTTCACTAAACAACGATATGCTATTAAAATATTATTAAAACTAGCCGTTATGAATAGTAATAACCACTTTTTGAAATTTTGTAAATTTTATTTTTCAAAATGGACTTCATTTATATATTCGGAATATCGAAATTAGCTTAGGGTGAAATTTTGGTGATTTTCGGATAACTTTCATATTTTGATGAATAGTGAAAATTACTAAATTTTAATTAAAAACAACTTTTTCAATCGGAATTATTAATAGTGATAAATTATTAATTTGAGTAGTTTTAAAGTATATTTATAATATATTTTTACAATTTAATACAATGTTGGTCATTGGATGTAATTTCACATTTAAACCAGTTATAAACAAGTGTCAATCTTTTGATAGTTATTATCTCTTAAAAACACGCCTTTTGTTTTGACGACGGGAATTAATTTTTAAATTAATTAATGCAACTGATATGTTTTGAATTTGGTAAAATAGAAATCATTTTTGAGTTCAAAATATCAAATATATTTTAGGCCTAAGTTTTGGTATTTTTCTGAAAACTTTCAAATTTTGATGAATAGTGAAACAACTAAGTGGTAGTTAAAAAAACTGAATTGTTCATAAAACTTAATTTTACCGCTTCTGTGAGTGGAATTTCAAAAATCCGAGAGACACGGTTGATGTCAGTATGTGAAATGTGGTTCAATGAGATGAAAATAATTTTTGGTGAATAGTAAATGTTTACTTTTATTTACCACGGTTAAAAGTAAATAGGGTAATTAAGGGTTAAAATGAGATTATTATTACCCTAACACAAGTCCAAATTCTATTGGATAAGTGTAATTGGACCAAAAACAAGCTTAGGAATAAAATATGACCATTTAGGCCCACTTGGTTTAGATTAGGACATTTATTATTATTTAATTCAAAAAAGAGTTAAAAGAGTTAAAATCAAAGTTTATTTAATAAAACATTTTTAATATAGGGTTATACATAAGATAAATTCGACTATAAATATTCATTAGAAATATAAAAGGATATACTACATAATGGTATTTTATTTGTAATTTTTAGACATTAAATAATTTAATTTATTTATGAAACAACGATGATACAGTAATTATCTTATTAATGAAATATTGACATAATAGATGTTATAAATACTAAAATAAATATAATTTGAGACTTTTTATGAATTACACTAATTTTATAGGTTAATATGACATGTTAGTACTGATTTAATTAACTTTTTTCGAACTTATCATTCTGTTATGATTTTCACAAAAATCAATTACTAAATAGTGTCAAAATTGACATAAAATAGTTTTTAAAACAAATATTATATTATTAATTGTTATTTTATTCCTAAAAATATCAGGTTCGGACAAATGACTTAGATAAGGTTATATATATTAATAATAAACAACATGGGGTTATTTTGGCTTCTTATAGTAAGTTTATTAACCTTATAGTGTAAGAACACAAGAAGACATGGTAAAAGTAAAATTATTTAACTTAATGTTAAATCTAAATGATAAGGAACCTAAACTTGTCTAAATTCTATTGTATGAGAGGATTTAGACCCATCCCCACCTTATCCTAGAAATAAATCAATTTTTAGCTATTTAAAACCGAATTTGACTTTATAATAAAATAATATTTTTAGTTATTCAAAAGGTGCCCCTCTCCTCCCTTATAAAAGGGCACCCCCTCCCTCTCTTTCTCACACAAATTTGAGCCTTAAAGCTCGGCCAACCCCTGCTAAATTTTCTTCTCCACTTCCCTAGAAACATCCTAGAGGTTCTGGTCTTCCTCAATGACCAATTTTAGTGCCCTAAAAGAAGGTCTCAAAGAAGCACTTCAAAGAAGAGGTAATGTCCGTTACCGATTCTTTCATCTTTATTTCTTCTTCCACTTCTTATTCTTTAGTTTTTTCATTATGAAGTAATAACATCAGTATTACTCATATAATTATATGTTATTATAAGTATGAAACTACCCTATTTCACCATCTATCCATCCTACGGAAAAAGAAATCACCGCGCGTGCGTACGTACGGAATACCGTCTCCACGCCGTGGTGTAATCTATTTTCCACCACCACCTTACTTGGATGGGTATAATGGTATAAATAATGACTATATATGACTATTATAAAGTGATATTGATTATTAAATAGTATACATACACTCCAATACAGTCCCACAATCATGAGAACGATATCATTGCTCGTGCATACGTACGGACTACCTTCTCCACGACGCGATGAGATTCATTCTCCACTTTAACCATTCATGAATGATTATAAAGTATATATAATAAGTAATCATGAAATATATTACATAATAATGATACAGGATTTATGTGTATATATATGAATGTCATCTACTTAATTCCGTTCAACTCAATAAGGAAACGAAAATAGCGTTCATGCGTACGTACGGCCTACCGTCTCCATGAACGGTGTATTTATTTCCATTTACTGATTTATTATATATATTTATATTCTGAATATATATATATAGAAATCATTTTTTATATTCTGTAATTAAGTAATCATGATCTAAGTAATCATATGAATAATAACAAGTCAAAACACAGACGACAAATGAAACAATTTTACCCAAAACGCTCTTTAACATGGAATTTACAAAAGAACGGGTAATATAAAGTCGTAAGTGAACCATATATGATATCATAACAATAAATATGATTCTGTATTAATTCAATGACATTATTTAAATCATTATACAGGAGGTTCGGACACTTACGAAGAAAATCGGACCTAAGGTAAGGGAAAATATAACAATCTCATTTTTATCCGAGATTGTTTATACTTTGGTATTTACTGGGGTGTATTTTATCATCCACATCCATGTTTCCTCAATATGTAATATTATTTACATCCACCTACAATTGTTTAAATCCAATTTTACCCTTTGGTGAGTTTTTAGTAAAAGATATGAAAAGAATCTTTTGTCGTTTTGTACGAGGTACTTTTTGACTTTTCCGACAAAAGTACGAAGAATGTTTTTTTTAACTTAAACGGCATGAACGGATTTTTACGGTTTTATAAAGCCGTATTTTCATGAAGATTCCTCCAACATATTTCATGAATATTTTCAATAAAATAACTTTCTTTTGAAATTGCATGATGTTTTGTGAAAAGAAATTGATTTTGAAGAAGAAATGATATTTTCCTCAAGAATTCATTTCAAGTGTTTTATCAAAATTATTTTCCATATAAGATAATAAAGGGTTATGTTTCTATCCATATTTTTAAATTGATTTGACTATGTTGTGATGGAATTATGTTTATGAATTCCTTTATCTTATATGAATGGTTTTATGATGTCGTGTTGTTTAAGAATCCCATTTTTATTACATGGGTTATGCAATGGTGTATGATTTATGATTTTGTGGCACACATAAGAATGGTATCATTTTGAGATGGGTGGGACCTATGTCTCCCTCCAATGCATTGGGTAAAGATTTTATATCTCATGAGATAGACATGGCTGGAATGGTAGGTTATACCGGTTCAGTGAAACAGGACTGAAACGAGGGTGACTCGGTTCAGAAAGGGACTTTGTCCACTAAGATAATCTTGGCAATGAGTCTTGACTAACAAGAAATGATTCTCTATGGTTATGTGTGTATGCCGCAATGTTTCATGTTTTAAGATATGATTATTGGGATTTCATTTCACTACTATGATTTATCCCATGTTATGAAATTATGCTCTCTTTTGCAGGTTAAGATTTCCAAAATGTTATGTTCTTATGAATATGATGTGATTGATATTTCTTTTGTTTACCCTTACTGAGCATTTGAGCTCACCCTTTTATGTTTACTTTTCCCCAGGATTTAAAAAAAGGTTTTAGGTATAAAAAAAGGAAGATCATTATGGGAGATGTTGAAGATCCTCCACCAGGATTAGAAGATTATACTCCGAGTTTCCAAAGACACTAAACTATTACGATCCTTGTGTGTGTGTTTTTGTTATGTACTAAGTATTCCACAAATGTAATGTAATGTCAATGTACGTCAAGCTTCGGGTCTCTACATACCTACTTCAAATAATCGATAGAATAGAATACTGATTTGTTTTTATATTTATATAAAAACTATATATATTTTAGTTTCATGTTGAACCCACATATATAAACAAATGATGTGTGGATGTAAGTGTACATATACATGGGATACTAGTTGTTGCGTATATTGGATTATAACTCAAACATCCATGAATAGTCTAACAAGCCCATAAGCTCGTGTAATAGGTTACATTCCCAAAATCCAAATAAGAGAATGGGATGATATCCACTAAACTCATGATGGTGAGTGTGCTATAATGTCATCACTCGAACAAAGGTATGTGGTGCTTAAATCCTACCATCCTACATGGTTCAGTTGTGTGAGAATTAATGATCAACACCCAATATAAGACATCTTGATACCTTCATTATCAACTAAACCCATACCATCATATCGCAAACCATAATAAGGAAGAATTATATTTATAAGATATGGAACTATGCACTACCTCCCATGAATCAAATTTACCAAGCTCAATATAAGTAAGGATTGATAACTAAATTTATTGCATTTCATTTAACATGAATATGTGTTTCCATACCACCCTTAGAATTCATTCCATTTCATACATCAAGTTCAATTTAGGGGAATGAAACCAACAATAATAAGTATTCCAATGTAATCCACCAATTACCTTTATTAAGACCAATAATTCCATTTAATGAGACCCAAGAGCCATTTTGATATTGATATGGTCAATAAGATAAATTTCATACATCGTATTTTCCAGGCACGGGATGGCCAAACTCAAGGGTGGTGAACTTGGTTCAAATAATTATTCACATTATTATGGAAATTTAATTTAAAATTGAAGATGAAATCCAAATAGGCATCCTAGGAATTTGATTCAATTATTTATAAGGGGAACTATCACTTGGAATAACCATGGGGTGTCATAAAATTGGTAAACTTCATCTAATCTACTTAATAAGGCTTTATTGAAAATCATTAAAATAAAAGGATCAATATGATCTAAAGAACATGCTATTGAGGGGACGCTTGGAAATAGCCAATGTACAACACAATGGAAAAGCTATGGAACATAAAAAATCAAGGGGGGAGTGATGATACCACACAACCTAATGGATTTAGACAACTCCTTACACAATTTTTGACTCATCTATATAGTAGGTTGGTATAAATCTATGAAACAGTCCATTGCTATAAAAATATGGAATGGGATCATTGTTCCTAAATAGCTCGACGGATACTTAAATAAACATACATGGAAATTGAGATGATTTTAGAACATACCAAAATTGATCCAATGCTTCTAATAGATCATGAATAAGATGACATATAGAAGATCTATCTTGAAGCCTATATTTTTCTAGAATATGAGTTATATGAGTAATAAACTCAAACCAGCTACTAGGGGAAGGAGGCAGAAAAGTTAAATTGACTTATATGATTATGTGAGATAAAAGATGTAATTTCACCAATAAAATAAGGCACATGGTTTGGCCGATGGTTTGTAAGATCGTGCACCAAATGTGTGATATTAACTGATACATGGGTGTACACCCCATGGTTAGGGGAACATGTTATATAACCCTACACAGACTCGGAATAAGGGATTTATCCCTAGAATATGAAACTCGTCATGACTATGCTCGTAGGCTCACATTGTAGCTGAAATATTGTGCAGCCTAAAGGTATCCACTCTCTACAGTCATAGGGTTTGAGGATATTGCACTGCCTAGGTGGTATAGTTATCTCTAGACACGTTGCACCTCCATTTCTTCCCATTTTGGGACTTTGGCCTCTGAATGAGTCTTGGATGCACTTATAACCTCTTTTACTTGATAAATAATCATTTTTAGGTTATTTAAATGAAATTAAAACAAAAAAAGTTATATTCCTTCCTGAAAATATGGGTTGTCGGAACATATACTCCTTAAAGAGAGTCATTCTTGAGTTTCCCTTCTAATGGTAAAGAGGTATCATCTGCAAACAGTTCTGACCACTAAACTCATGTATTATATTCTTGTTCTTACGTCTCATCCTATTCCTATCCATACTTCCATAGAACCCGTACCAAAGAAAAATAACTTGGATTAGAGTGTCTCCATACTCCAATACATAATAAGAAAATGATAATCCTTGAATAAGGATTCCATATCCAAGTAAACCTTATTTAGATGAACGATGTTTGACAGATCCTCATTAAATCGGAAAAGATGAGATACATTAAATATATCATACATGGACCAGTACCATTGAGGAAGGGATCTGTAGTAATCCACCGGTCTGTTGTGTTTCACAAACTCAAAGGGTCCAATGATCCAAGGTGAGAGCTTACCATGTCTCCAAATGTGTATATGGACCAACCTAACTAAGAATCATATGAATACTTAGTTTCGTACCTCTAACATTAGCGGTCACCGATGTTTTTTTTCATTCGATTGTTGTATAGACTATGTTTTCATCATAAATTTTCATATCAATTGGACCAACATTGTATTCTCTTACATGAGACATGGTCCATGAATAGCTACATCCATTTTCTCTATCAATCAAAGTAGAGATCAAAAAGGCTCTCCATATAAGGTTTCATAAATATCTTTCTCAATGACAACCTAAAAGAAATTATTATAAGAAGAAATTATAGGGGGAATGTTTTTCTCCAATGAACCCCCTCTCAAGGAAACTTTCAAGGAGTATATCCTCTAGCACCTAAATAGTATCCTCTATCTATCCATTAGTTTTGGATGATATGTCAACTCAATATCACACATATACCCATGGACTTTTGCAGCCCAATCAAAAAATAATAATGTAAATCGAGCCTCTATTTTGAAATTATAGAACAAGGAGCTCTATGAATATGTAAAACACATTAACATAAATAAATATTATATAATCTACCATAAAGGTATCTATAAATGGAGAGAAGTATGAATCCATCAAAAAACAATAAAAAATGACCAACACTGTATCATCATAATGAGGTGATCTAGGTAGAATAGTAAAATCCATTAAAAAATTATCTAATTTCCACTCATGAATAGAAAAGTTTTATGTAAATATACATTACCCAGATGTTACACCTTAACCTATTAATAGGTTGAATATCGATGGATCAAGGTGGTTATCTCATGTTTCATACCAGACCACCAATTATTGAGGCATATATCTCAATAAATTTTATTGACACAAGCGTGAAGATCCCATGCTGAGGTGGTAAATTCCCACATCCGATCCTCTCTAATGTACACTAGGACCCATACCCCCACATTGAATAATTAGGAAACATCCCCATACATAGACTAACATGATTATGTATCATCTTCAAAGATTATTTCCATTATGAAAATTATTTTTGGATTTGAAATTTGTCTCTACCACCCATTCGAGAAGAGTATAAGTTACTGCAATAGAAGAGAGGTTAATACGACCATAGTCCTTTTTATCCTAAAATTTGAATATCTAAGAATAATTCATTAATATTTTATTCTACATTGGATTCATGAAATAACTATGTATAATACTTTCATTTCAAAGCACTGACAAAAAAATTTCATTTACCTAGTGTTTACGCAAGCTCAAAATCAAACAACTGTTTGTACTCAAACCACCTGTACTACCTGAGAATTATATCCCGATGTGTAAAAATGTATATGAGATGTTTTGTGATGATGAAATATCAAAAAACTCTTTATGAGTGCATTTTTTTACCAAATATCATAAATAATGTACAACAACAGTTATCTCGGGGTTGTGTGTTAGGTAATTTTCTCGAGAGTCCTTAATTAACATGACCTATACACAATGACATTCTCATCATTCATTAGATTATACACAAGGATGATTCCTGATGAACTGATGTATATAGTATAACTGAATCATGTATCTAGAATAATTAATATCATTACTGAATATAAGATTCCCTTCAACTCCTGAAAGGCTTCTTTACAAGCATCTGATCATGTGAATTTCACACCATTCTTTTTCAACACCGTAAGTGGAACTAAAATACTTGATAAATATTGGATGATGAGTCTATAATATATATCTTTCAATTTGAGACATTGGATGTAAAATACATTCATTTTCTACTCCTATGAATCTATTACTCTCACATTCTCTAGGTCTACTAAAACTCCTGACTCTGAGACATTATGACCCATAAAGTGGTCTTTGAAAAGAAAATACATGAATTTAAAAAGCATGGAATAGAGTTATTTCATTATAATTTTAAACAGAATTATCTTGATATGCCTATCTTTATCATGTCTAGAGTATAAATACAAAATGATATTTCCCAAAAAAGACAACCATAAATGAATCTTGGTACAAGTGGAAATCTTGATTCCAAATATTCATTAAGACTTGATGATCATGCTTATGTCCAGATGGAATAACCAAGTACTCGTATAGGACATAAATTATCCTAAATGTTTTATGTTCTATGTATAAGTACTTTACATGCAAATGAGGAGATCCCAAACTAAAATCTACCTTTTAAAAAAACAAATGCTCTCCTCATAGATGATAAAAAATTCCACCTACTTTCTATAGTGGATACCTATTCTTTATAATGAGTTGTTTTAAATGAATTTAATCTACATAGAGCCAAATAGTTATTGAATTATTATTATAAAAATATATTGAACAACATGGATAAGTACTCGTGTGTTTAAATCTTTTATCTTGTAGATCCTCCAGTTGTCTCTTGAGTACCATGAGCTCCATAGGGAACATCCTATAGGGACGATTGGTCATTGGTTCTACAATTGGAACAAACTCAATAGTGACTTCTACCTCTCTCATCATAGGTAGACCATAGAAGTTGTCAAGATGATGTCCTTAAAAGTCTCCACTATGAGAGGAAAAATAGTGGGTTGTAACCCCTAATCATCAAGTAAGATATTGGCTATTTGAGATCTTACACTACCCAGCCATTACTGCACAGGTCCTGATCATGCATCTTTAACATCTCATTTTGACTTATGTATGGGTTTACCAGACATTGGATATGTAAACATCACCCTCCAATGATATCTTACAATATTTTTTT
This sequence comes from Viscum album, assembly GCA_963277665.1. Lineage (NCBI taxonomy): Eukaryota > Viridiplantae > Streptophyta > Magnoliopsida > Santalales > Viscaceae > Viscum > Viscum album. Next base: position 784,480,363 of record OY728146.1, on the reverse strand, counting down.
GATATCGAACTCACCAATATATCCACAAGGAAGTCCATCCTGCCAAGAAGGTAATGATTCCACACAAAAAGGTATCTACCTATCCTAAGGGGAAATTTCCACGAATGAAGAATGGCCCCTAATCAAATACCTAACAGGGTACGAAGCATCATAACTCCATGAAAGTGTTTAATCTTGAATTACAGAATTACCATTATTGTCTCAGATATAAATGAGTGAGATAATCTTGCGTCAAATAAATAAAACACTTCATTGGAGGCTACTAGAATAATATCTTATAGAGTGGATGGTTTAGTGATCTTCACCAATGGAATATGATAGAAATAATGAAACATGAGTGTAACATGACCCTGAGACTACATGACTAACTAGAGTGAGCCTTCATTTCTTGCACTGAGAATCATAAACCTGATTGTTTATTCCATGTCCTCCACCTCAGCCTAATTAACTGGTGGTATTCCAGCTACCTACATGATAGGATCTTACTGGTCCCACTCCAAAATTTGGGGTAGGTGTAGATCCCTACATTCTAACCACTGGTGAGAATGTCCTGCAGAAGTGTGGGATACTCCCATTCTTGTTATAACCTATACTTTATGTGAAAATCCGCCCAAACATGCACCATATTTTTATATCTTGTTTTTATCTATAAAAAGGTCATGGTAGACAATTTCAGAAGTGGTAGTCAATATAAATACATTGATCAAAAATTAGATGGCATAGACTTTCCCATCCTCAAATATCCTGGTGGTAATAAGGTCATCACTTACTAGAGTAGGAGTGAACTATTTCATCTTAGTAAAATGAGCAGATTCTTTCATAACTAGCATACTCTCCTCCTAAGTATTCATATATTATATATGTCAATCAACCCTTTATGTTTGGAGAAATATGTAGTCTTAAAATATAATTCGAAAATCTACTCATACCATATCAGGATGTCGATCTACATTGGTGATAACACCCCACCACCACTTTGAGGAATCACGCAGTATATACATAGCCATTTTTCCCTCCACTTTTTAGGAAACACCAAATTATGGAATATTGAAAAGATAGCTTCGAGCCATGATTCATCATGACTCCCCCTCCCCCCACCCCCCCTCGAGAATGTGTGTGGATGGTGATGTTAGAATTTGCGAGTCAACCCGACCATGCTCAGGGAAGGTCAAGAAACTCCTTTCATAGACTACAAAATCTATAATAATCCTTCTCAGAATTTGGTTTTAGTCCCAATATTAGGTAAGAGAAGTGTTTCAACACATGGAACAATTTAATGACTCTCAAGAAGTTCAAACATCCACCTTAGGTAGATGTTCTTCATCATCGTCATCGCATACTTCAAAAGGACATTGTGGATGCATAATGCTATAATTCCAAAAGCACAACTCATAATAGATTTATTAAATGGAAGAATGTGAAGATAGAAATCTTGGATATGAGTTAGTTTTTCCTAAAAAGAGATCATACACCTTTAACTTATGCCAAATCGAGGAAAAATTAAAAAATAGATACCATTTCAGGTCATAAGAACATAATAGATACCCCACTACCCACTAAAAAGGACAAATTCATATCCATGTCTATGTTTACCATGTAGTGGATTTCTAATTTCACTTTATAATATTTATTCAGTTTAAAATTTGTCTGGTTCAAATATTTAAATCACTATATATAGTTGAATTAGGTGGATTATCATTCCCAATACATAAGGGCATGTACTCATTGTAAACAAAAATATTTCATCCACATAATCAACACAATAACACATTCCAGTCTAGTTGACAAATGGTCCTTCGATCAACATTATAAATTTGATTTTTATGGTCTACTATTTAACCTATTTAGTAAACCACTATTAGGTTATGATAGGAAATATAAGTATTAATTATGTTTCCCAATCACTGAAAGAAGTTTCATAACAGTTCAATACATATACCAAACACTATCAATATGAAATAAGAAAATGTATGCAGAAAATATATATGACATGGAAAAATGATTGTAATATTAATACTATTATGCATATGATGGTGTATGTACATATGTGAATCCCTTGTTTAACAATTTCATGGTAATGAAATCACCATTTCAATAAAACCAACATCAATAACATCATAAAAAAAGTGTGCCACCCTATACTGACATCGTATCAACTATAAGACGAATAATAAAAAATAACAATTTCATATATGAATTAATTTTTGTTTCCCCTATACATGAGTTAGCTACATCTAGACATAGGTTCAATTCCAAATTCCATTAATTGATAGCCTTATATATAATACATAAATAATAATACGAAGGAAAAAGACTAATGCTTTGATACCAAATTGTAATGTCCCAACCAAGGGTCCACATTACCCATTCCCTGACCCGGTGTGCCACATGGACTCAAGCGAGCCTCCCCATATGCCTGAGGATATCAAATTGCATCGACAAGGTGAAGGTGGTTTGTTTGGGAGACTATACCCTCAAATTTGAGGGCCATAGTGGATACAATAACGAACATAAAATATTAGAAATAGAAAATATAAACAGATAGAATAAATAAAAAGGTGTTGAAGGGTAATAACGTAACAACTGATAATAATATCAAAAGACTATATGTTAGTGTCTTAAAATGGATGCATGGATTATAAATATATAAAAAGCGTAATAGGGGAACAAGAATAATTCTATAAAAAATGTACACAAGAACAAAAATATTCTCCACTAGAATCTGAATCATCCTCTTCGTCCAATGATCTTATACTCCATATTTAGGTATGTATTTCAATAACCTATAACAAGTCCCTATCCCTATGCAGAAAAATAATATTCTTGAGTACCAAAGGCGTCCCAAGTAAGGTGTGAGATGAAAATATTAGTTGGACACAACCAATAGTCTTTACATGTAATACGAGTAGTTCTCATAAATAATCAGTGTGCATGTGTATGCTTTTCTATAAAACATTTAATAAGCAGATAACCATCCATTCAGGTTAATAAAGGACGTATGAAATCTCTACCTATATTTTCTCATTGATGAAATATATATCTTATTACATTCTATATACATATTACTATTATATCTATATAGTTTTGTTATATATTTCTTTCACATATATGATACATTTTTGTATAGATGTAAGTGTCCATATACTTAGAATACTATTTTTTGGATGAAAAGGGTTTAATTAGACTTACATAACCAATATAATGATCTTATTTTATGAATAAATATATAAATTTACCTATGTCACAATAAGAGTGTGAGACTCCCTTCATGGAATTGTTGGTGTCGAGTGATCCATTGAGTCATCACTCCAAAAAAATGTAACTTTTCACTTCAAGCCCACCATCCTACTAGGGTAGTGGTGTGACACATCATGTGAAACACATGATTTATGGGGGAGTGATATTCCCATTCTCAAATAATTTCTTACCATCATATCATAAAACATAAAAATGTATAATTATATTTATAGGATAAGGAATGAAACATTACCTTCCATGCATCTCACTTACCAAGATCATTATAAAGAAGTCTTCCCATCTGAAATGATTACATTTGATTTAAAATTAACAGGCATAGACATACCACCCTTAAATTTCATTCCATTTGAAACTTCCCTTTCATTAAATGGGAATGAAACTGATATGAAAAAGTATTCTCATGTAATCTACCCATTCTATTAATAAATATATGGAATTTCATTTCACAAGGATCAAGAGACATTTTGAGAGTGACATGCTCAATAAGGTAATATCATACTTGGAAAATTCTAATTATAGTTTGGCCATACTAATGGGTGGTTCCATTGGTTTAATCAATCTTTCACATTACATGGTAAATTCCACTTAAAAACTAAGACAAAAGACAAATATACATCACAGATATTTGATTCAATTACCCACAAAGGGGAAATTTCACATGGCATGCCCATGGGGTGTCCTAAGAAGGACTACACATATCATATTATACTTAACATAGATCAATAGGAATGTATTAATCTGATAGGATAAATATGATATAAGTAACTCAATATAGAGGGGACACTTTAAAAATATCAAGGCATGGAAAAATGGAATAACTAAGGTAACTAACAACTCAAGGCATAAATTAAGATACCACATACCCCATGTCAATAGAAAACTCCTCACTCTATATCATCCTATGATTCATAGTAGATTGGAATAAATATTAGAAAACATCCAACTCCCTAAAAATTGGGAAAATTATTTTAAAACAAAATAGTATGATAAATCTAGAAATAAATTTCAATGGGAAGGGAGATGATTTTAGAACATGGGAGACATATCTAAGGATATTGAAAAATCATCTATTAGATTATAGATGGAAGGGATAGTTCAAATAATAGATTTGTATAAAATGAGATCTACTAGAGGAATAAGGTCAGACAAGATACTGGATGAAGGATGGAGAAAAGAGAAATCGGGTTATAATTTTTAGTTCGGGGAAAATGAAATTTCACCCAAAAAAATAAGGGTGCATGGTTTAGCCACACGGTTGGAAAAATTGTGTGCCAACAATGTGCTAGTCACTTCTACTTAGATTCTCACCACATTGTTACAAAATCGAGTTATCTAAATGTGCATAAATGATGAAAAAAAGGCTCTATCTGGAAACAATCCAACACCACATGGTTGTGAAATTGAATTAGAAAATCATAACCACTACGTCTCAGAATCATCAAACACTACCAATAATAAACTTATTAATTTCTTTGTGGATTATATCCCATATCATTCACATAAAATAAATATGTGCATCCCATTATACTAAAATTTACATTTGAGGACTTCAATAGATCCTATAAATAATGCCTATATAAAACAATACACAATAAATATTCTCATAAACAATTTACTCAGAAAAGGAATCATAATAAAGGGGTGGTCAAATAGCCTCAAAACCCCCTCCTTGACCTAGAGATAAAGAGATAAACATATAATTTCTATCACAGATACAAATAAACATGTACCAAATTCAATAATCCAAATCATACAACATATATAGGAAATATAAGAACACATATACACTAATAGACCATATAAGATAAAAGTTTTAGTGAATTAATATAAACACATAAATAAGAAAATGGATACATAATGTCTAGTTCAAATTAATGTAAATCACTCCATACAATCATTAATAATATAATCCATTTTATAATTAACTAAAAAAATTTCATTATTTATAACTTCATATGAAGGAAACATTTGAAGATACAGCTTTGATTCTCAGTAAGAATGAATGTAATGCTAAAAAATTCAATTTAATTAGTGGTAATATGATGAGAATAAGGGTATGATGGCATAATGGAGGTTCATTAGCATCATGTAAGGGAATTAATAACCTGAAAATATGGATCACAAAAATATGATAAGACATATTGCTTTATTAATGGTAAGAGTTAAGATAATCAACAATCATGAGACATTTTATATCAATGTATTTCAAATAATCCTATAAATATTAATTGCAATAATGATGATAAATCATTCTAGTCAGGAAATATTATCTTTATAGAACCACATTAAAAACCCATACAAGTATAATTTGTAATAAAAAATTCCAAAAAAAATCTCTAGATAATAAAATAAATACCATATTCATCGGAGGGATATAATAGACCCAACGATCCTAGATTAATCATATAGACACGTTAAAATGGTTTATAATGGAACCTTCAATTCATGGATTATAAAAAAAACAACCATCAATTATCCATATATATTTCCAAAACTATAGTGTGAGTAATACAATTAGATTATTTTAATTTTTTTACATAATAATATATATAGTTCCTTCGTATTTTTTCCATTATAATTAGTTGGGTTTCTTAAAAACTATTTTTATAAGATTATAATACATCCATAGAATGAATAATTGTAGTATAATTACAATATATACATATTTGTTCATAAGTAAAATAAAGGTTTTTTTATTGTTGATGAATATAAATTCTTTAACATGATCATAAAACAGATTCTTTGAAAAACAACCCCTTACAATTTGTGAGATAATTTTGGAAACTAAAATATCAATAATATTATTATCTATTTTTAATTTAATATAACCCATGAATCATGTAAAGGGATCATGTAATGATTTAGTTCTTTTTAAAGAGGGATATTTTTCTCATTCTGTAATCATTAAAACCAAACAGTCCTTCTAAACATTTTTAACGAGACTCAAGAGTGATATATACAGAAATAATTAAGATGTATCCCTTTAACCCCCTATAAATGAATGTGGAAAGTCATTTAGAATATATGTGGGAATATAATTTATGATAAGAAACTATAAAATATAAAAATATTTTAAAATCATGTATATAAATGAGAATGATTCCTCGTCTAAATGAGTGAAAAATATTATCATTACTTAGAATTAAATTCTAAAAACATTATTTAATAAATAATTCTATAAATAGAAGCTACATATGTAAAATAAATTCACTATTAGAGGAGAATAAATTTTAGGAGTTTTTAAAAAATAATAAAATGGGAATTTCCCAAAATGAACCTTGAATAGAAACATTAATGAAAATAAATGATATTGTAATATTAATCCTTTTATAATTTTGTGACATTCAAAAGAATACAAATTAAAGCGAAAAATATAATATGACTCTATAAATCTAATTATTTATAAGACATAATATTTCGAAATTAAATCATTATAAGTACACCATTCATTTCAATCAGGGTTCATGACAAGAGTAATGTATTTGGATAAATTTATTGAGATAAAGATAAACCTATGGATAATTATAACATTTTAAGTGATAATAAATAAATTAAGTTAATTTTTTAACATATGTAATTAAATATTAAATAATTTTAATTATATAAAACAATTTAGATAAATGTTCACTCATAATAATTTCATACAAATTTCAGTGACGTTATGGTTTTGCCAAATTAAATAAAACTACAATAAGAAACCCCATAGAAATTTATAGTGTTTTGAATCCTAAACCCCAAAATTGAAAAACATAAAATGAAAAGAAATAAATTAATTAAAATAAAGATATTTTTGATATGAAATGTAAATTGTTACGTATATAAATCACATAAAAGAAGTTAGGTTAATATCATAAAAACATTCCACAATATAGGGAAATTGAAAAAAAAATCACCCCCATAGGGCACGGACTTCATATTTATATTCATTAAAAACAGTACAAAAAAATTATATTAAATATTTTATTTCATAATAATAATTTTTTATTTATATATTTTCCCTTAGAAATTAATTTAATTTATTTTAATTACATATATAATTACTTAATCTATTATGTATATGTTGGGTTTTTTGGGAATGTTTGTCTCATAATCCCCTAATAAAATTGTAAGAACTCAATCCTTCATTTTAGGTTTGTTTTTCATATTCTTATACTTTTTGGGAAAAATGAATTTCTGGAAATTTTCTAAGTACACGTTGTGTACATTATGAGTACATGTCATGTAATGCCTTGCCACAGGAGGCCGTGTGCTGGACGTATAGTGGCCACACACATGGCCGAGTGGGAGTGACTTGGAAGCCACTTAAAGCGGAGTATGGAAATGGCGAGTACATGCCATGTACTTCAAAATCAAATGCTATGTATTTTTTTCATTAAACGCACTGGGGTCATGTCTAATCACCAGAAGAATTTTCTTAGTTCTCATTCGACTGAGACCTATGTACGGATGAATATCATCAATGAACCCCCAAGTGTGCATCCATCCTCAGAATCGAACACTGTCGGTTTCATTGGAATCACATCAGTGAGTTATATATTCTCTTAGAGCACCATCTTATGATTCCTCTTCTCTTGTGAGATATCGTGGGTTGAATGTTTTAGAAGTTTTTATAGACCATTGATGTTCTAAGTCGATTCAAGCCTTGAGGTTCACATATAGTGATCTCAAAACACCAAGGTAAGAGTTTTGTGCCTTTCTGCTCAAAGCCTTTTAGTATTATGTCCAAATTCCACCAATACCCTTGAATGGGGTTTTGTGTGTTTACCATTTTACCCCTATTGATTTCTTGCCATGCACGTATGTTTGTGTAGAGGTTATTTGGTTATGAATATGGTTGATTTTTATGAATTGGATGTATTTCCCTTGCTTGTTCTGTTTATGACTGTTTGGTCATGTATAGACAGTTTGACTACCATGCCTATTTTCCATGCATGTTGCTATAGGAAGGAGAGTTTGTATTCTGACATTCTTGATATGGTGTAGACTGTTTATCCAAGTAGTTATGTAGGTATACTTTGTCCATACTACATTTCTATGCTCGTTGACCTACACAGGATAGTGAGAACCTGGTGTAGTAGGCTATAAGAGGAATTGACTGAATGAGCATTCTCAGAGAGTCTTTGAGGACATTACACTATAAGGGGAATTGACCCTACAATATTTCTCAAAGAGACTTTGTTTTACATTGAATTACATTGATTACTCTAGTATATAAGATTAATTGATCGAGTTAGCTTCCTCAGAGTGTCCTTGACCATGGGGCTATAAAGGGATTTGACTGTGTGAGCTTCTTCAGAGAGTTCCTAACTACCTTAGACTATTAGGGGAATTTATTATGAGTGCTTCCTTAGAGAGTCTTTATGAATTCTTATGACTGAACCAGAGGGGTTATGCCGAGTGCACTACCCAGAGGGTTTCTTGTACTTCTTAGGTAGGACCTGAGTTGATGGATTTGAGTACTTCCTAGAGGGTTTCCTATTTGATTTTAGCATTTTTTTTGTTCATGTATGATATTGAAACTGTGCATTGTTTACTACTGATTACTTTTAGGTTTTACAATTTTATGTACTTTTACCTACCATAATTTCATTGATTGTTAGGCATAGATCATTGGGTGTTTGACTACTGGTATTTAGTCTCACACCGTGTTTGGGTCATGCTTTTGGGCCCGAACAGATTATATTGCTATAGGTATAGATAAGGGAAATCACCCTTCAACATTAGGTGCATGACTTGCTGTGGAGCTGGAGAGCATGGGGCCAGGCTTAGTATTGTGATGCTGAGGAGCTTTTTATCTTTTTCTTTTGTACATTGTCTTATCACTGTTTTTATTTCCAACATTGTGACTTGTTGGCTGCTTTCCAAGACATATGTATCATGCATCATTATATATATATATGTTCTCCAGTTGTTTATTATTCTAGTCTTCCATTTTTTAGTATTGATTGATATTTTTTCCTTCTTCTATTGTATGTATTTGTTTACTTCCACTGTGTACTCTGCCAATGAGGGCATAGTTTCCCCACTATCACACCCAAGGCCCTCACTGCTAGTCAGCAACCTCTCGCATTCGGGGAAATCTGCTTGAGGCCATGTGACCAATTGGGTACAAGGTTCTTCCAGGTGGCTTCTATAACCAGGATGTTACAAAGTGGTATTAGATGAATTCTTCTCTCGTTATTTACTCTTTGGAGCCTTTAGCATGGGATAGGAAGGAATAGGTACTAGGTAAAAATATCTGCTCCAGATTAGCTAAGCCATGTACAAGGAAAATCCAATCTACCTCGTTTATTAATATTTCTTCTGGTTTAGCAAGTTTGTGGTTGATCTTATTTTTACCATTGGGTGACTAACATGTTTTGTGTTGTTATAGTTGACGTTATTAAGGTTCTATTTATGTCACAACCTGATGAGATGAGGGTATGCCATATCATGCATCAAATTGGAACTTGTTATATATCACATGTCATGCATTCTTGTCATTTCATCTAGGATGCATTAGTGCTTTCATGTTGTTGTGATAGACATTGTATAGAATATGCATGTTGTTATGATAGATTTCATGATAATAATACCTGCTGTTTTGATAGGGTATTTTTGTGTAAGGTTTTGTTTAAGTGAACACCAATCATTGGTTTTTGAGGTGTTATAGGCCCTCATAAACATGAATTTGGTGGATCATTGCTTTTCTTTCCTTGTTATATCATGTAAAAGATGCCAAACATTAATTCGTGGGGAGTATGGGCCCTCACGGATTGGATTTTGGCACTTGAATATTCGTTTCAGTGTTTTTCTAGGATCTGGAGTAGTTTCTGAGGCTTACTATCTTGAAAAATCACGAATAAATGATGTGTAGTTTTTACTACATGCCATGTGTTCTTATGTTTGTGAAGAAACTATTTTTCTTAAGTACACGCAGTGTACATTATGTACTAGCCGTGTAGTTACTAACCATGTCATAATTCATGTGGGTAGAGACACTGGATAGGGATTTTCTTGGGGGAACACACTGTGTACCAATTGAGCATATCATGTGTTGTAGACCTTGTTTCATCCATGTGACTAACAACACAGATGAATAAACCTTAAGCTATACACGCCATGTCAGGATTGAACACGCCGTTTAATCTAACCCATCTACCCGGCTGTGTCACTAACAACACAGGTCGGTTTTATCCATTCATGTACACGCAGTGTCTGTCTAGAACACACCCTGTAGGGTGAGATGTCTGTCAGGCTGTGTCACTAACAACATAGGTTAGGGGAATCTTGTCTAGTACACGTCATGTCTACATTGAACACGCAATGTAGTTTTTTCTTAGGAGATTCGTGTGCCTTAATCGTGTAGAAGGTCTTGGGAAGGGGAAGTGGATTAAAGTATATGGAATGTGTTGGGATAATAGGTCGTGTGTTTGAGGTGTTACATGAACTATTTAGGCAAGAGTACATGCCCATGTAAATGACTTAAGGGAATAAGCTGTGTCGGAATTTTACACACCGTGTAGTCATGTTTTGTAAACGATTAGTGCATTCTTCCGCTTGTTGCCTTCTTACACTTCTAGTATTCAGTCCTTGACAATATTGTTTTATGTTGTGTGAATGACCATGTTGAGTCATGCCACTGATACGTCCTCTGGTTATGTGCATGTTTCTAGGTGGGGATCAGACACCGGACATGGCCGATCAGGGAATTCCAGCAGATCTGACAGTTCTAGCGGTCTTGGAACCATCCATTATAATTGACATTGGTATTGATGTACAATTCAGAGAGGGATTTATGAGGATGATGAAAACCTTTTTCGGAGTGCCCCCTCCTTCCCCGTCGATGGAATAATTGACACGGGTTTTTAGTACAATAATACTCTTACTTTCATAGGAGATTGAGGGCCCCTAGATGTAGGGTCATGGCTAGAAGCCACACTGATGATATTCAAGCATCTAGAAATAGCTCCAGAGAAGTTGGCGAATCTCGCTACCTACATACTTCGGAACTCCACCAAGAAGAGGTGGGATGTGATCTCAGAGGTAGGATGCCAAAAGAATATGACTTGGGATGAGTTTCGGTGTATCTTCTATGATTACTTCTATCCAGACACCTTGAGGGCCGATTGATCCCAAGAGTTCAAGAGTCTGGAGTAGCATACTCTTTGTTGTTATAAAGTATTCCTCTCGCTTCACAGAGCTATAGTGTTTCACACCTATTCTAGGAGGTGATGAGTTGTTTATTGCACAGAAGTTTGAGGATACTCTGAGGAATGACATCTGATCGTAGGTGAACATCTTCAGGTTGACTGCGATATCTTCTATCGTCAACCAGGTTCCGATCACAAAGCGCAATCCGAGTGATTTTGGAGTTGTGAGCCAGGGTGGTTTAGCATCCATAGTTAGTATTCCTCCTACTGATAGCAAGTAGCACTACAAGGAGTCTGCACAAGGAGATTAGAGTAGGCAGGATGCATCTTCTGGTATCCTGGTGGTGTGCAACAAGTGTGGGAAGAGTGGGAATATGAGGCCACGTTTCCCAAGAGACCCAGTTGACTACCGATATTGCAGCAAGATGGGTCACCTTCAGTGCTTTTTGTCAGTTCTTCTCACCAGAAGCTGGTGATAGGGGTTATTCTATGACTCCTCATTCAGGAGAAGTGCCACCAGTTTCTCACCAGTCTAGGAATTGTAGTTCTTACGGTTTTTTGTTCCAAGGTGGAGGTCATGGTTGTGGTAGTCAGTCCCCAGTTCTTCAGTGACACCAGGGTGGATCTGATCAGAGTGGTCAGGTGGGGTCACAGGGCCATGCCATAGGGCAGACTTTTGTGGTGGAGAAGAACTAGAAGGACCAGGATCCAGGACCCTCTACAGTTCGAGGTACGATCTTAGTAGCCTCAGTTTTAGCTTCTTCTCTTTTTGATATAGTGTCTTCCTATATATTTATATTTTTTTCTATTGTGGAGAGCCTTGGTCTCTAAATCTTTTCTTCTACCGATACCTTGACGCTGGACACTTTGTTGGGGACTAGAACATCTACTGTACATCAGTGCAAGGAGTTCCCACTAGTGGTTGGTGTATGTCACTTTCAATGGGACCTCTATGTACTATAGATGACATGCTTTGATGTCATTCTCAGGATGGACTGTTTATTTTCATTCTAGGTAGTCATTGACTATTATCGCCCTAGGGTGAGTTTCACGACACCAGAAGGTGAATCCTTTATTAATAGGGGCGAGTGGGATGTTTAGGTGAGCAGAGCGGGTCCAGAGCATCATGGGTTGGAAGGAGTTACAACCCAAATTTCTAGTCTATATTTGGATGAATAGTGGACTTCGCAGATGGAAACCCCTCTAGTGGTGGATCTTTTCAGAGATTTATTTTTAGAGGACTTTTCTGGTATTCCTCTGGAGCGCAAGGTAGAATTATCGATTGAGCTTGTGCTAGGAGTGGCACCTGGGTCCATTCCTCCTTATAGGATGGCTACACCAGAGTTGGAGGAGCTCAAGAAATAGTTGGATGAGTTATAGGCAACAGGTTTCATATGACCCAGTACTTCCCCTTCGGGTTCGCCTATCCAGTTTGTGAAGAAGGAATTCGGCACCCTCAGGCTTTATGTGGACTATCGGAAGTTGAACCAGTAGATGGTCAAGAAACAGTATCCCTTTCTAAGGATTGATGATCTCTTTGATCAGCTACAAGGAGCATGTGTGTTCTCGAAGATTGAATTCAGGTCCAGTTATCATAACTTTCACGTTGGACTATCATATATATCTCTTATAGCCTTCCAGAGGAGGTACGGTCTATATGAGTGTATGGTTTTGTCATTCGGTTTCAAGAATGTGCCTGTAGTTTTCATCGCACTGATGAACCGAGTTTTCCATCCATACGTGGATTCCATCATGGTAGTTTTTGTGGATGATATCTTGGTATACTCTCACAATCGACATGACCATGCTACACTTCTTGAGATAATTTTGAGTACACTAAGGGAGCATCATTTATATGCTAATATCACAAAGTTCCACTTTTGGATGGATCTGATTCACTTCATTTGCCGTATTATCTCAAAGGAAAGAGTATCAGTAGACCCAATGATAATGAGAGATATAGTTTTCTGGGAGTAGCTGAAAAACGTCTTTGAGGTGTGGAGATTTCTAGGGATGGATGGATACTGTAGACATTTCATACAAGACTTTTCATGCTTAGCAGCACCACTGACAGGTCTGACTAAGAAGGGTGTGAAGGTCTTATGGTCAGATTCTTGTGAGTAAACCTTTCAGGAGTGGAATGGGAGGTTGAATTTAGCAATAATACAAGTCTTTACAGAGCTGGGAAAGAGCTATACTATTTACTGTGATGCATTAGGTATTGGGTTGGGGGTTGTGCTTATGTAGGGAGATGGAGTTGTTTCGTACGGGTCCTGGTAGTTGAGGCCACATGTGAGGAATTACCCAACACACTATTTGGAGTTGGTAGCAATTGTTCATGCCCTATTGTATGGGATACATTGTATTCTGAGAGGGCATTTTGTGGTTTTCACCGACCACAAGATTCTCATGTACATATTCACATAGCGTGATCTGAATTTGAGACAGCGAAGGTGGGTCAGGTACCTTCAACCCTTTGACTTTGAGCTTGCCTATACGCCTAGGAAAGGAAAAATAGTGGATGATGTGTTGAGAAGGAGGACTCAGATACAACTAGTTCAGGAGGTAAATAGTGAGTGGAAGCTTTTAGAACTGTTCTCTGAGATGAATTTAGAGGATCATGATAGCCAAGGGAAGACTTTTCTATCTTTGGTAGCTATTACCTCTACTCTTCTTGATCGAGTTTGAATGAGACTACTATCAAATTTTGAAGGCCTAGTCCTAAGGGATACTGTGTCAGGAGAGGATCCCATTCCTCGATAGACCATAGGTGAGGATGATTTCTTGTGTTTCCAGGGGTGTGTATGGGTGCCAGCAGATATACGCAAGGATCTGATGTGGGTCTTTCATTCCTCAGTTTGGGCAGTTCATCCTGGTGTCACCAAGATGTATCGTGATCTACACTGTCAGTATTGGTTGAAAATTATAAAGAGATATGTTTATAGTTTCATCATACTTGTTCGTAGGTGAAGGCGGAGAATCAGCAACTAGCATGACTTTTATAGCAGTTACCCATTATCTAGTGGAAGTGGAATGATGTCCTGATCGATTTCATGACTATTTTTTGAGGTCCCCTATAGGGAATGATGCAGTATCAGTTCTCATTGAAAGACTCACAATGCTTGCTAACTTATTGCCGATTAAGGAGACCTTTAGTGTTGATGAGCTGGGACTGTTGTACATCTGAGATATTTTATGTCTTCATGGAGTTCCACACTCCATCGTTTCAGAAAGGGATGCATGTTTTACTTCTTTGGACTGGAAGGGGCTTTAGAAGGTGTTGGGTACACAGGTGCTTTTGTGTACACCTTACCATCCCTAGAGAGGTGGACAGTCCAAGCATATAATACTGGTTCTTGAGGATATGATCTAAGCATGAATTCTAGATTTTGGAAGTTCTTGGGAGAAGCATATAACTCTTGTGGAGTTTTCCTACAACAATATTTTTCAAGATACTATTCAGATGGAACCTTATGAGGATTTTTATGGTAGGCCATGTTTATCACCCATTTTTTGGCTGTAGGAAAGAGAGTCAGCTTTGATGGGAGCTTGTCTTTCTTAGGAGACCGTAGAGAACATAGAGTTGATTCAGAAGAGGATGGCTACTACACAGTCTGGACAGAAGACTTTTACTGATTAGCAGAGACAACCTCTAGAGTTAGAGATTGGGGATTAGGTTTTTCTACATGTCACGCCGAGGTTGGGACACAAGAGGATTAGGAGATAGGGTAATCTTTTGCTGAGGTACGTCGGGCCGTTTGAGGTGTTAGAGAGAGTTGGTCTGGTTGCCTATCGGTTGCAGTTACCTCAGAGGTACCAAGCAATGCACAAAGTCTTCAACATTTCTCAGCTTTGACGTTACTTTTCAGACCTGTCTCATGTTTTCCAACCTAAGGAGGTTTAGTTGGAATTGGATGCATCTTTTGAGAAACATATTATCTGGATTGTGGATCGAAGTATGAATGTTCTCTGTGGCTGGTCGGTTACTCCAGTACAGGTGCTTTGGAAACATGGGCGAGTACAAGACGAGAATTGGGAGAGGGAGGCAGATGTATGATCACAGTGGCCAGAGCTGTTCGGTGTTTCCTCTTCTACACTATGCTATGGAATTTCAGGGATGAATTTCTTCAAGGGGGCAGTTTGTAAGAACCTGAACCTTATTTTCAGCTATGTTTTTCCAATTCTAGTCATTTTGGGGAAAAGAGGAACTTCCGGAAATTTACTAACTACACGACGTGTACTTTTTTAGTACATGCCATGTACTGCCTTGCCGTAGGATGCCATGTGTCGGCCATGTAGTGTCCACATAGACGATTGTGTGGGAGGGACTTGGAGGCCACTTAAAGCGAAGTACGGAAATGGTGAATACCGGTCGTGTACCTCAAAAGTACACATTGTGTACTTTCTTTTTATTCATTAAATACATTGGGTTAACTTCTAATCACCAGAACACTCTTCATTTAGGTCTCATTCGACCAAGTGCTTCATATGGTCGTGGATATTCAACGATCCCCCGAGCATGCATCTATCCTCAAAATTGAACACCATTGGTTGCATTCGAATCACATCAGTGAGTTCTCTCTTATCCTAGAGAACCATCTTCTAATTAATCTTCTCTCATAAGATATTGTTTGTTCAATGTTTTAGTCGTTTTTATAGATCATCGACGTTAAAAGGTGATTCAAGACTTGAGGTTTACATATAGAAATATATTAACACCAATGTAGGTGGTTTGTTCTTTCTCTTTCAATGTCTTTGAGTATTATGTTCAAATTCCACCAATACCCTTGAATGAGGTATTGCATGTTTGACATTTTACACCTGTAGATTGACTGCCATGCACGCATGTCAGTTTAGAGGTTATTTGGTTATGAATAGGGTTGATTTCTATGGTTTGGATGTAGTTCACATGCATGTTCTATTTATGACCGTTTGGTCCTTTTTAGCCAGTTTGGCTGCCTTTCTTGTTTTGCATGCTTGCTGTTGTAGGATGAAGAGTGTGTATTATGACATGCTTGATATGTTGTATACTATTTATCCAAGTAGTTCTCTAGGTTTTCTTTGGCCATACTACATTGCTATGCTCGTTGACCTATACAGGGCCGTGAGAACCTGGTGTAGTAGGCTATAAGGGGAATTAACCATGTGAGGTTCCTCTAAGAGTCTTTAATTACTTTTGACTATTAGGGGAATTGATCATTCAAACATTCTCATAGAGTCTTCCTTTTACATTGAATTACCTTGATTACTATAGATTATACGTTGAATTGGTCGAGGGATCTTCTTTAGATAATCATTGAATGACCTAGGATATAAGAGGAATTGACCGAGTGAGCTTCCTCAGAGAGTCCTTGACCTTAGGGCTATAAGGATAATTGACCATGTGAGATTCCTCAAAGAGTTCCTGACTACCTTAGACTATAAGGGGAATTGACTGTGGGTGCTCCCTCAGATAGTCTTTATGAATTCTTAAGACTGAATCAGAGGGGTTAGGCCAAGTGCAATACACAGACGATTTATTGTACTGCTTAGGTAAGACCAAAGGGGATGGATATGAGTTCTTCCTAGAGGGTTACCTTCTTGTGTTTACTTGTTTTTTGTGGGTGATTGATATTGAAATTGTGGATTGTTTAATGCTGATTACTTTCATGTTTTATTATTTTCTGTACTTTTACCTACCATATATTCACTGACTATTAGACACAGATATTCAGGTGGTTGCCTACTGAGATTTTGTCTCAAAACCTATTTGGGTCATGCTTTTGGGCCCAAACAGATTATATAGATGCAGGTATAGATAAGGGAAAGCGCCGTTCTACTTCAGGTACTTGACTTGTTGTGGAGTTGGGGAGTATGGGACCAACCATAGGCTCTCGATGATGAGGAGAGGTTTATCTTTTATTGTACTCTGGTTTAGCACTGTTTGTATTTCCAACATTTTGACTTGTTTTACTGCTTTCCTATACATATGTATCAAGAATCATTTTATATATATATATGTGCCCCAGTTGTTTATTATTACACTCTTCCATTGTTTACTATTGTTGGATATTTACTGGTTCCGCTATTGTATGTATTTGTTTACTACCATTGTGCACTCTGCCAATGATGCCATAGATTCCCCACTATCACACCCAAGGCCCTCACTGCTAGTCAGCAGCCTCTGGAACTCAGGGAAATGCACTTGAGGACATGTGTCCAACAGGGTACGGGGTGCCTATGGGTGGCTTTAGGAACCATGACGTTACAAAAATATTTTTGACAAGTATATTCAAGTGGATAATATATCCAAAAACAATAGTAAAATTTTTATTTTTACATATAAATTGTTATTTTAAATTTGTAAATTTAATAGTTATAAAAAATTAGCTATATTAAAATAAGTGAAATAGTGGGTCATAGTTATTCGACAGTAATATTTCCTTTTTTCAATGAAAATGAAATAAAGTAGTCAAATATTATTTTATCATTATATAATGATTATTTTATCATAAATACAATATTATTTATTTAATTATACATATATATTATCTATGTTATATGGTCATGAAAAATTAATCCCCTCGGTTCATGGAGGTGATAATCCACATGTACGAAAGAATGACATTATCATTTTTCAATGGATTGAAAGGTAAGAAATTATATGATATCCTATCTTAAAATAATTATAGATATTAAGATAATATATATATATATATATATATATTAAATTCATCATTTTAAAAATTTATGAGAGTTGGAGATGGGAAAAAATTATAATGGTTTTGGGGAATGTAGTTATCCATACACATGAATGGTAGATTCATTTCCAATTTGATAGAATAATATATAGATATACGTTATTAAATTAACATAAAAGATATATGTACATGGAAGATAATATATTAATTATTTCATCATATTTTAGTAATTATTGAATTAGGTAGGATAAGAGATAAATCTAAATCATTCTTGGAAAATATATTTCTCTTCTTCAAAAAATGTCATTTTATTTACACTGTAAGCCCTCTATGATTAGTATTATTTAATAATTAAGACCTATATAATATTATAATCAATTACAGGTAGATATTTATACATGATTTATTTAAACTAAATGGTTTATGATATGTGGATATGAGTGTATATAGGTGTCCTTTTTATAAGTGGGGGGTACTCTTGAAATTACTTAATGTATTAAAATAATATAAAAAAATTCTCCCAGGAAAATGCCTCTATAATGAAGAAATCCACTGTAAATTTTTTTTTACTTTCAATTATCTAGAACAACAAAATTTGGTCACTTTTTGGTTATGTTTTACACATATCCATTAGTATTAACCACTCATTGACCCTTTTAACAATTACCATGTTATAAATTTTATTCACTCTTTTAGGAAATGGACGTCAAAATAAATAAAAATTTGACTAAAAAATAGAGATTGGTTAATATTTTAAACAATATCCAATTCACTTTTTTGGTTATATAGTTTTTTTTCAATTTTAAGTATTTAATAAATAATTTTTTATTTCATAATATAATTACAATTGTCTTTTGAAATAGATGAAATATTTTAATATATTGTTTTTCTAACACTTCTAAAATTATTTAAAATTATTCTATTATATTTAGGATATGTTATTTGTTTAATCAACTCATAACATTTATACATGTTTATTCATCATTTCAATCCTTACATTTTTGTTTATCCCCGTTTTTACCAAATTTTATTTTTAACTACATTAATGAGTTTTTTTATATTGATCGGTTATAATTTTTTGTTTATGATTTCAATTGAATCATATTTTGTTATGGTATGATATTTTAGACCACAAAAAATCTAAATTTTCATCTTGAAATTCTTTTATGATTTTTATTTAATTTCCAAAAATATTTTATAATAAAAAATTTCATTAATTTCATTTTTTTAAATATTCACTTACTTTGACATAAAATAATATAATATATAAATGGATTTTGAATATACACCATTAAATACCTATAATATTATTTATTATACTACTAAATTCATTTGACACTATAACTCACAATAAAATATTACTTCTAGAGATTTCAAAATCGTTTAATTGATTTCTCTACTTCATGCATAACAACTCTCTCAGATTTAAATTTGAATTTATTGTTATTATATAATAACTAAAATTAAAAAATACTATAATATAAAATAATTCTTATTTTAAAACCAAATTTATAATATAATATATGTTTTTAAATCCATATCATAAATCATTATTTGTGGTATTTTTTCCATTGGAATGTTTGGTTTGGTTTTTGGTTTTTGAATTGTGAATCTGTGATCATTTGGGCTACTAGAATTTGGAATTTTGATCTTGTGAGGGTTCACAATATACCAATAAATGTTTTTTGGAAAATAATAAAAAATAACATGAAATTTTTATTTTTTATTTTTTCTACTTAAATATTTTAAATTTTTAAATGAAATTCAATGGAAGAATATAATATTTTAATTGTGTGGATAATTATGGATGAAATATAATTATCAAATTTATTTAAAGAATCTCCACTATGAAATTTTAATCCTCATAACATTTGTTTCAAAGATAAATAAACCTTTTTCCTTTATTTGGAAAAAAAATTCTACTATGGTTATTATTATTATTGATAAAAAATTAAGTGGTCCATATTATGAAATTTTAATCATGGTAATTTTTACTATTGGATAAATTATATAAAATTTTATTCATTGATGTGGCTGAATATAATATAAAATTAATCCTACAAAATGCGATGAAATGTAATTTTCTAGGATAATTCCATTTCTATAAATAAATGTGTTTTTACAAAATTCAACTATAATATCAATTATAATAAAATTTTTCATATTATTTAAAATAAAAATAAAGTTATTTCTTTAAAAATAGTCCTAACCCAAAAGACACATTATTTGTATTTTAATATTAAAATATTGATAAAAATTAGTAATTTTGAATATTTAATGAAAAATTAAAATTTTCATAATAATTGATAAAATATATCAAAATATAACTTTCAAATTTCAAATTAATAAAATATATCATTTTTATATATTTATTATACAAAATGTTCCCAAATTTATAAAAAAATATTAACTCAGAAAGGGAAAAATTCATTTCTAATGAAAAAGTTTTAAAAATAATAAAATTTCATTAGTAAAAAACTGATTTATTTTGTACAAATAATTAATCAATATGTTCTTATTTAGTATAACATTGAAATATATATATATATATCATAATTTATTTTTGCCCTTTTGATACTCTCTATTTTAATGTTTATGTTATAAATGTTACATTTAAATATATAAAGTTTAGGGTATAATTCTGCTTAGTGTTGTCTATTTTATAATCTATCAATCATAGTGTAATTTAATATATCAGGATATTTAATCTCCCATTTAATAAGATGTGTCCTTGATATTTGGGAATAGTACCAGTAATCAATTGTTTTATATTTCATATACTTTTTTTGAAATCCCATATATTTAAATTTAAAAATATAAAATCAGTTTTAAAAGTGAGAATGGAAAATTTGAACCTAATCTATAATAAAAATAAATAGGATTCTAAATATTATAACATTATTGGGAAGTTAAAATATATACATGGAGGAAAAAGAAAAGGTTCATTTAATGATGGAGAGTGTCCTAGATCGTCAATCATAAGATAGTGAGTGATCTTGTGAATTTCAAATACTCGAGAACCATAAAACAACACGGTGTGAAAAAGGGAATTGATTTATCTGAAATTAATGCAATAAGATAGAATATTTTCTTCCGGATAGTTTTCCTCTTTTTGATGAATTATAATAATATATAGACTACATGAAAAGGTATATTTACTTACATGGAATATAGAATTTCATCCATTATTCAATTTCCCCCATGGTCAATTATTTTTTCCACAAACAATGGGTATTCAAGATGAATTTTTATTTCCTGAACCACTAAATGGAACATCAAATGGATCTCATAATCAAAAAAAATAAATAACAAGCTATTCCACAAGTCATTCAGATAAAAAAATGTACATAATAATTTAATATAATGAAAAAAGTGAATAATCCATGCAAGGAATTAATAATACACTAAAATCCAATATTTCAATTATAACACCAAAAGATAAACATAGAACACTACATAAATAAATAACATTATATCCCTACTAACCTCAATAACCTCAACACTGATGATTAATTAATCCTTGTTGTTTGTCTCATACCTTTTAATATATATCCAAAAAATGTAATTTTATTTAACTAAAATAATTTATCATGTTATATCCCATCATAATACATTGGTTTACATATACATAAACCCAATTATATAGCTATCAAAATAACATTTCTTGATAATGATAAACTATTAATGTAGTGAAACTAGAAAAAATTTCCATATTATAATTTATAAAAAACATAAAGGTGATCTTGAGAATTAAACTAAATATCTCCTAAAATATCATATTGATAATGAATCTATATTCAAAAATCAATATTAATATTATCAAACTATCCAAAATGAGACATCAAGAACATAGATTCCAATTAATTAGTTCCCTAAGCCTGGTGGGCCATAGGTCCTCAAGTGCATCTACCTAAATGCAAGTGTCTAACTACTAGTTGAAACGTCATAGGGTTTGTTTTTGGGGAGACTATGACCTAATTAACTAAGTGTAACACATTGAATAATTTTTAACTTGGTAAATATCATAACCAATAATAATAAGAATGAATAAATAGAAGAGACAAATTAATAAAATCTATAATATCTAGAATAACATACAATAACTGATGATGATATATGTCATATTACTATAAATAATTAAAACATGGAAACAATGTTGCAGAAATACATGAAAATTCTAATGTAGAAAAGAAAATATATAAACTATCACATGCATCATGAGCAAAATCTTGGTCATCTGTTACGATAAAAAACTATGCAGAAGAAGCAATAAGGTTTTGGAAGCATTATGTTTCATTTTATCATTACCTTAAAACATGTAATCTTCCATTGGTACCAAATGGTTGTCAGAGAGGGTTTGAGATATATCTCACTAGGCGACCACCAATGATGTCTATAACATTCAGGCTATGTAATGGAAAAGTAAGAGTTTGAAAAAATTCATATATAATGTAAAAAAACTAAATTATAACTAAATTCTAAGTAATTCATTCATCACTTGGCTAGTGTTTGAAGATGTAACTAGTTCATTAATTAAGTAATTACTAATTTATATTAATTTGTCACATGAGGCATAATCGGTATGGACATCACATCATGATAATATAAATTGGGAAGGTTCCATGATGTAATTAGGAAAGAATAATTGATAATTAATATGAATTGGTTCCATGGTATTCACCAAGGAATCCTAGATATCAGAGGGTGATAACTCCAAAATAATTATGTCTATAAAAAGTTTAAGTGTGTAATCCAAGTAGCATAATCCGATTAATTTGGAAATAATATTCCTATAGAATCCAATGAGTTATTCTATTGAAAATGTGGCTAATAAATGACCCTGGCCAAAATGATATAACATTGACACCTACATGTCAATAATGGATCCAAGGATTGAATATAAGGAATCATGAAATAATAATTAAGGGATTTAATAGTGTCATATCATGCATCCATAGGTAGACAAGGATTGGTTTCCCATATATTTATCAACCTAGAAAACTAACATCCTTGAATTAGAGTTATTTCCTCGATTACCCAAGGCATTCCCTCAATAATCCAAGAGCTAACAATAATCAATACTACCTTTAAATATGTCATGTTCCCTGATTTTATAGAGTCACCATAGATTTATTTCACTATAATGAATTTTGTCATATGATAACTTTATCATTAACTAATCCACTTTGTTCAATCATTTCCTTTCTTTAGTTTGACTATAAAATATAGTAATAATCCTTTTAATTAAAACCATATATGTCAAGTAAAATTAATATTGTTCACACTAATACCTTCTAAGAACATGGAATGGTGTACTACAACCATGAAACTGAAAAATCATTTTTATTTAATAAGGATAATTCATATACATAAGTATGCTTTCCATAATATCATTTTAATGTATTACTTGTATTTAGGAACATCCCATAGGCAAGTCAATAGGAATTTACAAGGTAAAAGATATTCAACATTTCGTAATTCAATAGGCAGTTAATGTAATGAGGCTTACCATTAGTGTTGTTATTCTCAAACACACCCGAACGGTGGATCAAAAGAGTCAAAACACAAAAAACCCAATTATTGAATATTACCATACAAGGGGTACTATGTGTTATTAATACAACAATAGAAAATTAATCACATATATGGAAAGATCGTGAAAAAACAACTATAATGAATATAATAATGGAATATAAATTAAATAAATGGATCATAATGAAATCGGGAACTCCCAAAAATCAATCCCAAAATCAACTAACATGAGGGATGAGTTATAGAAAACCCCACATAGATTAGGAAGACTGTCCTCTTTCGTTATTAGCCTCAAATTCATCTTGGAAAAAATTAGATTTTAGAAAAGATTAAAAAACTATTACACCTAGATAAATATGTCATGATCAAGACAGATGAAAAATGGATCAAATGGACTATGGTACATACTTTTGTGGATCTAACATGATTAACGGTAGCTCGAATAGATCTTGGATGAAGGTGACTTATTGATACATATGTTAGGCCTTCAAAAATATCTCAATTGTGTGAAAATAGTGTTTATTCCGCTGGAAAATCATATAGGAATAAGGAGGGTCTAATATTAAAACATTAGTTGAAAAATATGAAATTACATGAAATTTATCCTGTATATTGTTTCGTCGTACAATTTTCCAAACAATGTGGGAACCATGCACAAGGACCAGACTGAAGGGGTGTATCACACTATTAGGTCACCTATTTTCAGAAACTATTCACCAAACGTGTGATTTGACTCTACTATAAAATTTATACCATCCACAAAGTTAGATCTAACTATGCGGCCTAACTACACAATTTCCTCTAACCATGCATTAGGCTCATTTCACCAATAAGGATGGTTTTTTGGCTCCAAAAAATTCTTATACACCCTTGTGAGCCTCTTTAACTCATTTTGAATCACTCTTTAGTAAAAAAAAATAATACTGAAATTTTAATGATCCACTCCTAAATAAAAAAATGGGTTCTTACATTCTCCCCCCATAAATGAACTCATACCCAATTTCACCTTCCATTGGTGGAGATACAATTTCTGAAATCCACTCTAGCCAATGGGTACATACCTCATTTTCATACTCCCATGACTCATCTTACATGTGGACGTAGTTCCACAACACCCATACCAAAGGGACATACCCGGCTTAGATACCCTTAGTTCTTCGATCAATGATTCATAATTGATACTATTCAAATATTGAATCATCATCTAACTCAAAATATTTGGGATCAAAGGTATGATATGGGTCATCCTGATATTTTCAACGTTGGGAAACATTATAGACATTGTTCATGGAACAGTACCTCTATGGTATAAGCTGCCGATAGGCTACCGTCCTAGCTCACTCTATAATCTAATAATGATCCAACATAATGAGGAAAAAAATAACCATTCTTATATAACCATATATTCCATATCCTGGGTTATTTATAAGGGAAAACAAGATCCACAACCTTAAAATCTAGTAGTCATCGATAGTGATCCAAATAAAATTTCTTTCAATACTGATTTATATCCATATGCTTCCAGAAAAACTGAACCTTCTCAAAGTCTTCTATATGACACGGGGTCCAAGTAGGTCTACCTCACCTACATCTAGCAATCCTAGGGTTGAACGACATGTCCTATCATATATAGACTCAAAATAATCAATTTTAACTGTCCCCTAAAAGATATTATTATAAGAAAATTAGAAAATAGTAATATGCTTATCCCAAGAAGCACTGATGTTAAGGAAACATGCTCATAGAATTTACTCTAGAACTTTTATCATCCATTCTAATTTCCCATCAATATGGGGGTGAAAATCTATGCTTAGAAGCAACTGTGTACCAACAACTTCCTTTAATCCCTACCAGACGAATTATGTGAAACAAGAATCCCTATCCTAAATGATCGTACAAGGGTCCCCTGGTAGTTTTATAACTCTTTCATCAACACTTCTATCACATCTATAGAAATCCAAACATTCCCATCAATATGCATGATGTCATCCATGTCCATAAACCAATCCAGAGGCAATTTTTCTCATGCTATACTCTCACAGATAACCATGAAATTGGGATCCCAAAAATGTCTTCCCTTCACCTTATCACAATGGGAAGCAGTAACATTAAATATGGATAGGTATGACATCTTTTGACTGTCATGAAATAGCAGATGTAACTCAAAAAAATAATGCCATTAACTTCCATTCATCATTGTCTTCCTGTATGCCTTGTGCCTATGTTATCTGACTCAGCACATCAGTGACCACATTTCCCTTTTTAGGCATATATGAAACCTAAAAATTGAAGGATTGGAGATATTCAACCCATATGATCTATTTTAGATTCATGTAAAACAATGAAATGATATATTTGATGATATTTTATTCCATTTACACTAGATATCTCTCACCTAAAGGATATTGTCTCAAAAAATGTAACTCATGGAAAATTGTTGTTGAGACAAGTTCATGTATTAGATAATTTCTATATTAGGGCCTCAACTACTAAGATCCATATTCAATGACTCTATCCTATAAAATAATCATTTATTCTAGGATGATAGCTAATGAATTTTATAAGATGATATAACTTATTCCATGAAATGGAAAATTTAGAATAGGTTTCATTAAAAGACTCCATTTCTACTCATGAAAGTCTTTCTCATGTGCTTTTGGCCATAAGAACATAGCACCCATATTTGTATAGAAACTATGAGGTGAAGATAGGTGTGATATGTCCTATATGAAATAACTGTAATATCCAGACATCCCTAAGAAACCCTATACATCAATGAAATTCTTGGGTTTCTCATAGAAAACCACCACACTCACCTTATATGTGTAAACATAGACTCCTGATTATGGGAAAATATGATCGGATATGTGAGATTTGTCGACCGAGAAGTGGACCATAGAAAATTTATCATAATGTTGATTCTCACTCAGTGTAATCAGAATGATCTCATGGTGCTTTTCATGGTCTCTATGAGTGTGGGAATTCACCAAGATGTTCTCCAGAAATACTATGAAAAAATGAATCCAAATAGGGGAATAATACCCTTTTCATTAGATCCATGAAAATGTTGGACACAATCATAATACTAAAAAACAAAACTAGCTACTCATACAAACCATTACTACAAAAAAGAGTTTAATGAGGTATGTTTAATAGCCTCCCACACACCTGATGAAAGACCAATAATATTTCAATCTTAGAGAAGACCCTAAATCATCAGAGCTAGACAAAGTGATCATTTCTTCGAGGGGGAGGATACTATTATATGACTGTAAGAGGGTTCAACCATTTATAATTCACACAAATATGATGTGTCCCATCAAAAATCATGGAGAAAATCACAATCGAACCCTATAAGGAAATGGGGGTTTGTATAATTAATTTGGCCTCCATGTCCACTAACTGCCTCTTGAGATCTTAGAGATCAGTAAGTGTCATCCTATACTGAGGAATGGACACCTGAGCATCCCTTGGAACAAGTTTTATCATAACCTTTACCACCCTCTCAAGAGTTATGTTGAAAAATCTAAGAGGGAAAACATCCATGAACCAATATACTACTAGAGGGAATTCTGTATCACCTAAACCTTGATCCTTAATAATATTATTGATAATATGGGTAGTTAAACCAGATAACCCTTGATGATATGGTGTGGCTCATGTTTCCTAAACATCCCACTCACCATTATGTAGATATCTTCTTCCCCTGGTTATGTAAATTATACCATTTGGTGACATATGTCTAGAAAATTGGGATATGAAACCAACCAATACAACCCAAGAATGACATTAAATCTATTCATCTAAATAACAATGAAGTATCATGTGATAGGGTAATGTCCTACATCAACGCAATAGTCCCTACACTTGTATATTTTGTTGGATCATACCACTAATAGTGTAACTTGGTTTATAACACCGCATCAAAATTTTATTTCATGCCCAATGATTTCCACAATAGATAAAGAGATTAATGTTTGTGAAGATCCTCTATCAAATAAAGAATATACTATAAGAGGGGTTACTATAATAGTACCTCATACTGTTGATGGTCTTGTAACATAATCCTTTGGTATTAGGTGAAAATGAAGCATATTGCGTGATCCACAACCCTATGCAACAACTATACTACCATGATCAAAAATTATTTTAGCATTACTGGTGATCATGGGTTTGGCTACCCCAACCAAGAACTCTTCCTTAGCTTGTATTATGAATGGTACTCCAACTCCATACCTAATGTGGTGTAAAAGTAACTACTTCTAAGGGTGGATCTGATGCAGATACTCTTCCACATTAAATAGATGGAATCGTCCAAAAGAAACATTGATGATTCCTAGTATGTCTGCAATTCCTGCACTCTAAAGGGTCTCCATCACAATGAAGCTTCAGATTCCCAGTACATTTTCACTAGTTCCACAGTATAGAGCTACATACATGGGTACCATAGCAGCCACTTCCATGATGGGAATCATCGAGGAAACGCTTCCTGACATGGGAATAACTATTATCCTGACACGAAATCGGGCCTCTATTCCATTTACCATCATTGTCCCTCATGTTTCAATTGGTGACAAGAAACTGATTTACTATTTTTCTGAATGTATGCTGGAAAAATAAAATCACCTGAGTATAGATGACATACTATATAGCATCATCTATTTGTCTAGAACACAAAATATCATCACTGGATAGTAGTAGTGAAAAGTGTTTCAACACTATGAAACACATTGAATACTCCATAACTGAAATTGAACATTAGTTGAGAAGCATAAACACTCTATCTCTATTATCTTTCAACATATGAGGAATGGACTGAGCATATAAGGTAGTCTAGAAATCAACCTATAACATGCCCTAATAACAACAAACTTGGGTAATCAAATCCCTTCAGTGCTTGGAGAAATCACACAATATGTAAGTAGAAAGTTTGACCCTCCTCTATGGAGGTGTCTCTAGATGATCAATGATAGACAGTGTGGAATCTAACTAAGACATAGAATCCTTTGGACCTTCATTCCATGAAAATTCAAGAGGATGCTACTGGTGGAAGTCACAAGTCTGATCATCCAACATTGGTGCAGCTCATGGAGAACCAATCATGGATTACATCAGACCTAGAAAACTATCACGGACATGGGATGTGATTGAGTGATTTTCTTGTTGGCTGACATAATATGAATGAAATTTTAATTCTACATGCCTATGACGGTGCATGTAATAAATTTACTTATATTCATATAATTAGGCTAAGGATAAACTGAAATTATCATTCTAAATAATAATCAAAAACTCCACACATCATGTGCATCACCCAACAGTGATATGAGATCAACTGAAATAAAAAAAGAACACAAATTATAATTCCAGAAACTCATCATTTACCCTGAACAAGGGTTCGCGATACCAAATATAACTTATTTCTATGTTCAATGTGTTCCTAATTTCAAATATATTCTCTTCAAATAGTAAATAAATAATGTAATGCCTTCCTCTGATATCACTTTATCACATTAATCCTGTATTCCACATAATATGTGCCCCAAAATTTGTTGGCCATATGGAGTCAAGTGTAACTCCCCAAACACAAGAGGTTACCGACTAGAAGGTAGGGCCATGGGTGTCCTGTGGGGAGTCTATTCCATCATTTTTAGTGTCTAGCCCAACAAACAATTATAAAAAGGGAAAATAACGGAAGCAATAAGTAAGTAGAATGCACAACTGAAAGAGGAAAATAAATAATAACTGAAATAGCTAGAATATCATAAAATAACCGATGATGATATATTTTATGTCACTATAATGATATAAAACATGGATACAATGTAGCTGGGATACCTGAAACCCCCATTGTAGAATAGGAAATACATAAACTATCCTATGCATTATGAGATATAGCTTGGTCATCCTCAATTAGCTCCATCATTGAACAGCAAGAAATCATGTGTCTGAAGTAATATGCATCCATAAACCAACACCTCCATACATGTAATCTTCCCTATATACTGAATGATTCATAGAGAGGGTGTGCGATAAATTTCACTAGGCCACCACCAATGGTGTATATAATATCCGACCCATGTAATATAAATTTAATAGTGTGAAAGAATGCATATATAAGGTACGTAGTACAATGTAACAAAATTACAAGTATCTGCTTCCGCCCTTGGATGGTGTCTGAACATGTAACTAGCCCCTTAATTATGTAATTCCCAATTTATATTAATAGGTCACATGAGGCATAAAAATTACAGACCTAACCCCATGATAGTATAAATAATGAATGTTCCAAGATGTAACATGTAAGTCATATTTGATAATTAATGTGAAGTGGTTCCATGGTATTCACTAACAAACCCTAGACCCCATGTTAAACTAACTCAGTAATAACAAATTCTAGTAAAGGGTTATGATTGTAATCCAATGTGCATTTTCAGAGGAATTCAAGGAAAAGTTGCCTAATAGTCAAATGATTTATTCCAATGGAAGATGGGGCAATGTAATAACTAGGGCCAATGGGATTTAACCATGGAACATGAATTTCAATGATATATCCAAGGAATATATCTACATAATCCTGAAATAATAATGAATGGTTCCTATGGTGTCATACGTGGAATCAACAGGTGTACATGGACCGGGAACCTGGGTAGGTCTCCCCAAAGGAAACCGACATCCTTGAATTACAGTGATGTCCTTGAGTACCAAAGGCATTCCATTTGGAATTCATGAACATACACAATCCAAGCCTATCTTTAAGTATTTCACTATCCAATTTCATTAGAGAGTAACCTTACAGTTAATTCACCTCAATTAATTTTTTCATATTATAGTTATGCATTAAAAAATTCACCTAGTTTAAGACTTTGCTTTAATTAGTTTGAAAATCCCAAGTAAGATTTATGCTTTTAATTAAAACCATGTAAGTCAATTTTAATAAATAATGTTCACTCCACTACATTCCATAACATGGAAAGGTGTGCTGCGGGCATGCAATCAGTCATTGATTTTCATTAAACAAGGCCAAGTCGTATACTAATGTATACTTGTGATAATATAATTTGAATGAATTATTAATATTTAGGAACATACCCTAGGTGGTTCAAGCTGAAGTGACAAGGTAAATCTATTCACAATTTCATGATTCAATAGGAAATTAATGTTTGCAGGCTTACTATTAGTGTGGTCAAGTATGAACACAACCAAATAGTGTTTGAAATGTGTCAAAACATGAAAAACACAATTATGGAATATTACCCTACATGGGGCGTTATGCATTATTAATATATCCAAAAAAAATTTCCAGATTTACAAAAAATAGATTTACAATATGGTTCAAATGAATATAATAATGGCACAAAAATTCAATAAATGGGACGTGATGAAATCATCAGGGCCCACACATCAAACCAAGATAAACAATCATGAGGGATGAGTTATAGACCGCCCACCTTAATCTTATATGAATATGCACATCGAATATTTTCCTTTATTTATTCTTTTAATAGAGTAGATCAGAGAAAATACAAAAAAGTATTACACCTAAATCCATAGGGCCAGATAAAGAGAGATGAAGAATGACTCAAATGAACTGAGTACATACTATTGCACATCCAACGTGATGAACGAATGCTCTAACATATCCTAAACGATGTAGATCTTGAGATCCCTAGTTTAGGGCTTAAAAAGATACATAATGATATAAAAGTAGTTCATCCTCTTGATAAATAATATAGGGGGAAATAGGGGCTAAAATTAAATCATTATGGGAAAAAAATGAAAAATTTCCCAAATTTTAGCCTGTGCATAGTTTGCATGAACGATTTTTTAACACCTATGCTGATCATGCACTATAACCTATAAGAAGGTTAATTCTTCAGGGATAGGATTCATAAATTTAGAAAACATTTTCCAACCATTCAAGATGGATCTACCTAAAAATTCAGACCATCAGAACTATTAGATAAAACTATGTAGCATAACCACACCATTTTATTTAACCATGAAACATGCATACTTCCACTAAAAGGATGGATTACAATCTATGAACAATCCTTGTACACCCATGGTACCTTCTATAACACATTATACATCCATATTAGGTCCAAAATACGTAATCAAACTACAATTTAAAAGATCGAAAGTTGAGTGAAAAGCAAGGCCCTTACATGAAATACCATAAGTATTTTATAATAATATTATATATTTTCTAAACGGTTTATTTAAAAATATATATTGTTTCTTACTAAATATGGATATAAGATTCAAATCACCTCAACATATAATCTTGTGAAATCCCCATAGTTAGATACTATTTCTGTGAACATATCTTGAACATTAAACCTATAAACAAATTATGTTATTCATAGTTCATATGTTAACCTCTGAGGAAAAAATCATCAATTAAAAAGTTATACAAATGATAATCTAATAAAAAATGTGAATACCCCAGTCTCTCACTCTTGGATCTATTGAAAATGACATGGTCATTAAATATTTTGATTCAATACTGATAAATGTAATCAAATTTGATCTAGAATAAACCTAAAACATATTAAGAAATTATTGGATCTCCTACATAAGTAATGACCATTTACGGTTATGGTTTTATAGAATTAGGAAAAAATCATATTCAAAACTTGGATACAAAATGAATTAGTTCCTGAAAATATACATAATCTCTAATAAGAATAATCCCTAAAAATTAATATGAAAAAATAATTTAACAACATTATTCATAGAATTATAAAAAATCTTAATACGGGTAACCTACAATAAACTGTAAACCTAAATATAAGAATGAACTATTCATTTACATGTGTTAAACTAATATAGGAATATTTTTATTACAAATTAATAAATGAGAATGTGAGTAACATTAGATAATTCTTACCCATTCAATAATGGATCATATTACATGGGCCACAAAATATTTTTTTTCAATTGAAATATACATGAGAATCATTAATCATGATCCATTATATATTAGTCATGAATAAAAGAACCCATATAGACTAATAGATAGCATAAATAAACTATGATGTTATCATGGGGCCATATAAGAATATTTTCAAATTGAACGACTAATACATTCGACATCCAACATAATTTTGAGGATAACTTAATCATTATCTAATTCATTATGGGGGTATAATATACCTACATATATGTGGTTATTTATTTACCAACCAATGACTGGTTTTTAACAGAAACACCCTCCTTTGGATTATAATGTATGCACACTTTATTCATTCATATGTATTTTCAATTAATCTATAATTAGAAAAATAATTAAATAATTTCACTTTTGAAAATAACTACATTAATTTTTCATTAATGAAATAAATAACTAGTTGAAAAAAATTAGGTTCTATGAAAATAAAACTGAAAAAAGAAATCATAATAACTCCTTATATAGAATATGGATTTCATAATTACAACGTATCATCAATGCAGCATAAGTATCATCATGGGTTCTTGATTTTGATGAATAGATATACTATAGAAATATAATTGAAGAATTTCAAAATAAAAATACAATTTATACATTGAAAAAAAATTGTGAATAAAAATTTCTATAAGATTCGGGAAAATCATCCTTTAAAAAACAGTATTTTAAATTTTTAAATGAATAATATAATAATTTAATGGTTGTGATGGAAGGATATTCATCCCATTTCACAATGTTTAAAATAAAATATTCTTTTCAAATATTTTGATTTTAGTGTCAAGAGTGGGGCATGAAAAAAAGTTCAAATTATTCCTTTAAATACATTTTTATATATTTTCAATGACAATTTAATAAAACTTTGTGAAGATGATTTTTTTCTAAAAAAGAACTTTCTGAATTTTGTTTTAGAAAACATGGATATTGAAGTGAAATATTATTGAACCAAAGAACGAGACATGATAAGTATCACATTTGAACAAAATTATGGAGGTTTAATTAATCAATAAAGGTGAAATAAAAACAAAACATTTTAATCACATTAATAACCATAGGAGAATAAAATAGATTTATTTTAACTAAATAATATAATAAAATTTGTCTTAATGGAACCACGAACAAAACCCACCCCTCAATGGAAATGATATAGTAACATAAATCCTTTACCAAATTGAAGCATTGGAAATTAATATTCAGTAGAAAAATATTATTTGGTATGTAAATCCCATAAATTACATTTATTAATATGTAAAATTACATTAATGGGGTAGTAATAATACTTTTAAAGGGAATAATATTGTGTAATATGAATCATGGATTTGTAAAATTATATTGTGACAAATATAACCTTAGTAAATTTCTTATCTTTTGATGTTATAAAAGAAGTGATTATTTGAAAATTTTATATCCACATTAACCAAGTGTATATATAGAATAAATTAAGTTTGAAATTAATTCATACATAATCATGGAATACCAAAGACAGTGAAGTAAAGGTACAACCCAATGAATTAAACTTTAGAAGAGAAACCCATTACACTTCAAATTGTTAACCCCATGTAAGATTAACCTAATATGAAACATTAAATATCATTAAAATAACTAAATTCATGATATAACATGTCAATGTGGTTGTATATAATTATCAAAAATGAATTTATCTTCATAGAAAATATATATGACTCTGTGAAGGGAAATTGAGACAAAATCCCATACATTAGGCCAAAATATTAAATGGATATCCATTAAAACATTTATAATAAAAATATATATTTTTTATTTATTAAGAAAATAATTATTATAATTTTCAATTATCATTTAAAAATATATTTCATTTCGTTAAATTACATATTTTTTAGTTTATTATTTATGTCTAGGCCTGGTGTTGTGAGGATTCATAGTTTATAATCCCAAAAAACATTGGTATTATTGTAATGATAAAATAGAAAATAATTACATAATAATAATTACATAATTATAATTTATAATATAAATAATAAATTTATAACCATTCATTAAAAATTGAAATAAAAAACGAACTGTGTTTTAATCATGGAGGTCATTACCATTTTCATGTTGGAGTAAATTTTCCATTTTCAAATAACATGATGGAAAGGAGGTTAGTACAATTTTATATTTATATAATGATTTTTATATCATAAATATGATATTATATATTTGAATATACTTATATATATCTCCTTATGATGGGATCATGAAATAGGAATCAAATCTCTTTGTAGAGGTGTTAATTCACACACACATGAATGACATAATCATTTTTCAATGGATTAGAAGCTAATAAATAAATGGTATATTATCCATATATAATGATAAGTATTTCATGAATATAATATATATGTATATACATTAGATAAATCTGTCTAATCATCCATGATAAGAGATTATGTAAAATTAATTACACTAGTTTGTATGGTCATAGTCTTCCATACACACGATTTATAGTTTCCTTTCCCATTTTATGGAAGTGTATATAAATATAGTATATTCAATTAACATCAAAAAATATCAGTACATTTAATATAATAGTGTTATTATTTCATCCTTTTTTATATGACTTGAATGAGGTAAAATAATAAATAAAACTAAAACGTTCTGTCAAAAGCAATACATATTATTCAGAAAACAACTTTTTCCATAAACCATAATATGAAAAAGGATTATATTATGCCAAACTTAATACCTATATAACTTTTAAATGTTTTATATAATCATTTTAAAGAATTTATTTTATGATTCAAATGGTACCTGATGTTTAGATATGAGAGTATATTTGATTCACTTTTATATGTGACGGGTGTGGTGGTCATGGAGCAAAAAAAATTATTACATTGATTTAATTTTTTTTCATGAAAAAACCATACTAAAATTATATAATTATAATATGTTATGATCAAGATTCTATGTAGATTAATCTGATTAAATTTTTTCATGTTTTGCTTCTATTTATATGTTTATATATTAGGTCACTTCCCATTGATACTTTTGACAATTACCGTGATATCAATGATTTTTAATCATTAAGTGTCAATAAAGTTTCTATTAAAAGACAAGTGACCCATAAATGGAACATGGATGATATATAAAACCACATACCAATACAATGATTTAATATAGGTATGTTATTATTTTCAAATCATTTGAAACGTTATTGGTTGTCATAAAATATCATTAATGTCATTTTTTTTGAATTACATGAGAAAAAATAATATATTAATTGTGTAACTCTTGAATAATGATTCAAAAGTAACATTACATAAATATAAATTATAATGTGTTATTTAAAAAATCACCAAATAAAATTTAAACATGTTTATATTTTATATTAAAACATTTCAATTGGTTTAACCCCTTGGTTAAAAAATTTAATACTTAACCATGGTAAGAACTTTTTCAACACTAAAGGGTTACACATTTATATATTAGAAATTATGTGCATCATGATATTAATCTCCCCCTTTTTTCATTCAATTCCGATTTACCCATGATACACCATAAGTTTATATATGAACCCTCCCAATACATGTCAATTATATGTAATTTCACATTTGACTCCAATGATCAACTTCAGATTGAAACATTGATTCCTTTAGCACCCTTCAAGATCATATTCATATTATACTTTATAACCCCAGAATATTGAAATATTTTTATAAATTTAAATTTCCACTTGTAATTGAGTCATTTTCTGATTTATTAAGAATATATATTCAGATCCCTTTGTGTGAAACAATAGTTTAAGCCAATAAATTCTAATAATTCTTATGTCACTCACTTAATTCAATGGATTCAATCTGCATAACATTCCAAAATTCTTCATCGACTCTTTTGTCAGAATATTTTATATCTTCAAGAGTTCATTTCACAAAATATACATGAAAACCACCAATATTGTACTTATATTGATCATTAATACCAATTATAGATCTGAATTTAGAAGTTGAATTACTCTTCAGAATTGGGAGACCACTCATATGAAATTCTAATGATTTTCACCCATAATTCCATATTGTCTTAAAAACAATAATATGATTTCCCATTGATAGAACACACCAAATAAAAATTAATTGCATGATTTTTGCTACTTATCCTTTAATATGTCTTCTATAGTTAGAGAAATAACACTTTTACTAAGACCTGATACAAGTGGTTGAATATTATATGTTTCATGGAACTAACAGGTCATTAAAGTATAGCATTAATTGCACCTCAATTTCACATCAACCTATTTATTATATTGTTATTAGTTTAAAAAACATTCTTATTCAAGATATATATTTTATATATAGAGTTTTTCTTTAACCCAATATTTCAAATATCATACCATATAATAATTACATGAGTTTTAATTACTATTTTCACATGTAAATTCATTAAATTTATAGACATGTTCCCCTTTAATAATGAAAAAACCCATTGAATTGTATCTCCCACTTAGTCAATAACAACATAGAGATGATAGTTGAAACTTTTAACAAACATAATGATGGGTTCCTCTAGAATCCTCAATAAGAGGATTGTGGATGATCATAATAGACTAACCTGTAAGATTCCATCCTTTTCTAGAGACGTATTGATCTTATTTTCAGGTAAATTTTTTCTATTTTGGATTGATTTTCATTTTTTATTTACCTTGATGTGCATTTGGTTGAAAAAATAGATTTTTGGAAGGTTGAAGTAATGTGGACGGTTGGTGTACGGTTATCCCATATTGTTAACCCTGTCCCAAAAATCTATGCAGCCCCTCACAAAAAGTTATCTCATTTACTATACGTAGTTTTTCAAATTGTGTGTCCTCTTAGAAGAAATTGTTCCCCCTAGAATAGTCCTACGATTAGGGTGTATATATTTTAAAACCCTACTCCCCTTCCTAGAAAACCATGCATGAAAATTAGCCTAAAAATAGATTCTAAATTAATTGAAGCCCTATATTAACCCAAAATCAACCCCAACATGAACATAATATATTTCAATATTTTTTTGAGTTTCCTGGTTTCATTCCTAGGGATTCCTATTTCCATTCATTGAAAACCAAATGGTATATTTATGATCCTCACCCCACCCAATATGAGGATCATATCTCATGTGGTTTCCCACTTCTCACCCATATCAACCTCATATTTTAGAGTGAATTTATCCCGCATATTATTGGATATAGATTTTGGATTATTCTACATCTATTTATAATTATCTGATATTCATTGTTTGATCTTGAATTAGGGTTTCATATCTTGATCTTGTTATACATCTTTGTTTATATAAAATTGGGTATTTACATTGGTGAGTGTTTTGTGTCAATATTAAGGTTGTAAGACTATTATTCAAATCCAAAAGTACAGATTTCCTTCACATGATGTAACTATAGAATTTTTATTGGATTATTACAATTTAGTCACCTAAATTGAATTGATTAATTTCGTAAATTAATCATGTAATGAAATTTTAAAATTGGTAATATTGAAACGTTGAATTGAAGAATTAATTATTGAATTAATTATGGGAAATTTAGATTTTGAATTGTATAATTAAATTTTGAACTAATTATGGGATATTTTCATTCTAAATTTATAAAATAATTATTTCATTAATTAATAGAATTGATGTGACCAATTAATTATTGAATTAATTTAAGGTATTTATGTAATTAACTATTTGATGAATTAATCAATGGATTTATTGAAATGGGTTATTTAATTTTTGAAAAAGATAATACACTTTTTGATTAGGAAATGTGATGTGAAGAAAAATGTTCATGAATGTTCACTGAATTTATATATGTGTAATTGTCACACATTTGATTATTGTGATATTCATTTGTGGGTCATGATTTACTGCATCAAAATCTCATTCTGAATAATTGATATTAATTTTTTGGACATGGCATGCCATTTCAAAATCCTATATTGATAAATTGAGATTTGGGTTTAGTATATGGAATACTATATCAAAATCCCATTGTGATAAATTGATGAATGATTGTGGGACAAGGTCTGCTACATCAAAAGCCCATGGGGTCCTAGTTATGGAATCATGGACCCAAAATGTCGGCATTGGACCATGATTCTGATTAGCTATATTATAAATTGAAATGAAATTCATAATATAATAAAATGTGATATAATGAATTGTGAATTTATTTTTTGATATGTTTCAGACTCCTGCATGGGCTAAATTAGGTGTTGATAGTATGGGAGTCCTCAAGAACTCAAGGGTTATGTTGTTAAATAATGTGTATTTGAATAAAACTGAACTATTTACTTTATTTATTTTATTTATTCTTTATATAATTATTTAAAATATTTTGACTAGATAATTTCTTAGTGTCATTTATTCACGGAATACTGAGTTGTACTCACACCCTACTCAGAACGCATGATTGGTACCCAAATAGACTATGTGTTTACAAGATAGGAAAAGCGAAAAGGGATAGTTTAACTAGCTTATTTGGTATGGATCATGGATGAGGGAACCAGACATGGTTTGGGAAACGCTTTGGAGTTTTCATTGTCATTATATTTGGTTTTTCAATTTATAACATGGAATGTATTATGGAATGTCTACTGTTATGTTTTGATATTTTATTTCTAGTTTTGGACATCTTTTCATACTTGTATTGTCTTGTTTATTGGTGTATAATATGATAAATTTTTTTATTTTTAGTAGGTGTATTAATATGATAAATATGGTATAGTCTCCCCATGACCATCAATAGACCCTTACTAATAGTCTTTAGCCTCTATCCTATGTGGAGGTTCTCTTGAGGTTATGTAGTGGTTCGCCTTGGGGAACCACTGTGTGGATCCCTATTTGGGACGTTACAAAGTGGTATTAAAGGAATGTATTCATTAGTTTTCAGTTTTATTATTATTTAGGTATTATATAAAGGATACTGGGAAGATTCAATCCTAATTGATGATCTCTTGAAAGTTAGAATCTTGCACATGTATGGGGGAGAACCCATGTACCCGGGGTTGGATTAGTATTATTGATTTATTTTGTTACATTTGATGTTATTTCACTATGGGTGATGTAGATGTTCTGTGGTGTGTTAAATAATTCCATTTTTTTAGATTTTACTCATGGGTTGTATGGAATGAAATTTGTGTATGCATTAAAAAAATTTATAACACATGATTATTTTGTGATATGCATCATTTTTGGCGTGCACGGGAAAATATGCCCTGGTTAATTTCTTGAACATGAACTATTTTTCTTTTCGTGTGTAATTGATTTAAAAATGGTGCCTAGAATGAATTTGAAGTTTTTAAATTATGAAAAATTTCAATAAATTGGAATTTAAGGAGGAACTTGAATAATGAGAATGTGTTTACCATTGTTAAACATGAAATAGATGTATAATGTCTAAGCGTGGAAATAGTGCCTCAGTTTTGAATGTGTGGTGGGGTTTGGGGAAAAGGCTTGTTTTCTATATTATGTTGTCCTTTTATGTAACCATGATAATATGGTGTTACGTGCCTAGATATTTTTTTGAGTTGTTGAGATATACCTCCATGGTTAAACTTGTTGATAGGACGCCAGGAGGACATGGCTTGAGAAGATGATCTATTAATTAATCTGAATTCACTGGTAGTTCTGGGTGAGGTTGTTGGAGAAAAATTACAATAGAAATTTTCTTAGTTTATGCAATTCATGAAAAGATACATTGGGTGGGTTTTGAAAATCATGTCTAATTTGACAAATGAGTTCTAGTTGCATCACCTTATATAATTCACTATAGGGGGTGGACCAGAGGCCGCTAAGTTAAAGATTTATTCCATCCACACTATAATTGACCCCATGGATACATCAACTAAAAAGAGAGTAACATTGGAGAATTATAATTTACTCTATAAAGATAATAGGTTGTGGGATGTCTAGAATCGAGATGGAATACTAGAGAATATCGAGTGGATGGAATTATAAGAGACATTATAAGAGAACTTTTTTGTAAAGATGCTTAGACAAGAGAGAGAAGAAAAGATCATGAGACTATAATAGGGGAGAAAGTATTTAATTAACTATTATAGAGGATTAATATAATTGAATTGATTTGTTCTAGAATTATTGAGGGATGAGGCTACTATGTAAATGATGTTTCAAGATGGGATTAAATGTGAGATTATGTAAAGTGTGTATATTTTCACGATGAATATGTTTTCAGAAGTTGTAAATCATTCTATCATATCTTAACAGAACATGATAGAGGCTTCTAATGGTGGATAGGTTTCACTAGATGGATGGTTAGTAGGTATGAACTTTGAAACCATGAAGCATATCTATGAAAAAAATTCAAAATAAATTAGAAGAAGATTACCCATACAAATGGATCAGTTAATCAATATATTACCAGAGTGATTTTTCACAGGTGTGGTGGGTCATGGAACCTTTGAAGAAAGTGACCCTACCCTCAATAGAGTGTTCAGGCTACATCGGGATTGGATATATAAAGAGGTTCTTCAATAAACCACAGTAGACAGATTGTGATGGTGTCGCTAGAAAGACCTAAAGTGTATAAAGGGGATCCCCCATAGCTTATAAGTCTGTAAGTTGGAGTTATACTACCAATGAAGGTCGATGTAGTGGAAATAATACCACTAGAAAAGATAGTATATATCTATAGAGTTGTGCATCTCAAGGATTTGAATCTAAATAACTTGTAATAAGGGAAAAACAGTTACACGACATTCAACCAATACTTTTGGATAGTGATATTGTACCATTGATAATAAGAGGTGATATTCTTTTCGATTCCCTTATATATTGGACCTTATTTGATATCAGTGCCTCTAATTTATATATTTCTGTCCAAATTGTGATTTTTTTAAGCCTATAGGTTTTGTTGTGAGTGGTTTTTTAAGGATAGATACACTTTTTTAGAGTACTGCTAAAAGAAACATATTTCTTCAAGGGGTGTTTTCATGAGGTAGGATAGTATCACATTCTATGGGATATTTACATCCTTGAAATATTAGGATTTGACCTAGTTGTGTGTATGAACATGATATTATCATTCTTCTCCCACATATGTTGTTACGGAAGGAGAGAGAATTTTATGTCTCATGAGGGTGACAAGTAAACTCACAGTTGACAGTGTGATATGAAAGCGGGTTATGCAGGTCCAGTTCACCAACAACTATGGGATGTTATCATCTTGGTTTATATATTATTATAGGATAAAGGAGGTGTAAATAAGGATTTTGTTTCACTAGTTGTGGAAATATTTATGGATATAATTGATGAATAGTTCTTAGGGATTCTCCATGAGATATATGTTGAATTTATAATTGTTCACATTTTAGGGGTTGAGTTGATTTCTATTCCATTGTAAATAGGAATACCAGTAGAGCCTCAAGATATTAAAAATTGGTTATATAAGTTAGTTGATAAGTTATTTATTCATCAGAATATGTCTTGTTGGGGTTCTTTAGAGTTGTTTTCTTATAAGGATGATAGGAGTCTTCATGTAGGTTAGGTCCACTAGGCTAGATACCCTGAGAGGGGGGTGAATCAGGGTATGACAGATTAAAACAACTTCCAATTTTGATCTTTCTTTTATATTAGGAAAAACCCTCTTCTCTCTCCTTCCCATTGGAGAGTATGAATAAACCTTAAACCAAGCACATCACACAACAATTTTTACTTAGTTCACCCTCACTCGACTACATCCAAGGAGCATACACTGGTAGTGTGCTGATGTTCAAATTCTACTATATGTGCACTATAGTTTACTAGTTCAAAGAAGACTCACAATCCCTCTATGTATACAACCACTCACAATTTTATAACTCACTACTCGCTCAACTAAAGTGAGATCACTAATTCTTAATAAGATCCACTCATAGTTTATAGACCTATAGGTCTGTTAATTACCACTAATGAATGCATCCTCCACTATATATAGATTCTCTGTTGAAGTCAAAATTCTATGCATTGATGAATACCCCTTTTCCCCTAAACACTGTGAAATTCATTTGGAAATACCTACGCAAAGCAACCTACTTCATGTGGCTCCCAATTTCCCAAATCTCAAAAAAGATTCTCAAAGTCCATACCTTTTCATGAAGCTCACACTTTCATAGAGCTCAGGTTGTCACAGAGCTCAAGTCATCATAGAGTGACTTCCCTCATTATGCTCACTGAGCGAACGTAAAGCACACAACATTCACAGAGACTAATTAGCCACCGCGAAGCTCCTTCCTGTGGTGAAGCACACTACCTTCGCGAACCACATACGTGAAATGATAGCAAAATATTTTCTTTGAAAACTCTCTACTTCTATCGAGGGGGTGGAGGACTATATGTTGGAAATTCCACTGACCCTCGAACCTTCAATATGAAGTCATCACCACATCATCACATATTACGAAGCTCAGAAATTCCTGCCGAAACTCTCTCAATATCACGAAGCTCCATGGAAATTTTCCAATCATGGAGCTTGTCGTAATCTTGAAGAATTATATCAACTAATTCCAGCCTTCCCTATAAATCTCCACATCCAATTCCCTTCATCACCGCAATTCTCTTCAACAATTCTGTCCGTGAAGCTTTTCGTAGTCGCGAAGAATCACCATCAACATTTTTCATGTATTCATGAAATCCATCCCATGAAGCCTATCTTTGGAAAATTCATGCATTTTTATTATTTTGATGAGATATTCTAGGACATCCTATTTTTGGGATTCTCACAAAAATCCAAATTTTAGACATCAAAAATTTATTTAACCCTGGAAAATAGCGCCACATTTTATCTTTTATTTTGTACCTCCTCCAGATCATCTGTTCCTATTTCATTATTCATTGTCAACATGGATTATCAAAAAAATCTCTAGAACACGACAATTTACCATGGAACCCTGAATTTGAAATAAACACAACCGACCCAAAATTACTGAAATGTTACCTTGAGGGATTTTTTTCCTAACAATCTCCCCCTTTGGGTTTTTTGACAAAACTTCTCCGAATAATTTTATGTACGTTGATACCTCACTGAATCTCCATCCATCATCAAACATCATTCACCTCATGAGAGATAGATAGCGACTAGATATTCACTCACCACATACTCTAATCCCACATGATCAATGCTCGGCATGAGAAAAAATAGTAGTATTAAATGCTCATCAATGAATCAATTTATTTTAGACACCAATTGTTGATACCAACTGGATACCAATATGTCAAACTGATACCAATTATTGATTGGAAAAACCCTTCCACACCCTTCCAACATCATTGTTCTTCTTTTATCACTATCCTCAACTGTCGTGATACTTATTCATTGATCTATCACTTTTATCATCATCATATTTAAAACTCTACCCCTATCTAATTGATCTACCCCTATCTCG
Source organism: Viscum album (assembly GCA_963277665.1). Taxonomy (NCBI): domain Eukaryota; kingdom Viridiplantae; phylum Streptophyta; class Magnoliopsida; order Santalales; family Viscaceae; genus Viscum; species Viscum album. The sequence continues at coordinate 784,436,445 of OY728146.1, read as the reverse complement.
TCGCGCCACCTATCAGCTTCTCCCCATGTCTTTGACAATGACATTTCCCTCTTCCTTAGAAACAATCTCTTTTGCTTTAGGAGTCAGTGGTTATCCCTCTTAGTCAATGAATCAAAAGGTAACTACTGTGTCGCTAAGAACATTGGAAAGAACACATATTAGCATAGTAGAGAAAAACACACCATACCTTGGGGAGAGGGGCGGGGTTTCAAAACCACAATTTTTCAAGTGCGGAAACTCAATTGATGGCCCATAGCTAGTAGATTCCTCACAAAAGCTTCCTTGGGTATGGCCTTTGTCAGAATGTCTACAACCTAGAGCTATGTAGGAACATATTCCAACTTCACAATTCCCTTATCAACCATCACTTTAATAAAATGATACATTATTTCAATGTGATTTGTCCTTGACTGATGGAAAATATTTTTTCTGAGATTTATAGCACTTGAGATATCGCACTGGATTCTGATCAGAGACTTCACTTCAACACCCATATCATCAAGTTGTTGCTTCATCCACAATAACTGTGTGCAAGCTTGAGTGACAGCAATATACTCAGCTTCTACGGTGCTCAATGAAATGAAATATTTATGCTTGATTATCCAAGAAACAAACAGTCCACCAAGATAAAAAACACCTCCTGACGTTGATTTCCTATCATATGCTAAACCGGCCCAATCTACATCAGTGTATCCTAATAATTGTGACTGTTATTTTTCACTATGTATGAGGCCGAAATCCATCGTGCCCTTGATATACCGATGTATTATTTTCACTTCAAGCATGTGTATTTTCTTGTGATAACTCTGCTATCTTACTACTTGGCATGTAGCGAATACAATGTCAGGCCTTTTCGTAGTCATGTATAGAAAAATTCCAATTATTAGCATGTATTCTGTTATATTAATTGCCTTTCAATCATCACATTTGGATAGTTTCATCCATACAATGCTTTCTTTTGTTTTCAAACCTTGTTCTCATCTTTATGAATGAGAATGCCATATGGATTCTTGATATACACTTCTTCCACTAGAAATCCATTCAAGAATGCAGATTGGACATTCATCTAGAACACCGTGAACTTCTGTTGCACTATAATGGATTGGAATAATTTGATTATCTCCAGCCCTACAATCGGTGGAAATTTCTCATAGACATCAATTCCCTATATCTGGGAGTATCCTTTGCACACTAGTCATGCTTTGTTTCGAATCACTGCTCCATATTCATTCAATTTGTATTGAAAGATCTATTTAGTCCCGATGACATTCTTATCAGCATTCCTCGAAACAATCTCCCATGTCTCATTCTTATCAATCTGATCTAGCTCTTCATTCATAGCTTGACCCCAGTTTTCATCTTCAACTACATTAGCAAAGCATTTGGAATCTTGCTGAGATAAGATAGATGTATACTGTAATGATTTCATTCTTCTTCTCTAAAATAGATCTGATTGAAGACCAATGATATTTTTCCTATCAATTTCATCTCAACTACTTCCCCTCTGTGCAGATACATGTTTTCTTTCTTCTCCATGCTCATCATCAGTATCTTCTTCTAAATCATCATTAGCCACTTCTGCTCCTCCTATGTTTCTTTCCACCTCATCTCTTTCATCAAGAAATTGTTCATTGTGTTGTTGAATATTATCATCATTTTCCACAACAGTGATTTCATTGCTCTCAACAACTTCTCCTATACTTTTATTAAATCATTTATATTCTTTTCTTTATCCTGATTATCCAAGTAATATTCCATCATCGCCATGTGACTCAAATTTCCTGTGTTTTATTTGTTGAGTATAAAAAACTAACTCCGAATGATTCAAAAGAACATCACCATTGGATTCTTCCCATAACACATATCATACAGATTCTTTCCATCCTTTGGACACAATAGATCCATGAATGAAATGTAGACCGATGTCAAAACTGCTTCCTTCCAAAATTTCTCTAGTATACCTTTTTCTATGATCATCTTTATGGCCATGTATTTGATGATATGATTTCTCCTTTCAACCACTCAAATCTTTTGGGGAGTTCTCACTAATGAATCTTGATGCCTTATCTTGTGTTTCTCATGATAGTATTCCACTTGACTATTTGTGAATTTCGTACCCTTATCAATACCAATCTTTAGAATTTTCTATCCAAGCATCCTTTTTCACTCCTTCTAGTACTTTTTTAAGCAGCTAAACACATCAAAATTATTGGAAATAACAAATACCCATGACATTCTACTATAGTCATCAATGAATATAACATAGTACCTCTTTTTATCAATTTCACTTGGTGTGATCGGCCAATAAACACCAGCATTCACCAATTAGAGCACTCTTGTTGACTTCTTTTCCTTTTCCCTACACATCTTTCTGATGATATTCCCTTATTGGCATGCATCACACGCATGAGTATGGTCACTTGATAGCTTAGTGAGGTCACTTGCTGCATTACACATTCCCGGATCTTCCAGGGATGGTTGGAATAGATGATAAATTCGTTTTTACAATAACTTGTTTTCTTCCTCTATGGATAGAAATCACATATCTTCTTCTCCACTTACCAGGTAGATATTCACCTTATTCATTTTTCCATATAGAACAACTACCCCATTTCTTCCTTTGATGATGCACATCTTCTTATTACACCTTATATAATGTCTTGAGTCACATAGTAGACAGATGTTGAGAAAATTATTACTACGGACTTCTACTACTAAGAAATCAGCACATCTCTTCTCTTTTCCCCCAAAAATGGCCTTTCCTAATCCAATTATCTTTAGTTCTTCATCATTTTCAAACATCATAACTCTTTATTTGTTATATTTTACTCGTGTAACAAGATCCTTATTACCTGTTATGTGAGATGTGCAGCCGCTGTCAAGGATCCACACACCAGAGTGATCTAACACTTTAAGGGAAATTTCTGCCACCACTGCCTTCTCATCCTTTTTCTTCAAGGTCAATATTTTGGCCTTCACACTTGGAATAGACTGAGACTTTTGATCTTTCTCAGAAAATTATGGACCAGCTTCATCTTGCAAAGTTGAAAATCTATTCTAAAATTTCAACACACTTATTGCTTCATTGATCTACTTCTTGTGAACGTTTTCACTCCTCCTTGGCATAATACTCTTTATGGTCAAATTACAATACCTATACATGTGCCTAAATCCTCCACACCAAAAATATTGTCCTTCAAAATATGTTTTAGAGAATCGTTCTCTGTTTGGATGCCACATCGGTTGTTATACCCTTCGATATCTCTGGGATAAGGAACACACATACTATGAATGTACCATCCATCCACAATAATAACACCTAATATAAGGTTCATTCTTTCATGTCACTTCTTCATTTCTAGTTTTCCCTTGGGATCGCTGAATATTCTGATTATTCTTTTCCCTCAAATAAATATTCAATCTCAAAATGGGTTCTTGCGGTCTGACATCAATTTTCACAACATATTGTTTTCGATCAAGCCCCCCCATCATCCATATCATCTGACCACAATTGATGCTTCCTTTCTGGTGATCCACTATTCTTCACTTTTAGCTTCTCGGTTTTTTGAGTGATCTTCATTCTGGATGTTCCAGTAAGAGTCATGAGTTTCCATTGATCCAAAATATGTTTTCGCAAATAAACAAATTTTTCATCATGTTCTTCAATACACATTATTTGATATTTTATTGTGTGATACATGCTATCAATCTCCATTTTCTATTCTCAAATCTTTATTTTATACTCACTAACTGATACTGAGTCCTCTTCTGATGATGAATTGATTTTCTCAATTTCTTCTATCAGTTTAGACTTCCCTTTTTTTCCTTCTACTGTATATAGAGTTTGGCGTCATGAAAAACATTTTTAGATTTCTTTTTTTTCTCTCGCCAAACATCTATCTCCTCAACAATAGCCTCTAACTCATCTTTCATATCAACTCTTCCTTCAACTTCTTCTTTTTCTTCATCAGATTCAATTTCACACTTCTTTTGAGAACCACTAACAATTTCCACCATAACATTTTCTCCATGATCACTACATTTCTCTATCTCATCAACCTCCACATCCTTGGTTTCATCTAAATTATCACATTCTTTAGAAAGAAGGTTCTTATTCATAAAGAAATTTCAATTGAATTGTTTCTTGCCTTTCATATAGGCTGGAGAATTCTTTTGGGGAATTTTGATTTCATCGACATCATCATACACTTGTGTCTTTTTAGGGAACCTTGATGCAAGATTTGTAACCTTTAAAAATCAAAAACAAGAAATTAGAAGCTTCCCTTTAAACATTCATTTTCTTATTTGAAGGTTCGAGGAGAGGAATGACATAACCTCATCTGTCTCTTCTTTTTCCTGAGAATCTTTAACAGTGATGTTATTCATGGCCTTGAATGCCACTTATTTGGATTTCCCTTTTTCCACAGCATCGTTATCATCATTTCTCATTACATAAGAAAAAATGTTGTTGTGCAAGTTATCTAATTTCAGCACTTTTAGGTCATTATCTTCCAAAAATCAAACATTCGGATTGAACCGATGTGGATGTTTCCTCAATATGTGATTTACAATCTTTATGTCTTCAATAACTTCCAGAAGACCTCTCATGTCTTCCACTACAACATTTACCCTATCAAAGAATGCATCAACCGACTCATTCAGGTTCATTATCATATCTTCATACTTGTTTCACAACACTTACTGCTTTGCCTCTCTGACCATTTAATCTCCTTCATATATATTCAATAGATTTTCGTACATGGCATGTGATGTTTTTCATGACATCACCTTTTTATAAATAGCATTGGATTGGGATCCCTCTAAAGCATTAATTCCATTAGCATCAGTATCCAATTCTCTACGCTCAACTTTATATAATGCACCACTATTAATATCGAATGTTATACCATGGATTGTTGCTATGAACACATCCATTCCCAATTATTGAAACTAGTATTGCATCTGATTCTTCCATAGTTGATAATTGTTCCCATCCAATATTTGAATCCCATTGTGATTGGTGACCTCTATTTGAGAGAGAAATAGAGATATCAACTTTTCCCTCTGATGGCAATTGTAAGGTCCACTAGGCTAGATACCTTGAGAGGGACGGCGAATCAGGGTATGACATATTAAAAAAAATTCCCCTTTGGATCTTGTTTTATTGTTATAAAAAACCCTCTTCTCTATCCTTCCCATTGCAGAGTATGAATTAACCTTAAACCAAGTAGATTACACCACAATTTTTAGTTGGTTCACCCTCACAAGGGTACGTCCAAAGAGGATACACTAATAGTGTGCCAATGTACCTATTCCACAATAAGCAAACTATTTTTTTACAGGTTCAAGGCGAACTCACTGTCCCTCCTTGTTTACAACCACTCATAATTTGAGAACCCAGTACTCTCTCAACTGAAGTGAGCTCAATACTTTTTCGAAAGATCGCCTCATAGTTTATAGAGTAGTAGTTCTGTTCATTACCACTAATGAATGTGTCCTCCACTGTATGTATATGTCTATTGATGTCTGAATTTCATCCACTGATGAATACCCCCTTTCCCTTGAACACTGGACAATTCCTTTGGAAATACTTACGCAAAGAACCCTACTTATTGAAAATCCCAATTTCATGAAGCTCAAACAAGCCTCCTAGAATTCCCTAGATTTTCACGAATCTCACACATTCGTAGAGCTCATTCCATCGCAGAACTCAAGTTGTCATAGTGTGACTTCCCTCGCAAGTCTCACTGATCCAATGAGGAGCACACAACTTTCGCGGAGCTAAATTAGCCTATGGGATGCACCTTCCTTTCGTGAAGTATATTTCCTTCACAAACAATCATCACAAGCCGAGATCAAAAATAAATTCAAAAAAACTCTACTTCTATCAAGGGGGTCGAGGTCTATTTATAGGCAATTCCATGGACCCTCGAACTATTCACATAAAGTCAGCACCACGTCATCACAAATCGTGATGCTCTGAAATTCCAGCCAAAATTATTTCAATATCGCAAAGCACTGTGGTAATTTTTTGATCATGAAGCTCATTGTAATCATGAATCATTCCATCAATTACTTTATGCCTTCATCGTGAAGCTCCACTCTCAAATCCCTTCAATACCACAATGTTCTTCAATGCTTCTGTTCGTGAAGCTTATCGCAATCATGAAAAATCACCGTCAACATTTTTCATGTCTTCGCAAAATCCAATCCATGAAGCCTATATTCATAAATTCATGCCTTTTCCATATATTTATGAGATCATTAAGGATATTAAATTTTCGCGATGCTCACCAAACTCCAAATTTTGGGCCCCAAAATTTTGTAAAAGACTAGAAAATAGCACCAACTTGTATCTGTTATTTTGTACCGCCTCCAGATCATCTGTAACTTTTTCGTGGTTCTTTTTCATCATCAATTGTCAAAAAAATATCTAGAACTCAACAATTTACCATGGAAACCTACAGTTTCAACAGACACAACGAACCCAAAAATGCTGAAATGTTACCTTGATGGATTTTTTCCCAACAACGTATGGGTTGATTACCAGAAGTTGTACCCGATGAATATGTAGAACCAGTACCCTCTTCGATGAATTGATAATCTATTTTACTAGTTGAGAGGTTATTTTTTATTATCCATGATCAAAATGAGATCAGGGTATCCACAGTTGATAATTTTAACTTTTAATGTATCAAGGACTTCATTCAAAAAAAGGTATGAAAAATATGAGTTTGTGGTGATGTCAGTTTTATTGAAGAACACACCAACAATGTCATTGGCCCTGATTAAAAAATATTCCATATGTAACTAGAATAGTTTTTGGTTGTGTATGTTAATGATATATTGGTGTACCCCAGGAATGATGATGATCATACCCAACATCATGGAATCATCCTCAGTACACTAAGAGAAAATCAATTATACACCAACCTCTCTATGTGTTAGATTTAGATATATCAGGAACACTTATTAGTTAACATCAACTCGGTGGAAAGGGTGTTTGCATATCTAGAAAAGGATCATGATTTTTTTTCATGGATGAAACCCAATTTTTTTTTGATATCCACAACTTTCTAGGGTCAGAATCAGATTATCAGATGTTTGTTCAAGACATTTCCCATTTTGAAGTACCACTTTAGGATTTTACAAGAAGGGAGTAATATTTCAATGGTCTGCAGCTTGTGATAATTCTTTCCTTCAGCTGAAGAAGAATTTCATTACATAAAAAATATTTATACTACCGAAAAAAAGATATGAGTATACGATAGTTTTTTACCCTTTTCGAAATGGTAATGGGGGTGTGTTGATTCAGGGAGATTTAATCGTGGAATATGGGTCTCATGTGTTGAGGCCAAATGAAAAAAACTACCATATTCGTGATCTATAGTTTTCTGTATTTGTTTATGAATTGATGTGTTAGAGAGATTATATATTGGGTAAAAAGTTTACTATTGACAATAACCAAAATAATTTAATGTTTGTCATTTCCAAAGAAGATATGAATCTCTAGAAGCAGAGTTGGGTTGAGTATATACAGTCATTTGATTTTGAACATGCATATACATCCTGGTAGGGAAACAATTTTTTTATGCTTTAATCATGAAAACTCAGACTCATACATCATAGGAGGCTAGTGTGGAGTGAAATATGATGACCATGATAGATAAGAGGCATGATGTAGTTCATGAGAGTTATTATTAGATGACTCTTGTATCAGATTCAGTGGAGTCTACACTTTTGAGATGGATTAGGGAAGGGTAGTATCAGAATATGGAATGTCTGTCATTGAGGTAAATTATTAATGGTGTGGAGTCACCTTCCAAATGGATCACAGATGATGATGATATTGTCTATGTCTGGAATTGGTTTTTTGTACCTATTTGTATTTTGGAGGAGAAGATGCATGAATTTAATTCTTCAAAGTTGGGAGTAGACCTAGTTCAGTAGAAAGTGTACTATGACCTACTACCAGCATTATGGAGGTCAATTATTAAAAATATGATTGGATGGTTTGTGACACAATAAAACCCTTTTCAATAAGTGAAATCCTAACCATATGGACCTAGTGGGTTTTTGTAGTCATTTTCTATTTCATAAAGGAAATAGGATGACATTACCATGGAATTTTTGGTGTTTCTCATAAGGATGCATCTAAAGAATGGTGTTATTTGGTCGATTTTGGACCATTTGAACAAGGCGGTTCATTTCATACTAGTACTAGAAGCATTCTTAGTAGACCATTTTGGGAGTTGTATGTATGTGTGGTTGTCTATCTTTACAAGGTACCATGGACTATAGTTTTAGACCATACCTCATGTTTTTATTCTCAATTCCTGTAGGGATTGTAGATGGTTCTTAGAATGTAGGTTTTATTAAGTTTGAAATTCCACCCATATATAAATGGGTAGTTAGTACATATTATAATGGTTCTTAAGGATATGCTTCTAGAATGTGTCCTAGAATTCAAAGGATCTTGGAAAAAATTCCTATAACTTTTGGATTTTCACTATAACAAAAATTCTCAGAAAACTATATTGATGGAACCATATGAGGCTATTTTATGGAAATATAATGCATATCACTTCTACACTGGATGGAGGTAGTTGAGTGTGAACTATTGGGCCCAAGCCTCAAGAAAGAGGCATCACAACATGTTTAGTTGATTCAGAACCCAATGGCTATGAATCCGAGTATGGAAAATTCATATGCAAATACATCTACACTACCACTAGAGTTTTCATATAGTGATAATGTATTGCTTAGGGTGTCTTCTATATTGGTTCACCACATGAGAAAGCGGTTGGGCAAGTTGTTTTTGTGGTTTTTTAGAACGTTTGAGGTAGTGGAGTGAATCAGTCTAGTGGTGTACTGATGGGATCTTCCCTAGAGATATAGTTCTATGCAATATTTTTTTTCGTGTTTCACAAATCTAGTGGTATCACTCGGACCCTTCTCATGTGATCGATATAAATGATTTTGATATTGAAACTGATGAGTCCTTTGTGCAGAATTTGATATGCGTGTTGGATCATAGTGAGAATGTACATCTGGGAATACTATACAGATAGTTCATGTATTGTGGAAACATGGTCGTTTTCATAAAGAATCTTCAGGGATATAATTGAATTACTAGTAATAGTTTCCATATATTTTTGACATGTAATCTTAGAGATTTTTGGGAGTATAGGTCAAGGAAGAGCTGTTATATGGTGGGATATTGAATAATTCCGACCATTTCTAGAGAAGCCTCAAAATACATTTCATGTACTTTTTCCCATGTTTTTAGTACTATTAATTTGGGTTTTACCATGCTGTGTGTTTGGTCAGAAATTGAAATTTTAAGAAAGAGGATGGAATGTGGATGGTTGGTCCATGGTTTTCCCAAACAGTGTGTCCTAGTCCAAAAAAACATGTAACCCCTTATAGAGAGGTATTTTTGAGTTGGTACACATTTTATCCAACCATTAACCATATTTGGAGAAATATTGCACCCTCAACCCCCCCCCCCCTCGAGAAGTGGTTCGTAGTTAAGATTCACAATTTGGAAAATAACACACCCATGCCCAGAAAATCATGAAATTTTTTTAAATTAGCCGAAAATTTGTTTTAAAAATTCCCAAACCCCCATATAAAACCAAAATAATCCCTAACATGGACATAAGTTGTTTCTATAATTTTTGGATTTCCTTGGATTAGTTACTAAGCCTTCCAACCTCTTTCAAGGAAAATTGAATAGTAGAATGAAGACATGAACCCCACCCATTAAGATGATCTAATAATTTTTGGTTTCCTTATTCTCTCTCATATTTCCCTCATTTATTATAGATATTTTATCCAATTTCTTATTGGATATAGATCTTGTATTGTTGGATCTAGATCTATAATTTTCTATTATTGATTTCTCAATCTCAAATTAGGTTTTTGATCTATGTCTTGTTATAGGTCGTTGTTTTACATAAATTAGAGATTTCTATTGGAGAGTGTTTATCATTAATATTGAGGTAGGTGGTCTATTGTTTAAATCACAATGTCATGATTTCAATTACATGTATGTAATTGTATAATTTATATTAGATTATTTATCATTCATTTTCCTAAAAATAATTAATTAATTTTGTTAATTAATTAATTACGGACATTATGAAATTGGGAATTTTGAAAATGTAAATTGAATAGTTAATTTTTGAATTAATTATAAAAAATTGAGATATTGAAATTTGTAATTAATAGTTGAATTAGTTATTTTATGTTAGGATGGTGAATTGATTAACTAATTATTAAATTAATTAATTGAATTTATGTGACCAATTAATTGGATAATTAATTGATGATATTTATTTGATTTATTAATTTATTTATTAATTAATGGATTGATCTAAATGGGTTAATATAATTTTGTTTTAATTGATAGATTTTTTGTTCTGGAAATGTGATGAGAAGGATAATACTGATTAACCTTGATTGAATTCGTAAATTTCTACATGCGATTCATGTGATTATTGTGATATTAGTGTGTGGGACATGGATTTCTGAATCAAAACCCCATAGTGATAAATAAATATTCAGGTTTAGGACATGGTCTACTATGTCAATATCCCATAGTGATAAAATGAAATTCGTGTGTGGTACATGGCATGTTGCATCGAAATACCACAATGAAAAATTTATTAAAGATTGTGGGAAATGGTATTTTACTTCAAAAAACCATGGGGTACTAGGCATGGAAACCTAGACCTAGAATTTCGGCATTGGACCATGAATCCAATTATCCACATTATAAATTAAAAGTAAATGGATTTGGAAGAACATGTATTCTAAGAAATTATGAATTGATTTTGTGATACGATTCAGACTCTGGCATGGGACGAAGCATGTATTGATCATTTGGGTGTCCTTATAAACCAAATAGTTATGTGATTAAATAAAGAGTAATTTAATTAATGTAAAAAAATTTACATTATTGATTTTTATTTATTATTTATACGACTTCATACACTCTTTTTACTATATATTTTTACATAGTGTTGTTGGTGGCATACTGAGCTATACTCACACCATACATTGGCTTCTTGATTAGTACCCAGTGGGAATTCATGTTTGTAATATAGGATATAGTAAAATTCCATGTGTTAGATAGATTATTTGGGATCCATCATGGATGAGAGAACTAGATGTGGTTTGGGACCTGCTCAGGATTTGTTAGGACCATTACTTTTGGGTTTCTATTTTGACACTTGCAACATCCTATGACTTCTCTTCTATTCAAATAAGATATTTTATTTTTACTTTCATCACCATTTAATACCTGTTTTTTTCTAGTTATTGTTAAATATTTTGGTTATTTTTTGTTTATTTCCATTGGTGTATTACTCTAGTAAAGAGGTTGTTCTATCCCCTTAAACGAAAATGGACACTCACTATTAGTTGGTATCCTCTAGTCTAGGGGGATGCATGATTGATTTTTATGTTGAGGTCTGAATTTTGGAATTGGGGTGTTGCATTGGGGTCATGATGTTACAAATAACATTAATATGATCTTACAAAACATTGTACTCTTTTTTTACTTGTCAAACTTCCCATAAAAAATTAATTATTCTGCCTATTTGACTATACATTGATTACCTATATTATTAGTATTATTTTAATATATAGATTCTATATTCTTTTTATTTTTCACAAGATAGGGTTTTAACCATCTAGTAAAAATTTCCTTCTTTGATACTCAATGAATTCCTAGGTTTTAAGATTCTTTCTCTGATATGGTGTCATTCCACTAGTCGTCTACTCTTTATCCATCTGCCATTTGATAAATCTATCTATTTCCATAAATTATCAACATGTGGAAAGTTACATGAAGTTATTAATGAATTTTATTCAATTTACATGTATCGGTTATCTGATTCAACTCACTCATTCTTCCTAGGAGTGTTTCTTTCAATATAAATACATTTTTTAAACTTACAACTGAAGAATATACTCCCTTTTTAACTATTGTAAATTTTCATTCCTCCTAACAATGTTGATGTGAGTGTAGTAGAATAAGTTCTTAGTATGCATTTATTTGATATACATTTGTTTCCTTTGAGGTTGTAAACCCATTTATAAACTATGTAAACTAACTTCTAGTATAGGCTTTGTCAGTATCCAACAGGGGTGTAGGGGTTCTACTTTAGAATTCTTTTTCCTTCCCTTGTTTGTTCCAACTACAATATCCTTCCCGTTTCCCATGATTAGAACATATAAAACATCCCCAGTTAACAAACAATACCCCATTCCATCATTTCTATATTGATATTTTGATACATCCAGAGTTCTTCTTCGGAAATTTATCCCTTAGGATTCTACACACATAATCATGATGATCCCCTATCTTCCACAATAATAGAATTTTATGGATACCTTCTTCGACAAGATTTTTATTTTAATATTTTCATTATTTATACGCTTATTCTCATATTTAGATAAATTTATGTATTTAAAATATGAAATATATTATAAATAATTAATAATAACAAGAAATAAAACCATATTTCACATAGAAATATCACATGTTTTCATTAATTTTTTATAAGTCTTTTTAGTTCTATTTCTTGTACCTAAAAATTTTTTACTATGTTTGGAACTATTCACAGCCCTTTCCCTCCCATGAATGGGATAGGGTTCATCAAATCCACTACCATATTTTGTCAAAATTCATAGACTTTGGGATGTGATAATAATTTCTTGTTTTTTCTCTTAAATAGCTTATTTTTCTTTCATTAATATATTACCTTCCAAAGGATAGTCAAATATAAAATTCTAAAAATATTAAAATTTGGTCTTTCCTTTACAATTATGTTTCTCCTATTCATTATTGAATTATTATAGATCCTATAATAATTGGTTATGGTTATTTTTCATGTATTCAATTTATGTATTATGATATCTCATGAGATTCTTACCATTATTCTTCTCATGTTCCAATATTTTAGAGATATTATCCATCTTGTTAATTTCCCCATTTATATTAAAATTCATATTATAAATATAATCTTTAAATAACTCATTCTATGGTTGTATAATTTAATCCAGATATGCCAATTTTGATAGGTCTGTATCAAGATTATCATTTTTGGCTTTAGAAATCTGAATTTCTTCTGAGTTTATATATTTTCCATAGTAATCAGATTTTTTATTTATGATATTATGATTAAATCATCTCCTTTAGATATATGGCCACTTGAACTAGTGTTTTATTTGAACCTTTTAGATCATTAACTTCAATTTACAACCCTTTGAACTGGATATATTTAGACTCATTTTCATCATTTAATTTTTTATATAATTCCTTTATTACTTTGGAGAGTTATTATTCACTTGTTGGAATATCATCATTATGTATGGTTTAAGAATCACCTGGAATATCTTGTTATTAACTCATTCCCCAAGTATCATTAAAATAGTATAAAGTTTCACTATCTAATTCATCCAATATTTTTTTGAGTGCATCACAAGTTTCCTTCAACTAAATCACACACATTCCATAAACCCATCAACTATGAGGAATTACACTATAATTACACTTCAATTTTTTTGTTTTCCCTATTTCTGTGACCAAAAAAAGAATAATTAAACGTTAATTTCAACAATTTTATAAATCATTCAAAGGAAAAAAAATTCAAATAGATGAAACCTTCACTTTAGTACTGATTTTTAGTCATAAAATAGGATTAGATGCCATTAGAGGATGGGTGTCTTAAGGTATGGATATTCTTTTCAAATTTATTCTTACCCCACTAGATCTTGACCTATTTCTTATAAGGGTCCTTTCATTTTGTCTTTAGTGTTAATGTTGATCTTATACATTCCATCTTTATCTAATGATGATACATATAAATAAAATAATTAAATAAAGAAAAAGAAAACAAATAATTCTACGTGGTTCACCCTCACATGAGTAATAACCAAATAATATACATTAAAAATATATCTATGTACTCAATCCATTAAATCTTACTAAAAATACAAGGATTGGTTTAGATCACTTATATACCCAATATAACTTCCTTAGAATAGGTAGGTAAATTATAAAATTTCCAAAGGGTCACTCCATTGATCATTCCCTGATGGCTCACTACTGTGGGAAAAGAAAAACTTTGTCCTCTACCATTTCTCACATCTGTGGAATTAATTAAAACATGGTTTATAGTCATATAGGTTGCCTAACTAAAAATAATGAATGAATCCTAAATTTTATTTAGATTCTATATTGAATTTAATTATATGATTATCCGTCAATTTTGGGAAAAACCCCACGACATAGAGCTTTAACATTCCAAACAACTCTAACAGTCTTCTATTTGTTGTAAAAATGGAAATTATAAACTCATTCATTTGAAAGATCTCCAATGGATTGCAATTATTCTTTTAAAACTTCTAAATTTCGATATAATAATGATAATTTTACAAAAATATTGTTTGAGAATAATTCATTATGTAAGATCCTAAAATTTAACTCTTTCTGGAGATCTTGGCATGATACACATTGCATGGGATCCCCTTTACAACCCCATTTCATGAGATCGTAGTGTGTAAGTCCTTGCAATAGATCATGGAATGAGAAACCATTAGTAAGAAACTATATATCACTTATGCAACCTATGAATATATTCTATTCACATAGATTTCAAGACTATACTCTTTTCTGAAAGATTTCAAACTCTTGTTTAGTTTATAAATATTGTGAGACTTTGTTCACTTCTCATAGGTCACAATACTTTGGTCTATTCATGTGTATTGAGTAACTCTAACATAAGACCTTGTTCAGATTATTTGGATCATGTGATACCAACAGTTTATACTATACATAAAATCATCCTATGAATACTTCTCTTTGAGAGATACCATCATGATACCCCTTTACAAGATATTTTTATAATTACACAGATCACGTGATTGTAGCATACGAAATTATTTTGATCAAGAGAAACACTTATGTAATGTGAATAGCATATATTTATTCTCTTCATGAAAAACTATTTCTACCAAATTTTCATTGGATATATCTTTTATGAAAAACATTGTGTCTTAAATTATAATAACATACAAGGAATTTCATTCCAATGGACTAAATAGCATTACCGTATTCATAAACTAGATATATAATTGAGTATTAAATTACATTTAAAAACCCAAAATTCAACATAGTCTTTAGAGTATATCAATATTAGCTGTAGAATACCATGAATATCATTCATTGTATGCTTCCCGGATTCCAAGGAAATGAAAAATACTATGTATGAGCTCAAATGATCTATAAGGGTTAAGTACAGTGGAATCAATCATATATATATATATATATAATAATCAATAAGGTAAGGTAAATAATTGAGTGTCAATTCCATTAAAAAATATAATATCACAAAAAGATAATTCCTAAAAAATATTTGAAACTAAATAACTAAAAATACATGGAATTTAATCCACATCTTGACTATAATAACTTTATAAGGTGTAATCCATAAGGAGAAGAAAAAAAATTAAAACACATTCAATTTAATCAATAAATTGGGAATGAAAATAATTCCTCAATAATATCATTGTGAAAATATCATGTAAAAAATAACTAAATTCCTAATGAATTAATGTCTTATTTATTGGATTTCAATATCTCATAATTCATGGTACCTCTACATTAAATATATTTCCTCAAGATAATATAATATTAATGGGTAGAAACAAATTTAATGGAATATTCATGATCACCCTTATGAGACCTACCAATGAATCAAGGGAATATATAATTTCGTGCACCACTTATCACTTCATGTCCAAATTTTTCCTTATATATCAAATAATTTAAATAATTCATGAATAATATTCCTTATCAAAAAATATCTATATTGTGTAAAGAATACATAATTATAAATAATTCCCCATTTGATCAAATAACATTAAAATCATAAACTATATGTAAAAATTGTATATGGTTAAGGAAATAATCACATCCATCATAAAACCTTATGGATATTTGATAAAAAAAATAATTTCTAATTAAATATGATCCCAAGAAAGTGATTTTTAAACACAAATTAAAATTTGATTGTAAAATAAAATTTACCGCATTGTAATGTAAAATTCAAATCCACTTTGATGATATAATTAAAATAGAAATATAAAATATAATGAATTGTGAATGAATCATAGTATTACACTTAAAGGGGAAGTATATCCACAATATAAATGAGAATATGTGCAAAACATCCCAATATTCATCAATGAATGAAAATTGGGATATAATCCATTACCTCAAGATTCTATTTGGTAGAGTATGATCTAAATTCTTAATAGTGTTTCTAAACATGATATTATTTTATAAAAAATAACACTCATATTTTTAACATCAAATATGATAATTTGATAACATCATATCACTCGTTCATTAATAATTGTTCATTATTTTCATTGTTTTAGGTGTTAATTTCCTTGTTTTATCATTCAAACTTTGTCTTAAAAGAATTATTTCATTGGAATATTATATAGTTTTCCATCCATATAATATCCATAATAAATTTATTATCATATTTATTCATCAATTATAATTTTTATTCCAATAATTAAATATGGTTTTGGAAAATGCAGTATATTTCCTTCATGGAGACAATAGGTTGTCGGTATGTATGGGTAACGTTTCCATTTTTAAAAAATCATTAAAGAAAGGTGGTAAGTAATATTTTATTTTTTAGAAATGATCACAATAAAATAAAAACATATTATTTATTTTAAATATACTTATATATATTATCTATGTTATATGGTGATGAAATAAGAGACACATATCATCGTGAAGGCAGTAGTCCACACATACAAGAATGATGTTATCATTTTTAAGTGACTGAAACTATAAGACTAAAAAAGATATATATTATTTTAATAATGAAAAAAATGTCATTAAAATTATATGAATTAAATGTATTTCATATATAGTGTTGTTACATTTATTATTATTTCATTCCTTATAAAGAATGAGTGAAAAATGAATCACATCGCTTCGTGGAACGGTAGTCTATAGTACACACCAATGATATTATCGAATCCCATATAGAATGGAAGTTAAAAATATATTAATGATATAATTAATACATAGGTATAATTATTCAATAAATATTATATATATAATTATACATTGGATTCATCGTCATACTGAACCATATGAGGTGGAAGTGGAAAAAATTAATGACATCTGTTCCTGAGAAGGCAGTCCACCGTCCACATGAATGATTATTTCATAACCCATTTCATGGAAGTGGGGATTCGTTTGGGTATTTTCTTTAACATAACATCATTTTATTATATTTAATATTTTTTTGTTATTATATAATAATAAATTATTACTATTTTGAAGATATGGATGAAGAATTTAAATAAAAGCACATTGTTTATAATTCTAAATACTATGAGACCACCTATTCAGGGTTATACATAAATTATTCATAAAATGGATTTATGACAAACAAGATTATCCTAAAATAAGTTTATTGAAGTTAGTATGTTATTCTAACTTGTGTTTTCTAATGAATTTTTTTTCTAAATGTGAATATGAGTGGGAGGGGTGGACTTTTATATGTTAGTTGATGGGAACACTTTTAATTATTTAAATTAAATGGGAGTACACATATTTTTCACATTTCAAAATGATATAAAATTGATAAATAGAAAGTATTTGTTGTTAAAAATTCTAAATAGGGCCATAAAACATATTTTATTCATGTTTGTAGGATATTTTAATTCTTAAATTTTTATTTTAATCCTATTGTAACTTTAATTTTACCTTATTTCTGCTAAAAAATTTCATTTTCAAGATTAATTTTGGTATAAATAATTATATAAACTTATTAGATAAAATAAATTATTTATATTCTAAATATGAAATACATTTTTCAAAATTCCATTCATATAAAAAATCATTATAAAAATTAAATTTTTAAATGATTGTAATGTTATTATATAGAACTTCCTATGAAAATGATTAAAATGACTTAACTTGAATTAATTAATATATAATTTGAAAAATTTTATTTTAAATATAATTAAAAATAATAATTTTACCATACAAATAATTAAAATGATAACACAGTATTAAATAAAAACATTTTTTCTTTTCCTGTTAATTAATACATGAAACATTTCAGGAAAATAACCAAAATTCACTATTATATAATTTTTATATAATTTTTTAAAAAGTGTAGATAATTTTATCAAAAAAAAGTTTCTCAAATTGGTAAAAATTAATTTTAAATTATGTGTGAAAATCTCGACTGATTCTTATTTTAGAAAAAAAATAATGATTTTCAGAAAATATTTTTTGAATGATTATTATTTTATTTCTAATAAATAAATAACCATAAATTTCCTAATTTAGTTATTAATATTCATACCCTCATATTTAAGGACTTTATTATAATTTTATACTATATTATATATCTTTTAGACTCGAGGTTTCATATTCTGTGGGCTATCAACGATAATAAATTTAAATAAATTTATCTCATTTATTGTTTAAGATATATGTTGACTATTTCAAAAGATAATGAATGAAATTTTATTACTTTATAATTTTTGGGAAATACATTCTCCAGACATTATATTAACTTCATCCTCCTTTTTTGACCATGATCTTGATAATTAGGGGTTTTATATTTTAAAATTATTATGTTGAAAACCCATATTATGAAAAGAGTTAATAAAATAACCTCTTTTAAAGTGGGAATGGACTAGAGAAAGGCCCCATAACATGGACTCTCTGTTATATAATTTTTTTTGAAATTAATGATATGTACCTTTAAGTAATGGTTAAGTAATTATAGAATGTTATAAAAGTCATTGATCACATGAAATTGAATGGTCAATTGAAAGTTACAGTACTAAAAACCATAAATATGTTATGATTTACAAATCCATTTGATTCTTCAGATATGAAGGTAATATGATAATTTTTTTCATAATAAATTTCATAATATTTCTAAATTCATTTTCTTTTTATTAATATTTGGAAATATACATACATGATGTGTTTCTACTCCATAAGAACAATTTTATCCTTTGGATTTGTGTCGATCATTTTTCAATTCATCCCTTACACATAGAATTGAATATAAAAAAATGGTATTTATATGTCTAAAGTAGTAAAATTAACTTTTAATAGATCATAATAACCATTAAATAGTTAGATTTAATTCTATATATCATTAATGTTTTAATAAAGGTAGTTTAGTTAGAAAAAGTTATCCAATATAATACATTAATCTCTAAACCTAAACAGTAACACTAAAACTTCATCCTTAATATGTATTGGTCAAATATATTGGATAAAAAAATTACATATTAACTATTTCATCTTGAATTATAGTGGTATTTGTTAAACCATTAACTTCATTCAATTTTTTGTTCATTCCCCATGATGTTTTCGAACCTGATAGGTTGTTGCCTATTATTTTCGTTATCCTTTTACTATAACTGTATTAATAAAATCTTGATATCATTCTGAAATTTTAATAACCTAATGTTATTAACCCATGAAAGATAAGATAATCCTTAATTTTACCAATACCTTTCAAATAATTTCCATAAAATTTAAAGGCATTCTTATTTAAATAAAATTTTATTTTCTAAATCCCTTGGTTTTATTATGATAATTTTTTTCAAAAATATCCTTAATCTTGGTACAATCCTATCACAAAAAATATAAAATGGGTTGTTTAAGACTTTGAACATATGATCACTCTTAAAATCATAATACCATGATAATATAAATAACTATTTATATAATTAAGGATGATATGATTATAAAATTTAATATAATCCTTGGATCATTCAACATTCTTATCACCAAAATACCATATGTAAAAAAATAATTCTATAATTTATTTCATGAATCAAAAATAATAATAATAATTCATCCATATTATTTAAATATTTTCCCTTTCATATTCTATAGGTTGGAATTTAAAATATTTCATTGAGTTGGATAATTCATTGGTTATCCACTCTTAAGAGAACACATTATAAATGGATCCATTGGATGATCTCTATTTTCATCCATTGTACTCTCCATTTTTCCTCAAAATTTATTTTTATTATTCCCCTATTTATGAATATAAAGTATTTTTACATTCCATTTATACACATTAATTGTATTATATTTGTGTATTTATCATATAATGAAATTTGAGCATTCTTTCATACATGGCCCCAATCAATTGAGACCTTATAAAACTCCATCATTCTCTTTATTGGTGTGTTTTGAAATTCATCAAGGTATAGGTAGTTAGTCATACTTTTAGAAAAATTATTAAAAATAATCACATTATCTCTCCCTCTATAAATCATCTAATATGGTTTATTATAGTCACAACATTTCCCTAAATATTCAATGTTAACATGATTCCTTCAGGTTCCTGCAATACTATAAAACAAAAATGTATTTCTTTTGAAACATTAACAATAGTGGGAAAACCATATAAAAATTTATAAAATGTTTTAATCACATCACATTTTTTAACATATGACCCCATTTTTTTAACATGGTTCATTAATTTTTATCATCAATTAAATTCTTTTAAATGATTTATAATGAAAATGTGAATTATCCAAATCATATCCACTAGGAGTGTAAAAAAATTTGTGCCTTAAGGCCGATTTTCATGCACTATGTGTCGATTAGGTAATTACAAATGTTTCTTTTTTTGATTTATTACTCTTATGTACATCAGTTCAATAACCGCACCCCCTTGTAGTATTTATAAAAGGGTGTATTGTAAGAAGAAACCCCAAAAATCTTCTTTACCAAAACATTATATGTTTATTCTATACTTATCCCCAAACTCTATAAAAGGGCATGTTCCATCATCAATTATTTATATAATTTAGTTTCCAAGGTTAATACTAAAATAATTTTGATAAAAACTATAGAAACCCTGAAACCAGTACCCGAAGCCAATGTCTAATTTATTATATTGGCATAAGATACACATATTTCAATCCATAATGAATAAATAATTTATTTTCCTTATTAAACAAGATACATATTTGAGCCTTTTATTATACTTGAAGAAATATATTATAAAATAATTGATTTTGAAAATATAATTATTCCCTCAAGAATATCCTTGTATATTATTCATTTTACACATGCTCAATTCTTTAGAAAAGAAAAAATAAATTTGACTTAAAATGTTCAGTAAGGGTTAAGTACATTATAATCTATCACGAATCAATAATAAATAATCAATATGGAATGGTAAATAACTGAGCACAGATGCCATTTAAAAATAGTAATATCATTATAATATAAGGAATATACAATATATAATGGTAAATAACTAAAAAAAATCAATTTAATCAAGGAATTTACTATTATAACTTGATAAGTTATAATTTATATAAAAAGGTAAATAAGTAAAATTGATTTCTATTTCACCAAAAAAATGTGCATAAAATGTATTAATAGATAATATCATCATAAAAATATTATTGATAAAAGAATATAAATTCTATATGAATGAAATTTTACTTATTGGACGTCATGGTATCAAATATTGTGATACCTCTACTATAAATATATCTCCCTTAGATAGTTTAAAAATAATTGGTTAAAGTCTACTTAAAGCTAACTTGCTGATCTACCTCATTATACATATCGATGCATAGAGGGGATTTATAATTATAAGACTCACCCATTATTGAATATCCAAGTCATTCCTCATATATCAAATAATTAATTTAATTAATGAATAATATTACTTATCAATATATATACATATATATTCAGTTAAGGATACAAATTTATTAATATTTCCCAAGTTACTAAATTAACATTCAATGTATAAAAATTATGTAAAAATGGTATATGGTTTATGAAAAAATCATATAAATCAAAAAATATTATGGTTATTTTAGATAAAGGTAAATCCAAATGAAAAATGATCACAATAAAGTGACTATTTCAAGATAAACTTAAAAATTACAAAATAATGTGGGACTGTACAATAACATTTACCATATGGAAATTTACAAGGAAATCCCCCTTGGATGAAATAATTCCAATTAAATTTGATAATTCAATGATTTATTACTGAATAATGAAATTAAATGTCAAATCGGTAGTGTATACACTGTATAAAATAAATTAGATCATAACATTATAATTTGATTAAATGATAATAAATGGAGTTGAAGTCCCTTACCTCACGATTCATTTTGGTTGAACAAGATTTAATCATTTGGATAATGGTTTTAAGTATGTTATTATTTTATAACAGAATCAAATTAACCTTTATAATATCTTATATGATTATTTTATGTTATCATACCACCCTATAAATAAAAATCATTCATTATTTTCATGTTTTTGGTGCTTGATGTCCTATTTTTTCATTTGTTCTTTGTCATGAATGCTCCATTTCTTATGAATATTATATAGATTCATAAAATTCATAACAATAAACCAAAAATAATTATAATATTTATAAATCAATTGTAATTTTTAGAAGGATAAGTAAAATGGTTTTTTTAATGATGTATGTTATGATAATGGAAACGGTAGGCTATTTGTATGAATTGGTAAGGTTTCCATTTTCAATAATCATTATAAAAGAGATAAATAATATTTTATTGTTCTAGGGTGATAATTATATTATAAATAAAAAAAATTTCTTTTAAAATATACATATATATATATATATCATTATGTGGTGTGTTGAAAAAACTATATTCACATCGCTTCATGAAGGTGGAATTCCACATATAGGCGAACAATGTCATCATCCTTAAGTGAGTGAAGATGTAAGAAATAAAATGATATATTATATTTTATGAAATATAGATATGTAATTAATATAATAATTATATCTTTTATATCCCGTATATATATTAAAATTATTCTTATTACCTTCGACGTAAAGGGTTATTGAAAAACAAATCACATCACTTCACGAGTTTGCAGTTCCTTTTACACAGGAGCCATGTTATTGTAGTCCTAAGGAATAGAAAGTGAAATGTAATAAATTATATGATGAAACCATGGGTATATTAATGTTAAAAATATCATACATAATATTTATATTTATCATCACACCCATCCTTTAGTGGTGGTACTGTAAAAACGAATGACATTAGGTCTTGAGATGGTGCTCCACTGTACACGTGAATTATGATTTTGTAACCAATTAGATAGAAGTGTGGATAGTTTAATGTAATTAACTAAATTATAATTAATATATTAGTATTATTATATAATAATATAATGATATTATTTTATTTAGTTGGAATTATAAATAAATGAAAATTCATAGTTATGAATTTTACCTCTTCTTGAATAACCTCTTTAGGATTATACCTAAAGTAATCCTAGAATATATTGATTATTGAAAAAATTTAATATAATATGACTTTAGTGATTTTGGTTATTTATTTATGTTGTTTATGGATGAACTAAAAGGTTTTTAATTTTTAAATATTAGAGTAGAGGAGGTGGCCTTTTATATGTATGGTGTGTGGAACACTTGTAATTATTGAAAAAAAGGTATACCCAAATATTTCACAATCCAAATGGGTAAAAATTTGAATTTTATCAATCCTTATACATTATAATGTCTAAATATGACAATATAAAATATTTTATGCATTTTCATAGGTTATTTTATACCTTATTATTAAAAATCATTCACTGATAAATCCATTTTTTCCTTAACTGTGGTAAATAATTTTTACTATTTTAATTATTTATTTTGATAAAATATTAGGATGAAATAATAATATAATATAAATTATTATGATAAAAAATATATAATCTATTTTTCAAAATTCCAATATTATAATTGGAATAGATAAATTTAATATTAATTTTTCTAATGCAACAAGAAAGTGGGGTTTCAAATTGAAATTGATCAAAAGATTACAATATTCTTGTATCAAAATTAAATAAAATTATTATTTTAGTGACCTAAATTCAATTAATAAAAATAAAATTTTCAAATTGTACATTAATAAAAAATATTATGAAATATTAAATTTTAAATTGTTTAAAATAAAAGGTAGTTTTAAAAAATCAGTTGTTTTCACTATTCATTAAAAAACGACACCATTAGGAAAATTACCAAAATATCACCCTATAATTATTTTCATATGATGATTTTAAAAAATTAATTTCATTTTGTCAAATAATTTTTATAAAGTGGTAAAGATTAATTTGAAACTATGTTCATAAAGCACGACTAACCTATCTTTTTGAAAAAATTACAATTTCTCAAGAAAAATATTTTAAATTTAAATGATTATGATTTTATTATTAATTAGTAAATAATAAAAATTTTCATAATTAATTTAGTACTATTCTCACACTCCAATTAAAATTCTAGGTTATATTAATTTATTATATTAATGTTCTTTTAAAATTGGGGTTGAATGTTTTACAAGCTTTCAAGGAGATTAAATTTAATGAAATATATTTCATGGTTTTTTAAGATCAGACATTAATGATGAATACAATAAAAAATAAAATATTCATATTTTATAATTTTTTAGTCTAAAATATAAGGCCTATTTTCATTCCCTAGATTAAACGTTTTGTAGAGATAATTTTTTTCATGATCTTGCGGGGCAAAAATGAATAGATTATAATTATCTGATGGGTGGTACATTTGTAAACTATGGACGGGTGTTCTCTTATATACCAATGATATGTGGAAATGTTATAAACCAAGGTCAGGTGTTTAGGATAAAAAATAGGTATTTTTGGATCCATTATAGTCCTAAAATTCAATAGGTAATGAATAAGGAGTTAATAAAATCATAAGAAGTTACAAATTTAACAAGATTGAAGTTACTCTTAAGAGAATGCTAGAAATGTATGGGTATGCATTTCCATTAGGGTAATGTTTTTCCAATGATAGTCTTGAGACTGAACCATGACTAAAACAGATATTTTAATTATAAATTAGAATGAAAAATACTTTTTTCTTATGCATATTATATGTTTTTGTGGATCATGAATTATTTTCAATGATTATGCACATTTATTATTTTTGTCTCTTGATTGAACAATCTATATTTCTTGATTCATGATTAAAAATATTTTATTGACTATGTATGATTATTATATTTTTTGAACATGTTCTCATTATTTTATTCATCTTATATTCTCACTAAAGATAATATATTTTTATCTCATGTGTTTATCCTTATATAGAATCTAAGATTACATTTTATTGTTTTTAATTTACCTAGGTTATGATGAAATGTTTAAAGTATAATATGTTTAATAAAGGTTATAGCTGTGATAAAATTAATAATAAATTATACGTATCTTCAATGTACTAGTTATTTATGTATATCTATTTCTAAATAAAATAATCCTTTATGGTTATCGAATGGATCATAATATCATATAATGGATATCCATCTACTAAGATATGGTATTTATGTATGTAATGTTTGTGTCTCTATAATTGGTATCATTGTAAGCTCTGGTCATTTATTGGAATCTAGGATGAAAAAGATTAGTGAAACCCCTTAGGATGTGCCTAATTATCGGATATTATAAAATTTTATTATAGATAAGGGATTGTGGATTTACTTAGAAAATATATTCCTTTCGAGATACAACCAGAGGATGTGGTTTTAGAATAGATTCATATAGGTTTAATGAACTCAAAAAGAGATGGATGAGTATATATCATTCAACATTCTATTTTATGGTGAATGAGACCTTATAAAACACATTGTATGACACTATAGGGGGGAATTGTTTTATTAACTCCCATTTTCTTTGTGATACATTCTGAAGGATTCCGACGAACTAGGATAAATCTAATGTGTCATAGATTGAAAACTACGTGTCAATATTTTTACATCCTATAAATTATTTTCATTATTATATAATTTCCCACTATGATTCTTATTTCTTCTACTATTGTTTTTTGTTTTTAGAAAATACATGGAATTAGAAGAAAATATCATAAAACTAAATGTTATACACGATACAATTATTTTCCACCCGAGTAACAATATGTTGTGGGAGAAAGAATGAAATGTCCTACGGAAATTATAACATAACATTATCAGTCCATGAATAATGTTCGTATTCCAAATGAAAAAGTTAAGGAATAATATACTATTGATTCCACCATATTTTTACTTAATTCTTATTTTATTAGGTCCGCTGATCCACTAATTAGTGATAAATTTATTAGTATGACTAAAAATAAATATACCATTCTCTAGTACACATAACATGAAAAGGTAGTCATAGTTGTTTAGTATTTGGATGGTGAATCAAGTCAATAGTCGACTCTTATCCTGAATATTAGGCATTGGGTAAAAACTTACTCCGTATAGGAGGAGTGTTTCAGATGTTATTTTTTAATAATTACTTTCCCTATTTTCATTGTATAAAAATATATAATTAATTCATTGAGCTAAAGAATAATGAATATGAATATACTGATTCATAGAAGAAAAAAAATTAAAATACTTGTGAGGTATTTTTCTAAATTATCATTGAACCATAAATTAATATTGATCAATAATTCAATGTCATAAAAACATGTCTCCAAAGTTCATTATCCATAAGATACCTTAGTATATATGAATAATTATTAATTTTTCTACCATTTTATGTATGAATATTAGAGTCACCCATCAATCTTATGTTTCTTATATGTAATGAATAATGGATTTTAATGTAAATTCATATAAAACATGCATAGGGAAGAACATGAGTCTTCATTTATTCTAGATGTATGGAAAAACATATAGAAATCTTTATTTTTGAGACTAGTAAATTCACTAATTGTTAAAATGATTTTTGTCTTGAAAAAGATTCCCTAGTTTGGGAAGATACCAACTAATGAATGGAATGATGAAAAATATAAATATAATTCAACACCCACACTCCAAAATTTAGAATACATGGATTATGTAATTACAACATTTAGTTATTTAATCAATGACTAAATGATGATGATGTACACCAATAACCTCTTATGAACATAGGATAAGGTAAATCTCTTGCTATCATTATTTCAGATGTGGTTTATGATAAATAACTATTTAATGGTTCATTATCCATCCACTCTTGAACTACAAATGTATTATTTAATTCGGGTTTTACACACACATTTATATTTTATGAATTTTCTAAACGTATTACACTACCACCGTAATTTTTAGAATGTTATATATCCTTAAAAACTCATAATGGTTTGATGATCACATCTAAAGTCAAATATTCATCCCCAATTTTTTTAATGTACTCCCTAAAAATATTATTAATATTACTTTAGATAAATTTTATATAACATTGGGACTGATTGACTTTCTTTATATTGAACCCATATTAATTGAAGAGGAATAGAACATACATTGTTATTATAAACAAACTTATGATCATTTATTAATTTGAGGATAAATATTATATTCAAATGAAAATTACATCCATTTAATTGTTTATAATTCTTATTCAAAAGTGTTTCTTATTGTAGATAGTTTGGGGGAAAATCAACATCAGATCTATAACAAATTTATATGAGTTTTTTGATATTTTTCTATAATATTTTCATATTATTACATGGAATATTGATGTTGGTTTTTCAATATAAGTCATACTCGGTAGTAAACCTATTTCAAATACTCTATATAGATAGATCTAATTGGGTTACAATAATCGAACTAGAATATCTTGAATAATATTTACTTGGTATTCATTTATCTCAGTGTGTCACATTGGAGGGAACTATTCTTTTTATTTATATGAAATATGGATTCATGAAAATATACATACATTATCGAGAATAGAATAATATCATGATCTACAATATTTATCATATTCCCTATGTTGATGATTTGTGTGATAAATTATGAGGAGCTTGATATTTTTACATGATTTCTCTTTGATCTATATACTTTCAATTAAGGGTTAAAAGTCACAAAATTCAAATGATATATTTCCATTCTCGGTATGGAAACTATGAATTTATAGTGATCACATTGGTTAGATTAATGCTGATGTTATCTTAATGGATTTAGTTAATAGAGTCTTTAGGTTACCATTATTAGTTTATGGTAGTATTTTTTGAATATATTATAATGTATCATATGATCATGGAAGATAATGATCACTATAGAATTATACTAGATACCCTAATAATTTGAATATATATGAAAAATTTACCAGTTGTGTATTTTTTCTGTAGAAAGATTCATTTTTGGGTCATACAGTCTCAATATATGTAATATAGGTGCATCCATAAAAGATAGAAGTTATTAAAAACTATCTCATTCCAACCATTATGCCTAATATCCATATTTTTATTTGATTATATGGATGATATTTATGCTTTTTGAAGGATTTATCCAGTCTATCTAATCCACTCGCCATGTTAACATGGAACGGTGGTAAGTTCCTTTGGAATGATAAATATGAAAAAAAATTCAAGAAAATGAAAATAATTTTATTTTGTATTCATATTCCTAATACAATCAATTTTGGTTAAAGTATTTTAATTTATTGTGATGTATCAAATAATGGTATTGGGTGTGTTATTATGAATAATGATATGGTGACAGGTTATTCCTCATGACAACTGAATGTTCATGAGAGAAATTATCCAACTGATGATTTGGAGTTACAAGTGATAATGTTTTCATTATAGATATGGAGTTATTATATTTATATAGAAAGGTGTGAAAAATATACTAATAATTAAATTTAAAGTATATATCCTCCTTTATGATGTTTAATATGAACTAAATAATATAGTTATAGTTGATAAATAATTATTTCTATTCAATACATTACCACCCTAGTAAAGAGAGAAAGTATGATAATGCCTTGATTAGAATGGATTATCATATCTTATCTATGATGAGAATCACAAAATATCCAACAATTATGTTTTGTAAAAGGATGGAGCATAAAATATGAAAAAAGGGGAGAAATATTATCTTTCTCCAATGAGTATTCAACTATATATTATTTTAATATTAAATAATTGTAGGGTAAATTTGAGTAAATGAAAAATATTATGAGAACCTTCCCAATGTTCACCCTTTATTATGATAGAATGATACGGTTTAGCATCCATTTTTGGGACTCTTCAATAATAGACATGAATAAAGAGACATGGGAAGAAACTCATAGATCCTCTCTTTATGTTCATCATGGATGAATGAAGATGTACAATTATATAGAAGATTATTGATGGCTGGATAACATGAAGAGAGATGTTCTTGAGTATATATCTCTATGTTTTGTATTTTCTTAAGTTGATCATGAGAGATAAATTTCTATAGAGATGTTACAAACATTTCCTATATTAATGTGGAAATGAGAAATCACTATGGATCTTGTCATCAAGATCCATAAAAAAACTAAGGGTTATGATTCAATTTGGTATATAGTTGATCACCTTGTAAATTGAAAACACTTCATTAATATTATAGAATACATCATATTTGATATTATTTCTATAATATACAATATGGAAATGTTAAGGTTGTATAGTGTACCAAATTATATTATATCTGATCAAGATCTACGGTTTATCGAGAATTATTATTGTAGTATTCTGGAAGTTCTACATATAGATTTATGTTTATTTACTTCATTAAATAGATTTTCAATTTGATAGGTCCATTCAAACTATGGAATAAATATATAAATAATGTTATATTTATTCCAAAGTTGGTTGTTATCAACACCTTCCACTTTTTGATTTTTCATAAAACAATAGACTTCACTTGAGCATTCATATGGATCCATCAAAATACCCCATTATAAATAAGTCCAAAACTCAAAAATGCTGGGATTATTTTTGAGAAATAAATCTATTTGGACCCAAGATAGTATGTGAAATTGAAGAGAATGTTATATTCATTCAGTAGAAAAAAAGGAATATCGGAGTCAATGGAAGAGTAATACCTATAGTAATCAGTGGGATATTGAATTAAATATTAGAGGGAAGATATTCATGTGGATTTCTCCCTTGAATAAATTTATGTGATTTAAAAATAAGTGAAATTTCAGCCACATATATATGTTGCTCCTTTTGAGATTTATGATCAGATTTAGATGGTTTCTTATCATATGGATCTCCCACCAAACCTCTCTCATGCTGATGAAGTGTTCCATGAATATATCTTATACAAGTAAATACAATATCCAACACATGTATATAAATAAGAGTTTTAAAATCTATAACATTAACATTATTATGAAAAAAACTGGTATAAATATCATACCATAGAATTTACATAGGGTCTAATGGATTTGATGAAGTTGAGATACCCTTATTTCTATGTATTATAGTGACATAATTTTGATGTCAAAACTAATTTTATGGGAGGTATAATGTAGCTCCCCACAATTTTTTATATATTTTATTTGAAATCAAAGTGACGTATTTAATATTTGCCATATATAAAACCCTAATTCTATATAAATTGGGATTTAGTAAACTATTATAACATATCATTCAAAATTGTAGCAATTAATATTAATAATCAAGTAATTAAAAAATTTATAATGATATTAAATATTTCAAATTTATTGATTAATGAAAAATAAATAAGTACTGAATTTTTAGTAAAGTCACTTTAGGATTCAAAAATATGTTATCTTACATACAAATATATTATTTTCATTTTCTAAAATCCACTATAAGGATTAGTTGCAATCACAAATTTAAAAATTCAAATACATCGACCCAACGTCTCAAAATTCAAAATCTAAAACTACAAATGAAATAAAAAAACCCAAAATTCAAAATTTGAAAACACACATCAATCCCAGCACCACCTAATAACCTTGGGTCTTGGGATCCTGAACAATAATACAACTTTATCCACACTCTCTAAAACTGAATTGTAGTCATCATGCCCCTAACATCGTAGAGGAACTACTAGAAACCATCCACGAGAAGGAAACTACCAAGCAGATCAACACACATACCTATGATTTAAGACAGAAAGAAGGTCCCTCAACCCAAAAAGATCTATATCATCACCTTTATCATCACTACAAAAAACCAATAAAAAAATTACCATCACATCATATACTATATCCATGAAATTCATCACCAACATAGGCCATGCCACTTGGAACACCCCAACGCTTTCAGAACACATCCCAATAATGGATTTTATCACATTTTTATTGGTGAATGTTATAACTAATTAATTCTATTTTTATTAATTATATTTTTTGATATAAAATAATTTTTTAATTATCATATCAATATTATCTTATGGGAATTTTTTAGATTTTCTCAAAAAAATTTATTTTTTTGTGAATAATGGAAGACAAAAAAATTTCGGATAATTGACATTTATTTTCCTATAAAAGTACCATAATGTTTTTAGTTTGTTATTACAGTAATGTAATTATCCTTTAATTATTAATAATATAATTAATTTCATTATAATTAAATCTATACATTATTTGGACAGAATTTTATTTTTGGGGTTAAAAACTGATTTTCCTAGAAAATATTTTTTTAAGGTAATGTGCTTTTATATTAATAATTTAAATTAATATATATTAATTATTCGTTTTAATGATATTTTATTATTATATATTAAATATATAAATTTAAAATTCATTTTATTATTTTTCCATTGAAGGGGACATATTTATGTTAGTATTTATTATCAAAACCCCTTCTGTCTAAATATACTATAGTGGGGGTTGAGAGATAAAAAACCATGTGTCCCACCTTCTATAGGCCACAAGTTGGTAATGAAAATAAAGTTTTAAAAAGATGATAAATGGGAGTAATTAACATATATAATAATATTGTATTAGAAGATAAGATGATTCTTCCACAAATAACTCGATTACATAATATAAAAAGAAATCATACCAATCCCAAAGTGCTAGTATAAATAAAATCGATATTTAAATGTATTAAAAATTAAAATACCCAAATCAAAGATAATATTATGAAATAAAAACTTTAAAAATATCTTATCTTGTACTTTCTAGTATAGTCCACACTTTCCTCCTAAAAACATGAAAATTTATGTATATATATAGGGTTAGTATATAACTATACTCAGTAGGTAAACTGATGTCTCTCGTGCATAGGTGAAAGAAGCATACTAATGCATCCTAAATATAATAGCATAACTAAGAGAACCTAACAAGTTAACTATCCATCCAAACACCCCATGTAATGTAAACCAAATAACACAATCCATGAATTGTAATATAATAATATTCCTATCGTTAAAGGGTATTTTATACAGCTCTTCCAGTTATATTTCAGTCTCACATGGTAACATTAGGAATCCTGATGATCTCATACCTTCTAAATAATATACACCACCACCCCACATAACAGTTACATGAAATCACACCTAAGAACAACTAGGACACTTCCCACATCATGTTCACAACACAACTCTTATGAAAATACCTAGGTCATCACAGCACAAACATATAAATAGTAAAAAGCTAATGTAAACATGAACAACTTAAACATTATCCCATAATCCTACCATGAATGATCCCCATTATATGCCACCCCATAAGATGGACATATGAAATATCTCCCAAAAACCTTGGTCCACTACCTCTTGGCATGGTCACATCACATATCTCTTGAAGAAACCAAGTCCACCACACATATTTCATCCAACCCGTCACCCATTGGGATGGGAATAGGTGGCAGGTGTTATTGGCATTAAGTCACATCCCCACGACATAAAATTTTGGAAATAAAATCCAAGGGCCTTAACAACATTTAAGGGGATTATGTTCCCTTTATAAAATAAACATAAATACCCCAATATTATAATCAATAAACCTCTATATGATGCGTGATTTCTAAATGAAACTCAAAACATAATCAAGACAACCACCATATCAGAGTACAAGTGGAAACTAAATGACATAACCATATAAATTGAATGAAAACAAACCAAAAATAAACCCAGAGACACCCAACACATATAAATAGAAACTCCTTAGCTACTCTAGGATCAAAATCGATAATACATACCCACATTAACATA
Source organism: Viscum album (assembly GCA_963277665.1). NCBI lineage: Eukaryota > Viridiplantae > Streptophyta > Magnoliopsida > Santalales > Viscaceae > Viscum > Viscum album. The sequence goes on along the minus strand of OY728146.1, from coordinate 784,403,394 downwards.
AAATTTCAACAAATAATTGAGATAACTTCCCTTTACCAATGTATCAATATATGACATATAAAAATGAAAAAAACTGTCCATGTAATGGGCGACTCTAATAATGGTAGTATTTACCCATTTACTTCCAAATCATGCCACTCAGGAAAAATGTATTAGAAAAATTTATATTAAATAGTTTAAAACAATTTAAATCAATTTATATCAAAGCTAAAGTGTTTTCCAATAAAAAAATATTTTTCCATAGAAAGAAAAAGATCAACCCATTAAAATATTTCTCATTACATTTGGAATACACATTCCATGATTTTCCACAAACCCACACATCCATGCATTCATGGCTAGGTGATAGTACCAAAATCATTAGTGGGGTCTCATTCATCCACAAGTCATAACATGGTGGTCAATAATCTGGTTCTACAATAGAACATTCCCCATATCCAATGTCACATATCTTGTACCCCAATGGTACATGCCATTTATTCTAGGTCACATTGAATAAATGAACTCACAAAAAATATTTATCCCAATAACCTAATTATAATAAAATTCACAGAAATCATTCATTTTTTAACAATTTCTATAACCATATTCAATGAATCTAGTCACATGTAAAATTTTAAAATTTCCATTTTTAAATTTATATCTAATATTTTTTTTCAAAAAACAATCCAATTTAAAAAATTTCCCAAAAACCATTAATAAATAGGTTTTTAATAAGAATAACAATATAATTTCACAATAATTTCAAAAAATACATTTATTTCAAGAATGTACATCAGTGTCTAAAAATTTTAATCATGATAGAATCCACTTACCTCCAAACCATTTGTGAAAATAAAAGATGAAAAAATGATTCTCTATATCTCATCATAAATGACCTTTCCGACCCTACATCCAACCAAACAATTTACAACTCCCTTTAAAATACATGGATTTATTCACAATATATTATCTATAATCTTTATAAAAGAAAAGGAGAATATTTCTAAGAATAACGACAAAAATGAGCATTTACTTATGAATCTAGGCCTTCAGCAAACTTTGATTTATGTACGGATTTCTCTTGGGCTACTGGGAAAAATAATTCATACCATGGTTAAAAATAGAATTTTTGTTATGGGGGGATTAGGATATAATATATTCTTAAAGGATTTAATTTCAATTAGATCCACTAATGTTAGAGGAAAAACTGCACATCGCAATGTTTGGCCACACGATTTGGAAGACAATTCATCAAAAATGTGGGTGATAATATAAAAAGAAAACCACTCACATGGTGGGATTTCATGGATAAAAAATATATGCACTAACTATTCAGAAGCCACTATTATTAGTCATCCATCACACAGTGGGATTACATAGTTAAAAAATCTATGTGATAAACGTGTGGTTCCAACTATTTAAAAGATCATGGTTCCTCCTAGGAATTCGTATGGTTAGGAAAAACGGTGATCCACCAATATAACTACCAAAACGCCAGTATCATTATTTGTATGATTTTCTGTACGTTCTTCACAGTTTCTACTAAACATGGCTAAATAATTCACCTCTGAAAATACATCCAATGGAATAGAAAATTCTTATAAACTACCTGAAACATAACCTTATCAGTATTTATACATAAAATAATTAAATAATGGTTCAATTTACCGAAACGTAGGGGTGATAAATTCTCCCCAACACTTTTATATCCATCCCTAGAATGCATAAAATGACAATTTTCATAGATGTGTTTGGGATTTTTATCCAACATTTCCTTTTCACTCTCCCATGTTACATCCTAAATATGGCTCAATTTCTATAAAATCCCCTCTATACCAATTCATGTACCATAGAATAATTTTTCTTTACTATCCAAAGTATGTACCTTCTCTTGAACCAATTTATCATCTAGGACTAGGTCATCATGATCCCATCTAATCATATAGTCATGATTATATTCACACTTTCTCAATTGAGATACATGGAACACATCATGAACTAAACATAAAATTGGTCAAAAATCCATCTCACATTCCACCACACCAACTCTTTCAAGTATCATAAAAGTTAAAATTTTTCTAGGATATGACATTACCTACATACAAAAAATTTAATGTCTAAGCCTTAGAGATATTATCAAGAACACATGATAACTCACATAAAACAACAGTACTCATTAATTATGATCCACATATGATTTATAATGAATTTGAGACATGTCCATTCTCTTTTTGATCAAATTAATATTATATGTTATCTCTTTCATAAGGCTTGGTCCAACCATTTAAGTCTCACCTTTTTCCACACAACAAAGTAAATAATGACAAGGATTCCCATAAAATGTTTCATAAAGAGCTATATGTATTGATTAATGATAACTGTTGTTTTATGAGAACACCACTACTGTTATGTTCTCCCTTGATGATTCACTAAAATCCATTATACAATCCCTTATCATGTCATAAAACAATAGTATCATCCCCTAAAATTTTCCATCCTTTTGAGGAATATACACGAAGATTATTTTCATTTGGATACCAAGGGTTTGTTGTAAGGACATCCAAAAACGATAAGTAAACCTGGGGTCTAATTTAGATAAAATGGATTCTAAAAATCCATTCCTCATTAATACTTCTCGAATATTGATTTTGGATAGGTCGTCTTCCATATGGGATTCACAAATAGGGATAAAATGAGATGACTTTATGACCATATAAAAAATTACCCCTATGGCATCGAGTTTACTAAAAATTATTGGAAATCATGTCAAAAAACTCATTACTATTTACTCCCATATTCACATAGTAATTGTTAAAGACAAAGAGATTACCACTAGTAACTCATTTCCTGTTATTACCTACTAACATGGGAGTCATATTGAAACAAACTCCTCCAAAACCTATTACATGCCATCCCATCAAAATATGCTTTCACCACTATATAAATAATTTGAATTCCAAGATGAGTAGAACATTTTGAATGGTGGTAATAATTAAGATGATGTTGTTGGAAAACCAAAGGTATTACAATGAAAAATATAAATTAAAAAACAAAACTACCATCCAACATTCATACTTCAATGGTATCTCGACCATTGAGTTTTGACCTCATTGTACCACATTGATAATAGGATCTTTATTCTTTTATAAATGCATCAATATAAATAGGAATAAAACTCTGATAAAAAATGCAGCATCACCATAGTCGGTACAATCCAAGTAAATGTACTCTATGACTAACATTATATTCCATTGATCTAATACTTCTCTAGAAAAATGGTTATATGACATCCAATTTAATGCATTTGAAACATAAAGTTCCATTACCTAAGTGTATACATCACGATGAAGTCAAACATTTGAATGTACTTAATCAATCTTCATTTCCTAAAATTCAAATATCATTGTGACAAATTCTGTTTCATTATATTATGATCTATAAAAACTGTTAGGTTAATACAAAAAATATAATAATGAAACATATTCAAAGAATAGAATTCATAATACTTTTCCAAATCATGTGTTGGTTATTGCGTCTTATTAATTTGTAACTACAATGGGCTATAAGTAACAACATGATCCCCTACATGAGAAAACATCCCATCATTGATCCCAATGCATCATAATAGACTACATATCCCTTTCTATAATATAGAAATGTGAGGGTCGGTATTGATTTAATTATCTCATTAAACTCATAAAAGTATTTATAAAATACCTTATTCCACTAAAAGAAATTCCTCACCTCATCAATGTTTTCATCGGTGATTCAAAATGTGAAAATCCAAGTACACAACATTTACAGTATCGTGCAAGGCCAAGGACACTATGTATCTTAAAGATATTTTTCAATAATTTCTAAGATATAAAAACTTATATATTTTCCATATCTATAGATACTCCTTTTTATATATGATGTGGTCAAGGAAATACACCTACTGTATCTAGAAATCACGCATTGATAGTTGGGAAAATAGACAATGATCCTACAAGATACACAATACTATAGTCATGTGTTTCTCATGTTCCACATTCGTCCATGAATATATCATTACATCATCCAAAAACACCACCATGAATGAATCTTGATACATTTATAATATTTGAATCATAAATTACTTAAATATAGATGGTATATTAATAATACAAATAGTTATAAAAATGAACTGATAATAGCCACATCAACTTCTTAGAGATATCACTGGAATATACTCCTTCTAAACACGTAGTTAGTGATATGATAAATGTAATTCAATATTAGAGAACCAATGAGCTCCCCTCAGTTTATAAAATATTCCTTCAATTCATGGAAGAGGATACAAATTATTTATCATAACATGGTTTAAATTATTATTATCTACACATTGCCTAAATGTTCCATCCCTATCACAGTGATGTACCATACCAAATTAGTCCAATCGATTATTACTTATCACATTACACATCTTAAGGCTCAATACTTGTATTTTCCCAAAGTTTTTTATGTAATGTCCTTGACTCTATTACCACTCCACACTGCCTAGAGCCTAGTTGGCTATATAGACCTGAGGTGTATCTCCCAGAATTCTAGAGGATATCGACTAGCATTGGGGGCTATGTGATTCATTGGGGAGACTCTGCCCTCATTACCAGTGTATATCACAAGATAAGTCAAAGAAATTCAATATTGAAATTAGATAAATAAAAAGTCAATTGGAAAGTATGACAAGACATAAGTATACATAAAAAATCCCGAATTTTCACACTCAATGATGTATAAGATATATCTATCTCGAAAACAACCATAACAGGTACAAGGAAATACGATACTATACAAGTATCCAAAATGACAAAAAGACCAACAAGTTATTGTAGAATCAAAAGCCTCATCTTGGACCCATGCTCCCTTTCTCCAAAGAAATGATCAAAAAATAGTGTTAAGGAACCTTCCCCTAATATCACCTATAACCATATAATCATATGAGGTCCCCATGGAGGCCCAAACAGGGTATCATATAAACATTGAAGTAGGTATATAACAACCATTCTCTTTAATAAACATGTAAAAATGTTTTATTACATAGAATCTTCAGTTGATAAAATATAAAAAATGGATTTTTCTAGTTTATTTGGGGCCTAGAAAAATTAAATAACAACATAAATCATGAAATACACATCTTTATTGAAAACTTCTTTTACATGACCTCACACATTCCTTCATACTTAGCATTACATGGGATTACCAGAGAATATTCATATGAAAAGGGTGATCTATAACGCTCAGTAAGGGATTAAAAAGGTCATAAAGTGAAGAATACAGTACATGTTAGGAAATAGGGAAATAAATGGATCATAAGAGAAACATGAACATAAAGGCATGGTATAGTTTGATTATCATAACATTGAAATGTGGCATTAGCATTTAACATGATATTATCATGAGCCAAGGATCATTGCAAATGGAGCATGAGTACACTCTCATTGTTTATGAATTATCATGAGTAAACCCTCATTGCACTTGATTTATCATTATACCCATATTTACCCAATGCATTGGAGCACTATGAGGGCATTCCCTTCATAAGCATTTCATTTCATGCATAACTGTGCCACATGGATCATATAACAGGGATTCATTAAATGTCATCATTTATTATGTGATAAAGTATTGTTGAATTCATACATGAAAATATATAATCAATAATTAAATTTTCCTAATGTTAAATACCCTTGATAGAGTAATGAGTATAGTATTCTCTATAAGATGACTTTGTCTTGGAAAATTGTGGTGTGATTTATGCAGCATAACGACGTGACATAAGAATTCATAAAAATGGTTAATGAAAATGGAAATGGGTGTATTATCAAATATACATGAAATTTACAGTATTGGGGTCATATATAAATATGTCCCAACATATTTAATAGAATTTAGATTCATAATACAAAAGAATTTCTATTATGTAAATGAGGAGAGAAAATTCCTTTCGAAATTTTGGCATGGTAACTGGTGTACATGGGAGGCATTAAAGAGAGATAAAGAGGTCCCCAATCATTCCAGAATATGGAGAGTAGTATTGGTGAGGTGATAAATTATACCCAAACATTTTTGAATGAAAACAATGGAATGATAACAATATGAAATTTGGACAAAAATGGGAAAGGAAGAAACCCCTTACTTGGAAGAGTTGTCCCAAAGGATTGGGAGGGGATTAAGATAGGATTTTTGGGAGCTTGGGGAACCTTTGGAAGATTTTAGATATATGAGTGAATGGTAGGGACATACTCCAAGGGTTTTGAGTAAAGAGGAAGTGGTATCTTTGTTGGGTTTATATAGGAAAATAGAGGGAATTTTTAATTATTTAGGTTTTGGACACCACACATTAAACTAATCAAAAACACAAACCAAACCATGGTTGTTTCCCATAGTTTTTGAAAAAAAAGGAGTGAAAAAATTAGTTTATAAATCCAATAGACGAAATTCTCAAAATATTAGGCTTTCTTATGTGGAGGTGAGTCACACTCCCATAGAAAACATTTTAAAAGGTTAAAATATTTTGTTTTCCTTGCAGGGTCCACTAAAGCTCTGAAAAATAAATCACACAAACATAAAATACCATTATTTTTGTGGGAAAACATATATTGGAATAACATAGAATTTATTGTATTTTATTATGTCACTATTAAGTCATTATGATGTCATAAAACACATTATATAATTAATCAGTATTTAATTTTTACCCAAAACTCAATTATCTAAGAAAATTATGTAAAATTTACTATTAGATAATATCAATATCATGATTCCAAAAATAATTTTCATTTTATCTAAATTATTTTATAAATATATAAATTTTACTTTTAATATAAAAAGTGAAATTTATCGAAAATTCATGGGTTTTTTCAAAAGAAGCTTTCAATCCTTAATAAAAATTACCATTGTATTCATAAAAATTATAATATCATTTATATTTAATAAAACATAATTCAGTAATAATATTTTATTAAAAAATTAATTAATTAAAAAATCCATTAATTCATGAAAAAAATATTTCTTAATTGAATATTAACTAAATATACTATTAGTTATTTAAAAACTATTTACAAAGTAACAATAATATAATGTATGTATATTATTTATTCTATACAAAAATAATACAAATAATATTAGTGCTAGGGTCTTGTTACATAACCCCTTATTACACCCTCATATAACCTATGGGTAAGGTGTGCATTTTTTTCAGACTCTTGGGGATGCTCAGATAACATCGCTCAGGTGGTAATCTCTACCAACTTCTAATTCTCCCATAGGAAGTTCCGTTCAAGCTTAATGTGTTGAAGCTAAACATGGGTATGGTCAAGAGTAAAGCCCAATGATGACTCCTCATTTCTGAGCACCATCAAATGGGATTCGTACGGAGTAATTCTACTAGATGAGGTCATCACTTCTTTTTTCTAAGTAAATATGATTTGATAAAGCCTTATATATATATTAATCATGTTATAAATCTTCTAGAGTTTTATTATAAATAATAAATATTATTAATTTAATTTTGAAATCCAACAACATAAAACCAATGAAGTAAATATGTTTAATATAACCATCTTACATAATAATACATTTAATCAGATCATGACAAAATTTTCATTAGTAAAATTTTGGGTCATTACAATCTAAGCCCCTTAAGAAACTTCTCCCTTCAAATATCCTTTTCCAAACTAAAACAGATGCGTATAATTCTTCTTCACCACTTCCTCTAATTCTGATGTCTCTTGTTTAAATTTTTTTTTCTCCACATCAACTTAACGAGGGACATTGTCTTATTTTAACTAACTTTTTCCTTTCAATCTAAGATCATCAGAATATTCTCTTCATAGTAGAGGTAATTCTCCAATGGTACCACCTATGTATTGAGTGCATAAAATGGTTCAGGTATGTACATTATAAATAGTGATATGTGGAATACATCATGTACATGAGATAGGTTCGGTGGGAGTTTTAGTCGATAGGCCACAACTCCAATTTGATCAAGGATCTAAAAAGGTCCAATGTACCTTGGACTAAGATTTCCATTATTCTCAAATCTCGTAACTCTCTTCCATGGTGATATGCGGAGGAATATAATGTCTCCGACATCAAACTCTATGTCCCAGTAATGATTATTTGCATAGCTCTTTTGTCTACTCTTATCTGCTTCAATGTGATACTGGATGGTCTTAACCACCTATTCTATTTCTTAGACTATTTCTTGACCTTGGAGTTTTCTCTCCCCAACATCATCCAAACTTTCTGGTGTTCTTCACCTCTTCCCAATATGGGGATTTATAAGTATCCATTTGGATTCTTGGGTGGAAACTATTATTGTAAGAGAACTCAACCAAAGGAAGATATTTATCCCATCCTCCTTTGAAGTCCATTTCACTTTCTCTCAACATATCCTCAATGCATTTATAGTCCGATTATATTAGACATCAGTTTGAGGATGATAAGTCATCCTGAAGTTCATCTCAGTATTCATAGCAAGTTTAAGTCTCTTCTTGAACATTTAGGTGAATCTTGGATCTCAGTTGGATACAATAGAGAGTGGTACTTTATAAAGCTTTACCACTTCTCTGATATATATATATGTGTGTGTGTGTGTGTGTGTGCCAGTTGATCCAATGAGAAGTCCTGTTGAATTACAATGAATTTTGCAGTCATTTGTAAGATGATCCACAGCAACCCTGGTAGCATTGTTTCCTTTGGATGTCCTTGTAAGTCTAGTGACAAAGTCCATGGTTATGTTCTCCTATTTCCATGCTGGTATAAGTAATTGTGAAATCATCCCCTTAGACATCTACTTCTCAGCCTTCACTTTCTGACATGCCAGGCACCTTGATGTATACACTACAATCTCCTTCATCATGTTATCCTGCCAATAATTCTCTTTGAGGACTTGATAGATCTTTTTGTTTCCTATGTGAATGGAGAAATTTGAACTATTTGCATCTTCCAAAAGTTCTTTCTTTAACTCTGGATTTGATGGAGCATAGAGTCTTTACCCAAATCACACAATTCATTATTCATTAAAATTGTACTTTAAATATTTCACTTTTTTATAGTTTCAACTTTCTTCTGAATTCCCACATCATCCTTTTGATCATCGATTACCCTTTCTAGAAGAGATGGTTGTGAAATAATTTGTGAAAGTATTGATGATGTTCCATTATTTAATATTCCCATGTCTATATTCATCTAATTTAAGAAGATTGGATCATTTTCAATTCACATCAATGATAGAATCGTTGTGTGATTTCTACATATAGCATTTGTGAACTAATTCACTTTCCTATGGAGGTAATGGATCGAGCAGTCATAGTCGTTGAATAGCTATTACCATCTTCATTGTCACATGTTCAACTCCATCTGTGTGAATATATACTTTTGGCTTTTTTAATCTGTGTATATTTCACACATCTCCCCAAAGAGGTAATGTCATCAAAATTTCAATGAGAATATTACTGTATCCAACATCAGATCATGTTTTGGACATTATTTCTCATTAACATTCAATTTCCTTGAATAATAGGCAATGACCTTTTCATTTTCCATCAACACACAACCTAGGAACCTCTTCAAAGCATCATTAAATCCCACAAAAAGTTATCCACTTATGGGTAGTGTGAGAACGAGTGCAGTGAAAAGACTCCTTTTCAACTCCTTGAAACTCTCTTCGCATTCATCACTCTAAGAAAACATTACCCCATTTTGAGTTACTTGGTAAGTGGTTTGTACAATGTTTATAAATTTTCAACAAATAAGTGATAATATCCAGCTAACCTAAAGAAGCTATGGATATCTATTACCAATGTTTTCCTAGTCCATCCCTGAATTGCATCTATCTTGGAGGGAAACATAGATATCCAATTTCATGGGATGATATAACCCAAAAATGATACCTTGTTCAAATAGAACTCTCACTTTCTATACTTTTCATAGATATTATCCTTTCAAAAGGTCTTTAATACAATGCTTACATTCTCGTCATGATCCTCCTTAGTTTTCGAATATATTGGAATATAGTCTACAATGACTAAAAAACATTTGTTATGGTAATATATAAATGCTCTATTCATCAATTCCATGAAGATTTTTAGAGAATTAGTGTGTCTTAAAGGCATTACTATGAATTCATAATTCTGGTGTCTTGTACAAAATGTAGTCTTGGGGATATCCTCTATCATTAACCTTACATGGTAATATCACGACCGCAAATCTGCGTTGGAGAAGTACTTTGCTCCACATAGCTGATCAAAAAATTAATCAATTAGGGATAAAGGATACTTGTTCTTTATTGTGATTTGTTTGATATCATGATAATCAATGCAAAGGCACATTGACCTATCCTTCTTATTGATGAAGAGGACTGGTGTACCCCATGGTGAAGCACATGGGCGTATAAACCCATTATCCAAATTCTCTTTTAGTTTTTTCTTTATCTCCTCAAGCTTCACAATATCCATTCTATATGTAGTCTTGGATATTGGCCACTCCCCAAGTATAATATCAATTGATAATTCAATATCTCTACTAGGAGCAAGACTAAGAGATTCCTTAGGAAACACTTCAGAAAATTTCCTCACAATATGAATGTATTCATGGATGGTTACTTCCATAGACTCAATAATCTGAGCCAGAGACAAGTGCTCATAGGGCATTAATATCCACACTTTATATGATGGTTCTAATAAAGATTCATCCTCTTCCTTGCACTTGTACAAAATCAGGGGACGATTATCCATATGGAGAGTGATTTCCCTCTTACAGATATTTATGTTGGCTCTATATAAGGAAGGCTAATACATCGCATGAATTACATCTAATTCCACCAAAGGGAGGGTGATAAGGTTTACTAGGAAGTTAAATACAAAAATTATAATAGGGATGAGTTATATTCAAGGGATAGAATGATTTACCCATTTTATGTTCTCTTTGACATCTTTACTTCCACGGTTTGTGTTGGTGTTGGGATTGTTCTACTATAATTTCAGGATATTAAAGAATTCGTAGAAAAAGAATAAAAAAGTAAAACCTTTATTCATTAATTAATAACTTTCTTACATGTCACCACTTCATTGTCCGGGTTTACTTTGGTGGCAGTGATGGAAAATTCACTCCCTTGATTCCTTGGAGGTTGTTGGTTGCCTCTGAAAACCCTTATCTTAGGACTTAGGGTTGCAAAGTGCCTTGTTTTATTATAGTAGAGGTAATTAACAATGCATTGAGGGTCTAATCGAGTGATCCTCTCCTCTGTCAAAGCCGTGGATTTTTCTTTTCAGTAGTTAATGGATTTGTTCCCTTCTCTTCCACACCAAAAGAATTTCCTCATCCCCTTTATGAAATTTCTTAGGGGGGGGGCTTCTTTCTGAATCTTTGGAAAGCGGGGTGATGTATTTTATTAGTACTATTAGATTTATCCATCAGAGATGCATAATTAAAGTCTATCTTAATAATCGTATCCCCTTGATACCCCTAAGATTCATGGATCTCCCTTTCGACCTTGATGGCACATCGGATAATTTCTTCATAGCTCTCAAAGTCACGAATCGCTAGGTCATTCCATAGGCTAAGTTTTAGCCCACCAATGAAGCGTTCAACCTTTCATTTGGGGGTAACGACAAAGCCAGAGGCGTATCATACAAGCCTTTTGAATTTTTCCTAATACACACTGATGGATTCATCATCTTTTTTCTTGAGAGAAAGGAATTCCCATTCCATGTTAAGTCGAAAGGTGCGAGGAAAATATTTATCGAAAAACATTTTATGAAAATTCTTCCATTCCAATGCCTTAATATACTCCTTAGGCTTCGTAATTTTTATCAATTTCCCCAATTGACTAGCTTCACCCTCCATAGGATAAGCATCTAGAAGAACCTTCTCTTGTTCATTACATTAGAGGATGGAGAATATCATTTCGGTATTTGATCCATTGTTTGGAAATTAAGGGATTGAATGATCCATTTTAATTAAAAGTCATTTGTCTCATGAATATCTTGATCGAAACTTGTTATTTCATAAGAGGATAGAACGTTCCTCTTAACCCATGTTTTTATTCAAAACATGCGTTAATTGAGAGAGTATTGTGATAATGTTCGTGATTCCCTCTCCTATTGGATTTAGCATATCATTAGAATAGTCTTCATATTGATCTATGCATCAGTTGTTCGCTCGAGTCTGCCTATTACCAGCCAATGGCTAGAATAAATGAAATATTAGGGTTAATACAAAAAGGTTAATACAAAAAACTGAGGACTTATAAATTCATTTTATTTCCTTAACTTATGAACTTATAGGCTTCAATCTATATTATCCATGATCTACATCCCAACATATATTTTTTGGGGAATTTTTTCATTCCCATAAAAATGGTTCGTACAAAGAATGAAATTTCAACAGATAATAACCCTCGAGAGTGTCTTAACAAAGGGTGAAGCAGAGCCCGTTGTCATGTACTAGTTCATGTTTGAGTCTAACACAAATCGGTGTTTTCGGGTTTTAAACCTAGATACATTTCTTCCAGAGCCGCCTCTACCTGTTTGTATCCAAAAAGAGAATTTTTTTCTTGATAGACCACTTAATTAACACTCACTAAAATTTAGGGATGTTTTTATTATGATTAGTCTTATCTCTAAGTCTTTCACTAGGGTTTTCAGGTTCTAATCCCAAAAATAACTAATCCTATCCTCTAATAACTACTATAACAACCATGCTCTTTATTACACACTTTATTGTAAACGTCTTTTACATGACCACACACATTCCTTCGTACATAACATTACATGGGATAACCTAAGGACATACATTAGAAAAGGGTGATCTATAAAGCATAGTAAGGGAGTGAAAAGGAATAAAATTTTTAATACCATACATGATAGGAAATAGTCATATCAATGGAGCTTAAGAGAAACATAAAAAAGGCATGATATAGCATGATTATCATAAAAAGGAAATGTGGCATCAATATATACGATGATATTAACATGAGACAAGGATTACTTCACATGAAAAAAGATTAAACTCTCATTTGACATGAATTATCATAATTAAACCCCATTTATCTTTATGTATCATGATACTAATGTTTATCCAATGCATTGAAGCGCTATCAGGGCGCACCCTTAATAATCATTTATTTTCATGCATAATTGTGCCACATGGATCATATAAAATGGATTCATTAAACATCATCATTTAATCCAAGTTATTTTAATTTTGAATTAATACATCAAACTATATAATCAATATGTAAATGTGAATGAATTTGAATACCCTTGATAGTGAAATGGGCATGGTATTCACTTCATGATGACATTGGATTGTAAAATCGTAGTGCAATTTCAGAAGTGTAACGGTGAGACATAATAATTCATAAAATGGTTGATGTTTGAGAAATGGTTGTCACATAATTTGTACATGAAATTTACAGTAAGTTGTTCATATAGAAACATAACCCAACATATGTAATTGAATTTAGATTCCTAATACCAAAAATATACTTGTATGAAAATGAGGAGAGGGAGATCCCATACGGAATTTCCTCATGGTAACACGTGTACATGGGAGGAATTAGTGAGAGATAAAGAGGTCCATAATCATTCAAACAAAATGAGGGTAGTTTGGGGGAGGTGAGAAATCATAATCCAAAATTTTTAATTGAAACAAATTGTAACCCAATATAATGAAATTTGGAGAAAAATGAGAACGAAAGAAATCCCTTACATGGAAGAGTGATCCCAAAGGCTTGGGAGAAGCGTAATATAGGCATATTGGGAGCTTATGGAACCTTGGGAATATTTTAGAGATAAGAGATAATTATAGGGGCATGGTCGAAGGGTTTTGAGTGAAGAGAAACGGGGATCTTGGGTGGGTTTATATAGGAAAAGAGAGCGAAGTCATTATTATTAGGGTTTTGGAAACCACACATTATACTAATCAAAAATAAAAACCAAAACATGGTTTACATACATGGTTTTCTCCAAATGGGAGTGTAAAAAATTTATTTTATATGTCCAATGGCCAAACGTCTTACAATATTAGGCTTGCGTATGTGGAGGTGAGTCACAATCTCAAGGAAAACATTTTAAAAAGTAAAAAACATTATATGCCTTGGTGGGTCCACTAAATCTTTGTAAAATAAGTCAAACAGACCTAAAATCAAATTATTTTATGGTTAAAACATATATTTTCTTAAAAACCCATTTATTTTACTTTATGACATTACTATTAGGGCATTATGATGTCATAAAAACATTATGTAATTAAACGATATTTAATTTTTACAGAAAAATTCAATTATCTCATAAAATAATGAAAAATTCACCGTCTGATAAATTTTATTTCCTGATTCAAAAAATAATATACATTTTAAATAAATAATTTATAAAATATATGAATTTTTAATTTTTAATAATTTAATATTTATCAAAAATTTATGGGTTTTGTCAAAAAATGGTTTCAAACCATAATAAAAATTACAATTGTATTAATAAAAATATTAAAATCATTTATATTTAATAAAAATTAATTTAGTAATAAAAAATTATTAAAATATTTTTTAATTCAAAAATTCATTAAATCATCAAAATATATTTCATTATTGAATATCTACTAAAAATACTATATGTGCATCAAAAAAATTTACAAAGTAATAGTAATAAAATAAATTTATACTCTTTATTCTATAAAAAATAAATCACATAATCATAGTTCTAAGGCCATGTTACATAACCCCTTATAACACAAGCATATGTTCAAATGGTACGGTGTGCAATGGTGATAGACTCATGGGGAGGCTCAGATAACATCGCTCGTGTAATAATCACTATCAACATCCACTTCTCCCATTGGTGGTTCTATTAAAGCTTAACGTATTGAATATAGGAGTAGACTTGGTCAAGAGGAATGCCTAGTGATGCTACCTCCTTTATGAGCTTCGTCAAATGCGCTTTGTACAAAGCAATTCTACTGGAGGAGGCCATCACTTCATTTGTTTGAGTAAATTGGATTTTTAATGTCCTATAATTATACTTATCATGTGATCACCACTCAATGGCTATATTAGCAATAGTAACAACCCTTAATTATAGATTTAAATCAAAAAAACATAAAACCGAGGAAGAGATTATGTTTTATATAACCATATTACATAATAATATATTTAATTAGATCATGAGGAATTTTCATTAGTAAAATTTTGGGTCATTACAAGGTTACTACATAGAATTCTATATAGTTCAAAACACCATGAAGTAGTAATTTGAAAAAGTCTAAGTAGTACTATAAGTTCTAATGTCCAATAATAATTTAAACTATAGAAATGTAATATGGTGAGGCCTCTGAAGACTCCCAGCACCAAATTTTATGTCTTAATAATGTAGCTATATGAAATTTAAACAAGTAACATGGCCTTTCCATAAATCCATATATACCATGTCTATAAATCTTTTCCATAAAATATAACCATATAAAAACATCATGTACTTTCCATATATAGAAGTGTAAACCATGAGGGGATGGATCTAAGGTGTCAATAACAAAGGAATCCACTTTATGTCCCATGAGAGTCTCGATGGAAACTCTATTAAAGAAAAAGTTGGAGTCCTAGGAGCTTTTTGGTGACATGTCCTACATGAGTCCAAGAAAGCCAGATTAAAGGGATATCAAGGCCCAAGGCATCTGAATGCATGACCGATTGGCACCTATCGGCCTGTCAAGGTTCCGGTGGTCTGCTAATGTGTATAGCAGCACTCGGGTCGAATGCTCAACGATGATGCTTTTTAATAGTCTTTTTTTAGTTGATTGTATTCAGATTGTGGGGTTTGTTTGCAGAGCTTACATATTGTTATTAATTACTGGTTATTGATTCAAAAATCTGATAATGATTAGGGTGAGTTCATTTTTAGGGATTTAATCTTGTGATATCCTTGAGCTTTTCATTATATTTCATTTAATTTAACACCCACTTCACAAGATAACGTTGATTGGAATTCCTAAGTGTTAAGGCTTTAATCCAATCCATAACGTAACATAGGGTTTTAATTTCAATCATATATTTTTTATGGTAGTTTATTTATGGTTCCAATAATCCATGGAAACCACAGGTTAAACAAAACAAGTCATTCATCCATGACATGTTAAGTCCAACATACAAAATGTTTATTTGAAGAAAATTAATTGAGTAAATACACTCAATCACATAACATCCCTAAATTATAACACACCCCAATGGTTTATTTACTCAGCCATTAATATGGTTATTAATCTGGTAATAATTATTATGATGAAAAATTAAGAAGATAAGAAAAATGAAGGGATAAGAAAAGAGTGGTGTGTCAAACACACACACCAACAATGATGATAATTAGAAAATAACATTAGATTTAATGAGAATGAAAAAGAAGGGAAAGGGATTCAATTGTATTTAAAATATTTTAAGAACATTAATATTATACTACCAAAGGTAGATGATAATAAGAGATATTTAAGAATAAACATTTATTAAAATATAATTACCAAAATAATACTTACCAGATTACAAATGGAGAACAACACAAAAGTAAATGAAATCAAAGGTAAGAGGATGGTTATCTCAAGTGAAAAAATGAGTATGGAAGGTCCTTCCAAGACCTTGGAAATAATTTGTTCATGCCAATATGTTCTCCTCTATTTTTAAATTCTAACCCCCTTGAAAGAGAGGAGGGGGATTTATTTATAGCCCTAAGAAGTGGACTGTTTGCATTCCCAATCTGTCCCTCCATTTGCATTGCCATTTTGTAAATTTATATATCTGAATCATAGGATATGATATTCTTACCAGTTGTAGATAAATAAATCCTATATCTACTCTAAAATTTTGGCGGCCGTTGGACATAAATAGATAAAGGTATTACCATTTTATTAAACAATGTAAATCTGTCCATTTTAATCCATATGTTTTAGAAGGCCGAAATGTGAAAGGATTAATCGATAATTAGATGCCTTCAAATCCAAATGCATTATTCAAAAAATTAACCCTGTTGTATCTCTTATTTCACACTAAAATATCTCATCTTTATTGGATGAATACATCATGAGATATGTCATTAATACTATACAGATTTTATTTCCTGGCCAGAATGGTGGGCTGAGGTTAAATGAATCAGTTGGGCCCCTTGTATTCAATGTTGGGCCTTGTAATTTTTATCCAAGACTCCTTACATTCCCCCCCTCCCCAAACCTTTAAGTAGAATGAAGGAATTTTCACTTCTTGATTAAGCCTGATAATTCAATCTTCATGGCTTGTCCAGTTTCATCACTTATTCTGTAGGCCCTATAGTGTGGTCAATATGGGCCTTTAAATGGAAGAATTGTCCCATTATCCATTATAATGAAATGTTTTATATTGAGTTTGGAATCCTAAAAAATAAGAACAAAAAATATAAGATTTTTAGGGGAGAGTTGTAAATAAAATAGAAAACATAATCAATTAGACTACTTCTAAAAATGGTCAAAAATTATACTTAGTAATAAAAAATTAATATTTCACTCAAATTATGCACATTTGATATTTAATAAGTAAAGGGAGTATATAATAATATTTGAAAATATTTATAACATCAACTCCCCATACTTATTCTTCTGCATGTCCTCATGTGCAACAAATATAAAAACATGACAAAAATAATTTTCACTCACCATCACATATTAAAATATTGTATTCCCCAATCAAGGTGGTTTAGAAAATATCTATCATCCATAATGAATTACACCACATGTTTTTACTGAAACATTTTCAAAAAAACAATTCATTTTATTCATGATCAAATTTAGAAATGGAAAATGGTGGCACACAAATCATACTCCTCTCAATATGATAAAAATAATTCATGGTGCTTCACTCATTCACCTACCAAAAGTTAAAAAAATAGAGTTTGAAAGATCTCTCAGCTTCCACTCCATATCCAAAGTGCAGAAGAATCAATATGTCTTTTTAAGGGGTTTTCTTGTGGATATGGGATGGTAGGAATATAATTTCCAAGAGGGAGAAGAAGAGGGGTAAAACACCAATATGGAAAAAGAAATGCACACATTTGTTTCTGAAATGAGACATGAAAAGAAATGGACACACATATTTATGAGGGAATAAAAATGTGAAACAATATCCAAAAGTGGAAGTAAATGTGAAGGTAATGTGAATATGGAATATTACAAAACACAAAACTTCTCCTAATGACATAAGAATATAATGCAAGTGTTCTTTTTTTCTCTTTATTTCGATAGTTGAACTTGAAACAGATCTCACACTCATATCCCAACCCATGATTGATCTCCTCACGAAACTAATTGTAATAGTTATAACAAGATCAAAGGCTGAGAAATAGCGATTTTTGACCTACCCAAGACACAAGACTTTTTTTGAATATTTTTGATTTTTTTAATTAATTTTTTTGAACACTTGTTAATAAAATTTGAACAATATGTCACAAGAATATATACATTCCCAATCCCTAATGATGTATAACCTCTCCACCACACTAAAATTCATTCTTTCCCTCAAGAATTTGATAACATGTTGAAAATAAAAAAGGGAACCCAAACAATGAAATCCATTCCCCCCACACGTAAATTTCAACAAATTATGAAATGAAAATATATGTTGATATTGGGTGGGATAAGGTATTGGGATTATAATGTGGCTATCAAAGGAAAGGATTTCATAGGCTCGAATGGGATTTCAAAAGGAAGATTAATGTGTAGTTAATGGGAGGCTATTTGGATATTATAATTCTCATGTGGTTCGGAAAATGTCGGTATCATATTAATGCACACTAAAGTAAGAAATTCAGATAGATGGTCCACAAACTCAAGATTCAAAAATGGGGGTGAGAAAACAATCATTTTTAAAATATGTCCATAGTTGGCCATGGCATGAATGCTAATTTTTTCCTCATGTTTTGGGAAAATCATTTTACAAATCCAAAATTGAAAATTGAAAATTGGATTGTTTTGAAACAATATTCATTATACAAATTTATGAAGAAACCACAAAATTTTTGAGATGAAACCATGTCTTTTGAATCCCAAAAATAGTTGGACATAATTTGAAAATTGGAAGGTGATTATGTATGACTCTTGATTTTTCATGTTATTATTATTTTTTTATTTTATTGTTATTGTTTTTTCGGTTTTTATAGTTTTTTATAAAGACACACCCACCCATAAGAGGAAGAGTAAATAAAAAAAATATATGGAGGAATGTGGGAAAAAAATAAAATTAGAAGGAGGGAGAAAGAATAGAGAGAGAGGGGGCTGAGTTAAAGGGAACGAGGTGCCCCTAGTTTCGATTTGGTGGGTTTCCATCTCCATCCAGTGGTGAGTCAACTACAGAAGTTAGGGATCCGATGGAAGTCGATGTGGTTCCAGGATTGTGTGTCCTCTCATGGTGATGCTTTAACTGATATCCATTAACTATGAATTTCCTTTTGGTAAACGAGTGGTGGACTTGAACGGAACCAAATGGGTAAACATGGGAAACAATAAAAGGACCTTCCCAACGAGGATTATACTTACCAGGGTGAAATTGAAATCGAGAATTGAAATTCATAAGCTTTTCACCTTTATGAAATACCTTTTGCTGAATGTGTTTGTGATGGAGTGTCGTGGATTTTTCTTTGTATAGGTTGGGATTCCCATATGAATCAAGTCAATGCTCCTCCAGTTCAGCCAATTGCAAAAATATTTCTTCACCAGATTTTTTTAAAATCAAAATTATAGGTTTTCACAACCCAAAAAGAATTATGTCGGATTTAAACTCGTAAATGACATGCTTTAAAAAAACTATCCTAAAAGGGGACATCCAAATGGGTGTTTTATAGGCAGTTCAATAATCCCAATGTGCTTCATCAATCCTTCCACGATAGTCTTTTCTGGTGGGTTTTACAATTCTCTCAATCACTCTTATCACTTCACTATTTAAAAGTTCATCCATTCCATTTGTTTGGGGGTGATTTTAAGTTGATGTTTTATATAAAACACCATTCTTTTTTAAAATAGAATCCATGGTTCTATTACAAAAACAGATTCTGAAGTAACTTATCAGGGCATGTGGTGTGCCAAACCGGGGAAAGATATTTGTCTTTAGAAACTCACCAACAGTATGTGAATCATCTTTTCTAATGGGGTTGGCCTCGAACCACATAGAAACATAATCAACCACAAGAAGAATGTATGAGAATCAATTGGATAGGGGTAATGGTCCCATGAAATTGATGACCCAAACATTGAATATATCACAGAAAATTAAAGGCTTTTAAGGTATTTAATTTCTCATTGAAATTCTGCCAATATTTTGGAATGTTGGACATGATTGACCGAACTCATGTGAGTCCTTGAAGAGTGAATGCCATAAGAATACAAAGTGTTTGACCTTTTGGGAGGTCCTTTGTGGTCCAAAATGGCCACCACTAGGCATTGAGTGATAGAATTCTAAGGTGGAGGAATTTTCATTTTCATCGACACATCTCCTAATTACCATGTCTACCCCAGTTTTTTAAAGTTTATTTTCTTCCCAAAAATAGAATTTTGAATCACATTTCAACTTTGTTTTTTTATTTTCAAAATTATTTAGGAAAAACACAAAAATCCAAGTAATTTATAATTGGGGCATACCATGGTATTTTTGGAGTAAGAGAAGAAAGGTGCTCAGTTAGAAATTCTGGATCAATTATTTCAGAATGAGAAGAATTAGAAATTCGAATCAAGTGATCCAA
The DNA here is from genome assembly GCA_963277665.1 of Viscum album. Taxonomy (NCBI): domain Eukaryota; kingdom Viridiplantae; phylum Streptophyta; class Magnoliopsida; order Santalales; family Viscaceae; genus Viscum; species Viscum album. The sequence goes on along the minus strand of OY728146.1, from coordinate 784,382,647 downwards.
AACAATGTTTTATTTTCTCGGTATATCTATAATTTAATAGTAAAAATCTTGGAGCATTAGAATCCATATTATGATCTCTGGTTTATAATCACTTTTATTATTTATAAACCTAATCACAAAATGGTCTGTGAAGATGATCATTTTGGAACCTAAGCGATAGGTCCAGAATTTATCTAAGGAAAAAACCACTGCTAAAAGTTCCTTTACAGTCACAGTGTAGTGAGATTGAGTTTCATCTAACATTTTTGTGTCATATTTGATGACATGAGGAATTTTTTCTCTTCATTGACCAAGAACAGCCCCAAAAGCTCTATCAGAAGAATCACACATCAACTCAAAGGGTAAGGACCAATTTGGGGGGTGGATTATTGGGGATGATGTAAGAATATTTTTGAGTTCAATGAAGGATCTCTTTCAAACCTCATTAAAATGGAAAGTGACATCATTTTGGAGCTACCAAGTGAGTGGGAGGGATATCCTACTGATGTTATAGATGAGTCGCTGATAGAAACTGGCATGACCGAGGAAGGAATGGATGTCTCGAACAGATGTGGGTTCTGCAAGTGATTGGATCACATCAATTTTGGTAGGATCGACTTCAATACCATCTTTTAAACATTGTTTCCAAGAAAAATCTCATTTTCAACCATGAAGTGAAATTTTTCAAAATTTAACAAAAGGTTACACTTGAAAGTCTTTTGAATGAATTGAGAGAGAGAATGAAAGCATGATTCAAATGACTCACCGAAAATGGTAAAGTCATCCATGAATACTTCCATGTAGTTTTCAATGAATTCAGAAGAGATACTCATCATAGACCTCTGGAATAATGTAGGAGTATTGAAAAGGCCAAAAGGAATTCTCTTATATACATATGTTCTAGAGGGGCAAGTGGATTTAGTCTTTTCTTGGTCCTGAGGTGAGATTTGGATTTGGAAGTATCCTATGTATCCATCAAGAAATAAATAGTGTGACATTACTACTAATTGCTCTAGAATTTGATCATGGAATGGAAGAGAGTTGTGATCATTTCGTGTTTCAACATTCAATTTTTGGTAATCGATGCACACATTCCATTTATTCTTCACTTGAGTTGTCATTACCTCCCCATGTTCATTTATGAAAATAGTTATACCTCAATTCTTAGGTACACCATGAATTGGACTAACCCACTCACTATCAGAAATTGGTAAGATAATACCATCTTGAAGAAGCTTGGTGATCTCTTACTTAACAACCTCAAGTATGAGTCGATATAGTCTTCTTTTTGATGGTCTAATTTGTGTGGATGATTCCTCAAGATAGATGTGATGCATGAAAAGAGCTTGATTGATTCCTAGTATATCATCTAGGGTCCAACATAAGTCCTTTTTGATTTCCTCTAACACTTTAAAAATCATGGACTCTTCAGTTTTGGTATGTGAAGAAGAGATAATGGCAGGATAAGAGTGATCATGGAAATGGAATTCATATTTAAAGTGTTAAAGAAGAGGTTTTAGATGAGTCTCATTTTTCATTTGTGGGATAGACATCATAGGAATGGAGGAAGGGACTTCAGTTGCATCAGATTAATTTTCCTTAATACTATCCATGGTGGAGAAATAAATATCAGAGTTTGTGTGGGATTCAAGAGAGTTTTCAAGTTCCACAAGATTGATAGAGTCTATAAATGAGAGGTACACATCAACTTCACTATTTATGACTTGGTTAATCAGGGTGTGGATTTCACATGATCTTTTATCATTTTAACATGAATAACATGATGTATTGGGGTTCAATATACTCTTAGAAGTGTACTCCGAAGCATGGATTGACAATGCAGAGTGATCCTCATAAAGGTATCGCATGGAATGGAAAATGTTGAACTTCACCAGTTGGTCACCAAATTCCATGGATAAGATGACTGAATGGACATCAATATTAGTTCAATAAGTCTTGAGGAATGGTCATCCTAGAATTAGGGGAGATCTAGAGGATTTCATCTCACCGTCCATGTCAACGACATAGAAATCAGTAGGGAAGATATGATCATTCTCACAAACAAGGACATCCTCAATTATCCCCTCAGGACTAGTTGTGATTCGATTGTCTAATTGAATGACAACACCCATTGGATATAAGGGACCTAGACTAAGGTTGGAGAAGATGGATTTGGGAATGACATTAATTGAGGCTCCTAGTTCTGTTATTGCATCATCAAAGTTGGGACTTCAAATTGGGCAAGGAACCATAAAGGTCCATGGATCCTTGAACATTATAGGAATAAACTCTTGGGTGGAAACATTTTCAAAGGTCCTATGTTGCCTCTTATGGGTACACAACTCCCTGAGAAACATGGAATACATATGAATTTATTTAATGGAATCTAAGAGGGTAATTTGAATTCAACATGTCTAAACATGTCATGAATATCACGATTGGGTTCAAATGTCTTCTTTGTCTTAGAAATGGATTGAGTAAAATAAAATTGGATTCCTATGTGGAATGGATGGAGGTGATGGAATGGATTCAGATTCTTTTTCATGTTTCATTTTCTTTTCATTTTCTAGGTCATCTTTTAAAGGGGGTTGGAGGAGTTATCTTGTTGCATAGCAATTTTCCTTTCTGGTCTAAGTGAAATTGTACTTAGATTACCCTTGGGGTTGGATACTGGTTGAGCTGGGAGTTAGGAAGAATTTGAATGTTGTTTCTAGCTCAGGTGGGATTCAAGTTAACCAATTTGTGCTTCAATGTTTTTGAGTCTAGAATGGGTAAAGGAGGAAAGATCTTCCACTACACTTTCACATGGTTTCTTGGAATTAGAGTCTTTTCCTAGATTGGTATTACCATGATTTTGGTTCTTGGTAAAGTGATTGTATTGGTTTTGGAATTGGGAAGGCTCACTAGGATAGTTGAGTCCAGGTGGAGGATTGTTCCTTTGTTGTTGAGGAACAAAAGGATAAGGTTGTTAGATGTTACCAACACCTTGACCATATAGAAACTGGCTTTGGTATTGTGGAGGGAATTGAGGGGGGTGAGAGAGGGGATTACAATACCTCAGACCATGGTTATAGTAAGAAGAGAAGGGCTCTTAGTGAGGTTGGTTGAAGTTTTTAATGAACTGACCTAATTGTGAAGGGTTGAGGTTCTACTGAGCATATGCTGCATTGAGATCCATTGGTCCAAATGAATTAGATTTATGCTCCTGATATTTTGGAAAGGTGTGTTTTGGATGATCTAGTGAGTTATAGATTCGACAGTTTTTGATAGGTCCATGAAACATTGATTGTGGAGAAGATTAGGTTGGGGTGATGGATGCCACATCTAGTTGTCGCCCAAGACATGTATGTTCACTCATCCACTCAGTCATGTTGTTCGGCTCTATGGAATTATTGTCTTCGATTTTTTTAACTTGATCATGTTCTCGAGTATGGAATTGTTGTGTTTTGCCCCCATATTTCTTATATGATCTCTTGAAGCTTCATGAGTTTTATCTACAAGATCACCGCCAATGGCAACATCAATAAGAATTATCTCTATACCCACTAACCCCTCATAGAATTATTGTATCAAGTGTAGGTCAGGTGTTTCGTGGTGTGGGATTGTTTGAACACCCTTTTTGAACCTATACCAGTATTCATGGAGGGATTCACATGGGAACTAACGGATGCCACTTATTTCCTTTCAGATATTAGCAGTGCGAGTAGTAGGAAAAGATTTTTTTTAAGAAGAGTTGGTTCATGTAATTCCATGTGGTTATGGATCCAAGTGGAAGGTAGTAGATCCATGACTTAGAAGTGTAATCTAGGGATAAAGGGAATGCCCAAAGATTAATATTTTCCTCATAAACTGCTTGAGGATTCATGGTAGAGCACACCACTTGGAACTCTTTAAGATGATGATGTGGATCCTCGCCAGCTAGCCCGTGGAAATGTGGGAGAAGATAAATAAAAACTTGTTTGATTTCAAAGTCAACCTTTATGTTTGTATATTTATTACAAAGAGGTGTGTAATTAATATCAGGGGTAGAGAGTTCTTTAAGTGTTTGTTCACTAGGATTGGCCACATCTAATTCAATTGGTTGGACAAGGACTGGTTCTTGAATTATTTGAATATCTCTTATATTCCTCCTAAGATGGAAACGTGTTCCCTAAATTTCAGGGTAAAAAAATACAATGGATTGTTTGGGAGGCTACAGTGCATTCATAAATATTTTAAAAGAAATAAGAAGATAGTTTTTCTTTGTGTTTTTTTTTTTATTTTTATTAGAAGGTGGTATTTTGTTTGTGTTTTTTCCTAATATTTAGAGAAAAAAATTCAATAAAAAGAAACTAAATACTATATAATTGATGCATTCCCTACAATGAAGCCATATAAAAGTACAACCTATTTTTGCCTATTGACCGATCAAGGTTACAGTACTCTGATAATGTGTATAGCAGCACTCGAGTCGAATCCTCGACGATGATACTTTTTAAAAGTTGTTTGTTTTCAATTGATTTTTTTTATTGTGGGGTTTGTTTTCAGAGATTAAATGAAGTGATTAATTATTGGTTTTTGATTTAACAATTTTATAAAGATTGGGGTGAGTTCATTTTTATCGAGTTAAGATTGTGATATCCTTGATCTTTGCTTTATATTGCATTTAAATTGACACCCACTTCACAAGAAAACGTTGATTGGATTTCTTAATTGTTAAGGCTTTAATTCACACCTTAACATAACATAGGGTTATAATCTCAATCAGTTCTTGTTTATGGTAGTGTATTTATGGTTCTAATTATCCATGGAAACCACATGTTAAACAAAACAAGTCATTAATCTATGACATGTTAAGTCCAACATACACAATTTTAATTTAATGAATATTCATCGAGAAAATACTCTCAATCAATTAATATACCTAAATTATAAAACACCGTAATGGTATATTTACTCATCCATTAATATGGTAATTAATCGGGTTGTAATGATTATGATAACAAATTAAGAAGATAATAAAAAGAAAGGGATAACAAAAGAGTGGTGTGTCGAACACACACACAAACACTGATGATAATTAAAAATGAACATTAGAATGAATGCGGAATAAAAATAAGTGAAGGAGATTCAATTGTATTTAAACTATTTAAAGAACATTAATATTAAAATATATAAGGTAGATGATAATAATAGATATTGAAGAATAAACATTCATTAAAATATAATTACAAAAAAAATACTTACAAGATTATAAACGAAGAACAACACAAAATTAAATTAAATAAAAGAGAGGAGGAAGAGTATCTCAAGTGAAAAAATGGTATTGAAGGTACTAAAAAGACATTATAATTCCATTGGTCGAGACAATATGTTCTCATTTCTGTTGAAATGATAACCCCCTTGAAGGAGAGGAGGGGGATTTATTTATAGCCCAAGGAAGTGGACTGTTTGTTTTCTCAATCTTTCCCTCCACCTGCATTTCCAATTTGATAATTCAGAATGCCAAATATCAAGATATTATATTATTATAATATGTATATAAATATAACTGATGTCTATTCGAAAAATTTGGCGGCTATTGGACTTAAGGGGACAATGTTATTGACGTTGTATTAAAAAATGTAAATATGATCATTTCAATCCATACGTTTTAGAAGGATGAAATGTGAATGGGTTAATCAATTGGAATATGCCTTAAAATAAAAATATGTTCTTAAAAATAGTCTTCCACCTATATTTCCTCTTTCACACTGCAAAATATCATCTATATTGTATGATTACATTATGAGATATGTCATTAATACTGTACTGATTTTATTTCTAGCCTAGAATGGTGGGATGAGTTTTAATTAATCATTTGGGCCCCTTGTGTTTGTATTTTGGCCTTGAAAGTTTTATCTAAGTCTCCTTACATTTAACCCTGAAACATGGAGGAGGAGGAATTAATTTTAACTTCTAGATTGATCCCAGTAATTCAATCATCATGGCTGGTCCAGTTTCTTCACATATTCTATTGGCCCTATTATGTGGCCCATATGGGCATTCAAATGGCATAATTGGACCTTAATCCCTTCTAATTAAATTTTTTATATTGAAGTTTAAATTATAAAAATGAATAACCACACAATTCGGATTGGTATGAGGATACTTATATATAAAATAGTTAACTAACTCAATTGGACAACCTCTAAGTATGCTCAAAAATTATATTTAGTATTAAAACATTAGTATTTCACAAAAATTATTCAAATTTAATATAAAATAAGTAAATGGAGTATATAATAATTCATGAAAACATTAATAACATCAAAATCCAATGTAATCAAATACCCTAGGAGAATAATCTATCCAATGCATCCACTAATGTGTTCTAGATCCTTGGAAGGCTGTCAATGGAATCTATACAGTCATCCATCCATTTCATATCATATTAAAATTAAATTCATATGAATATACCAACTCCAAAAACCCATTTCATTTAATTACATTTTATGAGTATTCCAACTCATTCCATCAATATATTAAATTCAATTTCAATATATCATTCCACATGAGTATACCCACCCATTTTCCCCATTAACCATTTAACACATCATGTGGATATATCCAACCATTTATCACAATTCAAAAATAATAACTTTCAATGGGTATACCCATTCATTTAATTAATTGCTTTTATTATATTTGATTGAAGCATGCCAGGCATACAATATTTGCACAAGTAAAGGAGGTAGTATAAATCCCAACATGTAATTCAATCATGTTTAATTATAATTGATCATTCATAAACTAAGAAAACTTAAGGACACACCCCTATGGTTGTTTAACATGGGAAAATCAGTTCATTTTCATAAGATGAGGCCCATGGGTGACCTTGGATCCTAAAATGGGTACCAACATAACACAACAGATCCAATAGGAATCCCTAATAGGTTTGACAAAATATATTTCAAATTTAACTGTTCAAAATCAGGGGTGCGCTAGAATGTTCGGGAGGTGTCGTAATAGTCGATATATCTAAAAAGAACGAACACCTAAATGAAAAGTATATACCACCTACCTTGCATCGGTAGTGTCATCATCGTCTAGTTTCATGTGATGATTCATCATGGTTTAGGCTTTGTATTATGAATGCGTAATGAAAAATAAATTATGATAAATGATCCTTAAATCAAATAGTTAAATTGATATCCAAAAGAATCCAGAAAACAAAAGGAATGTAGATCTTTCCAATGTTGATATGATGAGACAAACCAAACATAAATTGAATATCAGAAGGAGTGTTTAACCCAAACCCAAAAATATTTTTCCATGATAGATTCAACAGAGGTAAGTCTCTTACATGGATATAAAACCTAATCTATGTATTAAAAGTATTTTTATTTAATTATAAATTATAAAAAATTCCAAAATTACAGGGGATGCAAGGATTACCCACAAGATTTCATGTAGGCCAAGGGGCACCCAATGGGATTACCCAAGCGATTTTAAAACAATGCATAAGTTATTCTAATACCCTTTATCATGTTCTGAAAAAACTATAGACCTATTCATATGGGAATGCAAGCCTTCCCACATGGCTCCATAAAAATGAATGGCCACAAATCCATCTCTGCCCAACCTCACATGGTTCAGTCAAATCTTGTGGCCTACCCTGCATGATTTGTACTAAACATGTGGCATACTATTTTTTACCCAAAACCTAGATTTGGGCTCTCAAAAAGCCCCAAAAACCTCAAAAACACCCATGATCAAATAGGTAAATCACATAAAGCCATATTTAAACATTCAAATAGAAAAACAAGGGATCCATACGTCTTGAAAAATAATCAGGTTCGTAAAAGGTACCCCACTTATAGCAATTATTCTTTGAATATCTCTCTAAAGTGTGGTCAATATTTTTCTAAGAATAACTATGGATACTGAGCACATACGTCAGCCTCCAACTCCCAAGTCACATTATGTAAATGTTTTTTAATGTTGTGTAACATTCTTACACTAGATGCTCTGGGCCATTTCATTATCTTATTACATTGGCATGATTTAAAGGAGTATAATCCCCAAGGACCAATCAGTTTATCAGTCTTGTGAAGACTTATAATATACATGATAGCCGTAATACATAAGTAAAACAAAATAAGACATTCCACACACAAAATTTAGATAAATTAAATCTATGAACAATTATTCAATGTCCTCTTATTCATTTCCTAGTGGAAAATATAATAATTGTTAGCTCAAATGATCATTAAGGTTATGTAAAATAGAATTGATAATTAACCAATGGGAATAAATTAACATGTCAATGTAAATAACTGACAGCACTTGCCATGAATATAATAGGATAAGGCAATATAAATATTTCATGGGAAGAAACTGAAACCCAATCCATTTAATCAATGAAATAAAACTGAAATGTAACCATAGATATGTCAACACAAAAGCTCATGGGTGAATAATAATTGGATGTAAATGAGGCAAATTATTTCTTAATGGATGTAATTTCTTAGGCGCATGAAAACCTATTACCATCAAGACCTTTCATAATATGGTTTAAAACTATGGATAGAAACCTATTTAATTTAGCCAAATTATTTGTATCATGATAACCTGTATATGCAATTTGGTTCAATATAATGTCTGGGGTCCACCAATCAATACCATTCTAAATAATTTTTCATATCTAATAATGAAAATAAATAATATGACTTATCAAATATCTATATCTAATAAAAGATATAGAATTATCTTTAGTTCTCCAGTTAATCAAATAACTATCCAAAGAAAGAATATATGTTAAATGGTATATTTTTTATGAAAAAAATATAAATCCTATAAATATTCGTATATTCAAGGATATTTTCAATGTAAATGTATTACTAAAGGATTTGATATTTCAAAGAATATCATTAAAAACATTCTTTAAGAGAATGATCATTAAACATTCTATAGTGTACCATACCACATTGAAAAATTTGAATCAAAATATATAGAATGTATGAAATTAAATGAAAAATAAAATATCATGAAAATTATGGGATTCATGATATACTAGGAAAAAGTGAATATATACGTTTTTTAATACTAAATTGGAGAATAATAACAAATATTTCTAAATGAAATGTAAATTGTGACAAAATTACATTACCTTAGCCTTTATTTTGTTGTGTGGTATTTATCCTCATGTATATTGGTATAAAATTTTTATTAAATTATATCATAACCATAATCATGTTTACAATACCATATATTAACTTCTTACAATATCTCATTACCCATTTGTTTCCAACATTAATTAATTTCACTATTTTGGGTGTTAATTGCATAGTTTTCTTGAGAAAGTTCTAACTTGTTACATTTTGATTTCATTAATTAGTTCAACATTTCATAATCTACATAATGTAAAACATTACATAATTATCATATATAATCATTATATATGTATTTATATTAGACCATTATATTTGGATATTAGAAATAAGGTGCACCGTTCAAGGAAACTGTAGGCTTTACCCACTATGAACGCTAAGTTAATTTCATTATTGTATTAAAAGAATGAAAAATAAGTGATACATATGTATATTATAATTCATTTATCATATATTTTTTATAATGATACATATTATTATTAAAATCATCTTTTATATGCTCAATGTATTGTGTCAACAAATCACATTGCTTCGAGGGGGCGATAGTCCACACTTCCACAAACGATGTTATCATATTGATGAAAATTGAAATTATTACAGATATGTTTTATAAAATGATTAAATAAGTATAAATACATAATTAATATCATTTATATAATATTTAAATATATTTTCCATCATAATGGCCACCATGAAAGGTGGTAATGGAAAAATGAAAAATTATCGTTTCGTAAGGCAGTAGATCATTGTACACGAAAACAATATGTTTGTTACAAATTATATGGAGGTGTGTGTATGTTTATATATATATATATATTAACATAACAAAATTCTATTACATTTATAATACTTATTTATTTATATAATAATAGAATAATGATATTTGAGTTGGTAGTAAATGAAAATAAAACTGAAAATATTATGAAGTTTTTTACCTTTTAATTTGGTAACTCGTTTTTGTTTATACCAAAAGGATTATTTTTATATTATTATTCCCAAATGGAGGCTACTAGGTCTAGGGGAGTGATGTTGTGAGACTATTTGGTCTGATTATGGTCGATCCAATGTGGCTTGACTGGTCTGAGTAAGGCATATAGTGCTTTCCTTTTTATTGTGGAGGGGGAGTGTCACTCATGTAAAGACCAAATGGTATTCATTAATTCGATGTAAAACCTACCTAAAATTCTCCAAAAATGATAAAATAATGGATTTAATGGTAATAATGGACTATCAAATCCTACACTATAGAAAAATATGGGTATTTTAATAATTTGGTTCCTTAACATATAAGATTCCCAAATTTTATGACATGTGTTTTTATTAAAGCATATAGATTTATATTCAAATTTATTTAACCAAAAAGACTAATATACATTGATATTTAACCACAACTATATATCCACTGAATTATGATTATAATATAAAATTTTTAAAATAAAAATCTAATGTTCATTTGAAATAAATTTAAAAACAAGCACATTGGACACACTAAAATTATGCTTAAACCTTTACCATGTTAACAAGGTTTTCACAGTTTGTGGAAAAATATGCTAACTATAAAAAGATAAATTTTTCCATTAATAGAAAATATTAAATATTTAATAACACTTAAAAATGTTTTGGATGAATATAGTATTTTTTTATAAATTTTAAATATTTAAATAAAATATCATTTACGGTAAAATATGAATAATGTAAACGTTGACATTATTTATTTATTTTAAATTTGAAATGTAAAAAAAATATTGGAATTAACATGAATTATGTTTAAATATGTTTAACATGATATTTTCAGCTACTTATATAATTAATGAAAATAATTTAGTCAATACAATTTACTTTTAATATTTATAGTGTCATTTAATTTAATTAGTTATCAACTAAATAATCACTATATTGGCATTTCCCAATAATTTTGAGTAAATAAATAATATATAAAAATTTATAATAAAATAATTTTATAACAAAAATATCAATTTTTATTTGAAAATGATATGTCTAAATGAAAATATTAATTTTGTTACATATCTCAATGTTTTATAAATATTAAAGTTACGAAAAGATCTATTTTTTGTCTTTTTCTTCACTTAAATTTTTATATATGGAACTTCCATTTAATAATATGACAATAACCCAAAAAAACAATAACCAATAGTATATATGGTTTAATATTTGGTATCAAATAGATTTTGGAAAATATTTGATGCCATTTTGGTTCTTAATATTAAGGTTTAGCACCTTATAAAGCATAATTCTACCTTAATCACCAAAATTTATTTTAATCACCTTCACTAATATTATTCATCAAAAATTAATTTTATCATATTAAACAAAAAATATTGTAATTGTTATAATATTTTATGTCCATTTTTCAAAATTCAAAATCCATGATTGAGATAATTATGATTAACGCTAATCTCACAAACGTGAAGAGAAAGTTGTGTTTTTATGTAAAAACATTCAAAAGTTATATAAGGGTATATATCTAATTTAAATTAAAAAATTATTCCAATAACAAAAAATGTATTAATATATGAATAAATTATCTTTTTTTACATTAATATCCAATTTAATATATATTTTTACAGTAATGCTTTTTTAAAAGAAACACTTTTTTTATTAAAACCCAGTTTTATTATTATTCATCAAAAAAATAAAACGTCTTGTGAAAATAAAAACCAATCACAATTGAAAATTTTGAATTTCCAAATACAAATATTTTTTTTATTTTTACAAATAAAATTTATAAAATTTGAAAAATATAGTTTTAAAATAGTTGCACCATTAAAAGTTGGTAAAACCCATCCGTATGTGTAATGCAAGATACCTTAGTGTAGTGTGTAGTGTATTATTCAAATAATATTTTGTATAAGGAGTGAAAAAAATAATTATAAAATGAAAATATTTTAAATTATTAGGGCGTAACATTCTCTCCACCATAATTAAATTGTGTCCCCATAATTTAAAATATGATCTTGGTAATCGAGGGATTTATATTTCATGATAATATATTTTTGAACAACCCATATTGTAAATAGGGATAACATCACATATAATTAATAAGATACAAATAGTAGTAAAATGGCCATGTAAATAGGTTCCATATACGGAGAAAATAGGTTGAAATGAAAACATGGATATAGAGGAAAAATCTAATAATAATGTTACGATGGATAGTTCTAGAGAACACAGTTAGGAGAAAGTTAACAATCAAAATGCCATAAATCTATCATAATCTAAGTGGCCGTTTGATTCATTGAAATTAAAGTTACATGGATTTTTTTTATTCAAATACCTTTTTCTAGAGTTGAGGAATTCATTCACTCTCTAATAATACAAGTAAATATATGTTTTTATTGTATCAACACAATCTTATACTTTGGTTGTACCTATCCTGTTTTCACTTTGTGTCTTTACACAAGATACCTCTTATAGTGAAGTAAACGATTAACATCTAAAACCTCATTCAATGATGAAAAATTTCATATAAAATTTCCAAAATATTATGATCCAATAATTTAGAATTATGGTCATTGAATTCCAAAAAATGAACATATCATTAAACATTAATCTAAATGAAGCAGCGGTAAATTTTCAAATTCCAAACACATGAATAAATACTTCAAGTATCCTCTTGAAATTTATTTATAACTCAAATTATCATAAATCCATTGGTAATATGCATTCATCCTTATTCCATAAGTAATAAACATGTTAATGGATATATTCCATTAATCTAGATGTTTTGTAATCATCATCAACGATTGAATAGACCACTTATTGAAAAGTCATTAATTAGTTCCATGGAAGTCACCACTTATTCAAATTAATAATTTCATCATCAATATCTCGACATCAATAACATAATAAAGGTTGTATTTCCCTAAATCAAGTTTTTTATGAAAAGTTTGACTTTCTATTGAATAAACTTTATGGGTACCATTTTTCATTATATCTCAAATCCTTAACAAAAAAATTACTACAGTGCAACCCACATATATTTGATAATTATTATAACCAATAGATCACTGATAAAATATTCAAATGACATAATTCTTGAATATAAATATGAATAATTATTATTTATATACGGTAGTATCATAACATCACTATTTTTCAAAATCATCTTTTGGGGAATATTCTTTTGATACATGAGACATTTATTTGAATAGTGTCCAATCTTCTAAAAGTGGAATCATTTAATATTACAATATTAATTATTTCTATTTCATTTTTAAACATAGATTCCTTTTTGTCCACACTTACAAGAAACTCACATTCCCTACATACAATTAATATAATATTTGTTCCCATAATTATCAGATGTGTGAAAATAATTCATTACATTCATCTTATTAAGCTCATTCTACTTTTTCATGGTGCTCAAATGACCTATCCATGTATTAGTTTCCTTCAATGTAAAATTAATTGGGTAATTATTTAACTATCTCATTGTCACATGATATTGTGTCCCATTATAATGAGAATATTTGGGGGACTATTTCCCATTGAAATATTTTCATAAGAACATGAATGATTTTATCCTTCTTACTCTTTAGATCACATACATTAGTGATGTTCACAATCCTTTTACTATGTACCATTTCTAAACAAGATCATAAATTGGATAAAATGATAACAAATTTTATTTTTTAATATGTTTTATCAAATAAATGGATGCATCATGGATCCTAAAATCATAAACATAGGCTATATTAAGTAAATATTTACACATAAATCATTCATGATGGTTTTAAAATAAAATTTCAATTATTCTAAGAGTATCCCCTAGAAGTTTCAGACTAGGTGAATATTGAGGCCTATTGTTGTGTACTATGACACCCTATGTCAGGACTAGAACACCTTGTCGGCATTATTTATCATAATTAAATCTATACAAGAACTATATCCACATGTAGTATATATAAAAGTATGTATTTCTAAGAACACACACATAATCTCTAAAGTAAAAAATATAGTATTTTTTCTATTATTATCCTCAATGACTATCTTAGGTCATATTACATAATCAATGTTTTTTGAAATCTCGTGTCCAAGGTTGCAGCTAAACCTCCTTTGATATTAACAGTAACACCCTAACCCCAGAAACCAAGAGCTAGTGCATTATCTTACTATATTTGAATGGTTGCACGGAATCAACTCTCTAAGGACACATCATTTTTTCAGTCTTTAAAACCAAGATTACATACATGATACGCAAAATATATTGAAAAAATAAAATAAAACATGCCTCACAAAAAATTAAATAAACTGAATCATTAAACTCTTATTCGAAGATCCCTTCCTCATAACCTGGGGGGAAATAATAAGGGTTAGCTCAAATGTTTAGTAAAGTTGATTAAAATGGAATAAAAAATTAATAAATGGGAATAAATTAACATGGAAATGAAAATATCTAATAACACGTGCCATTCAGATTGCTAGCTATAATAATATCAATATGGAAATGCAAGAAACTGAAACTCAAGAATTTTAATCAATGAACTAAAAATGAAATGTATCCATGTATATTTCAACCCAAAATATCGTGGATTAATAATATCTAGAACTAAATTAGGGATGTTATTTAATAATGGACGTCATTTTTGTGGCACATGAAAAACTATTACCGCTACTACCTTCCACAAGATGGTTTATAACTACGAATAAAAACCCATTTAAATTGGCTGATATATTTGTCCTATGAGAACCAGTCAATGTATACTATAGATTTATAAATTCATGGATCCAAATTTTAGTACTAGTAAAAATAATTCCTCATATCAAATTACCTATATAAATAATATTTTATATTGAATATCTGTATTGATGAAAAGATATAGATTTATCAATAATTCCCCTACAAATCAAATAACTATCAAAATAAAAACCATATGATAAATATTATAATTTTTGGTCAATAATAATACCCATCATATAAATATATGGATATTAATGTAAGTTAAAAATGAAAAAAAATTACAAATGGAAGTGATAATGCTAATATTATCATTAATAACATTCCTAAGGAGAATAATCTTTAAACATTCAAAAGTGTCCAAAAGCACTTTAAAACATTTGAATCTAAATATATGACATTAAATGTAATTTATAATATCATTAGAATAATGGGATTCATGATATTACATAAAAAGATAGTATATAATCCATGTAAAAGTGAATTGGTGTGTAATAACAAATAAGTCTCAATGAATGTGAATTGAGATGAAATTCCCTTACCATAAACATCATTTTGTTTTGTGGTCTTTACCCTCATGTAAAGTGGTTTATAATATGTTAGAAACCTATAACAGAACCAAAATCATGTTTATAATACCATATATTAACTTCTTATAATATCTCATTACCCATTTGTTAATACTCTCATTAATTTCACTATTCTAGGTGTTAATTGCCAAGTTTTCTCAAGTAAGTTATAACTCATTATTTTTGTTATCATTAATTAGTTCATGGTTTTATCATCTCAAAAATGTAAAACATGACTTAATTATCATATATTATCATTATATATGTATTTATAGTAGTCCATTATATTGGGATATTAGAAATGAAGTGCACTATTACTGGAGACAGTAGGTCGTACTTACCCCTGAACACTACTTTGATTTATTTAATCTATAAATAAGAATGAAAATTAATTGATAAATATTTATATTATACTTAAAGTATCTTATATATGATATATATGTTACATATTTTCATTTAAATCATCCATTATACGTTCCATGTGTGGTGTGAACCAATCACATCGCTTCGAGGGGGCAGTAGTCCACACGTCCTCAAACGATGTTATCGTATTAATGAAAATGGAAAGTATTAATGTTATGTGTTAAAAATATTTAATAAGTATAAAGAAATAATAAATATAATTTATATCGTCTATAAATATAGTTTATATCATAGTGTACACCATTTGATGTGGTAATGGAAAACTGAATGAAAATCATTTTGTGAGGCACTGGATCACCATACAGAGAATCAATATGTTCGTTATCCACTAGATAGAGTTCTTTGTAACTTTAAATATAAATATTAAAATAAAAACATCGTGTTATATTTATAATACTTTTCTTTTTATATAATCATATCGTATGGGGATTTAGGGGTGGATAATGAAAATAAAACAAAAAATATTAACAAATGTTTTTATCTTTTAATTGGAAAACTCCTTTTGGATTGTAGCAGTTGTCTTAATTATATATATTTATGAAACAATGCATTGTTTTTGGTCCATGAGATTTATTTTTTAATACTATTTGGTCAATGCATGGGTGAGCCCATGTGGCTTGAGGTGTGTGAGTAAGGGGTATAGTGCTTTCCTTTTTCCTGTAGAGGGGGAGTGACACTCTTAAAAATACCAAATGGTATTCATTAATGGGAGGTATAACCTGCCTAAGGTGACTCAAAAATAAAAAAAATAATTTATTAATGGAGAATAATGGTCTATTAAAACCTCTACCCCACCAAAATATAAGAATTTTAAAAATTTGATTCCTTAAACTCTAAGATTCCAAAATTTTATTATTTTTGTTTTTATTAATGAATTTAGTTTTATAATATAATTAATTTATCCATAAAGAATAAAATAAAGTTATATATATTAAAAATTATATTTCCACTGGATTATTAATATTATATCTAATTTTTAAAATTAAAATACCGTGTTTTTTTTGGAAATTAATGTTTAAACAAGCGCATGTGAAGAACCAAAACACTACATAAACCCTAACCACGTTAACAATGTTTTTGTTGTATATGGGTCAATATGTTAGTTATAAAAGATGAATAGGACCATTAATAGGTAATATATAATATTTAATAACACATAAAAATTACTTGAATAAAATATATGATTTCTTATAAATTATAAATCATTTAATAAAATGTCAATTATTTTACAATACAGTAATGTCAATTTTGACATTATTTATATAATTTAAATTTTACAATATCAAAAAAATATATAAATGAAAATATATTATGTTTAAATATGTTTAACAAGATATATTCATCTTAAAAAATAAATATTGACAATAATTCAATCAATATATTTAACTTTTAATATTTATAGTATCATTTATTTTAGTTAATTGTTAATTAAATAACACCTATACTGTAATTTCTTATGAATTTTATGTAACTATATCTTCTCTAAGAATTATTGATAAAAAAGATGATAAAAATAACCCAATTATATTTAAAAATGATATTTATAACCATAAATATGATGTTTTTTACATATCTCAATGTTTTATAAATGTCTAATGTAAGGAATGTTCCATTTTTTTCTTTTTTCCTTTCATAACCTTTTATATAGGAAAATTCCATTTAATAATATCCCAATGAATAATAAAATTATAACCATGATGGGATATGGTAAAATTATTGGTATCTAGTTACTTTTGGAAAATTTTCCATTTTATTTTGATCCTTAATATTATGGTATAGTCCCTTATTAAGCTTAAATTTAGCTTAGTCGCCACAATTAATTTTAATCACATTCACTAATATTTTTTATCAAAAATTAAGTTGGTATTATTTGAAAAAAAATATGGTACATATTAAAACCTTTTATATCCTTTTTTTAAATCATATCACAGAAGTGGAAAAATGGATATTAAAGAAAATCCCACAGATGGGGCGAGAAAGCATGTTTTTAATGTTAATGTGTACACAAGATCAATAGGTTTTTATATCCAATTTCAACATAAAAATGTTTCAAATATAAACAATTGGATTAATATATGTATAATTGATCTATTTTATATTAAATAATTTAAAATATAATTTAACAAAAATAATTATTCAATTGATAACCAAGTTTCTAATTAAAACACTATATTTTTACTATTAATCTAAAAACAGAAAATTCAAAAAAAATACCAAATATCACAATAAGATAATTTTGATCATCCATATCAAAATATGAATTTTATTTTGGATAAAGTTTTATAAAATTTTCTAAATTTAGTTTTAGAATAGCTGAAGCATTAAAAAGCTATAAAACTCAATCTATTGTGTGGTACATTCTAAATCATTGTGTGGTGTAGCGTAATATTAAAATGGATTTTACTAATAAGAGAGAGAGAAAATAATATCTATTCTAAAATGAAAATTTTTTAATGTCTGGGGGTGTTACACTTCCAGAACACCCATATTAGAGGAACTGATCAGCCTTAGAGAACCTTCACAATCCTCACAAATGTAATAATTAGATGCTCCTCAAAGAAATAATACATTTATAACTCAACCCCCTCATGCTGAAAAAAATGATATGGGTATGAATGATAAGTTCAGAGCTGAGATAGGTTCAAGAAATTGTTCATGCCTCGGTACTTCAATGGTAACTAAAACTGATAGGGTTCTGAACCAACTCTATCGAAGACCTTGAGTGGCCCAAAAAATTGCAGTGAAAGCATAGATTATCTCCTGATACACCATTATCCGAACATTAGTGAAACAAACAAGAAAACATGATCCCTATACTTGATCTCTATAGTTCATCTTTGGAGATTGAAAAAATATTTTTGATGAGACTGTTTTGTATCCATCCACTTCTGAGTCTACAAGGTCTTCTTAGATGTCTTTTACATGAGAAACAACCTTAATAAAGCTGCCTCACAAACCTCTACTTAAAATAGTGGTGATCAACATGGACTTCTATAGAAATCCTCATATTTTCCATCTCTATTATCATATTATGATTTTTATTATAGGAATATGCAACTAGGGAATCGTTCCTATCCCAAGAGCCACAAAAATCTTGGACGTATGATAAAATCTTGTCCTCCAAAACTTGTATCATACGCTATGATTGGACATTAGTCTGAGGGTAGTATGATGTGTTCAGAAGACCATGTTCACCCATATCCCTCTGATAAACCTTCTATAAAGGACACATAAAATTGGAATCCCTATTTGAAATGATAGAGCACATGACCCACTGGAGTCATACACTCCCACTAACATACAATGTTCCATGATCATTTACACTAAAGGTCTCCTTTATCATCAAGGAATGAAAACAATTCATGATCATTTCAACAACAACCCTCACAAAATCATTACCTAGAGGTATCCTTGCTAAACTAGTCACAAAAACAATCGTGACATCACCCCATTTCCACTTTAGAATAGGGAATTGATGAAGACCTTGCCAAGTAATTTATGTTATTCCATCACCTACTGATATGTGTAAGACCATGTTACATAACTAGCAACATCTATTCTAATACTCAGACACCAGTACAAATGGAATATGTCATGATACATCTTAGTGACCCCAGGATTCACTAACCAATATGAATCATGAAACACCCACATCATCTTCTCATGTATTTCCATTGGAACCCAAATGCGTCAATGGATATACAGGATCTCATCCTCATCAACTGTCCAACAAGGATGTGTGTACTGACCTTCCACACACTCTCATAAGACTAGTACCTCAGAATCCAATCATTTATCATTTTTACCATACCCTGTAAGGTAGTGGTCACAACTAAGGATGATAGATATGTATATGTTTTACTCAACCAACATTCGCTACCTCAGATTCATATCACACAGTGTATAAATATACATTAGAATTTTTTGGTTTGTGTATACAAAAAAACACTCTCGAAATAAATATTTTCTATAAGGTTTCAATGAAAGAACAATTGTAGCTAGATCAGGATCATGCGTAGGGTAATTCCCCTCATGTGACCTCAACTATCGAGACCTATTGACCATCACCCTATCTAACTGCATCATCATTTCTCTCAACCCAATACCTGATGCATCACAATACATAGTGTATCACGTAACCTATCCTATCAGTTTCAAGATTGGTGATGATATCGCCCATTATTTGTGATCCTAAAAGGATATCTAACTAGTATATGACCATATAAACATAATAACATTCATATTCAAGACCATTAGTGGTGATAATAATCATGATAAGTTCGGTATAAAACACCTAGTTTAAATATCTATCCAGAAGAAACTCATTATATCAAAAATGTTCTGGGATGCATCCATGAAAATATAACTATCACTTTCCCTTGGTCTGCTAACACTCCTTTCTCTTAGATTATGTGACCAAGGAAGTGAATCGGATCCATCCGAATGGGGAAATTTTTGTGATTCAGATATAACTGACTCTCCCATAGTGAATTCCAAATGATCTCAAGATGGTTGTCATGGCCCTTTCTATGAACTTTTTTATGAGGTATGTCTACAGGTTGACACAAACCTGGTGATATCCTAAACTCAAATCATTCTTTGAGAACACTCAGGATCCTCATAGATTATCAAACATATCATCTATCCATGGAAAGGGATATCAAGTTTTAAGCTTCACCTAGTTTAGTTTTTAATAAACCATGAATAGACGAAGAGTTCTATCTACTTTATTTGGAAAAAGGACTAGTGGAATGCAGGAATAAGTATGGAGTCGAATACACCCTTTTTCTTCCATATCCTCTAGCTGCCTCTTAATGTCCCACAACTCTATTGTCGACATCTTGTAAGGAGGAATGGATATCGGTATAGCTCCTGACAGTAGCTCAATTGATAAATCAATAGGGACCCAATCTTAACCCAAATGGATATTACAAGATTTTTTATTACTATTTAGTACATTTCTAAAATAAATGATGGATGATCCTAATAGTTTAGTGTCTTTGGGAAATTGGAATGTAAATATTATAACCTCATAAAATATCTTCAACATCTCCGATAAAAATCTCATTCTTTAGAAATTATACTAGAAACAATTTTTTGTAACCTCAATAAAGGAAACATTTGAAAGGGGTGTGTTCATATGCTTCATATGTGTAAACAAAGGAAATGTGGAATCATAATAGGAAAAAAGGTATGTAACTTGATCATAACATTTGAAGACCATACCGTGCATATTAGATATCATAATAATGATTGTTATTTTATTAGACATATATCAAAATATAATTAAGATAATATGTAATGAAATAATAACATTGGAAAAATACATGGAATTGTGGAAAATAGATTAGAATATAATATGATTTCCATACTATCCAAGGAAATACTATCAAAAGCATATTAAAAGTACGAGTTCACTCCCCATTCCAAATTCATAGTCATGATTCACACCTCTAAAAATCTTAGTATCATGAGTTCAATCCTCATAAAATCTTGGTTGTCATGGTTCACTCCCATAAACATATTAGTAGTCACGGTTCACTCCCAAGACCATGTTATTCTATATCATGAGATATAAATCTTCACACAAAGAGATATAGGGCCCACCCATTTCATAATGAACTCATACATACATGTTCTCCAATATCACAAGTAATCATATCGTAACCCATAAAATGAAATGGGTATCATAACTATGTAATCATATTATATCCTATGGAAAATGATATTGGTTACGTAATCATTTCATCAAAATTGTAACCCATGAAAAGAAGTGTGTTTCAAATGAATATATCCTATAATAGAAAAGAGGATTCATAAACATAATTCCATAAAAACATAAACCATATAGAGATAGAATTTTAATGGAAGCATTAAATCATTTCCCCTAAAAGGATTGAGTAACACTAGTGGATTACATCTATGTTTAGAAATAATTTTTATAGACCTTTTAAAAACATTTCTTGAGGAATGTATCCTTTATTATTTGAAAATTATTTTTAAAACATAAAACCTTTTTAAAGCTTTTTTATTTAAAAATATATTTTAAAAAATATAAATAAATATCTGAAAACCACAATACCTTTTTAAAATCTACTTTCCATGAAAAAATATTTTTTAGAATTGGTTTATTGATGTAGAACAGATTTCTGACCAAAGATAGAAATATAGTAATATTTTTACTAAAACCCTTTTATTAATTATCTTAAGTACCAAACTGTGTATAATGGTAGTAATATATGGATATATCTTGTATAATTATTATAATCATACTAATTAATTTTATTGATATATGGGTAACAATATTTCACTAAAAGATTCATTGACCTAAACAATATCGAAAAGAGATGAGATTGTCTCAAAAAACTCTTATATCATGGTAACGTGGGATTATACTCTCTATGTAAGAAAAGAAAATCACATGCAGCATAAAATATCATGAAAATAAGTATGTTCATGATATAATAAGTAAAATGGAATTATATACACCTTGAAAAAGAATTTAGGTGCATAAAAACATGAGTCTAAAAATAGGAAAATTGAGACAAAACTCAATTACCAGTTTTGTAACTTCTGAAACTTAAACCCCATGAAATATAGATCATAAAATGGATATATTAATACCCATAAATTTATGTTTAAGATACATATTTAAATATAATTGGTATTATATACACCACAAAAATAGGATGAGTGGAAAACATAGCATGTATCTCGCTGAAATAAAAATTGAGATGTAATACCCTTACCTTATGTGTTGACACTTGTCGAACTCACTCACACCACCTATTAATCATGTATACCCTTTTGTATTGTTCTAGAAGGCTTCCTTGGGTTTATTTCATCCCAAAGAGATGCTTTATAGAGGAAGGGATGTGTGCTGGGAAGTGTATTGGGTGGATCATGGATGGATCTATGTTTTCATAGAGGTTTGCAGAAGAGGGAGTGGTGGTGGCCTTTTAGAGGGAAGAGAAAGGAAATGCTTGGAAATTTTGAAAATAAGTTAGGCATATCAACGTTTCTACAAGAAAAAGTAATTATAAATTAAAAATACTCAATAATGTAAGGTTAGTAGATGAATAGTGGCCAGTTATTTGGTGTTTTCCAAGGGTCTATGTTGTTTTGTGTCTTAAATTTAATGATTTTTACTTTAATAACCAAATTTTACTCTTAACTATTGTAATTAATCGTAATTGGTTTCACTAATATCTTTGGTAAAAAACAGGTTTGAACTTATTATAAATTATAAATTATTGTGATTCCAAATATGGATTCTATTTTGAAATATTCCAATCAATGAGTTGGAAAAAAAATTCAAAATAATCATGTTCTCGTGTAGATAAAGTGGGATTTTAAAGTAAAAAACATTCAAATGTTTGCTATATTTTTATACCAAATGTCCAAGTGAAATTTACCTCAATGACATATATAATATTAATAGATAAAATATTATCTAATTAATCTTTCAAACTAATTTAAAATATATTTTACCCTTATAAATAAATTTGATGAAAAATTAGTTTTCAACTAAAATTCAGAATATTTAATTGTTCATTAAAAAATGAAACCCTACAGAAAAATACCAAAACATTATCTAAATGTAATTTTATTTAAATTTCAAATATTATTTTTATTTTTCCATATTAATTCTATAAAAGTAATAAAATTTTGATTTAAATGGGGTTCTCCATGAAAAGGAAGCAAAACAAAATTTATTAAATTGTCCGTTTTTAAGAATAAAAGTTTGTTTTTTATTATCTTATATCTATAAAATCTATTTGATTAATATAAAAAATATTTTAATTAATATAGTTAATTTATATTACATTAATTTTAATCACTATTTATAATTAATTTAATTTATTAGGGTAAAACAACATTGTGAACATAAAAATTATGATTCCCTTCATATTCAATCATTTTTCTATTTCATTTATAAATAATTGTAACATATAAATTCATCTTATATTTGTGTAAAACATATATATTAATAAATTAATTTATAGAATTCACAACTACAAATTTAACATATAGGTTATAGAATATTATATAAAATAATGATACTTTAATATTATATTATTAAACTGTAAGCCTCGGTCATGTGTGTTATGCTAGCCATCATGTAAAGTCATTTTTGCATGTAACACAAGATAACCTAGGTGTTACCTATAAGGAAATATAATATTTATGCTTCGTGAAGTGCACTACTAACTTGTTTTTTGTATAACATAATACAAACATAGTTCTTTAATATAAAATAAACTATTTTCAAGTTTGTTTGAAAAGAAAAATATCAAAAAGGTTAAATTAATTTATATAAAAATAATTCAAAGAATCTCAGGGTGTAACTTTCTTCCCCCTTAAAATAAATTTCATCCTAAAAATTTGTATTATTTATCAATGGTTTAATACTTAAATGATTCATTCATAATAACCCACATCACACAAATTAAAACTAAAACTTCCCTTAAAAAAAGAAATACAGAACCATAATAGTTATCCAATGTAACATTTAACTAGGTTTCAAGATAGGAGAATATTGAATCCGAGCAATGATTGGTCATGAAGGAAAATTGTAAATACAAAAACAGTGTATTAATATATCCTATGAAGTTTAACATAAACTTCTCATGAATGGTTATCCTTATGATAGTTCTGAAAGACCAAAATCCCACACTATAGAAAGAAATTCAAAAATACAACATAATATTAATCAACCATATATCAAAAAGTTTATCATGGTTGTCACATTCCAAAAAAGCGAATACCCTTACGGTAGGATCTCCTATAATAAGGTAGCAACCTGAATTACCAAAAATACTTTTTTAAAACCTTCATATAGATTTATTCCATATATTAATGACTATATTACATAAATACAATATGTTTAAAACATCATCCCTGATATCATGAACTTCATTTCAACAAATACTTAATTAGTTCTATGGTAATCAGTACCATCCAATTGACTTATTCATATCTGACATTTCATTATCCAAAAACAATATCTTAACATGAAGAACATATTAAGGGTTATCTTTCCCTAAATCGTATGTTTTCTATGGAAATAACAATGGAATTAAACCACATTTCCATTCCATTATATCCATTTAACGTATTCTTCTAAATCCATAGTGAAATGAAAAAACTGAACAATCCTTATATATTTCACCTTTCATATAACATAATTCTTGGATTCAAATACATAAAATATTTTTTTATTCCCCTTAAACCTTGATTCATTATCATGGATACCTCATCTTATTTCACAATCCCACTTTTCATTAACATTTCATATTTAGTCTTGTCATCATCAGTAGAATAACCATTACTCGCACCACCTTACTGATTCTCTTCATGATATTTCCTCTTAGGACATTGAGTTTCATAATGAATATTTATTCCACAGATAAAACACTTATCCTTCAATATTTGTTTATGTATTCCAATATTATCATCCATTTTGTTAACTGAACTCATCATTATCCCTTTTAGTAACAAACTTTTGGTCCTTATTTTCTATAGACAAAAAACTAATTTTTCCTCTTTTTCATTCACTAAGGTGATTATTTACACATTCTTGAGACTAAGTAAACACAATTGTTTTTCCTCTATAGTCTCCACTACCAAAAATCTTAGCGAACATCTTCTTTCTCTTCCATGGTGATTCTTTGAGTTGGTTAAGGTATACATTGTTAATCATGTCCTGTGAAAACACATTTGGAATGGTCAAAACATATCTCACTCTATTGATCATCCAACATGACATCTCTTCTGAAAATCATCAAACAAATTCAATTTTTATCCAGTTAGTTCTATTTTCCTCCATTTATTCAAAACAAAATTAGAGTGTGAGCATTGCTTTTCATTTTAGAAAACCATACAGTCATGAAAATTATTATTTATATGATTTCTAAATCATGAAACCATCCTTAATCTATGAAAACCATAATCAAACCTATTTTTTCATAGATAACTTATATTTAAATTCCTCATGATGGTTTGTTATGATTTTTGTATATTCCCAAGGTATATCCCCTAGGAGTGTCAAACTCGTTGTCCTGAGAGGCCTATTCCCATATACCAGATTACCCAATGTATGGCCTATAATATCATATCAGAGTTGTTACCCCTCAGTACATATATTCCTCATCCATTTCCACATATAGTATCCATGCATGGATATATTTCTATTAAACCACTCACTCCCCCCTTTACCAAAATTAAAAGTCATTTTATTAATCTCTAACACATCCTTATACTTAAACTTAGTCATATCCTTAGATATTTACTTAGAAATATGCCTAGGGATCTTACTAAATATTTCAAAATCCTGGTTTCCTAGGTTTTACTAAAACTTTACTTTGATACCAACTATAGTTAACATATCTTATCATACAAGGATGTTACATGGTTTTAGAAGAATCTTTTCTATATTAAAAAAATACATACCACAAGACAATAATAGTTTAGTTTCTTTGGAATCATGGAAACAAAATATTAATTTTGGTTAATGATATTCAATATCTACCATAAAGATATCTAATTTTAGTACTTCTACTAAAATATTTTATTCATAACATGGGTAATGGATACATACGAATGGGGTGACCTCATATGCTCAGTGTGGTTAAATAAAGGAAATGTGTAAGCATTAAAAGAACAAAGGTCGTGGAACTCGATAATAACATTTGAAGAGCATACCCCACATATTAGAGATCATAATAAAAATTACCATTTCATAAGACATATATTATAAAATAATTGATATATTAATTCATTATAGCATAACATTGGAATAAGACATGGAATTGTGGAAAACACACTAGAATATAATATTATTTCCATAATAGCCTGGAATCACTGGAAAGACCATATTAGTAGTTTAGGTTCACTCCCCTTACCATCTTGGTAGTCTGGGATCACTAAAATGGCCATATTAGTATCATTATGTCACTACTTATACAATCATGGTAGTCATGGATCACTCCAATGGGAATCTTAGTAGTCTAGGTTAACTCCCAACACTATCATATTCTTTCTCAGGAGATATAAATCTTTACCAAATTTTTTATAGGCAGATATATGTTCTACAAATATCTTAATGAAATCAAATATTCATGTTCCCCAATAACATAAATAATAATATAATAACCCATTATATTAAATGGTTATCATAAACATGTAATCATATTATAACCATTGTATAATGATATAGGTTTCATAATTATTTCATCAAAATATTATCCTATGAAGAGAAGTGATTTTTGAAATCATATTACCCATGAAAGAAAAAGGGTTTAATAAGCATCATTCCATTAATACATAATCCATTTGTGGAAGTAATATGAATGGAAACATTGAATCATTTTCCCAAAAAGCCCTAAGTAACAAAAATGGACATCATCTTTGAAGGAAAATGATTTTGATAGATATATTGAAAATACTTCTTGAAAAAAGACCAATTATTCATTGAAAAATGATTTTTAAAACATAAAACAATTTGAAGACATTATAATTTGAAAATGGCTTTGAAAATCTATAATGGATGATTTAAAAACCATAAAAAATATAAATTCATTCATTATTTAAAAAATTTTAAAAACATTTATGAAATCATTGGTTTTGGAATAAATTATATTTCTAACTGAATAGGGAAATACCGTCATATTTTTCATAAAAAATTTCATAATTATCATAAACACCAAAGTGTTTGAAAATGTGACTAATAAAATGACATATCTTGATGAAAACGAAGAAAAGGAAACTCATGAAGGTTATTCATTGATTGATCATAATATATAATCAAACGAATCAAAAACAAAAACAAGCTCAAAATTCGATTAGATTTTCTTAAAAAACACTAATAACTCTATGACATGGAATAACACTCTCCATTTAATAAAAAAAAATTATATGAAGCATAAAATATCATGAAAAGAAGAAATTTGATGATATAACATGTCAAATGGACGTAAATACACTTCAAAAACGAATTTAGCTGCATAAAAAACATGTGTCTAAATAGAGACAAATTGAGACAAAACAATTTTACCAATTTCTTATCATCAGAATCATAAACTCCATTAAATATAGATCATAAAATTGATATTTTAATGCCAAAAAATTTAAGTATAAGATACATAGAATAAAATTGTGTTCATTACATACACCACAAAAATGGAAATTGTGGAGAAACTATCATTTATCTAAAGAAGATAAAAAGGGAGATGAAATCTCATTACCTTGTGTCTTGATGCTCATCGTA
The DNA here is from genome assembly GCA_963277665.1 of Viscum album. Classification (NCBI taxonomy): domain Eukaryota; kingdom Viridiplantae; phylum Streptophyta; class Magnoliopsida; order Santalales; family Viscaceae; genus Viscum; species Viscum album. The sequence goes on along the minus strand of OY728146.1, from coordinate 784,354,579 downwards.
CTCATTCAAACAGCATCTTTATCAGGAAACTCCATTTGGTTTGTACCAAAAGGCTTATATAGATTTATTTATATCCAATAGTAGTCTGTAATGATGAAGAGAGGGTTGTTGGAATGTGTATTGGGTAGATCATGGCTGAATCTATGTGGTTTGAGAGGTCTGGAGAATATAGAGAAGTGATGACCATTATAGGGAATATAAAAGATAGACTTTGAATTTTTTAAAACATGTTTGGTGTACCCGTATTTTTTCCAAAAAAATAATAATAAACCAATCAAACTCAATACTTTAATGTTCATGGATGAAAAATATCTAGAAAATGGGTGTTGGAAAAGTTTCTAGGTTTTATTTGGTCTTAAATTTAATGTTTTGTACTTTATTAACAAAAATGTTTCTTTTATCCATTGTAATTAACCATAATAACTTTCACAAATCATTGTGGCTAAAAATATAGATGAACATATTATACATTACAAATTATTCTGATTACTAATATTGATTCCATTTTTCCAAATTCCAATCACAGATATGGAAGAAACTAATTTAATATTAATTCCACAGTTGGGTAGTCAATCTGGGGGTTTAACGTTAAAATATTAAAATGTATGCTATGTTTTTATACACCATTTCCATGTGAAATTGATCTCAATGACATACATAATATTAATTGATTAAATTTTTCTAATTGTACTATTAATCAAACTTAAAATATAATTTAACCAAATAAATAAATTTAAAGAAAAATAACTTTTGAACTAAAATTATGTATTTTAAAAAAATCATTACAAAATGAGAGCTTATAGAAAAATAAAAAAATATATTTTAACTAATTTTTTATATTTAGATTTCAAATTTTATGTTTATTTTTATATATTCTATTTTTGAAAATTCAAAAATTTGGGATTTAAAACAGGTTCTCCCTTATAAGAAGGTAAAGCTAAATTTATAAAAGTATATGTTTTTAAGCATAAAATTTTGTTTGTTCTTAAATTATATCTAAATAATATATTCAACAAATATAAAAATTATTGGAATGAATATGTAATAGATATATTATATTAATATTACTCACTAATTTTAATTGATTTAATTTATTAGGGTAAAAAGTCATTGTAAACAATGAAATTATATTATTTCCCTTTAAATTCTATCCATTTTCATATTCATTCATAATTAATTATAACATATGAAATCAACTTTTATTTTTGAAAACCAATTATTTTCATAAATTAGTTTATTCCATTCATAACTACTAATTTAACATTTAGGTTATATCTTATTATATAAAATAATAATATTTTAATAATATATTATTATTCCATAAACCTCGGCCATCTGTGTCATGGAAGCTCTTGAGGAAAGTCATTATTGTGTGTAATTGATGAAAACCACTATCTATCTTATAGAAAAATATATAATTTATTATTTGTGTAGTGTACAAATAACATGGTTTTTCATTTAAGGGAAAGGAAAAATAGTAATTTCTTATAAAATAAACCATTTTTAGTGTTGCATGAAGTTGAAAATATTAGAGGTAAAAATTAGTTTGAAAAAAATAATTCCCAAAATTTAGAGGTGTTACAAACTCAAATTCTCTCTCAAGAGGTAAACCATAAAATTAATTGGGAAATACATCTCTGAAGCACTCATCTAATGTATGAAACTCCGAATGAATTACTCTTTGATTATAAAAAACAATCTTGTAATCTCGGCTATCATTCCACCCAACCCATGATGCTCTAGTCCATCTCAACTCTCCTGAACATCTGATTCACCATTGTGAGTAAAAACTTCACCCTATGATGATGTGAAGGTAACCCTACAATGGTAGTAATAAATGAAAGATCAATAATAAGTGATTAAATCCATCCCAAAAATTATTTGAAACTCTAAAAATATGAGGAAATAATGATTCCAAAAAAAGTGACACCAACCAACCTGAAGGGTAACTCTCTACACTAGCGTACACCCACCATTATAATTCCCAATAGTGTGTCTGGAAACATAATTCTATTAAACGGCAAAAAAAATCCCAAGGAATTTCACCGTAGGTTTATATATGAAACTATGAGATCCACCTGTAGCAAAAATAGGGTAGGAAATAGTAGAGGATTCTAGGATCATACCTCACACTGTATATAGACCATCACACTGCTCCATAGGGGTATGATATACAGAATAGATATGGCTTGCACCGTGGCCCTGTGACACCACCTCACATCCTGATGTAGTCCCACTCTGATGTCTCTGTCTAACTATTATCTAGTTGACTCTTCGGTGACCACCATTTCTTCAGTCTCTCTAGCCATCAATGCTCCATCTCTCTTCCTAATTTGAACATGAGGGACCTACACTTGGACCTGGTGTTGGAGTTGACCCTTACCACTCATAGTTGAAGGTAAGGTCCTAAAAACCGGTTGCATGTGCCTCATCTTGACACAATATCAACTCTCAATTGGGTCACGATATCATTAATTATTCATGTGGCCTCTGGTAACGCCCCGACCCCAGTTACCCAGAGTCGGTGCATTATTGCGTAACATTGGCATGATCACAAAAGATCAAGTCTCGAATGACCGATTAGTTTAGTAGCCTTGGAAATACTAGATACATTCATAAATGTTACATTACATCATAAATTGAAAAACTACAATAACAAAGTATCCATTGTCCACACTCGTATCCTCTTCTGACTATCCCTGCAGGTCATTCATAAAATACTTTTTCACATCCTGGAAAATATTAAAACATTGAAATGGGTGAGCTCAGATGCTCAGTAAGGATAACAATATTGAGGAAGCTTTCATAAATAAACATTAACATTTAAGGCAATGTATAACTAAAACAAAAGCCTTTTTAAACTTGAACTTCAACATAATATGGCAATAATAAAATTAAATAATACCATTTACTAACTCACATGGATATTCTACTAGTCGAATAATCACATGCAATATCAATAAATACTTTCATAATAATGGAATGCATAATGCCAGACTATCATAACCACGTATCCAAGGCCTCGTGCCAAGACTACAAATAAGATTTTGGCAAAGCTTCGTGCCAAGACACTAGTTTGTCTCATGAGACCTACTGATTCATCTAGGAGCTATAGCGGGCTCCACCCGTCACTTATTAAGTCCAATTCATTCCTCATATGAATAGGTTTAAACATATAATAAACCATAACATAATTGTATCACATAAAACATGAATAAAGGAAACATAAGATTTCCACACTTCAATCACAAGATATCAATACAACACATTGATATAATAAAAACTTTATCAAAACCATTTCCAATACCAAAATAAAAGAAAAGTAAAACATAGTATTTATTTTTATGTTAAAAAATTTATGGCTTATAGAGGAAGTTGAAACTAAAATAATAGCCACGGCGGTAGAGAAGTCATTGTCGCCGCAAATGTAAGAAAAAACATTCCTTTTGTAATTTAGTAAAAAGAATTCGTATAAAAAGATTACTTTTGAATAAAAGTAAAAGTCAAAGGGGTTTATACACCGTTTAATGGAAAGTTGTGTATAAAAAATATGCCTCAATGAAAGGAGATTGAGACAAAGTCTTTACAAAGATCAATTTTTAAATAAAATAGATCTATTATGATTATTTAATATATGTACACATAAATAAATTATAAATACAAGATAGGACATAATAATATCATGACATAATTTGAAAGTAGGAGATTAACCCAAAGAATGGAAATTGGGCTAAGAAATTCCATCACCTCGTGTCCGACTTGACTCAACCGCTCTTTAACCTCCTGAATAATAAACTTGAGTTAATCTCTACCTGCTTAAGAACGTTTTTCAAGTTCATTATTCATTTTATATCACTTATTACCATGTTATGAACATTATGTAATTATTTAAGTTGAAAACGGCCATTTTGTCGATATTAGGTACTTGAGTCAAAAATAAACATCTTATAATTACACTTTTTTCATGTGGTAAAATATCCATTATATCCATAATTATATTAATGATGTATATATCATATAAATCATATATATTCAGTATATAAATTCATTTATAATATTATATAACATTTAGAGGTAAGAAATCAAATGCACCGTTCATGGAGATAGTAAGCCGTACGTACGCATGAACGCTACTTTCATTTCTATTTCGTATTTAATGGTATCATGTTATAATAATATAAAGGTATAATATAATTCCAGTATAAATAATGTATAATAACATTTAATCCATCCTTTATGCATCCCACATATGGCATTAACGATTCAAATCACTTTGATGGGGCGGTAGTCCGCACTTCCTAAAATGAAAATATCACGTTTACCCATAATGGAAACCATTAAGGTATGCCATAAATGAAAGATACAGAAGCTTAAGGAAAACATAAACATATTATATATCATATATAAATATAGTGACATCTTAATTTCCACCTTTGAAGGTGTTATATGAGTTTTGAACAATCATCATTTCGTGAGGCAGAAATTTTCCATCCACAGAAAGAGTATGTTCTATAACCATTAGATGTCGGTGTGTGAAAGTGTATCTTGAATAATTCTTATAAAAACATTATAGTATATTTAAGATACTATTTTTTTTTACCAAATAAAGAAATAAAAATATTTTAAGGGGTTGGAGAGGCAAAATAAAACAAAATAACATAAGAGGAGACATTACCTTAAAATCGGGTAAATCTTTTTTGATTTGAGCCAAAGGCTTCCTTGGGAATAATTCTGCCCAAAGTGAGGCTTCTAGGAGTAATAGAGGGAAGTTTAGAGAGTATTTGGGCACAGGTTTTCCGAGCCAAATGGCTTTTATGGTGTGAGTATGGTGGTAGAGGTGGGGGCCTTTTATAAGAGGAGAGGAGGGGCACTCTTGGAAAGTCATGAAATGTTACTTTATTATATAATGAGTTTCGGATTTTAAAGGTCCCAAACATATATATTTCTAGGATAAGGTGATAAGGTTACTAAATATACTCATCCAATAGGTATTTTACAAGTTTATGTCTTCTATGATACATTATCTTATTATTTTATATAAATCGTTAATTAATGAGGTAATCGCTGCATCATCATGGTGTCATAAATAATTTAATTTATTTAATGTCTAAAATTATAAAAAAATTATCTTGATGTAGAAAATCTTTTTATATTTCTAATTAATATTTATAGTCAAAAATATGACTTTTATAACACCATTTAAAAATTGTTTTAGTAAAACAACTCATGTTTATGACATTTTTATTTTAACATTAAATAAAACGTTTTTAATGTCGTTTTCCTACCAAAGTGGCTCCATGGGGTCCTCAAGTTGACCCATAGATTGTCTTTGTCGGACATGACTCATAAATTATGGGTAAGACATGTGTCAAGGTTATTTAATATTTTTATAATATCATTTTTACCTTAAATTTCACTAATTACCTTTAATCGCGATTAATTAATCTTAAAAGTTACTATTGACCAAAAAATTATTTTAATCCCGTTGAACAACATTTTAATTCCTAATGACAACCATGTATGTTGTATTTTTAAAAATCAAATCACAGAAGTGGTAATATTTCATTTAAATGAAAAATCAGTTTTTTAACTACCACTTAGTGGTTTCACTATACATCAAAAATTGAAGTTTTTCAGAACAATGCCAAAATTTCACCCTAAGCTATAATTGATATTCCGAATTCAAAAATGATGTCTATTTTACAAAATTACAAACATATATGTTGCATTAATTAATTTTATAACTAATTCCAGTTGTCACAACAAATAGCATGTTTTTATTAAACAATATATATCAAAAGATTGACAATTGTTTATGTCCAATTTCAAAGTGAAATTAATTCGAATGAAAACCATTGGATAAAATGGTAAAAACATATTCTAAATATACTTTAAAACCACTCAATAGTATAATTTATCACAATAAATTATTTTGAATAAAAAAGTTGTTTAAAGTATTTTTTACTATTCATAAAAATGGAAGTTCTCAGAAAATTACAAAAAAAAATCAACATAGGATTATATCGATATTACGAATACAAAAATGAAGTCCATTTTGAAATATAAAATTTCTATAATTTTAAAAGGTGGGTTTTACTATTCATAATAGCTAATTTGGTTAGTCACTGTGTGTCAGAACTAGAACTTGCATACAATGCAAGCTATTTCATTATTGAAAGAGAAGCGTATCGTGGAAGCTCGGGGTGTTACATTCTCTCATCCTTAAAATAATTTCGTCCTCAAAATTTCATATAATATCACTGTATAAAAAGACTCGAGTGATTCTTCATCATAAGTTCTTCGGGTTCCCACGTTGCCTCCTCCATCTTATGGATTCTCCATTGAACTTTTTCCAGACGAGTCATCCGGTTTCTCAGCACTTGTTCTCTTATATCAAGAATCCTGACAGGCTCTTCGCAATAAGACATATCAGGTTCCAATTCTAATTCCTCATAGGTGAGTACATGTGTTGGGTCAGGAATGTATTTTCTCAACAGTGATACGTGGAATACATCATGATCTTTGGAGAGACTTGGTGGCATTGCCAAACGGTAAGCTACAGCCCAAATTCGTTCTAGAATTTAGAAGGGTCCGATGTACCTGGGACTCAATATACCCTTCTTACTGAAACGTATAACTCCCTTCCATGGAGATACATTCAAGAAAACATGATCTCCTACCTGAAATTCCAAATCCTTCGGTTGTAGGCATATCTCTTCTACCTACTTTGAGCAGCTTTGATGTGGTTTTGGAAAAATTTCACCTTTTCCATCGTTTCCTCCACCTGTTCTGGGCCTACAAGTTTTCTTTCACCAACTTCATCCCAACAGGTTGGTGTGCGACATCTCTTTTCGTATAATGCTTCATATGGTGCCATCTGAATACTTGAATGGAAGCTATTGTTATAGGAAAATTCTACCAGAGGTAAATATTGATCCCACATTCCTTGAAAGTCAAGTGATCATGATCTCAACATGTCTTCTAAGGTTTGAATAGTTCTTTATGATTGTCCATCTGTTTGCGGGTGGTAAGTAGTGCTCAAACGAAGTTCAGTTTCCAAGGCCTTCTGAAGACTTTTCTAGAATCTTGATGTAAATCGGGGATCACGATCTGAGACAATCGACAGGGGTACTCCATGAAGTCTCACAACTTCATTAATATATAGTCTTGCTAGACAGTCAGGTGGTAGATCTTCTCTTATAGCAAGAAAATGTGCTGACTTCGGGAGACGATCAACAATGACCCATATTACGTCATTCCTTCTAGGAGTCTTTGGTAGTCCCATGACAAAATCCATCGTAATATTATCCCATTTCCACTCAGGTATGGGAAGAGGTTGCAATACTCCACTAGGTAGTTTCCTTCTTGCTTTCATTTGTTGAAAACCCATACATATTGACACAAAATCAGAAATCTCTCTCTTCATGTTGTCCCACCAAAAATGTCCCTTTAAATCACTATACATTTTGGTGCTCCCAGGGTGTATAGAGAAATTGGAACTCTGATAATCATCCAACAATTACCTCTTTAAATCAGGTATATCGGAAACACAATGTCTCCTCCCAAATTTCAAAATTCCATCTTCATACACAAAGTCACTCAATCGCCCATCCTTCACAGCTTTAATCTTCTTTTTCAACTCTTCATTATTGGCCTGATAACACTTTATCCTTTCTAGTAAAGATGGTTTGGAAACCATTTGAATTTTTTTTGATGTTTCACCCTCCATGGTGATTCCCATATCCTTCTTTAGTAGATCCATGAAAATAAGATCCCTTTCCACACTCATCATGTTCAAAAATCCCTGATCTTTTCTACTCAAAGCATCTGCAACCCTATTTTCCTTCCCTGGGTGGTAGTGTATCGTGAAATCATAATCTTTGAGTAGTTCAAGCCATCTCCTTTGCCTCATGATGAGTTATTTTTGTGAGAAAATATATTTCAAACTCTTGTGATCGGTATATATCTCACATTTTTAACCATAGAGATAATGTCTCCATATCTTCAAGGGAAAAATTACAGCAGATAACTTGATATCATGAGTAGGATAGTGCTGCTCATGAATTTTTAGCTATCATAATGCATAGGAAATAAACCTATCATTTTACATAAGGACACAACCAAGTCCTTTCATTGATGCATCGCTATAAATAACGAACCCATCATTCCCTGATCGTAGAGTAAATATAGGAGCGTTGACTAATCCTCTCTTCAGTTCTTCAAAACATTCTTCACACTCTTTTTTCTAGACAAATTTAACCCCTTAACCTGTGAGCTTCGTTAATGGGTTAGCCAATCAGGAAAAATTCTGGACAAAACGTCGATAATAACCTACCAAACCAATAAAGCTACGTACCTCAGTTATATTTGTCGGTGCTGGCCATTCATGGATTTCCATGGTCTTAGAAGGATCAATGGAAATTCTATCCATAGAGAAAATATGGCCAAGAAAAGAAATCTCCTGAAGCCAGAATTCACACTTGCTAAACTTCCCATATAATTCATGCCTTCTAAGAGTCTTCAAGATAATGCGCAAGTCATTTTCATGACCTTTGTAGCTTTTGGATTATACCAATATATCATCAATAAATAACACCACAAAATCATCAAGATATTCCTTTATAACTATTATCATTAGATCCATGAATACAGAGGGTGAATTAGTCAATCTGAAAGGCATTACTGTAAACTCGTAATGCCCGTATCTTGTTCGAAATGTTGTCTTCGGAATGTCTTCCTTCTTCACACACAACTGATGGTATCCGGATCGAAGTTCAATCTTTGAAAAGTATTGAGCTTCATGAAATTGGTAAAATAAATCATCAATGCGAGGTAGGGGATACTTGTTCTTTATTGTTATAGAATTTATCTCCCTGTATTCAACGCACAACCTCATAGATCGGTCTTTCATCTTAACAAAAAGGACAGGGGATCCCCATGGAGAAACACTAGGGTGACTAAATCCCTTGTTACTCAATTCCTCTATTTTTTTCTTTAGTTCAACTAATTCTATGGTGTCCGTCTAATAAGGGGTCTTTGATATAGGCCTTGATCCAGGAATTAAATCAATGGAAAACTCAACTTCTCATTCTAGAGGATGTCTAGGTAAATCCTCTGGAAACACATCTACATATTATTTCACAATAGGTAAATACTCTATTTGAACAGTCCTTTCCTCGCCCTTAGTCATTTCATTCTATTCCTCCCCAATAATTGAATTAGGTTGAGCTACTGGGGGTGGATCTAAATAAGAATTAGGTGGTGACGATTCTGCTCTAAAAAAAGGTGTTCCTTATCATCATTATCAAAAACCATAACCTCCTTCTTATTACAAGAAATCATTGCATCATAGTCCGAAATCCAATCCATACCGAGGATTATATCAAACTCAATCATAGGTGTGACAATGAGATCAGCGGATAAAGAACAGTTATGTTCTCTAATGGGGACTGATTCACAAAACTTTGTTGCAAAAATACTTCCCTTAGGAGTTTTCACTAACAACTCTCTTGTTAAATCATCTTTGAAATATCTAATTTTCATAGAAAACTGGGAGGATATGAAACAATGCGATGATCCAGAATTAAATAATGCATTTTCTAAACTTGAGGAAACCATTAAATTACCTACCACCACATCATTTGAAGCTTCAACCTCAGCAGTAGTGAAAGCATAAGCTTGGCCTTGATCCCTTGGCCGCTTCTGAGGTAAGTTCCCCTGACGCTTAAGACATTCATTTTCATAATGTCCTATCTTTCTACAATTATATCATTCCACATTGACAGCAACTTTCATTCCCTTGCAGTTATGAGCATGGTGTCCTTTTTCACCACAATTGTAACAGACTCCCATTCCCTTCAAGAAAGTACCGGGGTGTTTCTTCCCACATTTACTGCAGGACTGATATTCAACTTTTCCCTTCTTCCCCTTATTTCCATTTCCACATTGATCTGAAGATCTCTTCTTTTCTTGCTTTTCTTTAAAGTCATAAGACTTAGAGAATTCCTTTTCCGTCTTGATAGGACACGAGAAAATATCATCGTACGAAAAGAAGGTTAGTGAGACTAATGGTCGATGGAGAAATGGTTTAAACCCATCAAAGAAACGATCAATCTTACTTTTTGGGTTACGTATATAATCTGCAGCATGCCTGGCTATCCTTGTAATGTTAGCCTCATACTTTGTGACATTCTCATCCTCCTTCTGCCTCAGACTCAGAAATTGTCTTTCCACATATGCTCGATGGTCATGTGGAAAGTTTTTTTCTAAGAAAATTTCCTTAAACTCCCTCCATTCCGTACTTGATACTTCTTCATCTTCCATTGTATTTTGAATCAGAGACCACCACTGATCGGCATCTCCAGTGAGGCAGTAGACTGCCATGACAACCTTCTCCCTTTTGCTACTCCCAAAGGCATGGAATATTTGCTCTACAAAGTTTATCCATTTCTCAGCTACTAATGGATTTGTACCCCCGTTAAATGTTGGTGGTTGTTGCCTCATGAAGTGGTCTAACATTGATCCTCTACGTTGCAGATCAGGGTGCTCCAAACGAGTAAGGTTATTATTCATAACATGATTGAGTTGTCCCAGTATGGTAATAAGTTGATCAGAACCAGTTGTATCTCCAGCACCATAATAATTATCTTGAGTAGGAGAGAAATCCCTACACGGAGTGCGTGCATTGATACGGTTTCCATTCCTTCCACTAGGCTCCATTTCTAAAAAAATGGCATAAACTAGATTAGTTTATGAATCAAAATACATAATTCCATACTTGTAAAATACTTAACATAAATTGACCTATTTATAGATATAATCCATAATCAGAAAAATGATTTCTTTGAGAAAGTATATACTCATAACCCTTCATAGTGGTTTGTAAAGAAAATGAGAATTATCCTAAGCATATCCCTCGGGAGTGTCGTAACCAAGAGTGCAGCAAGGCATGTTGTCGTGCACCAGTTCCCGTTTGAGTCTAGCTCAAAATAGTGTTTTTGGGTTTTACCCCTAGGTAAATATGTGCCAGATCTTCCTCTACCTGCTCGTATCCAGACAGGGATGTATTGCTCGGAAAACTCACAAAATCTATACAACAACAAAATTATAGGAATTTCTTCTATACTAATCCTTAAAGTCTATCTTTGGGCTATGTGTTCTAATCAGATTTTATCTAAATATAGCTTCCAAGGTTAGTAATAAACTTCCTCTAATACCAACTGTAACTCCGCGACCCTAGTTACCCAAAGTCGGTGCATTATTGCATAACATTGGCATGATCACAAAAGACCAAGTCTCGAAACACCGATTAGTTTAGTAGCCTTGGATATACTAGATACATTCATAAATGTTACATTACATCATAAAGAGAAAAACAACAATAACAAAGTCTACATAGTCCACACTCATATCCTCTTCTGATTATCGCTACAGGTCATTCATAAAATACATCTTCACATCTTGGAAAATATTAAAACACTGAAAGGGGTGAGCTCAGATGCTCAGTAAGGATAACAATATTGCGGAAGCTTTCATAAATAAACATTATCATTTAAGGAAATGTATAACAAAAACAAAATCCTTTTTAAACATGAACTTCAGCATAATATGACAAAAATAAAATTAAATAATTCCATTTACTTACTCACATGGATATACTACTAGTCGAATAATCACATACAATATCAATAACCACTTTCATAATGATGGAATTCATAATTCCATACTGTCATAACCACGTAGCCAAGGCCTCGTGCCAAGACAACAAATAATATTTTGTCAATGTCTTGTGCCAAGACACTAGTTTGTTTCATGAGACCTACCGATGCATAGAGGAGCTATAGCGGGCTCCACCCGTCACTTATTAAGTCCAATGAATTTCTCATATGAACAGGTTTAAACCTATCATAAACCATAACATAATTGTATCACATAAAACATGCATAAAGGAAACATAAGATTTCCACACTTCAATCACAAGATATCAATACAACACATTGATATAATAAAAACCATATCAAACCCATTTTCAATACCAAAATAAATGAAAATTAAAACATGGTATTTATTTTTCATTGAAAAAAATCTATGGCTTATAGAGGAAGCCGAAACTCAAAAAATATTCATGGTGGCAGAGAAGTCGTTGTCGCCGCATACATAAGAAAAAACCTTCCTTTTTTCGTTTAGTAAAAACTCTTCATATAAAAAGATTCTATTTGAATAAAAGTAAAAGTCAAAGGGGTTTATACACCGTATAATGGAAAGATGTGTATAAAACAAAATATGCCTCAATGAAAGGAGATTGAGACGAAGTCTTTACAAGGATAATTTTTTAAATAAAATAGATCTATTATGTTTATTTAATATAATTACACATAAAGAATGTAAAAATACATGATTGGACATAATAATATCATGACATAATTTGAAAGTAGGAGATTATCCCAAAGAATGGAAATTGGGTTAAGAAATTCCCTTACCTCGTGTCTGCCTTGACTCGGCCACTCTTTAACCTCCTGAATAATAAACTAGAGTTAATATCTACCTAATTAAGAACCTTTTTCACGTTCATTATTCCTTTTATATCAATTATTACCATGTTATGAACATTATGTAATTATTTAAGTTAAAACGGTCATTTTGTCGATATTAGGTACTTAAGTCAAAAATAAACATCTTATAATTACACTTTGTTCATGTGGTAAAATATCCATTATATCCATAATTATATTCATGATGTAGATATTATATACATCATATATATCCAGTATATACATTCATTTATAATATTACATAACATTTAGTGGTATGAAATGAAATGCACCGTTCATGGAGACGGTAAGCCGTACGTACGCATGAACGCTACTTTCATTTCTATTTCGTATTTAATGGAAAGAAGTTATAATTATATAAAGGTATTATATAATTCCAGTATAATATAATGTATAATACCATTTACTCCATCCTTTATACATCCCATATATGGCATTAACGATTCAAATCACTTTGAGGGGGCGGTAGTCCGCACTTCCTAAAATGAATATATCGTGTTTACCCAAAATGGAAACCATAATGGTATGCCATAAATTAAAGATACATATGCTTAAGGAAAACATAAACATATTATATATCATATATAAATATAGTGACATCTTAATGGCCACATTTTATGGTGTTATATGAGTGTTGAACAATCATCGTTTCATGAGGCAGAAATTTTCCATCCACAGAAACATTATGTTCTTTAACCATTACATGTAGGTGTGTGTAAGTGTAGCTCGAATAATTCTTATAACAAAATAATATTATATTTAAGATACTTGTTTTGTAACAAAATAAATGAATAAAATGAGTTTAAGGGGTTGTAGAAGAAAAATAAAACAAAATAACATAAGAGGAGACAATAACTTAAAATCGGGTAACTCTTTTTTGATTTGAGCCAAAGGCTTCCTTCCAAAGTGAGGCTTCTAGGAGTAATATAGGGAAGTTGAGAGAGTATTTGGGCATATTTTGGCCGAACCAAAAGTATTTTAAGGTGTGAGTAAGGTGGTAGAGGTGGGGGCCTTTTATAAGAGGAGAGGAGGGGCACTCTTGGAAAGTCCTAAAATGTTACTTTATTATATAATGAGTTTCTGATTTTAAAGTTCCCACACTTATATATTTAGATGATAAGGTGATAAGTGTTCTAAATATACGAATCCAATAGGTTTTTGACAAGTTTAAGTCTTATATTTTACATTATCTTATTATTTTTTTAATACTTAATTAATGAGGTAATCGCTGCATCATCATGGTGTCATAAATAATTTAATTTATTTAATGTCCAAAAATTATAAAAAAATTATCATGACGTAGGAAATATTTTTAGGTTTCTAATGAATATTTATAGTCAAAAATATGACTTGTATAACCCCATTTAAAAATTTATTTAGTAAAACAACTTATGTTTGTGACATTTTTATTTTAACACTAAATAAAATGTTTTTAATGTCATTTTCCAACCAATGTGGCTCCATGGTATCCCCAAGTTCACCCATGGATTTTCTTTGTCGGCCATGACTCATACATAAGGGTTAGTACATGTTTCAAGGTCATTTCATATTTTTACAATATCATTTTTACCATAAATTTCAATAATTACCTTTAATCGCGACTAATTAATCTTAAAATTTACTATTCACCAGAAAAAATTATTTTAATCCCATTAAACTTCATTTAACTTCCTAATGAAAACCATGTATGTTGGATTTTTGAAAATAAAATAAAATAAGTGGTAATGTTTCATTTAAATGAAAAATTAGTTTTTTAACTACCACTTAGTGGTTTCACTATTCATCAAAAATTGAAGTTTTTTATAACAATTCCAAAATTTCACCCTAAGATATAATTGATATTCCGAATTCAAAAATGATTTATATTTTACAATATTCCAAACATATGAGTTTCATTAATTAATTTTATAACTAATTCCCTTTGTCACAACAAATAGCGTGTTTTTAAGGAACAATATATATCAAAAGATTGGCAATTGTTTATGTCCAATTTCAAAGTGAAATTAAATATAATGAACACCATTGGATAAAATGGTAACAATATATTATAATTATAATTTAAGACAAATCAATAGTATAATTTATCACTGTAAATTATTTTGATTAAAAATGTTGTTTTAAGTATTTTTCACTATTCATAAAAAAATGGAAGTTCTCAGAAAATTACAAAAAAAACCAACTTAGGATAATTTCGATACTACGAATACAAAAATGAAGTCCATTTTTAATTATAAAATTTCTATAATTCTAAAAAGTGGGTATTACTATTCGTAATGGCTAATTTGATTAGTCGCGGTGTGTCAGAACTCGAACATGCGTACAATGCAAGCTATTGCATTATTGAAAGAGAAGCGTATCGTGGAAGCTCCGGGTGTTACACCTCCCCTTCCACACTAATGAAAAAACATTATGCTTCCTTATCTCATTGCCTATTTAGAACTTATCTCATGGGAATCCTCAATACAATTCTTTGGCCTGAAGACGTACAATAATCGGATCGAGAAGTAGCACTTCCTTCCTATGTGCCACCAGATTCCATCAGGTTACACTATATAATGAGTGCCTCATTTCCAATCTCAATTGTAGAAGTAAAATTGAACATGTTGACCTATGATCTAGTAGCTTTTCATAGGTCATCCACAAAGCATACCTCTCTAAACATCTCATCAACAAGGTACATCAATAGAAAACACTACAAGTCCATAAATCATATCGGGTACTTTTTAAATGTCATCACACCTAACTCTAGACACATGATCTCACTAGCTTTATATGCTCGTAGATTCTCAAGGAAAAATAATTCATGGAAGAAGGTTTTGAAATATGTCCAACTCATATCTCATTGTCTATCACCCTAGTTCAAAACATCTCACCATCACGTTGATTCTCCCCTTAGCATGTAAGTGGACAACTTAACCATTACCATAGTAGTTGTCTATAAATGATCGAATATATATAGCATGGTCTCAAGACAGAAATGAGTTTTCTATGGACCACCATACACAAAAAACATGGGACGATGATTCTATTGGTACACCTGCATCAGCTCATCCAGAGTAAAGATAGACTATAGTTCCCCCTAAAATTTTTTCTTATAGAGAATGAAACCCTTGAGGGGGGTGTTCAAAATAGCATCTGGTTCCATAGATAGAAATTAATGAAGATCAACTACTAGCCCATTGACCACCCCCTCTAGAGTATTTTCTTCACCTTCCTCAAAGCATACTGTAGGAGGTCCTCTTGGTGGCATGTCTCTACATTGCCAAAAACACACATTAAAAAATAAAAATATCAAATACACATCTCAAATGTGTAGGAATTTCCAAAACCATCCTAAAACAAATTTATAACCTGCATCCTGCTCCTAAATCTAGGAAAATATGAATAACAACCACTAAAACCCATTTGAAACTCTACCTCTTGTCCACTCGAAAGTTGGCTCTATATAAAGTCTCTATTTTTCATTTCAATTCACTCCCTTTTTATAGCCAAATGATTATATTATTTAACCCATATTCCACCAGGCTCAGATCCATGTGGGACCATAACTCATCCAGATCCAACAATTGATCCCCACATAATTCGTACAATATCTCATTCATTTCACATTAAATTAATGATTCAATGGGTTAATCATTTCTCAAACCATAAGCGCCGATACAAATTATGAATTGGAAAATGACATAACGTCTCCATCCACAGAACAATTTCTATCAAACAAATAGATTTTACTATCAAAACACCTATCACAACAACTTGTGTCAATTAATTCCTCCTTGGATAATGTGTACTGATATGTCCTACTCTTGTACAAGGAATCCAAACTTGCCTCCATAGGAAAGGGGCTAGAGGCCTGCACAGAAGGCATAACAAACTCAGGGTGGCCTTTCCCTAAGTACATGTACACACACATATCCAACTTAATGCAAAATTATAGAGGGAAAAAACATGATACAACACTATTATATATATAATCTAAAAATAAGAATCAACCTCTAACCAATAGAAGTATATAAATATAAACTGAATGGGAAAGGGAAAAAATACACTCCCAACCAGAAATGTTCCACAACCTAGAAACATGTTGAAAATCAAAATAGATGAGAGAGCCCCACTCCTAGATCACAAGCTACAACCACTGCACATGGTCCAAGCACCACATATCACTTTTCTCCTCTAATTTCATGATCATCCTATCCATTGTCTACAAGGGTAGATCGAGTGCGGGAAAAACCCATGTAGGGGTTAATAAAACAATACTCAGTAGGATGCCCCAATGGCTCAGGGGTGTATCAATTGAGGAACTGAAGAGGGAAGAAGTGTATAGAACAATGTAAAATTAAAGGGTATATACCACCCCAACAATGAAGTGAAGTAAACTCATACAAACACGATGATCTAAAAATGGTGAGAAGGAGAACTTCTCATCAATTATTCGGTACCTATAGTAGGATAGTAGAATTTTCAAATCATGAAACGCTAGACACAAAAAGTACATGGAATACCCCGCGTGTCATTGCCACTCTCGGAATGAAAGTAACTGAATCCCAAGGAATTGTAACTATAATATGATATATATATATATATATATTTTTGTGTGTGTGTGTGTGAGTGTGTGTGTGTGTGTGTGTGCGCTCAACCAAGGGAATCCTAATGAGAGTGTATGGGGATATCCATATCACTAGTTCAACCTAGAAAAAAATATTTTCTAGTAGTTCTAGAAGTAAACATCATTGATTCCCAACATTCTACATGTTTTCCCTAAACTTCAAGTTAAAGGGGCTCAATAACAACACCTTGATATTATCTGCTTTGGGATGTTCTGTCTCGCCCGCACTATTTTATGTTGCATTGCAAGGACAAGTGTTGGTGGGAAAAGTAATCCTCTTTTATGAGAGTCTAAATTCACATCAATTAGATCTTGTCACTGTGTCACATAGTAGAGATGTAATGAACCATGTTTTTATAACATGTCAAAGTCCCAACCCTGTTTGAGTTTTTGACTTATTTCTGAGAAAAATGGGAAAATATGGGAAGTTCTGGAAACTTTTAGATGACATGTCTTGTACTTGAAAGTACATGTGGTGTATGGATTATGCATATACTGACCACATGCTCACTGAGTACATTCCATGTGATGACCGTGTAAGAATTCGTACTATACGGTGTGTAGTGTAGCTCGACACACCGTATATCCTGCTTTCTACATATCGGTTATGTTCTAGCCTCGTGTATTTCTGTGTGGCGTGTCCAAGCAGTATATCTACCTCTACCTAAGTCAGAGTATGTACAAGAACACTACCTGGAATATAGTATTTAATACATGTGGAGAACATTTATTTTTATTTTCCTAACTGAAAGAGCATTGCGTATTATTTCAAAAATCCTCATCTTCTCCCCCAACATGGGAATAGTTTCATCCCGAAAACCCAAATTTTATTCATTTCTCTAGAATCTTCAACTATATTCCATTCATCAATCCGTCAATGGCTGCAGGATTGCAACAGCGAGGCTAATCTCATTCACCCTGTTTCATTCCAATTTCTTTGTCTCACATGTCGCAGTTTCCTTCCGAGTGGAATTGCCGGGATTTGATTGAAATGTAGATTTATGAAGATCTACCTCAAATTGGTTCTCGATATCATATGAACCTATGTATATGAGTCTCAAGAAGGTGGTACATACATATTTTTTTGTTTTCTCAGACTTTTGGGTGGCACGGCCTTTTACGCATCTTCGGGTATTTTGAACGTGACCAAATTTTACCTACTATTTCTTGTTTAATTGTTATTTGACCTATGTGATGCCTTTGGATATGCCATGTTAACTGTTTTACGTGAGAAAGGCCAAGAGAGTTGTTGTTTATCAACTTTTTATTTTGGTTGGGGAATGAAAAAATGGTTATAATTGATTTTTTTTGTTAAAATTATTTACTTTAGTATATTAAACCGTGATATGACATGTTAGAGGCTTTCAAGATCATAGTGCTGGTATGGAAAAAACACCTGGCTAGTGTAATTCAACTCTTTAATTTTTCATTCCTAATTAAGTATTTAATTTGATTATATATATGATACTTTTCATTGCATATTCTAGAACCCTTTAGGTTCTGTTGGGAATGACTCGGATATTTTTTGAGTGATGTTGATCACAGGTTGGGTTTGACTCGGAAACATTGGGTGATTCTGACCACAATATTAGGCATCTTTGTCATTGGATTAATGTAGGGTGATTGTCAGGATGGGCATGTCCAGGTTTACATGTATGGTGAGGTCATCGGACTTGAGCCGCATGGTCGTAGGGACACAAGGTGTAAAAGGTGTTGTGGCTTGGGTACTATTTTGGTGATTACTTCGCACCCCGGAACATTGAGTAGTTTGTACATAGAGAGACTTCGTGATGAGGTGTTTTTGACCACTCATGTGGGTAGATTCCCCTGTTAGTTGTGGTTTATGTACTATTTTTTGGGGTTACTTTTCATAGGAATCCACATAGAAGTTGAGGAGCCATCAGGTGATAGAGTTGAGACTATCAGGTTGGATGTAGATGTTTGCCATTAATTGAGGGAAGACATCATTGTCCCTCTGAATACATTATTTGAGGGAATACATCGTTGTTCCTCTAGTGATTTTATTTGAGGGTAGAAATCGTTGTTCCTCTAATAACATTATTTGAGGGTAGTCATTTTTGTCCCTCCGGTTACTTATTTGAGGACAGGCATCGTTGTTCCTCCGAGTTACTATTTCCTGGGCATGCCTTTAGGACGTAATTACTTGAGACATGAGTTATTAGGGGGAACATGGTGATGGGTTACATGATAGAGATTCCATCATTTGATGAAGTAGGTGACACTCCTTGGAGGCTGCTGAGCACCCGTGGAGTTTGTGTTTGGTTTTGTGCATCGTACTATTTATTTTATTCCTTATAAATGCATGCTTTCCTAATCACTTATATTAGTTGTGTGCCATTGTGTGGCATCCTACTGTGATTCCTCACACACAACATGGGCCCTTTGGGTTGCGTGAAGACTTTATGGATATACCTTCATGAAAGAGGTCAGCATTAGGAGTTGTACTGCATTAGCTATTTCATGGAGATGGTATGGATCATGAGGTATTGCCTAGCTAGAGTTTACATTGTTTTGATTTCTTTTCTGTATAAGAATGCTTACTGGTTTTGTAGCTACAGTTGGTTAGCCATTGGATCCTTTACATACGGATATGTATGACCATATTTGGATGTATGTTATTTATTCAGTATTATTTACAAGTAATCAGCATGATGTTGTGTTTACTTTCCACTCTTGTTGTTTATATTTATTGATTCTGCTGTTTATCGATATTGATTGTGCTTCTGATCTACGGTTCTGGTTCGAGTATGCTGATTTGTTTATTCAGGTGAATATTTATTTTTATACTCGGACCAGAACCATTATTATCTTCCATGAGGCTATAGCCTCCCTAATATACCTATAAGACCCTCGCTGCTAGTCGACAACCTTTTACATTCAGGGAGGCATGCCTAAGGTAGTAACACCCAACCCATTTAGCATTTATCAGGTGGTTGTACAAGTCCAGGTTGTTTCCAAGTGGTATCAAAGGAATTCTTGATAAGGATTTAGTAGCAGCATTTTTCTGGATACAAATTATATTGAGGATTCTCTTTTATTTCTACTTGTTTTAGTATTTTAGATATGGTAGACTAGAGATAAGTTGTTATAGGAACTGGGTTTCTAGCTTGGGATTGGCTGCTTTCAGCCGTAGGTATGAGGGATGGGCCATGTTTCAATGGGTTGTAATTGTTGTTTTCTTTTTCCTCAGATTATAGTTTATATTATTTTCATCATGGTTGCTCGCTTGGTGTCTAAAGTTATATATTGTGATATGTGACCCTTGACCTGGTGCGATAAGGGAAAATTTGACCATGGCCTGATATGGAGAGGTTGTTTGGCTTCTGATAGGCACATTAATTAGGTATTTCAATTTCATAAATGCACATATACTATGTGAAGTGATAAGGAAATGTGAATAATATCAAATTTCCATGCTTTATATGCATTGAAATGTGAATAGGTAAAATCTATATTTAATTTCTTATTTATTGCAATGTGTTTTTACATGCTTTATATATTTGTACAATTGCATGTGGTAGGGTATTTGGGCCTGGCTCTTGTATGAGTAGGTAGGTACTATGGTTGAGGTTATTTTCAACCCCAAGATTTGGAAACTTGGCCATCAATTTAAGGAAATGTTGGATGTCAGGACATGCATGGATTGAGGTACTTTTGATACTTGGTTTTGTTGAGGGTGAGTAAGGAGGCCATGTGGTCGGGATGCCATGGGAATGGGTTTCAATGTGGGAGATTAAGGGTAGTTGTTTAATGCTACCTCTTTACGGTTTTCCTTATCTATGTTGAATATATATTGTTATATATATATATATATATATGGGTTTTCTGACCATTTAGGGTATTTAGCATGTTCCTTTTTTTCGACTCAGATAGAGCGTCAAGCGGGAGAGGGAATAGTATTGTAGGAGTAAGATATGATTCAAGATCCGGTGCTGGGAGAGCATGAGTCGTAGGTACAATCTCATGGACATGAATGGGTCTAGTATCAAGTAAAAGTGGAAAAATATCAGGGTTTGGTAGTGTTCAGACCATGGATTAACGAGCATATCCGAGCTAGCCTGGTATGTGTCTTCTAGGAGATTGACTGAGGTGCACAGGGTACAGATCCATCTATGGAATATCTAACGCAGGAGTTCCAGTTGCCGCACCTGCATATTTTTCTGGGTGATGGTGGTTCGTAGGTGGTTGAGAATTTGATAGAGAGAATGCAGATGATCTTTGAGCAGTTCGAGATGCCTCCAGGGAGGAGGGTCAAGCTGGCGATGTACATGCTGCGAGGACCAGAAAAGCACATGTGGGATGTGCAGGTTCATGCTCGTCGGCACGAGGTACTAGTATGGAAAGACATTGAGGACAAGTTTTTCGAGCACTTTTACTGAGGGCTGAGAGAGCTCAGTAGTTCTTAAACCTTCTTGAGGGAGACATGTCCATCATGGACTATGTGGGTTCTTTCACTGAGCTTTCTCGCTTTGCACCTGGTATGGTAATTAATGACTCAGTAAGGGTGAGGCACTATGAGGATGGATTATGACACACCATTTAGATCTAGGTAAATATCATTAGGCTCGGTTTTTTCTCAGAGGCTGTGAATCAAGAACTAATAGTGGAGGGAAACTAAATGTATAGACCCTAGGTTGTTTGGGTTACGGCCTTAGGTGATGGTTCAGATAGCAGGAAGCGATGACGGGATGAGTTCTAGTTGGGAATTCAGACCAAGGACTCAGCTAGACCACAACTTCGAATTTCTTCGGTGGTTTTCTTTTAGTGTGGACAGTCAGGATATGTTCATATATAGTGTGATTGGCCTCCAAAGGAGTGCCAAACATGTAGACCAGTTGGGAATCAGTAGTGGTTCTATAGGCAGCCTACTCATACAATGAGCAGTTAGGGTCCCAGACAGAATGTAGCATCTTGAGTCGGTTCGGGTTCAGTACAAGGAGTGGGTAGCCGAGTTTCAACTGCATGCAGAGGACTTGACAGAAACAACATAATCCAGCTAAGGGAACAATAGTTGGTGATTAGAGCAACACCGCATGGAGGTCAAGCCTTAGGTAGGGTACATCAGGCCAGGTGGATGTCATGGATCTGCCAGGGGCTAAGCAGGCTGGTGAGCTAACGCAGTTACAGGTACACCGCATGTATAGCTATGACTTTATTTTTTACTTTTGGAATGACATGTTGAGGCATCATCATTTTGAGTGCATGAGGTGCTCATGATTCGTGTGGACTAACTAGATGTTGTATAGTGGTATTGGCACCATATCGGGTGCATGATATATATTGATATATATGTATGATATGCGTTGCATCAGGGGCATTGAGGATGCAAGTTACTTGAGGTGCCTTCGACATCCGAGCATCAAGGATGCATGTCATTTTAGATACATGGAATCATGATTTATATTGGGAATCCATGAGATGTAGGACCTAATGGTGGTAGAAACCGATGCGGTGTGGGATATGTTTGGGTGTCAGAAATGACATGAGAGGATGAATGATTCATCGGGGTGGTGATGCATCACGAGGAGACCCTGAGTCTAGAAACAGAATTGTGAACTCTTCAAGTGTTTATTTTTGTAAGGTTGAGACCATGTTTGGAAATTCCTAATGTGGGGATCCCCTTGAGGAATTTAGCCAGATCCTTGAGATCATAAGAGTCCAAGTTACATTGATCAGGTTGGCATATTCGGTGCCTTCTATGGGTTTCGTTTGATATATTGGGGATGAGCTATGTCAAGGTGGGGATATTGTAAGAACCCATGTTTTTAGAATAGGTCAAAACCCCAAACCTGTTTGAATTTTTAACTTGTTTCCGATAAAACTAGGGAAAATCTGGGAAGTTCTGGAAATTTCTAGACTACATAGTGTGTACTCTAATGTACACACCATGTATGGGTTAAGAAATTACCAAACATGTGCTCACCGAGTACATGTCGTGTGATGACCATGTAAGGATTCCAAAAACATGACATGTAGTGTTGGTCAACACACTGTGTATCCTGCTTTCTGCATACTAGCTGAGTTCTAGTTGTGTGTCAACCCGTGTCGCACTTCCAAGCCATGTGGCTACCTCCGCTTAAGTCATAGTAGTAAAAGGCCACTGTAGGTCTTGTATTCCTTAATACATGCCATGTAATTTTATTTTTTTCGGTTAAATGATTGAGTGTTGAATCTTATTTTGAAAATCCTCTTCTTCTTCCCCAACTTCAGAATAGTTCCATCCGGAAAACCGGAATTATATACCTTACTCTAGAATCTTCAACCGGATTTTGTTCTTCAATCTATTGGTGGATGCGGGATCGCAACAACGTGGCTAAACTCGTGCAACCTATTTCATTCGAGTTTCTTTGCCTCAGGTGTCACAGTTTCCATCTGAGTGGAATTTCTAGGATTTACGTCTATGAGTCTCAGGTCGGTGATTCATACATCCTTTTTTTAACAAACATTTCGGTGTTGGGACCTTTAACGCATTTTTGAGTATTTTGATTGTGACCTTACATTACATGTTATTTCTTGTTTAATTATTATTTGACCTGTGTGATGTCTTTCGGTATTCCCTGTTACCTATTTTTCTTGAACGAGGTCAGGTGGGTGGTCATTTTTCATCGAGGAATTTTGGTCATGGGATGCTAAAATGGTCATAATTGATATGTTGCGGTTGAAACTGTTGAGTTTTGTTTATTAAACATTGATATGAATTGTTAGAGGATTTAAATATTTTAGTGCTGCTATGGGATAGCACCTGGCCACTACAATTCAACTATTTTGTTTCTCTTGTCTGTTTAAGAATTTCATTTTATTATATATGTGATATGTGTCATTTCATATGGTAGAACCCTATGGGTTGTGTTGGGAATGGATCAGATATTTGTTGAGTGATATTGATCACAGGTTGGGTTTATCTCGAGTTACATTGGTTAGTTTGGACCACAAGATTGGGCATCATGGACGTCGGCTTGAGGTAGGGTGACAGTCAGGTTGGGCATGGCCTAGTTTACATGGATATCGCGGCTTTCAGATTTGAGCGGCATGGTTGCTGGGACATGAGGTGTCAGATGTGTAGAGGCTTGGATACTATTTTTTTTATTACCACTCACCCGGAACATTGAGTAGTGTGGAAACAGAGGGACTCCTTGATGAGTTGGTTTTTAAAACTTGTGTTGGTAGAGGCCCTTCTTAGTTTTAGTTTAGATATTGTTGGTTGGGGATTTTTGCCATAGGAATCCATATAAAAGGTGAGGAGCCTTTAGAGGATAGCATTGAGGCAATCGGGTTGGCGGAAGAGGATTTCCATTATTTCAGGGAAGACATTGATGTCCCTCGGAATACGTTATTTGAGGGCAGACATCGCTGTTCCTCCAGTGATTTTATTTGAGGGCAGACATCATTGTTCCTCCAATTACTTTATTTGAGGGAATACATCCTTGTCCCTCCGGTTACAAATTTGAGGACTGACATCATTCTTCCTCCGTGTTACTATTTCTTGGGCATGCATTCAAGATGTCAGTACTTGAGACATGCGGTGTCCGGGGGCACATGGTGCGGGGTTACATGACCGATATTTCGGTGTTGGATGAAGTAGGTGATACTACATGGTGGCTTCTAAGCACTAATAGAGTTTTTGTTTGGTTGTGTGGATCATATTGTTTAATATTTTCCTTATAAATTCATACCTGGTTAAACACTTATATTAGGTACACACTGTTGGGTGGTATCCTACTGAGACTCGTCTCACACCCTACATGGGTCCTTCAGTATGCGTATAGACATTATGGATTTATGTGTAGGAAAGAGGTCAACTTCAAGAGTTGGACTGCATTAGTTATTTCATGGATATGGTATAGACCGTGAAGTCCTGCCTTACTAGAGTTTACTTTGGTTTTCTTTCTTTCATGTATCATCATGCTTACTTGTTTTGTAGATATAGTTGGTTATCCATTTGATCCTTTACATATGGATATGTATGTCATTATTTGGAAGTATGTTTGTTTTCCAGAAGTAGTTACAAGTGATCATCATGTTATTGTGTTTAATTTATACTGTTGTTGTTTATAATTATTACTTCCGTTGTTTGTCGATATTGACGGTTCTTCCCCTCTTCAATTTTGGACTGAGTTTGTTGAGTGGTTTATTTTGCTGCATCTTTACTTTTATACATGGTCCAGTACCATTGTCATCCCCCAAGAGGGTATTGACTCCCCACTATACCTATAAGACCCCCACTACTAGCCGAAAGCCTTTGGTGTTTTGGGAGGTGTGCCTATGGTAGTAACACCCAACCCATTTATCATTGTTCGGGAGGCTATTTAGTTTTTGGTATTTACAAAGTTGTATCAGAGGAGTTCTTGACATGGATTTAGTTGCATCTTTTTTCTAGCTACTAAATAGATTTAAGATTCTCTTTTTTTATGGTTTTATTATTTGGTATCGGGTATACTGGAGATAGGTTGTTACTGGAATAAGGTTTCTAGCTTATTCTATGGTTCCTACTGCCCTAGGTATGAGGGACGGACCAAGTTTCCATGCATGGGAATTGCTATTTTGTTTTTTCTCAGATTACAGTTTCTATGATTTCCACCTTGGTGGCTCATTTGGTGTGTGATGTTATTTATTGGGATATGTTACCCCTGACCTGGTGTGGTAAGGTAAAATTTTACCTCGGCATGGTCTGGCAAGGCAGTTTGTTTGGATTTTTATAACAACATTTTTAGGTTATTTCTATTTCATAACTATATGTATGCTTTGTGAAGTGATAATTCCATGTGAATAATATCAATTTTCCATTCTATATATGATTCGAAAAGTGAATAGGTGAAATTCATGATAGACCTTGTTGTTGATTGAAATGTTTTATGTCATGATTTATATAATTGTAGAATTTCATGTGGCAGGGTATTTCAGTCTGTCTCTGGTACGAGCAGACAGGTACTATGGTTGAGGTGATTTTGATCACCAGGATTGGGAGACTTGGTTGTCAGTTTGAGGCAACGTTGGTTTTCGACATGGGCATGGCCCAGGGTACTTTTGATACATGGATCTGTTGAGGGTGGGTACAAAGGCCAAGAGGTCGGGATGTCAGGGGCATGGGTTGAGATAGGGGAGAGTAAGGGTAGTTTTTTTCTGTTTACTCATTACTATATTCCTTATAAGCATTGAATGTATGTATATATATATATATGGGTTATATTACCATTTATGGTATTCATTGGGTTCCTTTTAGTCGAATCAGATGGATCGTCAGGTGGGAGATATTATAGTGCCGAAGGAGAAAGATCCAGTGCAGGATCCGGTCCAGGCAGATCATGATCTGTAGGTACAAGCTCATGGACAGGAATAGGTCCCAGATCAAGTGCAGGCATGACAACAGTAGGGTTTTGCAGTGTTCATACCATGTCTCAATGACTAGCTTCGAGCAATCCTGGTACGTGTCTTGTAGGGGATTGACAGAGTTGCACAGGGTACAGAGCCATCTATGGAATATCTGACGTAGGTGATCTAGTCGCATCCCCCGCCACTTTTTCAAGGTGATGGTGTCCCGTAGGTGGCTAAGAACTACATAGAGAGATTTTAGATGGTCTTTGAGTAGCTCGAGATGCCTCCAGGGTGGAGGGTCAAGTAGGCATTGTACATGCTGTGAGGAGTAGTAAATCACTGGTGAGATGTGCAGGTTCAGGTTCGCATGCAAGAGGTACTAGAATGGAAAGACTCTGAGGAATGGTTTTTCGAGCACTTTTACCTAGAGACACGGAGGGCTGAGAGATCTCAGGAGTTCTTGAACCTTCAGTAGGATGACAAGTCCATCATGTAATATGAAACTACTTTCCCTGAGCTATCTCACTTTTCACCTTATATGGTAATTGATGACTTGGAAAAGGTGAGGCACTTCAAGGATGGATTACAACATGCCATTTAAATCTAGGTAAATATATTCAGGTGGGGTTTATTCTCATAGGTGGTTAATTAGATGCTCATAGTAGAGGGAAACCACAGAAATAGACCCCATGTTGGTCGAGTGATGACTTTAGGTGATGGTTCAGATAGCATGAAACGAGGACGAGAGGAGTTCCAGTAGGTCAGTTCGGCCAAGGACATAGGTAGAACACATATTATTAGTTATTCGGTGGTTTTATTTCTGTGTGTACATCCATGACATGTTTAGACTAATTTTTATAGGCCTCAAAAAGAGTGCCAATCCTGTGGAAAGGTCAGGCATGTGAAAATTTTATGCAGGCAGCCTATACAGACAGCAGGCAGAATGGGACCAAGATAGACTATGGCATCTGGAGTTGGTTCAGGTTTGGTACTAGGCAAGGGTAGCCGAGTTTCAGCTACACTCGGAGGACGTGACAGAGACTACATGACTCAACTAAGGGGTCATTGGCTGGTGACTGGAGCAGTACCACAAGGATGTTAGGCATTAGGTAGTGGTACATTAGGCCAGGTGTACACCGTGGAGCTTCCAGTGGATGATTACTCCGGTGAGACTATAACGGTTAGAGGTACACCATGAGTGTGGTCGTGAATTTCTTATTTTCTTTTGGAATGATCTATTGAGGTTTTTCCTTTTGGAGTGCACGAGGTGCACATGATTCGTGTGGACTAACTAGATGTTGGTCAATGGGATTAGTTCCATATCAGGTGCGTGATATATATTTATCTATATGAATGATATTTGTGGCATCAAGGGCATCGAGGATGAAGGTTACATGAGGTGCCTTGGGCATCGGGGCATCAAGGATGTGGGTCACTTGAGATGCATGGCATCAGGTTTTATGATGAGCATCTATGGGATACAAGGCCTCGTGGAGGTAGACAATGATGTGGTGCAGGATACGTTTGGGTGTCAGAAATGACACAAAAGTATGAATGAGGTTTAGGGGTGATGATGCGTCATGAGAGGACCATGAGTCAAAAAACAGGCTTTTTAACCCTTGATTTGTTGATTTTTATAGGGTTGAGACCGAGTTAGGAAATTCTTAAGGTGGGAAGCCACTTGAAGAATTTAGCAATAACATTGAGGCTGAGAGATTTTGGGTTATTTTGATCAGGGTGGCTTGTTCGGTTCCCTCTCTAGGGTTTGTTTGATATCTCAGGGATGAGCTATGTTTAGGTGTGGTGATTTTAAAGATCCCATGATGTTAGAATGGGTTAAAATCCCGACACTATTTGAATTTTTGACTTGTTTTTAAGAAAACATGGAAGATATGGGATGTTTTGGAAATTTCCATACTACACACTGTGTACTATAAAGTACACGTCGTGTATGGGTTAGGTAAGTACCGGTTGTGTGCTCTCTGAGTACATGCCCTGTGATGATCCTGTAAGAATTCCAACCACACCACGTGTAGTGTTGCTCAACCCTCCGTGTATCCTGCTTTCTGCATATCGGCTGAGTTCTAGTCATGTGTCAACCAATGTGGAATATCCAAGATGTGTGGCTACCTCTTCTTAAGACGGAGTATGGACAATGCCCCTAAATGGCGTGTAGTCCTTAATACATGCCATATACTTTTATTTTTATTCTCTTAAATGAATGATTGTTGCGTCTTATATAAGAAATCCTCTATATGTTCCCCAACTTCAGAACAGTTCCGTCCCAAAATCACAAATTATATACCTTGCCCTAGAATCTTCAACTGGAGTCCATTCTCCAAATCTGTCAGTGGATGCGGGATTGTAACAGCAAGGCTAAACTGGTGCACCCTATTTTGTTCATGTTTCTCTTCCTCATGCACCACAGTTTCCATCTCAAAGATATTTCTATGATTTGATGGAAATGTAGATCATCGAAGATTGTATATGAATTGAAGCTCTATATCGGACGTTCCTATGTCCAAAAGTCTCAGATTGGTGGTTCATGCCTCTTTTTGTGTTTTCGTAGATTTTGGGTGGTGCAACCTTTGACACATTTTTGGGTATTTTGAGTGTGACCATTTTTTACCTTCTATTGCCTATTTAATTGTTATGTGACCTATCAGATTCCTTTGGGTATGCCATGTTAACTTTTTTTCTTTATTAGGTCTAGGAGATTGGTCGTTTCACATCGGGGAATTTTTCTGGGGGATTCCAAAATGGTTATAATTTATTTTATTTGGTTAAAACTATTAAGTTTAGTTTATTAAACCATAAAATGACTTGTTAATGGCTTTCAAGAATATAATGACGGAATGGGACAACACCAGACTAGAGAAATTCAACTGTTTAGTTTGTCTTTCCTGTTTAATTATTTCATTTGATTATATATGTGATATGTGTCATTGCATATTCTGAAACCCATTGGGTTGTTTTGTTCATGGATCAGATATTTGTTGAGTGATGATGATCACAGGTTGGGTTTGACCAAGGATACATTTGGTGGTTTTGACCACGGGATTGGACGTCACAAATGTTGGATTAAGGCAGGGTGACTGTCAAGTTAGACAAGGCCCGATTTACTTGGATGGTTAGGCCGTAAGACTTGAGCGGCATGAACACAGGGACACGAGGTGTCATATGTGTTGTGGATTGGGTACTATTTTGGGGATTTCAGCTCACCAAGAACTTTTAGAAGTGTGAACATAGAGAGACTCTGTGATGGGGTGGTTTTTACCACTCATGTGGGTAGAGGCCCCCAATAGTTGTGGTTTAGGTACTATTTGTTTGGGGTGCTACTGTTGAAAGCCATGTGGAAGGTGAGGGACATTCAGGGGATTGTGATGAGACTATTGGGATGGGGGTATGGGCTTGCCCTTATTTCAGTGCAGACATCGATGTCCCTATGAATACATTATTTATGGAAAGTAATTGTTGTTCCTCCAGTGATTTTATTTTAGAGAAGACATCATTGTTCCTTCAATTACATTATTGGAGGGAAGAAATTTTTTTCCCTATAGTTACTTATTCGAGGACATGCATCGTTGTTCCTCTGGGTTACTATTTCTTGGGCGTGCCTTCGGGACGTCGGTACTTGAGATAGGTGGTGTCAGGGGGCTCATGCTATTGGGTTACATGAAAGATATTCCGATATTGGTTGAATAATGTGACACTTCGTGGTTGCTGCTGATTACCAGTGGAGTTTGTGTTTGGTTGTGTGCATCGTACAGTTTATTATTTTCCTAATAAATTCATGTCTTCTTAATCACTTATAATATGTACACACCATTGGGTAGTATCCTACTAAGATTCATCTTACACCATGAATGGGCCCCTTGGGATGTGTGCCTACATTATAGATATAAGTGAAAAAAAGAGATCAGATTGAGGATCTAGACTGCATTAGCTATTACATGGAGATGGTTTGGACCTTGAGGTCTTTCCTAGATGAAGTTTACTTAGTTTTTCTCTCTTTCTTGTATCACCATGCTTACTTATTTTGTAGCTATAGTTGGATAGCCATTGGCACCTTTATATATGGATATGTATGACCTGGATTGGATGTATGTTTGTTGTTCATCAGTAGTTACAAGTTATCTTCATGCTGTTATGTTTAATTTCCACTACTGTTGTTTATATTTATAACTTCTGTTGTTTATCAATATTTAATGTGCTTCCACTCTGTGGGTATTGTTCAAGTCTGCCGAGTCATTTATTCCTCTATATCATTATTTTTATACTCAGACCAGTAACATTATTATCCTCCGTGAGGGTATAGCCTCCCCACTATACATATAATACCCTCACTATTAGTCAGCATCCTTCTTCATTTGGGGAGGTGCACCTAAGGTAGTAACACCCGACCCATTTAGCACTGTTTTGGTGGTGGTCTGGGACAGGGTCGTTACACAAGATATCATGTCACAATGTTGTGAACCCACTATTCAACTCTTCTAGATGATATACTTATAAAATTCATCAGTGAATGTCACTGCCCAGTCCTATTGGAGTAAAAGCCATGAAAGATATCAGTGAGCGCCACTGCCCAAATACACTTTAGGGTAAGCCCGAAAAATAATGGTGAATGCCACTTCCTAGGGGCGATATAGGGTATGATCTGAAAGATATTGGTGAATTCCACTCATCATTTGTACTGGAGGGTAAGCCCTATAAGTGACACTAGAGAATGCCACTACCTAACAGCACTGGAGGGTAAGCCCTAAAAGAGTAATTGGAGAACACCACTACCCATTTGTGCCAGAGGGTAAGCCATGAAAGACTAACTGGTGAATACCACTTCCTAGTCTTGAAAGAGGTTAAGCCCAAATGATAACGGTGAAAACCACTTCACAATCAAGTTGGAGGGTAATCCAAAATGATAATGATGAACACCGCTACCCAGCCTCAGTGGAGGGTAAGCCGAGATTGACATAGTGATTATGAAAACATCACAACCACCACTGTCATCATCAACCATCACCTCAGACAGGCTCCAAACTCAGAAAATATTACATTGTAACTCGAAATACACTATGATGAAAACCATCGCGTTTCACATGGAAAGTCACTCAGGATAGGCTAATCGCTTTCCAAATTCTGAGTTCAAAAGAAGTAGATATAAGAGGAAGAAAATTCATAGTGGTAAATGGAACGTGTGGGGACCGCACCATGTGTTACCTATCCTCATCACCTGGCCATGTACCTAACCATTTTTGGGTCCCAAAGGGTGAAAAATAAACACATCATGTCATGGTACTCCTAGAGTAAATGACATAATAATCATAAATCCGATGAGCGCACGATGCTCGTCGCATAGCTGGAGGGTCAGAATCATAGATTAGCGTACATGACTCTTCGAACAGTGTCAGAACATCAGATGTATTTCTTCACAGAGCTTCTCCACCCTTAGAAGAGTCATACCTGACCTAATCTATGGATTCTATTCAGACACGTCAAAATGAATCTTCCACCGATACTCCTTTCATGTTTTCACATTTAATGAGATCACAGATAAGGCTCCTCACATCCAAACGGACCACAACGTTGTGATCCTTGTGGAAATAAATGAAAGGTAAGATATTCAATGGCCCATATGGACATTTGAAGAAACATTTGGAAAACATTGAATTTTTCCTAAAACCTGCCTCGTAGGGCCCACTCCCCAGCCTTAATTAGAGGCGGACAGATTGTACCATTTCAATCCCCTATAAAAACACTAAAAAATGAGTATCCAGACACTCCAAAAGAATGTTGAGTGAAACATGAAATTTCACCGTAAAATGTGAAAACTGAGACCATTGGGGCTTGCATCCTCTCTCCAACCTGAACGCTTCAGAAAGCATCTCAAAAAGTCTCCGCGAGGACTGGGGATATGCTACCATTGGTGACGTCTCAACCGGACATCCCAAATGGGAATTATGTTCGATGAAATAATAATTAATTAATTAATTATTTCCGTTAAACATTTTCTACCACCGGGTGACGAAACCAAACCGCAAAGGTTCAGAACCATCTTTGCAAGGACTACCTCAACTCATGGGTCACAACGCTTCTAAGGGTGCATCAAACAGACATATAGCTCATGAGATATGTCTATTGTATGCTTTTATAATATTTTATTATTATTGAAATAAAACATTTTGGGTTACCTCCCTCAGGTATGAAAACAAAATTTCGGAAGGACAACTCAAAAATTCCATCTCGATGAGACAAACCCAAGGTTGCAGACGGCGCATCAAACGGTTGATCCATTTAAATGTTATGACCCTTTGAAAACAAAGGGGAGCAACTAGTATGGTCTGGCCCACATGGCCGGACCCTCCTCTACTGTGCCGGCCCACCCCGGCTGGCCGATTCCAGTCTATAGGACCACTCGAAAACCACAAGGCCCACTGGCCTAGTCCATCTCATAGACCGAACACACAGCCAGTCTTTGTCTGCACCTCAAACAAGGAGGACATGCGGGTTGCGAGACCTTGTCCACCGCTCCCCCTAGGGAGCTGACCTCGGAGCTCCCTCCTACTGATCGCAACACCATCGGCCCAAACTACGGCGACCTGCACTCACCGCCCACCTCAAAATGGCTTGCCGCACCTCCACGTCGGCCTCCCCTGACGCCATCGTCCACATCGACCCCACCCGACGCTGCCCAGAGCTCACTGTCTGCTGCACCACAATGAAGCTCTATCCTACTCCACAACTATGCCTTGATCACTCTTTCCCATCCTACTCCACGTTTTGACCTCTTCATGGTTTATGTTGGTGCCTCACACTACCCCTCTCTGGCTTCCACCGCCCCACCTATCGCAGTCATTGTGCTACTGCCGGCCGCTACTGGCGGTAGTGATATGGTGGACCCTTCCACAGGCCACTAGGACTCCTATGGTTACCAGAAAATTATTATGATCCCATTACTATGGTCCCTATGATGAGACCATCGCTTCACCTGACTCTGATCGAAAAAATGTTGAAGCTTTGATATGATTAATTGTAAGCACACAAGAAAACCAAGAACTGTTGAAGATTACGATGAAGAAACAATATTTTCACAAAGGGTTGATGGCCATGTTCATGTTTCCATCAACAATATTAACCAAAACCAAGAAATAAGGGGAAACAAGGGATTTTAAAATTAAAACTTGAATTGGAATTCATAAATACAAGAAAGGCTACCTTGATTTGGTCGTTTGTCATTGGAGATGCCTTCGCTATGATCCCACATCAATCCTCCAGAGTTCTCTTCTCAATCGGAAAAAGATCACTAAAAATGGTAGAGAGATAGATGGGGATAAGAGAGAGAAAGGATAACCTGAACTGCAAATTCCTATTTTTTTGTTTATTGAAAAACCCACTTATCAGGGAATCTGAAACTATCGCACCCTCCCATTTTATATCACACCCAGGTAAAACACCCCATTTAGAACTCAACAAAAGTCTCCAGTTTCCAATATTAGGATTCATTAGAATTTTATTTGAAAATAATTCTAGGGATAAAAATCACAAAGTGGTTATTCCAAAATGACTATTTTCCACTCGGTGGCCATTCTCATAGCGACCCTGCACCGAAAAAGATTATACCCCTCCTTGGGTAAACAATAATCTCTGAACTAAAATATTCACATGAATTTCCAATCTGATTTCCCATTTGAGAGTTATTTGGGTTTGAGCTATTTAATTGATGAATTAAAAAAT
Organism: Viscum album; assembly: GCA_963277665.1. Lineage (NCBI taxonomy): Eukaryota > Viridiplantae > Streptophyta > Magnoliopsida > Santalales > Viscaceae > Viscum > Viscum album. The sequence goes on along the minus strand of OY728146.1, from coordinate 784,320,355 downwards.
TATTCCATTCATTTACATACATCTGACAAGCGGGGGATCCAAATGTCTTGTGTCGACATATTTTATGTCGCGTTTAGGGTAAACACTGCATTTATGACCCCAAAGCGGTCTCAGAATTCTGATCTGATCAACTATTTAAGAGATATCCCATTTTTTGTGTGAATAGTACAAAACACATGATATTTTTGTATAATTTACTTCAGGAACACTAGGCCTCGGAATTGCACGTTGTCTCAGCACCTGGCTCTAGAAACATATGTATCAAAATTCAAATGCTAGCCCAACACACAAACCAATGGGTTGTTCCATTATCAAATGATCTAATACATTCATTGACAGGTGTAGGATCACACACATATCTCATCAAATGTGACATATAGAAGATGTTGTGTGCCCACTCCTACTATTGGGAGGGTTGGGCATGGTGATAGGCACCCACTCCATCTCTATAATGACTTCTGATCATCATGAAGAAACTCGGGGAACTTCCTTGGACAACCCTCTATATTTAAAATCACAATAGGAACCTTAGTTTGTTCCTGGAATAGGGTCTTCTAATTCCCTCCTTCCGAATATCCATCTGGAAAAACACCCAATAATATATGGTACACAATATTTAACAGTTAGTGGATCACAACCAAGAATCTCTTAGGCACTTGAGAAGTGAAGGATTCAACACCATCTACTAAATAAAATTTTCACCCTCCAGCTCTAACATGTTCAACTGTATGGATACTAACTACTATGAAACTCCCCGCACCTGGCGAGCCTGGGGATATCTTCTATTGGAATATGCTACAACACTTTCACTTTTTGGATTATAAACTACCTCGAAGTCATAGTCTTGTAAGAATTTCAACTAGCACCACCATCTCACGGTCAAGTTAATCTAGGCAAAGATGCACCTGAGACATTGGTTGTCTGAGAAAACCACAAAGAGCACTCCCAGAATATAGATTCCCCACATTCTCAGGGGGGAGACTACCACTAATAGAACATCATAGTGAGTCTCGTAGTTCTGTTTATGGGGTGTCCATCACCTCCAATGATACATGATAATAGTATTAAGATTGATGTTGAGCACCCAAGGTACCAACGAATCTGGAAGTTGAGCAAACTCATCCAATCGCAAGATGATAGAAATGGAAAGTATGTGGAAAACCTCACACATATTTTCCCCTCTTGAAAGGAGAGTATTTCCCATTATAGGTACTATTACAAACACACTAGTGGAACCTCATCCGAAGGGAGGTCAAGAAGCAAGACTCTACTGGTAAAGTTCCTGCTCTGAGTCTCCACCATACGTCCCCACCATGAACACAACAGTCAGAGGGACTCATCCACCACAACTCGATACTATCTGATTTGGGTGTTGTTGAGTCCCCCACACGTTTATTATCATGCCACAAAAATGCATCTTAGTGGGGGAATAACCCCTCTTTCTCATGCATTCAAATGTACAATGAACTAAACCAACACAGGGTTACATCGACACCCTGCATCACCATCAGAAAAACCTCACACAATGTGTTGGATGAAAAGTGTACCGAACACAGTTTCTAACAAGATCTACTGAAAAATGTAGAAAAATACCTGGTGAGTACCTTTTATCATCAATGCACTGCAAGATTATAGACATCCATAGAACGCAGCTTCCCATGACCATGACCGCTAGCTCCCTCAGCCTGATGTGGGCTGCCTAGTGGTTGTGGAATGTCCTTGAAACATCATCCACCAACTACATATCTTCCTACAATTCATCCAACACCACCTCCCTGAGGAAAACCATGTCCTCACCTGGGAGATATCTGATCAAAACTCTGCCTCTCATGTGGCTATGTATCTACCAACATCCTAGAAAATGCAGCACATCTGACAGGGGAGTCTCACGCCACATGACCTATCCCATCACAATCATACCACTAGTCCTCCCTAGTCTTTCATGGTGCTCTACAATTTCATCAAACATGTTCCTATGTATTATCAAGTGCAGGACTCTTCTGTTGAGGCCCTGCCAACTGACATCTGATTGCTGTAGACCATGTCCCAACTATGTTGTTCCCACAGCCAAAACTAGCCAACTAGAATCCCTATGACAGTAATTTCTCATTCACCAGTGCCTGCTTCATCACCCTGATATGGGTGAGGAGGCGTATGTTCATTACGATGGCATGAATATTCCCTACGGAGAACCTACTCAAACTTATGTGACTAGAATTTTCCATCATGGACCACATCCAAAGTGTACCGAGTAATGTATGTGAGCCTAGTTGCGTACTCATCCACTACCATCACTCCCCACTGAAGCTCTAGTCTCTCCAAAAACCATATGGAGCATAAGAATAAGGGGTATTAATCCACATGAAACAGCTACTAGAATTCATCCCATGAGAGTTTTGACTCATCGTGCATCGAAGTAACATGAATATACCTACCCAATACTTATCTGTGGTAAAATACTGGCTTTCAAAGCCACCATCTAACCCATCGGTGTCTGAACAAGACTGAATAGGCGAACCACCGACTCTAGCCAACCCTTAACTACATAAGGGTATGGCTCACCATAGAACCTTAACATTCTCTGACACTGGATCTCACATAGCATGCTCATCCAGCACTTTTCATCCGCCTTTACTCCTAGTACATTATACTACTCCATAGGTGTAGTTGCTGCTTTTTATCCTCCTGGAGAAAGGGTAATCGTATGATGAATCCCAAACTAAGGCCTCTACACTCACGGGATAGACATCATGAACCGGAGAGAGTATCTTGGGAGGCTATCATCGCAAAGTCATTATGAATCCAATCAAGGAGTACCTTAGTATAATGAGCATATATATATATATCAACAATGGTGGGGAGATGTCTCAAGAATGACTGTCAGAGACTCAATCCTATATGATGCTAATACCAATGTTACCTTAAACAAGTGTCTCAAAATATCGAGTCGAAAGTGGGTAAACATGGTCCTAGTGAATGGATACGTCAGTCACTGCACCATCACTAGACTCCCTGGCGTGAGGGCCACTCTCAAGACACGTAAACACTATTTACTCAAAACCCAACCAAATACTTTTTAGTGATCGTCCAAAAAACATCCCGAGGAACATACCACTTTTTCATGAACCAAATCATACTGGGGCTCGAGTCGCAACTACCCCAAGCCCCCCTCCATAGGCTAGGGGTAAGAGACTATTGCTGAAGGAATAAAAAACTCAGGGAGGCCTTTTCCTATGTACCGATACACATACACTCAACAAACTCAATGCAAAATAGAATAGGGAAAATAAAACAAGATACGAAGAAAATATATATATAAACCAAAAATATGCATCAACCTCTAAACAGTCTATGTACAGAAAATTAAGATGAAAGGGAAAAGGGAAAAATATATTCCCAACCAAAAATTTTCGTAACCCATCATCAGGTGGAAAATTAAACCTGCTGAGAGAGCGTTGCTCCTAGATCCCAAGCTATGACCACCACATATTGTCCAACCACCCGATATCCCTGTGCGCCTATGATGTCATGATCAACCTGTCTGTCATCTATAAGGGTGCACTGAGTGTGGAAAAGACCAATTAAAGGTGAGTATAAACAACCTCACTAAAAAGCCCCAAAGGGTCAAGAGAGCAGCAAGTGAGGTTCTGAGGCGGGAATAAGTGTATAGAAAAAGGTATTGTAAAATGGTACCGCTTGACCCTTCAAATAATATAAGTAAGCTTGTCCAAACATGAGAAGCTAAAAATGGTGAGAGGTGAACTTCTCGTCGAGTCTTTGATAACTATAGTAAGAAAGTAGACTTTTCCAATAACCAAAAGATAGTCATGGAAATCACATGACATACCCCGCACGTCTTTGACTCTCCTAGAAGGAGGGTAACCAAATCCCAATGAAAGGGGACTCTAATATGATATATATGTTCTCAAATAAGGGAATCCAATCAAGAGAGAAAGGGGATATCTATATCACTAGATCGGCATAGAAAAAATAGTAACCAATAGTTCTAGAAGAAAACATCATTGATTCATAGAATCCCACAGGCCTTCCCTAAACTACATATCCAAGGGGCTCAATCACTGCACCTTGATGTTATCCATATTAGGAGGTTCTGTCTCACCTGCACAGTTTCAGTTCGCGTGGAAAGGACGTGTCTTGGTGGTAAAAGAGCCCCTCTTTCTTAAGATTCCAATACCACGTCAAGTACATCTCGTCGCTATAATGCACATTTGAGAGATAATGTGATAAATTCATGAACCCACAATCCATCCCTGCCGGAGGATATACTTATAAAAGTCATTGGCGAATGCCACAACCCAGCCCAACGAGAGGGTAAACCATGAAAGAGTAACTGGTGATCACCACTACCTAGCTGCACTAGAGGGTAAGCCCTAAAATATATCGATGAACACCATTTCCCAGCAGCGCAGGAGGGTATGCCTGAAAGAGAGTGGTGATCTCCACTTTCCAGCTCCCCTAGAGGGTACTATCTAAAATATATCAGTGAATTCCATTGCCCAACTATGCTTGAGGGTAAGCCCTGAAATTTTATCTTGCGAATGCTACTACCCAACAAAACTGAAGGGTATGCCTTGAAAGAGTAACTGGAGAACGCCACTAACAAGCTGCGTTGGAGGGTAGACATTGAAAGAGTGACTCTAGAATGCCACTGCCAAGCCTCACTATAGTGTAAACCCAACAGAGAACATCGAACAACACTTCCCATCCTCACTGGAGGGTAATACCAAAAGAGAATGATGAACACCACTACCCAGCCTCACTGGAGGGTAATCCAAGATTTCCATGGTGATTCTCAAAATATCAAACCATTACTATCATCTTCAAGCATTTCCTTAGACAGGAAACACAGTCATAACATCTCACATCGTGACTCGAAATACAATATGAAGGGAACCATCCTGTTCCACACTGATAAACACTCAGGATAGTCTTCTAAGATGCCAAAATCCATGTTTAGAAGAAGTAGATATAAGAGGTAGAAGATTCATAGTGGTATGCATCACGTGTAGGGCCCACACCCCATTTGACCCCTATTCGTCACTTTGTTGTTTACATAACCACTTATGGGTCCGAAAATGGTGAAAAAGTACTATGGCGTGTCAATATACCCCAAGAGTACATGACACAATCATCATAAAGATGATGATTGCACGATGCCCATCCCTTAGCTAGAGGTTGAAAATCCAAGATTAGCTGAAACACCTCTTCAAATGGTCCCATAACATCGATCGTATTTCATTACAAATTTTCTTCGCTCCCACAAGAGATGGAGCTGACATAATACATGGATTCTCTTCAAACAGATAAAAAAGGATCTTCCATCGATATTCCTTTAATCTTTACATATTTAATGAGATCACTGATAAGGCCTTGGACATCCCAATAGAATACACTATTGTGATCCTCGTAGAAAAACATGCAAGGAAGACTATTCATTGTCCCTGAATGGACTTACGAATAAACAGTTGTAAAACATTGCATTTCACCTGAAATCTACCTCATGGGACCCATGCCTCGGCCCCGAATTGAGGCAGGAAGATTTCACCATTGCAATCCCATTGGAAAAATAATCAGAAATGAGCATTCAAACACTCCAAATGAATTTCGGGTGAAAAATTGTCATTTCACGGTAAAACGTGTGAACTGAGCCTTATAGGGCTTGCACATTATCTTCCACCAAAACGCTTCAGAAAGAATTTCAAAAACTCTGCATGAGGACTAGTGTCACAATTTCATTTACGATGTTTGAATCAGAAATCCAAAACAGGAGTAAGCTCTGATGAAAGAAAAATTGATTAATTAATTATTCTCATTAAGTGTTTCATGCCACCAAGTGATGAAACAACCCCCCAAAGGTCATGAACCAACGTTGGAAGGACTTCCTCATCTCCAGAGCACAACGCCTCTAATGGCACGTCAAACAGACCTCTGACTCATGAGGATCTTATTTCTCAAGCCTTAATAATAATTTTTTATTATTGAATTAAAGTGTTTCGGGTTACCACCCTCAGACACAGAAACTAAATGTCTAAAGGATATCTTGAAAAATAAATCACGATGAGATTAATCCAAGGTCATAGAAGGCACGTGAAAAGGACACACTGTTTAAAAGTTTTTCCCCATTTTACTCAAATGGGATCAACTGGGTCGGTCTGGCCCACATGGTCGGACCCTCCTCTACTAGGCAGGCACTCCCCGACCAGCCTGTCCCGATCTGCCATCAAACTCCAACAACACTAGGACCACTGGCCTGGTCCTCTTCAAAGACCGGCCATGGGGCCAGTATTTGTCTGTAGTATGCACAAGGAGGACCCGTGGGATGCAGGTCCTTGTCTGCTGCTCCCCCTGAGGCACTAGCCTCGGGGCTCCATCTTATTTAGTGTGACACTGCCAGCCCGAACTGCGGCTGCCTGAGCTCACCGCCCCACCTCCGAATGGAATACTGCACCTCAACACAGGCCTTTCCTGACACCGTTGTCTGTGCTGACCGCTCCTGATGCCACCCGGAGCTCATTGTCTACTCCACCGCACTGATGCCCCATCCTTCTCCTTGCTTGAACCATGAGCTGTCTATCTCGGCCTACTCTAAATTCCGACCTCCTCATCCCCCTTTCCAGATACCCATGGTTCCCCTCTCCACCTCTCCCCCGCACCCCCTACCGTAGACATCACACGCCACCCCACCCCCTTCTGCGAACATTGTGCAGTGCCGCCGACCGCTACTATCGACAATGATCCAATGGTCCATTCTACATACTACTCATAATCCTCTAGTTACCCGAAAATTATATTAAGCTAGTTCATGTAAACCCTACAACAAGACCATCACTTTTATTAACTATGATCGACAAACCATTTAATATTTTAGTCACTTAATTGTAAGCACCCAAGAACCCGAATAATAGTTGAAGATTGAGATGGGGAAATATTGATTTTCATCATGGGTTGATGTCTATGAACATTTTTCCATCAATGATATTAACCAAAATAAAGAAAAAATAGGTAAAAAGATATTTTCAAATTAAAAATTTAATCAGATCTCAAAAATAGAATAAATCCAACCTTGATTGAGCCGTTTGTCATTGGCGACGCCTTTGCTATGATCCCGCTTCGATCCGCCAGAGTTCTCTCCAAAATCTGTTGAATAACAGTAAAGAACATAGAATAAAGATAGCGGGAGAGAGAGATAGAGATTGAAGAGATAATGAAGAACCCTAACTAAAAACTCCAGTTTTTATGTATATTGAAAAACCCGCTTAGCGAGAAATCCAAAATAGTCTCCCCCCCCATTTTATATCATGCCTAGTTAAAAGACCCCATTTCAATCTCAATGGAAGTCTCAGATTTCCATTCTAAGGCTTCTCTCAAATGTTATTTGAAAAGAATTCTTGGGAAAAATCACATAGTGGTTATTTTAAAATTCCAATTTTCCCCTGGGTGGATTTTCTCATAGCGGCCATGCGTCGACAATGCTTATACCCCTTCTAGGGTAAACAGAATGCTCGGAACTCAACTGTGGACTCCGATTTCTGATGTGAGTTTCTTTTTTAGTGTTATTTGGGTTTTATCTATGAAATGAAAGAATTAATAAATTAATTCACCAATTTACTTACTACTAAAGAGAGAGGGGTCCAAACATCCCACGCTGACTTAATTTATGTCGCATCTAAGTTAAACACCACCATCCAGACCCAAAAATGGTCCTAGATTTCTGATATGATCAACAATTTAAGATATATCCCATTTCTGATGTGTGAATAGAAAAAAACACTTAATATTTTTGAATAATTTATTTCGTACACACCTGGCCTTGGAATTACACACCATCTCAATGCCTGACACAGTAAATATATGTAGAAAAATTGAAAATTCTTATAAAGAAAAATTGGGTTTCTACAAGCCCACCAAATTATCAATATTATCCATTTTGAACGATGCATGGGTATACAATCCCGTTTATCCCAATTACCAATTATGAACATTGAATGGGTATTCCCACCCATTCAATTAGTTCCATTTATTCCATTTGATCAACTCGATCAGGTAATAACATATTATCACAAATAAAGAAGTCCGTACATCTCCTAACATGTAATTCAATCCAACATAGCTATAATTAATCTTTTTTAAATTTTAAAACTCAAGGATATACATGTTAGGTTGTTTAACATGGGATTATCAAGGGAATTTAAAAATATGCACCCATTGGGTAACCTTGGTTCTAGCAACAGGGACCAATGCAAAACAACATATCCTATGGGATTCCATAATATGTCTAATTACATCTATTGCATGTAACATCTTCGAAATCGAGGCGGTCCTGGAAATTATAGTGGGCATCCTAATGGATGATAACTCTAAAAATTACATAAATTAGAATAAAATGAATAGAACACCTACATTAGGTTGTTAGTGGAGTATTCATTGAGTATCAAGTCCCGCTTCCACTCAGTTTATGGGAAATCTGATGAATGAGAGAAGATTAAAAAATTATGGAAAATGATTCAAAAATAAAATAGTAAAATCAGTACCTAAAAGAGTTGAGAAAGGCTAAAAAGAAATTTAGATCATACTGATGTAAATCCAATGAGACAAACTGTGCGGAAATCAAATGTCGAACTGTTAGTTTAGCTAAAATACTAGAACAAATACCCTTGAGAGATTGCACTGATTAAATAATTTGTACATGGACTGAAAACCTAATTTATGTTTTAAAATGATTTTAATATAATTTATAATTATTAAAAATTCCAATATTACAGGGGTTTCACTATTTACCGACATGGTTTATTAAACAATTATGAAACCATGCATGGTTTCCAATAGGCCAAAGGGAACCCATATGGTTTACCCTTATGGTTTCCAAATCGTGCATAAACCATGATAAAAAACTTTTTTCAAGTTATGAAAAAAATATAGACCTATTCATATGGTTGTGAATATTTTCCAGCACTATTTACCAAAACCATGCGGCCTATAATACCCCACGCTCCAGCCTCACATAGTTTAGTCAAACCATGTGGCCGTCCCCATAAATATATTTATTAACCATGTATCATGCCATTTTCATCCCAACATCTAGTTCCCAGCTTTTTGAATGCCCTAGAAACTTCTAAAACCCCCATGATAAATTTGAAGACTCACATAATTAAAAATATTTTCCTTCTAACTAAAAAATATGGGATTTATACCTCATGTGAAATCCCATTTTTTTATAGTTTTCAGTTTCAAAACTGAAGGAATCATCTCAACCTTTATACCAATCTGATCATCAAAAAAAGAAAAAAATTAATGGGATGTGACCATATCACTAAAATCATGCATAATGGTAGAATTCAAATATTTCATACCTCTCACAAAGGAAGGTACATATTGATCATCCATGATCACTTGATTAGATCTATGTATTTTCAAACTCTGTGTACTTTTCTGTATCTAAACTTCTGGGATTTCATAGGATATTGAGTCAGGGTATTCATAGAATTATCAAGGATCTCATTGTTATTCTAAATATATTTGTTCTTCTCCAATCATATCAACATGGAATGAAATTCCTAAGAAACATTATATGTTTATATAGTTCTTGACTTTGGGGAACCATTTAAATAGTGTTGAATATATCCACTATTGTTGAATTTGTGACATAATCTTGGTGATTACATACAATGTCACTTCATATAGTCAAACTAATCACATTGAAAACATATATCATTAATTTTATGAATAGAATAATTATTTTCTGATCCCATAGAATGATTTTGGGAGAGATATCACCCCAGGGAATAGATGCACATCCTCTGTTTTTTCATTGCATTTGAGTTCCCACCAGTTCTCGTTGGATTAAATGTGCTTCTTCTAACCATATTCCATAAAATATCTTATTTCTACTATCATGTCTCAATTAAATATCATGTAATAATATGTTATATATGGTATGCATATATTTTAATGAATTTATAGTTTCATCCCCGACTAAAAAATTCATTCCTTCAAGCATGCACATACAACAAGTTTCGGTGGAAAGATGACTAAATTCATAAATTTGGATTTATTTACTGTTACGGATAAATTATCTTACATAAAATTGAATAAGTTCATTGTTCATTAAATTATGGATGTGTGAATAATTTTTTGAATAATTTTTTTATATTCTGCCTATGCAATTACTAGGTCCAATTTAGCCTAAACACCTAAATCCCAACACTGGCATGACAGATCCTCCCGCATGTATTTCACCAACAACACTTATAACTATTCAATTGTTCCATGGAAATTAAAGATTTAATTCATACTATATAGCCACACTTGTGTTTTTTAATATATAAATCATACCAAAATATGGATGAATTCTTCTTTTGGAAGTAAAGAAAATGATCCACTTGTCTTGGTTCAGTTTTTTTTTCTCTCTATCCACAGACTAAAAAGTATGGACAATACTCTTAACCATCTCTTGGTTAACATATATATTAGGTGTATCCACATTCTTAGTAACCTCATCTAGTTGTATTTTATAGATATTACCTTGTTTCGTTCTCTATAACCAAAAAATCACTATTTTGTCTCCCTCTATAGAAACTTATGGATTATCTATTTTAAATTACCACATTTACACATAAAACCAAACATATTTCCTCAATTTCGTAAAACAAATCACAAAAGTGGTTTCCAAAAAAATCACAAAATAATTTAACAATCATTAAATGAATTTTTATAAGATTAAGCATCACATTAAAATTATGTGGAATCCGGAGAGAATTCACCTACCTCGCCTCCATTTGAGAAAATAATGAATGACACACTCAATCTATAAATCAAATCATAAACAACTCATTCCTCCCAACATCCAACTACAATGCATCCCAATTCCCCTAATTTAATATGGATATACCAATATCATTTTAGATATAATAATTTAGGAAAGATAAGGGGAAGATAACACAGTAGAGTGTCCACGAATAAGCTATTATCGATGATTTCAGGCCTCCAACACACTTTCAATTTCCTGTCGATTAATTCCACATGAAATTGAAATGTCTCTCACACCTTGAGAGAAAAATGAGTTCATTTAAATGGAGAAATAGGAGAAATCTAGGCTTATAGGATCTAATATGTATTGTATCGACTACTTTCATAGTGTCAAATATATTCCACATTGTTAGGATGCATAGTTTGGAAAACAATGCACCTACCATGGAGGTTGTACTATCCCAATCCAACTAGTCACAAGGTTTTCTTGCACATTTAGATAAATTATTCTCCAACCATCTATATGAAACTATCTTAATACATCCCTCTTATAGTTGGAGCACATAGTTAGATAAACTATGCAACAACTATGAATTTTCCCACCACTTCATGGTGCATGGTTTCTCCAATCCATTTGCATTGGTTGGCCAAACAGTGCATGGACTGTTCACCTTCCCAAATCCTAATATATAATTTTTAATGGTTTCTTGGAGGTGATTAATTATTTATGCTAACTTTTCTCAAACCACGGGCCTCCATAAAACCTCCAAAACATGACAAAACTCCATCAAACCACCCAAAATATAACATAATCATTATATATAATTTAAAAACATAAATAAGGGGTCATTTACCTGAAACAAATGGTGATACAACCCCACATCATGATCACATTAAAACTCTCCCAAAAGCACTTGGGCCATCACCTAGTGCATTGACAGAACTCTGGTCACCATAGTCTATTCATACCTTCTCACCGGGAGAGGGATTAAGAAGGATCAGGTAACCATAAATCAAACCTCAACACCGTGATTTTGGAAACAAAACAACTCCCTTTTGAATATACTAGTGTCATCATGTATTTCTCGACACTTGTGGGGTACATATTGAAATCAGAAGGAATTTATACGTATATTTGTATATCCACACATACTATAACAACGAATGGGTTCACAAAAAAAACTAACCAACTCAATACACCACCACTTTCACTACCACCACTAAATGAATAATTCCAAATAAACCACAAGATACATCACACCACCAACCAATTCCACTATTAAATATATTAATATCATTATCAAGATTCATCTATAATTATCCACATAGATGATCATTTATTTTTTCCTTAGTCATGTCCATCCCATTAACCAAACTGAACCCCATTTATTTAAAATATTATTAATGAATTATCCCATCACTACCTTGAGATATTAAACAACACAACCACAAATATCAAGAATCTCATCATATCTATCAAACCATGTCATCACCATTTGAAAATCATGGAAAAACACTATAACCTCACCACCAAAAATTCACGGATATACAATAACTACCTCATCACCCAAAAATCATAGCCCAATAGCCACAACCTCAACATCGCAAAAACATGACCACATCCAACCCATCAAGTCTACATAACATAACTACAACACATTACAACCCCAAAAGAACAACCACATATCACAACACATGAGGACCTTTTAAAGATTCAAAATGGAAATGTTATCATAATTCACTTTATTTTCGGGGAATTATTACACAAGCCTTCAGATCAAGTAAATCATTTCATTATCCCAAAAAACTTTGTTTCCAAATTTTTATTTTAGGGTGATATCAAAATAATCCTAATAGTAATAGATTCAAAAAAACATATCATCCAGCATAGAAAAATCCCTCAATGGGCACAATTTTCTACGGGGAATTCAATCATGTACAATCAAAATAATATATGAATATCAATTTTTTAAAATCAATAAAAACATTTACCTTTCCCCTATTCAATTTCAATTATCAAATTATTTATATTTGATTAATCGAGAAAACCCATATTCCATATATGATTAAGAGTAAACCCCTCCCACATGATACAAAATAAATATAAATTATGGTTTCCCTACCTCAAAAAATCTTGGTCAACTCACTTTACACCATAGGGAAAAAAGAAACATCCATAAACCACAGTAGCACATAGAAAATAGTTGATAATCCCAAACCACACAAAAGGTCAATAAAGACATAGAACAAATCACGCCACAATCCAAAAAAACATCACCAAAATGAATCTATTAGAAATGAATAACAGAAACCTAGGGTAAAATAGAAACCACTCACTGTGGATTATCAACCAACAACCATTGGACCAAATAGATCAAAGTTGGATAAAGGGGTATAGTTGATCCTCCAAAGATGCATAGGGATCATTAGGAATGAGAGATGAAGAGAGTGGATGAATTAATGTAAAATTGGATGAGAAAGGGACTTTAAATCTTGGATCCCACCATTTTTCACATCATATAAACAATATATAACATGTAATTCACGGGTTTTCAAATATTTCAACTTTTTTCATAAATAGGGTTGCCTCACCTTTATTTAAATACGCATCATGTGTTTCATTTTTAAGATGGGAATTTTATTCATAGGCTACCCTTTTTCCATGTAATTACCATGAAATATCTAGCTACATAAGCCACAGACCCCCTGATCATTGTATGTAGAATTACATGACATAAATTTCATAATGCATAACACTTTCAGCCCCAAACTCCATTCAAAAATACAAAAACCTCCCCCAAACACATCATACAGCCAAAATTTTATAATTAAGTGGTTGGTAAGTCACATTAAATTTGATTAGATATATCTCAAACAATTATTTCCCTCAAAAATACAAAACCAAGATTATAAGTAATGGGGTCTAGAAACCCACCCGCAAGACACCTCTCATGGATCTCATCAAACTTAAAATGCTTCCAATAGCCAAACACAGAAAACCAAATGGTCACAAAATATTTTTCGCAAATTCATCACCACATATACATGTCACCATAACCATGAAACCCTCATAAAACCCATACCAATAACCACATAGACTAAATAACTGCACTGTCTATAACACATGAATCAGGGAATTCCATCCTCCATTTCAACATATTATCCACTCTAGGAACCATTGACTCTCATGAACTAGATTAATTATATCATGGAATAATGTGTATTTATTAGGAATTATGTGCATCAATTTTAATATTTCACAACCTCATCTGGCATCATACATCAAATAAAATATCACATCTCATAAAATTGAAGGATCAAAAAATAAAATCCCAAATAAAAATATATCAAAGAAAAACTCAAAACAACAATATGTATTGGGAATACATCTATGTTTCTCACTGAAAATTATTCCCCTTTAGGCCACCATGCTTCCCCAAAAACTAGACCAAATAAATGGTCTATAAACATAGTGTATTTTTTCGATGATTTTGGATCTCCTGGGGACACTCTACAAAAATAAAGATATACTTTAGATTTAAATATCCCATGTAAATTACATGGAAGTAAAAATGATTATTATTAGGGAGATAATATATGTGGTATATTTCAGGGATCCTCTCTATCCATGGTGGAAATTATAACTGATACACCACCTCACCAACTCGCCCCAACACCATAAATGTCCCAACATACATTGGAGAAATATTACTCCCTCAACCAAAACTATGTTTCCCATGTTTATGTAAATATATCCATAAAACATGGTCTCCAAACATGAAATCCAATAAACCACACCACAACATCCTCATACCTCTTAAAAAAGCATCTACAACACATGAATCCTTGATTACTAAGAAGTGGTATAATTTCATCAACCAGCCCCAAATCACCCAAATAGTATCACAAAATTCTTGAGATTAGCTTAACCCAATGATGGAATCCAGCAATATATCATCTCATTTCCACTAAAAAATATAAAAAGGCTACAAAAAACTGATTGGGTCACAATAATTTCTGTTTACCTTCTGGAAAACCAAATACTTCTTCACAATCTCTTCCACTGCCTAATTTCCCCAAACAAAAAAAATTGCATCCTTAGGCCACCATATAACATGGATACTCCTTGGTGTACTACCAAATGTGTGCTATTAAAATCATTAAGGAATTTTTAATGAATCAATAACATAAAAAATAGATTCTAACAATGTAACATTGGATCCTAACCATCTTCTCAATATCCCACAGAAGCATCAATATGGACAACATGATTATGCCTCACCTCTACCTCTGAGTTTCCCCACTAAGAATACACCTGCTAAATCATATAATATTTCACCATCCTCTGAAAAAATTCCTCTAGAATCATCCACCCATACATATAAGGGAATGGTTTCCAAATCCTCTATTTCTCTCCAATAATCCCCAATCCTCTGAATAACAACCTTTTTTGTCTTCTTTCTCAATGAATTGTAGTCAACATTACCTCTTCCAGATGTTTAGAAGATCTAAATATCTTATTATAAAATAAATTCCTTCCCCCTCAACCACAAAAAATTTAGATCTTGTTGAGAACATATATACCTCATGTAACGACTCAAAGTTTTATCTGTAGAAATTTATTTCTTATAATTATTTTATATGTTATAAAAAAAGAGAGAACACAATACACGTTTTATAAATGATGAATGAGTGAAATAAGAGTCATTTCTAGAATTTAAGGAACATATACTGATAAAATAGTTCCTTGACCATTGGAATAGTAATGTGTCCCTTATAAATAGTAAATTTGACAATTATATAGTAACCTCGCAAATAAAATTATAAATAATATGTATCCATATTATCAGTGATAAGATGATATAATTATATCATGTATAAGTAAATTTATATTTTAAAAATAAATAATTAATCATTGGAAATTTTATAATTTATAAATGATTAATTATAATTTTATGACTAATTTAATAAATTAAAGGAAAGTAATTTTCATAAAATTTATTCATAAATTATTATTATTTTTATTATTATAATATAAATTTATGATGCCTTAATAAATTATTCAATGTTTTAGAAAAATAAATTTAATTTTAAAATTTGTATTTTCTAAGTAAATAATGATTTTAATTGAAAATACAATTTATCATATTTGTAAATTATTTTCATAAACATGAGATTATTTTTTGATTCTACTTGTTAGAAAATGGTGATGGTTAATTGTATATATTATTCTAAAATACTTGAATTTTCTGATGAATAATTAAATATAGTAATTTACAATATAAGTAAATAAAAAAATTTGAGTCAAGATTGAGTCATAAATGATGTAAGTGAACGTTGGTTCGAAATAACATGACCACATTAATTTATGTAATCTAAAGATTCATAATTATTGATTTTATTGAAAAAAATAATAAAATCTTGATTAAATTAATGAGAATACACCTCTCTTATCTACTTCATATACATCCCATCACAACCCATTCTAATGAAAACTATCGAGCCTTTAACCAATTAAAAATTATGCTAAAATCTCCTCTCTATCCCCTTCCCCATTTCTAGGAGGTTTTGATCTCAAAAATCTCCCTAAGGAGGTTCTCAAGAGTAAGGAATCAAGAGGTAAACCCCTCTTCCGTTTTTTTAAATTTAATTTTCAAGTTCTCTTATTTTCTTTTATCTCATAAAATCCTCTCATCTAAAGTGTATGATAATTCCATTTACATAAATATTCTATAATTTTATTATTATAATGTAATAACTCTTCCCCATCTCCCTTTCCCCACACTTTTATACTATGAATTAAAACACTGCCCACGATGTCTTAATTTATCGTATTCAGGGATGAGGTGTTTTTAATTTCTATTACCATCTTAATGGATGGTCGTGAAACCATTTTTATGGTTGAAATAGATAATAATTTATTTATTATATCTTATTTAATGTTATAGAATCATTATACACACATGATTTTAAATAATAATAAACCAGTTTTTTGTGAGAAAAATCGGTCAAAATAATCCAAGTGTTTATCTTTAATGATTTATCTTATGATTCATCCTCACCCAAAATAACCAAATAAATAATATGATTAATTTAACATATCTAAGATAATTTATAAATTAAAATTTTAATTCTGTACTTCTATTTCCATTTTAAATGAGCCTCTATACTCTTATATAAGTGATTCAATCAAGAGAATGAAGAAAAAAAGAACTCACAAATGATAAAATTGAACATTATAACACATCAAAAAGGCCTAGACGAAAGAAAATAAAATTATAATAAGTAATTATAAAAATAAAAGGTATTTTAATTTTTAATTAATGAATTTTTTACATTATCCAGGACAATAATATCAAGGGAATAAAACCTTCGGACTTAATGTATGGGATTCTACTTGAACCTTCAATATTATTTTGGGTTTCTTTTCCTCTAATTTTACCCAAATTAAATTCTCTATTATTTTAATCTAAATCTTCTAAATACTATGTAGGTTTTCCTAAATTATGTATTAATATCTTTTCATCCTCCTTCTATGAGGATAAACTTGTTTTAAGTGGTTCCATTGTCAATACATCCCGATAAGAAAGACATTTAAAGGGAACTTCCAAAATTATTACCCATTTTCATGTGGAATCCATAACCTATTCTTAAGATCCATTATATTAAAAAACCACTCATTTTATTCTGAAAACTATCATTCTTCAATTCTAGTTTTATATGAACTATTATACCTTTTTCAATTTTAAATTATCTTTGATAATTTCCTTAAATCATACTAAAATGGTATAATTATAATGTATATTAAACACACTTATCAGTTTAGTTAGAAATCACTTATCATGATACGTGCCTATATTCCTTTATGAATATCTATGTACATTTTAAATCCTTTCATTCATGTACACCATTTTGATATTCCCCTATGTTATTTCTTTTTCTATTATTATGATACCAAATCCATAACGTAGATAACCTTTACGTTATGTTTGAATACTTATATATGATTCTTTATGTGGAAAAAACATTCTTGAAATTGTTATGATGGATTCATCAAGAATGCACTCTAACGAATTGGGTAACATTTAGACTCATTAGACATTATGTTCAACTGTCTTGGTGTATTATCCTTGACTCATGCTCCATGTGAAACAGTCTTGGTGGTTAGAATTTAATCATTCTCTTTTATGTGCAATAAGGCTTGACATGTGTTTTTTTATGTGAAACGATCCGTAAATCCTTCTAACACGATGTTTTATAATTTTTATACATTACTATTAATTCATTTTTATATTATACCATGTTCTACAGTTTATGATTACTTAGATTTAATCCTTTTCCATCCCTTTTAATGTCATTTTGTTATGTTTTCTATCCGATGTGCTAAGATTTATTATTATTTTTATTACCTCACTATGCTTTTAGCTCATACCTTTGTTCATGTTATCCTTAATTTATCCTATGTAGATTTATGAGTATAATAGAATATTCGAGTACTTTATTAAGATTAAATAATGAAATAATTTATTTAGTCCCATGTTTTTCAATTTTATGTACCTAGTCTTTCAAGACATCAGACTTTAAGATCCATGGCCTTCTATATGATGTTTAAATATACTCACAATCATGTAATATTATCAAATAAAGTCTTGGGTCACTATACCTCAAACTCTTGCGATATGTGAAAACCACAATGTTCTCCCTCATGAAGTAATGTCACCATAACATTGGTGAACACACCACCATTTCCAAATCTAAATAATTGTTGGTAAAACTATACTTGTGGGGATACAACTAATTATACCCATAAGAGGTAAATTCAATATTATTCATCAACACAAATCCTAATGCAATACGAGAAGAATCACAAAATACTTCAAGTAATGCACCCATCTTAGGAAAATGAATCACCAGATCACTAACTAAATTCCACTTCAGGTAACCAAATTCTACTTGGAACTAATAAATCCTCCCAAAAACCTAGTCAATCAATGTTAATGCGGTAAATCTGGATGATAATTGATAAAACAATTTATCCAAAAACATTAATAATAGCATATAAGACCATGAAAACCGAGATCCTATACCACATGAATGGTTATTTCCCAAGAAACAACTACATAAAAAATTGATGGGTCTATTGCATTCCATTTTTGAGACACTAAATGCTTGAGTAGATATACCTATCAGTTCTAAAACATACCCTTGGAAAACTTTACTTCATTATGGTGGGGTCAAAATACCTTCATGATAACTCTAAGATGATCAACACTCAATACCTGTGAGGTTGAGTAAATCAATATGCCATTGATGAAAACAATTATGAACTAGCCTAGGTAGTCAATGAATAAGGAGTTCATATTCCCAATTAAAATAGATGATGAGTTCGTAACATTGAATGACATGACAATAAAATCAAAGTTTTCGTACCTATATATAAGGGTATTATTTTGAATATCACCCTCTTTCACCATAATGTGGTGATATCTAGAACAATGATCTATATTATAAAACCAACATTCTCCTATAATCTGGTAAAAAAGATCACATATCCTTAGAAGAGGGTAATAGTTTTTGACCGTCACCAAATTTAAACTTTTGTTTTCTATTGATAACCACAACCTACGGTCTACATTCATGGTGAACTACAATATAGCACCCCATTGTGACAGATTGGGCTGAATAAAACCCTTCTACATCAAATCATCTATCTGAATCCTCAAATCCCACAATATAGAAGTTTTCATCCAATAAGGGGTCATATAAATTAGAGAATCCCCATGTTGTAAGTCTATACAATACTCAACATCACGATAGTAGGGTAACATTAAAACCTCTTTGAGAAAGGTATCCAAAAAAATGCCCAATGACCCTAGGGACCACCAATCCCCTAGTATATAGTTATTTAATAGAAAACTCATCCATCAAATAAATACGATTATCTTCACATAGATTACACATCTAATATCCATGCCCACTATGGAATCCACACACCGAACATCAAAATATTAGAACATGACTCTTTTATGGAATACTTGGATAATAAAACAAATGGAATAAAACTAATATATAATGAGGATAACATGGAATGGAATAATATATATATTGAAATTATGTGTCGCCACATGACTAACATGTCCCCACAATGATTCTTTACACCAAACACACATTAAACAAGATGTTCTTGCCTCTAACTGGCATATTCAACACTAACGGAACTGAAATACTCATTACATATAGTTGTAGATCACATAAAATTGTGGGTGCAATAAATAATTGAAAAAATCCTAAATCAAAAGAAATTGAAAAGGTGATATTACCATATGAATTGATCATACCGCTGACGATCAATGGCCCTAATGGAACTTCAAAATCTACTAAATATAACTGACTATATTGAGGTAATATTACTTTCTTATAACAGAAACCTCCATAAACAAGCTTGGGTTTAGAACTTTTAACAAGATGAACATCATAAGGTCAACCTGTACTTCCTCCATCTCCCCTCAGTTGGTTATAACCCTGCCTCCCATGCTGCTAAAGAGGTCACCCAAGAATCTTCTATTGAGGTTAGTGTTAACCATGTCCACCACCACCAAACTGAGCTTGGGGAACCACTAGTTACTGGTTCTAGAAATTTACATGAACCCCAAAACCAGAACACACCAACTAGACATTTATAGGAAAATCATACAATCCACTAGTCTAATAATCCTAATAAGGAAACCTCTATGTTCGATTCTGTAACAGCCCAAAATTTTATAAAAAAATATTCTTTTTAATTTTATTAAAGTCTTGTGTTGTACGCTACACCAAAAGGAGCTTGCACAACACGCATCCTTGACTTGCCTTGCATTACACGCAATCACGACCTTCCTCGATAGCGTGTGTAATACGCAATACCGAGTTTCACTAAACAACGATATGCTATTAAAATATTATTAAAACTAGCCGGTATGAATAGTAATAACCACTTTTTAAAATTCTGTAAATCTTATTTTTCAAAATGAACTTCATTTTTGGATTCGGAGTATCGAATTTAGCCTAAGGTGAAATTTTGGTACTTTTCGGATAACTTTCATATTCTGATGAATAGTGAAAAATACTAAATTATAATTAAAAACAACTTTTTTAATCGAAATAATTAATAGTGATAAATCATTAATTTGAGTGGTTTTAAAGTATATTTAGAATATATTTTTACAATTTAATACAATGTTGGTCATTGGATGTAATTTCACATTTAAACCAGACATAATCAAGTGTCAATCTTTTGATAGATATTGTTTCTTAAAAACACGCTATTTGTTTTAACAGCGGGATTTAATTATTAAATTAATTAATGAAAATTCTAAGATATGAATTTGGTAAAATAGACTTCATTTTTGAATTCGGAATATGAAATATAGCTTAGGATGAAATTTTTTCATTGTTCTAAAAAACATCAATTTTTGTTGAATAGTGAAACTACTAAGTGGTAGTTAAAAAAAATTAATTTCTTCATAAATCTTAATTTTACCGCTTCTGTGAATGGAATTTCAAAAATCCGAGAGACACGGTTGATGTTAGTAAGTAAAATGTGGTTCAATGAGATGAAAATAATTTTTGGTGAATAGTAACTTTTTACTTTTTTTTACCACGGTTAATAGTAAATAGGGTAACTAAGGGTAAATATGATATTACTATTACCCTAACACATGTCCTAATTCTATTGGATAAGTGTAATTCGACCAAAAACAACCTTATGAATATAATATGACCATTTAGGTCCACTTGGATTAGATTATGACATTTAATATTATATTATTTAATGAATAGTTAAAATAGTTAAAATCAATGTTTAATAACTAAAACATTTTTAATATGGGGTTATACATAAGATAAATTCGACTATAAATATTCATTAGAAAGATAAAATTATTTCCTACATAATGATATTTTATTTATAATTTTTAGACTTTAAATAAATTAATTTATTTATGACACAACGATGATGCAGTAATTACCCTTTTAAGGAAATATTAACATAATTGATGTTATAAATGCTCAAATGAATGTAATTTGAGACTTTTTATGAATTCCACTAATTTTCTAGGTTACTATGATATATGAATGTTGATTTAATCAACTTGGTTTGAACATATAATTCTGTTATGACTTTCACAAAAATCATATATCAAATAGTGTCAAAATTGACACAAAATAGTTTTTAAATCAAATATTATATTATTAATTGTTATGTTATTCCTAAAAATCTAAGGTTCGGCCAAATGACTTAGATAAGGATATATATATTAATAATAAACAATTTGGGGTTCGTTTGGCATGTTATAGTAAGTTTATTAACCATATAGTGAAAGAAAACAAAAAGGCATGGTAAAAGATAAATTATTTAACTTAGAGTTAAATCTAATTGATAAGGTTAAAATAATACCCTAAACTTGTCTAAATCTTATTGGTAGATAGGATTTCGACCCATACCGACTTTATCTTCGAAATAAGACCCTTTGGAACCATTATAAACCGATTTTGACTTTAATATAAAATAATATTTTGAGATATTCCTAAAGTGCCCCTCTCCTCCCTTATAAAAGGACACCTCCTCCCCCTCCTCCTCACACCAATTTGAGCACTCACGCTCGGCCAACCCCTGCCATTTTCCCTTCTCCACTTCCCTAGAATAATCCTAGAGGTCCTGGTCTTCTTCAAAGACCAATCTTAGTTCCCTAAGTGAAGGATTCAAAGAGGCGTTTCAAAGAAGAGGTAATAACCATTACCGATCTTTTCAATTTCTTTCTTCTTCCACTTCTTCTTCTTAGGTTGTTTCATTATGAAGTAATAACATCAGTATCACTCATATACTTATATGTTATTATAAGTATTAAACAACCCTATTTCACCATCTATCTATCCTACGGAAAAAGAAATCACCGCGCGTGCGTACGTACGGAATACCGTCTCCACGCCGTGGTGTAAACTATTTTCCACCACCACCTTACATGGATGGGTATAATGGTGTAAAGAATAACTATACATAGTTATTAAAACATCATATTGATTCTGATATATTGTATAATCCACTCCAATTCAATTCAATATTTATGGAAATGATATCATCGCTCGTGCGTACGTACGGACTATCGTCTCCACGACGCGATGAGATTCATTCTCCATGTTAACCATTTAAGAATGATTATAAAGTATATATAAGAAATAATAATGAAATATATGACATTATAAAGCTACTGGATTTATGTATATATATATATATATGTATGTCATCTACTTACTTCCATTCAAGACAATAGGTAAAGGAAAACAGCGTTCATGCGTACGTACGGACAACCGTCTCCATGAACGGTGTTTTTCATTTCATTTATCTATCTATTATATATATATATATATACTGAATATATATGATATATAAATCATATTCTATATTCTGGAAGTAAGTAAATCATGATATAAGTAATAATAATGTCAATAACAACAAGTCAAAACACCTACGATAAATGAAATGATTTTACCCAAAACGCTTCTTTAACATGGAATTTACAAAAGAACAGGTAATATAATGTCATAAGTGAACCATATATGATATCATAACAATGAATATGATTCTTTAATAAGTCAATGACATTATTTAAACCATTATACAGGAGCTTCGGACACGTACAAAGCAAATCGGACCTAAGGTAAGGGAAATATGACAATCTCATTTTTATCCGAGATTGTTTATTCGTAAGTATTCACTGGGGTGTATTTTGTCATCCACATCCATGTTTCATCAATATGTAATATTATTTCCATCCACCTACAATTGTTTAAATCCATTTTTACCCTTCGGTGAGTTTTTAGTAATATGTATGAAAGGAATATTTTGTCGTACGAGGTACTTTTTGACTTTTCTGACAAAAGTACGAAGAATGTTTTTTTTAACTTATACGGCATGAATGGATTTTTAAAACATTATTTCCAAGAAGCTTACTTTATAAGTTTTCAAGTTTATTTTTAATCAACTTCTTTTATTTTAAAGTTTTATGATATGTTATGAAAGGAAAAATGTTTTTGAAGTAGAAAGGATATTTTCCTCAAGAATAAAGTTCAAGTATTTTATCAAAATTATTTTCCATCTAAGATAATAAAAGGGTTCTGTTTTTATCCCTATTATTACATGGATTTGATTATGTTGAGATGGAAATATTTTTATGAATCCCTTTATCTTATATGAATTGTTTTATGATGTCATGTTGTTTAAGATTCCCATTTTTATTACATGGGTTATGCTATGATGTATGGTTTATGATTATGTGGCACACATAAGAAAGGATTCATTATAAGATGGGTGGGACCTATATCTCCCTCCAATGCATTGGGTAAAGATTTTATATCTCATGAGATAGACATGGCTGGAACGGAAGGTTATTTCGGTTCAGTGATACAGGACTGAAACGAGGAGTGAACTCGGTTCAGAAAGGGACTTTGTCCACTAAGATAGTCTTGGAAATGAGTCATGACTAACAAGAAATGATTTTCCATGATTATGTGTGCATTCCACAAAGTTTCATGTTTTATGTTATGATTATGGGGATCTCATTTTCACTACTATGATTTATCCCATGTTATGAAATTATGCTCTCTTTTTCAGGTTAAGATTTCCAAAAGTTATGTTCTTATGAATATGATGTGATTGATTTTTCTTTTGTTTACCCTTACTGAGCATTTGAGCTCACCCTTTTATGTTTTCTTTTCCCCAGGATATAAAGAAAGGTTTTAGGTATAAAAAAAAGAAGAAGATCTTTATGGGAGATATTGAAGATCTTTCACCACGATTAGAAGATTACGTTCCGAGTTTCCAAAGACACTAAACTATTACGATCCTTGTGTGTTTGTTTTTGTTATGTACCAAGTATTCCGCAAAAGTAATGTAAAGTCTATGTACGTCAGGCTTCGGGTCTCTACAGTTGGTATCAGAGGAAAGGTTTAGTCAACCTTTGGAAACTAGGATGCGAAAACGTTAGTGAGATCCCTAGAGATATTTCTAAGGTATGTATAGGGATGCCCCTAAGGATAAGTATATGTATAGGATATAGTCCTAGAACTATGGTAACGATATTAGATTAAACCAAAGATGATAGATATTTAAGTTACTCCCCCTTTTTTATGATTTTTTCATCTAACACTATTCTGTTTGGGTTTTAGAAAATGGCTGGAAACAAGATGATTCACAATAATGGAGGATATGATGGACAATGGAATGATATTCTTCATGAGCAACCAAATGAAATGGGATTTGGATGTCCAAACATCATTATTATGCCAAATCAGCAATCTCACAATATGATCAATAAAGTAAAATTTGGTAAGTTTCCTGACTCGACTAATAAGAGAAAGATGGAGTTCCATGATGATCATAGAGGAAAGAATGTTCAATTTCCCCTATGTAAATCATGTGGGAAGAGGCATCAAGGAGAATGTTTCAAGGGAACTGGAAGATGCTTTGGGTGTGGAAAAGAAGGACACAAAGCAAGTAAGTGCAAAGGAAAAGGTTCAGTTAACACCAGGGATGAGGATAATGGTATTGCTACGACATCAAAAATGGTTAAGTGTTTTAAATGTGGAATGTATGGGCATTATGCAAACCAATGCCCTAAGGGAAAGACTCATGAAGAGAATCAGTATGGTCGTATGGGTAGTATTTATGTGGATGATGATGAAGAGACTACAAATGATATGTGATGTGAAATAATTGTTGAAGCTCGGTTAATGGTTTAAGAATGTAGTGAAATGATTACATGTTTATCATGTGTAATGTTGTATAAGAAATCTCATGGTACTATGGAATAAAGAGACATCTAAGGATTGTTACATTATTGTCTTTCCTTGAGTTTTAAAAGTGTTTTATTAATGTAACCAGTATCCAGGAAAGGTTATTCAGATATTTTTAGAATGCAGATGATATGGGCATAATGAAGGGATAAGGAGAAAATTAAATGTTTAACAGTATTCATGAGCTCATGATTGATATAAGGACTAAGTGATATCATGATTTGAGTATATAGAATTTTGAGGATTTTGGTATGTGGAAAGTGTTAACTTTTAACTGAATTCATGTTTTCACTAAGGTATTCAAGAGAATACATGATTAAGGACTTTGAATGTTTGGAATGTGACCAACAAAACATATCTTATGATATATGGGGATCGACGATGGTGTTAAATCTCTGGTAATCGTTGTCACTATATTATGAGAGTGGACTGCAGTATTATGTATAAGCCTAAAGATTAGACTGGATTATGTTGGACATAAGTTAGTATTGTTTAAGGATAGAAGATTTTCGATATTATTGATGGGATGTTATTGTAACGTAGTTTTAGAAAAATGACAACCTGCAGGACGGGCGACAGCCCATCGCTTCGGACAAGGCTGTAGGAATCGAACCCACAACCGAAGTGCGACTGGCCTTTATCACCTACCACTGGCCTACAGGAAGTCCCTGTTTAGTAGAAACTAGTTTTATTATATTAAGCAGTATGATATATAAAGTATAAGTCCATTTTAGGAACCATATCTCACTATAGATCGACTTATACATATAATTTTTGCTAACCTTTTGTTTGAGACAGATGGAATGACCCGTCATTCTATCACATGATCTGCTAACACTTCATGAATAACAAATTCAACTTCATTTATTTAAGAGATGAAGTGGAAATTGTTCAAGGCATGAACAACAGTGAGATTGTACCAAAATAAAGTAAGTATTTATTCTAATTCAAATTTTCAACTTTAGGGAAATGATCTTGAAAACCAAAAATGTTGTCCTAGTGATCTTATACCTGATGAATTAGATGGTACCTTATATCATCACAAATCTATGGATTTGTGATTACTGGCTTTTCCAAAGCCATGTTCTCTACCACTCTCCATCAGAACATGATGGTTATATTTCTCTTCCATATCCATATTTTCACCTATGTGGAAACCCAGTGATTAGTTTATTTTGGTAACCGTTACGTTTCATACTTTTGTTTTTAAAGATTGGTTTTGATATTCCTTTTTACGATGTGGGTTTCTATTAAAGAAACTTTCGAATAGTAAACCATTTATATCCCCGACGAATTTCGAGGGCGAAATTCATTTTAAGGGGGGTAGAATGTAACAGCCCAAGATTTTATAAAAAAATATTCTTTTTAATTTTATTAAAGTCTTGTGTTGTACGCTACACCAAAAGGAGCTTGAGCAACACGCATCCTTGACTTGCCTTGCATTTCACGCAATCACGACCTTCCTCGATAGCGTGTGTAATACGCAATACCGAGTTTCACTAAACAAAGATATGCTATTAAAATATTATTAAAACTAGCCGGTATGAATAGTAATAACCACTTTTTAAAATTCTGTAAATCTTATTTTTCAAAATGAACTTCATTTTTGGATTCGTAGTATCGAATTTAGCCTAAGGTGAAATTTTGGTACTTTTCGGATAACTTTCATATTCTGATGAATAGTGAAAATTACTAAATTATAATTAAAAACAACTTTTTTAATCGAAATAATTAATAGTGATAAATCATTAATTTGAGTGGTTTTAAAGTATATTTAGAATATATTTTTACAATTTAATACAATGTTGGTCATTGGATGTAATTTCACATTTAAACCAGACATAATCAAGTGTTAATCTTTTGATAGATATTGTTTCTTAAAAACACGCTATTTGTTTTAACAGCGGGATTTAATTATAAAATTAATTAATGCAAATTCTATGATATGAATTTGGTAAAATAGACTTCATTTTTGAATTCGGAATATGAAATATAGCTTAGGATGAAATTTTGGCATTGTTCTGAAAAACATCAATTTTTGATGAATAGTGAAACTACTAAGTGGTAGTTAAAAAAAAATTTAATTTCTTCATAAATCTTAATTTTACCGCTTCTGTGAATGGAATTTCAAAAATCCGAGAGACACGGTTGATGTTAGTAAGTAAAATGTGGTTCAATGAGATGAAAATAATTTTTGGTGAATAGTAACTTTTTACTTTTTTTTACCACGGTTAATAGTAAATAGGGTAACTAAGGGTAAATATGATATTACTATTACCCTAACACATGTCCTAATTCTATTGGATAAGTTTAATTCGACCAAAACCAACCTTATGAATATAATATGACCGTTTAGGTCCACTTGGATTAGATTATGACATTTAATATTATATTATTTAATGAATAGTTAAAATAGTTAAAATCAAAGTTTAATAACTAAAACATTTTTAATATGGGGTTATACATAAGATAAATTCTACTATAAATATTCATTATAAATCTAAAAAGAGTTCCTACATAATGATATTTTATTTATAATTTTTAGACTTTAAATAAATTAATTTATTTATGACACAACGATGATGCAGTAATTACCCTTTTAAGGAAATATTAACATAATTGATGTTATAAATGCTCAAATGAATGTAATTTGAGACTTTTTATGAATTCCACTTATTTTCTAGGTTAATATGATATATTAATGTTTATTTAATCAACTTGGTTCGAACATATAATTCTGTTATGACTTTCACAAAAATCATATATCAAATAGTGACAAAATTGACACAAAATAGTTTTTAAATCAAATATTATATTATTAATTGTTATTTTATTCCTAAAAATCTAATGTTCGGCCAAATGACTTAGATAAGGATATATATATTAATAATAAACAATTTGGTGTTCTTTTGGCATGTTATAGTAAGTGTATTAACCATATAGTGAAAGAAAACAAAAAGACATGGTAAAAGTTAAATTATTTAACTTAGAGTTAAATCTAATTGATAAGGTTAAAATAATATCCTAAACTTGTCTAAATCTTATTGGCAGATAGGATTTCGACCCATCCCCACTTTACCTTCGAAATAAGACCCTTTGGAACCATTATAAACCGATTTTGACTTTAATATAAAATAATATTTTGAGATATTCCTAAAGTGCCCCTCTCCTCCCTTATAAAAGGACACATCCTCCCCCTCCTCCTCACACAAATTTGAGCACTCATGCTCGGCCAACCCCTGCCATTTTCCCTTCTCCACTTTCCTAGAATAATCCTAGAGGTCCTGGTCTTCTTCAAAGACCAATCTTAGTTCCCTAAGTGAAGGATTCAAAGAGGCGTTTCAAAGAAGAGGTAATAACCATTACCGATCTTTTCAATTTCTTTCTTCTTCCACTTCTTCTTCTTAGGTTGTTTCATTATGAAGTAATAACATAAGTATCACTCATATACTGATATGTTATTATAAGTATGAGACAACCCTATTTCACCATCTATCTATCCTACGGAAAAAGAAATCACCGTGCGTGCGTACGTACGGAATACCGTCTCCACGCCGTGGTGTAATCTATTTTCCACCACCACCTTACATGGATGGGTATAATGGTGTAAAGAATAACTATAAATAGTTATTAAAAAATCATATTGATTCTGATATATTGTATAATCCACTCCAATTCAATTCAATATTTATGGAAATGATATCATCGCTCGTGCGTACGTACGGACTACCGTCTCCACGACGCGATGAGATTCATTCTCCATGTTAACCATTTAAGAATGATTGTAAAGTATATATAAGAAATAATAATGAAATATATGACATTATAAATCTACTGGATTTATGTATATATATATGTATTTCATCTACTTACTTCCATTCAAGACAATAGGGAAAGGAAAACAGCGTTCATGCGTACGTACGGACTACCGTCTCCATGAACGGTGTTTTTAATTTCATTTATCTATCTATTATATATATATATATATATACTGAATATATATGATATATAAATCATATTCTATATTCTGGAAGTAAGTAAATCATGATATATGTAATAATAATGTCAATAACAACAAGTCAAAACTCCTACGATAAATGAAACGATTTTACCCAAAACGCTTCTTTAACATGGAATTTACAAAAGAACGGGTAATATAATGTCACAAGTGAACCATATATGATATCATAACAATGAATATGATTCATTAATAAGTCAATGACATTATTTAAACCATTATACAGGAGCTTCGGACATGTACAAAGCAAATCGGACCTAAGGTAAGGGAAATATCACAATCTCATTTTTATCCGAGATTGTTTATTCGTAAGTATTCACTGGGGTGTATTTTATCATCCACATCCATGTTTCATCAATATGTAATATTATTTCCATCCACATACAATTGTTTAAATCCATTTTTACCCTTCGGTGAGTTTTTAGTAATATGTATGAAAGGAATCTTTTGTCGTACGATGTACTTTTTGACTTTTCCGACAAAAGTACGAAGAATGTTTTTTTTAACTTATACGGCATGAATGGATTTTTAAAACATTATTTCCAAGAAGCTTAATTTATAAGTTTTCAAGTTTATTTTTAATCAACTTCTTTTATTTTTATGTTTTATTATATGTTATGAAAGGAAAAATGTTTTTGAAGTAGAAAGGATATTTTCCTCAAGAATAAAGTTCAAGTATTTTATCAAAATTATTTTCCATCTAAGATAATAAAAGGGTTATGTTTTTATCCCTATTATTACATGGATTTGATTATTTTGTGATGGAAATATTTTTATGAATCCCTTTATCTTATATGAATTGTTTTATGATGTCATGTTGTTTAGGATTCCCATTTTTATTACATGGGTTACGCTATGATGTATGGTTTATGATTATGTGGCACACATAAGAAAGGATTCATTATAAGATGGGTGGGACCTATATCTCCCTCCAATGCATTGGGTAAAGATTTTATATCTCATGAGATAGACATGGCTGGAACGGAAGGTTATTTCGGTTCAGTGATACAGGACTGAAACGAGGAGTGAACTCGGTTCAGAAAGGGACTTTGTCCACTAAGATAGTCTTGGCAATGAGTCATGACTAACAAGAAATGATTTTCCATGATTATGTGTGCATGCCACAAAGTATCAAGTTTTATGTTATGATTATGGGGATCTCATTTTCACTACTATGATTTATCCCATGTTATGAAATTATGCTCTCTTTTGCAGGTTAAGATTTCCAAAAGTTATGTTCTTATGAATATGATGTGATTGATTTTTCTTTTGTTTACCCTTACTGAGCATTTGAGCTCACCCTTTTATGTTTTCTTTTCCCTAGGATATAAAGAAAGGTTTTAGGTATAAAAAAAAGAAGAAGATCTTTATGGGAGATATTGAAGATCTTTCACCACGATTAGAAGATTACGTTTCGAGTTTCCAAAGACACTAAACTATTACGATCCTTGTGTGTTTGTTTTTGTTATGTACCAAGTATTCCGCAAATGTAATGTAATGTCAATGTACGTCAAGCTTAGGGTCTCTACAGATTCATAGCAGTTCAAGACCTCAAATTCCCGGAAACCTGATACCTACCACATACAACTATTCATATAAATGAACTATATTGATTCCCCTATCATGTTAAACCTCCTCATGAGTGAATCCGCTCAATCCCCTCCAACATTTCCTAAAACACTATATAAGTTAGCAATGCAAAAGGAGTTACTTCATAATGGAAAAAAGGAAGGAGTTCCTCCTCATCATTACTAACATGAGACTCACCATATGGAAAAAGAACTGTGGAAATGCACAAAAGTACATTGAACATGATACTAAACTCCACACCTAACATACTCCCCTACTGAAGAGAAAGAAGCTCCATCCCTTTCACAACCTTCATGTATGATGAAAGGAAATCTACTAAAAAACTATTTTTGAAATTAGACTGATAAAAAATATGCCGCATTCCACTCTAACAGATAAATTTCCCACCACTAATGTGTAGCTCCTAACATCTGAATGACTGCTAAACGGACCCATATCCATTCAAGACATAGATAAAACTTAAAATAATTGCAACCTACTCTATCTAGCTCTCTATCTCAACATCTGAAAACATCCCTTATACTTCTACAAATTCTACCATTAGAAATAACACAACATCCACTTCCAATCCCCATAATCCTATTTTGGATCAATCTTATGGTGACTTAAAAAATTATCCTTTTAAAACTAATCTTCATGATCCACATGTGGTTGATGATCAAGATCTATTGCTAAAATAAAACATGAATATCCTACACATAGGTTGTATTTAATTTTATTGTGATTAATTTAATTCACATTAATCATTTTAACCATCCCAAAGAAACACGAATCAAACATGAACACAATTAAACATCATGAATGTACCATTACTAGGTCTCTAGGTTGAAAATAGTTCCACCTCACATGGTCATTAAATAAGTTATTATTCCATGAAATAGGTCACAGGGGCCCTAAAATACCATGTCCTAGTTAGTATCCATAGCATATGTCATGCACTATGGTGAACTAACACTTTTTGAATACCAACCTATGTAATACTCATTGTTTGTCACTCCAAACTCCATTAAATATATCAACTACATACTCTGATACCACTATGTATTGTCCCCATTCATTCAAAGATACTATAATGAGGGGATATAGATAATGACTCCCAAGTCATAACTTTAATAGGAACTAGGTGAGAAATTAGCAATGAGGGTTAAAAATTTCATAAATGGTAGGAATTATCCTCTATGAAAGTATAATATCAAGATAAAAGATTAATAAAAAAGAAAAAAAATCCATGAAATAATATTAAAAACCAAAACCACTCCACAATGCATTAATAAATAAAACATATACGGATACAATTATCTAAATGTAAAATAATCAAAATAAAAGATAAATAATCCACACAACAATTATCCAATGATTTGACATAATAAAACCCAACACAATCCTTGTGGTGCTCTTTGAAGAATAAAAATCAATTAATATAAATAGGGTGATCATAAAATTATACTCAATATGAAAACCAAAGTCTCTTGTATATATGTAAAAGAAGATGAAGAATAAGCCTATGAGAAAACAATAGATCCAACTACCACTAACACATCAATTATCCATCCCAACCTCAACAAGGATCTCTCACAAAATAATGAAAGCCATGTATATTAACATAATAAGTAATATATCTATAATGGGAACCCTTCACCACTTTCACACTAATTTACCACTCCCACACCAAAATGTCATACATCCTGAAAATCCAACCACTTGTGAATAACAAATTCTACTTCCCCACAACGTAGTCAAGTCACATTACACCTGAAAACAACTAGACAACAACATGATAACATATTCATATCACATATTTATTGAAAACACATGGTCCATCATGTAATAATGATAACCATAGTAGAAGGTTATCATTAACATGAATAAACTCAACCTCATGACATTCTCATTCCATGGAAAACCCCAACTAAAATCCTCCACACAACATAGTCATATCAAATCTTACTAGAAAACCCCTAGGACACCACCCCATAGCATCGTCACATCACATCATGCAGAAAAATAACCGGGCCACCACCCCATAACACAGTCACAACATAGCTCACCTAAATTCGTCCAGTCCATCACCTAGTGCACTAAAAAAATAACATCCATAATAGCCTATGCACATCTACTCGGCTGGAAGAGTAAGCAGGAAAAATCTGGTAGCCATCCATCTATCCTCAACACCAGGATGTTGGGTAAACACCTCCTATGAAAATATATCTGTGTCATCATATATTGCTTCACAAAGGTGTGAGCATATATAAATCAAAATTAATGTACATTTATATTTGTATATACACACACATAAGACTAGACTATAGGTTCACAAGAAAACAATTACCAACTCACAAAACAACCACTTTTGTTGCCACCACTAATTTTAAAACATAACACAAAACATTATCCACATCACACAACCAAACAATAATAATATACAAACAATTAATTTCATTATTATGAATCATTCACATTTAACCAAACTAACCGTACTTTATTTTTCATTAATAATTTCCTTCTCATTAACTAATCCAAACCCCAACCATTGACAACAATAATAAATAATTATTCCGTCACTACCAAAACATCTACCACAACACATACACAAATTTCAAGAATCCCATAATCTTTATCACATAATCACCTCACCACCCCAAAATCCTGGATAAAAAATCACTATATATTCACCTCAAAATCATAGAAAAACAACCATCACCTTACCACCCCACATACATGGCCAAATAACCACCACCTAGCTGACCAAAAAGCATGAACATAACTCCCACATTATACCCACATTGTATCAAAACCACACATCACTACCTCAAAACCATATCCACATAGAACAACACATCAGGTCCATTTTTATAGATTTAACAAAGGGGATATAATCGAATTTCATTTTATTTTACGCGTGTAATCACAGAATCCATAATCATGGGGAAACCATTTAATAATCCAAATATAATTGGTTATATAATTTACAATATAGGATGATATAACATTAATAAAAACAGACATACCATCCACAACACATATCATTCACTGAAATCAAATCAACTATTGTCCACTGTTTTAAGTGGTTCGTTCATTCTCATAACATCATTATGACGTAATAATATAAATGTTATAAAATCATGAAAAAAATTCTCATTTTCCCTCTTCGATTTCAATTATCATATTCTTTATATCTTATTTATCCAGAATAACAATACACTATAGAAAAAAGGGCGAACTGGTCCTACATGATACAAAATCAATAGCAACACGAGATTCTTCATGTCCAAAATATTTGTTGACTCATTGTGCACTTGAGGAAGAAGAAAAAACACCTGAAAACTCATACTACATATAAAACATAGAGAATCAACCTAAATCACACAAAATACAAATAAAAAAACAAATAAAATCACACCACAAAAAAACATCTCAGTAAAAAATCCACAAGAAAAGAACAATATAAAACCATATGGAAAAGAAAAAGTACTCACTGCGGATTGTTTACCAACTAGTACCAGAACCAGTTGATCAAAGTGAGAGAAATGAGGCTAGAATATTCTACCATAGTTACATGAGTTATTATTTAATAATAGAGGAATAGAGAGATTAAATGATAAGAGAATAGGCTAAGAAATGGAAATTAAATCATGGATCCCTCTATATTCTGGTTTTGTAAATAACACATGGTGTGTAATTCATGGGATCCCAAAAATATCATCATTCTTCAATAATCTCGTCACCTTTGGTTTATTTAATTATAAATTATGTATTTTTTGTTCAATAAATGGATTTGTTTTAATTAAATACCCATTATCCATATAAAACTCATGAATTAGCTACCTATATAAATGGTGATCCACCATTACCTGTCGAGAAAACATTACACGATGTGAATTTTATGATGCATGACTCTTTCAATATAAGAATCCACCAGAAACAGATGAAAACTCCCCTAAACACCATTAATCACCTAAAAAATAATTTAATGTGCTAGGAAGGTATATTCCATTACATTTATGCTAAAAATTCATTTTTCAAAAATAGTTTTTTGTTGCAGTTTTCACTCTTAGATAAAATTAAATACAACCACATAAAAAATTTAATCTAGTAAATTGGATTCCATATTAAGAATTATCATAGTTATTATAATGTAATAAGATCACCATAATTTATTTCATAGTGAAAAGTAATAATAGTACAATATTGTTTCCAAGGTTATGACTGAAATAGTTTTAATATGGGATTAATGTAAAGAACATCCCACAGAAACCCAGAATTGGTTCCTATATTATCACATTAGAATAATATAAAAGTTATATCACACCAAATGACTGATTGGTTTTATATTCTTAATTAAATATATTCATACATGATTCTGATTTTATATTTTAAATAAAATATTAAACATTTGAAAAGAAAAGTTGAGAATAATTGAAACTCATTCAAATGTTTATTATTCATATCACTGAGAATGGAAAAGATAAGGGTGAGTTTGAATTCCCAATAATGGATATGTATAATTGAATCTATTATGAGTAAATAAGTCAAATTCAATATGGTATGGTAAATAAATTAATGCTCATTACATCTAATAAACACTTCATTTCAATGAGTATGCATGGATAATATCAACATATCAAATATGTGGATAAGAATAACTGAATTCTCAATTATGTAAATTCATATTCTTATAATTCCTGATCTCATGCATCATGATATATTTACCGAAAAATCCTTGCACTAAGACAATGTAAACTATGGGTAGGCATATACCAAAAACCCAATTATAAGTCCAGCTTACAAGATCATCTCATTAGACTTGTCCAAGAATCGATGAGATATATCATTCTGATCCCCACCAATTATTTCATGTCTACTTCATTCCACATATATTGACTGGTCAATTTAATTTAAGAATAATATGCCATATCAACAAATATATATAGTGAGTAAAGAAAGAATAATATCAATATTTCTCCAGTCGATAAATTATAATTTAAAATTATACCCCACATATATAGAAGGAATACTGTTTATGAAATAACCATATCCATGATACTATTAATATGGATATATAATATTAATTTAATGTCCAATTATCATAAAAATGTGATTTTTTGTAGAGAAATTTAAGGACTAAAAAATTCGTAACTGATAAAATATGACCATTAATTCATCAAAAATTTCAATTTTTTAATGAAATAATACTATATGGATAAATAAATAGAATGAAATTATGTTTTAAAATAAAATTTTATTAAATTGTTTTCTTTATAAAACCATTTAAAACATCTAAATTAAGCTAAATATCATAAAACTATTATCGTGTCAAGTAAATCCATTAAATTTATATACATTAAAAAGAATCATTCCTTTTGATTCTTTGTAAAAGAATATAGAGAATGATATTTTTGAAAAACATTATAATTGTTTCATTAAAATCATTTAAAAATTAATGGATAACATATAATGTCCTTAATATATAATTTAATTAAATAAAAGGGACTTCTGAAAAATAATATTGACAAATATGGAAATGGAGGGAAAATATACATGAACAAAAAGAAATATAAGATCAATTTTTTTACCTTTTCTCATGAATCAATTGAAAAAGTGAAGGAAATATGCAATAAGATATAGATACTATTTAAATATATATTACATAAAAATAGATTATTTTTATGGATATTCCTTGAAGGAAAACAACTGTAATCCAAAAAATGATACTGTAAAAAAATCATAACGGTTTTGTAACATTAAAATTGAAACCCCATGAAATAATAAACATAAATTGAACCAATAATCAAACTTATTATGTATGTATTCATATTAAACACATAAAATTGGTATTATATGCACCATATAAAATAGAATAGGTTCTTAAAACCAAAATATGTCTAAATGGACCGAATATTGATTTGAAATACGTTACAAATATCATATCATATAAGTGATAACTAATAAATTAAATTATTATTTGAAACAAGTTTAAATCAAAGAAAAATAATAAGTAATTCGTAACTAAATCATAGGAAATTTCATACTGTTTTACTACATCACATAGTGAATGACTTAGACATATAACACAATGAATTAAAATTGAGATAATAAATCCCTCACTTATTGTTCAACTTGCAAAATATGTTTTTTAATATATTTTTTTATTAAATTTAGATTTATTATAATGAAATAATATAAAAAAATTCGTATATATAATATAATTTACTATCCATTCAAAACATCTTAATACCTTTTTTATAATAATATTTTCTTATTATAATTGTTTTGAGTGTTAATTGCTTCATTTTTCATATGAATTTTGTCTCAGTAGTCCAGTACTTGTTACATGAATGTGGTTACATAATCTATATAATTTTATATATGATATAAATTTAATATATATTAAATATATATATATATATTCATGCAAAAAGAAACTAGATATAAAAAAGAATTACACCGCCTATGGAGACAGTATGCCATTGATACGCATAAACGTTGTATTCACTTTTAGTCAGATGGAATGAAGGAATGGTAAATAATAATTCAACATTTAAGAATCATTAAAATATTATATATTATATATATATATTAAATAAAACTATCCCTTTTTGAATCCATGTAATGTGGAAACAGAAAATGAATTTGATCACTTTGTGTAGGTGGTAGTGCACAAGCACACATGGGAGACATTGTCATCTTCCAACGGATTGTAAGGTAAGAAGGTAAATGATAAATTATATTTATAGTGCCAAAGTTATTTCATAAATATCATATATACTCACTACATACATATTTATAAACTTCCAAGTAATAATGGTGTTTAAAATAGAATTACACCGATGCTTAGAGATGGTAAGTCGTGCATATAGATGAGTGTTGTTTTTCCCTCCGTAGGATTGAAAATATGTGTAAAATGGTTGTTTCATAGTCATAATAACAAATCATTATCTTCATGATTCATTATTTATTACTTTCATATGTTTATAATAGATTTTGATGAAGAACAATAAGAAATATTCTTGAAATAATCTCTAATGAAAATTTCCACTTCTTCGATATAAATTCTTTAGATCTTTTTGTAAGGACCCAAGTAATTTTATTTTAAGAAATCCATGACATATTATTCATGGGTATTTATCTTTAGAATATAAATGGGTAGGTTTCAATCAGGTTAAATATCTCAATAAATGTATATAATTTAAAAAATGTAGCACCCCAAGATTTTAAAGTACGTTATTTCTTCAAAGTAATTCAATAACGTGCACTACACGCAACACCGAGTTCAAGCACACCACGACATACCAAAATAGCTGTTTAAAAGCAGTTATGAATAGTATTAACAGAATTTTGAACTTTATATAATCCTTATAATTTTATATTCGATATTATGCATTTTATAGACATAATTTAGGAACAAATTCATTTTTTCAGATAAAAGAAGTATTTTTCAAAAACTGCAATTTTACCACCTTTTAATGGTGATCCATTTTTAAATACAATATTTTAAACTACTACTAAATTTAACAAAATAAGCTTCTTCTTTAGAATCAGTACATATGAATTTAATTTCAATACTTTTTTGGTGTTTTTCTAATAACTTTCATATTTGGGTGAATAGCGAAAAATATTATATTTTAACTGAAAACATATTTTTTAATAAAAATAATTTATTGTGTTAAATTTTAAATTTTAATGGTTTGGAAGTATAAATATATTATATTTTTATCTTTTTATACAATACTAGTCATTGTAAGTAATTTCACTTTGAAATTGGACATAAACAATGGTCAATATTTTCATAGTTATTATTTCTTAAAAATACACTTTTTGGTTTTGACAACGGGAATTAATATTAAATAAATTAATGAAACATATATATTTATAAATTTGTAAAATATAATTCATTTTTGACTTCAGAATATCAATATAAACTTAGTGTGAATTTATGGTATTTTTCTAAAAACTTTAATTTTTGATTAATAGTGAAAAGCATTGTGTTATTGTTTAAAATCCACTTGTTATTTAAATAATTATTTATTTTATTTAAATTTATTTTAAGTAAAAATAGATACAGAATAACAATATTATGTCAATTTAATTCAGTGGAATCTTTTTTATAATAAAATTGGATGTATAAAATTTTATTGAACTATTCCCTTCATATTCCCACCTTCTGGGAGCATTTTAAAATTTGTATCAAACATAATTTTACCTCTTATATGAGTTGAATTTCAAAAGTCTGAGAGACACGGTTAATCTCAGTATGTAAAATTTGGTTCAATAAGAAGAAAATAATTTTTGTGAATAGTATGTTTGACTTTCATTTACCATTGTTAAAAGTAAATAGGGTAATTAATGGTAAAAATGATATTATAAATACCTTAAAAAATGTCCTAATTCTATTGGATAAATTTAATTTGAACAGAAACAACCATAGGAAAAAAATATTTCCCTTTAGGTACACTTGGATAAGATTAGCAAATTTTTTATTATTTAATTTAACGATGTGTTAAAAGTGTTAAATTCATGTTTTCATAACTAAAACATTTTAATATATAGTTATACATAAGATAAATTCGTGTATAAATATTAATTATTAAGATAAATATATTTCTTACATAATGGTATTTTATTTATAATTTTTAGACATTAAATAATTAAATTTATTTATTACACAATGTTGATGCAATAATTACCTTATTAATGAAAGATTAAAATAATAGATATTGTAAATATCCAAATAAATATAATATTAGACTTTGGATGAATTGAACTAATTTTAGAAGTTAATAATACATGTTATGGTTGATTATAAAAAATTATTTCAAAGTTATAAGGTTGTTATGACTTTCACAAAAACAAAATACCAAATACAATCAAAATTGGAATTAATTAATTTTTAAAACAAATACTACATTATTGGTTGAAATAATATTCATAAAAATGTAAGGATTGTCAAAGATCATAAATAATATTATATATGTCATTGTTAAACCACTTGAGTTTTTTTTATGTTTATAGTAAGTTTATTCACCATATAGTGTAATAATACAAGATGACATGGTAAAAGTTAATTATTTAACTTATAGTTGAATCTAAATTATAAGGTTAAAAAGGTAACCCAAACTTACCTAAAACTTATTGGTTGAGAGTATTTTGACCCATACCAACTTTATCTTTGCAATAAATCAATTTTTAGTCATTATAAACCGAATATTATTTTATTATAAAATAATATCTCAATATCTTCCTAAGGTTCCCCTCACCCCTCTTATAAAAGGGCACTCCCCCTTTACTCAAATTCACAACTTCAAAGACATTTGTCTCAGCCAACACCTGCCCAAATATCCTCTAAACGTTCCTCCCTTTATAATAGAGTCCTTAGTTTATTCATAAATCCAACATGAGGAGCCCTTTTGATGAAATCAAAAGGAAGAACCTGAAGAAAAGGTAAATATTTAAAATCCCCTTTCTAGTTCTTTTCTTCTTCCACTTCTTCTTTCCTTGTTGTTTCCATTATAAAATAATAAATCCATTATCTTATCTATACTATTATGTTATTATATATATGGTACAACCATATTCATTATTCTATCCATCTTTTGAATGACATGTCACCATACTTGCATATGTACGGCTTACAGTCTCCACATCATGGTGTAGTTGTAGTTAAATACATTATTAATTGGATGGGTATAATAATGATGTATAATTTATGTAAATAAAAACAACAACATGATAATTACTCTGTATATATGATTTACCATCCAATTATATACAATTTTTATATCAAAAGAATGATATTTTTGCTCGTGCGTATGTACGGATTACCGTCTCCATGAACGCGATGAGATTCATTCCCCATCATAACCATTAAAGACTAATTTTCATTTGTTGACTAAAAAAATGTTTAAAGACTTGATATCATTATGATTATGTATAAGAAACATCCCATAAATAACAAACATGACTCATTTAACAAAGAATATAAAGTAAAATGAATCAGTTAACACCCGAAACGATGATAATACAAATATACCATTAACAAAACATTATTAGAAGATCATAGAAGGTATCATAATTATGTATACAGTAATTTTATAATTTATTAACAATTGTTTATCTATTATAAATGAGGTTAACATACCCTCGACCAAGGAAATTCACAAGGTACGGGTTAATTCCACAATCTCTTTGTTATCTGAGGCTGTTTTTACGTAAGTATCTACTAGGTCCTCTTTATCATACACATCTGTGTTTTCTTAAAAATTTATTTCAAAACATTTTTATTATTTACTAGACTATGGGATAAATTAATTTATTCCCTTGTTTTACATTTTTAAAGATGTTTATAAAGGAATATTTCTGTCGTTTTCCAAATAATGTAATTTATGACCTTTTCGACAAAATTAAGATAAGAATGTTTTTAACATATATGGAGGGTGTGGATATTTTAAACTGTTATAACATCATCGAATATTCCCTTACCAAATTATAAGAATATTTTCAAAATAAATGTTTTCTTTATAACTATGTGACTCTTAAATGATTTCAAAATAGAAAGAGATATTTCTCTCAAAAAGTTTTGATTTAATCTATGTTAGCATCCTTTGATAAATTTTACAATTGTTTGAAGTTGATTTATTATGATATAAATATCCCATATTGTATTTAATTTTTTTTGAAATGTTTTACTATGGATGAGTTATTTTTTCCCATTCATGGTTTAAGGTTAAATTATTAACATTTCGTTTCCTAGTTTTAATAGGAATTTTTATGTTATATTTCAACCTTACCTTAAGATGAATGTATTGGTCTAGTATATTCTATATTAGGGATTGGTAAAAGTAAGCCCTTTGGGTTGGGGTTCGGTTATAGAAGACCCTCTGGGTTTGAGTCTGGTTATAGAGGCTATCTGGGTCAGATTCTAGTTAGAGAGGCTCTTTGGGTTGGATTCCAGTCATAGAGGCTCTCCGGGTTGGGGTCCGGTTACAATTTTCCCTTAGGTTCTGGCACGTGTCCGTAAAACTGAATTTAAAGTCGGGTATTATACATTCCCTCATTATGAAATTAGTTATTACATTTTATTATTCTACTATTAGAATATCCATGTGCATGTTTATATGGTAATGTATGATTTATTTTTTCCATATTATGTTCAATTTTATGTTTAAAAGGTGTTATGTCATAATGCACCGAATCTAGAAATCTAGGGTCAGACCCTTACCGCTGGTATAAGAGGATGTTTAGAAACAACCTTGGAAACTAGATTTAGATAAACTCT
The DNA here is from genome assembly GCA_963277665.1 of Viscum album. Taxonomy (NCBI): domain Eukaryota; kingdom Viridiplantae; phylum Streptophyta; class Magnoliopsida; order Santalales; family Viscaceae; genus Viscum; species Viscum album. The sequence continues at coordinate 784,277,879 of OY728146.1, read as the reverse complement.
AATTAGAGCACATTACCCTAAGATAGACTCTGATGATTAGTATAAATGAATTTCCTAGAATTTTGGTGATGTAGATATTTTTTGAGTTTTCCAAGAAATACATCCCTATCTGGACACGAGAAGGTAGAGGTGGCTCTGGCACAAATGTACCTAGGGGTAAAACCTGAAAACACTACTTTTATCTAGACTTGACGGGAACTGGTGCAAGACAACCGGCCTCGCTACACTCTTGGTAATGACACTCCTGGGGGATATGGTTAGGATAATTCACATTTTCCTTAAAGGTAATTATAAAAGATCAAGGAATAAATACTTCTTCAAAGAAAATGTTTTTATTATTATTGATTATATCTATAATCTCTTCAATATACTTTAGATATTTTACAAGTTTATAATTATAAATTGTGATTCATATATTGTCCAAGTGTATGCCATTGTTTATAAATGGCGCCCAGTAGAAGGAATGAGAACTCCTGCAATACGTTTAATCCAAAGAGTAAGAAGGATCATATCTTTAATGGGATTAATCCAACATTTAAAAGGTAAATAGTCTCCCACATAATCTCTTCATATGAAGAAATAGTATCATGTGTTAATAAGATAAGTAATGAATTCTATGAGTCCTCTATCTTTGAAGGGAAGCAAGAGAAGAAATGGATGGTACAGAGAATGATCCATAATGGAAATAGGGGAAAGAAGGATTTTCCAATATGTGATAATTGTGGAAAGAATCACCTTGGTAAATTCATTAATGGAATGGGAGTTTGTTATAAGTGTGGAGAAAAAAGACACCAGGTACGTGATAGCAAGGGTAAGAAAATGGTTTAAAATGTAAAATGCTCCATCTGCAAGGATTCAAGACACTACAAGAATCAATGTTCTAGACATTAGAGTATACTGAAAATGATGCTATTGGATAATAATCATGTTTTGATACTACCAGAGATGAAGAGGAATTACTAGTGTTCTTATTTTGTTATTAATGAATTATGTCATTTCAGTATTGTATTGATTATGTACCAATTATATGAATTATGGAAATAAATAAGGGATGTACTACTGTACTATTTAATTGAGGATTTGAGATTATATGGTTTTATGAAAAGTGACTCAACAAAAAGTTAATTTCTTTTGGAAAATACATGGTTGGAGGAAATCTAAACCTTAATATGGTCCTAATACTGAGTTAGTAATTTTGGAATAAGAGATGGTTTATTTGGATAAATTATATTCGATATTCTTAACTACCTTGGAAAAGATTAATGGTTTGTTTATTTCATCATCCTTGGAGTACTCAAAGGTTTTGAATATAAGGAATGTATATAGTATTATATAAGTAATAAGGGAGCATGAATTTAATCAATAATGTTTTATGGTAGTTCAGAGTATTGTTGTGTTTTAAAAGTATACATGATGAAGGTGTTCACATGTTTTTATGTGGAAAAAAAGATCTTCATAGTGATTACCTTCTTTATAAATTTTGGATAATGAGCTTGGACAGAAGTATTGTGGGTAAGACTAAAGGTTGGAATGGATTAATTTTGACAATGGATATTATCCTTATGGTTAAATAGTTTTTTAAAATTATTTTATGATTGTTATAAAAAGGACAACCTGGAGGTCAGGTGACAACTCGTCACATCCGACAAGGCCGTGAGACATGACCCCACAACTGAAGGGTGACAAGGGTGCATCACCTACCACTGGCCTACGTGATGTCCTAGATTGTATAATGTATTTTATTTTTTTAAAACATCTAATAGGTGATTTATAAATTCATTATTTTTTGAAACCCTATACGATTAGGATAAATAGAATATTTTTTGAAATCATTTGGATTGAATGATGAGTTTGTGTTAGTAATTAGTTGAAGGATGACACTATATGTCAAGTATATATTTTTTTCCTCTTATTCAATGGATAAATTTATTCTTAAAATTTAGGGAAGGGATCTTAAAACCAAAAATTTATTATCCAAATACCTTATGTTTAGTTGAACTGATGGTATTTTAAATCATCATAGATTGATGGATTTGAGGCCATCAATTTTACACTTTCTTGTAATTGATGACCTCTATCACTCTATTTAAATATTTATGTTTTACTATAATTATGTTCCTATAATTTCCACCAATGTTCTCCAAATCGAGATCATAATTTGGTGGTGACCCTTTTGTTTCCCTTTCCCTCTTATTAAGACTAAATTTTATTAACCCAAATTCTGATGTGGGTTTTCCACAAAATTATCTTCTATTTTCAACATATTATTTTCAAAGAACAATTTCCAATTGGGAGGATGATATTTACTAAAGTAGGAGATAATGGATCACCCCATGATTTCATAGTACGTTATTTCTTTAATGTAATTCAATAACTTCCACTACATGCAACACAAAGTTCAAGCGCACCATGACATACCAAACTAGCCATTAAAAATCGGTTATGAATAGCATTAACTGAATTTTTAACATTATATAATCTTTATAATTTCAGAATCCATATTATGAGTTTTATAGAGATAATTGAAGAACAAATTCATTTTTTCAGATAAAAGAAGTATTTTTCAAATATTACAATTTTATTGCCTATTATTGGTGATCCCTTTTTATATTAAATATTCAAAACTTTTATTCAATTTGACAAAAATAAACTTCTTCATTAAAATTGTGACATAAGAATTTTGTTTCAATAAATTTTTGGTGTTTTTCTGATAACATTCATATTTAGTTGAGTAGTGAAAAATACTATATTTTAACAGAAAACATCTTTTTTAATAAAACAATTTATAGTGTTAATTTATACATTTTAATGGTTTGGATGTATAAACAGATTATATTTTTCCCATTTAATCCAATACAAGTAATTGTAAGTAATTTTACATTTAGATTGGTCAAAAACAAGTGTCAATATTTTGATAGTTATTATTTCTTAAAAATACGCTTTTTGGGTTTGACAATGGGAATTAATTTTAAGTTAATTAATGATACTTCTATATTTTGAAATTGTTAAAATCAAAATCATTTTTGAATTCGGAATATCAAAATTATCTGAAGTAATTTTTTGGTATTTTTCTAGAAAATTTCAATTTTTTGATGAATAGTGAAAAACAGTGCGTTAATGTTTAAAACACACTTTTTATTTATATAATTAATTATATTATTTAAATTTATTTTAAGTAAAAATAGATACATAATAAAAATTTTAGTTCAATTTAATTCATTGTCATCTTTTTTATAATAAAATTAGATGCATAAAATTTTATTGACTTTTTTACCGTCTTTTACCCACCTACTAAGAGTTTTTGAAAATTTTTATAAAACATAATTATACCTCTTTTGTTAGTTGAATTAAAAAAATTTGAGTGACACGGTTAACCTCAGTATGTAAAATGTGGTTCAATATGATGAAAATAATTTTTTTTAATAATACCTTTTGACTTTTATTTACCACAGTTAAAAGTAAATAGGGTAATTAAGGGAAAAAGATATTATAATTACATTAAAACATTTCTTAATTAAACTAGATAAGTGTAAATAGACATAAAACAACCCTAGTAATAAAATATTACCCTTTAGTTCCACTTTTATTAGATTAGGTCATTTATTATTATTTAATTTAAAGAAGTGTAAAAAGTATAAAATTCAAGTTTACATAACTAAAACATTTTTATATATAGATATACAAAAGATAAATCTGATTGTAAATATTCATTAGATGTATAAAATTATTTACTACATAATTGTATTTTCTTTATAATTTTTTGACCTTAAATAATTTAATTTATTTATGACCCAATGATGATACAGTAATTACATTAATTATAAAATATTAAATTAATTGATGTTATAAATATCCAAATAAATATAATTGGAGACTTTTGATTAATTCCACTAATATTATATGTCTATAAGACATGTTATTATATATTATATATATTATTTTATAAGTTATAAGGTCATTATGACTTTCACAAAACCAAAATACCAAATAGTGTCAAAATTGACAAAAAATAATTTTTAAAACAAATACTATATTATTGGTTGATATAATACTCTTAAAAATATATGGTTAGGCAAAAAAGCTTAAATAATATTATATATTACATTATTGAACCTATTGAGGTTATTTTTTATGTTTATAGTATGTTTATTAACCATATAGTGTAAGAATACAAGAAGACACGGTAAAAGTAAAATTATTTAACATAGAGTTAAATCTAAAAGATAAGGTTAAAATGGCAACCTATTGGTTGAGAGTATTTCCACCCATACCCACATTATATTCTATATAAATCAATTTGGATCCATTATAAACTGTATTTTTTTTTAATATAAAATAATATCTCATTCTTTTCCTAAGGTACCCCTCAACCCTCTTATAAAAAGGTACTCTCCTTCTCTAAAATTCTCACCTTAAAAGCCATTTCTCTCAGACAACCCCTTACCAAATATCCTTTAAACTTTCCTAACTTCATCCTAGAGGCATTATTTTAGTCAGAAAACCAACTTATAGATCGATTTTGATTAAATCAAAAGGAAGAACCTGAAGAAGAGATAAATATTTCATCACCTCTTTCATGTACTTTTCTTCATCCACTTCTTCTTTCCTTGTTGTTTCCATTATAAAATAATAACTCCAGTATAATTTATATATTGTGATGTTATTGTAAATATGGTACAACCATATTCATTATTCTATCCATCCTTTGAATGACATGTCACCAAATGTGCGTATGTATGGCTTATCGTCTCCACATCGTGGTGTAGTTGTTATTCAATACATTTTTTTGATGGGTATAATAATGATGTATAATTGATGTAAATAGTAAATATAACATTATATTTATTCTTTATATATGATATACCATCCAATTATATACTATTTTAATATCAAAATAATCATACTGTCGCTCGTGCGTACGTACGGATTACCGTCTCCACGAATGCGATGAGATTTATTCCCCATCGTAACCATTCAAGACTAATTTTTATTTGATGATTAAAAATAATGTATAAACCCTTGATATCATTCTGGATATGAGTAATAAAAATCCCATACGTAAGAAACATGACTCACGTAACAAATAATATAAAGGAAAACGAATCATTTAACCCCCGAAACGACGATAATACTAAAATACCATTAACAATGCATTATTAGAAGATTATATATTATATAATAATTATGTATATGGTTTTTGTATAATTTAATAACAATTATTTAACTATTATACTGGATGTTAATGTACCCTTGACCAAGGAAAAGTACAAGGTAAGGTTAATTCCACAATCTCTTTATAATCTGGGGTTGTTTTTACTTAAGTATCTACTAGGACTTCTTTATCATCCACATTCGTGTTTTCGTAAAAATGTATTTCAAAACATTTTAACTATTTACTAGACTATGGAATAAATTCATTTATACCCTTTTTTGACTTTTTATAATATTTTTAAAAAGGAATATTTTCATCATTTCCCAAACAAGGTACTTTATGACCATTTAGAAACAATTAAGGAAAGAAAGTTTTTTTTAACTTATATCATGGGAGCAGCTATTTTCCACCATTATAACACCATCGGATCTTCCCTTAAAATATTAAAAGAATATTTTCAAAATAAATGTTTTCTTTATAATTATGTGACTATTAAATGATTTTAAACTAGAAAGAGATATTTCTCTCAAATTATTTTTATTTCATCTATGTCAAAATCCATTGATAAATATTACACTTGTTTGAAGTTGATTTATTATGATACAAATATCACATATTGTATTTAAAGTTTCGTGACAATTTTGACTATGGAAGAGTTATTTTTTGGATATTCATTGATTAAGGTTAATGTATTGACATTTCATATTATAGTTTTAATATGAATATTACTGTTATATTTAAACTTTATCATAATATGAATGTATTTGACTAGTATGTTCTAGGTTGGGGACAGGTGAATATAAGCCCTCTTGGTTGGGGTCTGGTTACAGCATACCCTCTGAGTTGGAGTCCGGTTACAGATGCTCTCCATGTTGGAGTCTGGTTACAGAGTCTCTCTAGTTTGGAGCCCGGTTACAGAGGCTATCCGGGTTGGGGTATAGTTACCATTAGCCACTAAGTCCTGGCTGGAGGCCTTGACACAGAATTTAAAGTATGGTACTATATATTCCCTTATTATGAAATTAGTTATTATATGTGATTATTCTACTAGTATAATATCAATGTTCATGTTTATAAGGTAATGTTTGATTGATTTTATCCATATTATGTTCAAGTTTATGTTTAAAAGGTATTGTTTTATTTACACATCTTTGCTAAGAAGTTTATAGCTTCCACTAAATTATTTACCTTTAGTGAGAATTTGAGCTCACCCATTTCTTATATTTTATTTTCCTAGGATCCCAAGAAGTGTTTTATGTTTGAGATGTAGGGTTAAGATAAGGGAACAATGGCATTATCAAAGTATTATTAATTTTACTTTATGTTAGAAATAGTAATGTAACATTCATGTATGTAATGTATTTTACAATACTGCTAAATTGATCAGTCTTTCGGGACATGATTCCTTGTAATCACGCCAAAGCTATGTAATAGTAAACTGACTCTATAAATCATGGTTTGGGGCATTACATTTGGTATCAGAGGATGTTTAAAAATAACCTTGGAAACTAGATTTAGATAAACTCTGGTTAGAGCACATTACCATAAGATAGACTCTGAGAATTAGTATAGTTGAACTTCCTAAAATTTTGGTAATGTATATATTTTGTGAGTTTTCCAAGAAATACATCCCTATATTGATATGAGTAGGTAGAGGTTTCTCTAGAACATATGTACTTTGGGGTAAAACCTGAAAACACCACTTTGAGATAGACTTGAATGGGAAGTGGTGCACACCAATGGGGCTTGCTGCACTCTTCGTTAAGACACCCCCAGGGGATATTCTTAGGATAATTCACATTTTCATTATAAGCCTTTATAAAGGATTTACGTGTAAATACTTCCTCAAAGAAAATGTTTTTATGAATATGGATTATATCCATACACTGTTCAATTTACGTTATGTATTTTTCAAGTTTGTAATTATGTGTTGAGATTCGTAAACTGGCCTAGTGTATTCCATTGATTAGAAATGGAACCTAGTTGGAGGAATGGGAACTCCCGCAATATATTTGATCCATAGAGTAAGAAGGATCATATCTTTCTTCGTATTAAGAAAAAATTTATAAGGGAAATAGTCTCCCACATATTCTCATCCTATGAAGAAATAGTATCATGTGTTAATATGATAAGTAAATAATTCTTTGAGTCCTATAGCATTGATGGGAAGCAAGAGAAGAAAAGGTTAGTAGAGAAAATGATGGATAAATGAATGAGGGGAATGAAGGGTTTTCACATATATGATAACTGTGGAAAAACACTATGGTAAATGGTTGAAGGGAATGTGATTTTGTTATAAGTGCGGAGAAAAAGGACACCAAGTACATGATTTCATGGGTAAGAAAAATGTTTCAAATGTAGAATTCTTCATCTGCAATGATTCCAGAATCTACGCGAATCAATGCCCCTATCATCGGAGTATACCTCAAATGATGCTATTGGATAGTAATCAAGTTATGATACTACCACAAATAATGATTAATGACTAGTGTTATTATGTTGTTATTAAATAATTATGTCATTTTAGTGTTGTATCGATGATGTACCAATTATATGAATTTTGGAAATAAATAAGGATTGTACTACATCACTATTTCATTGAGGATTTGAGATTATATGGTTCTATGAAAAGTGACTCAACAACAAGTTAAACATTTTGGAAAATACATGGTTGGAGGAAAGATAAACCTTAATATGGTCCTGATACTGAGGTAGTAATGTGGGAATAAGAGATGATTGATTTGGATAAATTATAGTGGATATTCTTAACTACCATAAAAATGATTAATGGTTTATTTATGTCATCATTTTTGGAGTATTAAATTCTTTTGGATATATGGAATATATATAGTATTCTATAAGGAATAAGGGAGCACGAATTTAATCAATATGGTATTATGGTAAATCTGGGTATTACCATGTTTTAAAAGTATACATGATGAAGGTATTCACATGTTTTTACCTGGAAAAAAAGATCTCCATTGTGTTTACATTCGTTATAAATTTTGGACTATGAGTTTGGATAGAAACATATTAGATAAGAATAAATGTTGGAATGGATTATGTTTGGCAATAGATATTATCTTTATGGTTAAAGCATTTTAGAAAGTTATTTTTGGATTTTTATAAAAAGGACAACCTGGAGGTCGGGCGACAACTCATCGCGTCCGACAAGGTCATGACACTTGAACCCACACCCGAAGGGCGATAAGGGTGTGTCACCTTCCACTGGAATACGTGATGTCCTGGATTAGGATTAATAGAATAAATAAAATATTTATTGAAACCCTATACGATTAGGATAAATTGAATATTTATTGAAATATTTTGGAGTGAAAGATGAGGTTGTGGTAGGAATTAGTTGAAGGATGAAACTCAACTTGTCATGTATATATTTACGTTTTCCCATTATTCTATGGATAAATTAATTTTTAAACTTTATGGAAAGGGTCTTAAAACCAAAAATGTATTCTTTTAAAACCTTATGTTTGGTTGAACTGGTGGTATTTAAAATCATCATAGATTAATGGATTTGAGGCCCTCAATTTTATACTTTCTTATGATTGATTACCTCAATAATTCCCTATAAATATTTACATTTTATTCCGATTATGCGTCTCTAATTACCATGAATTTTTCCCTAATTGAGATCATAATTTGGTGGCGACCCTTTCGTTTCCCTTTCCCTCTTATTAAGACTGAACTTTATTAACCCAAATTCGATGTGGGTTTTCCACTAAGGTATCTTATATTTTCATCCTTTTACTTTCCAAGATCATTTTCAAATTGTGATGATGGAATTTATTGATTTATGGGAGAATGTAACACCCCAAGATTTCATAGTGTGTTATTTCTTCAAAGAAATTCAATAACTTGCACTACACGCAAAACCAAGTTAAAGCGCACCACAACTTATCAAACAAGCCATTAAAAAGAGGTTATGAATAGTATTAACTTAATTTTGAACTTTATATAATCTTTATAATTTTAGAATCTATATTATGAGTTTCATAGACATAATTTAAGAAAAAATTCATTTTTTTCTGATAAAAGAAGTATTTTTAAAAAAATGCAATTTTACCTCCTTTTAATGGTGAACCCTTTTTAAATTAGATATTTGAAACTATTATTCAATTTGAAAAAATTTAATTTTTCTTTAGAATCATGCTTTAAGAATTTTATTTCAATAAAATTTTGGTGTTTTTCTGATAACTTTCATATTTGTGTGAATAGTGAAAAATACTATATTTTAACTGAAAACAACTTTTTTAATCAAAATAATATATAGTGTTAAACTATACATTTTAATGGTTTGGAAGTATAAATATATTATATTTTTACCATTTAATCCAATACTAGTCATTGTATGTAATTTCACTTTGAAATTAGACATAAAAAAGTTTTAATCTTTTGATAGTTATCATTTCTAAAAAATACGCTTTTTGGTTCTGACAAAGGGAATTAGTTTTAAATTAATGAAGTAAAATTATATGTTTTCAAATTGGTAAAATATGATTCATTTTTTAATTTGTAATATTGAAATTATCTTAGAGTAAATGTTTGGTATTTTTCTGAAAATGTCCAATTTTTTATGAATAGTGAGAAACACTGTGTTATGGTTTAAAACCCACTTTTTATTTAAATAAATAATTATTTTATTTAAATTTATCATAAAAAAATATTTACATAATAAAAATATTAGTTCAATGTAATTCACTGGAATCTTATTTATAATAAAATTAGATGTATAAAAGATTATTTAACTTTTTACTGTCTTTTACCCACCTTCTAGGAGCATTTGAAAATTTGTCTAAAACATAATTTTACCGCATCTGTGAGTTGAATTTAAAAAATTAAAAAGACATAATTAACCTCAGTAAGTAAAATTATGTTCAACAAGATGAAAATAATTTTTTTTGGATGGTAACTTTTGACTTTTATTTACAATAGTTAAAAGTATATAGGGTAATTAAGGGTAAAAATGATATTATAATTAACTTAAAACATGTCTTATTTCTATTGGATAAGTGTAATTCAACCCAAAACAACCTTAGTAATAAAATATGACCCTTTAGGTCCACTTGGATTAGATTTGGACATTTAGTATTATTTAATTTAAATAAATATTAAAAGTGTTAAATTCATGTTTTCATAACTAAAACATTTTAATATAGGGGCATACATAAGATAAATTCAACTATAAAAATTCATTAGAAATATAAAAATATTTCCTACATAATGGTATTTTATTTATAATTTTTAAATATTAAATAATTTAATTTATTTACGACACAATGATGATGCATTAATTACCCTATTAATGAAAGATTAAAATAATTGATATTATAAATATCCAAATAAATATAATTTGATACTTATGATGAATTCCGATAATTTTCATGGTTAATAAGACATTTTAGGGTTGATTAGATAATTTTTTTCGAAGTGATTAGTTTTTTATGACTTTCAAAAAAAAAATACCAAATACTATCAAAATTGACATAAATTAATTTTTAAAACCAATATTACATTATTTGTCAATATAATATTCTTAAAAATATAATCTTCAAGAAAAGGGCTTAAATAATATTATATATGTCATTAATGAACCACTTGAGGTTCTTTGGGATTTTTATAGTAAGTTTATTAACCATATAGTGTAAGAATACAAGAAGACATGGTAAAAGTTAAATTATTTAACATAGAGTTAAATATAAGATATAAGGATAAAATGGTAACCTAAAATTTTCAAAAACCTATTAGTTGGGAGTATTTCGACCCATCCCCACTTTATCTTTGAAATTAATCAATTGAGATCCATTATAACTGAATATTATTTTATTATAAAATAATATCTCAATCTTTTCCTATGATGCCCCTCACCCCTCTTATAAAAGGGCACTCCACCTTCTCTCAAATTCACACCTTCAAAGCCATTTTCCTCGTCCAAACCCTACCTTAATATCCTCTAAAAATTACTATATTGATCCTAAAGGCCTTACTTTAGTTATAAATCCAACCTATGGATCCCTTTTGAACAAATCAAAAGGAATAACTGAAGAAGAGGTAAATATTACATCACCTAATTCAAGTTCTTTTCTTCTTCCACTTCTTTATTCCTTGGTGTTTCCATTATAAAATAATAACTCAAGTATATTCTATATACTGTGATGTTATTATAAATATGGTACAACTAGATTCATTAATTTATCCATCCATTGAATGACATGTCACGATACATGTGTACAAATGGCTTACCGTCTCCACGTCGTGGTGTAGTTGTTTTTCAATACAGTATTATTTGGATGGGTATAATAATGATGTATAATTGATGTAAATAATAAATATAACATGATAATGATTCTATATATATATGATATACCATTCAATTATATACTATTTTAATATCAAAATAATGATATTGTCGCTCGTGCATACATATAGATTACCGTCTCCACGAACGCGATGAGATTATTACCCATCATAACCATTCAAGACTAATTTTCATTTGATGATTAAATATAAAGTTTAAAGACATTATATCATTCTGGACATGAATAATAAATATAACATACATAATATACATGACTCACGTAACAAATTATATAACGAAAAATGAATCAGTCAACACCTGAAATGACGATAATACTAAAATACCATTAACAAATCATTATTAGAAGATCATATATGATATCATAATTATGTAAATGGTTCATGTATAATTTAATAAAAATGATTTAACTGTTATATAGGAGGTTAACTGACCCTCTACCAAGGAAAAGTACAAGGTAAGGGTTAATTCCACAATCTCTTTATTATCGGAGGTTGTTTTTAAGTAAGTATCTACTGGGAACTCTTTATCATCCACATCTGTGTATTCATAAAAATGTATTCAAAACATTGTTAATATTTACTAGACTATGCGATAAATTCATTTATTCCCTTGTTTGAATTTTTATAAGAGGTTTTATAGGAATCATTATGTCTTTTTCCAAACAAGGTACATTGTGACCTTTTCGACAAAATTAAGGTAAGAATGTTTTTTAACATATACAGTGGATGAAGTTATTTTCTGCAGTTATAACATCGTTGAATCTTCCCTTACAAGATTATAATAATATTTTCAAAATAAATGTTTTCTTTATAATTATGTGACTCTTAAATGATTTCAAAATAGAAAGATATATTTCATTCAAATAGTTTCAATTTCATCTATGTTTACATCCATTGATAAATTTTACACTTATTTGATGTCGATTTATTATTATACAAATCGTCCATATTTTATTTAAGTTTTTGTGATATGTTTCACTATAGATGAGTTATTATTAGTCCATTAATGGTTTAAAGTCAATTTATTGATATTTCATAAGCTAGTTTTAATATGAATGTTTATATTATATTTCAACATTTTCTTAAGATGAATGTATTGGACTATTATGTTCCTAGTTGGGGACCTGTAAAAGTATGCCCTCCGGGTTGGGGTTTGGTTACAATAGACCCTCCGAGTTGGAGTCCGGTTACAGAGGATTTCCGGGTTGGAGTCCGGTTACAGAGGCTCTCCAGGTTGGAGTCTGGTTACATTGGCTCTTCAGGTTGGGCTCTGATTACAGTTAGTCCCTAGGTCCTAGCACGACGCCTTGACATAGAATTTAATGTTTGGTACTATACATACCCTCATTATGAAATTATTTATTACATGTGATTATTTGACTAGTGTAATATCCATGTTCAAGTTTATATGGTAATGTTTGATTTATTTTTTCCATATTATGTTCACGTTTATGTTTAAAAGGATATTGTTTTATTTACACATCTTTCCTTAAAAGATTATAGCTTACGCTAAATTATTTACCCTTACAGAGCATCTAATCTCAATCTTTTCTTATGTTTTATTTTCCCAGGATCCCAAGAAGTGTTTTATGTTTGAGATGAAAGGTAAATCTAATGGAATAATGTAATTCTTAAAGGGATGTGTTTTTAAATGTTAGAAAGTGTAATGTAACGTTCTTGTTTGTAATCTATTTTCCAAGACTGCTAAACTAATCAGTCATTCAGGACTTGATTCCTTGTAATCAGGCCAATTATATGTAATAATTCACCCACTTTGGAAATCTAGGATATGGGTGTTACAAAAGAGGAGGTACCCAAATATATTTGTGTGGAGTGACACTTTTGGAATTTTTATGTATTAAATTAATATAAATAAATTTTAATCTTCAGGTTGCTCGAAATTGATATATTCATAATATAGGATGCAGATAAGTTAAAATAATCTAATAAAATTACATTATAATATGTCTATATTTTTCCCTTATCACATTGTTTTAACCCATCATAAACCCTTAGGACAATTACCACATTATAAATGGTTTTAATACTTTAACAATCAGTAATGATACCATAAAACTCAAACCAACCCATAAATGGATAATTTTTTATACATTAAATCATATCCAATTCACATGTATGAATACAATAGTTTTATGAATTTTTATTTATTTTGAAAATATTTTTTATAAAATATCAATAATATTTTCGAAAATACATGAAATGATATAATTTAATATGTGTAAAACTCCTGATAAATTTTTCAAAATAGAATTTATTCTAATAAAATAATTATATTGTCTTAATATTGTCATATAATAACATTTTTTTAGATTAATATATAATTTTAAACCTTATAATTTTGGTTAACATCTTGGTTAACAATTGTTATCATTAAAAAGGGTAATACATGTTTCAATATTAAAGGGATTTAATTTTGATTATATGGTGAAAATAGGCTAATAAATTGAAATTTTATGAAATTATAGTCTATATAAAATCATAATTTTTCTCATGAATTTTTTTTAGGATTTTAATATAATTTTAAAAAATATATTTAACTTTACATACTATTAATTTCATTTTAATAAATCATCACATGATTGGAATTCGAAAAAAACATGAAAATGTAAAAAAAACCATTAAAAACTCTAATATTCTATATTTATCTCAAAATTTCATGTTATAGTTTAATCAACACAAAAATTATTACTACTATTATTTTTCGAATAATTTACATGACTATTTTACTACCTTTACTATCATTGTGTCAACATTGTATAGACATTTAAGATAATTATTTAACCACTAAAAATTAAAAATAAATTAAGTAAAAAAATTATTCTTCAAAATTTTATATTTACTCAAATATATGTCATAAAAAATATTTAAAATGTTGTTTTAACTTTTTTTGTATTTCATAATAATTTCACAAGTTTTTTTATATTTCACTCATTATATAACTCCAAGATTCATATATATCAATCAAAAGAATAAATAAGGCGTCCTATTGAATAACCAAATAGATAAAATTCTTCATACATCTCAAATATTATCTATAAGAACGCAAATTTGATTTATCCAGTGTTGAGTAAGCACTATTTTTATAGTTAAAATGATTTTCATATTTATCATGAAAAAATTTAAAAATTAATATTCTTAAATTATTTTGTAATATATTTGTATTAGATTTTCCTGAAAGAATATTTCTATGAGTTTAATTTTATATATATATTTTTTGATATAATAAATGATACTGTATTTTATAAAAACTATATTTCAATATCCACAAAAACATAACTTCATTTAATAAATATCATAATTTTATTACAGAATAAATTCTATATTAGAAGTCCAAAAGATATTTTTTTCCTAAAAGTCAATTCATATAATTTGAATAAATAAATTTTAATATAAATGTGTAAAATTCTATAAAACAAATTTCATAGAAATTCATTTTTAAGAGTAAAAACGAACTCGTATCTTATAATGAATATTTTTTATTAAATTGAATAAATTATATTTTTCTAAATAAAAAGGATCGTATTTCACTTTATGACTATTTCATGGCCCGTAACACTATGTCTCTCCTAGCCAATATTAAGCCGAGTGTGACTACCCCTTGTCTGCCTCCATTCGTACAGGGGCAGGCGACGATCACTGAGTAATAATTTCTCACACATTGGAGAAATTAGACTATGTAATTATACAAACACCCATCACTATTCTAATAGATGTTGAAAATGTAATGTAAAACTAATACCAATGAATTAATACATCAAAAACCCACAATGAGAGTACGATGAATAATTTTTGAAAGAATAAATTGTCAAATACCATCCCACCAAAAAACTATAAAGAATTGTATCCTACAAAAGGGGGGACTATAGTCAAATGTGACACCTGGTACAAATAATGTTATGTATAGCTTAATATAATCACATATTACTTATTTTACACCCATAATTCCATGGAATTTCAGTCTTCTGCATAAGTCTGATGTATGCGGGAAGATCACATGTATGGTTGAATATAACAATACTGAGTAGGATACCTTAGAATATCAAAAAATAAGAATCAAGATAGTATTTTGATGATAAAAGATATACTTCAATAAAAATATGTTAAAAAAATTTCATATAAACTTATTGTAAACATTATGTCTCAAGGTAGGGTAACAACCGTAATTTCATTCTAGGATTCTTCTCAAGAATTTATATCAACACTCATCCAGGAAAACTCACTTCAAAAGTCTAAAAGAACTGATGATGTCCATATATGATTTAATTCTTGTTAGGTCTTTATATAATGAATTACATGCTAGAAGTCCAAAAAGATGAATTCACAGATGGGTATCACAGAATAGTCCATGGGGTATACTGGAAACCCAATCAAGATTAACCCATGTTGAAGGGGATCAAAATCATGCAATGTTCATCATGTAGATTTCAGGAACCCTGCATAGAGTAAAATATTGATATGAATCCACCCCAGTACTCACAGTGAGATACTAGTTATTCTATTTAAAACTAATTCATTAGAGGGGATCACAATGCTTTACACATGACATAATGACACACTAAAACCTAAGGATATGGATTGGGGGAAAGAAACCAAATGAAATTGGTCCACAATGAGGGAAAAGGGCCTCAAACCTCCCAAGGGAATGTATACTACATATACTAGTAGTAAAATTCTATAATTTTCTACCTTGGGTCTACCCATGTGAACATTATAATGTACTCCAGGTATTGCTTGTGTACACCTGTCCATTCCCATAAACCACCGGTTATGCTCTTGTACTTGACTGTGTCTGAGTACCCGGTCATACTCGTGTACTATACCCATTTTTGTGTTCTAGAACATGTTTATGACCATGTATTCTCTCTGATACATGTTAAGATGACAAAAACTTTTAACAAAATGTGTGATCCACAACATTCCACCAAAACCCTAGTGCCACAGCCAGGGCCTTACAAGTGTATCTCCTGATTAAAAGTCAGGTAACACATGATTGGAAGAATCCCAATATTATATCATGTATATAGTGTCACCACCATCTCCTTTGAATACAGTACCAATATCACCCAAGGATTATAGCTCTTGTCCAACATAACCTTTCCATCTCCGAATATCTAGCTCATGACTATTCAAACTAACTAGAAAACTAGTGTCTTTGAATGCGCCATCATTATACATTGTACTATGAATAATTGGGGAGACTGGTCTGATATGATCAACCTTTGATCATCCTCTATTTTCACACCTTAATGGAACCCTTTATTGAAATCAACACGCACATTATTAATCTGTTACATCATATAACGGTTCTGAAATGACCAAATATTTGGTATTCATTGAACTGAGGGTCTTACTAATCACCTATGATGAACATGTGAGAAATAGGGGGGAAATAAAAAAGCCAAAAATTGAGGATTGAGAAACATCCATTGATTAGGTTGGCCTTGATCATTTCAATTATAATGAAGAATCAATTTACCAACAAATAATGAAGTCATCCCTAAAATAAATCAACTATTTTTGCATGAATAAATTCATGTTAGTGAAATTGATCACCATTTGACATAATATAAAAAATAGTATGAATACAAAGAATAAAAATTTCCAAACTCAATTTTAGATCAATCACTAATGAATAATTGTATTGTGCTTTAGTATTTCCTAAGATCCATGATCTATGATTGTGTAAACAATCCCTACAATATTGATTTGTTCCTCTAATTTGTTTCTATCTTTCAAACAACCCCTATAAATATCTCTCTCAATTCCCTGGGATACGTGGAATACCTTATGAATTATACATAATAGTGTATTTGTAGATGATAGTTTCTCTGTTTTCATTAATGAAAAAATTAAATAAATAATTAATTTATCTAATACTTTATTTTTCCATGGTGGTTCTCAACTGATCACCGAATTTCTATAAGGATTATGTCATCTTTATGGTAAAATCCATGCTCTAAACTCCATGGTGGACACAAATATCCAATTTAAGACATTATTATATCTTTATTCCACTTATTTAGAAAAATATATCCCATGTGATATAAATATTTTTAATATTTTTAATATATCATTTCTGAGCTCACCAACCTTTAGAATAGCATTATATCTTTGTGAATTTCTCTAAAAATATTCTTCGATGTATTTCAAATATATATATGAAAAAAATTGATATGTTAAATTATCCCAACATTAATTATTTTGTTCTAAAAAATATGAAAACTACTCAAAAATACATGGGTACTTATCTCGTATCTAGTACTCCCACTCCTAGGTGTTCTCTTGATTATTTTCGTCCTTCCACCTGGCAAATACCAGAGGAATCACTTTCCCATGGTGGGTCTTCTCCTACCAATACATGATATCTACCAGGTAATCCACAAATTTCAATCAATACTTGATTTCATTCTCACCCCCATTCAATAATATGGTATGGGTAATGTGGTTTCCTCTTCGATTAGGACACATGGAAGAGTTCGTGTGCCCATCTTAAATGTGGGGGTATATCCAAGTGGTTTTCCACCTCATCTAATTTTAGGAAGTATTTGTAAGGGTCCAATGAATATCTAAGATAAAATTATAGAACTAATAAATAATCATAATTCACATTGAGTGGAGGCCTTCAAGAAAACATGGTCTCTATAATTGAACTCCAAAAGCATCCTTCATTAGGTCACATAAGACATATAATGGATCTTTTCAGCCTCCATCTACTCCTATATGATCTGACAGTATCCCTCAAGGATCACACCAACTCTATCTATGTGATCATAGAATCTCCAAGATCATTCCAATGTAACTCCATGAATCTATGGTTTATATTACATTAAAGGATCTATATGACCTCTAACTAACACTATTCTCATATATCTAGGAAGTAGCCTGATGTGGTGATTGGTATATAGTCACCTAGATGGCATTATGTCCTATGGAAATCTAGGGAAACCATATCACAAATTATATAGATATTATATTCCACTTACACTCTATAATGGCAATAGGTTTAGAAAAAACCCACTAGATCCTTGTCTATAAACTTCGCTTACTAAAAGAGAGGCATCAAGAGACAAACAATTATATGCACTTCTTAAAAACTGGACACCAGAACGGATTCTAAAGGTCATCATACAAATTCACCACACCATGATGTCACTATAAATGATATGTATAAAACCCCCTTATAAATTCCTATTATAACACCACTCATCCCATGACACTTCTGATGAAAAGGAAAACATGATATCAACCATTATAAAATCTATAAGAAGAACATCCAATGGATATCTACGTGTGTTTGGTCTCACAGTTGCTATCTCCCTACTTAACTTCTGTAACACATTATATAAGTGGTGTGGTAACAATTATTAATTGGAGGTAAGTTTCACCACCCTCCTCTACATGTGAAAACTAAAATAAGGCTAACTAATCTAAAATCATAGGCAACACTCGAGAAAATATCTCTTGTTGTTATATTACCCTTCCAATGAGTATAAAATATCTCAAGTTTCATCTTGTAGAAACTCTAGACATAACCTCAATTTCATGTTATGATACTTCAAAGAGAATAAATACTTGTGACACTTGTGGTTAATATAGGTTATAAACTGATCACTCACAAGATATCATCACTACATCTTCATGGTAAAAAACACTATTACAAAATCTAGCTCATGTGTTGTGTTGTTCTTCTCATGAGGTCACAACTTCTTGGACCCATAGGTAACAACTACATGCATAAGCCTCATAAAACAACCATGTATATTCCTTCAAAAATATCCTGACATAACATACTCTACACTCTCTGCTAGAATCATCAATTTTGCTGGATGTCATCAAACGATGCAGAAACAACTGAAAATCATATTGGAACCTCCCCATAAATTAAAAAGGCAACTCATTCTTGTGAAAAGTAGTAAAGGGTTTCAATAACCTGAATATATCATGTATGAATATATTATAATAGTATTCTAAATATAGTAATCATTTAATGTATATTAGGTTTTTAGCTTACCCCCAAGTTGACATTGCCTCAACATTCACTGGGTCCACCACTAGACCATCAACAGATATGACATGTCCCAAAAATTGGAACTCAAGAACTAATTACATTCACTTTTAGAGCTTCCCCTATTTTTGGTGCTCCTATAGTATGTGTAGAACCATCCTCAAGTGTCTCTCATGCTTCTACACAGATTCTAAGAACAATAAGATGTCATTTATGAAGACTTACCTAAATAAATCTAATAATGCCCAAAATATTTGTTTTATGAGTCTCATAAGAACTTTTTGGTAATTCAACATTTCCAAAGGAATCAATATGTAATCATAGTGTTCATAGAAACATCACAATTCCATCTTCAGTATTTATTCATCTCATAATCATCTATAGTGTTAACTTTATTTGAAATCTACCATTGAGAACTATCATTCCCCACTCAAATGATAATGAAGTCATCGATCCTTGGTAGTTGATACTTAATATTCATGGTCAGAAAATTTAGGAATTGATATTTCAATAAATGTTTAAAGCTTTCATTCTTATTCTTGGAAAACAACACTATAGCAGTCTAGGGGAAACACTATGTTTCCTGTATCCCTTCCTCTACAAATCCCCCAACTTCACCTTCATTCCATGTATCTCTTTGGGAGACATCTGATTTTATGGAACTAATATCATAGTGTTCCATAGGATCCAAAAAATATATAATTCTATCTTCTATATTGTATTTATTCCTAGAAAGTCTTCTAAAAAGACATCATAACACTCCATCACCATTGTAAGAAATTGGTAGCCCATAACATCCTCTACTCTTAGAGTAATGCTTTCCAAATTTTGAGTAATCAACATCACTCTCCTACTTATGAGTCCATCCTACTCTTCCTAGTTCTCCTCATCCCATATGAAGGAAAACATCATCCCATATACATAGAATCTCCAAATAATCTACATAAAACAGTGAATCTATACACGAACTATGTATTTTATGTCCATGCCAAAGATGACATTGTATGGCCTCATCCTGCTACACGGAGGTCCAACAAGAATATCTCTCCACCAAGCAGCATATTACAGTGTTGATATATAATTGGGATTTCTTAGACAGTTATGGTTTGTGTCCCTAAGACCAAGGGCTGAGTGATGGGGCTTAACTAGAATCTCTAGGATTCAATCGAGGGATATATCAAGAAACTATTGTCTAAATAATGTGCCTATCTAATAGAATATAAGTTATAAAAGACACAAATAATAAAATTATTTATCACTAGAGCATCTGTATTATAGGAAACCAAAGCCTTCTTCCTCCCTCCCCCATGTACATTAGTTCCCTAATCCCAGAGGTGTCCACATTGTGGTAGTGGTGGTAAAAAGTTAAATGATCTGATACCAATATCTATTCTCTCTACCCCTATTCCATGTCCACAACCCTATAGACCTACCTTTTCCTATAATTTCCTCTTCTTAGACATCTCATCCACTCTCTCCCTATCAGTTAAATGGATTCTTGGAAAATCTCATGCCATATTTCCTCTTCCATGAAAAGAGTAGAACAACCACTCTTTAGGTTGAGTAGCACCATCCAGAGAAAACTAAACTCGAGAACCATTATACTGAGGTCACCTCCTAAAATTTCATACATCAATGGATCCATATTTCATCAATCATATACCTTTTTTCATATTCTCATCTCTTGTGTCCCCACCACTAGAACCTATATCCAGTTTCTACTTAGTCGAAAAAGTCGTAACTACAAGAGTGTTCTCTAAAACCCTAGAATATATAGGAATGAATAGAGGTATAATACTAACCAAGATGACTATATATATATTCATATATCAGGTGTTTACCCTAGAATAATTCATCGCATAGCATATCCATCAAATACCACAAGATGTTGGTAATCCTAAATGAATACACACTCACATTCCTGATACGTTACTAAAGTTGTACAATCTTATTTATTCACGAAGACCATAAAGATGATGGATAAAACTTTTCTTTGAAAACATGATCAAAATATGTATATTTATGATTCATCATATCATATTATAAAGTCTCAATTCCCTACTATTACCCAAAAGATACATAAAGAATTATTGATAGTATGACTTCCTTCTGGTCTGCATGTATCCTAACGAGGTAAAAGACTCAAGTAACCATCAAATGCTAATCCTTAGTTATATGGGTGTCTGGATCACCCTAGGACTTAAGGGTCACTAATGTAGAATCTCATGATGTGTGCTCAGCCTAAATGATTCATCACCTAGTACTATTATCACTATTTGTTGCTCGATAAGAGATGGTATGGATAGAAAACCACCTAGATGTACCACCTTCTGAACATGTCACTATATTCAACCATAATCACTATGTGCATCATTTTCTTGGTCCTATTATTAACCCATAGCTAGGAATAAATATGGATTCATGCTAAAATAGACAAGATATTCCATGGTCAATGTGTATTTCCAGGGAGCTCACTCGAGGTCATGGAAACCACATCCCACTGTCATATGATACATGTACTAATGTTTTCTTAAAAACCAATGCGTATATATAATTATTCAACTAGAAGAGCGTTAGAGTCCCATTGAATCGATAAGCGAGTCACTTCACCAAAACTTGAGTCCCTAACTTAAAATCCATACTTGAAACACTTAACACCATTTTGATAAAATCTAAACCTATATCATAGCAATACAAGACACTAATAATTGATCCTAGGATGATTTATTCATTAATACCACCCTTTCACAACCCATCCCACTAGGGCCATCATAACTAGTTCTTTATTGAGTGTGACTACCCCTAGCTGACCACCAATAGGTCATTGACTAGATACCACTTACATGTAGGAATATCACACACATGGGATGAATTATCCAATCTACTTATACACACTCAAATCTTCAAACCCAATCAATTTTAATAATTTAAAGTAAAATTGATACAAATACATGTATTTATCTAAAACCCTTATTCATAGTATAATGAATAATTATGGAAATCATAATATAAGAAATACATGCTCACAAAAAATTGTAATGAAGTATGTCCTCTAAGAAATTTTGTAGTATAATAAAATGTTACTCTTGGTATGAACCATCATATTTCTAAACCAATATATTCTCTGTATACTCTTGGTCAACCAAGATCCCCTTTGAATGATTAATCATCTCAAAAAGACATTAAATGTGCTTGAAGAGCGTATGTAGGGGTGTGTATAAAAATTACATGTAGGAAATCCTAAAATGTTCAAGCATAAGAATCAAGAGAGTAGTAAACACATCCTAGGAATATGTCAATAAAAATATGAGAGATATAATACGACATCATGATATACTCATGGTAGACACTAATTCTCATGGTAAGGTCACAACTATAATTCCATGATAGGATTATTCTTG
Source organism: Viscum album (assembly GCA_963277665.1). Taxonomy (NCBI): domain Eukaryota; kingdom Viridiplantae; phylum Streptophyta; class Magnoliopsida; order Santalales; family Viscaceae; genus Viscum; species Viscum album. The sequence goes on along the minus strand of OY728146.1, from coordinate 784,254,967 downwards.
ATAGTTCATCGAAACACTCACCCAAGAGAACTACCTTTTTGAATCTAAAAGAACTGATGGAATTTATCCAAGATGTCATGCTCATTGGGTCACACCCTGAATAAGAATTCACAAAAATTCCGAAGAGATTGATCATGGATGGAGGATCACACCCCTGGCCATGTGGTATACTAAATACCAAATATGGATTAACCTACTAATTAGGTTATCGATGCCCATATATGTTGGTCACAATGATTCCTAGAACCCCTCTTATGGTAAATGATAATGGAGTATTCCACCTAGGGGTTCATGAAGGGATCAAGGTAAATCTATCCAAGACTAATTCTTTCTAGGGGATTACAATCATTTATTCATGAAGTAATTTCCCACTATAACATCAGGGGATGGATTGAGGAAATGAATACTATGGAAAGCGATCCATGCTAAACAGAACAAGGTTCTTGAACCTCCTTAGGGAAATTACGGGACACATACTAGTAGTACATTTCATGTCCCTTCTACCTCGAGTATTACCATGAGTTCTGTCATATTCATGTTACTCATGGTCATGCATGTGTACACCAAGAAATTAATTTATGCCATTTTTTGTGACCATTTAGTTGGCCATTTCCATATATTGGGTTCTTCACATGTTCTTGTTCATGTTTGTGCTCAAGTAGACTCTTTGATACATGGTGATATTGAAGCACCCAGTCACAGAGAACATGACACAGTACCCAAAATGTTTGATCCTAATATTTCAATAGAAACACTATATTTGTATCTAGGGCCTCATATAATGTGTATCTCTAGATTATACACCCTGAAACATGTGATTTTTAGAGTCCCACTGTTAATTATTAGGATTGCAGTAATATCCCTCCTCTTTCCAAGTATGTATCTCTCTGAGTTTTTTATTAAATTTTCCTGCATTTCTATCATCATTGTGGATGTATTTCATTTGATTAAAAATAGTATTTTGTTGAAATTGGACTTGATGAAAACTATGATGGATTCACATAGAGAGCCTTTGTTGGGGGGAAATGGATTAATATTCAGGGAAGTATGTTTGTTTGAATTAATGGAGTTAAGGTATAAAAGGGGCATTTGTTATCATAGGATCCTGGTATGTTGAGAATCATTAAGGAGGGGCCAAGTTTTTTTAAGGAAAATTATATGAAAACACATTATTCTATCACATACATGTCATGTAAATAGATTACACATTGTTTAATTTTTGTTTTCTCTAATAAAATTATCCAAGGTGAACAGTATTCTGGCGTATCTAATTAAATTTTTTTAAACAATGTGTAATTGAATAATATACCTTATAATTCTCAACCTTATATTATAAATTATTATATGTGGATGATTTTTATTTTTTTTACTGCAACCTTCTCCTATTAACCATAAGGCATCTTCATGAAAATTTAGAGTGCCAGCATCCATTCTAGATGTCTTTTTTATGTTATCAGTCCCTAGTAATTTTTCTTGTTGGGTTTAACATTCTCTTAATTCTTATTCTATAAAATCTGGAGTAGTCACATGACTCAGTGAATTTTTTGTTTTTATTGTGATCATTTCTTATCTACGAACCTCTTTTCAATCATCTTCACCTTCTTCCGCATGGAAATTTTCTGTTGGAATCATTGTGTTATTCACCGATTAAGGTAGGGTGTCTAAATATTAACCCTTTGGATGGATTAATTTCCAAATATATGAAATATTTTTATTATTCCAATCTATCATACAGTTGAATTAATTAAATAATGAATGTGATTATTCTTTGGATTCTATTATCATCCATTTGTTATTGAGCATTCATATGCCTACCTATTACGAGAACAAAACTAGAATATAATTTAATTAGATAATGTTTTAATGTATGTTTATCCTCAAATGATACCTTATGAGATAGGAATCATTAATATTATACATTATTGATTATTGATTTGACAATTGATAAGTGGTGATCTAAATGAAAGAGGAACTTGAAAGGAATATAGTAATCTGTATAATTAACCATTGAGGATTATGATGTGATATTATTATATCTATGGTGTTTGAAAATTCATTTTGCTCTATTATAAAATTACTATATATTAGGAATGACCTTGGAATTTTTACACTTATATGTTGTAATGTTGATATTGAGTGGGAATATCCCAGTCCCATGTTGTAGTTATTATTGTAAGAGAGCTCAGTCGAGTCATATTTAGCAATTCTTATAGGTATTTTCCATAGATTTTTGTGGTTATTTTACCGTGGATATATAGTTGCGGTTGGAATGGCCATGAGACATCCTTAGAGATGTTATATCTTGGTGAAAAAGTATGTTATTTTCATATGGTTATATTCATATAGTATTCATGGTCTTGAGATGTGCTCAGAGATAATATGGTATGGATTTTAAATAGATTGTGGTTTTATTTTCTAAATTTTTGAAATAATTAATAATAGTTTTAATATGTTTGTTTCATACATGTATTATCATTATATTATATTCAGATGTGTTTATTTCAACCTCATGAGTTATTCTTATATGCCATTTAGTTATCAATTTGGCACCTGATCATATTTCATGGATAATGGTTTGGACAAGGGAAAAAGACCATGTGATTGATTGTTTTTTCTATATGGGATGAAGTTTGGAGATGGTAATAGTATAGGGTTCAAGATTGAGGACTATCAAGTCATTATTTTAGTCTTATAATCTTTTACTTGTATTGTTTCTAGCATGAAATTTGGTTAAATTCTTACATGAAATTACATTATTACATTATTACATATTATATTATTCAGATTTCCTTTATTATTGGTTTTCCTTGTAGTATATTTTTTCCATTATTTCAACAATCTGATATTTTTTTTAATTGTTATTGGATATTTTATAAATATGTTGAAAACTCCAAATCTAAGGGGTACAGTCTCCCCACTATGCTTATTACACCCCTTCTTCTAATTGAAATCATTTAGCATATAGGGAGGTGTGATTGATGTCTTGTGTCCAACCCTATTTGGCCCCATGGGAGATTTAAATATTGGGGAATGTTACAAAAGTGGTATTAGGGGAGGTTTCTCTTCTATTTCATACTATTTGGGAATGGTGTAAAGGAGAATATAATGTTTGGGGATATCGTAATGATCTTATACATGGAAGTTTCTAATCCATGTATGGTGTAAAATTTAGGTTCCCATAGAAGAGATTATTATTTTAATAGTTTTTATGTAATAGATGATGGTATTTCACCGAAAGTGATTCACATGTTGTTTGAGGTTAATAATTCATGATTTTAATTGTTCATGATATAATGAACATGGACCTATATGGAATGATATTTTTATTCATGCATCATAATTGGAAAACATGGATATATATTCATGCATTTTTTATGATAGCGACATATTTATTTGCATGTAATATATAATATTCTATTTAACTATGATGTTATATATCTATATTAACTACAAAATAAAATGAATGAACTATCATGTCATGAAAAAAACATGTATTCCAAGTTTAGAGATACCAATAGTCATTGGTTCTCGGTTGTTGTCACTTAATGAGGTTGACTGTACTAGCTAGTGTTTTAGGGGGGTGTTTGTCTTGTAGAAAAATTGCATCATCGCCTACTTCGACTTGGTCATCAAGAGAATGGAAATTACTGTGCTCCTTATACATTTGAAATAGATTATACTATAGTTTTTAGGTTTATATAGATGTTCAAATTCATAATAGATTCTTAAGGGTCATGTGTCCTATGGAAAGGGAGAGTATTCATATAGATCATTTGATGTCTGAGATGATAATAATGTTTTATCTATAAAATGTCCCTACTTTTAGTAGAAAAGGATGGCCCAAAGAATCTATGTTATTAGTCGATTCATTCAAGAAAATACTTAATAATCATGAAACACCCATATATTTTATGGTGAATCTTATAGTATATATTTTTCATGGACCTTCCAAAAATATGTAGTATATTATAGAAGAATCTCGGTAGCATGATGAGTTATATTGGAAGGAAATTTATATAAAGTTCCTGAGACATTTTTATCCCAAGGAATTAAGGGATAAAAAATATAGGGATGATTTATCTAACAAACAAGGCCATGTCATTTATGGAATATTCTGGATGTTTCACTAACCTATAGTGCTTTACATCATCACTATTAGCAGATGAGATCTCTAGGGAGAGATGTTTTTAGGGAGGTATTTGTTACGAGTACAGGTCACGGGTGAAATTTTTTTATTTTAGAGGTTTTGAGGATTGATGAACCAACAACTCATCACACAATGGAATCTGAGAGTAGCATCGGGTAGTGGACACTCTATTTTAGTAGGGAAAACTAGAAGCTCTTCTTCAGGTAGAGACAATCACCACTATGAATGCTTCTTCTGAGGTAGTAGTTGGAAGAGTAGTTATGGAAGTGGAAATCCTACATAGGAACATGAACTATTATTGTTCTACTAGTGTGGTAAGCTTGGCCACAAGAAACCATGGTGTCCTTATCTCACATTTGAGTGACATGTATGTCGAATAATGGGTCATCTTCAGAAGTTATGTGATAAAATTATACTTTAAACTAGTGGAAAGAGATCAAGAGAAGCACTGGAGTGGGGTAGGGCTTTGATACTCCTTAATAGGCTAGTAGCTAGAGTACTAGTGGTCATTCAGGATGAGAAAAGGGTCATGTTACCCTAGTTCAGGATCATAAATACCAATAAAGAGAACTATCACAGGGTATTCATGTTGGATCCTAGGTCAATGGACATGTATTCATGAAATTTTTCATGCTAATATGACTATCATGGATGCAGAACCACCTACGATTAGTGTTAAAATTCCAATATCATCTACCATAGTTTTAATTTTTTTGATACAAGAGAATCCAATTCTTATATATCTTCTCTTTTTATAAATTATTTTGGCTAGGATGTAGAAAAAATTTATTTTTATTTGACCTTCAACACACCGTTGGGAGAGTGTTCATAGAATATCTAATTTTGCAAGGCATGTTCTCTATATTTTGGTGGTCACTGATTTTTTTTGAATCATTATTTTGATTAATGATTTGATTCATCTAGATTCTTTATGTGAATTGGTTAGTTAAATACTAAGATTATATATACTTTTTTCAGAGGATTATAACCTTTATATATCTAGAATGAGGAAACTATTCCCAAAAAGGTGAGTGGGATCCTTAAACTGGTCATGAAGGAAAAGTTGATTTAATATTGGGTTTTATTATCGATCAGATAACAAATATTACTCTAGATAATGGTGTAAAAAAGTATTATTCTTTTTCCCCCAGTGGAATAATTTTTTTAATATGTCTTTCCTGACATGTTCGTTGGCATACTACCTAATTGAGATAACGATTTCATGGTTGAGTTAGTATTAGGACTGACTATGCGTTTTTTTTAGATTTGAAAGTTTAGTTGGATGATCTAGAATCTATAGTCTTGATACGACAATGTACATCTCGTTTGGGTTCATAGTTCTATTCTCCAAGAAGGAATATGGGTCTTTGGGCTTATGTGTGGATTATCATTGGTTGAACTAGATGATAGACAAGAAAGTGTATCCTCTTTCACGTATTGATTCTATTTTAGTTCAACAAATTGGTGGTAAGATCATCACTAAGGTCGATCATTGATCAGGTTACCTACCATTAAGGGGGATACTAATGGACATACCTCAGACTACATTGAGGAGAATTTATGGATCATATGATTTCGTATGGATGTTGTTTCTTTCCACTAACTCAATAGTGTTATTCATGGACATTATGGCCATGATCATCCATCTTTTTCTAAATTGGTTTGTGGATTTTTATTAATGATATCTTAATGTAATCCTACTACCTAGACTATCATCCATATCATCTTAACATCATTCTGAGTACATTGAGATATCATCGATCTTACCACAAGATATCTAAATATTGATTTTGTATTAATAAAGTGTACTTATTGGGCCATGTCGTATTAGGGGTTGGATTATTAATGGATCCATATAAATTCAACACCATTGAATCCTGGGAATATCCTAATAATTTTTTTAATAATTGGATATATCTAGGTTTAGTTGGTTATTATCGGCATGTTATCTATGATTTCTTCTATTTGGTAGCACTTTTTGTAAGGCCCTGACCCCAGTTACCCAGATTTGGTGCATTATTACATAACATTAGCATGATACAAGGAATTGTGTCTCGAAAGACCGATCCATTTAGTAGCCTTAGAAGTACTAGATACTTTCGTATGTTTTACATTACATCATGAAATAAAAACATCATCAAAATTTTCCCCTTTTTAAACACACTGATATCCTTAGTCTATCCATACAGGTTTACCATAAAATAATTATTCACATCCTAGGAAAAATAAAACATAGAAAGGGGTGAGCTCATATGCTTAGTAAGTTTAACAATATAGCGGAAACTTACATAAAAATGTATAAACATTTAAGGCAATGTATAAGATTAAACAAAAGCCTTTTAAACATAAACTTGTGCATAATAGGGAAAATATAAAATCCAATAATTCCATATACTTAATCAGATGGATATTATACTAGTTGAATAATCTCTTGCAATATCAATAGCAGCTTTCATAATAATAGACTGCATATTTTCATACTTCAAAACCACGTAGTCAAGGCCTTGTGCCAAGAATACAAATAATATTTACTCAAGGTCTGGTGCCAAGACACTAGTTTGTCTCATGAGAACTACTGATGCATTGAGGAGCTATAGCGGGCTCCACACATCACTTTCTAAGTCCAATGCATTATTCATATAAAATGGTTTAAACATAACATAAACATTCAAATTAAAACTAGCATACGAAATGTCCATATTTTATCTATAACCCATCAATAGTATAAAAATAACACATCCATAGTCAAATATATGTCAAAACCTTCAATACAATATGGAATATTTGTATCATAAATTAATCAACTTTAAACAGGTTTAAAATCCATTAAAGAATGTTGACATAGATGAATCAAAACTTTTTGAGAGAAGTATCTTTTTCTATTTTGAAATAATTAAGAAATCATGAAATTAAAAAAGAAAAAATTTATTTTGAAAATATTCTTATCAGATTGTAAGGGAAGATTTGACTATGTTATAATGGCAGAAAATAACTGCACCCGCTATATAAGATAAAAAAACATTCTTAACATATTTTTGTTGAAATGGTCATAAAGTACATTGTTTGGAAAATGACGAAAAGATTCATTTCATAACATATAAGGTAAAATAAGGGTATAAATGACTTTAACCCATTTTCTCAAAAAATGTAAAAATATTTTGAAAAACATTTTTATGAAAACATGGATGTAGATGATAAAGAGGTCCTAGTAAATACATACATAAAAACAACTTCGGATAATAAAGAGATTGTGAAATTTACCCTTAGCTCGTAATTTTCATTGGATGATGGTACATTAACCATTTGTATCATAGTTAAATCATTGTTATTAAATTATACAAGAACTATATACATAAATATAATATCATATATGACACTCCAGTATTGCTTTGTTAATAATATTTATGTAGTATCATCATTTCGGGTGTAAACTGATTCATTTTCCTTTATTTTCATAGTTACGTAAGCCATGTTTGTTATGGATAGGATGTATTTGATTAATATACAGAATTATATTATGTTCATAAAAAATATTTTTAATCAAAAAATTAAAATTATTATTGAATGGTTACGATGGGGAATGAATCTCATCGCGTTCGTGGAGACGGTAATCCGTACGTTTTCACAAGGGACAATATCATTATATTGATGGTGAAATAATATGTCATTGGATGGTATATAATATATACAGAATCATTAAAATGTTATATTTATTATTTACATCAGTTATATTCATTATTATACCCATCCAAAATAATGAAGTGTTTGATTAACAAACTACACCACGACGTGGAGACGGTAAGTCATACGTACACACGTATGGTGACTTTGTCATTTATATAATGGATAGAATAATGAATATGGTTGTAACATATTGACAATAACATCTAAGTATATATAAGATACTAGAGTTATTATTTTCTATTGTAATGAACAAAGAAATAAAAAGTGGAAGAAGAAAAGAACTTGAAAGGGGTGATGAAATATTTATCTATTCTTCGATTTCACCCTTTGAATTTGACCAAAAGGGATTATTAGGATTGAATTATGACCAAAGGAAGGCCTCTAGGATTAAGAGAGGAATGTAATTAGGAAATTTCAGTTGGGTTAGGCTGAGACAAATGGCTTTAGATGTGTTAAATTAAGAGACGGTGATGTACTATTTTATAAGAGAGGTGAGGGTCACTTTAGGAAAAGTTTGAAATATTATTTTATAATAAAATCATTTTCGGTTTATAATGGCTCAAAAATGAATTATTTAGAGGCTAAGGTGGGTATGGGTCGAAAATATCTCAACAAATAGGTTTTATATAGGTTTGGGTCACCATATTAACCTTATCTTTTGGATTTAACTCTTAGTTAAATAGTTTGACATTTTCCACGTCTCTTTGTATTTTTATATCATATGGTTAATAAACTTACTATAACAAGACTAGAGAACCCCATGTGGTTAATTATTAATATATATAACCTTATCTATTTCCTTTGGCAGATCATTAGATTTTTAGGAATATTATGTCAATTAATAATATAGTATTTGTTTTAAAAACTCATTTATGTCAATTTTAACACTATTTAGTATTTGGTTTTTTTGAAAATCATAACAGCATGATTAATTCATCTAAAAATTATTTAATCAACCCTAAAAAGTCATATTAACATATAAAATAACTTTAATTCATTAAAAGTATAAAATTATGTTTATTTGGATATTTATAATATCAATTATTTTAATCTTTCATTAATAAGGTAATTACTGCATCATTATTGTGTCATAAATAAATTAAATTATTTAATGTCTAAAAATTATAAATAAAATACCATTAATTAGGAAATATTTTTATATTTATAATTAATATTAGTAGTTAATTTATCTTATGTATAACCTTATATTAAAAATGGTTTATTAATTAAACTTTGAATTTAACTCTTTTAACTCATCTTTAAATAAAATAACAACAAATGTCCTAATCAAATCCAAGCGGACAAAAGGGGAACATATTTTATTCATAAGGTTGATTTTGGTAGAATTAAATTTTTCCAATAAAATTAGGACATGTGTTAGGGTAATTATAATTTCATTTTTACCCTTAATTACACTATTTACTTTTAACTGTGTTAAATAAAAGTAAAAAGTTACTATTCATCAAAATTTATTTTCACCTTATTAAACTAAATTTTACTTTCTTATTTTAATCTAGTCTCTCGTATTTTAGAAATTAAACTCAAAAAAAGTGGTAAAATTATGTTTTATGAAAATTTTCCATTTCTCCTAAGAGGTGGGTAAAAGACGGAAAAAAGTTCAATAAAATTTTTATAGATCTAAACTTATTATAAAATGACTCTAGTGAAGTAAATTAAACATATATTGGTATTATGTGTCTATTTTGACCAAAATAAAATATAAATAAAATAAATAATTATTTTAATAAAAAAATTGTTTTAACCAATAACACAGTTTTTTTCAGTATTCATAAAAAAATTGAAATTTTTCAGAAAAATACCAAAAATTCACCCTAAGCTAATTTCGATATTCCAAATTCAAAAAAGAAGTCCATTTTAAAAAAATACTATAAAATTTAAAAAGTGGGTGTTACTATTCAAAACAACTGGTTTGATTGGTCGTAGTGTGTTAGAATCTCGAAGTTGCCTAGAATGAAAGATATTGTATTGTTAAAAGGGAAACATATTGTGGAAGCGTGGGGTGTTACATTCTACCTTCCTTAAAATTATTTCATCCTCGGAATTTCTAGAATGTTACTACAAAAAAAGATTAGGGTGGTTCATAATCATATGTTCCTTGTGTTCCAAAGTTCCCTCTTCTAACTTATGATTTCTCCATAGAACATTCACCAGATGAGTCGTCCGGTTTCTCAACACTTGTTCTCTGGTATCAAAAATTCAGATAGGATCTTAACATTAAAATAGATTTGGATTTAGTACTAATTCATCATAAGTGATTAAATGTGTTGGGTCAGACATTTATTTTCTAAATAGTGATATGTGGAACACATCATGAACTGTGGAGAGACTTGGAGGCATTGCCAAACGGTAAGCTATAACCCCAAATCGTTCTAGAATATCGAAAGGTCTGATGTACTTGGGACTTATTTTACCCTTCTTATTGAATCATATAACTCCATTCTATAGAGATACCTTCAAGAAAACATGATATCCTACTTGAAATTCCAAATCCTTCCTTTGGTTATTGGCATAGCTCTTCCGCCTACATTGAGCTTCGTTGATGTGTGTTTCGATAACCTTTACCTTTTCCATTGTTTTCTCAACAATTTATGGGAATATAAGTTTTCTTTCACCAACATCTTCCCAACAAGTTGGTGCGCAACATATATTTCCATATAACACTTCATATGGTGTCATCTGAATACTTGAATAGAAGCTATTGTTATAGGAAAATTCTACTAGAGATAAATATCAATCCCACATACCTTGAATGTCATGTTAACAAGATCTCAACATGTCCTATAAGGTTTTAATATTCTATTTCGATTGTCCATCAGTTTGAGGGTGGTAGGTAGTGATCAAACAAAGTTCAGTATATAGGGCCTTCGGAGGACTTTTCTAGAATCTTGAAGTAAAATGGGGATCATGATCAGAAACAATTGATAGGGATAATCCATGAAGTTTTACAACTTCAGTAATATAGTCCTTCCATACGTTCTAGTGGTAAATCTTCTCTTATAGCACGAAAATGTGCTGACTTGGTAAGAAGATCTGCAATGACCCATATTGCATCATTCCTTCTCAGAGTATTTTGTATCCCCATAACGAAGTCCATTATAATATTATCCCATTTCCACTCAGGTATGGGAAGAGGTTTCTTGACTCCTCCAGGTTGTTTCCTTCTAGCTTTCTTTTGTTGACAAACCATACATCTTGACACAAACATAGTAATCTCCCTCTTCATGTTGTCCCACCGAAAATTTTCCTTCAAATATCTATACATCTTAGTGCTACCTAAGAGTATAGAAAAATTGGAGTTATGAGAATCATCCAATAATTCCCTTTTTAAATCAAGTTTATTGAGAACACAAAGTCTCTTCCCAAATTTCAAAATTCCATCTTCATATATGAATTCACTCAATCTCCCATCATTCATGGCTTTAATAATCTTTTCAAACTCCTCATCATCAATCAATGAAATCATTATCCTTTCTAGTAAAGATAGTTTATAAACCATTTGGAAAAGTATCGATGTCTCACCTTCCATGGTTATTCTCGTCTCCATCATTACTAGATCCAAGAAAATAGGATCCATTTCAACTCTCATCTTGTTCAAAACTCGATTATCATTTCTACTCAAAGAATCTTCCACCTTATTTTCCTTCCCCATGTGGTAGTGTAAAGTGAAATCATAATCCTTGAGTAGTTCAATCCATCACTTTTTCCACATGTTGAGATCTTTGTGTGAGAAAATATACTTCAAACTCTTGTTATCTGTATAAATCTCACATTTTTCACGGTAGAGTTTGTGTCTTTATATTTTAAGAGCAATGAATACAGCTTCTAACCCAATATCATGAGTATAATAGTTTTTCTCGTGAATTTTTATTTGTCCTGATGAATAGGTAATAACTATATCATTATTCATAAGGACATAACCAAGTCCTTTCTTTGAAGCATCACTATAAATAATAACCCATTGTTCCCTGATGGTAGAGTCATGATAGGAGGATTGAATAATATTCTCTTCAGTTATTCTACCCATTCATCACTCTTTTGTCCAAACAAATTTAACCCCTTTACGTGTGAGCTAAGATAATGAGTTAGCCAATCGGGAAATATTTTGGTGGAAATGTCGATAATAACCTGCTAAACCAATAAAACGGCATACCTTAGTTATACTCGTTGGAGCTGTCCATTCTTGGATTGCCTCGGCCTTTGAAGGATCCAAATAGATTCCATACTTAGAGTAAATATTGCCAAGAAAATAAATCTCCTTGATCCAGAATTCACACTTGCTAAACTTCCCATATAATTCAATTCTTCAAAGAGTATTTGGAATAATGTGCAAGGGAATTTCATAATCTTCCGAGATTTTAGAGTATACCAAGATATCATCAATAAATACCACTAAAAAGTCATCAATATATTCCTTGAAAACTCTATTCATTATATCCATAAAGTCAAAGGGTGCATTAGTCAATCCGAAAGTCATTACTGCAAACTATTAATGCCCATACCTGGTTCGAAATGTTATTTTTAGAATTTCTTCCTTCATCACAAACAACTTATGATATCTAGATCGAAGTTCAATCTTTGAAAAATATTGAGCTCCATGATTTTGGACAAATAAAACATCAATGGGAGGTAAGGGATACTTGTTCTTTATTGTTATAACATTGATCTCCCTATAGTCAATGCACAACCTCATAGATTCATCTTTCTTCTTAACCAATAGGACAAGGGCTCCCCATGGAAAAACAGTAGGGTGAATTAATCCCTTATTACTCAATTAAACTAGTTTTTCCTTTAGTTCCACTAATTCCACAATGGCCATTCTATATGGGAACTTTGATATGGGCCTTGAACTAGGAATTAAATCAATGGAAAACTCAATTTCTTGTTCTGGAGGATGTCTAGGTAGATCCTCTAGAAACACATCAACATATTCATATACAATAGATATGTCCTCTATTAGAACATTATTTTTCTCACCTATAATTATTTCATTCTCTTCCCCCTTAATACTTGATTTTAGTAGTGCTATAGGGGGTGGATCTAGATAAGAATCAGGTAGTGACGTTTCTGCTCTAAAGATAAGGTAATCCTTATCATTGTTGAAAATTGATACCTCCATATTCTTTCTATAAATTTTATATCATGGTCTTAAATCCAATACATTTCGAGGATTATATCAAGTTAAATCATGTGTATGATGATGTGATCAGTAGATAAAGATCATTTATATGCTCCAATGGGAATAGAATCACAAAACATTTTTGCGATGATACTTCCTATATGTGTTTTGACTGACAACTCCCTTGTTCCTTCAAATTGAAAATATCTCTTTTTCATAGAAAAGTAGGAAGATATGGAACAATGCAATGATCTAAAATCAAATAAAGCATTTGTTAAACTTGAGGAGCCCATTAAATTACCTGCCACCACATCTTTCGGAGCTTCAACCTCAGTAATAGTGATCGCATAAGCTTGGGATTTCTCCCTTGGAATTTTTTGAGGTATGTTCCATTAGAGTTTAGTAAATTCATTTTCATAATTACACTTTTATAAACAATTATTTCATTCAACATTGACAGCCTCTTTATTCCTCTTACAATCACGAGCTTGGTGGCCCTTTTCACCAAACTTGTAATGGACTCACATTCCCTTCAAGAATTTACTGAGGTGTTTCTTCCCACATTTACTGCAGGATAGACATTCAAATTTTCCCTTCTTCCCCTTATTTCCATTTCCAGAGTGTTCAATAGATCTGTTTTACTCTTGCTTTGCTTTGATGCCGTAAGACTTAGGGAATTACTTTTCCATATTGATAGTTTATGAGACAATATCTTCATACGATGAAAATGATTGTGAGACTAATACTCGATGAAGAAATGGTTTTAACCCTTCAATGAATCGATCAATATTACTCCTTCGGTTACTTATATAATCTACTATATTCCTTTCTATCCTTGTAATGAGAGCCTCATTCTTGTGACATTCGCATCCTTCTTTTTCCTCAAACAAAGAAATTGTCTTTCCATATCTCCTCAATGGCCCCGAAGAAAGTATTTTTCAACGAAAATCTCTTTAAAAACCCTCCATTCAATGTTCTATACATCTTTATATTCCTTTGTGTTCTGGATTAATGACCACCATTGATCTGCATCTCCCGTGAGGCAATAAACTGCCATGACAACTTTTTCCCTTTCGCTACTACCCAAATCATGGAATATTTTCCCTAATGAATTTATACATTGCTCACCTACTAATGTATTTGAACTACCATTAACTTTTGGTGGTTTTTTCCCCATGAAGTGGTCTAACATTTATTCTCTGCGTTGTGTATCAGGGTGCACCATACGAGTAAGGTTATTATTCATAACCTGAGTGAGTTGTCCCAGTATGGTGATAAGCCGATCAACACCTATTGCTTCACCAGTTCCACAATAACTATCTTGAGTAAGAGGGAAATACTAACATGGATTATGTGTGTTGATACGGTTTCCAATCCTTCCACTGGGAACCATTTCTAAATAATGGCATACCCTAGATTAGTTTATGAATCACAATACATAATTCCAAACATGTAAACACTTAACATAAATTGAATAGTTTATGGAAATAATCCATAATCATAAAAATGATTTCTTTGATGAAGTATATACTCATAAACCCTTCATAATGGTTTGTAATGAAAATGATAATTATCCTATGCATATCCCCTGGGAGTGTCATAAAAAAGAGTGTAACAAGGCCCATTGTTGTGCACCAGTTCTCGTTCGAGTTTAGCTCAAATAGGTGTTTTTGGGTTTTACCCCTAGGTACATCAATGCCAAAGCTGCCTCAACTTGCTCGTATCTATACAGGGATGTACTACTTGGAAAAATCAAAAAATCTATAAAATACCAAAATTCTTGGATGTTCTTTTATACTAACATTCACAGTCTATCTTATGGTAATGTTCTATAATTAGAGTTTTTTTTCTAAATATAGCTTCCAAGGTTAGTACTAAACATCCTTTTATTCCAACAATAATGCACCGACCCTATTTACCAAGAGTTGATGCATTATTACATAACATTGGAATGATTCAAGTAATAATGTATCGAAAGACCGATTAGTGTAGTAGCCTTATAAGTACTTGATAGATTCATAAATTTTACATTAAACATGAAATAAAAACATCAACAACATTTTGTACCCTTTTTAAACACACTTATATCCTCATTCTATCCTTGCAGGTCAACCATAAAATACTTCTTCACATCCTGAGAAAAATAAAACATAAAAAGAGGAGACCACAGATGCTGAGTAAGAATAACAATAGAGTGGAAACTTTCATAAATGAGTATAAACATTTAAAGCAATGTATAAGAATAAAACAAAAGCCTTTTAAACTAAATCTTCAGAATAAAATGGAAAAGATAAAATCAAATAATTCCACTAGTTCTGTTTAATGGTTTTTTGGAGGTGCTTCATTATTTTTGATAACTATTCTCAACCCATGGGCCTCCATAAAAGCCTCCAAAACATGCCGAAACTCCATCAAACCTCCCAAAACATAACCTAATCATTATATATAATTTAAAAACATAAATAAAGGGTCATTTACCTGAAACAAATAGTGATACAACCCCACATCATTATCACATTAAAACTCACCCAAAAGCACATGGGTCATCACCTAGTGCACTGACAGAACTCTGGTCACCAAAGTCTATTCATACCTTATCACCAAGTGAGGGATTAAGAAGGATCATGTAACCATACATCAAACCTCAACACCGAGAGTTCGGAAACAAAACAACACCCTTTTGAATATACTAGTGTCATCATGTATTTCTCGACAATTGTGGGGTACGAATTGAAATCAGAAGGAATTTATACGTATATATGTATATCCACACACACCAGAACAACATATGGGTTCAGAAAAAAACTAACCAACTAAATACACCAACAATTTCACTACCACTACTAAATGAATAATGAAAAATAAACCACAAGATACATCACACCACTAACCAATACCACTATTGAATATATTTATATCATTATCAAGAGTCATCCATAATTAACCACATAGCTGATCACTTATTTTTTTCTTTGTCGTGTCCATCCCATTAACCAAACTGAACCCCATCTATTTAAAATATTGTTAAAGAATTATCCCATGACTACCATGAGATATTGAAAAACACAACCACAAATCTCAAGAATCTCATCATATCTATCAAACCATGTCATCAATATTTGAATATCATGGAAATCCCACTATAACCTCACCACCAAAAAATCACGGCTAAACAACAACTACCTCATAACCCAAAAACCATAGCCCAACAGCCACCACCTCAACATCCCAAAAACATGACCACATCCATCCCATCAAGTCCACATAACATAACTACTACACATCACAACCCCAAAAGAACAACCACATATCACAACACATGAAGACCTTTTAAAGATTTAAAATGGAAATTTTATCATAATTCACTTTATTTTGGGGGAATTATTACACAAGATTTTATCTCAAGGAAAACATTTCATTATCCAAAAAAAATTTGTTTCCAAATTTTTATTTTAGGGTGATATCAAAATAATCCTAACAGTAATAGATTCAAAAAAATATATTATCTAGCCTAGAAAAATCCCTCAATGGGCACAATTATTTATTGGGAATTCAATCATGTACAATCAAAATAATATATGAATATCAATTTTTTGAAATCAATAAAAACAGTTACCTTTCTCTTATTCAATTTCAATTATCAAATTTCTTATCTTTGATTAATCGAGAAAACCCATATTCCATATATGAACAAGATTAAACCCCTACCACATTATACAAAATAATGATAAAATATGGTTTCCCTACCTCAAAAAATGTTGGTCAACTCACTTTACACCATAGAGAAAAAAACAAACATCCATAAACCATAATAGCACATAGAAAATAGTTGATAATCCTAAACCCCACAAAACGAAAAATAAAAACAGAGAACAAATCATGACACAATCCAAAAAAACATCCCCAAAATGAATCTATTAGAAATGTATTACAGAAACCTAGGGTAAAAGAGAAACAACTCAATGTGGATCATCAACCAACAACCACTGGACCAAACTGATCAAAGCCGGATAAAGGGGTGCAGTTGATCCTCCAAACATGCATAGGGATCATTAGGAATGAGAGATGAAGAGAGTGGCTGAATTAAAGTAAAATTGGATGAGAAATGGACTTCTAATCTTTGATACAACCATTTTTTACATCATATAAACAATATATAACATGTAATTTACGGTATTTCCAAAATTTCAAAATTTTTCATAAATAGGGTTGCCTCAACTTTATTTAAATACACATCATGTGTTTCATTTTTAAGATGGGAATTTTCTTCATAGGATACCCCTTTTCCATGTAATTCCCATGAAATATCTAGCTACACAAGCCACAGTCCCCCTGATCACTTCATGTGGCATTACATGACATAAATTTAATGATGCAGAACTCTTGCAGCCCCAACATTCATTCAAAAATCTCAAAACCTCCCCCAAACACATCATACAGCCAAAAATGTATAATTAATTGGTTGTTAAGTCACATTAAATTTGATGAGATATGTCTCAAACAAATATTTCCCTCAAAAATACAAAACCAAGATGATAAGTAATGGGTTCTAGAAAACCACCCTACAAGACACCTCTCATGGATCTCATCAAACATAAAATACTTCCAATAGACAAACACACAAAAACAAATGGTCACAAAATATTTTTCTCAAATTCATCACCACATATCCATGTCACCATAACCATGAATCCCTCATAAAATCCATACCAATAACCACATAATCCAACTAACTGCACTGTCTATAACACATGAATCAGGGAATTCCATCCTCCATGTCAACATATTATCCACTCTAGGAACCATTGATGCTCTTGAACTAGATTAATTATATCATGGAATAATGTGTCTTTATTACAAATTATGTCCATCAATTTTAATATTTCACAACCTTATCTAGCATCATACATCAAATAAAACATCACATCTCATAAAATAGAAGGATCAAAACATAAAATCCCATATATAAATATATCAATGAAAAACTCAAAACAACTATATGTACTGGGAATACATCTATGTTTCTCATTTGAAATTAATCTCCATGAGACCACCATGCCTCGCAAAAAACTAGACCAAATAAATGGTCTATCAACATGGTGTATTTTATCGATGATTTTGGATCTCTTAGGGCCACTCTACAAAAATTAACCTATACTTGATATTTAATATCCAATGTAAATTACATGGAAGTAAAAATGATGATTATTAGGAATATCATATATGTTGTATATTTCAGGGATCCTCTCTATCCGTGGTGGAAATTCTAACTGATACACCACCTCACCAACTCGCCTCAAGACCATAAATGGCCCAACATACATTGGAGAAATATTACTCCTTAAACCAAAACTAGGTTTCCCATGTTTATGTAAATATATCCATAAAACATGGTCTCCAAACTTGTGCTCCAATTAATGACACCACAACATCCACATACCTCTTAAAAAAGCATCTACAACACATGAATCCCTGATTGCTAAGAAGTGGTATAATTTCATCAACCAGCCCCAAATCACCCAAATAGTATCACAAAATTCTTGAGATTATCTTAACCAAATGATGGAATCCAAAAATATATCATCTCATTTCCACTAAAAAATATAAAAAGTCTACAAAAAACTGATTGGGTCACAATTCTTTGTGTTTACCTTCTGGAAAACCAAATACTTCTGGACAATCTCTTCCACTACCTAATTTCCCTGAACAAAAAAAATTACATCCCTAGGCCACTATATAACATGGATACTCCTTGTTGTACTACCAAATGTGTGATATTAAAATCATTAAGTAATTTTTAATGAATCAATAACATAACAAATAGATTCCAACAAAGCAACCTTGGATCACAACCATCTTCTCAACATCACACAGAAGCATCAACATGGACAAAATGATTATGCCTCACCTATACCTCTGAGTTCCCCCCTAAGACTCCACCTACTAAATCATATAAGATTGCGCCATCCTCTGAAAAAATTTCTTCAAGCATCATCCACCCATACATCAAAGGGAAATGTTTCCAACTCCTCCATTTCTCTCAAATAATCCCCAATCCTCTGAATAACAACTTTTCTTGCCTTCTTTCTCAAAGAATTGTAGTCAACATTACCTCTTACAGATGTGTAGAAGATCTAAATATATTATTATAAAATAAATTCCTTCCCCCTCGACCACCAAAAATTTAGATCTTGTTGAGAATATATATACCACATGTAACGACTCAAAGTTTTATCTGTAGAACGTTTTTTCTTATCATTATTTTATATGCTATAAAAACAAGAGAGAACACAATAGAAGTTTTATAAATGATAAATGGCTGAAAAAAGAGTCATTTCCATAATTTAAGGAACATATACTGATAAAATAGTTCCATGACCATTGGAATAGTAATGTGTCCCTTATGAATAGTAAATTTGACAATTAAATAGCAACCTCACCAATGAAATTTTAAATAATATTTATCCATATTATCGGTGATAATATGATATAATTATATCATAGTATAATAAATTTATATTTTAAAAATAAATAATTAAGCATTGGAAATTTTATAAGTCAGAAATGATTAATTATAATTTTATGACTTATTTAATAAATTAAAGGAATGTAATTTTCATAAAATTTATTCATAAATTATTATTTTTTCCTATAATTATAATATAATTTTTCGATTCCTTAATAAATTTTTCAATGTTATAGAAAAATAGATTTAATTTTAAAATTTGTATTTTCTAAGTAAATAATGATTTTAATTAAAAATAAAATTTATCATATTTAGTAAATTATTTTCCTAAAATTTAGTTTATTTTTTGATTCTACTTGTCAAAAAATGGTTATGGTTAATTATAGATATTTCTCTAAAATACTTGAATTTTCTGATGAATAATTAAATATAGTAATTTACAGTATAAGTAAAAAATAAATTTTTGAGTCAGGATTGAGTCATAAATGATGTAAGTGAACATTGGTTCGAAATAACATGCCCACATTAATTTATGTAGTCTAAAGAATCATAATTACTGATTTTATTGGAAAAAATAATAAAATATTGAGTAAATTAATGAGAAAACACCTCTCTCCTCCACTTCATATACAACCCTTCACAAACAATTCTAATGAAACCTATCGAGCCTTTTACCAATTCAAAATTATGCTCAAATATCCTCCCTATCCCCTTCTAAATTTCTAGGAGATCTTAGTCTTAAAAATCTCCCTAAGGATGTTCTCAAGAGTACGGAATCAAGAAGTAACCCCCTCGTCCATTTTCTTTCAATTTAATTTTCAAGTTCTCTTATTTTCTTTTCTCTCATCACCTCCTCTCATCTAAAGTGTATGATAATTCCATTACCTTAAATATACTATAATTTTATTGTTATAATGGAATAACTCTTCATCATCTCTCTTTCCCCATACTTTAATACTATGAATTAAAACACTGCCCAGGATGGATTAATTTATCGCATTGAAGGATGAGGTGTTTCCAATTTCTATTACCATCTTAATGGATGGTCATGAAACCATTTTTATGGTAGAAATAGATATTAATTTATTTATTATATATTATTTAATGTTCTAGAATCATTATACACATATGATTTTAAATAATAAAAAAACTAGTCTGTTGTGAGAAATAACGGTCAAAATAATCTAAGTGTTTATCTTTAATGATTTATCTTATGATTCATCCTCACCCAAAATAACCAAATAAATAGTATGATTACTTTAATATAACTAATATAATTGATAAATTAAAATTTTAATTCTGTACTTCTATTTCCATTTTAAATTAGCTTCTATACTATTATATAGCTGTGTCCACCAAATGAATGAAGGAAAAAAAAGAACTCACAGATGATAAAATTGAACACTATAACACATCAAAAAGTCCTAGATGAAAAAAAATAAAATTACAAAAATAAAAGGTATTGTAATTTTTTATTAATGAATTTTTTACATTATCCAGGACATTAAGATCAAGGGAAGAAAACCAGCAAACTTAATTTATGGGATTCCACATGAACCTTCAATATTATTTTGGGTTTCGTTTCCTCTAATTTTACCCAAATGAAATTCTATATTATATTAATCTAAATCTTTTAAATACTATGTAGGTTTTCCTTAAATATGTATCAATATCTATTCATCCTACTTCTATGGGGATAAACTTGTTTTAAGTGGTTCCCTTCTCAATACATCCCGATAAGAAAGTCATTTTAAGGGAACTTGCAAAATTATTACCCATTTTCATGTGGAATCCATAACCTATTTTTAAGATCCATTATTTTAACAAAAACAATCATTTTATTCTAAAAACTATCTTACTTCAATTATAGTTTTATATGAATTATTATACCTTTTTCAATTTTAAATTATCTTTGATATATTCCTTAAATCATACTAAAATGGTTTAATTATAATGTATCTTAAACACACATCTCACTTCAGTTAAAAATCACTTATCATGATATGTGCCTATATTCCTTTATGAATATCTATGTACGTCCTAAATCCTTTCATTCATGGACACCATTTTGATATTCCCCTATGTTATTTATTTTTCAATTATTATGATACCAAATCCATACTATGGATAACCTTTACGTCATGTTTGAATACTTATATATGATTCTTTATGTGGAAATAACATTATTGTAATTTTTATGATGGATTCATCAAGATAGCACTTCAATGAATTGGGTAACATTTAGACTCATTAGATGTTATGTTAAACTATCTTGGTGTATTATCCTTGACTCATGCACCATGTGAAACAGTCTTGGTGGTTAGCATTGAATCATTCTTTTTTATGTTCAATAAGTATTGACATGTGATTTTTATGTGAAAGGATCCTTAAATACTTCTAACTCAATGTTTTATCATTCTTCTACATTACTATTAATTCATTTTTATATTATACCATGTTCTACTGTTTATGATTCTTTAGATTTAATCCTTTTCCATTCCTTTTCATGTGATTATGTTATGTTTTCTAACCGATGTGCTAAGCTTTATTATTGTTTTTATTACCTCACTATGCATTTGGCTCATACTCTTTTCATGTTATCTCTAATTTATCTTATGTTGATTTATGAGTAAAATAGAATATAGGAGTACTTTATTAAGATTAAATAATTAAATGTTTTATTTTTTCCCATGTTTTTCAATTTTATATACCTAGTCTTTCAAGACACCAATATTTAAGATCCATGGCCTTCTATTTGATGTTTAAATATACTCAAAATCTTGTAATATTATCAAATAATCTCTTGGGTCACTATACCTCAAACTCTTGTGATATGTGAAAACCACAATGTTCTCCCTCATGAAGTAATGTTACCACAACTTCGGTGAACACACCACCATTTCCAAATATAAATAACTTTTGGTAAAAGTATTCTTGTGGGGTTGAAACTAATTATACCCATAAGAGGTAAATTCAATATTTTTCATCAACACATATCCCAATTCCATATGAGAAGCATCACAAAACACTTCATGTAATGCACCCATCATAGGAAAATGAATCACCAGATCACAAACTAAATTCCACTTCAGGGAACCAAATAATACTTGGAACTAATAAAACCTCCAAAAAACCTAGTCAATCAATGTTAATGTGGTAAATCTGGCTGATAATTGATAAAACAATCCACCCCAAAACATTAATAATAGCCTATAAGACCATGAAAATTGAGATCCTATACCACATGAATGGTTATTTTCCAAGAAAAAACTGTATAAAAAATTGATGGATCTATTTCATTCCATTTTTTAGACACTAAATGCTTGAAAATTTTTACCTATCAAGTATAAAACATACCTTTGGACAACTTTACTTCATTATGGTGGGGTCAAAATACGTTCATGATAACTCTAAGATGATCGACACTCAATACCTATGAGGTTGAGTAAATCAATATTCAATTGATGAAAAAAATTGTGAACTAGCCTAGGTAGTCATTGAA
This sequence comes from Viscum album, assembly GCA_963277665.1. Classification (NCBI taxonomy): domain Eukaryota; kingdom Viridiplantae; phylum Streptophyta; class Magnoliopsida; order Santalales; family Viscaceae; genus Viscum; species Viscum album. The sequence goes on along the minus strand of OY728146.1, from coordinate 784,232,031 downwards.
TAAGGAGTTTATATTCCCAATTAATATAGATGACGAGTTCATAACATTGAATGACATGACTAAAAACTCAATGTTTTTGCACCTATATATAAGGGTATTCTTTTGAAAATAACCCTCTTTCACCATAATTTGGTGATATCTAGGACAACGATCTATATTAGGAAACCAACATTCCCCTATAATCTGGTAAAAAAGGTCACATATCCTTAGAAGAGGTTAATAGTTTTTGACCATCACCTAATTAAATCTTTTTTTTTCTATTCACAACCACAAACTACGGTCTGCATTCATGGTGAACTACAATGGAGCACCCCATTATGACAGATTGGGCTGAATAAAACCCTTCTACAACATATCATCTATCTGAATCCTCAACTCCCACAATATAGAAGTTTTCATCCAATAAGGGGTCATAGAAATTAGAGAATCTCCATGTTGTAATTCTATAAAATATTCAACATCACGATAGTAGGGTAACATTAAAACCTCTTTGAGAAAGGTATCCAAAAATGTAACACCCCAGGTAAATAAAGAATATGACATTTTCATATTTATCCATATTTGTGAATAAAATATTAATATGACTTTAAAGGCGACGCTATGCTCGATGGCGTACCCAACACGCAACAACGAGTTTCTTGGGAATCTTACGTTGCACTCTAATAATAAAATAATATTATTTTAAATGTTAGTTAACATGTAGTCATTTTATTGGCGGGAATGGATAGAAATAACTAAAATATGATTATATATGTTTTTTAAATGTTTTTACATTTATCCAATAAAAGATAAAGGCTTAAAATGTGGAAAGAATTCATTTTTAGGCGTATATGGCCCAGTTTTCACTAAAGGTTCACTAATCGCCTTTTGATGGCGAACCGTCATTAAATATAGTTTTGTTCACTCTTATACATACTTTAGGACCAAATTAAACTCTTCTTATAAATTGGGACATCAAAATTTACTTTGTGTAAATTTTTGGTATCTTTCCTATAAAGTTCATTTTTTTAATGAATAGTGTAAAATGTTGTATTTTAATTCAAAACCTCTTTTTAATATAATTTATTTATATGATTAGATTATCTTTTGAATTGGTTTTAAAGTGAAATTAGAATATATTTTTACCATTAAATCCAACAGTGGTCGTTGGAATTAATTTCACTTTGAAATCAGACTTAAACTAGTGTCATTCTTTTGATACATATTGTTTCATAAAAACACGCTATTTGCTTTGACAACGGGAATTAATTATTAAATTAATTAATGTGACTTATTTGTTTTTAATTTTTTAAAATAGACTTCATTTTTTAATTTGGAATATCAAATATATCTTAGGGTGAATTTTTGTTAATTTTCTGAAAAACTTCAATTTTTTATGAATAGTGAAACCACTAAGTGGTTCTTATAAAAAACTGATTTTCCGTTTAAATGAAATTTTTCCATCATTGTGTATTGAATTTCAAAAATCCGACATACATGGTTTTCATTAAGAAGTAAAATGTGGTTCGATGGGATTAAAATAATTTTTTGGCGAATAGTAACTTATTAAGTTCATAATCGCGATTAGTGGTAATTAGTGTAGTTTAAGGTCAAAATTATGTTTTAATATTATGAGATGAGCTTGACACATGTCCTACCCTCATTGGTTGTGTCATGGCCGACCAAGACAAGCCATGGGTCAACTTGGGGACCCTATGGAGCCACTTTGGTTGGGAAATGACATGAATAACGTTTTATTTAATGTAAAAGTAAAAATGACACAAACATCATATGTTTTACAAAAACAATTCTTACATGGGGTTACAAAGATCATATTTTTGATTATAAATAGTCATTGGAAAGCTAAAAGATTTCCTACATCATAGTAGTTTTTTTATAATTTTTAGACTTTAAATAAATTAAATTATTTATGACATAATGAGGATGTAACGATGACCTCATTATTAAACAATTTAAATAAAATGAAAAGATAATGTAATATCTAAAACCTACACATGTCCAAAACCTATTGTATGGGTAGATTTAGAACCCTTATCACCTTATACTCTAATTATTTCAATTTGGGACCATTTAAATCCGAAAATAATTTTCAAATAAAGTAATATTTCTTTACTTTCCAAGAGTGCCCCTCCTCTCCTCTTATAAAAGTCCCCCACCTCTACCTCAATTCACACACTTCTCAAGCCTTTGGCTTGGCCATACCATGCCCATTTACTCTCTCCACATCCCTCTCCTCATACTAGATGATTCCCTTTGGGAAGAATCCTTTCAAAGGAAGCCTTTAGGCTCAAATCAAAATGAGTTACACTTTTAAAGGTAATTCATTCTCTCATGTTCATTTATTTTATCTTACTTATCCGACCCACTAAACTCTTTTTATTTACTTATTTTGTAACAACACCAGTATATTAAATATAGTAGGATGTTGTTATAAGATTTATTTTACCTACACTCTCAGACAACTACATCAAATGGTTAAAGAACATACGGTTTCCGTGGATGGCGAAATTCTGCCTCCTGAAACGATGATTATTCAATACTCATTTAGCACATTAAATGGTGGCCATTATGATGTCACTATTTTTTTATATGATATATAATATTTTTATTCTTTCATTAATTTTCTGTATTTTTCATTTATGGCATACCATTATTGTTTCCATTATGGGTAAACACGATATCTTCATTTTAGGAAGTGCGGACTACCGCCCCCTGAAAGTGATTTGATTCGTTAATACCATATGTGGGATGTGTAAAGGATAAATTTAATGATATTATATATGTTATTATACTGTAATTATAATATACTCTTATATCATTATGATTCCATTCCAGAAAATACGAAATAGAAATGGAAGTAGCGTTCATGCGTACATACGGCTTACTGTCTACATGAACAGTGCATTTCATTTCTTACCTCTAAATGTGATGTAATATTATAAATAAATGTATATGATGAATATATATGATATATATGTTATCCAAATCATTAATATCATTCTAGATATAACTAACCTTTGACCAAATTAACCACATGTAAGTGTAAGAAGTCTATTTTTGACTTAAGAACCAAATACCGACAAAATGAACATTATTAACTTAAATGATTACATGATGTTAATAACATGGTATAAAAGGAATAATGAACTTGAAAAAGGTTCTTAAGGAAGTAGAGATTAACTAAAGTTTATTATTCAGGATGTTAAAGAATGATCGAGTCAAGTCGGACCCGAGGTAAGGGATCCTACTCCACTCTTTCTTTTTAAGCACACTCTTTTGTGTCATTCCTTGTAAAGCTCATCTTTCTTGTTATTGGGATGTCCTTTTATATTAATATTACTTTAATTTTTATGTTCATGTGATGAGAGACCCTATTCTCTCTCATCAATCTATTTTGGAAGTTTTGAGTGGTGCCGTTAGGCTGCCGAATTTTCGTAAGAGATCTTACTTCTCTTTTTCTTTTTAAGTACTCTCCTTTATGTCACTTCTTTTAAGATCCTATTTGTTATGATGGGGGATGTTCTTTTATATTCCTCATACTGTACATTTTATTTTAATGTGATGAGATACCCTATTTTATCTCATCAATCCATTTTTTGGTTGTTTTATGTGGCGCCATTAGGCTGCCGAATTTTTGTAAAGGATTTTTCATCTCACTTTTATTTCTGTGAGATTTATGCTACATTTTCCACAATTTACTTTTAGTGGTGTATGTACTGACCATTATTTTACTCATTGTGTAATATGCTTTCATTTATTAGTGTTTACATCAATGTTTTATTGTCATTCTTGCACGGGGCGTATGTTTCGAAAGATACCCATGTCGGTAAGGGAACCTTTCACCCTCCTCTTTTTAAAAGACTTCTTTTTTTGGGTCTTTTAATTTACATATTGTTATGTTGGGACATGTTCTAATATATCCTTATTTATGTAAACTTTATGTCCAAGTGATGAGATACCCTTTTTTTTATTATCTCTCATCAACTCATCTTGATGTGACGCCGTTAGGCTGTCAAGGGAACTTCTTAACCCAATTTTGATTTCTTTGGGTTCAACATGTAGTTATTGAATATGTCATAATTTGAATATGTGTGAATGACCTTTGATTATTTTACACTTAATATCCACTTATATTTGGTGTATTCGTTTTTCACACATAATTATGTAATTGAGTTATCCTTAAACCAAGGATATCGTCTTTGTATGGGACTTCGTCTCAATCTCCTTTCATTGAGGCATATTTTATTTTATACACAACTTTTTTTATACGGTGTATAAACCCCTTTAACTTTTACGTTTATTCAAAAAGAATCTTTTTTATACGAAGCGTTTACTAAACGACAAAAGGGAATGTTTTTGTCGTACGTATGCGGCGACAACGCCTTCTCCGCCGTCGTGACCGTTATTTGAGTTTCGGCTTCCTTTACAAGCCATACCTTCTTTTTAAAAGAAAAATAAATACCATGTTTTACTTTTCTTTTATTTTGGTATCGAAAATGGTTTTCATTATGTTTTTATATCAATGTGTTGTATTGATATCTTGTGATTGAAAGGTGGGAATGTTATGTTTCCTTTATGCATGTTTTATGTGATATGATTATGTTGAGGTTCTTGGGCATTATTATGAAAATGGGTGGTTCCGTGATAAACTAAGGGCGGGTGAGCCCGTTATAGCTCTCCAATGCATTGGGTAACGCGAAGGAGTGAAACGTTAAGGTTTCTCCGAAGAGATTTTGGGAATATACTGTGATTGGTATTCCAAATGTAACCAAGAGGGTTACTCCCTACGTAAGAATGTTATGAATGCCTCATGTTACCTTTATGTCTTATGATTTCATTGATTTATTCATGATTTGATGAGGTATGTTAAAGTGCCTATGTTTTATTGGTAAAGTATGATTTCATTCTTAAGTATATATTAACTCATGTTTCCTTTCCATATTTTTATAACCCTTACTGAGCTTTTTATGCTCATCCCATGTTTTTTTTGAAATGTTTTCCATAGGTCAAGGGAAAGGTACATGATGTGATGATAGTGTCAAGGATGTGTCAAGAAAGAATCCATGTTTTATTTTCAATATGTTTCCGATGATGGGAAGAATGAATAGTGTCTTTTATGTAACCACTTTGTTTAAATGTGGAATGTAATGCAAGTTTCATGATCTAATTCTCTAAAACTCTAAACCTGAAAATATCCTCAATGTGTAATCTTGTAATAACTCAAGATTATGTAAGGTTTAAGGCTGGGGCCTTTTAAAAAAATCCCCAATGACCCAATGGACCACCAATCCCCCAGTGTATATTTATTCAATAGAAAAATCATCCATCAAATAAATAAGATTAACTTCACACTGATTACCCATCTAACATCCCTGCTCACAATGAAGTCCACACACCAACCATCAAAATATGAGAACATGACACTCCTATGGAATACATGTACAATATATCAAATGGAATAAAACTAATATATAATGAGGATATCAAGGAATGGATTAATATATATATATATATTGAAATTATGTGTCGCCACATGACTAACATGTCCCCATAATGATTCATCACAACAAACACACATTAAACAAGATGTTCTTGCCCTTAACTGGAATATTCAACACTAAGGGATCTGAAATACTCTTTACATATAGTTGTAGATCACATAAAACTGTGGGTGAAATAATGAATTGACAAAATCCTAAATCAAAACAAATTGAAAAAATGATATTACCAAATGAATTGATCATACCTCTGACGATCAATGGCCCCTATGGAACATCAACATTTACTAAATATAACTGACTATATTAAGGTACTCTTACTTTCTTATAATAGAAACCACCATAAACATGCTTGGGTTGAGAAATTTTAACACGATGAACATCATAAGGTCAACCTCTACTTCCTCCATCTACCCTCAGTTGGTTATAACCCTGCCTCCCGTGCTACTGAAAAGGTCACCCTAGAATCTTCTGTTGATGTTAGTGTTAACCATGTCCACCACCACCAAACTGAGCTTGGGGAACCACTGGGTACTGGTTCTAGAAATTTCCATGAACCCTAAAACCAAAACACACCAACTAGATATTTATAGGAAAATCATACAATCCACTAGTCTAATAATCCTAATAAGGATACCTCTGAGGTCGATTCATAGCAGTTCAAGACCTCAAATTCCCTAAAACCTGATACCTACCACATACAATTATTCATATAGAGGAACTATATGGATTCCTCTATCATGTTAAACCTCCTCATGAGTGAATCCACTCAATACCCTCCAACATTTCCTAAAACACTATATATGTTAGTAATGTAAAAGGAGTTACTTCATAATGGATAAAAGGAAGGGGTTCCACCTCAACATTACTAACATGAGACTCACCATATGGAAAAATAACTGTGGTAATGCACAAAAGTACATTGACCTTTATTCTAAAATCTGCCCCTAACATACTCCCATACTGAAGAGAAAGAAGATCCAAACTCTTCACTTCCTTCATGTACGATGAAAGGAAATATACTAACAAACTATTTTTGAAATTATACTAATAAAAAATATTCCTCATTCCACTCTACCAGATAAATTTCCCACCACTAACATGCACCTCCTAACATCTGAATGACTGCTAAATGGACCCATATCCATTCAAGACATAGATAAAACATAAAACAATTACAACCTACTCTATCTAGCTCTCTATCTCAACATCTGAATAACATCCCTTATACTTCTGCAAAGTCTACCATTAGAAATAACACAACATCCACTTCTAATCACCATATTCCTATTTTGGATCAATCCAATGGTGACCAACCAAATTACCCTTTTAAACCTCTACTTCCTGATCCACATGTGGTTGATGATCAAGATCTATTGCTAAAATAAAACATGAATATCCTACACATAGGGTGTATGTAATTTTAGTGTGATCAATTTAATTCACATTATTCATTTTAACCATCCCAAAGAAACACGACTCAAACATGAACACAATTCTACATTATGAATGTACCTTTACGAGGTCTCTAGGTTGAAAATATTTCCACCTCATGTGGTCATTAAATATGTTATTATTCCATGAACTAGGTCACAGGGGCCCTAAAATACCATGTCCTAGTTAGTATCCTTAGCATATGTCATGCACTAGGGTGAACTAACACTTTTTGAATACCAACCTATGTAATCCTCATTGTTTGTGACTCCAAACTCCATTAAATATATCAAATACCTACTTTGATACCACTTTGTAATGTCCCCCTTCATCCAAAGATACTATAATGAGGGGATATAGATAATGACCCCCAAATAATAACTCTAGTAAGAACTATGTGAGAAATTAGCATTAAGGGTAAAAAATTTCATAAACGGTAGGAATTATCCTCTATGAAAGTATAATATCAAGATAAAAGATGAATCAAAAGAAAAAAAATACATGAAATAATATAAAAAACCAAAACCACTACACAATTCATGAATAAATAAAGAATATACAGATAAAATTATCTAAATGTAAAATAATAAAAATAAAAGATAAATAATCAACACAACAACTATACAATGATTTGACATAATAAAATCCAACACGGTCCTTGTGATGCTCTTTGAAGAATAAAAACCCATTAATATAAATAGGGTGATCATAAAATTATACTCAATATGAAAACCAAAGTGTCTTGTATACATGTAAAAGAAGAAGAATAATGAGCCTATGTGAAAACAATAGATCCAACTGCCACTGACACAACAATTATCCATCCCACCCTCAACAAGGATCTCTCACAAAATAATGAAATCCATGTATATTAACATAATAATTAATATATCTATAATGGGAACCCTTCACCACTTCCACAATAATTTACCACTCTCACACCAATATGTCATACATCCTGAAAATCATAAGACTTTTGAATTACAAATTCCACTTCCCCACAATGTTGTCATGTCACATTACACCTGAAAACACATATACCACCAAATGATAACATATTCATATCACATATTTATTGAAAACACATGGTCGGTCATGTAATAATCATAACCATAGTAGTAGGTTATCATTAACATGAATAAAATCATCTTCATGACCTCCTCATTCCATGGAAAACCACAACTTAAATCCTCTACACAATATTGTCATATCAAATCTCACTAGAAAACACCTAGGACACAACCCCATAGCATCGTCACGTCACATCATGCAGAAAAATAACTGGACCACCACCCCACCATACAATCACAACATATCTCACCTAAATTCTTCTAGTCCACCACATAGTGCACTGAAAAAATAACATCCATAATAGCCTGTGCACATCTACTCACCTGGAAGAGTAAGTAGGAAAAATATGGTAGCCATCCATCTATCCTCAACACCAGGATGTTAGGAAAACACCTCCTATGAAAATATATGTGTGTCATCATTTATTTCTTCATAAAGGTGTGAGCATATATAAATCAAAATTAATGTACATTTATATTTGTATATACACACACACAATACCAGACTATAGGTTCACAACCAAACAATTACCAACTCACAAAACAACCAATTTTGTTGCCACAACTAAATTTAAAACATAACACAAAACATTATCCACAGCACACAACCACAAAATCCTAATATCCAAACAATTAATTTCATTATTATGAATCATTCACATTTAACCACACTAACTGTACTTTATTTTTCATTAATCATATCCTTCTCATTAACTAAACCAAACCCCAACCATTGAAAACAATAATAAATAATTATTCCATCACTACCAAAACATCTACCACAACACATACACACATTTCAAAAATCTCATAATCTTTATCACATAACCACCACACTGCCCTAAAATCATGGATAAAAATCACTATATATTCACCTCAAAATCATGGAAAAACAACCATCACCTTACCACCCCACAAACATGGCCAAATAACAACCACCTAGCTGACCAAAAAGCATGAACATAACTCCCACATTAGACCCACATTGTATCACAACCACACATCACTACCTCAATACCATATCCACATAGAACAACACATCAGGTCCATTTTTATAGATTTAACAAAGGGTCTATAATCAAATTTTACTTTATTTTATGCATGTTATCACAGAATCCATAATCATAGGGAAACCATTTAATAATCCAAATATAATTGGTTATGCAATTTACAATTTAGGATGATATAACATTAATAAAAACATACATACCATCCAAAACACATATCATTCATTGAAAACAAATCAACTAATGTCCATTTTTTTTATTTTTTTATTCAATCTCATGCCATCATTATGACGTAATAATATAAATGTTATAAAATAATAAAAAACATTCTCCTTTTCCCTCTTCTATTTCAATTATAATATTCTTTATATCTTATTTATCCAAAATAACAATACACTATAGAAAAAAGATTAAAATGGTAATACATGATACAAAATAAATAGAAACACGAGATTCTTCATGTCAAAAATATTTTCTGACTCATTGTGCACTAGAGGAAGAAGAAGAGACACCTAAAAACTCATACTACACATATAAAATAGCAGATCAACCTAAATCACACAAAATATATATAAAAAAACAAAGAAAATCACACCAAAAAAAATTCTCAGTAACTAATCCACAAGAAAAGAACAATATAAAACCATATGGAAAAGAAAAAGTACTCAATGCAGATTGTTTACCAACCAGTACCAGAAGAAATGGATCAATGTTGGAGAAATGAGGCTAGAAGATTTTCCCATAGTTACATGGGATATTCAATAATAATAGAGGAATAGAGAGATTAAATGATAAGAAAATAGGCTAAGAAATGGAAATTAAATCATGGATCCCTCCATATTCTTGTTTTGTAAATAGCATATGGTGTGTAATTCATGGGCGCCCATAAATATCATCATTATTAAAGAATCATGTCACCTTAGGTTTATTTAATTAGAAATTATGTATTTTTTGTTCAATACATGGATTTTTTAAATTAAATACCCATTATCCATATAAAACTCATGAACAAGCTACCTATATAAATGGTGATCCACCATTACCTGTCGAGAAAATATTACACGATGTGAATTTCATGATGCATGAATCTTTCAACATATGAATCCACCATAAATAGATGAAAACTCCCCTAGACACCTTTAATCACCGAAATATAATTTAATGGGCTAAGAAGGTATATTACATTAAATGTATGCTAAAAATTCCTTTTTCAAAAATAGTTTTTTGTTGTAGTTTTCACTCTTAGATAAAATTAAATACAACCACATATAAAAAATTTCATATAGTAAATTGGATTCCATATTAGGAATTATCATAGTTATTATAATGTAATAAGATCACCATAATTTTTTTCATAGTGAATAGCTATAATAGTACAATATTGTTTCCAAGGTTATGACTGAAATAGGTTGAATATGGGATTAATGTAAAGAACATCCCCCAAAAACCCATAATTGGTTCCTATATTATCACATTGTAATAATATACAAGTTATCTAACACCAAATGACTGATTGGTTTTATATTCTTAATGAAATATCTTCCTACATGATTCTGATTTTATATTTTAAATAATATATTAAACATTTGTAAAGAAATGTAGAGAATAATTGAAACTAATTCAAATTTTTATTATTCATATCACTAAGAATGGAAAAAATAAGGGTGAGTTGGAATTCCCAATAATGGATATGTATAATGGAATCTACTATGAGTAAATAGGTCAAATTCAATATTGTATGGTAAATTAATTAATTCACATTACATCTAATAAACAGTTGATTTCAATGTGTATGCATTGATAATATGAACATATCAAATATGTGGATAAGAATAACTAAATCCTCATTGATGTAAATTCATAATATTATAATTCCTGACCTCATGCATCATGATATATTTACCAAAAAGGCCTTGCACTAAGATAATGTAAACTATGGGTAGGCATATACCAAAAACACAATTAATAAGTCCAGCTTACAAGATCAACTCATTAGACTTGTCAATGAATCGATGAGATATATAATTCTGATCCCCACCAATTATTTCATGTCCAATTCATTCTACATATATTGACTGGTCAATTAAATTTCAGAATAATATGCCTTATCAACAAATATATATAGTAGGAATAATATCAATATTTTTCCAGTCAATCAAATATAATTTAAAATTATACCCCACATATATAAAAGGAATACTATTTATGAAATAACCTGATCCATGATTCTATTAATATGGATATATAATATTAATTTAATGTCCAATGATCATAAAAAGGTGATTTTTTAGAGAAATTTAAGGACTACAAAATTCTTAACTGATAAAATATAACCATTAATTCATCAGAAATATAATTTTTTTAATGGAATAATACTATATGGATAAATAAGGAGAATGAAATGATGTTTTAAAATAAAATTTTATTAAACTTTTTTCTTTATAAAACCATTGAAAATATCTATATTAAGCTAAATATCATAAAACTATTATCGTGTCAAGAAAATCCATTAAATTTATATACATTAAAAAAATCATTCCTTTTGATTCTTTATAAAAGAATGTAGAGAATGAACATTTTGAAAAACATTATAATTGTTCAATTAAAATCATGTAGAAATTAATGGATAACATATAGTGTCTTTAATATATAATTTAATTAAATAAAAAGGACTTTTGTAAAATAATATTGTCAAATATGGAAATGGATGGAAAATATACATGAACAAAAAGAAATATAAGATCAATTTTTTTACCTTTTTTCATGAATCAATTGAAAAAAGGATGGAAATATGCAATAAGATATAGATAATTTTTAAATATATATTACATCAAAATAGATTATTTTCATGAATATTCCTTGAATGAAAATAAGTGTAATAAAAAAATGATACTGTAAAAAAATAATAAAGCTTTCGTAACATTAAAATTGAATCCACATGAAATAATAAACATGAATTGAACTAATAATCAAACTTATTAAGTATATATTCCTGTTAAACACATAAAATTGGTATTATATGTACCATATAAAATATAATAGTTTCTTAATACCAAAATATGACTAAATGGACAGGAGATTGATATGAAATACTTTACAAATATCATATCATTTAAGTGATAACTAATAAATTAAATGATTATTTGAAACAGATTTAAATCATAGAAAAATATTAAGTAATTCATAACTAAATCATAGTAAATTTCATACCATTTTACTGTATGACATAGTCAATGACTAAGACATATAACCCAATGAATTAAAATTAAGATAAGAAATCCCTCACTTCTTGTTCAACTTGCATAATATGTTTTTTAATATATGTTTTTGTTAAATTTATATTTATTTTAATAAAATAATATAACAAAATTCATATCTATAATATAATTTATTATCCATTCAAAACATCTTATTACCATTTTTATAACAATATTTTCTTATTATCATTTTTTTGAGTGTTAACTGCTTCATTTTTCATATGTATTTTGTCTCATTAGTCCAGTACTTGTTATATGAATCTGGTTACATAATCTATCTAATTTTATATATGATATAAATTTAAAATATATTAAATATATATATATATATATATATTCATGCATAAAGGAACTAGATATAAAAAATAATTACACCGTCTATGGAGATAGTATTCCATTGATACGCATAAACATTGTATTCACTTTTAGTTAGATGGAATGAAGGAATGGTAAATAATAATTAAACATTTAAGAATCATTAAATTATTATATATATATATATATATTAAATAAAAATATCCATTTTCAATCCATGTAATGTCGAAACAAAAAATGAATTTGATCTCTTTGTGTAGGTGGTAGTGCACAAGCACACATGGGAGACATTGTGATCTTCTAACAGATTGTAAGGTAAGAAGGTAAATGATAAATTATATATATATAGCCAAAATTATTTCATAAATACCATATATACTCACTACATACATATTTATAAACTTCCATGTAAAAATGGTGTTTAAAACATATTTACACCGATACTTAGAGATGGTAAGTCGTACATACAGACGAGTATTGTTTTTCCCTCTGTAAGATGGAAAATAGGTGTAAAATGGTTGTTTCATAGTCATAATAACATATCAGTATCTTCATGATTCTTTACATATTACTTTACTATGTTTACAATATATTTTGATGAAGGACAATAAGAAATTTTCTTGAAAAAATATCCAATGCAAATTACCACTTCTTCGATATACTTCCTTTAGATCATTTTTTAATGACCCAAGTAATTTTATTTTAAGAAATCCATGACATATTATTAATGGGTATTTATCTTCAGAATATAAATGGGTAGGTTTCACTCATGTTAAATATCTCAATAAATGTAGATAATTTAAAAAATGTAAGACCCCAAGATTTTAAAGTACGTTATTTATTCAAAATAATTCAATAACTTGCATTACACACAACACTGAGTTCAAGCACACCACGACTTACCAAAATAGATGTTCAAAAGTAGTTATGAATAATATTAACTGAATTTTGAACTTTATATAATCCTTATAATTTTAAAATCTATATTATGAGTTTCTTAGACATAATTTAAGAACAAACTCATTTTTTCAGATAAAAGAAGTATTTTTCAAAAACTGTAGTTATACTGCCTTTTAATGGTGAACCATTTTTAAATACAATATTTTCAACATTTACTAAATTTTACAAAATAAATTTCTTCTTTAGAATCAGGAAAGAAGAATTTAATTTCAATAAATTTTTTGTGTTTTTCTGATAACTTTCACATTTGGGTGAATAGTGAAAAATACTATATTTTAACTGAAAACAAATTTTTTAATAAAAATAATTTATTGTGTTAAATTATAAATTTTAATGGTTTCTAGGTATAAATAGATTATATTTTTATAATTTTATACAATACTGGTCATTGTAAGTAATTTCACTTTGAAATTAGACATAATAAATTATCAATATTTTCATAGTTATTATTTCATAAAATACACTTTTTGGTTTTGACAATGGGAATTAATATTAAATAAATTAATGAATCTTCTATGTTTATAAATTTGTAAAATATAATTCATTTTTGAATTCATAATATCAAAATTAAATTAGGGTGAAGTTTTGGTATTTTTCTAAAAACATTAATTTTTGATTAATAGTGAAAAGCATTGTGTTATTGTTTAAAACCCACTTTTTATTTAAATAATTATTTATTTTATTTAAATTTATATTAAGTTAAAATAGATACATAATAACAATATTATTTCATTGAAATTCATTGGAATATTTTTTATAATAAAATTAGATGTATAAAATTTTATTGAACTTTTCCCGTCTTTTTCCCACCTTCTAGGAGCATTTGAAAATTTGTATAAAACATAATTTTACCTCTTTTATGAGTTGAATTTCAAAACTCTAAGAGACATGGTTAACCTTATTAAGTAAAATTTGGTTCAATAAGATGGAAATAATTTATGTAAATAGTAATTTTTGACTTTCATTTACCACTGTTAAAAGTAAATAGGGTTATTAATGGTAAAAATGATATTATAAATATTGTAACACATGTCCTAATTCTATTGAATAAATTTAATTTGACCAAAAACAACCTTAGGAATAAAATATTTCCATTTAGGTACTCTTCAATAAGATTAAGAAATTTATTATTATTTAATTTAAAGATGTGTTAAAAGTGTTAAATTCAAGTTTTCATAACTAAAACATTTTTATATAGATTTATACATAAGATAAATTCATTTATAAATATTCACTAGAAAGATAAATATATTTCTTACATAATGGTATTTTATTTATAATTTTTAGACATTAAATAAGTTAATTTATTTATTACACAATGATGATGCAGTAATTACCTAATTAATGAATGATTAAAATAATAGATATTATAAATATAAAAATAAATATAATATTAGAGATTGGATGAATTTCACTAATTTTATACAATAATAAGACATGTTATATTTTATTATAAAAATTTATTTTTAAGTGATAAGGTTGTTATGACTTTTACAAAAACAAAATACCAAATACTATCAAATTTGGCATAAATTAATTTTTAAAACAAATAATATATTATTGGTTGATATAATATTCTTAAAAATCTAAGGATCATTCCAAAATCATAAATAATATTATATATGTCATTATTAAACAACTAGAGGTTTTTTTGGATGTTTATAGTAAGTTTATTGACCATATAGTGTAGGAATACAAGAAGACGTGGTAAAAGTTAAATTATTTAACTCAGAGTTGAATCTAAATGATAAGCTTAAAAATGTAACCCAAACTTGCCTAAAAATTATTGGATGAGAGTATTTCTACCGATAACCACTTTATCTTTGAAATAAATAAATTTTTAGTCATTATAAACCGAATAATATTTTATTATAAAATAATATCTCAATATTTTCCTAAGGTGCCCCTCACCCCTCTTATAAAAGGGCACTCCCCCTTCTCTCAAATTCATAGCTTCAAAGACATTTGGATCAGCCAAAAACTACCCAAATATCTTCTAAGCTTTCCTCCGTTTATAATAAAGGCCTTCCTTTATTCATAAATCCAACATAAAGATCCCTTTTGATCACATCAAAAGGAAGAACCCGAATAAGAGGTAAATATTTAATCTCCTCTTTCTAGTTCTTTTCTTCTTCCACTTCTTCTTTCCTTTTTGTTTCCATTCTAAAATAATAAATTAATTATATTCTATATACTATTATGTTATTATATATATGGTACAACCATATTCATTATTCTATCCATCCTTTCAATGACATGTTACCATACTTGCGTATGTACGGCTTATAGTCTCCACGTCGTGGTGTAGTTGTAGTTAAATACATATTTATTTGGATGGGTATAATAATGATGTATAATTGATGTAAATAAAAACAATAACATGATAATTATTTTTTATATATGATTTACCATCCATATATATACAATTTTGATATCAAAACAATGATATTGTAGCTTATGCGTACATACGGATTACCGTCTCCACGAACGCGATGAGATTATTCCCCATCATAACCATTAAAGACTCATTTTCATTTTTTGAATAACAAAAATGTTTACAGACATGATATCATTATGAATATGAATAAAAAACATCCCATACATAACAAACATGACTCACGTAAGAAATAATATAAAGGAAAATAAATCATGTAACACCTCAAATGATGATAATACTATAATACCATTAACAAAGAATTATTAGAAGATCATATACGGTATCCTAATTATGTATATGGTTATTGTATAATTAAAGAAAAGTTGTTTAACTATTATAATGGAGGTTAACATACCCTTGAACAAGGAAATATACAAGGTGAGGGTTAATTCTACAATCTCTTTATTATCTGAGGTTGTTTTTACTTAAGTATCTACTAGGTCCTCTTTATTATACACATCTATGTTTTCTTATAAATTAATTTCAAAGAATTTTTATTATTTACTAGACTATGGGATGAATTAATTTATACCCTTGTTTTACTTTTTTAAAGATGTTTATAAATGAATATTTCTGTTGTTTTCCAAAAAATGTAATTTATTAACTTTTCGACAAAATTAAGGTAAAGATGTTTTTTTAACATATATGGAGGGTGCTGCTATTTTAAAATGTTATAAAATCCTAGAATATTTCCTTAAAATATTATAGGAATATTTTAATAATAAATGTTTTCTTAATAATTATGTGACTCTTAGATGATTTCAAAATAGAAAGAGATATTTCTCTCTTAAAGTTTCGATTTCATCTATGTCAACATCCTTTGAAAAATTTAACACTTGTTTGAAGTTGATTTATTATGATTCAAATCTCCCATATTGTATTTAATTTTTTGTGAAATTTCTTACTATGGATGAGTTATTTTTTGGCCATCAATGGTTTAAGGTTAAATTATTGACATTTCGTATGCTAGTTTTTTTAAAAAAAAAATATGTTATACTTCAACCTTTTCTTAAGATGAATGAATTGGTCCAGTATATTCTAGGATATGGAATGGTAAAAGTAAGCCATCCAGGTTGGGGTCCAGTTATAGAAGACCCTCTGGGTTTGAGTCCATATATAGAGGCTATCCGGGTTAGAGTCTGGTTACGAAGGCTCTTTGGGTTGGATTCCAGTTACAGAGGCCCTCTAGGTTGGGGTCCGGTTACAATTTTCCCTTAGGTCCTGGCACGAGGCCTTGAAACTAAATTTAAAGACTAGTACTATAAATTCCCTCATTATGAAATTATTTATTAAATGTGGTTATTCAACTAGTATAATATCCATGTGCATGTTTATATGTTAATCTATGACTTATTTTTTCCATATTATATTCATGTTTATGTTTAAAAGGTGCCATGTCATAATACACCATCTTTGGAAATCTAGTGTCGGGGCATTACCATTGGTATAAGAGGATATTTAGTAACAACCTTGGAAACTACATTTAGATAAACTCTAATTAGATCACATAACCCTAAGATAGACTCTAAGGATTAGTATAGAAGAATTTCCTAGAATTTTGGTAATGTAGATATATTTTGAGTTTTCCAAGAAATACATCCCTATCTGGACAAGAGCAGGTAGAGGTGGCTCTGGCACAAATGTACATAGGGGTAAAACCTGAAAACACTACTTTTAGCTAGACTTGAACGGGAACTGGTGCACAACAACGGGCCTCGCTACACTCTTGGTTATGACACTCTCGGGGGATATGGTTAGGATAATTCACATTTTCATTACATGTCATTATAAAAGATCTAGGACTAAATACTTCTTCAAAGATAATGTTTTTATGATTATGGATTATATCCATAATCTGTTCAATTTATGTTAGATATTTTACAAGTTTGGAATTATGCATTGTGATTCATATATTTTCCTGGTGTATGCCATTGTTTTGAAATGGCACCCAGTAGAAGGAATGAGAACTCCCGCAGTATGTTTGATCCAAAGAGTAAGAAGGATCATATCTTTCATGGGATTAATACAACATTTAGAAGGAAAATAGTCTCCCACATATTCTCTTCATATTAAAAAATAGTATCATGTGTTAATAAGATAAGTAAATAATTTTATGAGTCCTTTACCTTTGAAGGGAAGCAAAAGAAGAAATTGGTGGTAGAGAGAATGATACATAATGGAAATAGGGGAAAGAAGGTTTTTCAAAAGTGTGATAACTTTGGAAATAATCTCCTTGGTAAATTCTTTAAGGGAATTGGAGTTTGTTATAAGTGTGGAGAAAAAAGACACCAAGAACGTGATAGAAAGGGTAAGAAAATGGTTTAAAATGTAACATGATCCATCTGCAAGGATTTCAGACACTACAAGAATCAATGTTCTAGTCATCAGAGTATACTGAAAATGATGCTATTGAATAATAATCATGTTTTGATACTACCAGAGATGAAGAGGAATGGATAGTGTTCTAAATTTTTTATTAATGAATTATGTCATCTCAGTGTTGTATCTATGATGTACCAATTATATGAATTATGGAAATAAATAAGGGATGTACTACTGTACTATTTCATTGAGGATTTGAGATTATATCATTTTATGAAATGTGACTCAACAACAAGTTAATTTTTTTGGAAAATACATGTTTTGAAGAAAGCTAAACGTTAATATGGTCCTAATACTGAGTTAGTAATTTTGGAATAAGAGATGGTTTATTTGGATAAATTATATTCGATATTCTTTAGTACCTTAGAACAGATTAATGGGTTGTTTATTTCATCATCATTGGAGTACTCAAAGGTTTTGAATATAAGGAATGTATATAGTATTTTATAATGAATAAGGGAGCATGAATTTAATCAATATTGTTTTATGGTAGTTCAGGGTATTATTGTGTTTCAAAAGTATACATGATGAAGGTATTCACATGTTTTTATGTGGAAAAAAAGATCTTTATTGTGTTTACCTTCTTTATAAATTTTGGACTATGAGTTTGGACAGAAGTATTGGGGGTAAGACTAAAGATTGGAATAGATTAAGTTTGAAAAGGGATACTATCGTTATGGTTAAATCATTTTTGAAAATTATTTTTGGATTGTTATAAAAAGGACAACCTTGATGTCAAGCGACAACTCGTCACATCGGACAAGGCCGCGAGACATGACCCCACAACTGAAGGGTGACAAGGTTGCATCACCTACCACTGGCCTACGTGATGTCCTAGATTGTATAATGTATTTTCTTTTTTTTAAACATCTGATAGGTGAATTATAATTTCATTATTTTGGAAACCCTATATGATTAGGATAAATAGAATATTTTTTGAAATCTTTTGGATTGAAAGATGAGTTTGTGGTAGTAATTAGTTGAAGGATGATACTATATGTCAAGTATATATTTTTTCCGTTTATTAAATGGATAAATTAATTATTAAACTGTAGGGAAGGGATCATAAAACCAAAAATCTATTATCCAAATACCTTATGTTTAGTTGAACTAATGGTATTTTAAATCATCATAGATTGATGTATTTGAGGCCATCAATTTTACACTTTCTTGTGATTGATGACCTCTGTCACTCCGTTTAAATATTTATGTTTTACTCCAATTATGTTCCTATAATTTCCACCAATGATCTCCTAATCGAGATCATAATTTGGTGGTGACCCTTTCGTTTCCCTTTACCTCTTATTAAGACAAAATTTTATTAACCCAAATTCAGATGTGGGTTTTAAACAAAAGTATCTTCTATTTTCAACATATTATTTTCAAATAATAATTTTCAATTGCAAGGATGTTATTTATTGAATGATGAGATAATGTAACACCCCAAGATTTCATAGTACATTATTTCTTTAAAGTAATTCAATAACTTGCACAACACGCAACACAATGTTCAAGCGCACCACGACTTACCAAACTAGCCATTAAAAAGTGGTTATGAATAGTATTAACTTAATTTTTAACATTAAATAATCCCTATAATTTTAGAATCCATATTATGAGTTTCATAGAGATAATTTAAGAACAAATTCATTTTTTCAGATAAATGAAGTATTTTTCAAAAACATGCAATTTTATTGCCTATTAATGGTGATCCCTTTTTAAATTAAATATTCGAAACTTTTATTCCATTTGACAAAAATAAACATCTTCTTTAAAATTGTGACATAATAATTTTGTTTCCATATATTTTTGGTGTTTTCTGATAACTTTTATATTTAGGTGAATAGTGAAAAATACTATATTTTAACTGAAAACAACTTTTTTAATAAAAAACATTTATAGTGTTAAATTATAAATTTTAATGGTTTGGATGTATAAACAGATTATAATTTTACCATTTAATCCTATACGAGTCATTGTATGTAATTTCACTTTGAAATTGGACAAAAACAAGTGTCAATCTTTTGATAGTTATTATTTCTTAAAACTAAGCTTTTTGGGGTTGACAATGAGAATTAATTTTAAATTAATTAATGATACATATATGTTTTGAAATTGGTAAAATATAAATCATTTTTTAATTCGGAATATCAAAATCATCTTAGGTAATTTTTTAGTAGTTTTCTGAAAAATTTTAATTTTTTGATGAATAGTGGAAAACAGTGTGTTATTATTGAAAACAAACTTTTTATTTAAATAAATAATTATTTTAATTTAAATTTATTTTAAGAAAAAATATATACATAATAACAATATTATTTCTATTTAATTAATTGGAATCTTTTTTATAATAAAATTAGATGTATAAATTTTTTTTCCTTTTTACAGTCTTTTACCCACCTACTAAGAGTTTTTGAAAATTTGTATAAAACATAATTTTACTGCTTTTGTGAGTTGAATTACAAAATTTTTAGAGACAAGGTTAACCTTAGTTTGTAAAATGTGCTTCAATATGATGAAAATAGTTTTTTGTAAATAATACCTTTTGACTTTTATTTACCATAATTAAAAGTAAATAGTGTAGTTAAGGGTAAAACAAATATTATAATTAGGTTAAATCATGTCCTAATTCAACTGGATAAGTGTAATTAGACCAAAAACAACCTTAGTAATAAAATATGACCCTTTAGTTCCACTTTTATTAGATTAGGTCATTTATTATTATTTAATATAAAGAAGTGTTAAAAGTATAAAATTCAAGTTTTCATAACTAAAACATTTTTATATATGGATATACATAAGATAAATCTGATTATAAATATTCATTAGAAATATAAAATTATTTAATACACAATTGTATTTTATTTATAATTTTTTGACCTTAAATAATTTAATTTATTTATGACACAATGATGATACAATAATTACCTCAATTATGAAATATTAAATTAATTGATGTTATAAATATCCAAATAAATATAATTTGAGACATTTGATTAATTCAAATATTTGTATATGTTAATAAGACATCTTATTATTTAATATATAAAAAATTTTCTACGTTACAAGGTCGTTATGACTTTCACAAAAACAAAATACAAAATAGTGTCAAAATTGAAAAAAATTAATTTTTTAAAAAATACTATATTATTGGTTGAGATAATATTCTTAAAATATATGGTTAGGAAAAACGGATTAAATAATATTATATATATCATTAGTGAACCAATTGAGGTTATTTATATTTTTATAGTATGTTTATTAACCATATAGTGTAAGAATACAAGAAGAGACGGTAAAAGATAAATTATTTAACTTATTGTTAAATCTAAAAGATAAGGTTAAAATAGTAACCTAATGTTTCTAAAACCTATTGGTTGAGAGTATTTCGACCCATACCAACATTAGATTCTAGATAAATCAATTTGGATCCATTATAAACTGTATTTTATTTTATTATAAAATAATATCTCAATCTTTTCCTAAGGTGCCCCTCAACCCTCTTATAAAAAGGCACTCCCCCTTCTCTAAAATTCTCACCTTCAAATCCATTTGGCATTGCTAACCCCTTCCCAAATATTCTCTAAAATATCCTAAATTCAACCTAGAGGTATTCTTTTATTCATAAATCCAACCTAAAGATCCCTTTTGATTAAATCAAAAGGAAGAACCCGAAGAAGAGATAAATATTTCATCACCTCTTTCATGTTCTTTTCTTCTTCCAATTATTCTTTCCTTGTTGTTTCCATTATAAAATAATAACTCCAATATAATTTATACACTGTGATGTTATTGTAAATATGGTATAACAATATTCATTATTCTATCCATCCTTTGAATGACATGTCACCAAACGTGTGTACGTATGTCTTACCGCCTCCACGTCGTGGTGTAGTTGTTATTCAATACATTATTTTTTTGATGGGTATAATAATGATGTCTAATTGAGGTAAATAGTAAATATAACATTATAATTATTCTTTATATATGATATAACATCCAATTATATACTATTTTTATATCAAAATAATGATATTGTCGCTCGTGCGTACGTACGGATTACCGTCTCCACGAACGTGATGAGATTTATTCCTCATCTTAACCATTCAAGACTAATTTTCATTTGATGATTAAAAATAATGTATAAAGACTTGATATCATTCTGTATATGAGTAATAAACATCCTGTAGTAAGAAACATGACTCACGTAACAAATAATATAAAGGAAAACGAATCAGTTAACCCCAGAAACGACGATAATACTAAAATACCATTAACAATGAATTATTAGAAGATTATATATGATATAATAATTATGTATATGGTTATTGTATAATTTAATAACAATTATTTAACTATTATACAAGAGTTTAACATACCCTTGACCATGTACAAGTACAGGGTAAGGTTAATTACACAATCTCTTTATTATCTAGGGTTGTTTTTACATAAGTATCTACTAGGACATCTTTATCATCCACATCTGTGTTTTCTTAAAAATGTATTTCAAAACATTTTTACTATTTACTAGACTACGGGATAAAGTCATTTATACCCTTTTTAACTTTTTATAATATTTTTATAGAGGAATATTCTCATCATTTTCCAAAAAAGGTACTTTATGACCTTTTCGAAAAAATTAAGGAAAGAATGTTTTTTTGACTTATACCGTGGGAGCAGCTATTTTCCACCCTTATAACAGCATCGAATATTCCCTTAAAAGCTTAAAACAATATTTTCAAAATAAATGTTTTCTTTATAATTATGTGACTAGTAAATGATTTTAAACTAGAAAGAGATATTTCTCTCAAATTATTTTGATTTCATCTATGTCAAAATCCATTGATAAATTCTACACTTGATTGAAGTTGATTTATTGTGATTAAAATCTCCTATATTGTATTTAAGGTTTTGTGATAAGTTTGAATATGGAAGAATTATTTTTAGGATATTCATTGATTAAGGATAATGTATTGACATTTCCTATGCTAGTTTTAAAATGAATCTTAATGTTATATTTCAACCTTTTCATAAGATGAATGTATTCTACTAGTATGTTCTAGGTTGGGGACAGGTGAATGTAAGCCCTCCGGGTTGGGGTCTGGTTACAACATACCCTCTGAGTTGGAGTCCGGTTACAGAGGCTCTCCATGTTGGAGTCTGGTTATAGAGTCTCTCTAAATTGGAGCCCGGTTACAGAGGCTATCCGGGTTGGGGTACAGTTACAGGTAGCCACTAAGTCTTCGCATGAGGCCTTGACACAGAATTTATAGTCTGGTACTATACATTCCCTCATTATGAAATTAGTTATTATATATGATTATTAGACTACTAAAATATCCATGTGCATTTTTATATGGTAATGTTTTATTGATTTTTCCATATTATGTCCAAGTTTATGTTTAAAAGGTATTGATTTATTTACACATCTTTCCAAATAAGATTATAGCTTCCACTAAATTATTTACCCTTATTGAGAATTTGAGCTCACCCATTTTTTATATTTTATTTTCATAGGATCCTAAGAAGTGTTTTATGTATGAGATGTAGGGTTAAGATAAGGGAAAAATGGCATTCTCAATTTATTATTTTTTTATATTATGTTAGAAACAGTAATGTAACATTCATGTATGTAATCTTTTATCCAATAATGCTAAATTGATCAGTATTTTGCGACATGATTCCTTATAGTCATGCCAAATCTATGTAATAGTGCACTGACTCTAGAATTCTACGTTCGGGGCATTATAGTTGGTATCATAGGATGTTTAAAAATAACCTTGGAATCTAGATTTAGATAAACTCTGGTTAGAACACATTACCATAAGATAGACTCTGAGAATTAGTATATTTGGACTTCCTATAAGTTTGGTAATGTATATATTTTTTGAGTTTTCCAAGCTACAAATCCCTATCTTGATATGAGCATGTAGAGGATTCTCTAGCACAGATGTACATTGAGGTAAAACCTAAAAAAACCACTTTGAGAAAGACTTGAATGGGAACTGGTGCATGCCATTGGGGCCTGATGCACTCTTCGTTAAGACACTCCCAGGGGATATGCTTAGGATAATTCACATTTTCCTTATAAGCCATTATAAAGAATTTAAGAGTAAATACTTCCTCAAATAAAATGTTTTTATGAATATGGATTATATCCATACAATTTTCAATTTAAGTTAGGTATTTTACAAGGTTTTAATTATGCGTTGTAATTTGTAAACTGACATAGTGTATGCTATTGTTTAGAAATGGTGCCCAGTAGAAGGAATGGCAACTCTAGAAATATGTTTGATCCAAAGAGTAAGAAGGATCATATCGTTCTTCGTATTAAGAAAAAAATTATATAGGAAATAGTCTCCCACATATTCTCATCCTATGAAGAAATAGTATCATGTATTAATATGATAAGTAAATAATTTTTTGAGTCCTATAGCATTGATGGGAAGCAAGAGAAGAAAAGGTTGGTAGAGAGAATGATCGATAAATGAATGAGGGGAAAGAAGGATTTCCCCATATATGATAACTGTGGAAAAAATCAATATGGTAAATGGTTGAAGAGAATGGGATTTTGTTATAAGTGTGGAGAAAAACGGCACCAAGTACATGATTTCAAGGGTATGAAAAATGTTTCAAATGTAAAATTCTTCATCTGCAATGAGTCTAGACTCTACGTGAATCAATGTCCCTATAATTGGAGTATACCTCAAATGATGCTATTTTATATTAATAAAGTTATGATACTACCACAAATAATGATTAATGACTAGTGTTCTTATGTTGTTATTAAAAAATTATGTCATTTTAGTGTTGTATCGATGATGTACCAACTATATGAATTTTGGAAATAAATAAGCATTGTACTACAACACTATTTCATTGAGGATTTGAGATTATATGGTTCTATGAAAAGTGACTCAACAACAAGTTAAACGTTTTGGAAAATACATGGTTGGAGGAAAGATAAACCTTAATATGGTCCTGATACTGAGGTAGTAATTTTGGAATAAGAGATGGTTGATTTGGATAAAGTATAGTGGATATTCTTAACTACCCTGGAACTAATTAATGGTTTATTTATTTCATCATTTTTGGAGTATTCAAAATTTTTGGATATATGGAATATATATAGTATTGTATAAGGAATAAGGGAGCATGAATTTAATTAATAAGTTTTTAGGTAGTTTACGGTATTACCGTGTTTTAAAAGTATACATGATGAAGGTATTCACATGTTTTTACCTGGAAAAAAAGATCTTCATTGTGTTTACATTACTTATAATTTTTGGACTATGAGTGTGGACAGAAGTATATTGGATAAGAATAAATGTTGGAATGGATTAAGTTTGACAATGGATATTATCGTTATGGTTAAAGAATTTCAGAAAATTATTTTTGGATTGTTATAAAAAGGACAACCTGGAGGTCGGGCGAAAACGTGTCGCGTCCGACAAGGTCGTGACACTTGAACCCACAACCAAAAGGCGATAAGGGTGTGTCACCTTCCACTGGAAAACGTGATGTCCTAGATTGTATAATGTAGTTTCTTTTATTAACATGTATAATAGGTGAATTATAAATTCATCATTTTTGGAACACTATATGATTAAAATAAATAGAATATTTATTGAAATATTTGGGAGTGAAAGATGAGTTTGTGGTAGGAATTAGTTGAAGGATGAAACTCAACTTGTCAAGTATATATTTAAGTTTTCCTCTTATACTATGGATAAATTAATTATTAATCTTTATGGAAGGGGTCATAAAACCAAAAATGTGTTCTCCTAAAACCTTATGTTTTGTTGAACTTTTGGTATTTTAAATCATCATAGATTGATGGATATGAGTCCCTCAATTTTATAATTTCTTGTGATTGATTACCTCAATCACTCCCTAAAATATTTATGTTTTATTCCGATTATATGTCTCTAATTACCACCAATGTTCTCCTAATCGAGATCATAATTTAGGGGCAACCCTTTTGTTTCCCTTTCCCTCTTATTAATACTGAATTTTATTAACCCAAATTCGATGTGGGTTTTCCACTAAAGTATATTATATTTTCAACATTTTATTTTCCAAGAATAATTTCAAATTGTGAGGATGCAATTTATTGAAGGAGGGTAGAATGTAACACCCCAATATATCATAGTGTGTTATTTCATCAAAGAAATTCAATAACTTGCACTACACGCAACACCAAGTTGAAGCGCACCACAACTTACCAACCAAGCCAATAAAAAGAGGTTATGAATAGTATTATCTGAAAATTGAACATTATATAATCTTTATAATTTTAGAATCCATATTATGAGTTTTATAGACATAATTTAAGAACAAATTCATTTTTTTTCTGAGAAAAGAATTCTTTTTTAAAAAATGCAATTTTACCTCATTTTAATGGTGAATCCTTTTTTAATTTGATATTTGAAACTATTATTCAATTTGAAAAAATATTTTTTTTTTAGAATAGTGAATTAAGAATTTTGTTTCAATTAAATTTTGGTGTTTTTCTGATAACTTTCATATTTGTGTGAATAGTGAAAAATACTATATTTTAACTAAAAACTACTTTTTTAATAAAAATAATTTATAGTGTTAAACTATACATTTTAATGTTTTGGAACAATAAATATATTATATTTTTACCATTTAACCCAATACTGGTCATTGTAAGTAATTTCACTTTGAAATTATATATAAAAAAGTGTTAATCTTTAGATAGTTATCATTTCTTAAAAATACTCTTTTTAGTTCTGAAAAAGGGAATTAATTTTGAATTAATGAAGGAAAATTATATGTTTTGATATTGGTAAAATATTATTCATTTTTTAATTTGTAATATCAAAATTATCTTAGGGTAAATTTTTCGTATTTTTCGGAAAATGTTCGATTTTTTATGAATTGTGAGAAACACTACGTTATTATTTAAAACCCGGTTTTTATTTAAATAATTGTTTATTTTAATTAAATTTATCTTAAGTTAAAATTGTTACATAATAAAAATATTAGTTCAATGAAATTCATTGGAATCTTATTTATAATAAAATTAGATGTATAAAAGTTTATTGATCTTTTTACCGTCTTTTACCCACCTTCTAGGAGAATTTGAAAATTTGTATGAAATATAATTTTACCACATCTGTGATTTTAATTTTAAAAATTCAAGAGACATATTTAACCTCAGTAAGTAAAATTTGGTTCAATAAGATGAAAATAATTTTTTTGAATAGTAACTTTTGACTTTTATTTACAATAGTTAAAAGTATATAGGGTAATTAAGGGTAAAAATAATATTAAAATTACCTTAAGACATGTCCTATTTCTATTGGATAATTTTAATTCGTCCCAAAACAACCTTAGTAATAAAATATGACCCTTTAGGTCCACATGGATTAGATTATGACATTTATTATTATTTAATTAAAATAAGTATTAAAAGTGTTAAATTCATGTTTTCATAACTAAAACATTTTAATATAGGGGCATACATAAAATAAATTCGACTATAAGAATACATTAGAAATATAAAAATATTTCCTACATAATGTTATTTTATTTATAGTTTTTAAACATTAAATAATTTAATTTATATGACACAATTATGATGCATTAATTACCTTATTAATTAAAGATTAAAATTATTGATATTATAAATATCCATATAAATATAATTTGATACTTTTGATGAATTCTATTAATTATATCGGTTAATAATACATTTTAGGGTTTATTAGATAATTTTTTTTTGAAGTGATAAGTTTTTTATGACTTTCACAAAAACAAAATACCAAATACTGTCAAAATTGACATAAATTAATTTTTAAAACAAATATACATTATTGGTCAAAATAATATTCTTAAAAATATAAGGATCAGACAAAGGGATTAAATAATATTATATATGTCGTTAATGAACCACTTGAGGTTCTTTGGGATGTTTAAAGTAATTTTATTAACCATATAGTGTAATAATACAAGAAGACATGGTAAAGTTTAAATTATTTAACTTAGAGATAAATCCTAGATATAAGGATAAAATGGTAACCTAAAATTTTCAATAACCTATTAGTTGGGAGGATTTCGACCCATCCACACTTTATCTTCGAAATTAATCAATTTTGAGCCATTATAATGGAATATTATATTATTATAAAATAATATCTCAATCTTTTCCTATGGTGCCCCTCACCCCTCTTATAAAAGGGAACTCCACCTTCTCTCAAATTCACACCTTCAAATCCATTTTCCTAAGCCAAACCCTACCCTAATATCCTCTCAGCAGTACTATATTGTTCCTAAAGGCCTTACTTTAGTTATAAATCCAACCTAAAGATCCCTTTTGAACAAATCAATAGGATGAACTGAAGAAGAGGTAAATATTTCATCACCTCGTTCAAGTTCTTTTCTTCTTCCACTTCTTCATTCCTTGGTGTTTCCATTATAAAATAATAACTCAATTATATTCTATATACTGTGATGTTATTATAAATATGGTATAACTAGACTCATTATTCTATCCATCCATTGAATGACATGTCACCATACGTGAGTACAAACGGCTTACCATCTCCACATCGTGGTGTAGTTGTTTTTAAATACATTATTATTTGGATGGGTATAATAATGATGTATAATAAATTTACATATTAAATATAAAATGATAATGAATATATATATATATGATATACCATCCAATTATATACTATTTTAATATCAAAAGAATGATATTGTCGCTCGTGCGTACATATGGATTACCATCTCCACGAACACGATTAGATTCATTCCCCATCGTAACCATTCAAGAATATTTTTCATTTGATGATTAAAAATAAATTTTAAAGACATTATATCATTCTAGATATGAATAATAAATATACCATACATAACATACATGACTCATGTAATAATGTATATAAATATAAATGAATCAGTTTACACCTGAAAGGACGATAATACTAAAATACCATTAACAAAGCATTATTAAAAGATCATATATGATATCATAATTATGTATATGGTTTTTTATAGTTTAATAACAATGATTTAACTATTATACAGGAGGATAAATTACCCTCTACCAAGGAAAACTACAAGGTAAGGGTTAATTCCACAATCTCTTTATTATCAGAGGTTGTTTTTACGTAAGTATCTACTGGGACCTCTTTATCATCCACATCCATGTTTTCATAAAATTATATTAAAAAAATTGTTAATATTTAATAGAATATGTGATAAAGTCATTTATACCCTTGTTCGAAATTTTATAAGAGGTTTTATAGGAATCTTTTCGTCTTTTTCCAAATAAGGTACATTATGACCTTTTTGACAAAATTAAGGTAAGAATGTTTTTTTAACTTATATGGTGGATGAAGCTATTTTCCTCCATTATAACATCGTTGAATCTTCCCTCAAAAGATTATAATAATATTTTGAAATTAAATTTTTTCTTTATAATTATGAGACTTTTAAATGATTTCAAAATAGAAAGATATATTTCTTTCAAATAGTTTCGATTTCATCTATGTTAACATCCATTGATAAATTTTCCACTTGTTTGATGTTGATTTATTATTATATAAATCACCATATTGTATTTTAGATTTTGTGATATGTTTCACTATGGATGAGTTATTATTAGTCCATTCATGGTTTAAAGACAAAGTATTAACATTTCATATGCTAGTTTTAATACGAATGTTTATATTATATTTCAACTTTTTCTTAAGATAAATTTATTGGACTATTATGTTCCGGGTTGGGGACTTGTAAAATTATGCCTCCGTGTTGGGGTCTGGTTACAATAGACCCTCTGATTTGGAGTCCGGTTACAGAGGCTCTCCGGGTTGGAGTCCGGTTACAGAGGCTCTCTGGGGTAGAGTCTGGTTACAGTGGATCTTCAGGTTAGGGTCCGGTTACAATTAGTCCCTAGGTCCTGGCACAAGGCCTTGACACATAATTTAATGTTTGGTACTATATATACCCTCATTATGAAATTATTTATTACATGTGATTATTTTACTTGTATAATATCCATGGGCAAGTTTATATGGTAATGATTGATTTATTTTTTTCCATATTATGTTCATGTTTATGGTTAAAAGGCTATTGTTTTATTTAAACATCTTGCCTTAAAATTTTATAGCTTACGCTAAATTATTTACCCTTACAGAGCATCTAATCTCAAGCCTTTCTAATGTTTTATTTTCCCAGGACCCCAAGAAGTGTTTTATGTTTGAGATGCAAGGTTAAGCTAATGGAATAATGGAATTCTCAAAGTGTTGTGTTTTTAAATGTTAGAAAGTGTAATGTAACGTTCATGTTTGTAATATATTATCCAAGGCTTCTAAACTAATCGGTCATTCAGGACTTGATTCCTTGTAATCATGCCAATGATGTGTAATAATGCACCCACTACGGAAATCTAGGATATGGTCGTTACAAAAGAGGAGGTACCCAAATATATGTGTGGGGAGCGAAACTTTTGGATTTTTTATGTATTAAATTAATATAAATTAATTTTAATATTCAGGTTGTTCAAAATTGATATATTCATAATATAGGATGCGGATAATTTAAAATAATATAATAAAATTACATTATAATATGTCTATATTTTTCCCCATATATCATTGTTTTAACCCCTCATAATCCTTTTGGACAATTACCACAATATAAATGTTTTTAATACTTTAACGATCAGTAATGATACCATAAAAGTCAAACCAACCCATAAATGGATAATTTTTTATACATTAAATCATATCCAATTCACATGTATGAATATAACAGTTATATGAATTTTTATTTATTTAGAAAATATTTTTTTATAAAATATCAATAATATTTTCGGAAATACATGAAATGATATAATTTAATATTTGTGAAACTCCTGAAAAATTGTTCAAAATAGAATTTATTCTAATAAAATATTTATATGGTCTTAATATTGTCATATAATAACATTTTTTTAGATTATTATATAATTTCCAACCTTATAATTTCAGTTAACACCCTGGTTAAAAATTGTTATCATTAACTAGGGCAATGCATGTTTCAATATTAAAGGGATTTAATTTTGATTATAAGGTGAAAATAGGCTAATAAATTGATTTTTTATGAAATTATAGTCTATATAAAATCATAATTTTCCTTATGAAATATTTTTAGGATTTTAATATAATTTTAAAAAATATATTTAACTTGACATATTATTAATGTCGTTTTAATAAATCTTCACATAATTGGAATTCTAAAAAAACATGAAAAATGTAAAAAACCCATTAAAAAACTCTAATATTCTATATTTATCTCAAAGTTTCATGTTATAGTTTAATCAACACAAAAATTATTACTACTATTAATTTTCTAATAATTTACATGATTATTTTACTACTTTCACTATCATTGTGTCAACATTGCATACACATTTAAGCAAATTATTTAACCACTAAAAATTAAAAATAAATTAAGTTAAAAATAAAATATTTTATTTGTCAAAATTTAAATTTTCTTAAATATATGTCATAAAAAAATATTTAAAATGTTATTTTTACTTTTTCAGTATTGCATAATAATTTCACAAGTTTTTTGATATTTCAGTCATTATATAACTCCATGATTCATATATATCAATCAAAAGAATCAATAATACATCCTATTGAATAACCAAATAGATAAAATTCTTCATACAGATCAAATATTATCTATAACAACCAAAATTTGATTCTTTCAGTTTTGGGTAAGCACTATTTTTATAGTGAAAATGATTTTCATATTTATCATAAAATAATTTAAAATTAATATTTTTAAATTATTTTGTAATATATTTGAATTAAATTTTCCTGAATGAATATTTCTATGAGTTTAATTTTTTTTATTTTTTATTTTTTTTATATATTAAATGATATTATATTTCATAAAAACTATATTTCAATATCCACAAAAACATAACTTCATTTAATAAATATCAAAAATTTATTAAAGAATTAATTCTATATTAGAAGTCCAAAAGATATTTTTTTCCTAAAAGTTAATTAATATAATTGGAATAAATCAATTTTAATATAAATGTTTAAAATGCTATAAAAAAATTTTCATAGAAATTCATTTTTAAGAGTAAAAATGAACTCGTATCGTATAATGAATATTTCTGATTAAATTGAATAGATTATATTTTTCTAAATAAGAAGTATCATATTTCACTTTATGACTATTTCATGGACCATACCACTATGTCCCTCCTAGCCAATATTAAGCCGTGTGTGACTACCCCTTGTCTGCCTCCTGTAGTACAGGGGCAGGTGACGATCACTAAGTAATAATATCACACACATTGAAGGAATTAGACTATGTAATTACACACACCCATCACTATTCCAATAGATGTTGAAAACGTAATGTAAAACTAATACCAATGAATTAATACATCGAAAACCCACAATGAGAGTACGATGAATAATTTTTGAAAGAATAAATTGTCAAATACTAGCCCACCAAAAAACTATAAAGAATTGTAGCCTACAAAATGGGGGACTATAGTCAAATGTGACACCTAGTATAAATAATGGTATTTATAGCTTAATCTAATGACATATTACTTATTTTCAACCCATAATTCCTTTAAATTTCAGTCTTCTACATAAGTTTGATGTATGCAGGAAGATCACATGAATGGTTGAATATAACAATACTGAGTAGGATACCTTAGAATAACAAAAAATAAGAATCAATATAGTATGTTGATGATAAAAGATATATTTCCATAAAAATATTTTATAAAAAATTACATATAAACTTATTGTAAACATTAAGTCTCAAGGTAAGGTCACAACCGGCATTCTAGGATTCTTCTCATGAGTTTATATCAACACTCATCCAGGAAAACTCACTTCCAAAATCTAAAATAACTAATGATGTACATATATGATTTAATGCTTGTTAGGTCTCTCTATAATGAATTACATTCTAGAAGTCCAAAAAGATCAATTCCCATATGGTTATCATAGACTAGTCTATGGGGTATACTGGAAACCCAATCAAGATTAACCAACGTTGAAGGGGATCAAAATCATGGAATGTCCATCACACAGATTTCAAGAACCCTACAAAGAGTACAATATGGTTATAAATCCACCCCAGTACTCACAGAGAGATTCTAGCTATTCTATTTAAAACTAATTCAATAGAGGGGATCACAATGATTTACTCATGACATAATACCCCATTAAAACCTAAGGATATGGATTGGGGGAATTAAACCAAATTAAATCGGTCCACAATGAGGGAATAGGGACTCAAACCTCCCTAGGGAATGTATACTACATATACTAGTAGTAAAATTATAAAATTTTCTATCTTGGTTCTACCCATGTAAACATTATAATGTACTCCAGGTATTGCTTGTGTACACTTGTCCATTCCCATATACCACAGATTATGCTCTTGTACATGACCGTGTCTGAGTACCCGGTCATACTCATGTAGTATACCCATTGTTGTGTTCTAGAACATGTCTATGACCGTGTATTCTCTCTGATACATGTTAAGATAACAAAAACTTTTCACACAATGTGTGATCCAAAACATTCCAGCAAAACCCTAGTGCCACTGCCCGGGCCTTATACAGTCTGTATCTCCAGATTAAAAGTTAGGTAACACAAGATTGGAAGAATCCCAATATTCCATCATGTATATAGTCTCACCACCATCTCCTTTGAATACAGTACCAATATCACCCAAGGATTGCAGCTCTTGTCCAACATAACCTTTCCATCTCCTAATATCTAGCTGATGACTATTGAAAATGACTAGGAAACTATTGTCTTTGAATGCGCCATCATTGTGAATTGTACTATAAATAATTGGTGAGACTGGTCTGATATGATCAACCTTTGATCATCCTCTATTTCCACACCTTAATCGCACCCTCGATTTTAAGCCACACTCACATTACTAATCTGTTACATCATATAACGGTTCTGAAATGATCAAATATTTGGTATTCATTGAACTGAGGGTCTTAGTAATCACTGTTGATGGACATGTGAGAAATAGGGGGAAATCAAAATGCCAAAAATTGAGGAATGAACAACATCCATTGTTTAGGTTGGCCTTGATCATTTCCATGATAATGAATATTTAATTTACCAATAAATAATGAAGTCATCCCTAAAATAAATCAACTATTCTTACCTGAATAAATTCGTGTTAGTGAAATTGATCACCATTTGACATAATATAAAAAATAGGATGAATACAAAGAATAAAAATTTCCAACTTCAAATTTAGATCAACCAATAATGAATAATTGTCTT
This sequence comes from Viscum album, assembly GCA_963277665.1. NCBI lineage: Eukaryota > Viridiplantae > Streptophyta > Magnoliopsida > Santalales > Viscaceae > Viscum > Viscum album. Next base: position 784,197,355 of record OY728146.1, on the reverse strand, counting down.
GTGCTTTAGGATTTCATAAGATCCATGATCTATGTTTGTGTAAACATTCTATACAGTATTGATCTGTTCCTCTAATTTGCTTCAATCTTTCAAAAAACCCCTCTAAATATCACTCTCAATTCCCAGGGATATGTGGAAAACCTTATGAATTATACATAATAGTGTATTTATAGATGATATTTTCTTCGTTTTCATTAATTAAAAAATTACATAAATATTTCATTTATCTAATACTTTATTTTTCAATGGTGGTTCTCAACTGATCACCGAATTCACATAAGGATTATGTCATCTTTATGGTAAATTCCATGCTCTAAACTCAATGGTGGACTCAAATATCCAATTTAAGACATTATTCTTTATTTATTCCACTTATTTAGAAAAATATATCCCAAGTGATATAAATATTTTGAATATTTTTAATATATCATTTCTGAGCTCACTAACCTGTAGAATAGCATGACATATTTGTGACATTCTCTAAAAATATTCTTAGATGTTTTTAAAATATATATATGAAAAAATTGAAATGTTAAATTATCCCAACATTAATTATTTTTTTATAAAAAATAAAAAAAAACTAATAAAAAAGACATGGGTACTGATCTCGCATCTAGTACTCCCACTCCTTGGTGTTCTCTTGATTATTTCCATCCTTCCACTTGACAAATACCCGAGGAATCACTTTCCCATAGTGGGACTTCTCCTACCAATACTTTATATCTACCGGGTAATCCAAAAGTTTCAATCAATACATGATTTCATTCTCACACCCATTCAATAATATGGTATGGGTAATGCGGTTTCCTCTTCGATTAGGACACGTAGAAGAGGTCGTGTGTCCATGTTAAATGTGGTGGTATCTCCAAGTGTTTTTTCACCTCATCTAATTTTTGGAAGTATTTGTAAGGGTCCAATTAATATCTAGGATAAATTTATAGAACTAATAAATAATCATAACTCAGATTGAGTGGAGACCTTCAAGAAAACATGGTCTCTATAATTGAACTCCAAAAGCCTCCTTTATTAGGTCACATAAGACATATAATGGATCTTTTCACCCATCATCTACTCCTAGATGATCTAACAGTATCCCTAGTGGATCACACCAACTCTATCCATGTGATCATAGAATCTCCTAGATCATTCCAATGTAACTCCATGAATCTATGCTTTATATTACATGTAAAGGCTCTATATGACCTCTAACTAACACTATCCTTATATATCTAGGAAGTGTCCTGATGTGGTGATTGGTATATAGTCACCTAGATGGAATTATGTCCTCTAGAAATCTAGGGAAACCCCATCACAAAGTATATAGATATTATATTCCACTTACAGTCTATAATCACAATAGGTTTAAAAAAACCCACTAGATCCTTGTCTATAAACTTCGCCTACTAAAAGAGAGGCATCGAGAGACAAACAATGATATTCACTTCTTAAAAACTGGACATGATAACTGATTATAAAGGTCATCATAAAAATTCACCACACCATGATGTCACTATAAAGGATATGTATAAAAACCCCTTAGAAATTCCTATTATAACACCACTCATCCCATGACACTTCTGGTGAAAAGGAAAACATGCGGTCAACCATCATAAAATCTATAAGAAGAACATCCAATGGATATATATGTGGGTTTGGTCTCATAGTTTTTATCTCCCTTCTTAACATCTGTAACATATTATATAAGTTTTGTGGTAAAAATTATTAATTGGAGGTATGTTTCACCACCCTCCTCTACATGTGAAATCTATAATGAGGCTAAATAATCTAAAATCATAGGCAATAATCAAGAAAATATCTCTAACTGTTATATTCCCCTTCAAATGAGTATAAAATATCTCAAGTGTCATCTTGGATAAACTCTAGAAATAACATCAATTTCATGTTATGATACTTCAATGAGAAGGAATATTTGTGATGCTTGTGGTTAATATAGGTTATAAACGGATCACTCACAAGATATCATCACTACATCATCAAGGTAAAAATCACTATTACAAAATCTAGCTCGTGTGTTGTGTTGTTCTTCTCATGAGGTCTCAACTTCCTGGACCCATAGGTAATAATTTCATGCCTAAGCCTCATAAAACAACCATGTATATTCCTTCAATAATATCCTGACAGAACATACTCTACACTCTTCTCTGGAAACATCAATATTGTGGGATGTCATCAAACGTTGCAACAACACCTGAAAATCATATTGGAACCTCTCCATAAATTATAAAGGCAACTCATTATTGTGAAAAGTATTAAATGGTGTCAAAAACCTGAAGATATCATGTATGAATATATTATAATAGTATTTTAAATGAAGGAATCATTCAATGTCTATTTTGTTGTTAGCTTACCCCCAAGTTGACACTGCCTCAACATTTACTGGGTCCACCACTACACCATCAACAGATATGACATGTCCCAAAAATTGGAACTCAAGAACTAATTACTTTCACTTTTAGAGATTCCCCTATTTTTTGTGCTCCTATAGTATGTGTAGAACCATCCTCAAGTGTCTCTAATGCTCCTACTCAGATTCTAAGAACACAACGATTTAATTTATGAAGACCTCCCCAAATCAATCTAAGAATGTCCAAAATATTTGTTTTATGAGTCCCATAAGAACCTTTTGGTAATTCAACATGTCCAAAGGAATCTATATGTAATCATAGTGATCATAGAAACATCACAATTCCATCTTTAGTATTTATTCATCTCAATATCATCTATAGTGGTAACTTTATTTGAAATATACCATTGATAACTATCATTCCCCACTCAAATGATAATGAGGACATCGATCCTCGGTACTGGATACTTAATATTCATGGTCAGAAAATTTAGGAATTGATATTTCAAGAAATGTTTAATTCTTGCATTCTTATTCATGGAAAACAACAATATAGTAGTCTAGGGGAAACACTATGTTTCTTGTATCCCTTCCTCTAAAAATACCCCAACTACACCTTCATTCCATGTATCTCTTTGGGAGACATATGATTTTATGGAACTAATATCAGAGTGTTCCCTGGGATCCATAAAATATATAATTCTATCTTCTAGATTGAATTTAATCCTAGAAAGTCTTCTAAAAAGACATCCTAACACTCCATCACCATTGTAAGAAATTGGTAGCCCATAACATCCTCTACACTTAGAGTAATTCTTTCCAAATTTTGAGTAATTAACATCACTCTCCTACTTATGAGTCCGTCCTACTCTTCCAACTTATCCTTATCCCATATGAAGGAAAACATCAACCCATATACATAGAATCGCCACATAATCTACATAAAACAATGAACCTATACACGAACTATTTATTTTAAGTCCATGCATAGGATGACATTATATGGCCTCATCATGATACAAGGAGGTCCAAAAAGAAAATCTCTCCACCAAGTATCATATTACAATGTTGATAGATAATTGTGATCGCTAAGATAGTTCTGGTTTGTGTCTCTAAGACCAAGGGCTGAGTGAAGGGGCTTAACTGGGATCTATAGGATTCAATCGAGGGATGTATCATGAAACTATTGGCTCAATAATGTACCTATCTAATACAATATAAGTTATAAAAGACACAAATCATAAAATTATTTATCACTAGAGGATCTGTATTGTAGGAAACCATTGCCTTCATCCTCCCTCCCCCATGTACACCAGTACCCTAATCCTAGAGGTGTCCACATTGTGGTAGTGGTGGAAAAAAGTAAAATGATCTGATGCCAATAGCTGATCTCTCTACTCCTATTCCATGTCAACCGCCTTATATACCTAACTTTTCCTATCATTTCCCCTCCTTAGATAGCTCATCCACTCTCTCACTATCAGTTAAATGGATTCTTTGAAAATCTCATGCCATATTTCCTCTTCCATGAAAAGAGTAGAACAACCACTCTTTAGGTTGAGTAGCACTATCTGAAGAAAACTAAATGCGAGAACCATTATACTAAGGTCACCACCTAAAATTTCATACATCAATAGATCCATATTTCATCAATCATATACGTTTTTTCAAATTCTCATCTCTTGTGTCCCCACCACTAGTACCTATTTCCAGTTTCTACATAGTCGGAAAAGTCATAACTACAAGAGCGTTCTCTAGAACCCTAGCATATATAGGAAAGAATAGAGGTATAAAACTAACACAGATGTATATATATATACATATATCAAGTGTTTTACCCTAGAATAATTCATCAAATGGCATATTTATCAACTAACACAAGATGTTGGTAAGCCTAAATGAATACACACTCACAATCCAGATACGTTACTGAAGTTGTACAATCTTATTGATTCACGAAGACCATAAACAAGATGGATAAAACTTTTCTATGTAAAAATGATCAAAATATGTATATTTAAGATTCATCATATCATATTACAAAGTCTCAATTCCCTACGATTACCCAAGAGATACATAAATAAGTATTGATAGTATGACTTCCTTCTGGTTTCCATGTATCCTAACGAGGTAAAAGACTCATGTGACCACTTAATACTAATCCTCAGTTGTATGGGTGTCTGGATCACCCTAGGACCTAAGGGTCACTAATGTAGAATCTCATGATGTGTTCTCAGCCTAAATGATTCATCAACTAGTACTATTATCACTATTTGTTGCTTGATAATAGATGGTATAGATAGAAAACCTCCTGGATGTACCACATTCTGAACAGTCACTAAATTCAACCATCATAACAATGTGCATCATTCTCATGGTCCTATTATTGACCCATAGCTTGAAATAAATATGGATTCATGCTAAAATAGACAAGATATTCCTGGTCAATGAGTATTTCCAGGGAGCTTACTCAAGGACATGGAAACTACATCCCATTGTTATATGATACATGTACTAATGATTTCTTAAAAACCAATGCTTATATATAATTATTCAACTAAAAGACTGTTAGAGTCCCATTGAATCGATAAGTGAGTCACTTCACCAAAACATGAGTCTCTAACCTAAAATCCATACTTGAAACACTTAACACAATTTTGATAAAATCTAAACCTATCTCATAGCAATAGAAGACAGTAATAATTGATCCTAGGATGATTTATTCATTAATACCGCCCTTTCACAACCCATCCCACTAGGGCCATCCTAACTAGTTCTATGTTGAGTGTGACTACCCCAAGCCGACCACCAATAGGTCATTGACTAAATACCTCTTCCATGTAAGAATATCACACACATGGGATGAATTATCATATCTACTTGTACACACCCAAATCTTCAAACCCAAACAATTTTAATAATTTAAAGTAAAATTGATAAAAATACGTGTATTTATCTGAAACCCTTATTCATAGAATAATGAATAATTATGGAAAGCATAATATAAGAAATACATGCTCACAAATAATTGTAATAAAGTATTTCCTCTAAAAAAATTGTTGAGTATAATAAAATGATACTCTTGGTATGAACCACCATCTTTCTAAACCAATATATTCTTTGTATACTCTTGGTCAACCAAGATCCCCTTTGAATGATTTATCATCTCTAAAAGACATTAAATGTTCTTAAAGAGAGTATGTAGGGGTGTGTACAAAAAAACCCATAGGAAATCCCAAAATGATCAAGCATAAGAATCAAGAGAGTAGTAAACACATCCTAGGAATACATCAATAAAAATAAGAGAGATATAATACGACATCATGATATACTCATGGTAGACACTAATTCTCAAGGTAAAATCACAAATATAATTCCATGATATGATTATTGTTGATAGTTCATCAAAACAATCACCCAAGAGAACTACCTTTTTAATCTAAAAGAACTGATGGAATTTATCCAATATTTCATGCTCATTAGGTCTCACCTTGAATAAGAATTCACAAAAATTTCAAAGAGATTGATCACAGATGGAGGATCACACCCATGACCATGTGGTATAGTAAATACCTAATATAAATTAACCTACTAATTAGGGTATCAATGCCCATAAATGTTGGTCACAATGATTCTTAGAACCCCTCTTATGGTAGAAGATAATGGAGGATTCCACCCAGGGGTTCATGAAGGGATCAAGGTAACTCTATCCAAGACTAATTCCTTCTAGGGGATTACAGTCATTTATTCATGATGTAATTTTCCATTATAACATCAGGGGATGTATTGAGGAGATTAATAATATGGAAACCAATCCATGCTAAACCGAACAAGGTTCTTGAACCTCCCTAGGGAAATTACAGGACACATACTAGTAGTACAGTGCATTTCCCTTCTACCTAGATTATTACCATGCGTTTTGTCATATTCATGTTACTCGAGGTCATGCATGTGTACACCAAGAAATTAATTTATGCCATTAGTCATGACCATGTACTTGGACATTTCCATATATTGGGTTCTTCCCATGTTCATGGTCATGTTTGTGCTCATGTAGACTCTTTAATACATGGTGAGATTGAAGCACCCATTCACAAAGAACATGACAGAGGTCCCAAAATGTGTGATCATTATCTTTAAATAGAAACACTAGCTTTGTATCTAGGGCCTCAAATAATGTGTATCTCTGATTTATACACCATGAAACATGGGATCTGTAGAGTCCCGCTGTTAATTTTTAGGATTGCAGTAATATCCATTCTCTTTCCTAGTATGTATCTCTCTATTTTTTTTGGTAAATTTTCCTTCATTTCTATCATCATTATGGATGTATGTAATTTGATTAAACATAGTCTTTTGTTGGAATTAGACTAGATGAAAACTAGGAAGGATCCACATAGAGAGCCTTTGTTGGGGGGAAAAGGCTTAATATTCAGGGAAGTGTGTTTGTTTGAATTTATGGAGTTAATGTATAAATGGGGCATGTCTTATCACAAAATCCTAGTATGTTGAGAATTATTAAAGAGGGGAAAAGTTTTTTTAATGAAAATGATATGAAAACACATTATTCTAGCACGTACATGTCTTGTAAATAGATTACACGTTGTTTATTTTTTGTTTTTTCTAATAAAATTATCATAGGTGAAGAGTTTTTTGGCGTATCGAATTAAAAATATTTAAGAATGTGTAACTGCATTATATATCATGTAATTCTCAACCTTATATTATAAATTATTATATGTGGATGGTTTTTATTTCTTTTACTGCAACCTTCTCCTCTTAACCTTAAGGAATCTTCATGACAATTTAGAGTGCCAGCATCCTTTCTAGATGTCTTGTTTATGTTATCAGTCCCTGTAAATTTTTCTAGTTGGGTTTTACCTTCTCTTAATTATTCTTCAATAAAATGTGGAGTAGTCACATGACTCTGAGAATTTTTTGTTTTTATTGTGATCATTTCTTATCTACGAACCTCTTTTCAATCATCTTTACCTTCTTCCTCAGGGAAATTTTCTGTTCGAATCATTGAGTTATTCACCGATTAAGGTAGGGGGTCTAAATATTAACCCTTTGGATTGGTTAATTTAAAAATATATGAAATATTTTTATTATTATAATCTATTATGCAGTTGAATTAATTAAATAATTAATGTGATTATTCTTTGGATTTCATTATCATCCACTTTTTATTGAACTTGCATATGGCTACCTTTTAGGAGAATGAACCTAGAATATAATTGAATTAGATAATGTTTTAATGTATGTTTATCCTCAAATGATACCTTAGGAGATAGTAATCATCAATATTATTCATTATTGATTATTGATTTGACTATTGATAGGTGGTGATATAAATGAAAGAGTAACTTGAAAGGAATATAGTAATCTATATAATTAACCATTGAGGATTATGATGTGATATTATTATATCTATGGTGTTTGGGAATTTATTTTTCTCCATTCTAAAATTACTATATATTGGGCATGACCTTGGAATGATCACACTTATATGTTGTAATGCTGATATTGAGTGGGCATAGCCCAGTCCCATGTTGTAGTTCTTATTGTGAGAGATCTCAGCCGAGTCACATTTTGAAATTCTTATAGGTATTTTCCATTGATTGGTGTGGTTATTTTACCATGGATATATAGTTTTGATTGGAATGGCCATGAGACATCCTAAGAGATATTCTATCTTGGTGAAAAAGTATGTTATTTTCATATGTTTATATGCATGTAGTAGGCATGGCCTTGAGATGTGCTCAAAGATAATATGGTATGGGTTTTAAATAGATTGTGGTTTTATTTTCTAAATTTTTGGAATAATTAATAATAGTTTTAATATGTTTGTTGTATACATGTATTATCATTATATTCTATTTAGAAGTTCTGATTTGAACCTCATGAGTTATTCTTACATGCCATTCAGTTATCAATTTGGCACCGGATCAGATTTCTTGTATAATGGTTTGGACAAGGTAAAAAGACCATGCGATTGATTGTCTTTTCTAGATGGGATGGATTTCGGAGATGGTAATGGTCTAGGGTTCAATACTGAGGAATATCAAGTCTCTATTTTCATCTTATAATCATTTACTTGTATTGTTTCTAGCATGTAATTTGGTTAAATTCTTACATGAAATTACATTATTCCATTATTACTTATTATATTATTCAGATGTCCTTTATTCTTGGTTTTCCTTGTCTTATATTTTTTCCATTATTTCCACAATCTGATATTTTTTTAATTGTTATTGGATATTTTATAAATATATTGAAAACTCTAAATTCAAGGGGTATAGTCTCCTTACTATACTTATTACTCCCCTTCTTCTAATTGAAATCCTCTGGCATATAGGGAGGTGTGATTGAGGTCTTGTGGCCAACCCTATCTGGCCACATGGGAGATTTAAAGATTGGGGTATGTTAAAAAAGTGGTATTAAGGGAGGTTTCTCTTCTGTTTCATACTATTTGAGAATGGTTTAAAGGAGAATATGATGTTTGGGGACATAGTAATGATCTTATACATGGGAGTTTCTAAGCCATGTATGGTGTAAAATTTAGGTTCCCATAGAAGAGATTATTGTTTTAATAGTTTTCTAGTAGTAGATGATGTTATTTCACCGAAATTGATTCACATGTTGTTTGAGGTTAATAATTCATTATTTTAATAGTTCATGAGATAATGCACAGGGACCTATATGGAATGAGATGTTTATTCAGGCATCATAATTGGAACACAGGGATATATTTACATGCATTTTTTATGATAGCGACATATTTATTTGCATGTAATATATAATATTATATTGAACAATGATGTGATAAATCTATCTTACCTAAAAAATAAAATGAATGAACTATCATGTCATAAAAAACACATGTATTCCAAGTTTAGAGATACCAATAGTCATTGGTTCTCGGTTGTTGTCACTTAATTAGGTTGACCGTATTAGCCAGTGTTTTAAGGGGAGTGTTTGTCTTGTAGAAAAATTGCATCATCACCAACTTCGACTTGGTCATCAAGATAATGGAAATTAGTGCGCTCCATATACTGTTGAAATAGATTATCCTATAGTTTTTAGGTTCATATAGATGTTCAAATTCATAATAGATTCCTAAGGGTAATGTGACCCATGGAAAGGGAGACTATTCATATCGCTCATTTGATGTCTGAGCTGATAATAAAGTTTCATCTATAACATGTCCCTACTTTTAGTAGAAAGGGATGGCCCAAAGAATCTATGTTCTCGATCGATTAATTCAATAAAATCCTTAAGAATCATGAAACACCCATATATTTTATGGTGAATCTTATAGCCTATATTCTTCATGGACCATCCATGAATATGTAGTATATTATAGAAGAATCTTGGTAGAATGATGAGATATATTGGAAGAAAATTGATATGATGTTCCTGAGTAATTTTTATCCCAAGGAATTAAGGGATAAAAAACTATAGGGATGATTTATCTAACATACAAGGCCATGTCATTTATGGAATATTCTGGATGATTCGCTAACCTATAGTGCTTTACATCATCACTATTAGCAGATGAGATCTCTAGGGAGAGATGTTTTTATGGGGGTATTTTTTACAAGTACCAGTCATAGGTGAAATTTTTTTGTTTCAGAGGATTTGAGAATTGATGAACCAACAACTCATCACACAATGGAAACTGAGAGTGGCACCGCATAGTGGACAATCTATTTTAGTATGGAAAACTAGAATATTTTATTCAAGTAGAGAAAATCACCACTATGAATGCTTCTTCTGAGGTAGTAGTTGGAAGAGTAGTTATGGAAGTGGAAATCCTACATAGGAACATGAACTATTATTGTTCTACTAGGGTGGTAAGCTTGGACACAAGAAACTATGGCTTCCTTATTGTACATTTGAGTGACATGTATATTGAATAATGGGTCATCTTCAGAAGTTATTTGATAAAATTATACTTTAAACTAGTGGAAATAAATCAAGAGAAGCACTGGAGTTGGGTAGGGGCTTTGCTACTCCTTAATAGGCTAGTAGCTAGAGTACTAGCGGTCGTTCAGGATGAGATAAGGGTCATGTTACCCAAGTTCAGGATCATGAATACCAATCAAGAGAAGTATCATAGGGTATTCAGGTTGGATCCTATGTCATAGGGACATGTATTCATGAAATTGTTCATGCTAATATGACTATAATGGATGCAGGACCACCTACCATCATTGTTAAAATTTCTATATCATCTACCATAGTTTTCATTTTTTTTGATACAAGAGAATCCAATTCTTATATATCTTCTCTTTTTATAAATTATTTTGGCTAGGATGTGGAAAACCTGTATTGTTATTTGACTGTCAACACAACACTGGGACGCTGTTCATAGAATATCAAATGTTTCAAGGCATGTACTCTAGATATTGGTGGTCACTGTTTCTTTTGGGAATCATTCATCTGATAAATGATATGATTCATCTATATTATTTATGTGAATTGGTTTGTTAAATAATGAGATTATATATACTATTTTTGGAGGATAATAACCTTTATATATCTATAACGAGGAAACTATTCCCACAAAGGTGAGTGAGATCCTTAAACTGATCATGTAGGACAAATTGATTTAATATTGGGTTGTATTATGGATCAGATAACGAATATTACTCTAGATAATGGTGTAAAAAAGTATTATTCTTTTCCCTCAGTTGTATTATTTTTTTAATATTTCTTTCCTGACATGTTCGTTGGTATACTACCTAAGTGAGATAACAATTTCATGGTTGAGTTAGTATTAGGACTGACTATGCATTTTTTGAGATTTGAAAGTTTAATTGGATGATCTAGAATCTATAGTCTCGATAAAAAAAGTACATCTTGTTTGGGTTCACAGTTCTATTCTCTATGAAGGAATATTGGTCTTTAGGCTTATGTGTCGATTATCATAGGGTGAACAAGATGATAGATAAGAAAATGTTTCCTTTTTCATGTATTGATTCTATTTTAGTTCAACTAATTGGTGGTAAGATCATCACTAAGATAGATCTATGATCAGGTTTCCTACCATTAAAGGTGAGACTAATGGACATACCTCAGACTACATTAAGGAGAATTTATGGATCCAATGAGTTCGTAGTGAAATTTTTTCATTCCACTAACTCAATAGTGGTATTCATGGACATTATGGCTATGATCATCATCCTTTTCTAAATTGGTTTGCAGATTTTTATTGATGATATCTTAATGTAATCCTACTACCTAGACTATCATCAATATCATCTTGACATCATTCTGAGTACTTTGAGATATCATCGACCATACCCCAAGATATCTAAATGTTGATTTTGTATTAATAAAGTGTACTTATTAGGCCATGTCATATTAGTGGTAGGATTATTAATGGATCCATAGAAATTCAACACCATTGAATCCTGGGAATATCATAATAATTTTTTTGATAATTGGATATATCTAGGTTTAGTTGGTTATTATCGTCATGTTATCTATGATTTCTTCTATTTGGTATCACTTTTTTTAATTCCCCAACCCCAGTTACCCAGATTTGGTGTATTGTTACATAACATTGGCATGATACAAGGAATCAAGTCTCGAAAGACCGATCAGTTTAGTACCAATAGAAGTACTAGATACATTCATATGTTTTATATTACATCATAAAATAAGAACATCATCAACATTTTCCCCTTTTTAAAAACATTGATATCTTTAGTCTATCCTTACAGGTTAACCATAAAATACTTATTCACATCCTAGGAAAAATAAAACATAGAAAGGGGTGAGATCAGATGCTTAGTAAGTTTAAAAATATAGAAAAACCTTACATAAATATGTTTAAAAATTTAAGGAAATGTATAAGAATAAACAAAATCCTTTTAAACATAAACTTCTACATAATATGGAAAATATAAAATCCAATAATTCCATTTACTTAATCACATGGACATTATACTAGTTGAATAATATCATGCAATATCAATATCCACTTTCATAATAATGGAATGCATAATGTCATTCTTCATAACCACATAGTCAAGGCCTTATGCCATTAATATAAATAATATTTAGTCAAGGTCTGGTGCCAAGACACTAGTTTGTCTCATGAGAACTACTGATTCATTTAGGAGCTATATCGGGCTCCACACATCACTTACTATGTCCAATGCATTCCACATATAAAAAATGATTTAACATAACATAAACATTCAAATTAAAACATGCATATGAAATGTCCATATTTTATCCATAAACCATCATTTGTATAAAAATAACACATCCATAGTCAAATATATCTCAAAACCTTCAATAAAATATGGAAGATTTGTATCATAAATAAATCAACTTTAAACAGGTTTAAAATCCATCAAAGAATGTTTACATAGATGAAATCAAAACATTTTGAGAGAAGTATCATTTTCTATTTTGAAATCATTAAGAATTCATGAAATTATAAGAGAAAATATTTATTTTGAAAATATTCTTATAAGATTGTAAGGGATGATTTGACTATATAATAATGGTGGAAAATAACTACACCCTCTATATAAGATAAAAAAATATTCTTACCATAATTTTGTTGAAATGGTCATAAAGTACCTTGTTTGGAAAACGACGGAAAGATTCCTTTCAAAACATATAAGGTCAATAAGGGTATAAATTAATTTAACCCATTTTCTCATAAATATTAAAAATATTATTAAATACATTTTTATGAAAACATGGATGTAGATGATAAAGAGGTCCCAATAAATACTTACATAAAAACAACCTCGGATAATAAAGAGAATGTGAAATTTACCCTTACCTCGTACTTTTCTTTAGATAATGGTACAATAACCATCTATATCGTAGTTAAATAATTGTTATCAAATTATACAAGAACTATATATATAAATATAATATCATATATGACCCTCCAGTTTTGCTTTGTTAATAATATTTATGTAGTATCATCATTTTGGGTGTTAACTGATTCATTTTCCTTTATTTTATTGGTAATATAAGCCATGTTTTATATTGATAGGATGTATTTGATTAATATACAGAATTATATTATGTTCATAAAATATATTTTTAATCAAAAAATTAAAATTATTAATGAATGGTTACGATGGGGAATGAATGTCATCGCGTTCCTGGAGACGGTAATCCGTACGTTTGCACGAGCGACAATATCATTATATTGATGGTGAAATCATATGTAATTGGATGATATATCATATATACAGAATCATTAAAATGTTATATTTATTATTTACATATGTTATATTCAATATTAAACCCATCCAAAATAATGATGTGTTTGAATAACAAACTACACCCCGATGTGGAAACGGTAAGTCATACATACGCACGTATGGTGACTTTTTAATTTATAGAATGGATAGAATAACGAATATGGTTGTAACATATTAATAATAACATCTAAGTATATATAAGATACTAGAGTTATTATTTTATAATGTAAACAACAATGAAATAGTAAGTGGAAGAAGAAAAGAATTTGAAAGGGGTGATGAAATATTTATCTATTCTTCGAGTTCACCCTTTTAATTTGACCAAAAGGGCTGATTAGGATTGTTTTATGACCAAAGGAAGGCCTCTAGGATGAAGGGAGGAAAGTTGGGAGGATATTTAAGTAGGGATAGGCCGATCCAAATGGCTTCGGAGGTGTGAAATTAAGATACGGTGATGTACTATTTTATAAGAGGGGTGAGGGTCACATTAGGAAAAGTTTGAAATATTATTTTATAATAAAATCATTTTCGGTTTCTAATGGCTCAAAAATGAATTATTTCGGGGATAAGGTGGTGATGGGTCGAAAATATATCAACCAATAGGTTTTATATAGGTTTGTTTCACTATATTAACCATATCTTTTAGATTTAACTCTTAGGTAAATAGTTTGACATTTTTCACGTCTCTGTATTTTTATATCATATGGTTTATAAACATACTATAACAAAACTAGAGAACCCCATGTGGTTAATTATTAATATATATAACCTTATCTATGTCCTTTGGAAGAACCTTATATTTTTAGGAATATTATATCAATTAATAATATAGTATTTGTTTTAAAATCTCATTTATGTCAATTTTGACACTATTTAGTATTTGGTTTTTTTGAAAATCATAACAACATGATTACTTCAACAAAAAATTATTTAATCAACCCTAAAAAGTCATATTAAACTATAAAATAACTTTAATTAATTAAAAGTCTAAAATTATGTTAATTTGGATATTTATAATATCGATTATTTTAATCTTTCATTAATAAGGTAATTACTGCATCATCATTGTGACATAAATAAATTAAATTATTTAATGTCTAAAAATTATAAATAAAATACCATTAAATAGGAAATATTTTTATATTTATAATTAATATTAATATTCTAATTTATCTTATTTATAACACTATATTAAAAATGGTTTACTATTTAAACTTTGAATTTAACTCTTAAATCATATTTAAATAAAATAATAATAGATGTCCTAATCTAATCCAAGCGAAAAAAGGGGATCATATTTTATTCATAAGGTTGTTTTTGGAAGAATTAAATTTTCCCAATAGAATTAGGACATGTGTTAGGGTAATTATAATATCATTTTTACCCATAATTACACTATTTACTTTTAACTGTGTTAAATAAAAGTAAAAAATTACTATTCATCAAAATTTATTTTCATCTAATTAAACTAAATTTTACTTTCTGATGTTAATAGTGTCTCTAGTATTTTAGAAATTAAACTCACAGAAGTGGTAAAATTATGTTTTATGAAAATTTTCCAATTCTTATATGAGGTGGGTAAAAGACGTTAAAAAGTTCAATAAATTTTTTATATATCTAAACTTATTATAAAATGACTCTAGTTAATTACACTAGACATATATTGTTATTATGTGTCTATTTTGACCAAAATAATATTTAAATAAAATAAATAATTATTTAAATAAAAATTTTGGTTTTAACCAATAACGCTATTTTTTTCAGTATTCATAAAAAATTGAAATTTTTCAAAAAAATACCAAAAATTCACCCTTAGATAATTCCGATATTCTGAATTCAAAAATGAAGTCCATTTTGAAAAAGTATTATAAAATTATAAAAAGTGGGTTTTACTATTCATAACAACTGGTTTGATTGGTCGCGGTGTGTTAGAATTTCGATGTTGCGTACAATGAAAGATATTGTATTATTAAAAGGGAAACGTACTATGGAATATTGGGGTGTTACATTCTACCCTCCATAAAATTATTTCATCCTCGAAATTTCTAAATTGTTACTGCATAAAACGATTTGGGTGGTTGATAATCATAAGTTCCTTGAGTTCCAAAGTTATCTCTTCCAACTTATGATTTCTCCATAGAACATTCACCATATGAGTCGTCTGGTTTCTCAACACTTGTTCTATGGTATCAAAAATTCAGATAGGATCTTCACAATAAAATAGATTGGATTTCAGTAATAATTCTTCATAGGTGATTAAATTGTTTGGGTCAGGCATGTATTTTCTCAATAGTGATATGTGGACCATATCATGAACTGTGGAGAGACTTGGAGGCATTTCCAAACAGTAAGCTACAACCCCAAGTCGTTCTAGAATATCAGAAGGTCAGATATACCTGGGACTTAATTTACCCTTCTTATTGAATCATATAACTCCATTCTATAGAGATACCTTCAAGAAAACATGATCTCCTACTTGAAATTCCAAATCCTTCCTTTGGTTATTGGCATAGATCTTCTTCCTTCTTTGAGCTTCTTTAATGTGTGTTTTGATAACCTTCACCTTTTCCATTGTTTTCTAAACAAGTTATGTTCCTATAAGTTTTATTTCACCAACATAATCCCAACAATTTGGTGCGTGACATATCATTCCATATAACGCTTCATATGGTGTCATCTTAATACTTGAATATAAGCTATTGTTATAGAAAAATTATACTAGAGATAAATATTGATTCCACATACCTTGAATGTCAAGTTAACAAGATCTCAACATGTCTTATAAGGTTTGAATAGTCTGTTCCAAGTGTCCATCAGTTTGAGGGTGGTAGGTAGTGCTCAAACGAAGTTCAGTATCTAGGGCCTTCGGAGGACTTTTCCAGAATATTGATGTAAAATGGGGATCATGATCAGAAACAATTGATAGGGATAATCCATGAAGTCTTACAACTTCAGTAATATAGTCTTTCCATACGTTCATGTGGTAAATCTTCACTTATAGCACAAAATTTGCTGACTTGGTAAGACGATTAGAAATGACCCATATTGCATCATTCCTTCTCAGAGTATTTGGTATCCCCATAAAAAAGTCCATTTTAATGTTATCCCATTTCCACTCAGGTATGGGAAGAGGTTTCTAGACTCCTCCAGTTTGTTACCTTCTAACATTCATTTGTTGACAAACCATACATCTTGACACAAAATCAGTAATCTCCATCTTCATGTTGTCCCTCCGAAAATGTTCCTTCAAATCACTATACATCTTAGTTCTACCTAGTAGTATAGAGAAATTGGAGTTATGAGAATCATCCAATAATTCCCTTTTTAGATCAAGTTTATTGAGAACACAAAGTCTCTTCCCAAATTTCAAAATTCCATCTTGGAATATGAATTCACTCAATCTCCCATCATTCATGGATTTAATCTTCTTTTCAAACTCCTCATCATCAATCAAAGAACTAATTATCCTTTCTAGTAAAGATAGTTTGTAAACCATTTGGAAAAGTATTGATGTTTAACCTTCCATGGTTATTCCCATATCCATCATTACTAGATCCAAGAAAATAGGATCCATTTAAACTCTCATCTTGTTCAAAACTCCATTATCCATTCTACTAAATGAATCTTCCACCTTATTTGCCTTCCCCATGTGGTAGTGTAAAGTGAAATAATAATCCTTGAGTAGTTCGATCGTCACCTTTTCCACATGTTGAGATCTTTGTGTGAGAAAATATACTTCAAACTCTTGTGATCTGTATAAATATCACATTTTTTCACCATAGATATTGTTTCACCATATTTTAAGAGCAATGACTATAGCTTATATGTAACACCCCGAGATTTTATGAAAAATATTCTTTTTAATTTCATTAATGTCTTGTGTTATACGCGACACCAAAAGGAGCTTTCACAACACACATCACTGACTTGTCTTGAATTACATGGAATCGCGACCTTCCACGATAGCGTGTGTTGTACGCAACACCAAGTTTCGCTAAACAACGATATGCTATTAAAATATTATTAAAACTAGACATTATGAATAGTAATAACCACTTTTTGAAATTTTGTAATTTCTATTTTTCAAAATGGACTTCATTTTTGGATTCAGAATATCAAAATTAGCTTAGGGTGAAATTGTGGTAATTTTCGGATAACTTTCATATTTTGATGAATAGTGGAAATTACTAAATTTTAATTAAAAACAACTTTTTCAATCAAAATAATTAATAGTCATAAATTATTATTTTTAGTGGTTTAAAAGTATATTTATAATATATTTTTACAATTTAATACAATGTTGGTCATTGGATGTAATTCTACATTTAAACCAGACATAAACAAGTGTCAATCTTTTGATAATTATTATCTCTTAAAAACACGCTATTTGTTTTGACGACGGGAATTAATTTTTTAAATTAATTAATGCAACTAATATGTTTTGAATTTTTTAAAATAGACATCATTTTTGAGTTCATAATATCAAATATAGCTTAGGCCTAATTTTTGGTATTTTTCTGGAAACATTCATTTTTTTGATGAATAGTGAAACCACTAAGTGGTAGTTAAAAAAACGGAATTCTTCATAAAACATAATTTTACCGCTTCTGTGAGTGGAATTTAGAAAATCCGAGAGACACGGTTAATATCAAGGACTAAAATGTGGTTCAATGAGATGAAAATAATTTTTGGTCAATAGTAACTTTTTACTTTTATTTACCACGGTTAAAAGTAAATAGGGTAATTAAGGGTAACAATGATATTATTATTACCCTAACACATGTCCTAATTCTATTGGACAAGATTAATTCGACCAAAAACAACCTTAGGAATAAAATATGACCATTTATGCCCACTTGGATTAGATTAGGACATTTATTATTAATTTATTTAAAGAAGGGTTAAAATAGGTAAAATCAATGTTTAATAAGTAAACAATTTTTAATATGGGGTTATACATAAGATAAATTCGACTATAAATATTAATTAGAAATCTAAAAATATTTCCTACATAATGGTATTTTATTTGTAATTTTTAGACATTAAATAATTTAATTTATTTATGACACAATGATGATGCAGTAATTATCTTATTAATGAAATATTGACATAATTGATGTTATAAACACCAAAATAAATGTAATTTGAGACTTTTTATGAATCCCAATAATTTTCTAAGTTAATATGACATATTAGTATTGATTTAATTAACTTGTTTTGAACTAATAATGCTGTTATGAGTTTCACAAAAATGAATTACTAAATAGTGTCAAAATTGACATAAAATAGTTTTTAAAACAAATATTATATTATTAATCGTTATTTTATTCCTAAAAATCTATGGTTCGGCAAAATGACTTAGATAAGGTTATATATATTAATAATAAACAACTTGGTGTTCGATTGGCTTCTTATATTAAGTTTATTAACCTTATAGTATAAGAACACAAGAAGACACGGTAAAAGTAAAATTATTTAAATTAATGTTAAATCTAAATGATAAGGTTAAAATAGGAACCTAAACTTGTCTAAATTATATTGGATGAGAGTATTTCGACCCATCCCCACCTTATCCTCTAAATAAATCAATTTGGAGCTATTTAAAAACAAACTTGACTTTATAATAAAATAATATTTTTTTATTCCAAAGGTGCCCCTCTCCTCCCTTATAAAAGGGCACCTCCTCCCTCTCTTCCTCACACAACATTGAGCATTCATGCTCGGCCAACCCCTGTCAAAATCTCTTCTCCACTTCCCTAGTATCATCCTAGAGGTCCGGGTCTTCTGCAAAGACCATCCATAGTTCTTTAAGTGGAGGTTAAGAAAAGGCGCGTCAAAAAGAGGAGGTTTGGACACTTACGAAGCATATCGGACCTAAGGTAAGGGAAATATTACAATCTCACTTTTATCCGAGATTGTTTTTACTTTGGTAATTACATGGGTGTATTTTATTATCCACATCCATGTTCCCTCAATATTTAATATTATTTCCATCCTTATACAATAGTTTATATCCAATTTTACCCTTCGGTGAGTTTTTTGTAAAAGATATGAAAGGAATCTTTTGTCGTTTTCGTACGAGGTACTTTTTGACTTTTTCGACAAAAGTACGAAGAATGTTTTTTTTAACTTATATGGCAATAATGGATTTTTAAAACATTATTTCCATGAATCTTCATTTATAAGTTTTCAAGTTTATTTTTAATCAACTTCTTTTAGTTTAAAATTGTATGACATATTAAGAAAGGAAAAGTATTTTTGAAGTAGAAAGGATATTTTCCTCAAGAATGGAGTTCAAATGTTTTATAAAAATTATTTTCCATCTAAGATAATAAAGGGTTTTGTTTTTATCCCTATTATTACATTAATTTGATTATGTTTTGAGGGAATTATTTTTATGAAGTCATTTACCTTACATGATTTGTTTTATGATGTCATGATGTTTCAAGAATCCCATTTTTGTTATATGTGTTATGCGATGATGTATAATTTATGATTATGTGGCACACATAAGAAAGGATTCATTATAAGATGGGTGGGACCTATATCTCCCTCCAATGCATTGGGTAATGATTTTATATCTCATGAGATAGACATGGCTGGAATGGTAGGTTATACCGGTTCAGTGAAACAGGACTGAAACGAGGGTGACTCGGTTCAGAAAGGGACTTTGTCCACTAATATAGTCTTGGTAATGAATCTTGACTAACAAGAATTTATTCTATATGATTATGTGTGTATGCCACAAAGTTTCATGTTTTAAGTTATGATTATTGTGATTACATTTCACTGCCATTATTTATCCCATGTTATGAAATTATAATCTCTTTTGCAGGTTAAGATTTCCAAAAGTTATGTGCTTGTGTATACGATGTGATTGATATTTCTTTTGTTTACCCTTAATGAGCATTTCAGCTCACCCTTTTGTATGTTTTCTTTTCCCCAGGATATAAAGAATGGTTTTAGGTATAAAAAAAAGAAGATCTTTATGGGAGATGTTGAAGATCATTTACCAGGATTAGAAGATTATATTCTGAGTTTCCAAAGACACTAAACTATTACGATCCTTGTGTGTGTGTTTTTGTTATGTACTAAGTATTCCGAAAAAGTAATGTAATGTCCATGTACGTCAAGATTCGGGTCTCTACATTATAACCAAATATCGTGAGTATGATAGTTTTTCTCATGAATTTTTAGTTGTCGTGATGCATAGGTAATAACTATATCATTATGCATAAGGACATAACCAAGTCCTTTCTTTGAAGAATCACTATAAATAATAACCCATTGTTCCCAGATGGTAGAGTCAAGATAGGAGAATTGGCTGATATTCTCTTCAGTTCTTATACATATTCTTCACACTCTTTTGTCCAAACAAATTTAACCCCTTTACGTGTGAGCTATGATAATGAGTTAGCCAATCGGGCAAAATTTTGGTGGAAATGTCGATAATAACCTACTAAACCAATAAAACGGAATACCTTAGTTATACTCGTCGGTGATGTCCATTTATGGATTGCCTCAGTCTTTGAAGGATGCAAATAGATTCCATCCTTAGAGAAAATCTGGCAAGGAAACGATATCTCCTAGATACAGAATTCACATTTTCTAAACATCCCATATAATTCAATTCTTCAAAGAGTATTTGGAATAATGGGAAAGAGATTTTAATGATCTTCATAGATTTTGGAGGATACCAAGATATAATCAATAAATACCACTAAAAAGTCATCAAGATATTCCTTGAAATCTCTATTCATTAGATCTATGAAGACAGGGGGTGCATTAGTCATTCCGAAAGGCATTACAGCAAACTCGTAATGCCCATACCTGGTTTGAAATGTTGTTTTTATAATTTCTTCTTTCTTCATAAACAACTAATGATATCTATATTGAAGGTCAATATTTGAAAAATATTGATCTCGATGATTTTGGTCAAATAAATCATCAATGGGAGGTAAGGGATACTTGTTCTTTATTGTTATAACATTGATCTCCCTGTAGTCAATGCACATCCTCATAGATTCATCTTTCTTCTTAACAAAAAGGATAGGGGATCCCCATGGAGAAACACTAGGGTGAAGAAATCCATTTTTACTCAATTCCACTAGTTGTTTCATTAGTTCCACTAATTCCATAGTTGCCATTCCATATGGGAACTTTGATATGTACCTTGAACTGGGAATTAAATCAATGGAAAACTCAATTTCTTATTCTAGAGGATGTCTAGGTAGATCCTATTGAAACCTATCAACATATTATTGTACAATGGGTATTTCCTATATTACAAAATTATTTTTCTCACCCATAATTATTTCATTATCTTCCCCATTAATACTTGATTTTAGTAGTGCTATAGGGGTGGATCTAGATAAGAATCAGGTGGTGACGTTTCTTCTCTAAAGATAAGGTACTCCTTATCATCGTCGAAAATTGATACCTCCATATTCTTTCTATAAATTTTCACATCATGGTCTTAAATCCAATCCATTTAGAGGATTATATCAAATTAAATAATGTGTTTGATGATGAGATCAGTAGATAAAGAACATTTATATGCTCCAATGGGAATAGAATCACAAAACATTGTTGCGATGATTCTTCCCATATGTGTTTTGACTGACAACTCCCCTGTTCATTCAAATTGAAAATATCTAATTATCATAGCAAAGTAGGAAGATATGGAACAATGCAATGATATAGAATCAAATAAACCATTTGTTACACTTGAGGAACCCATTAAATTACCTGTCACAACTACTTTCGGAGCTTCAACCTCAGTAATAGTGATCGCATAAGCTTGGAATTTATCCCTTGGAAATTTTTGAGGTATGTTCCATTAGAGTTTAGTACATTCATTTTCATAATTAACATTTTCTAAAAAATTATTTCATTCAACATTGACAGCCTCTTTCATCCCCTTACAATCACGAGGTTGGTGGCCCTTTTCACCACACTTGTAATAGACTCACATTCCCTTCAAGAAAGTACTGAGGTGTTTCTTCCCACATTTACCGTAGGTTGGATATTCAAATTTTCCCTTCTTCCCTTTATTTCCATTTCTAGATTGTTCAACAGATCTCTTTTTCTCTTGCTTTTCTTTAATGTCGTAAGACTTAGGGAATTACTTTTCTGTATTGATAGCTTATGAGATAATATATTCGTACGATGAAAATTATTGTGAGACTAATACTCAAAAAATAAATGGTTTTAACCCATCAATGAATCAATCAATATTACTCCTTAGGTTATGTATATAATCTATTTCATGCCTTTCTATTCTTTTAATGATATCCTCTTTCTTGCGACATTCTCATCCTCTTTTTTTCCTCAGATATAGAAATTTTCTTTCCATATCTGCTCAATGGTCCCGAAGAACGTATTTTTCAATGAAAATATCTTTAAACTCCCTCCATTCCATGTTTTATACTTCTTCATATTCCTTTGTTTTTTGGATTAATGACCACCATTGATCTGCATCTCCCGTGAGGTGATAAACTGCCATAATAACTTTTTCCCTTTCTCTACTACCCAAATCATGAAATATTTTCCCTAATGAATTTATACATTTCTCACCTACTAATGTATTTGAACTAAGATTAAATTTTGGTGGTTTTTCCCAATGAAGTGGTCTAGCATTCATCCTCTGTGTTGTGTATTAGGGTTCACCATATGGGTAAGTTTATTTTTCATAACCAGGGTGAGTTGTCCCAGTATGGTGATAAGCTGATCAACCCCAATTGATTCACCATTTCCACAATAACTATCTTGAGTAAGAGGGAAATACTAACATGGATTATGTGTATTGATACGGTTTCCATTCCTTCCACTGGGAACCATTTCTAAATAATGGAATATACTAGAATAGTTTATGAATCACAATACATAATTCCTAACTTGTAAACACTTAACATAAATTGAACAGTTTATGGATATAATCCATAATCATAAAAATGTTTTCTTTGATGAATTATATACTCATAAACCCTTCATAATGGATTGTAATGAAATTGAGATTATCCTAATCATATCCCTCGGGAGTGTCATAACAAAAAGTGCAACATGGCCCATTGTCGTGCACCAGTTCTCATTCGAGTTTAGCTCGAATAGGTGTTTTTGGGTTTTACCCCTAGGTACATCAATGCCAAAGCTGCCTCAACCTGCTTGTATCTATACGGGGATGTATTGCTGGGAAAAATTACAAAATCTCTACAATACCAAAATTCTTAGAAGTTCTTCTATACTAATCCTCAAAGTCTATCTCATGGTAATGTTCTCTAATTATAGTTTTTATTCTAAATATACCTTCCAAGGTTAGTAATAAACTTCCTTTGATACCAAAAAAATATGCACCAACCCCAGTTACATAGAGTTGGTTCATTATTGAAAAGCATTGGCATGATTCAAGGCATCATGTATCGAAAGACCAATCATTTTAGTAGCCTTATAAGTACTCGATATATTAATAAATTTTACATTAAATCATGAAATAAAAGCATCAGCAACATTTTGTACCCTTTTTAAACACACTTATATCCTCATTCTATCCTTGCAGGTCAACCATAAAATATTTCTCCACATCCTGAGAAAAATAAAACATAGAAAGAGAAGAGCACATTTTCTCAGTAAGAATAACAATAGAGCGGAAACTTTCATAAATGAGTAAAAACATTTAAAGAAATGTATAAGACTAAAACAATTTCTTTTTAAACAAATTCTTCAGAATAAAATGGAGAAGGTAAAATTAAATAATTCCACTTACTAAATCACATGGATACTCTACAAGTCGAATAATGATATGCAATATCAATAGCCACTTTTATAATGTTGGAATTCATAATGCCAGACATCATAACAACATAGTCAAGGACTTGTGCCAAGTCTACAAATAAGATTTTTTCAAGGCCTTGTGCAAAGACACTAGTTTGTCTCATGAGACCTACGGATGCATCGAGGAGTTATAGTGGGCTCTGGACGTCACATACTAAGTCCAATGTATTCTTAATATGAAAAGGTTTATGTATAACATAAACATTCGTATTAAAACTAGTATACAAAATGTCAATAATTTATCCATAAAAAATTAATGGTATAAAAATAACACATCCACAGTCTAATATATCACAAAACCTTCAATACAATATGGACGATTTTTATCATAAATAAATCAACTTCAAAAAAGTTTAAAATCAATCAAATAATGTTGACATAGATGAAATCAGAACATTTTGAGAGAAATTTATCTTTCTATTTTGAAATCATTTAGAAGTCATGTAATTGTAAAAGAAAGAATTTATTTTGAAAATATTCTTATAATCTTGTAAGGGAAGCTTCAACGATGTTATAATGGAGGAAAATAGCCTCACCCACAATATAAGTTAAAAAAATCTTACATTAATTATGTCGAAAAGGTCATAAAGTACCATGTTTAGAAAATGACGGAAAGATTCCATTCAAAACATATAAGGAAAAATATAGGTATGAATTACTTTAACCCATTGTCTCGTAAATAGTAAAAATGTTTTGAAATACCTATTTAAGAAATAACGGATGTTGATGATAAAGAGTACCTAGTAAATACTTACGTAAAAACAACCTCGGATAATAAAAAGATTGTGAAAATAACCATTACCTTATACTTTTCCTTGGTTGAGGGTATGCTAATCTCTCGTATAATAGTTAAATAATTTTTATTATATTATTCAAGAACTATATACATAAATTTGATATCATATATGAATCTATAATATTGCATTGTTAATAATATTTCAGTAGTATCATCGTTTTGGGTGTTAACTGATTCATTTTCCTTTATATGCTTGGTTACGTAAGCCATGATTTTTATGGATAGGATGTATTTGATTCATATATAGAATGATATTATGTTTATAAACATTATTTTAGAAAATAAAATGAAAATTATTTTTGAATGATTATGATGAGGAATGAATCTCATCGCATTCGTGGAGAGAGTAATCTTTACGTACACATGATCCAAAATATCATTATATTGATAGTGAAATCATATGTAATTGGATGTTATATCATATATACAAATCATTAACATGTTATATTTATTATTTACATCATAATTATTTATTATTATACCCATTAAAAATAATTAAGTGTTTGAAAAAGAAACTACACCACGACATGGAGACGGTAAGTCGTACGTACGCACGTATGGTGAATTTATCATTTATAAAATAGATAGAATAAATAATATGATTGTATCATTGTTGTGGCTCCATTTTTACATAGTTTTTCCACATCTTTTTACTTAATTTTTAATGATTTAATTAATTATTTAATCACTTTTTACTAAATAATTGTACTTTTGTATTTTTATAATTAAATGTGTTAATTAATCAATTTTTATAATTAATTTTCAATTTTTGTATTTAAAATATTAATTTTAATCTTACTTATTTTATCCAAATTTATTTTTTGTTTATTAGTTGATTTAATGACAATCTTCTCATTATTTAATAATATGACTTTAATAATAAATAATCTTTTAACATCCTTTTTTGTGTTATAATCAAGTTAGTCTTTATTATAATATTTTATTCTTTAATATAGATTCATTAAGATATTTTAACTTTAATTATTAACTTTTCTAATTTGTATACTAGTTAGTAATGTATATAATTTTAGTTTTAATTAAATAAAGTAGTGTGATTTTATTTTTATTTATACAAATAGTAGTTTAATTAATTAATTTATAGTTTTAAAATATTAATTGTTTAATTTTAAGTATGCAGTTTGATTATTTATTCATTTTCTATTGGTATTAGTATATCAATGAGGTAGACAATAACTATCGATAACCTAATGAATCAACGTAGCTTTTCATTTTTATTCGCTGCTACCTGGTAATTAATTATTTAGTAATTTTAATATAAGTTTTTTAATAATTTTTTTTCACAATTATTCATTTTATAATTTAATTGTTATCAATTAATACTTTTTATTATAATTTTAAAGTTTGATGTTTAATAAAAATACTATTTTAAATATATTGTATTTAAAATTGCTTTAATTAATTATTTTCAGTCTTTCTATTTAGTTTACAAAACTTTTAATTTTTTGTTTTTTAAGGTTACCGTTAGATATTGATTTTATGCTAGTGGTGACCTATCTATTTTAATTAAACTATCAGTGACCCTTTTTATTTTCATTGTACCAGTAAACTTTTAATTTATTTATACCGGTGACCAATTTATTTTTATTGTGTAACGGTAAGCTTTTACTTTCTTTTGTAACGGTGACCTGGATTTTTTATACTAACAATGAACTTGTGCATCTCACTATTTGTTTTTCTACTTCACTGTTAGACTACTCTCGTTGCACCTCATCATTTTTTCACGCACGTACCCTGCACCTCACTATGGGACCACTATTTTTTTAACTTACGGTGACCCCAACCTACAAGTACCCATCCTAAAGGTGAGCTTCTTATTTCTTCTCTGACAGTAACCTTTAAATTTATCATGATGGGTAACCTGTTTTATTTAAACCACCAGTGACCTTGTTTTTTTTATACCCAATGGTGACCCGGAGCTACCATTCTAACGGTAACCTCCTCACTATTTCACCCCTCACACCCAAAATTCTTCTCTACTACAGAGGCTCACCGCAGCATCAAACAGAGAGATTCCTCTAAAACATTCACATTTGGTCTTCCTGGTTTTCTCCACTACCATTTTCATGCTTTCTCTTTTCTACACTTCCTCTGAATCAGACTCTGATCATGCGGCAGAGTTACTAGCGTTGCTAGCCTAATCCAAAGATGGTGTGATCCACTTCAAAGATGGCTCGATCAAGTGCTTTATCAACTCTGTGAAAATCCCTAGATCTTATTTGATCATACTCTTCTTCGATGTCGCGCATCTCCATAAAAAACTGAAACCCCACCCCCTTTTGTTGTGCACTGAGGGTTTGGAGAAGAAGACCAATGAAAAGGGAACGAAATAATCTTAATTAAGATAAACAAATAAAAATTTAATGATAGTAAATAGATAATTAATTTAATATAAATAAAAACATAAAAATTTATAAATAAATATCTAAAAACAACTAATAGATAAATAATATCAATTTTAAAACTAATTAATTGGTATATAAAAACTAAAATATAAATGCTAAACTTATTAATAAAACTAATATAAATAAATTTAATATTTTAATGAAAATTGTAAATTTAAAATTTACCCCTTTATGAATAAAATATATATAAAATATAATAAATATATATATTTCTATAAATTGAAATAATTAATTTTTTATAAAAATAAAACTAATTAAAATTTATTAGTATAATTTAATAAAATTAATCACATTCATAAATTTATATACTATAACATGTGATAACATTAAATAAAATAGGTTAGTTTAAAAAATAAAATAATAACTAATAATTATTAATTTATATATAATAAAATTTAAGCATTCCTTATTGAAACTTTTTTTATTACTAAATGTTAACATTTAATCTTTGATTAATTAATTAATTTATTATTCTAACTATGAAGGTTCATTTCAGAGACGTGTATACATCTATATACATTTAACTAACTCATACAAAGTTAGTTACATGAGAAAAACTAATTCGACATGCCAGTCTCTTAAAAAACGCACGTGTGCAGTGCATTTGTGAAGATCTTTTGAAGTCGGTGGTAAATGTTCTATGACAACCAACAAAGACAGCATGATACGTAAGTAGAGAAAGTACCAGAATGGGAGAAGGATGAGAGACATTTGAGTTTAGTGGGATTCATTCGAGAAAAATATGTTCACACACTGAAGGAGCAGGTGCTGAGGAGAGGAGACCAGAGGGTGACTCCTAAACCACTTCTTGGAGCTGGAGGAGCATAATAGTAGAGTATCTTCCATGGAGTCTGACTTATCTTGTGTCTTAATTCCTAAACTCTACTAAGCATTTTTTCAAATACTGTTATGATATTAAACATGTTTTCTAGCTAAAATTTTAGTTCGAGGATACATTTAAGTCATACTGGTTACTTTTAATTCTCATTTCACTTAATCATTTAAATGTATTCAATACTGATCAGTGAGATCAATACCAAGTTTATCTAATTGATTATACCACAAGAATATAATCTCAAAATTTCACTATCATTTGGAAATATTTATTATGGAAACACTTTTCAAAAAAATAATATATTCAAAAGACTCCAAGTCTTATGGTGAGTTTGTCTTGCTGTTAATTTTCAAATAGTTCACAATTGGTTAATATTGGATTGGTGAACTCTTTAATTTTTTGGATAGTGTTGCAGAACTCCTGGTAAGGGAGGTGATTCATACTCTTACAGTGGTACTCTGCAACAACCTATAAGTTAATTGAAACGCCTTCAAAACTAGTAGAATGGAGATTACTCCCCGATATTTTAAACATATTGTTTATTTATCTGTACTTTTATATCTCTGTTCCCCTTGGTTTTCAACTATGTATAATTTCATCTTAGTATAAATACAGGAGCTGTAGATATTAGTCGCTTCACTACTTAATAACGAATGTGAAAAAAATATAAAAAGTAAAAAAAATAGAAAAATCACTCTCTACTGCTGACAACAGTGGAGTTTACCATGTTTTTAGAAGACTATTGGCCACATTAACTTCACTGTGTGTTTGACCCTGATTTCCACATATATAGTAGTTAGTAGAAATATAGACATTAAACTTTTACTGACTTCAATGATGGTACAAGTCATGTTTTTGGCGTCGTTTCTAAAAAATCCCCGATCCATTACTCTAAAAAAACTAAAAAAAATACATATATAAAAATATTTAAAAAAAAAGTGAAAAGTTTGAAAATTTAAAAAAATCTATTTTACTTCTTGCTGATTTGTTACTACTAAGTAATGCCTGTATTTTTTTTCCTGAGCACAATAACTACTGGTGTTATATTAGATCCCCTAAATCATGAATTAGATAAAAATCTCACTACTCTAAAAAAGAAGAACAAAACTGAAATGGAAAACTTATATATTATATTTCTTACACCTAACAAAATCCAAAATCAAGAAGAACTCTTAGATAAAAATGGAAGTCCTAGGATGAGGTAGTTCCAAATTCCTCAAGTTTCAAGTAATCCATAATCAATTAGGTTATCTCCTAGGGAAAGAAATTATAATTTGAAATAGTAACACATTTCACTTTTGCATTCTTTTACTGTGATCTCTAATGAGGACTCCCATTCCTTAATTAGAGACTTCTATAATACCATGCAACAATTACCACTTCTAGGAATCAGATAAAATGTACATATAATCAGAGTCTTTCCCTTTTCCCTTAAAGGGAATTCTAAAAATTTATTTTTGAGTCTAGATGAGTACATTTTTAAAAAATTGGATCAAGTGTATAATTCTTTTATTATGAAATTTTATCCCCAAATATTAAAAGGTGAACTTAGATCTAAAATCAATAGTTTTTACCAAGAGGATGGAGAAGAATTTCATGAAGCTTGGGATAGATTCAGGGATCTTCATAGGCAGTTTCCCCATCATCAACTCCCATATCACCTTCCCATGGATACATTCTATGAAGGGTTGTCCCCCTCTCGATAGAATCTAGTAGATAAAGCTACTGGGGGTAATTAAAATAGTAATACATATGATGAACATAGACAAATTTTTAATAATCTTGAACTGAATTCAAAACATGAAAATTCAAGAAGAAAAAGTGTCAATAGAAATTTCAATTCAAATACTAGTTCAATGAATGAAACTCAAGCTCAACTGGCCGAAATCACTGACCAAATTCAATCCTTAATGAACCAGAACTCGAAACAAACTGTTAACAAAATAGGATGCCAAAATACCAACCATTCATTAAGGGAACAATGTTTCCAATGTGAAATGTCTGGGCATAATATTAACTTTTGTCCGAATTTTGATATTCCATCCCAACAACAAGAGAATTAAATCTTGTTAACTATGGTCCTATAATTCCTCTTAAAGAATATCCTTTTTTCATATAAATACAACCAAGGCTACAGGAACAACTCTAATCTGTCCAGGAATGATCAAGGCTTAATTAAACAATCTGCTGCCCCTAATTTCCCTAATCAACCAAGACCAAACATTCAAAATCAAAAAAGGGGTGAGTCTTCTAATGTACAAGGAAACAATGATAATCACTCATCTTCTAAAGTTAATTTAATTTTGAATAAAATAAAATCTCAAGAAGAAAGATACATGACTCAGCTAACCAAACATCAAAATCAATATGAGTCTGACAAAATGAAAACTGATGTTAGAATGCAAAATATGGAAACACTATTAGGTGAACTTTCTAGGTATCTTTCATCTAGGGAAAAAGTTAGACTTATAAGTACCACTGAACTTAACACTAGAGAGAATTCCAGGGTTGTTGTCACTAAAAGTGGGCTTAATACTCAAATAATTACTGAAAAAGAAACTGAAAATTCCCAAAATGAAAATATAATGCAATCTGGAAATAAAAATCTACTTTTTTCACATGTTGGAAATTCAAAAAAAAAAGTCTTGAAAATGATCTAAATATGAATTTATCACATGAAAATCAAGCTAAAACATCATCTAAGAATCAAAAGAAGAAGGAGGAGAAAATGTTGAAGAAGAGGTGAGGGATATTCTTACTGTTTGTAAATTTTTTTCCCACGCATCCCTTTCCATGAGAAGATGAAACCTCAAAGTAACACCAAGGCTGAACTTCTTCAGTTCCTTGGTCTTCTTTCTAAACATCAAGTGAACATTCCTTTCATATAATATTTAATTAAAATTCCATATTATCTGATATATTTTAAGAAAAATGTTTTGAACAATAAAACTATAGAATAATTTTCTACTTATAGCCTCACTAGAGAGTGATGTGCTGTGCTCCAAAATAAAATCCAACCTAAACTAAAAGTCCCAGGTAGCTTTGTCATACCTTGCACACCAGGAAACTCTGATCAACTCATCTATTTGTCTGATTTAGGTGATAAAATTAATCTGCTCCCATACTCACTATTTCAACAGTTGAGGTTGGGTGACCTTTAACCCACCATATTCATACTGTAGTTAGCTGATAGATCTTTCAGTAATCCTATGGGTAGGTTAGATGATTTTCCAGTTGGGGTTGGGAAACTATATCTACCTACTAACTTTATTTTCTTATATATGGAGTGTGATCAAGAGGTGCCTATCATAATGGGTAGGACCTTCTTGGCCACAAGTGGTGGTATCATTTATGTCTCTAAGGGTCAATTAATTTTTAGAATTAGGGAGAAACAAGAAGAGTTCATTGTGTTTAAAAATGTTAAAGGACTAATGTTTTCTAAAAACTGTTCAAAGGTAGAGTCCTTATAAGATGAGAACTCAACTAAAAATATTGAAAAATATGAAAATCAATCCTCTATTGAATAAAATATTTGTAAAGTTGAAAATCCTTTTTATCTATTTTAGATGTTAAAAATTCTGCTCAAACTCCAAATCTGGAAAATTTTCCAGAACTGGATAACTATCCAGTTTTTTGCTGTAGAAGGGTCCTCTGTTTCTGAATATAAGAGCTTTTTGAGTGAATTTGAGTGTGATTATGTTAACACCAACCTTGATAAACACACTGATGATATTAAGGGAGAACTTATAAGACAACTATATGATTCTACTTTGATTAACTTTTTCAAATCCGGTGTAGAAAATATGGACTGTGTACTTCCCACATTGGACAACAGCCCTGTTACTTCTGAATCTGAGCATGAAATTGAAAATATTTCATCATTTAATACTCCCTACAATAGTTATGTTGAAGATCTTGGACCTCCTAGGCCTAAGATTATTTCTTATATTGTAGAACCACCCACTCTTGAACTGAAACCAATCCCAGGTCATCTTAAATATTCATTCCTGGGTGAGAACTCCACTCTTCCTATCATAATTTCTACTGAACATAATGAAAACCAAGAGGAGAGATTGTTGATTGTTTTGAAAAAGTTTTAATTTTCCATAGGCTGGACAATAGCAGATATCAAGGGTATTAGTACCTAATTTTTTATACATAAGATACCTATGTAGCCTGATCAGAAGCTTGGGGTAGAATATCATGGAAGATTAAATTCAAACATGAAGGAAGTGGTGAGAGAGGGAGTGATTAAACTGCTAGACACTGGAATGATTTATCCCATTTCTTATAGTGCTTGGGTCATCCCTATCTAGAATTTCCCAAATAATGGAGGTTTCGCTGTATTTAAAAATAAAAAAAGAGTAATTCCATGTTAGGAAAGCCACAAAATGGAGAGTTTGTATAGATTATAGGAAGTTTAATGCAGCCACTAGGAATGACCATTTTTCAATGTCCTTCTTAGATCAAATGCTTGAGAGGATTGCTGGCAATGCGTGTTTTGGTTTTCTGGATGGGTATTTTGGTTACAACCACATTCTTTTTGATCCATAGGATCAAGAAAATACCACTTTCACATGCCACTTTGGAATATTTGCCTATAGTAGGATGCCCTTTGGGTTGTGTGGACCTCTAAACACCTCTCAGAGGTGTATGATGGGTGTCTTTTCAGATATTATTGGGAGAATTATTGAGTATTTCATGGATGATTTTTCGATTGTGGGCAGTACTTTTGATACTTTTCTTGGAAATCATGAGTTAGTCTTAGAGTGATTCATTGAAACCAACCTTGTTCTTAAGTGGGAGAAATGTCAATTCATGGTTACGGAAGGTATTGTTATTGGTTATAAAGATTCAAAGAGAGGTCTAGAAGTTAATACTGATAAGATTGATTTTATTCAAAAAGTTCCACCTCCTGTTAATGTTAATGGTGTTAGAAGCATCCTAGGGCATGTCGGTTTCTACCAAAGATTCATAAAATACTTTTTTAAAAATAACTTAGACAAAATTTTATTTGTTGGTCAAGGATACACCATTCAATTTTTATGAAAACTGTTTGAAATCATTTAATCTGCTTAAATAAAAACTCACCACATCCCCTATCATCACTGCACAAGACTGAAAACTACCTTTTGAACTTATGTGTTATACTAGTGAAATAGATGTTGGTCCTATCCTTGGATAGAGGAAAGATAAGAAGTTTCTTGTGGTGTATTATTCTTGTATACTGCTAGATTATTCCCAAATGAATGATACCACCACTGAAAAATAATTGTTAACTATTTGGTTTGTTTTAGAAAAGTTTAGACAACATTTGTTAGGTTCAAAAGTCATCATTTCCACTAATCATTCTTCTTTAAAGTATAGTCTTTCTAAGAAATAAACTAACCCCAGGCTGATTAGATGGATTTTGTTGCTACAAGAGTTTGATTTAGAGATCAGAGAAATGTAGGGAGTTGAGAATTTAGGCGTTGAACATGTTTTTAAGATTCCTCTTACTCAATCTAAATCTGAAAATTCTGAGGACATTAACTCTTCCTTTCTTAATGAATAGTTTTTTACTATTTCAATCAGGCAATCTACTTGGATTGAAGATTTTTCCAACTTCCTTGTAGCATGTGTATTTCCCAAACATTTATCCAATAATCAAATAAAGAAATTCATTTCTGAACATAAGTATTATTTTTGGGATGATCCTTTGCTTTTTAAGAGATGTTCTAATGGTATTATTAAGAGTTGTGTGCCTGAGGAAGAAATTTTATTTGTTTTTAGAGATTTTTCATTCCTAGCCTTGGGGAGGTCACCATGGTGGTGAAAGAACCGCTCAAATTTTCCTACAATCTGGTGTATATTGGCCTACTGTTTTTAGGGATTCTTGGAGCTTTGTAGTTGGTTGTGATAGATTTCAGAGGCTAGGAAATGTGGGAAGGAAACAAGAGTTACCCCCAAAAGGAATTATGGAAGATGATATTTTTGATGTATGGGGTTTAGATTTCATGGGTCCATTTCCATCATCTCATGGGAATGAGTATGTTGTTGTTGCTATTGACTACGTTTCAAAATTGGTTGAGGCAGTGGTACTACCCAACAATCAGGCCAATTTTGTAATAAAAATTGTAAAGAAGAATATCATTACTGGATTTGGAGTCCCAAGATCTTTTTTAACTAATAATGGAACAAATTTTAAGAACTATAAATTTAAATCATTAATGGGAAAATTTGGCTACGTTCATAGATCTGGTGCTCCTTATCATCTACAGTCGAGTGGACAGGCGGAAATTTCTAAAAGAGAACATAAAAAAATTCTTGAGAAAACTATGTCAAATTCATGGAAAGACTGGTCTCTTAAATTGGATAAATCTTTTTGGGATTATAGAACTGATTTTTGAACCCCAATAGGTATGTTTCCTTACAGGCTGTTGTTTTGGAAATGTTTTCATTTACCTGTGGAGTTGCAACATAAGCCTTATTGGGGAATTAAGGCTCTAAACATTGAATTTAAGACTGCTGGTGAGAGAAAATTAATTGATCAGAGTGAAATAGATGAGATTAGGAGAGACGTTATGAAAATTCAAGAATTTGTAATTAATGAACTAAAATCGTTAATGATTCCATCATAAAAAACAAAGAGTTTAAACCTGGACAAAAGGTCCTTCTCTATAACACTAGACATAAACTCTTCCCTGTAATGATGAAATCCATGTGGTCTAGACCATTTACAATTGAGAGGGTGCTTACGAATGGATCTATTGAAATTGTATGTGAAGAGAATAAACCAATGTTAGTCAATGGGAAAATAGTGAAACTTTATTTTGAGGTACAGCCGAAGGGCATGGCTTCCATCATTGTGCTCGAAAATTGTTCTTGAATAAATTCTGGCTGGGGACTTTAAATCTAGAACTTCATAGAAGGAAACCCATGGTTCTTTTTGTCTTTGTGTTGTTCCATTTTAACATTGAATAAAATGCTACTTATGGGCTCTGTTTTTGTGAAATACCTATTACTGCTTTTTCTTTGTTTTCTGGTTTTGTTTCAGGATGCTACTATTGTGACAATAATGTACCGGAATTTCCATGATCATTTTTTGGACAAGAGCCTCGTTAGTGAAGTACTTCAACTTTCTGCATTTATTTCTGCACTTGTTTTTGCTAATAAAAATTCTGTTGTTATTTTGAAATTCTTCTACATATGTATTCAAAATTTTGTTGCACAAATCGAACTGTATTAAATTCTGCTGCATGTCCTGCTACTTAATATAAAAAACTACTTGTACTTCACTTTTGGAAACTGAAATTCATTGTTTAAAACCCATTCTCTACATGAAATTAAGTGTGGGGTGTACATGCTTGCTGGTAGTTGTGTTTTTCATTGGAACTGATTAGTCTATAGGGTGTTTAGCAAGCGTATTTCTACTATATTTAACATCCATTTGATTCATACTTTGTTAAAATTCTTACACTAAATTAATTGTTCACCAACATCTTATATGCTACTTTTGAGCTATAATGGAAAATCATTGTCACTGGACATAAATGTTATTGTGTATACTTTCTAATGAACCTTCTGTTAAGTTATTCAATGAGGAAAACAAGATTTTTGAACTTTAATGTGACCGTTATACATGTCATCTACCTACTTAATTGAAAATCTGTTTTGAACCTTAAACTGTCAAATTGTTATTCTCCACTTTTGAAGTAAACTTTGTGGAAAAAGTTTCGTTTTAAGTGTGGGGTAGGGGGTCAATTATTGATTTTTCTAAACTATGCTTAATTGATAGCACATCAATTCCCACTAAAACATAATTCTTTTTCATTAAAAATGGTTAAAAGTTTTAAAAATTCTTGCACAATTTTTGGTTATACATTTTTTTCAAATTTGTTTTTCCAATGGAAAATATTACTTTGGTAGTTATGTTGTTAATTCTGTCTGAAATTAATGATAATAGATGATTGCAGATTGATTTTACTTAGTGATATGATGAATATTCAGTTTGAAAACTACTTCTGAAAGTTATATGGGTAACCATTTAATGGAATTATGATCAAAACCCTTTGAACTGGAAGATTGACACTGATTCTAGGGGCCCCATCCATCTTTTAATTATTAAAAGTAATTGCTTTAATTAGCCAATGTAAATGAGTTTTTTATAAATCTTTTAAAATTAGAGTAATTTGGTCATTTGGGATCCCATGACGTGTCTCTGAGACCCTAGATGCTGGGTGTATTTTTGTTAACGTTATTCCCTTTGTTCATCTTGAATAAGTGAATTTCATAGTACTTAGCATATGAAACATGGCTTGGGAAAAATAAATAAAGTGTATAGGGTCAAAAATGAGTTCATTAAGGTGAGGGGAATGATGAACACGTGATGAAGAAGCGGTCAATTGGTTTTTAATGGAAACCATTTAGGTTATATCAATAAGGTGATTTGAAATAAAATTTATTATTTTTGGAACCTAGGATTCTATCAAAGTACAAAGTTCCTTGGTTAATGTCCTAATTCCCTTGATATTTCATCTCTTGACATTCTTGGACTTATAACTTCAGCTTGTATATAAATGAGTCATTAAGTTGTATCACATATGAGGCCCGACATCATCTTTTATGGATGGTAGTTTGTTTCTTAATTACCCTAGTGTATTTTTTATAGGAAAGATTCATATGAGTAATTAATTTTCTAAAGCCTTATGTTATGTTTTGTCCTCTATTTTTGAGTGTTGGTCATGTTACTGTGTGATCTTAATTATTAATACACTTTACTGTTTTTCAAAGATAATAAAACATCAGACTGTTTGAGGACAAACAATGCTTAAGTGTGGGGGAATTTGATGTGGCTCTATTTTTACATAGTTTTCCACATCTTTTTACATAATTTTTAATGATTTAATTATTTATTTAATCCCTTTTTACTAACTAATTTTACTTTTGTATTTTATAGTTCAATTTGTTAATTAATCATTTTTTATAATTAATTTTGTTTTTTTGGCCTTTAAAATAATAATTTTAATCATACTTATTTTATCCAAATTTATTATTTGTTTATTAGTTGTGTTAATGCCAATCTTCACACTATTTAATAATTTGACTTTAATAGTAAATAATATTTTAATATCCTTTTTTGGGCTTTAATCATGTTAGAATTTATTTTAATATTTTATTCTTTAATATGGATTTATTAAAATATTTTAACTTTAATTATTAACGTGTCTAATCGTCCTTCTAGTTAGTTAAGTAAATAATTTTAGTTATAATTAAATAATGTAGATCGCTTTTAATTTTATGTATTGAAATTGTACTTTAATTAATTAATTAGTTGTTTTAAAATATTAATTTTTTAATTTTATGTATGCAGTTTGATTATTTATTCATTTTCTATTTGTTTTAGTCTACCGGTGAGGTAGACTATAACTATTTGTAACCTAATGAGTCACCATTGCTTTTCATTTTTATTGGATACTACCTTGTAATTAAGTATTTAGTAATTTTAATATATGTTTTCTACTAATTTATTTTCACAATTATTCAGTTTATAATTTAAGTGTTGCCAATTAATACTTTTTATAATAATTTAAAATTTGATGTTTAATAAAAATCCTATTTTAAATTTATGGGTTTTAACATTCTTTTAATTAATTATTTTCATCGTTTTTATTTAGTTTAATTAACATTAAATTTTATGTTCTTTAAGGTTACCATTAGCTCATTATTTTATACTAGCGGCGACCTGTCAATTTTAATTAAACTATCAACGACCCTTTTTATTTTCATTATTATGGTAACCTTTTAATTTATTTGTACCAGTGACTCTCTTATATTTATTTCATAACGATAAGCTTTTGTTTTCTTTTGTAATGGTGAGGTGGATTTTTTATACTAACATTGACCTTGTGCACCTCATGTTGGTTTTTCTACTTCATTGTTAGACTACTCTCGCTACACCTCACCGTTCTGTTCACAGACATAACCTACACCTCACTATTATGCCACAGTTTTTTAAATAAGGTGAACCCTACCTACAAGTACCCATCCTAACAGGGAGCTTCTTATTTTTTTCTCTAACGGTAACATTTAAATTTATCAGAATTGGTAACCTGTTTTATTTAAGCCATCTGTGACCTTATATTTTTTATACCCAATGGTGACCCACTGCTATAATATTAATAGTAACCTCCTAACTATTTCACCCCTCATGCCCCTAATGATTCTCTAATGTAGAGGCTCACTGTGGCATCATACATAGAGATTCCTCTCAAACCTTCACGTCTGGTCCTCCTGGTTGTCTCCACTACCATTTTTACGCTTTCACATTTTGGCGCTTCCTCCGAATCAGACTCTTATCATGTGGTAGAGACACTGGCACTGCAAGCCCGATCCAAAGACAGCATGATCCACTTCGACGATGGATTGATCAGGTGCTTTATCGACTCTACAAAAATCCCTAGATCCTATTTGATCATCCTCTTCTTCGATGTCGTGCATCTCCACAGCAAACCGAAACCCCACCCCCCTTTGTTGTGCGTCGATGGTTTAGGGAAGAAGACTAAAGAAAATGGATAAATAATAATAAATAAAATTAATTAAGTTATACAAATAAAAATTTTGTAATAGTAAATAAATAATTAAAATAATAACAATAAAAACAAAACATTATAAATAAATATCTAAAAATAAATAATAGATAAATAATATCAATTTTAAAACTAATTAATTAGTATATATAAAAACTAAAATATAAATTCTATACTTATTAATAAAACTAATATAAATAAATTTAATATTTTAATGAATATAGAAGAATAAAAATTAACTTCTTTATGAGTATAATATATATATAATATAATAACTATATATAATTTTATAAATAGAAATAATTAATTTTCAAAAAATGTAAAACTAATTAAACTTTAATAGTCTAATTTAATCTAATTAATCACCTTCAAAAATTTATAAATGGCAATATGTGATAAAATTAAATAAAATAGGTTAGTTAACAAATAAAATAATAACTAATAATTATTAATTTACATATAATAACATTTAAGCATTCTTTAATGAAACATTTATTTATTTTTGAAAGTTAACATTTAATTGTTGAATCATTAATTTTTTTATTTTTCTAACTATGTAGGATTATTCAAGAGACATGTATATGTCAAAATAAATTTAACTAACTCATCCGGAGTTAGTTACAGGATGACAACTAATGTGATGTTCCAGTTTCTTAAAAACCCACGTGTCTGGTGCATTTGTGAAGAACTTTTGAAGTTAGTGGTAAATGTTCGGTGAAAAGCAGCAAAGACAACATGATACTTAAGAAGAGTATGTAGAATAACTAGATAAGGAGGAGAGACATTTGATTCTAGTGGGATTCATTTGAGAAAAATACATGAACACATTGAAGGAGCCGGTGCTGAGGAGAGGAGACCAGAGGGAGACTTTGGAACCACTTCTTGGAGCTAGAGGAGCATAAGAGTAGAGTATCTTTCGGGGAGTCTGAGTTCTCTTGTGTTTGAATTCTTACACTCTACTGAGCATTTTTTCAATTACTGTTATGATATTAAACATGTTTTTTAGATAAAATTTTAGTTCAGGGATAAATTTAAGTTCTACTGGATACTTTTAATCCTCATTTCATTTAATCATTTGAATGTATTCAATATTGATCGGCGAGAACAATACTGAGTTCATCTAATTGCTTGTACCACTAGAATATAATCTCAAAGTTTCACAGCTAGTTGGAAATATTGATTGTGGAAGCAATTTTCAAAAAAATAGAATAGATTCAAAATACTTCAAGACTTACGATGAGTTTGTCATGCTATTAATTTTCAAATAGTTCACAGTTGATTAATTTTGGAGTGGCGAACTCTAAAATTGGTTGGCTAGTGTGACTTAACTACTGATGAGGGAGGTGATCCATACTCTTACAGTGTTACTCTGAATCAATATATAAGTGAATTGAAACACCATCAAAACCTATATAATGGAGATTACTCCCTGAGACATTAATCAGATTGTTCTTTTATCAGTAATTTTATATCTATGTTCCTCTTTGTTTTCAACTGTGTTTCGTTTCATCATAATTAAAATACAGGATCTATAGAGTTTTGTTGCTTCACTGCTTAATAAAGAATGTGAAAAAAAATATAAAAAGAAAAAAAATGTAAAAATCACTCTACTGCTGACAACATTGGAGTTTACCAAGTTTTTAGAAGACTTGTGGCCAAATTTAACTTCCCTGTGGGTTTGACCCTACTTGCCACATATACAGTAGTTAGTAGGAATATAAATTTTAAACATTGACTGACTTCCATGATGGTACAGGTCAACCATATTTATAATAACATCACAGTATATAGAATATATTCGAGTAATTATTTTTTAATAAATACGAAAAATAAAGAGGAAGTTGAAGAAGAAAAGAACTTTAAAGATGGGATGGAATATTTTCCTCTTTTTTGGGTTCTTACATTTGATTTGAACAAAAGGGCTCCATAGGTTGGATTTATGACCGATGTAAGGCCTCTAGGATGGAGGGAATAAATATTTGAGTATATTTGGGAACGGTTTCTCTGATCCAAATGGATTTGGAGGTGTGAAATAAAGAAAATGGGAAGTACACTTTTATAAGAGAGGTGAGGGTCACTTTAAGAAAAAATTGAAATATTATTTTATAATAAAATAATTTTCTTTTTCTAATGGTTCCAAAATGAATTATTTCTACGGTAAGGTGGTTATGGGTCAAAAAACTCTAAACCAATAGGTTTTAGATAGGTTTAAGTCACTATATTAACATTCACTTTTATATTTAACTTTAGTTAAATAGCTTGACATTTACCATGTATCTTTGTATTTTTATATAATATGGTTAATAAACATAATATAACAATCCAAAAGAACCCCATTTGGTTCATTATTAATATATATAACCTTATCTATGTCCACTATTAGTGCCTTAAATTTTTAGGAATATTTTATCAATTAATAATATAGAATTTGTTTTAAAAACTCAAATATGTCAATTTTGACACAATTTAGTATTTGGTTTTTGTGAAAATCATAATAGAATGATTAATTCGAAAAAAATTATTTAACCAACCCTAAAATGTCATACTAACCTAGAAAATTAGTGTAATGTATCAAAAGTCTCAAATTACATTTATTTAGATATGTTTAATATCAATTATTTTAATCTTTCATTACTATGGTAATTACTGCATCATCCATGTGTCATATATAAATTAAATTATTTAATGTCTAAAAATTAAAAATAAAATACCATTATGTTTGAAATCCTTTTATCATTCTAATTAACATTTATAGGAAAATTTATCATATGTATAACCATATATTAAAAATGTTCTAGTTATTAATCATTCAATTTAACTCCTTTAACTCTTCTTTAAATAAAACAATAATAAATGTCCTAATCTAATCCAAGTGGACCAAAGGGGATCATATATTATTTCTAATGTTCTTTTTTGGTCGATTTACAATTATCAAATAGAATTAGGACACGTTTTAGGGTATTTATAATATCATTTTTACCCTTAATTACTCAATTTACTTTTAACCGTGGTAAATAAAAGTAAAGATTTACTATTCACCAAAACTTATTTTCATCTTATTGAACAATAATTTACTTAATAATGTCAACCGTGTCACTCAGATTTTTTAAATTCAACTCACAAAAGTGGTAAAATTATATTTTACGCAAATATTCCAATGCTCCTAGAGGTTGGTAAAAGACGGTAAAAAGTTAAATAAAATTTTTATATATCTAAACTTATTACAAAATGACTCCAACGAATTACATTGAACTTATATAGGTATTATGTATCTATTTTGACCTAAAATAAAATAAAAAATTATTTAAAAAAAATATGGTTTTAACCAATAACGTAGTGTTTTTCACTATTCATCAAAAATTGAAATTTTTCAGAAAAATAC
This sequence comes from Viscum album, assembly GCA_963277665.1. Taxonomy (NCBI): domain Eukaryota; kingdom Viridiplantae; phylum Streptophyta; class Magnoliopsida; order Santalales; family Viscaceae; genus Viscum; species Viscum album. The sequence continues at coordinate 784,154,913 of OY728146.1, read as the reverse complement.
CAAAAATTTACCCTAAGCTAATTTCGATATTCTGAATTCAAAATGGAATTACATTTTGAAAAATAAAATTTATGAATTTGTAAAAAGTGGGTATTACTATTCATAATGTCTTGTTTGATTGGTTGTGGTGTGTTATAATCTTGAAGTTGTGTATAATGAAAGTTATTGCATTATTCAAAGGGAAACGTACCGTGGAAGCTTGGGGTGTTACAATTATGATACTGCTGTGAAAGAAATGGGAAATGTTTTATTTGGTCTGACGTTTTTTAGATATATTTTAAGGAGTTTAAGGGAGTTTAGCCTGAAAACATATTCTCATTTTTCCTTCATTGGGTAAATTATATATTGGGAATTATGTCACATCTATAGTTGGAATCGGAGTAGTTTTGATGCAAGAGGATTGAGTGGTTGTGTATGGCTAATAGTAGTTGAGACCGCATGAGGAGAATAACCCTACTCATGATGATTATATTTTAGTAGTAGTACATTCCCTGAGTTTTTGCAGAAACTATATCAATGATGAGAGGTTTTTGGTATAACTGGATCACAAGAGCCTCAGATACATATTTTCTCTGTGAGAACAGAACCTTCTCTAGAGGATGTGGGTCGAGTATCTACAGTCTTTCGACTTCGATAAGGATTACACAACTGGGAATGGAAACTTAATTTCCAATTCCTTGATATAAAAGACATTGAAAGAGTCATTACATGAGTCTTGCGATGAGTGAATGATAATGGTTCTCTTCATATAAATGCATCTATATGTTCAAGAGATTTAGGTTCGAGTATACCCCACTTCAATATCTGTTATACTTGTACAATATGATTGTATCAAGATTAAGATATTGTCTGATATAGAGGGATTATTTATCATAGACTACTTATATGGTAGGGAGACACAATCTAGATGGCCTCTTGGAATGGAAGTTCTCTTATTTTCTATGGATGAGTATGGGTTCCTATGGGTATTCATGAGAAGATTATGAAAGTGGTTAATTCATTTAAATGGGAACTATATCCTAGTTTGAAAAACATTTGTCTTGATATTCATAGATAGTAATGGTGTTCCGGAAAAAAGAAATCGGATGTAAGCTTCATGGCTAGATGTTTCACTTGTTAGGTGGTGAAATCTGAGCATTAGAGGTCAGTTGGGATATTTTGGACATTGAACATTCCTAGGTTGAAATGGAATTTTTTACACTATGATTTTTGTGATTGGTTTTTCTAGGGAAACAGAGAAGTATGATCTTTTTGGGTGATTGTGGAACGACAGATGATGCTATCGCACTTCTTACATATTATGGATACCATCATAGTTGATGATCTAAGAAGAATTTACATGAAAAAGGTGGTTCTGTTGCACATTGATGTGACCAGAATCATTTATCGTAGATATCCTCATTTCATATCATATTTATTGAAGGTTATTCAAAAGGATCTATGATTACTATTTATTTTTATCACATTGTATCATCCTCATACTAATGTTCAATATGATGGGACTATTTAGGTTTGGAAGGACATGTTATGGTATTGTATTTTCAATTTTGGTGGATCATGGTTGTTGAATAGGAAATTGTGGTGTTTTCATATAATAATAGCTTCCATGAACCTATCTAAGTAGACTATTTCAAGGATTTATGTGGCATGTCATGTTGTTCACCAATTTGTTGGTTGGTGGTAGGTGAGTTAGCACTTATTAGGCCAAGTCTAATGTAGAAGTCATCTGAGCATGTTCAGTTGATTAGATAATGGTTTGTGAACACACATAGTAAATAGAAAATTATATGTAGACCATCATAAATGGACTTTCGAATTTAAAGTTAGTCATCATTTTTCCTTTAGGTGTTAGCAAGACTTTTTCAATGTTGTAATAGGAAACAATGAAAGCTTGCGCCCAGGCTTCTTCGGCCATTTGAGAGAGTGGAAACGGTCAGTATAGTGACATACTATTTATCCCTTCTAAAGTTAAAAATTTCCATGAATGGCACATTCCACGTTTCACAACATCATAGATATTATCAATACACTTATGAGTTGTGCGGATTCAACTTTGAGCAGAATCTGATACAGGTTCTGGATCATAGTGAGAAATATCATTTGGGAAGGACTATACATTTGGTTCTAGTAGAGTTGTATAATGGGAGATATTATGAGGATACCTAGTATAAGGAGTATGATATTTATACATCATTCATAGACTTTATAATTGATAACTCATAGTTTTTCTTGGATCATCTCGGGGATGAGTAGTTATATGGTTGGGAGGTTGTACGATCCTATCATTTTCAAGGTACATCCCTCATTATGTTTTCCATTAACATTTCATTTGGTTGTGTTTTAATCATGGGTTTCCATCGTTTGAATAATCACAATATTGTGGTGTGAGGAAACATGTGTAAAACCAGATAATATCCATGTAGAGAGAAATATTGTGGAAGATAACTTATAATTCATGGATGTGTGTTGGGTTGAATTAATGGAGTCTGGTAATAAATGGGTCAAGTTTTATCAAGGGTTCATGGTATGTTGTGTATCATTAAAGTTGGTTCAGGGTGTTTATTTAGAATATAGGATGAAAATCCAACTTTATAACATTTATAGATAGTTCAATTAGACTACATATCAATTAATTTTTTGGTGGTTTAATAAAATAATATGAGGCAATGAGTTTTCCAGAAAATCCATTTAAAAATATTTACATGAATTATAACTACATTATATTTCATGTAATTATTTTACATTTTGTTTTATAGTATGTTGTGGGGATATGTTTTATTACATTGCACTACATCCTTCATATTTCAATCATAGGGAATCTTTTATGTGAATATGGACTTTCAACCTCCCATCTATACATCCAATTTACATGATCAATCCCTGGTAATTATTGATGGTCAGGTTCTCTATTTTATCAATTATTCTTCTGACCATTTTGATTTAATATATATACCATTTGAATTGGATGTTTTGATCTTGATCAGTTTTCATCTAGGAACCTCTTTGAAATCATTTTCACTTTCTTCCTCAAATCCATTTTCCATTGGAAGCATTGCATTCTTAATCGATAAAGGTAGGGGTCTAAATATCAACCCTATGGATTGATAAGTTTAAAGGTTTATGAAATATTTTGATTTCTTCAATTTAACATGTGTTTAAATTAATTAAAAAATTAATGATATCATTTTTTTCAGTCCATTGTCTTCAATTTAGTTTTGACATGGCTTATAAAACCATGTTTGGTATACAAACCTGGAATATAATTGAATTGTTTACTGGAATAAAGTGGGTTTATCTTGGCATGATTTCATATGTGATTTCTAGATATAGACTCTATTATTATATGTATTATGGCTTATTGATTTTCCTATTGAAAAATTTTTATATAAATTCAAGAGGGAATTATATAACAAATGATAATTTTCACAATTATCCATTGAGTTTTATGTTGTGATGTTGTGATATTCACGTTTCTGGGATATGTCTTCTATGATTTGATTAAATTATTATATGTAGGGCATGGCTCTAGAACATCAACACTTATATGATGTAATGATGATATTCTGAGAGATTAGCCCAGTCTCGTGTTGTAATTCTTATTGTGGGAAGGCACAACTAAGTCCCATGTTGTATTTATTATAGGGATTTTATTTTGATTTTAGTGTTCATTTTTCCATGGTTATATGTTTTTGGTTTTTATATTCGTGATACATGCTCATAGATATTCTGATATAGAGATGAAGCATGTCATTTTACCATGGTTATATGGTTGTGGTTAGCATGATTATGTGACGTTCTCAAAGATAATGCAGTATGGAGCTGAAACAGGTTGTGGTAGTATTTTATTAATTTTTGAATTAATTAATACACAAATTTGACACTTCATCTAATACACATCATATTAAAAAAGTTTTTTAGACATGTTGGTGTCGACATTCATAGATATTCTCACACCCTATTTGGCCATTTCTTAGAACCTGATAACATTACATTGATTTGTGTTTTGTCACAAACCAATCTGGGGTGCTATCTAACCAAACACTCGACCTAATTTTTGGAATGGATCGAAAAGATTTCCTGATCCATATGGGATAGAAACTAGTTCCTAGGTATCAATATTATACCATGGGAACAATTTCACACATTTAGTTAAACATAAAAAAACAAATGAAAATGGACACCACAATTATAAATAACCAAGACCAAATAATGTTCAATAATTTTTAGAATCAATGTCGTACACTTTAGCAAAAAAATAGAATTGCTATAAGAAAAGGGAAAACTAAAAAATTTCCAAAAACATCCATGAAACATGAAGTACAATACCCTAACTCCAACACCAGAAATACCTTCCACAACTGTAGCACTTGCAACCCACACTCGGCATCACCAATACTCATATTTCCTTTAACTAGGAAAAATAAACAAATATATCTACATATACCTAGAGGTTCATGTAGGCTATGAGATAAATCTCTTTACGATTCCACCTAAATAAAAATATATATTCCATAATATAACATTAAATAATAAATTAATATGGGAATTTATATAAAATATTTTGAAGATTTTCCAAGTAAATATTTTAAATAAACCCATTTTTAAGACAACACATTTAAGGAAAATACTTTTATTCATAACATTTCAAACGAAACATTTATTAAGATAACTTGATCTTAGATAAAATTAACTCAAGGTCGGTCGCATGTCAATGGATGGTTCCACAATTCAAAAGTCCTAAGATAGAATCATGGGTAAATCTTTAAGGGTTATCCAGTTCGAGTGAGAGAAAAGAACCTCGTACCTGAGTGAAAGATCGTATAGTAACCACCACTAACATCATTATAATGCACGATACTCTCAGAGGGGAAACCCCATGGTATTAGTGTTTTAATATATTCCTACATGTTTAGTTAGTGTTTTAATAGTAAATCCAACTATGATTAAATAGGACATGACTCTTCCTAATCCCTAAGTCACTAAAACTAGTCAACTCACCCAGATACCTGGGATCCCCTTTGTGCTCAGATTCAAGTTCAAATGTCTCAAAAATCACTAAATTCATAATTAATTTCAACCGACACAAGTTAAAAACAACTTTCATAATTAATTCTTTAAAACTCTCCTTTTATATAATAAAATCACCTTCCATTTCACTCACACCAAAACCAATTAGAAATAAATTTTCCACAATTGAAAAATTCAAGAAACTCACTTGGAAATATCTCAAAAAGAAAACAACAGTAACCCAACCACATCCATGGGCCAAGAATGTTTTTGAATCCACGTATAAATAGATTTCATTCCACAATTTTCTACACATCATTTACATTATTCACAAATTGGATTTATTGGTTTATAAAAAAACCCAAAACCAAAGTAATACATTTTCTCTTAAAAACCACTTTCGAAATACTAAAACCTCATTTGAATTTGAAAAAAAATTAAATCATTAACATAATCATAAAAACACTACCAAGAGTCACAAAAGTTATGAAAATACACAAAATAACCCATTCTATAGAAAACCCAATTTTCATCACATATGCATATCAAACTACTTATAAATAATATTTCTCACCACAAATGAAAATCATAGAAAAAAATTAAAGTGCCAAAAAAGTATATCAAAACTAGAAAAAATAGAACATGGATCAACATAACTAATGGTTAGAAATTTCTGTAAATACCTAAGAAAATTCAATAGCTTGACCAAAAGACCCTAAAAAGAAGGATTTATCAATAAATATCAAGTTCTAACTCAATGAATCAACATTAAACCCTTCCTAGCTTGAACACCCCACTAGAATTTCAGAAACTAATAATGAGGAAAGGGAACCCATGAAAGGTGGATGAAATCATAGTAAGAGGGTGTACATGATGATTATTTATGTTTTATTTTCAAATGAACCCAATAAATGGGGGAAAAAGAGCCTATATGATCTTGGAGGAAGATCCCATGGAAAAAATCATGATTGGGGAGGATGGGGGAATTAGTGTTAAAATCCGGAGAGGAGACAAAGGGGGTTCTATATTTTTTAATAACCTATACATCATGAATGGTTTTACCTCATGGTTTGTCAAATTTTGTGGTGACCATGAAACCCTACCTACCAAAGAGAAACCTACCACATGGTTGACCTATATGACATGACTATCCATTAACAAGCCATGTGGTATCTTCTATCTGAGACTCCATTCAATCACATGGTTACCTGGGCCAGGGAACATGTTTCTACTAATTCTGCGCCAAGAATGCACCCAATGTCGAATGAACCAAGTTTCCCAATTTTATCCAAAAAATATAAGATAAACCATGGGAGAAAATAAATAACCATGATAAATGGAATGTTAAACTAATAAATCTATACTCTTAAAACCTATTTCTTGAGAGAGAAACAGATTCCCATAAATTATTGAAATCCAAAAAGTGAAAACAAAACCCTAGGTTTGACAATTCTCCACACTATAACACATTCTTCCCCTAAAATATACAATTGGATTTTACCTAAACACGCAAACTAATAATTCAATTCAAATCAAGTTTATTTTAAAGGAGCATAAAATAATAAGAAATAATGAACACCAAAACTATGAAAATCAGATTAAAAGTTAATATTCAAGACAGAAAAATGGTCTCTCTAGAATATATCTTTTACCCCAAAAAGATAAAACACATATAGTTTTTTTATCCATATAAAAGTAACTCTCACAATTCATGATCTAACGATACAAGACAAAAAATATATAATTTACCAAAATAAATAAAACTAATTACATGATATGAGAAAATGATTTAAAACCACATATCAGTGAATACTTCCATAAAATCACTTCAGAAAAACCATTAGGTGCACTATAACACAATCATTTACATTCATAAGGAACTAAAAACAGATAGCATTAATTAATACTATTCACTATCAATTGGACACTAGAAATGAAACCTTATTATCAACATGGGGAGGCCCAAAAGACTCCCCACCATTTGAAACAAAATAGCACCAATTGACTCCCCATGAAACATAAGTGAGACCCATAGCGGGTCTCCTCGCCATAAGAACCAACAAACAAAACCATACAGTATATACTACCATGGGAACACCACAAGGTCCAACCTATAAACATACTACATGGACCAAAACTAAGACTGATTTAGAAGGATGACCACATAAAGAAAAACCACATGGATATTAGCATCTAAAATGGTACAACCACTAAACATTAAGAAAATAAGTAAACCATGCCTCAGTGTAGCGAAGGAGGAACCCTTACACCCACACAGGTCTCAATGAAGAGTGTTTCCTTCATTCCACTATCCACAAAACGAGACCTTTTGAAAAAAATGAGTTACAATAGAGAACCATAAACTATCCCCATCCAACATTGGAGACCAATCCAGAACAAGGTACCTCACACACCACATGACTCTTGAATACATGATAGCTTCACTCTGAGGCCTATGGTAGGAGCCTGAATATTTGAAGCATCATATTCCTCTCAGACAGGTGTCGAAGATCATTAGTCAGATCTCATTCCTCTAATATCATAAGCAGTCACATAACAACCCTAGTTGAACTAGTAGAACATAGCACACCATTAAAATCACTCTACCTCAACATTGAACTTCATCAAGAGAATGAACCAAGATATGAATACACATGTTCCACTTTCAACTAAAATTACATAAACAATAACACATAGAACATACATTTATTTAAATTCAAGAGATCTATAATTTACAAAATAAGTAGACACTTCTACTGGAAAAATAATTCCTCAAAATTTTTGACAATATCCACCCTTTCATTTGGAAGTGAACACGACACTAAGAATCACCACTAAACACAACCATTATGAAAAAATATTCATTACAAAGAAAGTTACTTTTAAACCAATCCCCCCAAAGCACACAATTTTCTACAATTGAGTACAATGACTTCTTATAACTAGACATTCCACACTGATGAAATAGTTGTATTCCATCCTGAAGGGTATCCAACAAAATATCTATGGGCATTTTTAAAATTTAATCCATCCCCAATAGCCTCGGTTCACTTTGCATTACTAGAATTTATCTTCACCACATCTAGATAAGACTATTATACCTATGGTTGGAAAACATCACCTTTAATGATTCTGACAACCCAAGAAAACTAAATTATCATTCAATGTTCCAAATCCACTCTTTCACTTCAAGAGAACCCACCTGACCATAAGGGACATGAAGATTTAGCATTCAAAACACAAGAAGAAATTACACTAGTTGATGAACTGGAGGTTACACTAATGGTAAACTACATGTAACTGCACCAAAATGTCTATCAAAACATTTTGGGTGTGTGCACTTAGAAATAATGGAATTTGAGGACCTAGTCAAACTAGTCTATTAGAAAAAAGTTACTACAAAAAAACCTAAATCATAAAATGTGAACAAACACGAGGGATTCTCAACTAATAATAAAATTAACTAACAATCCATCATATGAAAATAAATTTAACCAAAAAATTTAAAACTTGAAACATCATTAAAATTAGGGGAGTTTTCAATCTCAAAAAATTTTGCATGAAGCAATCCAAACTCAAAAGAGAGATTCCACAAAATGAATTTTTATCAATGCATAACATTTTATCTTAAAAGAAAATTTGAAAATAAAATAGGATTCGTGGGATACATAATCACCAATGGTATGTCACTAGTCTGACACATGCATGTTTTCATACCACATTGGTACCACATTCACTTTAATCACATATCTTATTCTTGTGGTCACTCATGGGAATATTAACGGTCAAAATAAACATTTACACAGTCCAATATAAACATTCAATGCACATTTCCAAATTCTTAATTCACTTGATATTTAAAAAATTCATAAAAAATTTTAAAATATCACTAGTTACTGAATCAAAGACAATTTTAAAACTCCACAAATCAATCCCAAAACATATCATCCCATTACATATCATTTTCTACAAATCCAATTTTCTAAATACTTATTCAAAATTATTTTGAAAAATGAATTCATTATAAAAAGCTATTTCCACTAAAAAATATAATTTTTCACACTTCCAAAGAAAGTTCATTCAAAAAAATTCCGGATAGAAGAAGAAAGAAAAAAAATCAAGAGAAACCTAGTGATAATGGGTGACTCTAACATGTGTTTGGTGGAAAAAGGCCAATCACACCACCATCAATATACAGTTATATGACTATGTCCCAAGCTCCACATGGATTTCTAGTCCCTATGAACTAATTGATAGAATTATCCAAATTTTTTTATTTCCAATCACAAATAACCTGAAATAACAAAAAGAAATATTACATCCCATGGTAACTTAAGTTCTGTCAGAAGGTGTGCTAGATAGGAAACCTACTCATAACTAGAACATCAAGTCAAGAAAATTACAGATCTATTCTAACTCTACTCTTCCGAAAATAACATGATCCAAAAGGATCATATCCTTCTCTCATACCATTTTTTCACAAACCAATATGGGGTTTCATCTGACCCGAAAACCGAACCGATCTTCAGTATAGAATGAGGGAATTCCTTATCCACATGGGCTAGAAACTAGTTTGTGGTTATGAATATTTTACATTGTTAATGATTTCAACCATTTGGTTAAACATCAATAACCCATGGAAATGAACATCACAATAATAAATAACCAAGACCGAACAAGGATAAAAAATATTTAGAATCAATGTTTTACACTTTAACCAAATACTAGATTTTCTAAAAACATAAAAAACTATAAAAAAAATACAAAAACATCTAACTAATATGAGGTAAATTACCCTAAAGACACCAAAACCAATATCTGTAATAAGAGGAATAGAATAAATTGAATCCAAACATCACCAAGGATCATCTCTCCTTTACCAGGATCCAATAAATAAATAAGTCTACATACACCTGATGGATCATATAAGGCGTGATCCAAATCCAAGTTGGATTCCACCCAATGAAAAAAAGATACCATCTCTTAACATTGAAAGACAAATTAACATCCTCATTTATTTAACATCCTTATCAAACATTCAGATGAAGATTTTTTCAAAGAAAACTAATTTTTATTAGAATACCTTTAAAGAAAAACACTTTTAATGGTGAAATTTTAAAGGAAACATTTATCAAGATAACTTGATTTATGATAAAATGCACTCAATGTCTAATATATGTTGATATATGGTAATATATTTCACAATACCTAAGAGAGAACCACCGGTAAATCTATTAATGTAATCCAGATCATGTGAGACCCTGGAACCTTACATATCAATGAAAGGTAGCGTAGTATACACAACTAATAGATTTCTCTTGGATGAGCCACTAATATGGGACATCCCATAGGCCCAGTGGTCTCCAATCATCATACATGATTACTTAGTGTTTTAATCATCTATGGAGCTAAGTGAAATCGGGACAAACCACAACTGAATCACTATTGTACTAGAACTGGTCAGCTTAGGTAAATACCTGGGATTCCCTTTATGCTCATATTCATTTTCAAATTTCACAGAAGTCACCACATTTATTAATAATTGCCATGGACACAAGGGAAACATCACTTTCACACATCCTTCCATGAAAACAACCATTTTTATAATCATAGAATCTTCCATTTAACATGAAAAAACCATTTAAAAATATATTTTGAACATTTTCACAATTCAAGAAAGCCATTTGGAAATATATCATGATGAAAACACAATTAACCCAACCATGTCAATGGGAAAGACCCTTTTTTAAATCCATACACAAAAATATTTCATTCCACAACATTCTAAAAATCATGTACATAATTAAAAAAAATTATAGGTTTATAATAAATACAGACATGCTAAGTAATCCATTTTCCCTTAAAACCCCACATTAGATATACACTCACTTCATGTTCCTTTGAAAAAAAATTCACACCCTTCAAATAATCATAAAAAAACTTTCAAGAGTCACCATAATGAATCAGATATATAAATTAATAATTTTCTTTTGAAAACCCCATTTTCATCACATATTCATGTCAAAATATTTCCAAATCATATTTGAATCTACACACACAAATCAAATAACATATTTAAATAACCAATCAATCATACAAACACTATTTAAAAATGTTAGATCATGGATCCACATACCTCATTTGTAGAAATTTCTAGAAAATATTGAGAAACTTCAATCACACCACCACAAGACCCAAACAAGGAAGGATTTAACAAAAAAATAAAGTTCTCACTCAATGACATAAGATCAAACCCCTCCTAGGTCAATCAAAATGTTTTCATTTGAGAACATAATAATGAGGGAAGGTAAGCCTATAAATATTGATGAAATAGAAGGATATTGGACTTACTTTACGATTCACAAGAGATTAATTGGTAAATACAACCATAAAATGGTCCCAATGATTTGATAAGATCATAGAGGAGGCTTCCATTGAATAATGTACTGATTGGGGGAGATGGGGTGTGTAACAGCCCAAGATTTTATAAAAAATATTCTTTTTAATTTTATTAATGTCTTGTGTTGTACGCTACACCAAAAGGAGCTTGCACAACACGCATCCTTGACTTGCCTTGCATTACACGCAATCGCGACCTTCCTCGATAGCGTGTGTAGTACGCAATAACGAGTTTCACTAAACAGTGATATGCTATTAAAATGTTATTAAAACTAGCCGTTATGAATAGTAATAACCACTTTTTAAAATTATGTAAATCTTATTTTTCAAAATGAACTTCATTTTTGGATTCGGAGTATCGAATTTAGCCTAAGGTGAAATTTTGGTACTTTTCGGATAACTTTCATATTCTGATGAATAGTGAAAATTACTAAATTATAATTAAAAACAACTTTTTAATCGAAATAATTAATAGTGATAAATCATTAATTTGAGTGGTTTTAAAGTATATTTAGAATGTATTTTTACAATTTAATACAATGTTGGTCATTGGATGTAATTTCACATTTAAACCAGACATAATCAAGTGTCAATCTTTTCATAGATTTTGTTTCTTAAAAACACGCTATTTGTTTTAACAGTGGGATTTAATTATAAAATTAATTAATTCAACTATTATGTTATGAATTTGGTGAAATAGACTTCATTTTTGAATTCGGAATATGAAATATAGCTTAGGATAAAATTTTGGCATTGTTCTGAAAAACATCAATTTTTTATGAATAGTGAAACTACTAAGTGGTAGTTAAAAAATTAAATTTTTCATAAAACTTAATTTTACCGCTTCTGTGAATGGAATTTCAAAAATCCGAGAGACACGGTTGATGTTAGTAAGTAAAATGTGGTTCAATGAGATGAAAATAATTTTTGGTGAATAGTAACTTTTTACTTTTATTTACCACTGTTAAAAGTAAATAGGGTAATTAAGGGTAAGAATGATATTAATATTACCCTAACACATGTCCTAATTCTATTGGACAAGTGTATCTCGACCAAAAACAATCTTAAGTGTAAAATATTATCATTTAGTCCCACTTGGATTAGATTAGGACATTTATTATTAATTTATTTAAAGAAGGGTTAAAATAGTTAAAATCAAAGTTTAATAAGTAAATCATTTTTAATATGGGGTTATACATAAGATAAATTCGATTGTAAATATTCATTAGAAAGCTAAAAGGATTTCATACATGATGGTATTTTATTTGTAATTTTTAGAAATCAAATAATATAATTTATTTATGACACAAAAATGATGCAGTAATTATCTTATTAATGAAATATTGACATAATTGATAATATAAATACCAAACTAAATGTAATTTAAGACTTTTTATGAATTCCACTAATTTTCTAGGTTACTATGATATATTAGTGTTGATTTAATCAAATTGTTTCGAACATATAATTCTGTTATGACTTTCACAAAAATCATATATCAAATAGTGTCAAAATTGACACAAAATAGTTTTTGAATCAAATATTATATTATTAATTGTTATTTTATTCCTAAAAATCTAAGGTTCGGCCAAATGACATAGATAAGGATATATATATTAATAATAAACAATTTGGGGTTCGTTTGGCATGTTATAGTAAGTGTATTAACCATATAGTGAAAGAAAACAAAAAGACATGGTAAAAGTTAAATTATTTAACTTAGAGTTAAATATAATTGATAAGGTTAAAATAATACCCTAAACTTGTCTAAATCCTATTGGTTGATAGTATTTCGACTCTTCCCCACTTTATCTTCGAAATAAGACCCTTTGGAACCATTATAAACCGATTTTGACTTTAATATAAAATAATATTTTGAGATATTCCTAAGGTGCCCCTCTCCTCCCTTATAAAAGGACACCTCCTCCCCCTCCTCCTCACACTAATTTGAGCACTCAAGCTCGGCCAACCCCTGCCATTTTATCCTCTCCACTTACCTAGAATAATCCTATAGGTCCTGGTCTTCTCCAAAGACCAATCTTAGTTCCTTAAGTGGAGGATTCAAAGAGGCGTTCCAAAGAAGAGGTAATATCCATTACCGATCTTTTCAATTTCTTTCTTCTTCAACTTCTTCTTATTTAGTTGTTTCATGATAAAGTAATAACATCAGTATTACATACATACTGATATGTTATTATAAATATGAAACAACCCTAATTCACCTTCTATCCATCCTACGGAAAAATGAAATCACCGCGCGTGCGTACGTACGGAATACCGTCTCCACGCCGTGGTGTAATCTATTTTCCACCATCACCTTACAAGGATGGGTATAATGGTGTAATGAGTAACTATATATGATTATTATGAATTAATATTGATACTGAAATAATATATATATACTCCAATATAATTCCACTATCAAAGGAACGATATCATCACTCGTGCGTACGTACGGAATACCGTCTCCACGATGTGATGCGACTCGTTCTACATGATCTTCATTTCATAATGATTATATAAATGAATTGAATGAATGAATATGGTATATACTACACTAATACCATTCTGGAAATGAATTATCTATAACCTAAAGATAATAATAAGAATTTATTCGACAAAACACACATAACAACAAAAAGTTATAAAGACCCGAGTAACAAGTAACAATGAAATATTACTAACAAGAAGCTAATAATATGACCATATATGATCTAATATCAATATGTATGATTCTGGAATAAGTCAATAACATTATTTAAACCATTATATAGGAGCTTCGGACACAAACAAAGCAAATCGGACCTAAGGTAAGGGAAATATCACAATCTCATTTTTATCCGAGATTGTTTATACTTTGGTATTTACTGGGGTGTATTTTATCATCCACATCCATGTTTCTTTAATATGTATTATTATTTCCATCCACCTACAATTTTTTAAATCCAATTTTACCCTTCGGTGAGTTTTTAGTAAAAGATATGAAAGGAATCTATTGTCGTTTTTCATACGAGGTACTTTTTGACTTTTCCGACAAAAGTACGAAGAATGTTTTTTTAACTTATACGGCACGAACGGATTTTTACGGTTTTATAAAGCCTTATTTTCATGAACCTTCCTCCAAAATATTTCATGACTATTTTCAATAAAATCTTTTTCTTTTAAAATTTCATGATGTTTTGTGAAAAGAAATTGATTTTGAAGAAAAAAGGATATTTTCCTCAAGAATTCAATTCAAGTGTTTTATCAAAATTATTTTTCATCTAAGATAATAAAGGGTTCTGTTTCTATACATATTTTTACATTGATTTGACTATGTTGTGATGGAATTATGTTTATGAATTCCTTTATCTTATATGAATGGTTTTATGATGTCATGTTGTTTAAGAATCCCATTTTTATTACATGGGTTATGCAATGATGTATGATTTATGATTTTGTGGCACACATAAGAAAGGATTCATTATGAGATGGGTGGGACCTGTATCTCCCTCCAATGCATTGGGTAAAGATTTTATATCTCATGAGATAGATATTGCTGGAATGGAAGGTTATTTCGGTTCAGTGATACAGGACTGAAACGAGGAGTGAACTCGGTTCCGAAAGGGACTTTGTCCACTAAGATAGTCTTGGAAATGAGTCATGACTAACAAGAAATGATTTTCCATGATTATGTGTGCATGCCACAAAGTTTCAAGTTTTATGTTATGATTATGGGGATCTCATTTTCACTTCAATGATTTATTCCATGTTAAGATATTATGATCTCCTTTGCAGGTTTTGATTTTCATAAAGATATGATATGATTTTTATTTCCTTTATTTTCCCTTGCTGAGCATTTGAGCTCACCCTTTTATGTTTTCTTTTCCCCAGGATATAAAGAAAGGTTTTAGGTACAAAAACAGAAGATCTTTATGGGAGATTTTGAAGATCTTTCACCACGATTAGAAGATTATAGTCCGAGTTTCCAAAGACACTAAACTATTACGGTCCTTGTGTGTGTGTTTTTGTAATGTACTAAGTATTCCGAAAAAGTAATGTAATGTCAATATACGTCAGGCTTCGGGTCTCTACAGTTGGTATCATAGGAAATGTTTAGTCAACCTTTGGAAACTAGGATGCGAAAACGTTAGTGAGATCCCTAGAGATATTTCTAAGGTATGTCTAGGGATGCCCCTAAGGATAAGTATACGTATAGGATATAGCCCTAGAACTATGGTAACAATATTAGATTAAACCAAAGATGATAGATATTTAAGTTACTCCCCCTTTATTATGATTTTTGCATCTAACACTATTCTGTTTGGGTTTTAGAAAATGGCTGGAAACAAGATGATTCACAATAATGGAGGATATGATGGACAATGGAATGATATTCTTCATGAGCAACCAAATGAAATGGGATTTGGATGTCCAAACATCATTATTATGCCAAATCAGCAATCTCACAATATGATCAATAAAGTAAAATTTGGTAAGTTTCCTGACTCGAATAATAAGAGAAAGATGGAGTTCCATGATGATCATAGAGGAAAGAAAGTTCAATTTCCCCTATGTAAATCATGTGGGAAGAGGCATCAAGGAGAATGTTTCAAGGGAACTGGAAGATGCTTTGGGTGTGGAAAAGAAGGACACAAAGCAAGTAAGTGCAAAGGAAAAGGGTCGGTTAATACCATGGATGAGGATAATGGTATTGCTACGACATCAAAAATGGTTAAGTGTTTTAAATGTGGAATGTATGGGCATTATGAAAACAAATGCCCTAAGGGAAAGACTCATGAAGAGAATCAGTATGGTCATATGGATAGTATTTATGTGGATGATGATGAAGAGACTACAAATGATATGTGAGATGAAAGAATTTTTGAAGCTCGGTCAATGGTTTGAGAATGTAGTGGAATGATTACATGTTTATCATGTGTAATTTTGGAATAAAGAGACATCTATGGATTGTTACACTGTTGTCTTTCCTTGTCTTTTGAAAGTGTATGATTAATGTTACCAGTATCCATGAAAGGTTATTCAGATATTTTTGGAATGTAGATGATATGCGCATAATGAAGGGATAATGAGAAAATTAAATGTTTGATAGTATTCATGAGCTCACGATTGATATAAGGACTAAGTGATATCCTGGTTTGAGTATATAGAATTTTGAGGATTTCGGTATGTGAAAAGTGTTAACTTTTAACTGCATTCAAGTTTTCACTAAGGTTCAATGGGTATTCAAGAGAGTACAAGATTAAGGCCTTTGAATGTTTGGAATGTGACCAACAAGATATATCTTATGATATATGGGGATCAACGATGGTATTAAATCTCTGGTAATCGTTTTCACTATGTTATGAGAATGGACTGCAGTATTATGGATAAGCCAAAAGATTGGAATGGATTATGTTGGACATAATTTAGTATTGTTTAAGGATAGAAGTTTTTTCGATATTATTGATGGGATGTTATAGTAATATAGTTTTATAAAAAGGACAACCTGCAGGACGGGCGACAACCCATCGCTTCGGACAAGGCTGTGGGAATCGAACCCACAACCGAAGTGTGACTGGCCTTTATCGCCTACCACTGGCCTACAGGAAGTCCCTGTTTAGTAGAAACTAGTTTTATTATATTAAGCAGTATGATATATGAAGTATAAGTCCATTTTAGGAACTATATATGATTAATCTCACTATAGATCGACTTATGTATGTATTTTTTGCTAACCTTTTGTTTGAGACAGATGGAATGACCCGTCATTCTATCACATGATCTGCTAACACTTCACGAATAACAAATTCAACTTCATTTATTTAAGAGATGAAGTGGAAATTGTTCTAGGCACGAACAATAGTGAGATTGTACCAAAATAAAGAATGTATTTATTCCAATTCAAATTTTCAACTTTAGGGAAATGATCTTGAAAACCATAAAAATTTTGTCCTAGTGATATTGTACCTGATGATTCAGATGGTACCATAGATCGTCACAAATTTATGGATTTGTGATTATTGGCTTTTCCATAGCCATGTTCTCTACCACTCTTCATCAGAACATGATGGTTAGATTTCTCTTCCATATCCATATTTTCACCTATGTGGAAACCCAATGATTAGTTTATTTGGGTAACCGTTACGTTTCATACTTTTGTTTTTAAAGATTGGTTTTGATATTCCTTTTTACGATGTGGGTTTCTATTAAAGAAACTTTCAAATAGTAAACCATTTATAACCCCGACGAATTTCGAGGGCGAAATTCATTTTAAGGGGGGTAGAATGTAACAGCCCAAGATTTTATAAAAAATATTCTTTTTAATTTTATTAATGTCTTGTGTTGTACGCTACACCAAAAGGAGCTTGCAGAACACGCATCCTTGACTTGCCTTGCAGTACACGCAATCGCGACCTTCCTTGATAGCGTGTGTAGTACGCAATAACGTGTTTCACTAAACAGCGATATGCTATTAAAATGTTATTAAAACTAGCCGTTATGAATAGTAATAACCACTTTTTAAAATTCTGTAAATCTTATTTTTCAAAATGAACTTCATTTTTGGATTCGGAGTATCGAATTTAGCCTAAGGTGAAATTTTGGTACTTTTCGGATAACTTTCATATTCTGATGAATACTGAAAATTACTAAATTATAATTAAAAACAACTTTTTTAATCGAAATAATTAATAGTGATAAATCATTAATTTGAGTGGTTTTAAAGTATATTTAGAATGGATTTTTACAATTTAATACAATGTTGGTCATTGGATGTAATTTCACATTTAAACCAGACATAATCAAGTGTCAATCTTTTCATAGATTTTGTTTCTTAAAAACACGCTATTTGTTTTAACAGCAGGATTTAATTAAAAAATTAATTAATGCAACTTTTATGTTATGAATTTGGTAAAATAGACTTCATTTTTGAATTCGGAATATGAAATATAGCTTAGGATGAAATTTTGGCATTGTTCTAAAAAACATCAATTTTTGATGAATAGTGAAACTACTAAGTGGTAGTTAAAAAATTGAATTTTTCATAAAACTTAATTTTACCGCTTCTGTGAATGGAATTTCAAAAATCTGAGAGACACGGTTGATTTTAGTAAGTAAAATGTGGTTCAATGAGATGAAAATAATTTTTGGTGAATAGTAACTTTTTACTTTTATTTACCACGGTTAAAAGTAAATAGGGTAATTAAGGGTAAGAATGATATTAATATTACCCTAACACATGTCCTAATTCTATTGGACAAGTGTATCTCGACCATAAACAACCTTAAGTGTAAAATATTATCATTTAGGCCCACTTGGATTAGATTAGGACATTTATTATTAATTTATTTAAAGAAGGGTTAAAATAGTTAAAATCAAAGTTTAATAAGTAAATCATTTTTAATATGGGGTTATACATAAGATAAATTCGATTGTAAATATTAATTAGAAAGATAAAAATATTTCCTACATGATGGTATTTTATTTGTAATTTTTAGACATCAAATAATATAATTTATTTATGACACAAAGATGATGCAGTAATTATCTTATTAATGAAATATTGACATAATTGATAATATAAATACCAAAATAAATGTAATTTAAGACTTTTTATGAATTCCACTAATTTTCTAGGTTACTATGATATATTAGTGTTGATTTAATCAACTTGGTTTGAACATATAATTCTGTTATGACTTTGACAAAAATCATATATCAAATAGTGTCAAAATTGACACAAAATAGTTTTTAAATCAAATATTATATTATTAATTGTTATTTTATTCCTAAAAATCTAAGGTTCGGCCAAATGACTTAGATAAGGATATATATATTAATAATAAACAATTTGGGGTTCGTTTGGCATGTTATAGTAAGTGTATTAACCATATAGTGAAAGAAAACAAAAAGACATGGTAAAAGTTAAATTATTTAACTTAGAGTTAAATCTAATTGATAAGGTTAAAATAATACCCTAAACTTGTCTAAATCCTATTGGTTGATAGGATTTCGACCCTTCCCCACTTTAGCTTCGAAATAAGACCCTTTTAAACCATTATAAACCGATTTTGACATTAATATAAAATAATATTTTGAGATATTCCTAAGGTGCCCCTCTCCTCCCTTATAAAAGGACACCTCCTCCCCCTCCTCCTCACACCAATTTGAGCACTGAAGCTCGGCCAACCCCTGCCATTTTATCCTCTTCACTTCCCTATAATAATCCTAGAGGTCCTGGTCTTCTCCAAAGACCAATCTTAGTTCCTTAAGTGGAGGATTCAAAGAGGCGTTCCAAAGAAGAGGTAATATCCATTACCGATCTTTTCAATTTCTTTCTTCTTCAACTTCTTCTTCTTTAGTTGTTTCATGATAAAGTAATAACATCAGTATTACTTACATACTGATATGATATTATAAATATGAAACAACCCTAATTCACCTTCTATCCATCCTACGGAAAAATGAAATCACCACGCGTGCGTACGTACGGAATACCGTCTCCACGCCGTGGTGTAATCTATTTTCCACCATCACCTTACAAGGATGGTTATAATAGTGTAATGAGTAACTATATATGATTATTATGTAGTAATATTGATACTGAAATAATATATATATACTCCAATACATTTCCACGATCATAGGAACGATATCATCACTCGTGCGTACGTACGGAATACCGTCTCCACGATGTGATGCGACTCGTTCTACATGATCTTCATTTCATAATGATTATATAAATGAATTGAATGAATGAATATGGTATATACTACACTAATAACATTCTGGAAATGAATTATCTATAACCTAAAGATAAGAATAAGAATTTATTCGACAAAACACGCATAAGAACAAATAGTTATAAAGACCCGAGTAACAAGTAACAATGAAATATTACTAACAAGAAGCTAATAATATGACCATATATGATCTCATATCAATATTTATGATTCTGGAATAAGTCAATAACATTATTTAAACCATTATACAGGAGCTTCGGACACGAACAAAGCAAATCGGACCTAAGGTAAGGGAAATATCACAATCTCATTTTTATCCGAGATTGTTTATACTTTGGTATTTACTGGGGTGTATTTTATCATCCACATCCATGTTTCTTTACTATGTAATATTATTTCCATCCACCTACAATTTTTTAAATCCAATTTTACCCTTCGGTGAGTTTTTAGTAAAAGATATGAAAGGAATCTTTTGTCGTTTTTCATACGAGGTACTTTTTGACTTTTCCGACAAAAGTACGAAGAATGTTTTTTTTAACTTATACGGCACGAACGGATTTTTACGGTTTTATAAAGCCTTATTTTAATGAACCTTCCTCCAAAATATTTCATGACTATTTTCAATAAAATCTTTTTCTTTTAAAATTGCATGATTTTTTGTGAAAAGAAATTGATTTTGAAGAAAAAAGGATATTTTCCTCAAGAATTCAATTCAAGTGTTTTATCAAAATTATTTTTCATCTAAGATAATAAAGGGTTCTGTTTCTATCCATATTTTTACATTGATTTGACTATGTTGTAATGGAATTATGTTTATGAATTCCTTTATCTTATATGAATGGTTTTATGATGTCATGTTGTTTAAGAATCCCATTTTTATTACATGGGTTATGCAATGATGTATGATTTATGATTTTGTGGCACACATAAGAAAGGATTCATTATGAGATGGGTGGGACCTATATCTACCTCCAATGAATTGGGTAAAGATTTTATATCTCATGAGATAGACATGGCTGGAACGGAAGGTTATTTCGGTTCAGTGATACAGGACTGAAACGAGGAGTGAACTCGGTTCAGAAAGGGACTTTGTCCACTAAGATAGTCTTGGCAATGAGTCATGACTAACAAGAAATTATTTTCCATTATTATGTGTGCATTCCACAATGTTTCAAGTTTTATGTTATGATTATGGGGATCTCATTTTCACTTCTATGATTTATTCCATGTTAAGATATTATGATCTCTTTTCCAGGTTTTGATTTTCATAAAGATATGATATGATTTTTATTTCCTTTATTTGCCCTTGCTGAGCATTTGAGCTCACCCTTTTATGTTTTATTTTCCCCAGGATATAAAGAAAGGTTTTAGGTAAAAAAATGAAGATCTTTATGGGAGATTTTGAAGATCTTTCACCACGATTAGAAGATTATAGTCCGAGTTTCCAAAGACACTAAACTATTACGGTCCTTGGGTGTGTGTTTTTGTAATGTACTAAGTATTCTGCAAAAGTAATGTAATGTCAATATACGTCGGGCTTCGGGTCTCTACAGGGTGGAATTAGAGTTAAATCCCAAGAGGACACAAAGGGGGTTTTAAAAAATTTAATGGCATGGACATCGTGCATGGTTATCCCACACATTTTGTCAAAACGTGCAGTGACTCCACACCCATCTATTCCTAAGAGGCATCTACTATAATTCCCCAAACATATTTATAAATGTAATAATAATATTTTTTATTACTATTATTGTTTTGTTTTATTTTGTTTAATATTTGTTCTTACCAAAATAAATAGTTGCATAATGAAAAAAACATTGTATTCAATAGGAAAACTAATATATTCCATTGATGCAAGGGATTATTATTACTCAAGGAAACTCATTGGAAGACCTAATTACAGAAATGGAAGGATACCTAGTATCATAGCAATACTGAATAACCAGACCTCATCCCTTAATCCCACCAAATAAAGAAAAAAATAAATATAAGAATACAAATAATACAGAAATTCAAATGAATGTAGATCGCTATCCTTATAGAACAATAATGAACTAGATCCTTAGATTACAGGAATGGGTATTTATACGACTATATAGACATCAAGGTCTTAAGGTGACCATTTTTTTAATATGCCTATTTATAACGACCCACACTTTACATACATTGTTAATACTTCAAAATTGAAGCACACTTATTACAACATATGACAAAACCACAAAGGACCGTATAGGTATAGTGTCTTTAGAAACTGGGAAACATAAACAACTGGTTCACAAATCTTCTACAGTGTCTCCCATTTATTTCATCATATCTAGGGTCCCTTTTAGCATATTCTACTTAATATCCATCTTCCTGACCTGGGGAAAAGAAAACATAAAAGGGTGAGCTCAAATGCTCAGCAAGGGCAAATAAAGGAAATAAAAATCATATCATATCTTTATGAAAATCAAAACCTGCAAAAGAGATCATAATATCTTAACATGGAATAAATCATAGAAGTGAAAATGAGATCCCCAAAATCATGACATAAAACATGAAACTTTGTGGCATGCACACATAATCATGGATATCATTTCTTGTTAGTCATGACTCATTGCCAAGACTATCTTAGTGGACAAAGTCCCTTTCTGAACCGAGTTCACTCCTCGTTTCAGTCCTGTATCACTGAACCGAAATAACCTTCCGTTCCAGCCATGTCTATCTCATGAGATATAAAATCTTTACCCAATGCATTGGAGGGAGATATAGGTCCCACCCATCTTATAATGAATCCTTTCTTATGTGTGCCACATAATCATACATCATCGCATAACACATGTAACAAAAATGGGATTCTTGAAACATCATGACATCATAAATCAATTCATATATGATAAAGGAATTCATAAAAATAATTCCATCACAACATAGTCAAACCAATGTACAAATATCGATAGAAACAGAACCCTTTATTATCTTAGATGGAAAATAATTTTGATAAAACACTTGAATTGAATTCTTGAGGAAAATATCCTTTCTTCTTCAAAAACATTTTTCCTTTCATAACATGTCATACAACTTTAAAATAAAAGAAGTTGATTAAAAATAAACTTGAAAACTTGTAAAGGAAGCTTCTTTGAAGTAATGTTTTAAAAATCCATTCATGCCGTATAAGTTAAAAAAAACATTCTTCGTACTTTTGTCGGAAAAGTCAAAAAGTACCTCGTACGGAAAAACGACAAAAAATTCCTTTCATATTCTTTACTAAAAACTCACCTAAGGGTAAAATTCGATTTAAACTATTTCAAGTGGATGGAAACAATATTACATATTGAGGGAACATGGATGTGGATGATAAAATACACCCCAGTAAATACTTACGAATAAACAATCTCGGATAAAAATGAGATTGTGATATTTCCCTTACCTTAGGTCCGATTAGCTTTGTACGTGTCTGAAGCTCCTGTATAATGGTTTAAATAATGTTATTGAATTATTCCAGAATCATACATATTGATATGAGATCATATATGGTCATATTATTAGCTTCTTGTTAGTAATATTTCATTGTTACTTGTTACTCGGGTCTTTATAACTTTTTGTTCTTATGCGTGTTTTGTCGAATAAATTCTTATTCTTATATTTAGGTTATAGATAATACATTTCCATAATGGTATTAGTGTAGTATATACCATATTCATTCATTCAATTCATTTATACAATCATTATGAAATGAAGATCATGTAGAACGAGTCGCATCACATCGTGGAGACGGTATTCCGTACGTACGCACGAGTGATGATATCGTTCCTATGATTGTGGAATTGTATCGGAGTTTATATATATATTATTTCAGTATCAATATTACTTAATAATAATCATATATAGTTACTCATTACACCATTATACCCATCCTTGTAAGGTGATGGTGGAAAATAGATTACACCACGGCGTGGAGACGGTATTCCGTACGTACGCACGCGCGGTGATTTCATTTTTTCCGTAGGATGGATAGAAGGTGAATTAGGGTTGTTTCATATTTATAATAACATATCAGTATGTAAGTAATACTGATGTTATTACTTTATCATGAAACAACTAAAGAAGAAAAAGTTGATGAAGAAAGAAATTGAAAAGATCGGTAATGGATATTACCTCTTCTTTGGAACGCCTCTTTGAATCCTCCACTTAAGGAACTAAGATTGGTCTTTGGAGAATACCAGGACCTCTAGGATTATTCTAGGGAAGTGGAGAGGATAAAATGGCAGGGGTTGGCCGAGCTTGAGTGCTCAAATTGGTGTGAGGAGGAGGGGGAGGAGGTGCCCTTTTATAAGGGAGGAGAGGGGCACCTTAGGAATATCTCAAGATATTATTTTATATTAAAGTCAAAATCGGTTTATAATGGTTCCAAAGGGTATTATTTCGAAGCTAAAGAGGGGATGGGTCGAAATCCTATCAACCAATAGGATTTAGACAAGTTTAGGGTATTATTTTAACCTTATCAATTAGATTTAACTCTAAGTTAATTAATTTAACTTTTACCATGTCTTTTTGTTTTCTTTCACTATATGGTTAATACACTTACTATAACATGCCAAACGAACCCCAAATTGTTTATTATTAATATATATATCCTTATCTAAGTCATTTGGCCGAACCTTAGATTTTTAGGAATAAAATAACAATTAATAATATAATATTTGATTTAAAAACTATTTTGTGTCTATTTTGACACTATTTGATATATGATTTGTTTGAAAGTCATAACAGAATTATATGTTCAATCCAAGTTGATTAAATCAATACTAATATATCATAGTAACCTAGAAAATTAGTGGAATTCATAAAAAGTCTCAAATTATATTTATTTTGGTGTTTATAACATCAATTATGTCAATATTTCATTAATAAGATAATTACTGCATCATCATTATGTCATAAATAAATTAAATTATTTAATGTCTAAAAATTACAAATAAAATACCATCATGTAGGAAATATTTTTAGCTTTCTAATGAATATTTACAATCGAATTTATCTTATGTATAACCCTATATTAAAAATGATTTACTTATTAAACTTTGATTTTAACTATTTTAACCCTTCTTTAAATAAATTAATAATAAATGTCCTAATCTAATCCAAGTGGGCCTAAATGGTCATATTTTATTCCTAAGTTTGTTTTTGGTCGAATTACACTTGTCCAATAGAATTAGGACATGTGTTAGGGTAATATTAATATCATATTTACCCTTAGTTACCCTATTTACTATTAACCGCGGTAAAAAAAAGTAAAAAGTTACTATTCACCAAAAATTATTTTCTTCTCATTGAACAACATTTTAGTCCTTGATATTAACCGTGTCTCTCGGATTTTCGAAATTCCATTCACAGAAGCGGTAAAATTAAGTTTTATGCAAAATTCAGTTTTTAACCTACCACTTAGTGGTTTCACTATTCATCAAAAATTGAAAGTTTTCAGAAAAATACCAAAATTTCACCCTAGGCTAATTTCGATATTCTGTGTCCAAAAATGAAGTCCATTTTGAAAAATAAAATTTATAAAATTTCAAAAAGTGGTTATTACTATTCATAACGGCTAGTTTTAATAGCATATTGTTGTTTAGTGAAACTCGGTATTGCGTACGACGCAAGCTATCGAGGAAGGTCGCGATTGCGTGTAAAGCAAGCCAAGAAAGTGTTGTGTAGAAAAAGATTCCTTTGATGATTTATATAACATAAAAGTCTCGGGTGTTACATTCTACCCCCCTTAAAAAGAATTTCGCCCTCGAAATTCGTCACTTTGTAACAAACAAATGAGGATACTTCTCCCTCATCATATCCTCAAGCTCCCATGTAGCTTCTTCAAGTTGGTGGTTCCTCCATAAAACTTTCACCAAGCGAGTGGTCTTGTTTCGTAGGACTTTTTCGCTACGATCCAGAATCTCTATCGGCTGTTCTTCATAAGAAAGATCTTGCTCCAGCGGTACAACTTCTGAGCTGAGTACATGTGAAGGATCTGGTATGTACTTTCTCAGGAGAGATACATGGAACACATCGTGAACTTGAGAGAGATTCGGTGGAAGCGCCAATCGGTAAGCTACCTTCCCAACACGATCCAGTATTTCAAAAGGACCGATATATCTAGGGCTCAACTTCCCCTTCTTTCCAAATCTCATAACCCTCTTCCAGGGAGATATTCGTAAGAACACTTTATCACCCACTTCAAACTCTAGGTCTTTTCTTCGGTTGTCGGCATAACTTTTCTGTCGACTCTGAGCTGCTCTTATGTGTTGTTGAATAGATCTAACCTTTTCTGCCATTTCATCAACGAGATCAGGTCCTAATAGCTTTCTTTCCCCAACTTCATCCCAGCAAGTTGGAGTCCTGCATTTCTTTCCATAGAGAGCTTCATAAGGAGCCATTTTAATACTGGAGTGAAAGCTATTATTATAAGAAAATTCCACCAAAGGTAGGTGTTGATCCCAACCTCCTTTGAAATCCATAGAGCAAGCTCTCAACATATCTTCTAGGGTTTGAATTGTTCTCTCAGACTGACCGTCTGTCTGGGGATGATAAGCAGTGCTGAAACTCAACTCTGTATCCAGAGTATGCTGAAGACTTCGCCAGAACTTCGAGGTAAATCTCGGATCTCGATCAGATATAATAGAAAGTGGTACTCCATGCAATCTTACCACTTCCTTTACATATATCCTGGCAAGCTGATCTAGAGAGAAATCCTCTCTAATAGCAATGAAGTGTGCAGACTTTGTAAGACGATCAACTATGACCCAGATAGCATTATTGCCTTTGGATGTTCTAGGAAGTCCTGTGACAAAGTCCATAGTGATGTTTTCCCATTTCCATTCGGGTATGGGTAATGGTTGTAACATCCCCTTAGACTTCTGTCTCTCAGCTTTAACTTGTTGACAAACCAAGCATCGAGAGACATATTCAGCAACATCTCTTTTCATGCCATCCCACCAGAAGTACTCTTTCAGGTCCCTATACATCTTCGTGCTTCCAGGATGAATAGAGAATGAAGAACTATGAGCCTCATCCAGCAGCTCTTTCTTTAATTCAGGGATGGGAGGAAGACAAACCCGATTCCTGAACTTTATTATCCCATCACAATCAAGGTTGAATTCAGGAACATTTCTCACCTTCTTTTGTAACTCGACATCTTCTTTCTGTGCCTCTTTAATCTTCACATGTATAGATGGTTGAACATTCATTTGAGAAAGATAAGATTTTTCCCCTTCCATTATAATTCCAAGATCCATCCTTTGTAAATCCATAAATATTGGATCTTTTGTGATCCTCATCATGGATAAACTAGCATGGTCTTGTCGACTTAATGCATCTGCCACCTTGTTTGCTTTCCCAGGGTGGTAATGGATTGAGCAGTCATAATCCTTAATCAGCTCCAACCATCTTCTTTGGCGCATATTCAACTCCTTTTGTGTGAAAATATACTTTAAACTTTTATGATCAGTATAAATATCACACCTTTCACCATAAAGGTAATGCCTCCAAATCTTTAATGCAAAGATTACCGCAGCCAACTCCAAATCATGTGTTGGGTAATTTTGCTCATGGATTTTCAACTGTCGTGAGGCATAAGCTATCACCATATCATTTTGCATAAGAACACACCCCAATCCCTTCTTGGATGCATCACTATAGATCACAAACCTTTCTCCACTACAAGGCAGTGTGAGCACAGGTGCACTGGATAACCTTCTTTTCAACTCCTTGAAATTCTTTTCACATTCCTCTGTCCAGACAAACTTAACTCCTTTCCGAGTCAACTTGGTGAGTGGATTAGATAATCGTGAAAAATCTTTTACAAAACGTCGATAATATCCAGCCAAACCAAGAAAACTTCGGATCTCAGTTACTGTTGTTGGTCTTGACCATCTTTCGATAACCTCTGTTTTTGCTGGATCCACAGATATCCCCTCTTTTGAGATTATATGACCCAAAAATGAAACTTTTTGAAGCCAAAATTCACACTTGGTAAATTTGGCATAAAGCTTATCTTTTCTCAAGGTCTTCAATATAATTCTCAAGTGATCTTCATGCTCTTCCTTGCTCTTTGAATAGACAAGAATATCGTCTATAAAGACTACCACAAATTGATCAAGATAGTCTCTAAAGACTCTATTCATTAGATCCATGAAGATAGCAGGGGCATTAGTAAGACCAAATGGCATCACTATAAATTCATAGTGTCCATACCTTGTACGGAAATCCGTCTTTGGTATATCCTCCCTTTTGACACTTAATTGATGATACCCTGAACGAAGATCAATCTTGGAAAAGTATTGAGCTCCGCGTAGTTGGTCAAATAAGTCATCAATGCGTGGGAGAGGATATTTGTTCTTGATAGTAATCTTGTTAAGTTCTCGATAATCAATGCAGAGTCTCATTGATCCATCTTTCTTCTTAACAAATAGAACAGGTGCTCCCCAAGGTGACGCACTAGGGCGTATGAATCCCTTATCAAGATTCTCTTGGAGTTGCTTCTTCAATTCCTGCAACTCAATTGGGGCCATTCTATAAGGTGTCTTTGAAATAGGCAAAGCACCCGGTACGAGTTCTATTGAAAACTCAACTTCACGATTTGGTGGAAGACCCGGTAATTCCTCCGGAAAGACATCATCAAACTCCCGTACAATGGGCATATTCTTAATCGTGAGTTTCTCACCAACTATTTGGGATAAATAACCTTCATTTAGTGGAATCAATACCCATAAGATGGAAGAAATTTCCACTGGAAGGTTATGTTCATCCTTGCATTGATAGACGATCGTAGGTTGATCTGGAATATGAAATGTGACTTCCCTTCTTTGGCAATTGATATGAGCTCCATGTAGAGAAAGCCAATCCATGCCAAGAATCACATCAAATTCCACTAAAGGAAGGATCACAAGATTTGCAGGAAGCACTTTCCCACAAACTTCGATCGGAGAAGAATTATAAACTTCTGATGCGATTGATGTGCCATTAGGTGTTGTCACAGCTAACTCAACATCTAATTGTTGAGGTAATACGGTGATACCCTTAGAAAAGTTTTCAGAAATAAAAGAGTGGGTGGATCCAGAATCAAATAAAACATTTGCTACTTTAGAGTGGATGGTAAGTGTACCTTTCACCACATCGTTATCGTACTCCACATCGCTGATAGAAATTGCATGTGACTTTCCTTTTTCTTTAGCCTTAAGAGTTTGTTGACGTCGACCATCATCATCAACCCTTGGATTTGGGCATTGATTGGCATAATGCCCCATCTCCTTGCACTTGAAACATTGAAGTGTAGTAGGTTCATTATGTGTATCCCTTCCTTTGTTTGCATCATTAGACATCTTCTTCCCATTATCACGGCATTCAAATGCCCGATGACCTTCCTTTCCACATTTAAAACATTTACTTGTCCCTTTAAGACAACTCCCTCCATGTTTCTTTCCACACTTTGAGCATAAGGGAAAGTTCATCTTCTTTTCCGTGTGCTCTTTAGGTTTTTCTTTGAATTCCATCTTCCTCTTCTTATCAAACCCATGTGACTGATGGGTTACTCCAATCTCCATCTCGACTTTGAGAGCACATCGAACGATTTCCTCGTAGCTATTGAAGTCCCTTATGGCTAACGCCCTTCGAAGACTTGGTTTTAAGCCACTAAAGAATCGATCGATCTTACTCTCAGGTTGGATAATAATACCAGAAGCGTACCTTGCAAGTCTGGTAAAATTTGCTTCATAGGTACCAACAGATTCATCATCCCTTTGCTTCAGTTCAAGGAACTCTTTCTCCATCTTTGTTCGGAGAATACGAGGGAAGTACTTATTGAAAAATAAGTTCTTGAACTCGTCCCATTCCATAGACTCAATTTCATCCCTTTGCCTTGTATTCTTAACAAGATTCCACCATTGATCAGCATCTCCTTCCAAACGATACACTGCTAGGATGACTTTATCATGCTCAGAACATTGAAGGACTGAAAATATCTTTTCAGTAGTACTAATCCATTGTTCAGCAACTAATGGATCAGTAGACCCGCTGAAAGATGGTGGACGCTGCCTCATGAAGGATTCAACAGAATGTTGCTCCCTCCTTTGTTCGTTTGGAAATCCTGCATGATTCATAGCTTGAGAAAGTTGTGTGAGCATGGCTACAAGATTTTGCATTCCAGCTCCCATATCGTTTGGTTGCTCAGGGGGACAATCATTGCATTGCCCATCGCATTCCGCATTAACACGGTTCCTTCGGGTTCCATCCATTGACTAAAACCAAGAAGAAAAGTGTGAGCAACACTAATTATAATAGGAAACCACATAATTCAAGAAAAAAAAATTCATGCTTATGGTCTTATCCTAGGTTATTCATGGCCATTTCTAAGATTGTGTTCTATGCTTAGACTTATCCTTAGGGTTCTTACTAAGGCTTTCACATCCTAGTTTCCAAAGGTTGACTATACCTTTCCTCTGATACCAACTATAACGACCCACACTTTACATACATTGTTAATACTTCAAAATTGAAGCACACTTATTACAACATATGACAAAACCACAAAGGACCGTATAGGTATAGTGTCTTTAGAAACTGGGAAACATAAACAACTGGTTCACAAATCTTCTACAGTGTCTCCCATTTATTTCATCATATCTAGGGTCCCTTTTAGCATATTCTACTTAATATCCATCTTCCTGACCTGGGGAAAAGAAAACATAAAAGGGTGAGCTCAAATGCTCAGCAAGGGAAAATAAAGGAAATAAAAATCATATCATATCTTTATGAAAATCAAAACCTGCAAAAGAGATCATAATATCTTAACATGGAATAAATCATAGAAGTGAAAATGAGATCCCCAAAATCATGACATAAAACTTGAAACTTTGTGGCATGCACACATAATCATGGAGATCATTTCTTGTTAGTCATGACTCATTGCCAAGACTATCTTAGTGGACAAAGTCCCTTTCTGAACCGAGTTCACTCCTCGTTTCAGTCCTGTATCACTGAACCGAAATAACCTTCCGTTCCAGCCATGTCTATCTCATGAGATATAAAATCTTTACCCAATGCATTGGAGGGAGATATAGGTCCCACCCATCTTATAATGAATCCTTTCTTATGTGTGCCACATAATCATACATCATCGCATAACACATGTAACAAAAATGGGATTCTTGAAACATCATGACATCATAAATCAATTCATATATGATAAAGGAATTCATAAAAATAATTCCATCACAACATAGTCAAACCAATGTAAAAATATGGATAGAAACAGAACCCTTTATTATCTTAGATGGAAAATAATTTTGATAAAACACTTGAATTGAATTCTTGAGGAAAATATCCTTTCTTCTTCAAAAACATTTTTCCTTTCATAACATGTCATACAACTTTAAAATAAAAGAAGTTGATTAAAAATAAACTTGAAAACTTGTAAAGGAAGCTTCTTTGAAGTAATGTTTTAAAAATCCATTCATGCCGTATAAGTTAAAAAAACATTCTTCGTACTTTTGTCGGAAAAGTCAAAAAGTACCTCGTACGGAAAAACGACAAAAAATTCCTATCATATTCTTTACTAAAAACTCACCTAAGGGTAAAATTCGATTTAAACTATTTCAAGTGGATGGAAACAATATTACATATTGAGGGAACATGGATGTGGATGATAAAATACACCCCAGTAAATACTTACGAATAAACAATCTCGGATAAAAATGAGATTGTGATATTTCCCTTACCTTAGGTCCGATTAGCTTTGTACGTGTCCGAAGCTCCTGTATAATGGTTTAAATAATGTTATTGACTTATTCCAGAATCATACATATTGATATGAGATCATATATGGTCATATTATTAGCTTCTTGTTAGTAATATTTCATTGTTACTTGTTACTCGGGTCTTTATAACTTTTTGTTCTTATGCGTGTTCTGTCGAATAAATTCTTATTCTTATATTTAGGTTATAGATAATTCATTTCCAGAATGGTATTAGTGTAGTATATACCATATTCATTCATTCAATTCATTTATACAATCATTATGAAATGAAGATCATGTAGAACGAGTCGCATCACATCGTGGAGACGGTATTCCGTACGTACGCACGAGTGATGATATCGTTCCTATGATCGTGGAATTGTATCGGAG
This sequence comes from Viscum album, assembly GCA_963277665.1. Classification (NCBI taxonomy): domain Eukaryota; kingdom Viridiplantae; phylum Streptophyta; class Magnoliopsida; order Santalales; family Viscaceae; genus Viscum; species Viscum album. The sequence goes on along the minus strand of OY728146.1, from coordinate 784,122,632 downwards.
TTTATATATATATTATTTCAGTATCAATATTACTTAATAATAATCATATATAGTTACTCATTACACCATTATACCCATCCTTGTAAGGTGATGGTGGAAAATAGATTACACCACGGCGTGGAGACGGTATTCCGTACGTACGCACGCGCGGTGATTTCATTTTTTCCGTAGGATGGATAGAAGGTGAATTAGGGTTGTTTCATATTTATAATAACATATCAGTATGTAAGTAATACTGATGTTATTACTTTATCATGAAACAACTAAAGAAAAAAAAGTTGAAGAAGAAAGAAATTGAAAAGATCGGTAATGGATATTACCTCTTCTTTGGAACGCCTCTTTGATTCCTCCACTTAAGGAACTAAGATTGGTCTTTGGAGAATACCAGGACCTCTAGGATTATTCTAGGGAAGTGGAGAGGATAAAATGGCAGGGGTTGGCCGAGCTTGAGTGCTCAAATTGGTGTGAGGAGGAGGGGGAGGAGGTGCCCTTTTATAAGGGAGGAGAGGGGCACCTTAGGAATATCTCAAGATATTATTTTATATTAAAGTCAAAATCGGTTTATAATGGTTCCAAAGGGTATTATTTCGAAGCTAAAGTGGGGATAGGTCGAAATCCTATCAACCAATAGGATTTAGACAAGTTTAGGGTATTATTTTAACCTTATCAATTAGATTTAACTCTAAGTTAATTAATTTAACTTTTACCGTGTCTTTTTGTTTTCTTTCACTATATGGTTAATACACTTACTATAACATGCCAAACGAACCCCAAATTGTTTATTATTAATATATATATCCTTATCTAAGTCATTTGGCCGAACCTTAGATATTTAGGAATAAAATAACAATTAATAATATAATATTTGATTTAAAAACTATTTTGTGTCAATTTTGACACTATTTGATATATGATTTGTTTGAAAGTCATAACAGAATTATATGTTCAAACCAAGTTGATTAAATCAATACTAATATATCATAGTAACCTAGAAAATTAGTGGAATTCATAAAAAGTCTCAAATTATATTTATTTTGGTGTTTATAACATCAATTATGTCAATATTTCATTAATAAGATAATTACTGCATCATCATTATGTCATAAATAAATTAAATTATTTAATGTCTAAAAATTACAAATAAAATACCATCATGTAGGAAATATTTTTATCTTTCTAATGAATATTTACAATCGAATTTATCTTATGTATAACCCTATATTAAAAATGATTTACTTATTAAACTTTGATTTTAACTATTTTAACCCTTCTTTAAATAAATTAATAATAAATGTCCTAATCTAATCCAAGTGGGCCTAAATGGTCATATTTTATTCCTAAGTTTGTTTTTGGTCGAATTACACTTGTCCAATAGAATTAGGACATGTGTTACGGTAATATTAATATCATATTTACCCTTAGTTACCCTATTTACTATTAACCGCGGTAAAAAAAAGTAAAAAGTTACTATTCACCAAAAATTATTTTCATCTCATTGAACCACATTTTAGTCCTTGATATTAACCGTGTCTCTCGGATTTTCGAAATTTCATTCACAGAAGCGGTAAAATTAAGTTTTATGCAAAATTCAGTTTTTAACCTACCACTTAGTGGTTTCACTATTCATCAAAAATTGAAAGTTTTCAGAAAAATACCAAAATTTCACCCTAGGCTAATTTCGATATTCTGTGTCCAAAAATGAAGTCCATTTTGAAAAATAAAATTTATAAAATTTCGAAAAGTGGTTATTACTATTCATAACGGCTAGTTTTAATAGCATATTGTTGTTTAGTGAAACTCGGTATTGCGTACGACGCAAGCTATCGAGGAAGGTCGCGATTGCGTGTAAAGCAAGCCAAGAAAGTGTTGTGTAAAAAAAGATTCCTTTGATGATTTATATAACATAAAAGTCTCGGGTGTTACACTATTGGAGTTGGTAATAGTTATAATGTTTTATAACCATTAAGTATTTTTGGAATTTTATCTATTTTATTTATTCTATGTATTTAGGTGTTTTATGTATTTTAATTATTTTAAGTTCCATAGGTACATTAATGGTTTTGACTATTTAGAAGCAATATTTTTACTTATTAAATGTATGTTTTCAAGTGAATGAAATGTTTTAAAAGAATACCTCTTCATGTTTAAAAAAACTTCTACTCATAGTAAAACTTTAATAGAAATAAATTTTTATCAATGATTTTATACATGAAGAAAATTTAATGTGTTCTATCCTATTTATATTTTTATTTTTGTTTAATAATTATTACCAAAAATTGGGTGTGTACCCATAATCTGACAGAGGGAAACCCTGAAGTCCGAGCACATATGGTCAGGTGTTCCACTTAGTTGGGAAAAAAATCCCTCGAATAGAAGTGAACCATTCATGGTTCATGCTAATATGCACATGGGTTGAGTCGTCCATGGTGTGGGATTAGACATGAACAAGACTGTGTGTAAGGCCCTGGTAGAGAATGTGTAGGGTTTGGGCCAAGGCCTATGCTAAGGCCTATCTATAAGGACCCCGTGGATTGTGTGCATGTGTTATTGCTATTTGGATAACTTTCCATGATCTATAAGCTGGTCCAAAATCTAGGGAGGTTTCGATGTGGGACACATTTTTTCATGAGAAACGATCTTGGTCACTGATTTATTCGTGATTCATCCATGCTATCTGATACAATTGAACCACTCGATCTCTGTTTGTCTACCCCGCAACCATCCGATCGAATAGAGATGATAACAACCCTCAATTTATTTTCTTCTTCTTCTTCATTTAAACCCTCTTACTAGTGGCCCCGACCTACATATTCCTCCTCCTCCACTGTTCTTCCTCATCTCATGACCCACCCATCACTCTCCTTGGACCGAGTAATTTCATTTTTTCCACAAGTCTACCATTGGTGCATTAGTTTAATGCAAACCCAATTATATTAAAATGTATGTTTCCCATAAAATATATGTATTATCAAAGGAATGATTTATTTAAATATTTATATTGATTATGGTTTTTGTTCATATCTGAAATAGTTATAATCGAGTTTCATAAATTAGATTTTATGTTTGGACCATAGGATATAAAATGTACATATATTCAGTTTATATTAACCCATCATTCACACACAACCCTACTTGTTTTCTTCTCCCCAAACATCCATCACCCCTTCCTCCAAAAAACCTCTACCTTTAAGTCAATTAAGGGTTTATATAGCTTCTTTTTTTTATATTCAAATTTCTTAAATTCACTTATGTGTATATATAGATTTTCACAGCTTCCAATCCTAATATGTTTTAGATTTTAAAAATGGTGATTATCAGTACATAACTGATGTATTTGATGCATAAAATACATGTAAGGGTTTGAAATGTTTTTTTTAATTTATAAACTCATACAAATAAATATATGTATAAAAAATTATGTATAATTAATAAAATGAATCCATTTTAGTTTCTTTTCTACTTAAAGATGAACTATTATTATTTAATGGTGGTCACTGTCCTTATAATTTATGAAAATAATCTTTTGAATACTGATGAAAAACCTACATGTATATATAAGTAACATAAATATATATACATATATATGTGTCTTGTTTAATCAAAATATGTTTTTTATAGTATTAACATTATGAGGATTTTATGTTTTGAAGGTTATATTTTGATTTGATCAAAATATATGTGTGAATTAGAACATTTATGTAAACATATTTATACAAACTATTCCACTTAAATAATATTCAGGATACATATTTATTTTGAAGCGATAAATATCCTTTTTCAAATATATTTAAACAAGGTTTTATGGTTTGTCAATATATCCTTGTTTCACAATGATTTTTCAATGTTTTCTACATTACACATGTGATCATATTTATGGTTAACCACTTTCAAAAAAAATCATAAATGGAAGATAAAATATTATTATTATTATTATTTCCAATGTTCTCGTTGTTTTAGGGATTAATTAATAAATATAAGATCCTTTGAAAAGAAATACATGTGATTATATCTTTAAATGTTTTACACTTGTAAGTCAATACATGAAATGAATGTTCTTGATTACATGTCCTAACTGTTTGTGTGATAAAGAATACTAATTTATGATGGAAAAAAATAACAAAACCATGTTTTCTTATTGTGTGCCTATATTTTTTAAAATAGTTTATTACCTTGTTATTGTAATAAACATTACATGTATTCATTTCAATTAATAAATTTAGTATAAAAGGATGGAATTATCTCTTGTTTAATATATGCATATATATTCAAAGACAAATATATACATGTATAACTAACATAAAATAATTTCAGATCTTATAAAATGAAAATGGGGTATATAAGGTTAGACACTGATTATAAATGCTCTCTTTAGTTAGCAATCATTCATTCATGATAGTGGTTTGAGTTTGATTATTTTCTTATGTATTGATAACCCACATTAAATGAATGTATTACATTATAAATATTATATTTCAATTTGAGAGGAATCTTCCACAATTTATACTATTAATTATTAATGTTTATTATTAAATATTAATTCTTCCAATAGACACACCCATTTATCTGTGTTTAGTAACAAATTTAATATTCTCTACAATGATAAGTATCATAAACACAATTATGTATGAGTTTTTGTATATATATAATGTTTACATTAATGTAACAAGTGTTTGAAATTAAATGGTTATTCCTAATAGTGTAGTTAATAAATGAAAAACTATCCAATAAGAATTTTTTACATATATGTATAGTCATTTTCTTTTTAAAAAGGGAAATTCACTTATTTCCAAATATGTAAACAAAGATAGAATTTACCAATTTATGGTGTGTGTTTATGTGAAGGCTTGTTTCTAAATGTAAATAGATATTATTTTATGTGAAAAACCTAAACAATCTAAAATTTTATGTTCACCAGTTATCATTACATGTGAAAAAGTGTGTCTTCTCATCCATGCATGTAATTGATAAATTTGATATATCCAAAGTCTAAATTATAATTGACAAACCATGAAATTTAATATTAAGTGTACATTTATTCCATGATCAACTTCATTTATGAATGTAGAATGTTTTTCAATGTTTGTGATATATCTTTCATGATAATATATGGATTAAGAACTAAACTTTCCAAGCTGGTATGGGGCACATTGGATTGTTTAATGAATTTATTCAATCTTGGAATATGATTTAAATGAATCAAAGTTGTATGGTACACATTGGTTTGTTTAATGAATTTATTTAACCTATTAAAAAGAATAAAAAAATCATAGTGGTATGGGACACTTTGATTTAAAAAAATATTTTTATTAGACATTTGAGTGATTCATTTCAGTTATTATATGATGGGTGAGGTCCGTTATAGAATATTGATGAATCGGTAGGTCTCCTTAGAAAAACTAGGTATTGGCCCAAGGCCTTAACAGAATGATTATGTATGGTCATGGAACGAGTCCTTAATACAATGTTTATGATTGTATTGCATTATTCATTCCTTTATAATGATCCTAGTTCTGGGAATTCCATGTGATTATTTAGCTTATATGATAACCATGGCCAATGACCAACCTCCTATGAACTAGTGTCATTCATTTTTATATTTTCGTGTGAGCATGGATTGAAGATTTATATACATGTATGGAAAATAATTAAAATTTATGTTCCAAACCCCAATGACAAATGATATTGTTTTATGTGCAATGCAGAATAAGTAATATTTCATGTGTAAATTTTTATCTAAACAACTAGAATGTCATTTGATGATTATGTTTTGTCATTATCCAACTTATATGAGGAACTACATGCATTTATGTTCATGTACATGCATATTTTATAATACATTCAATTTATAACTCCAAAATATGATTAGAAATTTTAATGTGTAATTTATCATAAAATATGTATCAGAATCTATCAAGAGATTAGTGATGACATGATTTGTGAAATATTAATTTTTAGGATTATAATTTATGTGTTTTAAATAAATGTTTTAAAGAAAAATTATTTCCTAATGGTTTTGTTTTAAAACCCATTACTAGGAATTTTATTGATCACCCTATGTAGTTAAATTATTTTTATAGTTTCAGCGGAAGTGCCAAAAATGAAATTTTTAAAGAGGAAGTATTGCTCTGATGTTACATTTCATAATGTTTACTAAACATTGTGCCTTTGTACATGAATGTAATATTGGATTCTTATTATCCAGAAACTAGTCCTGTAAAAGATCTTCTATTTCATTTTTTGTTTTGTATTTATTCATGTTTCATTTATAAATTTTTTCACACGGAATTATTAAGGGCTAAGTTCGGTTGATCAAGCTTAGATTTTTATAGTTGGTATCAAAGGAAAGACCTAGTGAACCACATAAAATTAGAATAAAACTACCAACTTATATAGGATTTCTAAAATAAAATTACTTTTGTAATTCTTCATATTGAAGGTTGAGACTCATAAACTAATCTAGTGTCCCTTCCAAATGAGATACTAGAAGAAATAATGTTAAAGTCATGTTCGTATGTATTTTGTCCTTTCGTAGACCTCATTTTTTCTAACAAACAACTTTATCAAATGTCCAACACCTCTATTGTATTCTAATTCTTCCGAGGGTTGGATTTTGATTACTTCTTCATAGTGCATGCACAACATGCATTCTATGCATGGATGGCAAATTATTTCAATGGACTCTTCAGATGTCTTACAATGTTTGAAAGGTATTTAACATTAAATAATTTTTAGGATGTTGTTGAAGAGGGTGACCTTTTTGCAACTTATCTATTTCAACTCCAGAACTTCAATTCATGTAGGATGCATTATGGTTTTAAAATTTTAGAAAACAAGGTGGTCTGGTTTTCCTAGATAAATAATGTTAATTTTTATATCTCTGAGCTCTTCATCTCCTATTAATTTCACCTGAGTTCTGATTAATACATTCATGAGTTTGACACTAGCTACTTGAGGTACGTTTGGACGAAAGAAACTAAGGAATTTAGAACTTCCTTGGAAACCCTGACAACAGATAATCACCAACTTCAATGGTATGAGTAAAGGTATAAATTAAATTTTTTTCATTCATATTTTGTTAATTTGATTAATAATAATTAAAAAATAATTTTTTAGGGACATCGAGGATAATGTCATAAGGTTGTAGTTACAGAAGAGTATAAGTATAATTAAATTTTGAGGGCACAATTCTATTAATTTTTTATTTTCTAATTCCACAAACGTATTTATAAATTTAATAATAATATTTTGGTTTTTACTATTATTGTATTGTTTTGTTTTGTTTAATATTGGTTCCATAAAAAACAAATGCTTTCAGAATGATATAAGAAACATTTTATTCAGTAGGAACACTGAACCATTAAATTTATTCAGGGTATTGCAATAACTCAAGAAAACCATTTCAAGCCCAAATAGAATAAATAGAAGGCCACCCAACATTACAATAAGACCAATCATGTATCCCTCGTCCCTAGATTCCACCAAAACAACGAAAGAAACAGTGAGAGTAATTTCAATAATACATAGAGTAAATGGAATGTGGGGAACCATCCCCTTAGAATAAGAAATGAACTTGATCTTTGGAATACCTTCAATGGGTATTTATATGGATAAGTAGTCATTGGGGACTTATGGTGACCATTGTTTTTAATATTACTATTGGTGTTGGTAATGGATATAAAATTTTATAACCATTAATTATTTTAGGTATTTTGACTACTTTATGTATTCTATGTATTTAAGTGTTATAATTATTTTAATTATTTTATGATCCATTAGAACTTCAACAGTTTTGAATGTATATATGTAAAACTCTTAGTTAATAAATTTGGGTTTTTAGGTGAATGAATTTTTTTAAAATAATACCTCTTCATGTTTAAAAAAAATTACTCTTAGTAAACGTTTATTATAAATAAATTATTATCAATGATTTTATACATGGGGAAAATTAATGTGTTATATCCTATTTATCTTTTTATTTCTATGTAATAATTTTAACCAAAAATTGGTTGATTACCCACAATATGATTTAGGGTATCTTAAAGGTTGAGCCCTCAAGGAATGGTGGGAAACTCACTTGGGCAACACAAGGGGTGGCCAAGAACTAAACCATTAATGGTTCATGATAAGATGCACACAGGCTAAGCAATGAATGGTGTGGGATTAGACATGCACATGTCTGTGTGTATGGCTATAATGGAGAACGTGTAGAGTTTGGGCTAAGGCCCATGCATAACCCTGTGTATAGGGACCCCATGTAGTGTGTGTGTAAAGTCCAAGAAAATTCCATGTAATTGTTTTTAAATTTTTGGGATTATTATGAGTCAGTAAAAATTGGTGGCACGTGATTCTAAGTCCCGGTGTTCCCAAATTGAATTTATAAAATTTTTATTAGATATCTTTAGTAAACGCACGAGCATAGTTTTCTATTTTTGAACTGGTGATCAGAATAGAAATCCAAGAGAATCGTTGAATCTGTAGTGCTGGGATTTGTGTTAGAGAAGCTTTACATTGACCATATTTTGTGGGGAGAAAAAGATATATTTGGGAAATTTTCAAGAATAATAAAATAGCATATAATTTTTATTTTATTTTCCTTTTCTCCAATAGATGATTGGTGGTGGTGGGATTGGTGACATTTCAAGAAATTTAATTTTTTGAATCATCAACTGTGTAACTCCACCACTGCAAATTAAAAAAGGTTAATTAATTCATTTAATGAACCTTATTGATTCTTCAATGTGTTACTCAACTTTCCCCCTCCAATTCAAATGGTGCTCGAGGTGGAGTTTTGGCTCAACTTCTTCAAACGAAGAATCTCGGGCTGAATTATATGGAAATATCCACTGATAGTGGATGAAAGCTCAGGCGGCAAAGATTCAGTATCGATGAATGCTGATGACTCAATCTAACAAGGATGCACCTCTCGCTGCAACCACGACACCTCCAACGAATCTCGAGGTAGGTGGTTAGTGTTTGGATTTGGTTAAACATTAAATAAATGATTTTATTTAATATTTAATATTATAAAAATATTCTCTTTCTTGTTATCATGTTAATGTGGATGGTGTGGGCCTAACGAACAAGGCCCAGACCCTCCTCCACTTCATTCATGTTGTGTTCTTGAGGGACGAAATTCAATTATTTTAATAGAAATGTGAGACATAGGGACATTATATGGAAGCAGAAGTCCATGAGACTCATAGGCACAAACGTCACCAAGAATGGACCACTAGAGAATGTTTGGTGGCCCGAAAGAAGAACCAATGGTGCACCATGCATTGCGCTGCGTTGGTTGGGGACCAGTGGACCATTTCGATGCTCGTTGCACATATTGGGGAAGTGCCCCACCAACCAGATTAAACAGTCCCACATCCACAAGGCCAGCTCGATAAATGGTCCACCATCAGGCAGACATGGGTTGTCTGAACGGGTAGGACGCACGACCTAACGGGTCGATGCAGGTAGACCGAGCCACACCAGGCGGGCATGGCCAATCACGGCCTGGGCCCATGAAACAGTTGGTCCGACCCCAATGGGATAGACCCAGTGAACTAGACCAACCCTTAAGGGGAAACTCCCATACAGGGTAAGGTATACCCCGAGACCCGTTGCGTCAGGCCGACCTGACCGAGGTGGACCGAGCTGAGACCCAAAGAGCCCCCTAATAAATAACACTCATCACTGATGAACCGGGTTTCCATTTAAAAATCCATTAGAGGAATTGTGACAAATTTTGGGAAGTGGTCCCTTTCAAATATACTGGGGGGCCCAACCAAGCCAGGCCAAAACCGTGGAGTGATCACCGCCTTTTCACATAAAGGCGTGTAACAAACAGACCAGGCATTTGATCGACACGTCGTCTATGGCATAAGAACACTTTGGACAAGGAGGAACTTTGGATATACTCTAAGTGAGTTTTTATGGAGTTTTATATGTGACGTGGGTCGGATCAGACTTGAATCCAACCATGCCCCTTCTACAAAAGTGCCCTTATCTCACATACCTGGAGTCCAATCGATGCGACTTCTATCACGTTGGGACCCTATGACAGGGCGGTCCCTTGGGTATGCTTATTGTGGGACTCCATACTGGTAGAAATATGACTGATGGATTGAGGATCAGAATCATCAGGAGGTCATTCGGGCTATGTGTGGGAATCTTGTGGTAGGTTGTGACATGAAGAATAAGAGTGACCAATTAGAGTCAGCATAAAAAACTTCAGAGTGGAAAGATCTAGCTGTAAGACTAATCATCCTTACCACTGTACTAGTGACCAATACGGTTCAGCACCAGTGACCAACAATGGTTCGCACCAGTGACCAATACAGGTCAGCACCAATGACCAATACAGGTCAGCTTCTACGACTAATACGGATCAGCATCGAGCGACCAATACGGGTTAAGATAAAGTAACCTATACGGGTCCATCGTAGAGTTACTACAGATAGGATGATCTAGCATTACAACTAGTCATCTCTATCATAGAAACCTTAATGTTATACAATTAGAGTGATCTGTCTCTTTTTATTTGTGCTTCAAGATTTAGGTTATGCTTGTGATATTACCTTTGTGGTATTTCTTGTGATGTTTTCTTTTATGGATTATTGAGATACCTACATAGGTCTTGGGGTCCCCTACTGAGTTGTTATACTCACCCATTCATGGGATTCTCCTGCACATGTGTTTCGGGTGCATACTACTAATTCTCTAGGGTAGACATTAGAGATTCAGGACTTGGTGGAGCTTGGTGTGATGGGAGTTGTCGAGATCCTCTTCTTTGACATCATACATACAGCTACTACCCTCCAGGCAGAGCTCCATGGAATATGTGCTAGTTGTTTTCATTCTTTTAAGTTTCTAGGGATTGTATTCTGAACCAAAATTTTTCAGTTTACATTTTTACTTGTGGTTTTACTTTACTCTCTTGGTTATACCTTAATTTTGTTTGATGTTTACATTAGTTTTCCTTTCAAAGTGTGTATATATATCTATTTTAATTCTTTCCCTATTCGAAAAAAGCCTTCAGGTGCAAGTCACCAACCCCTGGACTATGGAAGGTGGGCTTGGGGTAGTCAGGTCCAGGCCCCATTGGACAAGTCATGACAAAGTGGTATCAATGGGCGGTCGGTTATACCAAAAGAACTAATAGTCTAGTTTTAATGAGGTAGTGTTGTAATGTTTCTAGAGTTTGATTTTCAATACATGGAGTCTACTATTAGTGTGGTGGTTGACGTATCCACACATTAGGATCCTAAATTATATTTTTCGACTTTGTACATGAAAATAGTGGTTGCTAGTGTTTTGAATTGTTTTCTTAATAATTCTTGAGTTGGCTCACCAGGTATAAATAATTGACCATGTCACATTTTTTTATTGTAGGATGCCTCCACGAATACAACCTGTGAGGATTCCAGTTATTGATTGTGACAATGTCCCACCAAGCGACGAGGTTTCGATACAGGGACCTCTCATAGTGATGGAACCTTCAGGTGGTGTACAAGCAACAAAAAAACCCATTGAGCAGTAGATGAAACCCGTGGATCATGCATGCTAGCTGAGTTTGTTTCATGTGTTCTAGAGATAGAGGCCTCCAAGGTTTTGAGGAAAGATAGACCCCTAGTAAATAGAGGACTGTATTGAAGCTATTTCAAGAGTCTTTCTCTTAGAAGAGGCACTTGCTGAGTAGATAGAAATCTTGGCTGCTAGCCTTCTTCAAGTCTCGACAGGATGATGATGGAGCTCGATTATCCTAGTTCATGAAGAGACAACCCTAACCTATATGTAAATTGAGGGATTTTTTAGGGCGTAGTTCATTCCAGCGACACAACACTCTGTGCATATTTAAGAGAAGTTGCATCTGCAGCAGGGCAGCTAGACAGTGGGTCAGTACTTAGAGGAATTTACTTACCTCTCCCGATACTCCACTAACATGGTATGGGACCCTTACATCAGGGCCCAGACCATTGGGTAGGGGCTCCGATGTGTGATCTGAGCTGTGATAGTTTCTCTCAGCATCCCGATGTAGGCTGGAGTGCTAGAGAGAGCTTTATTGATAAAGATCTTCCATACTGAGTACGAACCGATAGTGAAAGCCCTGACCGGACGATAGGTAGTAGAGTCATCTGCAATTGGTAATAGATAGACGATATGGAAGCCCAAGTGGGCTATACCTTCTTTAGGGAATCCCAGGGACCTAGGGTCATAGGTGCGAGGCTTGAGAGGCTGAGGGAGCCACCTTTGAGAAATGATCTATTTTTCTTGCATGGGATAGGGTCATAGAGCTCGTGATTGTCTGACTCCCTATATGGATGATCAGTAGATGATGGAGGGACCACCGAGGCAGCGGCAGTGGTAGAAGCATGAGCGTCGGCTGGGCGGTGGATGGGCCAGAAGAGTAGGATGCGCCACAGGAGGTAGTTGGGGTCACTAGGAACTACCACCACCACCCTAGGTGGTCTACTATGAGATCAGGGATTGAGTGGTCAGGGATAGGTTATAATATATACAATAGAGGCTCACTATCTTGACCTCCCTGATATGATACATGGTATGATCTGAATCTTCCATACTCTAGCAACAGTGATTATTGACACATGTGCTAGAAATTCTTTCCTTTCTGCGGACTTAGTTCGGGACTCTGAGATTCTGATTGAGCTTCTAGGTCGACCTTTTCATTTGTATTCTTTTACAGGAGGAGATTCAGTGGCAACACACTAGTGTCAACCGCATGATATTACTCTTATAGGAGATAGTTCTTGATGGGATCTTGTACTAGTGTTTTTGAAGCCCTATGGTGTCATTCTAGGCCTGGACTGACTATCAGCAGTTCATGCAAAAATTTAATGCTTGATACGTACATTGTGATGTACGCACAGATATAGAGGCTAGTTTTCCTTTTGTGATGAGATGTAAAATAGAGCAGCATGAGATCAACTTACACTCGGGAGGTTGTAGATGATTATATATTAGCTGGTGTCCATGACCTTCAACATGGTAGAAGAAGAAATTCCACAGTTTCGAGTGGTGGTGGATGAGTATGAGGAAAACTTTCCAAAATATTTCCCTAAATTAGCTTCTCATAGAGAGGCAGACTTTCACATTTACTTGTACCTAGGAACAACACCGACATATACACTAGCATATAGGATAACCCTTGTTGAGATCTAAGAGTTGGGGGTACAGTTGGAGGACTTACAGAGGATGGGATTCATAAGGAACAATGTTTTTCTATGGGAGTCCCCTATATTGTTTTCCAATATCGAAGATAGAAGTTTGAGGCTATGCATGGACTTCTGGTGCCTGAACCATGGGGTCATGAAGAAAAAGTATCCTATACCGAGGATCAATGATCTCTTCGACCAGAAAAAGGGAGCTCGTTGGATTTCAATGACAAGCCTCAGATCAGGCTATCACCAACTCTGGGTACGAGACAAGGATGTACCGAAGAAAGCCTTCAAATGTTTCTATGGCCATTGCGAGTTCATGGTGATTCCATTCGGTATGAACTACACTCCAACAATGTTCATGAGGATCATGAACTGGATCTTCCAGCCATACCTCAGTTTCTTTTTGGTGGTCTTCATCGACGACATCTTAGTGTACTCAGCGTCCGAGGAAGAGAACATTGTACACTTGAGGATAGTTTTGGACACACTCTGGGAGCACTGGTTATATGGGAAACTATCGAAGTGTGAGTTTTAGATACGGAAGGTCCACATCTTAGGACACATCATCTCAAAGGATGGAGTTACATTGAATCCAATGAATATCGAGGCATTACTTTCTTGGGATCCATCAATGAGTGTTACTGAGGCTAGGAGCATCCTTGGATTTGCATGCCACTATAGGATGTTCATACCTGATTTCTACAAAGTAGTAGCAACTATTACTGCCTTAGTGAAGAAGGGGATACCCTTCCAGTGGTTAGATACATCCTAGTGGATCTTTCAATAGATGAGGCAAAGCTTGACTAGAGCTCACATCCCGAGGTAGCCAGAGGAGGGTACTGACTACGTGGTATACTGTGATGCATCAGGCACCAGACTTGGTTTCATCCTAATGCAAGATGATATAATGATTTCTTATGGCTCACAGTAGTTAAGACCTTATAAGTAGAATTATGAAACTCACAACTTGGTGTTGGCAGCAAGAGTGTTCGCACTGAAGATGTGGTGACACTACTTGATGTGTGAGAAGTTCATTGTGTAATCAGACCACAAGAGTCTTAGTTATATCATCAAACAAAAATTATCTGAATATAAGAGCACAATGTTGGTCATAATTCCTTTAGGACTATGACATTAAGTTAGTCTATACTCATGGGATGGGGAACATGGTTGCAGATTCACTTAGCCAGAGATCGAGTTCGTAACTACTAAATAAGGCTTCTGAGACGTTATCCCTGCTTCAGATATCTTACATGGATAGAGATGATACAGTGTACCTACCTAAGATGGTAGTTTCCCATTCACTCCTTTAGCGATAATGGGAGGTTTAACTCAGAGATATATGCTATGAGACTACACGTGATCTGATATCCATAGTCCATGCACCTGATAGATATTCTGAAGGTAAGGAGTACATTATCTTTTTCAGAGGACGTACAGTTGTACATGCGACTCTATGAGAGGTGTTGTTGAGGGAGTTACATAATATCCCTTAGCAGTACATCCAGGCATGATGAAGATGTATCAAGTACTCTGGCATCATAACTAGTGGTCAGGGATAAAGAAAGTTGTGGTGAAGTTTGTTTCTAGATGCCTCACAAGCCAGCAAGTGATGGCCAAGCACCAGGTACCAGAAAGCTTGACCCAACCCCTCGAGATACTAGAGTGTAATTAGGAAGGGATATCAGTGGACATTGTGATGGGGTTACCATGTACGTCCATTGGGCATGATACCATTTGTGTGATCATTGACTGACTCACCAGGTTGGCCAACTTCCTTACTATTTTAGAGAAGGGTTCGATAGAGATCATGGGATGCCTCTATGTTCATGAGACCTTGAAACATTATGGGGTTCTTTAGAACATAGTCTTAGACCATGACGCATGATTCACATCCCAATTTTGGAAAGGATTGCAGGAGACTTTTCGCACACTGCTTTTCTTGAGCATAGATTTTCACCTGCAGACTAATGGACAGATTGAGTGGACCTTCCAGACCATGGAGGACATGCTTCATGCATGTGTCTATGATTTTGTTCATGGTTTTGAGGACCACCTACCCTTGGTGGAGTTTGTGTACAACAAAATTTATCACTCCACCATTGGTATGGACCCTTTTGAGGAATTGTACGGACGACCATTTAGATTTCCATTATACTGGATGAATCTAGACGAGCCAGCACTCGTGGACCTAGAGATGGTACATGCTACCACTAAGAAGGTCCAAATCATCTAAGAGCAGATGAAAACTACACAAGTCTGACAAAATTCAAATGCTGATAGGTGATAGAGACCACTGGAGTTATAGGATGGGGACCACGTTTTCTTGTGAGTCTTCCATTTATGGGGTTATGGAGATTTGGTCGTGGCGGAAAACTATCCCCATGTTTTATCAAAACATTCCTAATACTTCAGAGGATTTCTGAGGTGGTGTACCACTTGGAACTACCACTGTAGATGGAGAGAGTGCATGACGTCTTCCATGTATCCTAGATGAAGAGATAAGTGTAGGACTGATCTCACATCATCAACCATGGTGAGCTAGATATTAGTGACTGAAAATCCATTTTTTTGATTTTTGAAAACACTTTATGGTTAAGTGATAACCCACGTAGTAAATAAACACACCATCCTACCATCACAAAGAGTCATAGTTCGGTTGGGAAAAGAACCATGTCCAGAACTAGTCCCACTTATAAAACACCAAAAATAGATGACCATCACTATGTGGCTAAGTGAGAACCAAAAATTCAAAAGGAGTAACAATACCCAAGATCAATAAATCATTGCTAGAACCACCAACAGCATCCCAAAATTCCATGAAAACATTGTGCCTAACCAGTATGGGGTCGTTCTTGAGGAAACAGTGTAATAATGGTAGTGGAGGGCTAACGAACAATAGATCTGAGCTGGGGAAAAGAAAAAACAGCAAACCACATGGTGAAAAACAATTTCGAAGCATGGATGTGGGAAATCTAGAATGCATAGTCCCACACAAAAAACCACAAAAGTAGGGTCGATGTAACACCCCGAGATTTTATGAAAAATATTCTTTTTAATTTCATTAATGTCTTGTGTTGTACGCTACACCAAAAGAGGCTTGCACAACACGCATCCTTGACTTTTCTTTCATTACACGCAATCACGACCTTCCTTGATAGCGTGTGTAGTACGCAATACCGAGTTTTACTAAACAACGATATGCTATTAAAATATTATTAAAACTAGCCGTTATGAATAGTAATAACCACTTTTTGAAATTTTGTAAATTTTATTTTTCAAAATGGACTTCATTTTTGGATTCGAAATATCGAAATTAGCTTAGGGTGAAATTTTGGTACTTTTCGGATAACTTTCATATTCTGATGAATAGTGAAAATTACTAAATTTTAATTAAAAACAACTTTTTTAATAGAAATAATTAATAGTGATAAATTATTAATTTGAGTGGTTTTAAAGTATATTTAGAATATATTTTTACAATTTAATACAATGTTGGTCATTGGATGTAATTTCACATTTAAACCAGTTATAAACTAGTGTCAATCTTTTGATAGTTATTATCTCTTAAAAACATGCTATTTGTTTTGACGACGAGAATTAATTTTTAAATTAGTTAATGCAACTGATATGTTTTGAATTTGGTAAAATAGACATCATTTTTGAGTTCATAATATCAAATATAGCTTAGGCCTAATTTTTGGTATTTTTCTGAAAACATACAATTTTCGATGAATAGTGAAACCACTAAGTGGTAGTTAAAAAAACTGAATTGTTCATAAAACTTAATTTTACCACTTCTGTGAGTGGAATTTCGAAAATCTGAGAGACACGGTTAATATCAAAGAACTAAAATGTGGTTCAATGAGATGAAAATAATTTTTGGTGAATAGTAACTTTTTACTTTTTTTTACACGGTAAAAAGTAAATAGGGTAATTAAGGGTAGAAAAGATATTATTATTATCCTAACATATGTCCTAATTCTATTGGACAAGTGTAATTCGACCGAAAACAAACATAGGAATAGAATATGACCATTTAGGCCCACTTGGATTAGATTAGGACATTTATTATTTATTTATTTAAAGAAGGGTTAAAAGAGGTAAAATCAATGTTTATTTACTAAAACATTTTTAATATGGGGTTATACATAAGATAAATTCGACTATAAATATTCATTAGAAAGATAAAAAGATTTCCTACATAATAGTATTTTATTTGAAATTTTTAGACATTAAATAATTTTATTTATTTATGACACAACGATGATGCAGTAATTATCTTATTAATGAAATATTGACATAATTGATGTTATAAATACCCAAATAAATATAATTTCAGACTTTTTATGAATTTCCCTAATTTTCAAGATTCATATGACATGTTAGTATTTATTTAATTAACTTTTTTCGAACTTATAATTCTGTTATGACTTTCACAAAAATCATATATCAAATAGTGTCAAAATTGACACAAAATAGTTTTTAAATAAAATATTATATTATTAATTTTTATTTTATTCCTAAAAATCTAAGGTTCGGCCAAATGACTTAGATAAGGATATATATTTTAATAATAAACAATTTGGGTTTCGTTTGGCATGTTATAGTAAGTGTATTAACCATATAGTGTAAGAAAACAAAAAGGCACGGTAAAAGTTAAATTATTTAACTTAGAGTTAAATCTAATTGATAGGGTTAATATAATAACCTAAACTTGTCTAAATCCTATTGGTTGATAGTATTTTGACCCATACCCACTTTAGCTTCGAAATAAGACCCTTTTGGAACCATTATAAACCGATTATGACTTTAATATAATATAATATTTTGAGATATTCCTAAGGTGCCCCTCTCCTCCCTTATAAAAGGACACCTCCTCCCCCTCCTCCTCACACCAATTTGAGCACTCATGCTCGGCCAACCCCTGCAAAAATCCCTTCTCCACTTCCCTAGCATAATCCTAGAGGTCCTGGTCTTCTTCAAAGACCAATCATAGTTCCCTAAGTGGAGGATTCAAAGAGGCGTTTCAAAGAAGAGGTAATATCCATTACCGATCTTTTCAATTTCTTTCTTCTTCAACTTCTTCTTCTTTAGTTGTTTCATGATAAAGTAATAACATCAGTATTACTTACATACTGATATGTTATTATAAATATGAAACAACCCTAATTCACCTTCTATCCATCCTACGGAAAAATGAAATCACCGCGCGTGCATACGTACGGAATACCGTCTCCACGCCGTGGTGTAATCTATTTTCCACCACCACCTTAACAGGATGGATATAATGGTGTAATGAGTAAATATATATGATTATTATAAAGTGATATTGATACTGAAATAGTCTACATACACTTCAACTCAATTCCACGACCATGGGAACGATATCATCGCTCGTGCGTACGTACGGACTACCGTCTCCACGACGCGATGAGATTCATTCTCAATGATTAACCATTCATGAATGATTATAAAGTATATATAATAAGTAATAATGAAATATATGACATAATAATGATACTGGATTTATGTATATTTATATGTATGTCATCTACTTAATTCCATTCAATTCAATAAGGAAACGAAAACAGCCTTCATGCGTACGTACGGACTACCGTCTCCATGAACGGTGTATTTCTTTCCATTTATCGATCCATTATATATAGGTATATTATTAATATATATGATATATAAATCATGTATTAGATTCTGGAAGTAAGTAACTCATGATATAAGTAATAATAATGTCAAGAACAACAAGTCCAAACACCTACGATAAATGAAACAATTTTACCCAAAATGCTTCTTTAACATGGAATTTACAAAAGAACGGGTAATATAAAGTCATAAGTGAACCATATATGATATCATAACAATGAGTATGATTCTGGAATAAGTCAATAACATTATTTAAATCATTATACAGGAGTTTCGGACACTTACGAAGCATATCGGACCTAAGGTAAGGGAAAATATCACAATCTCATTTTTATCCGAGATTGTTTATACTTTGGCATTTACTGGGGTGTATTTTATCATCCACATCCATGTTTCATCAATATGTAATATTATTTCCATCCACCTAAAATTGTTTAAATCCATTTTTACCCTTCGGTGAGTTTTTAGTAAAAGATATGAAAGGAATCTTTTGTCGTTTTTCGTACGAGGTACTTTTTGACTTTTCTGAAAAAAGTACGAGAAGAATGTTTTTTTAAAACTTATATGGCATGAATGGATTTTTAAAACATTATTTCCAAGAAGAATCCTTTACAAGTTTTCAAGTTTATTTTTAATCAAATTCTTTTAGTTTATAATTTTACGACATGGTAAGAAAGGAAAAGTGTTTTTGAAGAAGAAATGATATTTTCCTCAAGAATGGAGTTCAAGTGTTTTATCAAAATTATTTTCCATCTAAGATAAGAAAGGGTTCTGTTTTTATCCCTATTATTAAATTGATTTGATTATGTTGTGATGGAATTATTTTTATGAATTCCTTTATCTTATATGAATTGTTTTATGATGTCATGATGTTTAAGATTCCCATTTGTATTACATGGGTTATGCAATGATGTATGATTTATGATTTTGTGGCACACATAAGAATGGTATCATTATGAGATGGGTGGGACCTATATCTCCCTCCAATGCATTGGGTAAATATTTTATATCTCATGAGATAGACATGGCTGGAACGGTAGGTTATACCAGTTCAGTGAAACAGGACTGAAACGAGGGTGACTCGGTTCAGAAAGGGACTTTGTCCACTAAGATAGTCTTGGCAATGAGTCTTGACTAACAAGAAATGATTCTCTATGATTATGTGTGAATGCCACAAAGATTCATGTTTTATGTTATGATTATTGTGATTACATTTCACTGCCATGATTTACCCCATGTTATGAAATTATGATCTCTTTTTCAGGTTAAGATTTCCAAAAGTTATGTGCTTATGTATATGATGTGATTGACATTTCTTTTGTTTACCCTTACTGAGAATTTTAGCTCACCCTTTTATGTTTTCTTTTCCCCAGGTTATAAAGAAAGGTTTTAGGTAAAAAAAAGGGAAGATCTTAATAGGAGATGTTGAAGATCTTTCATCACGATTAGAAGATTACGTTCCGAGTTTCCAAAGACACTAAACTATTACGATCCTTGTGTGTGTGTTTTTGTTATGTACTAAGTATTCCACAAAAGTAATGTAATGTTCATGTACGTCAAGCTTCGGGTCTTTACAGTTGGTATCAGAGGAACAGTTTAGTCAACCTTTGGAAACTAGGATGCGAAAACGTTAGTGAGATCCCTAGAAATATTTCTAAGGTATGTCTAGGGATGTCCCTAAGGTTAAGTATACGTATAGGTTATAGTACTAGAATTATGCTAACGATCATAGAATTAAACCTAAGATGTTAGATATTGAAGGTACTCCCCCATTATTATGTTGTTTTCCCTAGAATTATTTTTTCCCCTCACACTATTCTTTTTGGGTTTTAGACGACTGTTGGAACCCGAAGGAACCGTGTTGATCAAGGCAATGGACAATGCGATGATTGTCCTCCTGAACAAACAAATGTTATGGGAGATGGAGTGCAAAATCTTATTTCTATACTTACACAAGATATGAATCATTTTGGACTTCCAAATGAGCAGAGAAGGGAACAATATTCTATTGAGTCCTTCATGAGGCAACGTCCACCTTCTTTCAGTGGGTCTTCCGATCCACTTGTTGCTGAACAATGGATCAGTACCACTGAAAAGATATTTTCAGTTCTTCAATGTTCTGAGCATGATAAAGTCATCTTAGCAGTATATCATTTGGAAGGTGAAGCTGATCAATGGTGGAATATTATCAAGAATACGAGGCCAAGAGATGAAATTGAGTCCATGGAATGGGACGAGTTCAAGAACATGTTTTTCAGTAAGTACTTCCCTCGTATTCTTCAAACAAAGATGGAAAAGGAGTTCCTTGAGCTGAAGCAGAAGGATGATGAATCTGTTGGTATATACGAAGCGAATTTTACAAGACTTTCAAGGTATGCATCTGGCATTATCATCCAACCTGAAAGTAAAGTTGATCGATTTTTCCGTGGCTTAAAACCAAGTCTTCGAAGGGCATTATCTATATGAGATTTCAGTAGCTATGAAGAAATTGTGCGTTGTTCTATGAATGTAGAAATGGAAGTTAGTGTTACATATCCATCTCATGGTTTTGAAAAGAAACGAAAGATGGAGTTCAAGGAGAAATCTCAAAATATTGTTGAAAAGAAGATGAATGTTTCCTTATGCACAAAGTGTGGAAAGAAGCATGGTGGAGATTGTCTTAAAGGGATTAGAAAATGTTTTAAGTGTGGAAAAGAATGTCATCGAGCAGCTGAGTGTCGAAGTAATGGAAAAAGGGATTCTAATGATGTGAATAAAGCAAACACTGCAGAGATCGCACCACTAACACTTCAATGCTTCAAGTTCAAAGAAATGGGGCATTATGCTAATAAATGCCCTAATCCAAGGGTTAGTGATGATCAACATGAGCAACCACTTAAGGCAAAGGACAAAGGGAAGTCACATGCGATCACTATTGGTGATGATGAATATGACAACGATGTGGTGGAATGATTAAGTGTTTATGTAATGGGATTCCAAAATAATGTTGTACCATAAAGTATTGGAATATTTATGTGTTGGTCTAATGTGGTATTCAAAGTGATTGAGATATTTAACAGTATTCATGAGCTCATGATTGATATAAGGACTAAGTGATATCATGGTTTGAGTATATATAATTTTGACTGCATTCATGTTTTCACTAAGGTATTCAAGAGAGTACATGATTAAGGCCTTTGAATGTTTGGAATGTGACCAACAAGACATATTTTATGATATATGGGGATCAACGATGGTATTAAATCTCTGGTAATCATTTTCACTATATTATAGTGGACTGAAGTATTATGGATAAGCCTAAAGATTGGAATGGATTATGTTGGACATAAGTTAGTATTGTATAAGGATAGATTTTTTTTCGATATTATTGATGGGATATTATAGTAATATAGTTTTCAAAAAAAGGACAACCTGTAGGACGGGCGACAGCCCATCGCGTTGGACAAGGCTGTGGGAATCGAACCCACAACCGAAGTGCGACTGGCCTTTATTGTCTACCACTGGTCTACAGGAAGTCCCTGTTTAGTAGAAACTAGTTTTATTATATTAAGCAGTATGATATATGAAGTATAAGTCCATTTTAGGAACCATAAATGATTAATCTCACTATAGAATGACTTGTGTATATTTAATAACTTTTGCTAACCTTTTATTTGAGATAGATGGAATGACCTGTCATTCTATCACATGATCTGCTAACACTTCATGAATAACAGATTCAACTTCATTTATTTAAGAGATGAAGTGTACATTGTTCAAGGCACGAACAATAGTGAGATTGTACAAAAATAAAGTAAGTATTTATTCTAATTCAAATTCATCAACTTTAGGGAAATGATCTTGAAAACCAAAAATGTTGTCCTAGTGCTCTTATATCTGACTAATCAGATGGTACCTTAGATCATCACAAATTTATGGATTTGTGATTATTGGATTTTCCATAGCCATGTTCTCTACCACTCTCCATCAGAACATGATGGTTAGATTTTTCTTCCATATCCATATTTTCACCTATGTGGAAACCTAGTGATTAGTTTATTTGGGTAATCGTTAAATTTCATACTTTAGTTTTTAAATCCATGTTTTGGTATTCCTTTTTACGATGTGGTTTTCTATCAAAGAAAATTTGTAATAGTAAACCATTTATAACCCCGACGAATTTCGAGGGCGAAATTCATTTTAAGAGGGGTAGAATGTAACACCCCGAGATTTTATGAAAAATATTCTTTTTAATTTCATTAATGTCTTGTGTTGTACGCTACACCAAAAGGAGCTTGCACAACACGCATCCTTGACTTGCCTTTCATTACACGTAATCACGACCTTCATTGATAGCGTGTGTAGTACGCAATACCGAGTTTTACTAAACATCGATATGCTATTAAAATATTATTAAAACTAGCCGTTATGAATAGTAATAACCACTTTTTGAAATTTTTTAAATTCTATTTTTCAAAATGGACTTCATTTTTGGATTCGAAATATCGAAATTAGCTTAGGGTGAAATTTTGGTACTTTTCGGATAACTTTCATATTCTGATGAATAGTGAAAATTACTAAATTTTAATTAAAAACAACTTTTTTAATAGAAATAATTAATAGTGATAAATTATTAATTTGAGTGGTTTTAAAGTATATTTAGAATATATTTTTACAATTTAATACAATGTTGGTCATTGGATGTAATTTCACATTTAAACCAGTTATAAACTAGTGTCAATCTTTTGATAGTTATTATCTCTTAAAAACACGCTATTTGTTTTGACGACGAGAATTAATTTTTACATTAGTTAATGCAACTGATATGTTTTGAATTTGGTAAAATAGACATCATTTTTGAGTTCATAATATCAAATATAGCTTAGGCCTAATTTTTGGTATTTTTCTGAAAACTTTCAATTTTCGATGAATAGTGAAACCACTAAGTGGTAGTTAAAAAAACTGAATTGTTCATAAAACATAATTTTACCGCTTCTGTGAGTGGAATTTCGAAAATCTGAGAGACACGGTTAATATCAAGGACTAAAATGTGGTTCAATGAGATGAAAATAATTTTTGGTGAATAGTAACTTTTTTACTTTTTTTTAACACGGTAAAAAGTAAATAGGGTAATTAAGGGTAGAAAAGATATTATTATTATCCTAACATATGTCCTAATTCTATTGGAAAAGTGTAATTCGACCGAAAACAAACATAGGAATAGAATATGACCATTTAGGCCCACTTGGATTAGATTAGGACATTTATTATTAATGTATTTAAAGAAGGGTTAAAAGAGGTAAAATCAATGTTTATTTACTAAAACATTTTTAATATGGGGTTATACATAAGATAAATTCGATTATAAATATTCATTAGAAAGATAAAAAGATTTCCTACATAATAGTATTTTATCTGTAATTTTTAGACATTAAATAATTTAATTTATGTATGACAAAACGATGATGCAGTAATTATCTTATTAATGAAATATTGACATAATTGATGTTATAAATACCCAAATAAATATAATTTGAGACTTTTTATTAATTTCACTAATTTTATAGATTAATATGACATGTTAGTATTTATTTAATTAACTTTTTTCGAACTTATAATTCTGTTATGACTTTCACAAAAATCATATATCAAATAGTGTCAAAATTGACACAAAATAGTTTTTAAATCAAATATTATATTATTAATTGTTATTTTATTCCTCAAAAAATCTAAGGTTCGGCCAAATGACTTAGATAAGGATATATATATTAATAATAAACAATTTGGGTTTCGTTTGGCATGTTATAGTAAGTGTATTAACCATATAATGTAAGAAAACAAAAAGACACGGTAAAAGTTAAATTATTTAACTTAGAGTTAAATCTAATTGATAGGGTTAAAATAATAACCTAAACTTGTCTAAATCCTATTGGTTGATTGTATTTCTACCCATACCCACTTTATCTTTGAAATAAGACCCTTTTGGAACCATTATAAACCGATTATGACTTTAATATAATATAATATTTTGAGATATTCCTAAGGTGCCCCTCTCCACCCTTATAAAAGGACACCTCCTCCCCCTCCTCCTCACACCAATTTGAGCACTCATGCTCGGCCAACCCCTGACAAAATCCCTTCTCCACTTCCTTAGAATAATCCTAGAGGTCCTGGTCTTCTTTAAAGACCAATCTTAGTTCCCTAAGTGGAGGATTCAAAGAGGCGTTTCAAAGAAGAG
This sequence comes from Viscum album, assembly GCA_963277665.1. Lineage (NCBI taxonomy): Eukaryota > Viridiplantae > Streptophyta > Magnoliopsida > Santalales > Viscaceae > Viscum > Viscum album. The sequence goes on along the minus strand of OY728146.1, from coordinate 784,097,588 downwards.
GTAATATCCATTACCGATCTTTTCAATTTCTTTCTTCTTCAACTTCTTCTTATTTAGTTGTTTCATGATAAAGTAATAACATCAGTATTACTTACATACTGATATTTTATTATAAATATGAAACAACCCTAATTCACCTTCTATCCATCCTACGGAAAAATGAAATCACCGCGCGTGCATACGTACGGAATACCGTCTCCACGCCGTGGTGTAATCTATTTTCCACCACCACCTTAATAGGATGGATATAATGGTGTAATGAGTAAATATATATAATTATTATAAAGTGATATTGATACTGAAATAGTCTACATACACTTCAACTCAATTCCACGACCATGGGAACGATATCATCGCTCGTGCGTACGTACGGACTACCGTCTCCACGACGCGATGAGATTCATTCTCAATGATTAACCATTCATGAATGATTATAAAGTATATATAATAAGTAATAATGAAATATATGACATAATAATGATACTGGATTTATGTATATTTATATGTATGTCATCTACTTAATTCCATTCAATTCAATAAGGAAACGAAAACAGCCTTCATGCGTACGTACGGACTACCGTCTCCATTAACGGTGTATTTCTTTCCATTTATCGATCCATTATATATATGTATATTATGAATATATATGATATATAAATCATGTCTTAGATTCTGGAAGTAAGTAAATCATGATATAAGTAATAATAATGTCAAGAACAACAAGTCCAAACACCTACGATAAATGAAACAATTTTACCCAAAATGCTTCTTTAACATGGAATTTACAAAAGAATGGGTAATATAAAGTCATAAGTGAACCATATATGATATCATATCAATGAGTATGATTCTTTAATAAGTCAATAACATTATTTAAATCAATATACAGGAGTTTCGGACACTTACGAAGCATATCGGACCTAAGGTAAGGGAAAATATCACAATCTCATTTTTATCCGAGATTGTTTATACTTTGGCATTTACTGGGGTGTATTTTATCATCCACATCCATGTTTCATCAATATGTAATATTATTTCCCTCCACCTACAATTGTTTAAATCCATTTTTACCCTGCGGTGAGTTTTTAGTAAAAGATATGAAAGGAATCTTTTGTCGTTTTTCGTACGAGGTACTTTTTGACTTTTCTGAAAAAAGAACGAGAAGAATGTTTTTTTAAAACTTATATGGCATGAATGGATTTTTAAAACATTATTTCCAAGAAGAATCCTTTACATGTTTTCAAGTTTATTTTTAATCAAATTCTTTTAGTTTATAATTGTACGACATGGTAAGAAAGGAAAAGTGTTTTTGAAGAAGAAATGATATTTTCCTCAAGAATGGAGTTCAAGTGTTTTATCAAAATTATTTTCCATATAAGATAATAAAGGGTTCTGTTTTTATCCCTATTATTACATTGATTTGATTATGTTGTGATGGAATTATTTTTATGAATTCCTTTATCTTATTTGAATTGTTTTATGATGTCATGATGTTTAAGATTCCCATTTGTATTACATGGGTTATGCAATGATGTATGATTTATGATTTTGTGGCACACATAAGAATGGTATCATTATGAGCTGGGTGGGACCTATATCTCCCTCCAATGCATTGGGTAAATATTTTATATCTCATGAGATAGACATGGCTGGAATGGTAGGTTATACCAGTTCAGTGAAACAGGACTGAAACGAGGGTGACTCGGTTCAGAAAGGGACTTTTTCCACTAAGATAGTCTTGGAAATGAGTCTTGACTAACAAGAAATGATTCTCTATGATTATGTGTGAATGCCAAAAAGATTCATGTTTTAAGTTATGATTATTGTGATTACATTTCACTGCCATGATTTACCCCATGTTATGAAATTATGATCTCTTTTGCAGGTAAAGATTTCCAAAAGTTATGTGCTTATGTATATGATGTGATTGACATTTCTTTTGTTTACCCTTACTGAGCATTTGAGCTCACCCTTTTATGTTTTCTTTTCCCCAGGTTATAAAGAAATGTTTTAGGTAAAAAAAGGGAAGATCTTAATAGGAGATGTTGAAGATCTTTCATCACGATTAGAAGATTACGTTCCGAGTTTCAAAAGACACTAAACTATTAAGATCCTTGTGTGTGTGTTTTTGTTATGTACTATGTATTCCGCAAAAGTAATTTAATGTTCATGTACGTCAAGCTTCGGGTCTTTACAGTTGGTATCAGAGGAAAAGTTTAGTCAACCTTTGGAAACTAGGATGCAAAAACGTTAGTGAGATCCCTAGAGATATTTCTAAGGTATGTCTAGGGATGTCCCTAAGGTTAAGTATACATATAGGTTATAGTACTAGAATTATGCTAAAGATCATAGAATTAAACCTAAGATGTTATATATTGAAGGTACTCCCCCATTATTATGTTGTTTTCCCTAGAATTATTTTTTCCCCTCACACTATTCTTTTTGGGTTTTAGACGATTGCTGGAACCCGAAGGAACCGTGTTGATCAAGGCAATGGACAATGCGATGATTGTCCTCCTGAACAAACAAATGTTATGGGAGATGGAGTGCAAAATCTTATTTATATACTTACACAAGATATGAATCATTTTGGACTTCCAAATGAGCAGAGAAGGGAACAATATTCTATTGAGTCCTTCATGAGGCAATGTCCACCTTCTTTCAGTGGGTCTTCCGATCCACTTGTTGCTGAACAATGGATCAGTACCACTGAAAAGATATTTTCAGTTCTTCAATGTTCTGAGCATGATAAAGTCATCTTAGCAGTATATCGTTTGGAAGGTGAAGCTGATCAATGGTGGAATATTATCAAGAATACTAGGACAGGAGATGAAATTGAGTCCATGGAATGGGACGAGTTCAAGAACTTGTTTTTCAGTAAGTACTTCCCTCGTATTCTTCGAACAAAGATGGAAAATGAGTTCCTTGAGCGGAAGCAGAAGGATGATGAATCTGTTGGTATATACGAAGCGAATTTTACAAGACTTGCAAGGTATGCATCTGGCATTATCGTCCAACCTGAAAGTAATGTTGATCGATTTTTCAGTGGCTTAAAACCAAGTCTTCGAAGGGCATTATCTATAAGAGATTTCAGTAGCTATGAAGAAATTGTGCGTTGTGCTATGAAGGTAGAAATGGAAGTTAGTGTTACATATCCATCTCATGGTTTTGAAAAGAAACGAAAGATGGAGTTCAAGGAGAAATCTAAAAATATTGTTGAAAAGAAGATGAATGTTTCCTTATGCACAAAGTGTTGAAAGAAGCATGGTGGATATTGTCTTAAAGGGACTAGAAAATGTTTTAAGTGTGGAAAAGAAGGTCATCGAGCAGCTGAGTGTCGAAGTAATGGAAAATGGGATTCTAATGATGTGAATAAAGCAAACACTGCAGAGATCGCACCACCAACACTTCAATGCTTCAAGTTCAAGGAAATGGGGCATTATGCTAATAAATGCCCTAATCCAAGGGTTAGTGATGATCAACATGAGCAACCACTTAAGGAAAAGGACAAAGGGAAGTCACATGCGATCACTATTGGCGATGATGAATATGACAACGATGTGGTGGGATGATTAAGTGTTTATTTAATGGGATTCCAAAATAATGTTGTATCATAAAGTATTGGAATATTTATGTGTTGGTCTAATGTGGTATTCAAAGTGATTGAGATATTTAACAGTATTCATGAGCTCATGATTGATATAATGACTAAGTGATATCATGGTTTGAGTATATATAATTTTGACTGCATTCATGTTTTCACTAAGGTATTCAAGAGAGTACATGATTAAGGACTTTGAATGTTTGGAATGTGACCAACAAGTCATATTTTATGATATATGGGGATCAACGATGGTATTAAATCTCTGGTAATCATTTTCACTATATTATAGTGGACTGAAGTATTATGGATAAGCCTAAAGATTGGAATGGATTATGTTGGACATAAGTTAGTATTGTTTAAGGATAGATTTTTTTTCGATATTATTGATGGGATATTATAGTAATATAGTTTTCAAAAAAGGACAACCTGTAGGACGGGCGACAGCCCATCGCGTCGGACAAGGCTGTGGGAATCGAACCCACAACCGAAGTGCGACTGGCCTTTATTGTCTACCACTGGTCTACAGGAAGTCCATGTTTAGTAGAAACTAGTTTTATTATATTAAGCAGTATGATATATGAAGTATAAGTCCATTTTAGGAACCATATATGATTAATCTCACTATATAATGACTTGTGTATATTTAATAACTTTTGCTAACATTTTATTTGAGATAGATGGAATGACCCGTCATTCTATCACATGATCTGTTAACACTTAATGAATAACAAATTCAACTTCATTTATTTAAGAGATGAAGTGGAAATTGTTCAAGGCACGAACAATAGTGAGATTGTACAAAAATAATGTAAGTATTTATTCTAATTCAAATTCATCAACTTTAGGGAAACGATCTTGAAAACCAAAAATGTTGTCCTAGTGCTCTTATATCTGACTAATCAGATGGTACCTTAGATCATCACAAATTTATGGATTTGTGATTATTGGATTTTCCATAGCCATGTTCTCTACCACTCTCCATCAGAACATGATGGTTAGATTTTTCTTCCATATCCATATTTTCACCTATGTGGAAACCTAGTGATTAGTTTATTTGGTTAATCGTTACATTTCATACTTTAGTTTTTAAATCCATGTTTTGGTATTCCTTTTTACGATGTGGGTTTCTATCAAAGAAAATTTTGAATAGTAAACCATTTATAACCCCGACGAATTTCGAGCGCGAAATTCATTTTAAGGGGGGTAGAATGTAACACCCCGAGATTTTATGAAAAATATTCTTTTTAATTTCATTAATGTCTTGTGTTGTACGCTACACCAAAAGGAGCTTGCACAACACGCATCCTTGACTTGCCTTTCATTACACGCAATCACGACCTTCCTTGATAGCGTGTGTAGTACGCAATACCGAGTTTTACTAAACAACGATATGCTATTAAAATATTATTAAAACTAGCCGTTATGAATAGTAATAACCACTTTTTGAAATTTTTTAAATTCTATTTTTCAAAATGGACTTCATTTTTGGATTCGAAATATCGAAATTAGCTTAGGGTGAAATTTTGGTACTTTTCTGATAACTTTCATATTCTGAGGAATAGTGAAAATTACTAAATTTTAATTAAAAACAACTTTTTTAATAGAAATAATTAATAGCGATAAATTATTAATTTGAGTGGTTTTAAAGTATATTTAGAATATATTTTTACAATTTAATACAATTTTGGTCATTGGATGTAATTTCACATTTAAACCAGTTATAAACTAGTGTCAATCTTTTGATAGTTATTATCTCTTAAAAACACGCTATTTGTTTTGACGATGAGAATTAATTTTTAAATTAGTTAATGCAACTGATATGTTTTGAATTTGGTAAAATAGACATCATTTTTGAGTTCATAATATCAAATATATCTTAGGCCTAATTTTTGGTATTTTTCTGAAAACTTTCAATTTTCGATGAATAGTGAAACCACTAAGTGGTAGTTAAAAAAACTGAATTGTTCATAAAACTTAATTTTACCGCTTCTGTGAGTGGAATTTCGAAAATTCGAGAGACACGGTTAATATCAAGGACTAAAATGTGGTTCAATGAGATGAAAATAATTTTTGGCGAATAGTAACTTTTTACTTTTTTTACCACGGTAAAAAGTAAATAGGGTAATTAAGGGTAGAAATGATATTATTATTATCTTAACACATGTCCTAATTCTATTGGACAAGTGTAATTCGACCAAAAACAAACATAGGAATAGAATATGACCATTTAGGCCCACTTGGATTAGATTAGGACATTTATTATTAATTTATTTAAAGAAGGGTTAAAAGAGGTAAAATCAATGGTTATTTACTAAAACATTTTTAATATGGGGTTATACATAAGATAAATTCGACTATAAATATTCATTAGAAAGCTAAAATGATTTCCTACATAATAGTAATTTATTTTTAATTTTAGACATTAAATAATTTAATTTATTTATGACACAACGATGATGCAGTAATTATCTTATTAATGAAATATTGACATAATTGATGTTATAAATACCCAAATAAATAAAATTTGATACTTTTTATGAATTACACGAATTTTATAGGTTAATATGACATGTTAGTATTGATTTAATTAACTTTTTTAGAACTTATAATTATGTTATGACTTTCACAAAAATCATATATCAAATAGTGTCAAAATTGACACAAAATAGTTTTTAAATCAAATATTATATTATTAATTGCTATTTTATTCCTAAAAATCTAAGGTTCGGCCAAATGACTTATATTAGGATATATATATTAATAATAAACAATTTGGGTTTCGTTTGGCATGTTATAGTAAGTGTATTTACCATATAGTGTAAGAAAACAAAAAGACACGGTAAAAGTTAAATTATTTAACTTAGAGTTAAATCTAATTGATAGGGTTAAAATAATAACCTAAACTTGTCTAAATCCTATTGGTTGATAGGATTTAGACCCATCCCCACTTTAGCTTAGAAATAAGACCCTTTTGGAACCATTATAAATCGATTATGACTTTAATATAACATAATATTTTGAGATATTCCTAAGGTGCCCCTCTCCTCCCTTATAAAAGGACACCTCCTCCCCCTCCCCCTCACACCAATTTGAGCACTCAAGCTCGGCCAAACCCTGCCAAAATCCCTTCTCCACTTCCCTAGAATAATCCTAGAGGGCCTGTTCTCTTTAAAATACCAATCTTAGTTCCCTAAGTGGAGGATTCAAAGAGGCGTTTCAAAGAAGAGGTAATATCCATTACCGATCATTTCAATTTATTTCTTCTTCAACTTCTTCTTCATTAGTTGTTTCATGATAAAGTAATAACATCAGTATTACTTACATACTTATATGTTATTATAAATATGAAACAACCCTAATTCACCTTCTATACATCCTACGGAAAAATGAAATCACCGCGCGTGCGTACGTATGGAATACCGTCTCCACGCCGTGGTGTAATCTATTTTCCACCACCACCTTAATAGGATAGGTATAATGGTGTAATGAGTAACTATATATGATTATTATAAAGTGATATTGATACTGAAATAGTCTACATACACTTCAACACAATTCCACGACCATGGGAACGATATCATCGCTCGTGCGTACGTACGGACTACCGTCTCCACGACGCGATGAGATTCATTCTCAATGATTAACCATTAATGAATGATTATAAAGTATATATAATAAGTAATAATGAAATATATGACATAATAATGATACTGGATTTATGTATATTTATATGTATGTCATCTAATTAATTCCATTCAATTCAATAAGGAATCGAAAACAGCGTTCATGCGTACGTACGGACTACCGTCTCCATGAACGGTGTATTTCATTCCATTTATCGATCCATTATATATATGTATATTATGAATATATATGATATATAAATCATGTTTTAGATTCTGGAAGTAAGTAAATCATGATATAAGTAATAATAATGTCAAGAACAACAAGTCCAAACACCTACGATAAATGAAACAATTTCACCCAAAACGCTTTTTTAACATGAAATTTACAAAAGAACGGGTAATATAAAGTCACAAGTGAACCATATATGATATAATAACAATGATTATGATTCTGGAATAAGTCAATAACATTATTTAAATCATTATACATGAGGTTCGGACACTTAAGAAGCATATCGGACCTAAGGTAAGGGAAAATATCACAATCTCATTTTTATCCGAGATTGTTTATACTTTGGCATTTACTGGGGTGTATTTTATCATCCACATCCATGTTTGATCAATATGAAATATTATTTTCATCCACCTAAAATTTTTTAAATCCATTTTTACCCTTCGGTGAGTTTTTAGTAAAAGATATGAAAGGAATCTTTTTTCGTTTTTCGTACGAGGTACTTTTTGACTTTTCCGAAAAAAGTACGAGAAGAATGTTTTTTTTAAACTTATATGGCATGAATGGATTTTTAAAACATTATTTCCAAGAAGCATCCTTTACAAGTTTTCATGTTTATTTTTAATAAAATTCTTTTAGTTTATAATTTTACGACATGTTAAGAAAGGAAAAGTGTTTTTGAAGAAGAAATGATATTTTCCTCGAGAATGGAGTTCAAGTGTTTTATCAAAATTATTTTCCATATAAGATAATAAAGGGTTATGTTTTTATCCCTATTATTACATTGATTTGATTATGTTGTGATGGAATTATTTTTATGAATTCCTTTATCTTATATGAATTGTTTTATGATGTCATGATGTTTAAGATTCCCATTTGTATTACATGGGTTATGCAATGATGTATGATTTATGATTTTGTGGCACACATAAGAATGGTATCATTATGAGATGGGTGGGACCTATATATACCTCAAATGAATTGGGTAAAGATTTTATATCTCATGAGATAGACATGGCTGGAACGGTAGGTTATACCGGTTCAGTGAAACAGGACTGAAACGAGGGTGACTCAGTTCAGAAAGGGACTTTGTCCACTAAGATATTCTTGGCAATGAGTCTTGACTAACAAGAAATGATTCTCTATTATTATTTGTGAATGCCACAAAGATTCATGTTTTATGTTATGATTATTGTGATTACATTTCACTGCCATGATTTACCCCATGTTATGAAATTATGATCTCTTTTGCAGGTTAAGATTTCCAAAAGTTATGTGCTTATGTATATGATGTGATTGATATTTCTTTTGTTTACCCATAATAATCATTTGATCTCACCCTTTTATGTTTTCTTTTCCCCTGGTTATAAAGAAAGGTTTTAGGTAAAAAAAAGGGAAGATCTTAATAGGAGATGTTGAAGATCTTTCACCACGATTAGAAGATTACATTCCGAGTTTCCAAAGACACTAAACTATTACGATCCTTGTGTGTGTGTTTTTGTTATGTACTAAGTATTCCGAAAAAGTAATGTAATGTTCATGTACGTCAAGCTTCGGGTCTTTACAGTCGATGACACCGGAGGATTTTTTGAGAGAGCTCTAAATGCAGAACAAAGGGATTGCTGAACTGAGAGGCCGAGAGGAACCTTCAACCTAAACGTCTGAGGAGAATATATGAAACTGAAACCTGTGGAACACAAGAATCATTCCATCGAAGGAGAAGGAATGGTGGAAGAGGCTTCATTGACATAGCTCTAAAGAGTTGACATCGTTGATGCAAGAACAAGGGAACAACAAAAAAATGGGGCCACCGCAAGGCTGTATCCTCCAGGTGACTACGCATGCAACCATACATAGGATCTGGGGGGCCGAAGGGCGAACTTGATGACAACGGCCTCATGGTTGCGGGATCCCGGAGGGAGGCGTCGACATCATCACGAACAGTGCCCCTCGGTGGAGACGCAGACCGTGATATTCTCATGGGAGTTAGGGGGTCGTCATTGGAAACATGCAGTTGGGTCGTTCAAGGGGGATCCGAACACGATTCAAGTGAGATGAAACTGGTAGGTTGCGGGAGGATCATTGTAGAGGCGGTTGCACAAACCCTAGGAAGCGAACCCCAAGTCGTCGCGGGGAAGATCTCACATAGCCCCTTATGGGCTCATTCCATCGCTATTCTATAAGCTAGAGATTAGAGACGAGGTGAATTTTGTGGAGTGCCTGATAGAGATAGAGGATCTGGAAGAGTGGATCCTTCACTGATAGTCGATACCTCTGGTGCGCATTCTGTGGTAGCACGGGATTCTCTAAGAGAGAACATGATAGCGAGAGGCTCATATGTCAGTCCAGTATGCTTCTTTGTTTGGGTAGCCTTGTTTTGTTTTTAGGGATGTAAAGAACCAAGGTGGGGAGAATGTGATTACCTAAAAAATTCTTTGTTATTATTTTTTATTTTTTTGGAATAATTAGGAGACTGTGAAAATTGACGGCGTGTGATTCTGATGCCCGGTGTGCCCGGAATGGGTTTTTGAACTTATTTTAGGTATGTTCATTAAACACAATGGTGGTGTTTTCTATCATTTTAATCAGTGCTCAGAATTGAAATCTGAGAGGACAGTTCAATCCGCAGTGTTGGGATTCTCTTATTAGAAGCTTCACTTTGACTACAGTTGGTCAGGAGAAAAAGGTAGTTTTTGAACTTTTTTAAGAACAATAAAATAACATTTAATTGTAATTTTATCATCTTTTTCCCCAATTGATGAGTAGTGGTGGTGGGACTGGTGACTTTTAAATCCATTAAATGGCATGACTCAACAACTGTGTAACTCCACCATTGAAAATTAAAAGTGGTTAATTAATTCATTTAATGATCCTCATTAATTATTCAATGAATGACTCACCTTTCCCCTCCTATTTAAATGGATCTTGGGGTGGTGTTTTTGAATGGATACTTCAAACGAAGAAACTATGGATGAGTTCTGCAGAAACATCCACTGACGGATGACAAAATCTTGGGAAGCAACAATCCGGGATTGACGAATGTCAACGACTCCATCTAATGTGGATGCTCCTCCCACTGCAACTGTGACACCTCCAATGGATCTCGAGGCAAGGGGTCTATGTTTTGTTTTGGTTTAACATTATTGAAATGAGTTTATTTAATCTTCAATGTTAGATAAATTATTTTCTTCTTTTTTTATGCTAGCATGGAGGGTGCGGGCTGAACTAACAAGGGTTGAACCCCCTGTATCTTCATTCATGTTTCATTCTTCAGGGATGACATTCCGCAATTTGGATGGAAACATGAGACAGAGGGTCACAAAATGATGGAAGCAGTCCAGAAGACTCGTAGACGCAGACGACACCAAGAACGAACCACCAGAGCATGTTCGGTGGTCGGCGGAAAGAACCACCTGTGTGCCATACTGACGATGGCTGGTTGTGGCTAGAGAATGCCTGCGACCACTAGCTGCGAGCGGTGGGAAGGTGGTATTCCATCGCGTGTCAATGTTTCTAGAGGATACTAGCCTGATCAAGCCGTATGGGTGAAGGGCGGCACCTGTAGGTGCCGCCAGCAGCAGTAGGAGGGGGTAGCGCTGCCCCGCGCTGCGCTGCGTCATCTGGGGACCGGTCACCCCTATGGCCGACTATTGCACGCAGTGGGGAAATTCCCAAATATCCAGACAAATCGGCCCGCGTCTGTGAGCCGAGTTGGAGAAATGGTCCACCATCAAGATCACATGGGCCGAACGTGGGCCGGGTCGGACCTGCTACCTAGCGGGCCAGCATGGGTGGGTTGAGCCCCACTTGGCAGGATGGGCCAACCGAAGTATGAGCCCGCGAACAAACAAGGCCGATCCCAATGGGATGGACCCACTAAACTGGGCCAACCCTTAGAGGTCCATACTTGGGAGGGTTAGGTAGACCTTAGGACCTATTGCATCAGGCTGACCTGACCAACTTAGATCGGGCCCCAATGTAATCAGAACCTGATTAAAGGAACGCCAATAATGGGTGAACTGGGTGTCTATTTGACACATCATTAGAGGTGTTAGGAACCTTTTCAAGAAGATGTCCCATTACCATATTTTGTAGGGCCTGACCGAGTCAGGCCTGACCGAGGTGAGATGACCCTCGTTTCACAGAAAGGGGTGCAACTGAGAGACCGAGCATCCAATCGACACGCCGTATGTGGCAGAAAAAACCATGTGACAAGAATTTCCTTTGGATATACTCAATGTATGTTTTCACAGAGTTTGATGTATGAAATGGGTTGGATAAGAATTGAATCCAACATGGACCTTTTTAAAAAAGTGTCCATATCTCATGGACCGGGCTTTCGATCGATGTGTCGTCTATCACGTTGGGACCCGTATGACGAGGTGATATCCTGGGTATGATTTTTGTGGGAATTATTACTAGTTGAAATATGACCTATGGATTGAGTAGAAAAATATTCTGGAGATCAGGCATGCTATGTGCGAGAATCCAGTGGCTGACTGTGACATGAAGAAGAAGAGTGACCAATACGGGTTCACATCAGAAACTCTCGAGTGGGATGATCTAGTTGTACAAAAAATAATCCCTACCTCTGTACAATAGACCAATACTGGTCAGCACCAGAGACCAATACGGGTTAGCACCGGTAGCCAATATGTGATAGCAAGAGAACCAATACCAGTCAGCACTAGCAGCCAATATGGGTCAGCATCGAGCGACTAATATGGGTCTGTATACAATGACCTATACAGGACAATAATAGGGTTACTACAGATATGATGATCGAGCTTTACGACTAGTCATACCTATCCTAGTAACATTGAAGTATACCATTAGAATGGGATATCTCTTTTTCTTGGTGCTTCATGATTTTGATCTTTCTTGTGATCTTAACGTTTTGGTATTTCTTGTGGTGTTTTACTTTGGGAATTACTAAGAGACCTTTAGGGGTCTCTAGGTCCCCTACCAAGTTGTTATACTAACCCCAACACGGGATCCACCCGCAAGTGTGTGTTTGGTTAAGACTACTGATGCTCCAAGGGAGAATTTGGAGATTTGGGACTTGTTGGAGCTTGGTGAGATGGGAGCAGTCAAGATCCTCTTCTTTGACTTTATATGTACAACTACTACCCTCTAGGTGGAGCTCTAGGGCAGATGTGACAATTGTTTAATTTATTTTCAGTTTATAAGGGTTGTATTCCCACCCACTGTTTTTTATTTTACAGTTGTACTTGTGCCTATACATTACTCTTGTGGATATACCTTACTGTTTTGGGAAGTTTACTTCAGTTTCCATTTTTGAGTGTGTACAAATCTCTATGTAAATGTGTTCCCTATTTGGAAAAATCCTTCAGTTCCTAGTCCCTAACCCCTGACCTTTAGAAGGCAGGCTTGGGGTAGTCACGTCTGGGGCCCATGGGATGGGTCCTGACAGTGTGTGTGTGTGTTTGTTATTAATCTATCAAAGGCACATCATTCACTATAAGGTGGTCCCAAAACTGAGGAGGATTTGTCGTGCGATATGATTTTTCCCAGAGAAGAGATCTTCTCCACTGATTTCATCAGACTTAATCTCTGCGGTCTAATCCTATTCAACCACTCAATCTCTGCACATCTTCCCCGCAGTCATTCAATCAGACTCTGATGAGAACATTCCTCCATTTCTTTTCCTCTTTTTATTCATTGAAACCCTCATACCAGTGGCCTCAACCCACAGATTCCTCCTCCTACACTATTCTTACTCCTCCCAAGACCCTCCCATCACTCTCCTCGGTCCTAGTCATTTCCCCTTTTTCTACAAGCCCACTATCGATGCTTTATTTTAATGCAAACCCCCATAGATTCCCATGTAAATTTCCAATATAATATATATTATTAAATGACCGATTTATTTAATTATTTACATTGATTATGGTTTTTGTTCTTATTTTAAATGGTTAAATTTGGGTTTCTTAAATTATATTTTATGTTTGGGCCATAGGATTTAAAATATACGTATATTTAGTTTGTATTTACCCATCATGCTCACACATCCCTAACCATTTTCTTCTCCCCAACTATCCATCATCCTCTACTTGGCTCAACCTCTCCCTTGAAGTCAGGTAAGGGTTTATTTATCTTCATTATTGATATGTAATACCCATAAATACAGTTCTATGTATATATGAATTTTCACATCTTATAATCCTAATGTATTTTTAAATTTTTAAATGTTGATTATCAGTATTTTACAGTTGTTCTTAAGGGATATACTACTTGTAAAGGTTTTCCATGAGTTTTTTTTTTGAATTTTCTAAACTCAAACATTTAAATATATGAATATACCGTGATGTATAATTAACACACCCAATCCATTTAATTTTAATTTTACTTAAAGATGAGAAATTATTTTTTTATAGTTATCCTAGTCCTTATAATTTATTAAATGGGTCTTTTTAATCATGATACACAACCTACATGTGTAAATACGTTCCCAAAATACGTATATATATGTCTGGGATCAATTTAAAATGTTTTTGTTGTATTAACATTGTGCTGAATTTATATTTTGAAGGTTACATATTTATTCCATCAAAATATATTTTTTAAATATGAATATTTATATAAAAATATTGATACTCACTATTTCACTTAATGGATTTTGATGATACATATTAATTTTTGAAGGTATAAAAATCCTTCTGCATAAAATTTTAAACAAGGATTTATGGTTTTAAAAGATATCCTTGTTTCAAAAAGATTTGTGAATGTTTTATACATTACACATGTGATAATATCTATGGATATACACTTTCAAATAAATAATAAATGGACGATAAATAATTTGTATTAAATTTTTTTCATAAGTCCACATTGTTCTAGGGATTAATTAATCAAACTAAGAAACTTTTCAAAGAAATACAGGTGTTTATATTTTCATATGTTTTATACTTGAAAGTCAACCATTGAATTGAATATTTTCAATAACATGTCCTAATTTTCTGTGTGATCATGATTACTAATTTATAATTAAAAATAATAACCAAACCTTTTTTTCATATTAGGGGCCTAAATTTTTTAAAATAAGTTATTTCCTTGTTATTACAATTAACATTACATGCATAAATATCAATTAATAAATTTAGGATAAATGGATTGACTTATATTATTTTAATACATAAATATATATGCATAAACACATATATATGTATAACTAACATAAAATATTATTAGAACATATAAAAAAATGGTGTATATAATGTTAGACTAGGATTGTGAAAGCTCTCTTTAATTATCAATCCTGAATTCATGATAGTGAAGTGAGTTTAAATATTTTACAACATTTTGATACTCCACATTCAATGAATGTATTACATTATAAAATATAATTATTTAATCTATGATGAATCTTTCGCATTGGATACAATTAATTTTTACTGGTTATGATTACATATTAATTCTTCAAATTGACGCTCCCATTTATCTTTGTTTAGTTCAAACATAAATTTAAACAACAATGATAAGTATCACAATCTCAATGAAGTATGTGTTTTTGTATATATATAATGTTTATATTCATGTAAGAAGTGTTTGAAATTAAATGGTTATTCCTCATATGAGTGGATATTAAAGGGTAAACAACCCAGTAAGAATTTGATACATATATGTATAATCATTTTTTTATTAAAAATGGAAATTCACTTATTTACGAATCCCTAAAAAATTTCAAAACCTAAAAATTTATGGTGTTTGGTTATGTGAAGGGTTGTTTCTAAATGTAAAGAGTTATAATTTTATGTGAAAAACTTAAACAATCTATTATTATATGTGCACCAGTTATCATCACATGGGAAAAAGTGTGTCTTCTTGTCGATGCATGCCATTGATAAATTTGATATAGTTATAGTCTAAATTATAATTGATAAACCATTCAATCAAAGATTTAGTGTGCATTTATTTCAAGATCCACTTCATTTACAAATGTAGACAGTTATTGCATGTTTGTGATATATCTTTGATGATAAAATATGGATTAATAACTAAACATTCCATGGTGGTATGGTACACTTTAGATCATTTAATGAATTTATTTTTTATATGAATAATATTTAAATAAATCAATGTGGTATGGGACACTTTGGTTTGTTTAATGAATTTATTTCTTTTATAATAACAATTAAAAAAAATCATAGTGGCATGGGAAACATTTATTAAAAGAAATAATTTTATTAGACATATAAGGATGGAATGTGGCTTATTATCTAATGGGTGAGGCCCTCTATAGCCTCTCAATGCATCGGTAGGCATTATGAGATAAAAGAGGTCTTAGCATGAGGCCTTGACCAAATCATTTTGTATGGTCTTGGCATTAGGCCTTAACACAATGTTTATGATTCTTCTGCATTATACATTCCCTCTTAATGATCGTAGTATGTAGAAGGCCACATGATTATTTAGATAATAACATATCCATGGCCAATGAACAACCTCTTATGAACTAGTGTGATTCCATTATATATTTTCATGCGAGCATGGATTGATGTTTTATATACATGTATGGAAAATCATTAAAATTTATGTTTCTAAACCAAAATGATAAATCATATTATTTTTTGTGTAGTTCTAAAAAAGTAATATTTCAAGGGTAAATTATTATCATCACCCATGGAATTTCATTGAATTATTATTTTTGGCCATTATCCAACTTAAAGGATGCACTAGACGCATTTTTATTCAAATACATCCACATTTTTTAATGCATCAAATTTATAACTCCTAAAAAGTTTCTTAATTTTGAATCCCGAGTTATCCTAAAATTTGTGTCTGAATCAACTAAGAGAATGATGATGACATGTTTTGTGAAATATTAATTTTCATGATTTTAATTCATGAGTTTTAAATAAATTTTTTAAAGAAAAATTATTTCTTAATGGTTTTTTAATCCCCATACAGGGAATTTTTGTGCTCACTCTATATATTTTAATTTTTTACAGGTTTATTGGAAGAGCTGCAATGATTTTTTTTAATGTGGATGTGTTTTTATGATGCTAAATTTCTTAACCTTTACTAAACATTGTGCCCTTACACCTAAATTTAATATTGGATTCTAATTCTCTTGAACTAGGGCCAGTAAAAGAACCTATGTTTCATGGGGTGTTGTGTATTTATTAATATTTCTTTTATACAAGAATTTACACTGCAATAGTATGGGTCGAGTCCGGTTGATCAGGCTCGGGTTGTTCCACCTACCGGATGGTTAGCCCACATAGCATAAATATCCACCCATAGGCCATGTGGTAGCTTCTACCTGAGACTCCATCCTACCGCAAGGTTACCTGGGCTGGGGAACATAGTTTCTACTACCCATATATCAACTGTGCGACTCATGCTGAAAGAACAAAATTTCCCATTTTCTCCAAAAATGAAATAGAACCTTAAGGAAAAATCAATACCAATGATAAATGGACAAGGGAAAATTAACTTTATATTGATTTTATTTAATAGATGTACAATATTTTGTAGATTGGATTAACTTGTATTTTATGAAAAGGGTCTTTTTATTCTGATTGTATTTTACATTTATTGATTCATTCAATATATTTATTTACATTCAATCATGTCGTTACATTATTCCTTTATTATTTATTGGATTATTTAGTTTAATTTTATTTGTCTTTTTATTGTATTATAACGTTCTCATTATATCCACACTTGGATATTTTCTTATTAGTACAAGATATTTTTCTACTGTATTGAAATATTTTAATCTTGGGGGTATTTTCTTCAAAAAATACTTATCACACCCCCATTTCTAGTCGACAACCTCTAACTTATGGGGTGGTTCTCTAGATGCCTTGTAAACAACCCTTTCTATCCATATGGGAGAGTTTTTGATTGGGGAATGTTACACCTGCATCACCTTCACCTGGGGATCTTCTATTGATCCCTCCCAAGGATTTTGAATCTCATTTGGTAAAGCCTTTCTATCAATGAAGATATAATTTCCATCTATTCAATCCAATTGGGAAACCATCGTCATTACTTGTGCTTGCATTTCATGTGAAATAGAGTAGAACATGGACCACTAGTCTGATATAATCCACCTTCAATCATCCTCCACTTTAATACATTGATCAAACCCACTATCGCATATGGTACCCATGGTATTAATTCATTGCATTGAAGAGCATCTTGGAAATTCATTTATATTAGGTATTCATCGAACGATGGGCCAAATAAATCACATGTGATGAACATGTGAAAATGTAGGGGAGAAATTTAAAAACTAAAAAATAAGGAATAAAACTCAACCCTTATATAGGATGATTTCATTCTAATTTTTTATAATGATGTACGAATTAACCAATAAATAATATAATCAACTATAAAATAAATCATCCATCGATGCATGAACCAATTCATTTTAGTGTAATTGATTCTTGTTTAACACATGATATCAAGGAGGATGAATATAAAAAAAATAAAAATGTCCTACCTTGAGTTTATATCATCCACTAATAATGAAAATTCATGCATCATAGTCATTAGAATGATCTATAATCATTGATGGCATAAGTGATCCATGAAATATTGATTTTTTTATTCTGATCAGTTGTCATCCTCTAACGACATCCTATAATGATCTCTATAAATTCCTCATGTACTATGGTTATTTATGTGAATTATCCCTAATATATTATCTTCAGAAGAGAATTATGTTATTTTATTAATTAAATAGTTATCTAAATAATTCATCTATTTACTTATTTATCCACCCATGATGGTCCCCAGTCGAACAACTCACACACATATGAATTATATCGCACCTATGGTAAAACTCTTACTCTAAACACATTGTTAGTTTCAAATTTTGGATTCGAGCCTCTATTATTATTAATCCAATTTTTTAGAAAAAAAAATCATGTCTAGTATTAATATATTAAATATTTATAAAATTTCAATTCTGGGATCTCTAACCCTCAGAATCCTTGTCCACCTCAATGGATGAATAATAAATTCTTTAAATATATATTTACAATATTTATATATAAAAATAGAGACGTTTTAAGATGAATCCCGAATAGAATTATACTTTCAAATCACTTGATTTAATTAAAATAATGATAGTATTCGAAATATTTGGAATATTTTTACTATTTAATGAGAAAATTAATTATTAATAAAAATCCTCTCCCTATGATAATTTATATATTTTGAATTAAAAAAAAATCATTTTATAAAATAAATTTTCTAAAAGGGTTATAAATTAATTATAATTTCAACACACAAAATGAAATGAAATAATTTTTTTATGAAAATGCATTACTAAAATATAAAATTACTTTACTAAAAATTCATTACCTAAGTAGTATGGATTAATAAATTAATTTTTATTATATAAAATTATTAGAAGTATTATTTATAATGTGTTCATTCAAATTTATACCTCTAATTTAAAGGGGTGTTTATAATGGTCACATTTATATGATAATATTTTGTTACTATATCACAGCTCACTTAAAATCAGTGTTACATGTAACAAAATATATCAAAAAAATTTTTAATTTTAAGAGTAAATATATTATAAAATCCTTGGGAGATCTATTCTAACACTTTAAAATAAATTTTTCCAGCATAATTTTATCTTCTTCACAAACGATTAAATATTTTAGAATACCATTAATAAAATATCAAATCGCATAGACAGATGATAAATATACTTTTAAATAGTGGAAGAGGGAAGGATAATGGTTTACTAAAATAACACATAATTGGGTTCCTAGATAAGTAGAACATTATTTAGATGTAAAATTATAGACATCGAAGAGAAAACTAGCATCAAAGTATTAATTGAGAGTGATAGAGTCCACGACGATGATAAATTTAATGAACACAAAACCATAAATTAGTTACATGAAAAGAAGTAATTTTTTATAGAAAATAAAGGTAAAATGATAGAATTATTATTTCAAGATCCTTTTCCAATAGTTAAGGGATTCATTTATTTTTCTGATAGCCAACATGAGAAAATATACTTACAATATATATTTACATATTATTATAACACTTTCATACATTGGTTATGATTAAAACAATTCATACTTCATATCTATTTCCATGAAATGAATATTCAGTAAAAAAATTCATGATTGGAACACTAAAATGAACTTTTAACTGATCATAAATTCCATAAATGAAGTAAAAGAAATTTTTTATTTCCCTAAATATTTGACAAAACCTAAGTAGTTATTATAAGTTATTTAAAATGGATAAATATAATACATTAATCTCTAAAACCTCATCAAAAAATTATAAATTCCAACATAATCTATTTTTTATGAATTTATACATAAGAGGACACCAAAAAATTCTGACCAAATTCAAAATGAAAAAATCTAAAATATTTGATGTCATTATGTTATTATAATTCTAACTATTAAATCTAAATAATATCAAGCAGTCCTATGTTAATATGAAAAACATAAATATATCCAAATTATATACACCATAAAATATTCTAATCAATTTAATAAATATCCTTAATCATAAAGAATCCATAATAAATTCACATTTTCTTCCATAAATTAAGTCAACATTCATTACTAAAATTATTTAACTACAATCATATAATATTCCAAAAATTTAATTTATATTTTAACCCAATCCACCATAATTACCATAGAATCTTGGATCTTATTGACACAAAATTCTATCAATAATTTTTACTTTATAACCACAAAATATAAAACCAATATTCCCCAAATAAACTTTTCATTAAAAAATATTCTATGCTATAAGGTTTTGTTCCCTTAAATGTCTCCCAAAATATCCTTAATCTTGTTAAACTACAAGCACATAAAACCTCTAAATTGTATCTATTCCTTTAAACTTGTTATAAACAGTAAATATATCAAAATAAGACACATTAGGATTATCCCACATCACTATGGATTATCATAGGTTTACATAGTTTATATTCTATCATCCATCAAAATGGTTCATACAGAAAATTCAATTTAAACTAATAATATCCCATGGAAGTGTCAAACAAGGTCTATTATAAGGTTAAACAAACTATGCACTAGAATGGTTCCCAATTTATATTTGACCATCTCTCTTCAGAGTTATTACCCCTATATGAATCTGTGCCAAAACCATGTAGATTTGTAGTATCCAGGTTGGAATGTACTGCTAGGAAAACCATGTAATATATACCATAAAAACATTTATGATATTATCCTATAACTTGAAATGTCCTCAAATTCTAAAATTGGGTCATGTTCCCAAATTTATGTTTACCTAAATCTATTTCCATAGGTTTCTTTTAAACATCCTCTGATTCAAATTATAATGAACCTAATTAACCATGATCTAGTGTCTACTTCTTTACATTGGCATAAGAGATAAGGAATCTTATCCAAATGTAATGATGAGTTTAGTAATCTAGAATAACATGATATACACATGATTTTGATTTACCATTGGAATTGAAATATAAAATGTTAATAAAATTAATGTTAGGAATCTATGAAACTCATTCAAATATTGTGTCTTTGTATCCCAATGAAACATAAAAAATATGGGTGGTATCAAATTCTCAATAAAGCTTACATTCAAAAAAGGATATTATAATTAAATAAGGAGCAATAAATTTGGTGTGTTAAATAACTAATAACATATTCTGTTTAATCAACACTTGAGTCTATTGAGAATCCATGTCTAATATTAATATAGAAAACACATGGCTAATAATAACAAAATTCTTAATACATAAAATTCATAAAGTTGTATTTAATGATCTTAGACGTCATTATATCATTAATGTCAAATATATGTTCTAATATAGTTTAAACTATGGGTATGAATATACCAAAAGCCAATTTTATATTTTTAGGCTATAGTTTTATCAAATGATACATATCGATGCATTTAGGGGCTATGCAATTCTGGGGCCCACCCATCAATACAAGTCCAATGGATTCTTTATATATTGAATGATCAATTTAATTGATAAAAATATTCCTTGTTAATAAATATCCACATTGAGTAAAAAATATTAAATATCAATATTTCCCATGTTAATTAAATAACATTCAAATTAATAAATCATATGTATAAATGGTAATTTGTTTAGGAAATAATCTTAACCATGTTAAAATGAATATTTATATTTAATAGGATTGTAAATTAAAATGAGAATAATAAAATGAATGTTAAAAGAGATTGTCAATGACCACAAAATTAACAAGAGATAAAATATTACCATTAATTAATCTTAAATATATGTTTTCTAACAAAATAAAAACATTCATTAAAAAAGAGATATATTAAAATAATAATTTTGTAAATAGTTTTTTTAAAACTATTGAAATCATATAGGTTAATATAATTTTTTTATACCAGTTATTGAAGTTGTAAAATCCTTTAACATTATATATGACAAAAAGAGACATTACCATTAATGTTTTTGTCAATGAATGTAAAAATTTATAATTTTTAAAACAATATAATTATACATTTAAAACAATGTAACAATTCTGGGGTAATAAAAAATTTATATAATAAATCATTTTGGAAAAATAAAAGGATTTTTCTAAAACAAATTTGAAAAATATGGACATGGATGAAATATATTCCCATGAAAGGGGAGATACAATAAATTATTTTTAAAAAAAATCATTTATTGAATCAAGTTATAACTAGTGAAATTGACTGAAAAAAATCAATATTATTAAAAATAAATATAATAATAAAATTGATGGGTTTTATGATTATTCTTTCAATAAAAATATGTGAAAATAAAGAAATGTGGATTTAAAATATATCCTTACTACTTTGGTAACTTTCATAGTGTAACCACTTTAAATAATAAACATGAGTTGAAAAATTAATCAACATTAAAAAAAATATTCATATTAAATTAATTAATGGGTTATAGTATATATCATATAAAAAAAATAGGTTCGTAATACCAAATATGTCTCAATGTAGTGGAAATTGAGATGAAATCCCTTACAAAGATCCTATCATTTGTGTGATAATTAATCAACAATGTGATTAAATGAAACAAATTTAAATCCACGTGAAACAATTTTAAATAAAATTTAAAAAATATATGATTTTATTTCACACATAATCATGGTATAAAATAGTCAATTATGTAGAAGTATGTCCCAATGAATGAAAATTGAGTTAGGAATCCTCCTACCAGAAGTTTGACTTTTCATGTAAGTGCTTTTAACCTCATTTATAATAAATTTATGTCATTTATTAATAGATAAAATAACCATATTAATATCAATAATATCATATATGATCCATTAATAACATCTTATCACCCACTTCTTAGAAAAAATTAATTATTGTCAATGTTTTGGGTGTTAACTACATTTTTGGGAAAATTTTGGTTCGGTAGTTTCGATCATTTTACATTTATTATGGTTTAATCATATCTAGAATTAAAATAAGGTTATAAATATCATATTTTTTAATTATGATTATATTTTTATTAATCAATAAAAGGTATATATAAAAAAAATACAATATACCATTCAAGGATATGGTGGGTCATATGTACATGTGAACACTGATTTCACTTTTCAATGAAAGGAAAAAAAGAAGGGTAAAAGGTAATCCAAATTTCATGAATTGTTATTATATCATATATATATATATATATATAATTTTGATTAAATGTAACCTTATTATATTCTTTGTAAATTGAAAAGGAAAAAAGAATCTCATTTCTTTGTGGATGTGGTAGTCCACCCATACACTCGAGCGATGTTATCATTTTCTAATGAATTGAATGGTAAGAATGTAAATGATATATAATATTTATTAAACAATAATTATGTCAAAAATATCAAATATACTCATTTTTTTTATTTATAACCATCAAAGTTAAAATGGTGTTTAAAAATGAATTTCATCATTGTGTGGAGACGGTATGTCATACGAATGGATGAGTGCTGTTTTGGATTTCTATAGGATGGAAAAGAGGTTAAAAATGCTTTTACTATAATCCTAACAACATCCCAGTATATTATGATATCATATTAATTATTTCATAATAGTTAAAATTTATTTATAGGATGTTGAAGAAAAAATAACCTTGACTGTGACAGTGAAGTTGATTACCCCTTCTTCGATGAATATCCTATAGATTCATTTTAAGGACCCCGGGAATGGTATTTTGGGGAAAAAATCATACCAAAATATTTTATAATTAATTTTATAAGATAATTTCAAAGGTTTTTCTCTATATAAATGGAAAAATAGGTGTGACTGAGTCAAGAGACAATGTACACTTATAAAAGTGTGGGGAGTAGCGGTCTTGTAATTTCATAATGTATTAAATTAGTATAAATTAAATTTATTATTATTGTTGATAAAAATACATATATTTAAAATAATAGATGAGGACATGTTTAAATCGTCAAATATAGTAAAATTTGGTCATTTTTATTTTATGTTTTTACCCTTATCTATTTATTTTACCCATTATATGTTTTTTGAGAATTTTTTGAATATAATGGTTTTCTACCATTTAAGGATCAAGAATATTACCATAAATGGAAATTAGAATAATAAATTGACCATGGTATAAATTTTTTACCATATAAAAATCAATTTTTTGTAGATAATATTTTTATTAATTCTAAATCATTTAATAAATTATATTTTATTTTCAAATATCCTTAACATCATTTTGAGAAATATATAATCTATTCTAAGATTATACATGTCTAAATATTGTAAAATGATTTAAAAATGAAATTTATATGAAGATAAAGAATATATGGTATTATTATAACAAAAAATTAAATTTTCTATAGTTTTATATATCATTTTCAACCTTATATATTAGTTTAACACCATTATTAACTTGTTTTAACCGTAACCATGGTAATGAATTTTTCAATATTAAATGCACATAATTTTAATTATAAGGTAAAAATTAGATAATAAATTAAAAACAGAAGAAATTTTGGACCATTTTAAATCTTAATTTTTGTATTTATATATTTTATGATATTGAAACAAGTTAATAAAATATATTTTCAAAACATACTATTAATGTCATTTTAAGAACCCTTCTTATAATTTAACTTTTAAAAAAACATTAAAAATATTGAATTATAATATAAAACATTTAGGAGTATATAAGATGTTATTATTTTGTAATAAATTATTCGTACACTACAAATCATCCAAATATTATAATTATTATAATTTTGAAAATAATTAACTTTATTTTTCTACTGCATGAAAAAGCATTGTGTATACATTACATAAGCATTTAAGGTAATTATTTGAGCACTAAAATGTATATAATATGCTACATCACTTATTTATACATATTCAAACATTTCATTAGAATTCGGATAAGTGAGTTGTTATATAAATCAAAAATTTGTATATATCCTCATAATTAATAAATAACACCTAATATTTAAAAACAATTTCAAGAAAAATATTTCCTACTTCTCAAATTGTATCTTTAGGATAACAAGTTTGATGATATCAGTGTTGCACAAGTAATATGTGAACAATGAAACTGTTTTAAAAAATATCTTTAAAAAATTTAAAATTTATAAGTTTTGAAGTATTTTTTGTTTTATATTTTTAGTATATTATAAAAAATTATTCATTAAATATTTTTAACAAATATTCATATCATATAATTATCATATTGATATGATAAATGATACATTATTTTATAAAAAATGTATTTCTTTATTATTCGTAAAAAATTATCTCCTGTAAAAAAATCTAAAAAATTTATTTTTGTATAAATTTAACTTTATAAATCCAAAAAAAATATTTATATTACTAAAAATTCACTTATTATAATTTAAAGAAATAGATTATCATATAAATGTGTAAAAATAAAGAAAAAATATTTTTTTGGACAAATGTGTTTTATACAAATAAATTAACATATATCTATTAATGAATATTACTAATTAAAAGGGAATAGTTAAATTATTCTGAGTAAAAAGGAAAATATTTCGATTTAATATGAAATAAAATATAGAATGGTACATTAAATTACTCGACTTAATTAAAATAAATGAAAGAATTTAAAAAAAAATCATAATTTTCCATTATTCACTAATAAATCAATAGTTGTAGAAAAATAAAAAAAACATTGTAAGTTAGTTTTGGTGAGATGATTTCAAAAATAAAATCATTTTATGATATATAATATGAATGATTTTAAAAATTAATTATAACTTCAATGCTCAAAATGCAATAAATTCATTTTTGAAAAAAAATAATTTTTTAGGAATGAAATAACTTAACTCCAAATTTAACATATATTTATTATAAAATAATAAATAATTTTTTATTATAAAAAAACTATTATAATTATTTATAATAATGGGGTAATTATTATTCATACAAATAACATTAACTATTATATTATGACTGCCACATTTAAATAATAATATTTTTACAGTATATAAAAGTTCAATTAAACTATATATTGTGTGTAACAGAAGCCATCAAAGTAATTACACTTATTCAAATATAAATATATTCTAAATTCATTGTTTGTTACATTTTATAAACATTAAATAAATTGTTCAGTCTTAATATTATCATGTTCATCAATGGTTTGATATTTGGAAAATACCTTTATTAAATACTCACATCCGAATAAATGATAATAAAATTATTTTAATATGGGGAAGTGGGAAGGATAATTTTTACCAATATTAACACATAATTGGGTTCCCATATATAGAGAGAATATTTCTTGGAGGTCAAATTATTGACATAGAGGATAAAACTAACATCCAAGGACTAATATAGAGTGATAGAGAACACAGTTATGCTGAAATTAATTACTAACAAACAATAAATTAGTCAGGGGTGAAAAGAACATAAATTCATAAAAAATGATGGTATAATTATAGATTTTCATTTAGAAATCAATTTCCTCAATTTATGGGATGCATTTAACGTAAATATAAATAACACATGGAAATGTACATTCTTTATTTCATTCCATTTAATAAGTAAAATGTCATCTATTTTTTATCATCATCATCATCGAGTAAATTTTTTATTAGGGGAAAAGTGAGAGCAGTAAAATGAGGTTACACATCATCTATTATTACATGAAATGAATATTCAATATGGTTTTTTCATGCTTGAACCGCTAAAATTACCTTTTGGTCGATCATATGATCAATAAAAAAAATAAAAATTCATCATTTGTTCCTTTAAATATTTAACAAAACACAATTGGTTAACAAAATGTATCCAATAATGATAAATATAATACATTAATCTCCAATACCTCAATAATTAAAATGAATGTTCAACATATTATGATATTTACAGTTAAACATAAGAGTACTCTAAAAATTTTTACCAAATTCAAAACCCAAAAATCAAAAATATATGATTGTATTTTTTAACAATCAACCTAACTTTTATATCCAAAAAATATCAATCACTCATAAAGTCATATAAAAAAAATTATATACCTCAATCATATAATCCCAAGAATATGTTAATAGTTTTCATAAATATCATAAATCACTATAAATCCAAAACAATATAATATATAATTCTATAAATTAACTCATCATTCATTTATAAAATAATGATTACCAAAATAATTTAATATCCCCAATATGTATTAGCTCATATATCCCAATAAACCCTAATTTACTAAACATAAAAAAATATGTTATCCCTAAAATCTATCAATGGATTTCAAATTATGTTGAAAAGTTATAAAATAATTATTACTCAAATATTCTTTTCACTTAAACATATACAAAACCAATGGTTTATTTCCTTAAATGTATATGAAAATATCCTTAATCACGTTAATATCTAATAATATAAAACCTCAAAGGGGAATCTATTCCATTAAACATACGATAAACCTTGGACTTGTCAACCTAAGACACATTACATTTATCCCATAACACTATGAAATATCATTGGTTTCCGTATGTTATATTCTCGAAATCATCATAATAGTTCATAAATTAAATTTGAATAAACTCAGGAATATCCCTCAAGAGATTCGAATGAGGTGTGCAGTAAGGACATACTCACCATTCACTAGAATGGTGTTTGAGATATATTCGACAAACTTTTGTGGGTTATTATCCCTAGATGAATTTAAACCAAAACCAAATCTACTTCTTATACATAGAAAGTGTTTAATTTCTTGGAAAACCATAAAATTTATACCTTACTAAAAATATTATGATTTTATCACACAATTAAAGATATATTTAAAGTCTATCATAGAGTTATGTTTCCTACCTTATTCTTACAAAACTCTAGTTCCCAAGGTTTCTATGTATCGTAATCTGATTCCAACTATTAGTGTCTGATCCCTGTATCCTAGAGTCAGTGTCTATTTTATTACATTATCATAGGATATAAGGGATTTCATCTCAAAGGGAAAAAATCATTTTATTATTATTTAATAACATGATACATGGATGATTCTATTTTGAATTTATAATTTAATATAAAAAATAACATGTACAGTTTGTGGAATCCATGAAAATAATTCAAATATTTTGGCTTCATAACTTGGAGAAAGGAATGAAAATAATGGGGAGCTTAAATTAAAATCCTGGGATAACTAAAACAGAATATATTATGGTTAAATAAGGCATAATAAATATAGTAACTTTGATTACATTATAAATCCATTTAATCAACACTTGTGATTAAGGAGTATACACGACTAATATGAACATATAAAAAAATTGGATAACTATTTCCAAATTCTCAATGAATGAAATTTATAATATTATATTTCATGATCTTATATATAATGATACATTTACAACCATGGTCTTGAACCAATAAATTTTAAACCATGGGTCGAAATATTCTAAATCTGATTAATAAGGCTACCCAACTAATTTTTCTCATGAGACCCATCAACACAATGAGGGGAAACCTAAATCAAGGCATCACCCATCACAACATTTCCTATTAATTCCTCATATATTTAATGATCCATTTAATTCAAGGATAATATTATTTGTTAATAAATAACTCTATTTAGAAATAAAATTGGAACTTCAATATTTCCCTAGTCAATCAAATAAAATTTTAATTAAAACACCATTTTTAAATGGTATACAGTTTAGAAAATAATCATATCTATGACACAAAAATTATGGATCTTTTAGAGAAATGTAATATTCAATGATAAAAAATTAATTTTCTATGAGAAACTAATTAACTGCATGATTTATAATATATAAAAGAGAACAATTAATTCATCAGAAATATAGGTTTTATAATAAAATCCCACCCTTTGGATAAATAACGAAAATGAATTGAAATATTAAAATTATATTTTATTAAATATTTTCATTCATAAAACTATTAAAATCTATTTGAAGATCGCAAATAGTGTAAAATGTTAATGGTTGAAGTAAATTATAGTAACACCATATTTTTTCAAAAAGAAACATTATTTTTCAAATTTTGTAAAAGAAATTCCAAAATTACCATTTTAGAAAATATTAGTATTATTCAATTAATACCATATTAAAATTCATAAATATCATAAAATTTACTTAATAAATCATTTGAATAAATAAATAGTAAAGGGGTTATATTTTAGTCCATTTCAAATCCTAAATTTCTAATTAGATTATTTATATTATTTTTAAATAATTTTATAAAATGAATATAAAAAACTATTATTAATACCATTATAAAAACAATTCATTTAACTTGAAAATGAAAAAACCTTAAAATTGTAATTTTATTATAAAACATTAAAAAATTATAAAATATATTATATTTAACATAAAAATTCATAGAAAAATTTTACTCATCTAAAAATTATTACTTTTATTGTTTTTAAAACAATTTACATGATTTTTTCGTTCTTCCAATGTGATGTGTCTACGTTGCGTAAACATATAAGGTAATTATTTCATCAGTAAAAAAATAATAAAAATCAACGCCCTAAAAATAAAAAAATAAAGTTAAAAATAAGTTATTTAATTCATTAATATTGTATATTTACCAACATATAGTTCATAAAAAAATTATATATGTTATTTTATGTGTTTTTATCATTGTGCAATAATTTCACAAGTATTTGGATAAGTTACATGTTATATAACTCAAAAATTAATATTTATCCATAAAAACATAAATAATAATTAATATTTAATAAAATATTATATAATATACTTCCACATTATAATTTTTTTGGGACACTAAATTTGACTATACCAATGATGCATAGGGACTACGACTTCACTAAAAATGATTTTCATATTTATAATGTAATAAATTATAATAAATGTTTGTTGAATTATTTTTTTATATTATCTAAAATAATTATCGAAAATGATACATTACATACATTTAATAAATTTTAATATCGTATTTATATCCTAAAATTTTAATAAAAGTTATTTTATTTCGAAAATATATATTCTTTTAATATTTAGAAAAAAAATAATTTTATTAGAAAAATATAAACAATTAATCATAGAATATATTTTATATTATAAAAAAATGAATAATATTTTAT
This sequence comes from Viscum album, assembly GCA_963277665.1. NCBI lineage: Eukaryota > Viridiplantae > Streptophyta > Magnoliopsida > Santalales > Viscaceae > Viscum > Viscum album. Next base: position 784,067,595 of record OY728146.1, on the reverse strand, counting down.
TCAATTCAATTTATATATTTTTAATAAACATATTTTAATATAAATTCATAATACAAAATGAAAAAACATTTTTTTCATTGTCTTATGCACAAAATATCAACATATATCTAACAATGAATATTTATGATTCAAATGGAAGTAAGTAAAATATTTTTAAAAAGGAAAAAAATTTCACTTTAATGAAATATCAAAAATAATATCATGATTTTTAATTACTTTAATTAAAAAAATTAAACTAGACTATATGAAAAACAACAGTACATAACACTATTCACTAAAAAATCAGTAATTTCAGAAAAATCCAAAAATATCAACTTATGTTAATTTTCATATACTCATTTTATAAATACTTCCCATTTTATAAAATAATATATCTAAAATACTAATAATTACTAATTATTTAAATTCAAAAAAATGAAATAAAATAATTTTATAGGAAAATATATATTTGAAGAATAAAAAGAATATATTTAAACTATATACTTATTTATTATTAATTATTCAATAATTTTGAAAAATGTAAAACCATTATAAATATTTTCATAAATTTATAATTTTTATCTATATCAGTACTTTTAATATCTATTTTGAAATAATTATATTAAAATAAAAATGATTTATTATTATATCATAGTTTTTTTAAACTCAACGTTGTGTGTAATATATAATATCAAATTAAATTAAATTTATTTAAAGATAAATATATTTTTTATTCATGTGGTGTTACATTCTACCCCCTTAAATAAATGTAGAGCTCAAAATTTAATAATGGGCATCAAAGGTTCAATATTTTATTATATATTTATTGTAAACATGCATCATATAAGGGATAATAAAACATCATTTAAAGTGGGGAATTTTTAAGGGTAATTGTTACATAAAATAAATCATAATTGGGATTATAGATAAGGAGAAAAATTTTGGAATGTAAAATAAAACACATGGAGGAGAAATCTAAAAACCAAGGACAAGTATAGTGTGAGAGAGAATTTTGTCATGGTAATGTTATAGACCAAAAAACCCTAAATAATTGTAGGTTAAAATTTCATCAATTCATTAGAAATTATGATAAATGGACATCCTTTTCATTTCATGATCATTTCCCAAATTTTAGGTAATCATTTACTGTCAATATATAGAAAAATGAGAAAGTGAACTTACTTGTTTTCCATCCATCTAATAATCCCAATTTAATTATTTGGCTATTCTTCTACAAATTTCAAATTCACCTCTAGTTCAATGAAATTAACATTAATATAGTTTTTCCATTACTAAACCACTAAAATTACAATTTAATAGATCAAAAGATCCATAATAGAATGAAAAACAATTACTTATTTATATAAATATATAAAAAAACTAATGTGGCTACCAAACGTTACCCAAAATGGATTAATATAATATATTCATCTATAAACCAAATAAAATAATTCCCAAAGAAAAATGTAGTTATTTCTATATGTATTTAAACATAAAACTACATCTAAAATTATTGACCGAATTCAAAAACCAAAAAATTGAAAGATTCGATCAAGGTTTTTTAAGACCATCCCAAATATTATATCAAAATATTATCAATCTTACATAAATTAATATAAAAAAAATTTATATACCCATATCATATACTCACAAAAATATGATATTCATTTCGATAAATATCATAAGTCACTATAAAGAAATAATAAAATCATATACACTTACATAATCAACTCAACATTGATTCCTCAAATTATGATTACCCTAGTCATACAATTTTCCCAAAATATACTATTTATTTTATCCCAATCAACCATAATTACTTCAACATTAAATATAATATTAACCCCAAAGTTTATCAATATCTTCAAACATGTATCAAATAATATAAAAACATTATTCCTTAAAAAACATTTTCAATAAAACATATACTAACCCAAAGGTTTGGATTATATTTAATATATCCAAAATTATCCTTAATTGTCTAAAAAAATCATCACATAGAACCTAAAATGGGTATCTATGACATAAAAAATATGTTCAAGATTAGACATGTCAACCCAAGATACATTTGGTTTATCCCATATCACTATGTCATATCATAAGTTTCCATAGTTTCTATTCTTTAATTCATTATAATTATTCATAGAAAAGATTTGAATTAACAAAAGAATATCTTCTGGGAGTTTCAAATGAGGTGCACGGTAATGTAATAATCACTATGCACTAGACTATTGACTGATATATATTTGACAAATTCTTTTCAGGGTTATTATCCCAATATTCTTTTTTTTTGAGATCGATATCCACTTTTATTATCCATACGTTGATGTATTTCTATGAAAATCACATATTGTATACCCTATATTGGCGTGTATATGACTTGTGTGTATAAATTTTTCATATATTGATTTATGTGGGATAGTTATTATTTATTTCTATTGCTAGTAAAATTGTAAAGTACTCATTATTACTGAACAATTGGTTTTTTTGAGCCACTTTGTTGAGGGGATTTTGACCCATCCTCATATTTTCCGCAAAATATATCACATGGGTGATATTATAATTTGAAATTAAATTTATAATAAAATAATATTTCAAGATATTCTTAATGTCCCCCCTCCCCAATAAAAATCAACCACCTTTACCCACTTACTCATAACTCTCATGCCTCTTGGTCACCCAAAATCTACTCAAATAATCTCCCCGCATCCTTCACTTCCTCCTAGAAGCCTTACATTGTGTAAAAGTCAATGCAAGGAATCCTTTTGGCTCATATCAAAATGATTTACCTGATTTAGAGGAACATAACAATTGTACATGACAAGTCGGACTCAAGGTAAGGGAAAATGTAACTCATTTTCTTTTCATTGAGTTGAATATCCATGCCATTGGTTTTGTTTTCCAAGAATATCTGTGAATGACCAATGATTTTTTACACAAAATATACACTTATATGGGGAGAATATATATTTATCACACATGATTTTTTCATCGATTTATCATTAATGTAATGATACGATCTTTTATGAGATTTTGCCACAATCTCATTTCCTTGATACATTTGTTGATGATATTAACCTTTATTATTTTATAAGGCTTATTAACAACCCATTTGAAATTACTAATCCATATTATATCTATACTATTGAAAATTTTTGTCTTGTAAAATGTTGTACTTTCTTGTGGAGAATAATTTAAAAGTTCAAAATTTTAATGTACTCCTTATATAAAATAGTGTTTTCAATTATTTAGATATTTTATCTTATAAATCCTTATCTTTATTTTTAATGTTTTGAAAATGATTTTAAGGACTTATGTATATAGAGAAAAATTTATGTGTAAATTCATTTCAAAAGTTTTAATGTGTAATGGGACACATTGATTCAAAAATATTCTTTTAAAATGTGTTATTTATTTCTTAAAAGGGGTTTATTTTTTAAAAAAAATTAATTCTTTATATATATATGTTATGAGTAGAATTTATTGCTTTTATATCTATATTATGTATTTATTTTTACAATACACATTAACGATTTAATTTTATTATCATGTTTTTTTATTAATGAGTGTGCAGCTTTTAAAGATGATATGTGATTTTAAATTGGAAATTTTATTTTTCCCTTATTCATGGTTTATGTGTTATAATTATGTTATTTTTCTTGGTCATTTCATTATTATAAAAGTGGTTCTATGATAAACCATGGGTGGGTGATCCCGTTATAGCTCACCAATGCATTGGGTAATGTGACCGAGGTAAATGATAATGTTTCTCTTAAGATATTTATGGAATATATTATGATGGGTGTTCCAAACATTGCCATGAAGGTTACACCCTATTTAGATGTGAAAGCTAAAATGTAAGTATGATATAAATTCCAGAAGTTTCCTTTTATGTTTTTTGATTTCTATGATTCTTTATAGGAATCTTTTGATTACATGAGGTAAGCTAAGTAATTTATGTTTTTGGGTTGAAAATAATTCTTTTTTGAAGAAAAAAAATCATGGGTATTAAATTTTCATGGACTAACTATTTCATTCCTTATTTTATATTCATTACTAAGATTTTTATTCTCATACCATGTTTTTTAAATTTTTCTCATATGGAATAAGTATGGGTAAGATAAAGTATGCAATCAAGAATATTTTTATCAAGGAAAAGATCATTTTTTGTTTAAAGGGTATCCTTTGGTTGAAAAATTTGATACTGAGAGTAATTGACCACATTTAATGTTTGGTTATATTATGTAAGATTTATGGCTTAATTATATAAAACTATATACCTAAATAGATCCCAAATGTGAATTCCAGACATAACACATTATTATGTAATGTATAAGGCTGAAGCCTTATAGTTAGTATCAAAGGGTGGTTTAGGCCACTTTGGAGATTATGATGTCTTCTTAAGATTAAGGGATATCATCGTGGGTTTATAATTATAAGGTTGATCCAATGTTAAATGTCTTAGAAATACCATTTGAGGCATTATGTTCTAAAATATTTAGGATAATAATGTTTTTTTTAGAAGACATTAACCATTGAGGAAATTTTGGGATGAGTAGGATAGTTCAAATATATGATTACAAACACTTAAATCCATTCCAATAGAAGATGATGAAACTAAGAATAAACTATGAATGATATGGATTGTCTCTCATCTTATGATTTTAAATTATTTAATCTTAGAACAAGATTCATGTTTTTGTTATAGGAAATAAGTAATAGGAACAATATCGAAAATCATGGATAACGTATCATGGAGGATACTGAATGATTATAATGGAATTTAATAGTTATGATAGATAGTAGGATGATTAATTTTATAAAGTATTAATTCTCTTTTGGTGATGTGATTACTTTGGAGGACTTTTAATATTATGTGTAACCCTTAATTTTTTCTGTGAAAATGGTATTTTAGTAATAATTGTATTTCATTTTATTTAAATGATTATAAATAACCTTTAGTGTTTATTGGATCCTTGATTTTTATGTAATTATGGGTTATTAATTTATTGGTATAGAATTAAAGTCATGAGATAAACATTGAGGTTAAAATATATTATGGTTATTTTTGAGTATTTTACCTCATTTTGGGAATGTTATAAGAATTATATAGTTTTTTTTAAAGGAATACACACTGACTATGTAAAAACTCATCACATGGGATAGGGCTATAGGAATCGAATAAGGAATTGATGTGCAACTGGGATTTCTCACCTTCCACTCACCTATGTGAATTACATTGTTATTATGACATATTATTTATAGTTAAATGATTTAATGAATTAAAAAGATGTTTATTTTAGGATATTTTGTTTTATCAAATTGATATCCTTAGTATAGGAAAAGGATTGTGTAATTACGTGATAAATGTTATTTTTGAAGACATTCCATATTTTTTAAAAACAATATGCTTAAGAAAAATAGAATACAATGGGATTTAATTTTAGGAATAATGCTTGAATTTTATTTTAGAAGAATATATGGTTTTATTGTAGAAATATGGAAATTTAGGTTATTTATGGAAATGGTAAAACTATCATGGAGAATATTTTATTAGGTTTATTACTTTTTAGTATGATACTTTAAGAGTAGTCGATGTTATTTCAAGATAAATGTAAATATTTATTATGGAATACTATGTGATCAAATCCTTTAGAATTTGAGTTTTCAATCATTGTTTGGATTATTTTGAGATATTTATGGACTTTTTTTTATTGAATGGTCAGTGTAAAACATGGGTATTACTGTTTAATTTTAAATACTAAAAGTATACCTTCTCATTATAAAGGATTATTATTTTTTGTGTATTATCTAATCTTGTACTAACCATTTTGGTTTGGTAAAATTCTAATGAAAATGAAAATATATTATTCATATTTTGTGGATTATGTGATTCTCTATAAGTGGATTCTAGTGCTACAGGAGTGACCAAGTCATCTTAAATACTCATTAATTTTAGAAAAAGTTGAATTTGTGGTGGAATTCAATTAATGGATGAAACTATGCATTTCAAGTCAGTATATTTCCATATGTTATTATTATAAGTAGAAAAATAATTCCTAAACATTATGAAGTGGATCATAAATAAAAAATGCCTCATGTCAACATTTTCCTACTATAAAATCCAAGACTATTTAACCTATAACATGTTTGTGGTTTTTTGGTTGTTTACTTTAAAGTGGTAATGTTTTCTATCACTCTCAATCAGAACATGACACATAGTTTTTCTTCCTTATCCATGTTTTCATATATGGAACCTAACTATATATTATCTCAGGTGACCTTTGTACTTCACTTTAAATCTTTTAAAGTGGATGTTTTGTTAACCCTTTTCAGATATGGGTTTTCAAAAAAGATATTATGAAAATCCATACCATAGATACCAACCCCATATTAAAATTGTGAGGAAGAAATATATTTAAGGGGGGATGTAACATCCAGTGTTTTATAAAATAATCACTATGTTCAATAACTTACACGATACGTCACATCAAGCAGATATTAACAACTAATTGTTTTTAAATTTTTAATATTATAACCAAGCCATTGGAATATAAAAAATGAACAGTATCAACTAAATTATGAATGTTTGGTTTAAAAATGATTAAATAATTATTCATTGGTTACCAAATTTATTATATATGTAAATAAAAACAAATTGAATATAAAGGACGTATTTTTATGAAAACCTATTTAAAAGGAAATAATTATGTTTATAAAATCATATCACACTTTATGGATTTTTATTTAATTAAAAATATTTTTTATTTATAAAATAAAATGTATTAAATATATATATATATATATATATATATGATATTAGAACAAATTATATTTTTTAGATAAAAGAAGTATTAAAAAATACTGTTTTACTGCATTTTGACGGGGAACCCAACATAAATCTAGGTTTTGACAATTTTATAAGTTATATTTGAGATAATAAACTTCTTATTTGGAATAGGGACATTAAAATATCCCTTGGTTGAAATTTTGTTATTTTTCTGATGAAATTCATATTTTAATGAATAGTTAAAATACTGCATTTTCATTCAAAATTGTATTTTCATCTAATTTATTTCTATAATTAGATTATATTTTTAATAGTTTTTATAGCTTAATTGGATAATTTTTTTATCATTTAATACAGTTTTTTTCATTATAATTAATTTCACATTTATATTGGATACAAGAAAATGTTAATATTTTGATACTTCTTACTTCATAAAAACCCACATTCCAATTTTGACTATGGGAATTGAATTTGAATTAATTAATGTCACTCCAATATTTTGAATTTGGAAAAATTAAATCCATATTTTGAATTAGGATTTTCAAAATATTTAAATAGGTACCTTTTATTTTTTAACATTATGAATAGTAACTTCAGTAATTATTTTTATTTATCACAGTTAAAGGGTAATTTAAGTAAATAATGGTAAAAACTATTATAATAATATAAAAATACCCTAACATTCATCTTAATCTTATTCTATGAGTCATGGGAGACCCAATAAATATTTAGTATGAACTTGTGACAATTGGGATCCACTTGGGTTTGAAAATTACGTATTGTAATAATTATTTTAATGTAAAGGGAAATATAAAATAAACAAATATATTTTTACTAAAAAGATTTAATTTGGGGTTATATAATTGATCTCTTAGATTATAAATATAAATATATTCCATAGATTATTTTATTTTATTTTTTATTTTTATTCATTAAATAAATAACTTTATTTATGGCACAATAATGATACAGTGATTACCTTTGTAATGAACGCTTCAAATAATAGATATTATAAATAGTAAAATAAATGTTATTTGAAAATTATGATTCCATCCATGAATTTTATGGAATATTATGAAATGCTATATTTTATTTTATTTAGTTTTTACTAATTAATAAGGATGTTATATATTTAATGAAAATCAATTACTAAATAGTGTCAATATTAACATAAATGAGTTTTAAAACAAATTACTAATTTATTAAATGATATAATAGACATAAAAATATATGATTCATCCAACTAACTTATATAATGTTAAAAATTTAATAATAATCAACATGAGTTTCTATTGGAATTTTATAGTAAATATATTTACAATATAGTGTTAAAATACAAGAAGACATGGTCAATGTTAATTTATTCAACTAAGGGTTAAAGCCAACAGATATGGTTAAATTTATGGCCTAAAATTGAATAAAACCTATTTTTTAGAGGATTTAAACCCATCATTCTCTTATAATAGAAATATATCTAATTGGAGATATTATTATTTGAAAACAATTTATAATAAAATAATATTTCAAGACTATTCTAAAGTGACCCTCCTCTTTCTTATAAAAGGCCGCCACCTCTTCCCACTTACTCATAGCTCTCAAACTCACTAGATCACCCAACATTTACTCCAATAACCTCCCAAAATCCCTCAATTTCTCCTAGAAACCTTACCAAGGAATAATGAAACTCAAGGAATCCTTTTAGATCAAATCAAAAGGAGTTACCAGATTTATTGGGACGTAACGATTGTTTGTGATGAGTTGGACTCAAGGTAAGAGAAATCGTAACCCAATTTCTATTCATTGAGTTAAACATTTATGTCATTGGTTTTGTTTTTCAATAATATGTGTGAATTACATATGATTATTTTACACAGAATATTTTCTTATATTGGATGTATTTATATTTTTCAAACTTAATTATGTCATTGATTTATCCTTAATCTAATGATACGATCATTGTAAGATATTTCGTCTTAATATCCATTAATTGGTACATTTCATGATTATATGAATCTTTATTATTTTATAACGTTTAATTACATATCCTCTGAAATTAATTAACCATTTTATATCTATAATAACAATTTTTAAGGTCTTGTAAAATTTTCCACATTCATGTGGCGTATAATTTAAATGTTTATAATTGTAATGTATTTTTTATCCAAATCATCATTTTAAATTTTTTAAATATTTAATCACTTAAATCATTAGCTTTCATGTTCATGTTATCAAAATTATTTTATAAAATTATTTATAATAAAATCAATGTTTTTATGTTCAAATTATTTTCAAAATTTTCAAAGTTGTATGGGACACTTTGATTCAAAACTCTTGTTTTAATTTTTTTTAATTGTGTCATTAAAAGTAATTTATTATTTTAATAACTATGAATGTTTTATATATACATCATGAATGAAATATCTCACTTTTATATATATTTTATTTATTTATGATTATATAACATTTTTATAGTTATATTTTCTAATAATGTTTTTTCATTTATTAGTGCGCAGTTATTTAAGATTAAATGTGTTTTAAATGTGGAAATGTTATTTTTTCCTTTATAATTTTTTTTGTGTTATGATAATGTTATAGTTACTGGGAATTTATTAAGTATATGGATGGTTCCATGATAAAGTAACAGAAAGTGACCCTAGGATAGATCTCTGATGCATTGGGTAATGTGATGCTGGTAAACGATAATGGATATCCTAAGATATTTATGGACTATATTGAGATATGTATTCCAAACTTAACCATGAAGGTTTCTCTCTATGTAGATTTGAAATCTACAATGTAAGATGGATATAGATGCTAGAAGTTTTGTTGGAATCTTATGATTACGTGATGTAAGCTATGTAGTTTATGTTTTGTATGTGAAAAGTATGATTTTGGGAAAATGTTTTCACAGGTTTTAAATATTCATTGAATAAAGGTTTTATTCCTTATTTTATATTACGTACTAATATTTTTAAGCTCATCACTAGTTTTGGGAAATTTTTTCACAAGGAATAAGGATGGGTATGAGAAATTAAGAAGTCAAAAAAATTATCAAGAAAAAGAAATCATTTTTAATTTACATGATTTCATTTGGTGGAAAAGGTGGATACTAAATGTAACTATCCACATATAATTTATGGGTCTATTATGTAATATTTATGACCTAATTATCTAAATATCTAAACCTAAAAATATCCTCAATGTTAAATATTTACATAACTCAATATTATATAATGTTTAAGGATGGAGCCTTTTATATTTTGAGTAAATAATGCATAATCAATATGGAATAGAACATAACTGAAAACACATTCCTTTTTATCTACACACGAGATCAATGAGTATCCTTGGATAATATCAAAATATAAAACACATGAATAATAATAACTGAATTTTTAGAAGAATATTTATAGTAATATACATCATTATATCTTTACCACTATGTCTTTGTACCAATATATTTTAAACTACGGGTAGGCATATACCAATAATCCATTCAATATGGTTGACTTACATGTTTCTTTCGTGAGGTATGATGATGCATTGGGTGGATATATAATCCAAGGACCAACCCCTCACTACATTTATAATGTATTACTCATATATTTAATGATCAATTTAATTCATGAATGATATTCCTTATCAACAAATATATGTTTTGAGTAATGAATATGACATATCAGTATTTACCCATTAAATATAAAAATATTCATTGTAAAATAGCATATATATAAATGTTATAATGATTAGTATGTAATAATTACCATGATACAACTAATTTGGATATTTAAGATAAATTCAATGTCTAATGATCACAGAAATGTGAATCTCTCAACAGATAGTAAATCGATAGAAAATTAATAAGAGATAAATGATGACCATTAATTCATTAGTAATATTGGTTTTCTAATAAAGTTATATCCTTTAGTGTAAAAATAGAATAAAAATATTAAAATAATATATTTTAATAGTTTTATTTATAATACCACTAATTTTTTTAATAATCTATGTCGAATAAAGTTTTTATGTCCGTGGGAAAATCCATTAGCACCGTATATGTTAAAAAGAAACATTCATTTTAAGTTATTGTAAAAGAAAGTCAGAAATGAATCTTTTGGTAAGAAATATAATGATTCCATTAAAACAATGTTAAAAGAAATGGATAAAATAGAATTTCCTTAATAAATAATTTTAGTAAATAAAAAAAATACTTTTATTATTTTTTAGAAATATGGATATGGAAGAAAAATACACCCAATTTAATGTAAGAAATGTTTTGAAATTATTTTAAAAATTTTCATGCATAAATTGAGATGAAAATAGATAAAAAACTGGAAGACAAAAATAAAAATCATTAAGTATGAATAGGATACAAATATATATCAATTTTATGATTATTCCTTCAATGAATATATGTTTATTTAAAAAATGATATTGAAAAATAAATTCTAACCTATTTGGTAACATTGATTGAGTAACACATTGATTGAATAAACATGAATTAGAACATTAATTATATTTAATAAATTTATATTAATTTTAAATATACCAAATAGATATTATATACACCATGTAAAAATAAATATATATATAATAACAAATATGTCTAAATGGAGTGGAAATTGGGATGAAATCCATAACAAAGACACAACCTTGAAGAAAAAATTAACCAATGAATATATTATGAATAAAATGTTTAAATGAATAATAATAATATTAAATATATAATCATAAAATAAGATGCAATTTCTCACATAATCATGGAATAACACATTCAATTATTTATAAGTATAATCCAATGAATTCAAATTATGTTAAGAAATCCCTTACCATAAGTTCGATATTCCTCCCATATGACTTTAACATCCATTATAATAAATTTATTTTTATTAAAATATATTAAAAGAACCATATTTATATATATAATATCATATATGGTACATTTATGACATATTATAACACATTTGTTAATAATATTTAATTATTATTATTGTTTTGAGTGTTCACTACTTTGTTTTTATTGAGAATTTTGTTTCTGTAGTTGTGGTACTTATACATTTATTATTGGTCCATCATCTATAAAATGTTAATAATGATATAAATATCACATATAATCACTATTTATATATATATAGAATAATCCATAAAAGTTAGAGATATAAAAATGAATAACAACATTCATGGATATGGTAGGATGTATATACGCATGAACGTTGTATTACAAATTCAAAGGATAAAATGAAAGAGATATAAATAAAAATGGAATTTATAGAATAATTATTATATCATATATATATTAATTAAATGTATCTTTACTTACATTTTTTGGAAATTAGTAAAAAATGAATCACATCGCTTTTCTGTGGTGGTACTCCACATGTACGCATAAGCAACTATCATTTCCCACAGATTGAAAGGTGAGAAGTTAAATGATAAATTATATCTAAATAATTGTGATAATTTCATAAATATAATATATACTCATTATTTTTATCTTTATATCTATCCATGTGACAATGGTGAAGAAAAATCAATTACAATGTTCCATAAAGATGGTAAACCGTACGTATGGTTGAGCAATGTTTTTTCCTTCTTATGGATGAAAAAGAGGTAGAAAATCAGTTTTATATACTATTAATAAAATTTAAATATATATATGATACTAGATTAATTATTTTTGAAAGGTTATTTAATATTTATATGAACTATAATAACAAATAAACTCTAAAGAGTTGATAGAGATGATTAACTCTTCTTTCATAGACTTCCATTTGATCCCTTTTTAAGAACACTAGGAATGGTATTTTAATAATATCATCACCTATAAATAAGCTATATGGATTTTTTATAAGATATTTTTAGAGGTTTCTATTTAAAATAATGGATCAATATTATTGAATAAGTGAACATAGGGGGTACCCTTTATAAGTGGGGGGAGAGACCTCTTCAAATTTTTAAAGTGTTAAATTACTATAAAAAATTTTAACTTTCTAGTGGATATGAATTTGTATATTCCTATTATAGTATTATTATTATTTTAAATACCCTCCTTCTTTAAAATTGGGAAAATTTAATATTTTCATTTACTATTATCTCTTTATTTTGACCCCTCGTAAACTCATTTGACAATTACCACAACATAAATGTTTTCTACAATTTGAGGGTCATCAATAAAGCCATTAAAGGACAAGAAAACAATAAATGAACCATATTTGATATTCTAAATGAAATAAAATTAAATGTTATAAAAAAAATTATTAATTTTAAAACATTTATTTAAAAAAAATTTATTATAAAATATAATTAATGTGATTTTTTTATATACATGAAATATTATAATATAATATGTGTCTAACTCAAAAAAATGGTTCAAAATTTAAATGTATTCTAATATAAGTAAAATATGGTTTTAATATAATCTTCTAATAAAATATTTACTATATTATATATCATTTTAAACCTTATCGTTTTGTTTAACCTAATGGTTAACCCATCTTAGCATTAATAATGGTAATTCTTTTTTCAATTTTAATTGTTTAAAATATTTCATATAAGGTGGAAATTGACTCAAAATGGAAAATATATCAAATTATAAACCATCTCACATACTATATATCTCTTGATATATTTTCATGATGTTAAAAAATTTATTAAAATATATTTACCATAAAATACAATTATTATAATTTTATTAATAATAAACATAATTTGACTTTGAAAACAACATGAAATCCATGGAATTTTAATATGAACATTTTTAATAAATATATTAAATGTTATATTTTTCGTAAAAAAAATATGATCCATATTAACTCAACCAAACAATATTACATTTCTATTTTTTTAAAATCATTTATATAATTTTCTTTAATGCTTGCACGAGCATTATATCGATGATGCGTACACATTTAAGGTAATTATTTCATCACTAAAAATTAAAAATGTCTTTAAATAATTATAATAAATTAATGAAGTTTAAAATAAACTTTTATATTCATTAAAATTTTATATTTACTTACATGTATTTCATGAAAAGATATTTATTATGTTATTTTGAATTCTTTAGCTTTAGGAATGAATTGCATAAGCATTTGAATAAGTCGGTTTTCATATAACTCAAATATTATTGTCAATTATTATAAATCATAAATAATAATTCATATTCAATATCAAATTTTATTAAATACATCCTTCTAATATAATATTAAATTTAAGACACCAAATCTGACTTTTCTTGTACTCGACAAGCACATCATCTACATTACAAATGATTTTAATATATATCATGAAATAAATTGTAATTTAAATGTTTTAATTTTTTTTAATTTATGTTTTATTATCATAAATAATAATAATTATATTTTTTTTAAAAAATAATTCATATTTATTTAATGGATATATCATAAAAAGATATGGTATTTTATAAAAAATAATTTTTTATTCACCTAAAATATTACTTCATTATAAAAATATCGATAACTCAACCTAGGATTAATTTTAATTTATAAATGAAAAATTAAATTGTATTTCATTAAATTCATATCCTATAAGTGTCAAAAATTTATTTCATTATAAATAATTATAATGGAATGAAAATCTTTTTAAAAAAATGATTTTTTAATCATAAAAAACAACATATATATTTTATTCAGTATTAAATATTCAAATAGAATTAATTATATTATTTTAAAAAATCGATCATCAGTCACTTTAACACCAAATCCAAAATATAATGGGAGTTTTAAATTACATTATTAAATGAAAATAAATGAGAGTATATGAAACAAAGCGGTATTATTAACTATTCACTAAAACCTAATTAATACATAATAAATCCAAAAAAATAATGAAATATTAATTTTGATATGATAAATTAATAAAAAAATGCTGATTTTATAAAAATAAATTTCTAAAAAATTAATAAATTATTTATAATTTCTATACAAAAAATGAAAGAAAATAATTTTTGGTGAAAATTAATTTTTAAAACATTAAAAGACTTCCTTAAAAATTAACTACTCAGTTGTTGTCCATTAATCAATAAATTTGTATTATATAAAACTATTTGATATATTTTTTATAATATGGTTATTCATATTCGTACTAATAATTCCAATGACTATGATATAATGGTGACATGTATGAAATAGTATCTCAATATTATGTCATGTTTTGTTTAAACATTGTATTGTATATAAAGAAATATATAAATGAATCTAAATTTATTTATTGAGAAATATATTCTAAAATCTTTGGGTGGTACAATTAAACTAGGAGATAAAGGTAGTATTGTCACCCATACCTTTCTAATACTTATTGGTGAAATATAATTCAACCTTATGTTATCCTACCTTCAAATAAGTATCTATTTATAGACACTTGAACATGAAAGTGACCTCATATAATTTAAATATTTTAGAAAATTCTATTTGTGTCCCTCCTCTCACTTATAAAAGGAACATCTTATCCTCCATTATTCACACAATTTGAGCCTTCGATATCTTTCAATACCAACTCAAAACCTTACAAGAATACTTAATGTAAACTTACATATTATTTTATTCTTCTAAGACCAATACATTAATGATGAAGGTATACACTAAAGAGGGTCTTTCAAAGAAGATATATAGATCATAGCCAAGATTTTTTAAGTTTATTATTTTCTCTAATAATTATAAACATTATGTATCTATAAAAAATGATTATTCATGTATCATTAATATATTAAGAGTTTATTATTATGATATCACAACAATTTACAAATTATTCCCAAATAGAATTGGTGATGAATGTGTCTCTCAAGTGTACGTATGGACTACTACATCCATGTGGTGATGTTATTTATTTTCCACCCCCATTATGTGTTATTATTCATTATGATATATTTAATGTTTTTAAATGATATTTATGATAAAATAATGAATCTATAAAGTCTAATTAGTATTTCCATTTCTTCCATTTCATCCATCATAAAACGGAAACATCACTCATGTGTGTGTATGGACTATTATCTCCTCATAGTGATGCACTTCAATTTGAATCACTGAATTATATTAATAGTTATAAATATGTTTGAAATGAATATATATTAAATTTATATCATGGATTAAATTTTATATATGAATAATCTATGATAATTGTGTAGATATTGTGACTATAGAACTAGAACATACATTGAAAATGAAGTAGTTTACACCAAGAAGGTTATTAATAATGAACGATTGTTAATAAATGGGTGGTAATATATTATAAATACACCATATATAGTATTATAGGTATGAATATGGTTATTTCATATATGTTTAATAAATATAAATTTTTTATGCTGAGTTCTTACGAATCAATATAGACTTGGGTTAAGGGTTTTTTGTTACAATCTCATTTTTTCCAGGATTGTGTATGCTTAAATTTTTCAATAATGATATTATATGATCTATATCCACACAGTCAAATTTATTTTATTTTACTATAATTATTTATTAGTATGGAATTTTTTACTATCATGTTTCTCTCGTTATGTACTTAATACACCGAATGAATTCTTTTAAGAAAGACTAACATTGATTTTTTATTCAGTCAGGAATATTTTTTTGAGGTCCATATTTTATTCAAAACAATTTCAAGTATTATTTTAGAATGATACAAGTATTATTTAAATTTATTTTTATCTATATTTAACATAATTTTACAAAATTTAAAATGAATTATTTTTTCATTTCTCAATTTTGTTACTTTTCACTTTTCTGTGAAAATATTAATAAAATTTTTTTAATGTACACTGCAAGAATTAAATTTTTTGATATCATGAATTTTATTTTATTTTAAACATTATTTAACAAGATTACATGTTTTTTCACTGAATTTTATTACTTATAATTTTAGAAATTTTTAGTTTTTAAATAAGTGATATGAAAATAGGAAAGGGATTTTTCTTAGTGGAATGTTTCAGTCATATTTTAATGGTATTTTTAATTTATAACAACATAACTTGATGTTTCATATTACTTAATAGGGATACTATCTACTGTTATCATATTTATTCTTTCTCCTTATGGTTTATGATTATGAATGATGAACTACTTATGAGACCTATTTTATTTCCAAGTGTTAATCATCGATGTAATGATAATTTTTTAATGATAATTTGATATACAAAAGAATAGAATATGATTATGTGATTGTTGGTACTCGTATAAACCAATGTTGGATGGTTTTTTTATAAAGAAAAGAAGGGTGTTTATGTTATAAACTATGGATGGGTCTTAATGTTATAAATAACTGATGGGATGGTCTATTAATGTCTAATAATGGAGTAGGTATTGATGATGGAGTTCAGAAAATCCTAAGAGGCAATGTATTTAAATATA
This sequence comes from Viscum album, assembly GCA_963277665.1. Classification (NCBI taxonomy): domain Eukaryota; kingdom Viridiplantae; phylum Streptophyta; class Magnoliopsida; order Santalales; family Viscaceae; genus Viscum; species Viscum album. Next base: position 784,050,459 of record OY728146.1, on the reverse strand, counting down.
TTAATTTTATTATGAAGATAATGTTGAAAATGACCAAGTAGGAATTTCCATTATGATTATTAGTCCCTAACGGTTGTCCTGGATGTGATCCTTTACTAAGGAATTGATTTTTTATGTTAACGTTAATTCCAGAGACTTATTTCTTATTTTTATAATATATTCTTAGGGATAATGATTGATTGATTAAGATTCTACACCTTTATGGATTATGTCCTTGGATTGGAAAAACCTTATGCCATAATTTATGATTAATTATAACTAGATGATTTGGTGTGAATATTATATGTTTTGATCATGTTCCCATACACCTATACTTAAATTATTCTTTATTATGATAATTAGTTGATATCTCTTATGTTTTCCCATATTGAGCATCTTATCTCACACTTTCTTTTGTTTCCTTTCCCAAGGTTATCAAGAAACGTTTTACGTATGATATGTATAAGAAGGGTTCAAATTGTAAATAAAGGACGCATATTTTTTTGATATATTTTATGAACCATTTTTTTATCTATCCATGTATACAAAGACACTAAAATTTTATAATTCAATCATGGGTTATATTTTTATGTGATTAATATTAATATATTAAGGTGTGATATTTTTGTATGTGTTGTTTTTGTAACTATATGTGTTTAATATAATATCTATCTAGTTTTCTATTAAAAGAAAATAAAAACTAAAATGATAATTTATTACAAATAAATCATGGGGATTAACTAAATAGTGGATGGTTGGTAATGTTGTTTATCATGTTTTCAGTTAGAGATAAAATAAGATTTGATTTTTTATAATCATATAATGGGTATGGAATATGGTTCCTTGATTGAGATATACTGAGGAGTGTGTTGTCTCTCCAAAACAGTACATATGATTTTTTTAATAAATTTTGATGGGGTGTATTTGATGTGATCCTCTATTAAGATGAATATAATGAGATATATTCATTGACCTGATATGTATATACTAAAATAGAGGAGGAAATATTATATGGATATATTGGATTCAGAATATTCCATGTCAAATGATAACATGATGTCTTGGACATAGGGAATGAATGATAATTCTTGCTATCATGTGATGAAACTTTTCATGACCCATCCCTTGGGGCCCATTCCGTGAATACCCCAGGACCGCCTTCCATAGGACAGAGGCTGGGGACTAGAACCGGAGAGGTATATCCCTAAAACAGGAAGGAAATTCCTTTTTAACCTATACAAAACACATAGTCCAAGAGAACAACAAGAAGCAACCAAACAGACTAGAACACAACAAGGATGTAACCACAAAGTATCTATTGAAGTGAATAGAGTGCTGAAAGTAAAGGGGATGGAAATAAAATCCCAACTACAAAGTATAAGTACAACTGAAAGGTAAAAATACAACTCAAAAGTACAAAACAGCTCTGGGATCTTCCACCGAGGATCCTACCTGAAGGGTAGGTACAGATCATCTCCACAACACTCCACGTTATATTGTCTCCTATGTGTAAAACCTTGTCCTGGCACCCTCAAGTCTCATCCCAGTTGCTCTTCATCTACACAAAACACAACTAGGTACAGGAAAAGCTTGTGCAAGAGTGAGAATAACAAAACTTATTAGGGAACTCGAGACCCTTGAAGATCCCCCAGATTTCCACATAGGAAAGACCACAAAGCAAGACCCCAATCACAAAGCAAGAAGTAGTCAAAAGAATATACATTGTTATATACCCATACATATACCTAAGTTATCAAAATCTACTCATCTCATAAATCAGGATAGAATGTCACAATGGTAACACCACGAAGGTAACAACATGAAGGTAAAATTACCAGAAAGGCACCACCACAAAGATATCACCACGAAGGTAAAAGCACAACACATATATCACTTCAGTGATAAAGGTCCCATCTCACACCTGGTATATTCAAGGGTAGTAAACATAGCATTGCCTGTCACAAATGTAGAAGTCATCAGCTCTTAGAGAACTCATCCTCTATCGAGTACAGTGGGTATGTCAGGTCACATAGAGATGCCTCCCACTAACCATGAACTACGGTAGTAATTATACTTGATGAGTACCATGGGTATGCTGGGTCACCTAGAGCTACTCCCCACTGTGGGCTTGCTAGGTCACACAGAGATGATTCCCACTAGGCCATCGTCAAGTAGTCTTTAGCTCTCAGCCAACCACAGGGTTCTATATATAGCGCGCTTGCGAGAACTGCTCCTCAATGCATCGGTCATATTTCAACCAGGATGGATCTCTATGAAGAATTAACTCTATGGTTTGTCATGTCATAATGGTTCCAACGCAATAGACGGTGCGTCAACAGGACGAATGGTCTGTAAGTTATAGGTATTTTATATCCAAGGTCCCAGTTGTATGTAGGTACGATCCAACCCAACCACACTCTAACATTCTCTAAAACTATCATGGAGTATATCAAAAGTACCACCTTGTCACTAGGGTCCTTACGCCACTAACGGTATGTTGATCAAATGATCGGTCTACTAGTTACACCCATTTTAGTGAAATGGAGTGATCACACCTCCACGGGGCCCAGCTCGTTCATGCTCGCCAGAATATGCCCAAGGGACTACAATATAGAAGTGGTCCCAATGCAATTGAAAGTGTGTCAAACGAATACCTGGTGTGTCATCTATGTGTGTTTCTTTATTCAAGGACTGGTTGGGTCTGGGCCTGGTCTGACTCGTTCATGTCGGCCTGACACAACAGGTCCCAAGGTCTACCTAACCCCGCTCGGGTCTGGCCTACTGGGGTTGGCCCAGTTTACTAGGTCTGACCAATCGGGGTCGGACAAGTTAGGATAGTGGGCCCGGTACACGGTTGGCCCGATCCGTAGTGTGTGGCACCCCCCCCCCCCCTTGTTGGCCCACGGGGTCATGGGTCCGGCCAGGCCAACTGATGGGTCTGACCCAATGGGTCACGGGTCCAACCTGTTGGGCAGGTCCGGTCCATTGGGTGGGTCTGGCCCGCTTAGGTGGTCTCTGTCTCTCCTGGTTGACCAAAAGGCAGACTGGTTTCTCAGGCTGGCCCTGTGGGTGAGGATCTATTTAGGCCCACTAGTGGGGCGCTGCCCCACCGCGTAATGGTCAGTCTTTTCGGCCGACTGGGGGTCTGCGACCAAGCACGGTGTGAGGGCCACGTGGCTCTCCACCTATCGCAGCCTCCTCCAGTGTCGCATGATGTCACTCCACTCCGCCTTCCTCCGCAGTCGGCTGCTGCTGTCTGCTATGGCAACATGTTGTGACCCCCTTATCTAGAGGTGCGTAACGGCACACCGCTACCTCCTTCGGAGCTAGCCAAGCTGACTATCGTCTCCACCCACCATGGCTACGGCCACAGTCTTATTCATCTGTGGTGTGCGACAGCACGCCACTATCTCCTCCGCATTTGGTCGTTTCTAGCTGCTGCCGTCACCCGATGTTTTAGGTTTTCATCTAGCCCAAACATTTCTCGCAAAGGACATGTCAACATCCAACAAAAAATGGTGGAGGGTATGGGATTTGTTCATTTGGACCACACCCTCCATGTTAGCATGACAACAAGAGGGTGGTAAAAGATTTATCAACTCTTGAAATTAAACATGAATAGACCCTACCAAAATACCCTGTAAAAAACCACCCATAAAAATGAATGATTCGAGGATCATCTCGTAGTCGGTTGATCGGAATTTTTCGTATTATTCAAGAACAAGGGAGAAGAAATCATTTAAAATGTGTAAATGAATAAAGCACGTACCTCATAAACCCATTGGAGAGAGCCCGTACTTGAAGGCGTATTGTGGTCTTCATTCCGGAAACTGGTTCCCAATGACACCACTCATACGTTGTCCTTCTGTTCGTGGTTCGGTTTCACCTATTACCTCTCGCTAGGATCAGCTGCATCCTCTAAGGGTTTGGTGTCTCATCACTCCTTCAGCACTCCATTTCAGGGTGAAGGTGTGCCAATACCCCTCCCCAAACTCCATATACATAGGAGAGGGGGAGGGTAAGTAACAACATTGGAATTAATGGGGGATCATTAAATTGAAATCATCCTAATTCCCCAATGAAGTCATTACATAAGATTGACTTGTCACACAATTTATTGGCTTGACACATCATTGGCCCCACACTCTTCTTGTCCATTGGTGGAGAATAAAGAAAATAAAAAAATAAAATGAAAAAATTATTTGATTTCTTTTCTTTTAAAAAATGTTAAAAAACATATCTTTTTCTCAATACCTACTACAGTCAAAGTAAATCCTCCCTTAAGAGAATACAGGTGCTCTGGATTCAACAGTTCCGTCATATTTTTAATGCGAGCAATGGTTCAAAAGTTAGAAAATGTCGCTCGCACGTTTACTGAACATACTTTAAAAAAAGTTCAATAAATTAATAACATTCACCCTCGACCCATGCTAGTCATGGTTAGGCTCCACCTAAGTGGAAAATGTCCTGAAGAACTCAACTATTCTCTCATATTTTCAATCCGAGTTATTTTATAGAAGTTATGGAATTTACAATAAAATAATTGTCACATAATTATTTTATTTATAGCCAAAAACTAACTTTCACTGGAGGCCCGCTTCGGCCAATCTTAGTATCACCCTAAAGAAAGCATACCATCATGAGTTTAGTGGTGGTATCAAAATTTTAATTTGAGTCACCATTCATGAGTTATAAGAATTTAAAAAATAAAATTATTTTATTTTATTATTTTATTTACAGTTATGCCATTTTGGGTTTTTACCACTGTAGGACCGCGACAACTAAAATTATGTTGCACCTAGGGTAATCCCACCATCCTAAATGCAATGGATCCCTTGGATTCCAGGTCTGGGAAACCATTTAAGATTTATTCTATTTTTTTGTGAAAACCAATTACGCGCGCTAATTAAGGCTTAACAAAATATCTACGGATCGTTCTGCGCACTCTGTTCCTCGGAATCATGCGTTGTCATATTTATCGGTCTCGAAATAATTTCATACAATTAAAAATATTATATGAAATTTCCGAGACATTACATTATTTCTACCTTAGGTATTTACATCTTCTAAAGCCACAACATAAACTACGAAAACAAATGGGGGGTACTGAGTAGGAATCTGAGACTCCTGCTCCCATGTTCTCTCTTGAAAGTTCTCATTCTTCTAGAAAACGTGAACCCAAGCTATTTCCCACCCACATAGGACACACTACCGTAGATCCTCAATCTATACTGGAACCTCCATAAACATTGACCCATCATCAAATTCTAGCTTGCCATGGAAGAGTACATGTGATTGATCATGCACACAACTCCTCAACTGTGTCACATGGAAAACATTATGCACCTAGTGAATCTGTGGGGAATGAGATAGACAGTACACCCCCTCACCCACTCTGTTGGGAATCTAGAAAGGTCTGATGAACCTTGGAGATAACTTGTCGCCCGGGCCAAAACTCTACAAACCTCCTCGGGGTGATACCAATAGGTATACATTATGTCCTCCCTCCTATCGGCATAAGACTTCTGTCGGCTCTGTGCAGTATTCACTTGCTGACATGTGAGGAATCATGATACAAACTCTACCACTACTTCCTTCATCCTCGGCCACCAGTACTGATGCTGGAAGTCCTAGTATACCTTCACCACTCTAGGATGTACTGCTAAGGGGATTTATGGATCTCCCTAAACACCTTTTTCTGAAGCATTAGTGGTACTATGGTGTGTCCTATGAAGAGGATGGTGTGCTCCCTACATTCAATAAATCATTTAGGAGACCATCTTGAGGATATCTGAGCACGTCAGGCTCGTAGTCAAGGACTCAAGTTGTGCCCCTCGAATTCGCTGATGAATTAGGGGAGTGATAGTCATAGACTGGAGTTAAGATACTCCATCTCTATCCATAAAGGATCTCCGTAATGCGGTCAGCTGCTCTGTCACCTCACTCAACAACTGTAGACCAGACCTCTTGCTGATAACATCTGCTACCATGTTCCCCTTCCCAGAAGTATAGACTATCTTAAAGTCATAGTCCTAGAGGATCCCTAGCCATCATCATTGTCTCAACTTTGTAAAGCTCTGCAGACTCTTCAACATCTATAAGAAAGGATCTCCCTTTTTCGTTAAAGCTTACAAGGGTGTCGCTACCCTGGAGAAGTCTATTTCAGAACTCCCATAGTACTGAGCCAAAGAAGAAGTACATCTTCCTTCAGGGGGGGTAATCTAGGAAACATATTTTGAAGAGATTTCCCCACACTCTCCCACTCCTATTGGGAACAAAAAACCCAAAACTCCCACAACCCTAATGGTATGGCAGTCCGACTGATGAGTGATCGGCTGTACCGTCCTATGAATGAGTTTATCATGTGCTTCCTGGGTTTTAGTTGTCTCCGACCAAGGAAACCCACATTCTAATGTTGTAGATAAACCAAAACCTTTTTTCCTAATACTGTCAATCTGAGTATAAAATATGGCTGTCCAATCCATACTCAAACTAACATCATAAGGCCTCGATGTTGCCACCAAGAGGTTTTAACCGAAAATCTCACCCCAAGGGTTTGATCACACTATTGGAATAAGTGTGATTATTGAGTCTCCTCCCAAAGGTGTCTCAATACATAAGGGCCATGTATCTGGTTTAACTAGAAACTCTAGTTCTTGAACAAGATTCATAGAAATAGGGAATGATTGGTACCTATGTCTATTATTATGGAAGCTAGTATTATACACAGACCGTATCTCAAATAATTCCTAGAGACCATTGATCACACTCCTTGACCGCATGGATCTACTCCCTTTCCTTATCCTCCAACTCCCTGAGCTTGGTGGGGACTACATTGCGGTGGTGGTTGTAACATGTTGAAAAGTATACAACCTCATGCTGCTCTCCTATATCCACATCCACATCTGCTACCATGATTATTCATCTATCCCTAACACTTCCTATCCCTAAAACATTTTACACACCCATGTCTTCGAGACTGGCATCAGTTTCCTTCTTTCATACTGCTAATATTCACTTGTTGTATTCACTCAGCCAAAGAACGTTCAACCAAAAAGGTTATCTCTAGCACCCTAACATATGTAGGAATTCATAAAAGAATAGTACAAGCTTGAATATCCCTAAACATACCTCGCTCAGAGGTCCAATCCCAAAATCAATGATTGTATTGTATTCATCGAGCACCTCAGATGGCCGGTACACCCTAGTGAATACTCTGCTACTAACATGTTGTCCTTCCAAAGTTGTAGAAGATCTAGGGAACTCCCATCCCATAGCCCATTAAGGAAAGAGACCCCCTTCTTTGAGAAAGGTTCTTGAGCTTTTCCACAGAAAATTTACCTCTTTTTAGGATCAGGAAAACCTAAACCATGTCAGCATCATGCAGAGCCTTATAGAAGGCTCTCTACCAGGACCACCATCTGATCGAACAGTACCCTGGCTAGATTGAAACTCAGCCAACTCCTCAATGAATTCCTTATCCACCTATGCTTTGAGCTCGCCTCAGAACCCCGAGGGGTATCTAATGCTGAAACATGTGTAAGTCACTAATCCTACATGTGTCATCTAATGATACCTCCAGTTTTAACTGTTGACCAACGAGTTGTGATATAGTTGGTACACTACCCGAAGGTGCCTTCTCAGGCAACGATCCATGTACTGATGCCTCATCACCATGTGGACTATCCTTATGGTCACACACTGACAAAACTAGAAACTACTATCACCATCTAATCTGTTGGTGTCTTGACTAGGTGGAAAACTCTATCCATAGACTCCAGCCAGTCCTCAATTGGCTAGGAATCTATCTCTCCACAAAACCTCAGAGGCCTCAACCACTAGATCTCATGAAAAGTGCTACGTCGGTGTATATGTTCCACTTTTAGCAATAGATTTCCAATGGGTGGAGGTGCTTTTGGTACACCACCCGAAGGTGATAACATAATAAGAGGGCCTTGCACCTGAGCCTCATCGCTTGGTGGGCCGTCATCATGTACTCTCTCGGAAATCCTACCTAGCTTTCAACACAGCAGTATCTTGGTTGGAAATAGGTGAACCATGGTCAATAAGTTATACATGGTGAGCTTACTCAAATTGTTCACAAGAAAGACTTTTAAAAAAACAGACAAAATCATTGTTTCCATGCACTGAGATGGAAATCAGAATTCAGGGTCATGGTGTATGGATACATTGGCCACCGCACTAACACTAGAATACCCAAAATAAAAAACACACTCATAACACATAACACTATTGGCACACAGAAAGGTTCAGAGTTCTACTTATTCGGTAGAACTGACTCCTCTAATACCACTTTGTCACGACCCATCCCTCTGGGCCTGTTTCGTGACTACCCCAAGCCCACCTTCCGTAGGCCATGGGATGGAGACTAGAAGAATAAAGGTGTATCCCTAAAATGAGAAGGCATTACCTTTTTAACCTGTATAGACACACAGTCCAAGAGAACCACAAGACGAAACCACACTGACTAGAACACAACAAGGATGTAACCAAAAAGTAAATGTTGTAGTGAAAATAGTGCCTAATGTAAAGGGGGGGGGGAATACAAGACCATTTGTATGATCCGCACCTTACTTAAGGAAGGATTTTGACACCATGGATTGGGGTTTTATTTTAAAAGTGCTCGAAGGCTTTGGGTTCAATGATACTTTTATTTATATGATCTGCACCTTACTTAATTCGGATTCAATTTCTGTTCTTGTTAATGGGACCCTGAAAGGATTCTTTAAATGCACCAAGGGAGTTAGGCAAGGTGATCCTCTTTCTGCCATCTTTTTTTCTATTGTTGAAGACTATCTAAGTATACTTCTTACGAGCCTCGCGAATCAAAACAAGATTAATCCCATCCAGGCTTCTAGAAATTTAAATGTTCCTAAACATCTTTTATATGATGATGATATTATTTTATTTTTAAAGGGTGATAAAAGGAATATCCAAAACCTCAAAAGTGCTCTGGCTCATTATGAAGACATTTCGGGTCAAGCTATAAGTTGGAAAAAATCCTTTGTTTTCTTTGGGAGGAACTTTGCCCCCACTAGAAAAAGTCACATCATTAATTATCTAGGAATTAAAGAAGGTTTTGTCCCTTTCACATACCTGGGTGTTCCCATCTTTCGGGGAAGACCAAAATCCAACTATTTTCACAACATTGTTGATCAAATTACCAATCAACTTTCACCTTGGAAGAGTAAATCTCTTTATATGGCTGGCAGAATTTGTCTTGTTAAATATACGGTGGTCTCTAAGATGGATTACTCAATGATGGTGTAAAATTGGCCTACCAGCCTTCTCATGAAAATCAATGCCTATATTAAAATTTTTGTTTGGTCTGGTAGTACGATTGAAAGAAAACTTGTCACCATGCCTTGGATCACTTTTTGAAAACCTTTGGACAAGGGTGGTCTTGGTATCAAGAACCTTAAGCTTTTCAATGATTCTCTTCAAGCGAAGATGACTTGGAATCTGATTCATAACAACACTGATTCTCTAGACTTCCTCAAGAAAAGATTTGTTACCAAGCTTTGAAATGGAAAATCTGGTCACATCAAAACTTCCATATGGCCCTCCATCAGGAATTCTTTTCTTAATATCATGGATAACTCAAGATGGTTGGTAAGTGCTAATTCATCTTTGAATTTCTGGATGGACAACTGGACTGGTGTCCCCTTAATCTCAATGTTGACGTCCACCACTTCTCCTATAAACACCAACTACACTATCAGGGATGTTATTAACTCCCAAAACATCTCCCTTCCAAATCACATCAGTCACATCGTTGACAACTATACTTTCTCTAACACGGTTGATTTCCTCATTTGGGAACCTTCTTTTAATGGAGTCCTTGACTCCAAAAGTTTCTACAAAAATAATTTCAACAATTCTGTTTCTATTTTTTTTTGGTTGACAACCTTTAATAAACCTTGGATCATGCCCTCTGGACTTACTCTTATTTGGCGTGTTTCCCATAATAGGGTCCCCACCGATGTGTGCCTTCAATCCTTTGGGATTCCTCCTTGCTCTAGATTTCATATATGCAATCAACATCGTGAGGATTATAACCATATATTTTTGTCTTATGCTACAGCTGCAGCTCTTTGGAATTTAACTTTTGACATTTTTGGTTGCAGATGGTGTATTCCCGCTACTATCAACTCCCATTTGTAGCTCTGTGTTAATTGGGACTCTTCGAAGAAAACCAAGAACCATTTTCTGACTGTAGTGGCGGAACTTTTTCATGTGATCTGGTATGACAGAAATAACATCATTCATAATAATTGTGCTTTCAGTTTCAATGCAGGTAAAACGCGTATTCTCATTACCATCAAGTATTCTTCTTCTCTTCAAAAAGATCATTGTGACAACTCTATTGGTGATTTTGAGATTCTTCGCCGCCTTCGGATTGCGGGATCTTATAGACAATCTCGACGCACCTTTGAGGTCTTCTGGAAAGCTCCACATCCAGGATGGATCAAAGTGAATGTCGACGGCGCCTCTAGAGGAAACCCGGGTCCGGCAGGTTGTGGTGCCATTTTTAGAGACTCCCTTGGCAGATGCCTTGGATGCTTCATCGGTGGATGTGGCACGAACTTGGCTTTGGAAGCGGAAATGATGGGTGTTATTCATGCGGTGGATTTTCCAAACAAAAGGGTTGGCACAAACTATGGATTGAATGTGATTCAACCATGGTTGTTCAAGCCATTTGGAATGGGGTGGTGCACCTCGCATGGCCGCTTACCCCTCAATGGATGAAATGCCTTGCTTCGCTCATGGACCTCAATTGCATTGCCACACATGTGTTCTGTGAAGCGAACATGTTTGCTGATAGTCTTGCCCACAAAGGGTCAATCAGGATGTTACTTGGCTTGATGAGTTGCCTGATGTTTCACTCCTCTTTTATGATAAGGATTGTAATAAGATTCCGTCTTTCAGACTTTTGTAATTCCTTTCTTTGAGAAATAAATATTGTCTTGTTATTTAACCGAGGCTCCACCTCTAAAAAAAGACCATTTGTAAAGTTCAAGTTCAACTGAAAGGTACACATACCACTAAAAAGTACAAAATAGCTCATGTATCGTTGACCGAGGATCCTACCTGAAGGGTAGGTATAGATCATCTCTACATCACTCCACGTCATTCCATCTCCTCCATGTACCGCTTGGTCCTGGATCCCTCAAGTCTCAGCCCTACAACTCATATTTTGCACAAGACACAATAAGGTTTGGGTGAAGCCTGTGCAGGTGTGAGTATAAAAATACTTTGTAGGGACCCCAAGACCCCTGAAGGTCTCCCAGAGTTCCACAAATGAAAGAAAACAAAGCAATACCCCAATCACAAAGCTAGAAGCTGTCAACAACTCTACTTAGGTATATTCCCATACATATACCTATGTTTTCAATATATAATCGTCTCATAAATGAGGGAATAATATAACAAAGGTAACTCCATAAAGTTAACTCCTTGAATTTAAAAGTACCACATATGTATCACCATGAAGATTTCACCACGAAGGTAAGAACACCACACAGGTATCCCCCTGAAGATAAAGCACTCAAATCACACAATGTACTTTCTAGGGTATTAAACGTGGCATCATCAGTCACAAACGCCGAACTCCTTAGCTCCTAGAGAACTCCTCCTCTATCGAGTACAGTGGGAAAATTGGATCACACATATCCGCTTCCCACTAACCTTGAACTGTTGTAGTACTTATCCTTGATATGGGTATGCAAGGTCACATAGAGCCGCTCCCCACAGTGGGCCTTCCAGGTAACACAGAGCTGCTTCACACCCTGGATGAACTGAGGTACTCCTCTTGTTGAGTACCGTGGGTCAGCCGGGTCACACCGAGCTACTCCCTACTGTGGGACTACTGGGTCACATAGAGCCTCTTCCCACTGGGTCATCGTCAAGCTATCAGCAGGTATCAGCCAACCGTAGGGTTCCGTATATAGCACAGTTGGGAGAACTACTCCTCAAGCCATTGGTCATATTTCAACATGCATAGAGCTCCCTGAAGATGTCATCCGATGATCTGTCACATCATAAGGGTTCCAATACAATAGACGATGCCTCAGTCGGACGCCTGGTCTGTAAGTTATTGGCATTGTTGTGTCGAGTTCCTAGTTGGATTCGGGTATGATCCAACCTAGAAAATCACTAAAATTATCCAAATCACTCTCAAAGATTCTCAAAAGTACCACCTTGTCACTAGGGTCCTTACACCATAGATGGCGAATTGATCGGATGCCCGGTCTTCTAGTTACACCTCTTTCTTTGAAATGGGGTGATTTCACCTCCGTTGAGCCCAGCTCATTTGGGCCTGCCAAAATATACCCAAGGGAATACTTCACAAAAGGGTTCCCAAATAATCTGATGGCATGTCAAATGGACGCTAGGTTTTTCATTTACTGGTGTTTCTATATTTAGTGACCGGTTGGGCCTATGTCCGGTCCGACTCGGTCAGGTCGGCCCGATGCAATGGGTCCTAGGGTCTACCTGACCCTACTTGGGTCCGACCTACTAAGGGTAGCACTAGTTTATTGGGTTTGTCCCATCGGTGTCTTCTCGGTTCGGTTCATGGGCCTGAGCCTTGGTTGGCCCAGCCTATCTCTTGGGGATCTACCCACCCTCGTTGGCTGATTGGTTCACCGGTCTGGCCTAGTCAGGTGGGTCGCGAGTCCAGCCTGACCCGCAGGGCCATGGGTCTGGCCTGCTGAGATGGTCCGGTCCGCTGGGTGGGTTCGGCCCAATCTTCCAGAAGGAGGAAACGTTTCTCCAGCTGGACTCATGGTTGTGGGGCTATTTCGGCCAGCCGGTGGGGCACAACCCCGCCGCATAACAGTCCGCCTATTCTACCAACTGGGTGTCCATCGACCCGGCACGTTGTGAGAACTGTGCCGCTCTCTACCTGTCGCAACCTTGAACTAAACCATTCTCCAACATCACATGAAAGCACACCGCACTACCTTCCTCTATGGTCGGTTGGTGTTGGCCACTACTGTCTCTTCTGGCTACATGCTATGACCCCCTTTTTCGACAGTGCGCGATGGTGCACCACTGCTTCCTTCGGAGCCGGCTGAGCTAACTGCCATCTCCACCCACAGCGGCTATGGTCATGACCTTCTTCTTCGGTAGTGCACAGTAGCTCACCGCTCTCTTTTCTGTGTTCGGTGGTTGTCGGTTTCCGCTATTACCCACCATCCCGGATTTTCGTCCAACTAACACATTGCTCGCAAAGGACATGTCAACTTCCACCAAAAAATAGTAGAGGGTCCAGGCCTTATTCATTTGTCCTGTGCCCTCCGCGTTATCTTAATAGAAAGAGGATGGTAAAATATTTATCCACTCTTGAAATTAAACATGAATAAACCCTACAAAGATACCATATGACAACCTCCCACAAAAAACGAATTAATCGCGGATCAACCTATTAGTCAGTTGATCCGAGTTCTTCATATTATTCAAGAATGAGGAAGAGGAAATCATTTAAAATATGTAAAAGAGTAAACCCACTACATCGTAAACCCATTGGAGAGTGTCGGCCCTTTAAGATGGATCTTGTTATTCATTCCCACAATCGGTTCCAAACAACTCCACTCATACATTGTACTTTAGTTTGTGGTTTTGTGTCACCTATCACCTCCCGCTGGGATCAGCTCTATCCTCTAACGGGTTTCCTTCTCAGCACTCCTTCATCATTTCATTGCTTGGTGAAGTTATTCTGATACCCCTCTCCAAACTCCATATATATAGGAGATGGGAATGGTATGTTACGAAATAGAGAATTAATGGGGGCTCATTAATTATGAACCTTCCTAATTCCCCAAATATGTCATTAATTAAGATTAACAGGTCAAGCCATTTATTATCTTGACACATAGTTGGCCCCAAACTCCTCTTGTTCATTGGTGGAGAAGAAGGAAAATTAAAGAATATTATTATTTCTTTTCGTTTCTTATAAAAAAAGATAAAAAACATAACTTTTTCTCCAGACACACTATAGTCAATGTAAATCCTCCATTAAGTGAATATAGGCATTGCAGATTCAATGGTGCCCTTGTATTTTTAATCCGAGCAATGGTTCAAAATTTAAAAAATTCCACTCGCACGTTTACTGAATGTACCTTAAAAAAGTTCAATAAATTAATAACGTTCACCCTCGACCTATGTAGGTCAGCATTAGGCTCCGCCTAAGGAGAACACGCCCCAAAAATCTCAACAGTATTATAAGGTTTTCAAATTGAGGAACCATTTATAATTTATAGATCTTACAATAAAATAATTATCACATAGATATTTTATTTACGGACAAAAACTAACTTCCACTGGTGGCCCACGCCAGACAATGTTAGTATCTTCCTAAAGAAATCATACCCTCAAGTGTCCAGTGGTGTTCTCGGATTTTTTATCAGAGTCACCATTCATGAGTTATAAGGTTCTGAAAAATAAAATAACTTTATTAAATTATTTTATTTACGGTTATTCCATTTTTGGGTTTTCCAACTGGCGGTCTTTACCGACTAAAATTATGTTGATCCTATGGTAAACCCGCCATCCAGAATGCAATTGTGCCCTCAAATTTCTTTTCCGAGCAACCATTTAAGTGTAATTGTACTTTTTCAAGAAAACCGGTTATGTGTGCTAATTAATTCTTAAAAATAATTCGACGGATTATTCTGGGCACTCCGGGGCTCAGAATCACACGCGGTCAGATTTTGTGGTCTTAAAAAAATTTATATAATTAAAAAAATATACGGAAATTTTAGGACATTAAAAAACTTGTGGACATGTGTATAAGGATACATGTGTTTGATGGATATTGTATCATATCCCCTAATATATTGAGTGTCATTGATTCTTTTTCATAGGATCATCTTTTACTACATTTAAAGATCTAGTTATTCATATTTTTTTCTACCATAATATTCATGTGGGGTGAAAAATTGTTATTGATTGAATGGGGATTTATTTCGACTCCAATTACTACTAAAAACATTTTTTAGAGTTAATCCAAAAAAATTTCAAGGGTAATCCTAAGGTATTTCATGTGATGCAATACATAGGTAAGTTAACGATAGATTTATAAAAGTTTTTTGAGGACATCCAAATTCTATATTGATACGATTTCACAAATTATTTTATATGATACAGTATACGTTGAAATGGAAGGGATTTTTTAGGATATACTATAAGTATGAATTTGAAAGAGATTTTTTACTAAGAAGACTAATTGCATGAGATTAAATTTTATATGTCATATTTTATGATATATAATATCCTAAAATATGAAAACGTTTTCCCCATGGAAAACCCTAAGATACAATTAGTCCATATTGTAACACTCTGTCCTAAATCATCGAGTCCAAGCCGAAGGGTCCTGTGGACTAATAAAATCCTACCAATAATAAAGGGGATTCTGACTAGAAACAAGGGCACATATAGAATCATGGGAATACTATTCCCTTAGTAATAGAACAATACATCAAATACTAATACAAAAAAAGGTATAATAAAAATGTGATCAATAATATCAACAAAAATACAATTTCAGTAACAAGAGGAATGAAAAACTATGTGATAACAAGATGGCATAAATGATCTAGTTATGAAGTCAAGTTGATCCTCAAATACATTGGATAATTGTGAAAAAAATAAATCAAATACAAGAAAAATAAATTAGTCAAGATATTAAATTATTTTTTAGCCTATCTCAACATCACATCGGTCTACCCTACTCTTCATACACAATCACCTCACATACGTCCCTTTCCATTCATTGGATCTCTGATCAGGAAGTCTACAAATGAATGAAGATTCATATGAATGGTGTTAGTATAAAATTGATATGAAACCACTAAAGGGTAATTAATATACTTTTTTATGAATATATAAAGTTAAATGTGTTGGCTGGAATAAATGTAATGACCAGGGCCTATAAGGCCCACCAGGTCGGTGGAAGGCCCCGATGTCACACCCACAAGTCTACCTCTAATAGGTTGGGGTCTAGAGAAAAGTATTGATATATAACAACTATAATGGTAGCTCTTTTCATAATGTACATGTATTTATTTTCCCATACATGTACATGATGTAGTACAGAAGAATAAAAAGTAAAATAATGCAACATCTAGATATAAAAAGTGCTTGAAATAAAATCTAAAAAATATCATTCTATGATAATATACAAACCAAATCATATAAATAGAAAAATACATTCCCAACCAGAGTGATGAGCCAATCTAAGAAAAACTATAATGAAGATATTCTGAGATAGAGATTGACTATGGATATCTTAGTCCCAACAACCTTACAAGGCCATTGCACCCATGTATCCCAAGGCTACACAAAGTTCACCACCAATCTTACCACTGTCCACATAAGACACAATATGTCTAGTAAAAGACCATGCCCAGTTGAGTATATTCATACCTAGTACGACACCACATAACCCAAAGCGGGGAATATAGATGATATAATAAAATTTTCCAAGTAAACTCAATGAAGTCATGCTAAAAATAATCTGAGGCCACAATAATAAACATCCAGATATTCTCAATAAGAATCTCTAATTAAGAGAGAAGGGTATATTTATCTCCACATCCCAACTAATATCAATTACTTTGTCTATAGCTCCAGGTTAAATCTTCATTTCCTAACAACAGTCACATCCACATAAAAAATCATGTGGAGGGGACCGCTTTTCAACACTATAAAATACTACTGAGGGAGCCATAACCTAAATCAATTTTTCCCATATAACTTTACCAGAATTTGAGTAGAGGGGCCTGCACCAGTTAACTATGCTCTAAAACCGATGGATCCATAAATATTTTAGAGGACCCGAACACTATTGGAGATTGAATACTGTGGAGTTCCACTCCATATTTAGAGAACTATAACCATGTAGTACTAATGGAAGTACTAAACCTACTTTTGTAATGAGTATAGGGAGACTATGCCCAGGTGAAACAAGGGAGTATTGTCCGTAGTAAAACATGTGTAAATAATATGGGGAAAAATTCCTTAGTTTGATAGGGGAGTACTGAACCTAATATCACATGTGAAAAAAAATATGGGGAACCATCTACCTTGTGTAATAGGGGATTACTAACAATGATATCACAATGTAAATAATAACTAGAATGCATTCCTTAGTGCAGAAAAGTGTACTAACCCCCAAACACTCTAATAATCACACCTGGTTTCTAACATCACCAAACATCACCGGAAGTTGCATAATACTTTGAACACAAAAATTGGTATTTATTATTCCACAAAAAAGTACACCATCATGTTCTAAAGAGAAATACACTCATTATAGGCTACTTATTACTCTAAATACATGTCTGGATGAAGAATATATTAGACGATTAAGTTATGGAGGGAAGTAAACAACATGTGTTGTGGAACACACAATGCATGACCCCACCTCATCACTTGGTCATGTTCTCCTATATATATGTATTTGAAGAATTATGGTTGTACATTTCATATAAATATGGAACATAGCATGCCCGGACTGCTTAGAGCCTAAATGTGTATAACTATTCTTGTCCATGTACTTCATACCATACCTGTTTACCTAGGTGTATACCTAGTCATGAACAGGTGATGACCAATTCTATTGCACTCCTAGTGTACATGACATTTTTCACAACATTGGGTCTTGGTCATGTAATATCTAGCACACAGATTGGATAATTAGGCTGGGTCACACTGCATGTGAACCAGGTCACATGGTGTGTGATCCTGAACATTTCACTAAAACTCTTATATCAGAACCAATAAAAACCTCATCTATTTGACCACTCAATGTTAGTTGGGGTTACTAGAAAACATCAATTTTTATGATATTATTTCCATAAATCCAACATCCACCACTTGTATAGAGGTTCCATCATATTTCTCATCTCGATTTAGTGATTCTGATAACCATGTCCATAACCTGCAAACAATTATCAAACATAAATCAGTCCACTAGTTTCCCAAAAATCCATTTTTGTTATCACTAACCCATATCTAATGGTTCAATAACACTCAAATATAAACCAACAAGTCAAACCATGACCAGGGAGGCCAACAACGAAGAATGAAAAATAAAGGTGGGGTACAAGAAAAATAAATAAGGTTTCATGTAATTTGTTGATGAAATATAATCCAATGATCACATAGTTCTAGATCAACTGATTATCATTTCCCAAAATATATAAACTG
Source organism: Viscum album (assembly GCA_963277665.1). NCBI lineage: Eukaryota > Viridiplantae > Streptophyta > Magnoliopsida > Santalales > Viscaceae > Viscum > Viscum album. Next base: position 784,032,246 of record OY728146.1, on the reverse strand, counting down.
ATTAAATTGATTGAATTCTTTAAAATGGATTATGTGATGAACAAGATTGCACCAATTAAGAAGAAGATATCAAGTCGATTCTTTATTGAAGAAATAAATAGTGATAATACATAAAATGAAACTTCCAACACTAATTAAGATTGATCATTTGGGAAGAACATATTTTTCAATGAAGGATGAGTCACCCTACATTCAATTCCTCTCATTCCACCTCAATCTATTCATCATTTTTTGTCTGACATCCATACCCTAACCAAGAATTTAATATGATCTTCTCTAAACTCTTAGGGTTATGTGGATAACCCAAGATAATTTCAATAACATGTAATTAAAATAAAATCTTGGTTAAGGGTATTAAATGGATTAATTAAATAAATTAACCATATTAACATACCCACAAATTCCTACATCATCTAAACATCTTGCGCCGACAAACATTAGGTCCTGAAAATGATAAACCTCTTGTTTTTGACAAAATCATTGTATTATATTTCTAATTAGAGACACTATTTGTTATTTATTTTAGTATTTAATGAATAATTCTATGTAAGATATATATATATATATATATAATAATTTCAATATTCGGATCTCTTTACCTCAAAATATCATGTTTTCTCTGTGCCTGGCTTCGGAATATTCCAAGGAATATTCCAATGTCATATGTTACAAAAGAAAAGACACTACATTACCCCTCCCCCAACAATTTTCATCCCAAAAAATCACAAGTTAATCAAAAAGTTGGGGACACTAAGGCCGCAATTGGATCTCCCATTATAATGAGCTCTCCCATATTCTCTCATACTATTTTGATCATAGACCCAGAGAAACCAAATTCCCACATTTTGGTTTCCCAAGCCATTTTAAAAAAATAATCAGGTTCCTTGAAAGGAATCTCCACACCGCACTCCCAACTCATCTAGGATGATAAGGTGAAATGATTCATGCAGAATTATCTTCATATCGGACATGTATAAAATAGAAATCACATGGTATAACTAAAATCACAAGTTCAAGTGGTACACCACCTCACCAACCAAATATAGTATTTGTAAAAAAGTGTATATGATCATTTGAGATACCCTACCATCCTGGACAAAACTCCATGATCCTCGACATGGGGAGATAACATGGACCATATGATCTCCGTGTTGAACTCAGAAGGCCACTTCCATACATCGATAATGAAATCATGATGTTTTAAACGAAGTTCTCATCCATCCCTGGATAAATGATACCCCTTTTACAACCATCACTACCACAAAAAAAACTCTTATAAATGTTGACTCCCACTAGCTCATACATATGTTTTGGTGACCTATAAGGTCTCTCATACATGGCCTCAAAAGGTGTTATGCTAATGGGGGAGTGATAAATATTGTGATAAATAATCCACAAATGGTATATGATTCACCTATACATGCCCCCTAAAATAAGATGTAATCACAAAGCATGTTATCGAGAACCTCCACGGTCTTCTCTCCCTGACCATCTTTTTAGGGTAAATACATTATGCTAAAGCAAGGACGATTACCAAAGGCATCCTGCATCCTCTCCATAATCATGATGTGATGTGATCAACATAGTCTCTCTTATCATTTAGTAAATTCTGTGAAGCTACAATACTACGTGCATGAAAAATAATCCCCAACACTCCACAATGATCTGGTCATTGATGGGTAGAAAATGGTTCCACATGGTGATTTAGTTTATGATCAGTCAAACAAAATCATGGCCTCTCTATGATCATGGAAACCTCTTCATGGGAACCAAAAAAACACTATTTTCATTTCACTTCCACCTGGTACATTGGTCTCCACCTATAGGAAGTTGATACTTTGATATTTGATATTGATATCAAGATACAACATCCTTGGCCACCTAAACCAGTGAAAAAGGGTCTTAGTTTAACAATATTTTTCATGGGTGCACTACTACGGGAAAAAAATACCTTCATATCCTTTTCTTGAACCATGACCATTGTCATCAACCATCCTTGAATAAGGATGTAATTTTCCCCACCTTTATGGAATCCACTATTATTCTGTGCAGTGTATATAAAGTTATGCAAGATCTCCCCATTTGTATCCCCAAGTCATTCCGTCCAAACTCGCTGATTAAGATGATGGGAAATGACTATCAATTATAGGTACATTTAGTCATAATAATCCAAATGTTTCACTTACAAATAGTTCTACTACTCTGTCACCTCATTCGACAATATAATATGGAAATTATCATTTTGAGCATCTTTTTCTTGGACATGCACTATTTTTCCCCCAATCTCATGAAACCTTATCCTATGAAGAAACCACTGACACTACCATGCCTTAGAAGATATATCTCATGAAATTGACCTTCAAATATAAAAATAGCTCCATGATATATTCTATATGAAAATAACTCCATGAGAAGGTCTTGCAATATAATCTCATGTATCGTGTTCTCCAAATCATATGTCGTGGAAAAATGGTACCAATAAAGAAGACAGCCAGAATCATCTAATAAAGGTTAGGGATATGAATCACAGGTCTATAAAACTCTAATGGGGAGTTAAACAAACTAATGATTATGAACAATAACTTGAAGAAACAATAACAGCTCTAGGAAGCCATGCTCGAGACATCCACCTATGAAACCTAGAGATTGTGATAAGAAATCAGAAGGTAAAAATCAAAGATTCACCTTTTCATCCTCCATTGGAAATATAGGGCATCAATTTCCTAGTGTGAATACTCTTTATAGATAGTCACCTATCCTGGGTAATTCCAATCCACACATGACCTAAAAGTATCATCCACCTAATTAGGAAAAAAACATAGTGTTTCCTTAGAAAACACACAAGGTCTTATTAATCCCCTTTTATGTTGAATCTTCCAACCATACCTCTATATCACACAACTAAATGGGTTTGCATGATATGATTGTGTAGATATGAGGTTTTCCTTAGTAAAATTAATAGAAAAAAAATACTCTTGATGGGTAGATTAAATTGTAACAATCTCATGTTGAACATCTACATACTCTTCCTCCATCCTAGGAAACTGTAAGCTCAAATAATTAACTTCACCAAAGGTAATACATGAAATTCTGATAATTATGTGGTTACAACCTCCAGTGAATGAGCATATCTTATCTTCATCTTCAATTACTCCTTATCTAAGGAGAAAATCTCCATCCCATCAAAACTGAATCACTTCAACACACAAAAACATCAATAATACGAGAATGGGTCTTAACAACCATCATATACTGAGGAAAACATCATAGGGTCCCACCACCACAACAAAAAGATTTAATGAAAGGATATTTATATCTCCTTGCATAGTCAAGTCACACCACCAATAAAAATTAGTCTCCATTGATCCTCTCTATAGGAGCCTCTAGTACAATGTTCAGGAAAAAAATTGTCAGAAAAAAATCCCTCAAGGCATCATTGAAGCATTTTTGAGGTGATTGTGTTTGTTGACAATGTGGGACTCCATGTTGTGTTTTTTGACAAAGCTAGCCACGATGTCCAATTTATTGAAAATTGGGGGTTTTATGGTGATTTTTCAGGCTAAAATGATGTTGTTGTCTATACATGTTTGAAAGAAGAACCTCAAAAAATTAATGGACTATCTAGAGGTGTTATAAAAGTAGAATATATAAGGTGGCATTGTTTCTCAGTTCTTGACAAATTTTTGTGCCAGGGAATCGAAATATGGAGAGATGTGTTTTTGGAAAAGGGATGTGAATGAAAAATTAGAGTGGTGCATCAAAAAAAAGTGGGTTGAGAAATAATGATGGAATGTTTTTTGTGCAATAGGTTTTTTGAGATTAGAAGCTCAAAAATTTGAAAAGAAAAGAGGTGAGTGGTACATTGGAGCAGTGTGCGAAATATGGTGTTGCGCGGAAGATGAGCTTTTCACACATGAAGATGATTATGCACTCGAGGAGGGTTTTTTGTATAGGGGTCATGTTTTCTTATAAATATGTGGTGACCCCTCTCATTCAATGTAGCTCAAGACTTAGAGAAGATCCGATATTTGGTGTGCGTAAAAATTACGAAAGGGAGTTTCACGTAAAATTTGGTGTTGCGCATAAAATTTGGTATTGAATGTAAAAATGATGATGTGCGTAAAAGTTTTCATTTCACATAAAATGAAGTATGCACATAATTAGTAAGGTTACGCAAAAATGGGTGTTGGTATTGTGCACAAAGAAGGATATTTTTCACGCAACATAAAGGAATTATCCGTAAGTCATGGTAAGGGATGCACGCAAAATTTGAGGTTTCCCAGTTCAATTATGTGGAAATGCGAGATTCATCTACAGGTGAAAGTTGTACTTTAATAGAGGATTTATTAATAGTTAAGGATGTATAATTCATCTGTGATAATGAAAGGACCTACATGTCTTTAAATTGTGAGTGGGTCTTCAGAAGAAGCAGTGAGCACACTTCAGTTGATAGAGTATTGATATTTCATTTTGAGAGTGGTTGTAAACCAGGAGGGACTGTGAGTCCCCTCCAAACATTGTAAACAAAAGTTTAGTTTTAGTGAATTCGGTACATCGTCACATCATAGGTGTATGGACCTTAGAAGTAGACTAGAGAGGGTGATCCAATTATAAATTTATGTGTCTTATGCATGATTTAATTTCTATTTATAATTTGATATAGGAGAGAGAGCGAAGAGAGTATTTCTTAATAGGGAATCAATTTAAATAAGTACAGTTGTTTTAATATGACATACCATGATTCACCCCCCCCCCCCTCAGTATATCTAACCTAGTTGACCTAATAATTGGTATCAGAGGGAAAGGATAATTTTAGTGGTTATCTATCAAATGGATGCCAAAAACCATAAAGGTATTCCGATCTTCGACGAAAACAATTTTCAACTATAGAAGAATCAAATGCAACTCTAATTACGATCTTTGGAAATGGATGTGTTCATAGTATCAATGCATGGTATAACATTTGATATTAACAATGGTGCATTATCAGAAGCCGAGCGAATAGAATTTGATGCTGACGCCAAGGGAGTCAATGCTTAAGGGAGAGCCCTATATAATACTATCTATACGAAGGTGATGTCATAAAATACATCTCATTCCATGTGGGAAAATCTACTGATATATATGAAGGATATACAATGGTTAGAGAGGAAAATCCACAGGTTATGTGGAAAAAATGAGGATCTAATAATGAAAATGAATGAGTCTGTTGATGTATTCTTTGATAGGGTAAATGTTGTAGTGGAAGACATGCGAGGTATTGGTGAATTCAATGAAGACATAAGGATTTTGAATCACATCCTGGGGAAACATCCACCTCATTTCAATACTAATGACTAATTTTTGGAAGATAAATACCTAAAAGAAATTACACTAGATAACATGAACAACACTCTTGTTGAATATAAAATGAGAAATGAGGACAATGATGATGTGGAAAAGCGGGGATCTAAAGAGGTGGCATTCAAGGCCCAAAAAAAGATCACCATTGAAGATTCTCACAAAGAAGTAGAGATAGACTAGGTGATGACATTCCTTTCCACGAATCATCAAAGATGAAATGGTAACTTCAAATGGAAACATCCACATGCTTTCTTTAGATGTGGAAAATTTGGTCATATTGTAACAAGGTGCCCCAAAATGTTTCAACAAGATAAGGAGGATGAAATTGATATTCCGAAGAAGATGTATTTAGCCTATGTGAATATAAAGATAAATTTCAAGAGAAATTTATTTATGAAAAATAATATTCTTTCAGCAGAATGTGATTGTTCAGATGAGTCTGAGGTTGAGGAGGTAGAAGAGATAGATAACAGTAAAGATTGTGGAGAAAATGCTATGGTGGGAGTTGTTGGTATTGGTCAAAAAAGGAAGAAACCTAAATTTATGATAAAGAAGATTAATTTTAAGGGTGAGTTGATATGCAAGCTGTTTTAGAGACTTCTCTTGAAGAGATATATGTTTGGAGAGACAAAACAAAGAAAGCCAATAAAGTAACTGGTGATGCCAATCTCCATACATAGTAGAAAGAAGAATAGAATTCATAATTGATGAATCAAATAGAGAAACTAAACACATCAACAATAGGTGACTCAAAATCAGTTAGTCAGTATAAAATCACAGTTGCAGAATAGAAAAGGGAGATCGATGGATTCAATAACACAGTGAAAGATCAAATCAAGAATATCAAAGAATTGAAGAAGAATCTATCACTCTATGATGAAAATTAAAGGATAATGAAATACTCTATACTCCAGGTAAAATACTAGCAAATGAAATCCTTCACGAGACTAAAATGTTGAAAGTAGAACATAGTATCCAAGTAGAAAAAAGCATTAATTATTTTTAGATGTTAAGGCTGATGTGGGGTTGACCGAAAATAGAAAAGTGAGAAATTTGAAGTCAGACCGAAAGCACCCACTCAAAAATTGAATTTTTAATTGGGTATGAAGAAAAATTATATTATTAATATAACCCAATGGGAAATTAGAAGTCCAGAAGTGAGACATAGAAATAAAACGTTCATCAGGTTTTACTGCTATGGAATAACAGGACACTCACAAAATGTGTGTTTTATAGCCAAAAGTTACTAAAGGTCACAAGAACAGAGGTGGAAGCCAAACAAAAAATGGTTCTCTAGAACTCTTTTTGAAGGGCACTATTTTGGGTGTAGAGGATTTGGGCACATGGCGAGATACTATATATCAAATATACAATGGAAAGTTCCAAAGAAGAATCAAAATGTTTACAAGCAGTAGATCAATGAATCCACATGTGATTTAAAAATGAAAAGAAGATTTGTAGCCTTGCACAATGAAGATAGTATGTCATACTCTGAGAAATATCAGAAGTCTCAATCTCTATCGAGTGTGAATAAAAAAATATAGACTAAGAAGAATAGAGCAGAGAAGGTAGTGGTTTCCAAAATTTCCCGTAATGAATCAAACTGTTCTAGTGTATGGATCATAAATAGTGGTTTCACATCTCACATGACAGAAAATAAAGATCTAATTATAGGAATAAAATATGAAATTGAAAAGGTTTTCAAATTTAGAAACAATGAAGTACTAAAGATAATTGGATTGGGAAAGTCTAGGTTTGGGGGAAAATAAATAAGGCGTTTTGATGTCTTGGTTATTGAAGGTCTTATCACAATTATCTCAACATCAGTCAACTTTGTGACTCAAGTTATTCTATATGGTTTACCAAGAAGTCATGTTTCATCAAGGAGAGAGATGGTAATGTGATCCTATAGGGGAAAATGACAAAGGGAAATCTCTACTTTGTAAGTGGAGAAGAAGATATGCACATTCTGTCCAATGAGTAAGAAAACAAGTTGTGGAATAAATGACTTGGTCATCTATTCCAACCATCCCAGGAAGATTTGGTAAAATGTGACGCATCTAGATACCTTCCTAAGCTATCACGTGATCGTAAACACATGTTTGATTCTTGTAAACATGATAAGATTATCATAAATATGTACAAAGCAATGGAAAATAAGTAAACAAGATTGCTCGAATTGGTGCATGCTGATGTTTGTGGACCTATCTCACCAGGATCCATTAATAGAAAGAGATATCACATTCTCTTCATTCATGATTATAGAAATATAAGACATCTATTCATCATTTCCCGTAAGTCCTATGTGTTTAGTTTCCTAAAAAAATACCCCAGGGAATCTAAAAGAATGCTTGGGAAAAAAATTCTGAAGTTTAGTATAGAAAATGGTATGGAATTGAAAAATAGTAAGGTGAAAGAATATCTCAAGAAGCAGGGGATAATGAATCATGTTTCTTTAGTGAGAACTCCCCAACAGAATGGAGTAGTTGAAAGGAGAAATTGAATCATCAATATGGCATTGTTTTGTCTGAGGGAAGGAAAGACACTATATGAGATGTGGTATGGAAATAAGCCAACAACTAAGTACTTTTTAATCTAGCAAATTAAGTGCTTCATTCTCAATAAGGAAAAACATAGGAAATTTGAGTTGTGTGGGGATGAGGGGATATTTCAAGGCTACTGAGAAAAAATTCAGTCATATAAATGCTTTAACAAATGGTTTGGAAAAGAAGTTTAGAGGAATGATGTAACTGAAGTGGAGAATGAAGAGAGCATTCAATGGCATAGTGAACAATTTCGTGAAGAAATTAATTAAGAGGAAAGTAACATAGAAGTTGAAAAATTTGAAGATACTAACTCGGAAGAAGATACTAACGATAAACAGAATATGTTAAGTTTGTATCTACCTAGAAGACAAGAAGTTGAGCTAAAATTGATACAAAAAATATCAGTAGTGATAAGACAGTGCCTATTTAAACAAGAAGAATGAAATCACTACTGAGGGCATCGTTTCTATCTTTGGTAGAGCCTTATTGTTTTGCTGATGCAGTTGATGATGAAAAATGGGTTCATGTTTTTAATGAAGATCTAGATCAGATTGAGAAGAATTAGACATGGAAGATTGTTTCGAGGCTAGAAAATAAGAATGTCATCGGGACTAAATGGGTCTATCGCAACAAAACGAATGAAGATGGTATAGTGATTTGAAACAAACCTGACTTGTGTGAAAAGGATACTCCCTGGTAGAGGGAATATATGTCAATGAGACATTTTCACCAATTGCAAGGCTAGATACAATCATATTATTCCTAGCCATTGCAGTGCAATAGAAGTTCAACGTGTTCCAGATGGATGTCAAATCTGCATTCTTAAATGGGGATATCGAGGAAGAAGTGTATATTGAGCGGCCAGATGGTTTCACATTAATGAGGATGTTAACAAGGTTTTTCGTCAATAGAAGGCGTTATATGGGCTAAAATAAGAAGCAAGAGTATGGTACTCAAGTCTTGACCAATATTTGAAGACGCATGGTTTCCAGTGTGGTGGAGTTGATTACAATCTCTACTTCAACAAAAAAAGTAATCAAATGACGATGGTGTTAGTTTAGGTTAATGACATAATATATGGCGGATCATATGATGCTCAGTGGATAGAGTTTTCTGAATTCATGAAAATTGAGTTTCAAAGGTGAATGATTGGATAAATGACATTTTTCATTGGTTTACAGGTAACACAAGGAAGGTATGACACATTTATCTCTCAATCTGAATATTTCATGAAGGTTTTGAGGAGATCTAGGATGGAAAATTACAAGGAAATAAAGACATCAATTTCTACCCAGAGGAAACTATTAAAAGATGATGAAGGAAAGGCGTTAAATATCATAGAATATAGGAAAATTATTGGATGTTTACTATATATGACCATGATAAGGTGTGACATTTTGTTTACCACATACCAAGAAACAAGATATCAAAGTAATCCTAAGAAAATCCACATGCTTTTAGAAAAAAGAATACTTTGGTTTATCAAGGGAATAATAGATTTCATCTTGATATATACCGAAAAATCTTAGTCAGAGTTATTGGGATATATAGATGCAGATTGGGCTAGTTCAGCAGATAAAAAGAAATAAACATCAAGAGGTTCTTTATATCCTGGTGGATTGTGTATTTCTTGGCTAATAAAGAAGAAAGATTTAATTTCACTAAGCACTGTAGAAGCTAAATATACTATAACCACTCATGAATGCACACAATTATTGTGGATGAAGCAGTAGCTTGATGATATGGGAGGTTAAGTGAAGTATCATATCGGAATTTAGAGTGATAACTCAAGTTCTATAAATCTTATCAAAAACCTCATACATCACTCAAGGAAAAAAGATCATTGGGATAAAGTATCATTTTATCAAGGAAAAGGTTGAGCAGGGTATCGTGAAGTTTGACTATGTGCCTACCGAGCTACAGGTTGTAGACATTCTGACAAATGCCCTACCCAAGGAAGCTTTTGAGAGGCATCATCTAGCTATAAGAGTTCAGTCAACTCCCAACACTTGAAAAAGTGTAGATGTGGGACCCCCTATCCCTGAGGTATGGTGTGTTTTTCTCTAATATTCTAATCTATGTTATCTCCAATGTCTCAGACCATAAAATATTGACCTTTTGGTTTGTTCTCATAGGGGAGAAATAGTGACTCCCTAAGGGGGAGACATTGTGGCAATGAATGGGAGAAAATGTTTTAGTGAAAGACACAAGGAGAAGCTGAAAGGTGGAGAAGTGGGATAGGGGGAAATGAGATATGGGGAGAATATTAAATAAGATGATTCTTGAAATGATCGATTAAATAATAGATATCACAAAATATAAGGTTTCTGATAAAAGTTAAAGTTTGGTGTTGAAATGGTGTTAAAAGGTTTCCAGCTATTAGCAATTGGTATCAGTGTGGAATAAACAATTGGTGTTAGAAACAAAGTGATTCATTTATACACTTTTAATTTACTCTTGTTTCACATGATGAGCATTTCTCATGGGGGGCTTAGAGTATATGTTGAGTAAATCCTTTATCGGTATCTAAATTGCAAGAAGCGAATGGTGGTAGTAGTTGGACGATGTTTGATGAGGTATCAAAGTGCAGAGAATTTTTATGAGAATCATTGTCAAAAAAACTCATAGGGGGAGTTTTTTGGGAAGAAATCTCTCAAGGAATCATTGAAGCATTTTTGAGGTGATTGTGTTTGTAGAAAAAGTGGGCCTCCATGTTGTGTTTGTTGACAGAGAAGACTATGATGTCCGATTTGTTGAAAAAGGGGGTTTTTATGACGATTTTTTGGTTTCAAGAGATGTTGTTGGATATCCATGTTTTATAGAAGAACATCAACAATGGAATGGATGATTTGGAGGCAATGTGAAATGAGAAGATACAAGGTGGCATCAGTTTCTAGTGTTTGACAAATTTTTGGGCCTGAAAATCAAAAGATGGAGAGATTTGTTTTTGAAAAGGGAGGTGCGTGAAAAATTAGAACGATGCTTGAAAAAGAAAGTGGGTTGTGAAATATTGAAGGAATTTTCTTTTTCAAAGAGTTTTTTTGAGATTAAAAGCTCGGAAATTAGAAAAGGCATGAGGTTCATGAAAAATTGGAACAATGTGCGAAATACAGTGTTTCACAAAAGATGTGTATTTTGCGCACGAAGTGGATTGTGCTCTCATGGAGGATTTTCCACATAGGGGTCTAGTTTTCCAATAAATAAGAGTTTACCCCTCTCATTCAAAGTATCTCAAGACTTAGAGATGACCTAAGATTTGGTTCATGTAAAAATTTTGCAAAGGGAGTTGCACGTAAAATTTGGTGTTGCGAGTAAAATTTTGTATTGCATGTAAAAATGATGATGTGCGTAAAAGTTTTAATTGCACATAAAATGATATTTGCGTGGAATTAATGAGGTTTCAAGAAAAGTTGATTTGGGATTGTGTGCAAAAAAGGATATTTGGTGCCCAAGGAAAGTCAATTACGCCCAAGGCGCAGTAAGGGCAGCGCATAAAATTTGAGGTTTTCTAGTTCAATTATGTTTCAATTTGATATTCATCTGTGGGTGAAAGTTGTATTTCAATAGAGAATCTATCAATAGTTTAGGATTCAGAATTCATCTATGATAATGAAGGGATCTACAAGTATTTAAATAGTGATTGGATATTTTGAAGAAGCAGTGAACACACATCACTTGAAAGATTAGTTAGCTTTCATTTTGAGAGTGGTTGTAAACCAGGATGGATAGTGAGTCCACTCCAAACATTTTAAACAACATAGCGGTTTTAGTAAATTTGATACATCAACACATCATCGGTGTATTCTCCTTGGGCGTATCCTAGTGAGGGTGAACCAAGTGAAAATTGTTGTGTCCATTGAATCATTTAATTTCTATTTATACTTTGATACAAGAAATATAAGGAATAGAGTTTTTCTAAACAGCGAAATATGATCAAGAGGGGCAGTTGTTTCAATTTTTCATACCCTGATTCACCCCCTGTCAGGGTATCTAACCTATTAGACCAAAAAAAATTCCTCCCTTGGAATCACTAGGTTTTATATTGGGTGTATGTTCAAGGAAATGTGGCTTTCAACCCTATGCTAAAATATAGTTGGATTAGGAGGATACTGATTGAACCAAAAGATTTTTTTGTATCATAGTCTCAAGACCCCACTTCTCAAATCTATATTTCTAATTTACAACATATTATATTTAATTAGGGTCTCCTCCATTACCATGCACATAAAAACAACCACAAAACACCAAATGTAAAGAAACTAATCCTCCAAACCTTGACAGTACACCCTTTAGGTGGAACTATCTTTCCCAAACGGGTATAGATCGAATCACAGGGACACATATAGGTGAATAAAGTATGACCCTTTATTTTAGGAAAAAATACACACCAAAAATAAAAAATTTGGGACAATAAAAATCATAGTGGAGAAGTGATAAAGGAAAAAGTAACTAAGGTAATGAACTAAAAAAGCATCATATAACACACCTCTTACCATGTCTGAGGACCCTAGATCAGAATCCTTCTATCTATTCCCTATAACCCTCGAATTATAGGTTAATAAATCCCTCTCTATATTACCTTTAATGCCTTATATAAAACATGGTCAAAGAATATTTTGTTTTAATTTACTATGATTATTCCTAGAAGATGAACCTTCAAGAAGATGAAGACCACCCCACTCCCACTACATAGATGGCCTATATTTCTAAGCTCATGAATTGGGTGGTTAAAATAATTACCTACTGCATTATCTTGGGAAGGTTTTGGGATATTAATAGGCCTTATGTTAAAACACTAAGACACCAGATGATGGAAATATTCGAAGGTCTTCATAATTGGTTGGTGGATGATTTTCAGCATGAAAATAAAATGACCAACCCAATACAACTATAACCCAAAACCCATTATATGATTATTGAGTAGAATGAAATAAAACAAAAAGTATAACCATACTAAAAAATAAGTAAAAATAGTGTAAAATAAGAAACCAAATACAACACAGATATCAAATTACAAGAAGAACCCAAACCAACCAAATTTGAAAAACTCTGAATACACCAAGATAGAAACTCCCAACATGATCCATGTTCAAAACACATTCCAAGTCTAATGTTTCATGATGTATCAAAAAATAAATGATATAACTTACCTATACCTATGTCTTGGTATACAAGATCTACAAATTCACAAAATTTCCTATGAAGGGTGTGATTATAAAACATAGCAAGAATTACCCAATGACTTACCAACTCAATACACTTGGATAAAACTAGTTAGTAAATATATTAAAAATAGATTAAAAATTTTAAATCAGTTTATATCAATAATAAAAATGTAACACCTCAAGATTTTATGAGATATATTATTTTTAATTTCTTTCATGTCTTCTATTATACACTACACCAAGATTAGCTTATACTATACACAACACCGTATGAGCTTGCAGTATACGCAACACTATTCTTGGCTCGTGTTATAGACAATTTCATGTTCGTTTTGTGGAAATTATTTTACGCAACATTAAGTATAGATTTTGTTTAATGTATAAATGAAAAATGTTTTGATTATGTTATATGCAACACCAAATGGAGCTTTCACTACACTCATCCCTGACTTGGCTTGCATTACACGCAATAAAGACCTTCCTCGATAGCGTGTGTAGTACGCAATACCGAGTTTCACTAAATGAGATATTATTATAATATTATTATGAACTAGCCGTTATGAATAGTAATACCCACTTTTGGAAATTTTATAAAATTTATCGTTCAAAGTGGACTTCATTTTTGGATTCATAATATCAAAATTAGCCTAGGGTGAATTTTTGATATTTTTCTGAAAACATTCAATTTTTGATGAATAGTGAAAACACTAGGTTAAAGTTTACAACTGAATTTTTATTTAAATAATTATATAATTTACTTAAATTTATTTTAGGTCAAAATTGATACATAATACCCATATAAGTTCAATTTAATTCGTTGGAGTCATTTTATAATAATTTTATATATATAAAAATTTTATTGAACTATTCATCGTCTTTTACCCACCTCCTAGGAGAATATGAAAATTTACATAAAACATAATTTTACCGCTTCTGTGAGTGGAATTTTGAAAATTCGAGAGACATGGTTAATATCAAGAGGTAAAATGTGATTCAATAAGATAAAAATAATTTTCGGTGAATAGTAACTTTTTGCTTTTATTTACCACAATTAAATGTAAATAGGGTAATTAAGAGTAAAAATGATATTATTATTACCTAACACATGTCCTTCTTCTATTGGATAAGTGTAATTCGACCAAAAACAACCTTATAAATAAAATATTATCATTTAGGTCCACATAGATTTGATTAGGACATTTATTATTATTTTATTTAAAGAATAGTTATAATAGTTAAAATCAAAGTTTAATAACTAAAACATTTTTAATATAGGGTTATACATAAGAAAAATTCGACTATAAAAATTAAATTGAAATATAAATAGATTTCCTACATAATGTTATTTTATTTATAATTTTTAGACATTAAATAATTTAGTTTATTTATGACACAATAATGATGCAGTAATTACCTTATTAATGAAATATTTACATAATTGATGTTATAAATACCCAAACAAATTTTATTTGAGACTTTTTATGAATTAAAATTATTTTAAAGGTTAATAGGACATGTTTTTATTGATTAAATTAATTGTTTTCGAACTGATCATGCTGTTGTGATTTTCACAAAAATCATTTACCAAATAGTGTCAAAAATTGACATAAAATATTTTTTAAAACAAATATTATATTATTAATTGTTATTATATTAATAAAAATATAAGGTTCAGCCAAATGAATTATATAAGGTTATATATAATAATAATAATCCACTTGATGTTCATTTTTTTGTAATAGTAAGCTTATTAACCATATAGTGTAAGAAAACAAGAAGACACGGTAAACGTTAAATTATTTAACTTAGAGTTGAATCTAAATGATAAGGATAAAATAGTAACCTAAGCTTGTCTAAAACCTATTGGTTGAGAGTATGTATACCCATACCTACTTTATCTTCTAAATAAATCAATTTGGAGCTATTATACACTGAATATGACTTTATTTTAAAATAATATTTTAAGTTTTTCCTAAGGTTCCCCTCTCCTCCCTTATAAAATGGCACCTCCTCCCTCTTTTCTTTACACAATTTTGAGCCTTCAAGCTCGGCCAACCCCTACCAATTTCCCTTATAAACTTCCCTATAAACATTATATAGGTTCTGGTATCCTCAAAATACCAACTCTTGTGCCTTAAGAGGAAGCTTAAAAGAGGTGTGTCGAAGAAGAGGTAATCTCTTCTACCGATTCTTTCAAGTTTCTTTCTTCATCAACTTCTTCTTATATAGTTGTTTCCATATAAAGTAATAACATCAGTATCACTAATATACTAATATGTTATTATAAATATGAGACAACCCTATTTCACCTTCTATCCATCCTATGGAACGTGAAATCACGGTGCGTGTGTACGTACGGAATATCGTCTCAACGCCGTGGTGTAATCTGTTTTCCACCACCACCTTACTTGGATGGGTATACTGGTCTAAAGAATAACTATATATGGTTATTATAAAATCATACTGATTCTAATATATTATGTCATCCACTACAATATCATTCAATAATTATGGGAATGACATCATCGCTCGTGCGTACGTACGGATTACCGTCTCCACAACGTGATGAGATTCATTCTCCATGTTAACCATTCATGAATGATTATAAAGTATATATAATGAATAATAATGAAATATATGAAATAATAATGCTACTAGATTTATATATATATATTTATATGTATGTCATCTACTAAATTCCATTCAATTCAACAAGGAAATGAAAACAACGTTCATGCGTACGTACGGCCTACCGTCTCCATGAATGGTTTATTTCATTCCATTTATTGATATATCATATATATATATATCTATATGCTGAGTATATATTATATATAAATTAGTTTTTACATTTTTTAATTATGTTAATCTGGATATAAGTAAAAATATCTAGAACAACAAGTCGAAACACGTACGATAAATGAAACGATTTTATGTAAAACGCTGCTTTAAAATGGAATTTACAAAATAACGGGTAATATAAAGTCACAAGTGAACCATATATGATCTCATAACAATGAATATAATTCTGTAATAATTCATTGAAATTATTCAAATCATTATACAGGAGTTTCGGATACATTAAAAGCATATCGGACATAAGGTAAGGGATAATTTTTCAATCTCATTTTTATTCGAGATTGCTTATACGTAAGTATTTACTGGGGTTATATTTTTCATCCATGTCCATAAATTTTTTTTCATAAATTGTATAATATTGTTCCATGTATTTTTAAAGTCATTTTTAACCCTTTTTGAATTTTACTTTGTGTTATGGAAGGAATCTTTCTTTTTTTTACCATATGTGGTACTTTTTGACTTTTCCGTTAAAAGTACGAGGAGAATGTTTTTTTAACTTATATGGAATGAACAGATTTTTACGGTTTCATTATGTAGTATTTTCATGAAAAATAATCTACAAGATTTCATTACTATTTTCAATAAAATACTTTTCTATTAAAATTTCATGGCATTTTGTGAAATGAAAATGATTTTGAAGAAGAAAGGAAATTTTCCTCAAGAATTCATTTCAAGTGTTTTGTCAAAACTATTTTCCATCTAAGATGAAATTATTTAGTATGATTATGTTTCTTGTATAATTTCACAATTATTTACATGGATTTATTCTTTTTATGATGAAATGATATCCATTTGTTTTATATGGATTACGTTATGATGGGATGATGTTTATGAAACCCATTTTATTCAATGGTTATGATGAATGATTTATGTTTATGTTGTGCCACACGTAAGAATGATTTCATTATAAGATGGGTGGGACCTATATCTCCCTCCAATGCATTGGGTAATTATTTATATCTCATGAGATAGACATGGCTGGAACGGAAAGTTAATCTGGTTCAGTGATACAGGACTGGAACAAGGAGTGAACTCAATTAAGAAAGGGACTTTGTCCACTGAGATGGTCTTGGAAGCAATTACTTGGCTACTATGGAAATCATATCATGTGCTTAATGGTTTTCCACAATTACATGTTTTATCCCCATGCTATTTTATCATGATAGATTCACCTTTATGATATATGCCTAACATATTTCCAAGATTTATGTCTTTGCTCAAGATTTTGATGTTTACATTTTATGATCTAGTTTTTGCATTCAAATGTTTATGGATTGTTTTATGTTCTCTATGTTTACCCTTACTGAGAATTTGAGCTCACCCATTATATTTTTTCTTTTCCCCAAGATATAAAGAATGTTTTTAGGTAATAAATCAAAATGGTAAGATCATTATGGCGGATTTTGAATATGTTTAACCATGATTAGAAGATTATATTCTGAGTTTCCAAAGACACTAAACTATTACAGTCCTTGTGTGTCAGTTTTTGTTATGTATTAAGTATTCAGAAATAGTAATGTAATGTCAATGTACATCAAGTTTGGGTCTCTACAAAAAACATTTCTAGACAAATAATTTTTCCATAAAAAAGATCTTGGTAAAATAATAAAGTGCTCATTTAGAATCATCTCTCAAAACCATTTGTCACACCCATTACATTTCCACAGGTCCAGGAATCCACACATGCATGCAACCATGGACCTCCCTATACTCATGGTTTTTTATTCATACATTCCCAATTCAACCACTCAGTGAACCATTTTTATAGGGGAGGTTCATACCTTTATCCATACAACTTTTTATGGTGTAACATCATACCTTTATCTATCCTAAATGCACATAAACTCACACCAAACATTTATAAAAAAAATGACAAACTAAATGTTCCCAAAAATTTCAATAACACATCCCTTTAATTGAAAACATTTACACAAACTTTTTCCTTGAATCATAAAAAATATTTTGAAAACACTATTTTAAAATCACGAAATAAAGTACTTTCGAAAAAAATTCAATTTCCACAATTTCAAAAACATTTACTAAATAAGGTTTCCATCATAAATTTCACATAAATCTCACAATTTAAATAATGAAATAAAAGAAATTTTAATTAAATAATTCATTTCCTAACTAAGAGGCTTCGAGGTTAAAACCAACTACTTTTTCGAACCTAGAGTAAATTGAAGAATTGTATAAATTATTCAAAATAACCAGATTGAAACTCCATAAAACACCTATAGATCTAGTTCAATTTTGAAAAAAAACCAAATATCCTCATTTTTGTAATCACACAACATAAATATATCCTTACTGTATTGGGTCCATGAATACAAGAGAGGGAATAAGAAGTAGCCTAAGGAAAACCATCATGAATGTGCACTTACCAAGGGATCTGGCCTCCAAGGCACAAAGATTCTCCAAAGAATTGCTCTCAGATCAAGAGGAAGTGTCTACAACACCTTAGAAGGGATAAGAATTCGAGTTAGGGTTATATTAAGTGTTAAACAAGGCATTAAGTTTGTATTATAAATAATATCTGCAAAATATGAATCTTGTTTTTTACATTTCTTGGTTAGGGCCCACGATTAGGAAAATTGTGTGCTTACTATGAAATAGACACTACCTCAAAACACCCCTCACATGGTTGGATCACAAGCTTATAAAAAACATGATCCAAAAATACTAAACCCCTATATCTAACATAATATGGTTTCTTATCAGTGTCCTCACTATTTAGCTAATCTTTTCACCTAACCATGTGCTAGCCCGTGGACCAAAATTTTAGTTGCATAGTTTCTTAGAAGGTATTTCATGGTTTCTACTAAATTTCCTAAATCCATAAACCATTAGAAAATCAAAAAATATTAAAAATTCATCCAAACAATCCCAAACTAATCCTAGTAACATTAAATAAATAAAATTTATACATAAATGTTAAATTAACATAAAATGGTGGTGCTACATTATCACCACCAATGGTATTTCTCTCCCTAGAAAGCTAAAATCCACTATTGAATTGAAAGAATTTGTTCTATTTCTTTACCATTTACTTCTCAAGCACAAATTTTTATCCTTTAATTCAACTATACTTCCATGAAATAGGTAATAGACTGATTTTTTCCATACACAATACTTTATCTTTCGTTTCTGTAATATGAACTGGCACATGAACCAATGTAGAGTTTGGATATAGTTCAACATTACCCATCAAATCACATTATATATATCAGTTCCAAATCATTACAATTGAGATTCATGAAATTCATTATGAAATAAAATGAAATTTAGTAGAAAATACAACTAACAAGACACCTCACCGACCTATTCAGTTACACTAAAAGGAACTATGAATCAAAGAGACAACATTCCATTCATCCAAAAAATAGTGATGCCCATGCCTTGGAGAGATTCTGAAAAATAAATGTTCACTCAAAAATGATAACAATGGTTGTCTATGATGACCTATATATGAGGTCCAATGACTCAGGTCTATCTCAATCCTTTTTCTAATATACTGAATGTTCTATATTTTCTCTTCCACAAGGCTTGGTCCATCAAGTGATGTCTCACCACTTTCTACCCAAAAAAGTGGGCAATAGCATGGATTCTCATACAATGTTTCCAAATAGTGAATGTGAATCTGGGATTGATAATTATTTTTATACATAACGTCACTAATGGTATGTGATCCTACCATGATAATACAAAATCCATTACCCATGACCTTAAAATATATTCCAAATTTTGTATCATCCTCTTGGATTCTCCATCTGTCCATGGATGATATGTCATGCTCATATCTAACTCATTACCAAGGTGTTTATATAAGGATTTAAAAAATGAGATGTATTCCCAGGATCTTGGTTCGATACTATCGACACTGGTATTCCATGTCTCTTTACAACTTTTTGGTTATATATTTTAGACAAGTACTTCATTGTATGAGATTCACAAATTTAGATGAAATGGGTGGTGTAACACCCGAGACTTTTATGTTATATAAATCGTCAAAGGAATCTTTTTCTACACAACACTTGCTTGGCTTGCTTTACACGCAATCGCGACCTTCCTCGATAGCTTGCGTCGTACGCAATACCGAGTTTCACTAAACAACAATATGCTATTAAAACTAGCCGTTATGAATAGTAATAACCACTTTTTGAAATGTTATAAATTTTATTTTTCAAAATGGACTTCATTTTTGGACTCAGAATATCGAAATTAGCCTAGGGTGAAATTTTGGTATTTTTCTGAAAACTTTCAATTTTTGATGAATAGTGAAACCACTAAGTGGTAGGTTAAAAACTGAATTTTGCATAAAACTTAATTTTACCGCTTCTGTGAATGGAATTTCGAAAATCCGAGAGACACGGTTAATATCAAGGACTAAAATGTGGTTCAATGAGATGAAAATAATTTTTTTGGTGAATAGTAACTTTTTACCTTTTTACCGCGGTTAATAGTAAATAGGGTAACTAAGGGTAAATATGATATCAATATTACCCTAACACATGTCCTAATTCTATTGGACAAGTGTAATTCGACCAAAAACAAACTTAGGAATAAAATATGACCATTTAGGCCCACTTGGATTAGATTAGGACATTTATTATTAATTTATTTAAAGAAGGGTTAAAATAGTTAAAATCAAAGTTTAATAAGTAAATCATTTTTAATATAGGGTTATACATAAGATAAATTCGATTGTAAATATTCATTAGAAAGCTAAAACGATTTCCTACATGATGGTATTTTATTTGTAATTTTTAGACATCAAATAATTTAATTTAATTATGACACAAAGATGATGCAGTAATTATCTTATTAATGAAATATTGAAACAAATTGATAATATAAATACCAAAATAAATGTAATTTGAGACTTTTTATGAATTCTACTAATTTTCTAGGTTACTATGATATATTAGTAATGATTTAATTAACTTGGTTCGAACATATAATTATGTTATGACTTTCACAAAAATCATATATCAAATAGTGTCAAAATTGACACAAAATAGTTTTTAAATCAAATATTATATTATTAATTGTTATTTTATTCTTAAAAATCTATGGTTCGGCCAAATGACTTAGATAAGGATATATATATTAATAATAAACAATTTGGGGATCGTTTGGCATGTTATAGTAAGTGTATTAACCATATAGTGAAAGAAAACAAAAAGACACGGTAAAAGTTAAATTAATTAACTTAGAGTTAAATCTAATTGATAAGGTTAAAATAATACCCTAAACTTGTCTAAATCCTATTGGTTGATAGGATTTCGACCCATCCCCACTTTATCTTCGAAATAAGACCCTTTGGAACCATTATAAACCGATTTTGACTTTAATATAAAATAATATTTTGAGATATTCCTAAGGTGCCCCTCTCCTCCCTTATAAAAGGGCACCTCCTCCCCCTCCTCCTCACACCAATTTGAGCACTCAAGCTCGGCCAACCCCTGCCATTTTCTCCTCTCCACTTCCCTAGAATAATCCTAGAGGTCCTGGTCTTCTCCAAAGACCAATCTTAGTTCCTTAAGTGGAGGATTCAAAAAGGCGTTCCAAAGAAGAGGTAATATCCATTACCGATCTTTTCAATTTCTTTCTTCTTCAACTTCTTCTTCTTTAGTTGTTTCATGATAAAGTAATAACATCAGTATTACTTACATACTGATATGTTATTATAAATATGAAACAACCCTAATTCACCTTCTATCCATCCTACGGAAAAATGAAATCACCGCGCGTGCGTACGTACGGAATACCGTCTCCACGCCGTGGTGTAATCTATTTTCCACCATCACCTTACAAGGATGGGTATAATGGTGTAATCAGTAACTATATATGATTATTATTAAGTAATATTGATACTGAAATAATATATATATATATACTCCAATACAATTCCACGATCATAGGAACGATATCATCACTCGTGCGTACGTACGGAATACCGTCTCCACGATGTGATGCGACTCGTTCTACATGATCTTCATTTCATAATGATTATATAAATGAATTGAATGAATGAATATGGTATATACTACACTAATACCATTCTGGAAATGAATAAGAATTTATTCGACAAAACACGCATAAGAACAAAAAGTTATAAAGACCCGAGTAACAAGTAACAATGAAATATTACTAACAAGAAGCTAATAATATGACCATATATGATCTCATATCAATATGTATGATTCTGGAATAAGTCAATAACATTATTTAAACCATTATACAGGAGCTTCGGACACGAACAAAGCAAATCGGACCTAAGGTAAGGGAAATATCACAATCTCATTTTTATCCAAGATTGTTTATTCGTAAGTATTTACTGGGGTGTATTTTATCATCCACATCCATGTTTCATCAAAATTTAATATTATTTCCATCCACCTACAATTGTTTAAATCCATTTTTACCCTTCGGTGAGTTTTTAGTAATATGTATGAAAGGAATATTTTGTCGTTTTTCGTACGAGGTACTTTTTGACTTTTCCGACAAAAGTACGAAGAATGTTTTTTTTAACTTATACGGCATGAATGGATTTTTAAAACATTATTTCAAAGAATCTTCCTTTACAAGTTCTCAAGTTTATTTTTAATCAACTTCTTTTAGTTTATAATTGTATGACATGTTAAGAAAAGAAAAGTGTTTTGAAGAAGAAAGGATATTTTCTTCAAGAATTCAATTCAAGTGTTTTATCAAAATTATTTTCCATCTAAGATAATAAAGGGTTCTGTTTCTATCCATATTTTTACATTGGTTTGACTATGTTGTGATGGAATTATGTTTATGAATTCCTTTATCATATATGAATTGATTTATGATGTCATGATGTTTCAAGAATCCCATTTTTGTTATATGTGTTATGCGATGATGTATGTTTTATGATTATGTGGCACACATAAGAAAGGATTCATTATAAGATGGGTGGGACCTATATCTCCCTCCAATGCATTGGGTAAAGATTTTATATCTCATGAGATAGACATGGCTGGAACGGAAGGTTATTTCGGTTCAGTGATACAGGACTGAAACGAGGAGTGAACTCGGTTCAGAAAGGGACTTTGTCCACTAAGATAGTCTTGGCAATGAGTCATGACTAACAAGAAATGATTTTCCATGATTATGTGTGCATGCCACAAAGATTTAAGTTTTATGTTATGATTATGGGGATCTCATTCTCACTTCTATGATTTATTCCATGTTAAGATATTATGATCTCTTTTGCAGGTTTTGATTTTCATAAAGATATGATATGATTTTTATTTCTTTTATTTGCCCTTGCTGAGCATTTGAGCTCACCCTTTTATGTTTTCTTTTCCTCAGGTCAGGAAGATGGATATTAAGTAGAATATGCTAAAAGGGACCCTAGATATGATGAAATAAATGGGAGACACTGTAGAAGATTTATGAACCAGTTGTTTATGTTTCCCCAGTTTCTAAAGACACTATACCTATACGGTCCTTTGTGGTTTTGTCATATGTTGTAATAAGTGTGCTTCAATTTTGAAGTATTAACAATGTATGTAAAGTGTGGGTCGTTATAGTTGGTATCAGAGGAAAGGTATAGTCAACCTTTGGAAACTAGGATGTGAAAGCCTTAGTAAGAACCCTAAGGATAAGTCTAAGCATAGAACACAATCTTAGAAATGGCTATGAATAACCTAGGATAAGACCATAAGCATGAAAATTTTATTCTTGAATTATGTGGTTTCCTATTATAATTAGTGTTGCTCACACTATTCTTCTTGGTTTAAGTCAATGGCTGGAACCCGAAGGAACCGTGTTAATGCGGAATGCGATGGGCAATGCAATGATTGTCCCCCTGAGCAACCAAACGATATGGGAGCTGGAATGCAAAATCTTGTAGCCATGCTCACACAACTTTCTCACGCTATGAATCATGCAGGATTTCCAAACGAGCAAAGGAGGGAGCAACATTCTGTTGAATCCTTCATGAGGCAGCGTCCACCTTCTTTCAGCGGGTCTACTGATCCATTAGTTGCTGAACAATGGATTAGTACTACTGAAAAGATATTTTCAGTTCTTCAATGTTCTGAGCATGATAAAGTCATCCTAGCAGTGTATCGTTTGGAAGGAGATGCTGATCAATGGTGGAATCTTGTTAAGAATACGAGGCAAAGGGATGAAATTGAGTCTATGGAATGGGACGAGTTCAAGAACTTATTTTTCAATAAGTACTTCCCTCGTATTCTCCGAACAAAGATGGAGAAAGAGTTCCTTGAACTGAAGCAAAGGGATGATGAATCTGTTAGTACCTATGAAGCAAATTTTACAAGACTTGCAAGGTACGCTTCTGGTATTATTATCCAACCTGAGAGTAAGATCGATCGATTCTTTAGTGGCTTAAAACCAAGTCTTCGAAGGGCGTTAGCCATAAGGGACTTCAATAGCTATGAGGAAATCGTTCGATGTGCTCTCAAAGTCGAGATGGAGATTGGAGTAACCCATCAGTCACATGGGTTTGATAAGAAGAGGAAGATGGAATTCAAAGAAAAATCTAAAGAGCACACGGAAAAGAAGATGAACTTTCCCTTATGCTCAAAGTGTGGAAAGAAACATGGAGGGAGTTGTCTTAAAGGGACAAGTAAAGGTTTTAAATGTGGAAAGGAAGGTCATCGGGCATTTGAATGTCGTGATAATGGGAAGAAGATGTCTAATGATGCAAACAAAGGAAGGGATACACAGAATGAACCTGCTACACTTCAATGTTTCAAGTGAAAGGAGATGGGGCATTATGCCAATCAATGCCCAAATCCAAGGGTTGATGATGATGGTCGACGTCAACAAACTCTTAAGGCTAAAGAAAAAGGAAAGTCACATGCAATTTCTATCAGCGATGTGGAGTACGATAACGATGTGGTGAAAGGTACACTTACCATCCACTCTAAAGTAGCAAATGTTTTATTTGATTCTGGATCCACCCACTCTTTTATTTCTGAAAAATTTTCTAAGGGTATCACCGTATTACCTCAACAATTAGATGTTGAGTTAGCTGTGACAACACCTAATGGCACATCAATCGCATCAGAAGTTTATAATTCTTCTCCAATCGAAGTTTGTGGGAAAGTGCTTCCTGCAAATCTTGTGATCCTTCCTTTAGTGGAATTTGATGTGATTCTTGGCATGGATTGGCTTTCTCTACATGGAGCTCATATCAATTGCCAAAGAAGGGAAGTCACATTTCATATTCCAGGTCAACCTATGATCGTCTATCAATGCAAGGATGAACATAACCTTCCAGTGGAAATTTCTTCCATCTTATGGGTATTGATTCCACTAAATGAAGGTTATTTATCTCAAATGGTTGGTGAGAAACTCACGATTAAGAATATGCCCATTGTACGGGAGTTTGATGATGTCTTTCCGGAGGAATTGCCGGGTCTTCCACCAAATCGTGAAGTTGATTTTTCAATAGAACTCGTACCGGGTGCTTTGCCTATTTCAAAGACACCTTATAGAATGGCCCCAATTGAGTTGCAGGAATTGAAGAAGCAACTCCAAGAGAATCTTGATAAGGGATTCATACGCCCTAGTGCGTCACCTTGGGGAGCACCTGTTCTATTTGTTAAGAAGAAAGATAGATCAATGAGACTCTGCATTGATTATCGAGAACTTAACAAGATCACTATCAAGAACAAATATCCTCTCCCACGCATTGATGACTTATTTGACCAACTACGCGGAGCTCAATACTTTTCCAAGATTGATCTTCGTTCAGGGTATCATCAATTAAGGGTCAAAAGGGATGATATACCAAAGACGGCTTTCCGTACAAGGTATGGACACTATGAATTTATAGTGATGCCATTTGGTCTTACTAATGCCCCTGCTATCTTCATGGATCTAATGAATAGAGTCTTTAGAGACTATCTTGATCAATTTGTGGTAGTCTTTATAGACGACATTCTTGTCTATTCAAAGAGCAAGGAAGAGCATGAAGATCACTTGAGAATTATATTGAAGACCCTGAGAAAAGAGAAGCTTTATGCCAAATTTACCAAGTGTGAATTTTGGCTTCAAAAAGTTGCATTTTTGGGTCATATAATCTCAAAAGAGGGGATATCTGTGGATCCAGCAAAAACAGAGGTTATCGAAAGATGGTCAAGACCAACAACAGTAACTGAGATCCGAAGTTTTCTTGGTTTGGCTGGTTATTATCGACGTTTTGTAAAAGATTTTTCACGATTATCTAATCCACTCACCAAGTTGACTCGGAAAGGAGTTAAGTTTGTCTGGACAGAGGAATGTGAAGAGAATTTCAAGGAGTTGAAAAGAAGGTTATCCAGTGCACCTGTGCTCACACTGCCTTATAGTGGAGAAAGGTTTGTGATCTACAGTGATGCATCCAAGAAGGGATTGGGGAGTGTTCTTATGCAAAATGATATGGTGATAGCTTATGCCTCATGAAAGTTGAAAATCCATGAGCAAAATTACCCAACACATGATTTGGAGTTGGCTGCGGTAATCTTTGCATTAAAGATTTGGAGGCATTACCTTTATGGTGAAAGGTGTGATATTTATACTGATCATAAAAGTTTAAAGTATATTTTCACACAAAAGGAGCTGAATATGCGCCAAAGAAGATGGTTGGACCTGATTAAGGATTATGACTGCTCAATCCATTACCACCCTGGGAAAGCAAACAAGGTGGCAGATGCATTAAGTCGACAAGACCATGCTAGTTTATCCATGATGAGGATCACAAAAGATCCAATATTTATGGATTTACAAAGGATGGATCTTAGAATTATAATGGAAGGGGAAAAATCTTATCTTTCTCAAATGAATGTTCAACCATCTATACATGTGAAGATTAAAGAGGCACAGAAAGAAGATGTCGAGTTACAAAAGAAGGTGAGAAATGTTCCTGAATTCAACCTTGATTGTGATGGGATAATAAAGTTCAGGAATCGGGTTTGTGTTCCTCCCATCCCCGAATTAAAGAATGAGCTGCTGGATGAGGCTCATAGTTCTTCATTCTCTATTCATCCTGGAAGCACGAAGATGTATAGGGACCTGAAAGAGTACTTCTGGTGGGATGGCATGAAAAGAGATGTTGCTGAATATGTCTCTCGATTCTTGGTTTGTCAACAAGTTAAAGCTGAGAGACAGAAGTCTAAGGGGATGTTACAACCATTACCCATACCCGAATGGAAATGGGAAAACATCACTATGGACTTTGTCACAGGACTTCCTAAAACGTCCAAAGGCAATAATGCTATCTGGGTCATAGTTGATCGTCTTACAAAGTCTGCACACTTCATTGCTATTAGAGAGGATTTCTCTCTAGATCAGCTTGCCAGGATATATGTAAAGGAAGTGGTAAGATTGCATGGAGTACCACTTTCTATTATATCTGATCGAGATCCGAGATTTACCTCGAAGTTCTGGCGAAGTCTTCAGCATACTCTGGATACAGAGTTGAGTTTCAGCACTGCTTATCATCCCCAGACAGACGGTCAGTCTGAGAGAACAATTCAAACCCTAGAAGATATGTTGAGAGCTTGCTCTATGGATTTCAAAGGAGGTTGGGATCAACACCTACCTTTGGTGGAATTTTCTTATAATAATAGCTTTCAATCCAGTATTCAGATGGCTCCTTATGAAGCTCTCTATGGAAAGAAATGCAGGACTCCAACTTGCTGGGATGAAGTTGGGGAAAGAAAGCTATTAGGACCTGATCTCGTTGATGAAATGGCAGAAAAGGTCAGATCTATTCAACAACACATAAGAGCAGCTCAGAGTCGACAGAAAAGTTATGCCGACAACCGAAGAAAAGACCTAGAGTTTGAAGTGGGCGATAAAGTGTTCTTACGAATATCTCCCTGGAAGAGGGTTATGAGATTTGGAAAGAAGGGGAAGTTGAGCCCTAGATATATCGGTCCTTTTGAAATACTGGATCGTGTTGGGAAGGTAGCTTACCGATTGGCGCTTCCACCGAATCTCTCTCAAGTTCACGATGTGTTCCACGTATCTCTCCTGAGAAAGTACATACCAGATCCTTCACATGTACTCAGCTCAGAAGTTGTACCGCTGGAGCAAGATCTTTCTTATGAAGAACAGCCGATAGAGATTCTGGATCGTAGCGAAAAACTCCTACGAAACAAGACCACTCGCTTGGTGAAAGTTTTATGGAGGAACCACCAACTTGAAGAAGCTACATGGGAGCTTGAGGATATGATGAGGGAGAAGTATCCTCATCTGTTTGTTACAAAGTGACGAATTTCGAGGGCGAAATTCTTTTTAAGGGGGGTAGAATGTAACACCCGAGACTTTTATGTTATATAAATCGTCAAAGGAATCTTTTTCTACACAACACTTGCTTGGCTTGCTTTACACGCAATCGCGACCTTCCTCGATAGCTTGCGTCGTACGCAATACCGAGTTTCACTAAACAACAATATGCTATTAAAACTAGCCGTTATGAATAGTAATAACCACTTTTTGAAATGTTATAAATTTTATTTTTCAAAATGGACTTCATTTTTGGACTCAGAATATCGAAATTAGCCTAGGGTGAAATTTTGGTATTTTTCTGAAAACTTTCAATTTTTGATGAATAGTGAAACCACTAAGTGGTAGGTTAAAAACTGAATTTTGCATAAAACTTAATTTTACCGCTTCTGTGAATGGAATTTCGAAAATCCGAGAGACACGGTTAATATCAAGGACTAAAATGTGGTTCAATGAGATGAAAATAATTTTTTTGGTGAATAGTAACTTTTTACCTTTTTACCGCGGTTAATAGTAAATAGGGTAACTAAGGGTAAATATGATATCAATATTACCCTAACACATGTCCTAATTCTATTGGACAAGTGTAATTCGACCAAAAACAAACTTAGGAATAAAATATGACCATTTAGGCCCACTTGGATTAGATTAGGACATTTATTATTAATT
Source organism: Viscum album (assembly GCA_963277665.1). Classification (NCBI taxonomy): domain Eukaryota; kingdom Viridiplantae; phylum Streptophyta; class Magnoliopsida; order Santalales; family Viscaceae; genus Viscum; species Viscum album. The sequence continues at coordinate 784,003,394 of OY728146.1, read as the reverse complement.
TATTTAAAGAAGGGTTAAAATAGTTAAAATCAAAGTTTAATAAGTAAATCATTTTTAATATAGGGTTATACATAAGATAAATTCGATTGTAAATATTCATTAGAAAGCTAAAACGATTTCCTACATGATGGTATTTTATTTGTAATTTTTAGACATCAAATAATTTAATTTAATTATGACACAAAGATGATGCAGTAATTATCTTATTAATGAAATATTGAAAAAAATTGATAATATAAATACCAAAATAAATGTAATTTGAGACTTTTTATGAATTCTACTAATTTTCTAGGTTACTATGATATATTAGTAATGATTTAATTAACTTGGTTCGAACATATAATTATGTTATGACTTTCACAAAAATCATATATCAAATAGTGTCAAAATTGACACAAAATAGTTTTTAAATCAAATATTATATTATTAATTGTTATTTTATTCCTAAAAATCTATGGTTCGGCCAAATGACTTAGATAAGGATATATATATTAATAATAAACAATTTGGGGATCGTTTGGCATGTTATAGTAAGTGTATTAACCATATAGTGAAAGAAAACAAAAAGACACAGTAAAAGTTAAATTAATTAACTTAGAGTTAAATCTAATTGATAAGGTTAAAATAATACCCTAAACTTGTCTAAATCCTATTGGTTGATAGGATTTCGACCCATCCCCACTTTATCTTCGAAATAAGACCCTTTGGAACCATTATAAACCGATTTTGACTTTAATATAAAATAATATTTTGAGATATTCCTAAGGTGCCCCTCTCCTCCCTTATAAAAGGGCACCTCCTCCCCCTCCTCCTCACACCAATTTGAGCACTCAAGCTCGGCCAACCCCTGCCATTTTCTCCTCTCCACTTCCCTAGAATAATCCTAGAGGTCCTGGTCTTCTCCAAAGACCAATCTTAGTTCCTTAAGTGGAGGATTCAAAAAGGCGTTCCAAAGAAGAGGTAATATCCATTACCGATCTTTTCAATTTCTTTCTTCTTCAACTTCTTCTTCTTTAGTTGTTTCATGATAAAGTAATAACATCAGTATTACTTACATACTGATATGTTATTATAAATATGAAACAACCCTAATTCACCTTCTATCCATCCTACGGAAAAATGAAATCACCGCGCGTGCGTACGTACGGAATACCGTCTCCACGCCGTGGTGTAATCTATTTTCCACCATCACCTTACAAGGATGGGTATAATGGTGTAATCAGTAACTATATATGATTATTATTAAGTAATATTGATACTGAAATAATATATATATATATACTCCAATACAATTCCACGATCATAGGAACGATATCATCACTCGTGCGTACGTACGGAATACCGTCTCCACGATGTGATGCGACTCGTTCTACATGATCTTCATTTCATAATGATTATATAAATGAATTGAATGAATGAATATGGTATATACTACACTAATACCATTCTGGAAATGAATAAGAATTTATTCGACAAAACACGCAAAAGAACAAAAAGTTATAAAGACCCGAGTAACAAGTAACAATGAAATATTACTAACAAGAAGCTAATAATATGACCATATATGATCTCATATCAATATGTATGATTCTGGAATAAGTCAATAACATTATTTAAACCATTATACAGGAGCTTCGGACACGAACAAAGCAAATCGGACCTAAGGTAAGGGAAATATCACAATCTCATTTTTATCCAAGATTGTTTATTCGTAAGTATTTACTGGGGTGTATTTTATCATCCACATCCATGTTTCATCAAAATTTAATATTATTTCCATCCACCTACAATTGTTTAAATCCATTTTTACCCTTCGGTGAGTTTTTAGTAATATGTATGAAAGGAATATTTTGTCATTTTTCGTACGAGGTACTTTTTGACTTTTCCGACAAAAGTACGAAGAATGTTTTTTTTAACTTATACGGCATGAATGGATTTTTAAAACATTATTTCAAAGAAGCATCCTTTACAAGTTCTCAAGTTTATTTTTAATCAACTTCTTTTAGTTTATAATTGTATGACATGTTAAGAAAAGAAAAGTGTTTTGAAGAAGAAAGGATATTTTCCTCAAGAATTCAATTCAAGTGTTTTATCAAAATTATTTTCCATCTAAGATAATAAAGGGTTCTGTTTCTATCCATATTTTTACATTGGTTTGACTATGTTGTGATGGAATTATGTTTATGAATTCCTTTATCATATATGAATTGATTTATGATGTCATGATGTTTCAAGAATCCCATTTTTGTTATATGTGTTATGCGATGATGTATGTTTTATGATTATGTGGCACACATAAGAAAGGATTCATTATAAGATGGGTGGGACCTATATCTCCCTCCAATGCATTGGGTAAAGATTTTATATCTCATGAGATAGACATGGATGGAACGGAAGGTTATTTCGGTTCAGTGATACAGGACTGAAACGAGGAGTGAACTCGGTTCAGAAAGGGACTTTGTCCACTAAGATAGTCTTGGCAATGAGTCATGACTAACAAGAAATGATTTTCCATGATTATGTGTGCATGCCACAAAGATTTAAGTTTTATGTTATGATTATGGGGATCTCATTCTCACTTCTATGATTTATTCCATGTTAAGATATTATGATCTCTTTTGCAGGTTTTTATTTTCATAAAGATATGATATGATTTTTATTTCTTTTATTTGCCCTTGCTGAGCATTTGAGCTCACCCTTTTATGTTTTCTTTTCCCCAGGTCAGGAAGATGGATATTAAGTAGAATATGCTAAAAGGGACCCTAGATATGATGAAATAAATGGGAGACACTGTAGAAGATTTATGAACCAGTTGTTTATGTTTCCCCAGTTTCTAAAGACACTATACCTATACGGTCCTTTGTGGTTTTGTCATATGTTGTAATAAGTGTGCTTCAATTTTGAAGTATTAACAATGTATGTAAAGTGTGGGTCGTTATAGGTGGACTTTGTGAACAAGTCCACTATCACCCAAATAGAATCATGTTTCCAATCTATCCTTTGGTTAAATATCAAAAAATTCATGTATATCATCTCCCATTTCAAAATATTAATAGGTAAAAACATTGAAATACCCACTGGTCATCAGTTCACTGCCTTAAACTGGTAATAGTAGAGGAATCTGAAAACAAACTAAGCCACATTTCTTTACATTCCAACCCACCAAAATTGTAATTTCAAATCATTATAAATATTCATTATTCTAAGATGAAAAACCCATATTTAATAGTTTTTAGCATGAAGAATTTGTTCTTTAAAAGCCAAAGGTATTACCATCTATCCTCAGAAACACAACACTAAACTCCCCATCCAACTTACTTCTGTCAATGGTCTCCCCACCATCTAGTTTTTACCTCGTAAAATCACACTCAGAATCAGATATTTTTGTCTCTTTAACATTCTCACCCAAGTCATGAAAAAAATAAACTATAAATAAAAATTCCACACAACCTCTTTCATCACAATCGACTTTCATATCATTTATCACTAACATCAACATCCACTGATCTGGAGCCTCCTTCGCCAACAAATAATATGAATTTCTACTTAATGAATTAACCATTGATTTTATTTTCATGTGATTATACATAAAATAACTATAAAATAGTTATAGATACCTCATCTATCTTCTTGTATCATATTAAAATCTTTTTACGATAAAGTGTCTCTCATGGTCTTATGACTAGTAAACACAGTAAATTTCTCACCAATGAGGTAATGATTTCATGTATTAAATACATAGACTAATATAGATAATTATATATCATGTGTTAGGTAGTTATTATCATGAAACCATAACATCTATGAGCTATAAGTAACAACAGGATGTCCCTTTATGAGAAAATATCCCAGTATATATCTGGAATAATCACAATACACCAGATAGCCTTGTTTGGATAATGGTAAAATCAAGATTGGTGCCAATGTAAGGTAAAATTTAAGCTATTTAAATGAATTTTTACATTCATCATTCAATTTAAATGGAAAACCTTCCTTATCAAATCTATCAATGATGAATCTAGACATTAAAAATACATAATAAAATATTGATAATAAATAGTTATGATAATAAAAATTTGTCTCTCAAGGACATTCTCTTGAGGGATTCAAGAGATCAAAACCTCTACCTTTTCTAGATCCAAAAAACACATCTTTCAATGATAACATGGCCAATGAATCTTTCTTATTGTATAAAAAACAATTTAAATGTCTATCATACAATTTATGATCTTCCAAGATAACTGACACCATCGAAAAGTGTTTCTCATTCTCAAAAATTATCCTTGAATACACCAATATTTCATCCACAAACACCACCAAATAAAAATCCAAATACCTCTAAAATATCTAATTCATCAATTCCAATAATTTAGTTGGTTAATTCATAAGTCCAAAATTTATAACCACATAATATTAATGTCCATATATACTCAAGAAATATATATTTTAAATATCCTTCTTACAAACACATAATTTGTGAAATCTTGGTCACAAATCATTTTTAAAGAACCATTGTGACCCTTGCAATTGATCAAATTGATCATTAATTTCTGGAAGTAGATACAGATTCAATATAGTAACCTGGTTAACCATATGACTGTCTGTAAAAATATACATAGTTTCATCCTCTTTCTCAACCACAACTGGTGCTTCCAATAGAGACATTCTAGGTTGAATGAAATGTTTTATTTCCAACTCATCAAACTATACATTAAATTCCCTTAATTTTGTTGGTTTCATCTGGTAATATGGAAGTGAAATTATAGTGGTACCCAAGAGGATAACAATCCTATACTCTACTTCTCTTGTTGGTGGGATCCATAATAAATTATAAAAAAACATTTGGAAACTAATAAAAATTTTGTTGAAAACCGTTATTCTTGATCTCATGAACCATTTCCAAATTAAATGAATTCTAATAGTTTTAGATATTTCTAAATGGAGGTTTTATAAATTTTGCCTCACCTGCCTTTATATTTGGGTCTCTTATAAATGTATTCTTGCTTCCAGTATCAGTCATAATACTAACTCTTTGGATATAATAGATGATGCGAGAATTGAACATAGTCATATAGCACATTCCAAATATTATTTCTTTTCTATCCATCTCAAGAGTAGTGAAATATCATATCAGTTCTTCCCCATTAATATTTATAGTACATTAATTACACATAATGTATCAACATTCACTTTGACCAATAGGAGTTTGATGTTTCCAAATTGAGGGAATAATCTTAACATGGAATCCTAGAAGATTAGCAGGTTTAGAAGAAATAAACAAATGAAATAAACCTATATAATTATTTTATAATGATAGAATTCAAAAGAATCATACCGCTCACTAGAGAGGTTCTAGATTAATCATTCACAATAATTTTATTATCTCTATACAATTTCATAATTTCAACAATTCATTCTTATTACTCTGTTGAGATTTCAATATTTGATGAATCATGTTATTCATAGAATAACCAGGGCTAGGTCTGTTCTATTGACTATGATCATTCTGATTCCATCATCCCATCGAAGCATATGATCTCAATGAAACATGAGTATGTCACAAGAACCCAACCTTAGAGAACTTTTACAATAACAAAAAAGATACCCCATATGGTTGAAATTGTGACATGCTCAATGTATTATTGAAGAATCTTTCTTGATGTGATTAAAAGAACCACAATGAAAACTTCTCAGTTTTCACTTTGGTTGAGGAGGAAGATTCATTGATACTTTCGTTTTATTTTGAGTCATGCCACTATATAGAAATTTGGTTATCCTCTTATAATTATTCATAGCAATAGAGTTCCCATTATTTCCTATAGGTATTAACATGATTCATCCACCCATACTACCTAATATTTCTCTCTATACCACCATTTTTCTATTTAATGTCTTTGTATAATATGTTATTCTAATCATAGTAATCTTTGAGTGAATATTTGGCCTTAACCATGCTTCAAAAATAAATTCCTTCAAGGACACAGTTGCAGCAACATTGGGTGGAATAAGGACTAAATTCATGTGTTTAGATGCATACTTTATAACTAAGATAATATCAAACTTCAAGATGAAATATATCATCGTTCTAGAATGTGTGACCATGTGAGGATAGAATTATTTGATGACCAATTCTTCAAAATCCCCCAATGCAATGCCTTGGTCCAAATTATCATGAACTTTTAAATCCAAACACTTGTGTGCAATATCCTCCAACATATATGTTTCTAACATGAATAACTATTTTGTTGATGTGCCTAGGGAATTGAATATTCCATTCATTATATTCAGCCACACATATTATTATTTTTGGTTCTAAATCACATCAAAATATGGGTGGATTCTTCTTTTGTAATTAAATTGAATGATCCACATGAATTTATCTGGTTCCCTCTATACACAAAATGAAAATCATGGACATTAATCTGAACCAATTTTTGGTTCTGCTATGCCTTAGTTGAATCCATATTTTCATCATCATCTTATGGACAGTTTATATGATACCTAACCATTTCTATTATCTATAATGAAAAAATTTCCTTTTAGTCTCTCTATATATAAACTAAAGGTTTAGAAATATCATATTTACCACATCACACATATCACAATCAGAATTTCCATAATTCATCATTTTTCCATTTTCAAACTATTTTTTAAAATTACACATTTATTTTTAAAATAAAACCATTTTAACTAATTTAATAAATCAATACATTTTTACATAATCAAAAATAATTAATCAAAAATAATTTTTCACACTAAGTGGGTATTTATTTCTAACAATACATGTTATAATATTCTCATTATTATAAACACATGAAAATAAGGTAACATCTCCTAGGAGTTCCTCAAAAAATGCATGTACCCAACTCCTTGTTAACATAAGGTTAAACCAAAATAGGTTATGTATGACACTTTCTACTCTACATTTCACGTTTTTACAATAATACATGTTGATACCAATCCATTTCTAGTATTAAACCAAAAATGATTTAAAATCCAAGTCTGATTGAACTAATACCATTTGTATCATCTCACCCCACCTCAATGTCTTATGCAGTTTATCGTACATTAGTAGGCCTTAGGTGAAATCACCTAGACATTAAAGGCTGTAATTAAATTCCATAAGACACATAAACAAATGGAGGATGATTTTTCCATTGAAAAAAAATGAATAAATCAATAAAACCATGACCAAGAGACCACTATATGATGAATGAGTACAATTTAATACAACTAAAACTATAATCATAAGATAAAAAACCAAAATAAAATAGCGTACACCAAGGATACAATAATCATCCACAATATTAGAGTATAAGTTGAAACCAAACAAACAAAACTCAAAAAACCCCAAGAACACTAAAATAAAAACACCTAACAACCTCCAATATCTAAAAAAAATGCCCAGTCCAGGGTATCATGATGCATCACAAAATAAATGAGGTACCTTGAATTTACCTATGATATGGTATACGATATCTGAATCCACACCCAAGTTCCCACGTCAGGTGTGAGTATAAAACTCTTTAGGAATTCTCCAATGACTTCCCAAATCAAACCCCTAAGATATAATTAGTTATTAAATTAATATATAATAGTTTATTACAATTTAATGTATTTTATATCAAAACCAAAACCATTTTTAAGAAAAATAGTATTCCATACTAAAATAATTTCCAAGAAAAATAATTATAAATTTATTTAGAACCATCTCTCCAAACCATATGGAATACCCATTACTTTTCCACACAATTACACATCTAAAAATGCATGTAACCATGGACCTCCCTATACTCATTAGTATTTAGTCATCATATCACCAAGTTATCAAATGGATTGCCATTTATATTTTGGTAATTTCATTCTCTTATCCATCCCACTTTTTATTGGGGAAACATTATACCCTTATCTATCCTAAATACAAATAAACAAAAACCAAACATTTATACTGAAAAACATACAAAACCAATTATTCTAAACCATTTTAAGGATACAATGATTTAATTAAATATATTTCCAAAAATAATATTATAGTTATCAAACCAAAACCATATTTTAAAATCACCATTTTTATATAATGAAATAAAGTACTTTAAACAAGACAACCCATTTCTAAAATTTCTCAAACCATTAGTAAATAGGGATTCCATCAACCATTGCACAAAAATTTAAAATTTAAAATAAAAAATTAAATTAATTTTAAATCAATCATTTATGTTCTAACAAATAGAAATTGAGAGTGAAGCCACTTACCATACAAACATAGGTGAAAACATTTTATATAATAAATTATTCAAAAAAAGGATTGAAACTATGCAAAATTAATTTAGATATTTTTCCCCTTAAACAAAATAAAAAAATATCATCATGATTATAATCACAAAACATGAATATATCCCTAATGTAATCGATCCATGATTCAAAGAGAGGGAATTAGAAGAAAACTAATAAAAACCACAAAAATTGATCACTATTAGGGTATCTAGCCTCCAACGCACTACGATTCACAAATGGATTTCTCTTGGATCAAATAGAAGAATATATATATCCTTTTAAGGGATATTAATTTGAGTTAGGGTTGGATTTTGGGGAAAAAGAGGAATTTAGTGTGTAATGTGAATTAGATAAAAAAAACTAGATCATATTTTTAACACAAAGTTGTTATGGTGTACAGTTAGGAAAAAAATGTGTTAACTATATTATAGTCTCTATCCCCAAACACCCCTAGCACTATTGGCTCACACGGTTAGATAAACCATGTGAAAACCATGCTAAAACCCTATATTTGACATCCCATGGTTTCTCTTGGGTAGACACATGGTTTGGACATACTATATTCCTAAGTGTGCACATACCCAGTGCCAACTATTTCTGTTGTGTGGTTTCCTTGGAGGTATTTCATGGTTTTAACGAACTGTTCTCAAATTTTTCACCTCCATAAAATCCCAAATAAAATCCATGAAAACTCCAAACCTTCCCATACATAACCCTATAACATTATATACTTATAATAAAGGAATAATGGTTTAATTAAATAATAGAATGGGTGATACATGTGGTCTCCTACAAAAAGTCCCCATCATATTTTTCCCATTGGATGATACATATTTCGCATATCCATGATGACCACTACAAACCCCAGCTTCCTAGAGATACATACCTATATAGATATCCATATCATGAGTCTTCCCATGAATCTCTATACCAGATAAAATTTCATCAAGAGGGATAAAACTCATTGTGAAATGGGCACTAAAAATCTTCCCAAGGGAGGGTCTTCTAACCATATTTCTACATAAAAATACCCCCACCAACTCCTAATTACACCATGGATGAGTATGGTCACAAAAGATAACATCAGTGATTGTGGAGTCTACAAAATACAAAAAAGTAAAACTATATACTCCATGAAAACCATTGAAAGCAAAGGGAATCTATCACCCTATAATATAGGTATTCTCTAATAATAAAAATCTATATGAATTATAAGTATTTGTGCATATCCATCCTTATCAACTCAGGTTCATGGATACTATATTTAGCATGAAAAAGCAATTTTACCCATAGAAAGTGAATCCCCACATGGATTAATTGGTGGAATCCCTAATCACTACCTGTCTTGCATAATTTTCATGATAATAGACTCCCCATATAGTGATTTTTTTTACTTATCATAGAAACCCAAAACTAGGGCATCCTCACTCAACTAGTTATCATTACAACCCTGGATCATTATCTTTGCTGGTTTTTGTCATGAAGACATCCTAAATATGAAAAGACATACAAAAATTAGATTATAATATCTAGCAAGATGAATCAGTAAGGATAGTCAACGTAAGTTATCCTACATAATGAATGTACCACATTTCTTGTAATTTATGACTTAGTTTGTCAAGTCGGAAAGTGGGTAGTCAATGTCTTCGTGTATGGATACTTTGGCCACCACACCAACACTAGCTGACCTAGCTAGAATATTGAACTCAAGTATCTCTTAAATTATTTACCTAGGTCCCAACCAATCCTTATAAGTGGAAAACTCGAAACACCTTCTCAAGGAATAAACTCTACTAATACCACTCTATAACGACCTAACCATCTAGGGCTCACCTGGATTGTAGAAATCCTAGCCACCACAACCCAAAACCACAAAAAATAGTATAGGGTGTAGAGACAAGAACTAAGAAGGCATAAATTAATGGGAAGACTTTTCATAATCTACCTATATTCACACACCCAGCCATCTCTTGATAGTAGCGTATAGGAATATAAATGAAAATATTGTAACATCTGGGGATAAAAAAATTCATGTAATAAAATATAATGAAAACATTGGCATATGTAAATATATAATCTAAATCATAAAAGGATAAAATAAATCCCCAACTAAAGTGATGTACCAACATAAAAACCTATAATAAATGTAATTTGGGAGATTTTTCATCTCTTGTTATCCTTGTCTGGACTATCATACATGGTTAATGCACCCATGTATCCCTATGTTCTTCTAAGGTCATAATTGATCCTCCTTTTGTCTATATAAGAAACAACTCATTCAAGAAAATCACATTAAGGGGAAATTATATACATACCCAATAGAAAGCCCCAAAAATTGAAGGATGAAATAGAAATGTTATATTAAAAGTATTCATCTCACCCTGATAATGTATGTGAACAAAAAACTATGATATAACCCTAAACATATAGATATTATCAACAGGAATCCCAAATTTAGTGTGATAAGGGATATCCATCTACATTGTTAGGGTATGAAAAATGACTCTTCTTACAACTCCAAGTTCAATATGTGATGACCATTATCATGTATAACTGCATAAGAAAGGTGGTACATGGGACCACTCTTTTCCACTATGAACAATAGGCGATGGAGATACAATTGAGATATTTTTATCCTACATAATTATGCCAGAATATGAGTTTATGGGAACATTCCCTATAAATGTGCTCCACAATCAAGGTAGCCACAACTCCCATGGAGTAACCTCATACTATCATATCAAGATGATTGGGGAGTTCCACTATATAGGTTGATTACTAATTAACTAAATTAATTAGGAGAGTACTAAACATACCTTTATGAATAATATAGGGAACCCAAAACCTTTTGGAGAAGGGGAACTAACCCCAAAAACACTCTTATGATCACACCCTGTAGTTAACACCCCCAGATGTTTTTGAAGAAGAATGACGCTTAGAACACCTCAAATCTAGTTTTGTATTACACAATGATTACCACCATCATTTTATATATTGAAAAAAGGTAATATATGATAATCACATGGCTAATTATAAGAATTGACAAATAATGTATTAGAGGAATAAAATTTTGAAGGAAGTAAATGGTGTGTATGGTGGTCTAGACAATCTACAACCCTATATAATTTCCTAGTCATGATCTCCTTTATACAGGGCTTGAAAGTTGTGTCATCATACATGAAATGTACTGGTGGAACACAGAATTCCATGACCACTCAGAAACAATCTTTTTACAATTGGTCATGTCTTTATACTTTGGTTCATGCCCAAGTACTTGTTTGTGTACTTGTTTATACCTGACTATTGTCTGATGCTTGTGTACTCCTAGAGTACATGGTGTGTTGCCCCACATGGACTCATAGTTGTGTTCTAGTAGGAACATGGATTGGATTTATGGGTAGATTCACACAGTCTTTGGGAATGGACACATGACATGTGGACCATAACTGTTAGAAAAAACCCTTGCACCAAAGCCAGTGGGATACACACAATGTTCTCATTAGACTACACAATGCATAGTAATGGTTTTAAATAAAATTGAAAAACATATCATGTATCTTGGTCGCACCTCCATATCTAAAAGACACCATTTGACCACCAAAAATTTGTGTTGGTCACTGGAGAACATAGATTTATAGCCTATGATGGAAGGAAATATAAATTTCATCACCTTTATAGAGGGTTATTCACACCAATTTTTGTTGTTTTTTGATTATCAAACCCATGAAACCCCCATGTAAAATATGATCCCACTTTGATATATCTTAATTCTTCTAGACTATTCATTGTTTGCATCATAACCACACATATAAGGGTTTAATATCACTCGAATATGGCCCAGAAAATCAAACCATGAACACACTATCTAGAGATGTATAAAATGAAGAAAGTTTTTAGAAAATCACATGAAATGAAGGTGTACATCATTAGAAAAAGAGATCCTATAAAATATTAATAGTGGTTTGGATCAAATTATTACCATGGTAAAAATAAATATAAAATCCTTGAATCAATTTAATTCATTTAAAGGGAACATGTGAGGAACAAGATAATATTGATTAAGAAGTGGATAAAAAATATATAATTTTATTATGAAATCACTGGTGATAATCCATTATATAATTTTTCTTACCATGACTAGGATCATTGTTTGGTGATGAATGTGTTGTCATTTGAAAGACGAATGTGGCTATAATTTTTCCCTCATTCCACCTCAATCTGGTCACCATTCATCATCAGAAGTCAACCCACCAATTAAGAACCTTATAGGGCCCTCTCCAAATACATAGTTAATGTAGAAAACTCTTTAAAGTTTTCATAACATGCTTTCTAAATAATGAATTTGGTTAACAATATTAAATGTATTGATTTAATTAATTAATTAATTAATCCACCTAATTTACCTACCAACAGGTTCCTCATCCAAACTTTTGTTTTTAACCAATATTAAGTTGTTCCTATGGTAAATCCCACACTAGATATAGAACCATGGTATAAGATTTATGATCTAAGACACAGATTGAGATTTATTCCACAATTTCAAGAAAAACTACACACACATGATATTAAATTTTTTAATATTTTTATAATATCAATACCATGCCCATAGGGCCTTAGATTCTCACTCGATCATAGTACCAAGCTACAAATATATTCTTAGGAATATTCCAAATTCAAACATGGAAAAAATAGAATCACTTCAATAAATATTTAAATAAGTATACAATTAGAAAATTCATCATGCTCTAACCAGTCTTCCACAAAACCTTGGTCTACCTACCTTAGCACCATACAAGAGATAAGACATATCATTCAAATAATATTATCTAATCATGGTCACAAAATTCCATCAATGACTAAACATTCTCATTATGTATTTCCAAAAAAATATCATAACTAGGTAAGAAATATCAATTGCCTACTCAACCATATCACAAATGGATAACCAAAATGTAATCTGAGAACAATTTCTCTATTCATTCCACTACTATGTTTTCATTATATGTATATTCATATAAAAAATCAATGTTGACATTTAATTTTTACAGTACATTTCTCACTCGGAAACATGTACATCCATATGATACAAAATCACTCAATAGAGTTATCATAGGCTATGGAAGCACCCACATTGCAATAAATAATAAAATATAGTTCTTATGGGGATTCACATGCACCAACAAAGATATTAAAACATACGGTAGAGTTATAACTAAGTTACACACCAAACCAAATTTTAATCAAATCATATATATATATATATAATACATTATGTGAAAAAAAATTAATCCTCAAGAATAATAGAGTCCAATTTTAATGAATTTCCCCCTAAAATGATCCTCTCACACCAAAACATTGATATCAACCCCAAATTCATCACACCATTATTATACAATGATTTCTCAAGGGTAAATAATATTTAGAGAAATAATTGCCTTAGAATATCTAAGAGATAACTACTACAGTTAACACATCTTTATCTAAGAACCAATTAGTAAGAAAAGAGGCAAGACCATGAAATATGACAATCTCTCATGTGCAAGGTCATGTATAGTCAAAGAGAAATAAAGGATATGTCAAATAGGGTCTCTAGGAAAATTTAAAAATTAATACATAATTTATTTTCCACATACATGCCTTTTTTATGTGAAAATGGTGTTCATGGTGTAACTCCCTTCGGCTAGACTTTTTTTCCCTTATATAGAGTCCACTCACAGAATGACCTTATTTTTCACACTAGGAATCTCTAGGAAATAACATATTTAACCTAACATTAAACGTTTCTGAGAATGGGACAAGGTGTCCCACCATGAACACCAACCTATAGTAGCATATTCCTACAGGTCCTACCTCTTACACCAAAACGTCTTCTTCAATTACTCTTGATCGACCAAATGGATTCAAACTCAGCAAGATACATATAAATAAGTATTCAAAAACAATAATATACCTTTATAATATTTTATGGTCACTAAAAACTCCTATTATATGAGTCATAGTACTAAAACATAAACCAATACACCAATATATCTTAGTCCTAAACTTAGTAATCTTCTTTCATATCACTATGTTTCCATATAATAATAGTGATAAGAACCATATTTCAAATAAAAATTTCTTTCTCTGGTTTACACTCATCATAAGACATTACACAAATGAAGAATTTATATCTAAATCAATATTCTAACTAGTAATAAAATGTTTTGGCTCTACATCATATTTTAAAAATCTATTAAACCTGAAAAAATCGTTTATACCTTTTTTTCATTGAGGTACATCAAACCGATAATCTACTATCTTGATTTGTTTTATGATCTCAAACGGTCCAAAAAATCACAGTGATAACCTTCCCCATCTTCTCATACGTGAATTCCCCAATTAGGGTGACACCAAAAATAATACCATGTAAACCATGGTGAACTACAAGGGTCATCATATTTTTTCATCTTATAAAAATTATATTTTACGATTTATAAAAAAAACTTTGAAATCATATACACCAACACAAACATTTCATTCATCAAACTCGATCCAATCACCATTAACTTGCCCCCTCCAATCCAGAATAGTGGTGAATATCATGTTCATCCATAATGAGCTTCAAATTGATCAATATAAATGAATTCTTGAAAACTATTATTATATGAAAAATTATCCAAGTCATTATGGTTGTTATATAATCCACTAAAATCAACAAAATATTCTTCAAAAATATCATCTAAAACTTTGATCATCCTCTCAGACTATCCATCAATCTATGGATAATATGTTTTACTCATCTTCATATGATATCTCCCCACCATTTTAGGCATATCCTAAATCATTATTTGAATCTTGAATCCTAATCTAAAAATTTCTCATTGGAACATTATGAAATCATAAACTATCTAGGATATACATTCTACTTAATTTGTTCACTATTTGGGTCTCCCTAATAGGTATGTAGTGTGGAACCTTATTCAATTGAATAAAAAAAAACCTACATCTCAAACCCTTAGGGTTTTATGTAACCATATAAAAATTCCATAGTTATCATATCCAATGTCTTTACCAGCACTAGGAGAGGATGAAGTAACATGCATGGTCATTGATTCTCTACCTTTTAACTATGACAAGTAAAGTAGTTAGTGAAGAAACCCAAAACATCCCGTTTCATAACCATCCACCAAAAGTGATTCTAAATGTCATAATACATATTTTTTAATCCCAAAATCAATGACCATTATGAGGAATTGGAATCTATCATAAATTACTCCATCATAGAAGTGGGAAATACCACCCTACATTGGACATGAATAATTTTATTCTCATTTAATGTCCATCCTAATATATGGTCATCTCAAATAAATCATCCTCGCATCACCTTAATATCCTAAAAAGATTCTTGGATGGATTTTTCTCAATCCAAAAAATACTAGGTGATAACCAGGGGATCAAAATACACCATCCCATGATCCTATGATATACCCATCTATCAATCCTCTGAATAGCTCATCATCTTCCACTTATCTTCTTATATATGTATCCCCTGATCCAATATCTTTCTACAGAGATAATAAAAAATAATATTACATATTATATGGGAATTTGTATTCTCAAATTCCAATGTCTATAAATTTTTAATCCAATTCCTTTGTAAAAGGATCAATCCTCACTGTGAGAAAAAATATTATAAGATCTCATGGACAGTATAGGTGAAAATTTCCAACTAAAGATATAATTATGAGAAAAAACAAGGCATGTACAATAATAGATAACTCTATGTCATGACTTGGGTTGTTAAATTAATGGATTAATGGTTTAAAAGACCAATAAGTGACTACATGATCTTCATACATCAAGACAGCCCCCAAAATAACTTCTATAGAATTACATTGGACAATATACTAAATCCCTAGATTTTTAAGAATCAAAATTGTCATAGATGTTAACACCCTATTATGTTATTTTAAATAAACTTAACATTAATAGATCCATTAAAAATTAAATCCCTTCATGATCATATCATTCATTGGTACTTTTAAAAAATAGAAATCCTAAATAAAGTACCTGTAATACCTTGATAACCCTAGAAAAAACTGAATCTAAAAAACATTCTTTAGTCATTCCAAATACATCACTACATACAACTTAGTTTCATAAATAGATATATCTAATTAAAATATTAAATGAATTAAAAAATATACCTATTAGATCTAGTAATGATAGTTTTTGAACTTTAAATTTATATGATGTACTCTAATTATTATCACCATGATATCTAGATGTCAATCAGTTAATTTATAGGTCTGCATGTATGCCAAAATTTTATTTTAAAGTGTCCAATTAAGGATGAAAAATCCATTTTAGGAGAATAATAAACACTAATGGTTCATTTGGAAAACCAAACAACATTATGATATACTCATAAAACTCATTATTTCTACTGAATTTTGTATTCAAAATTTATATTTCCCAAACTAGAATGTAATGATACATAGATTTCA
Organism: Viscum album; assembly: GCA_963277665.1. NCBI lineage: Eukaryota > Viridiplantae > Streptophyta > Magnoliopsida > Santalales > Viscaceae > Viscum > Viscum album. The sequence goes on along the minus strand of OY728146.1, from coordinate 783,986,634 downwards.
TGTCAATAATGGATATCCATCATGATCCCCTCAACAAACAAAGGAATTATTCCATCCTTTGATCTGGATACCTATTTTTACTTTGAATTTATTTTTATTTTATTAGTACATACACAACCTAAGACTACCTTCCTTGTTTTTTAGAATATTATAGGATAACCCCATGTAGAATTTATTGTCTAAATAAACACCCTTCACCACCAAATACTGTAGATTAAATTATAAGTCCACTAACTTAGCCAATTCCATCTGAAAGAGAGGTATTCATATCATTTGGTCACCTATCCAAATAATAATAAAAAATACTTTATTTTATATAAAAAATTCCAAAAAATATATTCTTTTTTTATTTTTCAATAATTATCTACCACATTAAGGAAATTGGATGGAACGGTTACCTATCATGATATAAGAAAAATGTTTGTTCTATAAATCACAATATTCCTGACCTATATATGATTTAGGCGCATTCATATTTCTCCTACATCCCATTATCACGTAAAAACATACTCCTTCCCCTTGGGGGAGAAAAAATAAACTCACCTATTATATAACCTGATGTAATCTCAAAACATTTTTTGCAAATACATATCGAAAATTTCATCAAAAATTTATATCTCTAAAAATTTTGAAACCCCAATTATATTTTAAGCTGATACCACTAGCTAAAATTATTTTTTGTTATGGATGTGATCTGTCATTTTATCAAGAAGGGTGTTAAGTGATAAAAATACCATAGATAAATTTTATGACAACTCCAAACTAGAAATGGCTTGAGTTGAAATAAAAGAGTAAGAATCCCACATATCAAACAGTGTAGTAATAAGAATATATGTAATTAGAACCATACATATCACATTCAAATCTCTATCTCATTTTTCTATTGAAACATTATTCAATATACATAATTTTCTAGTATTATACCAAATACCATTCCCCCGAGGACCCTAGCTCACCCAGTCAATCAAATCCAATATAGTGTACAACAATTTTTGTGATTCCTGAACCGCTCTATAGCCCAACCCTCCATCATTATCCCAACATTAATTATGAGTCCCCCCTAACCATGACTTTATTCCTTATTCTTCCTAGTGTCCCTGACTAAACATGAATGATGTATCCATGAAAAAGATCACTGGAGGTGCACAATCTTACCAAACATTTGATAATCACTATGGTGGAGTAGTAAAGAACTTGTGAAGGTTCCCCCTCTTCCCACATCGAAAAGATAGGGGAATACCATCATCCATTGAAAGAGCTGAAAAAGACATACTAAGTATTGGATTCCTTTCACAACCCATGCACATCTTATTATATATATTCTTCCTACCATTGGAAGAAGAAACCACAATAAAACAAAAAGTATTAATTTATGGTCTGCTAAGAATTATATGATGTCTTACTATATAGTTTTATTTTAGGCCATTCTCATATTTAAGAGCCTTATGATGATTTTGTGGATATGATGTCAGGTCAAAATTCCTCACATAATACTTCACTCTATTGAATAGTTATATTTCAAATATTAGGCAGTTGGGGCTCATTACAAATTCACATGTTTGAAAAATGTAGCAAAATGAGCAGCATAACAACCAACTAATATCTCCCCATATTAAGGATCCATGATCTATTAGGATAAAACCATACATATAATCTATAGAAATAACTCCTAACAAATATTTCCACAATAGCCTATCATTTCATGCCTTTGGGCCTTTTTTGGGAAATTATACCCCACCACCACATGGTGGGTCTCTGAAGCATATGAGTGAAACAATTTACAATCCGATTATCTGAAGACTGAACTAGAAGATGTATTTGACTAATTCTATACAATACTATATATAATTTGGATCTCTCTTTCCCTATTGTATAATTGGATGTTGTAACTAAATGTCTCAAAAAAATATCCACCATCTTCGAGAAATTTTTATATTCTCCTCCATTAGGAATGGTACTAAATGCAAAACATATATCTATATCATTTATTTCACATAGACTATTTTGAAAAATATAATAGTGTTTCCAGTAAATCCCTCATGTATATCTATAGGTGTAATATGGGTTTCTCACACCATGGGGGCCTCTTGACTCGAGTCCCTAGGAAGCACAATAAAAAGACATCTTGGTGAAATCAATAAAATTCTAGAATAAAAATAATAATTTACTCTAAAATATTAAATCAACTAATATTAAAGTAGTCAATAAGAAAATTCTTAAACCAAAAAACATACGATAAAATTATAACCTTGTTTACCTAGAACACCCATACTTAACATCCCATGAACTAATCCCATCATAGAACAACAATGTTTTCCCTACCCGCATATATAATAGTTTATATCAATAACAGGAAAGCAAGAACATGAAATATGAGCATGTCTATCCATAATTCAAGAAGTAAAAATTAAATTCCATTCAGCTAAGATAAAATACCTTAAACTATAATAATATTATAATACCAATAGAACAATATGAAACTGTAATCACAAGATCTATAAATTTAATCCCACTTCCCTTGTAACTTAAAGGTCCACAATATGAGTATCATCTGGGATCTAGAATAATTTTACAACCCTAATTCTGACTATATAATCTATATTTTACATATACCTAGTTTTTGAATATAGGAAAACATAGGGTTGGATACAGTTTTTTGCACCCCAAACCAAATCGCCAAGTCGAGGTGAATGGGATGCATTACCTCATGCCTGTCTCTCCATGTGCAAGAGATTCTTGACTAGTGGTGAGTGTCATTGTGGTAATGTGGGTATACTATTTTGTTAGTAATAGAAAAATATAATAATAAATATTGATAATGAAACCATAAATAAACACATATATAATATCATTGATAATTCAACAGAATAAACAAGAGAAAAATCCATGATATAACAACATGGAATACAACAGTAGGTAATCAAGTCCACTATGTCCCCTCATGTGGTGAATCAATATACCAAAACAATAAAAAGATAATTACAATTATAGAGGAATAATTGAAAAATATCATGGATACTATCCTAGAATATACTTGGTACACCATAATCCTCATACTCAACCTCCTAACATATTTTTCTTTCCCTATATTTGATTCGTAACCATAAAATCAATTCTCACACTGAAATTCTCATGAGGGGTGTGAGTATAAACCCATTATGAAACCACCAACATGTATTTAACATATTTTTAGGATGTGTATATAAATTTAGTGAATATATAGGAATAAAAGAATAAATAAAAAAACAACTAACCAAGTTATCATTTTCTAACGAAGAATCCATGAAACTCGGTCCTACCTGATTCAATACCATTCAAGAGATATTTCATATCAATATAGTTACATAATTTGAAAAAGGTCATATAATTCAATCCATCACTCATCCATCAGATTATGGATAGCCATAATAATAACATAACTTGGTTACACATATCATATAATTACACAACCTTATCACTAATTGATAACATTCATTAAATATGTTAAAATTTTCTGTATTTATTACACAACTCAGCCATTCCACAAATGATATCCATATAACATGTAAACATTAACATTACATTAATATATTAATGATGTCACAAAAAACACACACACCAATATGTCAATCATATCATAAAACAATGTTCTCATAGGGCTAGACATTCACCCACTTCAAATAAAATCATACAATATCATTCTTGTATGGTTACACATGCATCCACATGTCAATAAAATAATATAATATAGTAATCATAATGTTACATAGGAACCCAAAAAACAATAAAATCATACATCGTTACATTAAAGTAAAAAATGGTTTGAAATTCTAACTCGAAACATAACATAGTCAAATTTCCACGAATTTCCAACTCAAAATAAGCATCACATGAAAAGATTCTAATTTAGAACCAAAATTCCTTTCATCGTCATTCTATAAAATGAATTCAAGGGAGGAGAAGAGAATAAAGTATAGAATGGGCTTAGATTCATATAGAGAGTTCCATGAAAATTAATAGATCTTCGACCGACCAAGAAATTATAAGAAAATATCCAAACCCTTAAGATAGGAACCTCTCCCTTTTCCTAGTTCAAATATTGTTTGAAAGGAATAAAAGGTAAGGTAAAATAGGGTTTCTAAGAAAAGTTAAAAATTATTTCATAATTAATTTTTCAAATACGGTTTTAATATTGCATGAACATAATGTTCATTATGTAACACCATTCCCTAATAAATTATGTTCCTCAATCTAGATTAAATTCACAACATGAACATATGGGTCATGTTCTTTATCAAAAATAAGTCCCCCCATGTATCCCTATATCAAATGTTTCATGGAATGATACGAGGTGTCGCACTATGAACACAAACAAGTAGTAGCAGATTCATGTCAGTTCGACCTCTTGCTTCATAAAATCGTCTCTAATAAATCTCGGATGACCTTAAGGACAAAAAATAGTAGGATACATATAAATATGAAATAAATGAACATTACAAAACATTTATAATTTATTATGGTTGTTACTCATATCTTAATGTATGGAATATGATCCCATTAAACTTCTTTTTAGTCACAAAATATTCCAAGCCATATCATGTGGTGGTATTTCTAGTTGTAATGTACATGTTTTTTATATAATATGATGTGGAATATCATAACACTTACTTTTATTATATGGTTATTCTAATGTTATTTTTTGATATTCAAGTGATCTCCCCATTTATGCAATCATTTATGAAGTGTTACAAATTATGTAAACCAAGGGAGTTGTTAGAATCTGATGCATGAAATGGATGATATATTTACTCATTTTCAAAATGTTTGTGTAAATGAATGATATATTAAGGAGAATACTTGTGGGATTATATATCCTACTACCATGTGATGGAAGGATCATGGTCTTCTTGATGCTTGGATTAGACTCCCTGGAACTCAAATCTCTCCCTTTACCATTCATTAAATATAATGTAGTTTCACACTGTGATATGAATTGGAGTTCCATCCATATGATGGATGATTTATATTCTTCCAATGGATACAATATGTAGGTAATAATAATTTGATTGATCCTTAGTGATCATCAACTAGAAACAAATGTGGAAATAATAGCATCGTCGATGTAGGGTACACTAGATTCCTAATGTTGTTCATTTACTATTTTTAAATATTACATATATTTATGAATGGATATGTTGGTTTAGTATTTCTTTATAATCTATTATTTCTATAATGAGTTTTATTAGACCCCTTTGAATCCTATATAGTATATCTTAATTTATGTTATTTTGATAGTATGGGCTCATTGTTATCTATGTCTAGTATACCCCCACCCCCTTTCACATAGTACTAGATTGTTCCATGATACAATTATATTTATTAAATTATATTGGATGAGATTCAATATTTACTTATCTTTGGCCTAAATGGGATATTCCAAAAGCTAGTAAGTAATGATGGGGACCCTCATGGTACAATGTGCTACTTATTCTAGTTATAAATTATAAAATTTATTGTTTGTTAAGCATGATAATTTATTTTTTTCTACATTCTAGCTATATATATTCTATTAAATGTTATTGAGTTTATTAAAGATGTATAATAGTGAGGTGGAAAGAATATTTTGGGTATTTATATACTCACAAACATCACATGCCCCTCTCGGACATGTACATACTGTCTTTTGTGTGACCCAGGTAAAAGGAAATCATTATTACATTGGGGATAATACCACATAGAGTCTAGATCATGGTTGATATCCTCTACACCTACTAGGGATAATAGGGAGTGGATGTATAAGAGTTATCCAAGACATTTAACGTGGTGTTTCCCACTTGATATTTCTCCTCTTTAAATTTTTGGGCCACATTTTTCTTGTTTGTTATATAGATAACATAGTTTCTCTATTTTTCACTTCTTATAGAATTTTCTAAATTGTGGGTTCATGAATTGTTATATAAAAATGTTTATATAGTTTTAAAATACTCTATTTTCTATGTGTATTGATAAATAGGTAATTGTGATGGAAACTGGTGATATTTTGGTTAGAAACCAAACAACATCCAAGGTCATGTAGAAATATTGATGTGTCACATCCTTTAATGAAATTTTTTTTTAATGGGAAAATATAATATTCCGAAAATAGTATTATTAACTCATAGTGTTTATTATAACCATAGATTATTGGGAGTTATTTCTGAAGTATTTTTATGACATGATATAAGTTCAATTAGATTATTCAGGTCAGAAATGTTACAAAATGTTATCATAGCTGATTTTTAGGGCACTTGGGTTTGTATATTGGGGTTATCTATGGGATAGACTATCAATACTCACTAATTAAACCACAAATATTTATTTATTACATAATTATGTTTAAATATAGACTAACCAAAGTTATATTCTTATTAGAGTTCTAATACATGTAACTGAAATATAACACATTATATTATGTTTTAATATGCCGGAAATGCTAGTACTGCAAGAAATTTCACATTCTTTCCCGCATTTTTCTTTATCATTTTTGGGATCAATTTATAGTCCAAATTAACTAAAAAAGTTTAACAATAATTAAATAATATTTTTGCAAAAAATATTTTAAATGAATGGGTAGAAAATATTGAAATTTCATTCCCCAATTGGAAAGGTTTCATTCTTCATATTTAAATTTATAATTATTAATTTTTCATTATTATTTTTAAAAATAAATTATATTGATTTATGTTTTCATGAAATCATTATCGATTATATTTAAATATTTATGAATGGTTTTTTTATAATAAAATTGTTTTTATTGATTAAATAAATGATGTGAGAGAGGAATTGGTGGTTAGACCTAATAAATTTTTATTTCATTTCAATAATTTTGGTTATAAACTAAGGAGAATAATTTGAGGTTTATATTATCTTTATTGTAAACATTAACACTTTAATAACCACATCATACTATGTTAAAAGTGGTGGAAGTAAATCCACCACCAGATAAACCTATAGTGAATCCTAAAGTCTTGAAGGGCCTCTCTTAATTACATTACGATATAGGAAATGGAGCTCATTTAAAATAAATAGTGACCTTTTATTTTATGGAAGACTTTTAATTTCATCATCCTCTAATCATTATGGTTGAACCCAATATATAGGGATATGAGGAGTATATTTTTTTCATCCACCAAATCATTAAGAGATTGAAGATATTTTAGAAACACTAGGTCAGGCTAACCACCTTCATGCTAAAATGGGAAGCTCATTAGTGGTGGGATGGAATTATTGTGGTTAATAATGACCAAGGGATTACAATTTTAACGATATCATATTTTTGAAATTGTATCCTGGCCCCTTTTATCATGTAACATAATTTTATCAATAAGTATTAAGTATGTATTAGTATCTCATATGGAATATTCTACCATGTGTGTGGATATACTTATATATATGTAGAGATTAGGAGTCCAATGTGAGGTGCTACATGATAATTCAGATAGATTTTTTACAAATATAGGTAATTCATTACATCTTTAATACATAATAAAAAGTGGTGAATAACATCGTCCTCATAAATACCGTATATATAGGGTTTGTATCTGTGAACGTGTCAGCTCTTGGATAGACTAAAGGTGTTCATTCTTCTAATAAATGGATGTTATTGTGGGATGTAATGTCCAAATGTGGATCTAATAAGGTAATACTGGAAAGTGGTGTCCCTCTATCACATTTTTTGAGAAGGAATCATGTTTAGTTACCTCATTTTTTGTATGTATGGAATATAAATCCAAACTATGCCTTTTAGGTTAATCGATTTTACTCCTAGAGGTTGTCTATCAATCAATCGATGTTCTACTAATATATTGTATTTGAATTCATTAGTTAGTGACATAATCTATATAAAGTATCACAGACCCATTAATCTACATAGTCTACCAAATGTAGTTGGAATCCCTCTAGAAGATTAGATTGAGGAGGCCACAAGGGTCGTTATTGTGTGTAAGTTACCATGAAATCTTTTATTCATAGATTTACAATTTAGGGACAACAAGAGGATTTAGGTGGGATATTTTTTATAGGGAAGTTCACTTTTAAAAAACATGTTGAGACATAAACCAATAGATTTATTTTTGTTGTATCTTCTATTTCATCATATGTTTTATTTTATATGGATTCTCTAGTTGTCCCTATTTTGACAAACTACTTTCCCTTATTTATGTAAAAGTGGAGATATCACCTACTTATATGAGTATTGACACACAAAAAGGGGTGATAATTGGGTAATAAATAAATTAATATCATTTTCATTGGTGAGAGATTCATATGGGAATCTATACGATATTTTATTTCTTTACATGAACCTCTTTATTGTTATTTTAGATTTATACTATTTGACTCTGTTCCAAGAATGAATTGATTTATATGATCGAATTGTGTCATTTAATTCTTTATAGAGTGTTAAAGATACACGAAATTTAGAATAAGAGTTTCAATATTATCAATAGGGGCATTAAAAAGAATAATTGTAGGTGATCATTTCCAAAATGGATAGTCTTTTCATTTATATATTGGAAGATAGAGATAATCTCGATATACCTCTAGTTGAATATCTTTACCCAAACATGTTACCCAAATATTTTTCAGGACATCCTTCAAAAATAATGGTGTGGTTTATCATTGAAATTCTTCTTCGGACTAATGAAATATCAATTCCCCCATATCATATATCCCCCAAAAATTGATGGAATTGGTGATTTTTATAATGGATTCAGTGAAAAAGGGATTCATTATACTGGTTACTTCTCCATAGGGTACTATAATTCACATTTATAAGAAGTTTGATATAGGTATATTAATTTTTCTATAATATAATTAGATGAAATATGTGATGATAAATTATTTCTATCCTATATCAAGAATTGTCTATATTTTTGATCAACTGAAGGGGGATGTTGGTTTTCAAATATCGATTAGAATTTTGGTTATCAACATATATAGACAATATCAAAAGTCATTTAAAACACCAATTATTGAGTTTTTTATATAAATTTAAAAATCAAATAGATTTTTCCTATCTTGACTAATACTCTAGAAGTAGTTAGGGAATTAATGAATACATATTTTCTTTCTTTTCTAAACTCATTCATTGTGGATGTTTTGGTTGATATTCTAATCTATTCTAAATCCACAAATGACAATTATAACATAACCCCATTGTATTAGAATATGTTCCATAACATTAATTATAATCTAGGATATATAAATTATCATTTAATATTAATGAATTGACGCTCCTAAAACATGTGATTTCTAAATAAGTAATTTTTGAATATCCAGGGAGGGTAGAATATGTGATGTCTTGTACGGTCCCTTATAATGTGTTAAAAAAGAAATATGGGTTATTATCACTTCTTCCAGCATGGTTTTTCAAATATTTTGGATCTAATGAGAACACAAACTATGAACGGGATAAATTCATTTGGTTATCCTACTTTGATAAAGTATTCCATGAACTAAAGAAGACTCTAACTATTACTCTAATTCTTATTGTACCTCATTCAAGAGAAGGTTTTAAGATATATTTTGATTCCAAATCTGTTATCCATAATTGTATTCTTGTACAAGTTCATTGGGAAGTGGAATTTCGTAACATCCATAGTAATTTTTATATAAATTTTTTTCATATATTCATTTGTTAACTATAAAGTATTAGATAATTTTTGGTTAAATGTAAAATGGTTTACTTCTAACAAAACTATATTTTTATATATTATATGGTTCTATTTAAATAATGATGTCAAAATACTAAAATTTAAATTTCATAAAAATAAATTTATTTTTTTAATTCAGCATTTGAAATTATCTTATGATTATTTTTTAGATAAGTTTACTAAGAGTTATATTTTTCAAAGAATATTGAGAAATACTAATTATTATAAAAATATATATTTTATTTTAATGTATATATAGTATAATTCTATTTTAGATTAGATTTATGATTTAATTAGATAAATTGGGCTATAATAAAAAAAATTATTTTTAAAAATTAATTTTATACTTGAATTTAATATATAGACATTTTATACATAAAATGATTTAAAAAAATTATGTTTCATTACGTTTTTATGGTTTACTTTTAAAATAAATGTATCCAATTTTTGTTTTGAATTTTTAAAAATGAATTCAATATTTAGAATCAATTGGTCCAAATTTGTTAAATATTTTCCTTTTATATTTTCTTTAAATGAATAATAACATTAGATATATATTTACGATGGGAATGGACAAATCAGGTAATCAAGGATGAAAATGAAATGATAAGGACTTAATAATAATCCATTCATATGAATTTATTTTATTTAATGATTATACCTCATTATTAATCTTAAAAATGTAGAATGTGTATCATTTTATTTCTATCTGGAAGTGACAGTAACCTTTAAAATATTTTCTGTAATGGAAATTTAAAATTTGTCATACTCTTTTTTTAATAACTATAATAATTTTAATGTGGAGATAAGAAGAGTATATGTAGTAACATATAACCCATTATCCTATTAATGTTGTATAGTTTATTAAATGGGGATAATATAAATGGATTCACATGCTAAAGAACTAAATAGTTTAGTAATCTTGGTAAACTAGATATATAATTGAGTATTAGTTTACATTTGAATACAAAAACAAAAATAGAAATTGTTTTGAAAATATATTATCACTTCTATAATATCCTTTCATATCCTTCACATTCAACTTACTGGATTCCTAGTAAATTAAATAAATAAGGGTTTTCTTAACTTCTCGATAAAGGTTAAGTACCGTGAAATCTATTATGAATCAATAATGAATAATCAATATGGAATGAAAAATAACTAAACCCAAATTTCATTTAAAAAACATGAATTCCATAATATAATAAACAATAATCAATATAGAAAGGTATATAACTGAACACACATGACATTTTATCATTAACGTGATTATCATTACTGGTTATGTCACAATCTATATGGAAAGGTAAATAACTAAAAACATATGCCATTTAGTCAATAAACTAAGAACGAGATGTATCCAGAGATAATTTCCCATTTAAAATCTCATAGATAAAAATAACATACATTAAAATTATGTAAATAATTAATTATTTAATTTCATGATCTCAGAAATCATTATACACATACTTTCAGGATATTTTCTCATAATAGTTTAAAATTGATGGGTAGAAACCTATTTAATGATACATTACAAATTCACCTCAGGATAACTATTAATCCATTGAGGGAAAATATAATCATATTCCCCAATTATTATTGTATTTCGTAAGCATCCCTCATATATAAACTATAAAATTTAATTCATGAAATTTTTTCCTTATCATAAAATATTCGTTTTCATTATAGAATATTGATTTATAAATTTCTCACAAAATAAATAAATAACTTTCAATGTAGAAAACAATATTTATAAATGAGGTATGAATTAAGTAATAATAATATCCATGATAAATAATGTAGATATTTTGAGTAAATTTAATATAAAATTATCATAGGAATGTGAATATTTCAAGGGAAACTGAATGACTAAAAAAAGAGCGATGAAAGTGAATGTCAAAAATGTCATCGGTCAAAATGATAATGAACAATCCAAAAGAAGAATAATAATTGTCTCAATAAAACACATCCCTATTATTATTTTAAAAATAATTTTTTTTCGAGAAATTTAAATACAAAAAATGTCTTTAAAAATATTCATTAGAAAAATAATTTTTTCATTTTGAATAAAACAATTGAAAACTAAAAATTCACAAAACATTTTGATAAAAAAGTCATCGTAATTCACCATGGAAACAGATAAATATTGGTTTAAATCATGGATTGGTTATGATGGATGGTGATTGAATACATTCCATGAATTCTACAACATATATTTTTTCATGTTTTTGGTAAAATCTAAATAGGCATTATTTTGAAAAGAAAATAAAGATTCCTTTCAAAAAAATTTGTAAAAAGTTAAAATGGGTAAAAAATCTATAATAGTTCATTTCTAAATGGGATATAAAATTTGTTAATGAAAAATTGGTAACATTTTTAGAGAACATTGTTTTGGAATAAAACGTATTTTCGACCTAAGAGAGAAATTCATTCAGATTTTATTAAACTATTTTCTCAATCATTTTACATACCAAATATTGGTGAAATGTTAATATTATTTAAATATTTCTGGAGTGACTAGAGGATAAGAAAATGAAATTTTTTATCTAAAAATTATTAATTAAATTCTTTCAATGGATATTCAATTATAAAAAATCCATATTAAAACGAGACTTTGAAATAATCCCTTGAAAATATAATAACATTCAAGTGAGAATTAATCAACTATTAGATTATTTTTATCAATTTTAAATCCACAAAAAATAAGGTTAATTAGGAAAAGAGATAATTATATTTCATTAGATGCATAAACATAGAATATAAATTAAAACAAAGAAGTAATATGACCCAATGAAAATAAATTGAGTTATGAAATTTATTATTATTTGGTAACTTTTATGAAAAATTCCCTGGGATGAAAAAATATCAATTTAAAAGTAAAATACTATATATTATTAATGAATCATGATATTATCTATCAAAGGGGTAGTATATACATTGTATTAAGTAAATTTGGTATAAATCATTATAATATGTATAAATTAAGGGAAATTAACACAAAGTCCCTTACCTCGCATTTCCTTTTGGTTGAATGTGATTTAACCACCATCATAATCCTTTTAAGAATTTTATTATTTTATACCATAATATTATTATTATTTACAATATCATATATGATCTTTTTATAACATATTTTCAGCCGTTCTTTAATAGTAATTCATTATTTTCGTTGTTTCGGGTGTTAATTGTATTTTTTTCTCATTGATGCTTTTTCAAGAAATTTTTAGTTTATATGAGTATTATATATTTTGATAATATCCAAAATAATAATTATTAAATAATTAGAAAATATATATCAATTATCCTTTTAATAAAAATCATGAAATTCGGTTATGAAAAATGATGTATATTGCGATCATGAAGATGACACGTCGTATTTACGCATAGTTAATGTTTCCTTATTTCAAAGATCATTATGGAAATAGGGTAATTGATATTTTATTTTTTTATAAATATAAAAATATATTAAATAAAATATTATTTATTTTAAATATACTTATATATATCTTCCATGTGGTGTGGTGATGAAAAGGGAGTCTCAACGCTTCATGAAGGTTATAGTCCACACATACATGAATGATGTTATGATCTTTACGAGTGTGAAAAGTTTAGAAAGAAAATGATATATTATAATTTCATAATGATAAATAATTAATGAATATAATTTTTATTTAATGTATATCACATATATTCAATAAATTTATCTTTATTATATTCTATTTAAATATTTGGAGAAAAATAAATAAATTTGCTTCAGGAGTTTGTAGTCTATGGTACACAGGAGCAACGTTATCATATACTCTACGAAATGGAATGTAAAAGATATATATAGGATATAATTTATTCATTGTTATATTTATTATATATATGATTTATATCTTTCATCATACTATACCATGAGAGGTGGTAATGGAAAAACGAATTACATTGAGGCGGTAGTCCACCGTACACACGGATGATTATTTTGTAACTGGTTTGATATAAGTTGGGATGGTTTTAGGTCAAGAACATAACAATAAAAAATATCATTACATATAATATACTGGTGTTATAATATAATAATAAATTAATAATATTTTAAGGGGATGAATAATTCATAAAATAATACTGTAATGTTTGCAATTTTACAACCTCTCAGACCACCTCTTTTTTATTATAAGGAAATTATTTGAAGAAATAATTTATGACCGAAACAATGATTCTAGTAATTTGATATAAAAGTTATAAATTTATTTTTATAGGTTTTTTACTACACAATTGTGTTTAAAGGGTTGAATAGTATAGTAGGGGGTGGCCTTTTATAAGTGTGGTGAGTGACACAATTGAAACTTATGAAAAGAAAATGGTATACCCATGTGTTTCACCTGCCAAAAGCATCAAAAATGAATTATTCTAGAACCTTAGACATGATAAAGTAGAAATATAACCATATAATATATTTTATACATGATATTATTTTATCTTGTCTAATATATTTTTAGTTTAACCCCCTTTAAATTATTTTCTTCCTTAAAAGTAGTAAATAATTTTTTCTGTTTTCACTATTCATTTTGATAAAAAATGATTTTAAATTATTAGATGATATAAGTTATTCTTATTAAAAATATATAATCTATTTTGAAAAATTTCAATCACATAATTAGAAAATTTAATTTTAAAATTAATCATGCAGATGCAATGAGAAAGTAGGTTTTCAAAGAGAAAATATTCAAATGTATAAAATGTTTATTATAGAAAAATTAAATATTAAAATGATTACAATGAACTAAATTGGGTTGATAGAAATATAATTTAACTAATATTAATTAAAAACCAATAAAAAATATAATTTATCATTATATATAAAATAATCTAAATTCCAAAATTCAATTAAAATTTAGGATTTTCACTATTCATCAAAAAATGAAACATTTCAAAAAATACAATTAAATAAAGCTATGATATTTTTTATGTATTTTTTAGAAAAAAAAATTTATTTTAAAAAAGAAAAATCTAAAATTGTTATAAATTAATTTTAAGTTATTTGTTCAAAATGTTACTAAACCATCTTATAGAAAATGTATAATTTTTTGGAAAAATTATCTTCTAATTTTAAATGATATATATTATATTTCTAAACCATAGATATCAATAATTTCCATAATTTAGTTTTTAATTTTCATACTCACTAATTTAACATCTTTTTTATATTTTTATACTATATTACATCTGATTTATACTCGAGGTTTCATGTTCAATATGCTATCATGGAGATTAAATTTTAATAAATATAATTCATTAGTTGTTTAAACTCATTATTGAGTATCTCATATGATAATGAATATAGTGTATTATGTTATAATTTGAGGGTTTTACAATATCCCAAAATTAATAAATTGCATCCTAACAATTTAAACATTATCTCAATAACAAATTGATTGATATTTGAAAATTCATTTATTAAAAACCCTCATCGTAAAAAGATTTAACAAAATATACTCAAAATAAGAGAGAAATGAAATTAAAAACATTAGATAACATGGTTTCTAAGTAAGATAAAATTTCTGTAATGTAAATATATTTATATGGAATAAATTTATAATTAATTTTAGTGAGTTATTAGGGTCATTGATAACAAGAAATTGAATAATCAATATAAATTTAACAACCTCAATATCATTAATTTGTGATGATTTAAAAGTTAGTTAATTTATAAGATATGAACATAAGATGATTTGTTTTGTCTTAATAGCATTTTTTAAAAGTTAGTTAATTTATAAGATATGAACATAAGATGAAAAGTAACTCCACTGATTCATCATTAATTTTTATATTTAATGTAATTTAATTATAAAATGATATAATAATCTGGAAATCACATAGGTTGCTGGTAGGCAGTAAACCCACACCTTACTTTGGTCATGGGTTCAATCTCCGTAGCCTTGATGGATGAAATGGGTTTTCACTCGTAATTTTTTATTATCATTTTTCTAAATATATATTAATGTAATTAATATAATGTCCCCAATTTTTTAAGCCACATATTTACAACAACATAGATGAAAATATGAACCATAAATGTTACTAATAGCTTTTAACTTGTGTCCAAAAAATTTAGTGGAATTCATCCTTAAATAAAAGTTCATATTTTAAATAAAAGGGATGTATTTCCATAAATTTTACCCAAAATATCCTTAATCATGATTGACTCACATAACATAAACCCTAAAACATGTTGTCTAATAATTTGAACTTATTATCAATATTAATCTCATGATACCATGATTTTATCCATAACAATTTCATTAAAGATGAAATGTATGATTCTATTATTTAAAACAATCCATATATCTTTCATAAGATTTATCATGAAAATTCCATTGGTAAAAAAAATTAAACAATTTAATTATTGAATCACAATACATAAATAATTCATCCATTTTATTTCAACATGGTTCTTTCCTTGGTCTGGAGGTTAACATCTCAAAGATAAATTGACTCAGATAATTCCCACACTCTCCACATTTAAGACAATGAATGATAAATGGTTTCATATGATGAGATTTGTTTCATTTCATTATACTATTCATTTTTTCAATGAAAATTCATTTCGTTATGACCTTAGTTTCTACACATATAGAATTTTTCAGATCCATTAATACACATTCATGGGATTCCCTTCACATAATTCTCCATGATTTATATTTATCCTTATGTCTTCCATGATCTACATCAATATAACTCTATGAGAAATATGTCCTTCTATTCATTATTGAGTTATAGATTTGATTAAATTACATATTGTTAATAATATTTCTGGAAAAATGATTTGGTGTCATCATAATATTTTTTACTACATTCATCATCACATTTGGTTTCTCATAATCAAAACCTTTTCCTTCATTATAAATAATAACACAATTCTTTCTAGTTCATGCCCCTAAATAAAACAAAAAATAATGTTGTATGGGACAACCATAATAGTGGAAAACCCATATAATCATTTATAGGTTATTTAAATCATAAAACATTTTTTAATCTAAGTCACTTGAGGTTTAACAACTGGAATTCATTGATATCATCTATTCAAATCAATTATAATGGGTTTTAAATGAAATTTGGATTATCCTAAGCATATTCCTCATGAGGATCAAACCAGGTGTCAAGTAATTCTCATTCACATAAACCTAGTGATGATAGAGTTATGACCAATGATCATTTTTAAGATTTATCACCTCTAAGTACATCTACATCAAAACCACATCCAATTATGGTATCTATAGAGGGTTTTATTATAATTAAACACCATATGATGTCTACCTCAACATAATATTATGATATTATTATATACTTGTCCTTAAATTTTGTCAAAGGTTTGTGTTCAATAATCTATGTCTTCCATAATTTAGTTTCCATGGTTTTTAATGAACATTATCTCGTACCAACTATATCATCCTCGACCCTAGTATATTGGATCCATTGTCTGATTTATTACATTGGCATAAGATATGAGGAATCAAATCACAATGGACCAAATAGTTTAGTAGTATTGGTAAACAATATTTATACATGATCCTTGCATTACATTTTAAAATACAAATGAAAACATTATTTTGAAAATATTATTATCACCTATTTTATATCCTTGAATTACATTCATAGTACACTTCATATATTTTTGGGATGGGAAAGAAAATAAAGGAGTGCTCAAATTATTGGTAAGGTTTAATTATAGTTCAAGACATCATGAATCTGTATAAAATAATTATTATAATAAGGTAAATAATTGAACACATAATTAATTTAAACAACATCACTATCATGATAGTATAAGGAATAATCAAAATAGAAAGGTAAATAATTGAATAGATAATCCATTTAATCAATAACACAACTACCACAACTATAGAAGGCATAATCCATATCATAAGGTAAATAAAAGAAATAGTATTTATTATAATTAATAAAAAATAATAAGATTAATCTAAATATAATATCATTTTATAAATATCATTGATAAATATAATTGAATTTTCAATGAAGGAAATTATAAAATATTAGATAACATGGTCTCATGCATCATGATACCTCTTCCATCAGGATAACTACTCATGAAAGTTTAAAACTAAGGGGTATAGACTCATTTAATGATAACATACTAATTCACCTCATGAGACCAACCTATGCATAGAGAGAATATGTATATCAAGGGACCACCCATCACATCATATCTAAATCACCCATTATATATCGAATAAATGATTTAATACATTAACAATGTGTTTTATAATCAAATATCTATATTGAGTAGATAATTTATATTTATAAAAATTTCTGTGGACAAACAAATAACTATCAATGTAGAATACTGTATACAGAAATGAGATATGCTTTAATAAGTAGTCATTTTAATGAAAAATAAAATAGATATTTAGGAGAAATTTATTTTCAAATGATCATAAGAAAATTAATATTTTAATTGAATTTTAATGTATAAAAAATATTCCATAAATGATAAGGTTAATAAATTTCATTGTCAAAATGACCATAATCCTTATAGAGGATGAATATGGATGATATCAATTCAACATATCTGCAAATAAATATATGTAAAATAAATTATTGTTTTATTATGAATTGAAATACCATAATAATATCTTATAATTTTTTTTGAATAAAATATAATTTTCATATTAAAAATCTCCCTTTAAAGCTAAATTTTTGTAAAGAAAAATGAAACCACATTTCATTGAAAATAACATTTCAAGCATATAATGTATGTGTCAAAACATAGAGTGCTTGTAATGTTATTAAATTTTATACATGTATAGTATGATAAATTAGTGCTTCCATTTTTTTGGTAAATCCAAACAAGCCTTGTTATGAAAAAGACATAAAGATTTATTTAAAAGGATTTTTTAAAAAGTTAAAATGGTTAAAAATTAATTTAATAATTCAGTTTTAAAATTGATAAAAAAACTAGAACTGTTTTACAAATAATTATTTTGTATGAAAAAATATTTTCAATCTAAGATAGATTTGATGTCTGATTTTATTAAAACATTTTCTCAATCATTTTAAGTTCCAATGTGTGGTAAAATTGTACTATTGCGTGAAAAAAGTTCATGAATAACTACATGGGAAGAGAATTAAAGGTTTTATTAAAAAAATATAAAAACATTTACTTTAATGAATGTTGAAGTATAAATAATCCCAATTATAATGAGAATGTGAAATAAACCCTTGTAAATATCATATCATTGATGTCATAATTAATAAATGAAATGAATATGTGTATAAAATTTAAATCTACATGAAATATGTAGAAATAAAAAAAATCAAAATTCATTAGACACATATAATTATAATATCTATGTAAACAAATAAGTAAAGAAACCCAATGAAAATAAATTCAGTTATCATATTCCATACACCTTGGTAAATTTTTAGTTAAATCCCCATAGATGTGATAATTCCGATTCAAAATTAAAATAAAATGAATTGTTACTAAATTATGAATTTAATTCTAAAAGTGTAATTATATGTAACATTTGAAGTTATTAAAAATAAATACTATGTTCAATAGCATATAATATATGCCACATTGATATTAAGCGAGCAACGAAATCATATTATTCAAATATGACCATTATGACATATACATTAAATTATAAGGAATGATAAATATTAATGACATTATGAAATATTTAATTTAATACTAATATATATGTATTAATATTTTTTTTAATAAGTAATAAATTTTTAGTAAATTCATTCTATTATATTTTATGTAAATCCTATTTATTTATCAAAAACATATTTTTTTTTAAAATGATTTTTATTTATTCATATGTATAAATAATATATTTAAATTTTGGAACATTTATAAAATTTATTTGATTAAATTTATTTTAATATTCAAATAAATATATCAAAATTTTCTTATTGTAAAATTTGGTTAATTTTCCGAAAATTTTGATTTTTTAATGAATAGTGAAAAATAATACCTTTTATTAAAAACAATATTTTATTAAAGAGGTAAAATTATTATTTTTCTTTATTTTCAATTTTAATTACTTTTTTGATTTAAAATAATACAATTTATGGTTTTTAATGGATTTAATTCTGTAATTTTCTATACAAACATTTTATATTTTGAAGGATGCATTTTTCTGAAAACCAGTTTTACTTTGAATTTTCTTGGTTTAATTTTAAAATGAATTCTACCAATTATATTATTTTAATTTTAAAAAAATTATTCCACATATTTAACAAAAGGTAATAAATTTAGTAAATTTGAATCATTTTAATTGTAGACAATATTAATAGTAAACTTAGTATTTTTTATTTCCACTGTTAAGGGTAAATCGAGAAATTATTGGTAAAACTAATATTAAAAGGACTATTAAATAACCCTAAAACCTATCCCAATTTCATTTTATGAGAAAATATCGAAATAATTATCCATGATTATAATTTATGAACTCCTAGAGCAATTTGGTTGACATTAAGTCCATTAAAAAAATTATTTGTAGAAAAGTAAAACTTATCACACTATTTATATTAATAAGTATAAAATTTTTAATATATGGGCATCCAGATGATGAATTTTTTCAAAAATAGTATTTATAAATATAAAATATATTTGTTAATTTTTATTTAATTTTTATGGATGAAATAAGTACCTTGAATTCTTTCAAAACTATGAGGCATTAATTAATAAATTAATGGAAAAATCAAATGAATGATACATAAACTATTAAACTAAATATAATATTAGATATTAATTTTGATCCATTAATTCTATAAAAAAAAATTAACTGTATAAGATATTAAAAAAATTATTGGTTTTAATTTTAACCTTTTTTATGATTTTAATGTCATAGAATTTATTTGTATCAAATTTTACAATACTAATATTTCATAAAAATAATATTTTTTTAAATTTTTAAAATTCCATAAACTTACTAAATAAGGGAATTGATGATAATATATTCACTATTTTTACCTTTACTATATATTTAAGAGTTATTTTTAATTATTTTATAATAAAATAGTCTTATAATATTTTAATATTTTTGAGAAATTCCTAATGTTCCCCCAATATTAATTATAAAATGGCACCCCATTCTTTACTTAATATCACCACCATGAGCCTTATATCTTGACCATTCACTGAAATGTTCTATTCTCCACTTCCATTTCCACATTCTATAGGTTCTTGTCTCACTAAAATAGAGACTCCACTTTCTTTAATGGATCTTTTAATGGCATGATATTCAGTAGGTAATTTCCTTAAACCACCTCTCTTCATTTATTTTCTTCTTCTATATTCTCCTAAACTAATTCATAAATCAAGGAAAAATAACACCAGTATAATTTAGTTACTAGAATTTTATATTTATAATGTAATATATTCTACCATAAAATTTTATCATCTCCTCATATTCAATGAAATGAAACCATTTTCCCAATTATGGAGATTAACCATCTCCATAGATAATGAGTTTTTGTTTTTCATTACCACCTTCAAGTCATATCATTAAACTATAATAATGGTTAAATAATATTTTAATAAGTATATTATAATTTATTTATTATAATGGAACTATTATATGGACATGATAATATATAAAATGATAATAATTCATGTTTTTCAGAAAAATCGCCAAAATGTACTAAATAATTTTCATTACCCTTTCATGAAAGGAATCATCCTTGAGATATAATTAAAAAGGATATATGAGACCATTTAAAATTATATATTATCATGAATACCATATAATTTCTCTTTTATAGTACTTTTCTCATTTTACATGAACATCCATAAATATGAAAAAGTTAACTTGACAAGAAAACATGAAACAAACGCTCCTCGAATGGAGATTTTGGTCTTTATAACTCATATAAATATCCATAAATGAACTTAATAAAATTATTATAAATAAAATATATGGGTAAGATTTTATTAATTATGTAATTAAGTAATATAATTTGATTATCCCAAATATTTAGAGTGATAAAGAACACATTCAAACACAAGATAAGGGAATTATTAATTAATTTTTCATTCTATGAGTAAAACATAAACATAATTATGTCACGTTATGATATTGTGTGATTTTTTTACTATATTATGTTTTATTTCCACTTTTTAAAGTTAATTTATAGCTAATACACATAATTAACACAAATTATTATTTCTCACTTAAATGATATGATAATTTTAATGGAGTTTCTTTTTAAAATTCTCTTCAATGATTATTTTTAAAAAGGTTAAAAAGAACTTATTTTAGCTTATAAGTAATTTGATGATTTAACCAATTTCATGATGAATTGATATTTTTATGTTTCCATTAAAATATAACATAGTTATTTTTCAAATAAAAATTGTTCTTTTTTATGTGCGTATAATTAATTTAAAATAAGAATATTTCCTCAAGGAATAATTTTATGATCAATCTATTCATGTTTTATGATTATGTTATTGTTATTAGAAATTGTTTATTATGATGGTAGGATCCATTATAAACCAAATAATGTTGGTCTATGATATACCTCCAATGCATTGGATATGTTTAATGTTGATATTATGGTTATTCCAAATGAAACTGTGATGGTTACTTCTTGTACAACTGTGAAGGTTGTGTCAAGTATAATTGTGAGGCCTAGTTTAAGGAATTTGTGTTGGATACATCATAAGTAACTACGAAAATTATTCCCTATGTTATTAATATTATTTATTTTATTAATTATATGTTTCTAAATAAATATCTTGTTTTTACAATGAATGTTATTTGGTTTATGTTCAATGTAACGTATATATTACTCTTCAAAGGTGAAAATTATAACTTTGAGAAAATGATTGCATGCGTTTATCATGTTTTCAATAAATCCTTTATTGGTTTTTTATTAATAATATTATTAAATATTTTATGAAAATATTGCGTAAAAGGGTTATTTCATTGGTAATAAAATGTTTTTTAAGTTCAATGTTTATTTTGATATAGTAAATTTTTTAAAATTATTCATAAACTAATGGGTTCTTGGTGCTTTTTATGTCTCTTATTGAAATTATTTTTGTCTTAACATGTTTTTAAAATGTTTTTATATGGGTTTAAGGTACTATATAGAAAATTAAATGATCATGGAGAAACATTTCAAGAATTATCAAGATTATAAATCAAGTTTTATATTAATGACATTAGATTGGTGTAAAATGGATATTAAGTTAAAGTATTCTACTTGAAGCATATGGGGTGTTTATCTAAGATTTATATCCTAATTAAATAAAACATTAAACCGGCAAAGATTGTAAAATTTAAGAGAATAATTTATTGACTTAAAACATGTGATTATGTAATGATTATGGTTGGGTCTTTACAGTTGGTATCAGAGGACAGTATTGATAAATTTAGATGTTTGGTTGTTATTTAAGAATAAGTTACATGACTTATATGACCACAATGGTTAGAATAGTAGGGAGGATCACATTTATTTTGGATAACATGAATCCATTTGATATAACATGAATATTTATATTTTACTACTTATCCTCCTCATATGGTGGTATATGATTATTTTATTGATATTCTCTAACTAACCATTTTGTATTACTAAATGTATAGATCTAGCCAACACCAATGTAACAATGGATCTGAAAAAAAAATGTAGTGTTTTTTAAATGATAAATTAAATTAAATGGGATCTATAATGATAACTCTTTTGGTTATTATAAACACGATATCTGGAGTAATAATTACCCAATTAAACATTGATGAGTTTACAAATGCATAAAATATGAGCGAAATAAATACTTATGTAAGTTCAGGTGTTAATGATCATAATGTTAAAAGTATTCAATGTCCAATTTTTCAATAATTTAGATATAATCACATATGAAAATTTCTTAAATGGATGGGAAGATGTTTTAAATGCGGTAATGTATTTCATAATAAAATAATCTTCCATGGATAATGGAAGTGTTGAATTAACTCCATGATAGGGAATAATGTTCTTCTTGAGTTATCAATTAAATGTTTTAAATTTTGGGACTATGGTTATAATGAATATTGATTTCTTATTAAGAAGTATAATTAATGGGACCATCATGAATGTATAGATATAGTTTTCTCAATTAATAATTCCATGACAATTGAATATTAGGAAATTTGAAATGACATATGTATGATTTGAATTATTTATTATATCATGTTTTGAAATTTTTGAATCATAAGACAAGATTCATGTCATTTTATAGTATGGAATTATTAAGGAATAATAATTAAAACCATGTTTAATGGATTATTAAGAATATAGAATGATTAATATGACTGTATATAAGAGATTTTAGAGTTGTCCAATATTTAAGTAGGATGAATTAATTAAAATAATTAATACTATTTTCATGATGGGAATAAATTAGAAGTCTTTTATTGAGATTTATTTACATGTAACACAAATGTTTTTCATGTGAAATTATTATTTGAGGAATAATTATCTGTTCATATTTTGGACATAATTACAAAGGTATGGGTATCCTTTATTGTTTATATGATCATTATTTTTAAGGGATTATGGGATAAATAAAAAAAGGTATAATATAATTATGGAGGTCAGTTTTTTTTATTAATGATGAATATATTATGTTTATTTTTTTAGTATTATTCTCACATTTACAAGAACATTATGATGATTTTTGTTTTTGAAATAGGAAAACCTAAGGGATTGATGATGACCAATGACGCCCTATAAGGCCTTCAGGATTGAACCAACAACTGAAGGGCGATAAGGGTGCATCACTTACCACATTACAATGTGAATTATTGGTTGGTATGAAATTATTTTAAATGATTTTATGGATAAAAAATATGTTTATATAGGGGAAAATGTTTTATTGATTATATAACCAATGTATTTGTAAATTATTTGTTGATTAAGTGATTAATGTTATTTTGGAAGGAGCTTACAAATTTGGAAACCCTATATGATAAAGGTACGTAGAATACTATGGGATTTTATTTGAGGAATAAATGTTTCACTATATTTTGGAATCATACATGATCTTTTTGGGGTTATATGTTAATTGAGGTGGTTTATATAAATTGTTTAAATATATTGAAGACAATATAATTTAGGAGTTTAAATTATTGGTATGAGTCATTCAGAGTGATTTCTGTAATTTGGAGATAAGTATAAAATTTATATTGGAAGGTTATGTGGTCAAATACTTTTTATTTTTGGGTTTCAATATTAGTATTGAATAATTTTGATGAATTTTTAGGATATTTATTTGTTGAATAATATTTTCAAATCATTGGGTATTGCTGATAAATTTTTTAGATTAATTCCTTTTGGGAATTATATTATCTTATCCAAACCATTACTTGTTTTCGTTAATTTCTATATATAATAAGGATATAAATTATTTATAATGTTACTTTTGTATCCATAGAAGTTTACTTAGTGCTTAAAGAATGAAAAATTCATACTCTTCATTTTGAAAGAAATATGATCTTGTTGTGTCATTTAATCATATAAAGTATGTAAATTTCATCATGGTATTATACTAGGTATAAATATAATCTGGAAATAAAAAAATCGTTGTATACTTTTCCTAACTATAAATCTATGGTTTTTTAGCCCATCATTTAATTATGGTTTTGTGATGGTTAAATTTTTCATGACCACAATATCCATCAATCTCCATCAGTATTTGGGAGTTAGTTTATTTTCCATATCCATGTTTTCAGTCCCCACTTATGTTATCCTACTTGTAAACCTAGTATTTTTAATCTCAAGACACCTTTGTATTTTCATTTCCCCACTTTCAAAAAGATATTTTATTAACACTTTTTATGATTTTAGATTTCAAAAAAGTTATTTTGAAAATTCAAACCCCTAGTTTGAGATCCCAAGAACCAATTAAGATAAAAAAAATTAATTAAAAGGTGGATAATGTAACATCAATAGCTTTTTAAAATAAGTAATTTATTCAATAACATACAAGATACATGACATCATGATTAAAAAAACAGTTAAATATTATAATTTAAATATGACCATTAAAACTCATCCATTAAATAGGAATGAATGAATAATATTTACAAAATTATGAAATATATAATGGGCATACTCATTGGAAATGTATTAATTAATTAATTTTTAATAAGTAGTATATTTTTTGTTGATTTATTACATTTTTTAGAAAATCCATTTTATTCATTTAAAACAAATTTTCCTTAAAACTAATTATTATTAAGTATTATATACAAATAATATAATTAATTTATATATATTTTATAAGTTTTATTTTATAAAATGATAATTATTTATTAAGTCATCATGTCAAAAATTTCTTATATTGAAGTTTCCATAATTTTTTAAAAATTTTGATTTTTCCCTCATTATAGAAAAATACTACTTTTTATTTAAAAATGTATTTTTTAAAAAAATAAAATGATGGTTTGGATTTTTTTTATGTTTAATTATTTAATTACTATCTAAAATAAATAAATTATTATTTTTAATAGGTTTTATACTTCAATTTATTATAGAATCATTTTATATTTTAGGAGTGGAATATTTCTAAAATACTATTTTGTGGTGCATTTTTCTATTTAATTTTTTATTAAATTCTGTCAAATCTGTTCTAGGAATTTCAAAAATTAGATTCCATGTTCTGAATTATAATGTATAAATTTATTAAATATTTTACTTTTATTATTTTACAATATGAATAGTAATCTTTATGGTTTTTATAACCATGGTTATGGGTAAATCGGGTAATTATGGGAAAAATGATAATATATGAATTATGAAATTACACTCAAACTTGAAAAAAATATTATTTTATGAATAATTTTAAAAAAAATAATCCATATTTACAATATATGACCTCTTGGATCCTTTTCATTAACACTAAGTCCCTTATTGTATTTTATTTTATGAAAAGTCAAGCTTGTTTCACTATTATATTTAACAAGTATAACTTTTTCAATATATGGTATCCAAGAAGTTATGTTCAACCATGAATAGTATTTTAAAAAATAACGTTTCTACCTTCATAATGGTTATTTATTTTTAATTTTTAGGGAAGAAATTTTAATCTTAATGTCATTCACAATGATAATGTAGTAATTATTAAATTAATAGAAAAATAAAATAAATAATATTATAGATATTAGAATAAAAGCAATTTAAGAAATTCAAGGTGATCCAATAATTATAAATATTTCTATTAAATGTTCATACTAAATAAATATTTTGTTAAAATTTTACTCTCTTTTTTAAAAATCATAGTAATTAATAATATAAAATTTGACAATAATGAAATTTTAGGAATATAATATTATATAAAATTATTAAAATCATAAAAATATTAAATAAGGAGATACAGGATATTATATGGTCTAAAATTTCATTCAATATTCATTTATGGTCTATTTGGAATTATTTTACTCTATAATAGACTTATTTTATTTTAATATTTTTAGAAATTCATAAATTTCTGGTCAACCCAATTATAAAAGTTCACCCCTTCACCACATTTCAACACCTAGATCCCCATAGTTAAACCATAATGAGACATAGTATCATCTAAACCGCCCTATAAACATTATAGTGGTGTTTTACTCCCCAATATACCAATTACAATATCCTTAAGGAATCTTTCAAGGAGGTGATATTCCAGAGGTAACTTCCTCAACCCGCCTCTCTTAATTTCTTTTCTTCTTCAATATATCCCGAACACCATTCATAATTAAAGGAATAAAATATACAATAATATATATATATATATATAATTTTATATTAATAATGGACTTTATTCTATCCAAACTTTTTCTCACGTCATCTTACTCAATGAAAGGAAACTATTGTCCAAATTACTGCAATTAACTAACTCCAAAGATAATGAGTTTTTGTTTTTCATTAGCACCTTCATAGGTGGTAATAAAACTATTATTATGGTCATATAATATTTTAATAATTATATTTTTTAACTTATTTCATATTTTAGAACTAATATTGTCTTTATATTAAATAAAATGAAATTAATTTTTTTGGTAGGAAAACTACGAAATAAACTAAACATGTATCATTAAAGTTTTATCAAATGAATAATCCCCATGTCAAAAGATATAAATTATATATTGGAAAATTTAAACTTATATAAGTGAATTAATACCAAATAATATAACTTCTATATTACCATTCCCATTTTACTTGATCATCTATAAATATACACAATTTACCCAAGCAGGAAACCATGAAGAAAACGCTCCTAAAATATTGATTCTGATCTTTATAACTCAATAAAATGGCCATAAATGGAAGTGATAAAATTATAATAAATAAAATATATATTTAATAAGTTTTAATTAATTAATTAATTAATATATTCTTATTATCCATAAAATTATGAGTGAGTGCAGAACACATTCAAAAACAAGGTAAGGGAATTCTCAACTAAATTTTCACTCTTTGAGATAAACTTAAAATCCATTATGTCATGCTATTATTTTCTGTGAAATTAATTTTTATATTTATTAAATTTTATTTCAACGTTTTTATGTGTATTTATATAAAATACACATAATTTATGAAATTTATTATTTCTCACTTCGATGAAATGATAATTATAAGGGACTTTCATTTAAAAATACTCTTCAATGATTATTTTTATAAAAGATAAAAGTAATTTTTTAACTGATAAACAATGGGTGGAATATCCAAATTAAATGAATGAGTAATGTTTTGATATTTCCTTTATAATGTTACATCATCACTTTCAGGGAAATTATCTCCTTTTTATTGGTGCAATATTCCTTTAAAATAAGTTACTTTTCTCAAGGACTATTTTAATAATGCAAGTATTAATTTTCTAGGATTATTTTATAGTTCATGGGAATTTTTTAATACTCTAGGTGGGTATGTTATTAAATAATGATGGGTTGGTCTTTGATATAACTGAAATGCATTGGTTATGTTGAAAGTCGATTGTATAGTTATTCCAAATGTAACTATGATGGTTTTCCAAGTATAATAGTGAGGGTTAGGTAATGTATCATCATGAGGGTTATTTCAAGTATAACCATGATGATTATTTTATGTTATATGTGAGGTTATCATCATAATTAATAATGAAAATTATTCCCCAAATAAGATATATGATTAGTTTTATGCTTTATATGTTTATAAGGAAATAATATATTTTACAAGGTACATTTTGGGGTTTACGTTCAACGTAATTTATATGTTACTCTTCAAGGGTTAAAACTATTACCTTTTGAAAAATATTTCATGAGATTTTCATGATTTCAAAAAAACTAGAATGGTTTCCCTTACTTTGAGACTACTTATCAAAAAAATTTGAAATATTTTTGAATAAAATTTGATTTGATCGATATGAAAAAATTTATTTTTAGCCCAAAATTTATTTTTTAAAATGAATTTTTTATGTATTCATGGACTAAAAGTTTCCTTCTTTATTTTTTATCCCATACTGAGGTTTTATCTATCATACCATGGTTTTAAACATTTTTTACTAGGGTTTATGGGTGAGTCTGGAAAATTATGAGATCATAGATATAATTTTAAAGAACTATATTTAAAAAAAGAAATTTTTTAAAAGAAATTTTTTTATTGTAAAATATAGATACTAAGTTGAAGTATCCTTCTTATAATATATTTTTTTTATTTAACATTTATAACCTAATTCTATAAAACTATAAACCTGAAAAAAAATATACAAAGGTAAGATAATAATATCTTGAAAAAAATTTAAATATTATTTTACATTTATGTTTGGTTACTTATAGTATATTCCAAATATAAAATAAATTGTGTGTAAGACATTACAATATGCCTCAATGACTATAAATTGAGATGATGTCCCATACCTCGTTGAACAATATTTAAACTCCATTATAATGGTTCTAAGAATGTTATTATCGTATAAAAATAATATTAGTAGTTATTATATCATATATGATCCTTTTATTACATCTTATCACCCAACCATTAGTAATCTTTCATTATTTTAATTGTTTTCGGAGTTAATTGTCTTCTTTTCTCATTCATGTATTTTCATGAATGTTCCAGTTCATGTGTGTATTATATATATTTATCGTCTCTATAATAGTAATATTGATATAATTATCATATTAATAAATTGATTATACTTCTAATACCGATCAATAGATATTTTTTAAAATAAAGTATGTTACAATCATAGAGATATTAGGTTTTACGTAAGAATGAATAATGTTTCCATTTCTAAATGATCATTATAGAAATGAGGTATGTAATATTATATATTTCTAGAATTATCATAATACCATAAATAAAATATTATTTCATTTAAGTATACTTATATATATATATATCATCCCTGTGGTTTGGTGATGAAAAGAGATTCACTCCCTTCGTGAAGGCGGTAGTCCACACACACATGAAAGATGTTATCATTTCTAAGTCCTTGAAAAGGTATAAATTAAAATGATATATTAACTTTTTAGAATAATTAATAATTAATTTATTTTACAATTATGTCATTTATATCAAATATATTTCTTAAATATTCATTATAAACTTACAGGTGAATAGTTAGTGAAAAAATTCACATTTCATTGTGAGGCGGTAGTCAGTCGTACACACAAGTGACGTTATTATATCACCTTGTAAAATGGAAATTAAAATGATTTATAATATACAATGAATATATATATATAATTTTCTTTCTAATATCATATATATATATATATTATATCCATCAACAAACCCAATTGTGAGAGGTGGTAATGGAAAAATGAATAACTTCGATTCGTGGGGTGGTAGTCCGTCAAACACATGAATGATGATTTCATAACCCATCTGATTGAAATGCTGCTGGTTATTAGGTAATTATTATAAAATAAAAAATACTCACCATTTTTAGTATAATTTTGTTACTTTATATTGATAAATTAATAATATTTAAAGGAGTTTTAGTAATAAATAATGAAACAAATGGTTTGGAGTTAAACCTCTTCTTAGACAAACTATTTATAATTATTAGACAATTATTTATAGTATATATTTCTGACTAATAAAATAAATCTATAATGTTTTTTGGGATATTGGGAAGTGATTTTGGTAGGTATTTGAAGAAAAAATAGGTTTTATGTTGTGAAGAGGATACAAGAGGCGGTGGCATTTTATTAGTGAGTTGAGTGGAAGAATTTTAATTTTTTTAGAAGAAAAATGTGTACCCACATTTTTCATATGAAATGGGTTGTCCATAATGAATTATTATCATGAATTAGGCTGGATAATTTCTGAATATTTCCATGAAAAAAATGTAGATACTTTTTAGGTCATTTGTACACTTTTTTCTTTGTTTAGTGGCTCGGTAAATCTATCTTACCTTAACCGTAGTAAATAAGTTTTACTGTTTTCACTATTCATTTTGGTAAAAACATAAGTCAATATTATCAGAAAATCTGAATTATTTTGACTCCAAATATGAGATATATTTTTAAAAATTCCTTTCATATAATATACAAAAGTAGATTTAACACTAATCCTATAGACATAATGAGAAATCATGTCTTTAAGAAGGGAAATGGTAAAAATATTACAATATTTTTAAATCAAATTTCTATACAAAAATGATTCTTATGACCTAAATGGGATTAATAGATATATAATTTTACTTATTTTACTTTAAAATAAATTATTAATATAATTAAATTTATAAATAGTTTAATCTGAAATTCATTTTTCAATTCAAATTCATTATTTTACATTATTCATCAAAAAATAATACATTTAAGAAAAATACAAAACATTCAACCTAATATAATTTCGATATGATTTTTGGAAAATGATTATTATTTTGTAAATTAAATTTTAAAAAAGTGGGAAAATTATCTTTAAATTATGTGTGAAATGTATGACTAAATTTTCTTTTATAAAAAATAACTTTTCAGAAAACATATCTTTTTATTTTAAATGATTCTTATTTGATTTATAATAAATAGCTAACCATAATTTTCATTATTTATTTATTATTATTCATAACATTTAGTTAAATGGGTATTTTATAATGATATACTATATTATATTTCATTTTAACTGAGGTTTTCTTCTTTTGTAAACTATGAATGAGATTAAATTTAATGAAATATATGTCGTGGGTTTTTTAAGCATGGTGTTACAGGTCGTATACTCTAGTAAATACCGTGTTATTTTTTTATAATTTAATAATATTATAATATATTTTATGTTATAAATATAAATTTTAACTATAAATGATGTATATTCATTGTGTTAATTAATTTTTATCTTTTATCGGAAAATAGTAAACTTAAATACTTAAATAATGTTGACGCAGTAACTTTTCAATTACTAAGAAAATAAAATAAATGATATTAAAAATATTAAATAAATTATAATTTGAAAGTTTAATGTTTAACAAAAAAATTATAGATAATAATTAAATATTATAGAGGTTTCTGATCAATATATTCTAATTCATTGTTGTATTGATGTTATTAAAGTAAATGTAAAAGAATAATTAAAAAATTGACATTAATGATATTTTAAAATAAATAATATTTCATGAAATGATTTAAAATACATAAAAATATTTTATTTTGAATAATTAGTGGTATATGTTATATAAGTCAACAATGGTCCTTTTATTTGTCATTTGGAATTTTATAGTAACATTAATAACCCTTAATGGTTAGAAATCAATAATATTTCTATAATTTCTAAAATTGATCACGAACGGTTAAAATAAGAAGATAAAGGTAAATATGTGATATGAATATCTCAAAATTTGATTTTTTAATTTTATTTGATCTCATAATAATCTTATATTCTAATATTTTAAATTTGGATCCATTTGTAGATCAAGATTAATTTATATTAATTTAATATTTTATTAAATTCCATGTGTTCCCTTCCGCTCTATTATAAAAGGGATCCACTTATCATTTATTCACTCTTAAAAACCCCTTATTTTCGGAAAATATGTACCCAAATATCTTCTTATAATCCCTATAAACATTCTATATACCTTATTTTTGGAAGAATACCATTATTATAGGTCTTAATGTATTAATTAAAGAATTATTTTCAAAGAACGGGTATAGTTTTTTACCAAATATTTTATGTTTATCTCATCATCAACTTCCTTAGAATATTAATAAATCATGATAAAATAATATAATTAATAAAATATATATAAATATTTATTATTTGAATATAATGACATATATTCATCTCCAAAATCCATCAATTGGGAAAGGAATTCATCATTTCTGTGTATGGAGGACTACAACCTCCCAGACTGATGTAATTCATTTTTGGTCACCACCTCCAATAGATAGTTACAATGATTTAATTAATGTTTATATATGATATTAATGAAATATTTTTAAATATAAAAATACAATATATCACTTACTTTTTTACCATTACATTCACTGAAAATGATAATATCGTTTGTGTGTACATGTTGACCATCATCTCAACAAAGCGATTTGATTCTTTTTCCATCACCACATAAAATTTATTATATAAAATTATAATTAATAAAATTTATGATATTTATGATATTATTATCATTTTTTAAATATAATGTGACACTAACCTGCTTTCCATAATGATCGTTGAAAAAAGGGAATGTTACTCATGCATATGTATGACCTACCATCTCCAAGATTGTAACGTAGTTCATTTTTCATGACCATCTTCCCTGATTGGTTATAAATGTATAATTTATTAATAAAAATTATAATTATTTCATTATTATTATTCCATTCAACTCAATAAGGAAACGAAAACAGTGTTCCTGTGTACGTACGGCCTACCGTCTCCATGAACGGTGTATTTCTTTCCATTTACTGATCTATTATATATATTTATATTCTGAATATATATTATATATAAATCATGTTTTATATTCTGGAATTAATTAATCATTATCTATGTAATCATATGAATAATTACAAGTCAATACACGGACGACAAATGAAACGATTTTACCCAAAACGCTCTTTAACATGGAATTTACAAAAAACGGGTAATATAAATTCATAATTGAACCATATATAATATCATAACAATGAGTATGATTCTGGAATAAGACAATAACATTATTTAAATCATTATACAGGAGGTTCGGACACTTATGAAGTAAATCGGACCTAAGGTAAGGGAAAATATCACAATCTCATTTTTATCCGAGATTGTTTATACTTTGGTATTTACTGGGGTGTATTCTATCATCCACATCCATGTTTACTCAATATGTAATATTATTTCCATCCACCTAAAATTGGTTAAATCCAATTTTACCCATTGGTGAGTTTTTAGTAAAATATATGAAAGGAATCTTTTGTCGTTTTTCATACGAGGTACTTTTTGACTTTTCCAACAAAAGTATGAGAAGAATGTTTTTTTACCTTATACGGCATGAATGGATTTTTAAAACATTATTTCCAAGAAGCTTCCTTTAAAAGTTTTCAAGTTTATTTTTAATCAAATCCTTTTAGTTTAAAATTGTATGACATGTTAAGAAAGGAAAAAAGGTTTTTAAAGTAGAAAGGATATTTTCCTCAAGAATGGAGTTCAAGTGTTTTATCAAAATTATTTTCCATCTAAGATAATAATGGGTTCTGTTTCTATCTCTATTATTACATGGATTTGATTATGTTGTGATGGAAATATTTTTATGAATTCTTTTACCTTATATGAATTGTTTTATGATGTCACGATGTTTAAGATTCCCATTTTTATTACATGGGTTATGCTATGATGTATGGTTTATGATTTTGTGGCACACATAAGAATGCTATCATTATGAGATGGGTGGGACCTTAACCTCCCTCAAATGCATTGGGTAAAGATTTTAGATCTCAAGAGATAGACATGGCTGGACCGGCAGGTTAAACCGGTTCAGTGAAACAGGACTCAAACGAGGAGTGAACTCGGTACAGAAATGGACTTTGTCCACTAAGATAGTGTTGGCAATGAGTCTTGACAAATAAGAAATTATTCTCTATGATTATGTGTGTATGCCATAAAGTTTCATGTTTTATGTTATGATTATTGGGATTACATTTCACTACTATGATTTATCCCATGTTATGATATTATGATCGGTATTTCAGGTTAAGAGTTCCAAAATGTTATGTTCATATGAATATGATGTGATTGATATTTTTTTTGTTTACCCTTACTGAGAATTTTAGCTCACCCTTTTATGTTTTCTTTTCCCCAGGATATAAAGAAAGGTTTTTTGTAAGAAAAAAAAGGGAAGATCTTTGTGGGAGATGTTGAAGATCTTTCACCACGATTAGAAGATTATATTACGAGATTCCAAAAAAAACTAAAATATTACGGTCCTTGTGTGTGTGTTTTTGTAATGTACTAAGTATTCCGCAAAAGTAATGTAATTTCCATGTACGTCAAGCTTTGGGTCACTACAGTTGGTATCAGAGGGAGGTTTATTCAACCGTTGGAAACTAGGATGCGAGAACATTAGTGAGATCCCTAGAGATATTTCTAAGGTATGTCTAGGGATGTCCCTAAGGTTAAGTATAAGTATAGGTTATAGTACTAGAATTACGGTAACCTAAGATGTTAGATATTTACGGTACTCTCCCTTTATTATGTTGTTTTCCCTATCATGATTTTTGCCTCTCACACTATTCTTTTTGGGTTTTAGACGATGGCTGGAACCCAAAGGAACCGTGTTGATCAATGCAATAGACAATGCAATGATTGTCCTCCTGAACAAACAAATGTTATGGGAGATGGAGTGAAAAATCTTATTGCTATACTTACACAAGCTATGAATCATTCTGGACTTCTAAATGAGCAGAGAAGGGAACAATATTCTATTGAGTCCTTCATGAGGAAACGTGCACCTTCATTCAGTGGGTCTTTTGATCCACTTGTTGCTGAATAATGGATCAGTACTACTGAAAAGATATTTTCAGTTCTTAAATGTTCTGAACATGATAAAGTCAAC
Organism: Viscum album; assembly: GCA_963277665.1. Classification (NCBI taxonomy): domain Eukaryota; kingdom Viridiplantae; phylum Streptophyta; class Magnoliopsida; order Santalales; family Viscaceae; genus Viscum; species Viscum album. Next base: position 783,950,958 of record OY728146.1, on the reverse strand, counting down.
TTAGCGGTGTATTGTTTGGAAGGTGATGCTAATCAATGGTGGAATCTTATCAAGAATACGAGGCCAAGAGATGAAATTGAGTCCATGGAATGGGACAAGTTCAAGAACTTATTTTTCAATTAGTACTTCCCTTGTATTCTTTGAAAAAAGATGGAGAAGGAGTTTCTTGAACTAAAGCAAAAGGATGATGAATCTGTTGGTATATATGAAGCGAATTTTACAAGGCTTTCAAGGTATGCATCTAGCTTTATCATCCAACCTGAAAGTATAGTTGATCTATTCTTCACTGGCTTAAAACCAAATCTTAGAAGGGAATTAGCTATAAGAGACTTCAGTAGCTATGAAGAAATTGTGTGTTGTGCTATCAAGGTAGAAATGGAAGTTGGTGTTACTTATCCATTTCATAGTTTTTACAAGAAACGAAAGATGGAGTTCAAAGAGAAATCTCAGAATAATTGTGTAAAGAAGATGAATGTTTCCTTATGCTCAAAGTGTGGAAAGAAGCATGGTGGAGATTGTCTTAAAGTGACTAGAAAATGTTTTAAGTGTGGAAAAGATGGTCATCAAGCAGCTGAGTGTCGAAGTAATGGAAAAAGGGTTGCTAATGGTGTGAATAAAGAAAAGACTGCAGAGAACGCACCAACAACACATCAATGCTTCAAGTGCAATGAAATGGGGAATTATGCTAATCAATTCCCTAATCCAAGGGTTAATGATGATCGACATGAGCAACCACTTAAGGCAAAGGACAAAGGGATGTCACATGCGATCACTATTGGCGATGTTTAATATGAAAACTATGTGGTGGAATGATTAAGTGTTTATGTAATGGGATTCCAAAATATTGTTGTATATAGTATCGTGGAATGTTGTAATATTTATGTATTGGTCAATAGTGGTTTTCAATAATTTTATGGTACCGGTAACCATGGAAAGTAATTGAGATATTTTTGGTAAGTAGATGATATGCGCATAATGAAGGGATAAGAAGATAATGAGATGTCTGATTGTATTCATGAGCTCATGATTGATATAAGTACTAAGTGATATCATGGTTTGAGTATAAATAATTTTGAGGATTTTGGTTTATGGAAAGTGTTAACTTTTAACTACATTCATGGGTATACATGATTAATGTATTCACATGTTTGTAATTTGACCAACAAGATATATCTTATGATATATGAAGGACAAATGATGTCATTCACTTGATTGTTATGTGACATTTCAAGTAATCATTTTCTTTATACTATGAGCATGGACCGAAGTATTTTAGATAAGCCTAAAGATTGGAATGGATTATGTTGGACATAAGTTAAGATAGAACTTTTTTCGATATTATTTATGGGATGTTATAGTAATTTAGTTTTAGAAAAAGGACAACCTGCAGGATGGGCGATAGCCCATCGCATCGGACAAGGCTGTGGGAATCGAACCCACAACCGAAGTGCGACTGGCCTTTATCGCCTACCACTGGCCTATAGGAAGTCCCTGTTTAGTAGAAACTAGTTTCATTATATTAAGCAGTATGATATATGAAGTATAAGTCCATTTTAGGAACCATATATGATTAATCTCACTATAGATCAACTTATGTATATTTAATAACTTTTGCTAACCTTTTGTTTGAGACAGATGGAATGACCCTTCATTCTATCACATGATCTGCTAACACTTCACGAATAACAAATTCAACTTCATTTCTTTAAGAGGTGAAGTAGAAATTGTTCAAGGCATGAAAAACAGTGAGATTTTACCAAAATAAAGTAAGTATTTATTCTAATTCAAATTCTTCAACTTTAGGCAAATGATCTTGAAAACCAAAAATGTTGTCCTAGTGCTCTTATATCTGATGAATCAGATGGTACCCTAGATCATCACAGATTTATGGGTTTGTGATTGCTGGCTTTTCCATAGCCATGTTCTCCACCACTCTCCATCAGAACATGATGATTAGATTTCACTTCAATATCCATATTTTCACCTATGTGGAAACCCAGTGATTGGTTTATTTGGGTAACCGTTACATTTCATACTTTTGTTTTAAAAATTGGTTTTGGTAATACTTTTTACAATGTGGGTTTCTATTAAAGAAACTTTCGAATAGTAAACCATTTATAACCCCGACGAATTTGGAGGGAGAAATTCATTTTAAGGGGGGTAGAATGTAACACCCTGAGATTTTATGAAAAATATTCTTTTTATTGTCATTAATGTCTTGTGTTGTACACTACACCAAAAGGAGCTTTCATAAAACATGTCCTTGACTTTCCTTGCATTACACGCAATCGGGACCTTCCTCGATAGCGTGTGTAGTACGCAATACGGACTTTCACTAAACAACAATATGTTATTTAAATTTTATTAAAACTAGCTGTTTTGAATAGTAATAACCACTTTTTGAAATTTTGTAAATTGTATTTTTCAAAATGGACTTCATTTTTGGATTCTGAATATCGAAATTAGCTTAGGGTGAAATTTTGGTACTTTTTGGATAACTTTCATTTTCTGATGAATAGTGAAAATTACTAAATTTTAATTACAAACAACCTTTTTAATAGAAATAATTAATAGTGATACATTATTTAATTGAGTGGTTTTAAATTATATTTCGAATATATTTTTACAATTTAATACAATGTTGTTCATTGGATTTAATTTCACATTTAAACCAGACATAAACAAGTGTCAGTCTTTTGATATTTATTATCTCTTAAGAACACGCTATTTGTTTTGACGACGTCAATTAATTTTTAAATTAATTAATGAAACTGATATGTTTTTAATTTGGTAAAATATACATCATTTTTGAGTTCATAATATCAAATATAGCTTAGGCCTAATTTTTTGTTTTTTCTGGAAACTTTCATTTTTTGATGAATAGTGAAACCGCTAAGTGGTAGTTAAGAAAAATGAATTTTTCATAAAACTTAATTTTACCGCTTCTGTGAGTGGAATTTCAAAAATCCAAGAGACACGGTTGATTTCAGTAAGTAAAATGTGATTCAATGATATGAAAATAATTTTTGGTGAATTGTAACTTTTTACTTTTTTTACCACGGTTAAAAGTAAATAGGATAATTACGGATAAAAATGATATTATTATTACCCTAACACATGTCCTAATTCTATTGGATAAGTTTAATTCGACCAAAAACAACCTTAGGAATAAAATATGACCATTTAGGCCCACTTGGATTTGATTAGGACATTTATTATTAATTTATTTAAAGAAGGGTTAAAATAGTTAAAATCAATGTTTAATAAGAAAATCATTTTTAATATAGGGTTATACATAAGATAAATTAGACTATAAATATTAATTAGAAAGATAAAAATCTTTCCTACATATGGTATTTTATTTGTAATTTTTAGACATTAAATAATTTAATTTATTTATGACACAAAGATGATGCATTAATTATCTTATTAATGAAATATTGACATAATTGATGTTATAAATACCCAAATAAATGTAATTTGAGACTTTTTATGAATTACACTAATTTTCTAGGATAATATAAATGTTAGTATTGATTTAATTAACTTTCTTAGAACTAGTCATTCTGTTATGAGTTTTACAAAAATAAATTACTAAATAGTGTCAAAATTGACATAAAATAGTTTTTAAAACAAATATTATATTATTAATTGTTATTTTATTCCTAAAAATCTAATGTTCGGAAAAATGACTTAGATAAGGTTATATATATTAATAATAAACAACTTGGGGTTTGTTTGGCTTGTTATAGTAAGTTTATTAACCTTATAGTGTAAGAACACAAAAAGACATGGTAGAAGTAAAATTATCTAACTTAAAGTTAAATATAAATGATAAGGTTAAAATAGGAACCTAAACTTGTATAAATTATATTGGATGAGAGGATTGAGACCCATCCCCACCTTATCTTTGAAATTTATCAATTTTTATCTTTTAAAAACAGAATTTTACTTTATAATAAAATAATATTTTTCGTTATTCCAAAGGTGCCCCTATCCTCCCTTATAAAAGGGAACCTCCTCCCTCTCTTCCTCACACCACATTGAGCCTTCAAGCTCGACCAACCCCTGAAAAATTCTCTTCTCCACTTCCCTAGAAACATCCTAGAGGTTCTTGTCTTCCTCAAAGACCCATTTTAGTGCCCTAAAAGGCGATCTCAAAGAGGCGCTTCAAAGAAGAGGTAATGTCCGTTACCGATTCTTTCAACTTTATTTCTTCTTCCACTTCTTCTTCTTAGGTTGTTTCATTGTGAAGTAAGAACATCAGTATCACTCATATAAGGATATGTTATTATAAGTATGAAAAAACCCTGTTTCACCATTTATCCATCCTATGGAAAACGAAATCACCGCGCGTGCGTACGTACGGAATACCGTCTCCACGCCGTGCTGTAATCTATTTTCCACCACCACCTTACTTGGATGAGTATAATGGTGTACATAATAACTATATATGATTATTGTAAATTGATATTGATTCTGAAATAGTATACATACACTCCAATACAATTCCACGATCATGAGAACGATATCATCGCTTGTGCGTACGTACGGACTATTGTCTCCACGACGTGATGAGATTCATTCTCCACGTTAACCATTCATGAATGATTATAAAGTATATTTAATAAGTAATCATGAAATATATGAAATAATAATGATACTGGATTTATGTGTATATATATGTATATCATCTACTTAATTCCATTCAACTCAATAAGGAAACGAAAACAGCGTTTATGCGTACGTATGGCCTACCGTCTCCATGAATGGTGTATTTCTATCCATTAACTGATCTATTATATATATGTATATTCTGAATATATATTATATATAAACCATGTTTTATATTCTGGAATTAAATAATCATGATCTATGTAATCATATGAATAATTACTAGTCAAAACATGGACGATAAATGAATCGATTTTACCCAAAACGCTCTTTAACATGGAATTTACAAAAGAACGGGTAATATAAAGTCATAAGTGAACCATATATGATATTATAACAATGATAATGATTCTTGAATAAGTCAATAACATTATTTAAATCATTATACAGGAGTTTCGGACACTTACGAAGCGAATCGGACCTAAGGTAAGGGAAAATATCACAATCTCATTTTTATCCAAGATTGTTTATACTGTGGTATTTACTCGGGTGTATTTTATCATCCACATCCATGTTTCCTCAATATGTAATATTATTTCCATCCACCTACAATTTTTTAAATCCAATTTTACCCTTTTTGTAGTTTTTAGTAAAATATATGAAAGGAATATTTTGTCGTTTTTCATACGAGTTACTTTTTGACTTTTCTGACAAAAGTACGAGAAGAATGTTTTTTTAACTTATACGGCATGAATGGATTTTTAAAAAATTATTTCCAAGAAGCTTCCTTTACAAGTTTTCAAGTTTATTTTTAATCAAATTCTTTTAGTTTAAAATTGTATGACATGTTAAGAAAGGAAAAATATTTTTAAAGTAGAAAAGATATTTTCCTCAAGAATGGAGTTCAAGTGTTTTATCAAAATTATTTTCCATCTAAGATAATAAAGGTTTCTGTTTCTATCTCTATTATTACATGGATTTGATTATGTTGTGATGGAAATATTTTTATGAATTCCTTTACCTTAAATGAATTGTTTTATGATGTCACGATGTTTAAGATTCCCATTTTTATTACATGGGTTATGCTATGATGTATGGTTTATGATTTTGTGGCACACATAAGAATGGTGTCATTATGAGATGGTTGGAAACTGTATCTCCCTCTAATACATTGGGTAAATATTTTATATCTCATGAGATATACATGGCTGGAACAGCAGGTTAAACCGGTTCAGTGAAACAGGACTGAACCGAGGAGTGAACTTGGTTCAGAAATAGACTTTGTCCACTAAGATAGTCTTGGAAATGAGTCTTGAATAATAAGAAATTATTCTCTATGATTATGTGTGTATGCCACAAAGTTTCATGTTTTAAGTTATGATTATTGGGATTACATTTCACTACTATGATTTATCCCATGTTATGATATTATGATCTGTTTTGCAGGTTAATATTTCCAAAATGTTATGTTCTTATGAATATGATGTGATTGATATTTCTTTTGTTTACCCTTACTGATCATTTGAGCTCACCCTTTTATGTTTTCTTTTCCCCAGGATACAAAGAAAGGTTTTAGGTAAGAAAAAAAATGGAAGATCTTAATAGGAGATGTTGAAGATCTTTCACCACGATTAGAAGATTATATTCCAAGTTTCCAATGATACTAAACTATTACGGTCCCTATGTGTGTGTTTTTGTTATGTACTAAGTATTATGAAAATGTAATATAATGTTCATGTATGTCAAGCTTTGGGTCTCTACATGGTTGGTCTCCTTTCAGGACATTTATGACTTCCATATCCAGAGGGTGAGTTTCACATTACTAGAGGGTGGATCTTCTCAAAACATGGGTGAATTGGAAGTCTAGGCGAGCAGAGTGTGACCCAGGCATCATGGGTTTGGAGAAATTACAACCCAGATTTTTAGTTTATATCAACATGTACAAGGGACTTTATAGAAGGACTTTTATCTAGTGGTCGATCATTTTAGTGATGTCTTTCCAAATGAATTTTCTGGTTTACCACTATAGAGAGAGGTACATATCTCTATTCATCTTGTCCTAGGAGTAGAACTGATGTTCATTCCTCTTTATAGGATGGTTACACCATAGTTACAATAGATCATGAAGTAGATAGAGGAGTTGCAGGTGACGGTTTTCATCCGACCCAGTACTTATCCATAGGTTTTTCCTATCCTTTTCACAAAGAAGGAGAACGTAACCCTCAAACAATATGTGGATTAATATATGTTTAACCAGATGAAGGTCAATAACCGATGTCCCCTGCTGATAATTGATGATCTCTTTGAGCAGCTTCGAGAATCCATGGCATTCTAAATGATTTAAATGAGAACTAGTTATCATCAGTTACACTTTAGACCATAAAATATACCACTTTAGCCTTTTTGAGCTGGTATGGTCTATACAAGAACATAGTTATGCCATTCTCTCTCATGAACACGTTGGTAATTTTCATGGAACTGATGAATCAGGTGTTCCATCCTTAATTGTATTATTTTTTTTGTAGACATTTTGGATGATATCTTGGTGTACTCTCACACTCAACAAGACCATGCCATTCATATTGAGATCGTATTGAGTACACTGACAGAGCTTCAGTTATATTCTATGCTCTCAAAATTCCATTTTTCAATGGACAAGACTCACTTCTTAGGTCATGTCATATCAGTGACAGAAGTATCAGTAGACCCAGAGAAATTGAGAGAAGTAGTTTCCTAGGAGTAGCTAAAGAATGTATTCTATGTAAGGAGTTTTCTAGGGTTGGATAGTTACAACAGATTCTTTATTAAATACATTTCACATTTTGTAGTGCCATTGATGGGCCTGACTAAGAAGGGTTTGAAGTACGTATGGACACATTCTTATGATTCAGCCTTTGAGAAGCTGAAAGGGAGATTGAATTCAACGTCGATATTGATTTTTTCGGATCTGGGTGAGAGTTACACCATTTACTACAATTCATATGGTATCGTGCTGGGAGAAATGATTATTCATGGGGAAGGATTTTTTACCTATGGGTCTCACCAGTTGAGGCCTCATGATTGGAATTACCCAACACACAATCTACAGTTGGCGGTAGTTGTTCATGCTTTTAGTTTTTGGATACATTATCTTTTTTGAGAGCATTTTGTGGTATACACTGCTCCCAAAAGCCTCAAGTATATCTTTAATCAAATTTATTTGAATTTGAGACAGTGAAGTTGGGTAAAAAATATTGACTCTGATCTTACCTACACACCTAGGAAATGCAACGCAGTGGATGAGTCATTGAGTAGGAGGACTCGGATATATGAAGTTTAGGATGCCAGTAGTGAGTGGAGACTTATGTATCTATTCTCTAAGATGAATTTAGAGGGTCATGACAGACAGGGGAAAACACTTCTTTCTGATATATCTATTAACTCTACTCTACTGGATTGAGTTCAAATGAGGAAACTATCAGATTTCTAAGGCCAAGTCCAATGAAAGAGTGTGTTAGGCGAGGACCCTATTCATTTGTGGACTGTAGGTGAGGATGAAGTTTTTCATTTTCATGGGTGTGTGGGAGTGTTAGCTAACATACACAAGGAGGTTCTGTGATATTTTCATGCCTTAGTATGGGAAATTCATCGTTGGGTCATCAAGATGTATCAAGATCTACATCATCAGTATTGGTAGCCAATAATGAAAGGAGATGTAGCTGGTTTTGTTATGAGATATTCTACCTATCAATAGGTGAAGGCATGGAATCATTGACCAGAAGAGATATTACAATAGTTACCCATTCTCGAGTGGAAGTGGAATGATGTCATGATGGATTTCATGATGGGATTACTAGGGTTTCTTTGAGGGAATGATGAAGTTTGGGTTATTTTGGAAAGGCTAATAAAGGTTTCACATTTCCTTCTAATCAAGGAAACCTTTAGTGTTAATGAGATTGAGAAGTTGTACATCCAAGAGATTGTATGTTTGAATGAGGTTATGGGATCTATCATTTCATATAGGGATACCCAGTTTACATCTCATATCTTGTTGTGATTATAGAGGAATTTGGGTACATAGGTACTTCTGAGTACACCTTACCATCCTCATAAAAATGTCTAGTTAGAATACATGATTCAGGTTTTTTAGGACATGTTTTGAGCATGTGTCTTAGATTTTGGGGGCTCATGGGAGAGGCACATACCCCTAGTGGAGTTTTCCAACTATAATAGTTTTCAAGAAATGATTCAAATGGCACATTGTGAGGCTTCGTACGTTAGTCCATGCTGATAATCTACATATTAGCTAGAGGCAGGATATATAACTATACAAGGACCTCGTCTTCTTCAGCAGACCACTGAGTATATGGAGTTTATTTGAAAGAATATGGACAATGAACAATCTCACAAGAAATTGTATGATGACCGATGGAGACAACTGTTAGAGTTCATGGTCGATGATTAGGTTTTTTTTATGTGTTACGCATAGGTAGGGACACAGAAATATTATGGGATAGGGGAAGCATTCAATGAGATACGTCAGACCATTTGAGGTTTTTGAAAGAGTCAAGTTGGTCGCCTATCAGTTGAAGTTACATCAGAGTTATTGGGTTATGCAGGACGTCTTTTATGTTTCTTATCTATGATATTACTTTTCATACCTATCTCATGATTTTCAACCTGAGGTGGTAGAGTTATATGTGGATGCATCCTTTAGGTGAAACCCAATTCAAATTGTGTATCACAACACTATGGTTCGCTATGGATGGTCTATTCCTTTAGTATGGCTGTTATGGCGGCATGGTCGAGTACATGACGAGCCTTGGGAGTGTGAGGTAGATGTACAATTACAGTGGACAGATTTGATAGATGTTTCTTCTCCACCACCATTTTAAGGATAAATCAAGGATAAATTTATTTAAAGAGATATGTTTTTAAAAACCCAGATATTCATTTCAGGTATGGATCTTTATTTACAGTTGTTTTTGAAGAATGAGGAAGAAATAGAGATTTTTTAAGTACACATCGTGTACTTATGAGTACATGTGTTGTACTTAATTGTCGTGTACAGCCATGTACTAGCCATGTAATGGACTAGTACATGGATGTGTGATGACCTGGTTGGCCCTATTATGTTAGGCGCAGGTTGAGGCAAATACATGGTGTGTATTTTAAATGAAGACGCCATGTACTTTTCTTTTTATTTGATATATCTGAGAGGGGTCATTTCTTATGTCTGAAAATGTATTCTCTCCCCATGGTTCATACAAGAGAGTGATAGAATGGCCACAGAACTTTGACCCATCCCGATTCTCTATCTGAGCTCTGATTGAGACATCTTCAGGTGAATTGGAATCCAACCGGTGAGTTATCAAAACCACTAAATCATTTCTTCCTAATTCATCCTCTCTAGTGGGTTATTCAAGGTTGAAAGTTTTTCACCTTTGCTAGTTATACATTGATCTAGTTCGAATCAAGGACTGACACTCATGGTTATCAACTATGAGACATCGTGGTAGGTGATTTGTGTATTTATTTGTTCGTCGTTGGATTATATATTCTAAAATGCCTCATAACCATGATTTGGGTATTTCTTCTTTTGGTATTTAAGTATGATTATTACCTACTATGTTTTGATTGATTGATAAAGGTTTGTTTCTTATTCATAAGGTTATATACCTTATTACGGGACACCCCATGGGTGTGATCCCCTTCTTTGATTGTTTATATACATTTGGTCTATAATTCCCTCTAGGATTTCCTTGATTAAAATGAATTGAATATTTATTATGGAGTTACTAATTGTATGATATTACTATGAAATGCATTGTTATTTTTTACCAATGGTAATTTGATTGTGATAGCTTCCTAGGGTAGGGTCTTTTTATTGTTCTTCAGTTAGGTTGACTTAGGGGTATTGACTGTGAGAGCTACCATGTGTTCATTGACCTGGGGGTTAGACTATGACAGTTGTCTAGGTGGTCATCTATAATTTATTGATGCCATGTTGACCCAGGGTTATTGACCTTGAGAGCTACCCGAGGTGGTCATTTTTAAATGATTAGTGATATGATAGACCAAAGGGGTTAGACTGTGAGAGATTCCTATAAGTTCATTATTTAATGAATTGGTGTTGTGTAAAACCAAGGGGTTTGACCATGAGAGAATTTTTAGAGGGCTGTTTAGGAATGATTGAATTATTATGACAAGTCTGCCAAGACAAAGAAAAATCATGGACTTTGTCTTACTTGATTATTTAGATGGTATCCTGAGACATATGTTCTATTACCATTACACATAGGGATATTGATCTTAGGATAGATCTAAATATATTGATTCAACAGATTCAATAATAAATGTAAATTACTATAAATGAAAATTCTAGTATTGTTTACTTTTGAGTACTTCCATCGTTATTGCTTCATTTCCACATATTACCTTCTATATATACGCATGGACTATTTAGAACTTATCTTTTGGGGGTTTCCTACTAGGATTTGTATCACACCATATTTGGGTCATGTTTTGGACCCAAACTAATTATATGGTTTAAGGTATAGATAATGGAAAGTTCCCTTCTTCATTAGGTACTTGATTATTATTAGAGGTGGAGAGCATGGGACCAAAGATAAGGATTGTGATGATGATGGAGTTTACTATTTCCTTTGTTCTTTGGTTTCAGTATTTTTTTCCAGCATTGTGACTTGTTTGTTTTGTTTTCTTAGATACATATTCCATGCATCATATATATATATATATATATATATATTATGGCTTCTGTAGGATTTAACTTCAGTCTTCTGTTTTTTATTTCTATTTGGTATTATATCATCTTCTATTCTATTAATATTTTCTTTTTGCAGTGTATCTTACACCAAAGAGGGAATTGTATCCCCATTATCTCACCTGGGCCCTCGCTTTAAGTCAGTAGGCCTCTAGCATTCTGGGAAATGCACTAGATGTTATGTGACCAACCGAGTTTAGGGCACCCTTGGGCGGCACTCGGATCCATGAAGTTATAGATATGTTCCATTATACATTGTAATTTTATATAAAAATTATTTATATTTTCCATGGAAATTTATTTTTATTTATTATTGAATAAATAATTACCTTAAATTCATACACAAAAATGATGTAGTAATTCTTCATTTATTGGAAAAATTAAAAAATCATATTAAAAATACTAATTCCCCTGATTTCTAGATTTTATTAGAGTCAAAGTAAATGATTTTATCTAAAACTATCATTAATGATAATTTATAATAAATAATATTTTATTAAATGATTTGTAAATAAAAAAATATTATATTTAGAAATATGAATTTTACATTGTTAATTATATCAAAAATGATCTATTTTTAGTAATTATTCATTTTATAGTAACATTTTTAACCCATAATGGGAAGAAAACTTTAACATTATTGTAATTGTTAAAATGATTAACAATGATTTAAAAAAAATTATAAGTGTAAAATGTGGTCCAAATTTCTCCTTTTTTGAAATTATTGTGACCCAAAATATTATTATATTGTAATATTATAAATTTCAAGAAATTTTTATATCAAAATTAATTTATTTTAATTTAATATTTTAATGAATTCTAAGATTTCCCCTCCCTACTCTTATAAAAGGGCACCACTTCTTCTCATTTATTCACATTTCAAAACCAATTTTTGGAAACAATCAACCCATATCTATTTTTGTAATATATTCTCACATACTAGAGTCCTAATTGTGTATGTAAAACCAATATTACAGTTATTAAGTTGTAATGTAAGGTATATTTTCCCTAGATTATGTATTTTTTTTACTGCATGTTTTAGATTTATTTCATTTTCCACTACCATAAATAATTCATCAAACAAGATAAAATAATTTCTCCAATATATTTTATCTATATATATATAATAATTTTATTATGTTAATGGAATAAACTATTTCAATATTCAACATCTATAAATTTGGGAATGGAATTCAGCATTCACATGTATGGTGGATTACCACCGCAAGGAACGTTGTTATTCATTTTCCATCACCACCTCTAATTGATGGTTATAATGAAGTAGTCAATGTTTATATAGGATATTCATGAAAAAATTATCTTTATAAATATAAAATATGTAATTTAATTAATTACCTTTACATATCTGAAAAATTATAACGTCGTTCATGTGTATATGTGGACTACCACCTCCACAAAGTGATGTGAATCATTTTCCATCACCACATAAAATGAATGAGATATGTAGTATAATTTTAGAAATAATATTATATCAATAATTTTATGATAATTTTATAAATATAAAATGATACATAACTTCTTTCTATAATAATCTATGAATAATGGAAACATTAATCAGTTGTATATATGACATATAGTCTCTTTGATTGCAACCTAGTCACTTTTTCTTAACCATCATTTAGGATTGGTTTTATAAGTATACTTGATTTATAAAAAAGATATTTACATAATAATTATTATTATTAACATGATTTAATAATTTATTATTTTACTATATTCAACATACCAAAGCCATTTTGGACTTATGAACCTAATATCGTCAAAACATCCAATGTGAACATAAATGATTATGTAATTATTTTAACATGTTACTAAGTGAGGTATGGAATAATAAATGTTGAAATTTTATAAATTATGTAAATGATTAGGATAATTTTATTATTTTGGAAGTTAAATATCATATGTGATGATTTTAGATCAAGATATGGGACATTCCATTTTATGTTTCCTCATTTAAGGTTTCAATTAAAACTATCTTTTTCTTCAATTTCCATATTTTTAAAATTATTTAACATATGTATTTATATTGAAATAAAATAATTATAAATGTAATTTTATGTATCTTTTGACTTCCTTTCAAATGATTTGAAAATGGAACATTTTTACATAATGTTTTTAATTTATTAACAAAATATAAATGGAATTTTCTATTTAACATAAACATCGATAATGGATTTTCCTGCTACTGTAACCATTATTTTATGTTTAGATTCCTTCATAATCCTTCATGGTTTTAAATGAAAATCCACTTCCCATTTTTTTAGAATTTTATTTTTGATAAATGGGTTTTAATTTAAATATATATTTAAATATAAGAAAATGTTTTCTTATGGTTGAAGATAACATTTTATTATAGAAGATTTTACATACTCTATTATGGTCTGTGGGAATTGTTTATGAGGATGGGTGGTTATGTTAAAAATAAATAGTGTATGATCTTGTTATAGATATATAATACATTGGGTAAAATATAAATTTAATCATTTTGGTTTCCCCTAATAGAATATGGGAGTATACTATGACGGTTATTTCAAATACGGGATGGGGTAAACTGATTATGTTTCTCCTAGTAGATTATGGGAATATACTATGATGGTAATTCCATGTACAACCATGATGATTATTCTATTTGTATTAGTGAGGGTCATTTCATATGTAAGAGTGATATAAAAAATATTCACATGATTCATACATGTATTATATATTATTTACATGGTTTATGAACGTTTAATTTGAAACAAAGTGTGTTTTTTCATGTGGAAAATATTTATTTCATAATATCAAAGAATAATGGGATAAATATATGTATTTTAGGGGTTTTAATGTTTTTTTATTAGACTAATGTAACTATTTCATTATATATCTCTTATTAAGATATTTGTCTTCATCCCATGTTTGAAAATGTATTTCATGGGGTTTAAGGATCGGTAAGTTAAAGGAAGAGGTCATGATGGAAGCCCAGAAAATTTTTCATAAAAAAACATGTTTTTTTATTTTTTTTTGTGGGAATTATTGATTATGAATAGAAGTGTATACTTTTAAATATATGGTCTTTTTATTTGAGAGTAATGTCTAAAATCTATAAAACTCTAATCCTAAAAGAACAGCGGCAAATAAAGAAATTAATTCTTGTCCAAAGAAACTACATAATATATTATTTAAGTAAAATTTTTTACACATATGGATCCTGATATATATATCCTTATACATGGAATTATCCAACCAATGATTTATATTTTTTCATCATTATTAAAGTATTAATTTATTATAGACGTTATCTATTTTGTGAATGATTTGGAGTGATTACAGACCATACGATCCTAAAATAAAAATTCTTACTATGGGAATTAAATACTATGCAATATCATAGGGTGAAATATATTCATTCATTAAATTTTTACATCTAGTATACTCTCAATGAAAAAAATGTCATTATTAAATTTCATATCCCAAATTTCCACCCTCCCAAGATGTTAGAGGTTAAAGATGAATTTTTATTGAGGTAGCGTATATCCAATTTCAATTTGACTATGGTGGAGGATTAACTAGGGATAAACCTTCACCACTTCAATATATATTTAAATATATAGTTGTTTTTTTGGGATTCTTGGTTTTTAGATCTGACTTATAGGATCATTCAAGAGAGACTTGGTGGTAGGGATATCCTTGATGACTAGTTCCAATATACTCTTTCATTTCATTACATACATAGATGAAGTTTCATCCATAAAAATATTATGGAGAAGGTTATTATAGATTATTATTCCTTTAGGTGGGTTTTACACCTGAGGATCACGATGATTTAACATAATATTTGTTACTACATATATCATATTAGAAAAGATAATGACTTTAAAGGGTTTTTTTGTTAATTGTATCAACATTAAATAGGTGAAATAAAAGCATCAAAATTTTGAATGTACTCTTCATCCAATCCCCCTGGTCATATGGATGTGAGATGAAGTCACGAAGGATATGTGATTAGTTTTTTAAGATCATCAAATGGGAAATACATAGAGGATATTCTTGATAATGTTGATCATTATTTTCCTACCGAATAATCCCTAATTTATATATGGTTTAAAACTCTTTAGATACAGATAATTTATTATATATACTATAGATGTCATCCCTTGTAATTAAAGGTTAGTTATTATTTTTTCTATAGAATTTCACAATGATTGGGTCTCCAGTAAAAGAAAAATTATGGGAAACTAGCCCAGAGGTATTCAACGCCATTTGAGATCTTTATCAGGGTTAGGGAAGTTAATTATCAGTTAGCTCAGACTTTGAGAGTTTTCCTCATGTGAAACATCATCAATGTTTTTCAATAAAGTAATTATGTACACATCCCCTCACATTTGATCTAATATGATGATGTTGAGTTAGAAGATGAATTATCCAATATGTATCATTGATCATTGTAATAAAGTACTATGGTAAATGTTGGTTCATCTAGTTTAGATTAGATTTTAGTATAGAAAGATCTAATATGATTCTTGGGAAAAAAAATTGAGAAGAATGTTCAATGGACAAACCTTTCCACTCCATGTATTGATTAAATCATCTTTATGAAACGATTCCTAGTAGTGGGGATTTTTTTATTACCCCATCCTCTACATATAGGTATATCCTCTTAATTATTTTTTTCAATTATATTTTTTGGTCGGTTCGTAAGGAGAAATTTTTTTTTTGAGTTTGGTAGGATATGAAGAATAATATGTGGATGTACCATAGTGCTATAAGTATCAAGTACATTATACAATATAATTAGATACCTGGTGGTAGCCTAAGTGTTGTAGGTATTATTTCAACACCATCTGGTACTCAATAGACTTGGATCAGTTACTAAGTGGATGTACTTGGTATTTTTTATAGTATTAGGGAAATTTATATGATAATTTTCCATAAATAAACCCATTAAAAATTTAAAAGTAGGTATTTTATTTTCATTCACTCCTTTATGTGTATATTTTATGCTCTGAAACATCTCTGTCTGATATCTCTTACTTCTTTCATCATACTTTGATCTTTAAATATTTTCTTGGTTATGAAGGAAATACATTAATGATATAAGGATTTGGATCAACCCTATTTATTCTATAATTTGTTCTCAATTTAAATAATGGATTTTATTTATTCTATACCTAATATAGGGATTTTGGATTTCATAAGAAATGTATCCATTCTCATCATAATTAAATCAGACACTAGTCAAGGTAAACCTAATATTATCTTGTCATTTCTTTATGTTATGTCCTTTGATGGAATTTATAGAAACCTAACTCTATACTCATCATATGTTAGTCTATTTTATTTGAAGTGACATGCACCTTTCTCCCAGACCTTTATGAATATATTACAATTATATTAGGTAATTGAATACCCATATTATCTTATAAACCCTTTGTTCTTGATTTATATCTATATAGGGAAGAGTGAAATTAATAAAATAATAATGATAATTAAATTATTATTTTACCTTTCACAAAAATGTAAATGTTGACTGGGTTTTATTGAAATCTATATTTTTTTACAACCACAACTAGAGTGAATTTTTTGTTTTTTTATCATTCTAGAAAAAAATGTTTTCATATATAAATGAAAATTTTTAAATGTTTCCATTAGTCATTAAAATGAGTATATCCACCATGTTATATTTTTTCCATTATGTACATTAATTTATGTTTTAATGTATTTATTAGTTGATTGGTTAAATGAATTACATATGATACTTAGTAATAGTTAAGTACACTAGATGGGGTATTTGGTTGTCGTAAATATGAATGGTAGGTATATATATTTTAGATTATAGTGATAGGAAGGGACCGTAGTTCCATAACTCTATAAAACCCAACTTCCTATTTTCAAGGACATTCTCACTCAATAAATATAGTATGCCCATTGTTATTTCCCATGGGATAATCTTATTCCCTAAATCTTGTATAAATATTCCCTTGTATGTTATGGGCTATATAACATCCCTTCTTATATCCAACATTGAAACCAGGATAATCCCTAACTTAGTAAGCAAATGCGAGGACCCTCTATGTATAGGGAGTTAATTATTTCAGTCATAAATGATAAAATTAAAATTATATTAATTATGATTATTTACAATAATAATATGAACTAAAGAAATATATTATTTCATTAATTCTCATACATAAATGGAATATAATAATGAGTGATGTGGAAACCATCACCTATGTATTTTCATACTCACATCTTGTATGTTACGATATAAGACATGTGGTTAACTTATTATACATGACCTGAGTAACCGGAATGAATAAAAGGATAGGTGATAATACCATATATATTCTATAGGTTAGGTGGTATACATTTCACATACTTGAGTTCTTTGGAATTAAATGAAAATGGGTGCCCTAGGACATTTACGATGGGATTTCCCACATAAGAGTCCTTCTCTTTTGATCTTTAGGCCTAATTTTCTTGGTTGTTATGTGTATGAAACTTTTTATAATTTTTTATTGATTAGGAACTTTTGAAATGTTTTAGACATAAAATTCCTTTGTATTCATGTTTATGCAGTTATCACACCCTTTATTATTAATGTGGTCTGATAAAAAAGAACCCATGAATAATATAGTTGTATTTTGGGCTTGACATATTATTACTCAAGGGTAATACCAACATTTTAATGTATCACTTACTCTAATTAACATTAGTTTAAAATTTGGGAATCTATATCTCACACATAATCCAATCAAACCCCAGTTTTTTTACACAGACCTTTATCCATCAAGAGTTTGACCTATATTGTTGAGATGATGTGATCCAAGTATAGTTTAGGAATTCAGATCATGGACATTGCAATATGATTTATAAATTATAATTTTATTCATGATCTAATTATTATGTGTCAATTTTTTGAAAATGGATTCTAATAAAAGTAATGGAATCTATGTTTACTCCCATAATCAATATGAGGATAGCCAGCATGAACAAACCAATGAAGTTGGTGTTGGAGCCAATAATATGATCACTATACTGGGGTTGTTGAAATAGTGTATGATTAATAATCATTCATATATGTAATTCCCCACTGACCCTAAATGATGTATAATAGGGTTGGATCAATTTATGAAGTATTAACCCATATATTTCAATTTTGTGAATAATCCACTAGTAGTAGTTCAATTGATAATGTCTATATAATATATATTCTTTGTAATTGGATGTAGTGAATTAGAGAAATACAATGTTGTTATATATCTTATAAATGGATATAATTGTCAATATAGATTATTTATTTAAAACAAGATGATGTAAGAAGAGATAGAATGCATGAAATTGAATTATTATAATGAGAACTTTTGTGAAAATTATTTTCCTCAAGAGTGAAGAGTTAGCATGATAAAGCAATTATTATATTTAAGAAATATCAAGAGGGAGATTTATTGGAATATAAGGATAAATTTAATTTTTTTGAAATACATATTATAAACTATGTATGAAATCAAGAAAGAATATTTATCCACTTAATTGATGAAATAAATATAAGACATCAAATGGAATTATTCTCCAAAAAGAATTCTCATTTGTGTAGATTATGATATGTTAAACTAAGATCGAGGTAGTTCTCTCTATGTATTATATTTTCAATGGAACGCAATAAATGAATAGGATGATTGAGTATCATATAGAAGTAAATTAGACCTTAGAGAAGATGGAAAGAGGGATAATCAGAAAATGTTTAATTATTTAATTACAATGATATGGTTTACTATTCTAATCATTTCCCCATGAACCATGGGAATATACCTTATAGGAGGTAAAGGGATAAAGTCTAGGTATATTCAATTAATATAATAGAAATTGAAATCCCAAATGAGGATATACCAGATTATTTCATTATAAACTCAACATTATCTAATACATAATTTGAATTTGGATCTACACACTATTTTATATAATTATAGTTCACTATTAACATTAAGTCATCCTCGGATGCATTAATGAAGGATTTTTTGATAAAAAATGAATTATTCAATAAAATAGAAATAAATTTCTACATTACTATTAGAATAGAAGGAATTAATCGAGTTTTAAACTCACTTATTATAGCAATGGTTAACTTTTATATATATAATTTTATTGATTGGGTCTCTTTTGATAATTAAAGAAGATTATATAGAGAGAAATAGACTACACTAAGCAAGGTGGGGATAAATCACTCTTTTTATAGGAGAGAATTAATTTCCTAATACATGTTTGGAACCACCTCTAGTGACTCATTTTAATGAAATTTTGGTCAAACAAGAATATTAAATTTAATTTATGAAAGAGAAATAGATCCAAATAATGTAATACATATTGGTTTTATAAAATTTATTTAATAAATTACCGAAGAAATTATTTATATTTCCACATAATTGTATAGTTAAATTATCTAGTGATCTCATCCCTAATGTTATACCTATATTTGAGACACTATATATAGAAAAATCTAGTGTATTTAAGGAATAAACTAATGTTTTTGGGGGTAGTGGAAGCACTTATTAGGGTCCATCCTCACTCAACAATTGTTAGATTCAATGGATTATTCATGTGTATTACAAGAACTAAACATCATGAATCATTGAAATTTTCCAATGAATAAAGATGTTCACTAGAACCAAGAGTAGATATTTTCACATTAAACAAATGATTCATATTAGTAGATATGAATAAATAATATATCAATCTAGTGATATTTATTCTATGAATATATTGACCATTTGAAAACCATTTCGGTCAAACATTTCTTCTCTTATACAATCCATGTGTTGAATTCCTCAAGTGGTAATAAACATGTTCTCTAGTGATCTTCCAACAATGATGATAGACTGTTGAGTGCTAGAGTGGAGGATCGATCAACGTGTGGTGTTTTTAAATCATTTTCATGATTCCTACAGTCTTGAAGAATCACACTTTCACTCAAATTCATGAGATGATAGTGGATAAGTTAGATATTCTATTGAATTATTAATTATTTAGATGAAACTCGAGATTTTATTTTGAATAAAGAGTCTTAATTTCAATCAATCACTACCCAATAGACATATTTGTTTATTTATAGAGTGACTGATATGGTTAACATATAATTTAATTTCATAGTGGAACATAAATAATATAATAAACCTTAAATTACCACATTACATGTAATAATATTATGATAATTATTTTATCATGGCGTGTGTTAACTAGCGCAAAAATAAATTTTATTTTATCGGCATGAAAATTATTAGTTATCATAGGCCATAATATTTGTCTCTAATACTCGTCAAAGTTTATCAATAAATATTAAATATCAGTATAATAATTTATTACATTTGGTTAAAATATTTATTTAAATTATTTTATAAATATATACTGAAAAAAATATTTTTACTCTAGTGAATAATATTAATTCCAATAAAGAAATTCAAACACAATTCAATTGAGAATAATGGAAACACTTAGTGTGTGACCCTCTTGGATAATTTCTCATTTTAATTAGGTGGGATTACCTAAAGTACATGATTACTATCTAGAAAAAGTTCATGGTTCCTATTAGAATTATGTTAATGTCACAACATCAACAAAAAACAATAGAACTCATTATGTAATATAATCCTTTTATCATGACATCTCATCATGCATGTTTCACACTTATTTCATCATCCTATATGCATGATACATGTTTCACTCACTATCTGAAATAAAATTATCATTAGACCAGGCTCATAGAATTTAATGTAATGGTTCTATTTCAATAAAATATCTGAGATATCAATTTCTTTTAATAAGAAATGATGAAATCATTCCTCTAATTATTCATTAACTACAAGTCATTGATGATGCACCCAATATACCCATGTTTTTTTGCATATATAGAATCATAGTTTTGGTCTATAAATCTCAGTGTGTGATTATTTAAATGCATTAATA
Organism: Viscum album; assembly: GCA_963277665.1. Taxonomy (NCBI): domain Eukaryota; kingdom Viridiplantae; phylum Streptophyta; class Magnoliopsida; order Santalales; family Viscaceae; genus Viscum; species Viscum album. Next base: position 783,929,624 of record OY728146.1, on the reverse strand, counting down.
ATAATATTAAAGTCTAAGGACAATTATATACACTCGCATACAAAAATATCCTACAACATATAATCATACTGAATTACTACTAGCTGGTTTTTTCTCACAATCTCCCATCAGTAAGTTTACCAAGTGTGAACTTCATGAGATAATGCCTCATATACTTATGAGAAATCATACCCAACATTCATCCTACTATGTTTCCAGTAATATAATTTTAACCACCCTTGAACTAGGTTTAATAATATCTTTAGTGGACATCAAGGTTGTCATCATAACGGGGAACAATTATGACTTTTTTATGATGACAAATACACAAGGGAATTAATACAATAATTTCATTTAGAAATATTAATATTTTATAAATATGTGTTTTAATTAACATTCAATTATTTCAATATAAATTTAATATAATGTAAAATATTGTTCTTCTAGAACTCTAAATCCAACAGACTCCTGCTAGGAATATAGAAAACTGCATATGAATTTTAGTATGCTAGACCACACATAAAGATTGTGTTTCTACTAAGTTAATTATTTCATTTAGGGATCTAAAATGTTTTCTTTCAAGCATAATTTCATCACTAAAAGATTACCTATAATATATATTTCTTAATATATGATACTTTCTAATTATGTTATTTGTATATTGATATGACCTTTTCTCTATAGAAAGATCCAAGATTATTGTATTATCACAACAATGTGTGGTAGGTACATTACCTCTAGTGATCATGTCCAAATATTGGATGAAGTTTTCTCTACAAAATACTTCTTTATTTTATGTATAGGTTGAAATAATCTTGAAATATTATATATAATCTATGAACATTTCCTTCTTTGATATCTGCATGCCTACAACATGTCTATTTAGATTGATGAATTCTCACATCTATGATTTTATATTTTATTGATCTATTTGGAAACTGGAGTCTATATATCCCCATATGAATTTTTTTTATATTCTCTATAGACTAATAACATATTCTTAGTATGACTCATAATCCAAAGGATGGTCTTGACATCCATCCAATGGTAGTCACCTAGGTTTACATGATATTTTCCAACTATTCATAAGGCATAGGTTACATCTAGTTATTTCACATGGCCTTGAATAAATGACCGACCCAACCACTAATGCATATATAATCCTAGGAATAATATTAATTTATTCATGTTTCTATGGAATAATTTTCTTATAATGATAAATTCAATGCGACTTTAGAAAAAATCATCTCTTGGATTGTTCTGTAATATATCTCTTTAGTATCATGTAAAAATCTGTTCTTTTACATAGAAAGAGGAGCATCTTGCATATCTAATGATAGATCTTCGTCCAAAACATATTTGTTTCTATGACTTTTACCATCCATAGTAATCACTTGTTCATATATGATTTGATAAATTTTAATACTTCTATTAGTTTTTAAATAAGTAGTATGACATCGACATAACCTATAAAAATGAATTCAGTACCACTAAACTAATTACAGAATAAAGGATAACATTAATTCTTTAGGAAACCAAATTCTATTATGGCTTCATGGAACATAATATTCTATATAACACCCCTTTATTTTATGGTATTCCTTTTTTTTAATTTATATTCTTTGATATCTTATTGTATTAACAAATGATAAAATATTATTATTTGATTATTAAAATTATATACTAGATGTTGGGAACAACATGAATGAATGAGAATAATTATATTATGAAAATATATATTACACATGTTTATAAAATTAATTCATTGGTTACAAATTATTTAGTAATAAAAACCAAATGATAATAGATAATGTATTTTTATAAAATCTATTATTATTCCCACGATGAAACTTAAAATAATAAATTTAATTAATCCCTACTAGTGAATGATATTAATGAAATTTATATATAATATACAAAATCAAATATTTTTACCTTCATCCAAAATATTTTTAGATACATAATAGACGAATAAATTCAATTTTACCCATAAAAGACTAGATTTTTCAAAACATAGTTTTACATACTTTTAATAAAGAACATGTATTAAATATAAATTTTTACACTTTTATAAATTATATTTTAAAAAATAAACATTATTTTAAAAACATAATGTCAGAAAAAATTGGATAAATTTTTCATTTTTTTCAGATAAGTTTCATTTTTTGATGAATAGTACTATTTCCTTGGGAATAATAATGATATCATTAAGAATAGTAATGTGGCCATTAAAATAATAAAATCACCAATGAAAGAATAAATAATTTTTAGGTATCTTATAATTGAAAATATGAAATATGTTTATCATGAAATATGTAAATAAATGAATTTATCTCAATATAAAATGAACCTAATGATCCCCCTTCCTTATTACTAAAGGTGAATAATTTCATCCAATGTCCCTTTATAACTCATTAAAATAAGATGACATCTCATTTCCTTGATTTTATCATGAACATTGTTTTCCTGGAAGGCTTTGTGATTATGATTTATTCTTATATCATTTTGCACGTTCTTTATTTTTGTTCAACAAAAGAATATATGGGTTTTTAAGTATCATATTCTACTCATCATAGTGGAGAAATGTTATAATATATGGTAAAAACATCCCAATGTTGTTCATATTGAAATTTATAACAAAAAATGGAGAATATTTGAAGGGGTGATGAAAGAATGTGATTGGTTCATGGTTCGTCAGGAATCTCAAACCCTATAACCACTATATTCCAAATGAAGCTAATTAGTTTTGTTATGTGAGGCCTCGATGGAAAAAAATCCCTAATATTACTCTAAAAGAGTTCCATAGATATCATAATACCATTATTGTCTTACTATCTCTTGATAAAGAACGTGGATATGTTGGATCATGTTATAATAATCCATGTATTCATGTGAATTAATGATTTAATTAGAAATGGATAAAATAATTAACACTAAACATCAACCACATATCTCATGTTTTTTATCCTAGATTGAAAAATCTTCATCACTCACCTTTATTAAAGGGAAATCAATCATTTAGGATTCTATCATTTAATAGGTCATTTCATGTCAAAATATAAACCGAAATAAAATGAAACATTCCATGAATTTAATTCACGTTTGGAGATAATATTCCCCTATAATTGATCTCAAGTATATTGTGGTTGATGATCATGTCATTGTTGTATAATATTAGAAGAGCTAATTATTAGTGAATTACTTAATTAAAAAATATCTAAGAAAACTAATTTTATTTTTATTAAGTCTCCCAATATTTTGTCATGTCCCAACATCCCTCACCATTAGACTCTGATTGTCTAGTTTCTCAGTCATTCTTATAGAAAGGATCCATATCCCCTATATCATAATCCAATCAAGGGATGGATCAATATCTATAATGCATACATGTAGGTAGGTCTTTTCCAAATACCAGTTTGCAGCTCCATGATCCATTGAGTGGACTCCCCAATCCCGAAATCATTTCTCACGTATCATTAACACTTTCCTCAAACTTACATAATATCATTCTAGATCTACTCCTCTAGATGGAAAATTTTTAAGTCAACCCAAATCATTTCATAATCACTCCCTGAAAAATGTTCATGTCCCAACATGGGTTCATCAATCACTCTGTTATTTGGGTTTATTCTAAATAAAGTAATGAAAGGATTAATCTTACTAAATATTATATAAATTAATTTTATCTATTTTCCAATAATATTTCTAATCTTATCCATAACGTGTCTTTTTAATATAAATTGGATATTATATTAATTATTATCCATGTTTTGATATAATATTTACATATTACCCATTATTTTAATTCAATCTTTTTATATTATACCATTTATTTATGTGATTATGGTGCTTCATCAATAAACTAAATTATTAATCAAAATAAATAAATAATGAAATAAATGTTAAGATCACAATCTTATCTATGGTTTGATTCATTTTGTGTATAGTAACCCAACATATAACCCTGATGGAAAAGGCCATGTAGAAGTCTTGGAATGAGTTTTAGTATTCCACCTGTCCAAATATGTATCACGTGAGTTGGTTTCAACTTATTTTTATCTTAAACTTTCTTCACCTAGGTTCTACCTTAGACTGACTATAGGAGCCTCAAAATAATCATTTTTTGATTTTTTTAGAACACAAAAATAGGTAATGAAAATTAGAGATTTTTTAATGGTAATTACATTAAAAATCATTGGATACACATTTTCTACATAATAAAACATTAAGGAATAAATTTTTTCCCATCATATTAAATTTAATAATAAATAATTTCAAATTTTTGTAATAAAATTTTATTTAATAAAAATTAAAAATACATAAGTATAGTCAAAGATCATTATTGGTCATATATAAGTAGTCTTTATGAATTTAAAATAACAAGATACTATTCATTTCTATTCTTTCGTCGATAATATAAAATTCACTAAAATTAATCTGAATAGTGGTCTTATTAATAAATTAATTCATTTTATCTTATTACATCCAATTAAACATAAATGAACATATTCTATGATTTTCAATAAAATAAACTATTTTATTTTATTTAAAGGTTAATAATATTATATGCATTTATCTACTTGGATGTAACTTAATGAGTACCAATATGGACTACTCAGTATTGTTCTAATTTTACAAAGTGTACTTATACAACATATTGTATACATGTTTTGTGTTTTAATATCTATATGTGTAATTCCAAATTAATATTTCATGGAATACATGAATATTATATTTCATATACAATTTAATGTGTTGAGTCTTTACTGTCAAATAAACATACATTAATTAATATTTTTATGTTATATTGAAATAAATAAGAGTTAATTATAATATAAAACAAAATGAACAATCTGTTATGTCAACATAATGATCAATGAAACTTGGGTCGAGGTGGTTTAATGGATTAATTAATTAAATTTATTATTTAAATATAAATAGGTACGGTACATTTTGTTTGCATGATGGCCACCCAACATGTACATTGCTTCAATAGATATTGGAAGCACGCACATTAGGACACAAAATGAACTTATTATGAACATTTACAACTTATATGGTTTGAATAATGGGTATATGGAATGTACTTCATGTTACACAACTTCCTTCTAGTACACCTCGCATATTAAATATGTGTTATTTATTAATTATGAGATGTATCTCAAACCCATGTTTTATTACTTGAAAATGCATGGAATTCACAGTGTGTAGTCAACATACATGTCGTGTAGTCTAAGAGATCCATGTGCTGCCCTGGCCAATCAACACCTAATAAATTTAATCTGTATGGAAAATATTTATTACATGAAAAACCAGATTTGATATGGTTGTCATGGTAAAATCAAAAAGGGTACCCAAAAATATTAAAAATTAGTACTTTCTATTTAAACCTATGTTATCCATCAATTGATCTTAAAACATCTAGATGGATTCTCTATATGTGATATTAATTATTAATAAACCAATATTTGTCAGGTGATGGAGAAACAAGGAAGAGTTGGAAAATATTTCATTAATAGATAAATAATTAATTAAAATTATAAATAAAATTCAACTTTTAAATTCATAATGATAACTAGTCAAATAAATAACTTGATGTTTCAATGTCATCACTCTAATCCAACTTTATTATTCTAGGTTTAGTGAAATAACTTATTTGGGAAAATATCAAATCAGTAATAATTGGATTATATGGATCATTCTCATATTGTACAAGACCTAAATCCCATAAAAAGTTAAATTTTAAAAGTTTATATTATGAATGAAGGTATCAAGAACCGAAATTATTTTTATTCATAGTAGATTTATAATTAAATTAAGAATATCAGAATAATGAATAACACATTCTTGAGATCCTTCATCGATGAAGATTTTGAATATCTAAAACACTTTCTAATAATATATTGTTTCTCTAATAGGATCTAAGTGTATAATCATTATAAAGGTGATCCAAAAAAGGTCTTCTGATCTCTAAACAATGTTAACAAATTACCGGAGCTAGTGTGGCAGATAAATTATCATTTTGTGTTCTTTAATATCATAATGATGATTCTATATACAATTATAAATCATCCTTGCAATATCATTTGTGAGATAGAGGAGAAAGAAAAATAAATAGTGAATTATTCATTATTGGGAGAGAGCTCTAGATTTCATTGTGAAAAAATATTATCAATTTTGATCAATCACTACACAATATACATGGTCATATATTTATAGAGTTATGGTTAGGGTTAAAATATAATTTAATTGAACAACATCTGTTAAATAAAATATAATAACTTATCTAATCCCATGTCATGTAGTAAAATAATAATAATTATTTCCTCACAATGTGAACTAACTAATATGATGATAAATATTATTTTACTATATTGGAAATGAATATTTATCATCAGACACAATCTTGTTCCACTTGTCATCCTTGAAACATGTAAATAAAAATTATATATCTATATAATAATTAATTACCTTGTGAAAATATATTTATTAAATTTATGTGATAAATAAATCATGAATTAAATTATTCCTATTATTGAGAATAATATAAATTTTAATAATTAAATTGAAACATATTTTAATTGTTATTATCGATACAGATAATGTGTAACCCTCTAGGTTCTTTCTCATGGGCCTTAAGTGGGCTTTCCTAGTCAAATATTATAATATAGAATTTGGGAAATTAACCTATGAGAAAGAATTTAATGTCATCGAATCGAAAACCAAAAACATGTTTTCTCTACATAAAATAATCCATTTATATTAAAATATAATCAAGAAGGTTGAAGTCTCGTTTCATCAAACAATATGCTTGATACATCTTTATTTCGCTATCTAAAATAATATCATTATTACACCATGTATGTGGAATTTAATTTCATAGATCGATTTCAAATTTCATAGATATAGAACTCCAATAATATGGAAGGTACAAATTCATCCTTGAATTATTCATTAATAACATGCCATTCATGTCACAACCAACATACCCTACTTTTCATGAACATGTGTCATCATGGCTTTGGATGGTAAGTCTATGTGAGTATAGGATACTCACCTTTTATAGTGATATATTGACCTCATTTTATAGTACTATTTTACCCTTATATTATTTTATCATGATTTTTATTTTACTTGGGAATTTTGGGTTGAAATTTGTGTATTTTGGATAGAAGAAGGGCAGTGCATGGTTGGTGCAATTTTTTTCCAAAATGGTGTGCTCATGCCAGAAAACTGTTCAGGCCTATAAATATGAGATTTTCATGATTAGTTCATGGTTTCTAAAACTATTTCACCACATAGTAGTGACCATGTGGACCCCTAAGATAATGTGTATGGTTTGGTTCACTTTAAGGTAAAACCGTGTTCCCCGTACAGGAAACAGTGCATGGGGAAAATTAAACAACTAAACTATCATTAAAAATTCCCAAACCCCCATATTATAACCCAAAACACCATATATGGACACTAAATTAGTTTTTCTCATTTTTTGAGTCACTATGATTGATTCCAATGAATTATAACTTCTATTCATGATGAATAGAAGATCTGTTGATTGTTTTGCACCTTTAATAATATATGATTATCCTATAGTATGGTTTTCTCCCTCCCTCCCACATTTCCCTCATCATTTAAGGGGATGTTTTACTTAGATGGTAGTGGATTAAGATATATGTATTCATGGATCCAGTTTTTATGATATTAGTTATAGGAATTGGATTTAAATCACATTATTTATCATTATCTAGGTTGTTCCACTAAAAATAGAGGATTTCTATTAGCGAACATTCATCATCAATCTTGAGGTAGTTGATAAAAATTTAATTCCAATAGTATTGAATTCCAATTCCATGTATGTGTTGGGCAATATAAATTGTAATGTATATAAATAGAATATTAAATTAAATAAATTTATTTATTAATTAATTTATAGGATAATGGAATTGATTAATTTATTTTTCCTTGGACTAAAAAAGGTGTTGAACAAGGGGAAATAGATTTATATAATTGTGATTATGAATTTTATGAATAATGGTATGTTAGCTTTATTTATTAATGGAATTTTAAATTGTACAAATTATGTGTGGGATTGATTGATTGATTGATTGTATAATTGGTTGACTGATAGGGGAAATTTATTTTTTGATTATCCATGAAGGGTTAATGAATTATATAGTTAAATGTTGTTGATTAATTTATAGTGATTTATTACTATTATTGTAACATCCCAGGTAAATAAAGAATATGAAATTTCATATTTATCCATATTTTTGAATAAAATATTTAAATGACTTTAAAGGGGACGCTATGCTCGATGGCGTACCCAACACGCAACAACGAGTTTCTTGGGAATCTTACGTTGCACTCTAATAATAAAATAATATTATTTTAAATGGTAGTTAACATGTAGCCGTTGTAATGGCGGGAATGGATAGAAATAACTGAAATATGATTATATATGTTTTTAAATGTTTTTACAATTATCCAATAAAGGATAGAGGCTTAAAATACGGAAAGAATTCAATTTTAGGCATATATGCCCTAGTTTTCACTAAAGGTTCACTTATCGCCTTTTGATGGAGAACTGTCATTAAATATAGTTTTGATCACTCTTATACATTCTTTTGGACCAAATAAAACTCTTATTAAGAATCGGGACATCAAATTTTACTTTGTGTAAATTTTTGGTATTTTTCTGATAAAGTTCATTTTTTAATGAATAGTGTAAAATGTTGTATTTTAATTCAAAACCTCTTTTTAATATAATTTATTTATATGATTAGATTATCTTTTTAATTGGTTTTAAAGTGAAATTAGAAAATATTTTTTACCATTAAAACCAATAGTGGTCGTTGGAATCAATTTCACTTTGAAATCGGACTTAAACTAGTGTCAATCTTTTGATACTTATTGTTTTATAAAAACACGCTATTTTCTCTGACAGCGGGAATTAATTATTAAATTAATTAATGTGACTAATATGTTTTGAATTTTTTAAAACGGACTTCATTTTTTAATTCGTAATATCAAATATAGCTTAGGGTGAATTTTTGGTAATTTTCTGAAAAACTTCAATTTTTGATGAATAGTGAAACCACTAAGTGGTACTTATAAAAGCTGATTTTTTGTTTAAATGAAATTTTACCACTAATGTGTATTGAATTTTGAAAATCCGACATACATGGTTGTCATTAAGAAGTAAAATGTGGTTCAATGAGATTAAAATAATTTTTTGGTGAATAGTAACATATTAAGTTTTTAATCGCGATTAGTGGTAATTAGTGTAGTTTAAGGTAAAAATGATATTATAAGAATGTGAAAACACCATGACACTTGTCCTACACCTATTGGATGAGTCATGGCCGACCAAGACAAGCCATGGGCCAACTTGGGGACCCCATGGAGCCACTTTAGTTGGAAAATGACTTTAATATAATCTTATTTAATGTTAAAGTGAAAATGACACAAACATAATATGTTTTACGAAAAAAAATTTTAAGTGGGGTTATACAAGTCCAAATTTTGATTATAAATAGTCATTGGAAAGATAAACATATTTCCTATATCATAGTATTTTTTTAATAATTTTTATACATTAAATAAATTTAATTATTTATGACATAATAATGATGCAGCGATGACATCATTATTTGACGATTTAATTAAAATGGAAAGATAATGGAAAATCTAAAACCTACACATGTCCAAAACCAATTGGATGAGTGGATTTCGAAGCCTTATCACCTTATCCACGAATTCTATCAATGTGGGACCTTTTGAAACCGAAACACATTTTCAAATAATGAAATATTTCTTTACTTTCCAAAAGTGCCCCTCCTCTCCTCTTATAAAAGGCCCCCACCTCTACCTCATTCCACACACTTCTCAAGCCTTTGGCTCGGCCAACCCCTGCCCATTTGCTCTCTCCACATCCCTATCCTCATCCTAGAGGACTCCCTTTGGGCAGAATCCTTTCAAAGGAAGCCTTTAGGCTTAAATCAAAAGGAGTTACACTTTTAAAGGTAATTCATTCTCTCATGTTCATTTGTTTTATTTTGTTTCTCCAACCCCCTAAACTCTTTTTATTTACTTCTTTTGTAACAACACCAGTATCTTCAATATACTAGGATGTTGTTATAATATTTATTTGAGCTACACTCTCACACAACTACATCAAATGGTTAAAGAACATACGGTTTCCGTGGATGGCGAAATTCTGCCTCCCGAAACGATGATTGTTCAATACTCATTTAACACCTTCAAGGGTGGCCATTATGATGTCACTATTTTTATATATGATATATAATATGTTTATGTTATATTTATGCTTCTGTATTTTTCATTTTTGTCTTACCTTTATGGCTTCCATTATGGGTATACGCGATATCTTCATTTAAGGAAGTGCGGACTACCGCCCCCTCAAAGTGATTTGATTCGTTAAATACCATATGTGGGATGTATAAAGGATGGAAATATGATATTATATATAATATTATACTGGAATTATAATATACCTTTATATCATTATTATTCCATTCTATAAAATACGAAATAGAAATGAAAGTAGCGTTCATGCGTACGTACGGCTTACCGTCTCCATGAACGGTGCATTTCATTTCTTACCTCTAAATGATTATGTACTGTTATAAATGCATGCATGTACTGGATATATATGAAATATATGATATATACATAATGAATACAATTCTGGATATAATAAACATTTGGCCACACGAACAACATGTAATTGTAAGAAGACCACTTTCGACTTAAGAACCAAATATCGGCAAAACAAATATTATTAACTTAAATGATTACATAATGTTTGTGACATGGTAACAAGTGGTATAAAAGTAATAATGAACTTGAAAAAGGGTTCTTAAGGAATTAGAAATTAACTCAAGTTTATTATTCCGGAGATTAAAGAACGATCGAGTCAAGTCGGACCCGAGGTAAGGGATCCTACAACTCTCTTTCTTTTTAAGTACACTCTTTTATGTCATTTCTTTTAAGCTCATATTTCTTATGATTGGGATGTTCTTTTATATTACTCCTACTGTAATTTTTATGTTCATGTGATGAGAGACCCTATTCTCTCTCATCAATCCATTTTGGAAGTTTTGAGTGGCGTCGTTAGGCTGCCGAATTTTCGTAAGGGATTTTTCATCTCACTTTTATTCTCGTGAGATTTATGCTACATTTGCCACAAATTACATTGAGTGGTGTATGTACTGCCCATTATTCTACTCTTTGTGTAATATACTTTCTTTTATGAGTATTTACATCAATGACCTATTGTCTTTCTTTCATGGGGTGTATGTTTTGAAAGATACCCAAGTCGGTAAGGGAACCTTTCACCCTCCTCTTTTTTAAAGGACTTATTTTGTTGGGTATTTTAATTTACATATTGTTATGTTGGTATATGTTCTCATATATCCTTATTGATGTAAATTTTATGTCCATGTGATGAGATACTCTTTTTATCTCTCATCAACTCTTTTTGATGTGATGCCGTTAGGCTGTCAAGGGAACTTTTTAACCCAATTTCGATTTCTTTGGGTTCAACATGTAGTCATTGAATATGTCATCCATTGAATATGTGTGAATGACCTTTTATTGTTTTACACTTAATATCCACTTATATTTGATGTATATATATTTGTCACACATATTGTTGAGATTTATTTGTCCTTAATTTAAGGATACCTTCTTTATAAGGGATTTCATCACATTTGACATTTCTATTGAGGGTTCATTGTTGTTATGCACCAATTCACTCTTATATGGTGTATATACTGTCCTTTGGAGTATTATATCATGAATCCTTTTATTCTAATGATATTATAAAGTTCTGACTAAATGTTATTCCTCGATTATTGTATTCAAGTGTCTCTGATTTTGGTAAAACCCCTTTAGCCAAAATATCGTTTTAAATGTTTTAATTATTTGTTCTTATTAATATCCATGTTTTCAAAATGGTTTTAAGGATTTAATGGATATTAATGGTTTAAAATGTTAAAATCTTCATCGTGGTATGGGACACTTTGAATCAGAAATCTCTTTTTTAAATGTTTTAAATGGTTTTGGAAATGGTTTCTTTTTGAATGGATTCATTATTTCAATATCCTAAAATGTTATATTGTGATTGAAATGTGGAAATGTTATGTTTCCTTTATTCAAGTTTATGTGATACGATTATGTTATGGTTCTTGGGCATTGTTATGAAGAACGGGTGGTTCCGTGATAAACTAAGGGCGGGTGAGCCCGATATAGCTCTCCAATGCATTGGGTAACGCGAAGGAGTGAAACGTTAAGGTTTCTCCGAAGAGATTTAGGGAATATACTGTGATGGGTATTCCAAACGTAACCAAGAGGGTTACTCCCTACGTAAGAATGTTATGAATGCCTCAAGTTACCTTTATGTCTTATGTTTTCTATGATTTATTCATGGTTTGATGAGGTATGTTAAAGTGCCTATGTTTTATGGGTAAAGTATGATTTCATTCTTATGTATATATGAACTCATGTTTCCTTTCCATATTTTTATAACCCTTACTGAGCTTTTTATGCTCATCCCATGTTTTTGAAATGTTTTTCACAGGTCAAGGGAAAGGTACATGATGTGATGATAGTGTCAAGGATGTTTCAAGAAAGAATCTGTGTTATATTTTAAATATGTTTCCGCTGATGGGAAGAATGAATACTGTCTTTTATGTAACCACTTTGTTTAAATGTGGAATGTAATGCAAGTTTCATGATCTAATTCTCTAAAACTCTAAACCTGAAAAGATCCTCAATGGGTAATCTTGTAATAACTCAAGATTAAGTAAGGTTTAAGGCTGGGGCCTTATAGTTGGTATCAGAGGTCGGTTTAGATAACTTTAGAGGTTAGGGTACTCTTTAAGCATAAGTGACATTACCATAATGGTTAGGATTTCAGAAAGAGTCCTGGTTTTAGATAAAGTGAATGAGTAAGTGTATCATAGTGTTTATCTTCCTCATTAGTACATGATGGTTTTGTTGATATACTCACACTGACCTTTTTTTTTGGTTTTAGTAAATGGCTGGATCTAGCAGGCACCAAAGTAACAGTGGATGTGAAGGAAACTGTGACAGTTTTTTGAGCAAAAAACTGAATGATATGGGAGCTGTAATGAGAACTCTTCTGATTATCCTCAACCAACTATCTGGAGTCATGATTGACCACCTAAACCTTGGAGTTTTCTCTAAGGCATCATATATGCAAGAAACAAATCCCTACGGAAGTACAGGTAATAATCATAAAGGTATGTGTGCTCAAAAACCTATGTGTCAAAGATGTGGAAAGAAACACCTAGGAAAATGTTTCAAAGGGACAGAAATATGCTATAGATGTGGAAATGAAGGTCATAAAGCAAGAACTTGCCATGGAAAAAGGAAGCATCCAGTTGACTCGAGGAAAGGGAAAGAAGTTCTTTCTGAGGGATCAATTGAATGTTTTAAATGTGGTGTGCATGGTCATTATGCAAACACATGTTCTATGAAGAAGTTTCGTGAATGGGGTCACCAAGAGCGTACAAATGTTCGTTTACCAATACCTAATGCCATTCCAATTGAGGATGAAGAAACTGACAATGACCAATCAAAGGTATGTACTATTTCATGACTATTGTTTTCTTATTTTGGAATCTTAGGATATGATTCATGATTTTGTTTGTAGGAAAGAGGTATTTCGGAATAGGTTGGAAAGGAATGGATAATGGATCATGAATAATGTTGAATGAGTAAGATGTCAACATATAAGGGCTTCAAGAGTTATGGTGAAATTCTTAAGATTATCAAGTCTCTTTTGATGATGGGGTTACATTAGAAGACTTTTTATATTATGTGTAACCCTGATGTTTAATATAGGCAAATTTTATCCAAGGAATAGTTATCTTTTCTTTTGTGGACATAGTTATAAAGAACCATTTGGGTTTATATGATCCTTACTTTTGAGGAAATTATGGGTTACTAAATGTTATGATTGAAGTGGAAGGCATGAGATAAAATTGAGGTTAAAATATGTAGTGAATATTTCTGAAGATTTTATCTAGTTTTGGGGAATGTTTTGAGAATTATATAGTTTTGAAAAAAGGACAACACGCAGACCGTGTGACAACCCGTCGCGTCGAACAAAGCTGCGAGAATCGAACCCACAACCAAAGTGCGACTGGTATTTATCGCCTACCACTGGACTACGTGAAGTCCCTGGTTAGTTTGACTGATTCATTCTAGTTATATGATTTTATGAATTAAGAGTAAGTTGATTTTGGGTTACTTATAAAAATGATTAACCTATCATGGAGGATATGTGATTAGGTTAATTACTTTTCAATACGAGACTTTAGGAGCAACTAATGTTGTTTGGAGATAAATATTACGATTTAACTTGGAAGACAATGTGACTAAATCCTTAAAATATTTGGGTTTCAATCTTATATTGGTTTACTTTGAAGAATTTTATGGAAAAATTGTTTATCGGATGGTCCTCGTTGAACTTTGTGTTTTGTTGGACAAATTTTGGAGATTAAGAATAGATTTTCTTTTTATAAGGGGTTATCCTTTTCTGGATTATCTGATCTTGTACTAACCTTTTTGGTTTTGGTTCTGGTTTAAGCCTAAAGACATAGGATGTACATAGTTCTCTTTTGTGGATTAGGTGATCCTCTAGAAGTTGATTATAGTACTCTTAATGTGAACAAGTCTTCCTAAATACTCGTCTTTTGGAGAAAATATGAGTTTGTGTAAGGAATATAATAAAAGTTGAAAGTCAATATGATAAGTGATTATGTTTCCTTATGAATAAATTCCTCAATAAAAAGTAACTTAAAACAAAAATGTTGTATATTAACTTTTCCTACTGGGGAATCGAATACTGTTTAACCCATCACAAGTTTGTGATTTTCTCATTGTTAACTTTCTCCTAAACATGTTTTCTATCACTCTCCATAAGAACATGACCCTATGTTTTCTCCTCCATGTCCATATTTTCATACTTGGAATCCTAGTATGGGTTAACTCGGGTGACCTTTGTACTTATCTTTCTTTATTTTAAAGTGTTTGTTTTACCGACTTTTGTTCCGATGTGGGACTTTCAAGGATGTTTCCAAGCACAATTTTAAAATTGCGAGGACGCAATTCCCAAAAAGGGGGGAAGGATGTAACATCCCAGGTAAATAAAGAATATGACATTTCATATTTATCCATATTTGTGAATAAAATATTTAAATGACTTTAAAGGGGACGCTATGCTCGATGGCGTACCCAACACGCAACAACGAGTTTCTTGGGAATCTTACGTTGCACTCTAATAATAAAATAATATTATTTTAAATGGTAGTTAACATGTAGCCGTTGTAATGGCGGGAATGGATAGAAATAACTGAAATATGATTATATATGTTTTTAAATGTTTTTACAATTATCCAATAAAGGATAGAGGCTTAAAATACAGAAAGAATTCAATTTTAGGCATATATGCCCTAGTTTTCACTAAAGGTTCACTTATCGCCTTTTGATGGCGAACTGTCATTAAATATAGTTTTGATCACTCTTATACATTCTTTTGGACCAAATAAAACTCTTATTAAGAATCGGGGCATCAAATTTTACTTTGTGTAAATTTTTGGTATTTTTCTGATAAAGTTCATTTTTTAATGAATAGTGTAAAATGTTGTATTTTAATTCAAAACCTCTTTTTAATATAATTTATTTATATGATTAAATTATCTTTTTAATTGGTTTTAAAGTGAAATTATAAAATATTTTTTACCATTAAAACCAATAGTGGTCGTTGGAATCAATTTCACTTTGAAATCGGACTTAAACTAGTGTCAATCTTTTGATACTTATTGTTTTATAAAAACACGCTATTTGCTCTGACAGCGGAAATTAATTATTAAATTAATTAATGTGACTAATATGTTTTGAATTTTGTAAAACAGACTTCATTTTTGAATTCGTAATATCAAATATAGCTTAGGGTGAATTTTTGGTAATTTTCTGAAAAACTTCAATTTTTGATGAATAGTGAAACCACTAAGTGGTACTTATAAAAGCTGATTTTTTGTTTAAATGAAATTTTACCACTAATGTGTATTGAATTTTGAAAATCCGACATACATGGTTGTCATTAAGAAGTAAAATGTGGTTCAATGAGATTAAAATAATTTTTTGGTGAATAGTAACATATTAAGTTTTTAATCGCGATTAGTGGTAATTAGTGTAGTTTAAGGTAAAAATGATATTATAAGAATGTGAAAACACCATGACACTTGTCCTACACCTATTGGATGAGTCATGGCCGACCAAGACAAGCCATGGGCCAACTTGGGGACCCCATGGAGCCACTTTAGTTGGAAAATGACTTTAATATATTTTTATTTAATGTTAAAGTGAAAATGACACAAACATAATATGTTTTACGAAAACAATTTTTAAGTGGGGTTATACAAGTCCAAATTTTGATTATAAATAGTCATTGGAAAGATAATACGATTTCCTATATCATAGTATTTTTTTAATAATTTTTAGACATGAAAGAAATTTAATTATTTATGACATAATAATGATGCAGCGATGACATCATTATTTGACGATTTAATTAAAATGGAAAGATAATGGAAAATCTACAACCTACACATGTCCAAAACCAATTGGATGAGTGGATTTCGAAGCCTTATCACCTTATCCACGAATTCTATCAATGTGGGACCTTTTGAAACCGAAACACATTTTCAAATAATGAAATATTTCTTTACTTTCCAAAAGTGCCCCTCCTCTCCTCTTATAAAAGGCCCCCACCTCTACCTCATTCCACACACTTCTCAAGCCTTTGGCTCGGCCAACCCCTGCCCATTTGGTCTCTCCACATCCCTATCCTCATCCTAGAGGACTCCCTTTGGGCAGAATCCTTTCAAAGGAAGCCTTTAGGCTTAAATCAAAAGGAGTTACACTTTTAAAGGTAATTCATTCTCTCATGTTCATTTGTTTTATTTTGCTTCTCCAACCCCCTAAACTCTTTTTATTTACTTCTTTTGTAACAACACCAGTATCTTAAATATACTAGGATGTTGTTATAATATTTATTTGAGCTACACTCTCACACAACTACATCAAATGGTTAAAGAACATACGGTTTCCGTGGATGGCGAAATTCTGCCTCCCGAAACGATGATTGTTCAATACTCATTTAACACCTTCAAGGGTGGCCATTATGATGTCACTATTTTTATATATGATATATAATATGTTTATGTTATATTTATTCTTCTTTATTTTTCATTTTTGTCTTACCTTTATGGCTTCCATTATGGGTATACGCGATATCTTCATTTAAGGAAGTGCGGACTACCGCCCCCTCAAAGTGATTTGATTCGTTAAATACCATATGTGGGATGTATAAAGGATGGAAATATGATATTATATATAATATTATACTGGAATTATAATATACCTTTATATAATTATTATTCCATTCTATAAAATACGAAATAGAAATGAAAGTAGCGTTCATGCGTACGTACGGCTTACCGTCTCCATGAACGGTGCATTTCATTTCTTACCTCTAAATGATTATGTAATGTTATAAATGCATGAATGTACTGGATATATATGAAATATATGATATATACATAATTAATACAATTCTGGATATAATAAACATTTGGCCACACGAACAACATGTAATTGTAAGAAGACCACTTTCGACTTAAGAACCAAATATCGGCAAAACAAATATTATTAACTTAAATGATTACATAATGTTTGTGACATGGTAACAAGAGGTATAAAAGTAATAATGAACTTGAAAAAGGGTTCTTAAGGAATTAGAAATTAACTCAAGTTTATTATTCAGGAGATTAAAGAACGATCGAGTCAAGTCGGACCCGAGGTAAGGGATCCTACAACTCTCTTCCTTTTTAAGTACACTCTTTTATGTCATTTCTTTTAAGCTCATCTTTCTTATGATTGGGATGTTCTTTTATATTACTCCTACTGTAATTTTTATGTTCATGTGATGAGAGACCCTATTCTCTCTCATCAATCCATTTTGGAAGTTTTGAGTGGCGCCGTTAGGCTGCCGAATTTTCGTAAGGGATTTTTCATCTCACTTTTATTCTCGTGAGATTTATGCTACATTTGCCACAAATTACATTGAGTGGTGTATGTACTGCCCATTATTCTACTCTTTGTGTAATATACTTTCATTTATGAGTATTTATATCAATGACCTATTGTCTTTCTTTCATGGGGTGTATGTTTTGAAAGATACCCAAGTCGGTAAGGGAACCTTTCACCCTCCTCTTTTTTAAAGGACTTCTTTTGTTGGGTATTTTAATTTACATATTGTTATGTTGGTATATGTTCTCATATATCCTTATTGATGTAAATTTTATGTCCATGTGATGAGATACTCTTTTTATCTCTCATCAACTCTTTTTGATGTGATGCCGTTAGGCTGTCAAGGGAACTTTTTAACCCAATTTCGATTTCTTTGGGTTCAACATGTAGTCATTGAATATGTCATCCATTGAATATGTGTGAATGACCTTTTATTGTTTTACACTTAATATCCACTTATATTGGGTGTATATATATTTGTCACACATATTGTTGAGATTTATTTGTCCTTAATTTAAGGATACCTTCTTTATAAGGGATTTCATCACATTTGACATTTCTATTGAGGGTTCATTGTTGTTATGCACCAATTCGCTCTTATATGGTGTATATACTATCCTTTGGAGTATTATATCATGAATCCTTTTATTCTAATGATATTATAAAGTTCTGACTAAATGTTATTCCTCGATTATTGTATTCAAGTGTCTCTGATTTTGGTAAAACCCCTTTTGCCAAAATATCGTTTTAAATGTTTTAATTATTTGTTCTTATTAATATCCATGTTTTCAAAATGGTTTTAAGGATTTAATGGATATTAATGGTTTAAAATGTTAAAATATTCATGGTGGTATGAGACACTTTGAATCAGAAATCTCTTTATTAAATGTTTTAAATGGTTTTGGAAATGGTTTCTTTTTGAATGGATTCATTATTTCAATATCCTAAAATGTTATATTGTGATTGAAATGTGGAAATGTTATGTTTCCTTTATTCATGTTTATGTGATACGATTATGTTATGGTTCTTGGGCATTGTTATGAAGAACGGGTGGTTCCGTGATAAACTAAGGGCGGGTGAGCCCGATATAGCTCTCCAATGCATTGGGTAACGCGAAGGAGTGAAACGTTAAGGTTTCTCCGAAGAGATTTAGGGAATATACTGTGATGGGTATTCCAAACGTAACCAAGAGGGTTACTCCCTACGTAAGAATGTTATGAATGCCTCAAGTTACCTTTATGTCTTATGTTTTCTATGATTTATTCATGGTTTGATGAGGTATGTTAAAGTGCCTATGTTTTATGGGTAAAGTATGATTTCATTCTTATGTATATATGAACTCATGTTTCCTTTCCATATTTTTATAACCCTTACTGAGCTTTTTATTCTCATCCCAAGTTTTTGAAATGTTTTTCACAGGTCAAGGGAAAGGTACATGATGTGATGATAGTGTCAAGGATGTTTCAAGAAAGAATCTGTGTTATATTTTAAATATGTTTCCGCTGATGGGAAGAATGAATACTGTCTTTTATGTAACCACTTTGTTTAAATGTGGAATGTAATGCAAGTTTCATGATCTAATTCTCTAAAACTCTAAACCTGAAAAGATCCTCAATGGGTAATCTTGTAATAACTCAAGATTAAGTAAGGTTTAAGGCTGGGGCCTTATAATTATTCCATTTAATATAGATAAATAATTATGATTATTGTGATAATTTGAAAATGTATAGTTAAATGATATTTTTTTATGAGAAGGTTAATGATGAAAAACAAATACAAGTATGAAATTGTGATTTATGTGATTTTGTGATATTTTTTATATTTTTTAGATAAGTTATATTGAGGTCTGAGACAAAGACTAAGGTTCCAAATATACACATGAGATGGTTAGTGTGGGATTGGGACTGAGTATCGAAATACCCATTTGTGATTATTATTGAATAGGACAAGTACTGAAGCACTAAATAAAAAATTATGAATAATATTTTTTGTTATAGTTACCCATTTGTGATAGAAAGTATGTGATATGGACTGGATCTCTAAATACTCATGTAATGATGAGGTTTTGGATATGGACAAAGACTGAAAATACGCATAGTTTTTAGAAATGATGTTCTATGGCCATAATCTTAACATTAGAATATGGTTCCAAGTGGTGGTGATGTAATTAGTAATGAAATTGATATTGAAACCCCATGTGTTATAAAGAATTGTTAATTTAATATGCGATATGGTTCAAATACATACAAGATCCAAAGTTAATATCGATGGTACATGTGTCCAAGGAAACATGGGATATTATGTGGTTAAATAACAAAAAATAGACTATGTAAACTTCTTACCTTATTGCTTGTAAATTATTATTTATAAAAATGCACACACTATTATTGAATGGATATTTTTTTAGGAACTATTGGTGTTTTCCTACTAAGTTGTTCTCAGACACTACTTGGGATGCCTGATCAGTACCCGAATTGATTTTATAATTTTAGTAAAGGATTAGAAAAAGATAATTGTATTAGATTGTTGATTTTGGATAGAGGATATATGAGGAACCATACATATTGTTGGGAAACACTTGGAGTATTTAGTGTGTTTGATTTTGGGTTTTTTGTTAGACACTTGGCACTTTTTATGTCATGACATATCAACTATTATCATTGCATATTTTTTTCTTGTTTTTTCTCATCATTTGATGTTGGTCTATTACTGATTATATTATTATTTTAGATATTTTTTATTTTCATTAGGTTGTTATTTTTATATTTACACTATTTTATTACTCTAATGAAGTGGGTATAGTCTCCCTATATCTTATAATGGACCCACACTATTAGTCAGAAGCCTTTGGAATGTGAGGAGGTATACTTGGGGTCATGAAACTTTCTAGAACAAGGAACCGGTATTTGGAACCTAGGTTGGGATGATACAAAGTCCCAAAATAGGGGTTTTCTTTTATTTATTTTTTTTCAATTTGGGAAAGGTATACAGAGATTAGGATGAGTTAGACATTGGAAATGAGCACTTTCATGAGAGTAGTTAACCCATGCCTGGGGGAATACTAAATTACCAATGGTGGGATTTTTATTATTGGTGTTTTTTGTTACAATTAGATGTTATTCCACCGTGGGTGATGTACTTGTTGTGTGATGTGATTTTTATGTGAGATATTTCAAGATATTATACTCATGGCCTAATATGGAATGAGAGTTTATTGTGAATTCATCATTCTAGTCAACTGGGAATTATTGTGACATGTGTCATTTTTAGGCACACATTGGAAATTGAGTTTTCGGTATGTTTTCTAAATTGAAATGGTTTTACTAGTTTGGTACCTGAACTGATAATAGATCCTAATATGGATTTGAATGTGATATAATTATGAAAAATGTGAATAATTGGGTGTCTAATTGAAAATTATAGAATTTCATTACCCTTGTTAATCAGGACCTTGTTGTAGGATGGTTAACGGTAGTGTTAGTGCCTCTGTTTTGAACATGTGGTGAAAAATGGGGTTGACTTATTGTGGATTTATTTGAATCATCGTATTTGTGTTAATGTTTTTAAATGTTTCCTATGATATTTTTTGAAATTTTAGAGATATTACTCTATTAAAAGCATTGGTGATTGATGGAAATATGATATGGATGCAAACGATCCTCTAGTAGTGGAACCAGAGGCACCGATGGTGATAGGTGAAGGAGATTCCAAGAATTTCGGTGAGAACTTTTCCAAATTCATGTATTTTATATAGATATACCTATAGAATATTGTGAATAATATTTTAGACCTAACATGGTATTTTAAATAAGAACACCCTTCGAATTTCACCATAGAGGTTGGAAGTGAGGAAGTAGAGATCTTGAATGAGTCCATCCAGACTATATTTGAAAATTTAAAGAATCTTTCAAAAAAGAGGGTCAAGTTAGATTCTTATATGAAATTAGGATTAGTGAATAATGGGTGGGATATTCAGTATTGGAATGGGCATGCAGATGGTATGGTATAAAAGGCCATCCAAGAAAAGTTCCTAATGAAATTTTATCTAGATACACTATGATTGGGGAGAGAAGATGAGATTATATAGTTGAACCAATGGAGTCTTTCCATAATGTAATATGATGGTCACTTTACTAAATTGTAGAAATTTTCACTTGAAATGGGCGTTGATGAGAAAACTATGAAAATTTGTTTCTAGGACAAACATAAATGCTAGTTTAAGTCATGTTTTATCAATTTTTGGTTAAAGAAGATTGTTGAGGTGGTGGATCAGGATCACCTGTTTGAGGAGTACATGAATGAGGCTTCCAATGAAAGACATGTGGTTTCTAATAGATGATCATGAGGTACATATTCCATGATTTGGAAGCATAACTATGATAATGTAGACCAAATTAGTGAAATGATGTGTGGAACGGGAGAAGAATCAATTACTCTGGATCTTACCTAAGTTCTTTTTCACCAATATAGTAGGTCTTGCCACATTCATAGATAATGTCAATGACCACTGATGGTCGGTAAAAATGGCATCATGATGAGACATCTACATCAGTTCTATAAGAACACACAATATATGGGTAGTGTAGAGACCCGAAGCTTGATTTACATGAACATTACATTACTTTTGCGGAATACTTAGTACATAACAAAAAATACACACACAAGGATCGTAATAGTTTAGTGTCTTTGGAAACTCGGAACGTAATCTTCTAATCATGGTGAAAGATCTCCAATATCTCCCATAAATATCTTCCCTTTTTTTTACCTAAAACCTTTCTTTATATCCTGGGGAAAAGAAAACATAAAAGGGTGAGCTCAAATGCTCAGTAAGGGTAAACAAAAGAAATATAAATCTCATCGTATACAGAAGCACATAACTTTTGGAAATCTTAACCTGCAAAAGAGATCATAATTTCATAACATGGGATAAATCATGGAAGTGAAATGTAATAACAATAATCATAACTTAAAACATAAAACTTTGTGACATACACACATAATCATAGAGAATCATTTCTTGTTAGTCAATACTCATTGCCAAGACTATCTTAGTGGACAAAGTCCCTTTCTGAACCGAGTCACCCTCATTTCAGTCATGTTTCACTGAACCGGTATAACCTACCGTTCCAGCCCTGTCTATCTCATGAGATATAAAATCTTTACCCAATGCATTGGAGGGAGATATAGGTCCCACCCATCTCATAATGATACCATTCTTATGTGTGCCACAAAATCATAAATCATACATCATTACATAACCCATGTAATAAAAATGGGAATCTTTAACATCATGACATCATAAAACAATTAATATACGATAAAGGAATTCATAAAAATAATTCCACCACTACATAATCAAATCAATGTAATAATAGGGATAAAAACAGAACCCTTTATTATCTTAGATGGAAAATAATTTTGATAAAACACTTGAACTTTATTTTTGATGAAAATATCCTTTCTACTTCAAAAACACTTTACCTTTCTTAACATGTCATAAAATTTTAAACTAAAAGAAGTTGATTAAAAATAAACATGAAAACTTTAAAATGAAGCTTCTTGGAAATAATGTTTTAAAAATCCATTCATGTCGTATAAGTTAAAAAAACATTCTTCTCGTACTTTTGTCGGAAAAGTCAAAAAAGTACCTCGTACGAAAAACGACAAAAGATTCCTTTCATATCCTTTACTAAAAACTCACCGAAGGGTAAAATTGGATTTAAACAATTGTAGGTGGATGGAAATAATATTACATGTTGATGAAACATGGATGTGGATGATAAAATACACCCCAGTAAATACCAAAGTATAAACAATCTCGGATAAAAAATGAGATTGTGATATTTCCCTTACCTTAGGTTTGATTTGCTTCGTATGTGTCCGAACCTCCTGTATAATGATTTAAATAATGTCATTGACTTATTACAGAATCATATTCATTGTTATGATATCATATATGGTTCACTTATGACTTTATATTACCCGTTCTTTTGTAAAGTCAATGTTAAAGAAGCGTTTTGGGTAAAATCGTTTCATTTATCTTAGGTGTTTTGACTTGTTGTTCTTGACATTATTATTACTTATATCATGATTTACTTACTTCCAGAATATAAAATATGATTTATATATCATATATATTCGGTATATATATATATATATAATAGATAGATAAATGAAATGAAAAACACCGTTCATGGAGATGGTAGTCCGTACGTACGCATGAACGCTGTTTTCCTATCCTTATTGTCTTGAATGGAAGTAAGTAGATGACATATATATATATATACATAAATAAAGTAGCTTTATAATGTCATATATTTCATTATTATTTCTTATATATACTTTATAATCATTCTTAAATGGTTAACATGGAGAATGAATCTCATCGCGTCGTGGAGACGGTAGTCCGTACATACGCACGAGCGATGATATCATTTCCATAAATATTGAAATGAATTGGAGTAGATTATACAATATATCAGAATCAATATGATGTTTTAATAACTGTGAATAGTTATTCTTTACACCATTATACCCATCCATGTAAGGTGGTGGTGGAAAATAGATTACACCACGGCGTGGAGACGGTATTCCGTACGTATGCACGCGCGGTGATTTCTTTTTCCGTAGGATGGATAGATGGTGAAATAGGGTTGTTTAATACTTATAATAACATATCATTATATTAGTGATACAGATGTTATTACTTCATAATGAAACAACCTAATAAGAATAAGTGGAAGAAGAAATAAAGATGAAATAATTGGTAACGGTAATTACCTCTTCTTTGAAGCGCCTCTTTGAGACCTCCTCTTAGGGCACTAAAATTGGTCTTTGATGAAGACAAGAACCTCTAGGATGTTTCTAGGGAAGTGGAGAAGATATTTTGGCAGGGGTTGGCCGAGCTTGAAGGCTCAAAGTTGTGTGAGGAAGATAGGGAGGAGGTGCCCTTTTATAAGGGAGGAGAGGGGCACCTTTGGAATAACTAAAACTTTTATTTTATTATAAAGTCAATTTCGGTTTTAAATAGTTCCAAATTGATTTATTTCGAGGCTAAGGTGGTTATGGGTCGAAATCCTCTCATCCAATAGAATTTAGACAAGTTTTGATTCCTATTTTAACCTTATCATTTAGATTTAACTCTAAGTTAAATAATTTAACTTTTACCGTGACTTTTTGTTTTCTTACACTATATGGTTAATACACTTACTATAACATGCCAAACGAACCCCAAGTTGTTTATTATTAATCTATATACCCTTATCTAAGTCATTTGGCCGAACCTTAGAGTTTTAGGAATAAAATAACAATTAATAATATAATATTTGATTTAAAAACTATTTTGTGTCAATTTTGAGACTATTTGATATATGATTTTTTTGAAAGTGATAACAGAGTTATATGTTCTAAAAAAGTTGATTAAATCAACACTAATATATCATAGTAACCTATAAAATTAGTGGAATTCATAAAAAGTCTCAAATTACATTTATTTGAGCATTTATAACATCAATTATGTTAACATTTCCTTAAAAGGGTAATTACTGCATCATCGTTGTGTCATAAATAAATTAATTTATTTAATGTCTAAAAATTATAATTAAAATATCATTATGTAGGAAATCTTTTTAGCTTTCTAATGAATATTTATAGTCGAATTTATCTTATGTATAACCCCATATTAAAAAAATTTTAATTATTAAACTTTGATTTTAACTATTTTAACTATTCATTAAATAAAATAATATTAAATGTCATAATCTAATCCAAGTGGACCTAAATGGTCATATTATATTCATAAGGTTGTCTTTGGTAGAATTACACTTATCCAATAGAATTAGGACATGTGTTAGGGTAATCGTAATATCATATTTACCTTAGTTACCCTATTTACTATTAACCGTGGTAAAAAAAGGTAACAAGTTACTATTCACCAAAAATTATTTTCATCTCATTGAACCAGATTTTAGTCCTTGATATTAACCGTGTCTGTCGGATTTTCAAAATTCCATTCACAGAAGCGGTAAAATTAAGTTTTATGCAAAATTCAGTTTTTAACCTACCACTTAGTGGTTTCACTATTCATCAAAAATTGAATGTTTTTAGAAAAATACCAAAAATTAGGCCTAAGATATATTTGATATTATGAACTAAAAAATGATTTCTATTTTACCAAATTCAAAACATATCAATTGCATTAATTAATTTAAAAATTAATTCCCGTCGTCTAAACAAAAGGCGTGTTTTTAAGAGATAATAACTATCAAAAGATTGACACTTGTTTATAACTGGTTTAAATGTGAAATTACATCCAATGACCAACATTGTATTGAATTGTAAAAATATATTCTAAATATACTTTAAAACCACTCAAATTAATAATTTATCACTATTAATTATTTCGATTGAAAAAGTTGTTTTTAATTAAAATTTAGTAATTTTCACTATTCATCAAAATATAAAAGTTATCCGAAAATCACCAAAATTTCACCCTAAGCTAATTTCGATATTCCGAATCCAAAAATGAAGTCTATTTTGAAAAATAGAAATTACAAAATTTCAAAAAGTGGTTATTACTATTCATAACGTCTAGTTTTAATAATATTTTAATAGCATATCGTTGTTTAGCGAAACTTGGTGTTGCGTACAACACACGCTATCGTGGAAGGTTGCAATTGCGTGTAATTCAAGCCAGGTCAGAGATGTGTGTTGTGAAAGCTCCTTTTGTTGTAGCGTATAACACAAGACATTAATGAAATTAAAAAGAATATTTTTCATAAAATCTCAGGGTGTTACATTCTACCCCCCTTAAAATGAATTTCGCCCTCGAAATTCGTTGGGGTTATAAATGGTTTACTATTCGAAAGTTTCTTTAATAGAAACCTATATCGTAAAAAGGAATACCAAAACCAATATTTAAAAACAAAAGTATGAAACGTAACGGTTACCCAAATAAACTAATCACTGGGTTTCCACATAGGTGAAAATATGGATATGGAAGAGAAATCTAACCATCATGCTCCGATGGAGAGTGGTAGAGAACATGGCTATGGAAAAGCTAGCAATCACAAATCCATAAATTTTAGACGATCTAAGGTACCATCTGATTAATCAGATATAAGAGCACTAGGACAACGTTTTTGGTTTTCAAGACCATTTCCCTAAAGTTGATGAAATTGGAATTAGAAGAAATACATTCGTGATTTTGGTATAGTCTCACTATTTGTCGTTCTTTGGACAATTTCTACTTCATCTCTTAAAGAAATGAAGTTGAATTTGTCATTCGTGATGTGTTAACAGATCATGTGATAGAATGATGGGTCATTCCATCTGTCTCAAAAGGTTAGAAAAGTTATCAAAAAATACATAAGTCCATCTATAGTGAGATTAATGATATATGGTTCCTAAAATTAACTTATACTTCATATATCATACTGCTTAATATAATAAAACTAGTTTCTACTAAACAGGGACTTCCTGTAGGCCAGTGGTAGGTGATAAAGGCCAGTCGCACTTCGGTTGTGGGTTCAATTCCCACATCCTTGTCTGATGCGATGGGATGTCGCCCATCCTGCAGGTTGTCCTTTTTCTAAAACTACATTACTATAACATCCCATTAATAATATCGAAAATCTTCTATCCTTAAACAATACTAACTTATGTCCAACATAATCCATTCTAATCTTTAGGCTTATCCATAATACTGTAGTCCACTCTCATAATATAATGAAAATGATTACCCGATATTTAATACAATCGTTGATCCCCATATATCATAAGATATGTCTTTTTGGTCACATTCCAAACATTGGAAGGCCTTAATCATGTATTCTCTTGAAAAAATGAGTACCTATTAAACCTTAGTGAAAACATGAATGCTGTCAAAAGTTAACTCTTACCACATACCAAAATCCAAAAATTCTATATACTCAAACCATGATATAACCTTCTCCTTATATCAGTCATGAGCTCATGAATAATATCAAACATTTAATTTTATTCTTATCCCTTCATTATGCGCATATCATCTTCATTCCAAAAATATCTGAATAACCTTTCATGGATACTGGTAGCATTAATCACACAATTTAAAAACTCAAGGAAAGACAACAATGTAACAATCCTTAGATGTCTCTTTATTCCATAGTACCATGAGATTCTTTATACAACATTACACTTGATAAACATGTAATCATTCCACTACCTTCTTAAACCATTGACCGAGCTTCAACAATTCTTTCATCTCACATATCATTTGTAGTCTCTTCATCATCATCAACATAAATACTACCCATACGACCATACTGATTCTCTTCATGAGACTTTCCCTTAGGGAATTGGTTTTCATAATGCTCGTACATTCCACATTTAAAACATTTAACCATTGTTGATGTCGTAGCAATACCATTATCCTCATCCCTGGTGTTAACTGAAACTTTTCCTTTGCACTTACTGGATTTGTGTCCTTCTTTTCCACACCCAAATCATCTTCCAGTTTCTTTGAAACATTCTCCTTGATGCCTCTTCCCACATGATTTACATTGGGGAAATTGAACTTTCTTTCCTCTATGATCATCATGAAACTCCATCTTTCTCTTATTAGTCGAGTCAGGAAACTTACCAAATTTTACTTTATTGATCATATTATGAGATTGATGATTCGGCATAATAATGATGTTTGGACTTCCAAATCCCATTTCATTTGGTTGATCATGAAGAATATCAAT
Source organism: Viscum album (assembly GCA_963277665.1). Lineage (NCBI taxonomy): Eukaryota > Viridiplantae > Streptophyta > Magnoliopsida > Santalales > Viscaceae > Viscum > Viscum album. Next base: position 783,900,774 of record OY728146.1, on the reverse strand, counting down.
CCATTGTCCATCATATCCTCCATTATCGTGAATCATCTTGTTTCCAGCCATTTTCTAAAACCCAAAAAGAATAGTGTGAGAGGCAAAAATCATGCTAGGGAAAACAACATTATAAAGGGGGAGTATCCTCAATATATAACTTCTTAGGTTAAATTCTAAGATCGTTACCGTAGTTATAGGACTGTATCCTATACGTATACTTATCCTTAGGGACATCCCTAGAAAAACCTTATAAATATCTCTAGGGATCTCACTAAAGTTCTCACATCCTAGTTTCCAAAGGTTGACTAATCCTTTCCTCTGATACCAACTGTAGAGACCCGATGCTTGACGTACATGAACATTACATTACTTTTGCGGAATACTTAGTACATAACAAAAAATACACACACAAGGATCGTAATAGTTTAGTGTCTTTGGAAACTCGGAACGTAATCTTCTAATCGTGGTGAAAGATCTCCAATATCTCCCATAAAGATCTTCCCTTTTTTTACCTAAAACCTTTCTTTATATCCTGGGGAAAAAAACATAAAAGGGTGAGCTCAAATGCTCAGTAAGGGTAAACAAAAGAAATATAAATCTCATCGTATACACAAGCACATAACTTTTGGAAATCTTAACCTGCAAAAGAGATCATAATTTCATAACATGGGATAAATCATGGAAGTGAAATGTAATCACAATAATCATAACATAAAACATGAAACTTTGTGGCATACACATATAATCATAGAGAATCATTTCTTGTTAGTCAAGACTCATTGCCAAGACTATCTTAGTGGACAAAGTCCCTTTCTGAACTGAGTCACCCTCGTTTCAGTCCTGTTTCACTGAACCTGTATAACCTACCGTTCCAGCCCTGTCTATCTCATGAGATATAAAATCTTTACCCAATGCATTGGAGGGAGTGATAGGTCCCACCCATATCATAATGATACCATTCTTATGTGTGCCACAAAATCATAAATCATACATCATTACATAACCCATGTAATAAAAATGTGAATCTTAAACATCATGACATCATAAAACAATTCATATATGATAAAGGAATACATAAAAATAATTCCATCACAATATAATCAAATCAATTTAATAATAGGGATAAAAACAGAACCCTTTATTATCTTAGATGGAAAATAATTTTGATAAAACACTTGAACTTTATTCTTGAGGAAAATATCCTTTCTACTTCAAAAACACTTTACCTTTCTTAACGTGTCATAAAATTTTAAACTAAAAGAAGTTGATTAAAAATAAACTTGAAAACTTTAAAAGGAAGCTTCTTGGAAATAATGTTTTAAAAATCCATTCATGTCGTATAAGTTAAAAAAAACATTCTTCTCGTACTTTTGTCGGAAAAGTCCAAAAAGTACCTCGTACGAAAAACGACAAAAGATTCCTTTCATATCCTTTACTAAAAACTCACCGAAGGGTAAAATTGGATTTCAAAAATTGTAGGTGGATGGAAATAATATTAAATATTGATGAAACATGGATGTGGATGATAAAATACACCCCAGTAAATACCAAAGTATAAACAATCTCGGATAAAAAAATGAGATTGTGATATTTCCCTTACCTTAGGTCCGATTTGCTTCGTATGTGTCCGAACCTTCTGTATAATGATTTAAATAATGTCATTGACTTATTACAGAATCATATTCATTGTTATTATATCATATATGGTTCACTTATGACTTTATATTACCCGTTCTTTTTTAAATTCTATGTTAAAGAAGCGTTTTGGGTAAAATCGTTTCATTTATCGTAGGTGTTTTGAATTATTGTTCTTGACATTATTATTACTTATATCCTGATTTACTTACTTCCAGAATATAAAATATTATTTATATATCATATATATTCATTATATATATATAATAGATAGATAAATGAAATGAAAAACACCGTTCATGGAGATGGTAGTCCGTACGTACGCATGAACGCTGTTTTCCTTTCCTTATTGTCTTGAATGGAAGTAAGTAGATGAAATACATATATATATATATATATATATAAATAAATCCAGTAGCTTTATAATGTCATATATTTCATTATTATTTATTATATATACTTTATAATCATTCTTAAATGGTTAACATGGAGAATGAATCTCATCGCGTCGTGGAGACGGTAGTCCGTACGTACGCACGAGCGATGATATCATTTCCATAAATATTGAATTGAATTGAAGTGGATTAAACAATATATCAGAATAAATATGATGTTTTAATAACTATGTATAGTTTTTCTTTACACCATTATACCCATCCATGTAAGGTGGTGGTGGAAAATAGATTACACCACGGCGTGGAGACGGTATTCCGTACGTACGCACGCGCGGTGATTTATTTTTCCGTAGGATGGATAGATGGTGAAATAGGGTTGTTTCATACTTATAATAACATATCAGTATATGAGTGATACTGATTTTATTACATCATAATGAAACAACCTAATAAGAAGAAGTGGAAGAAGAAATACAGATGAAAGAATTGGTAACGGTAATTACCTCTTCTTTGAAGCATCTTTGAGACCTCCTCTTTGGGCACTAAAATTGGTCTTTGAGGAAGACCAGAACCTTTAGTATGTTCTAGGGAAGTGGAGAAGAGATTTTGGTCGGGGTTGGACGATCTTGAAGGCTCAAGGTTGTGGGAGGAAGAGAGGGAGGAGGTGCCCTTTTATAAGGGAGGAGAGGGGCACCTTTGGAATAACTAAAAATATTATTTTATTATAAAGTCAAGTTCGGTTTTAAATAGCTCCAAATTGATTTATTTCGAGGCTAAGGTGGGGATGGGTCGAACTCCTCTCAACCAATATAATTTAGACAAGTTTAGGTTCCTATTTTAACCTTATCATTTAGATTTAACTCTAAGTTAAATAATTTAACTTTTACCGTGACTTTTTGTTTTCTTACACTATATGGTTAATACACTTACTATTACATGACAAAAGAACCCCAAGTTGTTTATTATTAATATATATATCTTTATCTAAGTCATTTGGCCGAACCATAGACTTTTAGGAATAAAATAACAATTAATAATATAATATTTGATTTAAAAACTATTTTGTGTCAATTTTGACACTATTTGATATATGATTTTTGTGAAAGTCATAACAGAATTATATGTTCTAAAAAACATGATTAACTCAACACTAATATATCATACTAACCTAGAAAATTAGTTTAATTCATTAGAAGTCTCAAATTACATTTATTTGAGCATTTATAACATCAATTATGTTAACATTTCTTTAAAAGGGTAATTACTGCATCATTGTTGTGTCATAAATAAATTAATTTATTTAATGTCTAAAAATTATAAATAAAATATCCTTATGTAGGAAATTTTGTTAGCTTTCTAATGAATATTTATAGTCGAATTTATCTTATGTATAACCCCATATTAAAAATGTTTTAATTATTAAACTTTGATTTTAACTATTTTAACTATTCATTAAATAAAATAATATTAAATGTCATAATCTAATCCAAGTGGACCTAAATGGTCATATTATATTCATAAGGTTGTTTTTGGTCGAATTACACTTATCCAATAGAATTAGGACATGTGTTAGGGTAATAGTAATATCATATTTACCCTTAGTTACCCTATTTACTATTAACCGTGGTAAAAAAAGGTAAAAAGTTACTATTCATCAAAAATTATTTTCATCTCATTGAACCAGATTTTAGTCCTTGATATTAATCGTGTCTGTCGGATTTTCAAAATTTCATTCACAGAAGCGGTAAAATTAAGTTTTATGCAAAATTCAGTTTTTAACCTACCACTTAGTGGTTTCACTATTCATCAAAAATTTAAAGTTTTCAGAAAAATACCAAAAATTAGGCCTAAGATATATTTGATATTATGAACTCAAAAATGATTTCTATTTTACCAAATTAAAAAAATATCAGTTGCATTAATTAATTTAAAAATTAATTCCCGTCGTCTAAACAAAAGGCGTGTTTTTAAGAGATAATAACTATCAAAAGATTGACACTTGTTTATAACTGGTTTAAATGTGAAATTACATCCAATGACCAACATTGTATTGAATTGTAAAAATATATTCTAAATATACTTTAAAACCACTCAAATTAATAATTTATCACTATTAATTATTTCTATTGAAAAATTTGTTTTTAATTAAAATTTAGTAATTTTCACTATTTATCAAAATATGAAAGTTATCCGAAAATCACCAAAATTTCACCCTAAGCTAATTTCGATATTACGAATCCTAAAATGAAGTCCATTTTGAAAAATAGAAATTACAAAATTTCAAAAAGTGGTTATTACTATTCATAACGTCTAGTTTTAATAATATTTTAATAGCATATCGTTGTTTAGCGAAACTTGGTGTTGCGTACAACACACGCTATCGTGGAAGGTCGCGATTGCGTGTAATTCAAGCCAGGTCAGAGATGTGTGTTGTGAAAGCACCTTTTGGTGTTGCGTATAACACAAGACATTAATGAAATTAAAAAGAATATTTTTCATAAAATCTCAGGGTGTTACATTCTACCCCCCTTAAAATGAATTTCACCCTCGAAATTCGTCGGGGTTATAAATGGTTCACTATTCGAAAGTTTCTTTTATCGAAACCCACATCGTAAAAAGAAATACCAAAACCAATGTTTAAAAACAAAATTATGAAACATAACGGTTACCCAAATAAACTAATCACTGGGTTTCCACATAGGTGAAAATATGGATATGGAAGAGAAATCTAACCATCATGTTCTGATGGAGAGTGGTAGAGAACATGGCTATGGTAAAGCTAGCAATCACAAATCCATAAATTTGTGACGATCTAAGGTACCATCTGATTAATCAGATATAAGAGCACCAGGACAACATTTTTGGTTTTCAAGATCATTTCCCTAAAGTTGATGAAATTGGAATTAGAAGAAATACTTTCGTGATTTTGGTATAGTCTCACTATTTGTCGTTCTTTGGACAATTTCTACTTCATCTCTTAAAGAAATGAAGTTGAATTTGTCATTCGTGATGTGTTAACAGATCATGTGATAGAATGATGGGTCATTCCATCTGTCTCAAAAGGTTAGATAATTTATCAAAAAATACATAAGTCCATCTATAGTGAGATTAATAATATATAGTTCCTAAAATGAACTTATACTTCATATATCATACTGCTTAATATAATAAAACTAGTTTCTACTAAACAGGGACTTCTTGTAGGCCAGTGGTAGGCGATAAAGGCCAGTCGCACTTCGGTTGTGGGTTCGATTCCCACATCCTTGTCCGACGCGATGGGTTGTCGCCCGTCCTGCAGGTTGTCCTTTTTCTAAAACTACATTACTATAACATCCCATTAATAATATATAAAATCTTCTATCCTTAAAAAATACTAACTTATGTCCAACATAATCCATTCTAATCTTTAGGCTTAACCATAATACTGTAGTCTACTCTCATAATATAATGAAAATGATTACCAGATATTTAATACCATCGTTGATCCGCATATATCATAATATATGTCTTGTTGGTCACATTCCAAACATTTGAGGGCCTTAATCATGTATTCTCTTGAAAAAATGAATTCCTATTAAACCTTAGTGAAAACATGAATGCTGTCAAAAGTTAACTCTTACCACATACCAAAATCAAAAAATTCTATATACTCAAACCATGATATAACCTTCTCCTTATATCAGTCATGAGCTCATGAATACTATCAAACATTTAATTTTCTCCTTATCCCTTCATTATGCGCATATCATCTTCATTCCAAAAATATCTGAATAACCTTTCATGGATACTGGTAGCATTAATCACACACTTTCAAAACTCAAGGAAAGACAACAATGTAACAATCCTTATATGTCTCTTTATTCCATAGTACCATGAGATTCTTTATAAAACATTACACTTGATAAACATGTAATCATTCCACTACATTCTTAAACCATTGACTGAGCTTCAACAATTCTTTCATCTCACATATCATTTGCAGTCTCTTCAACATCATCAACATAAATACTACCCATACGACCATACTAATTTTCTTCATGAGACTTTCCCTTAGGGCATTGGTTTTCATAATGCCCGTACATTCCACATTTAAAACATTTAACCATTGTTGATGTCGTAGCAATACCATTATCCTCATCCCTGGTGTTAACTGAACCTTTTCCTTTGCACTTACTGGCTTTGTGTCCTTCTTTTCCACACCCAATGCATCTTCCAGTTCCTTTGAAACATTATCCTTGATTCCTCTTCCCACATGATTTACATTGGGGAAATTGAACTTTCTTTCCTCTATGATCATCATGAAACTCCATCTTTCTCTTATTAGCCGAGTCAGGAAACTTACCAAATTTTACATTATTGATTATATTATGAGATTGTTGATTCAGAATAATAATGATGTTTGGACTTCCAAATCCCATTTCATTTGGTTGCTCATGAAGAATATCATTCCATTGTCCATCATATCCTCCATTATCGTGAATCATCTTGTTTCCAGCCATTTTCAAAAACCCAAAAAGAATAGTGTGAGAGACAAAAATCATGCTAGGGAAAACAACATTATAAAGGGGGAGTATCCTCAATATCTAACTTCTTAGGTTAAATTCTAAGATCTTTACCGTAGTTATAGGACTGTATCCTATACGTATACATATCCTTAGGGACATCCCTAGACAAACCTTATAAATATCTCTATGGATCTCACTAAATTTCTCGCATCCTAGTTTCCAAAGGTTGACTAAACCTTTCCTCTGATACCAACTGTAGAGACCCGAAGCTTGACGTACATGAACATTACATTACTTTTGTGGAATACTTAGTACATAACAAAAAATACACACACAAGGATCGTAATAGTTTAGTGTCTTTGGAAACTCGGAACGTAATCTTCTAATCGTGGTGAAAGATCTCCAATATCTCCCATAAAGATCTTCCCTTTTTTTTACCTAAAACCTTTCTTTATATCCCGGGGAAAAGAAAACATAAAAGGGTGAGCTCAAATACTTAGTAAGGGTAAACAAAAGAAATATAAATCTCATCGTATACACAAGCACATAACTTTTGGAAATCTTAACCTGCAAAAGAGATCATAATTTCATAACATGGGATAAATCATGGAAGTGAAATGTAATCACAATAATCATAACTTAAAACATGAAACTTTGTGGCATACACACATAATCATAGAGAATCATTTATTGTTAGTCAAGACTCATTGCCAAGACTATCTTAGTGGACAAAGTCCCTTTCTGAACCGAGTCACCCTCGTTTCAGTCCTGTTTCACTGAACCGGTATAACCTACCGTTCCAGCCCTGTCTATCTCATGAGATATAAAATCATTACCCAATGCATTGGAGGGAGATATAGGTCCCACCCATCTCATAATGATACCATTCTTATGTGTGCCACAAAATCATAAATCATACATCATTACATAATCCATGTAATAAAAATGGGAATCTTAAATATCATGACATCATAAAACAATTCATATACGTTAAAGGAATTCATAAAAATAATTCCATCACAACATAATCAAATCAATGTAATAATAGGGATAAAAACAGAACCCTTTATTATCTTAGATGGAAAATAATTTTGATAAAACACTTGAACTTTATTCTTGAGGAAAATATCCTTTCTACTTCAAAAACACTTTACCTTTCTTAACATGTCATAAAATTTTAAACTAAACGAATTTGATAAAAAATAAATTTTAAAACTTTAAAAGAAAGCTTCTTGGAAATAATGTTTTAAAAATCCATTCATGCCGTATAAGTTAAAAAAACATTCTTCTCATACTTTTGTCGGAAAAGTCAAAAAAGTACCTCGTACGAAAAACGACAAAAGATTCCTTTCATATCCTTTACTAAAAACTCACCGAAGGGTAAAATTGGATTTAAACAATTGTAGGTGGATGGAAATAATATTAAATGTTGATGAAACATGGATGTGGATGATAAAATACACCCCTGTAAATACCAAAGTATAAACAATCTCGGATAAAAAAAATGAGATTGTGATATTTCCCTTACCTTAGGTCCGATTTTCTTCATATGTGTCCGAACCTCCTGTATAATGATTTAAATAATGTCATTGACTTATTACAGAATCATATTCATTGTTATGATATCATATATGGTTCACTTATGACTTTATATTACCCGTTCTTTTGTAAATTCCATGTTAAAGAAGCATTTTGGGTAAAATTTCATTTATCGTAGGTGTTTTGACTTGTTGTTCTTGACATTATTATTACTTATATCATGATTTAATTACTTCCAGAATATAGAATATGATTTATATATCATATATATTAAGTATATATATATATATAATAGATAGATAAATGAAATGAAAAACACCGTTCATGGAGATGGTAGTCCGTACGTACGCATGAACGTTGTTTTCCTTTCCTTATTGTCTTGAATGGAAGTAAGTAGATGACATACATATATATATATATATATACATAAATCCAGTAGTTTTATAATGTCATATATTTCATTATTATTTCTTATATATACTTTATAATCATTCTTAAATGGTTAACATGGAGAATGAATCTCATCACGTCGTGGAGACGGTAGTCCGTACGTACGCACGAGCGATGATATCATTTCCATAAATATTGAATTGAATTGGAGTGTATTATACAATATATCAGAATCAATATTATTTTGTAATAACTATGTATAGTTATTCATTACACCATTATACCCATCCATGTAAGGTGGTGGTGGAAAATAGATTACACCACGGCGTGGAGACGGTATTCCGTACGTACGCACGCGCGGTGATTTCTTTTTCCGTAGGATGGATAGATGGTTAAATTGGGTTGTTTCAATCTTATAATAACATATCAGTATATGAGTGATACTGATGTTATTACTTTATAATGAAACAACCTAAGAAGAAGAAGTGGAAGAAGAAATAATGATGAAAGAATTGGTAACGGTAATTACCTCTTCTTTGAAGCGCCTCTTTAAGACCTCCTCTTAGGGCACTAAAATTGGTCTTTGAGGAAGACCAGAACCTCTAGGATGTTTCTAGGGAAGTGGAGAAGAGATTTTTGCAGGTTTTGGACGAGCCTGAAGGCTCAATATTGTGTGAGGAAGAGAGGGAGGAGGTTCCCTTTTATAAGGGAGGAGAGGGGTACCTTTGGAATAACAAAAAATATTATTTTATTATAATGTCAAGTTCGGTTTTAAATAGCTCCAAATTGATTTATTTCGAGGATAAGGTGGGGATGGGTCGAAATCATCTCATCCAATAGAATTTAGAAAAGTTTAGGTTCCTATTTTAACCTTATCATTTAGATTTAACTCTAAGTTAAATAATTTAACTTTTACCGTGACTTTTTGTTTTCTTACACTATATGGTTAATACACTTACTATAACATGCCAAACGAACCCCACGTTGTTTATTATTAATATATATATCCTTATCTAAGTCATTTCACCGAACCTTAGATTTTTAGGAATAAAATAACAATTAATAATATAATATTTGATTGAAAAACTATTTTCTGTCAATTTTGACACTATTTGATATATGATTTTTTTGAAAGTCATAACAGAATTATATGTTCTAAAAAAGTTGATTAAATCAACACTAATATATCATAGTAACCTAGAAAATTAGTGTAATTCATAAAAAGTCTCAAATTACATTTATTTGAGCATTTATAACATCGATTATGTTAACATTTCGTTAAAAGGGTAATTACTGCATCATCGTTGTGTCATAAATAAATTAATATATTTAATGTCTAAAAATTATAAATAAAATATAATTATGTAGTAAATCTTTTTAGCCTTATAATGAATATTTATAGTCGAATTTTTCTTATGTATAACCCCATATTAAAAATGTTTTAATTATTAAACTTTGATTTTAACTATTTTAACTATTCATTAAATAAAATAATATTAAATGTCATAATCTAATCCAAGTGGACCTAAATGGTCATATTATATTAATAAGGTTTTTTTTGGTCGAATTACACTTAATCAATAGAATTAGGACATGTGTTAGGGTAATAGTAATATCATATTTACCCTTAGTTACCCTATTTACTATTAACCGTGGTAAAAAAAGGTAAAAAGTTACTATTCACCAAAAAATATTTTCATCTCATTGAACCAGATTTTAGTCCTTGATATTAACCGTGTCTATCGGATTTTCAAAATTCCATTCACAGAAGCGGTAAAATTAAGTTTTATGCAAAATTCAGTTTTTAACCTACCACTTAGTGGTTTCACTATTCATCAAAAATTGAAAGTTTTCAGAAAAATACAAAAAATTAAGCCTAAGATATATTTGATATTATGAACTCAAAAATGATTTCTATTTTACCAAATTCAAAACATATCAGTTGCATTAATTAATTTAAAAATTAATTCACGTCGTCTAAACAAAAGGCGTGTTTTTAAGAGATAATAACTATCAAAAGATTGACACTTGTTTATAACTGGTTTAAATGTGAAATTACATCCAATGACCAACATTGTATTGAATTGTAAAAATATATTCTAAATATACTTTAAAACCACTCAAATTAATAATTTATCACTATTAATTATTTCGATTGAAAAAGTTGTTTTTAATTAAAATTTAGTAATTTTCACTATTCATCAAAATATGAAAGTTATCCTAAAATCACCAAAATTTCACCCTAAGATAATTTCCATATTCCGAATCCAAAAATGAAGTCCATTTTGAAAAATAGAAATTACAAAATTTCAAAAAGTGGTTATTACTATTCATAACGTCTAGTTTTAATAATATTTTAATAGCATATCGTTGTTTAGCAAAACTTGGTGTTGCGTACAACACACGATATCGTGGAAGGTCGCGATTGCGTGTAATTCAAGCCAGGTCAAGGATGTGTGTTGTGAAAGCTCCTTTTTGTGTAGCGTATAACACAAGACATTAATGAAATTAAAAAGAATATTTTTCATAAAATCTCAGGGTGTTACATTCTACCCCCCTTAAAATGAATTTCGCCATCGAAATTCTTCGGGGTTATAAATGGTTTACTATTCAAAAGTTTCTTTAATCGAAACCCACATCGTAAAAAGGAATACCAAAATCAATCTTTAAAAACAAAAGTATGAAACATAACGGTTACCCAAATAAACTAATCACTGGGTTTCCACATAGGTGAAAATATGGATATGGAAGAGAAATCTAACCATCATGTTCTGATGGAGAGTGGTAGAGAAAATGGCTATGGAAAATCTAGCAATCACAAATCCATAAATTTGTGACGATCTAAGGTACCATCTGATTAATCAGATATAAGAGCACCAGGACAACATTTTTGGTTTTCAAGATCATTTCCCTAAAGTTGATGAAATTGGAATTAGAAGAAATACTTTCGTGATTTTGGTATAGTCTCACTATTTGTCGTTCTTTGGACAATTTCTACTTCATATCTTAAAGAAATGAAGTTGAATTTGTCATTCGTGATGTGTTAACAGATCATGTGATAGAATGATGGGTCATTCCATCTGTCTCAAAAGGTTAGAAAAGTTGTCAAAAAATACATAAGTCCATCTATAGTGAGATTAATGATATATGGTTCCTAAAATGAACTTATACTTCATATATCATACTGCTTAATATAATAAAACTAGTTTCTACTAAACAGGGACTTCCTGTAGGCCAGTGGTAGGCGATAAAGGCCAGTCGCACTTCGGTTGTGGGTTCGATTCCCACATCCTTGTTCGACGCGATGGGTTGTCGCCCGTCCTGCAGGTTGTCCTTTTTCTAAAACTACATTACTATAACATCCCATTAATAATATTGAAAATCATCTATCCTTAAACAATACTAACTTATGTCCAACATAATCCATTCTAATCTTTAGGCTTATCCATAATACTGTAGTCCACTCTCATAATATAATTAAAATGATTACCAGATATTTAATACCATCGTTGATCCCCATATATCATAAGATATGTCTTGTTGGTCACATTCCAAACATTTGAAGGCCTTAATCATGTATTCTCTTGAAAAAATGAATACCTATTAAACCTTAGTGAAAACATGAATGCTGTCAAAAGTTAACTCTTACCACATACCAAAATCCAAAAATTCTATATACTCAAACCATGATATAACATTCTCCTTATATCAGTCATGAGCTCATGAATACTATCAAACATTTAATTTTCTCCTTATCCCTTCATTATGTGCATATCATCTTCATTCCAAAAATATCTGAATAACCTTTCATGGATACTGGTAGCATTAATCACACACTTTCAAAACTCAAGTAAAGACAACAATGTAACAATCCATAGATGTCTCTTTATTCCATAGAACCATGAGATTCTTTATACAACATTACACTTGATAAACATGTAATCATTCCACTACCTTCTTAAACCATTGACCGTGCTTCAACAATTCTTTCATCTCACATATCATTTGTAGTCTCTTCATCACCATCAACATAAATACTACCCATACGACCATACTGATTCTCTTCATGAGACTTTCCCTTAGGTCATTGGTTTGCATAATGCCCGTACATTCCACATTTAAAACATTTAACCATTGTTGATCTCATAGCAATACCATTATCCTCATCCCTGGTGTTAACTGAACCTTTTTCTTTGCACTTACTGGCTTTGTGTCCTTCTTTTCCACGCCCAAAGCATCTTCCAGTTCCTTTGAAACATTCTCCTTGATGCCTCTTCCCACATGATTTACATTGGGGAAATTGAACTTTCTTTCCTCTATGATCATCATGAATCTCCATCTTTCTCTTATTAGCCGAGTCAGGAAACTTACCAAATTTTACTTTATTGATCATATTATGAGATTTCTGATTCGGCATAATAATGATGTTTGGACTTCCAAATCCCATTATATTTGGTTGCTCATGAAGAATATCATTCCATTGTCCATAATATCCTCCATTATCATGAATCATCTTGTTTCCAGCCATTTTCTAAAACCCAAAAAGAATAGTGTGAGAGGCAAAAATCATGCTAGGGAAAACAACATTATAAAGGGGGAGTATCCTCAATATCTAACTTCTTAGGTTAAATTCTAAGATCGTTACCGTAGTTATAGGACTGTATCCTATACGTATACTTATCCTTAGGTACATCCCTAGACAAACCTTATAAATATCTCTAGGGATCTCACTAAAGTTCTTGCATCCTAGTTTCCAAAGGTTGACTAAACCTTTCCTCTGATACCAACTGTGGAGACCCGAAGCTTGACGTACATGAACATTACATTACTTTTGCGGAATACTTAGTACATAACAAAAAATACACACACAAGGATCGTAATAGTTTAGTGTCTTTGGAAACTCGGAACGTAATCTTCTAATCGTGGTGAAAGATCTCCAATATCTCCCATAAAGATCTTCCCTTTTTTTACCTAAAACCTTTCTTTATATCCTGGGGAAAAGAAAACATAAAAGGGTGAGCTCAAATGCTCATTAAGGTTAAACAAAAGAAATATAAATCTCATCGTATACACAAGCACATAACTTTTGGAAATATTAACCTGCAAAAGAGATCATAATTTCATAACATGGGATAAATCATGGAAGTGAAATGTAATCACAATAATCATAACTTAAAACATGAAACTTTGTGGCATACACACATAATCATAGAGAATCATTTCTTGTTAGTCAAGACTCATTGCCAAGACTATCTTAGTGGACAAAGTCCCTTTCTGAACCGAGTCACCCTCGTTTCAGTCCTGTTTCACTGAACTAGTATAACCTACCGTTCCAGCCCTATCTATCTCAGGAGATATAAAAACTTTACCCAATGTATTGGAGGGGGTGATAGGTCCCACCCATCTCATAATGATACCATTCTTATGTGTGCCACAAAATCATAAATCATACATCATTACATAACCCATGTAATAAAAATGGGAATCTTAAACATCATGACATCATAAAACAATTCATATACGATAAAGGAATTCATAAAACTAATTCCATCACAACATAATCAAATCAATGTAATAATAGGGATAAAAACAGAACCCTTTATTATCTTAGATGGAAAATAATTTTGATAAAACACTTGAACTTTATTTTTGAAGAAAATATCCTTTCTACTTCAAAAACACTTTACCTTTCTTAACATCTCATAAAATTTTAAACTAAAATAAGTTGATTAAAAATAAACTTGAAAACTTTAAAAGGAAGCTTCTTGGAAATAATGTTTTAAAAATCCATTCATGCCGTATAATTTAAAAAAAAACATTCTTCTCGTACTTTTGTCGGAAAAGTCAAAAAAGTACCTCGTACGAAAAACGACAAAAGATTCCTTTCATATCCTTTACTAAAAACTCACCGAAGGGTAAAATTGGATTTAAAAAATTGTAGGTGGATGGAAATAATATTACATGTTGATGAAACATGGATGTGGATGATAAAATACACCCTAGTAAATACCAAAGTATAAACAATCTCGGATAAAAAAAATGAGATTGTGATATTTCCCTTACCTTAGGTCTGATTTGCTTCGTATGTGTCCGAACCTCCTGTATAATGATTTAAATAATTTCATTGACTTATTACAGAATTATATTCATTGTTATGATATCATATATGGTTCAATTATGACTTTATATTACCCGTTCTTTTGTAAATTCCATGTTAAAGCAGCGTTTTGGGTAAAATTGTTTCATTTATCGTAGGTGTTTTGACTTGTTTTTCTTGACATTATTATTACTTATATCATGATTTACTTACTTCCAGAATATAAAATATGATTTATATATCATATATATTCAGTATATATATATATATATAATAGATAGATAAATGAAATTAAAAACACCGTTCATGGAGATGGTAGTCCGTACGCACGCATGAATGATGTTTTCCTTTCCTTATTATCTTGAATGGAAGTAAGTAGATGACATACATATATATATATATATACATAAATCCAGTAGCTTTATAATGTCATATATTTCATTATTATTTCTTATATATACTTTATAATCATTCTTAAATGGTTAACATGGAGAATGAATCTCATCGCGTCGTGGAGACGGTAGTCCGTACGTACGCACGAGCGATGATATCATTTCCATAAATATTGAATTGGAGTGGAGTGGATTATACAATATATCAGAATCAATATGATGTTCTAATAACTATGTATAGTTATTCTTTACACCATTAGACCCATCCATGTAAGGTGGTGGTGGAAAATAGATTACACCACGGCGTGGAGACGGTATTCCGTGCGTACGCACGCGCGGTGATTTCTTTTACCATAGGATGGATAGATGGTGAAATAGTGTTGTTTCATAATTATAATAACATATCAGTATATGAGTGATACTGATGTTATTACTTCATAATGAAACAACTTAAGAAGAAGAAGTGGAAGAAGAAATAAAGATGAAAGAATTGGTAACGGTAATTACCTCTTCTTTGAAGCGCCTCTTTGAGACCTCCTCTTAGGGCACTAAAATTGGTCTTTGAGGAAGACCAGAACCTCTAGGATGTTTCTGGGGAAGTGGAGAAGAGATTTTGGCAGGGGTTGGCCGAGATTGAACGCTCAAAGTTGTGCGAGGAAGAGAGGGAGGAGGTGCCCTTGTATAAGGGAGGAGAGGGGCACCTTTGGAATAACTAAAAATATTATTTTATTATAAAGTCAAGTTCGGTTTTAAATAGCTCCAAATTGATTTATTTCTAGGCTAAGGTGGGGATGGGTCGAAGTACTCTCATCCAATAGAATTTAGACAAGTTTAGGTTCCTATTTTAACCTTATCATTTAGATTTAACTCTAAGTTAAATAATTTAACTTTTACCGTGACTTTTTATTTTCTTACACTATATGGTTAATACACTTACTATAACATGCCAAACGAACCCCAAGTTGTTTATTATTAATATATATATCCTTATCTAAGTCATTTGGCTGAACCTAAGATTTTTAGGAATAAAATAACAATTAATAATATAATATTTGATTTAAAAACTATTTTGTGTCAATTTTGACACTATTTGATATATGATTTTTGTGAAAGTCATAACAGAATTATATGTTCTAAAAAAGTTGATTAAATCAACACTAATATATCATAGTAACCTAGAAAATTAGTGTAATTCATAAAAAGTATCAAATTACATTTATTTGAGCATTTATAACATCAATTATGTTAACATTTCCTTAAAAGGGTAATTACTGCATCATCGTTGTGTCATAAATAAATTAATTTATTTAATGTCTAAAAATTATAAATAAAATATCATTATGTAGGAAATCTTTTTAGCTTTCTAATGAATATTTATAGTCGAATTTATCTTATGTATAACTCCATATTAAAAATGTTTTAATTATTAAACTTTGATTTTAACTATTTTAACTATTCATTAAATAAAATAATATTAAATGTCATAATCTAATCCAAGTGGACCTAAATGGTCATATTATATTCATAAGGTTGTTTTTGGTCGAATTACACTTATTCAATAGAATTAGGACATGTGTTAGGGTAATAGTAATATCATATTTACCCTTAGTTACCCTATTTACTATTAACCGTGGTAAAAAAAGGTAAAAAGTTTCTATTCACCAAAAATTATTTTCATCTCATTGAACCAGATTTTAGCCCTTGATATTAACCGTGACTGTCTGATTTTCGAAATTCCATTCACAGAAGCGGTAAAATTAAGTTTTATGCAAAATTCAGTTTTTAACCTTCCACTTAGTGGTTTCACTATTCATCAAAAATTGAATGTTTTCAGAAAAATACCAAAAATTAGGCCTAAGCTATATTTGATATTATGAACTCAAAAATGATTTCTATTTTACCAAATTCAAAGCATATCAGTTTCATTAATTAATTTAAAAATTAATTATCGTTGTCTAAACAAAAGGCATGTTTTTAAGAGATAATAACTATCAAAATATTAACACTTGTTTATAACTGGTTTAAATGTGAAATTACATCCAATGACCAAAATTGTATTGAATTGTAAAAATATATTATAAATATACTTTAAAACCACTCAAATTAATAATTTATCACTATTAATTATTTCGATTGAAAAAGTTGTTTTTAATTAAAATTTAGTAATTTTCACTATTCATCAAAATATGAAACTTATCCCAAAATCACCAAAATTTCACCCTAAGCTAATTTCGATATTCCGAATCCAAAAATGAAGTCCATTTTGAAAAATAGAAATTAAAAAATTTCAAAAAGTGGTTATTAATATTCATAACGTCTAGTTTTAATAATATTTTAATAGCATATCGTTGTTTAGCGAAACTTGGTGTTGCGTACAACACACGCTATCGTGGAAGGTCGCGATTGCATGTAATTCAAGCCAGGTCAGAGATGTGTGTTGTGAAAGCTCCTTTTGGTGTAGCGTATAACACAAGACATTAATGAAATTAAAAAGAATATTTTTCATAAAATCTCAGGGTGTTACAGGTAGTGATTGAGAGTCTAGATAGAACAAGAGTTTTGGAAGGTGATCTTCTACACTTTACCAGTCTACAAGTTGGAGTTATACTATCATTGGTTGTAGAGACAGTAGACATGGTACTTCTATGAAATATAATCCATATTATAATAGTGGTCAAGCTCAAAGGACTTAGACTGCATCCCAAGGAATAGAGGTAGGATAGTTTCTTTTCATTCATCGTACACTGGTGGATATTGTGGTTGTACCATCAACAGTTTGAGTTACTATTATTATAGCTTCCACACAATATAGTTCCCTATTTGATATGGGTTCCACTAATTCTTTTATATATACACAACTAGTACATGGGTTGAGTCCGGTAGTGGAGTTTTTTAGGGTGCTTATGAATATTCACACACCATTAGGAGTACGGTTGAGGGTACTTATTTATGAAAGGGGTGTTCTCTTATGGTTGGTTAGTAATGTTTTATCTGGGATATTAACATTCTGAATATGTCAAGAATGAACATAATTATGGGTATGACCTAGTTAGTTGTGTACAGAGCCCACATAGATTTTTACCAAAGGATAGTGATATTTATATCTCTTTAGGGTGACAATTATATTCACCTTCGGGATTTGGATATCCAAGGGGGAAATACATAGTTGTTTTACTAGAAATTGTGGGATCTGACATCTTTGTTTTCTAGTCTGTTTCTGGATGATTGGGCTATGAAACTAGATTTCATTCCACCAATAGTGGATATGTTCATGGAATTGTTTCCTAAGAACTTCTCTGGGATACCACCTAAGAGAGATGTGGTGTTAACATTTGAGCTCATGTAGGGGGTTGATACAATTTAAATTCCACCATACTACATAAAAATAATAGAGAATAAATTTATCAATACTAAACAAGAAGACTTGATGGATATGGGGTTTATCTATTCAAGTATAACTTCTTGGTGTTTTCTAGTATTGATTACTATGAAGAATGATAGAATGTTACAATTATTTATTGATTACCAAAAGTTTAACCAAATTACTGTAAGGAACCCATATCCCCTTATAGGTATTTATGATCTATTTTAATATTTGATAGGTTATTGTGTTTTCACTAAGATCGAACTGTGATCTTGGTATCATCGGGCGAGTGTTCGACCTTCTAACATACATTGGAATTATTTTTCGAGTAGTTATGTCTTATATGAGTCCATCATGATACAATTTCAGTTAAAAAAATCTCCAGTAGTGTTTATGCCATTCATTAACTAAATATTACACCCATACATGGATTGTTTTGTGGTTACTTTTTTTAAAAAAATTTGTGTACTCTATGACACATGATGATCCAGACCAACATATTGTCATTTTCTTAAGTTCACCAAGAGAGCATCATCTATATTGAAATCCATTAAAATGGTAATTCTAGATTGATAAAGTAAACTTCTAAGGTCAAATCATTTCCAAAGAGGGTGTGTGAGTAGACCCAGAGAAGGTGAAGCTAGTTGTTTATAATGAGTATATCATGAATGTATTTGATATTAGAAGTTTTCTATGGCTACTGGGATATTATCAACAGTTCATCTAGTACATTTTCTAATTGGAATAACAACTTTTGGGATTGACCAATATGGGGGTGAAGTCTGGATGGTCTGGAGCATGAGACAATGCTTTCCAAGAGTTAAATAACCATTTGAAAACTATATCAATATTGTGTTGACCATGTAATATATCAATAATACATTATAAATCTTATTGATGATGATTACAACAAATAACCACATTGTTTTACCAATGAAATTATTTATTGTGAATTTGGGAAATTAATATTAATTTAAAAATTTATTTTAGAATTATATTAAATGTTTTGATCCATGTGAAATATTTGATAAAGTATTCATAATGTGTTTTAACGTATTCTATAAAACCTGTTCATACCCTTTGCTGGTAATAATTGTGCATGGAATCAATCCTACATATAGAAGAAAATGTATTGATCCAGAAACATATGACATCAGGAATGCAGGGTTTGTCAACCCTCCATTTGTATGGAAGCCAAAATTTGAGAAAAGTGTATGTATGGATAATAAATAGTAGGTATGTATGAAACCTTACATTTTTGGAAATAAATATATGGTATATAAACACTACTTTTGTGATTAACCATATTTTTTAGTAATGATCTATTCATAACTATTATGTGAAAAATTCCAAGGGTTTTATGATAATTTTAAATATTCTATTCAATGGAGTAAATAATTATTATTTATAAAGGATGTTTTTACACTCTTGAATGATTTAATTTTGAATAATTGTGATCTCTTAGGAGATATTCTTGGTTATACTAAACTGAAGATAAGATGGGTGTTCTATATGTATGTATAGAACATTAGTATTTCAAATATATTCAATAAATTAAATATATAAAAATATATTTTCGGAATATATTTTGAATATATAAAGTCTACCAAGATCAAATGAATCTATTATTTATTATTGGACTTCATTTTAAAGATACATATTTCATCCACGTACTGTTGAAAATATTTTTGTTCATTTGTTTCTATTAGTATTGAAGATCATTTTAAACTAGGATATTTTTATATCTAATCATACTTGATGACATTCATCTTTGGATAAGAATACCTGTATTATTTCAGCTTCTTCTATGACTATGAATTTCAATCTATACCTTCATAAAATCAGACACTTTTGATTTATTCTAGTTTTTATTTCTCACACTATGTCTTGGATAAATGTTTTATTATTGAACTAAGATATGGAGAAATTAGTTCACTATAAAAGATCTTAATGGTTCTACTTATCCTTTTTGTTATATTTTCAATTCCCAAAACTCATTTTTTAAGGTGTTATGATATGAAAACCTTCTCTAGTAAAAATCAACAAGCGTACATAGAGAGTGTTGGTGGAGTTGACTAGAT
The DNA here is from genome assembly GCA_963277665.1 of Viscum album. Lineage (NCBI taxonomy): Eukaryota > Viridiplantae > Streptophyta > Magnoliopsida > Santalales > Viscaceae > Viscum > Viscum album. Next base: position 783,880,394 of record OY728146.1, on the reverse strand, counting down.
GATATTTTTACCCCTAACCACTATAAAAATTGATGTGTTCTTCTTTACTTATTATCCACTACTAAAATAATTTACAAAATACAACACTGAAAATCTGTAAGAAAACACATGGAAATTTAAAAGACAGAATTTTTCAGGATTATCAAAATGAGACAATTCATCCCCTCTTATGTATCATTGTGTTATTCTGACCAAACAATTGGTGTCAATGTTGAGAATTTTGGATATATTTCTAGTAATATTAAAATAATAAGTTCATCAAAAAGATGATGTCAATGGTTGATGCGAGAGAAGGTATGTCCATGTTTTGTGATGCATATTTTAATGGTGACAAAATGGATATCAGGAATCACAAATGATCATATAACTAAAGGCTCTAGGATTTAAGGTGTATTTGAAGATTATCACTCCTTATAAAATTCCTGAGAAACCATAACATGGGATGATAAAACAAATATGAGTATGAAACCCACTCAATATCAATGAATTCCATCATTTTTGTACATTGAATTGATAATTCAATCGAGTGTCACAATTACCTACAGCCAATAGAAAGTGGAATCCAATCACTATTACATATGAAGGAATAACTAATATCATAAAAATGGGGTTTGATACTAAAAAACTAATTTATGAAATGTTTAGAATGTTTTATGAATACATAATCACACAAATTAATGGAAGGTTGATATAAATTTTCAACAACATTTCTACCCAAGGTTATCCAATTACTTAGTTAGATCAAGCCCTAAAAGAACTAAGTGTACTACCCTCTAAATGGAACAGAATATCTACACCTATTCAGAAATAATCTCCAGCCAAATTTTGGCTAATAATGAATTAATTGGAAAATAGTTGATGTGTAAAATATAAATCAATTATACATAGGATCATATTATAATAGTTAAAATGGAAAATACATCCCTAAAGATTATATATGCAAATTAGGAAAAGAAATCTAAAGATGATGCTAAAATCTCAAATGACTCATACTGTTCACACATTGATGTGAAACTAAATTAGTTATCCATAAAATATAGAATGTTTTTCAAGAAAAATAGTGGCTTCAAAATGTCCTTTAAGAAAGAGGATAATGGAACAAAAGAGTTAAAATTTTACAAATTCATGCAAATGGTTCATATCATACATGATTACCCATAGGTAAAATAAGAAATAAGAAAGGTGGAAAAGAAATATCAGAGGATAACTGATTATCAATAAAATGAGAAAAATATCCATTAAATCTAAATGGAGTGTATCTGAAGACTCCAACAACTCTTCCAAATATGATTTATAAAAAGGGTACAAAATCTCAAAGAAATCGTGTTCTTTATGGATATGGAATAAAATGAACTCTCCTGTTAATAATCTTCCTCTAACTCTGATAGATACTCAAATTATAAATTTTTCTTCAAGATCCCAATTCTAGAAGAGATATTTGATTCTTTAATAAATAAGAACACGTTATTAAAAATATTCACAATGTTTTTTATATTAAAATGATGTAATGATGAAGAAACAACATGAACTAAAAGAAAATTTTAATATCTTTGTATAAAATTGTACAATTCATGTAATTAAAATAAAATAACTTCATAATGAAGTATAATATTTTAAAATTGGTTCTAGTTTTTTAACTAAAGGATAAAAATATCCAAATGATATTCTTGGTAAAAAGGTTAGTAAAATATAAAAATATGGAATATAAATAAAGGGGTAAAAATCAAAATTATACAAATATTATTTTTTTACAATATCAAAAAATGGTTCCTTATTCTAATATGGAATGAAATAAAGTTTGTCTAATAATTTTTATTTAAAAAACCACAAATTAGTGGAATGAAAATGATTTTATTTCTAAAAATATGTCTGAATCTAGGGATAAAAATTATATAAAAAATCGGCAGATCTTGATACCATGATATTTTCTTGTTGATTCAGCTGGGCCTTAGAAAATATGGGCACCAAAAACAAACTTGTTTTTAAATATTTTTTTAAGGAAAAAATTACACACGAACAAAATTATATGTCAAATATGAATAGTGTATGATTAATACACCAGAGTTGAGACTCTTAAAATTTCCATAAATAGAAAAAATTGATATAGGCCTAGTCATATTTGGAGATAATGAAAAATTAATGATTTTTGGAGTTGGAACTATTAGGGAACCAAAATCACTCTCATTCAATAAAGTGTTGTAGATATAAGGGTTTAAGAACAACATGATAAGTATTTCTCAAATTTGAGATGATGGATTTTATTTTTATTTCTCTAATAATTCATGCTATGTTTTTAATTATAAACAGCTTAAATTTTGAGTTCCTATAACTAAAAAATGAATATAATTTGGATCTAAATTCCCTATATGATCATTTAGAGAATCATTTTACTAATGATAAAAATTATTCTTGGATCTTTCATATGATAATACTACACTAAAATATTCATTCAATGCATAAATAATCTAATAAATAATTATTTAATGATTTTCCTAGCCTTAAATTTGATAATTATAGATTTTTAGATTCATTCCAAATTGGAAAACAACAAAAAACATATTTCAAATAAATTATAATTGACTCTAAATTTATAACATTATAATGTATCCATATAAATTTTTTTAGACCATCATGAGTATCAGTTTTGGATGGAAAATTATATCTTTATGTTTTAGTTGATTATTTTTCATGATTTACATGTGTTGATTTAATAAAACATACAAGTGATGAATTCACTATTTTTACTGATTTTATTAAATTGATAAAGATTAAAAGTATTCAAAAATAATTTTATTATGAATCAAACTTGGTGGATAGTTTTAGAATTAATAATTTAATTCTTTTTTATCAAATATAGGTTTTAAAAACTAACTTTCTTCTCTAATAACACCTCTATAAAATGGGATTATATAAAGAAGAAATAAAATTATTCCTGAAATGGCAAGGATAATAATGAATGAACAAATAATTCCTATCTAATTTTGAGAAGAATCTATAAGTATATATTATATATCATGAATAATTTTTTAATATGACTGATTATTAAAAAGGCACCCTATGAACATAAGAATAAAAAAACCTAATTTAATGTATTTGGATGCAAGGTGTGTATCTTGAACACTAAGAAAAACCTTGTTAAATTTGATCCAAATGTTGATGAGGAAACATTTCTAGGATATTATACTATTTTTAAATCTAATAGAGTGTATAATAAATATTCAATGACTATTGAAGAATCATTTCATTTGATGATTAATGAATCTAAACCTTTTGATAAAAATAAATAGTAATCATATTAAACTATTTACTCTTTTTAAAATGTGAGGATTGATTCAACTAAAATTGACTTTGAAAGTAAAATAGATAAAATTGAGTCTAAACCCAAAGAAAATGGGGCATAAGAACCTGAAAGTATCCTACCTAGACAGACTAGAACCTTAAAGTGTTATCTTTTAGAAACTGTTAAAGGAATCCTAGAAACATGGGTTAGACCAAGAATAAATATGGTAAAGTTAATATGATTTTATACCTTTTAATATAATTTCAAAACTAGGTCTATTTAAGAGGCCCTAAATGATGAATATTATTTAATATATATACATTAATAGCCTGATTAATTCAGTAGAAATAAGTTTTAAGAGTTAGTAGATAACCATTCCTATTACCATTAATAATAACCAAATGGGTCTTTATAAATAAATAGGGTGATCAAGGGATCATAACAACAAACAAAGATAGATTAGTAGAAAAAGTTTATAACCTGGAAGAATGCATATATTATAATGAAATATTTAAACTTATTTCTAGGTTATAAAAGATTAGAATTATTCTAGCTTATTCATCTCATATTAATTTTGAATTATTTTAGAAGGATATTAAATATACCTTTTTAATGGATATTCAACAGTTAAAGTTTATATCGAACATCCATTTGGTTTTAAAAACCACATAAACTAAATTCCATTTCTAATCTTACCAATTCACTTTATAACCGTAATAAGCCTGCTCGAGCATGGTAGGAAATATAAAGAAATTTTTTATTAGAAAATGGGATTTATATTGGATTGGAATATCATAATCGTCCTAAGAAAACTATTTTATCTAATATATTATTAGTAGAAATTTATTTTGATGTTTTTATCTTCAAATCACCAAAAAAAACTTATTCCTTTTCAAATCTAATAAATAATGAATTAGAAATTAGTACAATGGTAGAATTGAATTTGTTTTGAGGATTTCAAATTTATCAAAAAGAATATGTAAATGTTTTAAATCAATGTAAATATATTATTGATTTATTAAAAAAAGTTTTGACTCAAAAATAGTAGTACACACACAACTCCCATGTGTACTAATGTAATGATTCATTTGGATAAAGTTAGAAAACCAGTTCAAAAAAAGTTATATAGAGGTATGATTGGTAGTTTGCTATATCTTATTTCTAATAGACCAAATATAATGTTTTTATATGTCTATGTGCTAGATTTCATTGAAAACCAAAATAATCCCATTTTACTGATGTTAAAAAGATTTTTTTTTATATTTACAAGGAACTATTTTTTCAATATATTCATCACTAAAAACATATGATTTTAATTTAATTTCATATTTAGATTCTAAATTACAATGATATAGATTATATAAAAAATTACATCAGAAACATGTCACCTTCTAGGAAAATAATTATTATAATGGTGGAGTAAAAAACAATGTTCCTCTAATCTGTCATTTTCTATCATTCAATATATATCTTCTAGCTATCGATTTTCACAATTTTTTTTGATGAAAGAAACCTTACTAAATTTTGAAATTAATTTTAATAATATTCATGTTTTTATGATAACACCAGTGAAATTTCTACTTCCAAAAATCCTGAACGCCATTCTAGAACCATGAATATTGATATAAGGAATCATTTTTTACGAGATAATTTTCTTAAAAAGGATTTATATTTTCAATTAATAAATACTGAATATCAACTAGCTGATATTTTTACTAAACCACATCCCAAAACAGATTTTTATTTTATTAATGGTGTTTAAGAAGATTTATTTTTAAATAAATTCTTATTAATTTATTTTATTAATCTCTCTATTAAAAATATATATTTTTATTTATTTAGATATTGTTAATTTATTTATTGTTTAAATAAAAAACATAAATTTATTCTTATTTTTAAAGGTTCATCTTTTGAAAGTAATGAATTATTAAATATAATAATTATTTGATAAATTAGAATCAGGGCATAAAAAACTATTAGAAAAAACTCTTCCTCTTCCTCTTTCTCTTACTACCCTTCAATTTCAAACATTTAAAATTCTAGAGATATAGTATTCCCTTAAAATTAGAGAATAAATCCATTCTTAGCACCATATTTTCAATGTAAATACCCAGAAATACCATATAAGTTTTTTAAAATTATTTAGGATTGCTAGGAGTCTACGAAAATTGACGGTGCCTGATTTTGAGCCCTAGTATGCCCGGACCGAAATTTTTAACTTTTTTAAGGTATGTTCTGAAAACGTGTGGCCGATGATTTCTATCTTTTGAACTGGTGCTCGAAATTGAAATTTTAGGGCACCATTGAATCTGTAGTGTCGGGATTCACTTAGGGGATGCTTAACTTCAACCGTAGTAGGTGTGGTGAAAATGTTCGTTTTATAGTTTTTTGAAGAATAATAAAATAATATAAAAATATTAATTTTTTATTCCACCGTATGTTGAGCAGTAGTGGCTGGACCACTGAGTTGTCAAGGCATTTAATGGCTTGACTCTTCTATTTTGTGACCACACTATTGAGAGTCAAGAGGGTCATTCATTAATGAACAACTTTAATCTTTTGATGCGAAATTCACCCTTCCCCTCTATTTAAATGAGGCTCAGGATGGAGTTTTTAAAACGATGGTAGGAACCTCTCACAAAGTCCAACAGAGTCTTCCACCAATGAAGAATAAAATATTGGGCAACAACGTTGGAGGAATCGATCTGGGACCAACGAACGTTGGCGGCTTCATCAATAGTGGATTATTTCCCACAACGGCGACATCTCCTCCGATTCTGAGGTAGGGGTTGTTTATGTTTAAATTCATGATATTTTGTTACTTTTTTGAGTTATTGAAAAGAATGATGAATCACTGAAGTTTTGAATGGGTTTTATTTTATCTTTGATGATTCAATTATTAACTTCTAGATATGATGCTAATGCGGAGGGGGTGAGCCAAACAAACAAGGCACAAGACCTCTGCTACATTAATTTTTGTCACGTTCGTTGTGTATGAAGTTTTAGCTAGATGTAAACTTGAATTCAGGAGCCACACAGTGATCCAAGCTTCTTGATAGGAATGTAGGTGCATTCGGAACTGATAACAGACCACTGAAGCATGCCAGGTGGCCTGCAGAAGCCCTGCTGGTGGCGGCTACCTGCCTCCAACATAATAAGGGAGGCGGTGCCGAGAGGCACTCTAGCAGACCAGCAGGGTGACCGAAATCAGACAGCCATAGTGGAAGAAGGGTGATGCCCTGACGCATGCCGCAGAAGATATCTGAGGCATCGAGCAGTGGCAGCGGGTACCCACGCCCTGTGGGTCCTGTTGATAGGAGGGTGGTGCCAAATGGCACCGCCGTTCGATTAACCCAAATGATTTTGTCGATTGGGAAGGGGGCAGTCACCCGGCTGGAGAACCACGCCAGCCACATGGATGGGTCACCCAGCTGGCCAAACTCGCGGCCCATCTAGTTCGGGCCAGGCCCTGTTGGAACCGAACAAGGTCGGGTCGGCCTAGATACGTTGAAAAGGTTATATCTTATAAACATGTCATATGTTTGATTTAAAATTTGCGTCGCTGGAATCCTTGGAATGAAATGGTCCTTTTGAGATTCTCCACTTGAGTTTTTGATAATGTTGGAGTATGGCCGGGTTGTATAGAACCCAAATCCAACCGGTCCCTCGGTACCAAAATGTTTATAACTCACAGACAGGGCTTCCTATTGGTGTGCCATCTATCGCGTTGGAACCCTTACAACAATGAGGTCTTTTGGGTTACTCGTTTTTTGAACTTAGTGGCAGTTCAGGAATGACTGATATCTTGAGTAGTAGATACTATGGAAATCATGTTGATTGAGTACGGGACATCATGTGGATTGTTGTCCATTGATGAGTGATTGTGTGTGTATCAGCATTATAGATACCCAGTGTGGAACAACACCATAGAGACCATGTTTTGATCATCATCATAAAGACCCTGTGTGGATCAAAATCATAGAAACCTTGTGTGGATCAGCATTATAGTGACCCTTTGTGAATAATCATTCTAGAGACATTGTGTGGATTAGTAGTGTGTGACCCAACGAGGGCCATCCTTAGAGAGGACCATCATGGATTCGTGACATTCGACCTTATGTGGATCAAAAATGGAACAACTACTTCATGGTGTAATGGTGGAAACTTCCTAACGGAATAAAATGGTTCAGCTTAAGTTTAATCATCTTTATTCATGATCTCATATTTTCATAATTGGTTTGAGTTGAGTCTTTTTCTTTCTGATTTTTGATTGAGAACATGCTCCATGGTTTTATTTTGTGGAATTATGAGATACCTTCAGGGGTCTCGGGGTCCCGAATTGAAATTTTTATACTCACGCCTACTTGTGCTTCACCAGCACCTTGTTGTGTCTTGTGCAGACGATGAGAAACTGGAGTGAGACATTAGAAGCTTGGACCTTGCAGTACACGAAGGTGACTAGTTGATGTGGAGAGCTGTGGAGATGAGTTGTACCAATCCATCAGGTAGGATCCTTGGTGGATGATCTCAAGATCAGTTTTCTATAGTATTTTTATCTTTTCTATTGGGTTTGTATTCTAGCCCTATTACTTTCAGTACTAATTTTACTACTATAGTTTTAATGCATGTTTTTCATCTTATATTGTTCATGGTCTGTGTTTTTTGGGGTTTAAAGGCAATGCCTTCCCACTTTTAGGGATTTTCCTTTTCAGTGCTAGTCACCAACCTATGGCCTATGGAAGGTGGTCTTGGGGTAGTCATAGTATGGGCCCCAGGGGATGGGTTGTGACAACGTGGTATCAGTGGGAGGATGGGACGTCTCTACATATAGAAAATTGTATGGCGTCATTGGGTTCCATCAACGATTGTCTCAGATCGCATCATTCGTTTTACATCCTGCTTGTAGAAGAGATTACAGAAGGAATTCAAGACTCAACTACGATTGAGCACTTCCTTCCATCCTCAGACAGATAGTCAGATAGAGTGGTATCTATAGACACTTGAGGTCTTGCTTCGTGCTTGTGTCCTAAATTTTTGGCCGTATTTCTGAGGACCACCTTCCACTGGTGGATTTCGCATAAAATAGTTGGTATCACTCCATCATCGGCATGGATCCATTTGAGTCGCTATATGAGTGACCCTGAATATCACCACTATGCTAGATAGACCTAGGGTAGTCAGCACTTATGGGTCCAGAGTTGGTACAGGCTACCATAGAGAAGGTGCATGCCATCCGAGAGAGGATGAAGACTGCACAGAGACAGCAGAAGCCTTATGCCGACAGAAGATGGAGACCTATGGAGTTTCATGAGGGATACCATGTCTTCCTATGGGTCTCATCCCATCAATGATTAAGGAGTTTTGGCTGGGGCGGCAAGCTATCTTCGAGATTCATCGGACCATTCCAGATCCTCAATAGAGTAGGAGAGGTGGTGTACCATCTGGATCTTCTCCAATAGATGAACCAGGTGTATAATGTTTTCCATGTGTCATAGTTGAGGACATACGTGCATGATACATTGCCTGTTATTGAGTGAGGAAAGACTTACATCGATGATGGGGTGATGTTTGCGGAATTCTTGGTAGAGATAATGGATCGATAGGAGCGGGTACTTTGTTGGCAGTTGAGTCCTCTGGTGAGAGTTATTTGGAAGCACAAGAAACTATAGGAGGGAAAATGGGATCTGGAGGCTTAGATATGTGCTTAGTACCCCCGTTTGTTCCCCTAGTTTTGTTTTATCTTTTGGGGTTGAAAATCTCTAAGGGGGGGGAGAATGTAAAGACAATGAAATTCCATATAAAGATTTTTTAAATTATTTGGGATTATTATGAGTTTGAAAAAATTGATGGTGCTTGATTCTGAGGACAGTTGTGCCCAAAATTTAATTTTCAACTTTTTTTAGGGTATGTTCAGTAAACATGCTGGCGTCGATTTCTATCTTTTGAACTGATGCTCAGAATTGAAATCGGAGGGCACCGTTGAATCCACATAATTTGGATTAGATTAAGGGATGCTTAACATTGACAATATTTGGTTAGGAAAAAATTTTAGTTTTACATCTTTTTTATGAATAATGAAATAACAAAAAAATATTATTTAATTCTTCCACCATCTGTTGAGTGGCGGTGGCGGGACAACTGATTTTTCAAGCCATTTAATTTCATGAATCTTCTGTTTTGTAGCCACACTGTTGAGAGTTAAGAGGTTCATTCATTAATGAACCTCATTAACCTTTTTATTCACTAATCACACTTAAATGAGGCTCAGGCATTGGTTTTTGACATGGAAGGGAAGAACCTATGAAGAAGTGTTGTGGTGTCTTCCACCAACAAAGAACAGAGGGTTGGATAGAAACTTTGGAGGAATTGATCTGGGATCGATGAACATCAGTGACTTCATCAACCATGGATTCTTCTCCAACAACAACAAGGTCTCCTCCAATTATGAGGTAGGTGTTGTTTACATTTAAATTCATGAGATTTTGTTTCATTTTCTAGGTCCTTGAAAAGCATAACAAATCACAGATGGGTTGAACGGGTTTCATTTTATATTTGATGATTTAATTATTACCCACTTGATATGATGCTAACACGGAGGGTGTGTGCCAAACAAAAATGGCCCAGACCCTTCGTCTATTTGAATTTTGTTTCATTCTTCATGGTAGAAGTTTGAACTCGACAACAACTTGAATCAGGGAGCAACGCAGTGATGGAAGCATCCTAGGAAGCCCATATGTGGGTTCGAAAGAGAAAACAAACCACCAGAGCTCACCCAATGGCTCGTGGAAGCCCCACTGGCACTGGAAGGTGATAGTGGCGGAAGAGTGGCAGCACCCTGAGATGTTGTTGTAGACCAGCAGGGCATTCCATGTTGGCCTACTACGGTTGCAGTAGGGTGGCACACCGTTGCACACCACGAAATTGAGCTGCGACATCGAGCCATGGTGGAGGGAACATGTGCCTCGCGGGTCCCGCTAAATGGTGAGCGGTGCCATGTGGAACTTCAATTTCATTAACCCAAATGGTTTTTCTATTAAATAAGGGGGGAGGTCACCCGACTGGCGGACCATGCCAGCCACCAGGTTGGGATGCACGGTGGGCCGCGCCTAGCCATGGTGGGTTGGGCCGGTCCGCGGCCCAGTAGGCCGATCCCGCAGCCCATGCCACTCAGGCCAACCCAACTAGTTTGGGATGGGCCATGTCGGGTTGACCCAAGATGGTTCAGGTTATCCCAAGATAGGGAGGGTAGGGTCGGTCTGACTGGGTTAGACAGAACCCTGACCCTTTCCGACCTAGATACGCTTAAAACACTATAGCATACAAACCAGACGTCCGTTTGACAAATCATCAATGGCGTTGGAATAATTGGAAAGAGATGGTCCTTTTGAGATACTCCAATTGTGTTTTGGAGATAGTTGGAGTATGGATAGGTTGGATCGTACCTGAATCCAACCAGTCCCTCAGTACCAAAACACATAAAACTCACAGACTGTGCATCCGATTGACGTGTCGTCTATCATGTTGGAACCATTATGACATGGTGGTCCATTGGGTTACTCATTTGTGAAAAAAATTTGTTGTTTAATAATGAAAAATATATTGAAGATAAAATACGATGTTACTCAAGTACATCAAGTGCGGGAAATCCTATGGCATGTTGTCAAATGAAGAGAGACCATGTATGGATCAGCATCACAGTAAACCTGTGTGGATCAACAACATATCATCCCTGTGTGGATCAGAATCCTAGAGACCCTCTATAGATGAGCATCATAGAGACCCTGTGTGGATCAGCATCATAGTGACCATATTTGGATCCGTATCAAAGTGACCTTGTGTGTATCCGCATTCTAGAAACCTCGTGTGGATCAGCAGTGCGTGGCCCTTAATGGACCCACAATAGAGAGGCCCAATGTGGATCAGCAACATTCGACCCAATGTGGATCAACAATGGAGCATCTTCTTTGTGGTTTATTTGTGGAAACTTCCTAATTGAACAAAATGATGTAGCTCAAGACAAATCATCATTATTCCTAATCTCTGAGTTGTATTACTAGTGTGATATGAGTCTTTTATTTTGTGCTTTGTGATTGAGATCATTCTATGTAGTTTTCCATTGTATAATTTTGAGATACATTTAGGGGTCTCGGGGTCCCTACTAGGTATTTCTATACTAACCCCTGCACGAACATCGCCCCCACCCTGTTGTGTCTTGTGCAGATGATGGGCAGCTTGGCTGGGACCTTAGGAGCCAGGACCTGGTAGAACATGGAGGTGACTAGTTGAAATGGAGATCTGTGGAGACAAGTTGTATCAACCCATCCGATAAGATCCTTGGTGGATGATCTCAGGAGTTTTTTTCTATTGTAGTTGTATTTTTTTAGTTGGACTTTTATTCTGACCCCCACTACTTTCAGTACACAATTTTTCTACTGTAGTCTTACTACGTAGTTTTTATCTCGTCATGTTCCTGTTCTATGTGTTTTTAGGTTTAAAGTCAATGCCTTCCCACTTTTAGGGATATGCCTTTCCAGTGCTAGTCACCAACCCCTGGCCTATGGTAGGTGGGAATTGGGTAGTCATGGAATGGGCCTCGAGGGGATGGGATGTGCCATTCAAATATATCAAAGTCCAAGAGAATAGATGAAGGTGAACCAAGTGACCCAAAACATCACCAATCCCCCTTTAGAAATATACCTCAAGGAAAAGTTGTTGATTTCAACTGGTTTTATGAGACACATTTATTTCTAAAGTAGGACCAATCCTTTCAAGGGTTTTAATTATTGTTTAATGAATAAAATAGCGAATTTTTAATTATCTAGAACTGAAATAGTTATATAAGTATGCTTAGTTCAATTTTAGAGAACCATAGGATATCACCAAATCTTGGGTACATGATAATGAGTTTTCTATTTCCCCTATTAAAATTTCATTGATCCTTAAATTTTCTCCTTAATGGTTTTTCCTTTTTTATATTTGGTTAATAGAAAATCAGGAACACATATCAAAATATATAATATAATTTGTTTTTTTAAAAACATTTGTAAAATTATGGTAAATGATCTTGAAGCAGACTATCAGGTACTAGTTGAATTCGTCCAATCTGTAATACTTTCAAGAGTCACATAATTGGAAAATATTATTTTTTCTAACATTTATATCATATTATTTTTTATTATTGACCTTAACTAATACATTTCTATGTACATACTTCAATATTTGAATTTTATTTTCAATTAAAAGATGAGAAGTCATTCTCTCAATATGGTCGAATAATGTATCATCTCTTATATAAAAATAAAAAGATTCTCTATTTGGATGCTCTAACTATGTGTAATGACATTAAAATTCATAATGCTAAGACCTTAAATAAATTATGATATTTTTGGATTATATTGCAAGGGAAAATATTTCTTATTGGTACAGATGACAAAAATATAAAATCTTATTTCTATGGGGCAGTAATAATATCTCAAATCTACTAGATTAGTTTTTCTATATAATGAGGATGTTTATGAATAGAAAATATAATATTTTTCTCAGAAAACAAAGAGGATACTCGAGTTGGATAATTATGATCATGTTGATGAATGGATTAATGTTGTTTCCAAGGAACCCCTTCTTATAAGACTTAATAATAGAGAAAATCCACCAAGTGAGATTCCAGAAATTCAAACTACAACACCTAAAGACGATAATACAACAGAATTTGAAGGTGTAACAGTCACTCCTAGGGAAAAAATGGAAGTCCATCAATGGATGAAAATTTTGATCTAGGAATAGATAATGTCAATTAATCTACATAATGAGATGAGAAAGTTCAAACATCAATTGCTGATGCAACTAGCGTTGTTTAAAATCGGATTGTTTCTATTATTTCACAATCTGTAAATTGAAAATATTATGTATCTTTTTAGAGAAAAAAATTTATTGATTATATTTCATTATCTTAAAGTGAGAAGAATCATGAACAATTTTGACATATAGTATAAGAATATTATCAATCGATACATCAATAAGATTCCTCATCTGATTCTCATAATAATTAGATAGAAAATTTTCTCATCATGTTTAACAAAATAAATAAGGATAATTCCATTATTCAATAAGAACTGGTATCCCCAAGAAAATCATTGGATGATTTTATGAATTCAACTATTTCTAGAAAAAAATTTGATATTTTCCAAGCTCAGATGCAAAATTTTCGAAACAATTATTTCTTGAGAAATGAGTTTGATGGTTTTCAGAGACAAATGATATAAAAATTTGGAAAAAAAAAGAAGAATCTATCTCTAAGATAGATTTTACCGATTTAAAATGGGATTTGGAAAGTCAATTTGAATCCATGAAAGATAGTGTTAGTCTATCCAGAGATTTTACTTCTACACAACCAACTTCTCATTATTTATTCAGAATATTTCTAGTAATAACTTTAGTTATGGTTGATATGAATGAAAAACTTCAAAATATTCAATATAACAGTGCAACATTTAATGTTCTCTTGGATAAACTGAGTGAATTTTTTTCTATGTTGACCTCTAGAGAACCAGTAACTAGAATTCTTCTCAATCAGTTCAGTGATAACCTAACACAATTTCTGCAGACTGAGGGAAATTCACATGACTTTTGGAATTCCAATTTAATTTTATTTTTATGATTTTATAGGAATCTAAAATATTATTAAGATAGTTGGATTATAATATTTCATTGATAGTTAGAGGAATTAAAATAAGTATTTCAAACATTTTAATGTTCATTGGAACACAGAACTTATACTGAACCAATCCTTTTAACTTCAAGTAGCCCTTATTTGTAAAACAATTCTCAACAAAAATAAATCATATAATAATTTCATAGTATTTTTAATGAAAATTTATCTGTTTATTTTAATCTAATTAATTTATGTTCAATTAAATTTCTAGAACATATGTTTTATTTTTCAATAATGTAAACTATAACATTCATTTACATTTTTGTGATACATTGAATGTATGATAATCAATTTTAATATATTTTATTTTTGATATCACTAAAAGGGGTAGAAATTAGGTAAACAAAGAATTATTGTACTTATAATTTCTATATTTAATTCATTGATGTATTATATAAAAAATTTATTTACAATACAAAAATTTATTCCTTAACATTTTATATAATTAGTGATAATGAATCCAATATCTTCATTAAATTGTATTATGGGAATTGTGATCATAAAAATGTTAGAGATAGTTGGGAAAGTATTGTCTCAATAATACTCTATAATTCTTATAATTTAATTCCCACAAATACCCCGATTTTTTACTGATGAAATTATTTTAAGTGAGTTTTTGGAAATTAATATTCATTGAGAAGTTTATTTTGGAATTATATTCATTTTATTGATCGGTGAGGAATATTAAATAAATTATTCAGAACATGTTTTATCATATTATATAAACATTGATCCTACCTAATGTTGGTTAGAAAAGTGTAAGGATTCATCTCTATGTTTAGAACATCACATATATGTCAGGAACCTTACGTTGTCAGGAATGTATGGTTCGTAAACCCTATGTCTGGATGGAACCCTGTGTTTAAGAAAAGGGAACCTATGGTTAATAAACCCTATAAATGTAGGAAAAGCTATGACTAAGGAAATAAACGTATGGTACATAAAACCTAATTTTTTTATCAATGATACATTGTCAGTTGTATGTTTGGTTTTTTATCAACAAGTGAAGGAACCCAACATTTGACTATTCAACGATGGATTTTTAAATATGGGATATTCTCTGAGATTTATGAAGCAGTCTAGATTGAATAAAAGATATATTCACAACAATTTTATGACCAATTCAATAGCTTATTATGATAATTTTAAAGACTGTGTTCAATGTAGTAAATAAATAATATTTCTAAGGGATGATGCAACTCTCATAAATGATTTAAATTTGAATAATTATGATTTATAATGTGACATTATTGAATCTTCTAAACTGACATAAAGCTGTGTTATATATATATATATGGATTGAAAATATTCACTTTATATATACATGACAAATGATATATATTAATATATATATATATTAATGTCTATTGAATATAAAACTTCTTCAAAGATTGAATGACTCTTTTATTTACTAAAGAGGCAATATTTTGAAGATACATATTTCAACATCGTACTGCTAAAATTGTGGTTGTTCATTTTTTTCTATTCTTATCAATGATAATTTAATACGAAGGTCTCTTTTGATCTATTCATACTTGAAGCAATACATATTTTAAGAATAATTTCTATACTCTTTCAGTTTCTTCTATATATTTGAAGCTCATTGTATCTAATCAACAAATATAACTCTATTGATTTGTTGGATTGTTGAATACTTGTACTCAATCGTGGTTAAGATTCATTTTCTTACACTATGCATTAGAAAAAATATTTCCCTATAAAAGTATCAAAAACTGTATTTAACCTTTTTTTAAAGGTGGAAACTGCTTACACATATTTTTGAATATCTTATGATAATAGGACAATACCTAGTGAAAATAACCAAGCTCATAGAAAGAGAATTAGTAGTGTGGAGTATATTATCGTTATGCTCTGAATCCCAATAAAATATGTTGTGTTCTTATTTACGTATGATCCATTGATCAACACATTTAAAAAAGAGATCATTTCACATCAACATAAAACAGAAGTAATGTCAAAATGGGGAATATGATAATATTATCAAAAAGACACAATTCAGAACCATTTTTTATATTTGTGTGTCATCTAGACCGATGATATTGATCCTAAAAAAGTCAGGTGAGGATTATATGGAGTTTTGTGGGGCTTCTGTGATTGGGAATGGAGTTGTTTTAGTTCAAGGAGCATGATTTGTGCTATATGGGTCATGTAATTTGAGGCCACTTGAATAAAACAATCCTATTCATGATCTAGAATTAATTATAGTGGTTTATGCTTTGAAGTGATTGTGACATTATCTATTTGTAGAAATGTTTATTTTCTATACCAATAAAAAGATATTTAAGTATATTTTTTCCCAATGAGATTTGTATTTTCATCACCAATGATGGGTTTAGTATATGTAGTCATTCAATTTTGATCTATAATCCACATATGGGAAATAGGGAAAAAAATATGACACTCAAAGAAGTAAAAATCATACATAGGTAGTCTAAGAGTCTAGTATTGAGTGGAAGATGATGGCCTTGCTGAATGAGATGCATGTTGTGGCTCATGAAGCTCAGGAGATGATTATTCACAAAACAAAAATCAGCGGAGTCTATAATTTTGAGCCAGATCTGGGAGAGGCAGTCTAAGGATATTGAGTGTTTGGCCTTAAGGGAAATCCTTGAAGGTGGGGAGTAAACTTCAATTTAGACTATTCATGTGTAAGAGATCATATATCTATAGAATTAGTATGTTATTCTTATGATTATATTAGAGGTGATGATTCATGAATTTCATGACTCAATGTGGGCGGTGTATCCATGTTTAAACAAAATGTATTGTGAAATATGATGGAAATATTGGTTTTTAGGAATGAAAAGGGAAAATAATGGGTTCGTGGCATGATTCTACACATGTAAACAAGTGAAGTCCAATCATAAATGATCTGGTGGCTTACTATAGTGGTTTCCCATTGCATAAGGGAAGTGGGATGACATCACAATAAAATTTTGGGTGGGTCTCCAAAGGACACCTAAGAATAATGATTCTATTTGGATTGTTGTTGGATAAATGATTAAAGTAGAGAATTTATTTCCTATATATGGTATTTTCTTAGTGGACCAGTTGGGATTTTTTTTTGGGAGATAGCCTACCTGTGTGGGGTTCCATAGAGTATTATTTTAGAGTATAAATCAAGTTTTAATTTATGCTTCTAGAAGTTATTGTAGAAGGTTCTCGGTACATTGGTTTTATGGAGTATGGATTTCCACCTAGAGATTGATGGGTAGTCATAAAGTACAATACAGGTGCTTAAGGATATGATTTGGAAATGTTTCCTATAATTTTAAGGGTCTTAGGAAAATCACCTATCACTCATTGAGTTTTCCAATAACCATTTATATCATGAAAATATAAAGATGACAATATATGAGTCACTTTATTGTAGGCCATATTGATCACATATATAATGGATGGAGGAGGGTGAGTTAGAGTTGTTGGAACTGAGTCTCACACATGAGATATCCGAATATGTTCAATAGATTCAGAAGCATATGGTTATAGCATAGTGTAGACCCAAGTTGTATGTTTATTAGAATCATTAAACCCTAGATTTTACAAATGGTGGTCATGTGTTCCTTCGAATATCACCTAGATTGGGTCACCATAGGATTTATAGGTAGGGAAAATTGGGGCATAGTTTTGTAGGACTATTTGACGTTGTGGAGAGAACTAGGACAGTGGAATATTGATTGGATCTTCCACATAGGTATAGTGCTACTCATAGTGTTTTTCATGTATCAAAACATTGGTGGTATCACCATGACCAATATCTTGTGATCAATGTATTTGATATTGAGATTGAGACTGTTATGTCCTTTGGGAAAAATTTGATATGTGTATTGGATCAAAGTGATAATGTGTGATGGGGAAAGACCATACTGATAGTTCTTATATATGTGAAACATGTCCATGCTCAAAAAGAAACATGGTATAGAGAAGTGGATATGTTGAATCAATGGCATAATATTTTTCTCTAGGAATTATTGGTATGCTTTGGAGTACATCGTGAGGTAGAAATGTTATATAGTGGGGAGATTGCAAGATGCCAACCTTTTAAATTGATGTATTGATCTCATTTTTAGGAACTCATCTACTATAACAACCAGGACTTTTTAAATTATATTTATTTCATGAAAATGTGTTTGATTTTATTTCACACAACAAAACCATATTACATTAATAATGAAGTAATTTTAATAGAGTATAAAGGGAAATTTTTACATCGGGATTTGACCATTATATTATCTTACATCAACTATGGAAATTAATTAATATGACTATTAGAAACTATAATCTTGGTAGAATTTTTAATTTTATTATTATAGTTTATAAAGTATAAAGGATATAGGATAATTAAAAAAGAAATGAGAAGTGATGGCCTCAACTAGAACAGTCACGACGTTTGAAGCCTATTTTTCAGAACTTGGGAGGGAGGTAGTGTCATTAGGGTTATCCCTTGACAATGTCTATGATGTGATTACATAAGTTAAACTAGAAAGAAATCACCTATGGGATAAGTTCATGTTTTTTGTAATTACCACTATGTCAATGTTAGCTGATCCACCCCACAATTCTATCACTATTTCATACATTACCCTTAGCGAATGCATGGGTGTTATAATGGGTTATGTTTCTATACCTTAGTTACATAAAGTGTAATTACATTGTATAAATAAAATATATTTTCCATCATTTTCATTTTAAGAATAGATTCACTTCATAAAAATATTGGTTTAATTGAGATGGAATTGAATAAATTGATTTTTCAAACACAACTTTAAATTTTCAGAAATTTTATAAACTTTTATAATAAACTGAGGTACTATAAACTATATTTATTTTAATTAAATTATATCTTAAAAATATTCATATGAAAATATAAATGAAAGAAAAATTTTATTATGTCTTTGAATATTTTTAAGTGAACGAAATTTTATTATACATTTCAAACCACTCATTTTTAAATTAAAATGGATTTTTATATTTAAAAGTAAATATTCCCATATTTAGAGAACTATTTTAATAAAATAAACATCATTTTCAAAATCAGAACATTGAAAGTAGGTTATGGTTAATTTATGTGAATTTTCTAAAGTGCCTAATTTTTCTTGTGAATAATAAAAATATCGTTTGGGATTTTAGTTTGTTTAATGACTACATAATTTTTATATAATGATTTAATATATAATTAATCATAATAAATGACCCAAAATATTTTATTTTATTAATATAATGTATTTTAATATATTTTAATCTATTTACAAACCTATAATTTACTTTCTAATGTTTGAAGTTGGAAATTTGAATTTAATAAACATTATTTTGTAGAAACATTACATTTCCATGAAAAAAGAAGTAATATAACATAATAACAAGTTATTTTGGGTTAAAATACCTTAAAATATGCCCTAAATTTCAAAAATAATGAGAAAAACAATGGTCATTCCACTGGTATTAATTTTTCTATAACATAGAATTCTAATTCTTATATTTGGAAATTATTAAAAAAATCCTCCACTTTTTTTTATAAATTCAGTCCCATTTCTACATTTCTTTCCCCTCATAATCCAGTATCCATTATTCTCTAGTGTTTTTTCTTCACATGGACCCCTATAATGTTCCCTCAAGTATACAAGGTTCCATTTCACAAGATATTGGAGTTACTCTTTAAGGTAAGGGAATTATCCTTCCAATCCCTTTTAATTAAAAGAAATTCTTTTCATATATGTATCTTATATGTTATATTAAATATCCTCTATAACCATTTTTTCCATACCCTTACTAGAAAATTATGTTTTATAAAAGGCATCCCCTTTCCGTATCTCATTTTACCCTTTTATGAAACCATATTTTTTACATGTTATGATGACTAATTTACTTCTCCAAATTTCTCCCTTCTCCATAAGAAATTATCTTTTGTTTCATTTTTTGTAAATACCAAAACCCCTTTTATTTCTAGTGGTACGCACCTATATGCGATGATGATTTATATGATTCGGGTATTAACACAAAATAAACCCACACAATTGTTCAGTGGGTGGAAAATTACATAACGACATTTTCATTGTGAATTTATTTAACACCATGAATTAGTTATGAAACTTGTTCGTTATTCCCTATCACTTATTTATGAAATTTTTTATTATTATATATGTATCTCGCGTTAATTATTACATATGAATGGTTCACCGTTCTATTAATCCAATCCATTGGGTAAAGAGTTTAATCTCTAGAGATGACATGTTTTATGATACCTTGGGGAATAACCTTGGTAATTTTTATTTAGGACACCGTATTGATTAAACATGGTGATACACTAATGAATTTATAAATTGAATGTTGTATCCATATTTTCTTGTTATTATTCATTCTATTTTCATTATGATATTCTTCATATTTCTTTTCTCGTTCCCTAATTACATTCTTCATGTTCTTATTGAAAATCCTGAATATAACATGTAAACGGTTTTTCATTACTAGGCCTCATGCTCACCTTTTTCCTTGTATATATCTTCCCAAGATATTTGATTCAGTAAATGTACTTAGTATGAACCCATGATTAATCCTTTATCTTGTATTATAAGAATATTTTATTTTTACATTTATTATATTTCATATTTCTATGAAAATAACATCTAAAAGATCCTCTGTTTGTTCATTGTAATAAAAAGATCATATAATAAAAAGGTGGAATTCAATATTTTTCCTAAACTTATTGTATTTTGGTTAGAATTTATCTTGGTGAATTTTTGGGAGGAATAGGGGAAGTGCGTGGTTGGCACAAAGTTTTCCTAAAATTTTCACCCATGATAGCAAGTGTTTCACAACTATATAGAGGTGTTTCACATGATTTTTGAATGTTTTGTTAAACTATGTGCCCTCATAGTGGTAATCGTGGGAACCCTAAAGAAATTTATCATGGTTTGGAGAATGGTCAGTGAAAACTATACACCCCATATAGGAAACCATGTATGTGGAATATTAAACACCTAAAATCCATTAATAAATTCTCGATCCCCCGTATTATATTCTGAAACACACTACCTCAATACAAAGCCAGTTTCTCTCAGTTTTTAGGCTCCTAGATAGATTCCAAGGCATTAAAACCTATTTTTAAAAAAATTCAAAGATATGTTGTTAGATCTACAACTCTTCTGGTAATATATTCTCATCCTATATGGTTTCCTCCCTATCTCCCATCTTTCTTTCATTCTTTGAAGGGTTGTTTTCCACTATTATTAATGGATCTAGATATAAAATTTATTATAACTAAACCATTTGATCTGGGATCTATTTTTTTGGATCTAGATCTTGTTTTATTTGGGATCATGGTTGTTCTGATTCAATTAGAGATTTCAATTTGTTAGATTTCTTCATCAATATTGAGGTAGTGGTCTAAATTTAATTATCATAGTCTTTAATTCCAATTGCGAGTATTTTTTATGAAATTTAAATTAGCACATTTTGAAATTGAATCTTTAGTTGAATAAATTAATTGATTAAATTATCTACGGAATTATGGAACTGATTGATTGACTTTCCGTGGGACTATGAAATGAGTTCAACTAGTGAAAATTGATTTTTTTAAATATTATTTTGAAAGTAGTGAATAATGGGAAATTAAATTAATTGATTAAAGGGATTGTATAATTTTTTCATTTATGGGATTGTGGGAATTATTAATTAATTTAATGTTCAATTATTTGATTTATGGAAAAAGATATTTGGATTAACATTGAAGGGTTAATGAATTATATGGTCAAATGTTGTTCACTAATTTAATAGTGATTTATTCATATGATTCCATCTTATATAGATAAATAATTTTGATTGTCGTGATAAACATAAAATGTTCACATAAATTAAAATTTGTTATGAGAAGGCTAATGATGATTTACTTGGACATATATGAAACTATGGTTTATGTGATGTTTTGATATTTTTGATATTTTTGATACGAGTGATATTGAGGTGTGGGACAAAGATTGAGGATCCAAATACCCATATGAGATAATGTGTGTGGTATAGGGACTGAGGTTCCAAATACCCATATGTGAATATTATTGCTTGGGACACATACTAAGGATCCAAATAACCATTCGTGAAAGAAAGTACGGTACGATGACTGAGAATCCAAATACCCACGTAAAATGTGGTGTGGGATAGGGATGGAGGCTCCAAATACCCACATAATGTTAGAAACAACATTCTACACCCATTATATAGGAATTAGAAAATGGTTCCAAGTGTCTTTATTATGAATAGTAATTAAACAAATAATTAAAACCCATGTGTTGTAATGAATTTTGAACTTAATATGTGATATTTTTTAAACTCCATCATGGGTTGATGCATGTATTGTTTGTGTGGGTGTCCTTAGTAATTGATTGTATGTGGTTAAATCAATAATAATTGAATGTGAGAGCTTTTTAACATATTGTTTGTACATTATTCTTAATAAAAATTCATATTCACTTATTGATTACATATTATTTTAGACATCACTAGTGGTGGCCTAGTTAGTTATACTCACACCCTACTTGGAAACCCTAATTGGTACCACAATAGATTACTTTTTTATAGAATAGGATAAGGGAAAGACCCCCCCCCCCCCCCACATGTTAGATGGTTGATTTTGGATCAAGCATAGATGAGGGAACAAGAAATGGTGTCAAAAACCACTGGTATTTTTCACTATCTTTACTTTTGGGGTTTTTATTAAACACTTGACACATTTTGTGGAATGATGTAGCTACTATTTTTTTTGGATATTATTTCTTGTTTTGATTAATCATGTGATACATGTATTTTATTTATTATAGCATGATTATGATTATTGGTTATTTCAATTTAGTTATTTTTTTCCTATTTCTTCAATTTTATAACTCTAATAAAGATTTTTGTGTCTCTCCATGCTTTATATTCGATTATCTCTATAATTCGGTAGCCTATGGGCTACAGGGAGGTGTGCTTGAGGTCATGTAACTGACCAGATCGAGGAACTAGTATATGGAACATAGTTAAAGATGTATCATTCATAGATTAATGAAATGAATTAATAGTAATCACTGAGTTTATTTACAATTAAACACACTCCTATATAGAAATATCCAATGACACATAAAGATACAGAATTCGAACTAGTGGGTATGTTCTCATAATATCCCATATTGTAGATTACTAAGTGAAAACATCATGTGATAATAAATTATCTTCTTATGAGAAATATCATATGAAAGTCAAAATATTATGCTACCCATCATAGAATTTTGTATAACCAAAGAAATATTTTTAATAATATCATTATGTCAATTCAAGAATTTCAGTATATCTATAAACCATTATTCCCATTATAATAGGACAGATACAATAGGCTAATTTTTTACTGATGTCATGAAAAACAATTAATAATGTGTTATATGATTTGTCAAATAATACTCACTTCTTTAAATATATGTGTAATCTATAGTTAAAATAGTTGTTCTAGAATAGCTGCTCCAACTGAAACTACAAGTGTTCTATGGAAATTGATGAATATACATTGGGGTCAAACTTGGGGGAGTACTTATCTTATTGGTAATAAGTTAATTATAGTTATATAAGGCTGTGAATATAATATAGGGAAATAAATTCCATTTATATAAAAAATAACATCTTTTCCATGCATTGACGGTTTATTTAGTCATCTTAAAGGACAACAATAATTTTAAAATATTGAAATATATTATGGTTGTCATCAGTAAAATGTTATTAATAATGATATAATTGAGATTAAGTTATATACAATGTATGGACTATAGGAATTTATTGGTTTTACTTTTAGATGAATAATTTTACCCTCATTATTTATTGATCTGAAGAATAGAGAATTATATGATTATCCTAATAACTTTTTGTGGTATTTATTGATGATATTATGGTGTACTATATACGATATGAAATGTATATGAACCATCTATATATTTTTCTATATATATTGAGAGAGAAAGTTTTATATAAAAAACATAGTATGTGTGAATTTTTTCTTTGATAAGTTTCATTTCATTACCGTATTATCTCTATGAATGAGATATTATTAACCCCTTAATGACCATGTAATTAAATTATTTTATAATTCCAATTTATATTACAAAGATAAATATTTTATTATTTATCAAGTATCTGTCTACTATTTATTAAAAAAATATGATTATATAATTTTTTCACTAGGTAAACATGTAAGGCGTTAAAATCATATAGTTAGTGGAATGTTAATAATGTTTTGAGGAACCTAATATGATATTGATCCATAAACTTGTATTATCTTTACTTTTGGGAAGAAATATTTTGTTGATATATAGTGATGAATTGAATAAATGAAATGGGTGAATAATTAAGCAAAATGATATAATTATTTCTTATGTATCATGAATATTAAAGACCCATGAACAAAACTATCGAACAATTGACCTATAGTTTGTGGTTATAATATATTCATTAGATATATAAAGGAATTATCTCAATAGATAAACATTTTACATACAAAGAAATAAAAAAAGTATATTTTAAAATAGAAAGATCATAACACGAGACAAAGGATATGGATGAAACTACTCAAGGACAATGACTATGCAATTCTCTATCACCCTAGGCAGAAAAACATTGCAAAAGATGCATTTCATGGTAATGATCATGGATTTTTAACCATGATATGGATGGAAAGGATTTGATACTCATGAATTTAGTAAGGTTGAATATGGAAATATTAGGGAAAGGAAAAAATCATTCCTTTTCTAGGTAATTTCTGAACATTCTTTTCTAGAGAAGATAAAGAAGTCTCAAAACGGTTAAAAGGATCATAAACGATATTTAAAGCGATTGAATATGGTAAGTTGAAAAACATTAATTTTTAAGATATTGTTTTCATGTTTAGGAAGAATTATGTGTACCATCATACCCTGAGTTTAAGATTGAATTATTAAATGAAGATCCTAGCATAACTTTTTTTATACACCCTAATAGCACTGACATGTATATGGATTTAAGATAAACAATTTACAATAAAATTAAGCTATAAATTAATGACTATGTGTCATGATTCTTAGAATTCTAACAAGTAAAGGTTTATATAAAAATCCTAAATGATGTTGTGAAAACTATACATATACTATTTTAAAAGTGGGATAATATAACAATGGAATTTTAACTAAGCCCCAAGACAACTAAGATGAATGATGAAATATGGGTTATTATTGATTAACTTATAAATTATATTAATTTCATGAAAATAATATAGGTTCTACCCATTTATCATATTTTATGGATACATATTATAAAATTATTAACCCTTTATGTTTAATGTTAATTTATTAAATTTAATAAAACCCCTTATTTCACATAAAAATTTCATAGTAGTCTTTAAATTTTCATAAAATTGAGATACATTTAATCACAACTTATTTTATTAAAACTAATGGGTAGTATAAAATGACTAACCAAACACTAAATGATATGAATATTTCATTCTCACATGGCATCTAGGGAACTTGGTACCAGTATCTACCAGTGTAAAATTTTCTTATAGTAATATGTTACATATGATAAAGAAATGGAATCCTATAAACCCTTGTATCAAAAAATATTTCATACTTAAACCTATTGGGATGAAATTAGGGAAAGGTGATTTTTTGGTCTAAAAGTCATTGAGGAAACAATTGAGTCTGTTTGGTCCTTCTAGAATCATATCAAGATGGATCAACATAGAAAAAAAATAATTCTCACAATAAGATGAATGACATGTAATTTCGCCTAGTGGATCATTTCTTCTTAATGTTGTCACCAAGGAAGGGAATTATAAGATTTGGTTAGAAGGAAAATATTTTCTCAAGGTACATTGTAACTTTCAAGAATTTAGAAACAATTTGAGTTGTGTCTTATTGTTTTCATATTCCACCCAACCTCTCTAATGTTCATGAAATCTCCATATCTCACTATTGAAGATGTATATTCCAGGATAGACACAAAGTCTCACAACCAAATAAAATATTCTATAGCTTGACATGTATTTTAATGAAGAGCCTATCAAAATTTATGATACTAGATGTCTACTATTTTGGAATAAAAAAAACTATGATATTTAATGTAATTTGGAGGAATCACACGATAGAGGATGTAATGTGGGATACTAAAGATGAAATTTAAAAAATAGCCAAACTTTTTCTTGTATTGATGAATACAAAAAATTTTATATTATAAATATTTATGTGGGGAGAATTTAATAATTAGGATTCTACTATAGACATTTTCATGGTGAGATCTTCATTTTTTGCAGAGGAAATTTAAGACCACCAAAATGATAAAATTAGATGATGTTATTTCTATTGGTTGTATATTGATGTAACGGCTTTGTATAGATGTTAATTTTACAAAGGAAGTGGGTTGTTTCTATAGAAATAATTCTATCAAAATTTCATTCTCTATAATATGAAATATGTTGAAGATCCGAAATATTTAATTTAGGGTAAATAGTTAATCAGAGGGAATTTTGATTCAGTGGTGATGTTTGACCCGATAAAGGGATTCTCTATGTGTTTCTATGGAGGTGAACATCATCACACAAAGATATTATATTAGTGTGACTAGAAATTTCGGATGGACACTCCAATATAATAAGGGGATATATTTTTATCTATATTATGTAGAGAATTTATCATTATAATTCTCAAATTTGTTTCATTAAATAAATGGGCATAATTACTTCCCCATTGATTAGGGTCACATCCAAAACAATGTAATACCATTTGTGTTGTTATATGACATCTGATTTTTCTTTTGATCAATGTTTTTTATGTTTTTTCAATCATTTTTATGTGGTTTTACATTGTGGTGTTGTGATTTTCGTTTTTTTATCTTCCACCTTCCAAGAATCACATGTGGATTCCATTCCAGTGATTTTTATTTTATGCATGAAGTTCTAGGGAAGTTTCATATGGTGGATTTACTAAAATTCGGTCATAGACCCAACAATTAGTATCAAAGATCCTGGTTGAGTGAAGGTGTTTTAGAGCTTAATTCATCATTAAATTTCTACCCATTACATTATTAGAGAATATAGGTAAGTATTTTATGACCTCTTGTTATATGTTTACAGAATATAGTGGGAGTTTATAATTTGTCATGGGGTGGAATCATTTGATAGTAAATCCAAGTTAGAAAAGTTCTATGGAATAAAATTCATGTTTTGAAAATTGAAAATATGGGATTATCTTCTATAGACAGACCGTGATCTTCTATTGAATTGTTCTAAGAGGGAAGTGATGATAAATAATAAATATTAAGGAATATATAAGAAAGAACATGGGATGATGTGCATATCACTTTCATAGAAAAAAATTTTTAACATTCAAGAAGTGAATACTATGTTAGAAATCAAGGGGACATTGGATGTTATATATAAGATGGATAGTAGAGTGCTGCTATAGGGTTTGTTCCTCTCGACACTGCTGAATTCCCTAGGAAGTGAGGAAAACATTGTCCCCCCCCCCTCTGAAGGGGAGGGTCCTCTAAAGAATCTTCGTGGCGATCAGACTTCTCCTTTTGTTCCCTTTTCGAACCTGAATTTCATACCTTCTTTTCTATAGATTCATATAAGCTCGAATGTTCCATAATGCTTTGCAGGCCTCCCAATTTTGCCACTCTCAACCAGGAATTCACTGAGGCATAACCTAACCATGATTTTTCTCTTCTTGTGCAATCTGTAGTTGGTAGACTCATTCGATCGATTTATTTTTGACACATAGAGTTTGCATAAGCGAGTGATTGTTGGTCTTATTGACTCTAAGAACATCATGATCTGGTTTTCCTCTAAAGATGAATTGATTCTTGTGTGGTTTAGTGCACCTTGATCCTATGATGGTGCTTGTTTCCTTCTCATCAAGTGGTCATATGATATTCATATGAAACATTATCCTACAAAGTTGGTGATTTGTGTATGTTTTCTAGAACCCCCTTTTTCCATTATAAAATCACTCTATTCATTGTTTTATTATAATCCTGGTAGGGAGTTTCCTCTGTACTAATAGTATAACTCATACAATGTTTCACCCAATTTCTCTGAGGGTCTATGTCGAATTAGATTTATCAAAGGAACCTATTCTATCTTTATGGAATGTCATGGGAGAATAATTTAGATATAATAATACTTTCATTTTTGGATTATGGTGTTAATACTGTTCTACATGTAATATTTTAGGACATAGCTTGATGATATGCAGGAAAAGGCCGAGGAAACTGGAATATGCTCTGAAGGTCCAGGGGGACTGGGTCTAGGGAGGTGCTCCTTGTGATATTGGTAAGCTTATTCATTCATTTAGTGTAGGTTCTATGTATCGTTGTGTATTTTCTGGTCAAGGTAATGTAAAATATGAGAATACACTGAACTAGAGTGGAAAAAGGATACAGAAATCAGCTAAGGTTATACATCCTGATCCTAGTGTATTTAATATGATTAAAATGTTGTGGAGTGGTTTGGAAAGCCTTCTTTGGAACAATTCATTAGCAGGGGTGTTCAGGCTTGTGGTTTGGTTGAAGAAAATTTTGATATACTTAATGTTAATACTCAGGCATCGGGAGACTCTGTTGGAGTTGTGGGACCAACATCTACAGGTGAGGCATGTCAAACACCATGCACCTATGCTATGGATGTGTGTGCTAGTGGTAGTAACAAATATGAAAGGGTTGTCTCTTATATTATAGAGAGTATGTATAATGAGGGATAGTAGTGGCAGTAGACTTCATTTGGTATAGGTAGGTCACTGAATACCAAATAGGTAACCAACAAGAGGAAGACTTTGTCCTGTCTAAATTTAAACTATTAGTTTGAAATTTTGAGTAATGAGGGAGATTTTGAAGGCAATTACAATTTTCCATCTAAGGCTGAGTATGATGGAGATGGAAAAGCCTCAGATGATAATGGATTGGAAGGGTCTATCAAAGGCCTACATAGTCAAAGAAGAAAGAAAGAGAACAATGAAAATAGAGCCCTAGGGAGCTAAATTGTCTTCTAAAAGAAAAAAACCTAAAGGACATAAAGATTACTCCAACCTCTGTAGACTGATGGAGACCCAGTCAGCCAAAAAAATTGGGGAAACTCAAGGAGGACAGAATCCAGCTAGTGGAAAGAGAGGTGGGTCATCATGTCGAGGTAAACTAGTCCCAAAATCATGAGAAGGAAACCTCAATGAAAGATGATCATCATGAGGATATGCACTTGCAGTCTTAGGAGGTGAGGTTGGTGATGGAGGATGCTACTCCCATTGGACATCGGTTTGAGGCATGGTCTCATGATGGCTTGCAGCACCTGAAGGCCATGGATTTGGAGAAACAAATGGAACTACTCATGCATTCTACCGAATAAATGAAGGAGGCATCCTTGTTGATCAAGGATAAGAGGGAAGATATTGATCAAATGATGGTAATGTTAATCTAAGTGTAAATTACCAGAGAGAATGATGATTGTACTAAAAACCAAGAATACATACTAGTTCGTGGATTTAACATAGAGAATATTAAAAGAGATGAGTATATGAAAGCTTGGGACTACCTAGTAGGGCACTATGAAGAAATCCTAGAGGTTGATCCAGACTTGCTAGTTACTTCCTTTCCCTAGAACTATATATGGAACGAGATTCCAATCACTTTAGACTTATGTTTAATAAGTCAGTTGTATCCTTTGATGCATGATCTTCTTTAACTGTGAGGGTTCTCACTTTCCCCTAAAAGGTTTTGAATAATAATAAATGTTAATTTAAAGGAGTATATATATGAATCCCATGAAAATGGATAAATAATTATTTCTAAGTAGACTATTTGATATGAGAATATCAGAAAAAAAGATTTAATTTGATTATCTGAATGAATTCAAAGTAAATTTATGTCATATAGAATCAGTAATGGTATAATATAGATTACTAATATAGGCACTATTGTTACCTTCCTTACTCTAGGAATCATGCGATATGATGTTGAAATTTTTGATAAATTATTATGAAACATGTGATATGAAGATCATTGACTTATTTTTCCTAATATTAAATTAAATAACTCCTTAAAAAGAGATCAATTTATCTACTGGTAATTCTTATAGTGCATAGGGAAGAGGGTGTGTTATGGGATAAAATTCACTGTAAAGGGAATATATAGAAGGATAAAATGTAGGAGTACCTCCATGGAAGGTTCTCTCATGTTTTTAAAAATTAGAGGAATGTTAACAAGATGATGGATTATAGTGACTATAGGGAGAACTCTGAAAAATATATTTCTTTTATTGTGTCATTGAACCCTTTGTCATGTGAAATGAGTGGTTTACTCTTGTGTGCCTCTAGATCACTTGATTAAAGTGTGATAAACACTATATCTTCCTTTGATTCACCATATTAGAGGGGGATTATGAAAAATTAAATATTAAGAAGATAAAACAAATTTAATCTAGAATATTCGAAAGCTATTAATATTATTGGCATGGGAGATGTCTCCATCTAGAAAAGGAATAAAATAATAGTGAACTAGAAAGTTCTACATCAAATACTTGAATTAAGATGTAATTTAATTACTGAACATGATGGAATCGGGTTTTTTTTTTCAATGTCCGTAGATGGAATATAGAACATTTCTTGTGGATCCATGGTTATAGAAAACTATGTGAAGTGTGGTATTTTTATCTTACAGGTTCATCTAAAAGAGAAAAAAATATAGGATAAGTTACATCCATAAATATTTGGAATGATTATCAAAACCAACTCAATGATAATTGAATAAATATTATAGTAGATAAAGGATTTTTGGAGGCTATACTCATGGTTTATGGAAAAATAGAAGATTTCATATTTAGAAATTAGCATAAGTTTTCCTTTCGAATGGAAGGGAAAACTCAAAAGCATCAAAAGTTATAGTTGGTTAACACACATGTTTGGGGGATATCTTAGATGGGATTTTATGTAGATTAACTCTAATATGTTACTTTCATTGATAATTACAAATAAAAAAAGTGTGTTAAAAAATCAAGAACATATATAATAAATTTGATACTTTCATTTAGTAGAGGTCCATGGTATAAAAGGACATAGCAATTAAGATGATGCACATTCAATTTGAAAATGTTGGTGAGTTTGAAAATATTGAGATCCAGAGTTTTTGATTTAAAATTAGAGAATTATATGTTAGGGACTATGGAGAAAAATAAATATTTTAGAATAATTAATTGTAAATTCTAGGAAAAATATAGGAGACTAAAGATTCATGACAGTTTCCCCATGGTGTTTTTGGAAAAGGTTCTAAACTGTGATGCTTACTTATACAATTAGATGCCATCATTACCCATTATGTAGAATCATCTAGAGAATAGTTGGTCTAGAATAAAGGTTTATTTGAACTACATCAAAGTCACAAGATCACTTTCTTAATCAAACATTGGTTCTAATGAACAAGACAAGATGGAGGGTAAGTCTCTATTATGTTAGGAAACTATATTTGGGAATTTTAGTGCTGCTAAAAATTGTCTTTAACAGTGCTAAAAAGGCACTGTTAATCTATGAATTATTAAAGGACAACCTTTATAAACACTAATAAAGGGGCCTTTATCAATTATTTTTTCCTTGAACTAATAAAGGGATCATTATCAGTGTTTTTAGTAATGGTAAAGTGGATCTATACCAACACAAAAAACTGTTAATTCCCCCTTTATCAGTACTAATGAAGTGTTTATAATGGTATACTTTATCAGTGCAATGAAAAATAACTAATAATGGAGGTCTTGATCATTTTTAAAAAAACCAAAGATAAAGGGGACTTCTATCAGTGCATTGTTTTCTACACTGTTAAAATATAATAAAAATACATTTATTTACTCCTTTTCCCCCTTTTTTAGTGCTTTCCACCCCTTTCATTGATCTTTTCCCAATATTGACCACCCCTAATAGTTCTATCACATCCCCCAGCCCCCTTATCAATTCTTGGAAATCCCATTTATCATTCCTTTCCTCTAGACATTGTCTTATTCACACCACATGCATTCCTATATTTGATCCATGTACCTCTTTTTTCAATTTTAACCCCTTTAACACTACAACAAACTTGTTTTATTGAATATTTTAGGATATGTATATAGATTTATATATATAATCATACATCTTTTTTATTCACATATTTATATAATCATTTTTATATATATTTAGAGAATATATGTTCATTTGTGTGTGTGATATATATATATATGTAATTATATTTATTTAAATATACTATATAATAATATTCATTTACATATATTAGAATATATATATATATATATGAATTTATTAATACTCACACTTAAATATATAAAAGTTAAATAAAAAGGATAATTGTTTATTTTAAATAAAATGAATAAAAAATATCTATTCTATTTCATTAATATTTACAAAATACATTTTATGGTAAATATTTTTTAGTATATGTATTTATAAATTGAATTATCATAATTAAAAATAATAAAATATGAATATATATAATTATAATATAACAAATATAAAAATCGATATAATTTAAAAACAATAACATCTATATGAATGTAATCCCTATGAATAAATTCATTATCAACTATAAAAGACAAAATGACCATCTTAAACTAAGTTGGAAAAAAATATAGAATATTAAAAAAATTGGGTATCTCAACTTAAAACATGGTTTTGGAGGCCTTCTTAGTCTTTTTTTACATTAAAAACATTTAATGGGGTATCCCCTAGTAACCATGGCATAAATACCTTCACAAGATCCAATTTGAAATTTGGTAGAGCTCAAACAGACACATATATCAAAAAAATATATTCAAAGTTTAAGACATGTTTTAAACTTATCTTAGACCTTTCATTATATTATTTAATTTTTATTTCATATAATTTTTATTAAATGAATTTTACTCGATAATAATTAAAATTTTATATTATTATTTTTATAATCTTGTTTGAATAAATATCTGATATATAAGTTTAAATATATATTTAGACTTATGTAAATCATATTGAGTAAAAACATTATATATATATATATATATATATATATTTATATTTATATACCAATAATTGATTTTTAATTATTTATAATTTTTTATGAAATTTATCATTTATCTGGGTTAGTTAGAAAATAATGGATAAAGGGTTACATTTATTATCATTATAAAGAAATCACTAATCAAAACCCCCACCCCTTATTCAATATTTTTTTATAGCACTAATAGATGTGCTGATTTATCTATGCATCTAAAAGGGGATTTTAAATGAGCATATATATTAGTGTTTTTTAGTAATTATAATTAAATCCATTATCAGAACTTTTTTAATACCACAGATAAATCCCCCTGCCCTTCAGTGCTAGAAAAAAAAAAAGAAATAATAAAGGGGTCTATTATCAGTGATAGTATAAAATTCTAATAGGTGTGGATTTATCAGTTCCTTTTTAGTAGTGCTAATAAAGGTCACCCTTTATGAACGCTTTTTTACTTGTATTGATATAGGGTTACTTTATTAGTTATTTTTTCAAGCATTGATATATGGGGGAATTTCCATTTCTTTTAACTAGATCTGATAAATTGTATCATTAGATAAACAAATATTTGTATTAGATTTACTTTTTTGGATATGGTGAAGAATTAATTTGAATTTTAATCAGAGATAGTGACTCCCATAAATTCCTCATAATTAGAAGTGTTATATTTAATATGAAGATCATATGGAAGGATCAAAATATAGTGTAAAATCATGTTGAAATCAAAGAATCATTATATGATTAAGTTCACCTAGATAAATAAAAAGAAGGCCCATATCATATTGAAAATATTAGATTTATTATGGTTCATGAAATAATAGACAATTTGGTGGATTTTTCCAAAGAATTAAGTCATATTTGTGTGGTGTTTCCCATGAATGAAGTAATGTTGAGATCATGTACTGTTGAAGATTAAGCACTATAAGTTCACACCACATTAGTTTTAGTACTAGATGGGGCATAGACATAGGGACAACCACAGAGGTAGACTAGGGAAAATCACCAAGTTCAATTCTATGGGATTACATTTCATTTTCTTATTCTAATAGATGATGGATAACTTAAATGGAGGGAGGTGGAAAAAAATTTGAAGGATTTTAAAAAGTGGGAGTTATCCATGTGGGGTAAACAAGAGTCTCTCCATGTGTATAGAACATGGGAGCTGAATGAAAGACCCAGTAGGAAGAAGAATCTTCATAGTAATGGTTTATCATCTAAAGGAAGAAGAAAATTACAGACATAATTATAAGGATATGCTAGTTCTCAAGTTCAATCAATTGAAGGATTAAGTAAATTTTATAAAGACGCTTTATTTGGTTATAAAAAAATGACTATCTGAATGGTGTTAAGTATGGTTTCATCTAAATATCTTCAATTATCAAATATGTACATGAAGACAATATAAATTTTAATATATTTATAATAAAAGTTATATATATATATGGATAATCACTATAATTTCATAGATTGAAAGATCAAGGGACTAGTGTGTAAGCACAAATTTAGACATTACAAATTTTTGGCAAGCACCATGGTGTTGGAATTATAAGTTCTATGATTTACTAATGGAGGAGAATTTATTCTAGATAAATATTTATTATTATTGTTACCAAAATGTGTTTGATGAAAATAATTCATAATTATACATTATATAGATGGAATTCTAAGAGTTCCCTTGATGAAATAAATAATCAATGAGCTAAAGGATGAGTTTTTTGAAATATTCAATATGAAGGACCTCATTCTGGTAAATATAATATTGGGTATAATTATTATTTTAGAATGAAGTTATGTTTTGTTGTACCATTCTATGGAATTCAATATTAAAAAGTTGGTGGTGTGATTCATTTTTTCAATAGAAAAACCTATGGCCACACCCATGCTCATGAATTTCATGCTAATTGATGAGAAATAACCTCATATGAATGTTGAGGTATATTACTAGATTAAATTTATATGTGTATATATTTGATTTTCACCATTTTTTTACTCATCCTAACATCATACAAGTAGTGGGATTTGTCACTAAGTATTTTGTTAAACACTAGAAGAAAGAACTAGAATGTTGGAAAACTGAATCCTTTTGTACATAAAGGATTCAAAATTATAGGAACATTTATTTTGGAATAGATGACCCTATAAAGGTTTTTCATACTTTTACATTGGTTTTGATTGAAATTAACATAAGAGAAATACATGGTATGTGTTTAATTTTGTTGGAATGATAGGGAGTTGCATATCCAGATTTCAACTAATGGTCGCACTTTTGAAAATTGAAATAGTGTAAATCTATTTCAAGGAAATAAGAAAGGGTATATTGTTACTTAAGGTGTTGTTATAGGACCTTAGAAAATCATTCAATTTTTGGTCATTGTTTTTTTAGTCAAGAGTATGATTAACTTGGATGAAAATATGATTTTGTATTCTTCGGTGAAGAGAATTAATTTGAAGAACCACATTATATAAATGATGGTGGCGGAAAGAGTGTTAGTCCTATGGATCATAAAAGGATAATAGAATCCTTATAAAATATTATAAAAATTGATTAATTTTCAAGTATTTAGGTAGTGTTGCTCCATAGTATGTTTGGGTTGACTCTGAGAAAGAGCGTGAAGGGAATTGTGATTATACATTGTGAAAACACAAAGGAGGAAATATATTTAGGAGTTGGTGGAGAACTTAGTCAAAAAATGAAATGAATCTCAAGTGGTAGATTATTTCAAAGTGATATTAATTTCTCTAAGAGTAAAAATAATATCCCAAAAAAGAGATAATTTGATTATGTGGTTTTTGACAAATTCATAGAGATAGAGTAACAACACCTTGAGGTAAATTCACTAGAAGTGTCCTATTAGGGAAAAGGATTCTTTCCATCAGATATTCCATTACTATAATATGTAATAGTAAAAAAATCTGGTGAATTTTCAATTGGGTGAATAGTTAATTAACTGGGAAATTTTAAGCGGTGAGGAGCACTAACCAGACAAAGGGCCCATTCATTTATCTTGGAGTAAGTAGACTTCAGACCCCTGACATTTGATAATAGTGGAAAATGGAAGCACCTTATAGGAACTCATATAAAAGTGGTGTATATCACCTGTTTTATACAATCTATAAACACTAAACCATTATAATAATACCCTTTTTCTTTCAGTAAATGTGATGTATTATTTTACTTTGTATTAATGAATGACCTTGAACCATGTAATAACTTATTTTCTTTTCCATTTCAGTCTTCTTCCAATCGTTGTTTCTAATAGTCTATCCTTTGATCTATTTGATGGTGCTGCATTGTTGCATGATTACATGGGTGCACTTGCCTTCCACGTTTTTGTCATTATATGTGGGGTTATTTTTGTTTTTTTCATTTCAACATGAATTACTAGTGGATTTTTACATGATATTTTAACTAAAATATAGTCAGGGAATCAACACATTTCAATATAATAGATGCATTTTTATTCAACCATTATAGTGAAGCACCCTAAAAGGATTCATTTAATATAAAAGATATATATATATATTATTGTAGAAAAATATTTACAATCTATAAATACGATATTTGAAATTTAAAATAGTAAAATGAGACAATTAAAACAAGTAAATAATAAAAATATATTTCTTAATTTATGTATTCCATGATCTCCTATGATTATCACACCCACTAAAAAACATTTAAAATGAAATAAAACATTATAAAATGATTTTCATTTCCTAAATAATGTATATATATCATTGAGGGAATTTTCAATGAATTAATAATAAGGTATATGATTGTTTCTATAAAATGAATAACTATTATATAATCATTATAAATATGACTTTTATAATACTAACCCTGTCATTGGAATAGTAAACTAACTATTAGGGTAACTAATAAATTAACAATACATGTAAGGTTTTAAAAGGATAAATTAAATTAAATTACATCTCATAATATTATATAATAATTATTAAATCATTTTAATTTAATTTAAGTTTAATTGTATAATTTTAGGAATATAATTTTTTAATTTTTTAGCAAATTATTATTTGTTTTGGTATAACTAAATAAAAAAATTACCCACATTAGAAATTTAATTATGGAAAAAAATATTCTATTTTTAGAATTAGTATTTTCATATATGGAATGGTGATGTTTTCAAAATACCATATTGTGAAAAATATGGAGGTGAATAGTGAAATATGATAAATTGTGGTATTTTTCATTAAAAATTATATATATAGTTAATTTAATCTGAGATAATTTAAGCAACAATTATCATGAAATCATATGCCTAAATTAATACAATTAGTGATAATAATGAAGACTTGTCATTCGATTGTGAAAAAATAAAAAATTAATCAATATTTTATTTAAAAACACTCTCTCCTTCACCGATAAATATTCCTACCTTCCACTCATTTATATGTATTTTCACTACACCATACATTGTCAAATATCTATCCAATTCCACCCAAAAAACCCTTCTATGCATGTATTTGAAGTTCTAGTGTACCAAATCCCCCTAAAGATAATAAATTATGGATTGTACCTTTTGAAAGGCATATCATACATGGGTAATAGGGTATAAAATTATAGTGAGATTCTTTTTGATAGTTCCTGTCTATTGGGTGGTTCAAGTCATGTTTTGTAAATTTCATGTTCATGAGGTATTGATCTTGAAAGTATGAGGTTAGGATTTTTATGGATGAAAATTTTTTAAGGTTTACCTATTGTAACGGTCTGAAAATTTCAAGTAATGGTGGTATTAAATTCCCAATGTAGTTTTAGTAATTCTACACCTTAGAGGGATCATGGTAATTTTAACATTGAATATAACCCTAAAAAATATTGGTATTGTTCTATTTATCTAAAAAAATTTGTGATTATCATTGGATGGAATTTTGGGATGAAATTTAGTAATCTTGATCATTATCATTTTAATTATTTTATTTATTAGATTAATTTAGTTTCACAATAACATTTATTATGTTTTTGAAGAAAAATATTATATTACCATGTAATAAATTCCTAAATATTGAATTTATGAAATAGTTGACATTATAATATTACATTTAACCTAGTGTATAGGTTTTTAATGATTTAGAGGATCATGAATTAACACCCATCCATGAATTTTTTAATTAATTAATTTATTTTTGACATGTTTATTTAATTTTCTATCAACCCATGGATAAATAATACATTAGCATAATAGTTCTCAAGTCATATATAACACCAACATAATTATGTTTTTGGTTTTGGGATAATTTTAGCCCTATGAGGTGAATTTGGGGATGGTAGGTGGGCCTTCCACTTTAGGTATTCATCC
This sequence comes from Viscum album, assembly GCA_963277665.1. Lineage (NCBI taxonomy): Eukaryota > Viridiplantae > Streptophyta > Magnoliopsida > Santalales > Viscaceae > Viscum > Viscum album. The sequence goes on along the minus strand of OY728146.1, from coordinate 783,842,026 downwards.
AAAGATCCACACACATAAGATGGATTCTTTAAAACTAAAGGTTGTATTCTCTCTCACCATGGTGAGGAAAGTGTAACCATGATCATTAGGGTGTATGAGAATGGCTAGAGAAAATATCATATCTTATTCATTAAGAGATGACTGAGGAAGGATATGAGAGGGTATGGTTTTGATGGGGGTATAAGAGGGTCAATAAATTCACCATACGAGTAATATAGTTATGGGAGAACGGTCTCTGACCTCTTTTATTACATATAATATTGTTTATTAGTATCATATATATAGGAGTGGTATTAATAAAATATTTATAATTAATTGTGTAATTATTAAAAAATTATTATTATTATTTTACACATGTATACATGTGTGAGTGAATTAGTATAAATTGATAAGATTAAAAATATTGTTTCAATATATGATTTTAATAAATAAATAATAAAAAATTTCATGTTTTATCTCCTACATTGTTATATTTATAGTTTTAATGGACTTCAAACTTATTTATGGATGTTTTTTTAATTTAAAGTTGTTGGGAATTATCATGGATGGTGTATTATCCCATAAAAAGTCTATAAACATTACCAAACATGTTTTCATGAGAATAAGACATTAGGGCCCCTCGATAACAATTCGAACCTCTAAAGATGATGAGAATAACAAAGTTTGATTTGGATGATAATATATGTCTGTGTCTGTGTCTGTGATCGAGTAATGATTTCAATGACTATGAGAAATTCACATACTCCAGTGGGATCCAATGATAAGGAAATGATAATTAGTATTACTTGTGACTAGTCATTATTGTACAATAAATGTTTTGGATGATGTTTTCTGATAGCAACACTTTATTTTTTATAGATTATTTATTATAATATCTTTTATCTATGTATTGTAATATAATGAATAATTTAAAACATTTTCTATGATATATATATATATATATATTCTATTTATATAATTACCAACAAGTGGTTAAAATATTTAAACATATCATCATTTATTGGTTGATTCTAGTGAAATGATGTGATGCACTATATAATTTAATCTCTTAGATTAATGATGAATATAATTATTTTGTAAAGATGAATATGATTTTTTTTCCTGATTATTAGGATGATTAATCAATAATAAGTTTGAAATGATGACTTGGTGATAATAAGAATGATGGTGACAATGATGAATATGGAGATGTTAGAATGAAATATTTTGATGATGTGATTTATATGGATATTGATGATAAATTTAACTCCCATCTATGACATGAAATAATAATATTAAATTATTCTAATTTTCATTCTTTCAGGGGAGATGTTGAATAGATTAGGTCTCCCTATTGGGTTTTTACTGGTACAGGGTAATATGGATAATTGGGAGTTTTAATTACTTGGTTTATTTAAGTTTCTTCATACACAAAAGAGTAAGAATTAAGGATGGGTATTAATTCCCTAATGTTGGAGTACTGCATGTGATATTGGTTGGATTATCAACTATAGTATGACCATACCGTAGTCATATTATCCTCATATCATTTAGTGATATGAGATTCCCATACTTGATGTCAGTTGGAGTACAACTATGGTTTACTCATAACATGGGAATACTATTTCACTTAATTCCATGATATAAGATTATCATGCATGATTTTGGTGGGAGTACCTCTATTATATAAAATTGACCATGATGTGGTATTTCTATTATAGGAGTAAAAATTTATATATAATGACCATATTAGGGTGGTTTTATTATGCATTACCCAACACACCCTTCATGTGAAGGCTAGTACAGTTTCTAAATAGTATATGTAGTCCTATATTCTATAATTTGGGAGTACCACATGAAATATTATAATGTGGGAATACCATAGAATATTCCAATGGGAGTTCCATTAATGTATGAGGTTAATGGACTTTATGTAATGAGGAATTGGATAAATGGTTATCAATTAGGTAAAAATAATTTATGGAGGACCTCACTATCATTTTACTATGATTGTTCTATATAAGTATACTTATTATGTCTGTGTTTCTAGATAGTAGGATTATTAGGGATCTGATAATATTTATATAATTGTACCATGTGTAGGGTTAGGAAATGGTCGATAGAATGATTTAGTTGACCCTTGGGTTGGTAAAATAACGAGGTGAGGTCAAACTATTTATTTATGATATCCATTGGATTATTATTTTATAAGCATGATATTACCATTGTTGTTCACCCCTTTTGTGGATGGGTTATTTGGTATGTGGATACACTCATCCCTAGTTTTAGATATTTATTTATAGGGGTTTTTTAGTGGTGTATTCAAGTAGTGGTATCTCATTTATCGTTGGTTGACTTTGATGTTTTCTTTGTAGGGAATTTTTATAGGTGGGTGGGTTTTATAAACATTCAACAATGAGGATTATTAGCCTTGTTTTACTACTATGTAATTTATATGTATCATTTTAATTAGTCCATTAAATTCATTCTTTCATTAGTTAATTATTATTAATAATGCTTCTCACATTGTTCATACATGAGGTTGTGCATTTTATTTATATTCTATAATGTGAAATTGAGGTTATTTATCCCTTATTGTATGTTTTTACCCTCAAAAAATCTCATTATTTTGGGCCCATTAAAAGTGGACTTTTGTTTTCAATTTTGGTTTTATAACTAACCATATAGGGGTTGTAGTGAAATTGGGTTATAACACATTATTTGGAATTAAAGTGAACATATCTAAATTATATAGTCAGTTTTCACTATATTATTACTAATCATTCTTGAAAATTAATGGATAGTATCAATTTTTCAATGTCAAAACATTTCATGATTCTAATAATAGAATAGTACACTACCTTTTTTCAAATCATATGGTTGTACTTTGTAGTGAACCAACCCAGTCTAACCAGACCTATCACTAGAGATGGAAGGCCTCAAGACCTGAAAAAACTTCCCAATCACCATAGGCTGGTGGAAAGAATAATAAAATCACAATAATCCATTTGTAAGGGTTTAATGATTAAAAATACATTCATAACCATCCAAGAATTTGATGGCCCCACTAAATGATAAAGTATGCTCAATATATATAAACATATAACCATAGTAAATGTTGTAACGAGTAATATTTTATATTGTAAATATCATCACATCAATATGTATAATAATTCATATATAATAAAAATACATGATATGCATAGTTAACAGATTCAAACTCAAAATATGGATCAAGGAAAAAGTTGTATATACATGAAACATCAACTAAGGAAAATCACAAAATAGATCTTCATTAGATAAACTCCATGATACCACATCTCCTCTAACATAACTAACCCAAATGGAGGTAACCAAGAATATCCATAGAAATTCATAGTTAATTTCCCATACCTTTATCATAAAAAATAAATGGAATATATTAACAAAGTCATATGTAGGGTATGAGGTACAAAGGTGGGTAGGGTACTGTTTCGCGCGGAATTCGGGGATGACCTCCTGGACAGGAGATTCAAACGTTCCGATCGGTTTCTAACGGGTTTGTTCGTAGAACCGGAAACATCCAATGATTCCACATCCGTTTGGACCTACTTTCCAAAGGCAGGCGCTCATTAGCTTGTGGGATAATGAGGCTTGGGAATTTGCATTGGTCGAGAGGATGGGAGGTCGGACTCATCACACCTTTTTGAGGGGAATTATTGTCTACTCCGGGACTCTCTTTATAGATTTAAGTTAAGTTCGTGAATCCTTATTACATTACCAAGTATAAAATGAGCTTTCCTTTAGTTTTAACAATCAATGATTAAATATGCAAGAAATTTAGAAAATCTTTTATATGTATTCGAGGTTCTTCATCAATATAGAATCATCTATATTTGTTTAGAGATTCTTGGTTAATGGTATCCTTCAAAACATTTATATAAAAGTCTCTTGGTCATTTTGATGACCAGGATGGTTTTAAAGCCACTCAGTGGGGCACTTGAAGTTTATCGTCATTCAGAAGGACAGAGATTATTTCAAAGTTGGGATCGAACCCATAAATGGGCTACCTACGTATCCTTTCTTTTGGAAAAGGAATCAGAACCCACGTAGTTCGAGTTATGGAGTATGATGTTTATGATTGATGGCTCAAAGATGAATGTCATAATTACTTTTACACTCTAAGCTCACGTGAGTCATGCTCGGTGTGAGAAACAAGAGGTATTGGTAAAGTTTAGACAATTGTGCCAAAAAAGATGCAATCATAAGAATTTGTTTGGGGCTTATGTATAGATGACTTCCCAGATAGATGAAGGTTTAGGATTTACTTTTAGGGAGAAAATCCATGAACAGGGTCCACAAAGTTATATGTGCTTCATGGAGATTTGAATACTCTAATCTTGGGGCTTACTCCTAAAGAGGATGCCCAAGTTAGGAAGGGACTTATGATTGGGTTTTATTCCTGAAAAGGAAACCCAAATCAAAAGGTAATTTATGACTGGTTAAGAGAAGTTTAAGGGGACTTGGGGCTTATTCCTGAAAAGGAAGCCCAAGGTTATGACTGAGTCTTATTCCTGAAAAGGAAACCCAGGTTAAGGATTAAGATTTGGGGCTTACTCCTGAGGAGGATGCCCAGATCAAAGGTTTTATAACTGGGGATTATTCCTGAAAAGGAGACCCAGGTTAAGGATTAAGATTTGGGGCTTACTCCTGAGGAGGATGCCCAAATCAGAGGTTTTATAACTGGGGATTATTCCTGAAAAGGAGACCCAGGTTAAGGATTCTCTCATTTTAATGGATGAGTTTGAATGAATGAACTCTCAATCTTTGGTGACATAAAGATATTTAAATCACTAGACTTTGAGATATATTTCACAGAATTCCTTTCAGACAAGGATGTCAAATCAAGAAATCATGCCATAAATGGCTTTGAAGAGTATCTTGAAGACTGAATCTTGAACAGGAAAGGTGAAATGGCTTAAGAGGGGTAAAATGGGCAAGATGGGCACCCAAAAAGTTTGGGGCGCGCAAGTCTTTAAAGGCGCGCAAGTTCTGCGGCGGCGCGCAAGTATTGGTCGCACAAGTATACTTGCGCGACATGAGTGGTACTTGCGCGATTTTCAACCAGCATTGAAATGCTTGAGCGACTCTTTAGGGAACCCTTTACAATCCTCTTGAGGTTCTTCCAGAGAAGGGACGCGCAAGTTATATTGAAGGAATTAAGTCGGCGCGCAAGTGTTTGATAAGTTTCAACACTTAGGCCTTCCTTCTTCTCTTTAGATCTTCCGTTCTAGGTAAGAAATTACCTTAGAAGTGTTCCGGAAGCTTTGAGAAGGGACTTGGGCGTCGGGAGCTTCAATCCGAGTTTCTGAAGAAAAAAAATCCTCTCGAATGGGGGGCCCACAGGGTCTATTTATAGGCAAAAGAAGACCCAGGTCGGTTACCGGGCGGTTACCAATTAGGTCGCGCAAGTCACCTGCGCGACCAAGGTAGCCGCGCAAGTATACTTGCGCGGCAGTGGTATCACTTGCGCAGTGGATTTGCTGTTGATCCTTTGTTCATGCCTTTGTCGATTTTTGATGTTTTCTTCAAAGGATGAATCACTTTCAGCTGAGATATTCCCTTTTCCGACCTTTAGATTCTGTGACGAAAGGAGCGTCAACAAAAGTCCCCCCTCAGAGTTGGATCCGGAGAGAAATGAGGATTTGACTCTGAGGAAATCGAATCCCTCCAAAGGAAAAGGGAGGGCGCTCAAGTCTTCAGTACGCAGAGGGCGGCGCGCAAGTTTGCATCGCGCAGGCCTTAAGTGCTCTGGTTACGGCGCGCAGGTAGGCTTCCGAGCCTATAAATACACGGCCTCACCTCCGTACAAGTATCCAGATTTCCGGACATCATCCCTTCTCGAGCTCTTGCCGCGCAGGTCACCTTGACCGCGCAGGTTGCTCTGTTTTCTAGTGTTTTCCTCGATGTCGCGCCACTGTAAAGGTATTTGTACTTGCGCGGTTTATACTTGCGCGTCAAAAACTAGCGCGACACATGAATACTTGCGCGCCTTGTTTAGACTTGTGCGACTTAAATGCCTTAGCCATTTTTCCAAATTTCTTTACAAATTTTATGAACAATAAACCCATTTAAGAGTTAGTTTATTCATCTTTTGTGCAGATTCAGTGGTTCCCAAGGGAATTGAAACGGCTGATGAACTGGCTAGCAAGCGGATTGATGACATGATGAACATTATTGGCCATGATTACTATGATATCTGCGACAGCACTTTCCCAGATTTGGATAAGTATTTGAAGAAATATCATCTTAATTTCCCACAGAGCATCTACCTGTCTCTGTGTGTTCATGGTCATCTGCAAGGAGTCAATGTTCCAAATGCAAACAATTATACACCTGAGATGTAGCTGCACTGCTACTTCTCTATTTCGGTTATGCTGTGCATTAAGAGTAACAACAATGGTGTGAACTTTCAAATTCTTCCTCCATGTCATTCCCTTGCAGATATGAAAATTGCAAACCCATGGGCTGAAATGTTTTCCACTGCCGGTTGGTGGAGAGAAGACAAACATGGTATTAGAGCAATATCTGAAAAGAGTACTCTCTCCAAATGGCTCTTTACTTCCAATGCTCTATTCTCAAATCCACGTACCCATCTTCCAAGTCTCTTGGACAGAAACAGAGTCACTGTTTGATCAGCAGAAAATTTTTCTCAAACCGCACTCAAGAACATCCTTTTACAATTGTTCCAAGAAGAGCTGGTATCACTGCATCTCTTATTGTATCCAGTTGAATGAATGAATTCTAGGTGGTTTCTAATGAAGATCGGGATGTCGTAAATCAAATGAAGTGTTATGTTGAAAACCTCTTGTAATTCTTGAAAGAAGAGAAGAGACTCCAGTCTGTGGATGTCCTTCTAACTCTTGTGTATCAATGAAAAACACTTTTGTCTTCAATCATTTGTACCTGCATTCTTCCATTACCTACTTCAAATTTACTTAAGCCAATGGGCCTAGTAAGCATAGTTTGATTTTTACTAGGATTATTACAAATAACCCTACAAACTTTGAACCTTTTAACTGCTCAATATTAACTAAATCATACAAAAAATGTATATTTAGTGAGCTGGAACTTGACTTTTTTTCAGAGTTCCTTTGTCTTTTGTGTGGGCAGTTTAAAGTCATGCACACCGGACATAAAGTGGCTAATGTTTAAGTTCTAAAATAGCTTTGACCGAAAAATGGATTAAAATGGATTCAATTCCTTGACAATTTATCTGAAAACATATTTACCATACTCAAGTATGAGGGAAAAAATGTAAACTATGGCTTAAAAATATTTGAATCTGAGGAATGATATGAAAAAAGAGCTAAAAGGCATTAGAAGAAGTAGTTTCCAAAAAAGAAGTTACTATTATTTAACAAAACCCGTTAGGGGGTTGAAATATGCAGGGCCACCTATGGGCATTGGCTGCATAATCAAATAAAATAGCATCTTTTGGCTGACAAGTCTGTTATGTGGACTGTTTATGCAAGGCCACCTATGGGCACGTGCTGCATAGTCAGGCAAAAGAACTCCCAGAAATTTACTTTCCTAGTGCTAAAAGCCAGTGAAAGTTTATGGAGATTCAAATTTTCTAAAGCATAGAGTTTGTTGTATGGAAAGAGGTACTTGAATATGGAGAAGATATTTCCAAACAAGAATATCGAAGAACTGGATGAATATCACTCCTACGAAGGTCTGACCCAAACGTAGGGAAGAAGAATAAACCATAGACTTGAATACTTTCAGATCATGAAAAAGGATATGGGACAAATATGTTAAGGATGGCTATTTTTGCGGATCCCTACATACTGTCGTTTAAGACAAATAAGGACAAAAGAGGCATTCTTCCCAAGAATGAAGTTACTATTATTTAACAAAACCCGTTAGGGGGTTGAAATATGCAGGGCCACCTATGGGCATTGGCTGCATAGTCAAATAAAATAGCATCTTTTGGCTGACAATTCTGTTATGTGGACTGTTTATGCAAGGCCCCCTATGGGCACGTGCTGCATAGTCAGGCAAAAGAATTCTCAGAAGTTTGACATTTTTGTGACTAGAAGTCATGAAAAAGGTTATGAAGATCTGAAAATATTTAAGGTTTGGATTATAACACATAATGATGGGTATTGTCCAATGTATATAGAGATACATAGGTCAATGATAACCATAATCATGTTGTGGCTGGGTCCTAAATTGAAATTTTGGACTTCACTACGTATCTCATAAGAATGAGAATCAAGCCATACGTATTTCTTGAAATGCAGTTTAATGTCGTGCAGGACGAAAGTATGAGTGATCTTAGTTTAGGGTCATAGAATTCGGACCATAATAATGAATACACAGTGTGTGTTTTCATGAAGGCTTTTCAGCCAAGGGACTGAAAGTGAAATTTGGGGTTAGGCCCAAAAGGCTTGGGACTGGATTCGAGGGACACTCGAATGTTCATACGTATCCCATAAGGATGGGAATCAAGTCCACGTAGTTCTAGAACTACCCTTTGTACAAATTTGGTTCTTACATGTGAAGGGTGAAAAGGGGACTTTAGTGAAATGATGGTTTTAACCTAAGAAAAAAAGTTTAGGCATTACCTTGTATGTACGTAGTCTTTTGAAAATGAAAACCATGATTGAAAAAGAATCAATGTTAATAATGGTTCCTTCTCAAATGAGGAAATCCAAGAATATTGTAGTTTATTGTCGTACCGGACAAAAGTGTTGTATAGTTTAACGTCATATAACAAGGACGAAAGTGAATCAATGTAAAGATATTGATTCCAGGGGCGGTTTCACAAATCATCATCATATGAGATGGTGGTGAACCGATGTGAAGAGATTGTTTTTTGGGCTTGAACCTTGGGAGGTTGCCTACATACCCAGCCTGGAGGGCAAGGATCAAAGTCCGTGTAGTTCAATTAAAGAATGAATCAATTGATCAAGTTGTTCTTGTGGACAATGATCTAATAAAAAATATTGTTGGGACATACACATGGTTAGTGGCCCAATGGGAGTGTTATGGTTGATGTTCGCTCTAAGCTCACGTGAGTCATACTCGGTGTGAGAAACAAGAGGTAATAACAACCTTAACGATGTACAGTTTAATGTCATGTAGGACATAAAAAAGGGGACTATGCAGTTTAAAGTCTTGCAGTTAGGACTATTGGTGCTGCACAGTTTAGTGTCATGTAGCAGGGACAAAATACAGTTTAATGTCATGTAGGACCTATCAAGGATTTTCTGTACAGTTTAGCATCATGTAGTTAAGACGATGGGGACAATATAGTTTAACGTCATATTGGACGAAAAGGGGGACTGTGCAGTTTAATGTCATGCAGTAAGGACAAAAGAGTGTACAATTTTAACGTCATGTCGGACGAAAGTGCGAATAGTTTAAGGTCATATGCATGGACCGTGGATGGTGCAGTTTAATGTCATGTTGGACCTTTGATGATTATATAGTTTAACGTCTTTCCGGAAGTGAGGGACTTTTATACAGTTTAGCGTCATGTAATTTAGGACGTCACAGTTTAACGTCTTGCTGGACATAAGGGATTTGCAAATAGTTTATGGTCATATACATGGACCAGGGATGATGCAGTTTAAGGTCATACTGGACGGTTTAGGGAACTTTTTCACAGTTTAATGTCGTGTGGGACGAAGTTGCAGTTTAAATTCATACTGGACCATCGCTGTATAGTTTAACGTCATATATCAAGGACGAACTGGTGCTGTACAGTTTAAAGTCATGTAGCTAGGACTAAGGTGAACCAATATGAGGATATCAGTTTTGGGGACTTTTTACAGTTTAACGTCATGCTGGACGATGAAAGTGCCACACAATTTAATGTCATGTTGCTAGGACACAATATAATTTAATGTCATCTCGGACAAAATATAGTTTAATGTCATATCGGACATTGAAGGTGACACGGTTTAACGTCATGTTGGACGAAGTTGCAGTTTAAGGTCATACTGGACCATCGCTGTATGAACCAAATGTAAGAGTCTTGGTTCTGGGAACAATATTTTGTGTTTATACAAAATACTTCTTCAGAAATCTGGCATTAGTTGGAGTCGTGATGTGTTCTCCATCCATTGAGATCAGAGAATACGCTCCATTGGAGTAGACCTTATGTATTGAATAAGGTCCTTCCCATTTTGGTTCAAGCTTGGGAGGCTTCTTTCCTGGTATCATTGGTGTTCTGAGAACCAATACCAATTCTCCCTGAATGAATGAACGAAGACGAACTTTTTTGTTAAAAGCTCGTGCTATCCGATTCTGATAGATTTCCAAGTGGTGCAAAGTGCACAATCTTTTCTCATCTAACTGTTCCAATTAATTCAACCGCTTTTGGGATTGCTCATCTGTTGATAACTGATCACAAATGGCTATTCTGAGTGAGGGTAATTGAACTTCAATTGGCAAGACTGCTTCTGTTCCATATACCAATGAATATGGAGTAGACCGCGTTGCATTGCGAGTGGTAGTCCGATAAGCCCATAAAGCATGATAGAGTTTATCAGGCCATGACCTCTTATCTTTATCTACCATCTTTTGCAGTATGTTTGAAAGAGTCTTGTTGAAGGCATCTATCTGGCCATTAGCCTCTACATGATATCGAGATGAATGGTTGGACTTAATGTTGTATTCTTGATACAATTTCTTTACCTCAGAAGAACAGAAGTTGGTGCCGTTGTTCGTCAATATGGTATGAGGGACACCAAATCTAGAAATGATGTTAGACTTGATGAAGCTAACAATGCATTTAGAACTGACTTCTTTGAGAGGTACTGCCTCTGCCCATTTGGAAAAGAAATCAGTAGCAGTAAGAATGTACTTAAACTTCTTGGCCGTAGCTGAAGGGTAAGGTCCCACCACATCCATTCCCCATGTGGAAAATGGCCATGAGTATTTAGCTGTATGAAGCAAATCTGGAGGTTGATGAATGATGTTGGCATATACTTGGCATGAATGACACTTCTTTGTGAAATTAACACAATCTTGTATCATTGAAGGCCAGAAGTATCCAAGCCTTCGAATTTGATCAGACAGTCTATGTCCAGACTGGTGGGCACCACAGACTCCTGCATGCACTTCTTTTATGACAGCCATTGTCTCTTCACCATCAATACATCTGAAGAGAACTCCATCAAAACCACGTTTGTAGAGAATTTTCTCGAGGTGGTTTGGACCATCATAAAGAGTAAAATTGACCACACGTCGCCGAATTTGTTCTTTCTCGGCTCTATCAGGTGGAAGTGTTCCATTTTGAAGGTATTCCTTGATAGGTGACATCCATCCTGTAGTATGACCATATGGTTCAGGAATGGGACTAATTTCATTAATTTCCTCTGTTCTGACTTGAACATAAGGTGAAATTTCACGACGGTGGGCAATACTGATGGTTGTCTCGTCCCGATTTGGATCTGCTAAAGCTGTGGCTATATTAGCCAGTGCATCAGCTTGAGCATTTTGTGATCTTGGGACATAAGAAAATGTCGGTTCTGAAGGGAATTTCGACATTAACTCTCTGACGTAATCATACAAAGGGATTAATTCTTCTTTTCTGATGGCATAATCCCCATTGACTTCTTTGATTACCAAGTCTGAATCACCTTTCACCTTTAAGTGATTCACTTGTGCTTGAAGTGCTAACTCCAAGCCTGCAATGAGAGCTTGGTATTCAGCTTCATTATTGGTACCACCTTCCCACAACAAAAAGGAATAAGGTAACACTGCCTTATCTGGAGAAATGAGCACAATTCCTAAACCAACTTTGTTGAATTTAGGATTTTCCATTTTCTTCCCTGTTGGACTTCTAGAAGCACCATCAAAATACATTTCCCATGTTTGAGGACTCTCTTGAATGGAAAAAACTTCCTCATCAGGGAGTTCGATATCTAAATACGTGTCTTCCACTGAAGGGTGTTCATCCAGGAAATCAGCCAGAGCTTGGCCCTTAATTGCCTTTTGAGACACATACTGGATGTCGAACTGCTGTAGAATAACCGCCCACCTTACCAGACGTCCTGTAAGCATTGGACGACTAAGGATGAATTTGAGTGGATTATTATGAGATACCAATTGGACCTCGTGATGTTGCAGGTAGTGTCTCAGTTTCTGAACTGCAAAGATTAATGCTAGGCAGCACTTTTCAATACTCGAATACCGGGTTTCTGCTTCAAGCATAGTTCTACTAAGATAGTAGAGACTATTTTCATTCCCAGCATCATTCTTTTGAGCGAGAAAGGCACCCAATGATCGCTCTAAATCTGTCACATAGAGGATAAGAGGCCTACCCTCAATAGGTGGCATGAGTACTGGTGGAATCAAGAGGTATTTCTTGAGAACATCAAATGCTTCTTGACATTCTTTAGTCCACTGGTAAGTGACTCCTTTCTTCAATAATTTGGTAAAAGGTAAACTTTTGCCTGCCAAATTGGTGATGAAACGCCGAATATAGGCTAAGTGTCCTTGAAGTCCTCTTAATTCTTTCAAATTCTGAGGAGGTGACATACCAAGGATTGATTTGGTCTTCTCAGGATCGACTTCAATACCACGATGGCGTACAACAAAGCCGAGGAATTTTCCTGAGGTTACCCCAAAAGCACATTTTAAGGCGTTCATCTTCAAATTATGTTGTCGAAGCTTGTGGAATATGATTTCCAAATCATCCAAGTGATCAAAACGTTGTTTGGATTTAACCACCAAATCATCTACATAGCATTCAACAAATTTCCCTAGAAAAGGTTTGAAGATACGATGCATGGCGCGTTGATATATTGCACCTGCATTCTTTAAACCAAAGGGCATCACCCGGTAACAAAACACACCTTGAGGAGCTCTGAAGGCTGTGTATTCCTCATCTTCTGGGGCCATTCGGATCTGATTATATCCAGAATATCCATCCATGAAAGAAAGTACTTCATAGCCAGCCGTCGCATCAATTAAGAGTTCTGTAATCGGAACTGGAAAATCATCTTTGGGACAATACCGATTAAGATCTCTGAAATTGATGCAAACCCTAATTTGTCCGTTCTTTTTCTTTACAGGGACAATATTAGCCAACCAATTGGGATATTGAACTTCTCTGACGAAGTTAGCTTTGATAAGCTTATCCACTTCAGCCTCGATTTTGGAAGCATAGGTTGGGTGTGTTCTTCTCGCGGCTTGCTTGAATCCTCGATGTTCTTTTGGCAAACCCAAATGATGGGTGGAAACATCAGGATCAAGGCCAGGCCTCTCTGTATAATTCCAAGCAAAAATATCTTTATTTTGCTTTAGAAAAGAAATATACATCTCTTGTTCTTCAAGGGTCATGGCCGCACTAATTAAAGTGGGGCATGGATCTTTCTCTGTACCCAGATTTACTTCTCTGAGTTCATCCACAGTGGTAGAGATACCCTCTTCAAATGATGGAGGAGCATCTCTAAGATCTTCCTCTTCCTCTTCATCATGTGTTATTTCTTCCGTTTCTACTTGCAAAGTAGATGAAAAAACGAAATTCTCATGATCATAAGAGATGACAAAATTTTCACATTTTGAAGAAGAAGCTTCCATTTCCGACTCTATTGATGATAAAGGGTCTTCTTTGGGAAATAAAGAGGAGATGATGGATTGAGAATCGACATCAATATTCACCTCTGGTGTTGCTATAACTTCTTCTGGCCTGATTAGCGATGTATAGACTTGTTGGATTTCAGCAGACGAAATGAAAACGTCACCACTTATGCTTTCATCACTGCTTGGTAAGTTACCAATTTCTCCCATGTTGTCTGGCTCGATTGCCGTAATTGACATTATGGATCTTTCCATAAGAGTATTTTGATTTGGGCCTATTTTGTCAATTTGACTGATAGGTAACACATAATCTGTACTCACATGTGAAAATGGATTTATTGGAATTTTTTCCAAACCATATGGAGCATTAACTTTGGTAATTTCCTTCATTGTAGATTTTTCTCTTCCCTTCATGTGATAAAATTCCGCCTCAATGTATTGAGACTCACATGTCTTGAACGGGGCCTTATCACCATACAATGTTCCAACTTGACCATCGAAATAGTATTTGAGACATTGATGGTATGATGACGGAATAGCTGCATGCTGATGTAGCCAGGGTCTTCCAAGCAAGATATTGAAAGCTGAGTCCTGATCAACAATCATAAAATCCGAATTGGAAACAAGATCTCCAAACTGAGTTCTGAGTGTAACTTCTCCCAGTGGTTCTTGTTCATTTTTATCATATCCTTGCAACATCATGGTAGAATGAGATAAATCAGATTCTGTGAGGCCCAATCGACGAAGTGTACGAATGGGCATGAGGTTGACTCCGGAACCATTGTCAATAAAAGCTCTTCAAACATCTATACCATTGACTTTTCCAGATAAGTACAAAGGTTTTATGTGCCCATGCACAACATCATCTTCATCTTTATCAGTAAAAGATATCACTGCATGACATTCTGCCGGATTATTTTCTATGTGATAAATTTCAGCCGCAGCAATTTCAGCTTCAAACTCCTGAGGACTTGACAAAGCTTCGATGAGTGCTTCCCGAAGATCTTTTGATAGATTCAAAGCATCCAAAATTGATAATTAGGCTGGTACTTGGGCCAAGTGTTTCAATATATCATACTTTTGATCTAGAGGCCTGCGTTTCCCAATAGGAATATGCGGTTTAGCAGGTACCTTGGAAGCAGATGCTTTGGAAGCTGATGCATCTTGTATTGAATTTGGCAACATCTTTGGTTTTGGAAAATTAGACTGATTAGATCCATTTACTTGTTGAGATAAAGAAGATGGAACCTTTAATCGGTCTTCCAAAATAACTGTGCCGAAGCTGAGTTGGCCATTTGCAGAAGAACTTGCTCGTTCTTTTTGAGCTCGCTGAAGGGCTCTACCACAAGTTTCTGCTGCATATACAGTTCTAGCAGGGGTAGAATTAGAGTAGTGGCTTCGGAAAGATCCACATCTTCCCCTATATCCTGAACCTCTAGAACTTCCTCGGGTTCCCTTATTTGATACAGGGAATTTAGGCTCATCAAGACTGGAATATGAATCTGTTAATTGAATCATATTAACAGAACCAAAGATTAACTCTTCGTCTGATAAAGACTCTGCCTGGTTAGGCTGTTTAGGTTGTGCCGTTTGGTGGGACGGTGCCCGTTTCTTTGAAGTAGATGGCATGAAATCTGCCAGAGTCAAAGACAATTTAGGCTTTGATGCATACTCATCTTCTCCTGATTCCTCTTTCTTCTTTGAATTGTGCTGCCCTTTTGAGGATTTGTCCTTTGATGGACGCTTTACTGCAGCTTTTGTAGGAGACACAATTGGCTTCTTCAATTGTGTTCGCAAAATGGAATGGGTCCGATTGATTGTCTTTCTAACCATCCAATCATCATATTTTTTCGCAGTTTTGCTTTTGACTTCCTGCCACTCGCCTCCTTCTTCTGGATCAGTAGCGGTAATACACGCTACATGAGCTGAAGAACCTTTCAATTTGACTTGTCCCAAGTCGACCATCTTTTGCAGGAGGACTTTAAAGACAAAACACTCCTGGATGGGATGCCCCAACATTTGATGAAAGGGACAATAATTGGGACGGTCTTCATCTCCTTCCTTGTTTGGCCTCTTGGGCACTTGTAATTGAACCAAATTATTTTCTAGAGGTGAAATGAAGTAACCAGGAACATGCTCACTTCGGAAATAGTATGTTTTACTCTTCATATCCTCAAATTGTTTTCGTCGTTGATCTTTTTGATCATTTGGACGAAATAGCCTTTGTTGTTGGCATTCAGGAGGTGGAGCTCTTTGAGAAGATGAAGGTTTTGAAGAAGAAATAGGTACAGGTGCCTGTTTAAGCATAACTGTAGCAGTTTCTGCTTTACCCATTCTTCTTCCTGGAGCTGATGGAATTACACGAGATTTAACCTTAGCCTGTATAAGGGAATCTTCAATCTGTTGAGCGATTGAAGTAAGGTCTCGAAACCCTCCTGTGTATTTCACAGGGATCAATGGCGTGCGTAATTCATCACGCAAATTTGCCACACAGATTGGCAACAATTCCTCCTGAGGGAGTGATAAACTCAAGGAATACGTTAATCCCTTCCAACGAGCAATGAAATCAGAGACTCTTTCATTCTCCCTTTGCTTGCAGTTTGTAAGATCGAAAACTGTCGTTTTTGGCAAAGATGAGCTAAACTGAAGAAGGAATTTTTGACGAAGATCCTCCCATCCGATGACTGACCGGGAATTCAAGCTTGTATACCAGACAAAAGCTGGTCCTTGCAAGGTTCGCACGAAGCATCTGAGTTTCACTGCTTCTTGCTGCTCTGGAGTTCCCATCATAGGATCACAACAAGATACGTAATGCGTCAAATGTTGTTCAGGGTCGCCTGATCCATTGAACGTAGGGAAAATAGGGTTTCCAAAACTGGATGGAGGAGAAATTGAATCTACCCATTCAGGGTAAACTTTCTTTTCAGGTTGAACTTGCGCCCGTTTCCCTTCCATAGTTTCTAACCGAGCTGTTAATGACTCAATAGTAGTTATTAACTTTTGAGAAATGTCAGGTTGAACTTGGTTTTGGGTAGG
This sequence comes from Viscum album, assembly GCA_963277665.1. Lineage (NCBI taxonomy): Eukaryota > Viridiplantae > Streptophyta > Magnoliopsida > Santalales > Viscaceae > Viscum > Viscum album. The sequence continues at coordinate 783,825,430 of OY728146.1, read as the reverse complement.
TGCAATGAATGGAGCTTGGACAGACGTGGTGGTTGGTGCTGCAACTGATGGTAGTGCTGCCAACCGTTGTTGCGTTTGACCCGTAGGATTAGACCTCTGTGGGTGTACTGACAAAGGAGGATATTCTTGATCCATCTCAGTAGTTACAACAAATTCCTTCGGCTGTCGGACTTCAGCATTCTTAAGAAGAAGACTACTCTGAAGTAGTTCTGCATTCAACCTTCTTAATTCTTTCATCTCTTCCTCCTGTTGTGCAAACCTTTGCTCTAATGAGAGCGATTGACCTCCTTCAGAGGAAGGGTGAGAAGTAACCTGATTCTTACCTTTCCCCTTATTGTATCCTTTTCGGAGAGGGGGAAGTGGGTTACTTGAAGTAATACCCAGATTTTGGGTAAGCCTTTGATTACGTGTTCGCACACCTTCTTCATTTAGGTCTGTGTGCGCGACTTCTTGAGCAGGAACCTCTTCATCTGATCCCTCTGATTGAGCCTCATCTGGTGAATCAGCAGCAACGGCATTGATGACATTAATGGATGCATATTGCATGGAATCCTTTCTATCAGCATTTCTGTGATATTGTCTCCTTCTATGTCTATGATAAGACATGGCATTCCGTTGACTTGATCCCTCAGGAATTTCTTGGAGAACCGTCACTTGGAGAGAATCTCCTGACAGCTTGGCTCTTCGTTCCTCTTGAGGCTTATTCCCTAATCGAGAGAATACTGACTTTCTCTGAGGGAGGGATTGAAGATTTGAAAAGGTCCCCAGTCCGGTGGACTGGGGGTGTTCCTGTTGCTTCTGCTCAACTCCTCGAATCCCATTCGTTGATTCTGAGGGTTGGGTTAGAGAAGTCCCCAGTCTGGCAAGCTGGGGTGTCTCTTGACATGCTATGTCTGAGATCTTTTTGAAATCTCTATTGATCTTGCGAATCTTAGTTCGGAAATTAGCTGGATGCATTAACCTGTATCCACTTTTATCACCTGGTTCAACAGACCGTTGGATGATTTCCGAAACTTCTGTCATTTGATGACGTGTTTGCTCCAGACGAGAGGCTTGTGCAATATTCTCGCCTGCTTGATGTAGGAGCAATTCAACAACCTGTTCTCTATATACTTTATTTTGAGAGGAACTAGTTGAAGCTTGATCTCGAGCAATCTTTTGATTATGAACAAATCCCATTGACTGTGGCCGGCCATGGGCAATAACATTGCATGAGACCATTTTCGGCGGGCTTTGCTGACCGGAAAGCACTGTGAAATGTAGTGCTCCGTGAACACCCCATCCTCTGATATGAACATTATATGGAGCATTGGAAATTAACTGACGCAATCTTCTTAGTGTGCCAAGGCATGAACGTTGAAGGGTTCTCTGTTGCTTTTCAGCCTTCGGATACCGAGAGACTGATAGAGATGCCAAATCAATCTGGCGTCGTAACCCTTCTATTATTTTAAGATGATTTTCATATTCATCGTAAGATAATACCTTCTTCTTTAATTGACAAAGAGTTTTCCATATGTTGAGACGAATATCATGGATTCCATCATCCGTCAACATCTTTGGAATGTCGTACTGGGAATCAGCCAAAGGCCAAAACATGACTGGTACTTCACCTTTTGCCAGTTTTTTTCTCATGTTCAGCATTTCCTCTTTATCATTAAATGAAGATTCTTCTACCTGTTTGGACCAGAGTTGGTGTTTCCTTGTTGCTTCATCGGATTCAACAAAATTGGTAGAGGAATCACTATTCATGCTGGAAGATGAATGACCCAGGGAAGGTTCGGGGAATAACCTGAACCCCAGGCTATCTTCTGATGGAGAAAGAGTTTCACCTGCCGATAGTAAAGCATCAGACATGACTGGTTTTACGTTTGCAAGTGCCTTGAGATAGGAGGGCTTTCTCATCACTACATTGCCTTCTGAAGAATTTTTGAGACAATGTGAATCACTACTGCGGAGAGGACTTTCGCAGCGAAGTTCATCACCATGAGGAGGACCGTCATGATGGGTTACAGCAAAAGATGAAATCTCTTGCTCCTTGGCCTTCTGACCACACAGAGGGTTCCTGTGGCTCTCATCTGAAGAAGAAACTTCAAGATTGACCGAATTTTCATGAAGCAAGTCTTCATGAGGAAGTTTCTGTTGAAGACCTTCAAAATTAATGATCCTGTTATTGGGAACTGAGGGAGTAGAATCTTGAATTCCGACAGATAAATGTCTGAGGGCTTCAAGAACTCCAGCATCGAGCAAGTCTTGGTTACAGATTGGCCTTTGATCTCCTGACTGTGATGGGTGGATATTTTTCTTAGATGCCTTCTTACTCGCTTTAGAAACCACTTGATGACGAAAGTGATTGCTCTGAGCAGGTGTATGTGCCTGATCAGGAAAGATGGTCAGGTTAGGCTGACGATCATCGCTCAAATCAGGTGTATGTGCCTGACTTGGTTGTCCATATGATATGGGGGAGTATGCCCCATAACCCTCTTGGACTGGAACAGATGTGTGTGTCTGTTCCGGAGTGAATTGTTGATATGTCACTCCACTGCTAGGGATAGATTTATGTGTCTGTCCCTGAGATGATGCTGAAGTTGTTATGATATCCTGGCAAGCATCCAGAATATGAGCAGGAATTTGCTTCTGCTCTTTCACCGTTGACAAAATATGTTTGGTGACTTCAGCCGCCGGAACAGGGATATACGTCCATTCCAGGCTTGGAGTAGGTGTATGTGCCTGCTCCTGTCCTCCTTTTCCTATCAGTGAATCCTGACAGTACTCAAGTGTGGAGGCAGAGAGTTTAGTCTGCCCCCTGTTTGTCGTCGGGACTTTCCGACTGACTTCTCCGTGCGCTACCAAGCGAGACTGTTGGTAGGTCTAATTAGTATTAGCAGGTGTATGTGCCTGCTGATTACACTTCGCCAAACGCGGTTGACGAGATCCATCATATGTAGTCAGACGAGCCTGCTGACTAACTGATGATGTATAAGCAGGTGTATGTTCCTGCCTATGGTACTCCGCCGGAATTGCCTGGTGGGATCGGCTTGATGCTGTCAGACGAGTCTGCTGGACAGCTGAATTAAAACGGGCAGGTGTGTGTGCCTGCTCGTTGTTTGCCACCAAGTTAGGTTGGTGGACTTCTCCGGAGATGGCAGGGATGACAACCTGCCTATTGTTAACCGGATTCCGTCTCTGGAGGTTCATCTTGCCTGCTCGGGTTCGAGGAACCTGAGCTGAATGCCTGGAGTCGGTACCCTCATCATGTTGAGGGCGCACTACCGCACGAGTCTGGCGGCGATTGTTGATGGGAGCCCTTGAGAAGGACTCCTGTATTTTTGATTTAAGGCCCCAAGGGACCTGCTCATTCACTTCCTCGGAATAAGGGAGTGAATGGAAATTGCGTTCCGGGGATAACGACCCGAAACGGTTGGAGACGATAGTCAGCACCTCCTGCTTCTTGATTGCTGGTCGCCGTTGTCCGGACGACCAAGTAGAATTGTTAACTTGGAGGGCTTGATGAGCGGCCTCCAGAGTTGGGATAGTACCGTTGCGACGGTACTCCTTAACCAGTGCATTAGAAACACAGCGTTGAAGACGCTGAGTTGGTGATGTCATCCTCAGAGCGGATGGTGTTCCAGCAGGAGTAGCAGCATTGGTTTTCCCAGCAGCAGACCTCACAGTAGAGGTGTTCACAGCAGCAGTATTCACAGGGGTGAATTTAAGGAAAGCCATTTTTGCAGAAGATCTTGAAAAAAAGAGTGTCTGTTCCATGTAACAGACATAATCAAGATGAATCCGGCTACTGCATCTTTTGGATGATCATATGTCAATGATTGCCTTGTTGGCCCAAGGGGCCTAACAGATAAGAAGAACATCACTTTAACTTGGTTAAGGATTCACGTCGGGTTCACCATTTTTGTTTCACGCGGAATTCGGGGATGACCTCCTGGACGGGAGATTCAAACGTTCTGATCGGTTTCTAACGGGTTTTTTCGTAGAACCGGAAACATCCAATGATTCCACATCCGTTTGGACCTACTTTCCAAAGGCAGGCGCTCATTAGCTTGTGGGATAATGAGGCTTGGGAATTTGCATTGGTCGAGAGGATGGGAGGTCGGACTCATCACACCTTTTTGAGGGGAATTATTGTCTACTCCGGGACTCTCTTTATAGATTTAAGTTAAGTTCGTGAATCCTTATTACATTACCAAGTATAAAATGAGCTTTCCTTTAGTTTTAACAATCAATGATTAAATATGCAAGAAATTTAGAGAATCTTTTATATGTATTCGAGGTTCTTCATCAATATAGAATCATCTATATTTGTTCAGAGATTCTTGGTCAATGGTATCCTTCAAAACATTTATATAAAAGTCTCTTGGTCATTTTGATGACCAGGCAGGTTTTAAAGCCACTCAGTGGGGCACTTGAAGTTTATCGTCATTCAGAAGGACAGAGATTATTCCAAAGTTGGGATCGAACCCATAAATGGGCTACCTACGTATCCTTTCTTTTGGAAAAGGAATCAGAACCCACGTAGTTCGAGTTATGGAGTATGATGTTTATGATTGATGGCTCAAAGATGAATGTCATAATTACTTTTACACTCTAAGCTCACGTGAGTCATGCTCAGTGTGAGAAACAAGAGGTATTGGTAAAATTTAGACAATTGTGCCAAAAAAGATGCAATCATAATAATTTGTTTGGGGCTTATGTATAGATGACTGCCCAGATAGATGAAGGTTTAGGATTTACTTTTAGGGAGAAAATCCATGAACAGGGTCCACAAAGTTATATGTGCTTCATGGAGATTTGAATACTCTAATCTTGGGGCTTACTCCTAAGGAGGATGCCCAAGTTAGGAGGGGACTTATGATTGGGTTTTATTCCTGAAAAGGAAACCCAAATCAAAAGGTAATTTATGACTGGTTAAGAGAAGTGTAAGTGGACTTGGGGCTTATTCCTGAAAAGGAAGCCCAAGGTTATGACTGAGTCTTATTCCTGAAAAGGAAACCCAGGTTAAGGATTAAGATTTGGGGCTTACTCCTGAGGAGGATGCCCAGATCAAAGGTTTTATAACTGGGGATTATTCCTGAAAAGGAGACCCAGGTTAAGGATTAAGATTTGGGGCTTACTCCTGAGGAGGATGCCCAAATCAAAGGTTTTATAACTGGGGATTATTCCTGAAAAGGAGACCCAGGTTAAGGATTCTCTCATTTTAAAGGATGAGTTTGAATGAATGAACTCTCAATCTTTGGTGACATAAAGATATTTAACTCACTATACTTTGAGAGATATTTCACAGAATTCCTTTCAGACAAGGATGTCAAATCAAGAAATCATGCCATAAATGGATTTGAAGAGTATCTTGAAGACTGAATCTTGAACAGGAAAGGTGAAATGGCTTAAGAGGGGTAAAATGGGCAAGATGGGCACCCAAAAAGTTAGGGGCGCGCAAGTCTTTAAAGGCGTGCAAGTTCTGCGGCGGCGCGCAAGTATTGGTCGCGCAAGTATACTTGCGCGACATGAGTGGTACTTGCGCGATTTTCAACCAGCATTGAAATGCTTGAGCGACTCTTTAAAAAACCCTTTACAATCCTCTTGAGGTTCTTCCAGAGAAGGGACGCGCAAGTTATATTGAAGGAATTAAGTCGGCGCGCAAGTGTTTGATAAGTTTCAACACTTAGGCCTTCCTTCTTCTCTTTAGATCTTCCGTTCTAGGTAAGAAATTACCTTAGAAGTGTTCCGGAAGCTTTGAGAAGGGACTTGGGCGTCGGGAGCTTCAATCCGAGTTTCTGAAAAAAAATCCTCTCAAATGGGGGGCCCACAGGGTCTATTTATAGGCAAAAGAAGACCCAGGGCGGTTACCGGGCGGTTACCAATTAGGTCGCGCAAGTCACCTGCGCGACCAAGGTAGCCGCGCAAGTATACTTGCGCGGCAGTGGTATCACTTGCGTGGTGGATTTGCTGTTGATCCTTTGTTCATGCCTTTGTCGATTTTTGATGTTTTCTTCAAAGGATGAATCACTTTCAGCTGAGATATTCCCTTTTACGACCTTTAGATTCTGTGACGAAAGGAGCGTCAACAGGTACCACCTTGAATCTATAAAAGTATTATACCCATGGAAAATATTAAATCCAATTTGAAAATAATTTTCAAAACCACGTTTAATTTCTAAATCAATACCTCTTTAAAACATTTCCCCTAGATAAATAATTTTGGGTTTCCCAAATAATACAAGCTCAAAAACAAGAATAAACAATACTCTAATAATGAACCAAGACACTCGATATAATATGATCAACACACCCACCCATGGAATCAAAGTGAGTATTAGAATAAACAACATCATATATCCAAATAAATGTAAATGGGTGTAAGACACATTATCTGAATTAAAAAAGGAACTAATATAATGGATGGATGCATATAAATCAACTAGGAATAAGAAATATGTTTCATGGGCTCTATCCCTATGTTTTTAGTGTGAATTAATGTAAAAAAATTAATGAATAAGAATTTATAACATGTTCTAATCACTATTGGTTTTCCATAGGCCCAAATATCCATGATCTCTATCAATCCCCTGGTAAATGTTTTGCAAGTTCACTCAATATTCATCCTGAAGCCCCTCTTTGTCCCTTTTAAAACATTATGGTATCCCTATAGGTATTTTTTAAAATGGATCTCTCAATACCATGGATAATATATCATTCATATAAGTCATGAACACCCTCATGCACAAGGTATCTGGTGCTCCAGAGTCATACTGCTCTTGTTCAATAAACTACTTGTTTTCCTGTTTATCGATGATGCCTATGTTCGAAGCCCTCAGCCCCTCAATACCCTTCTCTGTCCTCACATTCCTCTATTCCTCTCCCTATTGAATCTAGAGTGATGGAACTAAGAGTTTTTGGATGTGGTCCGGCAGCCATCGATGATCCTAGTGATACATTTGTAGATGTTCACTTGTGAAGGAGATTGTTGGCTTGTTCAATCTTCTTGATGTTTCTTCCTAATGCCATTGACTTTCTCACTATGTGAGATTTAAATATTTGTTTCGGGATGTAGTTATTTTAATTTTTTTGGTGTCAATCATCATCATTGATAGTGACAATTAGGGTGAATCGATCATGTTGTGAATGTTTTTTGTGATGGATTTTGTGGTGGGATGATCTTCGGTGGGATTTTCACTATTCACCGACTCAGGCAGTGTTGTTGATGGTGGTGTACCAGGATTTTATGGTGGAAGATGAAGTGACATAATGTAATGGTTGACCCATTGATCGAGTCACTTAGGGTTGGGTTTCCTTTTGATTGTTTTACTTTTTTATCTATGATATTTTTTGTGCTTTAAAGTGTGGATTTAGTTTTCGGTTTTTTAATTTTTTTTTATTTATGATCAACTAGCCTACTAGAATGTGGTATTTTCAAACAATGAGGGTTCCCACTTTATCTATGAATGTGGTTTCCATGAAAATAAAAAAAATATTTGGAGGGAGGAGGGATAAAGATACCCTTTATCGGTTCTAGAGAAAAGCTGTGATATATTTACCTTCTATCAAAGCTAAAACAAGTGTTGGTAAAGGGAACCTTTTATTAGGGCTTTATTTTTTAGTGTATAAAAAAGGAACCATTTACCAGTGTATTTTTAGCAATAATAAATCAATACCTTTATCAATGAATTTTTTAGCATTGATAGGGGTTCCATTTATCAGCGATTTATGTTTAGGAAAAGGAATCCTTTATCAGCACTTTTTAGCACTGATAAAAGAATGAATAAAATGAAATAATGAAATAAATTAATTATAAAAAATATTTTTATAAAAATAATATTAATATCTTTTTCATTAAATAACTATGGATGAATATGATAAAATTGAATATAATATGTATAAATTATAAATATTATATTTTAAATATATAGATATATGTTAAATAAAATATAAATAATTAAAAATTAAAAATTTGTAAATTGAGAAAAATATTAAAAATTTAATTAATTAAATAATTATTGACAATGTTAATAAATAATATATATTAATTATATAGAGATATATGTTTATAATTGTATATAAATATTATTTTTACAACACAAAATATTATTTATGTTTTTCATTAAATAGTAATATATTTAGTGATAAAATGGTTCATAATTAAAAATTAATTTTACTAAAAAATATCAACTAATTGCAGCGAGTAGTGGACATAATTTATTGTCATTTGATCTTTTCAATTTAACATAGTTCAATAATATTATATTGATTTCACATTTACATAATTAATTCCTTTTATAAATATATATGTACACAAAAAATATTTTTTTTGGAATTTGATCGATTTGTATTATTTATTATATATATATATTTATTTATTTATTTACAATGTTTTAATATTTTCAATATGTATTCATCTTTATTTCAATATATATCCATTTTTTGTATGATTTATATAAATCAAACTTTTGAAAATTTTCAATATAGTACTCTTTTTTATTTAATCAATTTTACACATTTTTATCCTACATGAACATAAGATTAAATACACATTAATAATGTTAAAGAAGAATTTGTAAAAAAAATATATATTAATATATATTGTCATAAAATAATATTTACTATTTTTATAAATTTATAACTATAAATATTTAAATAATATTTGATTAAAATTTATTTTCATAATTATTCCTAAATAATTTTAAAATTATAATAAATTTATTTAAATAATAAATAAATTTACAACATATATATAATTATATATATATATAATGATCAAAATATAATTTTTCAAACAAGTATTTATATAATGATAAATAAAAAATTATATATTCAAATAATTATAATATTACTATTTTATAAAAAGTATTTTTATAAGTATTATAATTATATATTATAATGATAATTTTTTAAAAAAATAATAATTTTTAAAAATAGTATTATAATTATTTATCAGTGATTTTTTAACATTGAGAAACATATTGATTTATCATCACTAAAAAATTCCCTGATAAAGATTTATTTTATCAGCGCTTAATAACTTAGGACTGATAAACTGTATTTTTAGTATGTCTTTTTTGGAAGTATGGATAAAGTGTCACAATATATTTTAACAACCCTAACCATCATATAGAATTTTTTCATATTTGAAGCTCTCCACAAAAGTAACCTGGTATCGGAACTCCTCATTTTTGAATCTAATCTCGAATGTAGGCCAAAATCAAGCTTCCATCTATTCCAAGGCTCGAATCCAAGGCTCAAGTGATAATAGGGATGAACGAAACTAAGACTCAAACAATATCAATGATTTTTTATATCTCTAATTTCCCTCGGTTATTTAATAAACATTCTCATACCACATCTGTGTATCCCAAAAAGACAAATTACACTATTCTATAATGAAACAACCCAAAATTCATTATTTTTGGTTTTGAATGATGTTCTTGATTCAGGAAATATCCCCTGTTGTTTAGATTAAAACAAAATAGAAAATATTTACCCTTTCAATTGATACATGTATTCGGTTTGATCTCTATGTCAATTTTTTTTCTATATTCTATAAATTTCAATGAAGAATACAAATTCATATATGTGGACCCAATAATATCTTTCTCAACAAGATTCATACTAAATGAATGAATAAAATATATTCCATTTTTATTATTAGGCTATAAATTGGAGTCATTCTCATCAGTTCGGAATATCCTTACTCATTCTTTTAAATGATGCATGCCTTTCCTTCCACATACAAGTTTACTAAAAACAAATATTAGTGATATAGAATGAGATTTTCTAATTATTTTTTCTTCATAAAATAAGAATAATAAATATTTTTTAATCATGTAATAGAGATTATCCATTTTATTTTTATTTTAAAATTTTAAAATTTATAAAATTTATTTTTATTCCAACAATTTATTTTGAAGATGATATTTTTTTCAATTATTATATTTGATAGCGATTAATTGGTCATTTCATTTAAAATGATTTTTTAGAAGGGAATTTATTTTCATATTTTAAATTTTTATTCTAATAATTTTTTTTATAAAATTTATTTTCTATTAAAATTATAATAATAATCATTCATTACATATTTAGTCAAATTACATTATTGAATGTGATTATTTTTTCATTATGTAAAGACTTATATATTTCAAAAAAAATGACAATATAATGTAGATATAGATATGTGAAATTATTTTCATGTTAATCAATATTTTAAATCATATTTCATATTAATTCTAGTATTTCAATTTTTAAAAAATAATATGAAATAATAACATTGTATTAATTTTTATTGTTAAATGGATTTTATTTTATCCAAATATAGGTTTATATTCCAAAAAAAATTATTATTTTATACCTCTACAAAAAATAAATATTATTGGCATATGATTTTTATTATTTGTAAGATGTTCTAAATAATGAAAACTATCATGTCATGTGTTTAAAATAAATATAAAATCATGAATTCCATTTCTAATATAATATATTTTCATCATCTACACTGATGACATAACCTATATGTCCGATTTTTATTAGTCATGTAAATGTATGTGATTTGAATGAATCATCCCATTGATTACATCATCTTATTATTCATGAATTATTTTTATTATTAATGTTATTATGAGGTATAATAGGCTCCAAATACCTATATTCCATGGAATCTACCTCTTTAAAATATTAATCTTATAAAAAATTCATCCTTATAGTGGTAAGTGTTTTTATTTGTTTTTAATATCAATTTAAATGAACTTAGGAACCACTTTTCATATTTTTATTGAAAAATTAATGTTTTATGATTTCCCTTATTCACCTATAAACCAAGAAATGTATTTGACCAATCATAGACATCTGAATTTTGTACATCATATGATCCCAAAAAATCATTATTCTCTTACTAATCCTCAAATATTTTTTCATCGACATATAAGAGTACCCACATCCTTTGATCATTCTCCTTCTCAATGTAGATGTTGTGATCAACTCTACCTTGCTAAAAATCTTGCTTCCATAGTTATTGATCCAACGTTAAATACTATGTCCTCAGTGATTACTTTATCTTGTACAAATAATGATTTAATTTGAACACCACTATATAATTTCTATTCATAATAAACCCATCCAGTTTCTCAATGTATACTACCCCCTTAAGGACTCAATTGAGGAAAAAAGATCTGACATCAATTTGTTATACATTTAACTAAATTTTCTCTGAAATATCCAAACAAATAAAATAGATTCCAAATGGAATATGAGAGAGTAAATCTATCATAAATATAAATTCATTTTATCTTATAGTTCCCCTCCCTACAATCCATTATTTACTTTGAGAAACTTTTCCATAGTGAATCAATTTACTACTAAAAAACCACTTGGTTATGATAACATTTTTATTCTCTAGCCTTTTAACCATTATCCATGTCACATTTTTATTTTTTATATAAATATATTCATGCATATATTTGATTCAATTATCATCCTTATCAAGCCTCTATAAATGATTTAATTTCTATATGGGAAAAATAATATTTTTTTAGAGTATTACACCTTCATTTTTTCACTGAAACTATCTGATCACCAATGAAATATTATTCAGTTATTTCATCCTTATTTTTATTTATTTATTTTTATAAACCCTCTTCATTTTCCTCCACATAAATGTCTTATTTTGTTTCTACCTATGCCTTGAGTTCTCCCTCATATGATACTCAATTCAACATTAATTTCCTCAGATATTTCATGATTATTATCATTATTAACAATCTCTACATTCTAATTAGTTAAAAATATCTATCAATTTTTTTTTCATCATTGAAACATCTCAACCAACCCATTTTATGTCAGTATTCAATTCTCTCATTGTCTAATATGAAAAAGAATTAACTACAAATAATTAATTTCATCTTTCATCAATGTTTTCCCCAAAAAATCATTCTCCCTATAAATAATGTATTATTTTATGATTATGTATAATTTATTTATTTTAGTATTAATCATTTAATAAATATTTTCCTGTATAAGTGGATTATTTTTTTAGAGTTGGGGTGGTTTTTTTGAAGCTCCTATTTCTCATGAGGGGTTGGAATTTGAGCCTGCAACTGAAATAATGACAATAAGTAAATTCATCATTAATGCATAAAACCATCGGTAAAAGGTGAGTTCCTACTAATTATTTGATTAATTTTTTCACTTTATTATCATCTATTTTTATGTTAATTTCATTATCATTTTTATCTGATTCTTATTTAGTTTTTTCACAGATCTTTTAGGAATTCATATTTTCTTTTAACTATCTTCAACAATCCACTTAATTGATAAAATGACCCTTTCCTCAAATGTTTCCATGTTTTTCATTATAATTTCGTTTGTTTTTCAAACTCCCTACACTTTACATTTTTTTGATGTTATTATCTGAAAAAACAATTCTTATTATTGTAATATAAAAGAATAAATGAAGTTCATGTGCCCATTGTGGTGAGTTCTCATGATATAATCGTAACATGAGGTTCCTCTACACTTATGACATTCAATAATAATATTGTTCTTTCAAATAATAACATCGAGTCAATATGATGTCTAATTAGTTCTACATAGAAAGAAAATGGAATCACGGTATCATTTGTAGTTTTTATTGTTTTGAGACTTTGGGATGTATAGGAAATAGACACACCTCAATTTGACACATGGTGTGACAAGTATGACTCCATGTAATTATTTTTATTTAAAGTGGATATTAATTTTACTAAAAACTACAACTCATATACTAAAAACTGAGATAAAAATCTGATTGTTTCAATACTTCATATAAATGATCAATATGTCATTTCAGACATGTGGGAATTAGAATCACCTCAATTCAATGCACAGTGTGACCGATATGACTCAATGTGTCTATTATGAGTTGAAAATTTACTATTTAGTTTAAAAAAATCCACTAACTAAAAACAAATAAAAAAATATTTACTTTTCTTGAAAATTTCATAAGTTTATTCATAATTCATTTTTTATGTGTTGGATCAGTCTCATATTAAAAAGATACATGATGTGATTGGTATGACTCAATGTTTATCTTTCAAGTTTAAAATGACACTTTACAAAAAAAATTATGTGATGTACTCAAGATCAAGAAAACACATATTTAATGTTTTGATACATTAGTTAAATGATACATATTTCATTTGACATGTTTAGAAATCATCTAAAAATCTATCTGATTCATGGTGTAAGCGGTATGACTCTAAGTGTGTCTTTTGTTTAAAATTTACATAAATTTTTGTAAAGATGAAAACCACCCTAACCAAAACCTAGAAAAATGATTAATATTTTTTGAAAATTTAGTTCAATGATCTATAAGACATTTTTAGCATGTTAGAATCATCCCTAGATCAAACTGGAAGATTATGTTCACAGGATGACTTAATGAGTCAATTATTAGTCTAAAATCAATATATTTGTTCAACTAATTTCACTCACTAAAAACCAAGAAAACACACCCATATTTTCTTGATAATTTGGGAATTCAGTTAATAAATCATTTTTGGGGTGTGGGAATTTTTCTCATGTCAAACCGATACATGATGTGATCAGTATGAGTCAAAGTTCATGTTTCTTGTTTTAAATGTCATTTTAGTTAAAAAATACTATGGTCATATGCAAAACTAAGAAAATTAATTCATATTATATTGATACCTTATGAAAATGATCCATAATAAATTTTGGACATATATTATTTAAGTCTACAACCATATTACGCATGGTGTGATAGAAATGACTCCAAAGGTGTTTTTTTATTTAAAAATAATATCAATTTTATTTAAAAGGACAACCGACCTACTCAAACCCATTCGAAAACATTAATATTGTTTTTATTCATTAAGATAACGATCTATTAGTCATTTCTCACTTGTAGGATCATCTTCAACTCAATCCATTAAATGATGTGTCTGTTATGACTCAATATTGCTGTTATCAGTTTGAAATAAATATTTTAGTAAAAAAAGTATTACTCATAGAAAACTGAGAAAACGTACTTGTATTGACTTTATAATATAGTAAATGGGTTAATAAATAATTTTTCATGTATAGAATTTTTTACCACATCATACAGACAAATGATGTGACTCGTAAGATTCAAAGTGTTTGTTTCCAATTTATAATGAAATTATAGTAAAAAAGACAAGTGACATACTCAAAACTGATAAAAACATTTAGATTGTTTTGATACTTTAGGAAAATGATCCGTAATTAATTTTATATGTTTAATAATCAGCCTCACCTTAGCCCAACACATGGTGTGATTTTTGTGACTCTAAGTTCATATTTTCTAAATATTTGTATCATTTTAGTTTAAAACGTTTATCACATCACCAGAACTAAGAAAATGATCCTAGATTTTATTCTTGTAATTATATCTTCTATTAAATAATTAATTTCCTTATCATTTTATCTTATACTTATTTAGTAAATTTTTATAGAGGTAATTCTTGAATATGAATAATAAATTGTGTGACATGCAAGATCTAACCGCAGCTCAATCAAATAAATAGAGTTCCTTGTATAAATCATAGTTTATTTTAAAAGTAACACTTTCTGTTAATTTATATCCTTATATTATTACTAAAATAATATTTTTTTTCTTATATGGGCCCTTTTTTACTTTATCATGGGTTGGGATCAAAATACAAAGGAAGACTTCTATTTTTGAATGAATATAATAATTTGTACTTATATAATTGTACAGAACAATTTTTGAAATGTCTATTGTATAGTTTTTTAATTTGGGTTATAAATTTTATATCATTTAAATTCTATATTCATATATACTTTTGATGATATCATCGTGTTTTTTGGTGATTCATTGTGTTGTTATAGTACACTCCCCTAGTGCTACAGTGTACTATTATAGCACATTGTAGTATGCCCCTTTATTAGTGATTTTTTAGTGATGATAAAGGGAAAAGGAATTTAATCTTGATCTAGTTGTCATAATTTCTCTAGCACTGATAAAAGAAACTTTTAGCGCTATTATATTCCTTTTTTATTAGTGAAACCGATAGGAAAACTGTTATAAAACACCTTTATTAAGGTAAAACCATTGATAGAAAAATCATAAATCCTTTTAAAACTGTAAAACCTCTTTAATCCATTTTATCAAACACATGGTTTGAAATTAAGCTAACTCTCTTATAAAAGGGACGTTAAAACATCACATTTAAAACATAGACCATGAATTACATCAAACATGGGTAAAAATCCATCATAAATCAATATAATGAAAGCTTGATAAATAAAAACACAATGAAATAAGTTATTTATTTTTATCCATAGAAAACGACCTTAAATAAAGACACTTAGAATGTAATTTATTCTAAACTTGTTTCATTTAATAAATAAACATTGTGTATAGGAAGTAAAAGTCCTTGAACAGCTAAACCATGAGATTAAAAAACAAAACCCCCATTAATATCCCTTGATTTGGTGAATCCACCACTTATTTTTTCCTCCATCAATGGATGTAACACCCCAAGCTTCCACAGTACGTTTCCCTTTGAATAATACAATAGCTTGTGTTGTACGCAACTTCGAGTTCAAAAACACCACAACCAATAAAACTAGCTGTTGTGAATAGTAATACAAACCTTTTGAAATTTTATAAATTTTATCTATCAAAATGAAAATCATTTTTGGATTTGGAATATCAAAATTATCTTAGGGTGAATTTTTGGTATTTTTCTGAAAACATTCAATTTTTAATGAATAATGAAAAAACACTACGCTATTGGTTAAAACTGACTTTTTATTTAAATAATTAGTTATTTTATTTTAATTTATTTTAGTTCAAAATAGATACATGATAAATATATATACCCAACGTAATTATTGGATTAATTTTATAATAAGTTTAGATATATAAAATTTTATCCAACATTTTATCGTCTTTTACCCACCTCCTAGGAGCATTTGAAAATTTGTATAAAACTTAACTTTACCACTTCTATGAGTTGAATTTAAAAAATCTGAGAGACACGGTTAATATCAGTAAGTAAAACATGGTTCAATAAGATGAAAATAATTTTTGGTGAATTGTAACTTTTGACTTTTATTTTCCACAGCTAAAAGTAAATATGGTAATTAAGGATAAAAATGATATCATAATTACCCTAACTCATTTCCTAATTCTATCGGATAATTATAATTCGACCAAAAACAACCTTATAAATAAAATATGATCCCCTTTGGTCCACTTGGATTAGATTAGGACATTTATTATTATTTTATTTATAGAAGAGTTAAAAGAGTTGAGTTCAAAGTTTAATAACTAAACCTTTTTTAGTATAGGGTTACACACAATATAAATTCGACTATAAATTTTCATTAGAAATATAAAATTATTACCTATGTAAGATTATTTTATTTATAATTTAAATACATTAAAATTTTAATTTATTTATGACACAATGATGATGTAATAATTACCTTATTAATGAAATATTAAAATAATTGATATTATAAATATCCAACTAAATTTAAATTGAGACTTCTGATAAATTCCACTAATTTTATAGGTTAATATCACCTATTATGATTGTTTAAATAAATTTTATTCTAAGTGATAATGTTTTTATGGCTTTCAAAAAAATCAAATACTAAATAGTGTCAAAATTGATATAATTGAGTTTTTAAAACAGATATTATATTATTAATTGATATAATAATCCTAAAAATATAAGGTTCGGCCAAATGGATTATATAAGTCTATATATATTAATAATGAACCACATGGGGTTCTCTTGACTTGTTATTGTTAGTTTATTAACCGTATAATATAAAAATACAAAGAGACGTGGTAAATGTCAAACTATTTAACTAAAAGTTAAATCTATAAGATAAGTTTAATATGATGAACTAAACGTGTATAAAACCTATTGGTTGAGAGGTTTTTGGCCCATCCCCACCATAGCCTTTAAATAATTCATTTTGTAGCCATTATAAACCAAAAATGATTTTATTATAAAATAATATTTCAAGCTTTTCCAAAAGTGACCCTCACCCTCTTATAAAAGGTATATTTCCCTTCTCTTAATTTCACACCCCAAAGACTTTTGGCTCGGCCAAACCCCCCAAATTTCCTTCCTTCATCATAGAGGCCTTCCTTTGGTCATAAAGCCAGTCTAATGGTCCCTTTTGATCAAATCAAAAGGAAGAACCCAAAGAAGAGGTAAATATGTCATCACCTCTTTCATGTTATTTTCTTCTTCCACTTCCCCTTTCTTTGTTGTTTACATTCTAAAATAATAACTCTAGTATCCTCTATATATTGTGATGTTATTATAAAAATTTTACAACCATATTCATTATTCTATCAATCCTATAAATGACAAAGTCACCATATGTGTGTACGTACGGATTACTGTCTCCATGTCGTGGTGTGGTTTGTTATTCAAACGCTTTATTATTTGGATGGGTATAATAATGAGTATAATTGATTTAAATAATAAATATATATTGTTAATGATTATTTATATATGATAAACCATTCAATTACATATGATTTCTCCATCAATATAATGATATTGTAGCTCATGCGTACGTACGGATTACCGTCTTCACGAACGCGATTAGATTCATTCCCCATCATAATCATTCAAGAATAATTTTCATTTTATGATTAAAAAATAATGTTTATTAATATAATATAATTATTTATATGAATCAAATACATCCAATACAGAACAAACATGGCTTACGTTTCCAAGCATATAAAGGCAAACGAATCAGGTAACACTTGAAACGATGATACTGCTAAAATATTATTAAAAAAGCTATATTATAAGATCATATATGATATAATATTTATGTATATAGTTCTTTTATAAATTAATAACAATGTTTTAACTATTATACAGGAGGTTAACATACCATTTACTAAGGAAAAGTACAAGGTAAGGTTAATTTCCAAATCTCTTTATTATCTGAGGTTGTTTTTATGTAAGTATCTACTAGGACCTCTTTATCATCCACATCCATGTTTTCTTAAAAATTTATTTCAAAAAAAATTATTATTTAATAGAAAATGATTTAAATTAATTTATAACCTTATTTTACTTTATATTTTTTGAAAGGAATCTTTTCGTCATTTTCCAAACAAGGTACTTTATGACATTTATAACAAAATTAAGGTAAGAATGACTTTTTTTAACTTATATGGCGGGTGTGGGTATTTTACGCCTTTATAACATCGTCAAAGATTCTCATACAATATTATAATTATATTTTCAAAATAAATGTTTTCTTTCATAATTATATTACTTTTAAATGATTTCAAAATAGAAAGAGATATTTCTATAAAAAAAATTGATTTCATCTATATCAACATCCTTTGATGGATTTTAAGCTTGTTTGAAGTTGATTTGTTATGATAAAAAACATTCATATTGTATTGAATGTTTTTTGACATGTTTGATTTCGGATCTGTTATTTTTACACCATTCATGGTTTATGGATAAATTATTGACATTTTTTATACTAGTTTACTACAAATGTTTCTATTATGTTTAAACCTTTTCATATGAGGAATGCAATGGAATTAGTATGTGACGGAAGGATCCCTCTATTGCTCCTTGATGAATCAATAGGTCTCATGAAAAAAAATAGTTTCTTGGAACAATGTCTTGAAAAAATCTAATTTTTAGTCTTGGCACAATCCCTTGACTATGTGGTTATGAAGTCTGGCATTATGCATTCCATCCTTATGAAAGTGGATATTGATATTGGATGTGATTATTAGAATAGTATAATATCCTTGTGAATAAGTAAATAGAAATATTTGATTGTATCTTTTCCATATTATTTAAAATTGTAAGTTGGAAATACTTTTGTTTTACTCTTATACACTACATTAAATGTTTATGATTATTTACAGAAGTTTCTGCTATATTGTTATCCTTACTAAGCATCTGAGCTCACCCCTTTATATGTTTTATTTTTCCTAGGATGTGAAGAATTATTTTATGGTTGACCTACAGGGATAGGATAATGATATCAGTGTGTTCAAAAGGGGAAAAAATTTTGTTGATGATTTTATTTCATAATGTAAAGTAAAACTTATGAATGTATCCAGTACTTCCAATGCTACTAAACCGATCGGTTTTTGGGACATGATTCCTTGTATCATGCCAATATTATGTAATAATGCACCAACTCTGGGTAACTGGGGTCAAGGCATTACAGTTTTTATCAGAAGAGTTTAGTACAAACCTTCAAATCAAGATTTAGAAAAACTCTGATTAGAAAACATTACCCTAAGATAGACTTTGAGAATTAGTATAGAAGAACATCCAAGAATATTGGTACTATAGATATTTTGTGATTTTTCCAACCAATACATCCTTGTCAATATACGAGCAGGTATAGGTGGCTCTAGCATAGATTTACCTAGGGGTAAAACCTAAAAACACCGCTTTCAGCTATACTTGAACGGGAACTGGTGCATGAAAATGGGCCTAGTTGCACTCTTTGTTACGACACTCCCAGGGGATATGCTTAGGATAATTCTCATTTTCATTACAAACCATTATGAAGGGCTTATGAGTGTATAATTTCTCAAAGAAAACATTTTTATGATTTTGAATTATATCCATAAACTGTTCAATTTATGTTAACTATTTTACAAGTTTGGAATTATGTATTGTGATTCATAAACTAATCTAGTGTATGCCAATATTTAGAAATGGCTCCTAGTGGAAGGAATGTAAACCATATCAATTCACTTAATCCATATATGGATTTCCCTCCTACACAAGATAATTATAGTGGAGCAGGTGAAGTAACTGGTTATTATCATCTTATCACCATACTAGGACAACTCACTTGGGTAATGAATAATAACCTTACCTGTATGGAGCACCCAGATACACAACGTGGAGGATCAATGTTAGACTGCTTCGTGAGGCAACAACCACCAACATTCAATGGGAGTAAAAATACATTAGTAGTTGAGAAATGGATAAATTTCTTAGAGAAAATATTTCATTCATTAGGGAGTAGTGAAAGGAAAAATTTATCATGGAAGTTTATCACCTCACGGGAGATGCAGATCATTGGTGGACATTAATCCAAAACAAAAAGGAAGATGAAGAAGTATAAAACATGGAATAGAGGGAGTTTATAGAGATTTTCTTAGAAATTTACTTTCCTCATGACCATCGAGTGGATGTGGAAAGGTAATTTATGAGTCTGAGACAAAAGGAGGATGAGAATGTCACCAAGTTTGAAGCTAACTTTACAAGGTTATCAAGGCATGCTACAGATTATATATGTAACCCAAGAAGTAAGATTGATCATTGCATTGATGTGTTAAAACCATTTCTCCATCTAGAATAAGTCTCGCAATCCTTCTCATTGTATAATGATATAGTCTCATGTGATATCAAGATAGAAAAGTAATTCTCTATGTCTTACGACTTTAACGAAAAGAAAGAGAAAAAGAGATCATCTGAACACTCTAGAAATTCAAATAAGGCGAAGAAGGGAAAATTTTAATATCCATCCTGGAGTAAATGTGGGAAGAAACACCCTAGTACTTTCCTGGAGGGAATGAGAGTATATTACAAGTGTGGTGAAAAAGGCCACCGAGATCATGATTACAAGGGGAAGAAAGAGGTTGTCAATGTTGAATGCTACAATTGTAGAGAAAAGGGCATTTTGAAAACGAATTTCCTAAAAGCCAAGGTAACTTGCCTCAGAAAAGTCCAAGGGAGAAAGGCCAAGCTTATGTGATCACTACTACTAAGGTTGAAGCTACAAAAGATGTGGTGGCAGGTAATTTAATGGTTTCCTCATGTATATCCAATGATTTATTTGACTTTGGATCATTGCATTGTTTCATATCATCCTGTTTTTCTAGGAAAATTATAAATTTTCAATTTGACGTAACAACAGAGTTTTCAGTCAAAAAAACCTAAGGGAAGTATCATCGCAACAAATTTTTTTGAATCAGTTTTCATTAGGGAATATGAATATTTTTTATCTGCTAATCTCATCATCATACCCATGATTAAATTTGATATAATACTCAGAATGGATTGGATTTCGGACCATGATGCGAAAATTTATTGTAAGAAGGAGGTTAAAATTTTCGATGATGATAAGGAGTACCTTATCTCTAGAGCAGAAATGTCACCACATGATTTCTACGTAGATCCACCCCCTAATTTCTTAACTAAATTCAATTATCTGGAAATAAGAAAATGAAATAACTATGGGTGAGGAAAAGAATGTTGAAATAGAGGACATGCCTATTGTGCAAGAATATGTTGATGTGTTTCCATCGTATTTACCTGGACATCCTCCAAAATGAGAAATTGAGTTTTTCATTGACTTAATTACTAGTTCAAGGACCATATCAAAGACCCCTTATAGAATGGCCAGTGTGGAGATAGTGGAACTAAAGAAACAACTATAGTAATTGAGTAATAAGGGATTTATTTTCCCTAGTGTTTCTCCATGGGTAGCCCTGTCCTTTTTGTTAAGAAGAAATATGGATCTATGAGGTTGTGCATTGACTACTGGGAGATCAATGATATAATAATAAAGAAAATGTATCCCCTACCTCGCATTGATTATTTCTTTGAAAAACATCACAAAGATAAATATATTTTAAATATTGACCTTCGATCTGGATATCATCAGTTGTGTGTGAAGAAGGAAGACATTTCGAAAACAACATTTTGAACTAGGTATGGGCATTATGAGTTTACAGTAATGCCTTTTGGGATGACTAATGCACCCTCTGTTTTCATGGATCTAATGAACAGAGTTTTCAAGGAATATCTTGATGACATTGTAGTGGTATTTATTGATGATATCTTAGTATACACAAAAAGCTACAAAGATCTCGAAAATTGCTTGTGCATTATCCTAAAGACTTTTAGAAGAAATGAATTATATGGGATGTTTAGAAATTGTGATTTCTAGCTTCAGGAGATTTCTTTTCTTGGTTATATTGTCTCTAAGGATGGAAGCTATGTTGATCCTTCTAAGATAGAGTCAATCCAAGAATGGACAACACCAATAAGTATAACTGAGGTACACAGTTGTATTGGTTTAGCAGGTTATTATCGGCATTTTTCCAGAATTTTTCCTGATTGGCTAACCCATTAACCAAGCTCACACGTAAAGTGGTTAAATTTGTTTGGAAAAAAGTGTGTGAAGAATGTTTTGAATAAATAAAGAGAATATTAGTTAATTCTATTATCTTGAATCTACCATCAATAAATGATGGGTTTGTTATTTATAGTGATGTTTCAAAGAAAGTACTTGGTTGTTTCCTTAAACAAAATGATAGAGTTATTTCTTATGCATCACAACAGCAAAAAATTCATAAGAAAAACAATCCCACTCATGATCTTGAGTTAGCAGCTATAATAATTGCTTTGAAGGTATGGATACACTATCTCTATGGTGAAAAATGTGAGATTTATACTGATCAGAAGAGATTGAAGTATATTTTCTCCCCAAAAAAACTCAACATGTGGCAAAGGAGATGGTTTGAACTACTCAATTGTAATCATTGTACAATACACCACCACCTGGGGAAGGAAAATAATGTGGAAGATGCTTTAAGCAGAAAGGATCATGGAGTTTTGAACAAGATGAGATTTGAAAGGGATCTTATTTTTATGGATCTAGTAAAAATGGATATGGGAATAATCGTGGAAGGTGAAACATCAATACTTTTTCAAATTTATGTAAAACCATATTTACTAGAATGGATAAAAAATTCTCAGGCTGATGATGAGGAGTTTCAAAAGAATATTAAAGCTGTGAATGATGGGAGATTGAGTGATTTCATATATGAAGATGGAATTTTGAAATTTGGGAAGATACTTTGTGTTCCAAACATACCTGATCTAAAAAGGGAATTTTTGGATGATGCTCATAGCTCCAATTTCTCTATACACCCTGGTAGCACTAAGATGTAAATATATTTTGAAGAACATTTTTTGTGGGACAACATGAAGAGGGAGATTGTTGATTTTGTGTCAAGATATATGGTTTTTCCACAAGTGAAAGTTGGAAGGCAATAGCCTGGAGGAGTCATGCAACCTCTTCTGATACCTATGTGGAAATGGGATGATATTACGATGGAATTTTTCTCATGGGACTACCAAAGACTCCTAGAAGGAATGATGTAATATGGGTCATTGTTGATCATCTTACCAAGTCACCACATTTTCTTTCTATATAAGAAGATTTACCACTTCATCGTCTGGAAAGACAATATATTAATCAAGTTGTAAGACTCCATGGTATACCCCTATCGATTTTTTCTGATCATGATCCCCATTTTACATCAACATTCTGGAAAAGTCTTCAGAAGGCCCTAAATATTGAACTTTGTTTGAGCACTGCCTACAACCCTCAAACCAATGGACAATCAAAACGGACTATTCAAACTTGATATGACATATTGAGATCTTGCTCAGATGACTTTCATGGTTTGTGGGATCAATATTTTTTTCTGGTAGAATTTTCCTATAACAATAGCTTCCATTAAAGTTTTCATATGGAACCATATGGCGAGTTATGTTGAAAGAGATGTCGCACACCAACATGTTGGAATGATGTTGGTGAATGAAAACTCGTAGTCCCAGAACATGTCATGGAAATGATGGAAAAGTTGAAGGTTATCCAAACCCACATCAAAGCATCTCTAAGTAGGCAGAAGAGCTATGTGGATAACAGATGGAAGGATTTATAATTTCAGGTAGGAGATCATGTTTTCTTGAAGGTATCTCTATGGAAGGGAGTTATACGATTCGGTAAGAAGGGTAAATAAAGATCCAGGTACATCAGACCTTTCAAACTTCTAGAATGAATTGGGGTTGTGGCTAACCATTTGGAAATGCCGCCAAGTCTCTCGAATGTTCATGATGTGTTCCACATATCACTATTGAAAAAAATGCCTGACCCAGCACATGTACTCACCTATGAGGAAATTGATCTGGAACCTGATTTTTCTTATTGTGAAGAGCCTGTCAATATTCTTGATACAAGAGAACAAGTGCTGAGAAACCAGACGACTCATCTGGTAAAAGTTCTATAGAGAAACTATAAGATGGAAAAGGTAGCGTGGAAACCTGACGAACTTATGATGAAGAACCACCCAAATATTTTCATGCAGTAATATTCTAGAAATTTTGAGGATGAAATTATTTTAAGGAGGGGAGAATGTAACACCCCAAGCTTGCACGGTACGTTTCCTTTTGAATAATACAATAGCTTGTTTTGTACCCAACTTCGAGTTCAAACACACGACAACAAATCAAACTAGTCATTATGAATAGTAATACCCACTTCTTGAATTGTTTAAATTTTATATTTTAAAATGTACTTAATTTTTAGAATCAGAATATAGAAATTAGCTTAGGGTGAATTTTTTGGAATTTTTCTAGAAACATTAGATTTTTGATGAATAGTGAAAAAAATTGTGTTGTTGGTTAAAACCAACTTTTTATTTAAATAATTAGTTATTTTATTTTATTTTATTTTATTTTAGTTAAAACTAGATACATACTACCTATATATGTACAATATAATTCATTGGTGTCATTTTATAATACGTTTAGATATGTAAAATTTTATCGAACTTTTTGACGTCTTTTACCCACCACCTAGGAGCATTTCTAAATTTGTATAAAATATAATTTTACTGCTTCTATGAGTTAAATTTAAAGAAATTCAAGAGACACGGTTAATATTAGTAAGTAATATGGGGTTCAAAAAGATGAAAATAATTTTGGCGAATAGTAACTTTTGACTTTTATTTACCACAGTTAAAATAAATAGTGTAATTAAGGGTAAAAATGAAATCATAATTACCCTAACACATGCCTTAATTCTATTGGATAAGTATAATTCGACCAAAAACACCCTTAGGAATAAAATATGATCCCCTTTGATCCCCATGGATTATATTAGGACATTTATTATTATTTTATTTAAAGAAGTGTTAAAAGAGTTGAATTCAGAGTTTAATAACTAAACCATTTTTAATATAGGGATACACACAATATAAATTAGACTATAAATATTAATTAGAAATATAAAAAGTTTTTATTCATAACTTTATTTTATTTATAATTTTTAAACATTAAATAATTTAATTTATTTATGACACAATGATGATACAGTAATTACCTTATTAATGAAATATTAAAATAATTTATATTATAAATATCCAAATAAATGTAAATTGAGACTTTTGATAAATTTAACTAATTTTCTAAGTTAATATGACATGTTAGGGTTGATAAAATAAATTTTATTCTAATAGATAAAATATTTATGGCTTTCAAAAAAATCAAATACCAAATAGTGTCAAAATTGACATAATTGGGTTTTTGAAACAAATATTATATTATTAATTGATATAATATTCCTAAAAATGTATGGTTTTTTCAAAGGAATTAGATAAGGTTATATATATTAATAATGAACCACATTGGGTTCTCTTGGCTTGTTATAGTAAGTTTATTAACCATATAATATAAAAATACAAAGAGACATTGTAAATGTCAAACTATTTAACTAAGAGTTAAATCTAAAAGATAAGGTTAATATGATGACCTAAACCTATCTAAAACCTATTTTGGGAGTTTTTCGACCCATACCTACTTTATCCTTTAAGTAATTCATTTGGGAGCTAGTAGAAACTGAAAATTATTTTATTATAAAATAATATTTCTAGCATTTCCGAAAGTGACACTCAACTCTCTTATAAAATGGGACTTTCCCTTCTCTTAATTTCACACCTCCATGGCCTTTTGGATCAGCCACCTCCTGCCCAAATATCTCCCCAACATTCTTAACTTTATCCTATAATCCTTCCTTTGGTCATAAATCCATCCTATGGAGCCCTTTTGATCAAATCAAAAGGAAGAACCCGAAAATTAGGTAAATATTTCATCACCTCTTTCAAGTTATTTTCTTCTTCAACTTCTTCTTTCTTTGTTGTTTCCATTATAAAATAATAGATCCAGTAAATTATATATACTATGATTTTATTATAAAAATGGTACAACCATATTCATTATTCTATCCATCCTATAAATGAAAAAGTCACCATACATGCGTATGTACGGATTACTGTCTCCACATCGTGGTGTAGTTTGTTATTCAAACACTTCATTATTTGTATGGGTATAATAATGAGTATAAATGATGTAAATAATAAAATAAAATTATAATAATTCTATATATATGATATACCATCCATTTATATACTATTTCTCCATCAATATAATGATATTGTCGCTCCTGCATATGTACAGATTATCGTCTCCACGAACGCGATTAGATTCGTTCCCCATAATAATCATTCAAGAATAATTTTAATTTTATGGTTAATAATAATGTTAATAAACATAATAATATTCTGTATATGAATCAAATACATCTGATCCATAACAAACATGGCTTACTTAACCAAGAATATAATGGAAAATGAATCATTGTACACCTCAAATGATGATACTACTAAAATATTATTAACAAAGAAATATTATAAGATCATATATGATATAATATTTTTGTATATAGTTCCTGTATAATTTAATAACAATGTTTTAACTATTATAAAAGAGTTTAACATACCATAATCTATAGATCCTTGATGCATCGATAGGTCTCATGAGAAAAACTATTGTCTTCACAGAAGGCCTTTACAAAATCTTATTTTTAGTCTAGGAACAAGGCCTTGACTATGTGGTTATGAAGTCTGGCATTATGCATTCCATCACTACGATAGTGGCTATTGATATTGCATGTGATTATTCGACTAGTAGAATATCCATGTGAATAAGTAAATGGAATTATTTGCTTTTATCTTTTCCATATTATGCTGAATTTTAACATTAAAAGACTTTTGTTTAGTCTTATACATTACCTTAAATTTTTATTCTTATTTATGAATGTTTTTGCTATATTGTTACACTTACTGAGCATCTGAGCTCACCCCATTCTATGTTTTATTTTTCCCAGGATGTGAAGAAGTATTTTATGGTTGACCTACAGGGATAGGCTTAAGATATAAGTTTGTTCAAAAGGGTATAAAATGTTATCAATGTTTTTATTTCATGATGTAATGTAAAACATATGAATGTATCTAGTACTTCCAAGGCTACTAAACTAATCGGTCTTTCGGGACATTATTCCTTGTATCATGCCAATGACATATAATAATCCACCGACTCTAGGTAACTGGGGTTTGGAATTATACTATAAGTGAAAGACTAATGAAATATAAGTAAAAAATATGAAAAACTTTTTAATAAATAGGCTTGTATAAAGACAAATCGTTAAGAATCTAAGGATAATCCAATATAAGGGATAAGGTAGAAGGTCAGATTCAATGGTATGAGTCTTTTCACACATGGGATAAGAAATGAGGCTAAAAGAACATAAATATATAAAGGTAATTTTGGTACAAAAGAAAAATTTCAATGATCAATACAACTCGCATAGTATGTCTTCATGGTTATACAAACTATCCACTAACCCTACGGGTTCTACTTACTCCCCATACTGAAGATTCATGGTTTATGCTAAGACATGAATGGTTTTAAAAATAATTCTCAAAATGTAAAAAATGTCATTATCCCCAAATTATCACCCTCAAACAGTTAGTTGCATGGATATGCCAGGTTCTATCCCCCCCCCCCCCCCCACAAATAATCTCAAACCCTGACCACCCATAAAAGCAATGAAAAAATATAAATATAAATAAAATCATAAATAAAACATAGCAGTGACCCATTTGATGTCACAAACCTCCCTACCATGTCACGTTATTTCCCAAAAATAGTCCATAGGCATCCTCAGAAGAAAATAGTTCTTGTCATTTCTCACTCACAATGGCTTCCCAATTCCATGTATCATCACTACCACCACTACATTCCCAAATAACATTGTCTTGAGAGATCTATTCTCCATGGATCAGCATGTAATAATAATGCAAGATATGAATTGGTATCTCCATAATGGTGACATCATGCTTCACCTGTTAATCATTCCACTCTACCACATGAGCTAGTTCTAGATGATATATCATCAACTGAGATATGTGAAAGATTTCAGGAATTGATGTCAACAATAGTAGACACCTCAACAAATAGGTTAAATTCTAAAGTTTTTCCAAAATCCGTGATATTTTTATATAACAAGATGTCAAACTCCCCTACATTCCCATGTGATGGTGTCCTAATTGAATAGATGCCCAAAGAAAAACATGATCATTGACATCATACTCAAAAGGTGATGAAATCAATCAGTATATGGATTTTGGATATTATGATCTATTACTAAACATTTCTATATAATCTATACTTTATTTTTCATCTCCATGATGAGACATGATCCTAAAAAGGAATTATCTCCTAGCTCCTCCCAACATGAAGATGACTAGCATGGATACCAGTATAATAATGAAAATGGGACCATCCTGATTGATTCCGGATAATTTTTGTTCTAATAAAAATCTTCCAACAATAGGTTCCTTTCCCATAAACTCCAAAATTTGATCACACATTCTTGAATTATACCCTGGAGATTCAGGATGGTTCATGTAGAATATCTATTCGGCACCATGTACTAAATTGTACTCATCCTCAATATGGTTACCAAAGAATCTAAATTCCCATAACAAAACATCAAGTAAAAAAATAATCATGCTTAGAATATATTTCTAAGGGTACTCTATGAATCTTAAAAACCACTATGATATATAGGTTTCTAATCACATATACCTTCATTGACTCTCAGAATGGAATAAAATTGGATGACTTGGTCAGATGATATAAAATCATCCATATTTAATATTTCCCACTTGGAGTATGATGTAGGATGATTAAAAAATCCAAAGATATTTTATCCCACATCCACACTAGAATAGAGATGCAAAAATTTCCCAAATAAAGCTAAATCTCTAAATTTTTCTCTATTAGTTGAAATATCAAGGAAAAAAATCAATAACTAATCACCTCATCCTAGGACACTAAATCCTACTCATCAAGGATAGAACATTAAGGTTTCTCTAGGTTGTATATCCAAAGTAGATTAATACCCCTAATTCATCATCTTATACCTTAGGATCCAAGGAAACATGAGCTAATTCATAAAAAGGGGAAAACCATTGGTATACTGGGACCAATCATCTAATGTATCCCTTACATTTAAACCACTCCTAAACTAGTGGGAATCAGGGTCAGACTCCATCTCACTCTATGCCAATTCTATAAGAGATGGTTTGATCTAAAAACTATTAAAGACCACCTTATATTTATCCTTGTGAACCTCAAACATCATATTAAGAAAAAATACTAATCAAACCCCACTCATCTGTTAATTTCCAAATATCTTGGACAAAATATTTCTAGTCAAGACATCAACGAAAACATTCCCTTTCCTGATGGTATAGGATATATTGAAATCACAATTCTCAAGAAACTAATGATATATTCTATCTTTAATATTAATATACCTCTGAAAAATGATATTCTTTTAGATTTTATAATCTTAATAGACTATAAAAAATTCCCCAAATAGGTACTAGTGCCATATCAAAAATGTGGTCATCAAGGACTTTAATTTTAGTTCATTGGGGGGATAATTCCACTTATCAGGGAAGCTTTTTTTCTATCAATAGTCTTTTACATGTTATCATGGATCAGATATCACCCCACCCCACACATGAGTCATAAAAATACACTGTATAATTACTCTCATGATCAGAAATAATCCACACTAATGTTTTTTTCAAATAGTATTACAACTCCTCAAAATAATTTTGTCACTTCTATATCCAATCAAACAATATTCCTTTAATAGTGAAGGAAAGCATGGTAGAATTTATCCTCAATATGTCCTATATAAATCACTTATAATACCAATCTATGACCAAAAATATTTTGATCTCAAATACATTCTTTGTATGCTCCAATGATATAATTTGATTAACTTTCTCAGGATCCATAGAAACTCATCTCAAGGAAATCAGGTGGCCAAAAGAAAACACCTCTTTATTCAAAAGCTATAATTTAGATATCATGGACTACAAATAATTGTCTCCAAGGATTCAAAAAAATATCATCTAGATTTTTTGTTAGGTCCTCCTATAGCTAGGAAGACGCCAAGATTTCATTGACATACACAACCATAAAGGAGTCCAAAATGCGATAGATGATTTTATTCATCATGTACATAAAGACTGTAGGACTATTTTTAAGGACCAATTGCATAAATAAATACAAATATGTGTATTTACCTACATAAAAAAGCCGATCATAGAGGAATCCTTTACTCGAACCATCATTTGGTAGTAGACTGGACTCATGTCGATCTTAGTATTACAACAAGCATGTCTGGGCTACTCGAAAAGATCATTAATTTTGGGAAACATGTATTTATTCTTAACTTCTGATTTATTTACATTATGATAATTTATACAAGTTAGAAACTACCATCTACCTTCAGTGAAAATTAAAATAGCAACTCCCATGGTGAAATGATAGGATGAATAAACCCTTTACTCTTAAAGTCCTCCAATTGAGATTTCACCTCTATCAACTCAGTTGGAGGTATCAAATAAAATGATAATGAAATGGGGATCATCTCAGAGTGTATATAGATAGTAAATTGAACCAATAACTATGGAAAAAACCTATAAAATAATCTAGAAACACATAGGGGTACAGGTACATGACCACTGGAAGATAACTGACTAAACTCTACTCTATGACATAGATGAACAACTTGGAAAACATACACAAGATCAATCCCATATCTTAATCAATGGGACCTACCCTCTATGATCATAGAGCACAGTCACCCTACAAGACATTATTTATCCCATTAGGATATAGAATGTGGAACCTATAGTGATAGAAATGGACCTAATCCTTGAATCAAATCATCCAATCCAGGCATACAATGATACTGAAAACATATGGTTTTAACATGAGGAAATACCACATTACTTCCATCTCAAGAATTAAAGCATGAAAATTTTGATATTTAAAACATTTCTACTTCTTCCTTCCCAATGGGGTAAGAGAATCCATAACAAAGTGAATCATCTCTACTCGCTTACCCAAATCATCAAAAAATATTAATGAGATTAATGAATGGGAATCAACAATTTAATACCATAGAATAAGAAATAAACACTATACCACTCATGCCTATCATACCATGCTTGGTTTCCTTAGATTACATATCTACATTATAATGACATCCCAACTCAGACCCATCCTGATCCTTCTCCACATGGGAAGAATCGTCTTTAACCTGAAGGATAGATCAAGTACCATAAGATGCATTTTATCGCACCTATGAAACAATAGAGAACAAAGAAACGACTCCACGTTCTCATAGGATAATATTATAGAATCACTGATGAGAACACAAATTTCCACACTTATGGACCATTCTTAGAGCCTTTGGGAAGGATGGCCTGGTATGGATATACTTCACACACAAATAACAAACCACCAGTGTGAACTAAAATAAACCACTAGCATCAAGCCAAATGACTACTCAACACTCTTACCACTACCCCTATGACTTCCATACCACTTCCTCTTCTTGATAGATTATGAACTCTAGCTACCTACCACTGAATGAATAACATTAATACTTATCTTCATTGCCATGTGCACCTCTACCATTACCGCCATATCAACCACCTTAGTATAGGTTGGTAAGAAAATAAGGATAATAATCAACCTTATCATAACCTTAAATATCATTTCAAAAAGATGAGAATTATGGTAATCATCAATGAAAATTTTAGGAGACACATGGACCAATTTGGTAAACTAAGAAGAATACTCCATCACTGAATAGTCCCCTTGATTCATCATCATAAACCCTTGAGCCTTCTTTTTCTTAATTTATTTGGATAGAACTACTAATTAAAATCTTCTATAAGGTAATATATATCATGTATTCATTCCACATCATAATCACAATGGATTACTACCATTTCTAAACATATCATTCCAACATATAGGTGGAAAATTAAACCATTAAGGACTCAAACATCGTTCAAAACTAATGAATATGTTCAATATGTTCCATCTTCTACTCAAGATCCTAGGATCCTTTATCTTGACAGAAGACCAGTATATTTTGATTTTTAAACTCTTGAAAATGTTCCAGCAACCATGTATGATATTGAATATCATTGTAGCCTAAGGATTGGATTTCACATATCATAGACTCCACTAAAGCTGGATCAACTAGTAGGTTCACTTATGGGATATTCTCTGCATCTCCCTCCCTACACATGGATGAGACCCTTCTGGGGGGTAATTCACTAAAAAACACTAGACATATTTTCATTCAATACACAATTGAATCTCAAAAAACCACAATGACACTAAAAAATCCTTTATCATAGGTATCAATAAATAGAATTGGAATAAATGTAAATTTCAACTGAAAAAATTTTCAAGCAGATAAATTTCAAACATTTTCCCACCATGCCTCAAATGTACACATAGTTACGAAAACTATACAGCAACTGTGAAAGTTACAGTGTAAGGTGGCATAAAAGGTTGTATGGTTTCTACTAAATATGTTCTTACACTATGTACCTCCATTTTTTCTCCCTATTTTACTAAAAACTCAAAAATAACTCACAAGGTCACACCATAACTAATAATAAGTAGGTAAATATATGATATCCCAAAAAACCCACATATAGTTGCATAACTATAGAAAAATACCTGACCCCCCAAATAAAACATGAGGTTTAACACGAACAAGAGCTCTCTAGACACTCCTTTTATCAAACCACTCAAGAACTATCTATGAAATCCCTATTTTATGTAAGACTCAATTCACTTTTTACACTCATTTTGAGGATGTTCTTTAGTGTTTTGAGGTGGGATAAGGTAATTTAGGGGTCCAATAATAGAATGAGTTAGTATTGAAGGTTCCATAAGATAGAAGGTGGAGTCTGTGGAATATATAGCCTGGATTTATATCCCCAGCCAGTTGGTGAAGGTAACTGGTTAGCTATTCAGGTTACTAGGAAAAATTGGTTCTACATAGTTTCAATTATCTAGCCATTATATTTTTCTAATGTTCAGTGAGACCTTACTATTTTTCTATAATTTTGTAAAATACTAACCCTTGCTCTCTTATTTTTCATTCCCACTTGATCTATATAATTTATAGACACCTAGGATCCCTCCTATAGTGATTTGGTGTTCTCTCCCTCCCTTATAACTCCTCTCATTGATGCTTGAATACCTGGTCAATCATGTGTTCTTCGTTTGGTATGTTATTCCCTTTTCCGGAATTACAATATTCTCTTATCATGGATCAAGAATAATTATATCCATATTTTCTGGAATAAATCAAAGGGTTTTAGATTGTATTGATAAGATATTTATTGATTACTCATAGAATCAGAACCCAGATTGAAGTAATTTGAATCTACACAATCTTTAGATCAAGTGTGTTATCTATAGTGGATTGTCTCGGGTATGTTTGATATTGACCTACCTTGAGGTTGTGGTTTCTTATAAACCCTAATCCTATGATTCTAATTTGTGTTAAATCTATTTCTCTACTAGGTTTGGATGGTGCAGTAACACTTGGACACTATCCCTTGACTTTGAACCCTTGTTATACCTAAGGTAGGAATACCATGATTTTACCACATGCATTATCTGTGTTGTTGGAATAAGTTTTGGCATGTGTGTGTATCCTTAATCCATATGTTTGATTATTTATCACATGATATGTGTTAGTGTAGCTCGAAAATCCAATATTTGATGTTTTCTCACATATTTTGTTTTGGCTATGAACCTTATTGTCTTGACATGATGTGGATTTTTCATATTGTATACATATTTTTATGTACTTTTGTTCTCAATGAAATTTATGTATGTGGTTCCATATAGACTATCCCATTTTGACAGGGATGTGTGAGATATTTATCATTATGTATATAGACTATCCCCTTCAAAGGGATGTGTTGTACATTTTTAGACCTATACCGATGTGGTAGGAGATATGCTGGACCTGGTTAATGACATTCCTTTTAGAATAGAGACAAATAATGTAGAGATAATCTTTGAGGACCCAAAATGTTCTTTGTACATTCATGATATATTAGTTATTTATATATATAACTTGTTTCATTAAATTTCATGAACATTTATTGTAACACCCATAGATTTTGTGAATTTTTTTTGAGTTAATTTAAACTTTATGATATTTTTCACTTCATGTAACACTAAAAAAGAATATTTTGTATTGATGCACTATGTTCGGCATGAGTTATACACAACAAAAAGTTAATCATGAACTACAGACAACATAAATTATAGATTGACTACATGAAACACTGAGATTATCTTGTGACTTGGCATAAGTTATATACAACACTTAGTTGGATTATGAAGTTTACAACACTAACTTGGCGTATGTTACATGGAATACTGATTTTCTATGAATTTTCTTTTATTTTTATTATTATTTAAATCATATAATTATAATATAGCCATTAAATAGCATAATGAGAATAGTGGTAACTACTTCTCAAATATTTTTTATAATGGTTTTATTTAAGTAAAATGTATTGATGATGATAGATATAATTTTCGGTAGATTCCTTATACTTTTAAAAATACTATTTTCTTAAATTATACTCTTTTAATTTCATTATTTTAATTATAACAATATTATTTTTAGACACATTTATAAATTAAAATTTTTAAAATAAACTTCATTTTTTAATTTATAATGTTGGAATTAGCTTACGGATAATCTAATAGATTTTTTTGATAAACTTCATTTTTTGATGAATATAGGAAAATACCAGATTTTATTTCAAAACTACTTTTTCATCTAATTTATTAATAAGGATATGATATATTTTATGTTACATATTATTTTTATCAATTAATCGATTTTCGGCTATTCCAATCAATTTCACTTGAAAATTTGGTATTAAAACATTGAGATTTTTTGGATGTTTTTACTTTTAAATATTATAGTTTCATCCAGTTAGTGGGATTAATATTAAATTAATTTCAACCAATTCTATGATTAAAATATGAAAAAATGGATTCTATATGTGGAATCCACATAATTTATAATTTCTAATAATGTTAAATTTATTTTTTACCAAAAATATTTTTGAAAGTGATTAAAATTAATTACAATGATTAAGAAAAAAATTAGTTTAATAATGTAATAAATCATAAATTAAGTCCCAAAACAACCTAGAAACTTGTCCAAAACCAATTTATTTTCAATTATTTCTATATTAACCTTCCAATATTTATGTTTTTTGGTTTTTTATGCCTTTTTAAATGTAAAAACGTTGGTACAACTAACATGATTTCAAAAATTCCAAGGTTTTCCATTCCCTTCCTAATAAAAGGCCACCACATCTACCTCTTTTTAACACTTCTCATGCCACATAGAATCATCAGAGCTCTAAAATAATATTTCCAAAAACCACATACTTAATCCCATAATCCCTCCCTTGGGAATAAGAAAATATGGGGAATCCTTTTGGCACAAACCAAAAGGAGTTACTCGATTAAAAGGTAATGACATCTCTCAAGCTCCTTTATTTTATTTTCTTTATCCACCACTACACTATATTTATTTAATTCATGAATAACAAAAAAATTATCATAAATATACTAGGATTTTGTAATGATATGGTTTTAACCTACATTTAAACACACCTCCAACTAATGGGTAACGAATGTACTGTTTAAGTGTACAGTGAACTACCACCTCACAAAACAATGGTTGTTTATTTTTCCTTTATAGCCTCTAATGGTGGAAATTATTATGATAACTCTATTTATATATTTTATATTTTAAATTTTTTATGTATTAAATCTTTTTTAATTATTTTAAATCATATATCTTTATACATTCCATTTGTTGTTAGTACGATGATATCGTTTTAGGAAGTGTAAATTACAACCCCATAAAAGTGATGTGATTTGTGCATACACTATATGAAATGTATTATTAATGGGTTCAATGAATATATATGATATATATACTGTAATAAATATAATTTAATAATTATTTATAAGTACATATATATACATATATTTTTTTCCATTCTTTCTTTCAAGATGACAATTACATAGAAATAGTGTTCATGCGTATATATGACTTATCGTCTCCATGAATGGTGTATTCTATTTCATAAAAAATAAAATATGAATAAAAATAAAAATAAATTGAAAATAACTCTTGTGTTATATTTTTGAAATCATTATATAAGAATAAGGACCATAGATATAACAAATTAAGACACATTCAAAAAACCAAGCGTAAATTACCTGATGTGAAACCTTAACATAGAATTGCTAACAAGAGGTAATATGAGGTCATAATAAAACCATTTATGGTATTAGATATAATTATATTATTCATTAATATATTTATAATGCAGTTTTATTTCTTATACAGTAATATTTTATTTGTATGAAGTGATTCAAGACAGAAGGTAAGGGGATTTAATATCACCTTATATATCCATGAGATACATGCCTTGTTCACAACTCTCCCCTTTTTGTGGTGTATATAGTCCCCTTGAATGCATTTTATTATTCTTATTATTATATTATGGGTAATTAAATATCCATTCTATAATCTTCCTTTCATGGGTTTTATGTTTACAATGATACTAATTTTGTAAGATAGTATTGTATCGATTTTCCTTCAATGAGACAAATGTCATGTTATGCTTCTATATTTTCACATATGTTTTATATAATAACTATGAAATTTTATATCATGAATATTATTCTTTTAATGATATTTCGTTCTTCACTTAATTTTAGTTTCTTAAATTTGTAATATGGTTCAAAGTTACCATGTGGTAAGAGTTTATTGAGACAATCTCATCATTTTGCAAGATTGTTTGTGATTGGGATTCCTTTAATGAAATATTATGATTAATATCATAAGAACACTCATGAATTTTATTATCCTATGATTATTCATGATATATTCATATATTGGTACAATTTTTTCCTCTCTTTTTTACATAATATAGTTAGGAAATTGTTTTTAAGATAGTCTAATTTTACTCTATGTTCAGTGGGAAATATGTATTCCTTCAAAACCATGTTTTCAAAATATTTTTTCTAATAATATTCTAATAATATTATATGATCATTGAAATAAATTTTTAATCTTTTTTTATTTTACCAAAATTTTCAAAGGAAAAATTTTTTTACTTTCACAATGATGCATTTTTATAACATTTTTACCGTTCCAATGGAATTTTTTTACCTCGTACGACATGTAAAAATTTATCTATTTTAAATCCTTTGAAGATTTATTTTCACTTTTAATGGTTATTTTATAAGAAAAACTTTTCAAAATATATTTTTAAATAATTTTATTTCAACAGGATTTTCAAGATTCTTTAATAAGTTTTCAAGGATTTTCATTCAAAATATTTTCCAATTTCTTTTATAAATTTTCAATAAAAATGGTTTTCAAAAAGAATTAAAGTCTAATTTATATGATTTAAAAGTAATTTAATATAAATTTTTCTCAAAAATATTTTGATATAATTTTATAATTTTTCAAGGAAAATAGTTTTCAACACTTTTTTAAGATCCTTTTAGAATTTCTCAACAAAAATGGTTTTCAAAACGTTTTCAAACTCCTTTTATAATTTTTAATGTAAAATGGTTTTCAAAATGCTTTCAAGATTCATTTACAAGATTTAAAGAGAAAATTTTTTCAAAATGCTTCCATGAACGTTTTATAAATTTCCAAGGAAAATGTTTTTCAAAATGTTTTTAGGATATTTTTATATGTTTTCAAGGAAAAGGGTTTTCAAAAAAGATTAAACCCTTTTTTATCTGTATTCAAATTATTTTCAAACAAATAATTTTTAAAAAACATTATTAGTTAAATAACATTTTTAAAAGATGAAATTATATTTTCCTAAAAAATTGTTTTCAAAATATCCAAAAAAAGTTATTTTCCATCTAAGATGACATCGGATGATATTACTCGTGACCTTATAGAAAATAATCCAAAGGTTACATTAGTATTATTTCTTTAATGGTTAATGTTTTTATTGAATTATGCATATGAAACTCATTTTTCTTTCATAGGTTACTTGGTTTGGAAGCCCTCTCCTTTTTAGAGGTTATACTTATGAAAAATTTGTTATGAAACCTATATCTTTTTCTATAGGTTATGATATGATTAAATTCTAATGATACCCATTTCATTTTATGGGTTATGATATGATTGTTTATGATTTTGTGTCACATTTATGTAAAATTACACTCTGTGATGGATGAGACTTAAATCTTCATCAAATGAAGTTGGTAAAGATTTATATCTCATGAGATAAACATAAATGGAATGAGAAATGAACATGTTTCACTATTATAGGGTTGGAAAGGTAAATGAACCTGGTTTAGTATTATATAGCTTGAAAAAAATGAATATGGTTTAGTATTATATGTTAGTAAAAAGGAGTGAACTCAGTTCAGTAATACTGGGTTGGAACGGGGTGTGAACTCAATACAAGAATGGTATTTCTCTACTAAGATGGTCTCGGTAGAAATGACTTGATACTATATAAGTCATTATATATGTTTATGTGTCTACCAAAATTCCACATATTATTCCAATGTCATTATTTCAAGGATTGTGTTCTTTATTTTTTTGTGATTCTTGTCTTATGAACAACCAATATTTATGTTGTGGTTCATTTTTCTGTCCATTGATATGAAGGGTATGATAATTCCATTTTCATGATCATGTTCTCATACCCTTATTATCATCATTATGCTTATGTATCTCCCTTTTTAATCCTTACTGAGCATCTGATATCTCCTTTTTTTTGTCTATTTCCCTAGGTTATAAAGATAGGAATTATGTTTGATGTTTCTAAGAGTATTTCTATTTAAGAAGAACCTAGTTATAGATGAGGTAGCTCATTTATGTACCATTTTTTCTTTCCATGTTTCCTAAGTCAAAAGACTATTATGGTCTTTGGAATCTATTTTTATAATGTTTTATATACTCAGAAAATGTTATGTAATCTTAATGTATGATAATCAAGGGTTTATAAAGCTGGTATCATAGAAAAGTTTTAGTTAAGCTTCACAATTTAGGGTCAAAACCCCATAATTAGAACCTTATGGACATGTCTAATGATAAGTCTACAGATAAGGAAAATCATATGAAAATATCTAGAAATTTTGGAAGTGGATAGAGTGAGTGGTTTTCTAGAAATACATCCATGTTTATATACTGCAAATTGAGGATCCTCTAGTACAGGTGTACCTAAGAGTTAAAACTCATACCAGATGTTCTTGGCCTAAGTCTAGATAATCTTGTACGCAAAAATAAGCCATTATGTACAATTGGATTGACACTCTTAGTGGGTATTCCTTGGTAATTAATTAACTCTTCACAAACCATCATAAATAGTTTAAATATAAGATGGCTATGAATAACATATTATGAACCTAGGATTTCATTTATTAATTATGGTGTCATGATTTATACATCCTATAAGTAATTATTTCATTTACTATGTGGTTTTATTCTATTATAAGTATTGATCACACTACGCTTCTTATTTTAGTCAATGGA
Organism: Viscum album; assembly: GCA_963277665.1. NCBI lineage: Eukaryota > Viridiplantae > Streptophyta > Magnoliopsida > Santalales > Viscaceae > Viscum > Viscum album. The sequence continues at coordinate 783,785,755 of OY728146.1, read as the reverse complement.
GTGAACTAAAATAAACTTGATTAATGCTGAATGTGATGGAGGTTTTTCTTATTAGTAGTCAAGTGGGATATTCATTGGATTGAATGATGTTGTGATCTTGCCTAATTAGTTTTCATCGAACATTATTATCAATGTGTACCTTAACCAACTCTTGGACTCACAAAGGAATATAAATAATATGAATGTTGTGAGTTAGGGTAACTGAGATCATGGAGGAAAGAAAATTTTGTATCCTTTGATTCCAAAATGATGAATGAATTTCCCAATTAAATGTCTTATATGAAAAAAAAAGATATTTTGACTATGAAAAATAAGGAAACAAATAAAGATACGGTAAGGTAAAAATGGTGATTTTGGTTCATTAAATGGATGAGAATACTGGCCTCCTTAAGACATCATTAAATTTTAGGTGTTTTAATGTTGGAATAATTTGTCATTTTGAAACTTAGTGTTCCCAGATGAAAGATTTTGAAGACAATCAGAAATGTGGTATGAGTAATGGTTAGATTGTTGATGACGATGAGACTACAGATGAAAGATGATAGGAGATAGGTATTGTAAAATAGGATGAGGTTTCCTTGTTAATGGAATATGAATTAAGTTTAGTAATAAACGTTTTTATGTATTTGGATTTAAGAATTATGTTACATGAATGTTGAAATAGATAAGGATAGTTCAGTTAATGTTTTTGGCTATAGATTTAAAAGAACACATTGAATATTTACAATTGAATAGAAAAGTGATATAATTGAAAGGTGATTTCCATGAAAAACACATGTTTATTGGAAATATAACACATAATATGTTCCTTATCTAATGATAATGTTGTTTGTAAAAAAACAATGTGGGATATGAATATATAAATTGAACTATACTGATTACCATATAACTAATTAAGGACTTATTTAAAGTTAGTTCTTTCTATCATGGATGATTTTTACAACCTCTTAGATTTAGGGAATATATATATTATTCTATAATAATAATAATGAATCATGCATATTTTCCAAAAGGGATTATAGTAATTCAGGCTGTCACCAAGTTCCAGTAGAATTTAACATGAGGGTATTTACATGTTTGGAATGTCATAGGAAGGAGTTACTTTGTTTTATATGGGGGATCAATGTTAAGCTTAGAACATTATTTTCGTTCTAATTATTTGGATTTTAAAATTCCAAAATTGTTTTAGGGTTAACCATTAATGAAAATTTTATGGTAGACTTTGAAGTAATTATTTATGTATTATTTTTTTAAACCATGGTTAAGAGGATATTTAGTTATTAACCTTATCTTAGGTATGTCCATAATATTTTGGAAATTATATTAGTGTGGTTTTATAAAAGGACATCATTTATGTCCAGTGACAACCAATCAAGTCTTAAAAGGTCATGGGCCTTGAACCTGTGACTAGAGGAGGATAAGGGTTTCACATTTACCACTTGCCTACCCAATGTCCTCGTTAATTTATAATTTTTTTGAGGAATAAATATTTATGATGAAACAATAGAGATACTTTTTATTTTTAGATATTAATATATTAACCATATTTATTTTTTGGAATAATTATTAATAAATAGTTATGCATTTCATTCTGTTATGGGCTATAACATCTGGAAAAAAAATTTGTTAGTGGATAGTTCATCAATGTTAATTTTTGTGCATCAATTTCTTGATGTAATGGATGAATTATAAATAGTTAAATGCGCAATTGAATAATAAAATTTTGTTAGTTGAAATATATCATGTAAAAATAGTTCCTTGTATTCTTGGTTAATAAACGAATTTCTCAAAGATAGTATCATGATAAAAAAAGTATTTGTCCTAATTACTTTTTTTGAACTTAATGCCTTTAAAATCATCATATAGTTAAAAATTCAAGGCCCTCTACTTTTCTTTGATCATTACCTTGTTTGCGATTGATGACCTCAATCAAACACTATAAATATTTATGATTTTCTCTATGTCCAATATTCACTCTTGACCTATGTTCTTCTATGTGGAACCCTTGTTATATTTTAGTTTCGGTAACTGTTATGGTTCCAAATTTACCTTTTTATGGGAATTTTTAGTATCCATTTTTATGATTTGGGCTTCTATGAAAGAAAATTTCAGGTATTAAACCATTGATAACCCATAAGAATTTAAAGGGTTATATTAATTTTAAGGGGTGGTGAATGTAACACCAAGTAATTTTTTTAGTTATTTATTTTCAATTAATTTAACCCTTGATATATTTTTCATTTCACATAACATTAAAAATGTATATTTTATATTAAATACATATGTTTGTATTTCATTATACGCAACACCATGTTAATCATGCACTACACACCACATAAATTTTTTAATGACTAAATATAACACCATGGTTATATTGCGACATCTCTTATGTTACATGCATCAATAACTTGTCGTACGTTACAAGCAATTTTGAGTTTCAATGAAACATATTTTTATTGTTATTTTTATTTAAATGATATCATTATAATATAGTCATTAAACATTGTAATATAAATTATGTTAAATAAATTTAAAATGAATTTTTTATTTTTTTTGTATTCAAATAAAACATAGTGATGAAAAAATATATAATTTTTGGAAAGGCCCTTAAATATTTAAAAATATTATTTTCTCAAATGAAATGTTTTTAATGTCCTTCTATGAAAAATAATAAAATTAATTTCATAAATTATTATATATTTTATTTGATTCAAAAAAATCTTTTTTTTATAATGTGAAAATTAGATTAATGATAATTTTGGGGATTTTTCTAAGAAACTTCATTTTTGGATAAATAGTGAAAAATATCAGATTTAAATTCTTAACTGATTTTTCATATAATTTATTTATAATGTTAACATATATTTTAAAATTATTTCAATGTTTAATTAGATAATATTTCTATAAATTAATTAAATTTAGGTCAATTGAATTAATTTCAATTTGAAATTGGGTATAAAAACGTATCAAATGTGTGGACATTTTACTTTAAAAACACATAGTTCCATCCCATCAATAGTGTTAATTTTTAATTAATTTCATACACATATATGGTGAGAATTTGGAAAAATGTATTCCATATTTATAATAATAATAATTGATAATTTCTAATAAATTCAACTTTGTTTTTTACCAAAAATATTAGTGGAAGTTATTAAAATTAATAACAATGATTATGAGAAAAAGATGGTTAATAAAATATTGAACCATAATTTTAGACCTGAAATGATATTGAGACTTGAAAAACACCCATTTTATTGAAATTAGGCTTCCATAAACCTTAAAGTTTTATTTGGTTTGGATTGTTATGAGTTTTTTAGTTAAAATGTGGGTATACATAACATTTTTTTAAAAAAATGCCAAGTATTTCAATTCTTTTCCCTATAAAATGCCACCACCTCTCCCTCTTATTCACACCTCTCAAAAAACATTGGTTCATCCAATCTATGAATAATAAAATTCCCATAATACATACCTTCCTCTTATAATATTTTCATTTGGCATAAGAAAATTCAAGGAATCCTTTTTGAATAAACCAAAAGGAGTTACCTAATCAAGAGGTAACATCTTCTCTCAAACTACATTATTTTACTTTCTTTATCCACCCTATAAAATATTTTTATTAGATGACTGATAACAAAACAAGTATCATAAATATATTATGGTGGTTTTATTCCATGGTTTCAAACTATAATTACATACACCTCTATTTAATGTATAACGAACATACTCTTTATGTGTACGGTGAACAACCGCCTCACTAAATAATGATTGATCGTTTTTTTCATTACCGCCTCTCATGGTGAAACCCGTGATGGAAAATATATTTATATATGTTATATAATAAATTTATTATTTATTTAATAATATTTAATTTTTTTAAAACATATTTCTTTATATTCTCAATTTTTTGTTAATACAATACTTTTGTTTGAGGAATTGTGGACTACCAACCCCTCAAAGCAATGTGATTCATTCATAAACTACATGTAATACATTAAGGATGGTTTTAGTGAATATATATGATATTTATTATATAATAAAAATTCATTAATAATTATATATATATATATATTCTTTTTCTTCCATTGTTTAATCATGAAAATTAAACAGAAATTATGTTCATGCATACGTAAAACCTACCATCTTCATTTACAGTGTATTCCATTTCATAATTTTATATTATATAGATTATAATGAAACTAAATGTCATTTATATCATTTTTTACATTCTAGAAATCATTATACTAGTATAGGTATTAGAGAGATAACAAATTAAGACGCATGCAAAAAAGAAAGCAAAAATTCTCTGAAGTGAAACCTTTACATGGAATTGTTAACAAATGGATAATATGAGCGAATAATAAAACCATATATGAAGAACAAAATTACATTTATTATACAGTAATATTGTATGAATAGAAAGGCAGTCAAGACACAAGGTAAGGGCATTTCATCTCACTTTTTATTTCCATGAGATAAATTCCATCTTCACCACACTCTCCATTTGTGTAGTTTATATACTTACCATGAATGTATTATATGACTATTATTATTATTAAATTATGGGTAAATATATATTCATTCTTTTTTAATACATTTATGGGTTTTATTTTTCAAAATATACCAAACTAGTACGGTATTGTTTCCTCAATTTACCTTCTTTGATTCACATGCCATGTTAGCAACATAAATTTTTTCACAAGATGTATATACTGACCTTGAAATGATATTTCATGAGTCTCATTCTATTAATGATATTTTAAGTGTCCTAGAATTTCAATTTCTTAAAAGAGGAATATGGTTCAATGTTACAATGTGGTATGTGTTTATTGAAACATCTATTTTTTTCTATATTTTTTATGATTATGATTCCTTTGATGAAATTTTATGATCCATATATCAATAACACTCTTTAATTTTATTCTCATATGTGTATTAAATATATATTAAAATAATAGTACCATTTTCCCACTCTTTTGTATATAATATCATTAATAATGTGTTTTTACTTAAACCTGGCTTTACCCTCTCTATTCTTGAAAATCTATGTTCCTTCAAAACCATATTTTTAAAAAGGGTTTCCAAGAATATTAAACTAATCTAATATGATCATTAAAATAAATTTTTACCATTATTTTCTTTTACTAATGTTTTCAAGGGAATCACCTTATCGATTTTAGAATGTGTCAATTTTATACCCTTTTTACCTTGGAAAATGAATGTTCTTTTTACCTCATACGACATGTGTGGATTTTTCCACTGCTTATCCCTTGAATGTTTATTTTCAGGTTTAAAGTTTAGTTTATAATAATTTTTTTAATGATTTTTTCAGTTAAATGGTTTTGAAATTGTTTTTTAAGAATATTTTAAAATCTTTTAGGAAAAATTGTTTTCAAAATAATTTCATGATTATTTTAAAAAATTTCAATGAAAATTGTTTTCAAAATGATTTCAAGTATCATTTATTAGTTTGAAATTCATTTTCAATGAAATGGGTTTTAAAATGTTTTCAAGCACATTTTATTATTTTTCATGGAAAATTGTTTTCAAAACGTTTTTAATCTCTATTTATAATTATTCAAGGAAAATGGTTTTCAAAAAAAAATCAATATCTTTTTATATTTCTTCAAAGAAAATGGTTTTCAAATTTTGATCAAGAGAATTTTCTATGTTTTTAGCGAAAATGGTGATTAAAAATTTTTCAATATCTTTTTATATGTTTACAAGAAAAATGGTTTTCAAAGAGTTTTCAAGAACATTTTATAGGTTATCAAGGAAAAAAATTTTGATAATTCATTCAAGCCGGCTTTCTATGTTTTCAAATTATTTTAAAAGGAAATGGTGTACAAAATGATTTTTGATTTAAAGACTTTTTTTAATATAAGAACTGAAATTTTACTCAATATTTGTTTTAAAAATTTCTTTCCATGTTATTTTCCTTCTAAGATTAAATTTCTTAATATTACTCATGACCTTCTAGGGAATAATACAAAGGTTACAATCATATTCATTCTTGAATGGTTCATGTTTTCATGGAATGATTCTTATGTCACTTGTTTCTCTTTCACAAGTTATATAATTTGGAAACTCTCTCCATTTAATGCCTTTATTCTTATGATTAAATGATTATTAAGAAGTTATATTTTTCCATAGGTCATGATATTAATAAATTTTTATGATAAGAATTTCATTTCCTAGGTTATGACATGATTTTTTATGATTTTGTGGCACATGTTTGGTTGATTTCAATATGAGGTGGGTTGGACCAATATCTCCCTATAATGAATTGTTTAAACATTTATATCTAATGATATGGACATGGATGGAATGAGAAATGAATATGATTCACTGTTTCAGGGATTAAATGAGAAAATAATTTGGTTCATTATTGTAGGGCTTCAATGAGAAATAAATTTGGTTCAGTATTATAGGGCTGGAATGACGAGTGAACTTAGTTCATTAATACATGGCTAGAACAAGTTGTGAAAATAACTTTTTCAACTAAGATGGTATCGGAATCAATACCACAACTACTATGGAAAGGGTTATATATGTTTATGTGTTTTCCACAACTCCACATTTTATTTATATTTTATAATTTCATGAATTATGTTATTTATTTCCATATGATTAATTTCGTATGAAATTCTTATCTTTATGCCATGATTCATGTTTTTGTTTTTTGTATGCATGGTATGATCTTCTATTATCATGATAATGTTCTCATACCCTTATGCACATGATATTTCTTACATATCTCCATTTTTAACCCTTACTGATCATTTGAGATCTCCCCTTTTTATGATTCCTTCCCCCTATGATATAAATATGTGTATTCTATTTGTTATTTCTAGGAAGGGTTCTAGTAAAAAAGAACCCAGTGGTAGATGGTGTTTCTCATTTATTTAATAATATTTTTGTTTCTAGGATTCCAAAGGCAATAGACTAGTATAGTCTTTGGGCGTCTGTTTGTATAATGTTTTATGTATTCCATATATGTTGTGTAATGTAGATTTATGAAAAGATAGGGTCCATATATGTATATAGTATTCATCAATGTTCAGGTTCATTGGTGGTATCCTACTGGGTATTATACTCACACCTTACTTGATTATTTCATTACACATACAGATTTCATGATTAGCGACTAGATAAATTGAAAGGGTACGATGGTGGAAGGATGAGTAGGACATTCATGAGTACATAGATACTTCTTGAAGGATCTTGATCTGGAGGATTGATATTATCATCAGTTAGTTGTTTACCATGAATTTTGTATTATTTATATAATTTAGTTATGTACCTGATATGCTATATTTGTAAATACCCTAACCCCAGTAGCCTGGATCTAGTGGTTAATTTATTCCAATAGTACTAGATACAAAAAATTGTATACAAAATGGACAAATAGTTTAGTAGTCTTGGTGAACAATATATACACTTGAATTTCACATTTACATTTGAAAACCAGAAAATCAATATAATATTATTTTCAAGAACATCATTATCCCCTTTAGAATATCAATGTCTATTAATAATTAAAAACATCCTGATATCCTGGGGGAAATAAACATAAGAATGGGTTGATCTCAGATTCTCATTAATGGTATCTGTATAATAGAATCCAATGAATTAATTAATAATATGGAAAGAAATCAAGGATAATAAAATAATACCATATAAATAATCACATTCTCTAAAAATTATTCACGGATATAAAAAATATCAAAATAATAACATGTACATCAACAAATGAGTTAATAATTATGGAACTTATAATTTTAGACATTAAAAATATACAACATAGGTATCATACCAATACATATTAAACATAATATCAGGTCCACGTTCTAAGAAATATTTCATAAATGAGTAATGCCTCAGAAAATTATCCAAATTAGTTTGTCTCATGAGACATACTAATAAAACAATGGGATATGTAATTATTGGCCCCAACCATCACTTAATAATTCCAATTAATTCACCATATTAATAAATCACACAATTTAATAAACGTGACATAAAATCAATAATTTTATTTATTGAAAAATCTATTATAAATAATATCAATAGTTTCATCTCTAAAAATGATCACAACCCATCAAAAAAAAGAATAATTTTGGTATTAAAACAAAATAACTTATTTTTATCATAACTAAAACAAATGTTTGAGGTCATTTATGGATATAAATACCTTGAAAAGATCCTCAAAAACATTCTTTAAGAAAAATTAAATTTTCACTTATCAAAATAAATTTTAATAATTAAAATTTCCTGAAATATTAAGGAAAAAAATTCATTGTAAATAACCTCAAAAACCTATAAATTAATATTTAAAACATTTATTTTCTATAAGGGTTGTAAATTTAATTCATTCCATATAAGTTAAAAATGTATCCTTTATAAATTCAAAATGTACCTCACTCGTAAATAATAAAAGGTCCTATTAAAACATTTTTTCAAAATTCACACATGGATAAAAATCTCTTTAAAAAAATTAAGTTATATTAAAAAAATTGAAATTTTTAGTATAAAAATGGACATTGATGAGAAATATTCCCCACTAGATACCTAAGCATAAAAAATCCCAAATAATGAGAGACATGCAAATAAACCCTTACCACTTTTGTAACATTCAAATCATAAACCACATGAAATAAATAGATGGAAATGAATCATAAATAACAATAATATAAATAAATTCATGATACAACATATAAATGGGGTATTATAAAGACAACACAGAATAAATAAGTGGTGAATATGGTATATGTCTCATGGAAGTAAAAGTGAGATGTGCAACCCCTGCCTTTGAGTGGTGCTTGATCTTTCGGCTCGGCTGCCGATGAGGGTTCTTCTTAGGTCTGATGGTTGTCTGAGCTGGTGGCAGTGGCTGGTTTTTCATAGACCACCATGTTTTTTCATGTTTTTTGATATTCATAGTCATTCAGAGTAGGTTTTCTGGGGAAAAAAGGGCTTGGTGAGTTCTTCTAGCTCTAGGGTTCTTGGAAAATCCTATTGGCTCGAAGAGGAGAGTTGAGCCTCCGGGGAAGGAGAAGACCGTTGAGGAGAGTGGGGGTTTTTTGAATTCTTAAGGTGACCCTCACGTTCCTAAGTTATGTTTGCGCATGGAGGATTACTTTTCCTTGGATTCTCCTGGGGCTTCTGCGGATCTGATTTTTTTGTCGTCGTCAGCCTACTTCGATCCGGTTTTCATGGAGGATGTTACTCCAGTGGTCAAGAATGAGGTATCCTGGGACCAATTGGATATTCTCTTTCATTCTTCCCAGCCACTATCGTCTCCTTCTTTGGACTTCAAGATCTCGTCTCAGCTCTCCCCGAAGTTCATAAATCACTCCTTCCTCCCAAGCATGCCTTTGATTCCCTATCAATCCCCCCAGGGTGCCTTGCCTCTGGTGGGTGTGGTGAGAAAGGTATGATCTTCAAGATCCTCTCCCCATCGTCGCCTACTGGTTTCCCTCCTCCATGAGGAGGGGGTGTTTTCTCCGATGTCGACATCTCGGCTTCCACTTCTGTAGGGTTCGGAGTGTTCTCCAAAAACAAATATCCTGGGTCACATCATGGGAGGTTGTCTCTCGAGTTTCCTGGTCCTATTACCCACTCAAAATTGAGGGAGGATGGGTTATAATTTGTGGTTTCTTCTTCTGATACCCCTGGCCTGGTAGGTATGATGGGGCTACTGTAATGGCTTCGGTAAATTTTTGGAATGCCCGCGGGGTGGGGGCTCGGGTGAAATGTGACTTCATGGCTGTTGAATCTTGTAAACATAATGTCTCTATTTTTTTTGTTCTGGAAGTGGAGGTTGACCATAAGAAGCTTCTATTATGGTGGGACGGATGGGTTTTCCGCTGTTTTTTCATGGTGGTCTGGTTAACCAACATATCTGGGTTTGTTGGAAGTCGAGTGTGAAGGTGGAAGTGACTAGCCTCTCCTCACAATGCAAAAACACGATGGTTTCCTGCGCTGTGGGTGAATTCTTGTTCTCTTTTGTGTATGCTATCACTGATGTATAGTGGAGATCATAACTTTGGGTATTCCTCAGATCGTTCTATTCTGGAAATCTTCTCTAGTTTGTGGGTGGAGATTTCAACACGATCGTGGACCTTGAGGAGAAAAGAGGCAGTTTGTGGCCCTCGGTGGTTTCCATGTAAGACTTTTGCGAGTTCATTACTGTCGCGGGGCTTCTAGGCCTGGGTTTTCAATGAAGGCTCTTTACTTTTTGTAATAACCTAAGGGGGCCGCATCTTATATAGAGAAGTCTTGATTGTTTCTTGTCCAACGTCCAAGGTCTTGGCACTTTTGCTAAAATAACAGTCCCCCACCTGTCACGTTCCTTGTCTGATCATGCTCCGCTTCTGGTGGAGATGAGATGTGATAATTCGTGGAGGCGGTCCTTCCTCTACTCTAGAAACTGGAACTAGTTGGATGGATTTATGCAGACTATAAGGTCCTCGTGGGATTGCGGGGTGTCTAGGGATGCATGGCACATCTTTTTTATCAGATTACAGAGGGTCAAGAAGGACCTTCTAGAGTGGAGGGCTTCTAAACCAGATGTATTTTCCAGTGTGAATGCTATCCAAACCGATGTTGATAACCTGTAAGAGGAGCTTCAGTCCAGCTGTGATGACAACCGGTTTGTTATTCCATTTGAGAAACGCAGTTTTCTTGCTGAGAAACTCCTGGAAGTGGAGCGCAATTATAAACAGCTTGCTCGGGTGCGGTGGTTGAAGGAAGGGGGTCACAATAGCGGGTTTTTTCATGCATGTCTTAAGGAAAAGAGAAGCCTGAAGCATAACAATGATCTGGTAAATGGGGTCTTCTCCTCGGATGTGGATGTGATCGGAGGTCTGGCCTTGGAACATTTTGAAGGGCTACTGGCAGGAGGGGTTCATGCTACCAAGGGGGTGTTGGATGGGGTTGTCGAGGATATGAATTTATAGTAGTGCATTCCCCGCTTGGTTGGGCACGTGGAGAATGAGTTTCTAATGGCCATACCTAGTGGGGAAGAAGTTAAGAGGATGGTTATGGAGATGCCTCAGGACAGTGCTCTGGGCTCGAACGGCTTCCCGTGTTACATCTATGTGGCTCCCTATGGTATTGTGGGTCCTCAAGTGGTGTTGGCCATCTAGGATTTCTTCCATAGCGACGCCCTCAATAAGGGGGTTTTGGCTTCATGGGTGGTGCTGATTCCAAAGGTTAAAGAGCCTAATAGCATTAATCAGTATAGACCAATATGTCTGTGTAATGTGTCCTCTAAAATTCTGTCAAGTCTGATTTTGAGACGGTTGAGCCGGTATACTCCAAGGTTAGTGTCCAAGGAACAACACGGGTTTGTTAAAGGCCGGAATATTCAAGGGGCGGTGGTAGTTTATATTGAGCTGGTTTATGATGTTAATAAGAAAACTGTTGGGTCCAATGTTATGTTTTAGGTGGACAAGGACAAGGCTTATGATAAGGTGGAATGGGGCTTTATTATCCAGGTTATGAGGTAACTGGGTTTTCATGATTGGGTTTGTGACCTCTCTTTTAGAGGCTACTCCTCCCCATGGCTATCCATCTCTCTCAAAGGGAAAAACTTTGGATTTTTCAAATCATTATGTGGAGTCCGGCAGGGGGATCCACTTTCTCTGAATCTTTTCATCATGGATCAGGAGGATCTCTCAAGGAACATATAAAAGGGTTTGGAAGGGGGAAGGTTGTTTCCATTTATCAGCAGGGGTGGCAGGGAAGGTGTGTCTCATCTGATGTTTGCTCAGGATATCATGATATTCACAAATGTCCAGCGGAGAACATTAAGGGTGCTCATGGAGATTTTTTAATAGATATGGGCATTTGAGTGGTGAGTGCATCAATACCAGTAAGAGTAATGTTTTTATTTTGAAAAAATGCTCCGGAAGTCGGTCCATATCTATCCATGAAATCTTTGGTTTTCGTAAGAAATATCTCTCTATGGACTACCTTGGAGTTCCTCTTGCTTGTGGGTGCATTAAAAAAATTTTCTTTGAGAGTTCTATCAATCGGGTGTTGGGGCGTATCATTGATTGGAAGAACAAATTGCTTTATTTTGGTGGGAGGGTTACCCTGATTAACAGTGTTATGTCGGCTATTCCAATGCATGTCTTCTCGATTTTATGTCCACCGAAGGGAACCATTGATAGAATGGAAAAGATTATAAATTTATTTCTTTGGGATTCCAATCATACTGGTCATTTCCATTAGAGTGCTTGGGCTTGGTTTATGAAATCGGTAGAAGAAGGGGGTGTTGGACTTCTTGAAATTAATGATACCATGAAAGGAAAGCGAGCGAGACATTCATGGGATATTATCGCGGGTGACTCACTTTGGGCCGCTTTCTTCAAAACTTGTTATGGTGAACAGGGGTGCTTTTTGAGGTTCGTAGACCATCTCGTACTGGCCTTGCGAGATGTATGTTCTCATGTGTGAATAAATTATAGGAATCGACATGATGGATTATTGGTAAGGGCGACATCCGTTTCTAGAAGGATAACTGGGTGGGTGGGAAGCTGTATTTCCTTAGCTGCCCCACGCTGGATATTACATTAAGATAAGCTTTCATATTTCCATCCTTTATTCAAGCGGTTTTGACCCTAGAGTAGATGAAGATCTTTGGGGAGGTTACCTTGAATATGGAGGTGGACAGATACTGTTTCACGGGATCAAGTTCGGGGAAGTTCTCATCCCGGGATTATAGGAAGCTCCATCACGGCGAGTTGAGGTATGAGGTGTGCATGCCAAAGTACTTGTGTAAAGAGAATCCAACCAAGATGATTTTTTTGTTTTGGCGTATCATCAACAGAGCTCTTCCCATGGAGGAAAATATTCAGAGTAAGGGAGTGCACTTGGCCTCGAGGTGCCATTGCTATGATGTCCCTCAGAGTGAAACAGTGGTACATCTATTTTTCTAGAGCGAATGGTCCAAGTTTCTTTGGTCTAACTTCCTCCCCCTACCTAATTCGTCTGCTGGTTTCACCACTCTTCATGATTTTTTGAATGCTTGGTTCAATGGATTGGAGTTCATGGCATGAAAGGAGAGGTTCTTTATCCTTTCCTCCATTTTCTCGATTATCTGTGAGGCTAGGAATCAGTCTCAGATGGGTGACCAGCATTCTACTAATTATCTTTGGGTCCAGCTAAAATAACTCTTGGTTGAGATGGGTTCTTTGTTGAGATACATCTCTCGCCTTCTTGGATCCTTTAATCGGAATGATACTCCCATGCATGGCCAGCTGGAAGGTTGGTGGATCAGATGGTGGTCTCCCTGTTGAGGTTTAAAGCCGAATGTAGATGGATCGCTGATTCATGAGATCATGAGAGGTGGAGGGTTGTTGTGAGACTCAAGCGGTTTGGTTCTGATTTCCTTCAGTGCATATTTTGGACCAAGAAGTTCTTTTGGTGCTGAGGCTAGGGATCTTCTAGTAGGAATTCATGCGTGTCAAAGGCCTGGCTTTCAGGTGGCTGATGTTGAAACTGATTCTGAAGTTTTGGTTCATGCGGTGTGAGGGAGTTACGATCTGCCATGGGAACTGGCATATGTGCTTCATAACTGTGCGCTTGTAACAGAGCTTGGGAGGGAAGTTCAGCAATGTTTGAGTGAGGCCAATTTTGCGGCAGATTCATTGTCCCGAAGGGGGAGCTCAGAGGAAGAGCTTATTGTTTACTCTAGTACTGGTTCTCTTCATGTGGGGTGTAACTCTTTTGTTCAAGGGGATGCCCTAGGATTTAACCACTTCCGTCCTCCTTGAGGCTGTTTCTAGGGATGGTTGTTTGATCACCTTCATTTTATAATAAAAAGAAAGTTTCAATCATTAGGTCATATGTATGCATGAAATCTAACAAATGGAATGAATGAAATTTAAATAAAAATTATCATTTAAAAATCATTTTCATTATCATATAAATCATATATCTTCATAAAATACATCCATATTACCATCTATTTAAATCTTAAATGAAAAAATGATCACATCACTTTATGGAGGTGGTAGTCTACATATACACATGAGCAACATTGTAGATTTCGAAATGGTTCAATGGTTAGATGGTATATATAATATGTTAATTACATAATAATTTTCATTTCAAAAATATTATATAAATTCATTATTTATATCTTTACAACCATCCATTTAGAATGGTGATGAGAAATAAATTGCATCGCTATATGGTGATAATGAGCCATACGTACGTACAAACGATTTTTTCTCTATTTATATGAATGAATAAATCACGCAATTTATATCGCATTTAATATTTTTCATATCATTCATTTATAATTTTCTATAAATTGAATAAATATTTTATTAGCATTTTGCAATAATTTGAGGTAATTTTATAATCAATAAAATATATAAATAAATTAACATCATGAAAAAAATTTAATTATTCACAAAATTTAAATTTATATTCATTAATAACTTCTTCCCAATTTTTTCACATGATAGATACTTAAATCTAACAGAGTGACATTTTGCAACATTTTTTGATTTAAATATTATATTGGTCATTTTCATGGACAAGTGTCGATTAAATATATAAATTTAGAGCGTAAGGTAATTATTTTCGAATTAAATTCATCCAATAATATTTATGATGAAAAATTATGACTTTATCAATAAGCTCTAAACTATTTTAACCTGACTTACCCTTTACTGAGGTAAACTTATTTTCCCCAGTTACTATTTATAATGACTAAAACTATAAGGGTCCTATTTTCCAAATTTGGAACTCCTAATTCTATATGTGGAACCCATTTAATAAACATTAATTCCTATATATTGATACATTAATTATTAATTTTTTATCACAAAATGTGATAAGACCATTTTTAGAGAATTGCATTTTTTAAGCACAAACTTGGATTTATATTATTTTCCCATTCCTATATAAATATATTATATGAATGATAAAATAATTTACCTAATATATAATAAATAAATTTCATTAAAATAGCTCACATATAGTGTTAAATTAAATATATTATGATAAAACCACATTGTGTGCATAAAAACAATTATTCAGAAAAACAACTCCCTTATTTTCAAAATCATTTTTATTTTAATTTATTATAAATTGATAACTACATAATTTATTTGATACATTTTTAAACCATATATTTTTAATTTATTTAGTGCTATTAATATAATCCATCCCAATGGCTAGGTTTTAACTATTAAATAATAGTTTAATAGAAAAGTCTGGATTATTTAAACATACTGTGGCGTGTAACATAAGCTATTGAATAAATCAAATTTATTAAGGAGAAAACTTTTATGAACTATCACAATATAAAATTATAATCCTATTAAATATAATTATTAAATTGAAATTATTTTACTTTGATAAAAAAATATGAGTATACACTAAGCTCATTACATCCTTAGGTTCTCCTGTAGCTTCCTCCAATTGATGGTTTCACCATAAAACATTGATTAGGTGAGTGGAACTGTTTCATAAATCTTTCTCTCCATAATCCTTAATATCCAATATTTTTTCTCATAATAAATATCTTACCCAATTATTATGAACTCTGATTTTATTATAAGTGATGGATCGGTTATTTACTTCCCTAGGAGAGATACATGGAGCACTTCATGAATGTGAGAGACATTCACAAGAAGTTTCAAAAGATAAACTACCGTCCTTATATAATAAAGAATTTTGAAATAAAAAATATACATAGTGCTTATATTTCTCTTATTTTCAAATCTCATCACCCTCTTCCAATTATATATTCATTGTAATACCTTGTTACCAAAGTCAAACTCTAGTTCATTTCAATTATTTTCTGTATAACTTCTTTATTGACATTGAGATGATCTTATGTGTTTTGAATGGATTTTACCTTATATTACATTTAATAATCTAGGTTGGGTCCCCACAAATTTATTTCTATAATTTAATTTTCAAATATTGGATTTCAACACTTCTTTCCATAGAGGTCTTCATAAGGATCCATTTTAATGATCGAGTGAAAGCTAATATTATAAGAAAAATCCACCAATGGAAGGTGTTGATCCCAAACTCCTTTGAAATCCATACATAAAGCTATCAACATGTCTTGTTGAGTTTTAATAGTCATATCAGACAAACAATTTATTGGAGGATGATAAGATGTGTTGAAACTCAACTCTGTATTCAATGGTCTCTAGGTATATTTCTATAATTTCAAGATAAAATTCAGATCCTGATCGGAATAAATAGAGTGAGATACTTCATGAAACCTTTTCATTTTCTTTATATATAATCTAGTAATAAAATCAAGTGATAAGTTATCAATAATGTAAATGAATAGTGTAGACATCATAAGGCGATCAACTAAAACCTATATTGCATTATGCACTTTAGTCTTTTTTTTTTTGTTTTTTGATAAAATCATTGAGGATGTTTACTTATTTCCATTATTGTAAGTTTAATTATTTTAATATCCCCTTAGATTCATTTCTTTTATCCTTAACATGATGATATACCAAGAACCTACAAACAAATAATACAATATATCTCATCTTGTTGTGCCACATAAAATACTATTTCAAGTCTCTATACATATTCATCCATTTAAAATAAATTGAGATAAATTAATTAGGAACTTCATATAATAGATCATTTTTCATATATGCTATGTTTGGGACACATACAATCTTTATGAACTATATAATTCCATCACAATCAAGGTTGAACTCTACAACATTTCTCACCTTATTTTGTAGCTCCACATCATCCTTATGCACCTATTTAATCATCGCATGGATAGATGGGTTTTATGTCATTTGATCAAGATATTATATCTCCCCTTTCTTATATATTTCAATATCCAACCTTTTCAAGACTAGAAGTATTGGATCTTTTTTTCTCATTGTCATAGATAAGCTAGCATTACCCTTTCAACTCAGAGAATCATTCAAGATGTTATCTTTCCTAGGGTAGTAATGTATTAAGAAAATATAATCTTTAATCATATCTAACCATCTTATATGAATAATGTTTAACTTTTTCAGTTTGAAAATGTACAATAAAATATTTTATCTATATATATTACACACCAATCTCAATAAATAAAATGCCTCTATATCATTATTTAAAAAACCCTAGATAACACCAAATCACGAGTTGGGTAATTTAACTCATAGACCTTTAGTTGGTATGAGGAATAATCTATCACCATATCATTTTTTATGAGGATTATTCCAAATAACGTTTTTGATGAATCACTATATACTACTAAACCTTATCCACTATATGGTAGTGTTAAAACAAGTTCACTGATTGACCTTTTCTTCAGTTCCTTGATGTTTTCCACACATTAATATATAAAAATAGACATGGATACCATATGAGTTAACATTTTAAGTGGATGGAAAAACCATGATAAATTTTTCACAAATCATGGATAATTACCAGCCAATCCAAAGATTCTACATATCTCAGTTATAATGTTTTCTCTCGACCAATGTTCAACAACTCCAATCTTTGATGGATTAAAAAAATTCTCTTACATGATATTATGTGACCTAAAAATGATACTTTTCGTTTCCAAATGTAACCCTTGGTAAAATATTCCTACAAATTCTCCATCTAAAAGGTCTTCATTACAATCCTAAAGTGATCATAATTATCTTTCTTACTCTTTGAATATATAATAATTTCATATATAAATATTTCCAGAAACTGACCAACATAATATCTAAGGACTCCATTCATTAAATCCATGAACATATTGTTGACATTTGTTAGAATAAATGAAATAACTATAAATTTATAGTTTCCATAAAATATACAAAATGTTTTTGTGGATATATCCTTATTTTTAACCCTAATTGATGATATCCATAATGATCTTCAGTCTTGGAAATGTATTGATTTTCCTATACTTGATCAAATTATACATTAATACATGGTTGAGAATATTTTTTCTCAATAGTGATTTTTTTTGTTCTTGATAATCAATTAAGAGATTCATTGATCTATATTTCATCTTAAAAAAAGAATAGGTTCATCCCAAGTTGACACACTTAACAAATTGAATCCTTTTAATGAAAATCCTGTATTTTCTTCTTCAAATATTGCAACAAAATTATATCCATTCTCTATAGAGTATTTGATATAGGTATAGCATCAGGTATGAGAACTATTGAAAACATAACTTTCTAAGTTAGTCGAATACCATGAAAGTATCTCTCTAATAATTCTAAAAACTCCGAAAAAGTAAGATTATCATTGATATTGAGTTTTTTCTCAACAATGTTAGATAAACACCCCTTTTGAATTGGAATAAACACCCATATAATGGATGTTACTTCCATTTGATTTTTATATTTATGGTCACACTAATAAAACATCATAGATTATCTTATAATTTAAAATGTGAATTCCATTTCTTAGAATTCCATGTGGGATTTATGTGAACAAAGCCAATCCATTCCTATGATAACAAGAAATTCATCCAAAGGGTAAATTATATAACTTACAGGAATCACATTCCCACAAACTAAAATCAAAGAGTAATTATAGACATACAATGTAATCATCATAACATTTGTATTTCTCAGATATAACATAAAACATAATAATATAGTGGGTTATGTGATTCCCTTAGAAAATTCATCATATATAAAAGAGTGGGAAGAACCAGATTCAAATAAAACATTTCCAATTATGCAGTGAATAATAAGTGTACCTTTCATGACATTATTAGGAACATCCTTATTGGTTATAGTAATTTCATAATCTTTTCCCTACCCCTTTATATTATTAAGTGGTAACTTAGATTGACGATTAGGTAATTCCTCAAAATTTTACCCCATCTAATTAAATTTAAAGCATTATACTTTTATAGATTCTCCATACCCTTAAATTCATGAGCATGATGTATTTTTTGTCTACACTGGATGAAAATCCCGTTATCTTTTAATCATGTGCCAAGGTGTTTCTTTACACAAGTATCACAAGATATTTGATTTGTCTTTCTCTTCTTCCCCTTATTTATTTTTTTCTCTACCATCATCATCTTCTATTTATTTCTTTTGAATCTATGAGAATTGGATAATTCATTCTCTATCAGGATATCACATGATATAATATCATCATATGATGATAATTTTTTGGGTAAAAGTTCCCTTTCATTAATTTAACTAATCCCATAAAATAAATTTTGAATCATTTTATTTGTATTTCATACATAGTACGCAATATTCCTTTCTAACCCTGTAAAGTTAGATTTATATATTAAAATATTTTCCTCATCATTTTTTCTCACACTCAAGAATTGTATTTCTATATCCTCTTATTTTTTATGGAAAAAGTACTTATTCAGGAAAAAGTTTCTTTAAAATCCATCCATTACTTGTTCTATATTTACTACTCATGCCAAGACATCATAAAAATACTATCAAGGCCTCATCAGATGAAATATTAGTAAATTGGTAAGGATTCCCAAGAACACAAATTAATATGTCACCTAAGACCTAATGACACATCAAGGGGCTATGTAATTCAAGTACTCTCCCATTACATAATATTTCCAATGCATTACTTTTTTGAATAAAAAAACATAATCAACATGGCTTAAAAATCAAAAAAAATACGTATTGAAAGATCTAGTATAAAAAATATCAATACTTCTCCAATCAAACTGATCATAAACCATCCATATAAAGAATAATTATTTCTTCAATACAAAATATCCTCAGTGTATCCTAACTAAAAACATATTTTATGTCGTTGATGAATATAAATTCCATAAAATGATCCTTATTAAGATTCTCGAGGAAAATAAACTTTTTAGTTTTAAAAATCACATTCAAAAACTAAAAGTTTCCCAAATATTATAGAAGACATTTTATTTGAAAATATACATTTAAAAATTGAAAGGAAGATTCAAATCATTTATCACTCATGACAATATGAAATTCTGTTCATGCCGAATAAGTTAAAAAACATCACTTTCACAATGCCAAAACATACCTCAATTGGAAAATTAAAACGGTTACTTTTTAAAACAAATAAACAATTGGTAACATTTACTTTAAGAAATAATTTAATATTACTAAAATCATTCAACAAAACATATGTATATAAGATGGTTATGGAATAAAAATATTCTCCTATGCAAACATAAACATTTACAATCCTGATTAATTTTGAGACTGTTAAATAAACCCTTACCAATTTGGTATCATTAAAATCATTAACCACATGAAATAAATAAATTAAATGAAAAATTAAATATTGTGATTTTATATAGATTCATGATATATAATATCAAAGGTGGTGTATATTCAATTCGTAAAATAAATGAGTGGTGAATATAGAATTTGAATCATGGAATTAAAATGGAAATAGGAAACCCTGGCCTTAGGTTTGATTTCCTACATAAGTGTTTGGACCTCTTTTTTAATAAATATAGATTTATTAAAAATATATTATAATAAAATAGTCATATATATATAATACCATGTATGATTTACTTAAAACATTTTATCACCTATTTATTTAAAATTATTTAACAAAATTACATTTCCTGGTGATAAATGATTCGTTTTTTATATATGTTTTTGTTAAGTAGTTATGTTCAATGTACTTTGATCATGGTTCTATAATATCCATAAATTTAATCATAATATAAATATAATTTATATTAATTATATACATCATTATATTTATCTATAAATTTTATATATAGAAATATGAATTACATCATTCCTGGTGATGATAGGTCATACATTCGCATGAATGATGTTTTCATTTTTTGAAGAATGGAATGAAAAAAATATAAATAATATTTATAATTTATTGAATCATTATTATAAAATATAAATAATATATATTAATTAAAACAATCCTTATTACCATCTTTGTTATGCTTAAATGAAAAAATGGATCTTATTACTTCGAGGAGGTGTTAGTCCACAACTACACATGAGCGATGTTATCATTATCCAACAGATTGAAAAGTAAGAAGATATATATGATATTATAATTAAAAATAACTATTTTTGTGATATATATAATATATATTCATGATTTCCATATTTATAAAAATCTATGTAAATTTTTTATTTAAAATGAATTGCACTGCTATGTGGACATGGTAAGTCTTACGTATGCGTGAGAAATGTTTTCGCTTTCAATAGGATATAAAATTACTAGAATATGGTTGTTCCATAATAATAAAATATTAGATTGTTTAAGATATTATATATATTATATTATGATGTGTATTAAACTTTAAGAGGAATTATAATAAGAAATAAACTTGAATGACTTGATAAGCATTATTATCTATTCTTCAGTAAACATCCTTTATATATCTTATTAAGGGACATAGAATAGGTATTTTTGAATAACAAAAAAATCTATAACATAAATTAGTATCTTTAGAATTTTAATTTTCATGGTTTATAAAATATATTAGGATCAATGTGGTCTAAAAAAGTGAAGGTTGTGGTTCCCATTTATAATTAAGGTGATGGGATATTTTAGAATACCGTAATAGATTAAATTATAAAAGTAATTATCATTAAGAATGAATTAAAATGGATTGGTATTAAAACCTAGCTAAGGATATGGTTTTTATATAATTAACCAATAAAATATGGATAGTTTTCCTTGTAATTTCCCAGACTCAGACACTACTAAATAGTTCCTTATGCCTGGTTAGTCACATTGACTCATGAGCATCTCACCAAATACTAGAGGTTTCCAACTTATTGTGAGATACAAGGTGTGTTAGTGGGTAGACTATTCCCTCATAACTAGAGTGTAACACAATATAATACCAATAATAAACATGTAGAGGAATTAGTAAATCATACAAATAATAGAAGAACACCAGGAGTGGATTATAATGCAATTAGTTATATCATAAACAATGTTTATCATGTAATGTATCTACAAAGCATCCAAACCATGTAAAAATTAGTACAATGAAATACAATCCAAAAATACTAAAAAGTCTAAAAATTGATATCTCTAAATATAATCACAAGCATCGTCTCAATCCCATGCTCCACTACTCTTATACATGGTACGAAATCAACCTTGGAAATATGGGGGATTTTCATTGTCTCTTCATATAACCAAATAGTTTGTTCGGGTACCGAACGATGGTCTGAATAGGGTTTTAGATTCAATACCAATATGTAACCATCCAAAGGTCTATTCAATCTAGTTTTTTCAATATAATAACCTATGAAATTTTTATTTAACCAGTAATAAATAAATGAATGAAAAGTTTCACATGCCTTGTAAGTAATACATGTGATACCAGAAATAATAAAGAGGATCCCTATAAAACAAGTGTCATCTCCTATAACAAGGAAGATACAAGTAAAATAATGTAAACACTATGGCCTCTCCATAAAACAATAGGTTTATATCAACCACGACCTTTCCATGCAACATGTTGTTCCATAACATCCACGACCATTCCATTCAACCAACAATTTCATATTTCTCACAATCATTCCATATAATCAAGTTTTAGAACATGATGGGAAATATATAAGGTGTCAGAGACTAATGAATCCTCATAAATTCCTAGGAGTATCTTGATGGAAACTCAGTTAGGCACTGGTTAGAGTCCTAATAGCATGTCAACTGAACATTCCCTATGTGCATCCAAGAAATCTAGATCCAAGGGGTACCAAGGCCCAATAAAATCCATAGAATCAAAACATAAGGATAATAATATATCCAAGGCATCCACTACTATGTCCAAGACCCATAAAAGAATCATTAATTTCACCTAATGTATTCTTTCATCGTTCGAGCCATTTTACATTTCATAAAAAATCCAATCATAACCCATGATTATGCCCACTCATTAACGAAAAATCACATTAAAAGTAAACCCATGAGTATAGATACATATATATCAAATAATAAAAAAAAACAAACCTTATGAGTATACCTAATAATCTATACAATTACTAAAAATCACTTGGGAAATGAAGGTTCAATATAAATCACTAAATCGAAATACATAACATGTAAAAGTGGAAACTTATCTCCTATTCATGCACTAAAATTTAATTTAATTATAATTAATCTTCCTCCAACTATGAAAGAATGAGAACACATCAAATGGATGATTTAATAGGGCATAAACAATTTTAATTCATATGGATCAACCCATTGGTGTTCTTTTGTTATGGAAAAAACCCCTAGCTTAATTCAAATGAACATAAGAGAAACCCTAACTGGTTAAAATTAGTTTAATTAAATATATCATTTAAATTTTGGGGCATGAGGGAATGGTTGGTGTCCATAAAAATGGTACACAGCCTAATAAAGCACCAAACCAAAGGAAAAATTTATATATCACCTGTCGTATCTCATTAGTAGAGTTCTCATCCATATTTATCTCCTCATTAGACTCAGGTCAGGATAAAATAAAAGAACGGATGAAGAACCGGAAATTATGGAAAATTATCTTGAACCTAAATAGAACATTTGATATCAAGAATAATGAAAAATATTTGAAAATGAATCAATTACTCACTAATACAGATCCAACAAGATGAACGGCCCTCGAATCGAAGATCACATAGAGGATTTACCTCAAATCCAAGAGTATTCACCAACAAGAGCACTCCAAATGTGATTTTTTAGATGATTAAATATGTGATTTATTTAAAATATATTTTAATTATATTTGAAGTTATAAAATTTTCACAAAATAATTTTTTCACACGGTTTAGGGGAACATATTGGCAAATCATGTGCCTGATGTGCATGGTTAGCTTTGGTGAAGGGAACCACACATGGTTTTTACACACAGTTCAACTACCCAAGTGAAAGCCTTGACAAATAACATTATTAAAATATTATACAATTTCGAATGGTCATGTTGAAAAAATCTCCTGGTTATCGCTTACCATGTGGCCTCCTCTTAATCTCTTCCTATGCCTCGCACAATTTATCCTACTATGCTACCTAACCCATATGGCTTGAACTAACCATGTTCTTGGAAATTTTCAACCCAAAAATATGTGTTCCAAGATTCAAAAAATCCTAGGAAACCCCCTGAAACACTACTGATCATATTGGGTACTCACATTAGGTCGTAAATAAACATTTTAATCAAAATAAGAATACGTGCCTCGTATGAAAACCCAAATTCTTACAATCCTCTCCCCTTAAATAATTTGTTTCTATAAATTTCCCTTTGAAGTGAGGTCAATATTCATATAAGAACAACTATGGCCACTAATCATGTACGTCAGCCTCCTTCTCCCATGTTTCATCCTATAAACTCTTGTTATTCCAGAGCAACCATCCTATAGGAACAGATTGTCCTCAGAGAACCTTGGTACCCCTATCAAGGATTCGAATCAGGTGCTCCTCAAAAGATTCATAAACCTATAACTCAACCTCATCATGATGAAAATAAATATATGGGTTGGAATGATAACGAATCAATTGAGATATGTGGAATCCATCATACATGTCTTGGTACCCTAGAGGTAACTATAACTAATAGGCTATCAGCCCGACTCTACCTAGAATATCGAACCACCTGAAATATCACAGTGGAATCTTACTATGTCTCTTGATCTGTCTATGTCTTAACCTCGATGACGCACTCAGAAATACTAAATCCTTGACCTCAAAATATGGAGGTTATCTATGGTGAATATTTTAGAATTTATTTCATGACTATGCAGTATCTATCCAATTATGATTCAACTAGACCTCCTCGGAGGTCTCCAGTATGAGACACAGTCCTAGTAAAGTTGTCTCTCCTTCCTTCAAATATCACATGGTTGATCGGAATGTCCTACTATACAAATCATCATATGGTTCCATTAGTTCTGTCTCCTGATGATTTTTATTGTATGTGAACTTAATTGGGGGTATATGCTTCACCCAAGAGCCCCCAAAATCCAATATTCATGCTCACAACATGTCCCCAATTACGTGTATCATACGCTTTGACTTTCCATCTATCTGAGGGTGGTATTATATGCTTAGAAACATATTTGTGCCCAGTGACCTCTAAAAACTCAACCATAAATGGGACGTAATGCGGGTATCCCTATCTATAATGATAGTGCCCATGACCCTATAATTTTATGGTATATCATGGATATTCAACCTCCAAGATCTTAAACACTAAATATATCCTTGATAAGCAAAAAAATGAGAATCCTTCATCTATTTTTCAACAATATATCACACATCATTGTTACCTCATGGAGACCTTGGTAAACTGGTCATAAAATCCATCATGACGTCATCCCATTTCCATGCTTGAATAGTTAATTAATATAAAATCCATTTGGAAACTGATGTTTCTGCCTTCACCTAATGAATACGTGAACACCTCGTAATGAATCAATCTAACTAACATGTCATACCCAGCCACCAGTAGAGACGATGTAATCCACATTATGTATTTTTCTCACCGGGATTCATTGGACAACTTGAGGCATGAAACCCAAACTTCAAATCCTTTTTTATGTACACTAGAACCCAAACATGACCATTGATATTTTTATCTCACCCTATCTTATGGTCTAACTAGGTGGTGGATCCTCACATAAGACACTCTCTCTCAGGATTAATCCCTCTTAATTTGACAACTACCCCATCCTTACTCTGTCTAGCAGGGTAGTGGTCACAACTAAGGATGATAGAATAGAATAACTCTAACATTATTGATCATCCAAGTTCACCAATGAGAATAAATCCACAAGTTTCCACTTGATACTATCTTGATACAATATATGTATCTCAGTCCTCCTACTCAGTGCATCGACCATTTCATTTCCTTTATCGAGACTATAGGGATGCTCGAAATTGAAATATTTTAGGTACTCGAACCACCTTCACTACCTAATATTCAATACACACTATTTAATTATGTACTTGAATCTTTTTTGTCCTATGTACGACACAAAATTCTATCCCGGTAAGTAATGTCTTGAACTATGTAATGTGTGAACAACCATAGCTAACTCAAGGTCATGCATCATATTATTCCTCTCCTGTAGACTTAACCATCAATACTCATACACCATGACTCAATCCCACTACATAAGAACAGATCCTAACCAAATATCTAAAGCATCGTAGTACAAATTTTAACTCTTACATAGCTTTAGAAGTATCAATATTGGTGTTGATGTTAATATTCCATTAAACTCTTGAATTGTTTTCTTATAGGAATCTGTCCATACAAACTTCACTACCTTCTTAGTAGAGACCATCAATGGTGATGATTTGTGTGAGAATTCCTATATAAAATACATACAGTAACAATAAATCCCTAATAAAATATATACCACAATGAAATTTTTGGACACTCCTAGGAAACTAAAACTCTCACCTTCTCACTATTAACTTATACTTCTATCACTAAGATGATGTGACCTAAAAAGTGAATCTAAACCATCTCAAAGTTGATCTTTGTGAGATTAGAATATAATTTATCTTCTCTCAATGTATTCAAAATGATCTCAAGATGTTTTCCATGTTTATGTTGATTATTAGAATACACCACAATATCATCCACTAAAACCACCATAAACGAGTCCATATAAGGATGGAAGACTCGTTTCATCATTTCCCTGAAAACCACTGGCTTATTCATGACACCAATCTACATAACAAGACACTCCTAGATACCATACCTTCTATGAATGTTTCTGTGAGGTATTTCATTAGGTTGAACACATATATGTAGATATCTGGACTTTAAATAAATTTTTAGAGCACCCAAGCTCCTGAAAGTTGATCAAATATGTCATCTATCTATGGAAGAGAACAGGATTTCTAAACCATAAGCTGGGTCAACATAAAATATTACACAAATAACCTAAGGCTAAAATCCTCTTTTTTGCAAAAAAAAGATAGGTTAAACCCAAGGAAAAGTACTGGGTTGAATAAACCTCACTAACTCCAAATCCTCTAGCTACCACTTGAGCTCCTGAAACACCTTCATAACTATCATGTCTGTAGAATTAGATATTGGTGCAGCTATTGGAACTAGATTGAAGTGAAATAATCCTATCTATTATAGGTTAAAAGATCAAATTCATTTAGAAAACATCCCTATAACAATCAACCAGTAGTTGAAATCCACCTGACACACTCCCTAATCATCGAGGAATAATATAGTAATTTAGGCTATCATTATACCAAGGCCACGAGGCTCTTATCTAGATTGGATCACCTAGACATTCCATTCATCCTTGTCAGTAAGAATTGAACCCTATGGTGATATGAAATTCACCCTTTGGAAATAGCATTCAATGCAATCTTGTAAGTATACTATCTAATCCATCCCAAGTATAATGTCAAACCCAGTCATGTCAAGGAAATAAATATCCCATGAAAAGTGGAACCCACCAAATTCAAGGGGGAACTCCATGAACTGGCGTCAATCCTCTGTTAAAATACTCAATAGAGATTCTACTATAATAATTCTATCAGAATACAATAAAACAATCCTAATGATTTTCCCCATAGGTGAAAATATGAAACTATGTGATGAACATTATCAAAAAGAGGAGATGCAATAGTAGAGGAAACTAAGACTGTACCTCTCATCGTATATGATTTGGTACCCTTATTAAGTGTGGTCTATTGTCACCTATCAACTATTCAAAGGTATGATTCCATACTAATGTGTATAGAGGCTCTATGGTTTAATCCTCAGTGATGGTACAAATATTAGAGTCGATTTTTTTATATTAATTTGTATTTTGAGTGGGGGTTTAGTTTGAAGAACTCAGATTAAATGATTTTTTAATGAAGATTGATTTCAAATTTTAATAATTATTGGGGTGAGTTAATAATTAGGTTTTTAATCTAGTGATATCCTTAATCTTTTCTTTATAATACATTAAATTAACACTCACATCACAAGACGACTTTGATCGAAATTCCCAAGTGTTAAGGATTTAATTTATGCCTTAACATAACTAAAGTTAAAATCTCAATCAAAATTTTTTTATGGTAGTTTATTTTTTGTTCCAATTATCCATGGAATCCACACATTAAAAAATGTCATTAATCAATGACATTTAATGTTAAACATACATAATTTTAACCGAAAAAATACTCAACAAGAAAAAGATCTCAGTCACTTAACATCCAAAAATTATTACTCACCCCAATGGTAGATCTACTCATCCATTGATATTGATATTAGTATGGTTATATATGTTTTATGAAGATAAATTATAAATAGAAGAAAAATAAAAGGATAAGAAAAGATTTGTGGGATTAACATGCGCACTAACAATGATGAGAATTAAAAATGGACTATTGATAGAATGGAGAATTAAAATAAAGAAATGGGTTTCAAATTGATTTAAAATAATTTAAAATATTTAATATTTAATAAAAATGGGTGGATGACTAAAAGAGATTAATAATAATAAACAACCATTAAAACAAAATTATAAATACAAACACATACGATACTACAAACGGAAAAAATGAAAACTAAATAAAAAAAGCATAGAGGAATGGTATCTCATGTAGAAACATGAGTATGTAAGATCAAATCAATAATTTGTAAGATTCTTGGTCATTCCAAACTATCATCATATTCTATGAATTTTTAACTCCTTTCATGGAGAGGGGGAGGATGTATTTATAACTCTTGGAGTTGGACTATTTTCATTCCAAAAATGTCACTCAACATGGGTCAAAGGTTAGACCATGTAGAAAGAATAATCTTGAAATATCTTATACTTAAAAGTTATATATGTACATGTTTTCTATCAACTATGGAAATTATGTGTCCATTGGTGTCAATGATCCAATGTTACGGCGGTTTGAATAAACAATTCTAATCAGTGCATTTATATCAATATTTTTTCTACTTCATAAATTTGAATGGATTTTATATAGGAATATTCCATAAAATGAGAACAATTTCTTCTAAAATGTCAGTCACTTATATCTTGGATTTCACACTAAAATTTATCTTCTCAAATGGATATCTATATGAGGAGAGAATTCAATTATTGTGCGATGATTTTAATTCTCAGATAGAATTGTGTACTAGAATTCATAACATCATTTAGGCCCATTTTTGGTAGATTTGGACCTGGAAATTTTTATCAAATATTTATTTTATTGTGCCCCGACATTGGGTGGAGAATAAAAATTTTGGACTTCTATATTGATCCTATAAATTCGATCTTCATGGATGTCCCGGTTTCTTTACAGATTATTTGGGCCTTTTTTGTGGACCATATGACCATTCAAATTTCCAATTGTCCATTTTATCTTTATAATGATATATTGAAAATTGAATAAGGAATCATAAAAAAAGAACCATAAAATTTGGATAAGAAGGATGATATTTATAATTAAAATAGTAAGTTAACTCAGTTGGTTTAATTAAAATAATGCCCAAATATTATATTTAGTATTGAATCATTAGTATACCTCATCAATTATGAACTTTTAAATGAAATTTACTTTAGGGGAGTAAAAAAATTTATGATTAAATTAATTAAATAATCTCTTTCACACGTAGTTTTGTGCATGTCCTCATGTACAACAATTATAAAAAAATAAATGTTGTCCCTTAAGAGATTGTTGGTAACTATCTCTAGTATTCATGATTTTAATAATAATAAAAAGTAAAATAATATTAATCATATATTACCATTTCAATTATTTTTATTTATGTTTAAATATTTGTAATTATTATTATCAATAATAAAATATAATTTTAACACATTCTGATAATATTTATGTTGTAAGACAGTCCAAGAAGAAATATTTTCTAAGTGTGATAGACTAACAGAGGCAGAAGAGATGAGACACCGACAGAAAATTGATTCACCGATATCAGTAGAATATGTCTGACTCACTGATTCTTATATCACGAAGGACTCACCGATACCGACAGACATAATGTCACACCAATTTTTTAAAAAAGTTAGCGACAATTAAATTGTCTCCCTGATAGAAGGACTTACCTACTGGTGGATGGTGTTATTGATTCATAGTGATACAAATTCATGGTGCTACTGATTCATGGTAGTACCAATTCATATACTCACTAATAGTGAAACTGACATTCCAACAGACCAACTAACTCAGTAATAGTTAAAATTTGTCACTGATTCAATGAGTCGCTAACTCATGGAAGGACTGACAGAATGACACACTAATGGAATATATCATCGATATAAGGATAAACCGAAAGAGGAGTCCCCAACATAATATTTAAATTTCATTTAATTCAATATTATTTATAATTGTCATATTTTGAGTGTTTTAATGTGACTGATTAATTTAATGTTTTTTGCAGACAACTTAAATGAGGATGTCAAAAATATGAGGAACAATACCTACCTCAAACATGAACATTTTAAGGCTCAAAGAATATAAAAGAAAATGACTGAAGATAAAAGATATAAAACAACACATAAGAATCACACGAAATAGATACACAAGAAGATAAGAGTAAACATAATAGCAGAACCACATAAGAATCAAATAGAAAGGAAGATCACACGAGGTGCCCTTCATTCCTTCTTGTTGTGAACCCGAGAATTGTCTTCCACTAAAGCACCACCATCTCTATTGAATTCAACTAAATCTGATAAGAAGAACATCTAATCATACTATAAGAAAGAACACAATGCATCATGAAACTCTATATTATTATATTGTTTTAGAAGAGGACTCTATCTATTTCACATTAAGTAACTTCTAATTTTAATGAAATGATTCTCAACACATACTATTAAGTATGATAATTTTAAGATGATTTCTAATGAGACTATTTCTGACATGTATCTCATGTTTAATGAAATATTGAACACCATGATATTTCTAGGAATAGTTGTTACAACCAAGGAGAAATTAATGATAATACACATATTATTAGTATAAAGATGGAGAAGGACTTCTATATCTGTAATAGAATCATGTGACCTCAACACTTTTCTAGTGTATGAGTTAAAAGGAAGTTTGATGGTGTGTGAGAATGAACTAAAAGTAAACAAATAAGAGAATGATGAACCAAAAGGAAAATCTACTACTTTCGAATCTACTGCATCCAAACAGAAGGAGAAAGATCAAGATAGAATTGAATGATCAAGTGACGAACAATATTATATAGAAAGTGATGAAGAGATGGCTCAATTATCCAGAAGGTTTATGAAATTTTATAAAAAGGATAAATTCTTCAGAAATACCAAGTTCATAGAGAATTATGATCATAAGGTCCATTGGAAAATGGATTTTATAAGATTTGATACCTCAAATGAGATAGTCTGTTATGAGTGAAAAAGAAATGGACATGTAAAGGATGACTGTCCCATGATAAAGTATAATAAGAAGTAGGATGATAAGGACAAAAAGTATAAAAAGTCCATTAAGTCAACTTAGAAAGATTCTGAGGATACCTCAAGTGACTCATAATACTCTCATGATGAAAATACTTATAATGAAAATATTTGTTTTATGACAAACACATCTAAGGTAACACTAAACTCTCCTGAACATAATGCTTACTATTCGAGAGATAAAAGTGATTCTGAAAATATAACAAATGGGGAAATATATGACTATTGAAAAATGATAGAGGACACTTTTAATTAATTAAACAATAAGTACAAATCGTTATAGAGATATCATTCTTTTACTACTATAGTTAAATCTGAACTTTCTATAGAAAAAGAGAAAAAAATGCTCAACTATTTAAGGAAATCAATGAGCATAAATTGTCAAATGAGAAACTGAAAAAGGATTTTGAAACTTTTACAAATGGTAAATATATATTGTTTCAAATTATTATTAAACAAGTAGATCCTAAATATATAAACAAGAATAGGATACCAACCAGGAAAGTAGAAAATAACTAAAACTCTTTTTGTATCAAAATATTGAAAATCCACTTTTATGCCCAGTTTTGGAAAAAAATTGCAAGTTCCATCCATGAAAGTTCATCTACTATTTAAACTATTTCTAGAAAAAATAAATTATATTTTTTCAAATAAATTACATGCTACTTATAGGAAGCCCATGAAGAAAATGCAGGTTCCCAATGCTATTTTTAATAATTTAATTGGACCCAAACAAATTTGGGTACTAAATCTTTTCTTGTTTTATTTGTTTTTGTAAGAAAGATATTTGAAGAGCTCATATAAAATATTATGTTATTTGGAAAATGTATGTTCAAGACACATGAAAGAATATTATTCATGCTTCAAGATCATGATAAATATTTATGGTGGTAATGTCACTTTTGGTGACAATGCTAAAGGAAAAATCATTGGTCATACCCGGATTAGTAACTCTAACTCAGTTTTAATTTATAATGTATGATTAGTTAACGGATTAAAATATAAAAAACTTAGTATCTCTCAGTTATGTGATGATAATTTTAATATAAAATTGTATAATGGTTTTTACAATGTTTTTTATTTCTAAAAATGTGTTAGTATTTTCTTCTTTTAGAAATGAGAATGTTTATACTATTGATTTCAATTATTCGATTTCTCAAAATGTTTCATGTTTTAGTGTTTTCTATAAATATTATTGGCTTTGGAATAGAAGATTAGGGCACTAAAATATACAATAAATTAGAAAGCTTAATAGAAAGGTCTTAATCAAGGATCTACCCAAACTTGAGTTTCCAAATTACAAATTCTATAATCCTTTTCAAAAGGGTAATCATCTAAAAAATCTATTTCAAACCAGAAAAGAAGTTTCAAATTCTCAACCTCTTCATTTGGATCACATGGATATATTTTTCTCTTATAGAGTTTCAAGTCTATGTGGGAATAACTATGTCTATTCTCTAGTAGAAGACTAATTTTGATATACATAGACTTTCTTCTTTTCTCACAAAAGTGAATCTCTCTCTCATTTTAGCATGTATTCTAGGACTATAGAAAATATTAGTGGTCTTAGAATTAGAAACCTAAAAAGTGAACATGGATGTGATTTTGAGAACCAAGAGTTTTAATATTTTTGTTCATAAAATGGCTAGATTCATAACATCTCTACTCCTAGGACACCCTAGAAAAATAGAGTTATAAGAAGAATAAATATAACTCTACAAGAAATTTCTAGAACAATTAATAGAGAGTATGACCTGCCTATATATTTTTGGGAAGAAGTTGTGAATACAGCCTGATATATAATCAATAGAGTCTTGATTAGACCTATCCTTAATAGAACTTCATATGAGTTGTGGAACAATAGAAAACACAAGGTAAACTACTTCAAAGTTTTTGGTTAAAAAGTCTATATTCTTGACACAGAGGTTAATTTGGATAAAATTACCTCTATGAGTGATGAAGAAATTTTCCTAGGATATTCAATTTCTAGTAATGCCTATAGATTATTAAATAAGAGAACCCAATGTGTGGATGAATTATTATATGTGAAATTTGATGAGACAAATACACATGAGTCAAAGTTCACTCTAGAAAATATTGAGGATGATATGTTAATCTGGACATCCAGACTAAATCTTCTAACCATCCAATTAAGAATTTTGTTAAAGTGTCTAGTTATGGAAATTCCCCAGACTCTAGTCAAAAGGAATCTAAAACTATATAATAACCTAAAATCTCTCACCCCTCTTTTTCTAGACCTATTAGAACTCTCAAAACCCATCCATTAGATGTTATTGTTAGAGAATTAGACAAAGGAACTCAGACTAATGATTCTCTTAGAAATTAGGTAAACATCATGCTTTCTTCTCATTACTTGAACCTAATAACATCAATGATTCTATGAATGATGAATTTTTTTTATGTCTATTCAAGAATAATTAAATTAGTATGAATGACACAATGTCTAGAAACATATAGATATACCCAAAGACACCATGAATATAAGCACTAAGTGGGTGTTTAGGAGTAATGTTGATGAATTGGGTAATATAGTTAGAATCAAAGCTATATTGGTTTTATAAGGTCATAATCAAGAAGAAGGGATTGACTATGAGTAAGCCTTTTCACCAGTATCTAGATGTAAATCCATTAGAATCATACATTCCTAGGAAACACATCTATATTTCCAAATTTATCGAATGGATGTCAAGAGTGCATTCATAAATGGTTAAACAATTGATGATGTTTTTGTGGAACAACCCCTTGGTTTTACAATTCCCCACATTTTAAATCATTTTTTTAAATTAACTAAATCTTTGTATTATTTAAACCATGCTCCAAGGGCTTGGTATTATAGGCTCACCACTTTTTATGTTTCTAATGGTTTTTGAAAAGGTATTTCTGATCCTACCCATTTTATAAAATAGATTTCCAAATATTTTTAAGTAGTAAAAATTTAGGTAGATGATATAATTTTTGTTTCATTAAAAATTAATTATATGTTTATTTATAAAAGATGATGAAAAATTAATTTGAAATGAGTTTGATATAGGACTCAAATTCTTTCTACGATTTCAAATATTCTAAAAAAAGAAGGTATTTTTGAATCAAAGAATATATTCTATGTATATTTTAAAAGGTATTCTATTTGGAAGAAAAAAGAGTTGTGACACTCCATTGAGTACCAATTGTAAGTTAAACCTTGATGAATTTGGTAAATCATTTTATTGAACCACTTATAGAGGAATGATTGGGGGTTTACTCTACTTAACTTCAAGATTGCAAGATATTATGTTCAGTGTGTTCATGTGTGCACGTTTTCAAGAAAAAACCCAAGGAATATCATTTTAATGATATCAAAAGGATTTTTAAATACCTAAAATATAAAAAAAATTAGGACTGTTCTATAATAGAGGATATCCTTTTGATTTGGTGAGTTATTCAGATGCTAAATTTGGTGGTTGTAAGTTTGACAGAAAGAAAACCTCTAGAACATGAGACTTTTTGGAAAAGTCTCTATTTTCATGGTGTAGTAAGAAACAAATTTTTTTTGCATTATCTACTACATAAGAAGAATACATAGCTACTGGTAGTTGTTGTGCACAACTTTTTTTGGATGAAACACACATTACTACACAATTGATATCAATTCAAAAATGTACCAATAAATTTTGATAACACAAGTGCTATTAATATTTCTATGAATCTGGTTTCACATTTTAAGAAAAAACACATTGCTGTAATACATCACCTTTTTAGTTACCATTATCAAAAATTTGATATAACATAAGTTTTCATTGGAACTAAACACCAGCTTGCTGAAAATTTCACTAAGTCATTGAACAATGAATGAATGAATTAAATTATATATTAGTTGTGAATGATCAATCTATAGGACCTTATGTTGTTATTACTTTGATAATTTTAAGTAATTTTGTCATATCAACACTAATAGTATGAAGCTGAAAATGTCATGCTGACACCGATGACTTTTCCAGGATTCTACAGTAGTCATTAAAACACTGATGAATTTTTCATGCTAACACAATTGTCATGCTGACACCGATGACTTTATCAAACCGACATAGTTTTATTTTCGACATTGATGCCTTGTCATGTCAACACTATTCTTTTCATTCAAAATCTATCATACTGACAATGATGACTCACTTTTATTATTTATTTTACGTTTATACCAAAATGAATCTATTTCATTAATTTTGTGATCCCGGTTCACGATTTTGCGATTTCAAATTCCCTAAATGATATAAATTCGTGTTAATCCACTATAATAATTTACCCTTACACTCACTCAATCATTTCTCTCTCTCTACCCCTGACTATTCACCTTAATACCTTTAAACTAAATTTTTGGAATGGAGTGTGTGAAAAGAGATCGTGAAGGTGGTTCAGAAAATGAGTTTCATGCAGCTAAGAAACAGAAAATGGAATCTAGAAAATCTTATGGACTTGTAAATCCAGCTCTAGGGAACATTGTAGTGACTCTAGAAAAGGAGGTTCTTGTTTAATGATTGTTGGAATGAATTTCTTTGATGGTCAGTGTGTTACCAGATCAGGGATAACATGATTGGTTCTTAGATAATGAAATACCTTTCTACCCAAAGTTAAGTTTATGAGTATTATATGTATGTGGAGTTTCTTCTAGAATGTAGTGATGTTTACTGGATTATGCCTATTGTGAAATGAAATATAATCTATTTTTCATTTAAAAAGTGGTATGAATGTCTTATTTTACCCTATGAGGGTTATTTTGATGATTACGATGGTAGTTATCTACCTAAGAGTGACTTTTTATGCTTTGATACACATATGAAGGAGCTTACTGACAATGATAAGCACATGAGATCCATTGCCACAAAGTTATATGGGGACTGTATAATTTTGTTAAATTTTTTACAACATTAGATCTATCCCATGAAAGGGGACTTTGTATTCTTAAAGTATCAAAATTTCTATTTTATTTATCTTCTATAAAAAAAAGATTAAGTTAATCTATGTAGATATATTTATTTCCACATAAATGAAATGATCAAGCCTTCTTGGAAAAATGATTCCATGTTTTACCTAAGGTTAATCCCAGCCATGTTGAAAGAGAAAGGTTGTGTTAGTGAATAATATGAATATGTTTCTGAGTGCAGTAAGATCTTCCTTATCAAAGAGATCTATAAAATGTTGAATATCAATTGGAATCTATGGAAGAAATAATGGGTTAGGGATGAAGATAAGATTTATGATAAGTTCAATCTAGTAGACCATCTTACTAGGTCAAGGAATATGGTTGATCCTAGACTAGGACCAGATGGGGAAGTTGTTTACTCTCTAGATGAGGAATAATAGATTTCTACACTTGTTTGATATCAGGGTCACCTACCGATGATAGGAGTGATCCGGACACCACTGAAGCTCTAGAAGGTTTTTATTATGAACCTCCAAGTCCACTACATTATTTACCTTAGATGGAACAAATCATGGAACTAATGGAGATAAGGATACAGAAGTCTCAATTAGTATGGAATATGTAAGTAGATTTAGTGTCCTAGACCAAGAAGAATAAGGAAGTGAAGGTGATTGTTTTAGAAATGGTAGTGGAAGTGGTAGTGAAGAAGATGAATGTGAAGAAAATTTTGATAGAAATAGAAGTGAATATCATGGATCTAGATGTGATGATGATGGTGAAGGTAGGGGTGAAGGCAGTGGTAAAGGTAGTGAGAGTGATGGAGACCATCATGGTGATGTTCATGGTAGATAAGTAGAGATAGTTGATGTTTTCATTCAAAATTTTGTTTTTGAACCTTCTCTACTTACTATTTAAGAAAGAAAAGATGTTAAAGTTCATGATTAAGTAGAAGTTCAAGTGATCCACGTAGCTCAGTTAGTGTATGGAATAATGAGACCTCATCTTGAGGGTGATAGAAAAGTGTAGAGATCATATATTGAGGGGGAGATTCAAGGTAGAAGAGATCAAGTTGAGAGGGAGCCTCAGGAATAGAGAAATCAAGCTGAGTAGGAGTATCTAGCTGGAATATTGGGACATGAAACTCTCACCCCTTTGGATGATGATGTTTTTTATGAATCGTAAAGGAATCCTGGATATATAGCTATATTTTTAGATTATGACAACTCAATTGATGAGGTTTTTGATCCTATTTCCAAAGAATAAGAGGCTGAGTCTCTTCATAGTGAATTTTTTACTAAATATGACTTTGAAGGTTTTAAGGACTAAAATTTTCAGCATTGTGTGTATCAGTTCAATCTCAAATGGTCAAGGAGATTAATCAATGTAGAATGGAAAATAATCAACTGAGTAATTAATTACAGTATCTAAAATCTTCAGTAGAAGAGTTGAAGTAGTATGTGCATGCTGTTCTAGCTCAAGTTCATGCAGCAACTGCGAGTGAGTCAGATCTAGTCAAAATTTTAAAAAAAGGTTATAACTGAAATTCAATGCAACATAATCACAACAGATGAAACAGTTATTGAAAATACCACCAAGATGAGAAAATAAATGAATGGTCTTGTCTCTAAAATAAATAATTTGACCTCGGAGTATAAAGGGAGTTTCGAAACTGTTCTAAATTTTATGAAGACTAATACCTCTTCTACTAATGTTCCTCCTACCACTTATCAGTCATCTCATGCCTTGTACATTTAGGCAGTTGTAAATGTTGTTAAATAAGATCTTAAAGCTTTGTTTGATGCTTCAATATTTTCCATCCTTTTAAAATTGATAGGAATAGTGTCCATATTTATGATATGGTCATACTTTATTCCAAGAGTGTTGATACTGACAATGCCCAGATTACAGCCATGGTGGATTACTATTTCAAGAAGATCATTACCAAGAATAAGTTTCTCAAATTTTTAGTTATTTGAATGAGATCTTTACATAACCTCTAGTGAACAGAGCCTTCAAATTTCGAGTACATAAGTTGAAGGACGTCACACCTATTTTTAAATAAAACATGGACAATAAAGATGCCTTTGATAAATCTATGATGTATGGTGGAAAAATCATTGAGAATTTAATCAAGCTACTAAAGACATACTTACATGTTAAAAGTGAATAAATTGTGGTGCTTTCTACTACACGTATTGAACCTATTAGATCAGTGCATCCACCATAGATGACAGTTCATCAGGATTTCAGTCGGATTCGGTTAGTGATCCAAGAGCATATTCAACCTCCTGTGTTGTCACACCACAAACCTATCCTTTCACTGAATGTCCTAGAGGGAGTGATCCTACATCCTTTGATGATTTCTTCTGACCATCCAGCTTGTAATCCACCACCTACTAGAACTTTTATTGACCCCTCTGAGAATGGGAAGGAACCTCTTGATCCTCACTAGTGTAGTGGATAACTCTTTTATAGGGTTTATGTATTGTACTTTTTTTATCTTTTCATTAATTTTCCAATACATTATACATCATTGATTAATGGAATTCAGTGACCTTGGGTTTCATCTATCTATGTTATATATTTTAGTCTCTGATACATCTTATTCCATTTATACATGTTTCCTTCTTGATTGAAAAAATGGGGGGAGAATAGTTTTTGATACCCTTGAACTTTTTTATAATCCTAAAAGGGGGAGAACATTTTGGCATTATCCTTATTTATTTTTCTTTTGATACCACTCTTATGTATTTTATTTTACTTACCTCTGATTAAACATAGGAAGAAAAGGCATTAGTCTTTGATACAATTATTTTTGTTTTCATTTGGTACCATTACTATTTATTTTACCTTTGAACCTTATCTATATATTGAGAAAATTCATCAGTAATGGGAGATGCTAAGTAGAATTATTTTACTACACATAAAATGATTGTAATTTATAATTACATGATTTGTGATCATCCAAAAGGGGTAGATTTTTGGCCCATAAGAGATAGTTGGCCACCCTCTCTAGTATTAATGGTTTTAATAATCAAAAATCATGTCATATCCTATTAATCATGTCTGACCATTTTAATCATGTATTTTTAAGTTACAATATGTTTCATTATGGTTATCAGAAATCACATATATGTTTAACACATCTACTAAATATAATGAAGATAGGTTTTCTCCACTTCCACATTTACATCTCTCTTTCTTCCACATCTAATTATCCTTACATGTCAAGCCACCGAAGCTCCACAACCCTCATATGCTCTCGTTCTCTTTCTTATTCTCCATCCCACTCCCACTCCCGCTCCCACTCTCACTTGGGTATCATCTCATCGTGACCTACGCTCCTTTCAAACCACTCTTCCTTCGAGCTTCGTCTCTTGGTTACGCTACACTCCGTCCTCATCCTTCTCTGACATGCTTCTTATCCCAGTTTCACCTCACCTCTCCTCCATCTTCCTTCCCCCACGTGGGCTCGGGTTTCACCTCTTCGTGACCTAGACTTCCGCAAAACCCTGATGCCAACGTGCTCCTCCTTCGAACTCTGTCTCCTGGTTATGCTACACTCCATCCTCCTCCTTCTCCGATGGAGAATATGGATTGGTTTCACCTCACCTCTCCACCATCTTCACTCTCCCATGCGGGCTCAGGTTTCACCTCTTCGTGACCTAGGGTTTCCGCAAATCCCCAATGCCAGCATCCTACTCCTTTGGAGGGGTAGGTTTAGTCTAGGAGTTGATCTTGGGCTCTCCTGTGTTGTAATTTCCCTTAGCAAGGTCTTTTCCTTCTGCCTTCTTATGGTGACTTTATCACCACTGAACTACTTTCTCTCATCCCCATATCATCTAATTTCATTACCTTCACATCATCGGCATAGGTGCTAGAATTACAAGGGCAGAAGTTGGGGCGTCTATTACATGAAATTTATGAATAAGAGGTAAATTTATCTGTCTCTCTTGGAAAACGCTTATGTTGGGGAAAACATCATTTAATACTTCCATCAGCAACGCACACGATTTATGAAATTCGTTTCTATAAACCTGGTTGTCTGTGTGATCATTTTTTTGTGTATGATAGTCTGTGCTTCATAATAGCTAAGAAAATACAAGAGGATGAAGAGTTTATTATCGGTCTACCGAAATCTTCTGAAGGAAAGGAGACGACTCAATAAAACAAAGTTCATAGCATGGAAGGTAGATTGACAGTTGATACTGCTAAGAGGTGAAAATAATAATCATTTTTTTGTTCCTATTTTCATCTCTTGATATGTATATAGGTCTTTACAATTCGTATCACATGTTTTCCATGGAATTAAATCACTTACTTTCCCTAAAAATTATAGAGGATGGAGAATATACCTGTAGGATGTACACATGACATTGACATAGTCCATGGACTGTATGATTGTTGTGTAATTATCTTCTTAAATGCATTTAGTTTCAGTGAATGCTACATTGCATTGCTTAGATCATTGGTTTTTATTGCTATATTGGTTTGTTAACATCTTGGCTTTCCATTTTCATTTTTTCTTTGTGGGAAACTAAGAAATTTGGCTTAAAGAGGGAAGGGCGGACCAAAGCCTTAGTTTTCATATTAACATATTTTGTTTTTGATTTATGGGAAGCTGATTTAGCTTTTGTAAATTCTACTAGAGGCCTTAAAAAGTCTGGGCATCAAGGAAAATCAGATGCTTATGCTTCCATGTTATACTGCTAGCCATTAATGTTTCTTCTATGATGTTTATATCTGACCTCGATCTTTTTGTTCCTCTTTTAATGAAGTAATTCCTCACCATTTCTTCGTGTTATATCTTCTCGTGGTAAATATAGTACTACAAAGATATTTCACAATAGGGTGCTGGGAAGCTGAACTAGTGGTTCCAAAGTAGTTGGAACTCCAACAAAAAAATTTAATTGGTACGTCCTAGGATTTGGAATTGTTCCCTAGATAATTTTCCGGTAAGCACTTTTTAAGGCATCTCATTGCTTGAAATAAAATTGCGAGTGAACAAGTTATAAATGTATCATATGAATAAAGAAGTCATTGCTTGTCATATTGATTTTGGTATTGGTAATAATCATATTTCAAAACAATCAAGGTTTAGAAAGATCATGAAAAGGGTAACATCTATTCAACAAGGATTACATGATTCATATGAAGAATTTGAGTGGCATAAGTCTAAATAGATGATGAACTATATCACTATGTGCTATGCACAATTATTTGGTGATACAATTCTATAATGGGAATCACATCATATTAAACCTCATGGAATGCCATAATAACTATTGAGAAAATAATAATAATAATTCAACCTTTTCATATCCTTTTACATGGTTCATAGTACATAAATAATCTTCATTAGGTGGATAAGATTCAAACTTGTAGTAAATATGTTGTAATCATAAAATGATTATTTATTCACAAGGTGACCTATCCTTTTAAGAATCATAACCTCATGTGTCAGTCCAATCTCCTTTATATGACAATCCCAGGATATTCAATCCAAAAAAAATCCACAAATCAGATCCTAACATATTATCCAAAAAATTTCTTAATGAATTTAAAATGAAAATACATCGCAAGAGGGGTGACTTAGAATTGTTAATCACTTCAATGACATACACATACATAGCACCATCCTTCCTGAGCTTCCATACATATCCATAATGTTGAAGATTATTTTTTCAAAGCATAATGGATCCCACAACTCAAATCCTTTGAAAATCACCCCAGTTCATTTCAAAATCAATAATAAAAAGGATTAAGAGAGGAAGAAAGCATATCACATGAAACCAAATAGAACCTCGGGTTAACAGAATCACCCCAATGTTAGAAAATCCAATAAATGAAATATATAGGTAAACTGGCAGTTAAAATATAGTGTTTTTTTGTTGTAGATTACCTATATGGGTGTTTCTTTATCATTTTCCTGCATATAGACAGATTTTCCAAAACCATTTCGTTTAAATTTTTTATTCTTTATAGGAAATTCTGTGCAAACATGGTTCACGCAAACAAATAGAACCATATGTTAACAAACACACTCTAATGTTAGAAAAGCCAATGAATTAAAAATATATGTAAACTGGATGTTGAAATAGTGTTTTTTTATTTCATATTAGTTGTATGGGTGTGTTTGTTATCATTTTCCAACATATAGGTAGATTATTCAACACCATTTAACATAATTTTTTTTATCTATATCGGTAATTCTATGAAAACATGGTGAATGCACAAAATAGAACCTTCTGTTAACAATAATTCCATCTTACCCAAATCCAAGAAGACCTGGAGACTCCACCAGTAGCTCACCACCACTAAAATGATGTGGAATTGTCTTATTACATCTGGGATATGTCTCACCATGCAGGGATATTAAATGGTTTCCTTCTACGATCCCCACACAGATGGAACAAAATTCATCGAGGAGCTTGTGGATGACATATATTCATGGGGTCTTCTGCATCCCATTAATGATTAGGTGAGGATATGATGATGGGAATTGCATCCCCTCCAGTTGATATTTCAGGTCAAGTGACTTCTGGTGTGACCAAAGGTGATATTTCATAATGATCCTTAAGGATACATTCCTACGAGATCTCAGGAAGGGACATACGTTCTTGCATCTAGGTAGGTAAATATCAGCATAATTTATACATTAAATACAACCTTATCTTATGAATTTTGGTTGACTCCATTCACCAGGTTCCCAGAAGCTAATTTAATGCTCAAAGATGTAGGTCATGTGTTTTTTGAATATATAAAAGATGTTTTATATCCAAGCAGCAGATATTGTAAGTATTTACTAAACTGTTTGGATACCAAAAATGAAATATAATTCACCAAATCTATTTTTGTGGAATTAAAGATGTCTGAAACATACTTGAATGTTTACACCTATTGCAGTATGATGAGATTTTATTATAAGTGGCAATTAGGGTAGTGTGAAATCGATCATGCACTAGCTTTTTAGATTTTAAAATAATTGGAATGAACTATAATGAAACCTAATATAGTAACATTGGATATATATATATATATATATCTACGGGCTTTACAATGTTGGGCATACTGAGATTACATTGGGTATTATTAGGTATGTGAGGTCTAGAGGCCTTCATGTCAACTGTTACTGTTATAATTCTGTTATTTATAGTCTGCGTAGTGGTGAACTATCCCTTTATTTTTTTTCATTTTAATGAAATTAAAAGTTGTGGAATTAGACATCAGGTCCTGTAACATTCTATTGAATTGTTTAGATACCTAAAATGAAATAGAATTCATCAAATTTATTTTTAAGGAATTATACATTTATGGACCATCACTTAATGTTCACACCTATAGCAGTATGGTGAAAATTTATTATTAGAGGCATCCAAGGCAGTGTGAAATTGACCATGCACAATCTTTTGAAGTTTTAAAATAATTATAAAGTAGTGTAATGAAACCTATTGTAGTAACATATGATATATATATTTATTTTTTTATGGGCTTTACAGTTCCGGAAATACTGAACAAACATGGGATCTTATTAGGGAATTGAGGTTTAGAGGTCTTCTTATAAATTGTTAATGTTTTAATGCTGTAATTAATGGTCGGTGTCTCAGTGGTGAATGATATTTTTGAATAAATTAAAAGCTGTGGAGTACCCTTGAAAGTTTATATCTACATAATTTTTATTGAAGGAATCTGCTTCACATCTGTTCAAATATTATCTAGATGTTTCCTGTAGATGTTTACATATGTTCTATTCACATTTTTTCACATATGTTCTATTAAATTTTGATTAGTTTTCAATAGATAGTACTATTTATTTTGACTATCATATGAACTGTTTTGATTTCTTGGACTCTTTCTATTTCATTTTATGAAATAACAGAATCCAAAATTTTTTAATTTTTTTTACTATTGTGTTATAGGAACATAAATGTATTGGATGTTTAGGAGTCAGTTGCAACACTGACAGGCTATTTTTTAAAACTATAAATTTTTCATCCACTCAGGAATTAGGATTTATATCTTCATTGTATTTTATTTTCATTACACTTTTATGTGAATTAATAGTTTCACAACGTTTCACATGAAGGATGTTTCAATCGTATATGTTCAGGACTAGAAGACCCCATATATGCATATCATGGGCTGATAATGTTGTGATGGATGTTGTTTTCTACTATGATATTAGTTTAACAAACATTACTCATTTTTGTGTGTTTTTTTTCTATTGTTGGATTTTCATTAATTCACTGGACATGTTACAAATATCACTTTGGATATCTCTGCACATTCATCTTCTGGTTTTCTATGTTTAAGAATAATATTACGCAGACCTCATGTTTTCTAACACAGGTTCATGTTAACCATCACTTTTTAAGAGAACCTTATTTCAAGAACAGCTTTATGTTAATAATCCCAATGTTATCCTCTTTTTATTTTGGTTACTATTTATTTGTTTTATGTTTACATTTATATTTTGTATTATACATTTTATATATTCATTAATATGTATTCATATTTTCAAAAAATTTCATTTTTTAAATTTGTACT
The DNA here is from genome assembly GCA_963277665.1 of Viscum album. Taxonomy (NCBI): domain Eukaryota; kingdom Viridiplantae; phylum Streptophyta; class Magnoliopsida; order Santalales; family Viscaceae; genus Viscum; species Viscum album. The sequence continues at coordinate 783,740,926 of OY728146.1, read as the reverse complement.
GATATTTCGGGGCATGGTTCCTTCTTTTGATGATAAATAATAAGAAGTTCTCACCTTTTTGAATCTCTTATGGTAAGTATAGGGAATATTTTTTACACCTTTAATGGACTGTAACTTGGGTTATATAGTACATTTATAATGAACAGACATATGTTAAACCTTTTCAGTTCAATTACATTCAAATCCAGTTTCAAAAAAACTGTACATATTTTAGTCAACAGTATGTGATTTTTCAATATCCAGTTTCCAATCTTATTTTCCTACAGTTTCAATTAGAATCAAACAGTAGTACACTGAAACTATTCAATTTTTATACTCTCTGTAATAGGTTTTTATATATTCTGATGATCTGATTCGGTTTTTATTATATTTTTGTCTGTTGGTATAGGCGTATACCCCTGTGTATATTTTGGAATTCAGATTTAACCTAATGTGTTTTGATCGGATTATGTTTTTAATGTTTTTATATTCTTCATTGATTGTTTTTATACTCTCTATAATAGGTTTATATATATTCTGATGATCGGTTTTTGTTTTGATTCTACATGGATGAAGGCATTTCCGTAGTTGGTTGGAATGAATGCAACAAGGAAGAGATGACTCCCATGAAGATTGAATGTGGATATCAATATGAAAGTTGCACCGTATCTATGTTGCTGAAAATTTTTAGGACATTTTTTGAGACTCATTTCTATGAATTGTGTTTAATGATAAATGTATATACTATTATTGATGGTCATTTATGCAGGTGTTGGTGGAAAAAAAATAAAAATATGGTTTTCTCTTTATTTCATATAACAGTGACAATACAATTGGGTATGAATAAATTAAATTCCTGATTAAGGTTTCATAATATATGCTGAATTCATGTTAATTTTTTTCTTTAATCATAGCTTTTGGCCTGAAATTGTTAGCTGTCTTTTTTAGATTTATAGGGATTCTACAAAAGGAATAATATTAGTGTTCTTATGTATCTCTTATTAACTTTGCATATTATAAGGATATACAATAGATAATCCTTTGAAATTTATTATAAATTCATACTGGTAATCCAATGATAACTAATGGTTTTATTTTTAAATTTGACATACTTATCATCTCTATGTAACTTTCAAAACCGAATGTCTCGCTATTAATCATTGATCATGCTATCTCCTTTAATTTTTATCATATTTGCTATATTTATCTAACACTTGATTATTATTGTGATGTGCATGTGCAGTAAAGATATATCAATTACCACTACCATGTTATATCAACATTTATTTATTGGAGACTTCATGTGAAATATGTTGCAACAAATCCACGGGCAGGTCATGTCTTCCATCATGGGTGAAATGACCATCGTAACATGAAGAATCATTTCTAACTGTGGTCTATATAGCCACTAGACCACTAATTTTATCTACTGGGGAGTCTATTCCACTTCAGTGAAGACTAATGGAGAGTCATTGGTGTAGCTTTTGGGTTGTGATGTAAGGTGTTAACTGATGGTCAAGGTGATGTCAGACCATTCACCTCTATTTACATCTGTTCAACCAGTTTATTTCTTTATTTTAATTAACATTAAATTCATTCCAACAGTAAATATTATAATGATCATAATTTTAATTAACCATTTGAATTATTTTTTCAATTATATAATTGATTTATCTGGCATTAATGTCCAATATAAATTTCTATTCCTTATTATTTCAACTAAATATTTACTACTATGTTTATGATTTCTCAACAATTTTCCTTATATTCCATTTTTATTTACCAATTTTATCTTTTAAATATATTCAATATTAAAATGAATTAATGAGTTTGAAAAATGAACTTATATTATTGAAAATAAGAATTTTTTATAGCATCGTGTGAATACACAGGAGGAGTAATAGTTCTAAAAATATTTATGTTGTATGACAGTCCAAGCAAAAATATTTTCTACGTATGACAGACTAACACCGATAGAAGAGATGAGACAAAAATAGAAAATTGAGTCACTGATGCCAATAGAATAAGTCTAACTCACTAATTTCGACCCCACAAAGTACTCACTAATACAAACAGATAGAATGGATCATCAATGGTTCAAACAAGTCCATGATTGTTCAATTGTCTCAATGATAAAAGTATTGACCTACCGATCAATGGTGCTACCAAATCATGGTATTATCTATGAATGGTGTTGTTGATTCATGGTGCTACCAATGCATGGTTCAACCAATGAAAGGACTCACCGATATTGAAATTGACATACCGACCAACCAAGTGACTCACCGACATTTAAAATGAATCACAAAAGGAATGATTCCCCAACACATGTAAAGACTAGTAGAATGACACACCGATGGAATGAGTCACCAATAGAAGGAAATATCTACTGAGGACTCACCAAAAGACTGTTTAAATTTCCTTTTATTTAATATTATTTCTAAAGGTCATATTTTCAGTGTTTTAATGTGACTGGTTAATTTAATTCCTTTTGCAAACATCTTAAATGAGGATGTCAGAAATACGAGGTGAAGTAACTACCTCAAACATGAACATTTTCAGGCTGCAATAATATAAGAGAAAAGGATTGTAGATGAATGATATACAAAAATATATAAGAAGCACATGAAACAGATACACAAGAAGATATGAGTAAATACAGTAGAAGAACTACATGAGCAACATACATAAAGGAAGATCACATGAGGAAATCTTCATTCCTACTTGTTGTAAACTAGAGAACTATTATCCACCAATGTTACAACATCTCTACATCATTCAATTGAATCAATGAATAATGATATCTCATTTTTCTAGAAAAAAGAACACAGTGCTTCATGACACTCTGTTTTAGTGTCTGCTTTCAGAAGAGGACTCCAACTTCAACTCTGATACATAAAATAGTCCAAATCATAATTACACAACACATAAGGCCTTATAAATTCTATCTATCTTTATTACTATGTGGATTTCTCTTTTATTACATTTTTGAGTACTATGTGCATCTATTTGTAAAACACACATTGTCTCAATAATTGAACTGGATGATACTAGATATCCTCACATAGTAATCGTTTACATTTCTTTATCCCATGAAGAACTGTGGTAGAGGTCCTCTATAATGTGGTTGTATTTTTATTCCTATGTAGAAATGTGGTAGAGGTCTTGGGACCTGGACAGTCTATAAAAATTGTGTAATCCCCAATCCATAGTATCGATCAAACCAATATATATTAAGATTACTTGGTGAAAGGTAACAACAATGTGGAGAGGACTATGTCTCGGCTTGATATTGAACCTCTTGTTTTATATCTGTTATGTTTTCATATTTAGTTTTCTATCTTTTTGCCAGTATTTTGGAAAACCTAATTTAAAATTGATAGTTATTCCTTTATTGTGTTTGTAACTATATTGTAATATTAGATTAGTTTCTAAAGATGTATTAATATCTCATATTGTTACAACTACAAAATAATAAATGTAATGAGAAATTAGTTGAACAATCATACTTTTATAAATTCACTACATTGATTAACTGTCTTGTTATTTTTTCAAATTAGGGGATTATTTTAAATAAACTTTTTAAAATAAATTTTTATAGAAACTCAATTCACCCCCATCTTGAGTGTCCCACTCCGACGAATAAAAAAAATCATTCTCACTCACAAAAAATAAATAAATTTTTGTCCACAATCAGGGGATTTTTATACCATTTCACTCATCTATATTGAATTCCACCACAAATTGTTTCATAAAAAATGTTCCAAAACAATTCATTTTTTATGCTCAAATTTATAAATTGAAAATGTAGTCACTCAAAACATACTCTTCTCAAGATGATGAAAATTTATTTATGGAGTTTCACTCATTCACATACCAAAAGTGAAAATACTAGAGTTTGAAAGAGATATCACCTCCCATTTCCTATCCTAAATTGCATGATAATCAGAATTTCTTTTGAGGGGTTTTTTTGTGGCTATGGAATGGTATGAATTTAATGTCCATGAGAGAGGAAAAGAGGGGTAAAACACCAACATGGGTAAAACAATACACATTTTTTTTTGAAATTAAATATTGGAAGAAATTGAAACGCATATGTAAAAAGGAAAAATTGGGTAAATCAATACATAACAAAGGAATAAAATTTTAAGGGGATGAGAAGATGAAATATTTACAAAACAAAATTTCTCTAAATAACATAAGTGTTCATTTTTATTATTTCTATTTTACATTTTTTTCAAAATTTGATATTGAAAAAGATATCACACTCACCTACCAACCCATGTTTGATCTCCTCATGACAATAATTATAATAGTAATAAAAAGTTCAAAGGTTTTTGAAGAGTGATTTTTGACCAGCCCAAAACACAACCCATTTTTTAAAAAAAATTATAGATTTTTTCTTTTTTTTTTGAACACTTTCCATTAGCATGTACAAAATTTCAAAAATGAAAATCTGTTCCCAAGAATCACTAAATAAAAAACTCTCCCCCTCACTAAAATTAATTCATTCCCCTAAACATATGAAAACATACAAAAAATCAACAAATAGATACCAAAAATTTAATCCATTCCCCCCAAAATTAAATTTCAATTAACTATGCATTTTAATTCCATGTAGATGTTTGGTGGGACAAGGTATTGGTCTTGTAATGTAGATATAAAAGAAAAGGTCCTCATAGGCACAAAGGGGATTTCAAAAGTTGGATTAATGGAAGGTTAATGGGAGATATTTGGCAATTTTGATTCTCATGTGGTTTAGAAAATTACTCTATCATATTAAAGAAAACCAATTTTTTAAATTCAACTTGAAGGTCCACAAACTGAAGAGTCACAATCAGGGGTGAAAAAACTCACAAAATGAAAACATTGTCATTGGTGACCTTGGAATGAATTCTAATGTTGTTCCTCACAGTTGGGAAAGAATCATTTTCCAAATCAAAAACTGAACATTCAAAATTTATTATTCTTCACTCCAGATTCCATATAGACATTTATTATGAAACTAAAATATTTTTGAGATGAAAATATTTCTTTTGAATCCCCCAAATGGTTGGAAAAATTTCAAAAGTGGATAGTGAGTTATTAAGACTCTTTTTTTTATATATTTTTAGTTTTTTAGTTTTTTTAGTGTCTTTATAAAATACACACCTACACAAAAGAGAAAGAGGGAAAAAAATTGATGAAGAAAGTGGTATGAAATGAGGAAAAGAGATGAAAAATAAGAAAGAGATAAGGTGAGAATGAGACAGAGAGGGGGAGAAAGAGTTAGAGTTAAAGGGAAAATGATCCCCCTAGTATATATGTGGTGGGTCAGTGGAAGTTGATGTGGTTCCCCAGTCATGTTCCCTCTTTATTGATGCATTGGAAAATGATTGTTACCTAAAATAGAATTAAACCAAATTTATTATTCATTTCATGAATAACTAGAAAGCAATTAAATATTCATAAAAATATAATAAATCATGGGTTGCCTCCTAATAAGTGATACATTTATTTTATCTATAGTATGATAGTTGCTTTGGACTATTCATAGTCCAATGGTGGCCACAATATTTTATCAATTCTAGTGTGCTTCCAGAAAAACGACTACTTTAGGAGGCTTGATTTTTCATCATATAATATATTCTCTTCATTGTTGTTGAGATTTCATTTCAATGGGTGTGGAAAAATAATATGGTTATCCTTTATTTGGTCTTTAACTTGAATAATGATGTTATCCACAAAGTAACTATTTTCTATGCTTGGAAATACAAGATGATGTTTCAATTCTGATGGTGAATTTATGTATGGTTCAGATAACACAAAACCGGGGTATGAAATCCCAATTGTTTTTACCTCATTTATTTCATCACTTATCGATGTACAATAAAGAGGATTCGTGGAGTCAGATAATTGAAAAAAATCAACATCCTTTATTTCAATGTTGTTTGGTAAATAATGGTCAATTCCAACCTCACCAGTGATCACTATTTTTATTAAGGAACAAATCTCAAAACCTTCACTCCCGTGAGGACAAGATAAACACATTGGTCTAGAGATCACATCAAATATAACTAAATTTCTCAGAATCATGGATTGAAAATTATTAATGTTGGATAATTTTATCTGAATCAACAAATTAACATGCTTGTTCATTTTCTCCATTACAATCTATGTTAGTACAGTTTATATCATCAGTGAGATGGTATTCCAAATAGTTTTCAAAATCTTTTAGATAAATGGAGTCATCATTTGTAATGTCAACACCAATATATCCATTTATGACTCAGATAATGAGGAAGTAGAATTATAAATATCCTTTATCATTAGAACATGAAGGACAAGATGGATCAGGGTTCAACACACTCTCATGGAGAATTTTGGAAACATTGATAGATAACAAAAATTTATTATCTGATGGGTATCACGTGGATTGAAAAATATTTAACTTGACCAATTTTTCACCAAATTCCAAGGATAAGATGCCTTCATGGATGTCAATATTAGTTCTATATGTCTTGAGTAATGGTATTCCCAGAACCAATGGATATTGGTAAAAAGTTGTCCCACCTTCAATTTCAAAGACATATAAATGATATGGGAAGATAAGATCACTAACATGAACATATAAATCCTCAATTATTCACTCAGGACTGGTTGGGCTTCGATTGGGTAAATAGATGATAATTCCCATTGGGTAAAAGGGACTGAGGACAAGGTTGGAGAAGATGGATTTTGGCATGAAATTTATCAAGGCTCATAGGACTATGAGTGGATCATCAAAGTTGTAACTCCCTATTTAGAATGAAATATAAAATTTCCCTAGATCTTTTCACTTCATGGGTATGGAATTTTGGGTTGAAACATTATAAATGGTCTTAAGTTGTCTTTTATGGGTTCAGAACTCTATAAGAAACTTTTTGTACTTATGGATTTATTTTATGTCATATAAGAGGGGAATATTGACATCAACATATCTAAACAAGCCAATAATTTCAGGATTATGTTCAAAGGATTTTTTTCCTTATATATAGATTGATTAAAAGGAATTTGGTTATTTAGATGAATGGATGGAGGGGAGGGAGTAATTGTAGGTTTATTTTCTAGTTCATTTTTCATTTATTAATCCAGGTCAACATTTAAATAGAAGTTAAGGGACTCATCATGAGCCACAATAATTTTATTTCCTAATCGATGTGTCAATGCACTTACATTACCCATGGGGTTTGAAAATTGTTGAGCTAGGAGGTGGGAATAATTTTTTTGTTGCTGTCGGCTTGGGTGGGATGAAAGTTGACCACTTTAGGATTCAATGTTTTTATGGAAAGATTCTGTAAATGCGGAAATAACTTCATCATATCATTCCAATGGTTTCTTGGATGAGGAGGCATGTCCCATATTAGGATTATCTTGATTTTGATTATTCAAAAAGTTCTTGTATTTAGATGGGAATTGGGAAGGCTCCTTAGGAAAGTGGAATCCAGGAGGAGCAAGAGAAGGATTAATCCTTTGAGGATGTGCAAAAAATGATAAGGTTGTTGGACGTTACCACCATGTTGACCATATTGAAATTGTATTGGATTTGGAGGATGGAACTGATGGGGATGAGAAATAGGATTATCATTTCTCAAGCCTAGGTTAAAGGTATAAGAGATGGGATAATAGTGAGGTCGGTTGATGTTTCTAATGAACTGACTTGTTTTTTGAGGTTTGATGTTCCTCTGAGCATATGTTGAATTGACCTATATTAGTCTAGATGAATAAGATGGATCCTCTTGATGTTTTGGACATCTGTTAGTTAGATGATCTTGTGAGATACAAATTCCACAATTCTTGATAAGTTCAGGGAATAGAGATTGTGGAGAAGATGAGTTGGGGATTTGGTAGCCACTTCTAGTTGTCTCACAAGACCTGTAAGTTCACTAATCCACTCATTCATCTTGTTGGGATCAATAGAATAATTCAGTTAGACATGTTTTACTTGATAATGTTATTTATTATGGAATTTATGTGTATTTTCAGACATAATTCTTATGAGATCACATAAATCTTTAGAAATTTTATCAACACGAGCACCACCACTTTCAGCATCAATGAGTGTTCTCTCCATAGACAATACCCCTCCTAGATGTATTGGATCAATATTTGACTAGGGATTTGGTGTTTTGGGAAGGATTCCATAAGATATTTGAACCTCTCTCATTACTCATGGAGTGATTCATTAGGTAATTGAAATATATGACATATTTTATTTCAGATAGAAGTAGTACCATAAGAAAGAATGAATTTATATAAAAAGAGACTCTCTGTTTTAATCATTAAGTTCATGGAACCATGAGGGTGTTATTAGATCCATGACTTGGAAAAGTTGGATAGGGATAAAGGTAATTCTTGAAGTTTTATTTTTTCCTCAGAAATCGCTTGTGGATTCATGGCAGAGCACACTACTTGGAACTCATTATGATGAAGATGTGGATCCTTTCCAGCTAGCCTATGGAAAGGAGGTAGAAGATGAATCATGCCCAATTTCAGTTCGAAATATACCATAAATTTTTAATATTTAATATAAAGTGGTTGTTAATTCATATAATTGTTAGTGGTTTCTTTAAGGTTTTGGTCACTATGATTGGATATATCTAGTTCAATTTGTTTTATAATGTATGGTTCTAATGTTATTTGATTATCCCTAATGTTCTCCCTATGTCCATGAAGATTTTTCTCTATTTCTGGGTAAACCAAATCTGAAGGATTGTTTGGGAGACTATGGTGCATTAAGAGATATTTGGTAGAGATGATTAAGGAATGCTTTTCTTTTTGGTTTTTTCCATTTATGATTTTTGATGAGGAGGACAGCTTTTTCTTTTTTTTGGAAAAACTTTTTTGGTCAATTTTTTAACTTTTTATATTTTTTAAAAAAACCAAAAAACTACCAACTAATTAAGGCACCATCTCTGGAAATAGAACCATTTTCATCATGCCTTCTTATTTATCCTTGACCAGTTAAAGGTTTGGTGCTCTGATAATGTGTACATAGGTACTCTAGTCGAATCCTTGGTGATGGTACAAATTTTAGAATCTATTTTTTCTAATTTGTATTTTGAGTTGGGGGGTTTAGGCATATCATAGATGAAATTATTGATTAGTGAATATTTAGTTAACAATTTTATAATTACTCTGATGACGTCATGATTAGGGAGTTATTCTTGTGATATACATGAACTTGGCATTAAATTGCATTAAAGTAACACCTACTTCACAAGATGACATTGATCGGAATTGTCAAGTGATAAAGCTTTAATCAAAGACTTAACATAACTGGGGTTCTAATATCAAGTTTTAATTCTTTTTGGTAGTATATTTATGGTTCCAACAATCCATGTAATTGACATGTTAAACAAAAAATGTCATTAATCTATGACATTTAATGTGTAACATACACAATGTTAATCTAAAGAATCTTCAATGAGAAATAGCTCTCAATCACATAACATCCAAAAATTATTACTCACCCAAATGGTAGATTTACTCACCCTTTGATATTTATAGTAGTCTAGTCATATATTTTTTATAGTGATGAATTATAAATAGATTGAAAATAACTAGATATTAAATGATTTGTGCGTCAAACACACACATGAATGATGATGAAAATTAAAAACAGCCTTTCGATTGAATAAGGAAGAAAAATAAGAGAAGGGGTTTTGACTATATTCAAACTAATTTAAGAGAATTAATATTTAATAATATAGGATGGATGATTAAAAGAGATGAATTTGAATGAACAGCCATTAAAACTGAATTAGAAATACAAACACTTATGAGATTATAAAAAATGAAAAATGAAAAAGTCAATCAAATGATGCATGACAGAATAGTATCTCAAGTAGAAACATGAGTATTGAAGATCATAACAAGCCTTTATAAGATCCTCAATCTTTCATACTTATCCTTTTTTTTCTATAAAATTTCAAATCCATGTATGGAGGGGAGGGGAATGTATTTATAGCCCAATGAGTTGAACTATTTGAATTCAAATTATGCTGCTCCAATTAGATCAATGATTGGTCCATACAGATAGTATAATCCTGAAATATATTCTTCTAATAGGTTGTATATATACATTTATTATGTCTAATCTAAAAAATTTCCATCCATTGGAGTAAAGGAGGAAATGTTATGACTGTTTTAATAATCTATTCTAATTTTTTCATTTCTATCAACACTTTTTCAAAGGCTGATATGTGACTGGATTTTTGATTTGTTATATTCCCTAAATTATGAATAAATTATTATAAGTATTTGTGCTCCAATATATTGGATATCACAACGCAAAATATCAGCTATATGAAAAATATAAAAGAGGATAAATGTCATGGATTGTGTGCTGGTTTTAATTACCAGAAAAAATTGGGGGCTGGAATTTAAAGCATCATTTGTGCCCCTTTTTTGTAGATTTGGACCTTGAAATATTTCTACAAGATGGATTTAATTTTTCCCCAACTATCGGGGAAGAATAAATAAGGATAGACTTCCAGATTGAGCTCAAAAATTCAATCTTCATCTATGTCCTTGTTTCTTCATGGATACTTGGGGCCTTTTTGTGTGGGCCATATAACCATTTAAATGGAATAATTGGTCAATGATTCATTCTAATAAAATGTTTTAAATTTAATAAGGAATACTTAAAAATAAGAACAACACAATTTATATAATTATGATGATATTAACAATTAAAATACTAAAATCACATGATTGGATTATTTTAAATAATTATAAAAAAATTTATTTAGTATTAAAACATGACTATATCAGACCAATTTTACTTTTTTACATGAAATTTACTAGGGAGTAGAGAAAGTGTTATGAATAAATTAATAACAACAATTCCCCCACACTTAATCTTGTGCATCTCCTCATATAAAAAAAATTAAAAACATAGAAAAATCAATATCCCTCATCAAAAAATATTAGTATTTTGGTTTCCCCATTCAAGGGAGGTTTAGAACATTTCAATCATCCATGTTAAATTCCACCAAAAAATTTTATAGAGAAAATGTTCCAAAAAAATTAATTTTTCATACTCAAATTTAGAAATGGAAAATGTAGGCACTCAAAACATACTCCCCTCAAAATGGAAAAAAAATTATTTCTTGAGGTTCATAAATTCACTAACCAAAAGAAAAAAACAAAGTGTTTGAAAGAGCTCTCATCTTCCATTACCTATCCTAATGTTCGTAATAATAAAGAGGTATTTTTAGGTTTTTTCTATGGCAATGGGATGGTAGAAATTTAATGACCAAGAGAGAGGAAATGTGGGATAAAACACCAACTTGGGTAAAACAATGCATATTTTTTTTGAAATGAAACATAGGAAGAAATAGAAAAGAAATTTTATAAAGGAACTATTGTGTGAATCAAGACACAAAGAAGGAATAAAAAATTAAGGGGATAAGAGGATGAAATATTCAAAAAAACACTCAATGACATTAGTGTTTTCTCATTCTATTTTTCTTTTTTTAAGAATGTTGAACTTGAAAAATATCTCACCCTAATCTCCTAACCCATATTTGATATATTTATAACACTAATTGTAATATCTATAAAAAGATAAATGGTTGAGGAAGATTGATTTTGGACTTTCCTAAGAAAAAACCAATTTTTTCATTTGTTTATTTTATTTCTGGATTTTATCTTTTTGGAACAATTTTTAATAGAATGTACCTAAATTCCAAAAAATAAAAAATCCATTCCCAAAACTCACTGAATGAAACCCTCTCCTCCACACTAAAATAGATGATTATCCTCACGCATATGAAAACACGCTAAAAATAAAAAAAAATGGATACATAATGTTGAACTCCATTCCTCCACCCTTAAAGTTCAATAAATTATTCAATTTAATTACATGTAGATGTTGGGAAGGATAAGGATTTGTCTTGTAATGTGACTATCAATGAAATAGTTTTCATAGGATTGAAGGGGATTTCAAATGGAGGATTAGTGGAAGGTTAATGGGAGGTTATTTGGATATTGTGATTATAATGTGGTTCAAAAAATGCCTCTATCATATTAAATCACACCAAACTAGAAAATTGAACTTGAAGGTCCACAAACACAAGAATAAAAATTGGGGGTGAAAATGCACAAAATGGGAAGATGGTTGTCAATGAATTTAGAATAAAAGCGAATGTTGTTCCTCAAACATGGGGAAGTATCATATTCCAAATCAAAAACTGAGCATTCAAATTTTATTATTCTTTAAAAAAGATTCAATATCAAAATGTATGATGAAACTAAAAAATTATTAAGATGAAAAAATGTACTTTAAATCTCCAAAATGGTTGTAAATTTTTTAAAAAGTGTATGGTTTGTGATTATGTCCCTTTATTTAATATTTTTCTTAGTTTCTTATTTTTTAGAGTTTTTTTTAATACAAATCAACACAAAAGAGACATATAAAAAAAATATTTGATGAAGAAAGTGTTAAAAAAATGAGAACGAGAGATAAAAAGAAGAAAGAGAGAAAGAGAATTTGATAGAGGGAGAGGGAGAGAGAGATATGAAGAGTTAAAGGGAAAGAAGTTCCCCTGGTATAGATTTGGTGGGTTAATGGATGTTGATGTGGTTCCAAGGGCATGTTTCCACTCTAGTGATGCTTTAGAAAATGACCATTACACAAAATATAATTAAAACAAAAACCAGTTTTCATTTAATTAATGAATAGAAATAAATTAAAATTTCCTAAAAGGAAAATAAAAATTGGTTTGGCTCCCAAGAAGTGATGCATTTATTTATTGTACATCTACAAAGTTGCTTGGGAATACCCAAAATCTGATAGTGGACACCATATTTTCTCAATTCTAGAGTGCTTTTAGAAAAATAATCCTTTGGGAGGCTTGGTTGTTCATCATATAATTTTTCCCTTCCTTGTTGTGGTGCATGAAATTCAATGGGGGTGGAATGTGAATATGGATATCCCCTCTTTGGTCTTAAACATGAGTAATGATGTAATCCACAAAGTGATGTTTTTCTATACATGGAAATATTTGAAGATATTCCAATTCTAATGGATCATTTATATAATGTTCATATAACATGAAACCATAGTATGATATCCCCATTTTTATCTCATTTATTCCATCACGTACCAATGTACAATAATGAGGATGATTGGAGTCATAATATTGAATAAAATTTACAATATCTTTTAGATAAATGTTGTTTTCCAAATTATGGTCAATTTCAACCTCACTAGTGATCACTTAATAAATTATTCAAAATATCTCACAACCTTAACTACCATTGGGACAAGATATACACATTGGTTTAGGTTTCAACTCACATATAACAGAATTTTTAGAATCGTGGATAGGAAATTATGAATGTTGGATAATCTTATCTGAACCAAAAAATGAACATGATTTTTCATTTTTCATGTTACTATACAAGATGGAGCTATGGATATTAGATGTGATATGGTATTCCATGTAGGTTTCAATATAGTGACCATATCCTTTTACATAAAACATTGCATGATTTTAAGCATAAATATACATCAAGTACAAGATAATGATTGTGAAGTCGAGTGTCTTTGAAAACTAGGTATATAAAACATAAAACATGGGGAAAACACTTATTTATTTATTCTCTATAATGATCTATTGACTTTCATTGATCTCATACATCTTCATAGGATATCCTCAGGAAATACATGAACAAAGAGATGCGCTAAAAAAACTAGTAAGGGAACGAACATAAGAATAAATCTTAAGCACATGTGTTGGGAGGCATGACATAATGCTATCAAAAGCAAGGAACATATGGAATCATAACATATAAACATGGTATTATATAAACATGGAATCATATAAATGTGATAGAAACATAAAACTTGACTTTAGTACAATTCAATGCTAACCACCAAGATCGTTTCACATAGTAGAACGAGCCAAGGCTAACCGCCAAGACCGTTGCAAATAACATATAATGAGACTTAACTTTACCTAATAAATTGTAGTGCTATATGGGAGCACCCATCTTGACATATTCATGAATATTATTTCCACATAAATAATAATACATAATCAACCACACATAAATATAAGGGTTCCCATGGAAAGAAGTGGGTATAAGAATCATGTCATAAATCATAATAAATGGGTGTATCATAAAAGTGTTCATGAAATAAAGTAACTCAAATATACATGGACATTCATAAGGGAATTTAGGCATGTATCAGAGTGAGTGATGGCAACTAAAAGTGACAACATGTAAGAAATGTATTAATGAAACATTATTATTAAAACATTTTTAGGAGTTTTAATGAAAATGCTATTGAGCCTTTAAAATAGAAAATGAAATATCGTTTATGTAAAACTAGAATTTAACCAAGAAGGATTTCATAATAAAATGACTGATTTTCTCAATATAGAATATAGAGTGCACTAGAATCAGGAAAGAATTTGGGATGTTCCCTTAAAATAGGTTTCTTTATCAGGAAGAATTAACGAGGGATTCACTTAAAAACATGTATATAATCGAAAGAGAATGAGGTTTGGATCTTGAAACATGAGTTTGGATAATATAAACACAATTTATAAGTTTTTCAAAAAAGGAAAATACAACTTTTTTCTTGTAAAAAGAAATATAGAGAAACCCAAAGGAATAAAGGTGGTCCTGGTAGAATCCCTTACCTAAAGTTTGATAGTGTTTTCCACTTGATATTAATGACCTGAATTGTAAGAACCAGTTCTTATTCTTGAGGTATGGATTTCTTATTTTCCTTTTTTCTTATGTTTTTTTGATAAATCAACGGAAATGTGGAAAAATCCCAAATTTATGGTTACACGCCATGTACTTTTTGTACACACACCATGTACTTTAGCTGTGTGGGGTGAGAATACAGGGAGCGTAGGCTTGTCGGTAAAAACAACCTACACACCATGTAATTTCATATAAACTCCATGTACATTGGCTATGTGGGATGAGAACACAATCCGTGTAGGATTGTCAATGATTAAGTTTGTAAAAACTAACCAAATTTCATGTAATTAGTAATACACAACGTGTAATCAATCGGCAGATGAACAGTGAGGCGGTAGAATGTAGCTATCAGAGGAACAATTAAAAATAAAAGTACACATCGTGTACTTTAAAGTACATGCCAAGAAGTTATGTTTTCAATAAAAATAGGCACTATCCCCCTTATTCAACAGAGGAGGCATAGAACTTACCAGGAGCCACAAGAGAGGAGGCTGGGACTTGGAGGAGCTTCTGATCACACATCGAGACTCCGATTCTTTCGTCGTCGATCTCATTTGAACCACGCGGGTAAGATATTCCCTCTTCTTGAATCTTTCCTTATAATTATTTCCCTAAGTAATGTTATTTAGGTTTTAAAAAATAATGGTTTATCTAAGATCAATGTCGTGCTTGGTTGTTTCGGGAGGCGCCTTTCACATATATCGATCAAAGGAGATCAAGGTAGGAGGTCTTGTGTTTTATTCCAATTGACGATTTGATTTTGTGTACCGTTGTGCCACACGCCCACGTTCGAGGTGTCGTGTGGATGAGACCACAATAGATTAGATATCTAGAATTTCATAGTTAATATTATTATTATGTATAAATAGCTGTTTCGGATCGTTTCTTTTATCTAGGGCCACCCCGTGGGTGTGTTTCCCTTCTTTAGTTGTTTGGCCAGGATACCCGTGGGTATTCCATGATTATAGCATGTTTTTAGTTTTCATGAGAGGAAACATATATAAATTTCTTGCTTATGATTTGGGCTCGGCCTAGTTACTTGTTTTTATTCTGTGAGCCTGAGGGAAAGGTTTTGTTTAGCCTAAGGGTGAGGTTCTGTTTAGCCTGAGGGAAAGTTTTTATTTAGCCTGAGGTAAAGGTTTTGTTTAGCCTGAGGGAAACATTTCTTTTTCCATAGGGTAAAAGCTTCTGTTCTTGAGGGCTATATCTAGTATTCCTGAGGGCAATATTCTTTATGCCTGAGGGAAATCACCAGAGGGTTTCATTTCTATTAGCATGTGGGTAGAGAATTTCATGTCTGAGCATAAGGTTTACTTTGATTTATTTTATATTGATTTGTTAAATAATTATTTAAATGGTAGTGTAACTAGTTGGAATGGTTACTTTGAGTACTTCCTAGTTTACTACATTTCATTATTGTGCGTTGCTATTGCACATTTTCACTGGCAGTTGGGCATGGGCCTTTGGTGGTTTCCTACTAGGATTTATTTTTCACACCCTGTTTGAGTCAAGTCTTGCGCCCAAAAATATTATATTTATTCAGGTGTCGATATGGGATAGAGTCCCTACACAGGTACGTGATTGTTGCAGAGGAGTAGGAGAGCATGGGGCCGAGCTTAGGCTTGTGATGCTACGGCATTCCTATTTCACTGCTTTGGTTTTGTTTGATGTACTTTGTACCTTGTGTTGTATTGTATATGATTGCAGTGTATCCTATTTTGGAAACTTTATTAGAATTAGTGACATGTTGCATCATTATAAATATGATTGTTGGTTATCTTTTACTTCAGTTCTGTTGTCCATTTTAGGTTTATATTGTTTAATGCTTCCGTTTTTGTATGTTTATCTTTATTTACATTGCACTGCAATTTGAAAAATGAGGGCATAGTTTCCCCACTATCAATCCAGGTCCCTCGTTGCTTGTTAGCTGCCTCTGGAGTTTGGGTAAATGTGCTTGAGGTCATGTGACCAACCAGGTTCGGGGCACCCATTATGTGCCACCCTGATTCGGGACGTTACAAAGTGGTATCAGAGGGTTTCTTTTCATTAACTTAATATTTGGAGCCTATAGTAATGGATAGTATGGAATTGGTATTTTTTTAATACGTTGTGTCTGGGAGTAGCTACCTCGTGTACTGGGAAAATCCAATCTACCTCATTTAATTGAGATAAATCTGGTTTTACAATTTTACAGTTGCTTTAATTTTCCCCTTTGGGTGACACACTTATGGTGTGTTGTTTATATTTTATACTTGGATTCTATTTAGTTGAAACCCGATGAGATGAGGTTATTCCATCACATTCATCATTTAGGCACATGTTAGAATCACATGTCATGCACAGTTTCCATGGCATGTAGGTGCATTAGAAATTGCATGTTGTTGTGATAGATGTTGTGCTAGAGAATGCATGTTGTTTTGATAGATTCCTTAATAAAATACCTGATATTTGATAAGTTATTGTTAGGTAAGGTTTTGTGAATGATTGCCAAACTTTGGATCTTGAGGAATATGGGCCCTCATTAACCTGAATTTGGTGGATCACTGACATGTTTACCTTATTATAACATGTATAAGATTCCAATCTTTGATTTGCGGGGAGTATGGGCCCTCAACGATCAGAATTTGGCACTTGGTGTTCTTTTTAGCGTTTCTATGGGTTCTAGAGTAGTTTCTGAGGCTAACTATTTGGAAAATCCCAGCATACACACCATGTAGTTTTGACAACATTCTATGTGTTCTTATATTCATGAAGAAACTGTTTTTCTTAAGTACACATTGTGTACCTTATGTACACGCCGTGTAGTATCTAACCGTGTCATAGGCCATGTGGGTAGAGACACGGGATAGGGAATTTTTTTAGTAATTACACCGTGTAGTGGTTGTGCACGCCGTGTAGGGTTGACCCAATGTCTGCGTGTGTAACTAACAACATGGATGGGTAAACCATAATCTATACACGTCGTGTCAGGATTGAACATGCTATATAGTCTAACCCAGGTAGCCGGCCATGTAGGCAACAACATGGGTCAGTTGGGGCCTCTTAGTATATGTCGTGTTCATCTGGAACATGTTGTGTAGTGTAACCTAGGTACACAGGCTTTGTCACTAGAAACATGGGTGAGTAAAGCTTGTCTAGTACACGTTGGGTCTAACTTGAACATTCCATGTAGTCTTATCTTAGGAGAGTCGTGTGGCTTAATTGTGTAGAAGGACTCAGGTAGGGAATAAATATTTAAGTACACTCCATGTGTTAAGACAACACGCCATGTGTTTGTGGTGTTACACGACCAGTTCTAGCTGAAGTACACGCCCATGTGAATGGATTATGGGAACACTCCGTGTAGGAATTATACACGCCGTGTAGTCTTGTTATGTAAAATGTGAATGTTTTCTTTCTATTATTCCCTCCTTAAGTTTCTTGTTCTTATTCCTTGATGATCTTAAACTAAGGCATGTGTTTGACCTTGTAGTGTCATGCTGCCGAGACGACCTTGAGTTGCTCTCCAAGACACTGGCAATGATTATACTTCAGAGATGGTAGGACATGGGATACTAATGGATCCTCCAGCAGTGCCAGATGTAGTTTCATCCGTTATAAAAGATGTAGGCTGGATGCAAAGTTCCGTGAAGGCATCATGTGGTTCATGCAGACCTTTCAGAGAGCACCGCAGGTTGCCACATCTATGGCAGAGCTGACGTGTATATTTCAGCAGCAGCATTCACCTATGTTTTTAGAGGATGGTAGTGTAACACCATGAGATTTTATGAGAATTTTTTTTATTTCTTATGTTATATGCAAAGTAATCTTTCATTGCACACAATACTGACTTGGCTTGCATTACACGCAATCATGACCTTCCTCGATAGCATGTGTAGTACGCAATACAGTGTTTCATGAAACATCGATATATTGTTATAATATTATTATAGACTAGCCGTTATGAATAGTATTAACTAAATTTTGAATTTTAAAACATTATTATTCATCTAACACTTTTTCTAAAACATGGTATGTGAACAAAATAAATTATTCAGGTAAAATAAATATTTTTCAAAAAATGCAGTTTTGCCGCCTTTTGATGGAGCACCCACCTTAAATCTTGTTTTTGATATGTTTATAAGTTAAATTTAAAAAAAACAAAATTCTTCTTTTGAATCAAGATATAAAAATTTACTTTGGATAAATTTTTCATATTATTCTGATAACTTTCATATTTTAATGAATAGTAAAAACACGCTATACTTTAATTTAAAACAACTTTTTTCATCGAAATAATTTATATGGTTAAATTATAATATTTAGTGGTTTTAAAGTATAAATAGAACATATTTTTACCATTTAATATAATTTATTTCCTTACCATTAATCTTAATTTGAATTCTTAGGTTAAAACATTTCAATCTTTGGCAATATTTTATCTTTTTAAACCCGTTTTCTTAACAACGGGATTAATTTTAAATTAATTACTGCAACCTCTTTGTTTTGAATTTTCAAAAATGGATTCCATATTTGAATTAATTGGGTCCAAATTTTGTTAATAGGTTACTTTTATTTTTTTGATATTATGAATAGTAACTACGGTAATTTTTATTTACTGTAGTTAAAAGTAAATCGGGTAATTAAGGGTAAAAATAATATTATAAAATTACCCTAACACATACCAAAATTCTATTGGATGACTAAAAGACTACCCTTTTCACCTAAGGGTCGGAATTAATTCATTTTATGGAATTTTACCATTAAAATAATTTAATTGTTATTAAAACCAAAGAAAGTGACAACATGTCACTCTCTTAACTGTTATAAGTATAATAATTTTAATTTAGTGATAATCTTCATCAAAATTGAAAATGAAAAGTATCAAAAAATATAATAAAATTATCTACATCATGTGAATTTATTTATAATTTTTAGGGATTAAATAATTATCATTAAAGGTGACACAATAGTGATGTTGAAATTATTTTATTCATTGAAATATCAAATAAATGTTTTTAAAAATATTAAAATAAATATTATATTAACTATTTAATATAATACACGAATTTTATAGATTACTATGACATGTTAGAAAGCTATTAAATATTTTTGTTCGAATATATCCCCTATTTATATTTTATTTAAATTCAAATAAATAAATAGTGTCAAAATTGACACTATTGTTATTCTATAAAAATTACATATTATAAAATAGTTTAAAAATCACAAAAATATTTAAAATTTATAAATTAAAATTTATATGGTCTACAATGTCATAAATTATCCAATTATGGACAATTCACAATACATAAATAATTATTTATAACAATATAAAATTTGGAATCTTATTACCACAAATATAATTAAATAGATTAAATATGGATAAATCAAGTTGATAATGTTTAAAATAAATTCCCTACATGTCTAAATTTTATTGGTTGATTAGATTACAACCATATCTCATCTAATCTTCAGATTTGAGTCATTTTGGAAGTTTTTATGTGGGGTTTGTGTTTATTATAAATTAATATTTTTGAGGTTTCCAAAGGTGCCCCTCTCCTCCCTTATAAAAGGGCACCTCCTCCCTCTCCTCCTCACACAATTTTGAGCCTTAAAGCTCATAAAACCCCTACACACTTCCCTTATCAACTTCCCTATAAACATACTAGTGGTTCTGGCATTCTTCAAAGACCAATTTTATTGCCCTAATAGGAGGTTTCAAAGAGGCGTGTCGAAGAAGAGGTAATCTCTTCTACCGATTTTTTCAAGTTTCTTTATTCTTCAACTTCTTCTTCTTTATTTGTTTCACCATAAATTAATAACATAAGTATCACTCATATACTGATATATTATTATAAATATGAAACAACCATATTTCACCTTCTATCAATCCTATGGAAAATGAAATCACCGCGCGTGCGTACTTACGGAATACCGTCTCCACACCGTGGTGTAATCTGTTTTCCACCACCACCTTACATTGATGTGTATAATGGTGTAAATAATAACTATATATGATTTATGTAAAGTGATATTGATTCTGAAATAGTATACTTATGCTTAAATATAATTCTACGAACATGGGAACGATATCATCGCCCATGCATACGTACGGCCTACCGTCTCCACGATTTGATGCGACTCGTTCTACATGATCTTCATTGAATAATGACTATATAAATGAATTTAATGAATAAATATGATATATATTACACTAATACCATTCAGGAAATGAGTTATCTATAACCTAAAAATAGGAATAAGAATTTATTCAACAAAACATGCATAAGAACATAAAGAAATGAACACCCGAATAACAAGTAGCAATGAAATATTATTAATAAGAAGATAAGAATATGACAATATATGATATAATAACAATGAATATGATTTCTTAATAAGTCGATTACATTATTTAAATCATTATACATGAGTTTCGGATATGTACGAAGCATATCGGACCAATGGTAAGGGAAAATCTTGCAATCTCATTTTTATCTGAGATTGTTTATACTTCAGAATTTACTGGGGAATATTTATCATCCACATCCATGTTTCCTCAATATGTAATATTATTTCTAGCATCCTACAGTTTTTTACATCCAATTTTATGAATTGGTGAGTTTTTAGTAAAATATATGAAAGGGATATTTTTTCGTTTTTAGTACGAGATACTTTTTGACTTTTCCGGAAAAAGTACGAGAAGAATGTTTTTTTAACTTATACAGAATGAATGGATTTTTATGATTTTATAGAACATTATTTCCTTGAAGCTACCTTTAGAATTTTTAAATTTTATTTTTAATCAACTTGTTTTTGTTTAAAATTGTATGACATGTTAAGAAGGGAAACAAGTTTTTGAAGTAGAAAGGATATTTTCCTCAAGAATGGAGTTCAAGTGTTTTATCAAAATTATTTTCCATCTATGATAATATAGGGTTTTGTTTCTATCCCTATTTTTACATTTATTTGATTAATTTATGAAGGAATTAATTTTATTATGGCCTTTTATCTTATATGGATTATTTTATGATGGAATGATGTTTAAGAATCCCATTTTTATTACCTGGGTTATGCAACGATTTATGATTTTGTGGCACACATAAGAATGGTTTCATTATGAGATGGGTGGGACCTAAATCTCCCTCCAATTCATTGGGTAAAGATTTATATCTCATGAGATAGACATGGATGGAACGACAAGTTAATCCAGTTCAATGATACAGGACTGGAATGAGGAGTGAACTCGGTTCAGTAATGGGCTTTGTCTGCTATGATGGTCTTGGAAAAGAGCCTTGACTAATATGAAATGATTTTCTACGATTATGTCTATATACTGCAAAGTTTCATGTTTTATGTTATGATTATTGAGATTACATTTCACTACTATAATTTATCCCATGTTATGATGTTATGATCTCTTTTGAAGGTTATGATTTTCAAAATTTTATGTTCTTATGAATATGATATGATTGATATTTATTTTGTTTACCCTTACTAATCATTCGAGCTCACCCTTTTGTATGTTTTCTTTTCCCCAGGTCAGTAAGAAGGGTATTAAGTAGGATATTCCAAAGGAACTCTAGATTTGATGAAATAAATGGGAGACAATGTAAATGATTTATGAACCAGTTGTTTATGTTTCCTAGTTTCTAAAGACACTATACCTATACAGTTCTATCATGGTTCTATTATATGTTTTAATAAGTATGCTTCAATTCTGAAGTAATAACCATGTATGTAAAGTATGGGTCGTTATAGTTGGTATCAGAGGAAAGGTATAGTCAACCTTTGGAAACTAGGATGTGAAATCCTTAGTAAGAACTTTAAGGATATGTCGAAGCATAGAACACAATATTAGTGTTTTAGAAATGTCCATGAATCGCCTATTATAAGACTTTAAGTGTAAAATTTTATTCATGATTATGTGGTTTTCCTATTATGATTAGTGTTTCTCACATTATTCTTATTGGTTTTAGTCAATGGCTGGAACCCGAAGGAACCGTGTTAATGCTGAATGTGACGGGGAATGTAATGATTTTCCCCCTGAGAAACCAAATGTTATAGGATCTGGAATGGAAAATATTTAGCCATGCTCACACAACTTTCTCAAGCTATGAATCATGATGGACTTACAAATGATCAAAGGAAGGAGCAACATTCTGTTGAATCCTTCATGAGGCAGCGTCCACCCTCATTCAGCGGGTCTTTTGATCCATTAGTGGATGAACAATGGATCAGTACCACTGAAAAGATATTTTCAGTTCTACAATGTTCTTAACATGATAAATTCATCTTATTAATATATCGTTTGGTAGGTGAATATGATCAATGGTGGAATCTTATTAATAATACGAGGCAAATGGATGAAATTGAGTCATTGGAATGGGATGAGTTCAAGAGCTTATTTTTCAATAAGTACTTCCGTCGAATCTTCGAACAAAGATAGAGAAGGAGTTTCTTGAACTTAATCAAAAGGATAGTGAATCTGTTGGTACCTACAAATGAAATTTTACAAGACTTGCACAGTACGCTTCTGGAATTATTATCCAATCTGAGAGTAAAATCGATCGATTCTTTAGTGGCTTAAAACCAAGTCTTCGAATGGAATTAGCCATAAGGGACTTCAATAGCAACGAGTAAATTGTTCAATGTGCTCTCAAGGTTGAGATGGAGATTGGAGTAACCCATCAATCATATGTGTTTGATAAGAAGATGAAAATGGAATTCAAAGGAAAATCTAAAGACCACATTGAAAAGAAGATGAGTTTTCCCTTATGCTCAAAGTGTGGAAAGAAACATGAAGGGAATTGTCTTAAAGGTACAAGTAAATGTTTTAAGTGTGGAAAAGAAGGACTTCGGGCAGTTGAATTTCGAAATAATAGGAATAAGATATCTAATGATGCGAATAAATAAAGGGATACACAGAATGCACCTCCTACACTTCAATGTTTCAAGTGCAAGGAAATGGGTCATTATTCCAATCAATGCCCTAATCCAAGGGCTTTTGATGATGATCAACGTCAACAAACTCTTAATTCCAAATAAAAAGGAAAGTCACATGCAATTTCTATCAGCGATGTGGAGTATGATAATGAAGTGGTGAAAGGTACACATACCATCCACTCTAAAGTAGAAAATTTTTTATTTGATTCTGGATCCACCCACTCTTTTATTTCTGAAGATATTTCTAAGGGTATTTCCATATTACCTCAGAAGTTAGATATTGAGTTAGCTATGACAACCCCTAATGGCACAACAGTTGCATCAAAAGTTTACAATTCTTCTCTGATTGAAGTTTGTGGGAAAGTGCTTCCTGAAAATATTGTGATCCTTCCTATAGTAGAATTTGATGTGATTCCTGGCATGGGTTGGATTTCTTTATAGGAGCTCATATCAATTTCCAAATAAGGGAAATCACATTTAATATTCCCAATCAATCTACTATCATCTATCGATGCAAGGATTAATATAACCTTCTAGGGGAAATTTATTCCATATTATGTGTCTTAATTCCAATAAATGACGGTTATTTATCTCAAATGGTTGGAAAGAAACTCATGATTAAGAATATGCCCATTGTACGAGAGTTTGATGATGTCTTTCTAGAGGAATTTCCAGGTCTTCCACCAAATCGTGAAGTTGAGTTTTCAATAGAACTCATATCGGGTGCCATACCTAATTCAAAGACACCATATAGAATGGCCCCAATTGAGTTTCAGTAATTGAAGAAGAAAATCCAAGATAATCTTAATAAGGTATTCATACGCCCTAGTGTGTCACCTTGGGGATCACTTGTTCTCTTTGTTAAGAAGAAAGATGGATCAATGAGACTTTGCATTGATTATCGAGAACATGACAAGATCACTATCAAGAAAAAATATCATCTCTCGCGCATTTATGACTTATTTGATCAACTATAGGGAGCTCAATACTTTTCTAAGATTGATCTTCGTTCAGAGTATCATCAATTAAGGTTCAAAAGGGAGGATATACCAAAGACGGCTTTCCGTACAGGGTATTGACACTATGAATTTATAGTGATGCCATTTGGTCTTACTAATACCCCTTTTATCTTCATGGATCTAATGAATAGAGTATTTAGAGACTATCTTGATCAGTTTGTGGTAGTCTTTATAGACGATATTCTTGTCTATTCAAAGGGCAAGGAAGAACATGAAGATCAATTGAGAATTGTATTGAAGACCCTGAGAAATAATAATCTTTATGCCAAATTTACCAAGTGTGAATTTTGGCTTCAAAAAGTTTCATTTTTAGGTCACATAATCTCAAAAGAGGGGATATCTGTGGATCCAGCAAAAACATAGGTTATCGAAAGATGGTCGAGACCAACAACAGTAACTGAGATCCGAAGTTTTCTTGGTCTGTATGGATATTATCGACGTTTTGTGAAATATTTTTCAAGGTTATCTAATCCACTCACTAGGTTGACTCAAAAATGAGTTAAGTTCGTGTGGGCAGAGGAGTGTGAAGAGAATTTCAAGGAGTTGAAAAGAAGGTTATCCAGTTCACATGTGCTCACACTGCCTTGTAGTAGAGAAAGGTTTGTGATCTATAGTGATGAATCCAAGAATGGATCGGGGTGTGTTCTAATGAAAAATGATATGATGATAGCTTATGCCTCACGACAGTTGAAAATCCATGAGAAAAATTACCCAAATCATGATTTGTAGTTAGTTACGGTAATATTTGCATTAAATATTTGATGGAATTGTCTTTATGGTGAAAGGTGTGATATTTATACTGATCATAAAAGTTTAAAGTATATTTTCACACAAAAGGAGTTGAACATGAACCAAATAAGATGGTTGGAGCTGATTAAGGATTACGACTGCTCAATTCATTACCACACTAAGATAGCAAAAATGTTGGCAGATGCATTAAGTTAACAAGACTATGCTAGCTTATCTATGATGAGGATCACAAAAGACCCAATATTTAAGGATTTACAAAGGATGGATCTTGGAATTATAATTAAAGGGTAAAAATCTTATCATTTTCAAATGAATTTTCAACCATCTATGCATGTGAAGATTAAAGAGGCGTAGAAAGAAGATGTAGTGTTACAAAAGAAAGTAAGAAATGTTCCTGAATTCCACATTGATTGTGATGAAATAATAAGGTCCAGTAATCAGGTTTGTGTTCTTCCCATCCCATAATTAAAGAAGGATCTACTGGATGAGGCTCATAGTTCTTAATTCTCTATTCATCCTGGAAGCACGAAAATGTATAGGGACCTGAAAGAGTACTTTTTGTGGGATGGAATGAAAAGAGATGTTGATGAATATGTCCCATGATGCTTGGCTTGTCAGCAAGTTAAAGATGAGAGACAAAAGTATAAGGGGATGTTACAACCATTACCCATACCCTAATGGAAATGTAAAAACATCATTATGGACTTTGTCACCAGACTTTCTAAAACATCCAAAGGCAATAATGCTATCTGGGTCATATTTGATCGTTATACAAAGTTGGCACACTTCATTGCTATTAGAGAATATTTCTCTATGGATCAGATTTCCAGGATATATATAAAAGGATGTGGTAATATTTCATGGAGTACCACTTTCCATTATATCTGATCGGGATCTAAGGTTTACCTAGAAGTTTTGGTGAAGTCTTCAACATAATCTAGGTATAGAGTTGAGTTTCAGCACTACTTATCATCCTCAGACAGATGGTCAGTCTGAGAGGACAATTCAAACTCTAGAAGACATGTTGAGAGCTTGCTCTATGGAATTCAAAGGTGGTTGGGATCAACACCTACCTTTGGTGGAATTTTCTTATAATAATATCTTTCACTCTAGTATTCAGATGTCTCCTTATGAAGTTCTCAATGGAAATAAATGCTGAACTCCAACTTGTTGGGATGAAGTTAGGGAAAGAAAGATATTAAGACTTGATCCTGTTGATGAGATGACAGAAAAGGTCCAATCTATTCAACAACACATAAGAGCAGCTCAGAGTCGACAAAAAAGTTATGTCGATAACCAAAGAAAATACCTAGAGTTTGAAGTAGGTGATAAAGTTTTCTTACGAATATCTCCTTGGAAGAGAGTAATGAGATTTGGAAAGAAGGGAAAGCTGAGCCCTAGATATATTGGTCCTTTTGAAATATTGGATCGTGTTGGGAAGGTAGCTTACCAATTGGCGCTTCCACCGAATCTCTCTCAAGTTCAAAATGTGTTCCATGTATCTCTCCTAAGAAAGTACATACCTAATCCTTCACATGTAATAATCTCAGAAGTTGTACTGTTGTAGAATGATCTTTCTTATGAAGAAAAGCCAGTAGAGATTTTGGATCATAGAAAAAAAATTCTATAGAACAAGACCACTCTCTTGGTGAAAGTAATATGGAGGAACCACCAATTAGAAAAAGCTACATGGGAGCTTGAGGATATGATGAGGGAGAGGTATCCTCATCTGTTTGTTACGAAGTGACGAATTTTGAGGGCGAAATTCATTTTAAGGGGGGTAGAATGTAACACCCTGATATTTTATGAGAAATATTTTTTTTAATTTCTTATGTTATATGCAAAGGAATCTTTCATTGCACACAACACTGGCTTGGAATACGTTACACACAATCGCGACCTTCCTCGATAGCGTGTGTAGTACGCAATACCGAGTTTCACGAAACATCGATATATTGTTATAATATTATTATGGACTATCCATTATGAATAGTATTAACTAAATTTTGAATTTTGTAACATTATTATTCATCTCAAACATTTTCTAAAAGATGTAATTTGAACAAAATAAAATTTTCGAGTAAAATAAGTATTTTTCAAAAAATGTACTTTCGCCGCCTTTTGATGGCGCACCCACATTAAATATTGTTTTTGATAGGTTTATAAGTTCAATTTGTAAAAATAAAATTATTCTTTGGAATCAGGATATAAAATTTTACTTTGGATAAATTTTTCATTTTATTCTGATTACTTTCATATTTTAATGAATAGTAAAAACACGCTATATTTTAATTAAAAACAACCTTTTTCATTTCGATAATTTATATGGTTAAATTATAATATTTAATGTTTTTAATGTATAAATAGAATATATTTTTACCATTTAATATAATTTATGTCATTACCATTAATTTTACATTGAATTCATAGGTTAAAACATTTCAATCTTTGGCAGTGTTTTAACTTTTAAAACCCATTTTCTTAACAATGGGATTAATTTTAAATTAATTACAGCAACTTTTGTGTTTTGAATTTTGAAAAAAGGATTCCATATTTGAATTCATTGGGTCCAAATTATGTTAATAGGTTAATTTTATTTTTTTATATTATGAATAGTAACTACGGTAATTTTTATTTACTACAGTTAAAAGTAAATCGGGTAATTAAGGGTAAAAATAAGATTATAAAATTACCCTAACACCTAACAAAATTCTATTGGATAAATAAAGGTCGACCCTTATCACCTAAGAAACGGAATAAATTCATTTTATGGACTTTTTACTATTAAAATATTTTAATTGTTATTCAAACCAAAGAAAGTGACAACATGTCACTCTCTTAAATATTATAAGTATAATAATTTTCATTTAGTGATAAACATCATGAAACATCAAACATGAATAGTATACATAAATCTAATAAAATTATCTACATCATGTGAGTCTATTTATAATTTTTTTGGGATTAAATAATTATCATTAAAGATGACACAATAGTGATGTTGAAATGATTTTATTGATTGAAATATCAAATAAATGGTTTTAAAAATATTAAAATAAATATTATATGAACTATTAAATATAATCCACGAATTTTATATATGACTATTACATGTTAGAAGCTATTAAATATTTTTGTTCGAATATATCCTATGTGTAGATTTTATTTAAATTCAAATAAATGAATAGTGTCAAAATTGACACTATAGTTATTTTATAAAAATATCATATTATAAAATGGTTTAAAAATCCCAAAAATATTCAAATATTATAAATTAAAATTTATATGGTCTAAAATTTCATAAATTATCAAATTATGGACAATTCACAATACATAAGTAATTATTTATAACAATTTTAAATTTAGGATCTTATTACCACAAATAAAATTAAATAGATTAAATATGAATAAATCAAGTTGATAATGTTTAAAATAAATTCACTACATGTCTAAATTTTATTGGATGATTATATTACAACCCTATCTCATCTAAGATTCATATTTGAGTCATTTTGAATGTTTTTATGTGGGGTTTTAATTTATTATAAATTAATATGTTTGAGGTTTCCAAAGGTTCCCCTCTCCTCCCTTATAAAAGGGAACCTCCTCCCTCTCATCCTCACACAATTTTGAGCCTTAATGCTCAGCCAACCCCTACCAACTTCCCTTCTCAACTTCCCTAAAAACATACTATAGCTACTGGTCTTCTTCGAAGACAAATGTTAGTGCCCTAAGAGGAGGTTTCAAAGAGGCGTGTCGAAGAAGAGGTAATCTCTTCAACTGATTCTTTCAAGTTTATTTCTTCTTCGACTTCTTCTTATTTATTTATTTCATCATAAATTAATAACATCACTATCACTCATACACTTATTTGTTATTATAAATAGTAAACAACCATATTTCACCTTCTAACCATCCTATGGAAAATGAAATCACCGCGCGTGCGTACGTACGGAATACCGTCTCCACGCCGTGGTGTAATCTGTTTTCTACCAACACCTTACTTGGATGGGTATAATGGTGTAAATAATAACTATATATGATTATTATAAATTTATATTGATTCTGAAATAGTATACATACACTTCAATATAATTCCACGATCATGGGAACGATATCATCGCTCGTGCGTACGTACGGCCTACCGTCTCCACGATGTGTTGTGACTCGTTCTACATGATATTCATTGAATAATGATTATATAAATGAATTTAATGAATAAATATGATATATATTACACTAATAAAATTCTGTAAATGAGTTTTCTATGACTTAGAAAGAATAATAATAATTTATTCGACAAAACATGCATAAGAACATAGAGCAATGAACACCCAAATAACAAGTAGCAATGAAATATTATTAATAAGAGGATACCAATATGACCATATATGATATAATAACAATGAATATGATTCTGTAATAAGTCAATGACATTATTTAAATCATTATACAGGAGGTTAGGATACGTACGAAGCATATCAGACTTAAGGTTAGGGAAAATCTCACAATCTCATTTTTATCCGAGATTGTTTATACTTCAGAATTTATTGGGGAATATTTATCATCCACATCCATGTTTCCTCAATATGTAATATTATTTCTATCCTCATATAATTTTTTAAATCCAATTTTACTAATTGGTTAGTTTTTAGTAAAATATATTAAAGGAATCTTTTTTAATTTTCAGTATGTGATACTTTTTTACTTTTCTGGCCAAAGTACGAGAAGAATGTTTTTTTTAACTTATACAGCATGAATGGATTTTTATGATTTAATAGAAAATTATTTCCATGAAGCTTCCTTTAAAAGTTTTCAAGATTATTTTTAATCAACTTCTTTTTGTTTAAAATTTTATGACATGTTAATAAGGGTAAATGTTTTTAAAGTAGAAAGGATATTTTCCTCAAGAATGGAGTTCAAGTGTTTTATCAAAATTATTTTCCATAGAAGATAATATAGGGTTCTGTTTCTATCCCTATTTTTACATTGATTTGATTATTTTATGATGGAATTAATTTTATGATGTCCTTTTATCATATATGGATTATGTTATGATGGAATGATGTTTAAGAATCCGATTTTTATTACATGGGTTATGAAATGATTTATGATTTTTTGGCACACATAAGAATGGTTTCATTATGAGATGGGTGGGACCTATATCTCCCTCCAATGTATTGGGTAAAGATTTATATTTCATGAGATAAACATGGCCGGAATGGAAAGTTAATCTGGTTTAGTGATACACGACTGGAACGAGAAGTGAACTCGGTTCAGTAATGGACTTTGTCCGCTATGATGGTCTTAGCAATGAGCCTTGACTAATATGAAATGAGTTTCTATGATTACGTGTATATGCCACAATGTTTCATGTTTTATGTTATGATTATTGGGATTACATTTCACTACTATGATTTATCCCATGTTATGATATTATGATCTCTTTTGCATGTTAAGATTTTCAAAATGTTATGTTCTTATGAATATGATATGATTGATATTTCTTTTGTTTACCCTTACTGAGAATTTGATCTCACCCTTTTGTATGTTTTATTTTCCCCAGGTCTGGAAGAAGGGTATTAAGTTGGATATTCCAAAGGGACTCTAGATATGATGAAATAAATAGGAGGCAATGTAGATGATTTATAAACTAGTTATTTATGTTTTCCATTTTCTAAAGACACTATACATATACAGTCCTATCATGGTTTTGTTATATGTTGTAATAAGTATGCTTCAATTTTGAAGTAATAACCATGTATGTAAATTATGGGTCGTTATAGTTGGACCATAGGTAGCATGTTCATGGATGGATTCTATGAAGACAATCTTCGAGCATCTAGAGACACCTCCTGGGAGGAGGGTTAAGCTCGCTATTTACATGTTGTGTGATGCCGCCAAGAGATGGTGGGATGTGACCACTCAGACTGAGCATCACAAAGACATGGCCAGGGAATATTTTCAAGCAGTATTCTATGACTTTTTTTATAGATATGCTAAGGGAAGATCGAGCTCAAGAGTTCATGAATCTGCTGTAGGGCTTCATGTCAGTGACGGACTATTCTGCCCGCTTCACCGAGCTACAGTGTTATGCACCTATTCTGGTGGGTGATGAGACATTGAGGGCTAGACTCTTTGAGGATGGTCTTTGATATGACATTCGAGCAGTGGTGAATATTTTCAGGTTTCCTACAGTGCATGATATTGTGAACCAGGCATTGATTACTGAGCGAAACCTGCGTGAAGCTAGTGGTGTAGACCAAGGATGTTCGGCACTGGTCACTGGTACTATTTCTATAGGTAAGAGGAAGAGGAAGATGGATTTCTCTCACAGTGGCAGTACTAGCCAGAATAATTCTTCGGGTGGCCAGATAAAGTGCTACCAATGTGGTAAAGTGGGGCACAAGAGACCTCAGTTTCCACGTGACCCAGTGAATTACTGAGCTTGAGGAAAGATGGGTCATCCTCAGTGTTGATGTAGGGTGATCATGTAGTTGCATACGTGTCTCAGCAGTTGAGGCCACATGAGAGGAATTACCCGACGCATGATCTTGAGTTGGCTGTAGTTTTTCATGTGTTATGTTGTTAGAGACATTATCTCTTGGGAGAACATTTTTTGGTGTTCAAGAACCACAAAAGTATTAAATACATCTTAACCTAGTGTGACTTGAATTTGAGATAGCGGGGGTGGGTTGAATAACTTAAGTCATTTGACTTCGAGCTTTCCTATACACTTGGTAAGGGTAATGTTGTAGCTGATTCACTGAGTAGGAGGACTCAGATATAGGCAGTGTAAGAGGCCAGTGGTGAGTGACATCTTATGGATTTGTTCTTTGAGATGCATTTGGATGTGCACTATAGTCAAGGGCAAACCTATATTTCATCATTAGTTGTTACTTCTACCCTCCTGGATAGAGTGAGGATGAGACAACAATTAGATTTAGAAGCCTAGTTCTATAGGAGTCAGAGGAAAATGAGGACCCTCCTCCTGGTTGTATGATAGGCGATGACGAGGTATTGCATATCCATGGATGAGTGTGGGTTCTATAGGATATACGCAAGGATTTGATGTGGGAATTTCATGCTTCAGCTTGGGTAGTGCATCCTATAGATACCAAAATGTACCGTGACTTGAGACATCAGTATTGGTGGTCGGGTATGAAAAGAGAGGTAGCTAGTTTTGTTACGAGATGTTCCACCTGTCAGCATGCGAAGGCGGAGCATCAGAGGTAAGCAGGACTATTACAACAGTTACCCATTCCATAGTTGAAATGGGACGATGTCGCAATGGACTTCGAGACTGGGTTGCTGAGGTCACTTTGAGGCAATGATGCTATATGGGTTGTTTTGGATAGACTTATGAAGGTAGCACACTTTTTGATTATCAAGGATACCTTTGGTGTTGACTAGCTTGGGAAGTTGTATATCTAAGAAGAAATATATCTTCATCGGGTCCCTCATTCTATCATTTCAAATACGGATGCCTGTTTTATGTCTCATTTCTGGAAAAGTTTTCAGAGGGAACTGGGTACATTGGTGCTTCTAAGCATAGCTTACTACCCTCAAAATGATGGCCAGTCAGATCATACAATACAGGTGATGGATGACATGATGCGTGCATGCATCCTAGACTTTGGAGGCTCTTGGGAGAATCACATACCTCTATCCATGTTTTCCTATAATAATAGTTTTCAGAAAACTATATAGATGGCAACTTATGAGGATTTATATGGTAGGCCAGGACAATCACCCTTGTGCTGGTTGGAGGTAGGTGAGGCAGCTTTACTGGGACTACGTCTCATATAGGAGACTTCAGAGCAGGTCCAGTTGATTCAGAAGCGGATGACTACTGCACAGTCTTATCAGAAATCTTAGGTTGATCGCCACAGAAGACCCTTGGAGTTCGTGGTCGGGGATCAGGTTTTTTAGAGCGTTTCACCGAGTTTGGGACATAGGAGGATCATGAGAAAGGGTAAACATTCACTGAGGTATGTAGGGACGTTTGAGATTCTAGAGAGAGTTGGGCCAGTTGCCTATCGGTTAAAGTTACCACAGAGGTACCGATCTATGCACGACGTCTTCCACATATCTCATTTGCGCTATTATCACTCACATCAGTCTCACGTATTTCAGCCTGAGGAGGTTGAACTTCAGGTTGATGAATCTTTTAAGGATCATCTGATTCGTACTGTTTATAAGAGCATGAAGGTTCTCTGAGACTGATCAGTTCCTCTCATACAGGTGTTGTAGTAGCATGTCCAAGTACAGGACGAAACCCGGGAGCAGGAGACTGACGTATATGCTCAATATCCAGAATTGTTCCCAATATTATCTTCACCACCCTTAGAATGGAAATTTGGGGATGAATTTCTTTATGGGGGGAATTTTGTAAGAACCTGGTTCTTATTCTTGAGGTACGGGTTTCTTTTTTTCCTTTTTCCTTAAGTGTTTTTGATAATGAAAGGGAAATGTGGAAAAATCCCAAATTTATGGGTTCACACCATGTACTTTTTGTAAACATGCCATGTACTTCGGCTGTGTGGGTTGAGAATACAGGGCTCATAGTCTTGTTGGTAAAAACAATCTACAAGCCATGTACTTTTGTATACACGTTGTATACTTTGGCCATGTGGGATGATTACACAGGGAGTGTAGTCTTGTCAATGATTAAGGGTGTAAAAAATAACTACACACCGTGTACTTAGTAATACACATCGTGTAATCAGTCGGCAGATGAACTGTGAGGTGGTAGAAATTATCCACCAGAGGAACATTTAAAAAGGAAAGTACATTCCATTTACTTTAAAGTACACACCGTGTAGTTATTTTTTCTGTTAAAAATAGGTATTAGCTCCCACATTCGACAGAGTAGGAATATAACTCACCAGGAGCAGCGAGAGAGGAGGCTGTGACTTGGAGGAGATCCTGATCACACATCGAGACTCTGATTCTTCTGATGTCAATCTCGTTTGAACCGCGCGGGTAAGATATTCCATCTTCTTGAATCTTTCCTTCCAATTATTTCCCTAAGGGATGTTATTTAGGATTGAAAAAATAATTTTTTATCTCATATATACGTCGTTCTTGGTTGTTTCGGGAGGCGACTTTCACATATATCGATTAGAGGAGATCGAGTTAGGTGGTATTGTGTTTTATTCCAACTGTTGAGTTGATTTTGTGTACCGTTGTGCCACGCTCCCATGTTAGAGGTGTCATGGGGCTAAGGCCTTGACTATTTAGTTACCTATAATTTCATAGGAAATCTTATGATTATGTATAAACTACTGTTTGGGATTGTTTCTTTGATCTAGGGCCACCCCGAGGGTGCATTTCCCTTTTTTAGCCATTTGGCCAAAATACTCTTGGGTATTTCGTGAATATATCATGTTTTAAGTTATCTTGAGAGGAAACATATATAAATTTATTTCTTATGCTTTGGGCTTATCCCGGTTACTTTTTTTCTTTTGTGAGCCTGAAGACAAGGTTTTGTTTAGCCTGAGGGTAATGTTTCTTATGCCTAAGGGCAGTAGCTTCTGTGCCTGAGGGCAATATCTGGTATACCTGAGGGAAATATTTTTCATGCCTGAAGGCATTCACCTGAGGGTTTCGTTTCTATTATCCTGTGGGAAGGGACTTTCATGTTTGAGGACAAGGTTTACATTGAATTATTTTATATTGAATTGTTAAATAATTATTTAAATGGTAATGTAACTGGTAGGAATGGTTACATTGAGTACTTCCTAGTTTACTGCATGTCATTATTTCACACTACTATTGTACATTTTCACTGATAGTTGGGCACGGGCCTTTGGTGGTTTCCTACTGGGATTTATTTCTCACATCCTATTTGGGTCGTGTCTTGGGCCCAAACAAATTATATTGCTACAGGTGTCAATAAAGGAAATATTCCCTACACAGGTACATGATTGTTATTAAGTAGTAGGAGAGAATGGAACCAAGCTTAGGCATGTGATGTTGTTACGTTCCTTTTGTAATGCTTTGGTTTTGTTTGTTGTTCTTTGTACCTTGTGTTGTATTGTATATGATTTTAGTATATCATATTTTGGCTACTTTCTTAGAATTAGTGACATGTTGCATCATTATGAATATGACTATTGGTTATCTTTTACTTCAGTTCCATTGTCCATTAAATGTTTATATTGTTTACTGCTTCTAATTTTGTATGTTTATCTTTATTTTCACTATGCCGCACTTTGAAAAATGAGGGAATAGTTTCCCCACTATCATTCTTAGGCCCTCACTACTAGTCGGCAGCCTCTGGAATTTGGGGAAATGCGCTTGAGGTCATTTGACCAACCGGGTTCGGGGCACCCATTGTGTGGCACCTGGATCTGGGATGTTACATGAATAATAAAATTAGTTTCATTAATTAATAATTAAATAACCTCTTCTATATGAAAATTATTTAGTAAACCCTTTTTGAGTTCATTCATAACCTTTTTATTGGTTAACAGGTTTAATTTCATGGTTTGAGTCGGTTTGTTTCCTTAGTTCTAATGATCAGTTCACTAATATTCATGTTCGATGACTCATGTAAAATGGGGATGGTTATCTAGAATTAGAGTAATATTTTATTATAGAACATAAATTAGGTTAAATGATTGTAAATTAAATTTGGTTACTTTCCATGAAGATGAATCATTATATAAATTATTTAATGATAATTTGTTTGGGTAAATTGGTGATTTTTGACCACAAGGAAAATGTTTTGTTTTATAAATCAAAACCTTGTGTAAAAAAGGATTCCATAACCATATTTGAGAAATAATAACTATATTAGGGTCTTGTTCAACCATGAAAATGGTTTCATTAACCGAATTGAAAATGGTAACTGAAATTGAAAACTCATCGTACTTGAATGTGGTAAATTAGCACATCTCAGATGGTTTTTTCACTTTTATTATAAAATAATGGGAAAGGAGAGATGATGAAGACTTCATACTTTATCATGGTACAAATCAAGTAAATTTATGTTACTAGAGTCATCAAAACATTTTGATTAAAGGAGGTGACAAAAATAATAAGTTAAATGATCTTGAAAATAAAAAAGAAAATTTGAGAGATCACTTAATAAAATTTGACAGCCTAAAGACGCCACATAAAAATTAATAAAATGAATTGATGAGAGAAAAAGGGTATATCATCACATTTACATAACAAGTAAATTAAGTGGGATTCATTATGTCAATCCCCAACTTATGAGAATGTAAATTCAAAGAGATAACATAGAAGAAGTGTTGACTAAAAGTGGAGGGTGAAAGGTCCCTTTTCCTTGTGGAGTAACTCCTAAAAATGATGTTTGGGACCTTGGGGGCTTGGGTACACCTTGTGATGTCTCCTAGGGAGGTAAAACCACCATATATTTTTTGAGGAGAAATTTTTAATGAAAGAAAATGAAGGGAAGAGTGGGTATTTGTAGAAAAAGGGAGATAGTTTTAATTAATGTTAAAGGACACCTCATTAGTGGTTTTTGAAAAACCATGGGCTTTCCCATAGTATTTTTCCATGGTATTAGCCACATGGGATACCTAATATATTAATTTACATTAAAAAAGTCAACCATAATTTTTATTATTTATTACATCAATATGATGTCATCAAACATACCGAAAACTCAAAACTATATTTTTACTATTCACGAAAAATTCAAGTATTTTAGAAAAATCATAAAAATTCACCCTATCAATTTTTCAACCTCTAGAATTAAAAAATGAACTCCATTTTTGATAATAATTTTCTAAATATTTTAAATTTAATTATTAAATAAAATCATAATTTATTCAACGAAATCAATATTAAAACTATAACTCATTTTATAACACCTTGAAAATTTAATCAAGGTACCATAAAATTATCTTATAAACATAATAAATTAAATTAAAAATTTATTATTAAATTTTATGAAAATTAATTTCCATTTTAAATTATTAAATTAAACATAAAATTTTAAATAAAATATTATTGAAATTCAAAAATACCAATTCTTATACTATGATCATTTATTCACTTTTTAGATGTCTAAATTGTATTTGTACATTAATGGGTGAAGTTTCTATTATTTTGGAATATTTTCTATTAATTACTATTCATAAAGGTATGATACTATTCATAATGGTATGTTACTATTCATCAAAATATATGATTGTCTTATCAGACTCCAAATTACTTACTGATCACAATTGAAGATGACTGTTTTATAAAATTAAAAACACACAAGTGACAAAATTATGTTCAAAGGTCACATAGAACATAGTAGTTTATTATGTTGTGACTCCATGTTATTATATGACATAATTATAAGAAGGTATTCCATTGAAAACATTGGTTCGTTACATTCTTCCCCCCTTTAAGAAATTTCTCCCTTGAAATTTTAGTTTACATTATAGGCCAAAAACATGTGTGGGTACTTTTCCTTCATTTCATCCTCTAGTTCCCAGGTTGGCTCTTCGTACTTATGGTTCCACCATAGTACCTTGACCAGGTGAGTACTCTTGTTACGTAGAACTTTATCCCTACGATCCATGATCTTCACTGGCTACTCCTCATAAAAAAAGATCAACCTTCAACTGTACCACCTTTGAATAGAGTAGATTTGAAGAGTTTGGTATGTACATCCTTCAGAAGGATACATGAAAGACATCGTGTGCTTTTTACATGGTAGTTGGAAGTTCCAGTTGATAGGTCATAGCTCCGACTTGATCCATGATCTTGAAGTAGCTGATGTACCTCGGACTTAGCTTCCCTTTCTTTCCAAACCACATGACCATCTTCCACAGAGATATGCAAAGAAATGACATGTCTCCCACTTTTAACTCAAGGTCTCATCGATGATTGTCTACATAACTCTTTTATCGACTTTGGTATGCCTTGATATGATGTTGAATGGATTTTAACTTCTTCACCATTTCTTCATCCATTTCTGGACCTAGCAGCTTATTCTCACCGACTTCATCTCAACACACTAGTGTTCTGCACCTTTTCCTATAAAGGTATTTGTATTGTGCCATTTGGATGCTAGAGTGGAAACTATTGTAGTAGGAGAATTTAAAAATTGAAAGATATTGGTCTCATCTTACTTTTAAGTACATAGAACATTCTCTCAATATATCTTCGAGTGTATAGATAGTTTTCTCAGATTGTCCATCAGTTTGAGGATGATAGGCCACACTGAAGTTCAATTCAGTTCTTAGAGCATGTTGGAGACTTTTCCAGAACTTCAAGGTGAATATCAGATCACGATCAGATACTATAGAGAGTGGTACTCCATGCATCCATACAACTTCTTTGATATATATCTATGCAAGTTTATCCAATGATATGTCCTCTCGAATAGTGAGAAAGTGACATGTCTTCATAAGACGATCCACAATGACCCATTTAGCATTGTTCTCTCTAGATGTCCTTGGAAGTCCAGTAACAATGTCCATAGTGATGCTCTCACACTTCCATGTTGGTATGGTAGTGGTTGCATCATCCCAATAGACATCTAGCTTTCAGCCTTCACTTGTTGACATACCTAAACTTTGTTGTATATTCTGCAATCTCCCTTTTCATATTGTCCCAACAAAATTTTTCTTGGAGATCTCAATACATTTTTTAATCCCTAGGTAGATAGATATGGATAAGCTATGTACGTCGTTCAGAAGATCCTTCTTTATCTTTGGATCAAATGGTACACATAATCATTACCCAAATCTTACAACTCCTTCCTTTTTAATTTTTAAATCAGAGGATTTCGCATTGTTGATATCTTGAACCTTTTTCTGAATTTCCACATATTTTCATTGAGAATCCTTTATTTTCTCCATGAGAGATGGTTGATAAATCATTTGATAAAGGATTGATGATGTTCCTCCCTTAATTATTCTCATGTCCATCATCATAAAATCTATAAATATCAGATCCTTTTCAATTCTCATCATTGATAATGATGCATTATCCTTTTTACTTAGAGAATCCACCACCTTATTTACCATACTGGGATGGTAGTGGATTGAGTAGTCATAATGCTTGATAATATTTATCCATCTTCACTGGCACATATTAGTCTCTTTTGTGTGAATATATATTTGAGACTCTTATGGTTAGCATATATCTCACAGTTTTCTCCATAGAGATAATTTTGTCCTATTTTCAATGTAAAGATCATAGTTTCCAACTCCAGATCATGTGTGGGATAGTTTTTCTCATGGATTTTCAGCTACCTAGAGGTGTAGGCTATCACTTATAATTTTTCATCAGCACATAACCTAATCCTTTCTTAGAAGCATAACTATACACCACAAAAAGTTCTCCACTTATTGGGAGTGTGAGTACTAGCACAGTGATAAGCCTCTCTTTCAACTTCTTGAAACGGTCTTCATATTCTTGATTCCATAGAAAATTTACTCCCTTCTATGTCAGCTTGGTCATTAGGTTTGACAATCGTGAAAAGTTATTCACAAATCTTCTATAATACCTAGCTAGACCCTGAATTCTACAGATCTCCATTACAGAAGTTGGTATGGGTCACTCTTAAATCACCTTTTCCTTGGAAGGGTTCATAGATATCCCTTTGATGGTGATAACGTACCCCAATAATTATAATTCCTTCATCTACAACTCACATTTACAATACTTTAAATACAACTTCTCCCATCGCAATGTCTTTAACACAGTATTCAAATTCTCCTCATGTTCCTCCTTGTTCTTAGAGTATATCAGAATATTGCCAATAAAGAATACCACAAATTTGTTGAGGTAATATCTAAAAACATTATTCATTAAATTCATGAAAATTTCTAGAGAATTAGTGGGTTCAAAAAGCATAAAAATCAACTCATAGTGTCCATACCTCATTTGAAAGGCAGTCTTGGGAATATATTCCTTCCTCGCCTTTAATTGGTGATATCCCGACCAAAGGTCCACCTTAGAGAAATAACAAGCCCCACGAATCTGATAGAATAAGTCATCTATTCGTGGAATGGGATACTTGTTCTTTGTCATGATTTTATTGAGTTCACAATAATCAATGTAGAGTCACATTGATCCATCCTTCTTTTTGACGAATATGACTGGGGCACCCCATGTTGAAGCACTAGGGTGTATAAAACCCTTCTCCGAATTATCATGTAACTATTTCTTCATCTCGTCTAGCTCTACGGTGGCCATTATGTATGGTTTCATTGAGATAGTCTGAGATCCGGGGATAAGTTCAATTGAGAACTCAACCTCTCGATCAAGAGTAAGACTAGGCAACTTATCAGGGAATACAAAAGAGTAATTTGTTAATATGGTATTGACTTCAAGAATGATTATCTCCTTTGTATCAATTATTTGAGCTAGATATGCTTTCTCATAAGAAAATAATATCCTCACTTGATATGATGATTCTAAAGGAGATTCATCTCCCTCATTACACTTGTAATGAATCATAGGATGCTTCGGGATGTGAAGAGTAATCTCCTTTTCCTGATAGTTGATGTTGTATTTGTATAATGATAAATAATATTTTCCCAATATTTCATCAATCTTCACTTAAGGAAGTTTGAAGAGATTTTATAGGAGGTTTAGCCCACTAATTTTAACCAAGGAGGAGTTATAAACCATGGATTCAATAATATCCCCATTTTTTGTTCTCATAGATAACATTTCCTCTATATTTTGAGGTGGTGGTTGAATAGTTCTACTAAACATTCAAGATATAAAGGAATACATAGAACCTGAATCAAATAGTATGCTTTCTATTCATGAATGAAAAACTACCATACCTTTAACTAAATCATTATCTTGCTCCACCTCAGTAGTAGTGATAGAATAAGCGGTTCCTTGTTGTCTTGGAGGTTTTTGTTGATTTCCTTTGACAACCATTGGTTTCGAGAAATTGTTTTCATAATTCCCATGATCCTTAATATTTTAACATAGAACCACTGAATGAGAATTGATCTGAACCTTCCATTCTTCTTCCAAGTTAGTGGGATTTTTCATATCGCTTCGGCCGTTTTTATCCAGATGACCAAAATTCAACATTTGAAGAAATTCTTGGTTCCGATTAAATAGTTCACTGGATTCTTCTTCCCACAAATTTTATAAGTGGTATATTAGGGCTTCCTTCCATCATAGGATTTTTTTTGTTGAACCACCAATATTTTTCCCATTATTCACTTCTTGTTACCAGGCCCACGAGACCACTGAGAGTCCCCAAACACCATTTCATCCGCGATGGCACAACGAAAAATCTCCCCATAATTTTTAAAGTCTCAGATCAGAAATACCTTACATAGAATTGGTTTCAGTCTACTATAGAAGAAATACACCTTCCTTTCAGTGTTCAGAACAAATCCAGAGGCGTACCTTGTAAGCTTTGTAACATTTTCTTCGTAAGTCCTGATGGACTCATCTTCCTTCTGTTTGAGTCCAAGTAACTCTATTTCCATCTTGAGATAGAGGGTTCAAGGAAAATATTTATTGAGAAACATCCTCATAAATTCCTCCCAATATAGGGAATCAATTTCCACTTGGTAATTTGTATTATTGATCAATTTCCACCACTGATCAGCTTACCCATCAAAACAATAGACCGCCAGTACAACATTCTCTTATTTTTATCACTAGAGGATGTAGAGTATCTTATCAATGGAGTTAATCCACTATTCCTAAGGGAGGGGATTAGAATATCCACTAAACATGGGAGGCCTTTTCTGTATAAAGAATTATATGGAAACATTATCTTTCCATGAAGTAGGAGGGTGTTCCAAAGGATTCATGTTTTTTTCATAACTTGGGCCAACTGAGCCAGTAATGTCATGATGTTTTGAGCACCCATTCTCATCATATCAGGCATATCAGTTGTTAATTCTTCACATTCCCTTTCACATTTATTTTTGGAACGTTTTATTCTATTTCTCGCTATTATATAACAAAAAGAACATACAATTAGAGGGCTTTAATACATAGCTATTGATCATAAAAAAAAGAAACTTTGAACACAAGGGGATAAAATTTTAAAATAGAATTATATCATAACTTCTGATTCACAATGTTTTGATCTAGGTAATCCTTGATATATTTCATATCATATATTCTTATGGGGTTATTTATTTCCCTTAATAATGGCTTGTACCAAGATCATGAATTACCAAGGCATATCCTATAAGAGTTTCAATACCAAGTGTTATGCAAGGCCCATTGTTGTGTACCAAGATACCCCAGGTCAAGACTGAAACTCCATGTCAGATTTTTCACTCCTAGGTACATCTGTTCCAGAGCCACCTCTACATATTTGTATCCAGACAGGGATGTATTTTCTAGATAAACAACTTACTCTATACTTACAAAAATTTAGGGATGTTTTCTTATAATTTTTCTCATACTTAATGTTCCTCAAAAAGTTATCTATTACTTATCTTCAAAAATAACTAGGCCATCCTCTGATACCAAATATAGTGACCCTATCCTTTTACATAAACATTACATGATTTTAAGAATTAATATACATCATAGTACAAGTCAAGGATCTAAAATTCTAGTGTCTTTGAAAACTAGGTACATAAAACATAAAACATGAAGATAAAAAATATTATTTATTTAATATCTATAATGACCTCCTTACTTCCATTATGCTCATACATCTTCATAGGATATCCTGTGGAAACACATGAACAAAGGGATGATCTAAAAAGTCCAGTAAGGTAATGAACATAAAAATAAATCTTAAGAACGTGATTTAGGAGGCATGAACCAATGATATTAAAAGCATGGAAAATATAGAATCATAACATATAAACATTTAATCATATTAATGTGGAACATATATAAAACAACACTTTAGTATGAGTCAAGGCTAACCGCCAAGATCATTTAACCGAGTAGAACAAGCCAAGGATAACAGCCAAGACCGTTGCACATAACATCCCATAAGACATAACTTCACCCAATACATTGGAGCTCTATCTAGGTACACACATCTTAAAATTTTCCTTAATATTATTTTTAGACAAATAATCATACATAATCAACCACACATAAATATAAGGGTATCCATTGAAAGAAGTGGGTATAATAATCTTGTTCAAAAGCATAATAAATTGGCATATCATAAAAGTGTCTATGAAATAAAGTAACTAAAATATACATGGACATTCATAAGGGAATTTAGTAATGTATCATGGTGAGTGATTTCAATTAAAAGTGAAAACATGTAAGAAATGTATTTATGAAACATTATCATTAAATCATTTTTGAGTAGTTTTAAGGAAAATACATTTGAGCCTTTAAAATAGAAAAAGGAAAATCATTTATATAAAATATTAATTAAACCAATAAGGTTTTCATAATAAAAATACTAATTTTATAATGATAGAAGATAGAGTTTACTTGAAATCGTGTATGAATTTTGGATGTTCCCATAAAATTGTTTTGCTTATCACGAATAATTAAGGTGGGAATCACTTAAAAAGATGTATATCCTCAAAATAGAATGAGGGATGGATCTGGAAACATGAGTATAGAAAATATAAACTTAATTTAGAAGTTTTTCATAAAATAAAATGATATCTTCATTTGGGTAAAAATAAAGATAGAGCAACCTGAAGAAATAAAGGTGGTTTGGGTAGAATCTCTTACCTTAAGTCAGATGGTGTTCTCCACATGATATTAATGACATTAATAATAAAATTATATTCATTAGTTATTAATTCTAGAACCTATTATA
The DNA here is from genome assembly GCA_963277665.1 of Viscum album. Classification (NCBI taxonomy): domain Eukaryota; kingdom Viridiplantae; phylum Streptophyta; class Magnoliopsida; order Santalales; family Viscaceae; genus Viscum; species Viscum album. The sequence goes on along the minus strand of OY728146.1, from coordinate 783,696,790 downwards.
TATAATAATGATTTAGTAAAACCTTTTTTTATTCATTCAGAACTTTTTGATTGGTTACGAGGTTCAATTTCATTATTCGGGTCTGTTTGTTTCCTTGGTTCTAATGATCGGTCCACTTACATTCATGTTCGAAGAATCATGTAAAATTAGGATGTATTTCAATAATTGGAGTTATATATTATTATTGAAAATCCAGGAGTATAAATGATTGTAAATTCTATTTTGTTACTTAGCATGAAGATGAATCATTATATAAATTATTTAATGATAACTGTTTGGGTTAATAGGAGGTTTTTGACCACAATGAACATGTTTTGTTTTATAAATAAAAACCTTGTGTAAAAAAGGATTATAAAACAATATATGATACATAATACATATATTATGGTCTAGTTCAACCATGAAACTGGTTTCATTAATATAATTGAATATGGTAATGGAAATTGAAAACCCATCATCCTTGAATGTGGTGAATTACCACATCTCGGATTGTCTTTTTTCGTTTTTAGTATAAATGAAAGGGAAAGAAGAGATGATGAATAATTATTACATTATCATGACAAAATTACACTACATGTAAGGTACTAGTGTCATCACAACATTTGGATGAAAGGAGGTGAGTGAAAGAAGAAATGAAATGATCTTGAAAAAAAATGAAAACTTGAGAGATACCTTATGAAAATTCGGCAACCTAATGGTGTTGCTTAAAATTTCATAAAATTAATTAATGAGATAAAAAGGGTATCTCATCATGTTGAGTTTAAAATGATAGTAAAATGGATATATAATATCAAACCCCAATATATGATAATGTAAATTCAAAGAGATAACATAAAAGAAGTGTTAACTAAAAGAGGAGGGTGAAATGTTCTCGTACATTGTGAAGTAACTCCTAAAACATGAAGATTGGGACCATGGGGTCTTGGTGAAACCTTAGAGGGATCAGAGGGAGGTAAAAGAACCATTTAATTTTGGATGATGGATTTGGAATGAAATAAAATAAAGGTAAGAGTGGGCATTTAAAGTAAAATGGAGAGAGTTTTTTATTAATTTTTAAGGAAACCTCATTAGTGGTTTCTGCAAAACAATGGGCTTTCCCAGGGTATTTTCCCATGTTATTAGCCACTTGGGAAACCTAATATATTATTTTACTGAAAAAATTTGACCATATTTTTTTTATTAATTATTACATCATTATGATGTCATCAAACATACCAAAAACTCAAAATGGTATTTTTACTATCCATGTAAAATTCAATTATTTTAGAAAAATAATAACAATTCACCCTAACCATTTTTCAACATGTAGAAATAAAAAAAAACTATATTTTTTAAAATAGTTTTTGAAATATTTTAATTTAATTTTTAAATAAAATTATAATTTATTCAACATAATCAATATTAAAATTATAAATCATTTTATAACGGCATGAAAAATTAATCAATATCCCATAAAATTATCTTATAAACATAAAAAATTAATGTAACAATTTATGATTAAATTTTATAAAAATAAATTTTCTTTTTAAAATTATTAAATTAAACATAAAATTGTAAATAAAATATTTGACATACAAAAATACCAATTCTTATACTATGATCGTTTTTTCACTTTTAAGATGTCTAAATTGTATTGGTAAATTCACGGGTAAAGTTTCTATTATTTTTTTGCAGATTTTGTATTCATTACTAGTCATAAAGGAATGATATTATTCTTCAGTGTATGTTACTATTCATAAAAAATTATACTTGTCTTATCAGACTTTAAATAACTTACTGATCACAATTATAGATGACCATTTTTCAAAATTAAACACACAAAAGTGAAAAACATATGTTTAAAGGTCACATAGTACATAGTATTTAATTGTGTTGGGACTCCATGTTATTATATTACATAATTATAAGAAGGAATTCCATTGAAAATTTTGGGTCCTTACATTCAAGATCCTTTAGATCAATGGGGATTTCATTTGTAATGTCAACATCAACTTCTCTATTTATGACTTGGTTAATGAGGATACATAATTCACAATCTTTTTTATCATTAGAACATGAAGGAAATGATGGATCTAGGTTCAACACACTCTCATAAAGACTTTCAGAAGAATGGATAGAGAATACAAATAGATTCCCTGATGGGTATCACATGGATTGAAAAATATTGAACTTCACCAATTGGTCTCCAAATTCCATGGATAAGATTCCAGAATGGACAAAAATAATAGTTCTGGATGTCATGAGGAATGGTTTTCCTAGAATCATAGGATATTAGAATGAGGTAATCACACATTCCATGTCAAGAACATAGAAATTAGTTGGGAAGAAAATATCATTGACCCGGACATGGACATCTTCTATTATTCCATCAAGACTGGTTGTTCTTCGATTAGATAACTATGTGAAAACACCAATTGGGTTCAAGGTACCTAGACTAAGGTTAGAGAATATATACTTGGGGATGAAATTTATCTAGGATTATAGGTCTATTATTGCATCATTGATATTGTAAATCCTTATTTGGCATGGAACAGTAAATGTCCCTAGATCATTGCACTTCATGGGTGTGAATTTCTATGTTGAAACATTTTGAATGGTCTTAAGATATCTCTTTTGGGTTCACAACTCCTCATGAAACATTCTATTCTCAAGGATTTGTTTGATATAATATAAGAGGGTAATGTTGACATCAACACATCTAATCATGTAGAGTATTTGAAGATTGGGTTCAAAGGACATCCTTTGTTTAGAGACAGCATGAAGAAAATGAATTGTTTTTTTTAGATAAAGCGATGGAGGTGAGGGAGTGACTGAAGGTTCCTTTTCTGGTTCATTTATATTTTCTATTTCTAGATCAACATTTAAAGAGGATTTATAGGATTCATCATGAGGCATAACAAATTTCTTTCCCTATCTAAGTGAAATTTCACTTATATTACCCTTAGGGTTGGGAAATGGTTGATCTAGGAGGTGGGAAGAATTTTGTTGTTGCAGCTAGATTTGGTGGGATGCAAGTTGACCAATTTGGGTTTCAATGTTTTTATGTCTAGAAAGGGTAATTGTGGAAATATCTTCCACATTTCTTTCCCATGGTTTCTTGGAAGAGGAGGAATATCCATTTTTGGGATTACCTTAATTATGGTTCTTCATAAAGTGATTATATTGGGTTGGGAATTGGGAAGGCTCATTAGGATAGTGGAATCCCAGAGGTGAAAAATGTGGAATGATCCTTTGGTGTTTTCGGACAAAAGGATAAGGTTGTTGGTATTTACCACCTCCTCCACCCTATTGGAATTGGTTTGGAATTTTAAGAGGGAACTGAGGGTGATGAGAAATATGATTACCATACCTAAATCCTAGGTTAAAGATAAAATATAAGGGCTTAGAGTGAGGTTGGTTGAAGTTTCTAATGAACTAACCTAATTGTTGAGGGTTGGTGTTCCTTTGAGAATATGTTGCATTGGTCCTGATGAAACAGATGGATCCTCTTGAAGTTGTGGACATGTGTTAGTTGGATGAGCTAGTGAGCTATAGATTCCACAATTCATGATATGTCTATGGAATAAAGACTGTAGAGAAAATGAGGTTAAGGCTTTGACATCCACAACTAGTTGTCTCACAAAAACCAATAATGTCACTCATCCACTTAGTCATTTTGTTGGGATCTATTGATTGATTCTTGTGGAATTTTTTGACTTTATAATGTTCTAAATTATTGAATTTTTGTGTGTTTTCAGCCATATTGCTTGTCAGATCTCATGCAATAACAAGATTTTTATCAACATGATCATCGCCACTCGCAGCAGCAATGAGTGTTCTCTCCATAGAAAATATCCCATCACAGAAATATTGGATCATGATTTGGTCAAGGATTTGTTGGCGTGGTTTTGATTCCACAATATTTTTGATCCTCTACCAATACTCATGGAGTGATTCATTAGGGAAATTAGGGATACAAATTATTTACATTCATATAGAATAAGTATGAGAAGCATGAAATAATTATTCTAAGAAGATTCACTCCATTTCAATCCATGAGTTTAGGGAACCAGGAGGGAGGTAGTATAGTCGTGACCTAGAAATGTTAGCTAAGTAGAAATGTAATCTTCAATGTTTTATTTATTCTTCATAAACATATTGAGGATTCATATTAGAGAACACTACTTGTAACTCTATAAGATGAATATGTGGATCCACACCGGCTATCCCATGGAAATGAGCTATAAAATGAATCAAACCATATTTGAGTTCAAAATCTACCTCAATGTTTGAATAATCAAAACCAAGTGTTCAATAATTCATATCATGGGAAATGAGTTTTTTAAGGGTTTGTTCATTAGGATTGGACATATATTTTTCAATTTAGTGGACAATGAATGGTTCTGGAGTGATTTAATTATCCATAATGTTCCTCCTAATTCGGAGAAGAGTACTCTCAATTTTTGGGTCAAACAACTTTGATGGATTATTTCGTAGGATATGGGGAATTGAGAGATGTTTGGAAAAGATGAGGAAGGAAGGATTTTATTGGTTTTTTTTTCTATTTATTATTTTTTATGAGGAATGTGGGATTATCATAATGTATTTTTTCCCTAAATTTATTGTGGTTATTTTTTTACTTTTTTTATTTTTCTATAAAAAACTAATGACTTATTAAGGCACAATCCCTGACAATAGTGCCATTTGAAGTGTGGAAAACTGTTTCCTATCAACCATTCAATGATTTGGTGCTCTGTTAATTTGTATATAGGTACTCTGGACAAATCCTCGATGATGGAAAAAAAATTAGAGTCAATTGTTTTTTATTAATTTTTATTTTGAGTGGGGTTTTGTTTGGAGAGCATAGATGAACTGATTGATTAATTAAGTTTGATTTAAAATTTTAACAACTATTGGATTGAGTTCATAATTATGTAGTTATGCTTGTGAAATCCTTGATCTTCACTTTTTATTCCATTAAATTAACACCCACTTTACAAGATGACTTTGATCAGAATTATCAAGTGTTAAAGAATTAATCTAAGACCTAACTAAACTAGGTATCTCATATAAATAAGTAAATTTTTATGGTTATTTATTTATTCTTCTAATAATAATTGGTATCCAAATTTTTAACAAAAAATTTCATTAATCCATGAAATTTAACGTCTAACATACACAATGTTAACCTAAAAAATACTCAACGAGAAAAAACTCTCAATCACATGACATATAAAAATTATTACTCACCCCAATGGTAGATTTAATAATCCATTTATATTGATAGTTTTCTGGTTATATATATTTTATGGTGAGGAATTATAAATATAACAAAAAGAATGGTATAAGAAAAGAGTTGTGCGTTGAACACCCACACGAACGATGATAATAATTAAAAATAGACATTCGATTGAATGAGGAAGAAAGAGAAGGGAATAGGTTTCAAATTGATTTAAACTAATCTAAGTGAATTAATATTTAGTAACATAAGGTTCATGATTAAAAGAGATCAAGAATAAGAAAAATCTATTGAAATCGAATTACAAATACTAACTCTTATGAGATTACAAATTATAAAAAATTAAAAAGTAAATAAAATGAATCATGAATGAACGGTATATAAAGTAGAAACATGAGTATGGAAGATCCTCCCAATAATTTTGAAGAGACTTTTTCATGAAAAAAAATCTTCTTTTTCTCTGAAATTCCAACTCCGTACAAGGATGGTAGGGGGGAAACTTATAGCCCAAAGAGTTGGACTATTTGCATTCCAAATCTATCCCTACCCTTGGCTAGAATATTGGACTATCCAGGTTGAGAAATCGTGAGATATCTTTTTCTCACTAATTTTATATGTACATTTTCTCTATATACTCAGAAACATTTGCATCTATTGGGGTTAAGAATCCAAGGTTATTTTGGTTTGAATAAATAGTTCTAATCTATCCATTTTTATCAACACTTTTTCTAACACATAAATTTGGATGGGTTTTTGAATAGGAAGATGCCTTCAAATCCAAGACATTTCTTCTAACAAGTCAGAAAAATATATCTTGGATTTCACACTTAAAAATATCTGATCTAATGGACTTCTATATTAGGATACAAGTCAAGTATCTTTTTCTAATTTTAATTCCAATACAGAATGGTGGTATGGACATCAAAGCATCATTTGTGACCCTTTTTGTGAGTGTTAGACTGTGAAAGTTTTATACAAGTTGGGGATTATTGTCCCCCGACTTTTGGTGGAGAATCAAAAAAAATTGACTTCTGGATTGAGCCCATAAATTAAATATTCATGGATGTCATGGTTTTTTCATAGATTTTGGGGCCTTTTTCTTTTGAACATATGACCATTAAAATTTCAGAATTGGAGAAATATTCCTTCTAATTATATGTTGTAAATTGAATATCAAATCCTAAAAAGCAAGAACCATACAATATAGATTAATAGGAAAATATTTATAATTAAAATAGAAAATTGGATTGATTTTATTAATTCAAATAATGCTCAAAAATAATATTTTATATTAAAACATGATTATATCAAACCAATTTTGAACTTTTACATGAAATTTAATAATGGGAGTAGACAAAAAGTTATGAATAAATCAATAACATCATATCCTCTAAACGTAGTCTTGTGAATTTTCTTATGTACAACAAATATCAAAACATAACAAACTCATTCTCACTAACCAAAAAATATTAAAATTTTAGTTAACGCAGTTATGGGAGGTTTAGACCATTTCACTCATTCATATGAATTCCACTACAAATTATTACAGAAACAATGTTCCAAAATATATACATTTTTTATTCTCAAATTTAGGAATGGAAAATGTAGGCACTCAAAACATACTCCTCTTAATATGAAAACAATTTATTTTTGGATGTTAACTCATTCACCAACCAATGTTGAAAATCATATAGTTTTAAAGATCTCTTAGCTTCCATTACCTATAGTAAATTACAAAATAATCAAGAGTTAATTTTTAGGGGTTTTTTATGCCTATTAGAGAGAAGGAATTTAAAGTTCAGTAGAGATGAAAAGAGGGGTAAAACATATATATGTGTAAAAGAATTCATAGATTTTTTAAATGAAACATTGGAACAAATAGAAACACATATTTACGAAGGCATGATTGTGTGAATCAATACAAAACGCAGGAAAAAAATTTAAAGGGGATGAGAAGATAAAATTTTTATGAAAGTTTTTTTCCCAATTACATAAATGTTATATTTTTTATTTTTTTTATTTTTTTTTGAAATATGAACTTGAAAAAAATCCATCACCCATATCCCAACACATGTTTTATCTCCTCACAACACTAATTTTAATAGTTATAAAAAGACAAAATGTTGAGGAAGAGTAATTTTTTACCATCCAAAGACACACAAAAAATATTTGTTTATATATTTATTTATTGATTTTTTCCTTTTTTTAGAACACTTATCAATAGCATGTACAAAATTACATAAATGAAAATCCATTCCCAAAAATCACTGAATAAAAACCTCTCCCTTGCATAAAAATGGATTTATTACCTCAAGAATATCAATGTACAGTGATAACAAACAAATGGATACCCCAAATAAATTCTATCCCCCCACATAAATTTTAATAAATTATGTAATGTAATTCCATGTAGCTGTTTTTTGGGACAAGCTATTGGTCTTATAATGTGTTTATCAAAGAAATGGATTTCATTTTCTTTAAGGGGATTTAAAATTATGATTAATGGAATAGTAAATGTCCCTGGGTCTTTGCACTTCAGGGGTATGGACTTCAGGGTTAAAACATTCTCAATGGTCCTATGTTATCTCTTATGGGTTGAAAACTCCAGTAAAACATTTCATACATAGGGATTTGTTTGATGGAATATAAGAGGCTAATGTAGACATCAATACATCTAAACATGTTAAGCATTTTAGGATCGGGTTCAAAGGACTTTCTTGGCTTAGAGACAAATTGAATAAAAGGAATCAGGTTTATTTGATGAATTTAAGGAGGTTAGGGAGCAATTGTAGGGAACTTTTCTAGTACATTTGTCTTTTCTTTTTCTAGATAAATATTTAAAGAGGAGTTAGAGGAATCATTGTGAGGCATAACAATTTTATTTCTTTATCAAAATGAAATTTCACTTCTATTACCCTTATGGTTGGGAAATGATTGAGTTGGAAGGTGGGAGTAATTTGATTGTTGTTGTGGGATTAAGAGGATTCATGTTGACCAATTTTGGGTTTCAATGTTTTTAAGGGTAGAATAGGTAAAAGAGGAAATATCTTCCATAGTGATTTCCCATGGTTTTTTGGAAGAGGAGGAATAAACTGTATTGGGATTACCTTGATTTTGGTTCTTTAGAAAGTTCCAATATTGGGTTGAGAATTGGGAAGGATCATTAGGATATAGGAATATAAGAGGAGAAAGAAGAGGATTGATCCTTTGAGGTTGTGGAACAAAAGGATAATTTTGTTGGAAGTTACCACCATCTTGACCTTATTATAATTAGTTTGAATTTCGATGAAGGAAATGAGGGTGATAAGAAATGGGATTACCATTACTCAAGACTAGGTTAAACGGAGAAGAGAAGGGCTCATGGTGACATTGGTTGAAGTTTCTAATGAACTAAACTGATTTTTGAGGGTTGGTGTTCATCTTACCATATGCTGCATTGACCTCCATTGGTCTGGATGAATAAGATAGACCCTCTTGAAGTTGTGGGCATGAGTTAGTTGGATGAGCTGATGAGATAAAGATTCCACAATTCATGATAGGTCCATAGAATAGGGATTGTGGAGAAGATTAGGTTGGGGAATTGGAATCCACACCTTGTTGTCTCACAAGACATGTAAGTTCACTCACCCATTCGGTCATCTTGTTGTTCTCTATAGATTAATTATATTGGATTTTTTTACTTGGTAATGTGCTCGGGTTTGGAATTTTTTGTTTTTTTAGCCATATTTCTTATGAGATCTCATGAAGCTATTGGAGTTTTATCACCAAGAGAACTGCCACTTGTTGCATTAGTGAGTGTTCTCTCCATATCCAATAACCCCTCATAGAGTTATTTGATCGTGATTTGAATAGGGATTTAGTAGTGTGGTCCAGTTGGTAAATTTCTTTTGAACCTATCCCAGTACTCATGGATTGATCCATTATGGAATTGACGGATACCACTTATTTCATTTCAGATAGAAGCAGTGTGAGAATAAGGAATGAATTTCTCTATGAAAAGTCACATCATGTCTATCCATGACTTTATGGAATTGGGAGGGAGGTAGTAGATCCCTGACATGATAGAGTCAACTAGGGATAAAGGGAATTATCAAAGTCTTATTTGTTCTTCAAAAACCCCTTGAGGCTTCATGGTATAGAACACCACTGGGAACACTTTAAGATGAAGATGTGGATCCTCACTAGCTAGCCTATGGAAATGAGGTAAAAAATGAATCAAACCCAATTTGAGTTCGAAATATTCCTTAATTATTCAATATTCAATACCAAGGGGTTAGTGATTCATATCAGGGGAAGAATGTTCTTCAAGGGTTTGTTCCCTAGGATTGTCCATATATAGTTCAATTAGTTGGACATTTAATGGTTCTAGACTGATTTGATTATCCATAATGTTCCTACAAAGTCGGCAAATATTTCTCTCTATTCCCATTTTAAAAAAATCTGATGGATTGTTTGGGAGACTACGAGGAATTATGAAATGTTTGGAAATGATGAGGAAGGTGGTTTTTTCATTTCTATTTTTTCAGTTTCTGATTATTGATGAGGAAGATGAATTTTTTTGTACGTTTTTTCTGAACATTTTTTGGTTAATTTTATTACTTTTTTGTTATTTTTTTAAAAAAACCACAAACTACAGATTACTTAAAGAAACATCTATAGATACAACCCAATTTATAGTGAATTCGCTTGTTGTCTATTGACCATTCAATTTTTTGGTGCTTTGCTATTGTTTCTAAAGTAACTTGGGTTGAATCCTCAGCAATGGTTTAACTTTTGGTCTCAATTGTTTATGATTTATTTGTCCTTAAAGTTGGGGGGTTATTCACATATCTTTGATGAAATGATTGATGAATGAATATTGAATTAACAATTTAATAATTATTGTGTTGAGTTCATAAGTAGGGAGTTAGGATTGTGATATCCTTGAGATTTTCTTTATATTGCATTAAATTAATACCCACTTTACAAGATGACTTTGATCAGAATATCAAAGTGTTAAGAATTTAATCAAATCATTAACTTATCTTGGGTTCTAGTCCAAATCAGTACTTGTTTATGATAGTGTATTTACGGTTGAAATAATCCATGAAACCCACAGGTTAAACAAAAATATGTCATTAACCCATGACATTTAATGCTTAACATACACAATTTTAACCTAAAGAATACTCAATGAGTAAAAGATATTAATCACTTAACATCCAAAGATTATTACTCAATCCAATGATATATTTACTCAGAAATTTATATTGATAGTAGTGTGTTTATATATGATTTATGGTTATTAATTAAAAATATAATGTAAATAACAGGATAAAAAAGAGTTGTGCATTGAACGCACACACAAACAATAATGAGAATTAAAAATGTAATTTCGATTGAATGAGGTATAAAATGAAGGGAAGGGGTTTTAATGTGATATAAACTAATTTAATAGCATTAATATTTCATAAAAGTGGGTAGATGTTTAAAGATATTAAGAAGAATAAACATCTATTAAAAAATATTTACAAATAAAAACACTTATGAGATTTCCAAAGAAGAAAATTGTAATATTAAATCAAAAGAAGCATGGAGGAATTGTATCTCAAGTAGAAAAAAGAGTATGGAAGATACTCCCCAGACATTGGAAGAGACTTGGTCATGAAAAACTATTCTCCTTTTCTATGAAATTCCATCTCCTTGCAAGGATAGGATGGCGATTTGTTTATAGCCCCAGGAGTTGGACTGTTTGCATTACAAATCTATTATTCCACTTGGATAGAATATTGTACCATTCAGACACCAGATTCATGATATATCATCTTTTCAAAAGTTATAGATATGTATTTTTATGTCTAATATTAAAATTTGGACGCCATTGGAGTTAATGATCCAACTTTAAGGCAGATTTCATAAAAAATTCTTATCTCTCTATTTTTATCACCACTTTTTCAAAGGTAGAAATGTGAGTGGTTTTTGAATAAAAAGATTCCATCAAATATGAACCACTTATTATAAAAATTAGTCCGAAAATATATTTCATTTAAAATTGAAAATTATTATCTCAAATAGATGTTAATATCAAGAGAACAGTCAAGGATTTTGTACCGACTTTAAATCCAGGACAGAATGACGGGCTGAAATGTAGAGCATCATTTGGGCCCCTTTTTGGTAGATTTGGACCTTGAAATTGTTATCCAATATATGTTTTATTGTCCTAAAATTTTGGTGTAGAATAAAAAAATTTGGAAATAGGAATTGATCCCAGAATGTCTATCTTCATGGATGGACAAATTTCTTCATTGATTCATTGGGTCGTTTTGTGTGAACCATATAACCAATCAAATGTCCGAATTGAACAATGATTCCTTCTAATGATATGTTGTAAATTGATTAATAAATAATTAAAAATAAGAACCATGAAAGTAGGAAATGTAGTATGGGATTTATAATTAAAATAGTAAACCGACCTGATTGGATTAATTCAAATAAGGCTCAAAAATTATATTTCAGATTAAAACATGATTATCTCACCCCAATTACGCATTTTTAAATTAAATTTACGAAATGAATTTGAAAAAAAACATATGATTAAATGAATTAAATCACCTTAACCTAAGGGGAAAGATGTTTGAAAAAGATATTGCATGAAACACACAGTATTAGAATTTCAGCGATTTGTGACAGGTCATTTGCGAGGGCCAGATAACCCATCATAAATAGTCTCTTTTCTGTCACTATTTGCAACAAGATAAATAGTCCATCACAAATAATTGTTTGTTGGGATGGAATAAATAATACATTTCAACTATTTTGGGTGACATATCCAACTTCCCATTGTGAAAATTATTCGTTATTGGCATTCACGACGGATTTTTTATCCATCATAAATGTCCATAGGCTCAAGATTATTTGTGATAAAACTTAGTGTCTGTACAAAATAATCATGGTGAAAAAGTATTTGCGATGACATTAATTCCATCACAAACAATACATCACCAAAAAAACTAGTGATTTAAAAGCACATGGCCCTCCATTCATTTTTTCCCTTCTTTATTTCTTCCTCCTCCCTCTCCAGCAGCAAACCCAATGGCCAACCCTTTTTTCTCGGCTCTGTGCCACTCTGTTCATCCCTTTTTTTGATTATTCCAACTCAGATCATCAACATACAGACTCCTCTTACATCTTTCATCAATATTTATCATATATGTGATCAATGTGAAATATACCTGTTTTTTCCTAGGTTTAGAGATTTATCTGATTTGCATACATTATTTGATATTTAGGATAGATAAAAGTTTATTAATTTTTATTTTGATTTTAATCTGATTCATTTTTTTCACATTTTGGGTTCAATGTCAAATATATTAGTATTGATAAAATATTATTTTAAATATTTATTTTATTTGTATATTTTATTTTATATTAATGATTGAAGTAATTGTATTAATCTCTGTTTTGTATTTTATCTAGTTTTTATAATTTATATTAATTGATTTTTTGAAATTTTGATAATTTTTTATTTTTGATATTTAATTGTGTTTTGTATTTATATTTTTTTATATATAGGTTTGTTTGTGTACCATGTTAACTTTGATATATGTTTCTATATATATATATTAAAATTTATATATATATATATATGATTTTAAATATATTTTTACTGTTTTAGATATATATATATACATATATGTATGTCTGTATGCATATTTTTATAAATGTATATATAAATATGATATTTAGATATGTTAAAAAAATTTCCAAAATATATTTTATAAATTAATATTATTAAATAGATATTTTTATATAAATTCATATAAATAATAAATTCTGATTATTTAAGAATTTTTTTGATCTAAATATATGTAAACAATACATTCTGTGTATACATATATAAACATTTTTAAAAACATATATATATATATATATATAATTGTGTAATGTTTTGAATGTATATATATATATTCAAACATGTTTGTATATTAAAATTTGAATATATATATATATATATAGAAAAACATGTAAAGTTTATGATATATATATATATATAGAAAATGTATATAAACATTTTAAAATATTGTATGGTTTTTATTTTATATATATATAAATATGTATATATATGTACGTACGTATGTATGTATGTATTGATTTATATGATATATATATTTGTTTTAAAAAACTTGTAAAAATATTTTTGATTATGAAATCATGTAATATATATATATATATATATATTTGAATATTTATATATAAATACATTAAAAATACATGTTAGGTTTAATATATATATATATATATATATATATATATTTCATGTGGATATTTATTTAAAAAAGAGTTAGAATATATTTTATGTATTTATATTAATTATGAAATCATGATACACATATATATAATAATTAATAATAATTTAATAATAATTTAAATAATTAATAAAAATATTTACATAATTTATAATATTTACTAATTAATTAATCAGTATTATTAATATATATTAAATATTTATGTATGTTTATATCTATGTATATAAAGAATGTTGTCAGAATAATTTTGGTATATTTATATTAATTCAGAAATATTTAAATATAAATATATATAAATGATTATTTACTTAATATTAATAATAAATATGAAATAATATTTTTAATTACAAAATATTATTAATGATTGGTTGAATTAATGAAATATATGAAAATGTGTTTGTGTGTGCGTGTGTGTATGTATATATATTTGATATGTTAATTTCATTGAAAAACGTTTAAAAATTAATTTGATTTGATTATGTGTTATATATATAATGTATGAAATAAATAAAAATGATTGTTTTTAAGAATGATGAGAAAATTAATTTAAAGAAAACATTTTATCTAAACGTTATTTATAAGAATTTTTTATATTAAATAATGTTAAAAAATTGATTTAATGAAAAAAAATTAAAATATGTATTATTTGTTAAAAACATAGTTAATAATAATTAGGATACTTTTTAGTAAAAAATTTTAAAAAATATAACAATTATAAGACTTATGAAAAATTCGTAAAAATTATTAATTACTAAAAATATATTATTAATTTAAATAATTTATAATATTTGAAAATCAATGAGTCATTATTATTAATAAATTTTTAATATTACCGATGATTAGGAAATAAAAATATTAATTTTGTAACAAAATATAAAAAAAATATAAAAATAGTTTGTCTTAAATAAACATGTGTCTCATATGAGACAATGTTCAAGATATATTCTATTATTTTGAAAAAAAAAAATTGTATCTTATATAATATATTTATTATTGTTATTGTATCTACGTCGAGCCTATACATGCCCTGTAATCAAATGCAAACCTGGTACCACACTCGGATCATATTCCATATAGAATATTTCAATGTGTTAATATATAATAATAATTTATAATTTGTCAAAATGATATGTAATACTTTTTTATTTTGTTGTTTTTTAAATAACTATGGACTTGATAAGTAGACACATGTATCTATTATGTGATCAATATTGGATAAAAAATCACAAAAATCCAAAAGGATCTGATTTAAAGCTTGTCTAAATTGAAGGTGTTGAATCCTTTATATCATTTGCATCATTAAATTCAGATGTTGTTTCAAAAAGAAAAGTTAAATGTTCTTCTCAGAATTGTGGTCATAGGACTTTCAAGAAATTTGAAAGTGTTGGGCTTCATCAATTACATTCTGGTTTTCAGAAAGATTATATTTTTTGGAATCAACATTGTGAAAATAGTTCGGTAGAAAATAAAAAAAATGTTTCCAGATCCATTATTTCAGAATTTAATACATGGGGGACTGGTCCATCTATTACTGAAACAACATATCAAAATGAAATTCCAAACCCTGAATATGAACCTTCTCAGTTTTACAATTTGTTGAAATCTACTGAGGATGCCTTATATCTAGGAATCCAGAAGAGAAAACATGAAGTTTTTACAAAATTAATGTTTATTAAATCATATTTTGGAAAATCTAATAATTGTTTCGATCAGATTTTAACTTTGTATAAGTGGTTTTTTCTAGATAGAAAGACATTACATGCATGTTTCTATGAAAATAATAGGTTGGTTCATTGTTTGGTTTTAAGTTATCAGAAGATCCATCCATGTTCAAATCAATTCATCTTATATTATAGTGAATATGATTCTTTGTTTAAGTGTCCAACATGTGGAGAATCAAGGTATAAAGAGGCACAACAAGGAAAGTCCAAAGTTCCCATGAAATAGTTGATATATTTTCCAATTACACCATATTTACAGCATTTATTCATGTCTCATGGCACAACTAGAATTATGACCTGGCATAAAACAAATATTTATATCACAGAAATATTTAATTATCCACATGATGGTGACTCATGGAAGTATTTTGATCAAACACATCCTTATTTTTCTATGTAATCTCGTAACATATGGTTCGGCCTTTCTAGTGATGGTTTTAGTCCATTTGGTGCATATGATATTCAATATTTTTGTTGGTCTATTTTCATTACTTCATACAACATGCCTCCTAGGATGTTGATAAAGGAACCATATATATATTTTAAACTTTTAATTCTATGACATCTAATGAAAAATATAGATGTTTTCTTGAAACCACTAATTGATGAGTTAATTTCATTATGGAACAATGATGTGACTACACTGCATATATCTGTAGATCAGAATTTAATATTGAATGTTGTATTAATATGGATGATTAGTGACTTTCTAGTGTATGATATGTTATCTGGATGGAGAACACATGGTGTAAAATAATGTTCATAATTCATGGTTGATAACAAAGTGTTTGTGATTTTTAGTGGGATATAGGTTAGTTATTTTGATTGTCATCTGAGATTTCTTTCTACCGATCACCAATTTTGAAGAAACTAAGTTATTTTTAAAAAATATTGAAATGAAATAGATGAACCTATAGAAGTGCTCTAAAGTAATCACGTAAAAACTATTTTCTCTGCAATACCTCATGTTACGTTTTGGGAAACCATAAATGAGAAAAATATTAATCGTTTTGGGAGAGTTCAAAATTGGATAAAGTGGAGTATTTTTTGGGACCTTCCATATTAGTCTACTTTTTTGGTTCGACACTTGTTAAATGTAATTTTTATTTAGAAGAATTTTTTTGATAACATGTTTTATACCATGTTCGACACACCTAATAAGACCAATGATATTGCAAAAGCATGATTAGATCTTGCACATATTTTCAAATCTCCTGATCTTGAATTATTTTAAGATTAATCATCACACAAATTAATGAATCCAAAATCTACTTACTCACTTAGTAAAGAAAACTATTTATTATTTTGTCAATGGAATAGATATTTGAGGCTACCATATGGTTATACTTATAATTTATCTTGTTGTTTCAGAAATCAGCATATTACTAGGTTTGAAACTCTTGAATTTAATGTCATAATTTATAGATTACTACCTTTTTGTCTTAGAGGACTGCTGAATTCTTCAATATGGGATTTGAAGACCGAAATATTGGTTTTTATAAAATATTTTTGCATGAAAATATGATTAAAATGCATTGAATTTCTTGAAAAAATATATTATTTTAGTTTTATGTAAATTAGAGAAAATATTACTACTAAGCTTCTTTGGTTCCATAGATCATTTAATATTCATTTTCCATATGAAGCAAAATTTTGAGGGTTGGTACAATTCCAGTGCATATATTCATTTGAGATATGTATATGAAAATTAATGAATAAAGTATGTGACATAGCATCAGTTGAAGTGTCGATTTCATAAGCAAACTTGTACGAGGAAATTTCAAATTTTTTCTATTAGTATTTTAAATCAGAATATCCTTCAAAAATAATCTAATGGGTCTCAATGAGAAATTTTTTTCTGATTTCACATACCATTACTTTTCACTTTTTAATCAGCTTGAGCTTGGTTTCGGTGGTTATCATGAGTGATGGATTAATGATGAAGAACTACATAGAGATCATAGTTATGATCTACTGAATTGTGAAGAAAAGATATGATTTGTTCAGTAATTAATACTTTTTTATTATTTGGTTAAATATTTAGAAAAGATATCTTCATTTAAATTATCTTTTTTGTAGACTATATGATGACCATATTAAAAATAAATTTATCCAAATTACATCTACTTCCCTTGAGAACCGTTGATAAAAAAAATTCATATTGGTTTCAAAGACTGGTAAGTAATGTTTCATTAGATGGAATAATAAATAAATTTTGTAATGTTATCTATTATTAATAATTTTTTTGTTTATAGGTAAAAAACCTGAAAATAAAATTTATAGTCAATTGTGTGTTCTAAAAAACCCTCTATCAAAATCGGTAAAATATTATAATGGGTATATGGTTAATGTATTTCGATTCCATACATGAATATATGGTGACTCAAGGAAGTCAACAAATAGTGGTGTTAGTTTGAATGGATACCATCATAAGGAAAGTTAAGTTTACATTTATGGTATGATAGATGAAATAATTGAGTTATGTTATCTAGGAAGAAATTATGTTACAATGTTTAATTGTCATTGGTTTGATACTGATCGGGGGTTTTGAGTTCATCCATGAAATGGAGTTGTTGACATTAAATATAAAAATCTTCTTAAATCAAATGAACCATTTATGTTGGCACATCAAGTATATCAGGTTTACTATGAAAATCACTTTTCTTTTTCAATGGATTTGGAGGACTAGTGGAGTGTGATAAAAATGATATCACATGACACTTAGTTTATTGAAAATGAAAAATTTTATATGGAAGTGAAAAATATTGAAATGTTTTAAGAAACATCCCAAAATATATCTCTTTCTTGATGGGATTTAAATATTGATGATGAAACCCCTCAGTTAAGGGATGATGATATAGATAATTTTGATGAAGTGATACAGGATGATGAAACTGAAAGACATATGGAAGTAGACAATGGTGGAGATGGGGATGAAAAAATTAATGTTGATAAAAATGGTGATAAAGATAACGATTTATGTATTATATTCCTATATTTAGTAATAGGTTATTATCATATTCTGATATTTATTAGTTTTTTAAATTTTAAATTTTTATTAAAAATCCATTACAGTTAATATTTTTTTATTCTGACATTCATTATTTTTTTATATTTCATATATATTTTAACAATCTATTCTTGGTGAAAATAATTCTTTAAAATGGATAGAGATGATCCTCAAGAAAATTTAATATGTTCCGTAACTGATGTCGGACTTCCTGATGATGAGTCTAATTTAGCTCCTCATCCTCGGGCTTGTGAGCCTCCTATGAGGGGGTTCGGTCTTACTCGATTACTGATTTCATATCCTATTCTAGAGAGATAACCATATATTTATTTTGTTCCTCATTTATATAGGTATAATTAATTATTCACTACGATGTTTATTTTATATTAACTAAGTGTATTAATTATGATATAATTTTATGATTATATATATTTCTTAAATTTGCATGGTTTTTTACATTTAGCATTTGGCCAGGCTGGTGCGATTCTATGAAATTATTTTTCTAAGCCATGGGTGTCATGGGACCTAGTACCCATAATCGTTTGTGACCAGATGATCAACCACTATATTGTATATTATTAAATAATATATACTTTTTTAAAATTTATTTAATTACTATCCTTTTTAAATTATCTTACAAAATTTATTTTCTCTGATTTTTGATTGTCATAGAGGCCATATCTGAAAGGCATGGGATACTTGTATACACATGTGCTTTCGTCAGTTTCTACACAACATCAAAAATTGATCTATGGATAAATTTTATGCTACAATCTCTGATCAGTCTTGTGTCTCCCATCATCCTGACTATATGTCAATTGAGGATTGGGATGACTTGTGCTCCTTCTAGCTAGGAGAGACTTGTTGGAGGAGATAATTAGTTGGACGTCAAAGCTGGTAGAGGCAAGAGGTCGCCCAGAGGGTCGAGATTAATACATTTGGCATATATTGACAACATATGATAAGTGGTATTATTTTTTAATTTTTATTTATTTTAACTATAAATTTTTTTATATTATAAAATCCGCTAATTACCCATCTATTATCGAGTATGAATTTTATAAGAAGACCTATTTAGGTCCATGTACATGAGAAGTAGTAGTCAAACGATTGTGCCTTATCTTCTTTAATGATTTTGTTGAACAATGTCATCAATATTAATTTTATTATTATTGTAATTTTTCATTATATTTAATGTAAACATATGAGGTGGTGACTTATCATTCAATGGAGAGTAAAGATGACACTAAACAAGTTGTCACTGATGATTTGGGTTTTAATGAGGGGGCTTGGATACAAGAGACTCAGCAGTGTGTCGAGAAAGGTCAAGTGATTGGTATTGGTTCTCTACTGACACCTATGAGTTATTATAGTACTTCTATTATGGCATCAATGAGAATAAAGGGATCTCATAGAGAGTTATCATCGACACCGTTATCCTTTACACATTATGAGGAGAGGTTGAAAGCTCATGATGAGATGATATAGAAGATGTTGACGTAAAGGGAGGAGGAGCATGAGTAGTATCATTTGTGAGATGTGGAGATGATGGGGTATATATAGTGACTTTTTGTGGTGTTAGTGTGGAGTTTCCTCCCACTAGTCCATTGAGTGATCCTCCTCTACATGATGACAGTTGATGATTTCTGAATATTTTATGACTATTCTGTAATTTTTATGATAGACATATTATATTTCAAATGATGTATTACTTTTATGTGTGTTTTAAATTTTATTAACTCATTTTTAATTATTTTTAATTGTTTTTAATTGTTTTTTTATTTATAAAAAATTTAATTATATCTTTTTAAAAAAAGTTTATTTGCGACAGATCGCTGCAAAAGGGATGTAAATAATTTTTTGGGATTTGTTTGAGATGGTATGTATATCCATCACAAAAAAAAGGGTTTCTGTGATTGACTATCACAAATAATTATTTTTACAATGACTACTTCTTTGTCAGGCTATTTACGATGGACTCCCTCACAAATGAACCCTTGCAATTATAACAAATTCCTATTGTAACTGCCTTGTGACACAACCTCACATCTCATATTAGGCCCACTATGATGTATCAGTGTAACTAGTGTATGGTTGCTTCATTCACGACCACCACTACCTCGGATTTATCGATAAGTACTGATACAACTAACTTTATAATATAGAGATAAGAAAACTACTCCATAACCTAGTTACAAAGATGGACCCTACCACTTATAACATGTGGGAAGTTCCTATGAAAACATTGCATGTGCACCATCCTTCTTGAAGCTCAGCAGTCGACTGGGTCATGATTTCATTGGTTCTTCATGTGGACCTATCATCCACATTGATGATTTAAAATTAAGCTACTAGTACTCACATATAGACTCGTACTCATCACATGGGATTCCATAAAATGTCTCTTCATACCACATTCGAACCACTGGATTGAGATACCACACTGCCCAGCTCTACGCCCCCATATTTTATTAGGTTCTACTCTTTAATAAGTTCATGATTCATAATTATAGTGATATTTTTCATTACACATTGAACTAAGACCATATATCTCTATTTTTTGAAATGTAAGCACTCTTGTGAACTGTGGGTCACGTTCTTCATCACCCTAGGCTCGAATTGACATCACGATCTATTCCAACAATAATTCACTCAAACTGCGATATATCTCAAACCACATTGATATGTTTATCATTTTCATTGAAACTCCATCATGACATATTGATCCCAGATCTTCAATAATGAATCATTACACCATAGATCGAGTGTTCAATGACCCATCAATCAAAACATGTCGAGTCACGGTCAAAATGAAGAATACCCGGGATGATTGAATAATGGGGGAGGGGAAAAATTCATAAATCAACTAAGAGAAATATACCTTGATTGAAGTTCATGTAGATCATGGTTATTTTCTATTATAATAACTATTGAAATCCAATAAATAATGACAAGATCATTCTCCCATCAAAGCACCTACACTGGTAAGTCTCATCCTTTAAAAAAAATCAATCCATGGGCCAATTTTTTTATTGGTCCACATTCATCCTGGAATTTATGAATAGTGAAAAAAATTCAAAAATTTTCTTCCTCAATTTAGTTTGATCATGGACAATGAATAGTCATCAAGCCATTTTTTTGGTTAAGAGCCTCTAAATCCGAGGTTCATTATTGATCATCGATCTATGATCCACCTCTGTTCAGCGAGAGAGCTCTATCTCCTTGACTAAATGGAATTCTAGATTTATAGTGATAACCCTGAATTCTATGAAAAATGTGTATTAAAAGAAAACATGTCATTGCATCAAGAATATAATATTTTTATTAAAAATAATTAATGACCTTTACATCCCAAAACTATCTTTTATAGCCAGCCAGTGCCATTTGATGTTAGGGCTCACATGAGGAAAATACCCCCTCATGAACTCAATGGTGGTCTCTGGTTTCCAATCAAAATTAGCGTTTAAGAGTTATTAGGATATCAAAATAAAATTATATTATTTAAAGTTATGCCTGAGATGGGTTTTTCTACAAATGACCCTTTCTGACCATGGTTAGGTCACACCAATGGTAAAACCACTATTATGAGATCAATAGTGACCTGATATTTCTAATCTATGAAATTGCCTAAAATTTATTTCAATTTTCAATAAAAGTCTCTTGGGCATCCTATTAAAAACATAATCATTTTTTAGAAAATTGTTCCAAGAACACCTGGCCTAATAATTATAAGTTGTCTCAGCACCTGGTCTTAGAACATCCCAAATAATTTATAAAAATAAATTCAAGAAAAAATCAAGTCATTAAATTCTCCCAAACTTAGGGTTTCACATCCCCAAAAGAAAAAACAAAGGGCTAATCAAAAAATTGAGGGTACCTAGCACAAATATGATCATTACACCCCCATGTGATCCATTAGAGATTCCCATGCTACCTTCGAACATGCACTATAGGAATCAACCACACATGAAGGATACCATTTTGTATATCCATGACCTCAACTTGGTTATCATAAAATGTTTCCCCAACCATTGGTATGCGATGAACCATGAACATATATCATCAACCAAGACATTTGGAAGATGTTGTCTACCAATTCCAACTATGGGGGTAGATTCAAGCCGTATGCCACCTCGCATACTCTATGTAGTATCAGGAAAGGGATAATGAACCTCAGAGATAGACTTCCATCATGGCCATATATTTATGTCCTATGTTGAGGAGATACCTGAAGGAACACATGGTACCAATCCTCTAGCTCTAAAGGCCTTCATTTCATATCTTCATAAGATTTATGATGGCTCCATTTAGTCTTCATCCTCTCCTAGGTGACCTGCACCTTCCCTTTAGTCGCTTGCACCAACTCGGGTTCCATGAGTTAAAAATCTCCTAGGATATTCCAATTAGGTGGGTACCGAAATGGTCTCCTATACAGACCCTCAAAAAGTTCCATACCAATGGTGGAGGGGTAGTTTTTGTATGCATACTTCACTAGAGGTAGGTGATCCTACCAACTACGTCCAAAACATAACATGAATTCCCGATGCATATCCACCAAAACCAGAATGGTCATCTTTGTCATCATTTTTGATGGGGGATGAAATGATGCGATCAAGCATAACTAAGTCCCAAAAACCACTTTCAATCTCCTTCATAACTAATATGTGATTTGAAAATCACAATCTGAAACCATCATCGATGGATGTCCATGAAGCCAAAATGTTTCCAGCACATAGAGGTGTCTCAAGCTCTCTAATGAACTCTTCTCTCAGATAGGTAGGAAGTGGGATGACTTGGTGATTTGGTCAAAGATCACCCAGATAGTCTCAGTCCCCCTATACGTATATGGTAAACCCATCACAATGTCTATTTTTATCCAATACCACATCAATTCCAACGCCTTAAGGGGTTGAGTCCAACCTGTTAGAACCTGATGCTCAGCCTTCATTTTTCGACAAGTAAGGTATCAAGTCATGAAATCTAAAACTTAATTTTTCCTCCATAGCCACCCAACTGATGTTGGATGTCCTAAAACATAATTTTCACAAATTTATATATTTTTAATGGGGATGCAAGAAACTCCCTCAGAACCTCCTCCTGCAACGCCACTGGTATGTTTTTGCATCTCTAGTAAGAATAATGTTCTCTCTACCTTTTGAATATTAATCAATGGAATTCTATATAGAAATTATAGAATTTAGATCCTCATAGTTGGTATCCAAAAGTTGTGCCTCCCTGAATTTTCATAAGAGTGGAGGGGTGACAACCATTTTCTAGAGATAAGTTGCTCCATGTCTATGCTGAATGGTTATTGGCAACAAGACTAACTGCTCAGATGTCTCATTCAACAACTACAAGATAGATCTACTGATGAGAGTGTCTACTACCACATTCCCCATACTAGTATTATACTTAATCTCCATGTCATATTCTAGTAGGAACTCTATCCATCACCTAGCTCTCATGTCTGAATCCCTCTGATAGAAGATATACTTGAGACTTTTGTGGTCAAAGCAGATGATAATCTACTTGCCCATCAGCCAGCTTCCCCACATCTTCAACATAAATAATGTTGTTCCTAACTTAATATCATGGGTCACATAATTTTGATCATGTGATTTCAACTAGCATGAAACATAGGCAATCATTTCCTACCTATGCATCAAGACACAACCATTCCTGGTTCCTAATGCATCACAAAACACTACTTACTCAAAACCCTCCCCTGGAAACTTCAAGAGGGAAGCACTCCTACAACTCTTCAAAAACCATTGCTATATCCATTAAAACATTAGTCTCTGGGATGACATGTTCCAAAAAAAGGGACCTCTTGAACCCATGACTGACACTATAAGAGTATTACATAAATCTGGTTCTCCCAAAGTGTGTCCAGAATTGTCCATAAATGTTTCACTTG
Organism: Viscum album; assembly: GCA_963277665.1. Lineage (NCBI taxonomy): Eukaryota > Viridiplantae > Streptophyta > Magnoliopsida > Santalales > Viscaceae > Viscum > Viscum album. The sequence continues at coordinate 783,672,639 of OY728146.1, read as the reverse complement.
CTCCTTCTCAGATGTCGAGTACACTAATAAATTATCAGCGAAGTCCAAATGGGGATACCAAGGGTGAAACACTGGGTCTCATGAATCCCTTCATATTCAATTACTATAACTTCACCCTTATCTTATTAAGTTCTATGGGAACCATCTGATATGCTGGTGTAGATATCAATATTCTCCTAGGGTTTAGATCAATACAGAAGTCTATCACTCGGTAGGGAGGTAAACTTGTAACATATATATGAAATAAAAACATATACTTCTCCCCCATTATAAGAAACTGGGGACTCAAAACTTCCACTATACTGAGGGTAAGGAGATCCAATTAAAGATTAATTGTTTGCAACCTCATATGTGGGAGTCCATATCAAGCTGCTAGGATTTCCCTTTCAAAGATAAAAATGAAAATCTTATTCTATTATCAATGATGAACCACACCATTTTCCTAAAACAATCAATTTGATCATGAACTGTGGCTACCAGTACATACTAGGAATGACATAATAAGGCCTCAAAGTTATTACCAAGATATCTCAACTGAAACTCTCATTATTAACTGTCAGGTCACACTTTTGGAACTAGTGAGTGATCATCGATTCCCCTATAGTAAGTGTATCTAAATGTAAGGTCGAATTAAATGGTTTATTCATTATATATATGTGTCAAATAAGAAAAGTTTCAGGGAAGGAAATCACTAGAATAGGTGTATATCTACTTCAGTTACTGTATACATACACATATCATACTTTGAAACATTATCAGATTCTTGAGGTTATAAGCCTCAAGAACTGAAAACTATCTCATCCCCTATCCTCCAGATCTCTTAGTATGGTATGGATCACCAGGGGTGAAGGTGTTAACAAATAAAAACATTGTCCACCTCACATTGCTTCCCCAACTCCTATGCAACATCCTTCGCCCAACATATCTGTGTTCTCCTACCGATGCCTCTTTCTTGGAGGTTCATCAACCACCACTCTAAATATATCCTGAATAGTGGGAAAATATTGTGCAGAATATCCCTTGTCATGAAAATCATATCAACACCTCTTCCTTGGAGAACTACAAGACCCCCAGAACATCCATTGAAATCTATTGTTTGGTGTATTACGTTGCACACCTAATATCTGTAGGTCTTCTTGACACTATATACTGGATGATTTTTACCTTGAAATCCTATGATATGATTTCAGAACATGATTATCATCATCCAGTATCAAAAGATCAATCTAAAACTTAGTATGAAAATAAGAATCCACATAAACCACTGGCGGTGGGTCCACAAACTGGTCAATGGGAGAATGTGCCACCAGCTGGCCATCCTGAGGAAAAACTACTTCGTCGATGGCTCCCCTCAGGGAGGCCTCTTCAAACATCGGGTTGAACTCATGATCTTACTAAGAAACCTTTATTCATTTTTTTGTAAATACATCATGTAATAAAATAAGATATATCATAGTTAAAATATTATACATGGTGAGGAGACTTAAGAAAAACATGGAAAAAACAACCCATTCTTATATGATTCATATACCATTATTTTCCCCTACAATAATTTTTTTCATCTACTGAGTTGAAAAGCCAATTTCCAGATTCATGTTGTATGGATACATCATCTTCCATTCAAACTATAGAGTCAATGTCCTGAAAACTAAACTCGAAACACTTAACACTATTTCCCCTAACCAATCTCATAGACTCTCTTTCAAAATTTAGAACTGACCACTCAGATACAACTCATTCACAAACCATCCCAGTGGGTCCCATTCAATGAATACCCCAAGACCACCTATAATGGTCTACGGGCTTTCAAATAGCACTGAGTAGGCATATCCCACAAATGGGAGGCATTTTCCTATATACCTGTACACACGCATACATCTCAAATCCCAAAATAGTGAAATGTAAAAACACTAAGTTGAAAATGTATGCATACAATATGATAAAAACCATAGAGTATGATAGTAGAAAAATGTGAAGGTAAAGTGGGAAAAAATACATGATCACCAAAAGAATTAGTCTGCAAACCATAAAGTCCAACTTGTTTATTAATGTACTCAGATTGATGTTTGTAGTAATTGGAGCACACCCTAGTTTGTCTCAACTCACTAAGAACCGTCTAGTCCATGTCTAAATGGAACTCCATGACAAGATTAAACATCTTCATAACATACAACACATTCGGGAAAAGTCTGTTTAGGGGTGAGTAAAACAATACTCAGTAGGACACCCCAAAAAAAGGAATACCATAGAGGAAAAACCACGATAAAGGTACCATGTAGAAATACCACAATGGGAAAACCACTAAGAATATATTGTCTGATCAACACAGGTATATTTCTATAGAGAATATAACCAAAATATATAGTTATACACATAAGGGATTCCAATCCACATAGTCTCATCAACTGCCAGCTATGCGATTACACTCGTAGCACACTCATCTCGAGATATCTCACACCTCGAGCTATCTGATAGAACCACGTAGAACATATCAACAAAAAATACCTAGTTGAACACTAGAGTCTCAATAAGTTACATAGTTTCCCTAAGACATCCAATCTCCATAATACATAGATATTTGATAACACACGGAGTGTCGGTAACACATGGAGTGTTGGTAACACATGAACTTCTGGTAACACATAGAGTGTCGGTAACACATGGAGTATTTATAAGTAATGCACTGATCCAACTATGGGATCCCATATTCCCCCGCCAGGGCAGGTTCCACTATCAATAGCTGATGTTGGTTTCCCACTGTCGTCAATTATATCTTTGTGTGGCTACCTCTGTATGCTGCTGCCAGCCACTGCCGCCGACACACCAGTGCCCCCTTCAGTGGGCCATCAGTTCGCCTTTGGTGCTTCTTTTTTCAAAATAAAACCATGCATGAGATCCTTGGGTTTTGTTTTTCATCACCATGTTCATAGATTATATCATGAGCTATCCTGAGGAAAACTCTACCAAAAAGAGATATCTCCGAAACCGCTTCAATATTTCCATCTTTGTTGTTGTCACACCTCCATCATGCCATGCCGATCCCAAATTTGTGATATCGGATCATTTCACCAAGGATTAAGTGAACAACAATTGATCAATCCCAACAAGTTGATTTATGGGATAAGCAAAGAATGCCTACAATGAATGAAGAATGGGGGGATATAAAAGCATAAATAAATAAAGAGGAACAAACCTTGACCAATTTTTTTTTCAATTGTGGTTTATTTCCATTAGACCTTGAATTCAAATACAACAAATAATCACAAGATAATTCTCCTTTAGACATCCCAAAAAGGTAAATACCATCCTGTAACAACGATCAATCTGCATGCCAATTTTTTGTGGATTGTTCTTTATCCATCATTGAATTCATTAATGGATAAAAGAAATCAATTCAAAAATGTCATACCTTGATTCATTTCGATCACTGATAAATAATAGTCATTACGTCATTGTTGTGGTTGAAGACCCTTCAAATATGAGGTTCGTCATTGTTCATCGATCCATGTTCCACCACCTTTCTTCAAGAGATATTTCTCTCCATACCTCAGATGAATTCCAGGTTTGTGGTGATAGCAAAAAATTCTATGAAAATGCAAATTAAAAAAAAACCCAACATTGTGTTAATAATTAAAATATTTTTTATTAAATAATTTTAATGACATTTAGGTACAAAAATAGCCTTTCACATTCATCCCACACTAGCCAATGTTAGGCCTCACCTAAGAAAATAACCCCTCATGAAATCAATGGTGGTATCAGATTTCTAACCCGAGTTAACATTTATGACATATTAGGATTTAAAAATAAAATAATTTTATTTAATTATTATATTTACGGTTACACCCTTGGTGGCTTTTTCTATATATAACCCACATAGACCAAGGTTAGGTTTCTCCTAGGGTGGACCCACTATTCTAAGCTCAATAGTTCCCTCAAAATAATTATTTGAGCAACTGATTAAATATTATCAAAATAATTATGAAATTTAGTGTGCACGTTATATTAAAAACATAATCATTTTTTCGTGAATCGTTCTGGGAACATTGGGCCTCAGAATCGCTTGCCGTCTTAGTGTCTGCTCTCATAATGTTACCAAATAATTTCTAAAATTAAATTTAAAAAATCCCTGTCATTACAAGGTTTTATTTATCATATTTATATGATATTTATGAAAAAAATATTCTTCTATAATTATAATATCACATATATATTCTTACCTTCCAATCCGTTGGAAAATGATGATGTCATCTATGCGTATGTTCGGACTACCTCCTCCATGAAGAGATGTGATACATTTTTCATTTTATTTTGACACGGATGGTATTAATCATAGATTAAATTAATATATATGTTATATAAGTTATAAAAATTATTTTGTAAATGTGAATTAAAATTTCCTTCTTTTATTAAATCTGTTTAAAAAATGGAAATAACGTTCATGAATACATATGTCCTACCATCTCCAGGAATGGTATAATTCAATTTCTATCTCATGTTTTTTTTATTTCTATAAATCCATATATTATGAATATATATGACATTTATATCATGATTAATTTTATATAAACTATTTAACCATGATCCAATAAAAATTTTAACATCCCAAGCTTGACATTCATGGACCTTACATTTCGTTTAAGGAATACTTCATACATTACACAAATAGATACCCAATGACCATATTAGTTTGGAGTATTTGGAAACTGTGAAACCTAAAAAACCGGTTCATAAAACATCTACATCATCTCCAGCTTTATCCTTCATAACTATAACCCCCTTTTCACACATCTTTCTTAACAACCTTTTTCAAATCCTAGGGAAAAGAAACATTAAAAGGGGTGATCTCATATTCTCAGTAAGGGTAAATAAGGGTGATATGTAAATATAAACATGGGTATAATGTATATGAGAACATGATCAAAAAATTAGAATATTTTTCCGTACATATCAATGTAAAACATGAATCATAAAGAAAATCAAATATCATAATACATAAGATAATAAATCTTACATAAGAAATGAAATTGTGGAATACACAAAAATTTAAAAAATCCTAAACTTGTGTAAATAGTAACAAGTTCACTCATTAAATTATAGACACGAAACCAGGCCCTTGAATAAACATATAGACATGGAATCCAAGTCCCCTTATAAAATTATAAACATGAAACCAGGTTCACACATAACATACATACCTCATGAGTTATCCATATTTAACCAATGCATTAGAGGGAGATATAGGTCCCACCCCTCTTATAATGAAATCATTCTTACATGTGCCACAAACATAAATTATTTATCACAGGATAACCCAAGGAATTAAAATGGGTTTCTTAAACAACATTACCTAATAACACAATCCATGTAAAAAAATGGATTTCATAAATAGAATTCCATAATAAATATAATTAACCATATGAATAATAGGGATAGTATACCTGAAACATATCCTTAATCTTAGATGGAAAATAATTTTGATAAATCTCATTAAATTAATTCTTGATGAAAATATCTTTTATTCTTAAAAAACATTTTATTTTCATAAAACACCACCCAATTTTAAAAGAATAAATTTTATTTGAAAATTACCTTGAAAACTTGTAATATAATCTTCATAGAAATAACATTTTATTAAATTGTAAAAATCTATTCATGTCGTATAAGTTAAAACATATTTTTCTCGTACATTTGTTTGAAAAGTCAAAAAGTACCATATAAGGAAAATGATATAAATATTCCTTCCAAACTGTGTAGTAAAAACTCAACAATGGGAAAAATTTATTTTATACAACCATAGGAGAATATTAAATAATTTTATGAAAACATTATAAAACATGTACATGGATGATAAATAAACCCATGTAAATACTTACGTATAAACAATCTCGAATAATAATGAGATTGTGAAATTGTCCCATAATGATTTATAATGAGTCGAATCATATGCCTAAAAAAATAAATAATAATATATTCTTATCCAAACATTCATAATTGGAACAAAAAAGTATTAATGGCCAGCATAAACACAACTCAAAATAAATAGGTGGTGGATAAGGCATATGTCCCACATAAATAAAAGCGAGACATAATAATCCCTTACCTTAGGACTGATTTCTTTCATATGTATCTAAACCGCATGTATAATGATTTAAATAAATTCATTGACTTATTGACGAATTGATTCTCACTCAAATTTACCCAAGAGATGAAGGTAGAACGGTCCTTGTAGTTTTGCTTGGGTTATCAAATCCTCATAGACCTAAGAAGTAACCTACATACACATACATTCTATGGATTGTTTTTGGCTAGGAAGTGGCCAAATTGGGTTTATTTAATATGGTTTTAAATTACATCTAAGAGACTTAAGTGAATTCAATTTAAAAGAGTGATTTGATCCTAGGTTATCACTTGGGGTGGATTGGACGTATTTCCTTTTCAGTGATTTCAATTTTTTATATTTGAGATGGGTTCATTTAAGAAGATAAAACACCATTATCACTTACTGGTTCAATACCTACACCCTTTAATACTAATCACCTATACACTTGAAGGATCAATGTTTTGAGCACTTCAAGGTAAAGGTTCATATTAGCATGTGACGTGTGTGGCCTTAAATTCAACAAGGAAGATTGAGTTTAAAAATCATCAAAAACAATCTCAATTAAAGAAGTGATTATACAATAATGAGGTGATAAATAACATCAAATCCATCCCCTTTCTACTCCCTAGGATCAACCCATAAGTGGGTTATCCCTCCATTGATTCTATGGTTTCAATGGAATTAGGAAGTAGACTCATGAGGGAGGAATTGAAGAAGTAAAGAAAACAATAAAAAGAAAATGTTCACTCCACCATTGTGTGAATAATTTCACAAGGTTTGGTGTGAATAAATTCACACCTTCAACCAACGGTATCAAATTGATATGAAGAATAACAGAATAATAGGAAAAGAAGTGATTTTATTAAGAAACTAAAGTGAATTGAACAACTTACATGTGAAAGACAAACTTGAGACAACAAAATCGTAGCATAACATTACAATTAAACAAAGCACCAAAGATCCCCAACTCCTCCACCAGCACTACCTTAAATAGGAATTTTTGAATACTTGGGTCAAGCATTCAATAGTCCAAGTCTCCTCAGTTAATTTTTGTCGGCCATAGGTGGGTGAAAAGTTGAGGTAGAGTTGATTTTTCCACCCTTGACCCGAGGTGGCATCCAGCTTTCATCCACCGAAGAGAAGCGCTTGGAAGAAATTCTAGATGGGTGAAGTAGAGTGGGCCATAGAAGAATAAAATGGATCCCTGGATGTCTCATAACCTCCTGTAAATGTTAGGGCCTATTTAGAGTTTTTTATTCTGAGATATGATTATATTAGTGGGCTATTTTTCTGGGCCGCAGAATCTGGCCTAGAATTTTATCTCTAACTTAGGCCGCCTAAATAACCATAATGGTGGCCGAATTAGCACTGTCTCGTGAAGAATTATTTGTTCCTCTATATATATTCAACCCTCCCATAAAATTTGGTCTTAATTGGATTTGTAATGTGGGTCCCACATTCTCATAAGTGGGTTGGTGTCCAATCTGCCTTCTCTATAATTACTTCCTTTCATCACTAAATATCCCCATCTTCTTCCATGAATTATCCATTGATCCCTGAATGAAACATGTTCATATTGAAGATTAGATCACTTTTCCAAAATATCAAATTAAAATATGGATAATTACATTCCTTAAAATCAGATGAATCACTGGGTACTTCAAATGATGTTCAAAAATGTACCACATAATAGTGCATTTTAAGAAGGTATTACAATCGTAATGTGAAATGATGTTCAAAGTGTAGAATACACTAAAATGGTGTTTATGAATAATAAAGAACATGAATGTTATATATATTAACAATTAATATTATCCTCATTTTGTGGCTAATCACACCCCCCAACTTGAGTTTTTCTAGTCCCGAGCAAAATATATCTCCACAATATGAAATTCGAATTCCCTTTTCCAAAAACATTTTAATACACAATGATCACCAAAAATAATTATACCAAAAAATCATGAAACCCATCAAAATATTTTAATACATGATAGTTTCATAAGCATGTCCCAATCCCTAGCCCATTCCTTTGTCCAAATTCATTTCCATATTTCATCCAATATCAACTAAGTATGAGGATGTGTTGTTCATCACAATAGACATGGGGGTTCATCTTTATTCAAGGGGGAAATTACGGAAGCACTAGGTGGAAAAACATTTCAATATTAAGATGAGTATTCAATTTTTTTATTGTATTAATTTTTTTTTACAATTTTTCCATGGTAATTGAAATTGAACTCAAAAGAGTCAACCGCTATAGCGAGACTTTGCCAATGACTCCCAGGCTCAAAGACCTTAGGGCACCAAGTGAAGCCTACATACTCGGGAATCGTCTCGAGTTAACTTAGTAAAAAAAATAAAATTACCAAAACTAGAGATAAAATTACTAACTCTGGGCCAGACAACTATGGAGTCACGATCCCCAAGTGTTGAAAGCCACACATTAGTTCATTTCATTGCTCTACGTGCAAATTTATTATTATTATTTTTTAATTTTTATTATTGAATACTCATATTAAAATAAAATGATCACCAAAACTATGCTATTTATTTGGGGGACCCCATGAACTCAAACTAATACCCCACTATCCAAAGGAAGTGCATTGTGATATTTTTTTTGATGAAAATATAAACAATGAAATATCACATTGGAGAGCCACACTTTCCAAAATCTATGCTCATGAAATTATAAAAGGATTAAAATCAGAATCGGGGCATGCTAAATTATTTGATATTTAGTTTCAAAGTGTGAAATGTGTATTACCATGTTCAAAGTTAAAGAAATTTTTCCTTCCATTTACACAATATTTTTTTTTCAAATCATCCATTTTTTACACAGAAGCATTTTTTATTTTATCTCCCCCTCCCAACATAAAATAACATTGTCCCCAGTGTTTAAAGAAAAGAAAATTTTGAAGGGGGTAGAGGTAGAGAATGAAATTTCAAAAAGGAAATTGAAAATGAGGATCATGGAATGAAGTCACCTGGTGGTTGATGTTGAAATTCTTATTGCTCCCTTTTAATCCTTTGATATCCATGTCACTTACAGAGTTCCCTAGTAGAAAAAAACAAACAAAACAACAACAACAACAAACTGTATATATATATATATAATAAAGAAAGTGAAATATAAGTATATATATATAAATTATAGAATAAGGAAGCACAAAATGGCATAGGTCAGTGGTAAGTGTGTGCCCCTATCTTCGTTCGGTCCTGGGTTCGAATGCCCGCGGCTTTGCCGGTTGTGACGGGGTTTGACCCACGACCCACGACGTGTCCCTTTTTATTATTATTATTATTATTTTATTTATTTATTTGTATTTTTATTTTAACCTACAAACACATTAAAATAAAACAAACTGATGATACATTATCTTCTTGTTAAATTTATGGTTAAGGCATTACTCAAGGATCACACCACGTGACACGGATGAATATGGTTCTCCCCTTTCATACCCATCCATACTCATAATAGAAGAACATGTCAATAGTCTATTTTTTTTAAATATAAAAATGATTAATTAATATTATTTAAAATATAAAGTTTATTAAAACAAAAAAATGATAGGAAACTTGAAAACCATGGGTTTCCTCTCATGCAGCACTTTGTGTAACGTCATTATCCCGACATGGATCCTAAATCTATCATTTTTTTCCTGGTTCATAGATTGGCTCAATTAACTCAACCTCTATTTCTTGTTTATTGAATGATTCAATGAATGGATTTAACCTTTGATCAGTGACCTTGAAAATGTAACCACTTGTGGGATCTTGAATCTCTACTACCCAATGGGGATATAAATGAAGCACTATGAAAGGACCTGATCATCTAGACCTTAACTTTCCCGAGTGTAAATGTAGTTTTGAACTATACAAGAGCACATGTTTTCCCGGTTCAAAATTTTTGACCTTGATATTCCTAGATTGGTAGGCTTGAAATCTAGATTTATTGATCCTTGAATTTTCATAAGCCTCAATCCTTAGATCCTTTAGTTCATTGAGATCTAATTTCCTTTTTGTTCCGGCTAATGAAAGGTCATAATCTATTATCTTAATTTCCCAAAAGTCCTTATGCTCAATTTCAACAGGTAAATGGCATGCTTTTCCATAAACCAACCTATATGGTAACATTATTAGGATGTTTTTTAATGTTGCATGATATGCGCAAAGAGAATCCAAGAGTTTCTCGGACCAATCTTTCCTATAAGGATTGCCAGTTTTCTCAAGAATTTGTTTGATTTTACGATTGGCTAACTCAGCTTGACCATTGGTCTGTGGGTGTTAAGTAGTGGACACTTTGTGAGAAATTCCATATTTTTCCATGATTTATGAGAATGAAAGATTGTAAAAATGAGTTCCATGATCACTAATGATAGCCATAGGAATTCCAAATCTAGAGAAGATGTTTTCCTTGAGAAATATAATCATAGTTTGATGATCATTGGATTTTTTAGGAATGGACTCAACCCATTTGGAGACATAATTGATAGCTAAGAGAATGTAAAGATATCCCCTAGAGTTTGGGAAGGGACCCATGAAATCAATTCCCCAATAATCAAATATTTCAACAACTAAGATGGGAGTGAGTGGAATTTTATTCCTTTTTTGTGATGGACCTGACTTGTTGACACCTAGGACAACTTTGACAAAATGTGTAGGAGTCCCTTGAGAGGGTGGGCCAGAAGAGACCACATTGAAGAATCTTAGCAGATGTTTTCTCAGAGGAAAATTGACCTCCACATGCCTCGCTATGACAGAATTTAAGGATGGACTCTTGTTCAGATTTTGGGACACACCTCCTAATGACTTGATCAGGGAAAAACTTATAGAGGTATGGATCATCAAACACATAGTGTCTAACATCATAAAGGAATTTCCTTCAAGCTTGAGTCCCTAAGAATTTTTGAGTTACTCCTGTAACTAAGAAATTGGATATGTCGGCATACCAAGGGTAGTCACTCACAGAGTATAGGTGTTCATCAGGAAATGAATTAGACACAGAAAGGTGATTTGAGTTTTCTTTGAATTCCATCCTAGAGAGGTGATCAGCTAAAACATTTTAAACTCCCTTTTTATCCATGATTGTGAGGTCAAATTATTGTAAGAGAAGGACCCACCGAATCATTCTAGCCTTAGAATCTTGTTTTTGGAAGAGGTATTTAATGCAGAATGGTCAGTGAACACAGTGATGGGGAATCCTAAGAGGTTTGACCTAAACTTCTCTAAGGAAAACACAATATAAATTAACTCTTTTTCAGTGGTGGTGTAGTTGATTTGGGAATTATTTAAGTATTTACTTGCATAAGCAATGACCTAAGAAGTTTTATCACAACGTTTTCCTAACACATCTCACACAACAAAGTCACTGGCATCACACATAAGTTCGAAAGGAAGGTTCCAATTAGGAGATTTCATAATGGGAGGAGAGGTGAAAGAGGATTTGAGGGTTGAGAGTGAACCCTCACAACTTTCTGTCCAAACAAATGGAGCATCCTTTACTAGGAGAGCACAAAGGGGACGAGAGATTAAACTAAAGTCCTTGGTGAATCTTCTATAGAAACCAGAATTTCTAAAGAAATACCTCACTTCCTTGATAGTTTTGGGTGATGGAAGGTGGCGAATGATGTCAACATTGGCTTTATCAACTTCAATCCCCCTACCTGAGACTATATGGCCTAGAACTAGTCCCTCTTTAACCATGAAATGGCATTTTTCCTAGTTTATGACAAGATTATTTTCTTCACATCTTGACAAGACTCTCTCCACATTCCTCAGACAACCCTCAAATGTATCCCCAAACACAGAGAAGTCATCCATGAAGACCTCAAGAAAATCCCCTACCATGTCTGAGAAGATTCCCATCATGTGTCGTTGGAAGGTTCCAGGGGAATTGCATAACCCGAAGGGCATGCGTTTGAAAGCAAAGGTTCTGAATGGACATGTGAATGTATTCTTCCCTTGATCCTCTAGGGAGACCACAATTTTATTATACCCAGATTACCCATCTAAGAAATAGTAGAAGGCCTGGCCTGCCACTCTCTCAAGGACTTGTCAATGAATGGTAAGGGGAAATGGTCCTTCTTAGTGAATGATTTTAGCTTTCTATAGTCAATGCAGACTCTCCAACCACTACTCACCCATGTTGGAAGAATATCTCCATCCTCATTCGTTATCACTGTGATTCCAAAAAAATTTGGAACCACTTTGATTGCGCTCACCCATTCACTCTCAGCTATGGGATATATGATACCAGCTTTTAACAATTTTAGAAGTTCTTTCCTTGCTACCTCCATGATATTTGGATTGAGTTGTCGTTGAGGTTGACGACATGGCTTTGAATTAGATTCCTGAACAATCCTATGAGTCCCGATAAGTGGACTAATCCCAGGAATATCAGACAAGGTCCAACCAATGGCTTTATTATGTTTCCTAAGGACATCTAGAAGCATCCTCTCATGATTGGCTTCAAGAGATGAAGAAATGACAATAGTATGTGTTTGATTGTCCCCTAGGAAGGTATACTTGAGTGCAGTAGGAAGTTCCTTCAATTCAAGATCAGGTTGGTTTAGAATTTCAGCAGAAGATTGGGACATTGGATCAAGATCAATTTTATTTTCTAATGTTTTAGATAGGATTGATTCCCCACATGTAGAAGTTTTAGCTACTAGATTGGCCTAATCAGATTTAGGGAAGGAAGTTAGAGTGGTCCCCATGAATGTGGTTTCTTGAAAGGTTTCACTGATTGTTGGACCTAATAATTCATCATAAGATAAATTTGAAAATTATTCAAGACAAGGAGATAAACTTCCTTCATGTGAATAAAGGAAATCATTCTCATCCTGACTTTAATATTCATCAAATATTCTTTTATGCTCTATAGATTCATTATCAATTCTTACTATCATTTTTAAATCATGAATGTCCTCCTCATCCCCTATTTGTGAGCTTTCATTATAGATGTTCAAGTCTAGACTCATGTTTCCAAAGGTGATGTTCATGTTCACATTTCGAACTCAGATAACATAGTTGATTGTTGCAAGGAAGGGACGACCAAGGATAATTGGGGTTTTTTCCTTATTTCCTAAGTTTGGATGGTTGTCAAGGACAATGAAGTCAGTATGGTAGAAGATTTTTTCATCCATTACCAGAACATCCTTTAAAATCCCATTTGGAACCCTAATGCTACGATCAGTAAGTTTAAGTGTGAAAGATGTGGGTTGGAGATCTTCTAGGCATAACTGGCAGTACACATGATATGGGATGAGATTGACACTAGCACCTAGGTCACATAAGGCCTTGACAACTTTGCTCTCTCTTATCTCAACATTGATGTAAGGGAAACTCGGTTCTTTTAAATTAGGAGGAATGGTTCCTTGAATGGTGGTACTCACATTAGCAGCCAAAAGGACTTGGTTTTTATGTTAAAATTTTCTTTTAAAAGTTCACAAGTCCTTAGGGTACTTTGAGTAGGAAGGTATGGTTTGGATTGAATCGAGAAGGGGAATGTTCAACATGACTTTCCAGAAGATTTCCCTCAATGTTTCACTCAATTAAGTCTTGGTTTTCCCCCTCATGCATTGAGGAAATGGTGCAGGTTGTGGGGTTGTTTATTGAAGAGTTGTTTCTTTGACAATGTTATCGTGTTTTTCAGTTTGATCATTTGGTTCATTTGAATTTTCTTCCAAGTTTGAATCTTCAAGTGGGTTATGAATTAGTTGTTCAGGTTTCTTAATTGATTTCCCACTTCTTAAAATATTCACATCCTTTAGTTGTTCATGAGTTGTTTGAGTGAAACTTTACTCGCCCCTTGAAGTTGAGGATGGCACCGCCTGAGTAGGCATAGGTGCATTTCCAGTTTTTATGGTTTGAAGTTATTGTTTAAGGGAAGATACTTCCGAGTTCATCTTTTCCATTTGTTTGCACTGTTGTATTAGTAGGCTTTGTGGAATAGTTTGGGTTGGTTCTTGAGAAGATTGGATTATCCCGGGGGGATATTTTCTTGGTGGGATGGTTTGTTGAAAATGGATTGGTGGTTTTTTGTATTGGATAGGTTGGGTTTGGAATTGTTTATGGGTTTGGTAGTTCTGATGGGGGTAAGGATTTTGTCCCTGTGGTTGGCTAGGTTTTTGGTTATCTTTCCAGCAGAAGCCTGGGTGGTCATTATACCTTCGGTTGAAGTTGTTTTGGTATTGAGGCTTTTGAAAGTTCAAAGCATTTACTTCCGCTGGGGTTCCTCCTAAAATAACATCCTTGATGGATGGAATGGTTGGGCAGTTGTCTATCTTATGGTCATGTATGTCCCAAATTGTGCAAATAGGGTCAACAGTTTAGATTTTATGGACTTTCCTAAGGTCCATCTCTTCAACCTTCCTAGAGAGTGCTGTGAGTTTAGCCCTAAGGATTTCCTCTTCTCTAAGTGTATAAATTCCAGTAGTTATTTGTGTCTTTTCATAATAAGGTGAATTTCCCCATGTTTGGTTTTGTTCAGAAATGATTTCTAGATACTCATAAGCATCATTTGGGTCATTGTTTTTAAAGATTCCATTACAAATCATGTCAATGAATTGTTTGTTCCTCGGACCCAACCCTTCATAGAAAATTCTCACTTGTTCAGGAATAGAAAAACCATGGTGTGGAACCATTTGTAGGGTGTATTTGAACCTCTCCCATGTTTCATAGAATGACTCTCCCTCTTTTTCAAAAAATTTTGGATACTCTTTTTAAGTGCAATTTTTTTGTGGTGGGGAAAGTATGTTTTGTAGAATTCTCTTTATAGTTGGTCCCAAGAGTTTATGGAGGATGGTCTCAAATTTTTTAGTCAATTTTTAGTTCGATCCTTTAAATAAAAAGGAAATAGCCTCATCTTAGATGATTCTAGTTGATGTGGGAGTCACATGGTTTCTACGATGTCATTGAACTCCTTGATGTGAAGGTAGGGCATCTCGAAATTCATTCCATGGAATGTGGGAAGATGGTTTAGGACATGGAGTTTAAATATGTAGTTGGAATCTCATTGGGAATTGTGTCTAATGAATGAGGGGGAATTGGTCCAGGAAGGTGTGAGGTAGTCATTCATGGTTTTATCAACTGCATTCCCCAAGTTTGGGGCTGCCTCATTTGGGTTTCCATTTTGGTTCCCACCCAGGTTTATGAGTTGGTTTCTTTGAAAACCTTCCATTGAAATGGGATAAATTTTTTACTCTGGAGTATTAGAAAGATTAGGATCTAATGGAAAGATTTCCCTTGGTGTAATTGAATCCCCAACCCTAGGACTATCCACCCTAACTAAACGGTTTGATTGATCGTGGGTGTAGGAGGACATGCGCAAAAAGAAAAAAAATGAGAAAGGGACAAGATAAGAGAATTTGGATGAGAATAGAAGAAATGGGGGAGAATAGAATGGGTGCTTATATGACTTACTTGGGTCCTCGTAAAAGGTGCCAAAATTTTATTCTCGCTCAAATTTACCCAAGATATGAAGGTAGAACGGTCCTTGTAGTTTAGCTTGGGTTATCGAATCCTCAGAGACCTAAGAAGTATCCTACATACATATACATTCTATGGATTGTTTTTGGCTATGAAGTGGCCAATGTTGGTTGATTTAAGATGGTTTTACATGAAATATAATAAACTTAAGTGAATTCAATTTAAAAGTGTGAGTTGATCCTAGGTTATCACTTAGGGTGGATTGGACGTATTTCCTTTTCAATGATTTTAATTTCTTATATTTGAGATAGGTTCATTTAAGAAGATAAAACAACATCATCACTTACTGGTTTAATACCTACACCCTTTAATACTAATCACCTATACACTTGAAGGATCAAAGTTTTGATCACTTCAAGGTAAAGTTTCAAATTATCACATGAAGTGTGTGACCTTAAATTCAATAAGGGCGATGGAGTTTAAAAATCATCAAATAAAAATCTCAAATAAAGAAGTGGTTATACATTAATGAGTTGATAAATAACATCCAATACAACACCTTTATACTCCATTGGATCAACACATAAGTTTTTTATCCCTCCGTTGATGATATGGTTTCAATGGAAGTGGGAAGTAGACTCACGAGGGGGGAATTGAAGAAGTAAAGAATACAATAAAAAAGAAAATGTTCACTCCACCGTTGTGTGAATAATTTCACAAGGTTTTGTGTGAATAAATTCACACCTTGAACCAAAGATATCAAAGTTATAAGAATAACAACATAATAAGAGGAAAATAATAGCTTTTATTAAGAAACTAAAGCTAATTGAACAACTTACATGTGAAAGACAAACTTGAGACAACAAAATCACAGCATAACATTACAATTGAACAAAGCACCAAAGATCCCCAAATCCACCACCACCACTACCTTAAATAGGAATTTTTTAAGCCTTGGGTCGAGCCTTCAATAGTTCAAGTCTCCTAAATTTATTTTTATAGGACATAGGTGGGTGGAAATTTGAGGGAGAGTTGATTTTTCCACCCTTGACCCAAGGTGGCATTCAGCTTTCAACCACTGAATAGACGCGCTTGGAAGACCTTCTAAATGGAAGAATTAGAGTGGTAAATAGAAGAATAAAATGGATCCCCGGATGTTTCCTAACCTCCTGTAAACTTTGGGCCCATTTGGAGTTTTGGATTCGGAGATATGATTATATTCGTGGGCTGTTTTTCTGGGCCACCGAATCTGGCCCATAATTTTATATCTAACGTGGGCTGCCTAAATGACCACAATGGAGGCCAAATTAGCACTTTCTCATGGAGAAGTATTTGTTCCTATATATTTCTTCTATCCTCCCACCAAATTTGGGCTTCATTGGGTTTGTAATGTGGGTCCCACATTCTCATCAGTGGGCTGATGTCCAATCTGCCTTCTCTAGAATTGCTTCTTTTCATCAAAAAATATCCCCATCTTCTTCCATTAATTCTCCATTGATCCCTGAATGAAACATGTTCATATTGAAGTGTAGATAAATTTCCCAAAATAGAAAATTAAAATATGGATAATTACATTCCTTAAAATCATATGAATCATTGGGTACTTCAAATGATTTTCAAAAATGTACCACATAATAGTGCATTTTAAGAAGGTATTACAATCGTAATGTGAAATGATGTTCAAAGTGTAAAATGCACTAAAATGGTGTTTATGAATAATAAATAACATGAATATTATATATATTAAAAATTAAAATTAGCCTCATTTAGTGTCTAATCAAGAATCATATCCATTTTTATGATATCATATATGATCATATTGTCATCTTTTTATTAGTAATATTTCATTGTTACTCGCTATTCAGATATTAACTATTTTATGTTCTTATGCATGTTTTATCAATAAGTTCGGGTTATTATTATTAGGTTATAGTTATATCATTAATAAAATTATATTAACAAAATATATTCCATATTAATTCATTCTTTACATTCATAAAATCATTTTCTAATTAATATCATGTAGAATGAATCACATCGCATCATGGATATGGTTGGTCACGTGTACGCATGAGCGACGACATCATTCCAATAATTGTTTATTGGTATTGAAGTGGATGGTGTATAATATTTTAGAATCAATATCATATTATAATAATCATATATATTTATTATTTTCATCATTGTACCCATCTATGTTAGGTGGTGGTGAAAAACAGATGACGCGATGACGTTGAGACGGTAAGCCATATGTATGCACACGTAGTGATTTTATTTTTCATAGGATGGATAGAAGTTGTAATATGGTTGTTTAATAATTATAATAACATTTTAGTATATAAGTTATGATGATGTTATTACTTCATAATGAAACAAATCATGAATAAGAAGAATAAGAAGAATTATGTTTGAAATAATCAGTAGAAGAGATTACCTATCGTTCGATGTGCTTCCTCTAAATCTCCTATTAGAGCACAAGTGTTGGTATTTTAAGAATACTAGAATATATATAATATAACTAGGGTAGTAAATAAGGGAAAGGGGTAGGCTATTGGAGAGCTTTAAGGCTAAAATTTAATTCAAAAGGTGAGGGAGGAGGTTCCCTTGTATAATTTAGATGAGAGGAACCCTTGGAAATTATTAAAATATTAAATTAATATAAATTAATTTTTTAATCCAAATGTTTCCAAATTTAAATGAGTATAATAAAATATCAGGGTAGTTCAATATCTTCTCATAAAATAATTTTTATATATGTATTTATTTTATTTTAAACTTTATCTTATCGGTTTACACTTAATTATTCTCTTTTAATTTTAATTACGGTAACACCATTTTAAGTATTAAGAGGATTTAAATTTTACTTATATTGATTTAATATCACATTATTTGACACTAAATTAATTTTTTGATGTTATAATAGTTTCTTTGTCATTTTAAAATATTTTTAGGATATTTAAATAATTTAATAATTTTCCATTTTTATAAAACATCAATTATGCCAATTTTTACACTATTCATATTATTGAATTTAAATAAACTCTGAGCACAGAGATAACTTCTAAAAAACCATTTTATAGCCTTATAACATTTTATATTCACCTATAAAAATTGTTTATGATGTAAATTATTCCATATAATATTTATTTGAATATTTATTATATCATTTATTTGATTCCTTCTTTAATAAATCAGTCACTCCATCATCATTATTTCATAATTTAATTTTTTTATTTGATATATAATAATTTTAAATAAAATAAAATTATGTTGGAAATATTTTTAGCTTTAAAATTAATATTTATAATCTAATATTTCACTTATATAACCCCATATTAATTTTTTTTGTTAAGAAGATATATGTTTGTAGCATATTTTCTGTTACTTTAAATTAAGAGTTATAAGTGTCATAATCACAACCACGTGGCTTGAAAATGCCAATTTTTTATCCCATTGGTTTTCTTGGTCAGCTATATATCATCCAATAATATTATAAAAATTGTAAGGGTAGTTTCATAATAGTATTCTTTCCCTTAATTTCTAATTTTACCCTTTTACTATATTACCAAAAATTATCAAAGTTACAAATCATAATGCCCAAAATTAAAATAACTCTATTTAGAGATTTTCTAAAAAATGATTCAAAATATGGATTCATTTTTCATAATTCCAAAAACAGTATTTTCAGTAATTAATTTAAAATTAATCTTGTTTTCGGAAAGAAAAACTGGTTTTTAATAGTTAAAAAACTACAAAAGATTGAAATATTTGTACATATAAATTCAATGTAAGATTAATTACAATGTACTAAATTACATTTAATGATGAAATTATATTCATTAATTAAAACTATTAAATACCATAATTTAACCGTATAAATTATTTTGAAAAAAATTTGATTTCAATTAAAATTTACTGTATATTTACTATTAATCAAAACAAGAAAGTTATCAGAAAAATATCAAAAATTCATCCAAGGTATATTTATATATCCCACTTATAAATAACATTTTTATTTTGTTAAGTAGAATATATAGATTTTTAAAAAACTATATTAATAATTTTTTTGCCCTCAAATGGTGGGAAAACTGCATTTTTTTAATATTTATTTTATCTGAAAAATTGAATTTGTTCTTATATTATATTTAGAAAACATATAAGATGAATTTTAAACATTATATTGAATATATATATATATATATTAATGAAATCCATAAATATTTATTTCATTATTATATTTTCATTTAAATAGTTTTTCATAAGAATGTTAATATTGTTCATACCTTCCATTATAGTGACTAGGATATTTGTTAACATAATAATATTATATGTTCAATTAAAATTGGTCTTATGTGAAATTAATTCCTTAAAAATAACTCAGAATTGTGTGTAACACAAGCGAAGTATATTTTTGTATATATTGTATGCTAAGTCGGTGTTGCGTATAGAGGAAACAAATCATAGTGTATCATAAAAAACAAGATATCATTGAAATTAAAAAGAATATATCTCATGAAATATTGGGGTGTAACATTATACCCCCCTTAAAAAAAATTTCTACCTATAAATTAATTGGGGTTATAAAAGATAGAAAACCACATGGTAAAAACTGGAACTTCTCTTTAAAAAGTAATTGTCACAAAATAACAGTTACCCAATGTAAATCATAACCAGATATCCACATAGAAGAACATAGGTGAGGATTGGGCATGAAATAAAATCATAAATAATCCTATATATTGATAAATATCACTTATCATAAAAAATCTAATGATATTTTTAAAGTTACCAATCACAAAACCATATAATAAATAAGCTTTTAAGGGATCATTAATATCATAAAAATGATGATAATAAGACACACATTTACATAAAAATCCATTTTCCTAATATTGTATAATTTTCATGAGAAGATATACTTACTTTATTTCAGTAAAATCTCACCTTCGATCATGCCTTGAAAATTTTTTACTTCATAAATTATTAAAAGAAATGAAGTTCATTCTAAGATCATACGATCCATAAATTGAATGATATGTCATTCCATTTTCCCCAAAAAAAGATTATCATAGGTTATCAAATATGCATAAGTCCACCTTTAGTTGTATAATACATTAATATAACCAACATAAACCATATTATAACATATACTATCCATAAATGGATAACCATAAAATCCTTACAAAAATGTAAAATCTAAAAATTTAAAATGATGTGAACTAAATCATCTTAACATTTATCTCCCATATCTCATAAGTTATTCCACAGTTTTCACATTCCAAACATGTGAATATCTTAATCATGTATTCTCTTTACCGTACATCCTTATTGAAAACTTTTATGTTTCATTATTCTTAGGTCCAAAAGTTATAAACTTCATCCATGATAGCATACACCAATTTTTTAAAATCATTATATAGTTATATGGAAATCATTACCATCTAATTTACTTATTCATATCTAATATATCATTATATGAATATCATTATCTCATAATCATTCTCATATTAAGGGTAACCCTTCCCTTAATCACGTATTTTACAAAAACATCAACTTATTATAATAATAACTATTCCTGTTTACTAGTACCATTCAGTATATTCTCCTAAATCATTGTGAAAAAAATAAAATGAACTAATAAATAGATGTTTCATTATTCTATAATACTATAAATCTACTTCTATAACATTAATCATTAATTATAATACATAAACACTAAATCTTTCCACAACATCATTATCATACGCCACATCACCAAAAGTGATCATATGTCACATTTATTTTACTTTTTCCTTAAGATATTGTTGACATGGTCATCATCATTAATCCTTGAATTTGGGAATTGGTTAGAATAATCACCATTTTCCTTACACTTTTAACATTGACTCGCAGGAGGTGAACTCTTTAGTGATTTCTATTTATTCCCATTATTTTGGTAGTAAAATTTTCAATAACCCTATTCCCCACACTTAAAACATTTATTAGTCCCCTTATTATAATTTTATCCATGTTTCCTTCCACACTTTGAACATAAAGAAAATCCAATATTCTTTTCTCTATAATTTTTTGAGTTTTGTTTTAATTCTAGCCTTCTTTTCTAATCATAACAATGAGATAGATTGGAAAATTAAATTCCCTTTTCTGCAAGAAGAATACGAGGAAGGTACATACCGAAAAAGAAGTTCTTGAACTTATCCCAATCCAAGGATTCAATATTATCGTTTTTTCGTATTCTAGATAATGTTCCATCACATTTTTTCATTACCTTCCAAATGATAAGTTCCCAACTTAACTTTTTCAAAATCTGAAAAAAAAAAGGTGAAAAATATATTTTAAATGGAACATATCCACATCTCAGTAACTAGTGGATCAGTCATTCCACAAAAAGAAGGTGTACATTGCCTTAAAATAATTCCACATAATGTTGTCCCCACCATTGGTCATTTGGAAGCCTAGTAGGATTTGAGGTCATAGAAAAAAAGATTATTTATTCTATCACCCATAATATTAGGTTGTTTAGATGGACGATCATTGAATTTCCCAATGTCGGGATCATTAACATGGTTCTTTTGGGTTCCATCCATTTTCTAAAACCTAAAAATAATAGTGTGAGAGGAAAAACAGGCGAGAAAAACAATATAATCAAGTAGAAGTACTGATTGAGCTTTTATTTTTTTTATTTCAAAGAGAGGAACATTACATTACAAGTATCACGGAGGTCTGAAATAAATAACACCTTAGGTGTAATCCGAGTTTATCCATGATCTTTACCAAAATTCTATCACTCTAACTGATAATTAGGCATATCCTTCAGACATCCCAAGTCATATCCTTAGAAATATATCTAGGGATATCAGTAATGTTTCTGAAAAATAGTTTTCAAAGGCTGAATAAACCTTCAATCTGATATCAACTCTAATGATATGACCTTAACATACATAGACATTACCTTTCTTTTATAGAATACTTAATACATTAAAAAAATTGATTCCAAAATACCATTTAAGTTTAGTGTATTTGGAATTTGGGAAACATAAAAAACTGGTTCATAAAACATTTACATCATCTTGTTCTTTATCCTTCATAACTAGAACCCCTTATTGACACATCTTACTCAATACACTTCTTTAAATACTAGGAAAAAACATAAAAAAGGGTGATCTTAGATGATCATTAAGGGTAGACAGTGGTGATATGTAGATATAAACATGAGCATAAAGAGAATTAGAATGTGATCATAACATTAGAAGATCATGCCCTTCATATCAATGTAAAACTTGAATCATAAAAAAAATCAAAGATCATAATACATAAGATCATAACTGTAAAGTAAAAAATAAAATTTTTGTGTACAAATAAACTTATATCTTTTGTGAAAATTTATAAATAGTACTAGGTTCACTCATCAAATAAAGGGAATGAAACCAGGCCCTTGCATAAACATATGGACATGAAAACCAGGTCCACTCATAAAATTATGAACATGAAATCAGGTTCACACATAAAATACATACCTCATGAGTTATTAATCTATAACAAACTAAATGGAGGGAGTTTTAGTTCCAACCAATATTGTAATGAAATCATTCTTATGTGTGCAAAAAACATAAATTGTTTATCATATCATAACCCAAGTAATTCAAATGGTTTTCTAAAAAATCATTGATTTATAACACAATCCATGTAAAACAAATTTAATTAATTAATTTAATTCAATCATAAACATAATTAACCAGAAGAATAATAGTGATAGTATACATGAAATATATTTTTAATCTTAGATCGAAAATAATTTTGATAAAACACTTTAAATTAATTTGAGAGGATAACATCCTTTATTATTTAAAAATGTTTTTTTCTCAAAAGACCACATAATTTTAAAAAAAATAATATCTTTCTTTTAAAATAATAAAGAAAAAATGTGTTATAATACTCATAGAAATAAGGCATTATAAATGAGTAAAAATCCATTCATTCTGTACAAGATAAACATTCTTCTCGTACTTTTAGTGAAAATGTTAAAAAAACCTCCTATAGAAAACGAATGAAAAATTCCTTTCAAGATGTGTAGTAAAAAGTAGAAAATTATTAAAAATGACTTTATAAATCCATAGGAGAATAGTAAAATATTTTATGAAAACATAATAGAACATGGACATGGATGACAAAAAACCATAGTAAATACTTACATCTAAACAATCTTGATTAATAATGAGATTGGGAAATTATCCCCTACCGATTTATAATTAGTGAAAGCGTATACCTCATAAAATAAGAAAAATTATTTCAATATCATAACCTTCATAATAATAATCATAAAAATATTCATGGGAAACATAAATAAAAATCAAAAGAAATTGGTGTCCTATAAGGCATATATCCCACATAAATGAATTTGAGACAAAATGAACCCATACCGTAAGTATGATATTCTTCATATGTGTCTGAATCTACTATATAGTTATTCAAATAATTTCACTTAATTATTTGTGAATCATGATAATTTTTATGATATCATATATGATCATATTATTATTTGTTTATTAGTAACATTTACTTATTGCACATAATTTAGATATTAACTGCTTCATGTTCTTATGCGTGTTTTTTCGAATGAGTTCTGGTTCTCCTTCTTAGGTCATAGATATATTATAACAAATTAATGTTTTTATGAAAAATTTTCTTTACATAATTTTTATTCTTTAGTATATTTCTTTGCATGAAATTGTAATTTTAAACGAACTGTGAGATTCCCTTATTATAAAATTTACTTTATAGCCTTTCCATTGTGATTAGTGGAATAATTATAACTAAATTATGAAAATGCATTGTGAATTCATTGTATATCAATTATTTATTAAAAATGTAAATCAAATAGATATTAGTATTTTTGAGTTAATTACATTGGTTAATGAAATTAATGAGATATATATGTTATATACTTCAAAAAAAATGTATTCATCCAATTGATAATTTAGTTATAGGGTATGAATAAACCCCTATTTTATGTATAAAAACCTATGTTTTTTAAGTGTAATTTTACACATTTGAATAGAGAACCCATTTTAATTTTTTATTTTTACATATTAATAATTTTTATATAAAAACATAAACATGTTATTTTGAAGTGGGATATAAAAATTTACGTTGGATAAATTTATGATATTTTTCTTTTAATATTCCTATTTTGATGAATAGTAAAAATATGCTAAATCGTAATTAAAAACAACTTTTTTCATTGAGATATTAAATATTCTTAAATTATAATATTTAATGGTTTTAGTGTGTAAATATAATAAATTTTTATCATTCGATATAATTTATGGCATGATCATTAATTTGAAATTTTATTTATAGGTAAAAAAATTCTGATCTTTACAATGTTTTAACTTTTAAAACATGTTCTCTCGTATCAACAATGGGATTTATTTTAAATTATTTACTGTAAATTCTATATTTTGAATTTTGAAAAATTTAATCCATATTTGGAATCATTAGGTCCAAATTATATTAATATGCTACTTTTATTTCTGGGCATTAGGAATAGTAACTTTGGTAATTATTTTTATTACAACAGTTAAAGGTAAATCTGGTAATTAGTGGTAAAAATAATATTATAAAATTACCTTAACACATGTAAAAAATCTATTGGATGACTAAATTCGACCCTTATCAACTATTTTTCAAATGTAATCACTTAATATCCAATTACCTATGAATATGACATGAATGTAATAAAAACTAATGAATGTGACAGAATATCACAATCTCATTTAATATAAGTATATTAATTTAAATATATGGATAAATATGAGATAATTTAAATTATATATAGTCTATGGAGATCTAACAGAATTAACTACATCATAGAAATTTATTTATAATTTTTAGAGATTAAATAATTTCTATTAATGATGACACAATAGTGATGTAAAAATCATTTTATTAATAGAAATATCAAATAGAAGGTTTTTAAAATATTAAAGGAAATATCATATGAGGTAATTAATGGGTTCTACTAATATTATAGAAAATTATGAATTTTTATGACTGTATTAATTATTTTGGTTCGAATTTATCTTTTGTGATGATTTTATTTAATTTCCAATAAATGAATAGTGTCAAAATTGACACTATTGATATTTTATGAAAATAACATTTTATTAAATTATTTAAAAACATAAAAAAAAATTAAAAATTACAAAGTGATAATTATAAGATCTATAATTTCCTAAAATTCCAATTAATGGTCAATTAAATCCATATAGGTAAATATTTGTAACCATTAAATTTTTAGAATGTTATTACCATAATTAAAATTATATAGAATGACTAATTTTAAATTAAAAATATGTTGTTTATATTTGAAACATAACTTGTCCAAAATTTATTGGATGATTATATTACAACCCTATATCTTCTCATTTTCAAAATAAATACATTGTGGAGGTCTTTGGGTACGGTTTGATTTTATTATAAATTATTATTTACTGACTTTCCAAAAGTGCTAGTCACCTCAATTATAAAAGGGAACCTCCTCCCTCACCTATTCACTTAATTTTAATCATTCAATATCATCCATCCCCTGAACTATTTCTTTATCAACATCCCTATTTTCAATATATAGTTTCTGGTATTCTTCAAAGACTAACTCTACTTATCTATGAAGATATTCAAAGGAAGTATGTCAAAGAAGAGGTAATCTCATCTACTAATTATTTCAAACTTCATTCTTATTTTACTTTCTCTTCATTAGTTGTTTAATTATTAAGTTATAACATCATTATCACTCATATACTGATATTTTTTTAAATATGAAACAACCATAATCTACCTTCTACCCATCCTATGAAAATTGAAATTACCACATCTGCATACGTACAACTTACCATGTCAACACTGTTGTTTAATCATTTTTTCATCACTGCCTTACATGGATGGGTATAATGATGGAAATAATAACTATATATGATTATTATAACATGATAATGATTCTGAAATATTATACACCATCTATTTCAATTCCATTCCACAATTTTGGAAATGATATCAATGCTCAGGTGTACGTATGACCTGCCATCTCTGTGATGTGATGCAATTCATTCTAAATGATCTTCATTAAAAAATTATTATATAAATTAATTGAAAGAATAAAAAATATATTTATTATACTAATATCATTATTTAAATTATATACCTATAACCAAAAAATAGGAATAAGAACTTATCCAACAAAACATGCATAAGATCATTAAGGAGTTAATTCCAGAATAACGAGTAACAATTAAATATTACTAACAAATGGATACAAATATGATCATGAATGTTATCATAAAAATTATTATGATTCTATAATAAATCAGTAACATTATTTAAATCATTATACATTAGGTTCTGATACATACGAATCATATCGGACCTAAGGTAAGGGATAAATTTTCAATCTCATTTTTATTCGAGATTGTTTCTTCGTAAGTATTTACGAGGGAATATTTATCATTCACGTCCATGTTTCTTAAATATTTATTGTTTTTTTTATTATATTAAAATTTTTTAGAGTAAATTTTATGAATTCGTAAATTTTTTTTAAATAGTATGAAAGGAATCTTTTGTCATTTTTTGATACATGGTACTTTTTGACTTTTCCAGCAAAAGTATGAGAAGAATATTTTTTTAATTTGTACGGAATAAAAATATTTATACACTTTCATAATTCCTTATTTACTATAATCCTCTCCTAAAATATTACTTATTTATTTTTCACATAAAATGATTTCATCAAAAATTGTGTTTCATTTTGAGGAAGGAAAACGTTTTTGAACGAGGAGTGAACTCAGTTCAATAACAGACTTTTTCCTATATGATGGTCCCAGTAATGATCCTTGACAAATATGAAATGATTTTCTATGATTATGTGTGTATTATACAAATTTTCAATTATTATGTTATGACTGTTGGGATTTCATTTCACTTTTATGATTTATCCCATGACTTGATAGTATGATCTTTTATATACAGAATAAGATTTCAAAATGATATATTATTGTGATTATGATATGAGTGAAATTTCCCTTGTTTATTCTTAATGATCATTTGAGCCCACCCTTTCATATGATTCTTTTCCCCAAGGCATTAAAATGGTTATTAAGTAAGTTATATCAAAAATGAATCTAGTTATATAGAAATAACTGGGAGACAATGTGGATGTTTTCTGAACCAATTGTTTATGTTTCCCAATTTCTAAATACACTAAACCTATATGGTCATGACATGGTTTTTATGTTATATAATAAATATTCATCAATGTTGATGTAATATTAATATGTGAAGAATGTATCATTATATTTGGTATTAGAGCATAGTTATATTTAACCTTTGGAAACTACAATTAGAGAACCATAGTAAGAATTCTAATAATAGGTCTTAGTATAGGTTATAATACTATCCTAGTGTTTCAGAGATGTTCATGAATTACCTATGATAAAACCTAAAGTGTCCTAAATTGAAATTTTATTCTTCATTATGTGTTTTTTCTATTATTATCAGTGTTTCACATACTATGCTTCTTGGATTTAGTCATAGGATGGAACCCAAAGGAACTACGTTAATGATGAATATGACATACAATGAAATGATTGTACCCCTGAGAAACCAAATGTTATGGGAGATGTAATGAAAAATCATGTACCCATGCTCACACAACTTTCTTAGTAAATGAATCATGCATGACTTCCAAATGAGCAAAGGAGGGAGAAACATTATGTTGAGTCCTTTATGAGACAGCGTCCAACTTTATTCAATAAGTCTTCGGATCCATTAGTGGATGAATAATGGATCAGCGCCATTGATAAGATGTTTTCATTTCTACAATGTTCTGAACATGATAAAGTCATCATAGTAGTCTATAGTTTGGAAGGTGAAGCAGATCAATGGGATAATTTTATCAAGAATACAAGGCAAAGAGATGAAATTGAGTCCAAGGAATGGGATGAGTTCAAGAACATATTTTTCAACAAGTACTTTCCTCATATTCTTTGAATAAAGAATTATAAGGAGTTATTTATACATAAGAAAATGGATGATGAATCCATTGGTACCTAAAAAGTAAATTTTACAAGACTTGATAAGTACTCTTTTGGAATTATTGTTCAATGTAAGAGTAAAATTGATCAATTATTTAGTGGATTAAAACCAATTCTTCAAAGGGAATTAGCCATAACAGACATCAATAGCTATGAGGAAATTGTTCAATGTGCTCTCAAGGTTGATATGCAAATTGGATTAACCCATCAGTCATATGGGTTTTATTAGAAGAGAAAAATGGATTTCATAGAAAAATATATAGACCACACTAAAAAGAAGATGAGTTTTCCCTTATTCTCAATGTTTAGAAAGAAACATGGAGGAAATTTTCTTAAAGGGACTAGTAAATGTTTTATGTGTGGAAAAGAAATTCATCAGGTAGTTTGATTCCAATGTGACGAGAAAAATATGTCTACTGATGCGAATAAAAAAAATGATACACAGAATGCACCTCATACACATCAATGTTTCATGTTCAAGAAAATGGGGAATCATTCCAATCAATGTCCTAATCCAATGGTTATTCATGATGATGGATGTGAACAAACTCTTAAGTCCAAATACAAAGGAAACTCACATGAAATCACTATAAGTTATGTGGAGTACGATAATGAAGTGGTGAAAGGTACACTTACCATCCACTATAAAGTAGAAAATGGTTTATTTGATTTTTGATCTACCCACTCTTTTATTTATGAATAATTTTATAAGGGTATCACCGTATTAACTAAATAATTATATGTTAAGTCACCTATTACAACTCCTAATGGAACAACCGTTTCATCAAATGTTTATAATTCTTCTCTGATTGATGTTTGTGGGAAGGTGCTTCCTGCAAATCTTGTGATCCATCCTATAGTAGAATTTGATGTGATTCTTGGCATGTATTGGCTTTCTCTATGTGGATGTAATATTAATTTACAAGGAAGGGAAGTCACATTTCATATTCTAGATCAATCTATGATCATCTATTGTGGCAAGGATGAATATAACCTTCCAATAGAAATTTCTTCCATCTTGTGGGTCTTGATTTTAATAAATGAACGCTATTTATCTCAATTGTTTGCGGAGAAACTCACAACTAAGAATATTCCCCTTATACAGGAGTTTGATGATGTATTTATTAAGGAATTTCCATGTGTTCCACCAAATCCTAAAATTGAGTTTTCAATAAAACTAATAAAGGGTGATATGCCAATTTCAAAGACACCTTATAGAATGGCCCCAATTAAGATGCTGAAATTGAAGAAGTAACTCTAAGAGAATCTTGATAAGGGATTCAAATTCCCTAGTGTGTCACTGTGTAAGAACCCGGACCTTCGTTTTAGGTATGTGTTCCCTTTTTTGGAGTTTTTGATAAAAGAGGAGTTTCAAGAAATTTTTGAAGTAAACGCCGTGTACTTTATAAGTACACACCATGTACTTCGATGTCGCGTGAGGCCATGTGATGGATGTGTCTTGGCCACACACACGGTCATGTGGGGTGATGTGGAGGCTGCTTAATGTGGAGTACGGAAAATCCTAGTACACTCCATGTACTTTCTTTTTTTCATTAAACAGACCAGGCTCACATCTGACCACCAGAATTGTCTTCTTCTAGGTCACATTCAACCGAGATAATTCACATAGTGCTAGAACTTCTCCAAGACCCCGTGCCTCCGTCCATTCTCTGAATCAACCATTGTCGATTGCGTTGGAACCGCAACAGTAATCTCTTCCTTCTTTTGGAGCATTGTTTTCCAATTCCTCCTCTTTTGAATGTTATTATGGGTTGAACATTTTGTACATTTTCATAGATCTACGACGTTATGAGGAGATTCAAGCCTCGTGGTTCAATTATATTGATCTCCTAACATCAAGGTAGGTGGTTTGTTCCTTTCCATTCAAAGTCCTTGAGTATTATGTGCAAATTCCACCAATACACTTTATCGGGGTATTACGTGATTATTGTTTTACCCCTGTTGTTTTCTTTCCTTGATTGTATGCTTGTGTAGAGAAAATTTGGATATGTATAAGGATAATTGCTATCCTTGGATGTTTTTCCCATGCCTTTCTATTTACTACCTTTTGGCCTTATTCAGCCTTTGGCCGTTATACCTGTTTTCCATGCCTTGTGACCATAGGATGGAGTATTGTTCCCTGACACGCTTTTTATGATGTAGAATGGTTAGCCAAGTATCTCTGTAGCTTTACTTTGTCCATATAGAATTATTATGTAATGAATTACACAGGACCATGAGAACCTGATGCTATATACTATAAGGGGATAGACTGAGTGAGCTTCCTTAGAGAGTCTTAGACATTATAGACTATAGGGGATAGACCGAGTGAGCTTCCCAGAGAGTCTTGGACATTATATACCATAGGAGGATAGACCGAGTGAGCTTCCTCAAAGAGTCTGGAGATTTATAGACAATACGGGGGTATACTAAGTGAGCTTCCTCAGAGAGTCTTTGTTTTGTTTGAATTTCCTTAAATCATTCTAGGCTATAGGAGGAATTGACCAAGTGAGCTTTCTCGGAGAGTCTATGATTGGCCTGAGGCTATAAGAGGAATTGACCGAGTGAGATTCCTCAGAGAGTCTTTAGACCTTGGGGTATAAGGGAAATTGACCACGTGATCTTCCTCAGAGAGTCCCTAACAACCATAGACTATAAGGAGAATTTACTGAGTGTGCTTCCTCAAAGAGTCTTATATTTTTTTATGACCAAATCAGAGGGGTTAGGCTATGTGTACTTCCCAGAGGGTTGTTGGTACATCTTAGATAGTACCAGAGGGGATGGATATGAGTACTTCACAGAGGGATTCTTGTTTGTAGTTAGCTTTTCAGTTCGTTGATTCTTGTTGATCTGTGGATTGTTTACTATTGTGTATCATCCTATTTACTTGTTACTGTTTACTGCTTACTAGACTATTACCTACCATATGATCACTGACTGTTAAGCACAGATCTTCTGGTGGTTTCCTACTGTGATATAGTCTCACAACTTGTTTGGGTCATGATTTTGGGCCCAAATAAAATATATTTATGCAGTTATAGACAAGGGAAATCACCCTTCGACTTCAGGTACTTGATTTCATTGGAGCAGGAGAGAATGGGACGAAGCCGAGGATTGCGATGTTGAGGAGTTTCTTATCTATTTTTCTTTTACATTGGTTTTGTATTGTATTTAACATTGTGAATTTTTTTGCGGCTTTCCTAAGCATATGTATCATGCATCATTTCATATATATGTGTGTTCTCCAGTTTTTTATTGTTTTAGTCTTCTGTTGTTTACTGTTGTTGGATATTTACTAATTCCGCTATTGTATGTGTTGTTTACTTCAGCTGTGTACTCTACCAATGAGGGTATAGTTTCCCCACTAACACACCCAAAACCCTCACTTCTAGTCGGTAGCCTCTGGAATTTTTGGAAATGCGCTTGAGGCCATGTGACCAACCGGGTATGGGGTGCCTCTGGGAGGCTCCCGGAACCGACAGATTACAAAGTGGTATCAGAGGAATTCTTTTCTCTTGACTTACTATTTGGAGCCTATATCCAGGGATAGGATGGAATAGGTAATTGTTAATAAGTTGTGCCAGGGAGTAGCTAACCTATGTATAGGGAAAGGCCAATCTACCTCGTTTATTACAATTTATTTAAGTTTTTAAATTTTTACAGTTGATATTGTTTCACCGTTGGGTGATTCAAATGCTTTGTGTTGTTACCGTTTTTGTTATTGCGGTTCTATTTCTGTCTCAACCTGATGTGAGATGAGGTTATGTGATCTCATGCATCTTATAGGAACTTGTTAGAAATCACATGCCATGCATTCTTTCCATTCCATATAGGATGCATTAGAGATTTCATGTTATTGTGATAGACGTTGTGTAGATTATGTATGCTATTGTGATAGATATTTTGATAGAATCTCTACTGTTAGATAGAGAATTTTTTTGTATACTACTTTCCTTAGATGGACGCAAAAACTTTGGTTCTTAAGTTATATGGGCCCTCATGGACCATAATTTGGTGGATCATTTCCTGGTTTCCCAGTTATAACTTGTATAAGATGCCAAGCTTTGATTCGCGGGGAGTATGGGCCCTTACAGATCGGAATTTGGCACCTTAACTCTTGTTTTCTGTGTTTTCTGGTCTTCAGAGCAGTTTCTAAGCTACTGCCAAGAAAAACCAAGAATACACGGTGTGTACTTTATTAATACACACCATGTAGTTTTTAAACCATGTCACTAACTTCGTGGGAAGAAACACTGGGTTGTGAAAAATATTCAGGAACACGCCGTGTACGGTGCGTACATGCCGTGTTGTAGTAATTGTGTGTCTACCCGTTTGACTAACGACACGTATGGATGAAACTTTGACTATACACATTGTGTCCTATCATCACATGTCATTCCATGTAACCTAAATACGCATTCATGTCACGAACAAGACGGGTCATGGAAATCCTTCAAGTACATGTTGTCTTCTTTAGGAGAACGTCGTGTAAGAGTGAACTGTGTATCCTGCCATGTAACTAACAACACAGGTCATTGAAACCTTGTCCAGTACATATCGTGTCCTTCGTGAACATGCTGTGTAGTCTAGGATTAAGAAGACTGTGTGGGTTAGCTATGTTAGGAGACTTGAGCAGGGGAATAGAGTTTCAGTACACGCCGTGTGGTTGGGGCGTTACACAACTAGTTGTGGCATAAGTACACACCCATGTGAATGGCTTAAAAGAACATTTCGTGTAGTTTTTATACACACCGTGTAGTCGTGTCTTGTAAAACATGAATGTTTCTTTCTCCTTTTCTTGTCTTTTACTCTTGTGTTCTCAGTCTTTGAAAATCCGGTTCTAATGTGTGATTTTGACCTTTCAGAGATATGCCACCGAGACGTCCTCTGGTTGTACGTCAGCTACGAGATAGTGATCAGACACCAGATATGGTCGATCAGGGACCTCCTACAAATCCTTCTACTATGTCAGTCTTGGAACCAGTAGTTATACGAGTTGCATGCGTCGATGTGCAGTTTAGGGAAGACTTTCTGAGGATGATACAAACCTTCCAGGGAGTGCCACCTCCTACCCCATCGATAGAAGAGATGATGCAGGTTTTCCAGCAGCAGCGTCCTCATACTTTCTCAGGGGATGGAGGACCTCAGGCTGAAGAGCCATGGCTAGAGCCCATGCTGACAATTTTCAACCATCAAGAGATACCTCCAGAGAATAG
Organism: Viscum album; assembly: GCA_963277665.1. NCBI lineage: Eukaryota > Viridiplantae > Streptophyta > Magnoliopsida > Santalales > Viscaceae > Viscum > Viscum album. The sequence continues at coordinate 783,638,809 of OY728146.1, read as the reverse complement.
GGTGAATCTCGCTACCTATATGATCCATGACTCCTCCAAGAGGTGGTGGGAGGTGATCTCGCAGTCAGTACTCCAGCAGAGTATGAATTGGGATGAGTTTTGAAATATCTTCCATGATTAATTCTACCCAGAGACCTTGAGGGATGATCGAGCCCTAGAGATTATGAGTATGAAGTAGGGTACTCTTTCTGTTATGGATTACTCCTCTCTCTTTACTGAGCTGCAGCATTTCATGTCGATTCCATCAGGTGATGAGTTGTTCCTGGCTAGGAAGTTTGAGGACATTCTCAGGCAGGAGATATGTTCCCAGGTGAACATATTCAGGTTGACTTCAATATCCTCTATCTTCAACTAGGCGCTGATCACAGAGCACAATCTGAGGGATTATGGAGTAGTGAGCCAGGGTGGTTCGACATCCAGAGTCAGTGTTCCTCCTACTGATAGTAGGAAGCGCCGTAGGGAGTCTGCTCGAGGAGATCATAGTAGGCGGGATGTATCTTTAGGAAGCCAGGTAGTATGCTACCAATGCAAGAGAAGCAGGAATACTAGGCCTCAGTTCCAGAGAGACCCTATGGAGTGTCGATCTTGCAGCACGATACGCTATCTTCAATGTTTTTGTCAGATCTTATCACATACATCTGGTGGTAGGGGTTTTTCTATGACCCCATGTTCAGGGGATTCATCACCTGTTTATCACGAGTCTAGGAACTAGAGTTCTTCCAGCCGTTCGGGCCGAGGTGGAGGTCGCGGTTGTGGCGGTCAGTGAACAGGTTTCCAGTGACAACATAGTAGATCATCTCAGAGCGGTCAGCCAGGGTCACAGGGCCGCGGTACAGGCCAGAATTTTGTAGTGGAGCAGACCCATCATGAGTAGGATATCAGCCCTTCTACAGTTCGAGGTACGATCTTAGTATCCTCAGTTTTATCTTTAACTCTTTTTGATACTGGTGTTATGCATAGTTTTATCTCTTTTTCTGTTGTGGAGAGCCTTGGGCTTTGCATCTTTTCCTCCACAAATAACTTGATTCTAGACACACCGTTGGGGACTAGAGCGATTAGTGTACTTCAGTGTAGATATTGCCCTCTTGATTTTGCAGGGTGTCACTTCTTATGGTACCCCTATGTCCTAGAGATGATTATCTATGATGTCATCCTCTGAATGGACGGGTTAGTCCCCTTCCAGGAAGATGTCGATTTCTATCATCCCAGGGTGAGTTTCTTATCACTAGAGGGTGGATCCTTTCTTCATAGAGGCAAGTGGGAAGTCCGGGCGAGCAGAGTGGGACTAGAGCATCATGGGTTGGTAGGAGTTATAGCCCAGATTTCTAGTCTTTATATGAATGACTAGGGGACTTCACAGTTAGACTTTCCTCTAGTGGTGTATCATTTTAGGGATGTCTTTCCAGAGGACATTTCAGGTTTACCTCTAGAGCGTGAGGTAGACTTTTCTATTGAGCTCGTTCCTGGAGAGGCACTGGTGTCCATTCCTCCTTATAGGATGGCTACACCTGAGTTACATAAGCTTAAGAAGTAGTTGGAGGAGTTGCAGGAAAATGGTTTCATCTGACCCAGTACTTCTCCTTGGTGTTCACCTCTCCTATTTGTGAAGAAGGTAGATGGTACCCTCAGGCTTTGTATGGACTATCGGAAGTTTAACCAGTTGACGGTCAAGAACCGATATCCCTTGTTGAAGATCGATGATCTCTTCTATTAGCTTTTAAGAACCTGAGTGTTCTAGAAAATTGACTTGAGATCCGGTTATCATCAGTTGCAAGTTAGACCATCTAATATCCCTCTTACAGCTTTCCGGGGTAGGTATGGGCTATACGAGTATATGGTTATGCCATTCGGCCTCACGAACACGCCTTCATTTTTCATGGAACTGATGAACCGAGTGTTCCATCCATAATTAGATTCCTTCATGGTTTTCTTCATGGAAAACATCTTGGTGTACTCTCACACTCAACACAACCATGCTACCCATCCTGAGAGCGTACTAAGTACATAGAGAAAGCATCAGTTATATGCTAAGCTCTCAAAATTCCACTTCTGGATGGATCAGATTCACTTTTGGGGTCATGTTATCTCAGAGGCAGGAGTATTAGTAGACCTAGAGAAAATGAGGGTAGTAGCTTCCTAGGAGCATCCGAAGAATTTTTTTGAGATACAATGTTTCTTAGGACTAGCTGGATACTACAGACGCTTTATACAAGACTTTTCATGCCTAACAGCACCACTGGCAGGTCTGACCAAGAATTGGGCGAAGTTCTTATGGTCTGATTCTTATGAGTCAGCCCTTCAGGAGTTAAAAGGGAGGTTGACATCCGCACCGATACTAGTCTCACCCGAGATGGGCAAGAGCTATACCGTGTATTGTGATGCTTCAGGTATCGGGTTGGGAGATATGCTTATGTAGGGAGATGGAGTTGTTGCTTATGGGTCTCAGAAGTTAAGGCCACATGAGAGGAACTACTCGATGCACGATCTGGAGTTGGTAGCCATTGTTCATGTCTTATGCTATTGGAGACATTATCTTTTGGGTGAGAATTTTGTGGTTTTCACCAACCACAAAAGTCTCAAGTACATCTTCACTCAATGCGATCTGAATCTGAGACAGCACAGGTGGGACGAGTATCTTCAGTCCTTTGACATTGAGCTTTCCTATACACCTGGGAAGGGAAATGCAGTGGCTGACACGTTGAGCAGGAGAACTCAGATACATGTATTTAAGGAGGCCAGCAGTGAGTGGAAGCTTATGGATCTGTTCTCTGAGAAGCATTTGGAGGTGCACGACAGACAGGGGCATACTTTTATATCTTATGTAGCTGTTACATCTACTCTTCTTGAACGGGTACGTATGAGGAAGCTATCAGACTCAGAAGGCCTAGTCCTACAGGAGAGTGTGTCAGGAGGGGACCCTCTTCCTATATGCATTGTAGGCGAGGATGAGATCTTGTGTTTCCAAGGACGTGTATGGGTGCCAGCAAACATATGCGAGGAGCTGATGCGGGACTTTCATTTCTCCGTTTCGGAAGTTCATCCTGGCGTAACCAAGATGTATCGTGATCTACACCGCCAGTATTTGTGTCCAGGTATGAAGAGAGATGTTGTTGTTTTTGTCCAGAGGTGTTCTACTTGTCAGCAGGTTAAAGTAGAGCATCAGTGACTAGCTGGTCTTTTGTACCAGTTACCCATTCTGAAGTGGGAGTGTAATGATGTCGCGATATAGTTTGTGACTAGGCTACCGAGGTTACCTCGAGGGAATGATGTTGTTTGGGTTGTCATCAACATGATTACGAAGGTTGCTCACTTCTTTCCGATCAAGGAGACCTTCAGTGTTGATGAGCTGGGATGGTTGTACATCCGAGAGATTGTACGTCTACATGGAGTTCCACACTCTATTATTTTATACAGGGATGTGTGTTTTACTTCTCGGTTTTGGCAAGGGCTTCAAAAGGCATTGGATACACAGGTACTTTTGAGTACTGCTTACCATCCCCAGATAGATGGCCAGTCTGAGTGTATGATTCAGGTGCTTGAGGATATGCTCTGAGCTGGCATTCTAGACTTTGGAGGTTCTTGGGAGAAGCATATACCACTTGTGGAGTTCACCTACAACAACAGTTTTCCGGAAACGATTCAGATGGCACCATACGAGGCTTTGTACGGTAGGCCATGTCGATCACCTTTATGCTGGCTGGAGGCAGGAGAGGCGGCTTTGCTGGGACCTCATCTTTTTCAGGACACCTCAGAGAAAATAGAGTTGATTCAGAAGAGGATGGCTACGGCACAGTCTCGATAGAAGTCTTACGCTGATCAGTGGAGATGACCTCTGGAGTTCGAGGTCGGGGATCAGGTTTTCCTGCATGTCGCACCGAGGTTGGGACACAAGAGGATTCAAAGACAAGGTAAGCTTTCACCAAGGTACGTCGGCCATTTTTTGTGACGGAGAGATTTGGGCCGGTTGCCTATCGGTTTCCGTTACCTCAGAGGTACCGGGCTATACACGATGTCTTCCACGTTTCCTAGCTTCGATGTTACTTTTCAGACCCATCTCATGTCTTTAAACCTAAGGAGGTTGAGATCAAATCAGATGCATCGTTTGAGGATCATCCTATCCGGATTTTCGATCATAGTACGAAGGTTCTCCTTGGCTATTTTGTTCCTCCGGTATGGGTTTTATGGAAGCACGGGCGAGTACAGGATGAGACTTGGGAGAGAGAGGCCGATGTATGATCGTAGTGGCCGGAGCTGTTAGAGGTTTCTTCTTCCACACCTCACTAGGGAAATTCAAGGATGAATTTCCTTAAGGGGGAAGTTTTTAAGAACCTGGACCTACGTTTCAGGTATGTTTTCCCTTTTTCTGGAGTTTTTTAGAAAAGAGGTTTTTTTGGAAATTTTTGAAGTACACGTCATGTACTTTATAAGTACACATTGTGTAATTCAGTGCCGCATGAGGCCGTGTGCTGGCCATGTCCGGGCCACACACATGGTCGTGTGGGGTGATGTGGAGGCTACTTAAAGCAGAGTATGGAAAATCCTAGTACACACTGTGTACTCAAAAATTACACGCCGTGTACTTTATTTTTTTCATTAAATGGACCGGGCTCACGTCTGACCGCCAGAATCGTCTTCTTCTAGGTCACGTTTAACCAAGATAAGTCGTACGGTGTCGGAACTTCTATAAGCCCCCATTCCTCCATCTGTTCTCTGAATCGACCATCGTTGATTGTGTTGGAAATGCAGTGGTAAGCTCTTCCTTCTTCTAGAGCATCGCTTTCCAATTCCTCCTCTTTTTCAAGTTATCGTGGGTTGAATGTTTTGTGCGTTTTCATATATCTACAACGTTCTGAGGAGATTCAAGCCTTGTGGTTCAATTATATTGATCTCATAGCATCAAGGTGGTTGGTTTTTGCCTTTCCTTTCAAATTCCTTGAGTATTATGTGCAAATTCTACCAATACCCTTGAGCGGGGTATTGCATTATTACTTTTTTACCCATATTATTTTCTTACCTAGCTTGTATGCTTGTGTAGAGTTAATTTCACTATGTATAATGATAATTTCTATTCTTTGATGGTTTGACCATGCCTTTTTCTGTTTACAACCATTTGGTCTTGTTCATCCTTTGGCCATTATACCTATTTTCCATGCCTTTTGACCATAGGATGGAGTACTATTCCCTAACATGCTTGTTATGCTATAGACTGGATAACCAAGTAACTTTATAGGTTTACTTTGTCCAGATAGCATTTTTATGCACTAAATTGCACTGGGCCGTCAGAACCTGGTGCTATAGACTATAAGGGGATAGACCAAGTGAGCTTCTCAGATAGTCTTGGACATTATAGACTATAGGGGATAGACCAAATGAGATTCCCAGAGAGTCTTGGACATTATAGACCATAGGAGGATAGACTGAGTGAGCTTCCTTAGAGAGTGTTGAGCTTTATAGACTGTACGGGGGTAGACCAAGTGAGCTTCCTTGGAGAGTCATTATTTTGATTTAATTTCATTAAACCATTCTAGGCTATAGGAGGAATTGACCGAGTGAGAATCCTTATAGAGTCTGTGATTGACCTGAGGCTATAAGAGGAATTGACCGAGTGAGCTTCCTCAGAGAGTCTCTAGACCTTGGGGCTATAAGGTGAATTGACCGTGTGATCTTCCTCAAAGTGTCCCTGACTACCTTAGACTATAATGGAAATTGACTGAGCATGCTTACTCAGAGAGTCTTATATTTTCTTATGACCAAACCAGAGGGGTAAGGCTGAGTGTACTACCCAGAGGGTTATTGGTACTTCTTGGACAGGACTAGAGGGGATGGCAGTGAGTACTTCTCAGAGGGATTCCTATTTGTGGTTAATTATTTGTTTCACTGGTGCTTATTGATCTATGGATTGTTTACTATTGTGTATCATCCTGTTTATTGGTTACTATTAACTGTTTACTATACTATTACCTTCTATATGCTCATTGTATATTAGGAACAGATCTCCGGGTTGTTACCTACTGGGATATTGTCTCACACCCTGTTTGGGTCATGCTTTTGCACCCAAACATATTATATTATTGTAGTTGTAGACAAGGGAAAGTTCCCTTCGACTTCAGGTACCTGATTTCATTGGAGCAGGAGAGTATGGGACCAAGACGAGGCTTGAAATGATGAGGAGTTTCTTATCTGTTTTTCTTTTACTTTGGTTTAGTAATGTATTCTGCATTGTGAATTGTTTGTCTATTTTCCTAGGGATATGTATCATGCATCATTTCATATATATTTTTGTGCTACAGTTGTTTATTGTTTTAGTCTTCTGTTGTTTACTATTGTTGGATATTTACTGCTTATGTTATTGTATTTGTTGTTTACTTCTATTGTGTACTCTTCCAATGAGGGCATAGTTTCCCCACTAACACACCCAAGGCCCTCGCTGCTAATCGGTAGCCTCTGGTGTTTTGAGAAATGTGCTTGAGGTCGTGTGACCAACTAGGTATGGGGTGCCTCTGGGTGGCTCTCGGAACCGGTACATTACACACCGTGGGGAGCACCTATTCAATTTTTTTAAGAATAAATATGGATCAACGAGTCTCTACATTGATTATTCAGAATTTAACAAGATCACTATCAATAAAAATATCCTCTTCCCCACATTGAAGACTTATTTGACCAACTATGTGGAGCTCAATACTTTTCCAAGACCGATCTTCATTCAGGATATCATACAATAAAGTTAAAAAAGGACGATATACCAAAGAAAAAATTTTGTACAAGGTATAGACACTATTAATTTATATTAATCCCTTTTTGTCTTACTAATTTCATATATATCTTCATGGATATAATGAATAGAGTCTTTAGATACTATCTTGATCAGTTTTTGTTAGTCTTTATAGATAATATTTTTGTCTATTCAAGGAGAAAATATGAACATGAAGATCACTTGAGAATTGTACTGAAGACCCTGAGAAATAATAATATGTATTCCAAATTTACCATGTGTGACTTTTGGCTTCAGAAAATTTCATTTTTGGGCACATAATATCAAGAGAGGGGATATCGATGGATCCAAAAAAAATTGAGGTTATTGAAAGATGGTTGATACCAATAATAGTAACATAGATCTAAAGTTTTCTAGGTTTGGAAGGATATTATCTATGTTTCGTGAAATATTTATCATGATTATATAATCAAATCACCAATTTTACTCGAAAAGGAGTTAAGTTCGTTTCGATAAAGGAATGTCAATAGAATTTCAATGTTCTAAATAAAAGGTTAGCCAGTGCACCTGTGCTCACACTACCATGTAGTGGAGAAAGGTTTGTGATATTCATTGATGAATATTATAAGGGGTCAGGACATGTTCTCATGAAAAATGATATTGTGATAACTTATGCCACACAACAATTAAAATTTCATGAGAAAAAATTACCCAAATCATGATTTGAAGTTAGTTACGGTAATCTATTCATTAAAGATATAGTGGTACTATCTTTATGGTGAAAGGTGTGGTATTTATGCTAAAAATAAAATTTAAAAGTATATTTTTATATAAAAGGATATTAATATGAACCAAAGAATATGGTTGTAGTTGATTAAAGATTACGACTACTCAGTACATTATCTCCCTGGGAAAGCGAACAAGGTGGAAGATGATTTGAGTCCAAAAGACCATGTTAGCTTATCCATGGTGAGGATCAAAAAAGACCCTATATTTATGGATTTCAAAATGATGGATATTGAAATTTTAATAGAAGGGTAGAAGTCTTATTTTTAACAAATTAATTTTCAACCATATATATAATTTAAGATTAAGGAAGTGAAAATAGAAGATGTAGAGTTATGAATGAAGGTGAGAAATGTTCCTAAATTGAACCTTGATTATGATGAAATAATAAGGTTCAATAATCATGTTTTTATTCCTCCCTTACTAGAATTAAAGAAGAAGATATTGGATTAGTATCATAATTCTTCATTCTCTATTCACCCTGTATGCAAAAAGATGTACAGGGACATGAAAGAGTACTTCTGGTGGGATGACCTGAAAAGAGATATCCCTGAATATGTCTCTCGATACATGGTTATTCAGAAAGTTAAGACTGAGTGATAGAAGTTTATGGGGATGTTACCACAATTAACCATACAAGAATATAAATGGGAAAACATCACTATGGAATTTATCATCATACATCCCAAAACATCCAAAGGTGATAATGTTATCTAAGTTACAGTTGATCGCCTTACGAAGTCAACATATTTCATTACTATTAGAGATTATTTCACTATTGATCATCTTGACAGGATATTTTTAAAGGATGTGGTATGATTGAATGGAGTACCACTTTCCATTATATCTGATCGGGATTTGAGGTTTACCTTGAAATTTTAGTGAAGTCTTCAGATTTCTCTGGATACAGAGTTATGTTTCAGCACTGCTTATCATCCTCACACAAACGATCGGTCTGAGAGGGTAATTCAAAATGTGATAGACATGTTTAGAGAACTATGTTTAGATTTAAATGGTGTTTGGGATCAACATTTACATTTGGTGGAGTTATATTAATATAATATCTTTCACTCCAGTATTTATATGGCTCCTTATGATGCCCTCTATGGAAAGATGAGTACAGCTCCAACTTGTTAGGTTGAAGTTGGGGAACGAAGGATATTAGGACCTGAATTGTTGATTAAATGGAAATAAAGGTCAGATCTATTCAAAAACACTTAAGAGTAGCTCATAGCTGACAAAAACGTTACACTGACAACTGAATAAATTCCATAGATATTGAAGTAGGTGATGAGGTGTTTCTATGAATATCTCCCTGGAAGAGAGTAATGAGATTTGCGAACAAGAGAAAGTTGATCCCTAAGTATATTGGTCCTTTTGAAATTTTAGATCGTGTTGGGAAGGTAGCTTACCGATTGGATATGGTGAGGGAGAATTATTCTCATCTATTTGTTTCAAAGTGACGAATTTCAAGAGAGAATTCAGTTTAAGGGGGGAAGAATGTAACACCTGTAAGTTTTATGAAAAAATTTCATTATATAATTTTTATTTTTCAGTACCTTTCTTTGCATGAAATTGTGAGTTTAAACGAACTGTGATTTTCCCTTATTATAAAATTACCATTATAGCTTATCTATTGGGATATTGGGAATAATTATAACTATCTTATGAAAATTTATTGTGGATTCATTGGTTGTCAATTATTTATGAGAAATATAAATCAAATAGATATTTTTATTTTTTAGTGAATTACATTCGGAAATTAAATAAATGAGATATATATGTTTTATATACTTTATAAAACATTTTCTTTATATTCATCCAACAGATAGTTTAGTCATAGGTTATGAGTAAAACCAATTAGATGTATATAAACCAATTTTTTAAAGTTTAATTTTCTACTATTGAATTGATAACCCCTTTTAAATTAAAATTTTTACATGTTAATAATATTTATATGAAAAAATAAACATGTTATTTTTTAGTGGGATATAAAAATTTACGTTGGATAAATTTCTGATATTTTTTTGATAACTCTCTTGTTTTGATGAATAGTAAAAAATGTGAAATTTTAATTAAAAACAACTTTTTTATCAAGATAATTTGTATCATTTAATTATAATATTTAATATGTTTAATGTATAAATAGAATATATTTTTAAAATTCAAAATAATTTTTCCATTAGCATTAATTTTACATTGAAATCATAGTTAAAGATATTTCTGTCATTTGCAATGTTTTGACTTTTAAAACTCATTTTCTCATTTCAACAACGAGATTATTTTTAAATTAAATACTGAAACATATGTTTTTTGAATTTTGAAAAATGGATTCTGTATTTGGAATTAGTAGGTACGAATTATGTTAATATGCTACTTTTATTTTGGGGCATTAGGAATAGTAACTTTGGTAATTATTTTTATTACCATTGTTAAAGGTAAATTGGATAATTAAGGGTAAAAATAATATTATAAAATTACCTTAACACCTCTAAAAATATTATTGGGTAACTAAATTCGAACATTATCATATATTGTTCTAAATGGAATAAATTAATGGCCACCTACCTATGAATATGATAGGAATGCAATAAAAACTAATGAATGTGACAAAATGTCAAAATCTCATTTTATATAAGTATATTAATTTTAATATATGGATAACTGGTAGATAATATCATCTATAGGTAGTATGTGGAAATATAATATAATTACCTACATCATAGAAATTTATTTATAATTTTTATTCATTAAATAATTACCATTAATGATGACACAATAGTGATTTAAAAATTATTTTATTAATAAAAATATCAAAAAATGGTTTTAAAAATATTAAAATAAATATCATATGAATTAATTAATGTGATTCATGAATTTTATAGGTTACTATGACATTATAGGAGTGTATTAAATATTTTTTTTATAATTTATCTTTTGTAGGGATTTTATTTAAGGTCAAATAAATTAATAGTGTCAAGATTGAAACTATTGATTTTTTAAAAAAATAACATTTTATTTAGTTATTTCAAAATAAAAAAAATAAAAAATTACAAAGTTATAATTATAAGATCTAAAATGTCATAAAATAACCATTTATAGTAAATTAACATCATATATGTAAATATTTATCACTGCTAAATATTTATAATTTTATTACAATGATTAAAATTAAATAGAATAATTATGAATCAGTTAAAAATACATTGTTTAAATTGACATAATACCTTTTTAAAATTTTATTTTATGATAGTATAACAACCTGATATTATATAATCTTCTAAATTGTGATATATTAGAGGCTTTTTGGAATGGTTTTTGTTTATTATAAAATATTATTTATGGAGTTTTCAAAAGTTCCCCTCACCTCAATTATAAAAGGGAGCCTCATCCCTCATGTATTCACTTAATTTTAAGAATTAAATATCAACCATACCCTTCCATGTTTCCTTCTCAACTTCCTTATTTTCATTTTATAGGTTACAGTCATCTTTAAAGGAAAACACTAGTACTCTAAGAAGGGATTAAGAGGAAGCGCATCGGGAAAGAGAAAATATCTTATACCGATTCATTCAAACTTCATTCTTCTTCCACTTACTCTTTATTATTTGTTTCATTATAAAGTAATAACATCAGTATTAGTAATATATTGATATGTTATAAGAAATATGAAACAACCATATTCCACCTTCTACCCATCCTCTGAAAAGTGGAATCACCACATGTGCGTAAGTACAGCTTACCGTCTCCACACCATGGAGTAATCTTTTTTTCACCACTACCTTACTGGAATGTGTTTAATGATAGAAATAATAAATCAATATGATTATTATAACATTATACAGATTCTAAAATATTATAAACTATCTAATTTAATACCATTCAATAATTTTGGGAATGATATAATCATTCATGCGTATGTACGGCCTACTGTATCCACGGTGTGATGTGATTAGTTCTACAAAATTTTCATTAAAACGTGATTATATAGATGAATTTAATGAATAAATATGACATTTATTATATTAATATAATTCTGTAAATGATATAATTATAACTTAAAAATGGTAATAAGAACTTATCTGACAAAACATGCCTAAGAACATAATGTAGTTAATACCTGAATAACGAGTAATGATGAAATGTTACTAATAAACGGATGAAAATATAATCATAAATTTTATATTAAAAATGATTGTGATTTATAAATAAATCAGTAACATTATTCAAATAATTATACAGTAGGTTCATATACGTACATAGCCTATCAGGCCTATGGTGAGGGATAATTTTTCAATCTCATTTTTATCTGAGATTTTCTATTTGTAAATTATTATTGGGGAATATTTTTCATTCATATCCATGTTTCCTAAATATGTAATATTATTTTTATTCTTCGAAAAAATTTTAAAGTAAATTTTACCCATTGGAAAATTTTTCTTAAACACAATGAATAGAATCTTTTTTCATTTTTTGATATGAGGTACTTTTTGACTTTTCCTACAAAAAATGAGAAGAATGTTTTTTAACATGCACAAAATGAATATATTCTTATGCATTTGTAATTACTTATTTCCTTGAAGATTACCCTATAGGATTTCAAGGTTATTTTAAAATAAAATGATTTCTTATAAAATTATGTGGAATTTTGGGGAAGGAAAATTTTTTTAAGAAGAAAGGATATTTTCCTCAGGAACTAATTTTAGGTGTTTTCTAAAAATTATTTTCCATCTTAAATGACACACTTTAAATAGGGTTATATTTATATACCTTTTATTTCTATGAATTTATTGTTTTTATGATGGATTGTTTTTTAGGAAATCCATTTTTTTATTTCAATTATGATGAAATGGTGTTTAAGAAACCAATTTTATTTAATTGGTTATGTAATGGTAAATGTTTTTATGTTATTGTGGAACACATAAAAGTGGTTTCATTATGAGATAGTTGGAACCTATATATATCTCCAATTCATGAGGTAAAGATTTATATCACATGAGATATACATGAATAGAATGGAAAGTAAATTTAGAATAGTAATAAATGGTTGGAATGAGGATTAAACTCAGTTCGGTAATGGACTTTTTTCTCTATGATGTACTAAGAAATGAGCCTTGACTAATATGAAATAATTTTATATGATTTTGTGTGAATGCCATAAAATTTCATGTCTTATGTAATGACTATTGGGATTACATTTTACATTTATGATTTAACCAATGAAAATATATTATGATCTTTTATATGTAGGATAATATTTTCAAATGTTAAGTTCTTATGATTTTGAAATGAATGATATTTCCCTTTTTAACCCTTACTAAGCATTTGAGCTCACCCTTTCAAATATTTATTTTTCCTCAGTCATGAATAAGGGTATTAAGTAGGATGTTTCAACAAGGATTATAGTAATGAGTAAATTTTTGGTAGACAATGTGAATGTTTTATGAACTAGTTGTTTATGTTTCCTAGTTTTTAAATACACTAAACCAATATGGTCCAGACGTGGTGTTATTATGTTACGTAAAAAATATTCATTAATGTTGTAGTAATATCTATATGTCAAGTATGGACCATTATATATATCATTAGTAAAATGATATTAAAATAATATATAACATATTTATTCCTTATTTACATTTATATAATCATGCTTTAACGAATATCATGTAGAATGAATCACATCGCATCATGGAGATTGTTGGATGTAAGTACGCATGAGCAAAAATATCGTTCCCATAACAATTGAATGATATTGAAGTAGATGGTGTATAAAATTTTAGAATCAATATATTTTCATTAAAATCATATGTAGTTCTTATTTTCATCATTATACCCTTCCAATTAAGGTGGTTGTTAAAAACTGATGACGCCACGACGTGGAGACAGTAATCCATACGTACTTACACATGGTGATTTCATTTTTTATAGAGTGTATAGAATTTATAATATAGTAGTTTAATAATTATAATAACATATATGTATATAATTGATACTGAATTTATTACTTTATAATGAAACAACTCATGAAGATTAAGTATAAGAAAAATAATTTCGAAATAATCGGTAGAGGTGATTACCCATTATTCAAAATGCTTCTTCTAAATCTCCTCTTGGAAGACTATAGTTGGTATTTGAAAAATACCCAAATCACTATAAAGTAACTATGTAATTTTATAATGGAAAAGGGTAGGTTATGGCTGATCTTGTAGGCTTAAGTTTAATTAAAGAGTTGAGGGAGGAGGTTCCCTTTTATGATTGAGGTGAGGGGTACCCTTGAAAATTCTTAAAATATTATATTAATATATGTTTTTTAATCCAAATGATTAAAAATTAAAATATGTAAAATATAATATGAAGATATTTATAAATCCTCTCATCCAATAAATTTTATATGTGAATTTATTTTATTTTAAACCTTATCTTTTTAGTTTACCCTTAATTATTCTCTTTTAATTTTAATTATGGTAACAACATTTTAATTATTAAGAGGCCAAAAATTTTACTTATATGGAGTTAATTTCCCATAATTGGAAACTTAATTTAGTTTTAGACTTTAAAATAGTTAATTTTTTATTTTAAAAGATTTTTTTTATTTTTAAATATTTTACTATTTTATTATTTTTATAAAACATCAATTATATCAATTTTCACTATTCATTTTATTGAATTTAAATAAAATCTAAATTGAGAGATAACTTCCAAAAAAACTATTTAATAATCTTATAACATGTAATATTAATCTATAAAGAATTTTGATGACATATATTATGTCAAATAATACTTATTTTAATATTTATAATATCATTTATTTTATTCTTTCTTTAATAAAGAAATCATTTCATCATCATTGTGTCATGATTAAATTTATTTATTTAATGTATTAAAATTATAAATACAATATCATGATGTATTAAATATTTTTAACTTTCTAATTATATAACCCCATATTAAAAAAATTTTAGTAAGAAGATATATGTTTATAACATATTTTTTGTTACATTAAATTAAAATTTATAAGTGCCATAATCACACCCAAGTGTCCTACAAAGGAGAAAGTTTCATCCTAAGGGTTTTTTAGGTCATCCATATCTCATAAAATAAGATTAGAACAAGTTTTATGGTAATTTTAAAATAATATTCTTACCCTTAATTACCTCTTTTACCCTTTTACCGTATTAATAAAAAATATCGAAGTTACTTTTCTTAATGCCCAAAAATAAAATAAATCTATTCAAATAATTTGGACCTACTGATTCCCAATATGTATTCCATTTTTCAAAATTCAAAACTTATAAGTTTCAGTAATTAATTTAAAATTAATCATGTTTTTAGAATGAAAAATTGATTTTTAAAAGTTAAAACATTGCAAAAGATTGAAGTTTTTTACATCTAGATTCAATGTAGAATTAATTATAATGACATAAGTTAAATTAAATGATGAAAATATATTATATTTATAAATTAAAACCATTTAATACTATAATTTCACCACATAAATTATTTTGAAGAAAAAAGTTTTTTTCAATAAAAATTAAGTATATTTTTAGTATTCATCAAAACATGAGAGCTACCAGAAAAATATCAAAAATTAAACCAAAGAAAATTTTTATATCTTAATTATAAATAACATATTTATGTTGTTTAATATAATATGTAGAAGATTCAAAAACTAGATTTAAAATGAGTGCACCATCAATATACGAGAAAACTGTATTTTTAGAAACATACTTCTTTGATCTGAAAAATTGAATTTGTTCTTATATCATGTATATAAAACATATAAAATTAATTTTAATCATTTATTAAATATTATATATATATATTACATTAATAAAATCCATCAATAGTGATTAAAATTTTTTATTTTCATTTAAATAGTTTTTCAGAAGAACGTTAATATTGTTCATACCTTCCATTATAAAGACTAGGTTATAAGGTAACATAATAATATAAGTTGTTCACATAAACTCAATCTTTCATGAAAGGGATTATATAAAAATAACTTTAAATTGTGTGTAACACAAACCATGCCTAGTGTTGTGTATACCGCAAACTAAGACGGTGTTGTATATAACACAAGTTAATCTTGGAGTAATGTACAACACAATACATCAACTACATTCAAAAGAATATGTCTCATGAAATCTCAAGGTGTTATAAAAAGTACTGAATGAAACCAAAATATAATTGAAAAATGAATCGTTCATTACCTACAACTTTATTTTAACAAGGAAATTGTTAATAGATGTGTAATATAAGATAATAAGTAAATAATATATGGTATGATATATATTATTATAGTTCTATAATAGATTTATTATGAAGATATATTTGTTATACTATAGTTTCGAATGTGTACTAAGAAATTCAAGACTTGAGGTAATGGATGTTCATCTCACTTTTATAATTGTGTAACACATTCCATATTCACAACTTTTATCTAATTTTTGATGTATATACATCCTAAAAATTTATTTTAATATTATTATCTTGAAATTTATGGAATATAAATATCTATCTATGTTTCTTACTTCTATGGGGATTTTAATCCAATAGCTACCAAATTTTTAAAGGTTTTATGTTACAATCTCATTATTTATCATGATTGTTTGTGATTATGCCTTTAATATTGAAATCATATGATATATATCTCAACAAACTAGTAACATCCTAACTTGGGTGACAACAAATGGTGCCCTGAGCTGGTGGGTCACATGTAATCAAGAACACCTCCCTATATTCCAGGAGTTAAATGAACTAGGGTCAATATGTTAATTAATAGTGGAATCACAATATAAATCACTAACAAAATATAAATCATCAATAATTATTTAAAAATAAAATAGGGAAAATCAGTCATATAAAATATGATGGTCATGTCATGCCTCTATAAAAATGACAAACAATACATGGAAATAGAAATCTAGTACAATACATGTATCAAAATAAAAAATAACAAAAAGTAACAATCCCCATATATCATCACGAGAAAAGCATGGTACTATTATCCTTGGATCATAAGAAATGATCATGCCATAAAACATATAATGAGTGCTTTCCTGATCCCTACCTTCTTCTATGAAGTCTATCTGGGTACCCAATGACAGCCGGAATAGGGTGTGAGATAAAACTCAGTAGGCCACCACTAAGAGTGTCTATAACAAGTTCATACTATTTAATATAAATCATATCAGTGTGTAATATATGTATCATATGATTAATAGTAATTAATGTAATATTTCAAAAGAATATGCGATAATTTGCATCCAAACATCAATCGAAGTGAAAAGTTTGTAAGATCTCATAATCAAGAGAAAATGTAAGTATAAATAAACATGATTTATATTGTTCAGTCTAATAAATAAAATCAAATACCCATATTAAGGATATATTTTAGGCATATGAAAATACTCCCAATATCAATTCCATGAAATAAATGGTATAACATCCACAATGGAATATTTTGTGTATGTGTCAAACCATGAAGGTATGGATCCAAGGTATAAGAGGCCAAGACATCTGCATCATGTCCCATGATCATTTTTATGGAAACACAATGAATAATTGGCTAGATTACAAGGATCATGTCAATAGGGCATCTGCAATGAGAGTCTATGAAGGTCGTATCCCAGGGGTAGAAATTCCCTTAGCATCCTATGGAATCAAGAACTAATGAGTAGAAATGTTCAAGTAAAAACTATCATAATCAGTATGGATACATGGAGTATGAATGTACACGAAATCAAATGGAATTAGGATCCAATGATCTCATCCAAGGATTCCACTTCCATTATCAATCCCCCAAACAATTCTTGAATCTCTTCATAACCATTCACAATTCATGAGTTCATCCAACTCATTATCATATTTTCCATCCAAAAAAATTAATCAATTAACAACATGAAATTCACATTTCCATGGGAGAATAACCTTCTCCTAAAATTTCATTTATTTTTCATTCAATTTATTAAGTCACCCAAAAAAATCAATCTCACACTCACCTAGTGGGGTGGTATAACATAGGTTGGAAACGAATATAAACCCTATGGGTGGACGAGGCTGGGGATAACAACCTCCAATGATAAAATGTCACTAAGTGGGAAACCAAATCAAGTTCTAACACTTTATTTGAGGAATTAAATTAATTTTAAGGGAACATACAAACATTCCAGCATGCAGCACAATGGAAATAATTCATACAAAACAAAAAACATTAATAGAAATGTATAGAGCACATACAAAATACCCATGGTAGAACAATCATCTATTATCAACCTCTGATTCAGTCTAGATTAGGAGAAAATGTAATAATGGAAAAACACCCTAATGATAGGTCATATTATCTTACAGCAAAATAACTTCATTGATATCAAGAAGAATGAAGGATTTAATAAGTTTAATAAAGAAATTAACATCGTAGATCCAATGAGACATATAGTTTTCAAATCCAAATGTTGATGAAGAATCCACATAAAATCATTCATTAAGGCGTGAATGGATCTCCAAAATTCAATTGTTTTCCCTCATATTTTAGAGGAATAATAGTTTTAGGATTTAATAAAAATTAATGGAAAAGGTAATTTTCATCATTTTAACTAGGCCATGTGATTTGGCTACACGGTTGGCCAAACGGTGAACCAAAATTGTTCCCTACTCTAACTCAAGGGTGAACTCAAATGTTTTATGCACATGGTTTGGGAAAATGTGTGAAAACAATGGTGCACTCCTTTGCTAAAAAATATAGTTTCTTCCACATGAGAGTAAGGCCATGGCTTCAGATTTTTCATAATAGTACAACCTCCTATTACCCCCTGTCTAACCCCATAAAAACATGAAGACCCTAAAAAGGGTTTCCCTCAAACCATGTTATCCTGGAAAGAGGCTTAGACCACCTAAAATAGTTTCATCAAACCATGCGTCTTGGGTGACATAGTTTATACTAATAGTACGACCCATTAGCATTTTCAAAGAACTAGTCTCTAAGCTCTGAAAAAGCCTTGAACACCCTAAAAATTCCAATTATCTCATTAGACACTCACATTAGTTCAAAAACATAGATTTAAATTTAAATTAAAAAGATCATTACCTCATAGGAATACCCGGGATCATACAATATTCTCCCCTTAATGCAATTCGTCCCTGAATTTCCCTTCCATGGGTTGTCAAGAATCACCTGAGAATAATTCTAGCCATTGAGAATGTATGTCAAAATAACTCTCCCAAGTCTTATCTGGTAGAATTATTTGCTACAATATCACCCATAATAGATAAAAAAAACTAGCCTCAATGATCCTTCTAGCTCATGTCAATAATACGAATAGGATGTTCTTCAAAGGAAACATCTAACTATAGCTCAACATGATTTGGATATATAGTGTGAGAAGGTTCTAAATAATGACGTCATACCTGAGATATAAGGATGATGTCATGCATGGCTTGGTACCATTTAGGTAACTGAAACCCATAGGATACTAACCAAATCTCTCTATAATCTTGAATGACCTGAAATATCATGGTGAAATAATATCTTATCTTTTAATCTGTTTGTGTTTTAGCCTCAGTGAGATACATAAAAAGACATCATCCCCAACCAAAAACTCCATAGTTAATTTAAAAAGATAGTTGTATGATGTATTTCTTGATTTTTTAGTATTCATACAGTTCATGATCAGCTAGACATGATCTGAAGTCTCATGCACTAGATGTAGTTCGATCAACACTACCTCTCCTACCTCTAACTATATTAGAGGTGATCAACATCAACTACTATAAAATCCTCATAATTTTCATTTTGTATAGTCACTTAATGTCTATTATTGTAGTAAAATCCAAACATGGGTATATGCCTCTCACAAGAACCCCTGAAATCAAGGATTCATGATCTCATCACTTCCTCCAGAACCTGTATTGTGTGCTCTAAAAGACCGTTTATCTGAGGGTGGTATGATTTTTCTCAAAATAACAAATATACTTAATTCCCTATACAAACTCTATCATAATCAATATGTAAAGTGGGATTCCCTATCTGATAACAATGTCTAAGGAACCTTGTGAAGGAACATGATCTCCTAGATATAAAGTCTCCCAATATCATATACTGAGAGGGTCTCCCAGATCGACTGGAAATAAGAGACCTTTATGAGTCTATCCACAAAAACCCATGCAACATCACTACCTTGAGGTGAACTCAATGACACGGTCATTAAATTTATCCCAAATTCATCCCATTTCCAACAATGAATTGATAACTAAGTTTAAAGCCTAGTTTTCCATAAGGGTTTTAGCATAACCAGCTGATACGTGGACCACCTAGTGATAAAAATATCTACCTCATGTTTTTTCCCTGGACCAATAAAAGGAACATAAGTCACTATACATCTTTGTAACTTTGGGATGCACTTCCCAAGCTAAATCCTGAAACTCCAGCTTTATCTTATAAATATTTCTTCTAGAGCCCAATCACAGCCATGATTATGAATAATTTCATCCTCACCCACATTCCAGCCAGGATGCGGGTCCTCACATGCCACACTCTCCCATAGGAATAAGACCACATCATCAGATAACTATCTAGTCCTTTATCTATAAAGAAGAGTGGATG
Source organism: Viscum album (assembly GCA_963277665.1). Taxonomy (NCBI): domain Eukaryota; kingdom Viridiplantae; phylum Streptophyta; class Magnoliopsida; order Santalales; family Viscaceae; genus Viscum; species Viscum album. Next base: position 783,618,707 of record OY728146.1, on the reverse strand, counting down.
TCACTACCAATGATGGGATAATAGTCTTTATGTGATTTTCCTATACCTCCAATTTCATATCTAAAAACAAGGCCATAAACGAACACTTCCTACAGGCCTCCTGAACATCCTATATCAGATTACTCCATCTGAGTGTGTCAACCACTTCATTTCCCTTCCTGGGAATCTGGGAAAGCTCAATGTCAAACTACTATATGTATTCCAACCACCTTCATTACTTGAAAGTCATGTAAAATTGTTTACATATATACAGGAGTATTTTGTGGCATGTGAACACCAAAAAACACTCCCATGGTAAATAATGTCTCTAATAGTGAAATGCATGAACAATAACTTCCAGCTCAAGATCATGTGTCGGGTAATTCCTCTCAGACAAGACCCTTAAACCACAAATTCATCCTCCTATATTAGAACTACTTCTATCCTGATGCCTGATTAATCATAATACATATTGTATATCCAACATATATTTGGATGAGTCATGATCAATGTTGAATTATGTCTCCCTTTCATGTACTAAAAGGATGTATCATAGTTATCTATCCATACAAACACCACACCCTTCTTATTCAATATCATAAGAGGTTCTTCAATAAGTGAATATTCCAATATAAAATTACTCTAATATCCAACTGGCCCAACAAAAATCTATATGTCATCAACAATCTAGGGATGCCTCCATGAAACTATACCTCTCACCTTCTCTACATCAATTGATACTTATATATTTAAGGTAATTTCACCCAGTGATTGTATCTTATCTATATATAAGTGTAACTTAGTGATCATATAATATAAATGATGTCATATCAGTGTATTCAAACTGATTTCAAGAGGTTTGTAATGGTTTTTTTTATTGTGAGAATACAACAAGATATCATCCATTAATACCACCACAAATGAATCCAGGTAAAGAAAGAAAATTCAGTTCATCAACTCCATTAAAACTACAGGTACATTTATGAGACCTAATGACATGACCAGATACTCATATAGACCATACCTACTATGAAAAGTTTCACATGTAATGTCAAAAGTTTTAAATGTACCTTGTGATAAAATCACCTCAATTTGATCTTTTAGAAAATTTTAACTCCATAGAACAGTTTGAGGTGATCATCTATCCTCAGTAAGGGATACCATTTTTTAACCATTAACTAGTTCAATTTCTTTTAATCCACACAAATCATGAGGGTTTTATAGGATTTCTTCACAAAAAGGACCATTAAACCCCATGGAGAAGTATTGGGTTATATAATCCCCTTCACTTTTAAGTCCTCTTGATTCCTATTTTTCTCTTGAAATTATATGGTAGTCATAAAATTAGGATTAATGGATACAAGTGTAAATCCTAGAACTATCTTGGTAGAGAAATCATCCTCTATCTCTCTCGGGTCGTAAACAAAAAAAACATTATGTATGGAAATGTCCTTGAAATGATCAACCAATTTAGGAAATCATTTCAAATGTATTCACTAATCCACCAAATAAATAATAGAAATTTCTTCTGTCATTACACCAAACCATGATTCTTTGGTCCATCTTGGCCCTCCTAGACATCCCATTCACCTTTTTTTTAACCCTTCCCTTAGGTGATGTTTAGGTGAACCTTCAGTGAATGAAATTGAAATGTACTTGAAAAGTATCTTGACAACTCATCCTGAGAATGATGTCATAACCTATCATCTTGGGGACAAAAAGATCTCATACAAAGTAACACAAAAGTAACTCAAGGGTCACTCCCTGCATTGACATATACTCTCTGTTATAATTCCCAACAGAGTTTCCAATTCCATAACACCGTCATAAAACTAAACAAGGAGACCCAACCTATCTAAAAATAGTATAGATATAAATATACTAGCAGCACATATATCAAAAATAGAAGATACTATAGTAGAGGATATTAATATCATACCTTTCACTATAGATGACCTGGTGATCTTCTCCTTAGGTGAAGGTTGTATAGAATGCATATAGCCTAAACTATGGACCTATGAAACAAACTCACTACTTGGATTAGGGCCATTCTACTATCTAGGTATAACATTATCCTGGATTCCCCATCCACGTACAAAAATCTTTTTTTAAATGAATGATACTACCCCACCTCGTAGAATGACACAGAGCTATGAATCCCACATTTAAACTTCAATTTGAATTCAATCCCCTTCCAGAAACATCTTAAGATAATGTCATACATAATCATTATACATAGTCCATCTTACCACATGTTTGTCACTTGATTGGGTCTGTATCACATTGGTTTAACAAATTTATCATTATCCCACATTGATTACATAAGACCAACCTAAAACACTAACATCTGTTATAGTATTCCCCTCATGGGAAGCCTAAAAATAGTGCTTTCTACTAACTATCACTGAACCACAAGAATCGGTGGATGAACTTCCCTACTCCATGCCACTAAATTCTATCAGGTTCTCATTAATAATAAGAACCTAATTCAGTATCTTTATAATAGTAGTCCAAAAAAATATATTGAAATCTTATCGAATGGTATTCTTGTTACCTTCATCAAAGCATCTCACCCTCAATGGATCATCAACAAGATAAACCAGCACAAAACACTAATGATATGTTAATCATGTTGAATACTCCATAATGGTCATTATTCCCTATTATAGAATCATAAAATCATTGGCCATTTCAGTAATCAGGGTCCCAATAAAGAATTAATAATAGAACCAAGATTAGAAATCCCTCCAAACCATATCTCAAACCATATCATCCCAGTTCAAAACATCCCACCATCATTTATTTACTCACCGAAGAATATATGTCATGATATTTAATCTAACCTTTGGATGTGTCTCTATATTCATGAAAATTAATAAGGTAGTCTCGATCCATAGCATGAAATCTAGTGGGATTCCAACCACTAGAAATTTGGTTGGATTCAACTGTTGGAACACACACGTCAGCTCTTCCATAAATGAGATAGGATATAGGGCTCCCTAAAAGGTCTTAATAAATTTAGTAAACCCTAACATAATTGTGTATTAGTACTAATACCTTATAGGAATTCTTCTATTATTTCTGGAACAACTTGAGGTTCTACTAGTATCCCAATTCCCACCACCCTCATATCGTAGTCATCACCTCTCACTTTGCGTACGAATATAGGTTTTCATGGTAGAATGTATCTACAAATTATATATGAACACCTCAAAAAAATCTAACCACCAGATCACATATAAGATCATTGGACAGTTCAAATGCCTCTTATAATCAAGTAACACCCCTATTCCTACTTTTAAAGCATGGACTGTGTAAAAGAAAAAAAATTAAAAAACACCAAACACACTACCTACTTCCCACTCTATTTCTGGTCTAGTTTAGGCTCCCTATTTTTATAATTTTAATTTCTTTTAATTTAATATTTATTTTATAATTATTTTCAAATGGTTGAACCAAATGTGATATCACTTCTAATCCATAAGGTTCCATACACCTCATGAACCTAAATGTGGTGTCAAGTCAACATTATCCATAACATGTTCCAGTCCATTCAACCGATGGTCCATGACTCAACATTCCATAATTGACTGATGAGGGTTTCTTTTATAGCCCATATATGAAAAAATTGTTTGGGATTTTTTAGGCACTCTATGTACCATTTATTTTTATCAATTCCCTACATAAATAATTTATCAAACAATGTTTACATCACTCAAGGAGCACATAATAATGTCATGTGGTCATTTAATGTATCCAATATGTCAAGGAATAATTCATGGAATGTCATTTATAACAAGTTCTTAAACTAATGAATGAGATGTCATGACATCATCTTATTAGGCCAAGTATCATAATTTTAAAATCATAATAAACATAACAACTCAATTGAGTCACCCAATGGTGGAATCAAATCAACTATAACAGGAAAAATACTAAATAAAACAATCTCCATTCTAGGAAATGTGACCTTTTCTCATGTGTTGGTTAGCTACTCCTAGGCATAGATCATTACCAAATTACAATACATTCCTATTATAAATTATATTTTTGAAAAATATTAATTCAAGAAAAAAATGGTCTGTAAAAACATTTTAGATTCTCGACTAGCGTTCCACTCAATGGTAGCTTGAGTCAGTGGGTCACATGGCCTCAATCACATGACCCCTTATGCTAGAGGCTGCAAACTAACATAGAGGGAATAAGGTGTGTAGATGGGGGAGTATTCACTTAATTTATAGGGTAATGCAGCAACATCAAAATATTGATTAATAGTCGAAGGATAATATAAATCACTGATAGAAGATAAATCATCCAGAATACTGTAATAATAAAACTATCCAAAAGTATTCATATACAATTTGATGATCATGTAAAGTATATATACAAAATGATATGAAATACAAGTAAATAGACATCCAATTCCATACATGTATAAAAATTAAAGAGACCAAAAAGTAACTATCTCTACCTATCATCATGATCCTAGCTCGGTTATATAAACCCCTACTCCTAAGAAATGTGATTGATTCAAGCATCATGTAATGGGTGCTTGCCTCTTTCTCAACCTTTATTTATGAAGTCTATTCGAGTACCCAATAGTGGCCTAAATTGGGTGTGAGATAAAACTTAGTAGTACACCAAAAATAGGTTCTATAATAGGTCTAGTCTATGTAATATAATAATTATCTGTGTGAAATTTATATATCATAGGTTTAAAAGTAATGAAGGTTTAGTGACAGAAGAAAATGTAACATGTCCATCCAAACTTTTCTCCTACTAAAAATAATTAAGCTCCCATAAAAAAGGGAAACTATAAGAACAAATAAATAGGAGTTCTATTATCCAGTATAACAACTAAAATAAAATATCCATACCAAGGATATCATTAAATCATATAAAAATATCCCCAATGGCCATGTTATGTACTCAAGTGTATAACCTCCAAAATGGACTATGCCATGTAATATGGTGTTAGAACATAAGGGTCATATCCAAGGTGTGGAAGGCCAATTCATTATCATCATGTCCAAGGAGCACCTAGATTGATACTCAGTAAAAAAATTGGGTGGATTATAAGGATAATGTAAACAGAGCACGTCCAAAGTGATTCCAAACAATCCAGATCGAATGAGTAGAAATTCCCTTTGGAATCCTACAGAATCAGGATTCAAGGAGTAGAAATGTACAATGTATCCACTACTAAAATAAATATGGTTCCATGGAGTATAAACATCCATGGAATTTAATGGAATTAGGATCCAAGAATCTCTTCCAAAGAATCTACTACCATTATCAATTACTATATGAATTATTGAATCATTTTATAGCTATTAAAAGTTAATGAGTTCATCCAACTTATTATCACTTTTTCCCTCCAATCAATTTAATCAATTAAAAACATACAACTAACATTTGAAAGGAGTAATAACTTTATAGTAAACATTCATTCAGTTCTCATTCAATTTATTAAGCCTCCCAAACAAGTTTAAGGATCAAAATAACACATTGGGATGGCATAACATATGGAATATACAATGAAACACCCCATGGGTGGTCTACGTTAGTGATAACAAATCCCATTGATAAAAAAGGAACTATGTGGGAAACCTAATTAGGTTCCAAATCTTTATTTGATGCATTCAATAAATATTTGGGGAAATTTTGGAAGTTTTGGAATGTGTAAAAATGGAAATAAGGCATATAAAACACCAAACATTAAAGTATTGGTATATACCACCTACCATATACCCATGGTAAAATAGTCATCTAGTTTCACTCTTGGATTCATTCTTGGTCAGGATAGATTGGAAGAACAGATGAACACCTTGAAAATATGGAATATTATATTTCACCAAAATAACTCCATTGATATGAAGAAAAATTAAGGATTGCAAAAGATAAATTAATAACTTATCGGTCTGGATCTTACAAGAAAAAAGTGCTTGAATCCATGTCTAGATAGAGATTCCACACCAAATCCATCATTATGTATTAAAGTGACCTTCCATAACCAAGTGGTTGTCCACTCAAAGGTATAAGAAGAAAAGTTTTAAAAAAACTAATAGAAAAGAGATAATTTTTCACATTTTAACTAATTTACACGGTCGGCCAAACTGTGAAACAGATGTTCCCCCTTCTCTACATCAAGGGGGACCTCGAAATGGTTTATGCATAGGGTTTGGGGAACCATGAAAAAAACCTACTTCACCCCTCTTATAAAAATTTCATCTTAACTCACACAATCATACTACCATATCTACATGGTATCCTTAACTATACATCCTCTTGTTTCCCTTTTTCTAACCATGCATAGGCATGTGGCCCCTTTTTTCATGGTTTTCTTCAAACATAGAGGCCCTGAATAGAGGCATGGACTACCTCACATGGTTTCATCAACCAAGAATCTTGGGTAATACAATTTCCAATAACCATTCATCACAATTACCGTTTCCATAAATTGCTCCTCTAGACTCCAAAAATGTCCCAACAACCCTTGAAACTCATCTAATCTCATTATATGCTCACATTTGGTCAAAACCAATGAGTTAAACTGAAATTAAAAATATTTTAACCTAATAGTAAAACCTAGATATCATAAAAAAAACTCATTTATGTTCTTATACTATATTTGTTTCAGGAAAATACATGGTTTGCATTCATTTTTTTCTATTTATGTAATCATTCATCCAAAAATAATGATTTTAAGAAAAATCAACTTTATTTTTCTCTTGGTTTGAAAAACATTTTTCTTCCATGTTCATGATTTTTTAAAATGTTTTAATGAATGTTTATAAAAATATCTAATAATTTTTTAAATATTTTATTACCCATGTTTTTAATTTTAAATATTGTATTAAATGGAACCTTCTATTCATTTTCTAAATATTAATGTTTTGACTTTTTACCAAATATATAAAAGGTATCTCATTTTTAACATGTACGACATGAACAATATTTTCTTCCATAATGATTGTTCAATGATAAAAAGAGTATTTTAGAGGTTTCCAAGGATATTTTCGAATGAAAGGTTATTTTTAATATTTGGGTAATTTTTATTTTTTGAATAAGTGTTTTCAAATTTGAATGATTATTTTCCTAAAAAAAATTCCAAGGGATCATTCAAAACCATTTTTCATCTAAGATGAAATACTTTGATGTTACTTAATACTTTCATGGTATATGCACTAATGATATCATCCAAATTATTTCTATATATAGTTTATGTTTATAATGATTTTATTTTTATGAAAATAATTCTTTTTTATGGGTTATTATATGATGAATTGATTAATTTTTTATGAAACTCATTTCTTTTCCATGGGTTATGCTATGATGAAATGTTTATGAAACCCGTTTATTTTCATGTAATCTGATATGATGAATGTTTTATGATATAGTGGAAGAAATGTTTATGATTTTAATTATGTGATGGTTGGGACATATATACTCCTCCAATTAATTTCAAAAAGATTGATATCTCTTAGAAAAAAATAGGATTGGAATGGGGAGTGAGTCCAGTTTAGTATGGGACTCTGTCCACTATGATTGTCATGGGAGTGAACTATGACTACTATGACGGTTTGGGGAGTGAACCCAATCCACTATGACATTATTGGGAGTAAACCTTGACTACTAAAATGGTTTTGGGAGTGATCCAAATATACTATGATATCCTTATTAATAATCATTGACTACTAAGGAAATTATTTTCTATGGCTATGTCTATAGAAAAATCCAATGTCTTATGCCAATGTTATTTTCTCACCACTCAATTTCTTTGATTCATTTACGATTCGTGTCTTATGATCTATCATGATAAATTCTGTGACTCATTTGTATGATCTATGATATTCAAGGTATGGTTTTCAAATATTATTCTCATGTTATCATACCCTTTTGCTTGTGTTATATTTAGATCTCCCCTGTTTACCCTTACTGAACATCTAAGCTTAAACATTTTTATATTTCCATTCCCTAGTTTTGAAGCAAGGTGTATGTATGATTTAAAAATGGTGATAGTGATAAATAAACATATGGGAGATGATTTTGTTAAATTTGGAACTAATTTTCTATATATCCATGTTTCCAAAGGAACTAGACCTAAATGATTATGGAGTGAATCATTATGTTATGTAATGAATCATCATCTTTTATGATGTTGTATCTATGTATGGAATGTTAGGGTAATTATATCTGGTAACATAGAAAGGTTTATTCATCCTTCCATAAATAGTATTAGTAATCATTATATATATCCTAATGGATATTTATAAGGATATGTATAGGTATATGTATTAGGATATTTCTACATATATGTTTAATAATATGTATAAGGATGATTCTATAGATAATTCAATATATAGGAAAATGTCTTAGAATATTGGGGAAGGATAGAGTGATTGATTTCTAATAAATTACATCCATATATGGATACTATATCCGGATTTGGATCTATTATAGTTTTACCTAGGGTGTAATAACTCTAAAATGGATGCATTGGGATTTTAATCAATCATCACCTCGTGCATGACATCAGGTATTATTGGACACCTGGTTTGAAAATCATAGGGTATTTTTATGGAAATTCAAAAACTAATTATGAATAGTTATAAATGATTTCAATAATGAACTTAAATGACATAGGTTAATCGTATGGGGTCATATATTGAATAGAGGGTGTCATGATTTAGACCTCATATGAATTATTGATAACTCTGATCAAAGAATTCTGAGTTTCATCATTACAATTTTAGTCTTACTAAGAAATGGAATATAGAATAATGAAGTTGGGGTGGTGGAAAGTGTGCTAAAATATTGAATTATCTTACTTGATAGTAGTTATATAAATTCCATAATATCTAGAAAAATATTTATGAATGTTAATTTCTATCCTCAATGATTAGATATATAATTATTAGTGAAAACCATTAATGGTACAATAGTCACATATCAAGTATATGATTATTATCTAGTTCATTATTTAGGGAATATGATTCATGAAAATTTATTATTCTCCATATATTTTAATTCGAAGTTATATGAGGCATGTATTGGATTTCTCTATGTAAATAACACATCAATATCCAAGGAATAGATGTCATGTTTGATATTATAAACCAACCCATGATCATCCATCAGCATGAAGATAAATATGAACTTCAAATTTAAATCACATACATTGTGTGCATCTTGATTCCCATTCCAAATGGGCATTTATCTCATATAGCTGGGGAGAGACTAAACATGGATAATATGCCTATTGAGTAGGAGTTTAATGATGTATTTCTGGAATATTTTCCTATTCTTACACTAAATCATGAGGTCCAAATTTCAATAAAACTTATACATGGATCTATTCCTATTTCAAATACTCTTTATAGAATGGTCCCAATTGAGATATAGGAATTATAGTAATTTAATCTAGATGAATCAATACAAGATATTTATTTATCCAAGTTTATCACCATGGGGTTCATCAGTTATTTTTTCTGAATAAGGATTAATCAATCTAACTTCTCATTGATTATCAGTAATTGAACAAGATTGCAATCAAGAAAACGTATATCCTACCCTATATTGATGACATTTTGATTAACTATATATATATCAATAATTTTCCAAGATTCACCATCATCCTTAATATTAAAAATTGAGTTTTAAGGATAAGTATATACCTAATACGACATTTTTTTAAGATATGTACACTATAAATATATAGTCATTCCATTTGGTCTTACCAATTCCCATGGTATCGACATTAATTTAATGAATAAAGTATTTAGATATTACCTTGATCAGTTTTTGGAAGTATTTATAGATTATATTCTTATATATTCAACGATTAATAAAGATCATGAATATCATTTGATAATTTTACTAAATAACCTAATGGAGGAGAATCTATATGAAAATTTTACAATGTTTTAATTTTGGCTAAAAAGGTTTCATTTTTGGGGTCATATAATATCATGAGAGGATATATCAGTGGATCCATCAAAGATGGAAGTTATTAGACATTAGCCTAGACCAACCACTATGAATGAGATCCGATGTTTTATTACTTTGGATAGATATTATTGATGGATTTTTGGGAATTTTTCATGACTATATAATCCACACCCCTAGTTAACTCGGAATGGATCTACGTTCTTCTAGAGTGATGAATGCGAAGGAAATTTCAAGGAACTGAAGAGAAGATTTTTCAGCACACTAGGGCTTATATTACCCTCTAAAAGGGAAATTTTTTTAATCAATAGTGATGAATCCAATAATGTATTGGGATGTATTCTCATTTAGAATTACATGGTTATACATTATGTAACATAATGATTGAATGTTTATGGTAAAAATTACCCACCTCTTGATTTGGATTTAGCAGTGGTAATATTTTCATTAATGGTTTTGAGGAATTATCTTTATGCATAAAAGTGTGACATATATATATTAATCAAAAAATATGAAGTATACATTTCCACGGTAAGAGTAGAACATGTGCTAGAGAATATGGTTGCATCTAATTAATGAATAAGACTACCCAATTCATTAGCACTATAGAAAAGTGAACAAGGTGGTCAATGATTTGATTTGAAAGGATCATGCTAGATTATTGATGATGAGGGTCACAAAAGACCCAATATTTATAGATTCGAAAATGGTTTATCTAAAAACCCTAAAGGAGGGGGATAAATGTTATCTTTCTCAAAGGAATTTTCAACCATCAATACATGTGATGACTAAAGAGTCACAAAAACAAAATATAGAGTTACATAAGATGTTTATAAATGTTCATAAGTTTAACCTTGATTATGATAGAATAATAAGTTTAAAAAACCATGTATGTGTTCCATGTCATCCCAATTTGAAGAAGGATCATTTATAAGAAGAACATATATCTTCACTCTATATTCATCACAGATGTACAAATACTTATAGGGATTTGAAGAGTAATGAGGGAGGGATGGAATGAAGAGTGGTATCTATGGGTTTTTATCTCATTGTTTTTTAAGTAAGAAAGTTAAGGCTAAGAGAAGAAAGTATATGGTGATATTTTAATCATTACCCATACTATAATATAAATGGGAAAACATAACCTTTGATTTTCACATCAGAACCATTGAAACATATAAAGGGAGTAATTCTATATGGGTTGTAGTAGATCAACATACAAATATGGAACACTTAATCACAATATAATAATATTTTTCTTTATATCACCATATAATATTATAAATTAAATAAGTGTTAAGGTTTAATGGAGTTTCACAATCTATTGTGTCTAATTGAAGTTTTATGTTTACCTCTATGATCTGGAAAATTTTTCAACAAGACACTGATATAGAATATTGTCTCAAAACAATGTATTATCCATAGAAATATAGTAAGGTTTAGAGAAAAATTTAAACCCTATTATATAAGATTTTATCTTGTTCTATATATTTCAAATGTTCATGGGATTAACACCTTCCCCTAGTCTTGTTTTCTTAAAATAATAGCTTTCACTCGAGAATTTAGATGGCTACTTTTGGATCCTTGTATGGAAATAAGTGAGAAACATAAACATGATGTGATTAAGTTGAAGAAATAAATATTTTGGGACACATTATATATGAGTAAATGGAAAATTAAGTCATATCCATTCAACAAGAAATCATAGAATCTCGGAGTCGAAATAAAGGATTTGCTAACAATCATCAGAGTGATCATGAGTTTGAAGTTGGTGAGAAGGTTTTATGTGAATTTATCCATGGAATAAGGTTTTAAAATTTAGGAAGAAAGTAAACCAAATCCCTAGGAATATTTTCCCCATTATAATTATTGATCAAGTAGTCATGGTTTCTTATTACTTGTCACTTCCACCATACATCGTTCATGTCTATGATATGTTCCATGTATCTCTACTGAGGAAGTATATACCAAATCCTACACATGTACTAAAATTATAGTTCATACCAAATTATCAATATATTTCCTATGAATAACAACCTTTGTAAAATCCATATCATAGAGATAATGTTATAAGAAACCTAACCACTTACCCGGTCAAGGTTTTATGGTGAAACAACCAACTTGAGGAAGCTATATGGGAACTTGAGGATATGATGAGGCATAAGTATCATTAGATATTTATATCATGGTCATATAATTATGAATATGAGATTAATTTTAATGGTAGTATAATGTTAAACCCTTATATTTTATTAAATATATCTTTTAAATACATTTTATTTCATCGATATCTTGTGTTACATGCAACACAAAATTTTAACGAACCAATATATACTAATATTATTATTACATAAACATGGAAATTATAACCTATATATTAAAAATGTAGGTATGAATAGTTATAATAATTTTTATAAAATTAAATATAATGTTTTTAGATAATTAAAATATATTTATAAATAAGTATAAAATTTTTATTAATGTATTTTCAAAAATATATTTTTCTAAAAAAATAATGACTCTTAAAGATTTTTATTGAAAAAATAATAAAATAATTTTTTTCTACATTTATAAAACCTATTTTAAAAAATTAAATTCGTTTTTGGAATGAATATTTCAAGAATTACTTAGGGTTAATTTTTTGTATTTTTCTGAAATGTATAATTTTTTAATAAATATAGAAAAATACTGATTTTTATTAAAATTTGTATTTTCATTTAAATAATTTAATGAGGTATATTTTGTTTAAAAATTGTTTAAATATAACATTGGTTCAAATATGATATGTTAAATACAATTTAGTTGTTGGAATGAATTTTATGTTGAATATTGATATAAAAACAAATCATTCTTTTGAAGGATTTTTTTCTTTGGAATTTTGTTGTTGCGTCTCTGAGTTTGATTTTAAATTAAATTCAACCACTTCTATTAGTTAAATTTATAAAAATGGATTTTATAACATCATGTTTAGTTAGAATAGGTTATTTTCAATTAATTATTTCAATTCTTAGTTTGGTGAGTGGAATAACATTGATTTTTAGCATCGAAACTCACATTTGAGAGTTTCAACACTATGAGGTGTTGTTTTGAGATGAGTTTTATGTATCGGAGATTAAATAAGGGTTCTAGATGAATTTGGAAGTGTGAATCCCCAAAAACTCATTTTCAAAAGTTAATATTAAAGGAGTATAGTTTTTTCGAAATCGTGTTTCCCTTAAGGTGAAACCATACAGCCCATTTTTTGTACAGGAGGACAATTTGGAAAACCATGCGAGGTGGTGTCCAAGGTAATTAAATATGTTTGTGGTTTTTTAGTGGGGGTGTTCACATGTTGATCATAGTTTTAAAACCTTGGGGCTTATACCACACTCTTAGAGCCACTTAGGCAGTGACTGAGCATGTTTAGTGCACGGTCTGGCCAAACTATGGGCTCAAAATATGTGACCTATTTTAAAGGAGTTCCCTTCAGGCAGTTGTGACCCAAGGTTGTCAAATGTTTATCCAAAAATTACCATTCATTTAAGGGGGTTAAATTTCCAAACTAAACCTCCCTTATTATTTCTTATTTCTTCTCATTTCTTCTCCCTTTCATGCACACAGTAGGGGGATCCCCTTCATTCTTCTCCTAGCTAGGATTTGGCATCCTTCTATAATCCAGGTTCTGATTTGAATTTTTCATGTTATATTGGATAAATAATTATAATCCCTTGAATCCTGTTTATTTCTTTTTCCTTTTATCACACACTATGGGATACTAAATCTGTGCATGTTCTTTTTCCATATTTTTAGAGATTTTTTTTAAATTCATCTTTTTTATCATATCTTCTTGGATTAGAGGTCAGGATTTGATGATTGAAATCCTACAAGTATATAGTAGGGGTTTTATGGCTTTATACTTAAATAAAAGGGTGTTATTGGATGGGTTATTGAATACACATTTGTGGGTTGTCTAGGTGGTACCCTTAAATATTTTAAGTCATTTATTTAAATTGATTAGTTGTTGTTATGAGTTCTCTATGGGGATTCCCCATCCTATTTAAAATATGATAAGTTGGGTATGGGGATTTTGGTTGGTTATTTAGGTTTTTCTAATTGTATAAATTTTTTAAATTAATTAAATTGTGATATGATTTCATGAGATCCATGGGAATGTGATTGGTATTTCCTGAGGTATTGAGGTGATGTTTATCACTAAGATTAATATGGTGAGGTTCTTCAGGATGAGGTAATGGACTATGATATATTTTATGGTGTTAATAATCAGAATTGATTATATATTATCATTAGTTTGATGAAGCTTCTTGTGACCATGCCATATATGGGAGATGAGGTTAACATGAGTAAATGAGGATTCCAAAATGTGGGGTTTATAAAATTTAAGTGATTTCCACTCACCGTTGTTGGATGAAATTTCCATAGAAGTCATGTACACATAGATAGGACATAGTTTAGGGGGTGTTGACCACTCATTATGGTAGGAGGCCTCCATAGTTATAGTGTATTAGGGGATGATGTTGACCACTAGTTATAGGGGAGGTGATCAATACATAAATCCATGGTAGATGGTTTTTGAGACTATTGGTAGGGTCTTAGGCTCACTGATTATAATTGTGGCCTATAGTCTATGATTAATGAAAGATAAACATCATCGTCTATGGGAAATTGTATTGTCAATCCGATGGTGTTTTATTATTCTTTGAAGGATGGATATAATTATTCCTTGGATGTTGGGTATTTGAGATAATGGAGTTTTTTTATTCATTGGATGAGGGATATCATCATGCCTTGGTACATATTGATGTTGAGTTGATGGTGAATTCTAATTGGAAGTACATGGTACTTGTAACATATTTTTTGTTTGTGTCGTTTGGATGTCGATTGTTCTCAATATGAGGTTGTATGTGGTTTTAGTTAGAACAAGGTTCCAGGTGACATTCATGTAGATGCGATATCGATTTTCTACCTATATGACTTATTTTGGATGTCTCGTTCCATTTTTAGTGTTGTTCGGGGAAGGTGATTGCATCCTCATGGCTGTTGAGCACGAGTAAAGTGGTTTGTGTAATTTATTCATGAGTGAAGTGTATATTTATTTATATATTAACACATTGTATAATTATGGATGTAAGACAAGAACATGTTATTGGTGGAAAAATGAGTTCATACTCACACCCTACATGAGCCCCTCAAGATGTCTGTAGACTTTGTGATTTTAAGATTAGTTCAAGGATTGTGTTTGAGATCTAGACCACAATGATCAGGGTTACACAGGTTCATGGGATTGATGACATATAGACTCAGGTGGTTCTTTTCATCGGGCATGAGTTCATTTTGGGGATTTTTATTAAATTATTATATGACCATCAACGGTAATTCTTGAATTTACTTTTTATCTTTTTTATGATATGTGTTCTTATCTACAAATTATATAATTCCTATGGATTGCTTTTACTATTTTTTTCATTATTACTTCCACTGGGTTTGGTATTTCTTCTCTTACATGGTTTTATAATTATATGACCATTATTAGTGTCATCACTAGAGGGCATAGTATCCCCTTTATCACCTAATAGAACCCTATATGCTAGACAAAAGACTTTGGCATAAGGTAAGGCTTACCTAAGTCATAGTGGTCATTTGGACTGGAGAATGAGTTTTATGTGGTTCATGGGTAAGGGAGATACAAATGGAATCATATGTGTTTGTTTTTTCTTAGACTTATTATTTGGTCTATATTAGATCAAATACTATGGTTTAGTCAAAACTAGGTAAAGAGATTCCTTTTGGGTGTAGGAATCCCCATGTAATGGGGGACATACCAAGTTTCCCATTGTGTAAAATTAATGTTATACTTTGTGCTTTTATTGTTGATTTATTTCTACCTCGAGTGGTGAACTTGGGTATGATGTTAATGGATTACGATATTTTGACCCTTGGCTCGGTATGGAAAGGGATGAGTATTTATGAATTATGGTGGGAACATAGGCTCATATGTTATATGATAATTCTTGTGAATGTTAGTTGGAATTGTGAACATATGAAGAGGGGTCTGGATATTCAAATTATCGACAAAAAAGAAAAACTTTGTTTACCTGTATAACTACATGGAGTAATTTTACTCATCTATCCTAGTTATGTGGTTCCTGATGAGTTCAGTATGTGATTCTATGTGTATATGGTTTATGCGCCTTACTATATTATGGGAATATATCAATAGTGAATGTTGTTGAGCAATTTACAGTGCCAACAAAAAGTAAAACAATGTTTCTCTATATATCCTTTTAGTGTAATTCTACTCATCATCCCCATATTGATGATATATTATGTACATTATATGTTATTATTGAATATTTTTGAGGTAGGTAGGGTGAAATGAGGCTGGAATACATGTGACATGGGTACAATATGGGAGTTTATGGGTGGTGAGATGCGATGATTGTTAGAGATTTCAATTTTTCTATGTAAATAAATGTTATGGTTATATTGACCAGGGTATTGTTCATTATATTTATTCTCCAAAGACCGATTCCAATTGATCATATTAGAGGGAAAATATTTGGTTCCACAAGATGGAGAACGGTTTGAGTCCCTGAGGGTCGATAATATCATGATTCATAATTACAGGCTCTGATTTAGGTGGGGAAGTTGTAGAAGATTATTTAATTCGGGACATGACTGGATGGGTATCTTAGGATGATCTTTTCTAAGTCATATTAAATATTTATAAGAGATATGTATGAGTTATTAATTCCATGGATTAACTGGAATGAGAGTTACTATCTTAGGATAGACAATTTTTTAGGGTGAGGGTTGACTACAGTTAATAGATAACTTGATTGAGCCAATGAAAAAAATAATTTTACTACCTCGATGGACCCCTAGGGTGAAGTTGAATACTTAACCGATTAGATGATCGGAAAATCATTGTGTGATGTACATGTGTAATCTAGTAGACATGAGTAATTGGAATAGAAATATTTTTAGGCCATGTTCTTCGATAACATTTTACCAAAGATGTTAAGGGGGATAAATCCAAGTATTTCATGAACCTATAGTGGGGAGATACATTTGTTATGGAATATGTAAATAATTTAACAAAACTATCTTCATTTTCACCTTCTGGGGTAGGATACAACATTTCCATGTAGATATGGTTTTGGTCCATTAGGTTGCAGGTAAATATATTCAATTTTACCATGTTCTCATAGGTAGAAAATTAGGTGCTTATAGTCATGGGGAATCTAATAGACCATACTTATCCAAGATGGAATATAGAACTTGGTGATACTAGTAGTGATACATTGGGAAGTTGAAAGTTTGGTTGTGATGATCCTCAGTAATGTTATAAGGCTAAAGAATTTGGAAAAACACTTATGAGTGGGTCATCAATGGTTTGATTATACTGTGGATGGTTGGGACATGTTTGGACTCAATATGAGAGACCTCTAAAGGATTACTAGGTATGTGTTCAAATAAGTAACATAGGGAGTTTCTTCAAGAATATGTCTTAGTTAGAAAAGAGTTAGGGATCGGGTCAGACTTAGGGATTTAAGGTAGTAATGAGATTTGTAGTAGGAGATGGTATCTTATATTCTTCTACTCATGTGATTTTTGGGAGAGAGAGAGAGAGAGATACTAGTAGTGGGGTTAGTGTTTGGTATATGGTGCATCTCTAAAAGGAGGCTAGTCCCTGAGTAGTATGACAATAGGCCTAGTACTTTCTATTGACCTGGAAGGGTTAGCATGGGTAATGGAGCTGACGACATTTATAGGTACACCTTGATCTTGGAATGACTTTTAGTTTTTGGGTATGACTTACATGATTTCACAAGTTCCTCATGTTGTTTTTAAACTAACTATGTACTTGTTATTATGTGTGCATCATGTTTGATGTGTGATATGTATGAGATTTTTTGGAATCATAAATTTTGTGAGAATTAATATATATGTATACATGATGTAGGTATTTTGAGAATTAGAGTGATTGATGACTTTTGAAAATAAATTGTGATGTATGATCTTCGGGACATCAAAGATGATGTGGGAAATATTGAGTATTTGAAGTGATATGGGAATTATTATGCATCAACTACGATGTGGAAATATGGTGATCATGTATGAAAAAATTATTAAATGATCACCTAATGAGGTTCATGAATTAATTTAGGCCATGTGAGTATGTGTATGTCTGGGGTATGGTTGGGTTGGACCAAAGGAATTTTTCTTTAGCTTAGGAAGTGTCTGGTTCGGTATTTCCTATGGTGGGGATCACGACAAGATGAATTTACTTGTGATTGAGTAATCGGGGAAGACCTGAGAAATTTGTATGAGATGGGTATGTTTGGAACCATCTTTGATAGAAACTATATGTCTCAATAATGATCTATTTTATGTTGGGGAGACTATAATGTCCTAGGTTTTTTTAACAGATAATTTTTCTGAAGGTTCTCAATTTTGAGTTTGGTGAGTGTAAAACATGTTACTTTAATATTTATACATTAAATTATAGTTTTTTAACTCTTAGAGTTGTTTATTGTATATGTGGTTTTAAGAAAAATGAGTTCACTAGGGGTTTAGATAAGTTTTAGGAGTATACGGCCCCAAAAACTCATTTCCAAAAGCAGTAGCTAGAGGTACATAGTTTGTTCAAACTATGAAAATCTTAAGGTGAAATCATACCGCCCAATTTGGTACTACTGCATGGTTAGGAAAAATATGTGAGTTGGGGTGAATGAACATATGATATGTAAATATTTTTTTTATCGAGGGAGAGAATGGGATGTGAATGGTTTGACAACCCAAGCTTCCTAGCCCACACTCTTAATGAAAATAAGGTAGTGAGTGCACAAAGTCTGGATAAATAATACAGCCAATCCATACAACATATTTTAAATTGGTTCCTTTCATATAGTTTCACCACTTGGTTGGTGCACAATTATCTAAACCATAAATCGAAATTGTGTAGTACCTTAAAAGGGTTGAAATTACCAAACTATCCATCCCACCTTATTTCTTATTTCTTATCATTTCTTATCCCTTTCACATGTACAATAGATGGAACTCCCCTGTTCTTATCCCACCATGGATTTGGACTTGTTTATTCATATAGGATATGATTTTAACATATTCAGGTGGGTTGTAATTGTATCAATAATCTGTTGAATCCTTCTATATACTTTATTCTTTTATCTCACTATACAGGATGCTAAATGTTTTTGAGTTATTTGGCCTTATTTTCGGGGAGATTTTCTAAAATCCCAATTTATATCATTTATTCTTAGATTAGAGGCTTCTATTAAATTAGTGAACACTTATGATTCTATGGTAGGTGGTTCGTATATTTTTCTTAAGTATATGGTTTTTATAAAATACTTTATTAAATATACATATGTGGGTTGTCCTGGTGAGACCCTTAATAAATTAATTCTTGTATCTAAATTATTTAATTGAAGTTATGAGATGTTGATGTGAATGATTTAACCTATTTAAAATATTATATGTTGGTTATATAGATCATGGATGGTTAGGTAAGTTATACCTGTTTTTTAAATTTTAAAATTAATTAAATTGTGATATGACTATATGAGTTCTATGGGAACATGACTGGCATCGACTCGGCAATTGAGGTGATGTTGATCACTAGGACTAGGATGATGATATTCTCTAGGATAAGGGTGTGGCCCCAGATAAATGGGTTGGTTCTTCCCATTGGAATTTAGGGGATGTCGTCATCAATTTAATGTGGGTGTTAATGGCCATAATGTGGATGGTTATGAGGTTCACATGTGGTATTTAGATTATAGGATGTTGTGTCTTATGATATTTTTTGGAATGTCACTCACTTTTTTGTTGAGGTTTTTTGTAAGTTGTGTGCACACAGGTAGGAATCATTTGAGGTGGGGTTGACGACTTGTTATGGGTGGAGGCCTCTGTAGTTATAACGACATATAGAATGATTTTGACCATCAATTATGGATGATATTATTACCTTAGAAATACATGATAGATTTTCTTTGAGACTATAAGTTGGGGTGAATCTTTTTATTTATAAATAAGGTTGATGGGCTATTATTATTGAAAGATAGATCCCACCATGCCTTGGAATTTGGGTTATTGAGCCAATGGTGTGTAATTATTCATTGATGGACATATCTTTTCATTCCCTAGACATAGGTATTTCAAGTCAAAGGTGTTTTATTTTTAATTGGATGAAGTACATCATCATGCCTTAGGATGTTGGGATTTTGAGCTGACAGTGAATTCTCAACAGAAGTTTTTGGCACATGTGATAAATTTTTTAGGTGTTCCATTAGGACACTAGTTGTACTCTATACAATGATTCATGTGGTTTTGGTTGGAACAATGTGTTGGGTGAAATATTCTTGGTTGAGATATAGATTTTTTCATGTATGACTGACTGTGGATATATCATTTCATTTTCTATAATTGGTTAGGGTAGGTAAACACTTCCTTATGGATTTTCAGCATGAGTAATGTAGGTTGTGTAATTTATTCCTGAGTATAGTTGCTATATATTAACATATGAATACACTTTATAAGTATGGATGTGATATAGTCACAAATTGGAGGTGGCATACTAAGTTCATACTCACATCCTACTCGGTCCCCTTAGGATGCATGTATAATTTATTGTTTTTCGATCAGGTCACGGACCGAGTTCGAGCTCTAGACCATTGGGCTGAGTGATGCATAGGTGCATGGGATTGATAGATTATAGAGTAATGTGGTTATGTTCATTGATATGGATTTCATTTTGGGGATTTTATTAGAACATTTTAATATGATCATTCATGGGCAGTCTTGTATGTCTATTTTTTTTTTTGAATGACTACTATCAAATGAATTCTTATCTACAAATGGAATAATGCCTTAGTATTGGTTGTAATGTTGTTGTTTATTATTTATTATATTGAGTTTAGTAATCATACTTCCAAAAAATTTATTATTACAACACCATTATTATTATCATCACCAGAGTGTATTGTCTCTACACTATCACCTCAACAGACCATCACTACTAGTCGGAAGCCTTTTGTGTATGGGGATTCGTGCTTAAGGACAAATGGTCCTTAGGCTTGTATCATGAGTTTTATGTGGCTCCCGAGTCATGAAGATATAGATTCCATATTTTGAATTATCATATTTAATATTATATAACAATTTTTACTTAATTTTTGTTCATAATAAATAGTAAAAAAATAAACATTATTTACTGGAGTTTTTGGTTAAAACGGCTTTTTCTGGTGGTTAAATTAAAAATATAATGGTTAAAATGAACTAAAAACATGTCTAATTCATATTTTATGTCTATATATAGACCTTATATCATATAATATCATTAATGGTCCATTATTATTCTTGTTTCATGTGTAAAATGTGGGTATTCTTTTTCATTTTTTTTAAATTCCAAGAGTTTCCTCTCCCCCACTTATATAATAGAACCCCATATCACATATTCAAGACACATACACAGCCTTTTTTAATATAATAATTTATAAAATACTTTCTTTATTTACCTCACCACATTACATAGTCCTTATTTGGATTTTCATACCCTCCTATTAAGACTTTCGGATCAAACCTAAGGAAGTTTTGTGAAGAAGTGGTATCGTTCTTAACCAAACATTTTTTTTTTATTTCTTCTTCAATGTACTTCAAATATTATTCAACTATGTTGATATAATAACATAATTTTTTAAAATACACTAAGATGTTATTATGTTATTTTAATAACTTATATCCATCCCTTCGACTATAAAATGGAAATCAAAACCTTCGATCTTGTGTATGGCAGGCTACCACCCCATGAACTGATTTAATTTATTTTCCATAACCACCTCTCACATATATATATATAATCATATATTTATAATATTTATATTATATTTAGGAAATAATTATACTTCTTTTATTATGTTATCACATCTTCCTTATTAACTTCTAATCTATTGGAAAATGATAATGTTGCTTATACGTACATGTGGACTACCACCTCTACAAATCGATGTGATGTGTTTTTAATTTTAGTTTGAAATATATGACAATAAGGATAGATTAAATGAATATATATGATATATATTATATAAAAAAATTCTGTGAGTAAGATTATTATTTTCCTTTATTTCATTTCATTCTTCAAAAAATGGAAACAACGTTCTTGCGTACGTATGACTTATCGTTTCCATGAATGATTAAAATCATTTTCAATATATAACAATTATGGATTATAATAAATACATATATAAAAATATATATTATATTTATATAATGGATAAAAATATATATATAATGAAATCAGGATTAATGTAAAAATATATAAAATATTAAACGAAAAGATACATTAGCTACAAAGCATTTATTACACAAAACGTTATTTATCAAGGAAATTTTTAATAAATGGGTAATAAGTTATCAAAAGAAAATAATATGTGGTGTGATATTTATTATTAGGGTTATATAGTATATTTATAATTAATATATATTTAATACATAAGATTTTATAACATCTACAAATAAATTAAATCTATAAGGTAATGTATTTTCATCTCTCTTTTATTTTTTTGGGGTACATGCCAAATTCACAAATTATTTCTTTTGTGTGGTGTATATACTAACCATGAATCTAATTTATGATTATTATTATGTAATTTATTGGATATAAATATCTAAATAAGTTTCTTCCTTTCATGGGGCTTAGGATTCAATTGTTACCAAAGTGGTGAGGGTTTTATGTCACAATCTCTTTGTTTATCGAGAATATTTACACTTCTGTTTCTGATGATGAAATATTATGATCTATAATTTAAGAAACTCGTGAATATTCTTATCCTATGTTTATTTAATGAATATAAAATTTTCCCCTCCATTTTACCATCATTATGTTCTCAAGAATCCAAAATAATTTATTTATAAAAAAGTAACATTATTTCTATCATTGTTTGAAAATATTTTTTATTCCATGTCAATGTTTTTTTTAAAACGTTTTGATGAAAGTTTTTAAAATTATCTAAATATTTTTATTGAAATTTTTAACCATATTTGAAATTTTTAAAAATGGTTTAAAAATAATCATCTTATCTTTTTCTGTATAAGGATCTTTTTGACTTTTTACCTATAATGTGAAAGGAATCTCATTTTTAACATGTATGAAATGAAAAATATTTTCCATCTTAATGAACACTGAATGATTTAAATATTTATTTATAATTTGACAATGTTATTTTTTTAAAAAATATCTTTTTATTTGGGAAATTTTTATAATTTAAATAATTTTTCTTAAAGTGGAAATGTAATTTTCAATAAGAAATTTTCCATGGGATCTTTCAAAATCATCTTCCTTCAAAGATGAAATCCTTTCATATTACTTATGAATAACTAAGTATTATATATTTCAAAATCATATTCCTTCTAAGAAAACATCCTTTGATATTACTTAAGCATGGCTATGGATATTTTCCAAAGATAGAATCTATATTATTTCTCTTAGTGGTTTATCTTTATGATGAAAATATGTTATAGAACTCATTAATTTTACATGCTATATGATATCATGTAATGATGAAATGTTTATAAAACTCATTTTTTTCAATGGCTATTTTGTGAAGAAATGTTTATAAAACCCTTTTCTTTTCTTGGATTATTATATGGTAAATGTTTTATTATCTTGAGGAAAACATATGTATGATTTTAATTATTTGAAATTTAAGACCCATATCTACCTCTAATGTGTTGTTTAAAAATTGATATAGCATGATAGAAACAGGACTAGAATGGGGAGTAAACCCAGTTTAGTAAGGGACTTTGTCCACTATGATAGTCATGGGACTAAACCATTAATAATACAATGGAATTGAGACTTAACCCAATACTCAATATAGTCTTGGAAGTGAAACTTAACTACTAAGATGATAAACATCACCTTTATAGGGACTACCAAAAGTTGAAACATATCACCATGAAGTAAATGTACCAAATACCATGAATTTATGACCTATTTGATCAATTTAGAGGAGACCAATCGGTTTATAAAGCTTATATATGTTCCTAATACCATCAAATTTAGGTAAAATAGGGAAACATTATAAACAAATAGTTCATGAGCAGGTACATCTGATATGAGTATCTTATTATGTCTCTTGGGCTGATGAATACTCTATCATTTTTGATAGCCCTTAGGAATAAGATATTTCTCTAGTACATAGATCCCTTCTATAATTTTTTCATTGAGGAAATAATTATATACCTAAAGATGTCGTAATCTCATCCAATACACTTGGATATCTTTTTGAGTACTCCTATAGCACATCATATTTACATTAAGTGTTTAATGTTTCACTTTTGGATATAGGAAGTGTTCTTTCTTAGGTGTATGGTTTCACAAGTAGGTGTATCAGTTCTATAAATGGTTAATGTTGTTACTTATTATGAATGATCGAAGAATATAAATGAGATTTTAAGTATTCTCAAGTTTAATTGTTAATATAAGTGATTCTATATTTTTTTTTCACATGTAAACACCCATGAAAATTCTCACTAAGAAAGTAGTTAGTATTGATTGGAAAAATCAATGTGAATAGGCTTTCATATAACTAGAAAAGAGGTTGGTGTTGGAACTGATCAAGATCCTTCTAAATCTATGAGTTGTCTATTTTGTATATTGTGATTCATTTTGAATTGTCTTAGTGGTAGTTCTCTTTTAGATTGATAAGATAATTTCTAAATGGTCTCATTAATTGTAACTCCATGATAAGAAATACCATACTCATGAATTTGGGTTATTTTAAGTGGTCCATGTGCTAAAATATTTGAAAAACTACCTCTTTAGTGTGAGATTTATCATGTATATAGACAATAAGAGTCTATGATATATCCTTTCTCAATGTGACCTAAATATTCATGAACAACAATGGGAAGAATTCTTATATTCAAGAAAATTAAAGATATATTATGATCTTATGAAATGAAAAGTAGTTGTAGATGAACTAAATAAAAAAGTATAGGAGGTCGTAGAAAAAATGTTAGAACCTATATGGAAGATAAAGAAATTCCTACCAGAATAGCACATAGACATAGTTTGTGATTGATGGGTATTAGTATGTGGAACCATTGTGATCATGCCATTGCTAGTAGATTTAGTATAGTTCATTCAATAGATTGATCATATGTTTTGGGAGATTCAAGAGTGGTTGGTAGTATCTGAATCTATTTTAGGTTAGGCTTCAAATATATATGGAATGATTTGGATGCATGACAAGGTGATGGTTCCATTATCCAAGAGTGGAGCGGATGAGATCATATCATGTTTCATAGTGGGCAGTGCACCCAGGGTCTTCCAAGATTTATCATGATGTAAAGTGGCAGTTGTGGGGGCCTGACATGAAGATAGATATTATCACATTTGTCTCCCACTATCTGACTTATTAAAGATTAATTTCTTATCATTAGATACTTGGATGGTTACTCTATCCACATCCAATGACTATATAGAAATGGGATGAAGTAACCACAGGCTTTGTGATTGGGTTGTTAAGGACCCCAAGGGGAAAAGATATAGTTTGGTTGTTAGTGGATCGGTTGACTATGGTGTCTCCCTTCATATATATCAATGAGATAAACTCAATGGATGATCTATATCATATCTATGCCCAAAATATCATGTGGACTCATGGATTTCCTATGATAATAGTAATTGATAGAGATGTTAGGTTCACCTCTTAGTTTTGGAATGGAATACATAAGTCGATAGGTACCATGTTGAAGTTGATTATTCCCTTTCATCCTCTGGTTAATGGGTAGTTAGAACGAATGAACTAGAATTATGTGGATATTTTTTGAGTGTGTATTCTGGATATTTGAGGTTCTTGAGATGATCACATTTCTTTGGTTTAGTTTTCCAAAAATAACTTCTTCTATACTTCTATTAACATGGATTCATCTGAGGCTTCATTTTGGTGACTCTATCAATCCCGACTATTCTATAATAAATTTTCAGAGTCTTTGGCTATTGGATCAATTATGTCATAGGAGACCTTGGATCTTGTGTAGATAATTTTGAAATGGTTGGTTATTGTGCAGAGAAAGAAGTGAAATTATTCTAACCATAGGTGATGATACTTGGACTTTATTATAGTTGAAAACGTTTTCTTGTGGGTTTCAACTTGATTGGAGCATAAAATTATATGGAGGCAAAGGAAATTTGAAGCATAGTAAGATAGGATATTCTAGACCATCGAATTCAATGGGATGGGGGCCTAGAAGGTATAACAACATGAAACAATGTCAGAAATGTCCCATATCATATCTAGAAACAAAAATCATCTTCACATATCAAAAACCATATTTTTTATTCTTGGGTATACATTCCATTAGTAATTATATAAGTCTATGATTACATCATTCCTTAATGATAAAGACACAAAAAAATTGACTACAGAAACATAGAATACCCTCTGTGGAGATGAAAAATCTGTAAAAATCATCCCAATTTAAATAGATTCGATAATGATACAAAATTCATAATAAATATATGGATCCTAAAGAATTATCTTAAGAAGATATAAGTTCAACTAAAAACTAACCAAGACAATATTCGACTCCTCCTCTCGTACCCCTAAATGAAACTACGAAAAAGAGAAATCAAATTCCACTCTTCATATGATTCCTTTAGGGCATAGGTTAGAAGTTTCCTTCTCAAAGAATCAACAATGAAATTCCATTTCTCTAAGGTATAGGAAATGTCAAAATATAAAGACTAAAGGATCTCCACCTAACCCCTCTAGTGGAGATTCAAATATTTCTAGAGAATATTTTACTTAGCATATTAGTTTTGGAATACATGGTAAGA
The DNA here is from genome assembly GCA_963277665.1 of Viscum album. Lineage (NCBI taxonomy): Eukaryota > Viridiplantae > Streptophyta > Magnoliopsida > Santalales > Viscaceae > Viscum > Viscum album. Next base: position 783,591,916 of record OY728146.1, on the reverse strand, counting down.
GTTTATTCATAAAGGTAATGTTTCCAACTCTTAATCACATGAATCCAAGTTGTGAGTTCAAGGTCATGGGTTATATTATTCTTTTAATGTGGCCTAAGATGTCAAGAAAAATATACTACCACATGATCACCCTGAAAAAAACACAAACCAAACATGAATCTAATACATTAGAAAATATGAAATATACCTACCCATCCCCAAGAATAGTCAACACTGGAACAGAATTCAAAATATGTTTCATCTCAAAAAAAGAACTCTAAAAATTTTCAACCCAAGAAAACACTACCCCCTTATGGGTGAGAACAGTGATTGGAGAAGCTAACTTTTAGAAACACTTAACAAACCAGCGATAATACCCATATAAACCCAAGAACCCTTGAATATAAAAAAATAATGGATATTAACATGTCCTTAACTTTTTTACCCTCTTAGGGACAACTAGAATACCATGTTATGAGACCACATGTCCCAAGAACAGAACCTCCTAAATCAATAATTCCCATCTAGATATCTTCAAATAGTGTCAGTGATTTCTTAACAATTACAGAACTACTCTAAGATAATGCACATGATCCTCCTTATACTAAGAATAAAAAAAGATGTCACCCACAAAGACCACAATTAATGTATAAATACACTCATTGAATATCTTATTCATAAAAACCATAATTACTATGGGAACATGGTTTATACTGAATGGCATGCTCATAATGGTCATACCTACTCCGGAAGGTTGTTTTAGGAAGGATATATTATTTTATTCTCAATATGTGATAACCAGATAGAAGATCAATCATAGAAAACCATGTATCCCATTTCCAATTTTCAAAAAATCATCAATTTGTGGAAATAGATACTAATTCTTTATTGTATTTTAGTTGAGTTTCTGGTAGTGAATACAAAGGAAATTTTTTCCATTAGATTTCTTTACAAAAAGAACAATCTCAGTGTAAGGGGAGACCGAGATACATATAAAGCCTTTATCAATACATCCATCCAATTAATCCTTCAGCCCTTTCATTGCATCTGGTTCTATATGATAAGAAAGAATATATACTGATTGTGTACTAAGCACTAAATAAATTGAAAACACAACCTCTCTTAATGGAGGTAGACTAAATAAATCAAAATGGAAAATTTAAGGAAACTCGATGAAATCTATATTGATATTTTCACTCAAATATTATTAATATAGATTAAGAGAAAATACTGATCTTACTTTCCCCAAATATGGATAAGAAGACTTGTATTTATATTACCTTAGATCCCATTCTCACTAAAAGACATGACACAACCCATAGGGAGTAATAATAGAGACCCAAATGAGATAATAGTCAATTATTTCTTTATTATAAATGATCCAATCCATCCTAAAAATAATATAAATTGGTTTCAGTAGAGAACTAGAAAATCCCTGGTATGTTTAATCCCTATAAAAGATAATACACAACCAGGACAATAGAGACCCTTATCACTCCTCATTCTGAGAGGCATATTAATATCCAACCTACAAGACAAATCATTCATATAAAGATATAATTTTTATAATATGTGGTAACATAAATTTATGATATGCAAATGTATCAGATAATGTGGTCACTAATGATTAATCTTTAGTGAAGGTATCTCTCAAAATCATTGTACATGTATCAAATTCTTCTCAAGACTCATGTAATGTGTGAATAATCCTCAATCCATATAACACTAGCTGGAACACCATAGATCTAGAAGAATATGATTACACTATAGTACTTGTAGGTGTTGATGAGAACATTATACATTGCAAGGAAGAATATAAATAACATTTTTTCTTCTGGTGTCTTGAGAAACCACAATAATTATAGATCTTGGGTGCCTCAGTGCAAACCCGTTTTGAACATTGAGCCTTAACAAACTAGAAGAAAGTCAAAGGGCCTTTTCTATATACTGGAGGAGTTCTAGATCATTGCTATTATAGAGAACCATAATGAGTCTCATCTCTCTTTCTCTTTCCTTTCAAGGAACTCATAGAACTACCACTGGTTGAAAATGGAACTCCCATCAACCCTGACTTACCAGCTAGGTAAATATTAACCATCAATTCCCTATCTAAGAAATCAACATAATAAGGTATATTCAGTATGAATACTTCAGAATGTATATTTGGAAAATGGACTATATCTAATATTTGATTCTTAATCTTCTCATTCGATGCAATATCTTATTCAAACTTCACAATCTCATAACAAGGATTTTCATAATCCACTATCGTCCTACCAAACTAATGGATATTGAATTACTCTATATCCTTAGCTGGAACTATATATTTTGGATATAATTGGTCATTGAAAATAACTCTAAAGTAATTCTACTCTAAACCCTTGTGATTCTTTTCCATTACCATTGAGCCACACCATCTCCTGTTAGGTCCTTCTAGCTTGAACATGGCACATTTCACCTGAATTAAATCTTATATTTCCAAGAATTCAAAAAAATTATATATTTCTCAACCAATTATTAGGCTCTTTAGGATCATTAGATCCCTTTAATGATGGTTCCTTTTAGTGAAGTTACTCTTGAGCATGAATTTGAGATACATCACTATGAGGTACCAAAACTAGATCTTGAATCTGGAAGGTAGTGGTTGCCTATCTAATAGCATGGAAAACACACACAATAATCTCAATAGGATTCTAGTTCATGAGATGATTTTCTCACTATTTAACACCAGTAGATTCCTCATGTATCCAATTCCAACAACTTCATGGATGAATTATGCTACACAATACTAAAAAACAACACTGAATATACAATAATATTACTCATATAAACAGCTCAAATAAGGGAAATGGAAAAAACTCCATCAGATAAGATATCAAGATTTAGATTTCAACCTATCCAAATCAAAAGTAGAGAAAAGACTATAATTAGTTTTAATTATTCCTCAGTAAACCTTTACCAAACCACCCATGGTGACATAAGTATAATTACATTGAGATTTGTCTAGAAAGTCACTTGTAGCTACCTATTAAGTCCTATAAATACATCCCAAACTATATACTGAAATCAAGTAAATATTCTTAATGTGCACATTTGATACTAATTCATCTTCAACCATTACAAATACCATGGTACATTATTACCTGATCTAATAATTAAATGTTATGAAGGGAGATCCCAATCCCCACTAATTGGTGACTAGAACTTGGAATCATATATGATAAAAGAAGAAATGAATTTTCTAGAAAATAGTTGAAAATAAAGATTACAAGTTAGTTTTTTGAACACTCCAAAGTGAGAATTTACCATAACCAAATAGGTATAACAAAACCTAGAGTATTATATTAACAAATAATTAAACAACTGGAATGAAAAAACTCGTATATCCTAAAGGGAAAAGGTGGGACACATATCCACCAACAACCTCCAAAACTCCAATCCCAAAGGATCAGGAACATCCAAAACTTCTTAATGATGTTTTCCCCTTTCTTAGACCGAGTCTAATAATTTCTACAAACACCTGTAGGAAAAGGTATAGTGTGATCTATAATTACCATTAGGGTATCAAAAAGTGATAAAAATCAATAATACAACAATTAACCAATTATGATATTAGATAAAAATAAAATATAGCACGACATGGAATTTACATATTTTCAAAAAAACATTTATTTAAATAAAAATATAGAAAATATATGAAAACATATTTCAATAGAATTTAATAACCATTTTATATAAAATACATTAAATAAATCAACTCGCAAGAGAAAAGAATTTTATAATTAGGGGTATGTATATTAATATATATATATATATAACTCATAGCATCATGGTTATACACCCAATGAAACATTAGTTACTGCCTTTAAGAATCTCATACATCTCATCAGTGATAGTGTTATCATATAAACACCCATTTGAGTGAAAATTATAATCATCCCCTCCCACTTAAGAGAAGGTTACTAGTCATAAATGTTTTATTTTGTGATTTCATCATTAATCTACTGCTATGGGATCAAGATACTAGTGTTATTGTCCAAACCACCTAATAAATACCCAGTCTCCCTTATGTTTCAATCAATAAAATTGGTAATTAATCATTTTAAAACTTTTAAAATACAATCTACCCATTTAAAATTTCAAAATTTCTTTTTGTACTTAAAATCAAATCATAGGTTCTCATCATTTCATTTCATTTCATAAAACATTTCAATTTAATCCATTTTATCATGTTCAGCATCAAATAATTTAATCCGAATCATTTATAAATAAAGACATCAATTTTCATTAATCCACCCCCCATAAATTTAATTCCATTTAAATTGGTGGTTTTCTCTCAAATTCCATACCCATTTCAAATCAAATATCATCTTTTCAAAATAATTGTTTTTAAAATCATTTAAAAAATATTTTCATATCAATAAATAAATAAAAGTTTTCAGTTAAAATTAAAGGCCTTCAGGAACCACCTACCTTTAATCAATGATAACTAATCAACAAATAAAATGAGAACCCGAATATATAATGAAGAAGAATGAGATATAGAATCAAACCAAGAATCAAGATCCAATAAATAGATTTTAGATCCATCCAACATTTTATAATCCATAAACCAAAATGGAGGAAGGAAGGAGAGAATATAAGAAACCATTAGATATGAAATCCACTTTCAAATGATAGGTCAGATCTTTCACTGACACTTTTATTCTCCAAAGTAGAAGAATGGTGGATCTGAAATCTATTTTGGGGAGCCTTCAAAAAACATAGAATCATATTAAGATTTAGTAGGATGATTATGATTCCTAAAAAGTGGCTCAAAAAAAATTTTAAACCATTTTAGGATTAATTTAATGTCACCCACATAGTTTCTTGTCAAGGGTCACATGGTAAGACAAACTGTGAACCACCTCTAGACTCACTATCAAGGTCAAACAACTTCACTTAGGTGGGTACTTGGTTTTGGAAACTATGAAACAACCATGAATTCCCCCATTGTTTAGGGATTCATGGTTTTCACTGTGGGTGCATGGTTTGGGAAAATGGTGTTCCAACAATGAACATTCCAAACAGCCTCCAAAATTTTAGAAATTTTAAACAAATCTCTATAAAACAATACCCAACCAAAAGGATATCAAAATAGGGTGAATAAGTACCTTAAAAATAGTAATATGATATCACAACAATGAATATATATATAACAAATTTACCTATGAAATCTAAATAAATATAATTTGAAACACATATTTAAAACCAATTTTTATTTTTAAGAAAATTTCACTTGAAAACATTTTCCCCTTTTAATTCTGTTTGGTTTTCTCAAACAATAAATTTTCAAAAACAAGAATAAACAATGCCCAAATAAAGAAACAAGTCACCAAACCTAACATTAACAACTCCCAAACAAGTATTCTAGTTGAGTATATTCATAAACACAATCATATGACTAAATAAATGGAAATGGACATAACAAAAGGTATCTCAATCAACAAAGGAAAAAACATAATGCATGGAATCATATAAATCATCTGAGAATAAGAAACATATAACCAAAGATATAACCATAAGGGTTCAGCATGACATATATTAAAACAGAATTTTATATCCAATAAATATTGTTTAACAAGATTTAATCTCTCTTGGTATTCTTTGGTCCCAAAAATCCAAGAGATATGTTGACCCCTTGCTCAAGGTTTTGGAAGATCACTCAGACCTCCTCCAAAAGTATATCTCAATCACATTGAAAACATTACATAATCTCCCTTTGTATTCCTCCCAAAGGCTCCCTCTACCCCTTGGACAACAAACCATTCATCTTGGTTATGAACACCCTCACACCCTTGGCCTCTCATGTGATACACATTTCAAAACAAATCGAAAATTTCCATTCATAAAATAATTTTTAAAAACAAAATTTATTTGAAAAAACATACCATTATTAAGGTAAAAACATTTAGAATACTTCTTTATATATTCATTTTAAACCTTAAAACATCTTTTTGTCATTTTATCAAACACTTGGAGCAATTTCAATCCAACTCCCTTTGGAAAAACACGTTGAATCATCAAATTGCAACACAAACCATGAATCACAATAATCATGGATAAAAAATCATTAATAAATCATTATAAAGTATTTTTTATCAATAATACTTAATTTTGATAATGGAATAGAGGTAATCCAAGGAAAACATCCTTAAAAACCAACTGCTACTTTGAAACCGGGTTTAATCTTTTTACCTCCAGTGAAGACCACTAGATTTAGGAAGGAGAAGTCCTCGCACACTTAGACCATAAGAAGATAATCCTAACCCACAACTAAAATTGTATATTAGTCCAAACCACCTCATAGGATTTCAAATTTCCATCTAAATGGAAGAACAAACCATGATAATACGGCAATGATGATGAAATCTTCAAGAAATAGGCTTCTCCCAAGCCAAAATATCATGAATCCAAGGATAACTTGCAATAATGGATTTAGGAGGATATATAATTTCTTGGGGGGGGGGGGATGTGAATAAATTTTAGAATAAATTGGTCTAAAATAAATAAAATCCTTTAATTGAGTTTGGTAAAGAAAACAAGTTTTATTGACTTATACAACACACATGGTTTCACCGAACCGTTGGACAAATTGTGTGATAACCGTGTGATTTCTACTTCATCCCAAAAAATAATCCACATAGTTTTTAATAATACTATTATGATTTTACAAACCAATATAAAATCTTTAAAAATACCAGTATCCCCAAAACATCACCCTCACTTGGTTAGCTGCATGGGTAGACATATTGTTCGCCAACCATGCGCCAAGGTTTTATTTCCCCCAAAAACCAAATTTCATAACCCTGGAACCTAAAGACCCTATGAACTAATAAAAAGGTAAATAAAAAGTCAGATAATACATACTAGTGATTTGAAATGTATCAAATTATTGATGTTACTTTGATTTGGATTTCACCCTTTGATAAGGAATCTAGAATGAATCCCACTGTTTAGAATAAAGTTACGTATGATGTAAATTTTAAGAATTTAATAATGGAATATCTGCAATAGAAAGAATTTAGTATGTTGAAACATTTAAATAATATCAAATTAATATAAGTGAATCTATAAAATATTTATGAGAGGAAATATAATGTGAATGAATAAAAACATCAAATAGTGATAAGAATTATTGATGATCTAAATATGGATATTGATGAATTTATTATTCCATTTTTACAATTGATAATGATATTTTTAGAAACATCGAAGGATTTGGAAAAGATATAGAGGAATATATTATTTTCAAGATGTTTCTATGGAAATTTCATAGTATGTCTTATGATAATGAAACCTCTCTTTAAGATAGTGATTTGAATCAACTTCTTCTTTAGGATTTTCATATCATGATAGTTATATATAAAATGAGGAAGTTAGGTATTTTATAAAATGAGAAATAAAAGGTAGAAAAATATTTTATTTAATTTTATGAAGAATATGATGCTTATGATGATGAATTATGATCCATCTACTCATTCAAAAGAATATGGTGATTAATTAGATAAAAAAGTAAAAACCATTACTATTATTACAAAGAAATTCAAAACGGTAACGAAAAATATGATGGATACATTTCTTTGAAAAAATTATCTTATAGGGGCCCCTAGCATAAATGATTTTATATTTTTTATTATCATGATAAAAATTATTTTTAACTAGATTGAGACATAACCATAACATGCCCTAAATTCCAAGAGGTACACATTCCTTATATTACATGGACCAATGGCCAATAAAAACTATAAAATAATCTGAAACATACCCTCCTTTTATCCTATCATCTTCCAACTCGATTAATCGACACATCATCAGTGGCATGCCATATTTCACCCCATGATGATGCTCTAGGTTTTCCCTGATATCCAATCTCTACTTCCAATTACCAACCACAAAAATAATCATTGTTCCCCTTATTTATTTATTTATCTTCATCATACCATTTCATCCACTAATATAATAATCTTCGTACAACCTAGAGGCCCTTGAATAGTGTCTTAAAGGCCATGTATCCTAAAAGAAGGTTTTGGTCCAAATTCTCTATGACCTAAAGGCCCAATACATGCCTTGATAGGCCAATTTAGATTTATAGTACCACTATTGAAGTACTTTCCCGAGTTTTTATGCTACAACACGACTACATCACTAGAACACATCTATAATTACACGAAAATTATCCTCATAAATTTGAACATGGGACATTGATATAGGATTACATGGGTTGTTCCCACAACTACTTACATATATAGGTATTGGAAACTATATAAATAAATACTATAGAAGTTATCTGACAATGAATTTAATATTAATTCTAAAAAAGAGGGTCTTGATGTTTCATTCTCTAAGAATAATTATATAAAATCATATAATTCTTGGAAAAGGGAAGAAATCATCTATATAAAATAATATATTTTCTAGGAGAAAAAATAGTCTTGTAAGTAAACAAGATAATTGGAATAGCACTGATTATTTTAAATCATAAAGATATGAATCTTATGGGGAGAAAATAACTTTCATAATACACATTGAATAAGAAAAATATGGGTAATGTTGTGAGTATGGTGGAAAATGTTCTTTTTGTAAATATGATAATGTCATTGTAAAAAAAATCTAAAAAAACAACATGAAAGTAACATCCCTCCCCTCATCATTGGCTTCAGTCCAGTTATAAGTGTTACTCGACCGTAAGTGACATCCTCATGGTGCTAATGGTTGGAAATAAATGTTGAGGGATTCATCCTCAATGGGGAGAAATTTTCCATTTCTAATGAAAACACATAACAACATGTACTGAAATCAAAACAACAACATAATCCATGTCAATAATGTTTCAAAGATCTATAAGACAAAAAGGCCAATACAACCAACCTACAATAACCTATAATCACATTACCAAAAGGAATAAAAAACAACAAAACCCAAATAAGCTATGACACATCTCCTTAACTCCATAACAATCTCCATGCTCTATACACCATATTAAATCCCATGAATCATGATGAACCTCTAAATGAATGGGATGCCTTATCTATTCATGTGACCTGAAATACAACATCTACAAAATCAATGAAGTGACAAAGTAGGGGGTCAGTAATAATACTCAGTAGTCTTTCCCCAAATGACTTCCATACACACAACACTGGGATAGAACTATTATCACAATTCATATAAACAATTATATAATGAAAATAAATAGTATCACATTTTAAAATCTGCCAAACACATCCTTACCCAAACCAATTCAGAAAAATCAACACAATTCTAAGGAAAGAAACCCAAAACAATGTGACCATAAACTCAACTTCCACATACACACACACTAGATTAGTGTTACCAATAACAATTGGACACTCATGCCCAAACATGTCTTCTTGATGGTGTGTAAAATTTTTATCCATCCCCCACCCCTTGAATGATATCACTTCACATAAATTTCCTTGATGGTGCTACATTAACAACCATAATCCATCCAACTAATGTCAATCGACATTTACCAAAATCAAATCACCCAACAATTTCCAACACTGAATTAACCAATTATTCCCAACAAAATTTCATCATAACATGCCAAACCAATTAAATAAATAACCAATTTATTGAATGACCCACTAATTCATTATTCATACCAATCCAAACTTCAATAAAAAACATTTTTATTGAAACCAAATTTTGAAATATCATTTTCCATAATTTCCCAAAGCAACCAATTTTTGAATTCACTATTTTAAAATCCAAAAATAAAGAATATTTTCTAATAATAAAACATTTTCCCCCAAATCCACAAATCATCAAAAAAAAATGGGTGTTAAACAAGCTTCTCACATCAAAAACCTCATCAATTTCAAGTAAAAACAATCATTAAGAAATTTTACCCTTCTAGTTCTATCAAAATGGAGATGAGAGTGAAGCCACTAACCCTAGGTTCTGGAAAAATTAACCAATACACAACCACACCACAAATTTGGAGGAAATATCTACAAAATCACCTTAGATCTCTTTACTTAACAACAACACACCCAAATCACACCATATTAGGCAACAAAAAACCTAGATCTACATGTGATGGGGGTAGACATAAAAAATTGTAAGAGATATATAACTAGATCTAAGTAAACTGAAGAATAAGACAAGATAATATACTTGTTATAGGATGATCACCTTCATTGCACCCTTAAAACCCTTCGATTCACTTCTAAAATGAGTGGGAGAGGCCTCCTAACCCTTGAGAACAAGATATTCCAAGTGGGGTTCGAGTGGGAGATGAAATCGGTGTTTTAGGGAAAATACTAAGTGACCCCATTTTAAAAAACCAATTATTAATGTTGTGCATGGCCAGATTACATTGTTAGAAAAATCGGGCTCTAATTGTGCTCCTACTGCTGCCTCAAAAGGGATCTCACACAGTTGGCCCACACTTTCAAGAAAACTGGGTTGTGACCATGTGAAATCCCACTCTCTCAATTAGCGTGATTTACATAATCTAGTAGCATGGTTTAGAAATTGTGTTCCTTATCCTTGTGTTATCCCCAAGCTAGTAGCCCCTACTTTTATGTTTACCTGGGTTTCTTATGTAGTTTTCATTAACTGTGCTCAAACCATACATGCCTATAAAATCTTCCAACCCTTCCCAAAACCTTTCCAAAAACTCCCAAACATTACCCAACCACATTATACACATAAAAATTCATAAAAAATGTTTCATATCACAAACTAGTGTTAATACATTATCCCCTCCATTGGACTTTATTTCTAGCCATCCCATTCTCTCACTCCCAAGTCTCCTCCTGAATCTGAACGTGTTCCCAAAAAACCCAAACTAGATCGATTGTTTTACCATGAAAGACTTTCTCTTTCCTATAAACAATCTACACTGGCAAGCATACCAATGAATCATCCATCTATAGCTCAACATTATCTCAATGAATCACATGGTCATGATCCGGCTGATACATTTTCAACTAAGACACCTAAAACACATTATGCAACACATTAAACCTTAGTGGAAAGGCCAGCTGATAAAACACATATCCAACCCCCTCATGTATCTCATAAGGCCCAATATACCTCAATGGTAACATTCCATACTTTCAAAATCAACAATTTCCCAAACTATGAGATATTATCAAGAACACATGATTACCCACCTCAAACAAAAACAACAATTGATGATGGTATATAAATGATTTATGATGACTCTGAGTTGTCTCTATTCTCTTTTGGATCTACTTAATATTCTTTATCATCTCTTTGACAAAGAACAGTCCAACCATCAAAGTGTCACATGTTTCTAGCCAACGTAGTATAAAATGACACAAATTCCAATACAATACTTTAAATGGAGTCATATGTGTTGATGCCTAATAAATATTATTTTAGGAGAACTCCACTAATTAAAATTACTCCTCCCTTATGCCACTAAAATCCATCACAAAAGCCCACAACTATTCTTCCAATGCTTGTATCATCCTCTCAGATTTCCAATTCATCTAAGGATTATATGTCATGCTCATAAAAAAATAAATCACAAGGTCTTGTTGGAAGGATTTATAGAAATGGTAGGTAAACCTCAGATCTCTAAGTGATACAATAGAAATTGTCACATTAGTAATCTTTACCACCTCTTGAAAATATATTTTGGATAGATCACTAGTGCAGAAAATGTTTTTTATGTCATCATTTTTTACGTCGGTTATATATAACTGATGTGATAATCTATGAAATGTGGTTTTTTACATCGGTTATTTTATAACCGACATAAAAAATGCAGCGAGTATATTTTTAACATCTGTTATTTTAATAACTGACGTTACAAATCAAGAGCGTTTGTTTTTTACGTCATTTATAAATTAACCGACGTAAAAAAGGATATATCAACGAGTTTTTTACGTCGGTTATAAAATAACCGACGTAACAAAACAATCCGCAGAAGTTTTTTACATCGGTTATAAAATAACCGACGTAAAAAACTGTTATTTCTAATGTATTTTGTACATCAGTTATTCCATAACCAACGTAAAAACCCAACTCGCAGATTTTTTTTGGTCGGTTATTTTATAACCGACGTAAAAAAGCCGTATGTGGTATATTTATAACGTCGGTTATTATAATAACCAACATTATAAAAGTAAAAAAAAATTGTTTATAATGTCGGTTATTAAATAACCGACGTTATAAAACATTTAAAAAATTAACAAGCCTCGTGGGGTGTCATTTACGATTTTCCGATCGACAGTCTGGTGGCTCATCTCTCTCATGCGGTAAACCCTAATCGGCTTGTCGATCTAGCTGCATTAAACTCATTTTTCCTTCATCGTTTATCATCTTTACTCTCCTCAGATCTATCATATCAACTCGCAACACTCATGTAATCCTTCCACGAATTTATTTCGTTTGTTTTTTTTTTTCAGATAGTCTATATTTATGTTTTGTGATTTTTGTGTTTAAAGAAGGTAAGATTCTTTCATTTTGAACCCTCTTATATATTTTTTCCATCATCATCTTATTTATCATCCCAATATCAATTAGATCAACTCGTAATATTCATGTAATCCTCAACTACATCTATTTAGTTTGTTTTTGTTTCACGAATGCCCAACATTTGTGGTAATTTTTGTTTTCATTGACAACTAATGATCTCATTCACCTATATTACTGCATAGAATGTTTATTGATTAAATGTACGAATTCAAAAATGATATTTCATGTGTTTTTATTACTTATGTTTATCCTCTTTTATATGAGAATCTATTAGACATATAATGTAATGGTTGTTGCCCTCTATGGCCCTTCGATGCATCGCTATGTCTCATGATTCCAAATAAAAATGGCTTCTGCTGAGGGGTGGGGGTGCTGTCTGGAGGGGTGGGGTGATGTCCAGGGGGTGGGGGATGTCCAAAGGGTTGGGGGTGTCCAGTGGGGTGTCTAAGGGGGTAGGGGTGGTGGGTGGTGTCTAGGAGGGGTAGGGGTGCTGTCAAGAGGGGTGGGGGCTGTCTAGAGGGTTGGGGGGTGTCCATGGGGGGTGTCCAAGGGGGTAGGGGTGGGGGTGGTGTCCAGGAGGGGTGGTAGGTGCTGTCTAGAGGGGTGGTGTCCATGGGGTGGGGGTTGTCTATAGGGTTGGGGGTGTCCGAGGGGTGTCCAAGGGGGTGGGTGGGTGTGGGTGGCTGTCCATGGGGGTGGGGGCATGTCCAGAGGGTTTTGGGGGTTATCCGAGGGGTGGGGGTGTCCATAGGGTTGGGGGTGTCCAGGGGGTGTTCAAGGGGTAGGGGTGGGGGTGGTGTCTAGGAGGGGTGGGGGTGTTGTATAGAGGGGTGGGGGGCTTTCCGGAGGGTTGGGCGTGTCCAGGGGGGGTCCAAGGGGGTGGGTGGGTGTGGGGGCTGTCCAAGGGGGTGGGGGGCTGTCCAGAGGGTTTTGGGGGTTGTTCGGGGGGTGGGGTTGATTCTCAGGTTTACTCCATTTTCTCCAATTTTCTATCAACCATGTAGGATCCATGGTTTTCTTTAATTTAATGGAATTTAAAACAGTTATATCTAACTATATTTAGTTTTAAAAATATTATTCAAGCATATTTTTTTAAATACCCATAGATTTTTTTTATATTTCAAAATTGTTTTACATTCAAATTATGATTTTTCATGTAAACATATATTTGTCTTATCATAAAAATATATATATTTTTGATATTTTTATAGGTAATAATGAGTCGAAGTTGGATTACGGAACATCGAATGAGCAATGAATTCGATGAAGGTGTTGATACCTTTTTGGAATTTGCTAAACGAAATCTTCCAAGTAGTGACATTTTTTTCGGTCCATGCCTGAAATGTTTGAATAAGAAGAAGTTGAAAATTAGAGAGATAAAAGATCATCTGATTTGTCATGGTTTTAATCTGAGTTACAGCCCTTGGATTTGGGGTGTTGAAACTGGACGGAATTTCACTGATGATGATGATTCGCAAGATGGTAACTCCGATGGAATTGAATAAATGATTCGCGATATTGTAGCAGAACAAATTGAGATAGAACTGACAGTTGCACATCTATATGGTGATGATGAAAACCCATTATATCCTAGTTGTACATATTTTACGGTTTTGTAGGCGGTGTTAATATTGATTAACCTCAAGGAAAAACATGGATGGAGTGACAGAAGTTTTACAGAGCTGCTATAATTGATGAAAGACATTCTTCCAAAAGATAACGATCTTCCAGATTCACATTACAAAGCTAAGAAAATATTATGCCCGATGGGATTGAGATACAAGAAAATACATGCATGTCCGAATGACTGCATTATATATAGGAAGGAATATGAATTTCTGTTAGAGTGTCCTAAATGTGGGACATCACGTTATAAGGTGAAAGAAAAATCACAGGCTGATGTAGAGATTACAAAGCTCCCTTCAAAGGTATTTTGGTATCTTCCTATAATTCATCATTTCAAACGTTTATTTGCTAATTCACATGATGCAAAAAGGTTAAGATGGCATGCTGATGAGCGGGTATGTGATGGAAAAATACGTCATCCAGCTGATTGTCCACAATGGAAGAAAATTGATGCACATTATTCTACATTTGGAAATGAAATTAGAAATATCAGACTAGGGTTGTGCACAGATGGAATGAATCCATACTGAACCCTCAGTAGCACACATAGTTCATGGCATGTTTTATTGGTAATTTACAAATTCTCTCCTGAAGATTGTATAAAGCACAAATATGTCATGTTGAGTATAATGATCTCTAGTCCAAAGCATCTCGGCAATGATATTGATGTTTACTTGTCACCGTTGATTGATGATTTGAAACTGTTATGGGCTAATGGTATTAAGGTGTATGATTCTTATAAAATGGAATATTTTCAACTGCATGAAGTGCTTCTGTTCACTATAAATGACTTCCCAACGTATGTAAATTTGTCTGGATACAGTGTTACAGGGCATAAACCATATCCAATTTGCGAACAACAGACGTCATATTGTCAATTGAATCATGGGAGGAAAACAGTGTACATGGGTCATCGAAAGTTTTTGCCTATGGATCATCCTTATAGAAGACTAAAAAAGGCATTCAATGGCTCACAAGAATTTGATACTGCTCCAAAACCTTTATCCCCTGATCTGTATTTTGAGAGGGTGAAAAACCTTGATGTGACATTGGGAAAGGCACAGAAATCTAGTAATTATAGACATATTTGGAAGAAAAGGTCAATATTTTTTGAGCTACCATATTTGAGGTATAATGAAGTTAAACATAGTATTGATGTCATGCACATGGAGAAGAATATCTGTCATTATTTGATTGGAACATTATTAGATATTAAAGGAAAGACAAAAGATGGGTTGAATGCAAGATTAGACTTACTATCAATGGGAATACGTTTGGAGTTAGCTCCCACTCCTAAAGGAAGACGAACATTTCTTCCCCTGGATTGTCATACATTATCGAAGAGGGAGAAAATTAGCTTTTGTTAGTGTCTTCATGATATCAAAGTTCCTCAAGTTTATTCTTCTAATGTAAAAATATTTGTCTCATTGAAGGACTTGAAGTTGATATGTATGAAATCACATTATTGTCACGTCATGATGCAACAAATTCTACCAGTTTCATTCCGTGGAATATTGCCCATTCTTGTCATAAAGACTATAATGAAGTTCTGTTATTTTTTCAATTCAATTTGTAACAAGGCGATTGATGTGAATGATTTGAAAATTTTGGAAAAGGATGAAATTTTTATACTTTGTCAATTGGAAATGTATTTTCCTCCAACTTTTTTTGATATAATGGTGCTTTTAATGATTTATCTGGTTTGAGAAATAAAGCTTTGTGGACCTGTATATCTTCGTTGGATGTATCCTTTTGAAAGATATATGAAAATATTAAAGGGGTATGTTAAAAAACCATATCGACCTAAATCCTCCATTATTGAAAATTATATTTCTGAGGAGGTAGAAGTGTTTTGTACGAGCTACTTGGCTGCGGTGAAACACATAGGTTTGCCTCCATCTCTCCACGAATGAGTTAATAAGGAGGGAAAGGGGATTCGTGGCTTGAAAGTCAAATCATTGTCAGCTGAACAGATGAAGAAGTTAGAATCATACATCTTGAATAACATAGCTGATGCTCAGCCGTATATCACATTGCATATTAATGAGTTGAAACAATGTCATCCAAAGAAGAAAGAAATGTGGATTTAGAATGAGCACAACAAAACTTTTTTTTCATGGATTAAAAAGACTTTTCTTGGTAGATCAGATGTGTCAGAGACATTAAAATGGATAGTGGGTGGTCCATGTTTAAATGTGATAACATGGTCCAGTTATGACATTAATGGTTATACATTTCATAAGAAAGCTCAGGAAACAGAAGTGTAGTTCAGAATAGTGGTGTATTGGTGTTTATAGAAGTAATTAATTTTTCGAGTGCTAAGGACAAAAACCAAATTTCTGCATCAAGTTCATATTATGGAGTGATTGAAGACATATGGGAGGTTGATTACTTTAAAATTAAAGTTCCTATTTTTAACTGTAAATGGTTTATCGGTAACAACAGTGTCAGACACGATGAATTTGGAATGACACTTGTTAATCTGAATAGATTGAAAGACACAACTGATTCTTTTATAATGGCGACACATGCAATACAAATTTTCTATATAGTAGATCAATCAGATATGCAGTGATCTGTTGTTTTACAATGGAAAAAACAATATGTTGGTGAGGATGAACTTGATGAAGATGCTTATTTATGTGAGATCCATACTTCCAAGGAAAGATTAACAGAACATAATGATGAGCATGTTGAAGACATAGTTTGTGCCATAAGGAATGATCACGATGAAGGAATTTGGGAAAATAATCCATTTTTACATTCCAAAAATTACAGGTAATATATGTTTATTTCTTATTTACATTTATTTTTTTCATAAATGTTAAATATTGTAAGTTTTTTATTTATTAAAACATGTTTTTAAACAAAATAAGTATAAGTTTTTGTTTGTTTTATGTTTTTTTAGTTTACTTTATCATGTTTATAACCATTACATGAATTATATATCTATTTTTTTCAGTGAAAATTACTTTACCATGTTTACCATGTTTACCAGGTTTACCATGTTTACCATCTTGACCATCTTTACCATCTTTACCAACTTTACCATCTTTACCATTGTTTAACATGCTTACCATATTACCAATGTTTACTATTACGTAACTTAGTACACTTTTCTATTTTCTGATTACAGTAGTACTAAAATATTTGAATTTTTATATTTGTGAAATGATGTTTGTTTTTTTGATTTGAAGGATAATGACAGATCATTCAGTTGAACAACCACATGATTCTGGAGATGATAATATTGCTGGACATACCTCTGTGGATGAACATTCACATGGTCCTATTGAGACAAAGAGTTCAAAGGTTGGTAAACGTGGGTGCACACGTTTACCAAAATTATCACTTGCCCGTATGCAGGATCAGAGGATAGTCGTTGAGTTTGATGATGATGGTATTCCTAGAGGTCTGAATGAAAAAGATTTTAAGAGTTTTGTAGCAACTCAGGCTAAGAGCAAAGTAATCATTCTGTATGATGATTGGAGAAGTGTGGATAAAGCGATAATCTCTCAATTGTGGGAGACGATTTTGGTAAGATCTTTTTTCATTGTTTGACTATTATTTTAATGTTTCTAGTATATATAATATGTTTAACCTCTTCTTTATCAGATGACATTTGATATTCCTAACACTGGAGGAGTCAGGAAAAATGCTTATCGTTGGCTGCCAGGAGATGGAGGGATTTCAAATCAACCCTCTCATCTAATTTCATTTATGGTCATAGGAGTCATGACAATCCATGTCATATATATCCTTTTATAGATGAAGACACATGGAGATAGTTTTTTGAAAGTAGAAGAAAAGAGTCATTTCTGGTAAGGGCAATGTAAACTTTTATAAACTTTCTTATATAAATGATTTTATTAATGTTTTGTTATTGATTTCTTATTCTTAAATAACAGAAAACAAGGAAAGATCATCAGGAGATCCAATATAAAAATGTATACCCTCATAGTTTATCTAGGGGAGGGTATACATTATTGGAAGAACAAATGATGGAAGAAAACTTTCAACAACTAAGAGCTGAGTCTTCAAGCTCTGGAGAGGTGGCCCCTCCATCCCCTCCATCTAGACATGAAAAATGGAAGAGTGCTTGGAAAGGAAAAAAAGGGAAATATCTTTCGGAAGAATCAAGAATCGTATCTGAGAGGATTATAAGATATCTATTTTATTTATTTAAGTTAACTATTTTCTTCATATAATTTCAATCATTACAGAAATGTTCAATTAATTAATACAGGACTCTCTTGAGGAGCAGAGTTCACAGGGGACATTTACAGCTACTGGGAGGGAAGATATTTTATCTGTAGCATTGGGAAGGCCTGAACATCCTGGTCCTGTAAGAGGATATCCGAAAGGTGTATCGGTAAGAAAAGTGTCACCACGTTCTTCAACTTCTAACGTTGAGGGGGTTTATAAAAAATATAATCCTTGGAGGCTGAAGTTAAAAATATTAATGCGACGATGGAGGACAAGATTAGAGCGTCGGTGCAGTCTATGTTTGCAGATATGAAAAGACAATTTCAGACTGCAGCTCCCACTCCTCCACCTCCCCCTGCAGACCCCATTATTTATCCTCCACCTCCGTCAGTAGCTTCCACTCCCCCACCTCAGCCTGCAGACCCCATTTTTTATCCTACTCCTCTGCCGAAGCTTTCTACTTATTGCGAGTTGTATGTTGATGATTCTCAACATTATATAGTAGCATATGGGTTGGTATATTGTATAGGAGATACAGTTGATCATCAACAATTAGAGGTAGAGAATCAGAGGGTCACTATACAGGATATTATAGATAGATCAGCTAGGGTACCAATACCTACAGATGAGGTGGTGATAGTTGGACAGAGTATCGGCCATTTTTTAATTTGGCCATCCAGGCTTCTTTGACTCATTACTATAGAGGTATGAATGTTATATCTTTTATTTTATTTTTTATTAAAGTTGTTTTATCATTTGAAAACTAATATATTTTTCAATTTATTTTTACAGGAATACTTCAAAGGTTAAGAAATACTGTATAGACAACAACAAAGACAAATGGCTAGGACATTAGATACAGATTCTAGTAGTCTTGACAGATTGTCAAGATATTCAAATTTGTTGGCAGGTTATTATGAGTTTCCAATGGAAGATCATGTTTTTGGATGTGAAATAAGTGTGGGGATTATGAAAACTGATATCATGTAGCTTGTTACTAGAGATAAGTTGGGCATCAACGTGGTGAAAATTTTTTGCATGTAAGTCTTAACACCTTTTCCCTGTGTTATATTTATTAAAAATGTATACTTATGTGTGTTTTGTATTAGGTATCTTTATAAAATTTGTGATAGGAATGAGATGATAGATTTATATGGATTAATGGACCCACAATTTATTTCCCCTGAAGCATGTGCATTGAATGGGGAACAAAGAATGGTTTATATTGCTGAAAGACTTGAAAATAATATAGTCACACAATGATGGATGATGCCTTTTGTGAGAGGTATGAAACACATTTCTCTTAAAGAGTTAATTATCATTTAACATAAAAACCCACTAACGGTAAATTTTTTTTATCAGTGATCATTGGATGTTAGAGGTTTTTTTCCCAAGGGAGAAAGCACTTTATTGGATATGCTCTGTCCATGTTAATGTGCGGGAAAGTTTTAAGAATATATTGGAAAATTAAGTTTCAATTTCTCAATAGTTTTATATATTATAATGAATTTTAAATTTACCCCATTCGTATTATTTTCTAACATTTCATGGGACTACTTTCGAAAAAAACAAAGAAAAGGAGTGCAAAGATCAAATATGTAAATGCGAAGTTAAATATCCATTTATAATTTGTACTTTTTGATTTATTACTTAAAAATAATATATTGAATTTACACTCATTCAAACAGAATTGTCATAAACAACAAGGCATCATCAAATGTAGATATTATGTGTTAAGATTTATGTATGAAATAATAACAACTGGGATAGTTGTGAATTTTGACCTGGTACGGTTTCCTCTTAAACTTCGCCATAATATTTCAATTTGATTTATTAGTTATACACGTTAACTAATTTCTTTTTTATTTGTAGCTTTTTGATGACCCTCAACCATATATTGCTGAAGAAATCAAACACTTACAAGTGGAGTGGTCAAATTATTTTATAGGTTTGATTGAATTTTAGTTGTTTGTAATGTAAAATGTAATTTTGAATATTGTCATTGTAATTGTGTATTTGGTAGTTGTTTAGGTTGGATTTCGTTTTTTTTTTTTTGAAGTTGACAGTGTAAGTTTTGAATGTTATATATGTGGATGTTTAATTTTTCTCTACTTCTTCTTTTGGTCTACTTATGATGGTTTTTCTGGTATGGATTTTGGTCTATGGGGGAGGGGTTCCAAGGGTGTGGGGGTGTGTTTAGTGGGGTTGGGGGGTGTCCAGGGGTCTGGGAGGGCTGTCCGGTGGGGTGGGGGCAGTCCAGGGGGGTGGTAGGGGTGTCCAGGGGTGTGGGAGGGCGGTCCAGGGGTGTGGGAGTGTAGTCCAAGGGGTGGGGGTATACATGAGGGTGGGGGGGTTTTCCAGGGGTGTTTGGGGCTATCCAAGGGTGTGGTGGGGGCTGTCAAGTGGGGTGAGGGGGTGAGGGGGTGCTGTTCAGGAGGGTGGGGGTTGTCAAGGGGTGTTTGGGGCTGTCTAGGGGGTCGGGGGGCAGTCCAGGGGTGTGGTGGGGGCTCTAATGTGGTGGGGGCTGTCAAGTGGGGTGAGGGGGTGCTGTTCAGGAGGGAGGGGTGGGGATGTCGAGGGGTGTTTGGGGCTGTCTAGGGGTTCGGGGGCCAGTCCAGGGGTGTGGTGGGGGCTCTAATGGGGTGGGGGAGGGATGTCCAGGGGGTATACATGAGGTGGGGCTCCAATGGGGTGAGGGAGGGTTGTCCATGGGGTACAGATGAGGGTGGGGGCTGTCTAGTGGGGTAAGTTTTATATGTTATCAATGTAAATGCTTAAATTTGATCTCCTTCTATTTTTGTGGTACGATTTCTTGATTTGTTTTTGGTTGATTCTGGGGGAGAGCAAATGACTGCATTCAATTTTTTTTAAAAAAAATTAGCTTCCACGTCAGTTATAAAATAACTGATGTGATAAAGAATATAGGAAGGGTTTATCACGTCAGTTATTTCATAAACAATGTGATAAAAAGCCTGGGAAATGGTTTATCACATCGGTTATTTAATAACTGATGTGATAAAAGGCATGGGAAATGGTTTATCACATCAGTTATTAAATAACTGACATGATAAAAGGCCTGGGAAATGGTTTATCACGTCGGTTATTAAATAACCGACGTGAAACATGGGGGGATGGGATTATAACGTCGGTTATTATATAATTGACGTGATAAACCCCCCTCCCCCCCGGTTTATCATGGCGGTTATATAATAAGCGACGTTCTAAACCAGTCCGGGGGGTTTCTCACGTCGGTTAATAAATAACCAACGTGATAAATGATTTCCCAGGCCTTTTATCACGTCAGTTATTTAATAACCGACGTGATAAACCATTTCCCATGCCTTTTATCATGTTGGTTATTTAATAACCTATGTGATAAACCATTTCCCATGCCTTTTACCACGTCGGTTATTAAATAATCGACTTTATAAACCCTTCCCATTTTCTTTATCACGTCGGTTATAAAATAACCGACTTGATAAATATCGCGATTTTATGTTTTTGACTTCAGTTTTTAAATAACAGACGTAAAAAATGTTATTTATAACGTCGCCCGTATTAACGCCGGCTAGAAACCGACGTAAAAAATGAAAAATAACCGACATAAAAAATGTTTTCTGCACTAGTGGATCCTCCACTGTATGAGATTCAAAACTAGGGGTGAAATGAGCTGAATTTTTGAGCCGATCAATAATCACCCATATTGAATCGTGATTTCATACCGTTCAAGGTAGACCTTTAAAAAATACATAGCTATTTGATCCCACTTCCACATAGGTATTGGTGAAGACTGCAACATACCTACTAGCCACTAATTCTTTTCCTTGACCTACTGAGAATTCAAGAATCTTGATAAAAAATCAACCACATTCCTTTTCTTGTCATTCCAACAAAACTAAACTGTCAACACCTTGTACATTTTTTGAAATCTAGGATGAAAAACCCATATAAAATGAGGTTAAAGTCTAATTAATTTTTCCTAACAAGACATTGGTACTACAATCTAATTCTGAAAGAAAAAATATTGAATACCCATGTAGTTTCCATCCCATAATGGTCTCCCCACCATTGATATTTGACCTCATATCCACACACTCTAGATCAAACATCTTCGCCTCTTTAACCAAACCATCCAAGATAGAAACCTAAGAGAACAGATAGAAAACAACTATATCACAATGATATTCACATTCCAACCACATGTCATCTATAACCGACATCATTTTCCACTGATCCAAAGCTTGTTTTCCCACTTGAGCATATGAATTCCTACTTAATTAATCCTATATCGAATTTCCCTTACCTATTGTGCACATCATGTCGAATTCAAACATATGGAGATACTCTATCCATCTCCTTTACCTTAAATTGAAATCCCTCTATGAGAAAATATGCATTAATCTTTTAGGATCGGTATAAACTATGAATTTCACATTTATTTTCTAGTGGAACCATGTTTTCAAAACATGAACAACCACCGCTAACTCCAAATTATGTGTTGGGTAGTTCGTCACATGTATCTTAAACTGGCATGATCTATACACAACAACATAATCCCCTTTCACGAGAAAACATCCCAACCCTAATCTCAATGAAATTCAATACACCATGTACCATTTTTTTGGTTATGAAAAAACCACGATTAGTGTTGGTGTAAGACGATTCTTATGCTCTTCCAATGATTTATAGCACTTCTCACCCCAATGAAATGGAGAATTATTCTTTTCAAAGCTATAATCAGTAAAGATAATCCGGAAAATTCATGAACTAAGTATCTATAATACCCAGTTAAAATAAGAAATCTCCATATCTCAAAAAAAAGACTTTTGCAGATACCATGATATAATGCCCTCAATCTTCTCCTAATCCATTGAAACACCTTTCTCAAAAATAACATGGCCATGGAAATAAACCTATTATATCCAAAAATCACACTATTGATAATTTTTCATTCATGCAAGGATCTTCCATGATTCCCAACACTACTACCACATATTGATCATGCTCCCCCTTATCCATGAATATGTCAGTATATCATCCACAAATACGACCATGAAAGAATCAAGATATCTCTAAAATATTCAATTCATAAATTCCATAAATTCCAATAGTAAATTCGTAATACCAAAGGGAATAAACACATACTCGTAATGGCCATATATAATTTTAAAAGTTTTTTTTTGGAAATATATTCATTCCACACCCTCAACTGATGATATCATGATCATAAGTCGATCTTGGGGAACCACTAATATCCCCTCAACTAATAGAATTGGTCATCAATGAATGGTAGTGAATATTGATTCATTATCATGAATTGGTTATGCTTACAATAATCAACACATAATCGAAGAGTTTCGTCCTCTATTTTAACAAAAAAATGGCACTGCCCACATAGACGTGAAAGGCTGGATGAATCTTTTCCCAGCGCCTCCAACTAGACATTCAACTCCAGCTATTATATTGGTGCAATTTGGTAAGACTAAAGTGAGATATTATTGGTCCCTGGAAAGAGATAAATCTTAAGATCCACTTCTCTCATGGGTGGTAACCCTAATAATTATTTTGGAAAAACTTCCATAATCCAATCAACCACTATTAGAAAATTTCTTCTCATAACCTCTTCTATTGATGCCATAGAAAAATATTCCAACTAATATGAGGTTTTTCCAAAAGTTGGTTCCAATAATCTTTTTGAAATAACCTTTTCATTCTACACCCCCCCCCCCTAAAAATTCATGATTGATTCCATCGTGAAACTCACTATTCGGGCATAACAGTCGATGTGGGACTTAAACATAACCAACCAATCCATGATCGGTATTATGTCATATTCCTCCATCTCCAGTATTTAGAAGTACCAAATCAACTCAAACTCATCCAAAAATATTAAAACATGCTCAACACAAGAAGGATTTCCACTCTATTTGACCTAGATGAGTTTGAAGGTTTAAAATAGAAGGCATCATTTCATCACTTATACCCAACAAATAAACCACACGAGAAGAAATGAAAGAATGGGAATCACCCATTAAAACCATAATTTCATAAAGGTAGATTTTAATGGAATCATGAATCTCAACGTGGATGGTCTAGATCAATCATCCACCACAACTTTCTCTACTCCAAATAGTTATTCTCTTTCCACACTTTTCACTTTATTACCATGCTGAAGATTCCCCCACTGAGGAGCCTTGGTATTCCTAGAATCACCAGGACTAACTCTGCTCTATCAACGAGTAGTATGCTAATGCAACCATCCCATTGATGTATAAGATTATTTTTACCCTTGAGGAGTGTCATGAACACCCTACCTCATAGAATCATGGCAATAACACTGAATATTTCACATCTTCTTGAAGTTATGACATTCTTGAGGCTATGTCGTATAATCCCACTTAATCTGGCTTATATAACCACATTGGAAACATCCTTGATTTTTTTGAGGCTTTAGAGGAATATTCTCTGATCCTACTGTCAAATTATATGACATAAAACCAACCTATAAATAAGTGTAACTCTTCGGCTTGATCTCTACGTTACAGCTTCCACTTTTCCTGATAAATACCAACATGCTTCCCCCACTTGTAGCCCCTAAGATATAACTTTCATCCACTAATTATCTATTCACCATTTATATATAAGCACTTATAGATAACAACAAAATTTTGAAATGAATTTATTACCTTAAGACTTATACAATGATCTGCACATTCAAGGATTCACTAGCCTCCACGTTGGGTAAAACCCACACTATTTTCATAAACATAGATAAAAATTCCGTCAATGAGAAGTTCTATTTCTTTAGGATAAAGAAATCCATTTTCAATGAATTTTGAATGTGTGGGGGTAGAATTTTTTGTTAAAAAAATCTTTAAAATCCTCCATGTCATTCGTTGGTTCCATGAAAGATCTTACAACATGTATGTTTATAACTTCTATTTCAAATCTTCTGGCATGCCTAGGAAATCAAAATTTTGATTCATCCTATTCAACGACACCTCTTCCCTTTCTAGTTTGGAATCACCCATAAATATGGGTAGATTATTCTTTTGAAACTAAACCGAGTGATATGCATTCCTTGGCCCATCGCTACTATTCCAACTTTACATAGCTTGGAAAGATATCACTATGCTTTGAACTAACTATCAGTTCACCTAGGGATCAGTTGCAACCATATTTTCAAAATCATTCTTTAAATTGCCTCTATGATTCCTTCATAGCACCATTTATATCAACACAAGGATCTCCATAAGTATCACTCCCTTGAAATTAATGTCTTATAATTTCAAGTTCAATTATATTATATCTATCATGATCGTGATTTATAAAATAAAACATTTCCCAAATTCAACTATTTTTTGAAAATCCACCATGTTTTGAAAATTTTCCATTTTCAAAATACCACAACCATTCATTTTTTAAAAGAACACATTTGAAAAAAAATTACATATATTTGAAGAGTCAACACATTCACGATCAAAAAATAAATAATTGTGAAAAATGAAATATTAAATCCTAGTGGGAAGTCACTTATATCATTCATGTCAGGCTCATCTCAATGGATACACCCACAGAAATGAGATCATGCTTCTATAAGTATCTCTAAAACACTTCTGTACCCTATTATCTGGTAACATATTATTCAACATAAAAAGTTATCTATATCCTTTTATGTTATACATTTCATGTTAAAACAATATTACTCCTTTCTACCATCCCAACTCAAGTAATACACTATGAATGAATGTCAACTCCAAGACCAACAACCAAAAATAAGACCGATCAAGAACATATTTACCTCTACATCAAGGACCGAACAAGCTCATACAACATGTAACATCCTACCCATACTCATTATATTGAGTCCATGAAGATGTGTTACTCATCCTTAAGAGACATCACGAAGATGCCAAAGGATATAAATTAATGATGAGGGCTTCATGGTCAATGGGGGGAGATTTTCCCTTTTTAATGAAAACACTCAACCAGATGATCCAATATCAAAAAAACCACATGATGCATGTTGGAAATGTTTCAAAACTCAACAAGACCAAAAGACTAACACATCTAACCCAAAATAATCCATAATCAATGTATCAAGAGGAATACTATACAAAAAACCCCAAAGAATCTATGAAACAACTCCACAACTCTACAACAAGCTCTAGGATCAAAACACCAAAATATAACCCAAGCATCACAACGCACCACTAAAATAATGATATTCTATACCTTTTTTGTGTTCTGAAATACAACATCTTCAAAAACATCAATGTTCCAAATAAGTGGTGTGTAATAATACTCTGTAGGATTTCCCCAAATGACATCCCTACACATGACACTAGGATATAACTATTAGCATAGTTTATATAAATAATTATATAAAGAAAATAAATGGTATCACAATTTAAAACAATTCATACAAATCCTTAACCAATGAAATTCCCCCAAATCAACACAATCTGAAGGAAAGAACCCCAAAACTATGTGACCATACACACAAGTTCCATACAAACACAAAAGATCAGTGTTAGCATTAACGGTTGGACATTCAAATCCAAACCCATCTCCTTGATGGTGTGACACATTCACTTCTATCACCCATCCCTTTAATGATAGAACTTCACGTCCATTTCCTTGGTGGTGCTACATTCACGACCATTATCCATTTAACTCATGTCAATCGACATTTACCAAAATCAAAAAAATATCCAATAACTACCAAAATCATATCACTCAATAATAACCAACAATAAATTTACCAATTATTTCCAACAGCATTTCAACATAACATGCCAAACCATGTTAATAAATCACACATTTATTGAAATCACCCATAATCCATTAATTATTCCAAACCGAACATCAATAAAGAAACATTTTTTTAAACCAAATTTTCACAAAACATTTTCCATAAATCCCCAAAGCAACAAATTTTAAAATCACTATTTTAAAATAAAAAACAAAGCATATTTCAAATATTAACCCATTTTCCCCAAAATCAACAAATCATCACAAAATGGGTGTCAAAAAAGCATTGCGCGTCACAAACATCATCAATTTCTAGAGAAAATGATAAATTTGAAATTTAAACCATCTAGTTCTATCATAATGTAGATGGGAGTGAATCCACCTACCATGGGTTTCATGAAATCTAACAATGCACTACCTCACCACAAATCCAGGTGATATCACCACAAAACCACCTTAGATCTGTTTACCTAAAATCAACAAGCCCAAATCACACCATTTTACGCAAAAAAAACCTTTAGATCTCTATGTGAGGAGTGTTGATCTAGAAAACTAGAAGATAAAGAGAACTTTATCTAATTAATAACAAAAAAACAAACAAGATAAGAGACTTTCTGGAGGATATTCACCTTGAAAACCATTTAATTCACTTCTAAAATGAGTGGGAGAGGCCTCTTCACCCTTGAGAACATGAAATCTTGAGTGGGTTTTGAGTGGGAGATTAAGTGGGTGTTTTATGGTAAATACCATGTGAACCATATTTTAAAAACCCAATATTTAATTCCATGAAAAGTTAGCTTTAACGGTTAGACAAAACATGTGCAAACCATGCTCTTACTACTGAATCAAGAGGGACCCCACACTATTAGACAAACCATGCTCTGACCATGTGAAATCCAACTGTCTCAACGAGTACGATTTACCAAGGCTGACTCCATAGTTTGGAAACCATTCTCATTGACCATGCGCCATGCCCTATCCCTCTTCCTATACTCTCACGGTTACCTGGTTTTTAGGCACGGTTTTTCCTAACCATGGTAAAATTGTGTGCCCCTAGAGTAGCTTCCAAAGCTTCCCAAAAACATTCCAAACACTACTAAACATTACCCAACCACTTTAAACACATAAAAAGGCATAAAAAAGGTTACATACTAAAAACCAGCAGTACTAAAAATTAGATTACTATTCTCAAAATAATAAGTTCAATTTGGATATCAAAGTTCTAGAGAATAATGTTACGAATCCTAAAATCAAAGAATTAAAATTTAATAAATATTAAAATATTAAAATATTAAAATATTAAAAAAATAAATTCATGTAAATATCTACAAATATATATACATATAATAAAATATGCATAAATATATAAACACATATTTATGTTGAATAAATATATACAAAAAAACTTATATTTGAAATTGTATATTAATAAAAAATATATATATAAACACAATTAAATATAAATTTCACAATATATATCTCTACAGATTTATGAAATAAAAATATATAAACACAAATATGTATAACGATTTACAAATGTATAAAAAATTGAGAATTGTTTATTTTAAATGAAAATGAATAAAAAATATTAATTTCCATTTGGTGTATATGCTTAAAAATACATTTCTATTTAAATATGTTTTTATACAATTGAGGTTATATGTAAATATAAGAAAATATGCATATATTTAATGATATATAAACTATATTATGAAAAATAATAATGTTTCAAAACCATAATATCAATATGAATGAAATACCTGATAAATAATTAAGTTTCCACCCATAAAAGAAAATAATACTCCATTAAAGGAGGGTGAAAATCCATAGAATATTAACAAAAAAAATGTAGTTCCCTTAAAACACATAAAAACATTAAAAAAATATGAAAACCCTCAAAACCTTAAAAGCCTTGAAACATCCTTAAAATCTGATGTAAGAGTCCTTTTTAGCTCCAAAACCAGTCAAATAGAAGATAATGAAATGATATTCAACATTATATCTGGTGTTAGCTTAACGAACACATAGATCAGAAGTTATAGCTATTTTAATTTTAATAAACTAGGTTTGGGGACAAAAAATTCTGTTTTGGAGGCCCTTTGGTCCTTTTGGAGATGAAAAATAGATAAAGCTCTTTTACCTCATTTTGAGTACATTATAGTAGTAGAGTTCATCGCGGGATTTGATTTGATATGTGGAAGAGCCCTAATAGACACCTGGATAGAAAATTATAGTCATATGAAGTTAGAGTTTAATTTTCAACTTTTTTGGAATTTTAATATATTTCTTCCCTTTGATTATTGCATAGTATAAATCTCATGTGATTTTAGCTCATTTCCTAATATTTGATTTCACTGGATATAGAGCTAAAACTGACTCTCAGATCAAAGGAAATTGTCATTTGATGTTTAAGTGTGATTTTCAACTTAATGAATTTTTTCACTTAAGAATTATTATTAAATAATAATTATAAATATTTATTTGTTGAATCATTATTATTAATTAAAAATTTAAATAATAAATTATATATGATAGTAAATAATATTTAACAATTAATAATTAAATATATTTTTTCATTCTTTTCATGGTGTTTTTTTTAAAACCCGTTCTAAAAATAAATGAATTTTTTTGAAATGTTTTAAATAATTTATAACAAATTATTTTTTTACCATTTAGCAGTAGTTTTTAAAAACATCATGAAAAACCACAGATAAATCATTGTTTTCCTATTGTGAGTATTCATTCTAATTAACTTATCATGGAAGGAAGTCAATAACATTCATTAAGGGTCCTTTGAGCCTCACAACTTTCAAACCAACAAAATCGTTTTACCATGTTAACCTAAAAAATGATTTTCTATTATGTGTTAATATGAGTTTTATCACTATGCATTTTTGTGAAATGAATTTTCCAAATCATTTTATTCTTTTTGATATTTTTCATTTCACGCAACACTAAAAATAGTACATTTTATATTAATAAACTATATTTTTCTTGTGTTATATGTAAAACCAATTTACATGTCCACTGCACAAAACATAAATTGTTGCTTCCTTTCATGGAACACCATGGTTACCTTGAGTTACTCACAATAATGATTATCCTTGATGGATTTTGTAACATGAAAGACTAAGTTATACCAAATAACTACGTATTATTTAATATATCCTAACTGTTAAATTTGTATTTAGGAAAATGGTTAACTAACTTATGAAAATCTATGGTTTACGCAAATATTAAATGAATTAATTGGTTAAAAATTAATTAGAAATGAATATGAAAACTGATTGAATATAAAGGAAAATATTATTATAGCCACGAAGCTGTTTTACACTAATAAATTAAATTAATAAAAATTATTGGGTTATATTAATTTGATATATATGTTATATATTTAATAAAATATTTTTTATATTCAACCAATAGATTTGATCGGATTAAGATAAATAAATCCCAATTTTATACATAAAATACTATATTTCTTATTAATAAATTTTTACCACCTTTTATTGGCGAACCTATATAAAATAAAAATTTTGGAACATTTTTGGATTATATATGTAAAAATTAACTTCATATTTGAAAGAAATTCATAAAAATTATGTTAGGGTAAAATTTTTGTATTTTTCTGTAAGGATTCATTTATCAATGAATATTTAGAAATATTGAACTTTAGTTGAAATATTATTTTTCATATAATTTATTTTTAAAGATAATATAAATTTTAAACTTTTTTAATGCTTAATTAGATCAAATTTTTTTCAATTAATCCAATGTTTTGTATTTTTCTATAAGGATTCATTTATCAATGAATATTTAGAAATATTGAACTTTAGTTGAAATCTTATTTTTCAAATAATTTATTTTTAAAGATAATATAAATTTTAAACTTTTTTAATGGTTAAATAGATCTAATTTATTTCAATTAATCTAATTTATTTCATTGCAATAAATTTCACTATTTGATTGACTATAAAAACATAGCATACATTTGGATATTTTTACTTTAAAACCCTACGGTGTCGTCCCGCCATAAAAAAATTCAATTAATTTCTGGAACTTCTATTTTAGGAATTTTGAAAAATATATTCCATATTTGGAATCAAAATAATTTATAATGTCTAATAACGTCATCATAGTTGTTGACCAAAAAACTTCGTGAAATTAATTAAAATTAATTACAGTGATTAATGTAAAATTAAGCATAATAGAAGAATAAACCTAAAACCTAATGGTCCAAATGACCTATCCACTTGTCCAGAACCCATTTTATGCCCTTATTTATTCCATATAACCTTAAATTATTGGTTTTGGTTAGTTTTAAATAATTTTTTATTGGTTAAAACTTGGGTACATCTAAAATATTTTCAAAAATGCCAATTTTGTCCACTCCCTTCCCTATAAAAGGCCACCACCTCTACCTCTTCCTCACACCTCAAAATCTAATTAGGTTTAGAGAATATATACTAAATAGACATCCTAGAAACCCAAAATTCCTCCTTAAATCCTCCCTTTTTTCATAAATACTTCCATGAAATCCCTTTGGTGCAAACCAAAAGGTGTCACCTGATTAAGAGGTAACACTCTCTCTCAAGCTCTGTTCTTTTATTTCAATTATCAACTCCCTAAAATATTCTGATTCTATTCTTGTATAAAAAAATTGTATCCTAAATACATGATTATTTTGTTATTTTATGTGTTATACCTACACTTACACATAATTCCATTGAATGAGTAATTAATGTATTGTTTACGTGTACAAAAAACTACCGCCTTACAAAATGATGATTGTTTATTTTCCCTTTACCGCTTATCAAGGTAGAAATTATGATGGAAAATCTATTTATATATGATATATTTGATATTTATAATGTCTTTATGATTCATTAATTTTTATTTATAACATAACCTTATTCTTTTGATCTTTTTTAATTATAATAATTTTGATTAAGTGTGGACTACAACCCCCTCAAAGGGATGTGATTCATTCACAAACTACATGGAATGTTTTAAGGATATGATAAGTGAAACTATATGATATATTTGAAATAAAAATTATACTACAATGATATTATATATATATATATAAACATTCAACTTACTTTCTTTATGTTAATACATCAATAAAATAGAAGCAGTGTTCATTTGTATGTGCGGCCTACCGTATCCATGAACGTTGTATTCCATTTCATACATATATATTATATAGATTATTATAATAAAAATATAATATATAATAATAATTTTTAAATCGTGTTATAAATTTGGAAATCATTATATAATTATAAGGATTAATGACATAAAAAATTAAGGCACATGCAAAAAACAAAGTGAATGTTACCCAAAGCATAACCTTAATATAAAATTGTTAATAAGAGGGTAATATAAAGTCATAAACGATCCATATATGAAATTAGATATAATAATATGGTTATATAAAAATTTCATAATAAAATTATATTTATTATATAGGAGGTTACTATGAGTACAAATGGATTCAAGACAGAAGTTAAGGGAATTTCATCTCACTTTTTAATTCAATGAGACATGTGGTTTATTCACCACCCATTCATTTTATGCGGTGTGTATAATTCCCAGGGATGTATTCTATTATTATTATAATTTATTTTTATTCACATATCACTTTAATGATGTTTATTTCATGGGGTTTATGTTTCAAAAGATATCAAATCGGTAAAGTAATTTGGTCTCAATTTTCCGTCTTTGAGACACATGCCACATCATGAAACTATATTTTTTTATCAGATGTATATAATACCTTTGAAATTTAATATCATGAATCTATTTATATTCATGATATTTTATGATTAATTTCATTTCATCTTTATAAATGGGGAGTATGGTTCAAATTTACCTAGTGGTAATAGTTTATAGAAACAATATCATCGATTTTCGAGATTTTTTATATTTATGATTAACTTTATGGAATATTATGATCTATATCTCAAGAAAACTCATGAATTTTATGATCCTATGTCTATTAAAGATATATTATTTTATTAGAAAAAAAAATTTCATGCATTTATACATAATATATTTACAAAAACAAATTTGAAGGAAAATCTGACTGCATTTCTCTCTTCGACTAGAAATATATTTTATTTCAAAAACCAGTTTCTCAATAATGTTTTCAAAAATAATTTCAAATTAAATTTGAAGATAATTTTTATAGAAAATTACATAAAAATGTTTTCTGGTTTTTAGATATTTTTTTTATTTTTTAAAAGGGTTTTTTTGAAATAAAATGATTTCAATGAGTTCAAAGCATCTTTTTATGTTATCAAATTATTTTCAAGAAAATGGTCTTTAAAATGATTTCAAAGATTTTTTTATAAGTTTTCAATATAATTTTCATGAAAATTATTCTCAAAATGGTTTCAGAATTCTTTTATATGTTTTCAAGGAAAATTGTTTTCAAAACGTTTTCAATATTTATTTATACATTTTCAATGTATTTGTTAAGAAATTGTTTTCAAAATGTTTCAAATATGCATTCTTATGTTTTCAAGTTAAATTATTTTTAAAATGTTTTCAATATTTGATTATAATTCATCAATGTTTTTTTCAAACAAAAATGTTTTTAGAATATTTTCAAGAATTCCTTATAATAATTTCCCAGTTAGAATAATTGTATCACTGAGAGAGAGAGGGGTGAATCAATGATATATTTTTATTTTATGTTTATTTTCTTATGAAACAACCTTATACTACTGTTAAATATTTATTTGCCTACTTAAAACAAATCAAACACGCTTTTAAATGATCATAATTATTAA
The DNA here is from genome assembly GCA_963277665.1 of Viscum album. Classification (NCBI taxonomy): domain Eukaryota; kingdom Viridiplantae; phylum Streptophyta; class Magnoliopsida; order Santalales; family Viscaceae; genus Viscum; species Viscum album. The sequence continues at coordinate 783,558,035 of OY728146.1, read as the reverse complement.
TAAGGATTATTTTTTAAATAAGAATAGTTATATCCTTGGTCTAGTTTGTAAATAATTCAATACCACATTATCCAGTAGAAAACAATACTTTCTGTGGAATATAATGAGTAGAAAATACCCTTACACTCATATAGCACTATATGTACAATCAAATAGTGCATGTCCTCATTCATTCACAAAAGATGTAATATAATGTTTTTGTAACAACATATGTTACGGTGCTTCTTTATCAACTTTCACGAATATAAAATTTCAAATAAATTCTTTAGTTTCTTACCCAGAAGTTGGTGGGAACTTCCTGGACATTGTAATGAAATTCATCCTGATTTCCCTATCTAATTTTCCCAATCTGATTGCTCAATAAAAAAAATATAACTCTGTCATAATATGGTTGAAACAATTCTAAACACATTCTGCTTCATTCTGAAAATCCCAAATATGATAATCCTACCTAATATTATAACTAAATGAATATGGTAATCAACTAAATACGATTATCATATTAATATGTTTCAGTATTTTCTCTTCTCCTTTAGCTTCTATCTAACGTGATTTATTCAAGAAAAATAATTCAAAAACCACTTCTTTTCTCTATAATTTATTTAGTTCTCCACATTATCTCTAATTCTCATGAAAAATACTTTAGAAAAAAACTAAAATGTACTTTTCACCTTTTATACTCACCCTAAATGTGGTTTTAGTGGGATTCCTTAAAATTTTCATGCTTAACCAAATTACCCGAATTAGAAAGTTTTCTTAAATTTTGGGAGCATTATAACTTCGTCAACATTTCTCAACTATTCCCATTTCTTCATGATCCATATAAAATCTTCTAAACACTTGGTATATCTTCTAATTTCATTCAAAAAAACTATACCCATTCCAATTTTCTCAGTACAATTTCCCTATTACATTTTTCCATACCAATTTCACATCTGAAGAAGTATACATATTTTTTCCTCGAAAAAACTCCATTCGTATTCTTAATTACGGTTCATTATTTCGATTACCTAAAACATTTTTCTTCACTTCATTTTTCTACCCCAAATGATGGAAACAAAAGTTCTTAAAAATTAAAGATTCTCTTTTTATCAATTTTGTATCTCCAATAAGATCTCTAAAGTCTAATTCCATTTCTGATTACGATTTGTCTCACTATGATAAATAAAAATTTCAACCAATAGATTATTCTTCATATCTTATCTTGACCCATTTGAATTATAAACATGGTAATTCAATATTTCAAAATTTGTTGACTACCATTTTTATTATGATCTGAATTTATTTTTGATATTGTACACCTTGTATAATTCATTTTTATTTCATTCATCAGTCCCAAAGAATTCATCCTATGATGATTTTGATGAATTAATGAGTATGATAGGCTGGTATCTGAAACATCAAATTCAACAATTTCTTTCTCTTATGAATACAATAACAATGACTTTTCTTCACAAACAATTCTATCCTTCAGGAATATGATGGTATTCTAAATATGAAGGATCGGTATTCAGCAACTTATACTTTAAAAACATCCTTCAATCCAAAACTTCTTCTTATACCATTAATTACTTCATGACTTTGAATACATTGAAGATTAGATTTAGAATCATCTAACTTTCCAATGAATGTATTTTAACTTCCCATCCTTTCATCAGTAGCTTTCTTTTATTCTTAGCTCGAATATGATGGACATGATCTTTTTCACTCCCCTTTATTTCATCAAGCTGGAATCGTCTATTTTATAGAATAATTATAAATTATGAAAACTCCAAGATCATCAAATCATCATCACATTTATATCATATTCCTCTAGACTCTACTTTCACCCTATTATGATCTCTTCTTCTAGTCTAGACCTGAGATGATTCTGATGATCCTTTTCATTGGGAAAAAACATCTCAATATGTTAGGATTTCTCAACCACTATGAGTCTAATTTTAATTAAAATGATGGTTAGTCTTATTTTCACCAAAAACCACGTTAGTCTATTTCTTTATTCTTTAAAATATTTTTCTTCTTAAACTTAATTGACAATAAATGAAAATACCTTAATATGGTCATCTTTATCATCTTGGTACTAACAATCTCCCCTATAGATTTTGATTCCAACCAATATTCATAATTCACTAAAATCTGTATCCTAAAACTATGGATTAATTATCAATAATTTTAATCCAATGCGAGATAACTAATTATAGGAAACAAGAATAATTAAAATAAAAACCATCCAGTCTAAAATAAGTTGTCATTAATCCTAATATAGTTTTCTTTACAACTTTTTTCCTCATATTTCACTATTTTTTAATTCCATGGAATTCAACTATTTTGATTCCTAAAACCACTCAAAAAAATAAATAGAATAGTTCACACACATACAATGATGGATTCAAAACTGACTGAAAACTCAACCTATTCACATTCTTTCATAAGGATAGATTTATGAAATAATTCACCCCCTTGAAAACAATATCCAAATGTAAGATGAGAGAGGTGAAAGAAACACATATCACAACCTTAATGAGAAAGAATTCAGACTCCCATGTTTAACCTCAATTTTGAAATGGGATCTTTTGATAAAGGTTTTGTGAAAAAAAAATTCAACTTTTTCTGATATAGGATCATACTCTAGCTTCAATTCATTATTCTCCACATGCAATTTAATTAAATTCTATTTGATATCAATATTATTTAAATGAGATAGTTGAACCGGATTCTTAGTGAGATTGATTTCACTTTTATTATCACAACCGAAGTGAAAGGGTAACTTCACTTCCATAAGAAAGCCTTATAATTTTGTTTTAATCCACATTAGTTGGGTAGTAGCTTGAGTAACATCAACATATTCGGCTTCAACTATAATATATGTTACTAAACTCTGTTTCATTTTATGTCAATTATAATAACTTTTCCCAATATTGAATACTCCACCATATGTGGATATTCTATCCTCAATACGTCCTTTATAATTTGAATATGAATACCAAAAAAATCAATTCATTACAAGCTATTGTACTTGATTTTGAAATTTTTTGGCCCTTTGATGTATCTAATATTTTTTTTTCGCCAAGTTAATGTGGTTTTTTCTAGCCCTTTGAAATCATGCATAAATTTTCACAGCATAAAAAATGTCAATCCATGAGTTAGTCAAATAAAACAAAAATACAATCATCTTTTGAAATTATTTTTTATCAACTTTCTAGCCTTCTCCATCATTAGAAAACATTATTCCCCCTGAAATCGATATGAAAACATGTTTCATGTTTTTAATGTTTAACTTCTTAATATCTTACTTAGCATTAATTTATTGAGAATGAAAAATTTATTTATTATTATTTTATATTTTTTACCCAAGAAAGTATTTCATTTCCACCAACATATAGATATCAAACAACTTTTTCATTTATTCAGAAAATCATTCAGAAGATCCTTCATTATTCCAAACAAATATAATTTCATCAATTTAAATAATTAATATGAGGAAAAACTATTTAATTTCTTGGTATTAAAGTTTGATATCAACAAATACATTAATAAAACTCATCTTCCTTATGAAATTATCTAATTAGGAATACCATAACCTCATATTTTGTTTCATTACATACAAATATTTCTTTAATTTGTACATATATCTTTGATCTTCCCCAACAACAAATTCACAAGGTTTTTCAATGTAAACATCCCCATCTAGATCCCCATTTATAAATTCAGACTTCACATCCATTTGAAATATTGTTTAACTTTACTTTTTAGAAATAGAAAGGAATATTTTGATTATTTATAACCTTGCACTTGACAAAATGTTTTATAAAAAAACATATTCAATTTTTCAGTAATATATGCACACTAATATTTTTTTCTTTCTTATTACATCACCTTATTCATTAATCTTGTTATGGAAAACCCACATTTTACAAAAAAAAAATTATTTTCATTAGTAACAAGTTCCCATGTATTGTCCTTTAATATTTGATCTAGCTCTTCATTCATGCCTTGAAGCCATTCTGGATACTCAAAATCTTTATTCGCATCATTTGGGTCAAATTTTTATTACAAATAAGTATGTGTAATACCATTAGTCTTTATTCTTATTTGAATATTTTAATGTTTATCACCAATAATATTTTTAGCATCCATTTTTTACATAGACTAGGATGAGGTTTTTGTGTATTTTCCTTATCACTAAAAATAGGAGTGTCTAATTCTTCTTGTTGAGTAGGATTATAATTGTGTGTATCTGTATCAGGATTGTTTCCCTTCTCCTACTCAATTTTCTTATCTGCATATGTTGGTTTATCTTCCATGGTCTTTTCAATAACTTCCACAACACAAGAATCAGTAATTATTTTTATTTTTTGTTGAAACATTTTTATCCTCTTCTTTCAGAAGCATACCCAATAAATATTCCGTCTTTTACTTTTTTCAAAAACTTTCCCAAGTTTCCACCTTTATTTTATATAATACATGGACTCCCAAAAACTATTACATGTTTCAAACATGGAGTTTTTACATAAAATAATTATTAAAGAGTCATATCAAAACATGGCCAATATAAGTAGTGGTTTAGAATGTATACAATAGTACTCGTGGCTTGCCTCTAATGGTAATGATAAATACTATGTTCAAGTAATGTAGTTCTCCCTATTTCAAACAAAATTATATTATTTCTTTCAAAAAAATCATTTTTAAAGGATTTTATGGTGAATTAAACTCATTCTTAATTCCATGCTTTTCAGCATAACATTAAAATTATTCATTTATGTATTCACAACAATTTTTAGTTCTCAAATTCTTTGTTGAATACTCACATTCTTTCTCAACATTCCTACTGAAACATTTATAAAAATTATAACATATGATCTAGGATTCACATACTTTAAATAAGTAACGAGAGTAAAGACATCAATGAAAGTGATGAAATAATTATATTCATTCATTGATTTGATTTTCTCATCATCTCATATATTACATAATGGATAATTTCTATGGGTTATTTTGAAAAAATACCAACTTTCTTATGCATTGAATTTGTTATATTTCCATTTGGTAAAATAATACAACACCGATCTATTTATCCTGGAAAATCAGTATTGTATAAGACACATTTTCTTTTAGATAACTTTCTCATGTTTCTTTAATACATGTATCCTAGCCTTTTATGCACCTGTTTATATTTTTCATGCGTGACAAAGTAATAAGAGTTTTGGATCACAAAAACTCGAAATAAATTTACCTTTGTGCAATGGTATCTTGTAACTATCATTCCATCTTTCTAACTTTTCACAACAAATCCATATTTCCTAAAAGTAAATTTTTTTCTTTTTTCATATAATTGTTATTCACTCAGCATGTTATGTTTCAACCAAACAAAATATAAATTTTTCCTTTATTTGATTTTTTGTTTTCTTATGATATAATATAAAACACATTTTATTTTTAATAATTTATCATTTACTAATTTCATAGTTCGATATTTGAAATATTTATATTATTAAACAATCTCAAATATCCATTCATATGAGAATAACACTCACTATAATTAATATATGGTTGTTCTTCTTTTATTGTGTCCAAAGTGGTTTCAACAACATGATCCTTTTATTTCTTCATTTCTAGCTTCTAAGAATTTTTAATAATCTTGTGTTAATCTAGTAACAAAAGAAGAAATATTTTTCAAGGTTTCTAGGTTTTTCACACCTTTCAAAAATAGTTTCTAGTGTTTGGTACCAAATTTCAATATTTACTCCAATATTCTCATGTTTGTTCAAAACAACATTCTCGATCTTATTTTTTTAGGAGATTGATTCCCCTTTAATATTTTCCTTTCATAATAACAGGATTAATAATTTTGTTAATGGTTGAACCCACATATATTTTTCGTACGTCCTAATCCACCACAATACCAACTGTAGTCAATGAAATAATATTTTACTCTAAAAATTCCATATTAATAAGAGTTGTGAACATTTTATCTGTAATATTTATACTTTTATTTATTCTTCATCACTATATTTTTCATTATTTATTCATTAAAAATTGTCCGTAATGTAGGAAATGGCTCTAGATTCAATGAATTTCAAGATAATTTTCTCTTTTTTATTTACCTTTACCACATTTAACACTTTTAGAAAAGATGGATGAAATATCATCAAGATTTTTATATACCACATTTTTGGAATTAGAATCACTAGATTCTACTTTAATAAGAATTATTATTTATTTTTCTTTCTTAGAAGCCATGAAATAAATTTCTCTATCAATTTTTTTTATTTTCATATCTTTACACCTTATCCTTTCATAGGTAGTGAGAGTGCTATAAAAATTATCCAGAGATAATGTTTCGGGATCTCTATCTATTAATAACAATACATTAGCATAAAACTTGTTAAAAGGGATTCTTAAGATCATTTCAACAACTATATAATCTTCTAACATTTCACTAAGACATCTAATATTGATAACAATGTCATTCACCCTCATAAATAAATCTGTATCAGATTCATTCTCACCCATTTTCAAATATTCATACATCACCCTATAGATTTGCAATTTTTTCTTTCTTCACTTTTTTATTAAATTTATATATGTGTTTAATCATTTCCCACATAACATTGGCTATGGAAACACCTTCCACCCTTAAAAATTCACTTTTTTATAGTGATGATAATAAATCACTATTGGACCATCCATAATGTCAAGATTCTTCTTACCAACATAGGTTAGAGGAACATTTTCATCAACAAGAGGAAACCTGCTTGTTTTATCTTCAAGGACATCATATCCAATAGAAATTGTATAAGTAAATATTTTATCATTCCAGATATGATAATTATTACTATCAAAAACCAGAATATATTCACTATTCAAACAATTTTGATTCTCCATAACATCTCTTGAAAACCTCAGTGAAGAATAAGTGAATGGAACCTTCTAGTTAGATACCAATTTTAATTTCCTATTCATAATTATTATATCACCAAGAAGGAGGGTTGAATTAATTACACCTTTTATTTTATGATTCCTTTCTTTAAAAAACCATTTCCTTCAGTTAATGATTTCATTACATACTAAAAACAAATCAAAAAAACATCTGCACGAACACAAGTAATTAAAAGTTTCACTATTTAATAAGAATAGTTATGTCATTGGTATGGTTTGGAACTAATCAAAAACCACACAATACACTATAAAATAGTCCTTTTTTGGAGTAAAATTTGTTGTAAATACCCTTACTCTCATGTGGAACAATGTAACAAATCCAATAGTTCATGTTCTCATTCTAGAACAAATAATGTATTAAAAAGGTTTTGTATAAAAACATGTTACTCTACTTCTTTATCAACTTTCAAGAATATAAAAATCTAAATTAATTATTCACTTTATTACCCAAAATCTAGAAAGAACTTCAAATACTTTTAAATAAATATTAGTCTAATTTCCCAGAATAATTTTCACAGTCTAATTTATCAATTTGAAAAATATACCTCTATCATAATATGGTTCAGACAATTTTGGACACTTTTTTTCTTCAGTCTAGAAATCCCAAATACAGTAATCCTTCTAAATATGATAACTAACTGAATACAGTAATTCAGAGAATATAATAACTAGATAAATATGTTTCAATCTCGGCTCATATCATTTCTCTTCTATCTAGTGTGATTTCTTCAAGAAAAGAATCTAGAAACCACTTTTTCTCTCTAGAAATTCTTCAGTGCTCTTCCTTCCCTCTACTTTTAAAGAACATTACTTTAGTCAAAAAAGTTAAATATAATTTTGACCTTTTATACTCTCCCCAAATGTGGTTTAGGAGGAATTCTTAAAAATATTACATCTCAACCAAATTACTTGGATTTTCATGTTTCTTTTAAATTTTATTTCATAAAGACATTGTCAATGTTTCCTAACTCTTATCATTTCTTCTCGATCCATATCGAATATTATAAAAACATGAGGTCTCTTCAAACTTCTTTTAGAAACAAAAAACTGATAATGATTTCCCATTCTAATTTACTCATTCCAATTTCTTCATTAAGATTCATTATACCAATTTCTCATATAAAGAAGTATATAGCTTGGTATTCTTATAAAACATTCTTATTATTCTTTATATCAATTCATCATTATGATTTCCCAATAAATTTTCTCCATTACTTTATTCTCCACCAAATGATGTAAACAAAACATATTCATCAAAATTAAAGCTTCCAATTTCATCACTTTTAATATATCCTTCAAGCTCTTTGATTTTTGTTTCTAATTCTAATTAAAATTTTCCTCATTATGATGAAGGAAAATGTAAATCAATAGATTCTTCTTAATCTATTCTCTTGAACCATTTGAATGATAAAAAAATTAATACATCCTTTATAAAATGGTTTACTACATCATTGATAAATCTCTAAATTTATTCTTTTTATTGGTCACTACATACTTTTATTTTTTTTTTCATTCATCAGTCCCAAACAATTCTTCCTTCAATGATTATAATGAAATATTGTGTATGATAGTCTGATGTCAACAAATTCATCTTCAACAACTTCATTCTATTATTAATATAATACTGTTGAATTTTCTTGAAAAATAATTCTATCTTTTATTATTACAATGTTATATTGAATAAGATATATCAGTATTCAAAAAAAATTACTTCAACAACTTCGTTTCTTCACAAACTTCTACTTGTATAATGAATTCCATTATAAAAATTAATTGGTTGAAGACCAGATTTAGAATCATCTAACTTACCAAGGAAAGTATTGTGACTTCCCATCATTACATCAACAATAATATTTCCTTCTCATCTCAAACACGGTTTACATGATCTCTTTCACTCACCTTTATTTTAAAAAGCTTGAACCATATGTTTTACAGAATAATTATGATTTATAATAACTCCAAGATCATAAATTTATGGTCACATTTATATCATAGTCTTCCAGACTCCAATTCACCCCCATTAAAATATTTTCTTCTAATCTAGTCACGAGATTAGTCTGATTATCATTTTTACCCATAAAAAACATATCATTATGATATACTTTCTCAACCATTATGAGTCATATTTTCATAAATTCAATTCTCAATTTTATTTTCATCGAAATCAAAGTGAGTTTCTTTTTTTCTTCTTAAAGGTCTATTTTTTCTTAAACATTTTTTGGAAACAAAAAACACCTCAATATGATAATTCATATTTTCTTGGTCCTAAAACTTATATGTTTTCAACGTATTTTCAGTGAAATTGTTTTCAAAACATTTTCAAGATTATTTTATATGTTTTTAAGGAAAATTGTTTTTAGAATAATTTCATGATCTCATTATATGTTTTCAAAGAAAAGGTTTTAAAAAAGAATTCAAATATTTCATTATAAGTTTTCAAGTTTATTTTCACAAAAATGGTTTTAAAGTGTTTTTTTAAGGAAACTTTTTCAAAGAAGAAAGTGTATTTTTCTAAAGAAATTATTTTAAAAGATATATAAAAATTATTTTACATCTATGATGTCATCTATTATTGATACTCTTTCCCTTCTAAGAAATGATTCAAATGTTTCATTGATGTTATTTCTCTGAACGAGTTAGGTTTTGATGTCATGATTTTTATAAAACTCATTACTCTTCCATGGGTTTTATGGTTGTGAAACCTTCTTTTTTCATTTTTTATGCTTCGATAAAATAATTATGAAACGTGTATTTTTTCCACATTTTAAGATATAATTTCATGTTTATGACACCTATTTATTTTCATGGGATTATGATAGGATTTTTATAAAACACATACCTTTTTATGGGTAATGATATGATTAATGTTTTATTATCTTGTGGAACATGTATGAATGATTTTACTTTGAGATGTGTGAGACCTATATCTTCCTATAATGCATTGGTTGAAGTTTTATGTCTCATGGAAAATGATGAAAATCAAGTCTACTGGATTAATCTACTTTGGGGAGATGGGGAAACCCAATCCCTTAAAAGGAAAGTACTGTGACTAGGTATGTTGGTGTATCCCACCCAGTAAGTATAGTCTCTATAAAGATGGAAGTTGGGGAAACCTGATTCACTATGTAAATATGGGGAAACCTGATCCCTTATAAGAAAAGTACTATGACTGGGTATAGTGGTCTATCTTAACCAGTAAGTGTATTCCTCATGAAGTTGGAAGGTGTGGAATCCTGATCCACTATAAGAAGATTTCAATACCATATAACTTACAAAGAAAGGACTGTGATTGGGGATGGTGGTGTAACCCACCTGGTAGATGAAGTTCCCAGGAAGTGCCTTGATAAGTTCTAATAATGAGTCTTGACTTATATGGAATGATATCACTTGTCTATATATTCCACAATTCCATGTCTTATTTTTATGTTATGATTTCATGGATTATATTCAATATTTCTTTATGATTCATCTAATTTTAATTTACAAGCTTTATTCTAAGATTTATTTTTATTATCTTTGATGTGAAGGGTATGATCTTCAAATGTTTTGATCATGTTCTCATACCCTTAAGATCATTTTTATTCTTATATGTATCCCTTTTTTACACTTAATAAGCATTTTAGATCCCACCTTTTTATGTTTCCTTCCCTAGGTAGGGAAGATATTTATTATGTATGATGTTTATAATAAGGGTTCTAGTCATGATGAACCTTGTGTGGGATAATTTAACTCACTAATGTATGGTTTTTTTATGTTTCCATGTTTCCAAAGTCAAAAAACTAATACGGTTTTTGTGTGTCTATTTGTTTAATGTTTTAATTACTCAAAAAAAATGATATAATGTATATAAAAATTAAGTCTGCGTTGTTATAGTTGGTATTAGAGAATAGGTTTAGTTAACCATTGGAAGCTGGGATGAGAAAAACTTAGTGATAAACCTATGGACATGTCTAGGAATAATTCAACAGATAAGTAAAAGTATTGAAAAATGTCATGGAATATTGGTAAAGGATAGAGTATGTGGTTTCCTAGAAATACATATCTATCGGGATACTACACATGGACATGTATCAGAAACATATGTACCTCTGAGTATTAATTCCAACAGGATTTCTTGGTCCTGACTTAGAGTAATTTGGTACATAGCAATGGGCCTTATTGTACACCGGGTTTGACAATCCCATGTGATATTCATTGTCAATTCACAAACTCTTCACAAACCATCATGATAGATATATAAATATGTTTCCTATTAATGAACTAGGATATACCTATGGATTCAAAAATTAAGGAACATGTCATAACATAAACATCTATATAATTAATTTTTCATGATTATGTTGTTTTATTCTATTATATGTGTTTCTTTCCATGTGATTTCTAGCTTTATTAAACAGAGATAAAATGAAGTAACATGGTTCGTAATGAATGTTTTAGATGTGGACAGTTTGTGAATTTTTCAAATTTATTTCCCAAGTGTGAATCTTATAAAATAATTAGGATGGTGGTATGAGAATTGGTTATACTTCTGATGATAAGGAGACCACAAATGACATGTGAATGGTATGTGATGTTCTTCCATTATTTTTATATTAAACATAATAAGTCGGTTTAGATCGAGGTTTTTTAATATTAAGACATGATTCATAATTCATATTTAAGGGAATAGGTAATAAGGAATAAGTTTATGTAGCCAAAGTAATGGTTTAATAATAATGTTGTATGAATGAAGTATATATGTTTTTAAATTATATGATTATTTTATATGAATCATGAATTATATAATTATTCTTAGTATATGTTTATATTAAGTATTGAAATGTATATTTTTAATGGTAATGAAGACAAAAAAATGATATTTTTATTGAGGGAAGGTAACCGTTAATGTGATCATGATGTTGTGAAAATTGTTTTTATCTTGGATAAAGAGATAAATGATTTAGATAAAGTAAACTATATAGCACGGATTACCCCAGATCTAATTACTAATTTTTTGAAAAAGTGACCTATATAATCATGGTTGAAGATTAAAACTTATTTAATTCATGTAATATATCCAATAACTTTTGGAATAAGGAATAATGAATCATTTATAAAATTATATACAGAAATTCAGGTTATTACCATGTTCCAAGAGAATATATGATGAGGTTATTCATATGTTTGGAATGTGACAACCAATAGATAAATTGTGATTTATGGGGGATCAATATTAATCTGATTTCATGACATTATGTCTATAGTTTTGTATTTCCATATGTCATAGGGGTCATAAGGTTAACCATTTATGGGATATTTAAGTTAACCTTTAGATGAAGTTATAGAGATTAATGTATTATCACACCACATAAAGATTTATTAATATTAGATAACATACTCTAAAAATTTGGTTTTGGTGATAACTGAAGAGATATGGGATGAAATATCATGGATCTCATAATTTGTTAGTTCTTCAGGAATGAAAAATATGCATTCTTTATTTTGGAAGTGTTGACATTGAAGTTAGTCAAGACCTAAAAAAGGGTGAGATTTTAATTATAAAATTGAATGAAATCAAGTAAGTATAACTTATCATTAAAATACCTCAACCATATAGAAATTATATTGAAAACATAAATGTTTTCCTAGAACCTTCTTTCTAATGAATCAAATGGTCCCTTATATAAAAAAATTTATGGATTTGTGATTGTTAACTTTATCCTGAACAAGTCCTCTATCACTCTACTCTAGAACATGATATTTAGGTTTCTCTTTAATTGTCTTATTTTCACTTACATCCTATGATCCCCTATGTGAAAAACAAGTTATATGTTACTTTGGGTAAATTTTATCGTTCCAAAATTTCTTTTTTAAAGGAATTTTTAGTATTTATTTTTACGATTTGGGTTTCTATGAATGAAAATTTCAAATATTAAACATTTGATAACCTTGATGAATTTTGGGGGAGAAATTAATTTTAAGGGGGGTATAATGTAACCCACAAAGATTTTGTAATATATTTTTTCTAAAGTAATTTATTTTTTTGATATTTTTCATTTTTCTCAATACTATAAATATTTTATTTTATATTAAAGAAATATTTTTTTCGTGAATTATTCATAAAGCCCAGTTAATAATTCACTACACACAACATATATTTTAGATTTATCTTCATAAAAAAAACTATTTTAAGTTTGTTTTACACACAACAGTGACATTCCTTGATGGATTTTGTAACACACAAGACATAATTTTACTAAATTACAATATATTTTTTTAATATAACCTAGTAGCTAAATTAGTTGTTATTAAAAGTGAAAACTAATGTAGGAAAATAAATGGTTTATGAAAATATAAAATTAATTCATTGGTTAAAAATTAATTTGAAATAAATATAAAAACTGATTTAATATAAACAAAAATATTATTATATCCACAAATAAATTTTACCCTTTTTTAATGGAAACCACATCACCCCCATTACACATATTAATCCTCCAACTGATTAGCCCGCCATTGGTAAACCGATTAAAGAGCCTCAAGCTCACCCTTTACCGTATAGTTGATACTATGTAAAAAAACCCTGCCCCATGTCGCCCAGTACAAAAGAGGGGATTAAATCAATAATGGTGAAATTATGATGTCGAAACACAACTAGTAGTAATCAAACCCTCAACTCCAAGGAACCATGTGAATGACCCAACCATTGGGCCACCCCCGTAGGGGCAAGATATTTTACCCTAATAAATTAAATCAATAACAATTAGTGAGTGATATTAATGTGATATATATATATATGTATGTATTATATTCAATCAAATATTTTTGATATTCATAAAATATGGTTGATATGATTAAGATAAATACAAACCCAATTTTTTGTATAAAATATTATACTATATTTCTTGTTATGGAATTTTTAATGCCTTTTATTAGAGAACCTATTTTAAATCCAATTTTTGAAACTTTTAAGGATTAAATTAGTCAAAATAATATTTATTTTTTAATTAAAAGCATAAAGTTTAGGTCAAGGTAATTTTTTTTTACTTTTCTATGTGGTTTCATTTTTTAATGAATAGTTAAAAAATATTGTACATTACTTCAAAACTTCTTTTTTATATAATTTATTTATAAGTGTAAATTAAATTTTAAATTCGTATTAATTTTTAATAAGTTAAATTTTTTTATCAATTAATACAATTTAGTTCATTTGAATCCATTTCACTTTGATGTTCACTATAAAAACATATAAAAACTTTTGGATGTTTTTACATTAAAAAACTGCAGTGTCGTACAATTAGAGGGAATAAAAATTTCAAATTAATTTCAGAAACTTATATGATTTTAATGTCGAAAAATGGATTATATATTTGGAATAATAATAATTTATAATGTCCAGAAATTTCAACATAGTTTTTTTCACCAAAAATATTATTTAAAATAATTAAAATTATATTAGTTATTACGTTAAAATGAAACATTACAAGGGAATAAACCTAAAGATTAAGGTCCCAAATGACCTAGAAACTTGTCAAAAATCCTGTTTTATGGCCATAAGTATTCCATAAACCTTAAATTATTGAGTTTTTTTTAGTTTTTTAAGAATTGTTTTAGGTAAAAACGTGTGTCGACATAACTTATTTTTGAAAATTACAATTATGTCCTTTCCTTTCCCTATAAAAAACCACCAACTCTCCCTCTTCTTCAAACCTCTAAAACAACATATATTTAGAAAATATATGCCCAATTGAAATCCTAGAAACCCTTACATCTTCCTTTAATCCTCTATTTCTTCACAAAGTCTTCCGAGGAATCCCTTTGGCGCAAACAAAAAGAAGTTTCCTGATTAAGAGGTCACTCCCTCTCTCAAGATGCTTTCTTTTAATTCCATTATACACTCCCTAAAAATATATTATTTCATTATTTTGTAACTAAAAATGTATACTAAATATACTATGATTTTTTTATTAAATGGTTTAGAACTACACTTACCACAATTCCATCCAATGGGTAACGAACATACTATTTACATGTTGGGAAAACTACCACCTCACGAAACGATGACTGCTCATTTAAACTTTGTCGCCTCTCATGGTGGAAATTATGATGGAAACTATATTTATATGTGATATATATTATATTTCTATTGTATTTATGGTTCTATAATTTTTATTTATAACATACCCATATCCTTTCCATTCTGTATAAATATGATAATTTTATTTGAAGAAGTGTGGACTATCGCTACTCAAAGCAATGTGATTCATTCACACACTACATGGGATGTATTAATGATAAGTTTAGTGAAAATATATTATTTATATGACATAATAATGATAATATAATGATATTATATATATACATATATATGTCATTTAATTTCTTTCTTTTAAGACATCAATAAAACTGAAGCAGTATTCATGCGTATGTATGGTCAACTATCTCCATAACCAGTGTATTCCATTTAATAATTATGTATTATATATATTATAATAATAAAAATATATTTAATATTAATTAAATTTATAACCTGGTTTATATTATGGAAATCTTGATATAAGTACAAGGACTAATGAAATAACAAATTAAGACACATGTGAAAAACAAAGTGAAATTTACTCAAAGAAAAACCTTAATCTAGAATTGTTGACAAGAATGTAATATAAATTCATAATTAAACAATATATGGAATTAAATATAATTATATTTTTAAGTAAAGTATTTATAATAAAAATATATTTATTATAAATGATTTTCTTATGAGTACTAAGAGAGTCAAGGCAAAAGGTAATGGAATTTCATCGCACCTTTTATTTTTATGAGACACATGATTTATTCACCACCAATTCTTTTAGTGTTCTATGTATACTTACCATTGATTTTTTATATGATTATTATTTTTAAATTTATGGTTATTTTCATATCTATTTTATGACATTTATTTCATGGGTATTATTTTTCAAAAGATTTCAAATCGGTAAAGTAATTTTGACTCAAATAGCCTTCTTTGAGACACATGCCTTGTCATTCACATATATTTTTTCATGAGATGTATACATTGAATTTTAAATGTTATTTCATGAATACAATTATTTTAATGATATTTTAAGCTTTATTTAATTTTATTTTGAAAAAAAATTGTCATATGGTTCAATGTTACAAAGTGGTAATTGTTTACTGGAACAATATCATCACTTTTTGAGATTGTTTGTGTTTGTTCTTCCATTAATGAAATATTATGATCCATATATTATGATCACTCATGAAATTTATTATAATATATTTATTAAATATATATTCATTTATTATTACATTTTTAACACTAATTTATATGTATTATATTTAAGATAACATTTTTATGAAAAATATGATCATATTTCTATCTTCGATCAGAAATATGTTTCATTTCAAAAACCATGTTTTCAAAAATGTTTTCAAATGATATTTGGAGATTATTTTTAAGTAATATGGATTTTAAAATGTTTTATTTTTTTCAAAAAAATTATCTATTTTCAAAGGATCATTTTCTAAGAAAATGATTTTAGTGATTTGAATTATTCTTTATAATATTTAAAATTATTTTCAAGGGAAATGTTTTTCAATATGTTTTCATGGATTAGTTTGTAATTTTTCATATTTACTTTCGTGATAAATACTTTCAAAAAAAATTAGGGTTCTTTTTTAGGTTTTTGAGGAAAATGGTTCTCAAAACATTTTCAATTGTTATTTATATGTTTCAAAGTATTTTCAATGAAATGGTTTTCAAAATGTTTCCTAGATTATTTTTTATGTTTTCAAGTAAAAATGTTAAGAAAACATTTTCAATATTAACTTATAAAATTCAATGTATTTTCGATGAAATGGTTTTCAATCCATTTTCCTGAATATTTTATAAGTTTTCGAGTAGAATGGTTTTCTGAACACACTCATGCTCTTTTTGTTTGTTTTCAAATAAAATGTTTTCCAAAATGTTTTCAAATATTTATTTATAAGTTTTAATGTTTTTTCCACAAAAATTGTATTCAAAGGGTTTTATGATTTAAAGAACCTTTCTCAATTATGAAATGATATTTTTCAAAAGAAATATTTTTAAAGGATATTTCAGAAAAATCCATATTAGACAACATCTATTAATTTTACTCAAGCGCTTATAAAAAACTGATTCAATGGATCAATTCATATTCTTTCTGTATATTATTTATGTTTTAATGGAATGATTTTTATTAATCTCATTCATCTTCTATGGGTTTTATGCTTGTTTAACCCACTTCTTTTCACGGGTTGGGATTTGATGAAATGATTATGAGACCTATATGTTTCCACATGTTAAGATGTAATTACATGTTTTATGAAACCAATTTCATTTCATGGGATTATGATAGGATATTTATAAAACTCATATCTTTTTATGGATCATGATATTGTGAAAGTTTTATTATCATGGGGCACATGTATGAATGATTTTATTATGATATTGTTATGAGTTATATCTCTATATAATCAATTTGGTAAAGATTTATATCTAATGATATAATGATGGGAATTATGTTTTTGGGATTTATCTACTATGAGAAGATTGAGAAACCTGATCCCTTATAAGGAAATAACATCAACTAGGGATGCATGTGTGTCCTTCCTAGTAGGTGTAGTCACTATGAAGTTGGAAGATGGGGAAAATAAATCCACTATGGGGATATTGGGAAATAAAATCCCATATAAGGAAAGGATTCTGACCAGGGATTGTAGTGTGTCCCACATTGTAGGTGTAGTCACCATGATGTTTGAATATGGGGAAACCCAATCCACTACATGATGATGGGATGACTCGATCACTTACAAGGAAAGGAATATGAATGGGGATGGTCGTTTTTCCAAACTTGTAGGTGTGGTTCAAAGGAAGTTCCTTTATATGTTCTAGAAATGATTCTTGACTTATAAAGAATGATTTCATATTTCTATGTATTCCACAATTCCTTGTATTATTCCTATGTTAGGATTTTTGGGCTTGTGTTATTTATTTATTTATGACTCTTGTCTTATAAACTTCCATGATTTATGAAATAATTCATGTTTATGATCTTTGATAAGTAGGTTATGATCATAAAATGTTTTGATCTCATTTTCATACCATTAAGATCATATAGATTCTTGAATATATCCCTTGTTTACCCCTAACGAACATATGAGCTAACCCATTTTTATATTTCTTTACTATGGTAATAAAGATATGTATTAAGTAAAATGTTTCAAATAAGGGTTCAAGTAAGGAAGAACCTAGTTGGATATAATGTAGTTCACTTATGTATCAATGTTTATGTTTTGATTTTTCTAAAGGCACAAAACTAATATGGTCTTTGGGAATCTATTTTTATAATGTTTAATGAAATATAAAAAAATAATGTAATTTAAATGTACATTAATACTAGGTCATTATGTGATTCATATGATATCTAAAATATAAGGACTTGTAGGTGAAGACAAAAATCGACACATTCGGTATTTTTTTTTTGAAGTTTTTTGGCCAAAGCAGTTGTTGAAGAGTAAGTAAAGTGGAGGGAATTCCCCTTTTAAATAGAGGTAGTAGCTATGGAATGGTTGTATAGATTAAAACTCAAAGATATCCATGATTAGGATGATCTAAAGTAAAGGTTTTGAAAACGTTTATTCTCAAAATCATGGATGAGAACAATTATGAAAGAGATATATGCCATTAGGCATGCTACTAGTCAGAATCTTTAAAAATTCTGGGAATGTTTCAAGAAGCATTGTGTAATATATCCACATGATATTAACCTTTTGGATCTATCCTCTAGGGGGGATTTCATTGATAAAATCACCCACATAATCCTGGAATCTCATTAAAAATATACCTTAGAGTTCAGAACAATTCAAAACAAGAGGAATTCATATGAGAGGTATTCATGAGGTATAAAACTCTAGATCATCACCTTTCCTTGAAACAAAAATTTAAGAATTGACAATCCCAGTGAAATAAAATTCTATAAATAAAGTGAGTGAGAAACCATCTCCCCAATGGGTATGTGTATTATAATCATCACCCAATCATTACACTACTCAATGTGTTAAGATATAGGGTACAGACAGTGTTGCCACAACATTCCAACAAAAGAAATTCCCATAGAATTGAAAATTGAGAGAAGGGAAAGCCCAATAGGGATTATTTGGTCATAGAAACCAAGATATTTCCAATTTTTCTAATCATACACCTTTTATGAAGTAATATAAATACCTAAAACAATTCCAAAAAACATTCAAACATCCCTCACATCAACATAAATACTTTTAACCACCACCTTTCCAGTAGATTATTTTTTGGTAGCCATCAACTATTGAACCATCAGCTAAGAAGCAACAACTAGAGTATGAGGTTGAAGGGTTAAAATAAGTTTTCAAAGATTTTTCCAGTCATTTAAATACTATATTTTATATTCTAACTAATAATACATGACATGTTCCATCCCAAGTGGTTTCAAATCCCATAGATAATTTTAGTTCAATTACAACATGAAGCATGAAAGATATTCCACCACCTAAATCAAGTAAGTTGCGTGATTCTATAAAAATATTAATTTTAACCCATACACACAAAAGAGAGGCCATAAAAAACAAGTAAAAAGGCCAAAAAGGGATATAAAAGAAAACAATATACCATTCCATTAGCTGTTAACTCGATCAATAATGGTCGAAGAAGATAAAATTCAAAGATACATCTATGAAACCTTCTTAAAGGATGAAATAAATATTTATTTCCTAGAGGAAAACTTCCAAATCTCAAAATATATTATGTTTCTCAAATACATATTCCCCAAGAGAAATAATCATGATGGGGATAAAAGAATCATCTTTCAAAGGATTGTCTTAGCCATGATCACAACACCATTTCCCAAAAAATAATTCAAGATCTAGGGAAATTTTCTATTCCTTGTACTATGGGTTCTTTGAAATTTTTTGATGCTTTATGTGATATTGGTTTGGTAATTAATTTTATGTTTAATTCAACCATTAAGTATTTTAAAATAGGTTAACTGAATCCCACAATAGTTTCTGTCTAAATAGAAAATTGATCCACTATTTTCCCAGCCAGAGATGTGGAGGATGTGCTAGTAAGAGTTAGAGGATGAATACTTTTAGCATTATTTTACATACTCTCCATGGTGAAGAACACTAAACAAGGTAAATCACCCATTATTTTGGTCAGTGTATTCCTAAAAATAGAAAAAAAAATCTTCAATGTGCATGAAGGAACCCTCACCATAATGTTATGAGACATCAAGGTGAAATTCAATGGTCTTGAATCCAAAAGTAACCCTTAAAAAAATCATTCCCTCTTTACAATTTTCCATGAAGAAGTTATTTATCCCCTAGAAGACTCATGTATTTTTTGATAATTCTTAGCCTTAGTAGATCACCTTTATATTAAAAACACCAGGGTAAGAAAGAGAACTAAAAATATTGAAAATTCTACCTTTATAACTAAAAAAATAACCACTAAATTCATTTATAGTTTTCTATAATAAATTGATATGATACCCTTTTTCAAGGAATATCATGCTTTTTAAATGGAAAAATATGATTCATTAACATCTATAGAAAACCACCAAATTATGAGTTAAAATCGCACCCATGTGATTTAAAATAGGTTTATCTATTAAATGGAGAAAAGTTTCTAGTGATCGTTACTAATAATATATATGGGACCCAAGAGAAAACTCTAATTTAACTTCTCAAAATAAATACCTAATCCATATGATAGATTCTTGGAGATATACTCTGAATGAATCATAGAGTCTAATCCTAGAGAATCTTTTTATTAGAGGAATCTTGACCCATTAGGCATCCCTAGAGAAGACATAACCCCAGCATCATGGATGTTGTGAAAAAATAAATTGAAAAAATATTTTTAGACAATATCATTTACCCAATTTCTAACTCTTAATGGGTCATCCCTATCCATGTGGTTCCAAATAAAACAGGTTTTTCCATTGTGGAAAATGAAAATAATGAATTAATACTAATGTGAGTCCAAAACAATTGTAGGGTATTAAATAATTATAAAAATATGAATTATGTCATCTGAAAAGATCACTTCACAATCCCATTAATTGATAAAATCATAGAAAGGTAAGAAGGTATGACACACTACTACTTTTTGGAAGGTTTTCCTAGTTATTTTCAGGTACCAATTTCCCTAGAATACCTAGAGAAGATAACCATTACCTTTCCTTTTGGGACATTTTCTTACAAAATGATGGATTTCAGATTGTGAAATACCCTAAGAACATTTCTAAGACATATGGTAATAATTTCCTTAGATCTCATTAAAGACTTCATTGATGTATTTCTCAACAAAATTTTGGTTTTTATAAACACTTTTGATTATTTCTTGAAGAATCTTGAGTTTTTTTTTGAAAATGTACATAGAGAAAAATCTGGTTTTCAATATTGAAAAGTGTCACTTTATTGTTTAAAAGTAATAGTAATTTAACAAATCATTTAAAAAACAGATAATTGATGTGGATAAATCTAAAATTTAAGTGATAAATTCTTTTCCATATCCCACCTGTGAAAAATAAATTATATATTTTTTGAGGCATGTGGGATTTTATAAAAAATTATTCAAAGACATTAGTAATATTTAACTTACATTTAAAATATTTATCTTTAAAAAATATTATTTTTCTTTTTATAATATTATCAAGGATTAATTTTATGAATTTATATTGAAGTTGATTACCTTGCTAATAATGCAGCAACTAAATTGGGAACATCCATTTGAGTTGCCTTGTGATGCATCAAACCAGGATATTGGAGCAGTTGTTTTCTATAAAATTATGGAATACCTAGTGTCATAACCTATGCTTAAAGAACATTGGATTACTCTCATATCAATTAAAAAAACCTCTAAAAAGTATCTTTTTTTTGTTGTATTTTCATTAGATAAATTCAGGTCATACTAACATGGAACTTAAGTAGTTGTATTTTCTAATTATGTAGCACTTATGTACTTAATATAGAAGGATGATTCCAAAATAATCATAGTAAGATGGATGGTACTCATGTCAGAGTTTAATATAGATATTATTGATAGAAAATGGAGCTAAAATCAAGGTGAAAAAAAACCTTAGTAAGCTACCCAAGACTTCTAAAATAGAAATTTCAAAGAAAATCCCCCTCAATGATCACATTCCTAGAGATTATCTCCATATTAGAGAAGGTGAAATGGCATGGTAATCTGGCATTGTAAATTGTTTTTCCAATTCTCATGTACCTTCATCCCTTAACTCCTATTAAATTCATAAATTCAAGGCTGAATCTAGATTCTATATCTTGGAGCATCCATTTCACTATAAACTTTACATTGATCAATGAATAAGAATATTCTCCTTAGTATGTTAAATAGATTATGTCTTTCAATTTTGTCATAACCTTTATTTTGGAGGCCACTTTAGACCCCAAATACCAGCTAGACAATTATAGGAATCTATAATCTATTGGTCAACCTTATTAAATATGATCCTTATTATTGTAAAAAATGTGAACTGTGTTAGTTTCCAAAAAATATTTCAATGAGATAAAAGATTCCCTAAAAAACATCATTTTTTTAAATATTTTTTGTTTTAAGAATTGTTTTTTGGGACCCTTTCCAATATCTTTTGGGAAATCCAATATTTTACATGAAATTTATTATCTCTCTAAATGGGTGGAAGCCAAGCCCACCAAGACTGATGATTCCAAAGTTGTGTTTGATTTGTTCAGGGTCAATATATTTTATAGTATTGAAATTCCAAGAGACATCATCATAGACCAAGGGAAACATTTTTGAAATATAAGAATGGGGGTTATTCTTAAAAATTATGGGGTGAACCACAAAATATCTACACCTTACCATACTAAAAAATTGGCCAAGATGAACTATCTAACTGAAAGATTAATAGTACTTTGGATAAAATAGTCAAAAAAACCAATAATATTCGATATAAGGGCTTGTGACACATTATGGGCATACCAAATAGTATAAAATACACCTAAAGGTATGATCCCATACCGGTTGATTTATATAAAAAGTTCTAGACTACTAATTGAATTGGATTACCAAGATTATATGGTTGTTAAAAAGGTGAATTTAGATTTTGAGAGTGCTGTAAAATACAGGAAGATTTGGATAGAGGATATGGAAAAAATTTAAAGAGAATCTTTTGAAAATTCAAGAAATTACAAAGAAAGAACCAGGGAGGCACATGAAAAACGGATTCAACCAATGACCTTACAACATGGAGACCAAGTTCTTCTCTATAATTCCAGACTAAAGTTACTTCTTGGTAAGCTTCATTCGAGGTGGGATGGACATTTTCTTATTACTATTGTCTATCCTTTTTTGGAACTATTCACATGAAGAAAAAAGGTAAAGAAAAATCATTCACTATAAATGGGAAAAGGGTAAAAATGAAAAATTGATATTCTCAAAAAGAACTGGTGGAGGAGATCAAACTCCTCTAACCCATATAATAATTTCATCCCAGTATGTGAGTTTAAGACATTGAAATTAACCCAAGGTGATTCTGGGAGGCAACCCAAGTTTTACTATTTTTTTAGGATTTAAAATTCATCTACCTCTTACATGACCCCTTTTTGTTTTAATGGAATTGTTTACACTAGTATAGGTATTTTTTATTTGAAAAGACCATCATGAAATAAACTATAATGTATCCCAAAAAAGTGTAGGAAGATGATCGAAGATTTATTTTTAAAGGGTGTTCACCTTTATTCTTTATCTTTTAAACTCCCTGAATTTAATCTAAAAACGTTTTTTGATTTTTTAACTAAAAAAATCCACACCCACGCATTAATTCATGCTTCACTTGACTTATCTATGAGAAATGAGTTTCTTATGAATCCTAAGATACCATGATTTAGATTTAAATGTTAATCAGACTCGGTTAGTAAAATGGATAATTGGGTGACTAAAATAAAACATGGATATTAAAACGAAGACTCTTTATTTAAGGTAAATATTTGATTTGTGTAAACAAAATTTCCCAAAAAATTTTAAAGCATTGAATTTCTGAATGTCATGTGAAATGATTTTTTATTTTTATACATGACTTGATTGGTTGTCCCAAATCATATGCCACATTCCAAAGTGGTTATATAGACTAGGTACTTTCTATTTTCCCATGAACAAATATATTGAGTGATCTTGTGACATATAAACTACCAGAACATGCATTTGAACTTTTAAGAAATATGATTGTACAAAAACATATTTAAAATTATTGAGGCACCATTTGAAAATACCTTACCCTTATATGACCACATTTTTATAAATCCTTATTTATCCAATAGAACCCATTAATGACCTTGTTAGGAATGATCCATGTTTTAATCCATTTTTATCCATTCCTACCCTCATCTTAGTTTTTGCATGATATTTTAAATTTTAATTGTGGGGATTAAGAGATTTATAGTGGAGTGGATGATGTACATTGTATGGAAGAAGTGTAGGGGTGATAGATATTTGGATTTAGAATGTTTTATATTCATTTGACTCTTTATTGATTTTTCTATTGTATTAAATAAATAGAAAATTATAAAAAGAACCAAAAAATGAAAAAAGGGTTTTGGTTTGGGGAAACCAAAAATCACCATTACTAGACCTATGATTTTTTATCATATTCGGTTTGGTTGTGGATGTTAGTTTTCTTCTAAGAAAAACTTTTGAATAAGAAAAATATGAAAAAGTTATATGAAAAAAAATATATGTAAAAAATTTGGAGGGTTCAAAAATCATTCACCTTTATTGGATCATGACTTTTATATTGTGTTTTAGGGAATTTAGAGTTATCCCAAATTAAAGGGTAGAATTTCAGTAAACATTAATTTTTTATATCATGCTGAATACTAAATAGATAGGCCCTCTCTTTGAGGCTTAATGTTCATACATCAATTATTAACATCCTTAAGCATCGGAGTCATTTTAACCTTTAATGAAAGTCTTCATGATTTTATGTGACTTTTTTCTTTACAAAGTGTAGAAAATAATTCAATTATATGGATAAGGATAAAAAATAAGTATTCATTAAATAATAATAAATCTACTTAAATTTGAATCATGAATGATGATTTAAAATATTCTAAATTGGAGTAAATCATGATTTGTCATGTTTAATAATGACGATTAAGGATGTTGAATTAATGAGAATGGAATATACCATAAAATTCAAAAGGAAAAATTTAAAATGGATTATTTTATTTATTATTTGAAAATTGAGAAATTAAATTGATATTTTATGGGGAATTTTGAAATTTTTATTTGACATTGAAAATTATTTAATTTTACTACTTTGAAATTTAAATATTGATAACATTGGTTCCATTTGATTTTCCAAGATGATATTTTATGTTTAATGAAAATAATGGTTTCTTAGTGGGGGTCTTTGATTGTGTATTGTTTGGTGAATATGAATGAAAAAATTATGATAATTTTTTATTAATATTCAATGTTAATATGAATATGTTTCAATGAATTACTAAATAATGGGTAAATTTAATTAAAAAATGAAATTTTATTAAAATGGTTAAAGAAGTTATGGATTTTAAAGATAGAAATTAATTTTTAATTAAAAACCTATTTAATTAAATTTTGTTATGTAATTTTAAATTTTATACATATTAACCTTTCCTAACTGTTTTTTCATGTGTTTCTAAAAAATAGGTAGCAAGGGAACCCTTCACCATAGACCTTTACACCTCATAGGCAACCCATAAGGGGCCACCCATCCATGCAGGTTTAAGGTAGATCCAACAGACCAGTGGCAGACCATGGGAATCACTCTCATGTAGGGGCCTATGGAGATCAAATCCACGGGTGACATATGTTAGTCAAAACCTGAGTGAATGAGTGTATGGTGTTCAACACCACACAAATGTGGGAGGAGTGCTTCACCATGGTTGGGGTTGTCCAGCAGTGTTGGTTGGAGTCCTCTGGCACTAGTACGATGTCATTGTTTGTTTAGAGCCTCAGGATTGTTTATAAGTGTTTTCTTGAATACTACACGTTCAATGTTGGATCAGAGCTTTGTTGTACTTCACCTCTCTACTCCACTCTCTATCACATTATGCCACTCCACCTCCACTCTTATTCACCACTACATAAATCTATCATGGATCTGGCCTATTCCTCACTTGAAGCAGCCTCTGATCACCAGGAACCTCCTTGGAATGTTATCTACACCTTGTTCAACTCCTATAAAGGCTCATCTAGAAACTATTAAGGTCGGATGACATGAAGGTCTCTCCTCCACTCAAACAATCATGACTTCACCGATTTATGAAATTGAAAACCAATGCATCAGCCGGAAACCTCAATGGTCGCACAACACGATCTTGATCTCGGTGACTTTTCTTGATTCCACACCTTGTTTCCACCACATATCACCTCAGAAGTCTCATCAAATGCCGATGAACCAAAATTTGAGCCTCCTCCAGACACTGTGAAGGCTAGAGGAGAAGAGGAGTGTTTCTGTTGAGATAATTTTCCATGTCAAACCTGTATCCACAACTACCAAGCCTAAGGATCACCTCTAATATTCTTATTCACCGATTTTTATTACCATGACATCACTTCATGTCTCATCCCCCCATTTGAAGGTTATATGATTTGGAGGAGATCACAACCATCATCGCTCACCACCACATGCCAATGACCTCCACTGTCGACACTCACCATTACTACCTTCCACGTACCCCATGGCCCATGGATGGCCACTTCCATGCCAAGTCACCCCATGCACAATAGAGGCTCCCCCACATGGAATCATACCACACTTAAAATTTTAACACCAGCCATCTATGGTTGTTTCATATTTTACATATGTTGTTCTCATGGGTGTGATCTCAGATAGAGATTACAGGGGGCTTTGGCTGGATTTAAGGAGGCTAAGATCCTCTCCCTTGGCCTATATAATGGATCCCATTACCCTTTCCTATGATATAATAGAGACTAAACCCATGTATAAGAGAAGGAAAAACTACCAAAGAGGGGGTACTTCACTTGAAGTCCTTCACATTCCATAAAACTAGAAGAAGGGTTCAAGCACTGCCACTCCCATTATTTTCACCCTTAACCTCAATTTTTACCTTCATCGTGTACATTTATTCATCTTCTTCGATGACCCCCTATGACAACCCTACTTTTTATTACAACTTAAACATGATTTATTACATAAAACTACACTTGATACAATAAGATGATCGAGAGGTTTAGTGTATTTGGGGCTCCGCATCATTACATAAAAACTTAAAACATGAAATACAACATCTTTATTGAAAACTTCCTTTACATGACCACTACATTCCTTCGTACCTAGCATTGCATGGGATAACCTGAGGACATGCATAAGAAAAGGGTGAGCTATAAATCCCAATAAGGGAGTACACATGGAATAACATGAGGAGTACAATACATGTTAGACAATAGGCATATCAATAGAGCATAAAATAAACATGAACATAAAGGCATGATAAAGCATGATAGTCATAACATGGAAATGTGGCAACAACACTTAACATGGAATTAGCATGAGCCAAGGCTCATTGTACATAGAGCATGAGTAAATCCTCATTGCACATAAAGCACGAGTAAACCCTCGTTTCACTTGAATTAGAATGAGTCAACACTCATTGCACATGATGTATCATGATACTGTACTTTACCCAATGCATTGGAGCGCTATAAGGGCACACCCTTCTTAAACATTTCATTTCATGCATAAGTGTGCCACATGGATCATAAAACATGGATTCATAAAACATAATCATTTATTCCATGATAAATTAATGTGTAATTAATACATGAAACTTTTTAATCAATAAGTAAATGTGCATAAAGGTGAATATCCTTGATGGAGAAATGGGCATGGTATTCACTACACAATGACATTGGCTTAGAAAATCGGTGCGATTTCGGCATCGTAACGGCGTGACATAAGAATTCATAAAAATGGTTTATGAGAGAGAAAGGGGTTCCTCATCATATTTACATGTAATGTAAAGTAAGGAGTTCATATAGATACATGTCCCAACAATTTTAATGGAATTTATATTCATGATACAAATGTATTTCTTGAATGTAAATGAGGAGAGAGAAGTTCCTTTCGAAATTTTGGCATAGTAACGGGTGTACATGGGAGGCATTTAATGAAAGAGAAATGGGTCTCCCATCATTCAAACAATAATAGGGCAGTATGGGAGAGGTGATAAACCATATTTCGACATTCATAATTGAAATTAAAAAGTCAATACAATTTAAAGAAAATTGACAAAAATGAGAAAGGAAGAAAAAACCCTTACTTGGAAGTGTTATTCCAAAGGCTAGAGAGAGGCTTTTGAGAGGATACTTTGGAGCTTGGGGTACCTTGGGAGGATTCTAGAGAGATTAGGGCAGAAGTTGGACGAACTAAAAGGGCTTTGAGTGAGGAGTAAGTGTGAGCTTGGGTGGGTTTATATAGGAAATGTGAGGGAATTCTTTATTATTTAGGTTTGGGACCCCTTATATTAAATTAATCCAAACCACAAACCATCCCATGTTTTTTGTCAAATGTAAGAGGAAAACAATATTTTATAATGCCAAAGTCGTAACTTCTTAAAATAATAAGGTTTCTTATGTGGAGGTGAGTCACACTCCCATGGAAATTAATTTAAAAAGGCAAAGTGTTGAATAAGTCTTGAGGGGTCCATTAATGCTTTGAAAAGTAAGTCAAACAAACCCAAAATCACATTATTTTAATTTTAAAACATATATTGGCCGAACATAAAGATTATAGTATTTTATTACATCACTATTGGGTCATTATGATGTCATAAAACACATAATATATTTAAACGATATTTAATTTTTACCCAAAAATTTGACTGTCTCAGAAAATTATGAAAAATTCACCGTTGGATAATTTTGACATCCTGATTCCAAAAATAAAATTTATTTTATCTAAATAATTTTCTAAATATGTGAATTTTCACTTTTAAAATAAAAACCGACATTTATATAAAATTCACGGGTTTTGACAGAAATGGATTTCAAACCTTAATAAAAATTTTAATTGCATTCATAAAATTATAAGATCATTTATATTTAATAAAAATTAATTTAATAATATTATTATTATTTTATTAAAATATTATTTAATTCAAAAATCCCTTAATTTAATAAAATAGATTTCTTAATTAAATAATAACTAAAAACACCATTTGTACTTTAAAAATTATTTACAATGTATCAAAAATGACTAGAAATTATATTCATTATTATATACAAAAAATAATGTACATGAACATAGTACTACTTATTTGTTACATAACCCCTTAAAACAGCTGCATATAACCTAAGGGTAAGGTGTGCGATGGTGACAGACTCTTGGGGTGGCTCAGATAACATCGCTCGAGTGGTAATTTCAATCAAATTCAACTTTTCCCGTAGACGGTCACGTTCGAGCTTGAAATGATGAAGTTCAGCTTGGGCTTGGTCAAGATCGAAGCCCAAGGATGCCATCTCTTTTCCGAGCTCCAACAAATGGGCTTTGTATGGAGAAATTCTGCTGGATGAGGCCATCGCTTCTTTTGTCTGAGTAAATTTGATTTGTTAAAGTCCAATATTTATACTAATCGTGTGATCACTGTTCAACGTCTATATTAGCAACGGTCAAAATTCTTAACATAAAACCAATGAAGTTGACATTTTATATAAACATAAAGAGACATTTAATTATATCAAGAGGGATTTCCATTAATGAAACTTTGGGTCATTACAATATTCCCCCATTAAGAAATTTCTCCCTTGAAATTTTGCTTTTCCCACACTAAAACAAATGTGGGTAACTCAGCTTCATCATATCCTCTGATTCCCAAGTTGCTTCTTCAAACTTTTGGTTTCTCCACAACACCTTGACGAGGGGCATTGTCTTATTTCATAGAACTTTTTCTCTACAATCTAAGATCTTCACTGGTTTCTCCTCTTAAGAAAGATCGTCTTCCAATTGTACCACCTCAGAAGAGAGTACATGTGAAGGGTCTAGTATGTACTTCCTTAAGAGGGATAATTAAAAGACATCATGCACTTTGTCCATGGTAGGTGGAAGTGCTAGTCGATAGGCCACATCCCCAACACGATCAAGAATATCGAAGGGGCCGATGTACCTTGGACTTAACTTCCCTTTCTTTCCAAACCTCATGACCTTTTTCCATAGAGATATGCGTAGAAACACCAAGTCTCCAACTTTAAACTCAAGGTCTCATTGACGATTATCTGCATAACTCTTCTGTCGACTCTGAGCTGCCTTGATATGCTGCTGAATGGTTTTCACCTTCTCCGTCATTTCTTCGACCATTTCTGGTCCAAGTAGCTTACGTTCACCGACCTCATCCCAACATGTTGGTGTTCTGAACCTTTTCCCATATAGGGCTTCATATGGTGCCATTTGGATGCTTAAGTGAAAACTGTTATTATAAGAGAACTCAACCAGAGGAAGATGTTGATCCCATCCTCCTTTAAAGTCCATTGATCATGCTCTCAACATATCCTCAATTGTTTGGATAGTCCACTCGGATTGGCCATAAGTTTGAGGATGATAGGCCGTACTGAAGTTCAGTTCAGTATTCAGAGCATGTTGAAGACTCTTCTAAAAATTAGAGGTAAATCTTGGATCTCGGTCAG
This sequence comes from Viscum album, assembly GCA_963277665.1. Classification (NCBI taxonomy): domain Eukaryota; kingdom Viridiplantae; phylum Streptophyta; class Magnoliopsida; order Santalales; family Viscaceae; genus Viscum; species Viscum album. Next base: position 783,527,389 of record OY728146.1, on the reverse strand, counting down.
ACACAATAGATAGTGGTACTCCATGCAACCTTACCAATTCCCTGATATATAACTATGCCAGTTGATCCAAAGATAAATCCTTCGGAATAGCAATGAAGTGTGTAGTCTTTGTATGGCGATCCACAATAACCCAGATTGCATTGTTGCCTTTGGATGTCGACGGAAGTCCGGTGACAAAGTATATGGTGATATTCTCCCATTTCCATTCTGTTATGGGCAATGGCTGCATCATCCCCTTAGACTTCTGCCTCTCTACCTTCACTTGCTGACACACCAAGCATTTTGATGTATATTTAGTGATCTCCTTCTTCATATTATCCCACCAAAAGTTTTCTTAGAGATATCGACACATCTTTGTGCTCCCTGGGTGAATAGAGAAATTTGAACTATGTGCATCATCCAAAAGTTCCTTCTTCAGCTCCAGACTTGATAGAACACATAGTCTTTTCCCAAACCGCACAATTCCTTCTTCATTAGCATTAAACTCTGAGGATTTCCCTTTTTTGATAGCTTCCACTTTTTCCTGAATTCCCACATCATCCTTTTGATCATCCCTTAACCTTTCCAAAAGAGATGGTTGGGCAATCATTTGTGAAAGGAGTGATGATGTTCCCTTCTCTATGATTCCCATGTCCATCTTCATCAAGTCTAAGAAGATTGGATCCTTCTCAATTCTCATCATTGATAGAATTTTTGGGTCCTTTCTACTTAAGGCATCTTCCACCTTGTTCGCTTTCCCATGGTGGTAATGTATTGAATAGTTGTAATCCTTGATGAGCTCTATCAATCTTCTCTGGTGCATGTTAAGATCTTTCTGTGTGAATATATATTTAAGACTCTTGTGGTCAGTATATATCTCACATTTCTCCCCATAGAGATAATGTCGCCAGATTTTCAAGGCAAAGATCACTGCCGCCAACTCCAGATCATGCGTTGGATAGTTCGCTCAAGGATTTTCAACTGCCTTGAGGCATAGGATATAACTTTATCACTATGCATCAACACACATCCTAAGCCCTTCTTCGAAGCATCACTAAATACCCCAAAAATTTCCCCACATGTGGGTAAAGTGAGTACGGGTGCAGTGATAAGCCTCCTTTTTCAACTCCTTGAAGCTTTCTTCGCATTCATCACTCCAAGAAAACATTACTCCCCTTCGAGTTAGCTTGGTAAGAGGGTTGGACAATCATGAGAAATTTCTCACAAATCGTTGATAATATCCAGCTAACCCCAAGAAGCTACGGATATCCGTTACCGATGATGGCCTCGTTCATCCCTCAATTGCATCTATTTTAGAGGGGTCCACAGATATCCCATTGCTTGTGATGATATGGCCCAAGACTGAGACCTCATTCAACCAGAACTCACACTTGATGTACTTTTCATAGAGCTTCTCCTTGTGCAAAGTCTCTAGTACAGTTTTTAAATGCTCCTCATGATCCTCCTTGGTGTTGGAGTATATTAGAATATCATCTATAAATAATACCACAAATTTTTCAAGGTAATCTCTAAAGACTCTATTCATCAATTCCATGAATATTGCTAGAGAATTGGTGAGTCCGAAAGGCATTACTATGAATTCATAGTGCTCGTACCTTGTACGAAAAGAAGTCTTCGGGGCATCTTCCTTCTTCACCCTTACTTGATAATATCTTGACCGCAAATCCACCTTGGAGAAATATTGTTCTCCATGCAACTGATCGAAAAAGTCATCGATTCTTGGGAGATGATACTTGTTCTTTATCGTGATTTTGTTAAGTTCACGATAATCGATGCAAAGCTGCATTGACCCATCCTTCTTCTTGATGAAGAGGACTGGTGCACCCCAAGGTGAAGCACTTGGGCGTATAAACCCTTTACCTAGATTCTCCTATAGATGTTTCTTCAGCTCTTCAAGCTCTACAATATCCATTCTATATGGAGTCTTGGATATTGGTAAAGCCCCAGGTATAAGTTCAATTGAGAACTCAACATCTCTTCTAGGAGGAAGACCAGGCAGTTCCTCGGGAAACACTTCAGCAAATTCCCTTACAATTGGCATTTCTTCAAGGATGGTTTCTTCCTTTGACTCAATCATCTGAGCCAGATACGCATTCTCATAAGGCAATAATATCCATGTTTGAGATGATGGAGCTAAAGGAGATTCATCTTCCTCCTTACACTTGTAAAGAATCGGGGGTCGATTCTCCATATAGAGTGTTATTTCCCTCTCCCGACAATTTATGTTGGCTCTATATAACGAAATTCAATCCATGCCAAGAATTACATCAAATTCCACCATAGGGAGTATGATGAGGTTCGCCAGGAAATTAAATCCACATATTATAACAAGGGAGGACTTATATTCATGGGATGCAATGATTGCCCCATTTGCCGTACTCACCGACATCTTTACTTCCATGATTTGTGGTGGTGATGGGATTGTTCTACTAAACTTTCGAGATATAAAATAATGTGTAGAAACTGAATCAAAAAGTATGTTCGCTATTATTGAATGAATAACTAGCATACCTGTCACCGCTTCATTGTCGGGGTTCACTTCGGCAAAAGTGATGGAAAAATCTCTTCCTTGCTGCCTTGGAGGTTGTTGGTTGTCTCCGAAAACCCTTGGATTAGGGTACTAATTTGAACAATGACCCGGTTATTTTCATTTGTAGCATTGAACAACGCGTTGAGGTTCGAACGGAGCGTTCCTCTCCTCTGTCGTAGTCATGGGTCTTTCTTGCCGACAGTTAACAGCTAGGTGCCCTTCTCTTCCACACCTGAAGCATTTTCTCGTCCCCTTAAGTCAATTTCCAGGGTGCTTCTTTCCACACATTTGGCAAGTGGGGTGCTGGATCTTATTAGAACTCTTGGATTTATCCATCGAACCACCATCATTGAAGTCCACCTTACGCTTCTTGTCCCCATGATACCCCTATGATTCCTCAATCTCAAATTCGAACTTGAGGGCACATCGGACAATTTCCTCATAGTTGTCGAAGTCACAGATCATTAATTCTTTCCGCAAGCTAGGCTTCAGCCCACGAAAGAAGCAGTCAACTTTGCATTCGGGGGTAACGACAAAGCCGGAAGCATATCATGAAAGCCTTGTGAAGTGTTCCTCATTTTCTCCAACAGATTCTTCATCTTTTTGCTTGAGTGAAAGGAAGTCCCTTTCTATATTAAGCCGGAGGGTGCGCGGAAAATATTTATCAAAAAACATCTTCCATAAATCCTTCCATTCCAACACCTAGATCTCCTCCTCAGGCTTCGTATTTTTGATCAATGTCCACCATTGATCAGCTTCACCCTCCATATGATAATCCGCTAGGAGAAACTTCTCTTGTTCAGAACATTGGAGGATGGAGAATATCTTTTAAATGGAGCTGATCCATTGTTCAGTGATCATGGGATCGAATGATCCACTAAAAGTAGGAGGTCTTTGTCTCATGAATCTCTTGATAGCGACTTTGTCTTTCTTAGGGAGGTTGAACGTTCCTCTTGACCCTTGTTTCTATTCAAAATTCGAGTTATCTGAGAGAGAAGTGTGACAAAGTTCGTGATTCCCTCTCCCATTGGATTGGGCATCTCATTAGTACAGCTATCACACTGATCTTCACAACGGTTGTTAGCCCGAGTCCTCCTATTACTGGCCATAGGCTGGAATAAAAGGAAATTTAGGGGTAACACATAAAGGGTAATCAAAAGACAAAAGTGGATGACTTATAAATAAACTTTTATTTCCTTAACTCATGAGTCTATAGGCTTCAATCTAGGCTTTTCATGATCTACTCTCTAACATATATTCATAGGGGATTTTTTTTAATTCCCTTAATAAGGGTTCATACTAAGCTTTTGAATTTATCAAAACATATCCCCCGGGAGTGTCGTAACCAAGAGTGCAGAAAGGCCTGTTGTCGTGCACTAGTTCACGTTCGAGTCTAGCTCAAAGCGGTGTTTTCGGGTTTCACCCCTAGGATACATCTGTGCCAGAGCCGCCTCTACCTGCTTGTATCCATACATGGATGTATTTTTTTGATAAACCACTTACTTAGTACTTACCAAAACTTAGGGATGTTTTTATTATACTTAGTCTTGTATCTAAGGCTTTACTAGGGTTTTCTAATCCTAATCCCAAAAATAACTAAACCTATCCTCTTATACCAACTATGACAATCCTACTTTTTATTACAACTTAAACATGATTTATTACATAAAACTTCACCTGATACAACAAGAATATCGAGATGTTTAGTGTATTTGGGGCTCAGGATCATTATATAAAAACTTAAAACATGAAATAAAACATCTTTATTGAAAACATCCTTTACATGACCACTACATTCCTTCGTACCTAGCATTGCATGGGATAACCTGAGGACATGCATAAGAAAAAGGTGAGCTATAAAGCCCAGTAAGGGAGTACACATGGAATAACATGAGGAGTAAAATAAATGTTAGACAATAGGCATATCAATAGAGCATAAAAGAAACATGAACAAAAATTCATGATAAATAATGATAATCATAACATGGAAATGTGGCAACAACACTTAACATGGAATTAGCATGAGCCAAGGCTCATTGTACATAGAGCATGTGTAAATCCTCATTGAACATAAAGCACGAGTAAACCCTCATTGCACTTGAATTAGCATGAGTCAACACTCATTGCACATGACGTATCATGATACTATACTTTACCCAATGCGTTGGAGCGATATAAGGGTGCACCCTTCTTAAACATTTCATTTCATGCATAAGTGTGCCACATGGATCATAAAACATGGATTCATAAAAAATAATCATTTATTACACGATAATGGAATTTGGAATCCATACATGAAACTTTTTAATCAATAACTAAATGTGCATAAAGGTGAATACCCTTGATGGAGAAATGGGCATGGTATTCACTACACAATGACATTGGCTTAGAGAATCGGTGCGATTTCGGCAGCGTAACGGCGTAACATAAGAATTCATAAAAATGTTTTATGAGAGAGAAAGGGGTTTATCATCATATTTACATGTAATAGACAGTAAGGAGGTCATATATATACATGTCCCAACAATTGTAATGGAATTTATATTCATTATACAAAAGTATTGCTTGAATGTAAATGAGGAGAGAGAAGTTCCTTTCAGAATTTCGGCATAGTAACGGGTGTACATGGAAGGCATTTAATGAGAGACAAAGGGGTCTCAAATCATTCAAAAAATAAGAGGGTAGTATGGGGGAGGTGTGAAACCATACCCCAACATTCATAATTGAAATTAAAATGGTAATACAATTTAAAGAAAATTGACAAAAATGAGAAAGGAAGAAAAAATCCTTACTTGGAAGTGTGCTTCCAAAGGCTAGAGAGAGGCTTGTGAGCGGCTTCTTGGGAGCTTGGGGAACCTTGGGAGGATTCTAGAGAGAGTAGGGAAGAGGATGGATGAACTCCAAGGGCTTTGATTGAGGAGGAAGTGGGAGCTTGTGTGGGTTTATATAGGAAAGGTGAGGGAATTCTTTATTATTTAGGTTTGGGACACCTTATATTAAATTAATCCAAACCACCAACCATACCATGGTTTTTGGAAAAGGGAAGAGGAAAACAATATTTTGTAAGGCCAAATTACAAACTTCTTAAAATAATTAGGTTTCTTATGTGGAGGTGAGTCACACTCCCATGGAAATTAATATAAAAAGGCAAAGTGTTGAATAAGTCTTGAGGGGTCCATTAATGCTTTGAAAGGTAAGTCAAACAAACCCAAAATCACATTATTTTAATGTTAAAACATATATTGGCCGAACATAAAGATTATAGTGTTTTATTACATCACTATTGGTTCATTATGATGTCATAAAACACATTATATATTTAAACGGTATTTAATTTTTACCCAAAAATTTGACTATCTCAGAAAATTATGAAAAATTCACCTTTGGATAATTTCGACGTCCTAATTCCAAAAATAATATTTATTTTATCTAAATAATTTTATAAATATGTGAATTTTTACTTTTAAAATAAAAACCGATATTTATCGAAAATTCACGGGTTTTGACAGAAATGGCTTTCAAACATTAATAAAAATTTTAATTGCATTTATAAAATTATATGATCATTTATATTTAATAAAAATTAATTTAATAATATTATTATTATTTTATTAAAATATTATTTAATTCAAAAATCCCTTAATTTAATAAAATAGATTTCTTAATAAAATAATAACTAAAAACACCATTTGTACTTTAAAAACTATTTACAATGTATCAAAAATGACTAGAAATTATATTCATTATTATATACAAAAAATAATGTACATGGACATAGTACTACTTATTTGTTACATAACCCCTTAAAACAGCCGCATATGACCTAATTGTAATGTTTGCGATGGTGATAGACTCTTGGGGTGGCTCAGATAACATCGCTCGAGTGGTAATTTCAATCAACTTCCAATTTTCTTGTAGACGGTCACATCCGAGCTTGACATGATGAAGCTCAGCTTGGGCTTGGTCAAGAGCAAATCCCAAGGATGCCACCACTTTTCCAAGCTCCGAAAAATGGGCTTCGTATGGAGAAATTCTACTGGACGAGGCCATCGCTTCTTTTTTCTGATTAAATTGGATTTGTTAAAGTCCTATATTTATACTAATCATTTGATCACTGTTCAACGGTTATATTAGCAACGGTCAAAATTATTAACATAAAACCAATGAAGTTGACATTTTATATAAACATAAAGATACATTTAATTAAATCAAGAGGTACTTCCATTAATGAAGCTTTGGGTCTTTACACCCCCATTCATGGAGGTATATAATCCCTTTTGTTTGGTTGAAGTGAAGGGAACCACATTTAGGGTTGTTTGTGTTTTTAATTATCTAATCAATAAATTTTTTTCTTTTCTAGAATGGTTTTAAATTTAATGAATTTTGAATTTAAATTATTTAAAATTTTATTTTATTTTATTCTTAAATATTAACATTCATTTACTTAATAATTTATCCTCCCTTTACATGATTTTTTATTTTTCCAATTTGTTGGTATAAAAAGATCATGTATATAAATGATTTAGTGATTACTAGGAACGTGAAGAAAGAATTATGGAATGATTTTAATATTTGGGGAATTTCAATACCATATTTTTTATTTCATGAGTAATTTAATGAATACCCTTTAATATTTCCACACATTGATAAATATAAATCAAAATTTAATAATAGAAACTATTGGTACTCTATTCACTTAATAATTTTAATCAATAAATAGAGATTTATTTTCAAAAATTCATTATAACATTATAAAAGGGGAAATCCTAACTTCAATACAATTATCTATTTCTCATATGAATTCCAAAAACTCCAAGTTACCTTTCATTCAAGTCATTGCATTATTTTTCTCTTATTTAATTTCACATATGTAAAAATTAGATTAAAACACTGCTACATGGAGATGACTTTTTTTCCAATAATACTACACACCTAGGGGAAATAAATTACTTTTTCCACACCACATGACTAGTGTGTGTCAGTCTCCCATACAACACCTCATTCCATGCCATGCCAATGGATAATTGATAGTTTTTTCTGTAAAAAAACTCATCCAAATGCAAGTGTCCTACCCACAACCCACAAAATTAAAATACATAGGGTCACAACATATCCTCAAGTGTCTATATGGTCCACTTCATCTTCCAATATATTTGAGTTTGGAAAGTAGTTCTATAGTGAAACAGTGAGACAAAAGCATGATGAAATCCCTTCAAGAACCATGTTTTAAAATGAGGATCTTCATTTGAGATGATTTCCATCGGTACCCCAATAGCCTAACGACACCATTCACATACCACATAACAAAAATATCAATGTGTCTTGGCTGATAGATTTCCTGAAAATGAGCTACCATCATCAGTTGGTCCAGTATCACCCAAATTGTATCACGTCCTCCCTATGTTAGGGGTAACCCTATGATAAATTTTGTGGATATTTCCTCCCATTTCCACACAAGTACATATTTTTACCAAAAAAATTATAAGAACAAGGTTCTATTTTTCACACTATAAAAAACTAGACACCTCACAACAAACTCTTCCACTGAACATTTCATCCCTAGAAACCAAAGATATCTCTAAAATCTATGATATATATTTGGAACACTATTAAATACTGTTAAAGGTGAGTTATGAAACTCATAGAGAACTCCCTCATGCATTACCTTCAGAACAAGAAACCTAACCTAAAAAACAACCATGTTTTAACCATCCTCTGACCATCCCTTAGGGCCATCACCATGGCTAAAATGACCACACATCTCCTCTACCTCTAGGTCTCCCCCCTGATACTCATACACCTACTGCATCAAGGATGACTCTTTAGTCATCTGAAAAAATGCCATGGCCCATTATCTATCCAACATAAATATGTATCACTATAATATCTTCTATAACTTTCCAAACATCTCTAGATTCTCAAGACACATCCCCTCATAATTTATGGTTAAACATATTAGAAACCATGTCCCCATTTTCCAAAGTTTAAGTGATCTAAAAATCAAAATCCTAGATAAAATCCATCTACCACTACTTGTGTATATTCAAATATTGTTGTGATAAAACATATTTTATTCTCTTATAATACATGAAAAAAATAAATTTCGAATGATGTCATGTCTCCCAAAATTTAGCGAAAATTTGGTCATCACTAGCTCTAGTTCATTGGTGACATTGTTATGCTTCCTAGAACTAATCACCCCCAAGAAAATCATGGTCCTTCCAAGTAAATGTATCTAAAGGGGAAGAAAATTGATTGAAATTAAGAAAAAATATTCTATAATTGTATGAGATACATATAAATTGTAAACCACTACCATGTTATTGGGTGATACCCATGAAAGAAGTTCCTAATCCATTGATGGGTCTACAGTCACACCCTGATCAGACACCATATTCCAAGTAAAAATACCTCTTGTATCACAAACATTCACTTGTATTGATTTTTATAGAGTGGGTGGTGTCAAAATACCTAAAAAATAACTCAAATATGATCATCAAGATCATCCTATATCCTTGAGTAGATCAAGATATAATATATTAATATGATGATGAACTAGTCCAGGAACTCACAGAACATGGATTTCATGAGCCTAATGAACATGACTAGTGTGTTGATAACACCAAATGGAATGAATAAAACATGAAGATACCATACCTAAATATGAAGGTATTCTTATGGATATCCTCATCCTTTACCCTCAAATGGTCATATATATACCATCAATCAATCATCAAAAACCAACTGGATCCTCTCAACTGGTGTAAAAATCGTTGATCCTCTGCTAAGTGTAATGGTACTTAATCAACATTGATTCAACCTCTGGTAGTATATAAACAAACTTAAACAATAATCTTCCTCTATAGTGAAAAATAATATATAACCCCAAAGAGACACACTAGGTTGGATGAAATCCATAAATATTAGATTATTCACTAAAAACCTTAATTCACGCAACTCTACAGGATTAATTTTATAGGGAGCCATCAAAATTGGAGACACAGTTGGTTTCAACTCTATACCAAACTCAACATCATGTCATAGGGGTGGTTTCAAAACCTCAATCAGGAAAATATCCAGGAACTCCCCACCTACCATAGGAACTCCCTCCATCTAAGCTTCCACAGACAACTCTTATAATTAAGAAAAAAAGAGGTTCTGCATGCCTGACCCCCATCCGATAACCATGATCACCAACAAACTCCACTCATTAGCACTATACATCATAAAAAATTGTCCTATAGAAATATTTAATGACTATATTCATTAAATAAAACAAATTAATGCCTAGGATAATATTGTATGGTTGTATCTACATCAATAATAAGTTTCCTAATCAATCGTGTTTCCCCTTCACTAGAATATATCCCAATCACAAATAAAAAAATGACGTAAACCCAGTGAAGATAACACTAGGGTCACTATAATTATCTCCACATATAATCACAAGAAAAATAATAATGTAATAGAAACAAAGGAGTGTGAGGATTATGGATAAAATAATGAACAAGAAATGGTAGGTGGTAAACTGATCATGCCTCTAACAACTCTTGGATCTGATGGCACTACTGCCTCTAACATGTGCATCTAACCACACCCAGATCCTAAACATTTATATTATATTCTTCTATTTTTGGAATCTATACTAGGTAATTATGGATAGAAGAAATCACAAGGACTGCCACTTTTTTCACCATTTTATCACAGATTCTGAACAAGCATCGGTGGTCTCTATTGTGGAAACTATCTCAAAGGAAACTACTGCTTTAGATGAAATAGGGCCTGAATATCCACCTGAAACTATCATCCCTGAGCATTATGACACTTTTCCAAATGGTGGAAATTTCCTCCATATAAATTTTTCTTAAATTAAAATTCTTCGGAAGTAGATCGGGATCCACAATCTAAAGAAGAATCTAAGGAGGTCTTCCATGGTCGGTTCCCTAGAAATCAGAACCCTGAGAGCCTAAACACCCATGGCACACTACTTGAAGTCATGTTCTTTGAGACATCATTTTGGTCACTAACTCAAGGATTAACTCCCAAATAAATAATCAACTCAATAACCTCTTACTTCTTTCTCCTCCAGATATGTATATAGTGTAATCATAGAGATTGTATACCTGATAATTGGGTGCAACGCATCCTCTAGATTCTTTTCTCTGGAATCTAATTCTATAAAAACATATAGATAAAATTATAGGTGGTCCTTCAACCTGATACCGAGCTCCCACACACACAATATCCCATAATTAAGGGAGATCAAATACCACCTCTTTGCTACCATCATCACTGATGACTGGAACACCACCCAAAAAATCCTCTAAATTTTCATCTACAATACATTTTCCTCCTTACAGTCACAGAGAAAAAACATCAATGACTAACACATTTCTCCTTGCATCTAACAGAGTGCTAGTGGAAACCCAAACCTTTCTCAATATTGGATCGAACTAAATGATATCTCGATATCCTCCAACCAGGGCTCTATCTCTAGATCTGAGACACTCCCCTCATGCTTCCCAAAACTCTGACAATTGAATGTACATAAATATCTCAGCCATGCTGCATCCTATTCAATCAGTTCAACCCTATGATGATCAACTATACCAACCTACTAAACCTAAACTGCCTAAACCACTCAAAAATTATGATCATGACCCATTATTGAAAAGAAAGAATAATATCATAATCTCAGTATCATGGGATTTTATCAAAGACTATTAAATTATTTTATTTTATTTTCCAACAACAAACCAATTAAAACATGAATTTACCCAATCATGATGAATATACCTATCCTATGATTTACCCTACAAACTATTCCACCTCACTTGGTAATTCAATAAGAATAGAGTTTGTGCACTAGTCCATAGGGGGGGCAAAAGGCCTATGTTCTAGCCAGTCTTTCTACCCAATGTCAAGCACCAAGATCAATTGGATTCATCACCCTACTAACCTATGTGAACATCACAATGATTAACTACAAATTAAATCCAACCTATTAACCAAAACTGTTGATACCACTCAATAATGATCTGTCCCTTAAAAGATAACATAATGATGGAAGAGAGATACTGAGCCCCCAAGTCCTGCCTCCAGTAGGCCCTGGGTTTGTGAAAAGAACTGAGGGTGTGAAGATCTAATAAATGGGATTCACTACCCTCGGTAATAAAATTAGATTGGTGGATAGGATAAAAACCCATTAAAATATTGAACAAATTTATATATAATTAAAACAAAAACCTTCCAAAAATGCATGATCAATGTCAACATATAAAATAAAATTATCTAATGTAAATACCAAAAGACAAGTCCTACAGTGGTAAATCAATAGTATCGCCAAAACCAAAGTTTTTAATATCCTTATTAGTCCCCAAAGTACTCTATGAAACCTAAAAATAGATTTATATATATTGTTTTTCATAAAAGTATAGTCAGTATAATCATACCAAATGTTTCAAGTGAACTTGGGAAAAGAGAATTCACATGTTCTAGTGAACAAAATATAGAACCAACAAGCACCTATATAGGTAAAATAACTGATCCCATCCTCACCGTGGTTTCATAGCCAAATCATGAATTAGGTATAGTAATATAACATCATGATGATAATGAAATAAGGTATTCATCTTCCATATATGCATTAATTAGTTGTTATCAATCCCCTATGTTGAATGTCATGTGATCCAATCACTTCTATACAAACCACATCACATCACATATGATACCATCGATATCTGATATGGGTCGGGATGTATACCTACCTACCCCACCCTCGTATGGTCTAGAATATAGTGTTAGCATATTTTATCATCACATCATGTCTCACCAAAATATATCTTAGGAGACACATCACACCCCACTCGAAGACACTGGATCCATCACAAACACATATTTTTAGAAGACACCTGGGCTATCATAGAAAATCTCACCTGAACACACTGATGCCAACACAACTGATGGAAGATAAAAAAAAGGGGGTATACATCCATTCTTATCACTGTTATCCTTGATGTTGGTAAAAAAACCTAGAACACATAACCAATGATAATTGGTAAGGCTACCCAACTCAGGTGGGGCACATAAAGAAATAACATAAAATACATGATATATAACTAGAACACAATACCCAATAGATGGGTTCACAAAAACTACAAAAACCCACACAACCAAAACCACAACACCACATCTCTACCATGAAAACCAATTCCATCACCGTATGCAACACAAAACACCACGACCACATAATCCACACAATATTTCCAACTTTCATTTACAAGTTCAACACTTTCTAGAAATATCAATTTTCCACTAAATTTCATTGACTAAGATACTTCATTCAAGTTTACATATACCATTTATTTATTCAAAATATGTATAAAATTACCATATATAAATTTCATCCCCTTTACATTCATTTCACAACCCAATACATTATTTATTTCAATCAACATCGTAATTTAGTTCATTGCTAACCAAGAAACAATGCAGCCACCACGTATCAAAACTAGCCCAACTCAAATTAATCGCTACTATAACACCATGTCCACCACCATAATCTTCATGCTACATAAAATAATACATCCCACATCAAAACCCAAAAATTGCACATCTCAACCACATCTCATAACATATCTAACCCACACAATAACCATATATCAAAACCATACATCATTTCCACTATGCACCACAACGTCACATTAGAACCTCTATACACCACATGGAACTCTATAACCACATCACAAGCATGATACAACACATCCAATCCACAACCACATTGAAACCACTACACACCACATGAAAAACTTCCTACATTTAATCCACTACCCACCACATCGCACAACCACCCACACTACCTCCACGCCAATAAACCACCACATCATATCCCCAAAAAATACAGAGCCCAATTGGTCACCACCATCACCACATAATAGCTTGGACCATGCAATGGAACTCCACAAGCACAAACTCAAACGAAAAAACACATTCCAACTTCAAAAATTATTCAGGTTCATTGTCACATTACATATTTATTTATCATGGTTATTATCACACAAACCAGATTCTATGGAAAAAATATTTATTACCCATATATATATATATATATATATATATATATTCATTAGCCTTTTATCTAAGGTTTGATCACACAAAAACATAGAAAAGGTCTCAAAACATGTCATCTAATATCAGAACAATGATCCCAATAGTTGTTATTTTCATTATTGGAAATATCAGGCATAAACGCATCCACAACAATATCAAGGAATCCAAGACATTTGATATCTCCCCCATACCCCCAATTTTAGGTTTTTCAAATTAATATTTTTATTATTAAAAACCTCAATATCCACCAAATGGGAAAAAATAATGCAATCCAAACACATGGTACATAAATTTCCGGGAATGATGATCTCTTACCTCAAGAAATATTTTCAGCCTCATTGCGCTCTAAAAAAATAAGAAGAAACTGTCCAAATACCACAACCTGAAAAAAACACTAAATCATCCTAAAATGTACACAATGTTTATTAAAAAACTATCAAAGAACACTCCCATATAAAGATAGAAATTACAAACGAATCCCTAGAATAGTTCCATAATGAAACAATAGTGGAAGGGAGAATGACTCACCACTAATCACTAAAACTAGACCATTGGAACCAATGATCAAAGGAGGAAGGAAAGATGGAAGGTCCTCTACTAGAAACTAGGGTTCACCATAAATGAAAGAGAATATAGTCCAATAAAAAAATCTTGTAATGATATATCAACAGGCTATAAATAACATAATTTACTCCATAAGGTTTATATTTACAACATAAATTCTATGGCTCTATATATTTCAAGTTGTAAAATAAAATTTTTGTTTTAAACACTATAAAAAATCAAAATACACTAAAAACATGGAACATAATCCATAATTAACTTTTTCTATTTATTATCCTTTTATGATGTGAATTCATCTCGTGCTCTACACTACAACCACATTCAAGACATAAATTGAAAACTATACAAGATTTAAACAAAAAACATATGTCCTAAACCTAACTTTTACGGCATAAAAAACCTACTACAGTTCTACTACAGCAATAACCTCCACAGAACCTACTTGATCCTTCTCTAAAACACCTCTAACACCCATACTAGTAGTGTAACAGGAAGAGAAGGCATAAACCATTATATTAACCATGAGAATATTGTGATAAAAATATCAAAAGAACTAATTCAATATTTTATAATAGTTGATTTATATGGGGATATTAATCATATAAAATACAAAAAAAGTAAATTAAATCAAATATAAATAAGTGTTATACTGTTAATGGAGAGTTCTTGATTTAATTATTTCTTGTCTATGTTTATTCATAGAATTGAAAAAATAATAATGACAATTGTTAATCTAATTAATATTTAATAAATTTTTATTTTCATGTGGAACTCCATTAGTTTCTTGTTTCTTATCCAAAGAATAATAGGAATAATTTTCTTCCTTAATTGGTGTGAAACTAAAATAGGAGAGAGAAAGAGAGATTTTGGTGACTGTGAATAGAATTATTTTATAACTAGTGGGATAAAAGTATAATTTTTAAGGTTTAAATATAATCATACACCCTTTTATAATATAATTTATCTTATAAGCATATTTACATTTTATAGAATTCAACAAATAGAAAAAGGATGTATTCTTTGAAATAAGGAGATATACCATGCAAAAATAATGTGTGTTTAATTTAATTATTTTTATTTTTACATGTAGATTTTTAGATAAGCGTGGTTGAAAGGATATTTATTTACTATTACAAATTTAAAGGTATTGTTTATGAAAAACTATTAAAAAGAGTCACCACTAATTAAAAATACATTCTCAATGTGTATCATGTATCCTCATGGTGTATTTTGGTATCCAATGAGTAAGATAGATGTGTCCCATTTATTATTGTAAAAAAATTATTAATACTCATGAATTTATATGAATAAAATGAACTAGATCATATTCCACCTAAAAATGACTCATAGGAAATCACAATGAGAATTATGTTATTCTTATTTTTTTCTAAACTCTCTTGGGATAGTTTTTATTAATTTTAGTACATATTCATAGTAAATTATATCTTTATCATGGTTGGCTATAATATAACCCATGGAAACATCAATAAAGTAAAATTCAATTATCATTAAGACATGAGAACATCCAAAATTCTTCATTAATTCAAGGTAAATTCAATTTAATCTCATATTAAGTTCTCCTTCATTCACAATAACTCAATTTATCTCAATGAAAACTTTTAGTGTAGCTAATGATAACATCATTTTACATTATAATATCTTCTAAAAATATTCATAGTTACTTTACTAGCCTTATGGGTTGTTCTGGTTTAGTTTTTGAGTATATAACCATTACTCACTAATAACATCAAATTAATTTATTATATGCTCTATAAAGTGTCTTTATCACTTTTCATTCATCTTATGGTGACATTTTTATACAATTTAAAATCCATGGTTACTTTAGTAAAACTATTAATATTCTCACCAACTAGACAACCTAGTATTTAATTCATCCAAAATAAATCACCTATATGAAATAAAATTCTTTTTCACCCAACATTAAATTTTTTTAATTTCCTAAATCATTATCTAGTATTTATCAATTAAAAACATCTAAATAAAATACTAAATGACATGTAAAATACATTTACTATGTTATAATCACATTGTTCCATACTTTAGTTTCGACATGTTCTTATGTATATTTGGTTGAAAAATATCATAAATAATACCAAAATTTTCAATATAGTGAAAATATTCAATAAAGTAAGAATTATTTTATATTATTTGAATTAAATTATTAAAATGAAATAAATTTTGTAATATCACTGATATTTAGGAAATCTATGAGCTAAAAAACATTAAGTTTTCCAAATTCAATACCAACTCAAATCATTTGAGTTTAAATATTTATTTTCCGCTTTTTTGAAATTTGTTAACTTTACCTCAAATTTATCATCTATCATATCAAGAATAACATAGACATTTCATTATTTTTTTTTAATATACTCAATTTAAACCTTTAACAACCCTTTTACCATGCTCATAATTACCCCCTAAGACTATGTTCTATAGTTAGGGTCTTAAATATTTTGTTGGTTGGGTAAATACCAATTTCTATTTAAGTATATGGAACATCTAAGATGAGTGATTATGAAATCCCTGATATGGATCTAGATAAATGTGGAGGGTATGTTTTGGATTGATTAATTTTATTAATTCGATTCTATATTCTAGAGGATTTTTGTTGAAAAATATTTGTTACAAAGAGGTCTGTAAATTCAATTTAAGAAATTTAAGTTATAATTAAAGCTAATGAAATAATGGGAATGGATTAATAAGAAATAACTATTAGTTATTTGGATTATTTTGCACCATAATTTGGCCTTCAATATCTAGTAGGTGAAAACTACTATTGAGTTTATGTATACATTTACTAATAAGTATGAGAATCTAACCACAATGTACAAAGTGATTCTAATGCATAAAATTTTAGATATTAAGATTTAAAATGTAAGGTTGGTTGAAGGTCGAGTAAATGTTTATAAGGGTATTTGAAGTTAGATCATTTTTAGGGTGATTTTTGGTGGATCATTTCAGATTATTTTACTTATATCATCTCTTCTAGATTCATGGGTTGTGATGGTTATCATGGTGAGTAATTCCAATTATAAATCTCTCTTGTTTTTTGAGAAAATTTAATATATGATTCTAAATAAACAAATTTATCAGAAGAAAACTCATTATTATATTTAAATACTTTTAGTTTGAAATTTAGGGCTGTTATTCTTAAAAAAATCAAAATAAGGTGAAAGAATGAATATAATGGATATGAAGTAATTTAACTGATCCAAGACTAATATGTTGGAATTTCAAGAATAATTCACATTTAAAGAAATACTATAGAGACCAAAGGGTCAATTCTATATGACATCCTTTAATAATATCATCTTAAAATACCATTTTCAAATAAAATGACAGTTAGTGTTGAATTTATCTAGTCCCTTGAGTCAGGATAATTGACTCTAGAGATTCTTTTCACTCGTCATCCATAAGGGGGATCATCATCAATTATGATTTTATAATATTTAGAAGGTTTCACCTTATAGATTTTTGAAAATGGAGATGTTTATATAATAACATCAAATAAATTCTTGATGTAGTTTCAAGGTGTGTGAATTATATCGTGATTATGGGAAAACATGGTCATGGTGGGATAATAATATGATGCATGTTTCTATAAAATATTTTCATATGGTGTGTATAAAGTCACACAATGTTCCATAGTGGTGTAAAATTGTAGGAAATATGTAAACTTTTATATAAAATATTCAAAATAAATAATTCATGATGAAAAACAACTTTCAGATCAATGATGTTGTGTTATGTTAATCATTATCACAAGGGTGAGAAGTAATTATTGTCTTGAATTCCAAAGGTATATTAAATCATGAATTCAAGGAGTATATAACATATAAGCAGTCGATCCTTTTAAATTATTGGAATGGGTCCTCTAATATGGAAGGTAAGATGCCGATTAACTAAATTCATGATATATTTCATAGAGATGTATGGGGGAAATCCCAATTCATTATGGTAAGGGATCACTATAATTTTGTGTATTAATTGATGATAAAACATAGAATGAATGGGTGTTAATTCTAAATCACAATCCAAATGATTTCAAAACCTTCATTAGATAGATATCATTTCATAAAAAATATTGGAATGAAGCTTAAATGATTAAGGTCTGATAATTGGGGACAATACATAAGTGGTGAGTTACAAAGGTTCTTTTTGTAGAAAGGTATGTGTATAAGGACCCAGCCTTGAAATATTACATAATATTTAATTAAATGAATAATTCACATTGAGTATCTTTTCAGGTTTAGAGTTTTAGAGAATTAGGCCATAACTAATACATAAAAACATGAATATTACATGTAGACAATACTACTCAGTATCCATTTTATCATAAAATAAAAAAATGTCTGAGAGAAACACGTCTAGTTCCATGTTTTAGATAGCATGACTTTTCCTTGATCCATTCCTTGACCCTATTCATCTTTAAGTCCTGTGAAAAACATTTCAAAAACTTGGGATGAGCATAAAAATATCAGTAAGGGTTATAAAATAAGGAACGAAAACATTATCCCATCAATAATTACAAATCAATGAAACCAATACTTTTAAATCTTAACATACCTTACAAAATCATAAGATTTATGAATAACACATAGAAATCATAAATCATAAAGGTAACTTAAGGAATTCATAACATACTTACATTGTAGCTATCACAGCTACATAGAGAGTCACATTTGGAATACCCATCACAGTATATTCTCTAAATCTCTTAGGAGAAACATTCACGTTTACCTTCATCACGTTACCCAATTCATTGGAGAGCTATCTCGGGCTCACCCGCCCTAGGTTTATCACGGAACCACCTATATACCTAAACAATGCCCAATAACCATAACATAATTATAACACATAACACAAGTATAAAGTAAAGATAACATTTCCACATTCCAATATATCTAATCAATATGTTGAAATAGACAATGCTTTACCAAATCATTTTCAAAACCATTTAAAAAGATATTTTTGAATCAAAGTGTCTCATACCACTTTGAAGCTTTTAAATGAATTATCATTTGAAAACATTAATGTACATATAAATAAATCCTAAAACCCATTTTGAAATCATGGACATTAATGAGAAATATTTAGAAGAATAAATCATTAAAACATTTAAAATGATATTTTGGTTAAAGATATTTTTTAACAAAAAAGAGACGCTTGAATACAAATAAATGAGGAATAACATTTAATCAGAACTTTATAATATCAAGAGATTAAAGGGATTAATGATATAATATGTTAAAGGACAGTATATACACCATATAAGAGTGAATTGGTGCATAACAACAATGAAGTCTCAATGGAAATGTAAATTGAGATGAAATCCCATATAAAGATGGTATCCTTAAATTAAGGATAAATCAATCACATAATTATGTGTGAAAAATATAAATACAGCCAATATAATTGTATATTAAGTGTAAAACAATCAGAGTTTATTCACACATATTCATAGGACGACATATTCAAGAAGTACAAGTTTAACCCAAAGAATTGAAATTGGGATAAGAAGTTCCCTTGTAAAAATTTGACAGCTTAATGTCGTCACATTAAAATTCAGAAAATGAGATGATGAGATAATAATGGTATCTCATCACTTGGATGTAAAGTTTTCATCAATATGGATATATAAGAACATATCACAACATAATAAGATGTAAATTAAAATACATAACAAAAATAAGTCTTTTAAAAAGAGGAGGGTGAAAGGTTCCCTTACCGATTTGGTAACTTACAAAACATACGTCATATGAAAGAATATTCATACAATGAAGATGTAAATACTCAAAAATGAAATTATATTACACAAAGAGTACAATAATTGACAGTACATATCCCACACAAATGGAAATAGTGGCCAATATAGCATGAATCTCACGGGAATAAAAAGTGATATGAAAAAACCCTTACTTCGTTGTAATCAATCGAGTCGTATGACCAAAAGTTAATAACCACCAAATGGATCACAGAATACCATGAATATAAATATAATCATGATAATATATATAAAATTTCAGTACACAATACACCACATGCAATAAATAAGTGTAGAATAATGAAAATCTCACGAAATTAAAAGTGAGATAAAAAAATCCCTTACGAAAATTTGGAAGCCTAACGGCGCCACATAAAAATTATTAAAATGAATTGACGAGAGTAAGAGGGGGTCTCTTATCATGTGAAAATAAAAATTATAGTATGGTTAATATAAAATAACATCCTACAACATAATAACATGGATCTTAGAATAAATGACATAAAAGAGAATACTTGAAAAGAAAGAGAGAGGTCGGATCCCTTAACTCGTGTCCAACTTGACACGATCATTCTTTAATCTCCTGAATAATAAACTAAAGTTAATTTCTACTAGATTGAGAACATTTTTCAAGTTTATTATTCCTTGTATATCACTTGTTACCATGTTATAAACATTATGTAACCATTTAAGTTAATAATGTTTGTTTTGTCGATATTTGGTACTTGAGTCAAAAACGGACATCTTATAATTACATGTTGTTCATGTGGTCAATGTTTCATTATATCTAGAATGATATTCATGATTTATATATTATATATATCATATATATCCAGTATATACATGTATTTATAATAGTACATAACATTTAGAGGTAAGAAATGAAATGCACCGTTCATGGAGACGGTAAGTCGTACGTACGCATGAATGCTACTTTAATTTCTATTTCTTATTTTAATGGAAATAAAACATAATTATACATAGTTATATTATAATTCCAGTATAATATCATATATAATATCGTTAACTCCATCCTTTATACATCCCACATAAGGCATTAACGAATCAAATCACTTTGAGGGGGCGGTAGTCCGCACTCCCTCAAATGAGATTATCGTATTTATCCACTATGGAAACCATAAAGGCATAATATAAATGGGAAGTACAGGCCACCATGAGAGGCGGTAATATTTAATCGAACAATCATCGTTTCATGAGGCATTAGTTTTCCATCCACAGAAACATTATTTATTCCATCCATTGGATAGAGGTGTGTGTAAGTGTAGTTCGAATCCTTCTTATATAAACATCCTATTATATTGAGGATACTGGTGTTGTTACAAAAGAAAGAAATAAAAAGTGTTTTGGGGTTGGAGAAGTAAAATAAAAAAGTCAATTTAAGAGAAATTGTTACCTTTAATTTGGGTAACTCCCTTCGGTTTGAACCAAAGGAAATATTGAAGTGCCTTCGGCCTAAGGTAAGGCTTCTAGGAGGACGAGAGGGATGTTGATAGATTAATTGGTCAGAGTTTGGATGAGCCAAATGGCTTGAGAGGTGTGAGGAATTGGTTAGAATTGGTCTCCTTTTATAAGGGGGAGGAGGGGCTCTTTAAGAAAGTGTGAAACTATTATTTTATTATATAATGATATTCGATTTCTAATGGTCCAAAAATCATTATATTAGAAGATAAGATGATTCATGGTTCAAATAAAATCATAAAATCAGAATTTGACATGTTTTGGATAATATTTTAATCATTATAATATTATTTATTTAAATCATTTATTAATGAGGTAAATACTACATCATTATTGTGTCATAAATAATTTAATTTATTTGATGTCTAAAAATTATAAAAAAAAATACCATGATATAGGAAATATTTTTATATTTACAAATAATATTTATAGTCAAAAATAGGACTTATATAACACCATATAAAAATTAATTACTAAAGGATTTTTGTTTATGTCATTTTGGCCTTTACTTTAAATTAATTAATCTAAATTTTCATTATCACTTCCAAGTGGATCAAAGGGGTCCTAAAATAGACCCAAAGATGCCCATGGTCGTTAATCACTCAACCAATAAGATTAGGACAAGTTTTAAGTTAATTTTTAATTATTATAATATTCTTTTAACCTTGAATTACCTTATTTACATTTAACCGCGGTAAATAAAAGTCAAAAGTTACTATTCACCAAAAATTATTTTCATCTTAATGAACCACATTTTACTTCTTGATAACATTCGTGTATGTCAGATTTTCTAAATTAAATTCACTTAAGTGGTAAAATTTCATTTAAATGAAAAAGTCGGTTTTTTTAACTACCACTAAGTGGTTTCACTATTCATCAAAAATTGAAGTTTTTCAGAAAAATACCAAAAATTCAGCTTAAGCTATATTTGAAATTCTGAATTCAAAAATGATTTTCATTTTTTCAAATTCAAAACATAAAAGTGGCATTAATTAATTTAATAATTAATTCCCGTTGTTAAAACAAATAGCGTGTTTTTAAGAAACAATAACTATCAAAAGATGGAGAGTTCATTAAGTCCAATTTCAAAGTGAAATTGCTTCCAATGACCAACATTGGATTAAATGGTAAAAATATATTTTAATTTCACTTTAGAACCAATTAATAAGATAATATAACCATATAAATAAATTAGATTAAAATTCAATTTTCAATTAAAATACAATATTTTTCACTATTCATTTAAAAATGAACTTTGTCCGAAAAATTCAAAAAATTTACACAAAGTAAATTTTGATGTCCCAATTCTAAAGAAGGATTTTATTTGGTCATATATAATGTATTAAAGTGACTAAAACTATATTTAAAAAGGGTTCTCCATTAAAAGGTGATAAATCGGCATTTTAATGTAAATTATGCTTAAAATTAGATTTATTCACATTTTAAGCCTCTAAATTTTATTGGATAAATGTAAATACATTTAACAAACATGTATAATCATATTGTATTTAGTTTTTTTCATTCCTGCCAATACAATGGATAGTAGTTGACTACCGTTTAAAATAATAATATTATATTATTAGTGTGCAATGTAAGATTTCAAAGAAACTCGTTGTTGCGTATCGGGTACGCTATCGAACATAGCAACCCTTTTAAAGTAAAATTAATATTTAATTAAAAAATATTAAGAAATATGAAATATGTCTTATTCTTTATTTACATGGGATGTTACATCCTTCCCCCCTTTTAGGAATTACACCCTCGCAATTTAAAAAAAAAGTCTCGGAATCGTTATTGAAAGTCCCACATCGGAAAAAGAGTCAGTAAAACTATCACTTTAAAAGAAAGAAAGAGAAGCACAAAGGTCACCCGAGTTAACCCATAATAAGATTCCCTGAAAACATGGATATGGAGAAGAAAAAAATGGTCAAGTTCTGATGGAGAGTGTTAGAAAACATGTTTAGGAGAAAGTTAACCACTAGAAAATCACAAACTCGTGATGGGTTAAACAGTCCTTGATTCCCCAATAGGAAAATTTAACAGACAAGGTTTTTTTTTAAAGTTACTTTTAGTTGAGGAATTTATTAATGAGACTAACCAAAAACATAAGTAAATACACTTACTTGTCATGTATACATTCATCTTTTACTAGATTTCTAACACAAACTCATATTTTCTCCAAATGATGAATATTCAGGATGAATTTTTTTCACATTAAGAGCGCTATAATCAACTTCGAGAGAATCACATAATCCAAAAAAGATAAACTATATGTTTCCCATGTCTTTAGATATTAACTAAAACCAAAATGTTTAGTATAAGATCAGATAATCCCCCAAAAAGATAAACTTTTATATAAAGAAAAACTACTCTTAATCTCCAAAATTTGTCTAACCAAAACCTAAAGTTCAAAAAAGACCATTCATTAAAAAATTATCCATAAAATTTTTAAAAATTAATCCATACTTTGATTGTAACCCAAATCTCATAAGGATTTAATTACATAGACTTCCAAGATACATCTTAACATTTATCTCCAAGTAACACCAGTTACTCATAAAGTCTCATATTGAAAAGTAATTAACCTAATCACATATTCTCCATGATAGTTTAATCATTTTCATAAATAAATCAAATCATCATGTGTTCATAATAAAAACATAGATTCTTCCAAAATATAATTTTAACCATTATTCCTCAATTGAAATCCAATAGTATTCTATCTTCCTTAGGAATATAGTGTTTCCTCAAAAGAGAGAATGTCTTCCACAACAACCTTTTATCACTTAATCACTAAATCATTTTTCAATACTAAGTATATCCATTTGTAAAACATAAGTTCCAAAAATCAACTTATTCTTGTTCCATAAAAACATTTTACTAAAAATAATAATTCATACTAACCAGTGACTTCAATTAGGCTAGTGGTAGGCGATGCGCCCTTATCGCCCTTCGGTTGTGGGTTCGATTTATGTAGCCTTTCCAGATGTGACGGGGTGTCACCCATCCTACGGGTTGTCCTTTTTATGAAAATCAAAAATAACCCTAACAAGTTTTAACCTCAATGGTTTCCTTATACCTCTCATTTTCATCCAAATTCATTGTGATCTCACCATCTTAATTCTTGAAGTCTTATTTCACCACCAAATGATAAAATAAAACAATCCCCAAAATGAAGAACATCATACCTTAATCATGGTGTCCATTTGGTTTCATAGTCATCTTGTTCACGTAGGTAGAAGGTCCATGCATTGCAAAAATGATTTAGAGATCCTTCAAAATCATTTTCTTCCTCCATCCAAATACACCTTGTACAACATGGGTCATATGGGTGTTCATAGAAAAACAGTTTTGGAAAATAATCATGTATGACATATAATTTCAAAACATCTGATAAAACTTGATTTCTATAAAACAGTCGAACTGAATTTGAGTTAAAACTTTCAATTAATGTTCATTTTAAAATACCATAAGTATGAGCTGAGAGACTATATTTTAAAATCAAATATAAATAGGTTGTGCAAGGGTCTCCTTCTTCAGCACTTTTTTTAAAATCATAATATGCTTCAAAATCTTGTGATAAGGTAAAATATTTGAAAATTCCTTGATAATATTTACATTTCTTGAAAATATGAGAATATTGTGAAAATCGGATTTTTTTTTAATACAACCCATGATCCACGATGATAACGAGGTATAGTAGAGGTGCTTGATATCACAAACAATTGCTTGCATGTTATTTGTATGCTAGAAATAGTTTCAAAATCATCTGAACATGACTTTGCAAATATTATTGCAAGCATGTAATTAGGAAGAGATAGAAATTTCATTTGAGATCCTCCTCCTTCCATTTTTAACTGACTTTCCTTGATCTAAAAAAGTTATAAAACAAGTATTTAACTGAAATAATAGGCAAAGGAACTAACCATGTCTCTAATAGAAACTCATAATCCCTAAAATTGTCTAAACTGACCTCTGGTACCAACTATAAGGACCCGGCCTTAAAACATTACATAATTTTGAATTAAACGAATAATTCACATTGAGGATCTTTTCAGGTTTATAGTTTTAGAAAATTAGGCCATAAATAATACATAAAAACATGAATATTACATGCAGACAATACTACTTAGTATCCATTTTATCATAAAATAAAAACTGTTGAATAGAAACATGTCTAGTTCCATGTTTTAGACAGCATGACTTTTCCTTGATCCATTCCTTGACCCTAGTAATCTTTAAGTCCTGTGAAAAATATTTCAAAAACTTGGGATGAGCATAAAAATCTCAGTAAGGGTTATAAAATAAGGAAAGAAAACATTATCCCATCAATAATTACAAATCAATGAAACCAATACTTTTCAATCATAACATACGTTACAAAATCATAAGTTTTATGAATAACACATATAAATAATAAATCATAAAGGCAAATTATGGAATTAATAACATACTTACATTGTAGTTATCACAGCTACATAGGGAGTCGCATTTGGAATACCCATCACGGTATATTCCCTAAATCTCTTATGAGAAACATTCACTTTTACCTCCGTATACGTAAACAATGCCCAATAACCATAACATAATCACAACACATAACACAAGTATAAAGAAAATATAACATTTACATATTCCAATATATCCAATCAATATATTCAAATAAACAATTCTTTACCAAATCATTTTCAAAACCATTTAAAAAAATATTTTTGAATCAAAGTGTCCCATGCCACTTTGAAGATTTTAAATGAATTATAATTTAAAAACATTAATGTCCATATAAATAAATCCTAAAACACATTTTTAAATCATGGACATTAATGAGAAATATTTAGAACAATAAATCTTTAAAACATTTAAAAGGATATTTTGATTAAAGAGCTCTTTTAACAAAAAAGGAGATGCTTGAATACAAATAAATAAGTAATAAAATTTAATCAGAACTTTATAATATCATGATAATAAAGAATATCATGATATAATATGTCAAAGGATAGTATATACACCATATAAGAGTTAATTGGTGCATAACAACAATGAAGTCTCAATGAAAATGTAAATTGAGATAAAATCCCATATAAAGATGGTATCCTTAAATTAAGGATAAATCAATCACATAATTATGTGTGAAAAATATAAATACACCCAATATAATTGCATATTAAGTTTAAAACAATCGAAGGTCATTGACACATATTCATAGGATGACATATTCAAGAAGTACAAGTTGAACCCAAAGAATTAAAATTGGGATAAGAAGTTTCCTTGTAAAAATTTGACAGCCTAACAGCGTCACTTTAAAATTCAGAAAATGAGTTGATGAGATAAAAGGGGTATCTCATCACTTGGACATAAATTTTTCATCAATAAGGATATATAAGAACATATACCAACATAATAACATGTAAATTAAAAGACATAACAAAAAGAATTCTTTTAAAAAGAGGAGGGTGAAAGGTTCCCTTACCGATTTGGTAACTTACAAAACATACGTCACATGAAAAAATATTCATACAATAAAGATGTAAATACTCATAAATAAAATTATATTACACAAATAGTACAATCATGGATAGTAAATATGCCACACAAATGGAAATAGTGGCCAGTATAGCATTAATCTCAAGGGAATAAAAAGTGAGATGAAAAAACCCTTACTTCGTTGTAATCAAACGAGTCGTAGGACCAAAACTTAATAACCACCAAATGGATCAAAGAATACCATGAATATAAATATAATCATGATAATATATATCAAATGTAAGTACACAATAAACCACATGCAGTAAATAAGTGGTGAATAATGGAAATCTCATGAAATTAAAAGTGAGATAAGAAAATCTCTTACGAAAATTTAGAAGCCTAACGGCGCCACATAAAAATTCTTAAATGAATTTATGAGAGTAAGAGGGGGTCTCTCATCATGTGAAAATAAAAATTATAGTATGGTTAATATAAAATAACATCCTACAACATAAGAACATGGATCATAGATGAAATGACATAAAAGAGAGTACTTGAAA
Organism: Viscum album; assembly: GCA_963277665.1. NCBI lineage: Eukaryota > Viridiplantae > Streptophyta > Magnoliopsida > Santalales > Viscaceae > Viscum > Viscum album. The sequence continues at coordinate 783,499,896 of OY728146.1, read as the reverse complement.
AGAAAGAGAGAGGTTGGATCCCTTACCTCGTGTCCGACTTGACTCGATTGTTCTTTAATCTCCTGAATAATAAACTAAAGTTAATTTCTACTAGCTTAAGAACCTTTTTCAATTTTATTATTCCTTTAATATCACTTATTACCATGTTATAAACATTATGTAATAATTTAAGTTAATAATGTTTGTTTTGTCGATATTTGGTACTCGAGTTAAAATGGACTTCTTATAATTACATGTTGTTCATGTGGTCAAAGGTTCATTATATCCAGAATGATATTCATGATTTATATATCATATATATAATATATATCTAGTATATACATGTATTTATAATAGTACATAACATTTAGAGGTAAGAAATAAAATGCACCGTTCATGGAGACGGTAAGCCGTACGTACGCATGAACGCTACTTTCATTTATAATTCTTATTTTAATGGAAATAAAACATAATTATACATAGGTATATTATAATTCTAGTATAATATCATATATAATATCATTAACTCCATCCTTTATAAATCCCACATAAGGCATTAACGAATCAAATCACATTGAGGGGGCTGTAGTCCGCACTTCCACCAATGAGATTATCGTATTTACCCACTATGGAAACCATAAAGGCATAATATAAATGGTAAGTACAGTCCAACATGAGAGGCGGTAAGATGTAATTGAACAATCATCTTTTTGTGAGGCGTTAGTTTGCCATCCACAGAAACATTATGTTCTTCATCCATTAGATGTATGTGTGTGTAAGTGTAGTTAGAATCCTTCTTATAACAAGATCATAGTATATTGAGGATTATGGTGTTGTTACAAAAGAAATAAATAAAAATATTTTAGGGGTTGGAGAAGTAAAATAAAAAAAATAAGAGAAATCGTTACCTTTAATTTGGGTAACTCCCTTTGGTTTGAACCAAAGGACATCTTGAACTGCCTTCTGCCTAAGGTAAGGCTTCTAAGAGTAGGAGAGGGATGTTGAGAGATTAATTGGGTAGAGTTTGGATGAGCCAAATGGCTTGAGAGATGTGAGTAATTGGTTATAAGTGGTCTCCTTTTATAAGGGAGAGGAGGGGCTCTTTAGGAAAGTGTGAAACTATTATTTTATTATATAATTATATTCGGTTTCTAATGGTCCAAAAATCATTATATTCAAAGATAAGATGATTCATGGTCGAAATAAAATCATCCAATCATAATTTGACATGTTTTGGATAATATTTTAATCATTGTAATCTTATTTATTTAAATCATTTATTAATGAGGTAAATACAGCATCATTATTGTGTCATAAATAATTTAATTTATTTGATTTTTAAAAATTATAAAAAAATACCATGATATAGGAAATCTTTTTAGCTTTCCAAATAATATTTATAGTCCAAAATAGGACTTATATAACACCATATAAATATTAATTACAAAAAGATTTTTGTTTATGTCATTTTGGCCTTTACTTTAAATTAACTAATCTAAATTGTTATTATCACTTCCAAGTGGATCAAAGGGGTCCCAAAATATACCCAAAGATTCACATGGTCGTTAATGACTCAAACAATAAGGTTAGGACAAGTGTTAATGTAATTTTGAATTATTAAAATATTCTTTTAACCTTGAATTACCTTATTTACCTTTAATCGCGGTAAATAAAAGTCAAAAGTTACTATTCACCAAAAATTATTTTCATCTTAATGAGCCACATTTTACTTCTTGATAAAAACCATGTATGTCAGATATTTTAAATTAAATTCACATAAGTGGTGAAATTTCATTTAAATGAAGAAGTCAGTTTTTTTAACTACCACTAAGTGGTTTCACTATTCATCAAAAATTGAAGTTTTTCAGAAAAATACCAAAAAATCAGCCTAAGCTATATTTGATATTCCAAATTAACAAATGATTTCCATTTTTTCAAATTAAAAACATAAAAGTGGCATTAATTAATTTAAAAATTAATTCCCATTGTTAAAACAAATAGCGTGTTTTTAAGAAATAATAACTATCAAAAGATGGACAGTTGATTAAGTCAAATTTCAAAGTGAATTTGTTTCCAATGACCAAAATTGGATTAAATGGTAAAAATATATTTTAATTTCACTTTAAAACCAATTAATAAGATAATAAAACCATATAAATAAAGTATATTAAAAGGCACTTTTGAATTAAAATACAATATTTTTCACTATTCATTTCAAAATGAACTTTGTTAGAAAAATTCCAAAAATTTACACAAAGTAAATTTTGATGTCCCCATTCTAAAGAAGGATTTTATTTGGTCATATAGAAAGTATTAAAGTGACCAAAACTATATTTAAAAGGTTTCTCCACTAAAAGGTGATAAAATGGCCTTTTAAGGTAAATTATGCTTAAAATTATATTTATTCACATTTTAAGCCTCTAAATTTTATTGGATAAATGTAAATACATTTAACAAACATGTATAATCATATTTTATTTAGTTTTGTTTATTCCTGCCAATACAATGGCTAGGAGTTGAATACCATTTAAAATAATAATATTATATTATTAGTGTGCAACGTAAGATTTCAAAGAAACTTGTTGTTGCGTATCGGGTACGCTATCGAACATAGAAACCATTTTAAAGTAAAATTAATATTTAATTATAAAATATTAATAAATATGAAATATGTCTTATTCTTTATTTACCTGGGATGTTACAATGTGGTTTGAGAAGACCATACCTAAAACCTTATAATGGAGTGTTTTCATGGAGAGGATGAATCAAAATTTAAATTAAAGGGCCTGGACCATGATATTCCTAGTTTTTTTTGTAATGGAATTTTGGGAAATTGATATAAATAGTGCAACCTAACATCTAAATTATTTTCCTTTTAGTCTGTAGGGGTAGGAAAACAAGATGAAATATACTCCAAAATGATGATGGATATGTCCCTTCTATAATTATTCAAAATAATGCCCTATATCCATGTAGATGTCAAGGAGTGGTAGAAGATAGAAGAAAGGTTCCTATCATGTCTTGTTATTGTGTATGGTGATGAAGGATTTTATTTTTGACTTAAGGATAATGAATTAAAAAATATGTCAAAAGACTAAATTATCTATTTTAGGGGGTGATCCTATAGAATTATTTATCTTAGAGGAATATATAGTATATAAAAAAGAATATAAACAGTTAAAAGATTATATGGATAGAGTTATGGAATATATTGTTAGTATAGAGAGTATGAAAGTTTTAGATATATTAGGTTATTTGAAAGGTGATGTTTTAGAGGGAATTAAAAATATCTAGGTATCTCTAAGGACAGATGTAGAAGAATTATCCTGGACTATGGAATATTGGTAAAGATCTTATAAAGATTATGTTCTATAGCTAGTAGAGTCGTGGGAACTATTATAGATGTATACCATAGCTAGGAACCCTATGAGTAGGTCGATAAGTGACACAAAATTCTTTCCACTTATGTAATATAGATGAATTGAGATTTTTTAAGAGGATAAAAGTCTATGAGATTAGATATAGTAGAGAATATTGATGAATGGGGAGACACACTCATTGCATTTTTCAATAACATGGGATTTGGTGGAACATCTTATTGTAAAACAATTAGTATAGAATAGGTCAGTCTTCCATTTTAAATAATAAGTTGATGGTGTGAAATGATATATGGAAATGATTAATTTGAATGTATTTTAACAAATTCAAGGATTTTATTTCTTACAAACAATATCTAATTATAAAGAATTACAAAATTCAAATAGTGCTCAGAATGGTTATTATGGAGAGTCTTCATATTGATCGATTATATTTGAAGACTTCATTATTTTATGTTAAATTTAATGAAGTAATTTTCAAGGATAAACTAAAATATTTTATAGAGAATTAAAGTAAATCCCTACTGTTTTATTTTAAATGGACTTTTCTTAGGTTGAAATAGGAACCATAACTTCAAGGCCTTTATAATTGAGAAAAATTCATCAAAAAAATAAAAAATAAAATTGTTGATATTATAAGGTTTATAGTGATGATAGATTCTCTATAATTCTTCTCTATGTAAATAATATACTTATTATAGGTCTGTGGAGATATTCTATTGAGGATATAGAATCTAAATTATCTTGAATATTTGAGGTAAAAGAACATAGTTCTAAAAATTTGATATTGGGGATAAGGATCTTATAGAACTTTAGTTCCATTAAATTCTTCATATCTCAATCATAGTATATATTAAAAGTATTGTAAATATTTTTAATGAGTGAATTTAATCATGTATCTACTCCCTTGGTAGAATATTTTAGGATGAAAAAATATAAGTAGCTATGAATTAAACAAGAGGTCGAGTATATGGTGGTTGTTCCGTATGAATTTTTAGATGGAAGCCTGAATTAGTCCATGGTTTTTACATGTTTGGAAATTTTATATATATTGGGATTTATTAGTAGGTTTATCGATAATATGATAATATAACATTGGGAACAGGTGAAATGTATACTTTAGTATCTCGAAAGCTTGGTAGGCCTGACACTCTTTTTTGAATGAATTAACCATTGGAGGTGTTTTTAAATTCATAATTTAGAGGAGATGAAAATATATTGAGAACTAAAATTGGATATGTTTTCACATTCATAGGAAAAATATGAGTTTGTTACCTAGACATAAAATAGTAGTTTCATTATCCATAATGAAATATGAGTATATAGAAATCATAGAGACATGGAAGATGTGGATAAGGCTGAAGGGGGTAGTAGAGAATCTCATAAGAATGTGGTTAAATGAAAAAAAAATTATAGCATTGAAATTCTGATTTATATTTATAAAATTAAAATTCATTACTCTAGGAAAAAAAATTCAACTAAATTATCATTATATCCATAAGTCTCAAGAATATAGAGTATTATAACTATGAAAGGTTAATAGATGTTAGAATCTATTAGACATGTTGCGAAAGATCATTTCTTGAGAACTTTTGTGGTAGTTTTGTGCATTAATGGGTCTTGAATTATTGGAATCATGGTAGAGGACCATGGTTTTACTTTAAAAAACAGGGAAAGAGATTACATCAGGGACTAAACTAGAGGATCTAGTGGTAAATACTTGAAAGTGATTTTTCAGTGGGTGATTATTAGTTTTTTTTATGTGAATTTTTTTTCAAGATAAAAATTTTTAACTTCCAGGAGGATTGATTTCAAAATTCCTAATACATAACTATATGTAGTTGATATGATATTTCAACAAATGTTTGTAATTTAAACTAGAAAGCATCACTAGGTGTGCTGACTAATTACCAGATAAAAGAAATATGGAAGATGTTTTTTTCATTCTTAAGAGTAACCATTAGTTTAAAAGGGATTTTTAATATTCTTTAGAGGTACATATATGATTTAAATTGATTCTAACATAACTCATCATTAAAATGAAGTTAATTTAGTGTAAATTTTGGGCGAGTCGATATTGTCTTGATCGACTGATGGATGAGTGTGAAGATCATATTGTGGTTGAACTAAATTGACACACTGAAATCATTTTTTAAAGGGATAGTGGGTTCAGTTATTTGGAATATATATAGTTCATATTTATCTTGTATTTTTAGTTTCATTCTTGTAGTTAGGGTTCTTATAACTCATAGGTATCTCAATTAGTGATAAATTTATAATTCCCCTCCCATAGTGTAAGATTAAGTTTAAACGATGTTATTTCTTATGTGTTTTATTCTATCTATTTAGTTTTTAATTTTAGTTTTCTAAATTTGTGATGTTCTTGAATTACATAATGAAATTAATTATAGAGATATTAGAACCTATTTCTATATTTCATTTTTAGACATCATGTTGCATCCTTTTGTAGAAATTCTCAACCATGTTCTATATTTTCTATTTTAGAGGGAACCTTCTAGAATAAAGGGTACATGCACAAAATAAGGTATAATGAATTTGGGTCTAGTGAAATTTTCTTATTATATAATATATATATTCCACTATAACTAAATAATTAAATCAATAAGCACCCTTGAGACTATTTTTATAGTAACAAAATGAAAAATAGGGATTATTTTATTGATTTTTAATTATTTTTGGATTATTTTTTGTTTATTTCTTTCTATTTTTTTATAAAAACATATAGAAAAATAGTAAAATGTAATGTTTTAAAATTTAGTTCCCAATAACACATACTATTACAATCTAAATATATATATCAACCGGAATGTTTATGGTTGATTTATGGAAAAATTTACTTATAAAACCTATAAACTAAATTAATACATAGTGTAACAACCATTCATATGATACTCATTACATGAACTAGATCAAAAAATGGACACAAATGTAATATATAATTTCTCATTTATGGTAACTAGTACCAAAGGATTATGTTGATTATAAAATTATGATTTTTCCTTTATTTATATTCAAAAAATGAATAAATATTAAATATTTTTCATGAAATAAAACATTAATCATAACAACCCAAAAAAACATTATCCTCAGTATATAATAAAGATATTTATCTTGTACCTAATGAATAAATATCACACATATTATTAAACAAATAATTGAAATAAGTAAGTCACATAATATTAAAATCTAATGAATTACTAATAAATTAATAAACTAAAAAATAACCCTAAAATAGTTGAACAAATATCCCAAAAAACTAAATGGATCTAACATCTAAATTGAAGTCTACACTCACCAATGGAATCTACCTTATCCACTAAGTTACTCTGACCCAGATGAATCATTAATCATATGATTTTCCCCCAACCTGTTTCAATAAAAGTAAAATATATATGTGTGTGGTGTGTATGTGTATGTGTAGGGTTTGAGTATGATATAAACTATATAAGGTCTTCTCTAAACCCAAAATTATTACCATAAAGTGGTTGGGAAAATTATTATAGTGGTATTAGATATAATCATTCACTATACCAAAATAAAATCACCATGAAATGTTTATAACATATATAATATTTAAAAAACATCATAATCTTGAAAATAAATGAACATAATCAATTTTTTACTAACTAGATGACTATGACACCCACTACCAACTTCAAATTAGAATTTTTAAATTTAGTATCAATGGGATAATTATAATAAGACCAAATCAATGGGAAACCATCATGGTTATAATTCTCTCTGGTCATTCCCTATGGGAATAAGATCCTAAAGATTAATAACGCTACTTTTGAATGATTTTTTATTTTAATTTTTAATGTTGCTAGATTTATTTTGATGAATTTTGAAATCATTTCAAAGTAATTAGGTAAAATAAGGGTAATATAGGGGAGAATGGAGGTGTAAATTTCTGGAATTATATAGAAAATACCACTAGGTACTTTGTAGTATTGTACAAGGTAACTGATAGAAGGCCAACGATACTGGTCTATCTAGGCCAAAAAATTTAGGGAAAATACCGATCAACATGGGGGTTGATGATCGGTTGTTGGGAACTTGACATGTTCCTAGTATGTTTATCATAATAGGCAAATTATTCCATTATGTACTCATTATAATTGGATTAAATATTGGTATTTCAATTTTTTTTGATCATTTGACAAAAATATACCTCTATAACGTCTCCTTTACTCTATTTAACTTCATGTGATGATTTATTCTTAATTTCATATTTTAATAATGATTCATTTATAGATATTTATTTATCAAGGTATGATATTTGAAAAACCGTTATTTTTTTATGAGGCACTATATTTTTCTCACTAATTTGTTCTAATTTTTTTCTTATTCTTCTAGTTTATGATTTTTTTAATTCCTTAGTGTTTTTTTAGAATTTAAGGGTCTGTTCTTGGAATAGATTTCTTATTTATCATGATATGGGTTCCCACAAACTCTATTAAATGTTTTATTGTGTGATTTTATATGTAATGTGAGTTACATATATGAGTTAAATTATATGTAAATTTAGTTCAATTGATTGAAAATGATATGACATGAAATATTAAGTGATAAACATATTTTATAAATGAGTTTAAGTATTCATATATGTTATTTAATTTTATGAATTATTATTAGAAACCAAAATGGTGCAATATTACTTGACATTTATGTTCTCATTGATATAGAAATTAATAATGAATTTATCTACACTAAAATTAATGTTTTCGTATTGTTTAGTTCTATTAAATTATTAATTTTTATTATTAAAATTCATATTTTTGGTTTATGAGTTAAAGTGAATTATTTTGACTCAAATATTTTAAAATATTTGAGTTTAGTGTTAGTTTTGGTACTGAAACGAATTTATTTTTTATGAATATGTATGTGAAGTTGGTTAATCACATATTAATAGTCTATATAATTTGAGATATGTTTTTTTGGTTTTATGAAGAGTATTTATATTTTTAAAATATTTTTTCATATTATAATTTATATTTTGGTCAATATAAAATATTAAAATCGGTTAATGATTTAAAAATTATGGTTTTATTGAAAAAATTGTATTTAAGTGGTTAAAAATGAATTTTTTTAAGAGTTCCAGATAAATTTTTTGTATCTAATCATATGAAAGATTTTTTCAATTTAATTCATTTCGAAATAAATGAATTATTTATCTAGGATAAATGAGGAATAATTTTTATCCTAATTATGTGAGAATAAACACTTTTTTTGGATATATAAATTTAATTCTTTTTTTGAATTTTCCATAATGTTAGATACTTGTAGGGAGACTTGTGTAAGGTTATGAATTGAGATGAAGATATATAAACCATATATTTTTTATAGTCCATGTTTTCAGACATGGATTTTATTTAATCCTTGTGTTTAGAATAATCCGCATATTATCCATTTCTTTAGCTACATTAATACATTGTTTATATCAAAGTCAACCAACATTGGTCAAATCAAGTATGGGGTTCCTTATAAGACTTTATTAGAACTTATAAAATTTATTTTCATACTTAAAATGATCATATTAAAGAATTTAAAAGATTTATACATTTAATATATGATCACATTAAAATTAAAGGGATTTTAGGGCCTATGTTATTTTTACTGGGAATTTATTTATCACTTTATGTATGTGAACACATTGTTTTCATATATATTATGTACATGATGTTATAAGTAAAGAATGATGACTCAGTAGTTATGAGGCATCTTGGAGATTTTTTTATTACATTTAGACTCACTTGGATGGGTTATCCTCACTTTAATTTTATACACTTTTCAATTGTATTGGTTAATTTTTGGTAATTCTCTTTTACATTGTGGTCATATGTTGATGTCAAACACATATTGAATTAATGGGATGTTATCTTGGCATATTTCAGTTATTAGTACTTTTTTCCATATCTTATTGTTAATGTACTATTTAATTTTTCATTTTTTTACAATGGGTAGTTTGAGGGTATATCAAACCCAATGAAATATCTTTTTATCCTCAATTCTTGTTTCCATCCATAAGTGATCGAGGTGGGTATTATATACCATTGACATTTCAACACAATGGAATTGTTTTTCTATGGAGGTATGTTACATAATGGTATTACAGTGGTTTCATTTTTGAGGTATTCATATTTGGGGATTTAGAAGATTTCATATTAAGAGTCAGGTCATGGTATGGATACTATATGTATGTTGTCATTCAAACCAAATATAGTTGAATTCTATGTCACCTAGAAGTATATGATTTTATTTCTTATTTATAAAATATATCTTGGGTTAATACACTCACTCTAGTAAGTGTGATTAGTTGGTTATCCATATATCATTTTAGCATATAGAGACATGAGATATGTATGTTTTCATGTGTTTTTTATTGATTTGTATTTTGATTTCAGTTAAATGATTGAATTGTTTATTAAAAATGAAATATTTTTATAAATATATTATTTGAAATGAATCAATTAACCAAAATTTATGAATTTAACTTAATGATGTGTTGTGTTTAATTCAAATTGACTAATTAACTTTTGGCTATGAGAATGAATTTATGATTAGTTTGTTTATTTTTTTAAATTTTGAAGATTATTTTAAACTATTGATTTTATTTTTGTAGAATCCTAACACAAGAGAAGTGTAATTATGATATTTATTGGAAGGAGGTTGAGTAGGATCATTTTTATGAGGGTATAAAAATTTGTATGTTGAGAATGTTCATATAGTGGGAAATCTCAATACTTTAATAGCTAAAAAATTGATGAGATTATTCTAAATGAATTATTATTTTAAAAGGGAGATCACTTCGAGAGTAGATGGTATCATATACATAGTTCTAAATTTTTGAGAAAAAATATCATCTATTATTTTGGTTAGATGCTGATAACATTTAGAATATGAGTGGATGGAGGGAACTTATAAGATCATTGAGCTAGTTGAAACACCATAAGGGAAGAAATTGAATCTCATTTTCTTTATAGTTTAGGTATTATCTCAATACCAGTGGAATATTCTACTCGAAGTGAATAGGATTGATAGATTGAAATGGAAATATTTACGGGCTCTATTTTATGATAAATTATTTTAATCAAATATTTAGAATTGAGAGATATTTTGAGTTCATGCATATGAATAAATAGAATGTATTTATTTTTTATTATACCACAAAATTTATAAACTTTCTCAATTTTTTTCCGTCCTTGGTAGGTGATGAGACTTCAAAGGATTATTGTTTCATGTATATAATGTTGGTGATTTATTTTTATATTTTAATATTATTACTGACATTTATTGTAGAGGTAAACAATTATTTCATAGTAGAAAAGGATCATTAGGAAAAAATATAGTAATTAATTAGGAACTGGTGGATCTATGAGGAATTAAAAGCGAAAATGAAATGAGTATTTAAGAAGTTTTTAGAGATTTATTTGTTAGGGGAGGATTTTTCTTCTCCTTTATTTAGGATAAGGGTAAAATTAGAGTAGTATCAGTGTGGATAGAATGGCCATAATCATGTTGTTTATCCAAATGATTAGAAGGAGTTTTGATCATGTAGATAATTAGGATATCATTAGTAGTTTTGTTGAAATTGATATCATAGGGGTAAATTTCATGATTCAAATTCCATGAAATCATATCATTGATGGGGTATTTTATCATAGAAAATATTTTACCTTATTTTCCTATATGAGTTCTATTAGTGGAGGTGGATTTCTTCTAATGGATAGGTTCTATAGAAAGATATAATTTAATGGATCTAGTAATCCTAGGGTTAGGGTCAAGATTCAATATATTTCCTATTATTTGATGTTGAGAAGATTCTAGGGGATCTGGGTGAGGGGTCTTCCATGATTGAAGGTATGATAATGGTAAAATCTACATTGTTTATTTTGTTATTAAATTCTATTAATTTACATTCTTTTATTTATAATTTTATTATTTTACTATAGATTTTTATGTTGAGATTTACTTTTATTGGTAATTTTTCAATACTTTTATATGAAGAAATAAGGAGTCCATTGTAAAGATTCCCATCATGTCATCCTAGTATGGTATCATCAATATGGGTGAATTTATGTTTTTTCTTACATATAGAACCTTCTTTATATTATAATGAGAAAATTTATTCGGATCACTTCTCCATAGAATCAGTGATGCATTCCTCATTTAGACAACACATGTAAAGTTTGAGTATAAGTGTATATCTATATCCTAAGAAGAATAAAATTGGCCCCCATATTTCACATGATTTATCACACACATTGGGATAGAGATTACTAAACAAATTCATAATATATTGGTGTGGTGTAATGGTCTTCCTTCTAATATTAGGTAGTGGATTTCATTTAATGTTGATAACATGTTTTTTGGACTCAAAAAACTATTTCTTAGGGTTGTCTGGGAAGTTATTTTAATTCAAAAATACTGGTTAGGGGGTAACCCCCATAGCTAAGGGAATGGTTTAATTTTAGGTTTCAATTTTACTGATCATAGATCCCAAATGGACTAATATATTTAAATTTTTGGAAATTTTATGTTTGTTATTTTTATGAATAAATCCAAGATTCTACTCAGGTTTCAAATGTAACACTTTCAACCTGCTCATTCACTAATATCCTATGTTCACTTAGGTTTGTGCCCCAAGTCTGGGTGCCTTAGTGTCATGCACCCATGTACTATACACCTAGATTAATTGTGTGAACTAACTTATACACTCAACCCCCCCACATTATTGGGTCCTCCTTATGGACTATATATACACCCACCCTTGTCCCATTTCCAAACACATAGATCAATGGATGAAAGAAAAATCAATGGGATAAATTCTTCTCCTTGGTCATTCTAGAGTACCTCACTAGGGTTTCATACACCCAAGTCGTCCAAATGATTATGTACTAGGGTTTCACCTACCCTAGTCATCCTCAAAGACCCCAAATGGGTAAAATCACTTGGGATATTTTCCCCTTTCAAGTTGTGCCATCCCAAATCCTTACTAAGGTGAAAACAATTTGGCACCTAGGCTGATTTTGAGTTAATCCATGTCTGGATCTCACAAAGGAAAACAAATTGGGTGCCTAGTCTCCTCTCATGTTGATCCATAAGAAACCCTATTTTGGGGTGAATCACTTGAGTAAATATTTTCTCCAGGACCCCAAGTAGGGTTACACTTCACCTATATCTCCTAATAGGTAGAACTCATTTTCCTAGGTCTCATAAATATATTTCCATTCTACGGTGAACACATTTTCCATGTTTTCATGCCTATGTTTCCATACTTGGAAAAATCCATATGTCCAGGTCCCCCACCTAATTACCCTCACTAAGGAGAAGCCTCATAAGGATCCCCTACTAGGTAGAGACATACTTAGTGGTTTTTCACATGGGTTAAGCCTTACTATATCCCCTATAAGTGAAAACATAAAATACACAGGTCCTTCACTTTGGATCTCTTACTAAGAGGAACCTCGTTTTCTTATGTCCTTCAAATGGAAACCGCTATTAGAGAGAACCTCATTTTCCCATTTCCTTCACATGGGTACATATACTATGGTGAACGTCCTTTTCCTAGGTCCTTCACTAGGGTTCCCTAATAGGGGTAAACTCATTCTCCCTTCCCTAAAAGTAGGGAAATCCTAGATCTCCAATTGTGGTGCTCATCTCACCATAATACCATACCTAGGAAAAAATTATCTCATACCTCACACCTAAGTTCCCTCTTACCTATAAGTTTCTATAAGTAGGTATAAACTTTATCAATCTTAATGTATCTAGTTGGATTTTTTTACAATAAGAAGTAAAGTAATGAATAAGATACAAATTCTAAATGTTGATGACATGTTGAGTGTTATTATCTCAATAAATAATTTTATTTTTTTCAATAGAATTATTGAAAACAACTTATTTAAGATCTATATTTTAATGTTCAAAGAAGGTTTTAATCATTTTGAATAAGTTATAGAAATACCATGCTTTATCACAAGGAATGTTGTGTTAAGACTACCCAACATGGGCTTTGATAGACCATAGAGAAGGTCATTGTGAAGTTGTAGAAAAATACATGAGAAGGATATGCCCATTTTATAAGTCATGGAAAGAAGAAAATTCCTAAAATTGAAAGTTTAAAATGGACCACACCCATAGTGTTCCATGTAGTGAACACTTAGTTCACTTTTAAAACATGAATGATTCCAAAATGGGCATAGTAAATGTTCTGTTCTGGGGGTTTCACTTTAACATCCCAAGTAAATAAAGAATATAGCATTTTCATATTTATTAATATTTGCGAATTAAATATTAATTTTACTTTAAAGGGGTTTCTATGTTCGATAGAGTACCTGATACGCAACAATGAGTTTCTTTGAAATCTTATGTTGTACACTAGTAATATAATAATATTATTTTAAATGGTAGTTAACACGTAGCCGTTGTATTGGGGGGAAAGAATATAAATAACTAAAATATGATTATATATTTTTTTTAAATGTTTTTACATTTATCCAACAAAAGATAAAGGCTTAAAATAAGAAAAGAATTCAATTTTAGCCATAGATACTCTAATATTCATTAAAAGGTCAAACTATCGCCTTTTGATGGTGAACCCTCTTTAAATATAGTTTTGGTCACTCTTATACATTATTTTGGACCAAATAAAACTCTTCTTTGGAATTGGGACATCAAAATTTACTTTTTGTAAATTTTTGGTATTTTTCCGATAAAGATCATTTTTTAATGAATAGTGAAAAATGTTGTATTTTAATTCAAAAACTCTTTTTAATATAATTTATTAATATGATTAGATTATCTTTTTAATTGGTTTTAAAGTGAAATTAGAATATATTTTTACCATTTAATCCAATAGTGGTCATTGGAATTAATTTCACTTTGAAATTGGACTTAAACTAGTTTCAATCTTTTGATATATATTGTTTCATAAAAACACGCTATTTGTCATGATAGCGGGAATTAATTATTAAATTAATTAATGTAACTTATATGATTTGAATTTTGGAAAATAGAAATAATTTTTGAATTCAGAATATCAAATATATCTTAGGGTGACGTTTTGGTATTTTTCTGAAAAACTTCAATTTTTGATGAATAGTGAAACCACTAAGTGGTACTTAAAAAACTGGTTTTTTCGTTTAAATGAAATTTTACCACCTTTGTGTTTTTAATTTTAAAAATACTACATACATGGTTGTCATTGGGAATTAAAATGTGGTTCAATGGGATTAAAATATTTTTTTTGTGAAGAGTAACTTTTATGTTTATTAATCGCGATTAGAGGTAATTAGTGTAGTTTAAGGTAAAAATAATGTTTTAATAATATGAAATGACCTATCCACATGTCCTACCCTTATTTTATGTGTCATGGCCGACCAATAATATTCATGGGTCAGCTTGGGGACACCATGGAGCCACTTTGGTAGGAAAATGACATTAATAACTTTTTATTTAAAGTTAAAATAAAAATGTCACAAACATGAGTTGTTTTACTAAATCAATTTTTAAAAGGGGTTATACAAGTCATATTTCTGACTATAAATATTCATTATAAATATAAAACTATTTCCTACATCATGATATTTTTTTTATAATTTTTAGACATTAAATAAATTAAATTATTTATGACACCATGATGATGCAGCGATTACCTCATTATTTAACGATTTAAATAAAATGAAAAGATAATGTAAAATATAAGACCTAAACATGTAAAAAACTTATTGTATGGGTGGATTTAGAAATCTTATCACCTTATCCTATAAATATATAATTTTGGGACCCTTTTAATCCGAAAATCATTTTATAATAAAGTATCTTTTCTTAACTTTCTAAGAGTACCCCTCCTCTCCTCTTATAAAAGGCCCCCACCTCTACCTCCTTACCCACACCTCTCAAGCCTTTTGTTTGGACAATATCTACTCATTCTGTCTCTAAACATCCCCCTCTTACTCCTAGAAGCCTCACTTTGGGCATAAGTCTTCCCAAGGAATCCTTTGAGCTCAAATCAAAGAGAGTTACCCGATTTTAAGGTAATGTCTTCACTTGTTTTCTTTTTTTTTATTTTGCTTCTCCAACCCCCTAAACTCTTTTTATTCATTTATTTTGTAACAAATAAAGTATCTTAAATATACTAGTATTTTTTTATAAGAATAATTCGAGCTATACTTACACACACCTACATCTAATTGTTAAAGAACTTACTATTTCTGTGGATGGTGAATTTCTGCCTCACGAAACGATGATTGTTCAATATTATTCTAACACCTTCAAATGTGGCCATTAAGATGTCACTATATTTATATATGATATATAATATATTTATGTTTTCCTTAAGCTTCTGTATTTTTCATTTATGGCATACCTTTATGGTTTCCATTATGGGTAAACACGATAATTTCATTTTAGGAAGTGTGGACTACCGCCCCCTCAAAGTGATTTGATTCGTTAATGCCATATGTGGGACGTATAAAGGATGGAGTTAATGTTATTATATATTATGTTATACTGGAATTATAATATACCCTTATATCATTATTATTTCACTCCATTAAATACGAAATAGAAATGAAAGTAGCGTTCATGCGTACGTACGGCTTACCGTCTCCATGAACGATGCATTTCATTTCTTACCTCTAAATGTTATGTACTATTATAAATATATGTATATGATGGATATATATTATATATATTATATCCAAATCATAAATATCATTTTGGATATAATTAACCTTTGACCACATAAACAACATGTAATTGTAAGAAGTCCACTTTCGACTTAAGAACCAAATATTGACAAAACAAACATTTTTAACTTAAATGATTACATAATGTTTATAACATGGCAATAAGTAACATAAAAGGAATAATAAGATTGAAAAGGTTTATTGAGAAAGTAGAAATCAACTTTAGTTTATTATTCAGGAGATTAAAGAGCAATCGAGTCACGTTGGATACGAGGTAAGGGACTTCATCTCAATCTCCTTTCATTGAGGCATATTTCATTTTATACATAACTTTATTTTATACGGTGTATTGAATTTTACTTTTATACAAAATGAATCTTTTTCTACGAAGCGTTTTACTAAACGACAAAAAGAAATGTTTCTTTTAACGTACGCAGTGACAACAACCTTTTTCGCCGCCGCGAGTATTATTTGGTCTTTGGCTTCCTCAATAAGCCATAATGTTTTTAAAATGAAATAAATACCATATACTCTTTTATGAATATTGGTATTGAAAATGGTTTTTATAATGGATTTTTTATGTCAATATATTTAAGTGATATATTGTGATCAAAGTGTGGAAATGTTTTCTTTCCATTATATTTGTTTTATGTCTTATGATTTTATAATGGTACTTGGACATTTGACAGGTGGTTATGTGATAAACCATATGACGGGTGGTGTTGTGAATACCAGGATGGGTGGTTACATTATAACCCCCAATTCATTGGGTATGGAATTCAGCCGTATGGCTATTCCATTAAGTGATATGTGTAGAAGTCGACCGTATGGTTATTCCACTTAAGTATGTTTATGCCCCAAGTTACCTTTATATGTTATGTGTTCTTTATATGGGTTTTATGGTAATCTTTTGGTTACAAAAGGGTAAGTAATGATCTTTTATTCAGTGAAGAGTTTTTACTACTTCATAAAGGTTAAGGTATTACTTTGATAAAGTATATATGGTTTACTTGTTGTTTGAAAAACTAAGAGTTTTCATTATTTGTGTATCCCTTACTGAGCTTTTAATGCTCACCCCAAGTTTTTCTGAAATGTTTTTCACAATACTTGATGTGGAATAGGGTCAAGGATGGGATCAAGGGAAAGTCATGCTATCTAAAACATGGAACTAGACATGTTTCTTTTTAAGAATTTTTATTTTATGGGAACTTAGTAGAAGTGTCTACTTTGTAATCTTTTGAGATGTAATAGTTATGATCTAATTCTCTAAAACTCTAAACCTGAAAATATCCTCAATGGGAATTATTCATTTAATTCAATATTAAGTAATGTTTAAGTTCGGGGCCTTATAGTTGGTATCAGAGGTCGGTTTAGACAACTTTAGGAGTTAGAAAATTGTTAAATTATAAATTAATTTATGGTATGATTGAAATGATATAGTATTTGAATATTACCATGTTTCTTCTCCTAAGATATTTCTGTTTTAAGAATGGTTTTTCATAGAGGAAATAGAACATCTTTTCAGGGAAGGCATATAGAGGGAAATGACCTTTTAAATTACTATCCTGAGATTGTCAGAATCAGAACTAAATAGTTTGTTGCAGTGATGGCTCAGTTAACTCAGGTGAAAAACGTTGGTTGTTTTTATTGATGATATTTTGGTGTTTTCTAAAAGTAAAGAGGAGCATGAAATTCATTTAAGGGTTATCTTGAAAACCTTAAAAGAAAAGAAACTGTATGGAAAATTCAGCAAGTGTGAGTTTTGGTTACAACAAATTTCTTTCCTTGGTCGCATTGTTTCAAAAAATGGCATAATTGTTGATCCTGCTAAAACAAAAGTTGTTGAAGAATGTCCAAGACCGAAAAATGTAACCGAGATCCGTAGTTTTATTGGTTTGGTAGGTTACTACCGAAGGTTTGTTGAAAATTTTTCACGGTTATCTAGTCCAATGACTAAGTTAACTCGTAAGGGTGTTAAGTTTATCTGTACAAAAGAATGTGATGATTGTTTTTAGGAGTTGAAAAGAAGATTGGTGAATGCTCCAGTTTTGGCACTTCCTTCAAGGAATGGTGAGTTTGTTATCTATAGTTATGCTTCATTGAAAGGACTTGGTTGCATCCTAATGTAGAATAATCTGGTAATTTCTTATGCTTCACGTCAGTTGAAAACTCATGAGGTAAATTACCCTACACATTATTTGGAATTAGCTGTTGTTGTTTTCGCTTTAAAAATTTAGAGGCATCATTTGTATGGAGTAAAGTGTGAAATATATACTGATCACAAAAGTTTAAAGTATTTATTCACTTAGAAATAATTGAACATGAGACAGAGGAGATGGCTAGAATTAATCAAGGATTATGGTTGTACAATTCATTACCATCCGAGAAAAGAAAATAAAGTGGTTGATGCTTTGAGTCGAATAAGTAATACTTCATTAACCATGCTACGTTTGGACCTAGATCCTTTGGTTTTTGATTTGATGAACTTTGGCATAGTAGTTGTTGGTGTAGGAAGTTCTTCTGTTTTGTTTCAGGTATCAGTGAGATCATCACTATCAGACAGAATTAAGCAAGTGCAGAAGAAAGACAGTGGGATGCAGAAAAAGGTAGAGTTGGTTCAAAAGGGTAAGTTACCTGAATTTAACATTGATAATGATTGTGTTTTTAGGTATGGGAAGATATTATGTGTGGCTTGTGATTCATAGTTGAAGGGTGAGTTGTTATGTGAGGCTCATAGTTCCCCATTTTCAGTTCATCCTGGCAGTAATAAGATGTACAGAGATCTGCGGGAGTATTACTGGTGGGATGGAATGAAAAGAGATATTGCTGATTTTACTATGAAGTGTCTGACTTGTCAGCAGGTTAAAGTAGAGCGGCAGTTACCGAAAGGGATGCTTCAGTCATTACCGGTGCGAGAGTGGAAATGGGAAAATATGTCCATGGACTTTGTTGTGGGATTACCGAGGACATCTCGAGGTAATAACGCAATCTGGGTTATTGTTGATCGATTGACTAAATCTTCTCATTTCCTTCCTATTCGAGATACTTTATCTCTAGATCAACTTTCTTGATTATATCATAAAGAGATTGTCAGGTTGCATGGAGTTCCCCTATCCATTGTATCTGATCGTGATCCCAGGTTTACTTCTAACTTTTGGAAAGGCCTTCAGAAGTCGTTGGGTACTGATTTAAATTTTAGTACAGCTTTTCATCCTCAATCAGATGGGCAGTCAGAACAAACAATTCAGACTTTGGTAGATATGCTATGTGCTTGTTCGATGGATTATCAGGGAAGTTGGTACCACCATCTTTATTTGGTTGAATTTTCATATAATAACAGTTTTCATTCAAGTATACAGATGGCTCCGTTTGAGGCATTATATGGGAATCGGTGTCGAACTCCAGCTTTTTGGGATGAAGTGGGTGAAAGGAAGCTTATGGGACTAGAATTGGTAGAAGAGATGGCAGAAAAAGTTTAGTTGATTCAAAAACACATGAGAACAGCTCAGAACAGGAAAAAGAGTTATGCGGATAACCGGAGGAAGGATGTGTCTTTTGAGGTAGGTGATCATGTTTTTCTCAAAGTTTCGCCAAGGAAAAGAGTGATGCGATTTGGTAAGAAAGGAATGTTGAGTCCAAGGTTCATTGGACCATATGAAATTCTGGAGAGAGTTGGATCAGTTGCTTACCGAGTGGCTTTACCTCTGAGTTTATCTCAGGTACACAATGTTTTTCATGTTTCGATGTTGAGAAAGTATATGCCAGATCCATCTCATGTTTTCAGCCCAGAAGTAGTTCAGTTGGAAGAGAATATCTCTTATGAAGAATAACCAGTCCAGATTCTTGACCGTAGAGAGTAAGTGTTGCGAAATAAGGTAATTCACCAGGTAAAGGTTTTGTATAAAAACCATATGGTTGAAGAGGCAACATGGGAATCTGAAAATTCTATGAGGGATAAATACCCCCACTTATTTTGATGCATGAATAAAATTGTGAGGACACAATTCCCAAAAGGGGGGAAGGATGTAACAGCCCAGGTAAATAATGAATAAATCATTTTCATATTTCTTAATATTTGTGAATTAAATATTAATTTTACTCTAAAGGGGTTGTTATGTTCGATAGCGTACCCGATACACAACAATGAGTTTCTTTGAAATCTTACGTTGTACACTAGTAATATAATAATATTATTTTAAATGGTAGTTAACACGTAGTCGTTGTATTGGTGGGAAAGAATAGAAATAACTAAAATATAATTATATATGTTTTTTAAATGTTTTTACATTTATCCAATAAAATATAAAGTCTTAAAATAAGAAAAGAATTCAATTTTAAGCATTGATACTCTAATATTCACTAAAAGGCCGAACTATCGCCTTTTGATGGCGAACCCTCTTTAAATATGGTTTTGGTCACACTTATAGATTCTTTGGGACCAAATAAAACTCTTCTTTAGAATCGGGACATCAAAATTTACTTTGTGTAAATTTTTGGTATTTTTCCGATAAAGATCATTTTTTAATGAATAGTGAAAAATGTTGTATTTTAATTCAAAACCTCTTTTTAATATAATTTATTAATATGATTAGATTATCTTTTGAATTAGTTTTAAATTGAAATTAGAATATATTTTTACCATTTAATCTAATATTGGTTGTTGTAATTAATTTCACTTTGAAATTGGACTTAAACTAGTGTCAATCTTTTGACATATATTGTTTCATAAAAACATGTTATTTGTCATGACAGCAGAAATTAATTATTAAATTAATTAATTTAACTTATATGATTTGAATTTTTTAAAATAGAAATTATTTTTGAATTCAGAATATCAAATATATCTTAGGGTGAAGTTTTGGTATTTTTCTGAAAAACTTCAATTTTTGATGAATAGTGAAACCACTAAGTGGTACTTAAAAAACTGATTTTTTCGTTTAAATGAAATTTTACCACCTTTGTGTTTTGAATTTCAAAAATTCGACATACATGGTTGTCATTAGGAAGTAAAATGTGGTTCAATGGGATTAAAATAATTTTTGTTGAATAGTAACTTTTATGTTTATTAATCGCGATTAGAGGTAATTAGTGTAGTTTAAGGTAAAAATAATGTTTTAATAATATGAAATGACCTATACACATGTCCTACCCTTATTGTATGTGTCATGGCCGACCAAGACAATCCATGGGTCAACTTTGGGACCCCATGGAGCCACTTTGGTAGGAAAATGACATTAATAAATTTTTATTTAAAGTTAAAATAAAAATGTCACAAACATGAGTTGTTTTACTAAAACAATTTTTAAATGGGGTTATACAAGTAATATTTTTTACTATAAATATTTATTAGAAATATAAAAATATTTCCTACATCATGATATTTTTTTTATAATTTTTATACATTAAATAAATTAAATTATTTATGACACCATAATGATGCAGCGATTACCTCATTATTTAACAATTTAAATAAAATGAAAAGATAATGTAAAATCTAAGACCTACACATGTCAAAAACATATTGGATGGGTGGATTTCTAACTCTTATCACCTTATCCTCTAAATATATAATTTTGGGACCCTTTTTATCAGAAAATCATTTTATAATATAGTATCTTTTCTTAACTTTCCAAGAGTGCCCCTCCTCTCCTCTTATAAAAGGCCCACACCTCTACCTCCTTACCCACACCTCTCAAGCCTTTGGTTCGGCCAATATCTTCTCATTTTGTCTCTACACATCCCTCTATTACTCCTATAATCCTCACTTTGGGCAGAAGTCTTCCCAAGGAAGCCTTTAAGCTCAAATCAAAGAGAGTTACCCGATTTTAAGGTAATGTCTTCACATGTGTTCTTTTGTTTTATTTTGCTTCTCCAACCCCCTAAAATATTTTAATTCATTTCTTTTGTAACAACTCCAGTATCTTCAATATACTAGGATGTTGTTATAAGAAGCATTCGAGCTACACTTAAACACACCTACATCTAATGGTTAAAGAACATACTGTTTCTGTTGATGGCGAATTTCTGCCTCACGAAATGATGATTGTTCAATATTCTTCTAACACCTTCAAAGGTGGTCATTAAGATTTCAATATTTTTATATATGATATATAATATTTTTATTTTTTCCTTAAGATTTTTTATTTTTCATTTATGGCATACCTTTTTGGTTTCCATTATGGGTAAACACGATAATTTCATTTTAGGAAGTATGGACTACCGCCCCCTCAAAGTGATTAGTTAATGCCAAATGTGGGACGTATAAAGGATGGAGTTAATGTTATTATATATGATGTTATACTGGAATTATAATATACCCTTATATCATTATGATTTCACTCCATTAAATATGAAATATAAATGATAGTAGCGTTCATGCGTACGTACGGCTTACCGTCTCCATGAACAGTGCATTTCATTTCATACCTCTAAAAGTTATGTACTATTATAAATACATGTATATTCTAGATATATATGATATATATGATATCAAAATCATAAATATAATTCTGTATATAATTAACCTCTGACCACATAAACAACATGTAATTGTAAGAAGTCCACTTTCGACTTAAGAACCAAATATCGACAAAACAAACATTTTTAACTTAAATGATTACATAATGTTTATAACATTGAAATAAGTGACATAAAAGGAATAATAAGCTTGAAAAGGTTTATTAAGAAAGTAGAAATTAACTTTATTTTATTATTCAGGAGATTAAAGAGAAATCGAGTCACATCAGACACGAGGTAAGGGGCTTCGTCTCAATCTCCTTTCATTGAGGCATATTTCGTTTTATACACAAATTTATTTTATACGGTGTATAAACCCCTTTGACTTTTACTTTTATAAAAAAATGAATCTTTTTCTATGAAGCGTTTTACTAAATGACAAAAAGGAATGTTTCTTTTAACGTACGTGGTGAAAACAACCTTTTCCGCCACCGCGAGTATTATTTGGTCTTTGGCTTCCTCAATAAGCCGTAATGTTTTTAAAATGAAATAAATACCATATACTCTTTTATGTATTTTGGTATTGAAAATGGTTTTTATGATGGATTTGTTATGTTAATATATTTAAATGATATATTGTGATAAAAGTGTGGAAATTTTTTCTTTCCATTATATTTGTTTTATGTCTTATGATTTTATAATGGTACTTGGACATTTGATGGGTGGTTACGTGATAAACCATATGACGGGTGGTGCTGTGAATACCGGGATGGGTGGTTATGTTATAACCTCCAATGCATTAGGTATGGAAGTTGACTGTATGGCTATTCCATTAAGTGATATGTGTGGAAGTCGACCATATGGTTATTCCACTTAAGTATGTTTATGTCCCAAGTTACCTTTATATGTTATGTGTTATTTATATGGGTGTTATGGTAAAATTGTGGTTACAAAATGGTAAGTAATGATCTCTTATTCAGTGAAGAGTTTTTACTACTTCATAAAGGTGAAGGTATTACTTTGATAAAGTATACATGGTTTACTTGTTGTTTGAAAAACTAACAGTTTTCATTCTTTTTGTATCCCTTACTGAGCTTTTTATGCTCACCCCAAGTTTTTTTGAAATATTTTTCACAGGACATAATGTGGAATAGGGTCAAGGATGGGATCAAGGGAAAGTCATGCTATCTAAAACATGGAACTAGACATGTTTCTTTTTAAGAGTTTTTATTTTCTGGAATCTTAATAGAAGTTTCCACTTTGTAATCTTTTGAGATGTAATAGTTATGATATAATTCTCTAAAACTCTAAACCTGAAAAGATCCTCAATGGGAATTATTCATTTAATTAAATATTAAGTAATGTTTAAGATCAGGGCCTTATAGTTGGTATCAGAGGTCGGTTTAGACAACTATAGGAGTTAGAAAATTGTTAAATTATAAATTAATTTTTGGTATGATTGAAATGATATAGTATTTGAAGATTACCATGTTGCTTATCCTAAGATATTTCTATGTTAAGAATGGTTTTTCATAGAGGAAACAGAACTTCTTTTCTGGGAAGGCATACAGAGGGAAATGACCTTTCAAGTTACTATCCTGAGATGGTCAGAATCAGAACTAAATAGTTTGTTGCAGTGATAGCTCAGTTGACTCAGGTGAAAAACATTGGTTATTTTTATTGATGATATTTTGGTGTTTTATAAAAGTAAAGAGGATCATGAAAGTCATTTAAGGGTTATCTTGAAAACCTTAAAAGAAAAGAAACTGTATGGAAAATTCAGCAAGTGTGAGTTTTGGTTACAAAAAAATTCTTTCCTTTGTCACATTGTTTCAAAAAATGGCATAATTATTGATCCATCTAAAATAAAAGTTGTTGAAGAATGGCCAAGACCCACAAATGTAACTGAGATCCGTAGTTTTCTTGGTTTGGCAGGTTACTACCGAAGGTTTGTTGATAATTTTTCATGGTTATCTAGTCCAATGACTAAGCTAACTCAGAAGGGTGTTAAGTTTATCTGGACAAAAGAATGTGATGATTGTTTTTAGGAGTTGAAAATAAGATTGGTGAATGCTCCAATTTTGGCACTTCCTTCAAGGAATGGTGATTTTATTATCTACAGTGATGCTTCATTGAAATGACTTGGTTGCGTCCTAATGCAGAATGATCTGGTAATTGCTTATGCTTCACGTCAGTTGAAAACTCATGAGGTAAATTACCCTACACATGATTTGGAATTAGCTGCTATTGTTTTCGCTTTAAAAATTTGGAGGCATCATTTTTATGGAGTAAAGTGTGAAATATATACTGATCACAAAAGTTTAAAGTATATATTCACTCAGAAATAATTGAACATGAGATAGAGGAGATGGCTGTAATTAATCAAGGATTATGATTATAAAATTCATTACCATCTGAGAAAAGCAAATAAAGTGGATGATGCTTTGAGTCGAAAAAAGTAATGCTTCATTAACCATGCTACGTTTGGACCGAGATCCTTTGGTTTTTGATTTGATGAACTTTGGCATAGTAGTTTTTGGTGCAGGAAGTTCTTCTGATTTGTTTCAGGTATCAGTGAGATCATCCCTATCAGACAGAATTAAGCAAGCGCAGAAGAAAGATAGTGGGTTGCAGAAAAAGGTAGATCTAGTTTAGAAAGGTAAGTTGCCTGATTTTAACATTGATAATAATTGTTTTTTGAGGTATGGTAAGAGATTATGTGTGCCTTGTGATTCACAGTTGAAGGGTGAGTTGTTATGTGAGGATCATAGTTCCCCGTTTTCAGTTCATCCTGGAAGTACTAAGATGTATAGAGATCTGCGGGAGTATTAATGGTGGGATGGAATGAAAAGAGATATTGCTGATTTTACTGTGAAGTGTTTGACTTGTCAGCAGGTTAAAGCAGAGTTGCAGTTACCGAAAGGGATGCTTCAGTCATTACCGGTGCCAGAGTGGAAGTGGGAAAATATATCCATGGACTTTGTTGTGGGATTACCGAGGACATCTCGAGGTAATAATGCAATCTGGGTTATTGTTGATCGATTGACTAAATCTGCTCATTTCCTTCCTATTCAAGATACTTTCTCTCTAGATCAACTTTATCGATTGTATCTTAAAGAGATATTCAGGTTTCATGGAGTTCCCCTATCCATTGTATTTGATCGTGATCCCAGGATTACTTGTAACTTTTGTAAAGGCCTTCATAAGTTGTTGGGTACTGAATTAAATTTTAGTACAACTTTTCATCCTCAATCAGATGGGTAGTCGGAACAAACAATTCAGAATTTGGTAGATATGCTACGTGCTTGTTTGATGGATTATCAGGGAAGTTTGGACCAACATCTTTCTTTAGTTGAATTTTCATATAATAATTGTTTTCATTCCAGTATACAGATGGCTCCATTTGAGGCATTATATGGGAAGTGGTGTCGAACTCCAGCTTTTTGGGATGAACTGGGTGAAAGGAAGCTTATGGGACCAGAATTGGTAGAAGAGATGGCAGAAAAAGTTCAGTTGATTCAGAAACACATGATAACGGCTCAGAGTAGGTAGAATAGTTATGCGGATAATCAGAGGAAGGATCTATCTTTCGAGGAAGGTGATCATGTTTTTCTCAAAGTTTCACCGTGGAAAAGTGTGATGCGATTTGGTAAGAAAGGAAAGTTGAGTCCAAGGTTCATTGGACCATATGAAATTCTAGAGAGAGTTGGATCAGTTTCTTACCGAGTGGCTTTACCTCTGAGTTTATCTCAGGTACACAATGTTTTTCATGTTTCGATGTTGAGAAAGCATATGCCAGATCCATCTCATGTTTTGAGCCCAAAATTAGTTCAGTTGGAAGAGAATCTCTCTTATGAAGAACAACCAGTCCAGATTCTTGACCGTAGAGAGCAAGTGTTGCAGAATAGGGTAATTCACTGGGTAAAGGTTTTTTGGAAAAACCATATGGTTGAAGAGGCAACGTGGGAATCTGAAAATGCTATGAGGGATAAATACCCCCACTTATTTTGATAAGTGAATAAAATTGCGAGGACGCAATTCCCAAAAGGGGGGAAGGATGTAACATCCCAGGTAAATAAAGAATAAATAATTTTTCATATTTATTAATATTTGTGAATTAAATATTAATTTTACTTTAAAGGGGTTTCTATGTTCGATAGCATACCCGATACGCAACAATGAGTTTCTTTGAAATCTTACGTTGTACACTAGTAATATAATAATATTATTTTAAATGGTAGTTAACACGTAGTCGTTGTATTGGTGGGAAAGAATAGAAATTACTAAAATGTGATTATATATGTTTTTTAAATGTTTTTACATTTATCCATAAAAGATAAAGGCTTAAAATAAGAAAAGAATTCAATTTTAGGCATAGATACTCTAATATTCACTAAAAGGTCGAACTATCACCTTTTGATGGAGAACCCTTTTTAAATATAGTTTTGGTCACTCTTATATATTCTTTTTGACCAAATAAAACTCTTCTTTAGAATCGGGACATAAAAATTTACTTTGTGTAAATTTTTGGTATTTTTCCGATAAAGATCATTTTTTAATGAATAGTGAAAAATGTTGTATTTTAATTCAAAACTTATTTTTAATATAATTTATTAATATGATTAGATTATCTTTTGAAATGGTTTTGAAGTGAAATTATAATATATTTTTACCATTTAATCCAATAGTGGTCATTGGAATTAATTTCACTTTGAAATTAGACTTAAACTAGTGTCAATCTTTTGACATATATTGTTTCATAAAAACATGCTATTTGTCATGACAGCGGGAATTAATTATTAAATTAAATAATGTAACTTATATGATTTGAATTTTGTAAAATATAAATAATTTTTGAATTCGGAATATCAAATATAGCTTAAGGTAAAGTTTTGGTATTTTTCTGAAAAACTTCAATTTTTGATGAATAGTGAAACCACTAAGTGGTACTTAAAAAACTGATTTTTTCATTTAAATGAAATTTTACCACCTTTGTGTTTTGAATTTCAAAAATCCGACATACATGGTTTTCATTAGGAAGTAAAACTTGGTTCAATGGGATTAAAATAATTTTTTGTTGAATAGTAACTTTTATGTTTATTAATCGCGATTAGAGGTAATTAGTGTAGTTTAAGGTAAAAATAATGTTTTAATAATATTAAATGACCTATACACATGTCCTAACCTTATTTTATGTGTCATGGCCGACCAATAAAATCCATGGGTCAACTTGGGGACAACATGGAGCCACATTGGTAGGAAATTGACATTAATAACTTTCTATTTAAAGTTAAAATAAAAATGTCACAAACATGAGTTGTTTTACTAAAACAATTTTTAAATGGGGTTATAAAAGTCATATTTTTTACTATAAATATTAATTATAAAGATAAAACTATTTACTACATCATGATATTTTTTTTATAATTTTTAAAAATTAAATAAATTAAATTATTTATGACACCATGATGATGCAGCGATTACCTCATTATTTAAAGATTTAAATAAAATGAAAAGATAATGTAAAATCTAAGACCTAAATATGTCAAAAACCTATTTTATGGGTGGATTTAGAACTCTTATCACCTTATACTCTAAATATATAATTGTGGGACCCTTTTTATCCGAAAATCATTTTATAATAAAGTATCTTTTCTTAACTTTCCAACAGTGCCCCTCCTCTCCTCTTATAAAAGGCCCCCACCTCTACCTCCGTACCCACACCTCTCAAGCCTTTGGTTCAGCCAATGTCTGATCATTTTCTCTCTCCACATCCCTCTATTACTCCTAGAAGCCTCACTTTCGGCAGAAGTCTTCCCAAGGAAGCCTTTGAGCTCAAATCAAAGAGAGTTTCTCGATTTTAAGGTAATGTCTTCACTTGTGTTCTTCTGTGTTATTTTGCTTCTCCAACCCCCTAAAATCTTTTTATTCATTTCTTTTGTAACAAATATAGTATATTAAATATACTAGTATGTTTTATTAAGAATTATTAGAGCTACACTTAAACATACCTACATCTAATGGTTAAAGAACATACTGTTTCTGTGGATGGTGAATTTCTGCCTCACGAAAGGATGATTGTTCAATATTATTCTAACACCTTCAAAGGTGGCCATTAAGATGTCACTATATTTATATATTATATATAATATGTTTATGTTTTTCTTAAGCTTTTGTATTTTTCATTTATGGCATACCTTTATGTTTTCCATTATGGGTAAACACGATAATTTCATTTTAGGAAGTGCGGACTACGGCCCCCTCAAAGTGATTTGATTTGTTAATTCCATATGTGGGATGTATAAAGGATGGAGTTAATGTTATTATATATGATGTTATACTGGAATTATAATATAACCTTATATCATTATGATTTCACTCCATTAAATATGAAATAGAAATGAAAGTAGCGTTCATGCGTACGTACGGCTTACCGTCTCCATGAACGGTGCATTTAATTTCTTACCTCTAAATGTTATATACTATTATAAATAAATGTATATTCTGGATATATATGATATATATGATATCAAAATCATAAATATCATTCTGGATATAATTAACCTTTGACCACATAAACAACATGTAATTGTAAGAAGTCCACTTTCGACTTAAGAACCAAATATCGACAAAACAAACATTTTTAACTTAAATGATTACATAATGTTTATAACATGGAAATAAGTGACATAAAAGGAATAATAAGCTTGAAAAAGGTTATTAAGCAAGTATAAATTAACTTTTGTTAATTATTCAGGATATTAAAAAGCAATCGAGTCACGTCAGACACGAGGTAAGGGACTTCGTCTCAATCTCCTTTCATTGAGGGATATTTCGTTTTGTACAAAACTTTCTTTTATACGGTGTATAAACCCCTTTGACTTTTACTTTTATAAAAAAGGAATTTTTTTCAATGAAACGTTTTACTAAACGAAAAAAAGGAATGTTTCTTTTAATGTACATGGTGACAACGACCTTTTTCGCCGCCGTGAGTATTATTTGGTCTTTGGCTTCCTCAATAAGCTGTAATGTTTTTAAAATGAAATAAATACCATATACTCTTTTATGTATTTTGGTATTGAAAATTGTTTTTATAATGGATTTTTTATGTAAATATATTTAAGTGATATATTGTGATCAAAGTTTGGAAATGTTTTATTTCCATTATATTTGTTTTATGTCATATGATTTTATAATGGTACTTGGACATTTGACGGGTGGTTACGTGATAAACCATATGACGGGTGGTGCCGTGAATACCAGGATGGTTGGTTACATTATAACCTCTAATGCATTGGGTATGTAAGTCGGTCATATGGCTATTCCATTAAGTGATATGTGTGGAAGTCGACCGTATGGTTACTCCAATTAAGTATGTTTATGTCCCAAGTTACCTTTATATGTTATGTGTTCTTTATATGGGTTTTATGGTAATATTTTGGTTACAAAATGGTAAGTAATGATCTTTTATTCAGTGAAGGTTTTTTACTACTTCATAAAGGTGAAGGTATTACTTTGATAAAGTATACATGGTTTACTTGTTGTTTGAAAAACTAACAGTTTTCATTCTTTGTGTATCCCTTACTAAGCTTTTTATGCTCACCCCAAGTTTTTTTGAAATGTTTTTCATAGGAATTAATGTGGAATAGGGTCAAGTATGGGATCAAGGGAAAGTCATGTTATCTAAAGCATGGAAATAGACATGTTTCTTTTTAAGAGTTTTTATTTTATGGAAACTTAGTAGAAGTGTCTACTTTGTAATCTTTTGAGATGAAATAGTTATGATCTAATTCTCTAAAACTCTAAACCTAAAAATATCCTCAATGGGAATTATTCATTTAATTCAATATTAAGTAATGTATAAGGTTGGGGCCTTATATTCACTGCAAGGATGATGGGATTGAAAATATAGAATTACCACACCTATGGAGAAATTTTTGGTTCTTTTGTTGTCTACCTGTAAGAAACATGGTCACCAAAAATGGATAGATGATGTCATGGTCAGTTGATGAGAAATGGAATGAACGAGCCTGAAATAGCCACCCACACACCCATGGTGAAGAAATTCATGGTTGAATGTAGGAGATGCGTGATAAAACAAATTAGAGAAAGGAGACCCTACATGTCTTATTTGTTGTGTTGAGATAAAAATTTCCAAGGATTATGCACTAGGCTGTGGTGAAAGGTGTGTCAGGATATGACACATGGACCTTTACAAATTAAATATGTAAATTCTTAGACTAATCTAGAATTCATACTTAATCAATAAATTATGTTTTTAGACATGATTTAAGATAATATTTTAGGCGAATTCATTGTTACATTTGGTTGATAAATGAATAATAATAAGGTATTATTCCATCCCACATTAAGAGAGAGAATTCCCCATTAATAGTTATAGTACCGTGGTTATAAAGAAAATTCATTGGAGTTATTGAGGTGTTAATTGGTATTTTATGGATAACATTATGATGTTTATAGGTGTACCTTTTGTTAGGATTGTGACTCTATCATTTTAGTATAGGTGATCAGATAGATTATTGTAGAAATAGTTCACTTAAAGAGATAAAATACTCATGATAATACATTGTGCATTACATAAGAGACTGATTCCTAGAAGGGGAGTGTGTGAAGAAAATAACATATTATGTAGAACCCATAATGCAATACATCTTCATCAATTGAGGAAGATCAAATCAATAATATTTTGGTGGAAGTTTTGAGACACACAATCTATGAATGGACATCGATTATTAATGTTATTAAATGAGTAACTTAATTGTCTATTGATCCATCTCTTCATGGGAAAGTATCATAAAAATATAAAGTGATCACCAAGGCTAAGTGATCACTAGGTTTTTTCTATCCTTATTGTATAATACTTATTCCTTCTTAATACTAGGGAGAAAGAATCTTAGTGGGTCACACACTAATTCTTTTTATTCATCTGAATTAATTTATATTTTTAATTTAATTATTGGAATAAATATTATTCTCAAGTCCAAAGAATAATTTTATTCAATTTTTTTATCATATAAATTATATAATATTTATTCAATTTATATGATCAATAAAAACATGAATACAATTATTTTATGAACTTGATAATAATATTTATTCCAATAATTGAATTCAAAATATAATTTAATTTAGATCAATTGAAACACTTACTGTATAACCTTCTATGAATATTTCTCATTGGAATTCATCAGGTTTTCCAAATGTTTAGGATTACTTCCATGTAATGGGTTAAGGAACCCAAGAGAAATAATTTAATGTCACAATGTAAACAACCACACTTGGTCACTCGCTATGTAATATAATCCCTTTGTCACGAAATCTCATCAAGAAGGTTGCACACCATATTCATCAGCCTATATGCTTGAAATGTATATCTTTGAATATTTGTAATAAAATATTAATTACACCATAGACATGGAATATAATGAGATAGTTTTATTTCAATTAACAAGATTACACATTGAATTCCATAAATATTATAGGGGGAAATAATTCAATAACTTACTTGTTAATAACACATCATTTTTTACACACCCAACATACCCCACTGAAAAATGAACTATTTAAACATGGTTTATGCAAATAAATCTAAGTGTCTGAGTCCTAAAATTTCAATATAATAATTTTAATTTATATGGACCATTATACACACTCATATATAGGAATATCTTATGAAACCTAAGAAGGTATAATTTCTATTCATGTGTATGTTCTCATAATATCTCATCTTGTAGATTACCAAGCGGGAAATTAATGAGATAAAGTCTCATATACTTATAAATACTCGCACTCAAAGGCCATCATACTATATTCCCCATCATAGAATGATATCCAACCAATGAACAAGGTTTAATAATATCTTCATGGAATTCTAAGTTTCTCATCAAAGAGGGTAACTAATATTCCCATTTCAAAGTGGTGGATATTATGGGACATTATTACATTAAATTCATGTAGATATATGAACTATATGTTATAATAAATTTAAATTAATATTCACTTCATTTAATATAAATTCAATCCAAACTACAAATAGTTGGTTCTAGAAAACCAACTCTAATAGTTTCAAGACTAATGAGCTATGTATTGATATCGAATATTGATGTTTGTAAATAGGGATTATAGTTAAATATCTATTAATCCATATGCCTGTGGTAGAGGAGAATAAAATGGTGAAATTATTAATAAGTTTAATAGATCATTACGTTTTGTATGTCATTTTTGATCATATATCGTAGAGAATTTCAATGTTCTAGTGGATTCTATAAGCGGTGTGTGGACATAGTGATGACTATGTGTTATAATAAATTTGTAAAGTAGTGGATGAATTTGTGTTGATGGGACTAAAAATAATTGTATGGAGTATGAATGGGTGTTAAACCCTGTAAATATCAGGTTTGGTGTTTTATATTTCAACTTATACATATGTATAATTGTTGATATTTTATAATGAGTGGATCAAGAACCTTAATCAGTTCAATAGTTTGAGATATAAGTGGAGAAAATCAAAATATTAAATAAGATAATTGATTCACCCCTACACCTATCAGTGATATAATCAAGTCAAATCCTAACATGTTGTGTGAAAGGTAAGATACCTATAAAGATACATGAGACATTGTTGAGATACATAGAATCAAAATTGTACAAAAAGATGAGGAGTTCATATCATTAATAGAATAAACAACCATATTTGGATAAATAAAATTATTATATACCACCTTTCTCTCATCCATATGGTACTTGAGGCTACTAAAATTGGGTTTCCACCATTTTTAATAAATCTCATAAGATACATGATAATGAAAAAAATATGGATATGAGTGGTATGGAATAAAATTCCATTTTTATTAGTTTATTTGAGAAGATATATACCATGGTGATGGGTATTTCAAATACAAATGAGATACAAGATAAATTGAGGAACATCAATGATGGGAATGCCAAACTGAATTAATCTAATCTATAAATTTTGAGGATCAGAATTTGAGAAATTAATATGGATAAATAAAAATATGTTTTTGGCTATTTCACTCAGCTAAATGAAATAGTTATCAACATTCATTGATTTAGTGAGAAACATGAAGAGTTCACTATTGTGCTGATGCTTATGAGGATCATTCTATATTGGTTTGATCCAAAGGGTTCAACTTCATAATAATAAGATGATATCTCATTAGATGAGATACACTATATACTTATTGAATATGAAATGGGAAAGGCACTAGATTTCAAGAAGTACGACAAAAGATGTTTTTTTGATGAAATTAGAAAATGGGATGAATAATGAAGTTGAAGAAATCAGTGATACCAAAATGATGAAGATATCAATTAGATTTATTCCCAATTATCAAAAAAAATATTGATGGGAAAATGGAAGGGAAAATGTAAGAAATTTATCAAATGGTTTAATTGAAATAATTTTGTCCATATAAAAATATTATTCCAAAATAAACAGGTTGAATATTCTAAATCGGATGAGGAAGAAGAAAATCCACAATGAAAAAAGGGTGATAAGAAAGTAGAAATATAGCACACACAAAAACATTGTATGTAAGTACAACGGTTCATCTAGAAATTCTGAAAATGAATTCACTATTTTCTCATGTGAAGAAAAGTCTACATGCATTGAATAATGATGATGTTAGAGAAGATAGAGAGGAATTTGAGTGGGAACTTAAATATCTGTTGTAATATTTTTGTGATTTGATTTTACAACTCAAGAAATAAAAGAAGACACTAGAGAAGTAGAAAAATAAAATAGATCCTAAATGAGTGATTTTGTTAATAATGGTAAACGGACTATTAATAAATCAAAGGATAGGATGATCTGATCAAAAGGGCTTCATCCAATATTGAATAAATCAAGATACACAACGTGAATACTTTTTAATAAGAAAATATAATTTTTATCTTGAAGAAAAAATTAATTATATAGATGAATACCTTTTTAAGACATAGTCTATTTTTATTATAGTTCAAGAAAATCTTAATTTGACAAGATAAAATTTCAAAACCTATTAATGTTAGAGTAAAATTATTTCATAATGGTAAAAATAGGGGACCTTTGGAACATGTTAAACCTACACCTATTTACCCTGAAAATAGAACTTTTATTCCAAATTATATAAGTGCTCTAAATGAATCTAAGGGTAAACAAAGGAATGTTTCATGAAAAGTAAAAACCTCCTAATAAAAATAAGTATCAAGAAGGAAAACATAAACACCATCATGAATAAATCTAGAATGACTCAACGTGATCTCAATTCAGAGGATATTGTTAGTGGTGTGGAATGATGGTATAAAAATCTTGTATATATCAGTTTAACATTTCTTTACCAAGAAATAGACAAAAATTAATGGAGAGTTTTTGTGAACAAAAAAATCTGAAAAAACAAATATAGAATGTTTTTTTTCAAAATAATTAAAATATGTTCATGAGAGGGCATCCATAAAAAAGAATCTAGATAATTTTGGAAAATTTAATCATGTTAGAAATATATAAAAGGATTATATAACTATTTTCCATGATATAGAATAGAAAATAAAGAGGTCATTTAAAACTCATGAATGTGAAGAAATATTGATTCATTAGGCGAAGATAATTTCTACACACAATAATGATATTGATATTAGAAGTAAATAGTGGCCTAGGTTGATAGGAAGCTCATAGACTAAGAGTTTCCCTTGTATGGAATTGAAGTAGATAATTGAGGATGTGATTTATGTATAGAAAACATGATCAGATAAATATTGAGTACTCTTCTATGATGAATGTTGTAAGAGTGAATCCCTTTAGGGGGTGCGATTTTGAGAATAAAATTTTCAAAATTAGAATTTATTTACAACATGAAATAGTATTAAAATAGCATGTTCTCTCTATTTTTATGAATATGTTTAACATTTTTATCAAGTGGAAGTGTTGGTAAATATTTGGGTGAGATAAAGGGGGAATTATATTTCATGCAGTTGAACTGTTTTGATGGTGTGTTGATATGTGTATAGGATATTTGTGTTAATATTATAGCTCCAGGATGAGAAATATGATTATTTTTTATAATTTTATCACATGATGGGGTTTATGGATATCTTAAACCACCATGATTACATATCTTATATTTTATACACCTTGTTATACTATGTATAATTATAGTGGATTAAAAAAAGTACATTTTCCAATGAACCATATGATTTCATACCTCTCTTTGAAGTGAAAAAATGGAGGGGAATTTTATTGAGAAGTATAGATAAAGAAGACTCCACTCTTTCCCCTTTATATTTCACTGGTAATATGGGGGAGAAGTTATCTTAATAGTGTGTAAGATTATTTTTTGAGAGTTCTTTGTGTCTTTTCATCAAAATATTGAATGGGATATTGTTGTAAATCTTAATGGATTTAGTTGGATTTATTTTTCGATAAGTAGTGAATCATTGACTAAGTTTTTAATGATCAGGGTTGATGAAACATTGAGTGTTAGAATATTAATGAGGAAAGTAGAATTTTTTGAAAATATCATTATTGACAACACAATATTAAATATTTTAATTGTGATGTCCAAAGATGCTTGTATATATATTGGAGAAGGTATAAGAAACCATGTGTTATCATAAGGGATGTTATGTTGAGACCTCCCAAAACAGGCTTGTACATGACCTAGATGAGGATTTGATCAAGCTATAGAAGAATCCTTGATAAGTCCATGCCCATTTTATAAGACATAGAAGACAAAAGGGGCCTAAAATTGGAAGATATATAGGGACCAAGCCCATTGTGAACCCATAGTTCACATGTTCAACATAGATGTGCCCCAAATATGCATATTGAATATCATGGTCATGGTGTTACATCTCGTGGATAATAAAAAGGAAAATGGTATTTACTAAGCTATAGTGCTTTTGTTGTCTACTTGTGAGAAATAGGATCACCCAAAATAATTAAATTAATACATAGTCTTGTGATGAACTAATTAAAATGGAGGATAAAATGGATTCTCCCACAACATTGGTGAAGGAATATATTGTTGATAGGTGGAGTGGGATGAAATAATGACTAGGAGAAAATATGTCATACTTATGGTCATTAGTGTGTTCAGAGAAAAAAAGATATGAATTTTTCACCAAGTCATGGTGTAAGGAGTGTCACATTGTGATGTGGAATTCCACTGAATTGGTTTTGGTAATTCTTAGACTAATACTGAATTATTTCATAATAAATGTATTAATTTTTGTTCCATTATTCAATTTCATTCTATAGAAGTATATTGCATCACATTTGGTGAAATAAATGTGGAATAATGTGTAATTAATCCATAATTCATGAAGAGAAATACGGGAAAAAAAGAAATTATATTTCTATTATTATGAAGTAAATCCATCGGTGTTATTGAGGTGTTAATGGGTATTTTATAGAACCCATTGTTATGTTTATAGGTTTCCCTTTTGTTGGAAACATGACCCTCATAATTGAGTAGGGGAGATCAGCAGGAATATTGTGGCAACAGTTCACAACAATAGAATAAATTTTCATGAGAAGACTCTATACATTTCATGAGAGACTAACTACAATAGTATGATTGTTTAAAGAATAAGATTCATGATGTAGAACTCGTGATGCAATACATCTACACCAGTTGTTTTAGACCATATCGCTCAGATTATGGTGGAAGTTTTGAGACCAGTAGGTTGAGTATCGACATTGGAATTTTATGTTCTCAAAAATAGAGTAAACTTATAGATCTTCTGATCCAATTTTTCATGGTGGAGGATAATAAAAAGGTAAAGTGATCATCTATGTGAAGTGATCACCATGTGTTATTTTTCCTTGTTGCATTATATCATGTAGAGATGTTGTATCCTTTTGTGATTTATATAAATGGTGTTTGGACTCAATTATGACTATGTATTATAATATGTTTTTAAATAAATGAATGAATCAATGTTGGGGGGATAACAAATATGAAAATCAGTAGTTTTGGGTGATAAAACATGTAAATATCATGATATATTCTTTATAATTCACTTATGTGTATAATGAATGGTTTATAATTTTTAATGAGTGAATAAAGAACCTTCATTGGTTCAAGATTTTGAGTTTGAAGAGGAGAAACTCATAAAAGTAAATAGGATAACTGATTCAATCCATCCCACTCTTCATGATCAAGTCAAGTCAGATCCTAATAATAATCCCAAAATCATCCTTCCTATTCCAAATTCATTTATGAGGTCTGATATATTTAGTAAAAATATATGTATAAGCCCTAAATATATACCTTGAGAAGAGATACTCATATTAGCCTCAATATTCACCTTGTTTTGAGATTATCCTCTTATATTTCTTAAAATTTTCTAAATTTAAGATACTCCTCTTGGATTCCAATAATTCCTCGGGCTGAGATACTCATCTTGGAACCCAAAAACACCTTCACTAATCACCTATCTGGTCAGGTATCAAAGTCCATCCATTTCATAATCCCTACCCATTCTCCTATTATATAAAATTTTTTATCACATTCATCCCACACGGGCCTCTTACTGTGTTTAATCCCCAACCATACCATTTATAATTTAGTCACTGGAAAAATAAGATGAACTAAAAAGGGTCGCTAAAACATAATTCTCAAACCAACCTTTTCTAGAAACCATTCTTCCATGTATTCATTATAGCATGATGTTAAACTATGTGTATTGGTCCTTTTCCCATGATTTAAAAGGTATGGTGTTCCCTATTATATGGTCCCAAACTACATGGGTTCTAATTCCCTTTATAGGAATACATATGAATCCCTCTTTCTGATCATGATCATAACTTCACAAAACTAACAACTTAACTGGATGGAGATAAACTATAGAGTGACCAACTATATTTTATTAAACCATAGAATAACTAATTAATAATATAGAACTATTAAACATATAATACATTTATTTTTCACATCAAACACATGGTTTTGATCAGATCTTTTCATTTGGTTAATCTTTCTTGTAATGAGATTTGGGAATAATTCCTGAATATGGATTTAATCATTAAGATATTTTAATAGTATGATTGAAACCCAGAAAAAATGTATGATGAGCTCAACATACCACCCTTTCAAATGATATACATTCTAAATTGTCACTGTTTAGAATTCCTAGTGACCATGCCTTTGAAATGTAATCCAACAATAATGATTCACATCGATCCATCATAAAGTGGATCATGGGTTAGATTTTTTATTAGAAATGGAATGGTGAACCCAAAATGAACCCTTTAACTATGTCAGGCCTTTTTAATAAAAAAATGTACCAATTTTCCATTCCACATTAGGTTCAATATTCATTTGAGTATTTTTTAGAAAAATAAAGGAGAACCTGATGTGAATCCTTTTAATGTAAAAGTGATCAATTGACTATGCCCTCTAACATATGATGCTACATTGATCGGTTTCTTGTTTTTATTCATTTTTAGAACCTTCAAGAAACCCTATATTCCAAATTGAATCACCAAATGAATAATGAAATCTATGTTCCTTAGAATATCTGGTAGTACCTATAGGACATCTTTAGATTCTATACCAAACTAGATGACATGTCGATCATATGCATCAATTACAGTAGATTCCATGTCCTCATGGCCCCAATATACACCATCACCAAAAAAGTGCCTCTAATGAAAGTTGGTCAACATAATGGTTTAATAAAGCCATCTCAAAGACTTTTTCCAAGCATTGGATGTAGAACATTGAATACTTTATGATATGAATACTTATGGACTTATGAGTTGTTTAAAATCCATCAGGAAGTATGTAGACCTTATGGCCACATCAAACCACTTTAAGAGCCTATCCCTAGATAATGATAAAACATGCCTCCCTTACCTTAGGGAGGTATAGGAGGAAACCCGCCACATCATGAAACCAACCCAAGACTGGCCTATCATGGAACCTATTTATCATGGTCATCATCACCAATGTGTGCCACAGATATGCAAGATTATCCTAAAAAATTATGCATGCTCTGATCATCAAGACTCTTGCATCTAAAAGGATATCCTACTAGGGGTATCCAACCACTAAAATTCCAAATAATTCATATATCTATACTAATTATAAAAACCATAATTCTCATTTACATAACAAAATAGTGGCATGGTTCTAATTCCAGATTACCACTAGATAAATGTTTTATAATTCACCACATATAGCCTCAGTGATATGAGAATACTAGGGAGAAACCCATCACATAGGTATGGGTAATTATTTTCATTCTTAACCCTATGGTCATCTCTATCATCATAATGTGAATAGTAAAATAACCATATTTTAGAGATACCACATTTAATGGAATTCATGTTTACTATCTTATGTTTCTTCTTAATAAATGTCATCACCATTTTCCCAACTGATACTGAAAACCATTATATTAATAAACAATAGATCATTATGTCCTTTTTTTAGCCATCATCTACTTTAAAATAGTTGAGTAGACTCAACAAAAGAGAATACCGCTCAATTGAAGTTTATAGTAGAGGATTTTGAGTATATCAATGTTCAGTTTCATTGGGTAAATATACCAACTGAGTAAAGTGATCAGGTTAAAGTTAAAATGACTACTTTAACTGACCCTCTCAAATGGATAGATATTTCTCAACACACATAGGTAAAATAAATATTCCTCATCATCTTGAGAACATATCAACATGCTCACTTAATTTTAGTACCAATTTGTTATCAATATTTCCAACCATTGGGAAAAATCGGATTCCATTTCTGGAAGGTCTCTTATGAAAAACCTAAGTGATGGTATCCAAGGAATTACAAATGATATCTCCAATTGAATGGATTATCATTAAGTTTAATGAGATATGTTAAACCCAAATATGAAGCATTATCCCAATTTAGTGGATTCGAATCCCCCTATTCCCAACATTGGAAACCCCATAATCTCAATATTCAATGAAATGGATGATATAACTTAAAATCTTTCCCATTTTGCTTCCCAATGTGGCTGAATATTGGTAATATTAGTCCAATAAGATTCTACCATATTTATATTCTTTATAAACACCTTTAAAGGTCCCACATTTGATTTGTAAAATAACCTTGTAGTTTTTTATATTAGAAGCTACAAAAATATACATCTATAATTCCTATTCTAAATTAACTTTATAGTGGGTAAAAAATATTATTTACCTATCCATTACCAGTAGTAAAATAGTAAGAGAGTAATATATTACATTTCAAGATTAAAGGATATGATATACACCTTGGACATGTAGCTTCCCTAGAAAAATTTACTAGAGCTATATGTGGAGAACCTATAGGGAATGTTGACAATAATGCTCATCCCCCTGAATTATCCTAATGGGTTTTCTGAGCTCAAATTTTAGAAAAAAAAATAGATGATTTTATTCAAAAAACTAAGGAAATATCTCATTGAGTACCACCATTATAGATGAGGATATTAAGGAAAATAGAAATTTCCAATATCACCCTAAAAATGGTTGAGGAAACATGACCTCAAATCCACAAAAAGATAAAATTTAATCCTTTCATAATGATCAAGTTATAGGGTAATTAATCTCTTATATAGAGAAATAACTGATCACATTACAAAATAATAAAGAATCTAGATTAAGTATGGAAGAATGATCATCCAAATTACTACCCTCACCATCATATACTAGTCCATATGATCGAATAATTCTTCATCATCAATGATTTACTATAAAATTTGATCTATAATAGTCAATTACCACTGGGTGGTCCAATGGAACCACTAACATATGTGTTAGTCATTCACCCAAAATAAAAATAACATGGGTGAGAAAAGTCCCCATATAGGGATTCATAGACGTTTGATGAAAAAAGTTTCCAGGATTTAGTGGATCATGAAAATTTCATCATCAGGGAAATACTGAAATAGCCAATATTGACTCAAATTCCCAATGCATATTGAAATAAAATACCATAAAATTCTTAACATAAAAATATACAATGAAATTTTAATTGATAAGAAAAAAATAATGTATGTTCCCTATGGATTATGGAATTATTCTAGACTCATATGAACTGTATTCCCATGTCATTGAGATAATGGTTATCATCCAAATAAATAGTCCATTGGGAACTATCCCTCCCAATAGACCAACATGTACTATCCCTCCATTGATAAGGTACAATAGTATTCCTATATTTCCATTAACCATGTATGAATATTTTTAACTAGTTTTGATAATTGCACTCTTGATATAAATGATCACACACTTTTATAATCCTATGAGCCTCAAAATGTTATCTCATCCTCTACTCCATATATTGGTGAATAAGGGATTAGTGATACCCCTAATACATCTAAATAATTCATTATCAACCCTATTGACGCCTCTTAGTGCATTTTTCATAGAGTATATGCCCGATGTAAACAATAGATATAGTCTTTAAGGTGCACCCTAGGACTCTCATCATAATCATCCACACATCTTACAATATGGAAATGCAAGAGTGTTGAAAACTCTTCTAAACATCACCCATTTGATGATGATAAGGCTATATCTAGTTAAGAAAATATCTCATAGACCTCGTAAAAATATAAATATTTTTGTGTGATAATGATAGTGTTTGTTCAAAGATATTTTCCCTATGGGAAAAATTAAAAAAAATTGTAGAGGTCCTTCATACAATGACATCCCCTATCCCATAGGGATGGGGTAATTTTTATATTTATATGTCCCCTAGACCATAGGTATTGGGGAATTTTCATATTTTACACTTCTTATTAGGTGAATTCATAACATTTTTTAGCCCCAGTAATCTCTATATAGTCCCAAAGGAAATTTTAGTTCTCCAGTATGGGAGTAGCATCATCAATATCGTAGCCTTTAATAACTTGAACATTCACCCTCATATTGATCAAGAGTAAGGTACCACCACATAGATCCAAAATTCAACCATATAACTATTCTAATAAGGTCATATGAAGAACAAGGGGGAAGTAGTGTTTTCATTCATCACTCAATGATAGAAAAATTAAGGTAAATTCCCTCTAATATGATAAAGTTCTCGGGTATTTCACATAGGCCATGGGGAATAAATTGTTCAATATTTAAAGGATTGGTATAAAGATGTCATAAGAGTAATATCTAAGAAACCATTAAAATTACTTCCCTAACATTGGTTGTTGGGTTATACAATAAGAAATAATTCATATTTAAGGGTTTTATCTATAAGTAGATCAATGAGGGAATATTAGTTCCAATGATATCCCAATACAAAATTCAGCCATGTGAGTACCCTAAGTAGAACAAATATATTGTACAAAAATTCTATGCTCTCTTATCTCTCAGTGATAGATGAAATAAGGTCGATTTCTTTATTCTGATCATGTGACCACATATTTTTCAAGTTAATTGTATCACAACCATCTTGAGATTTGGAATATAAAGAGGCTCAAGGAAGAAATTATAAAATATCACCCTAATTATTTTCCCTACCACCTACTCTTATGAAATACCATTTTATTTTTTTACCCATATAGATTAACTCTATAAGTAAATAGATTAAAGTATGATAGAGTTAGAGGATGTTAAGACTAATGAGACTTGTATAGAAATCATTTTTACTCAGATAGACATGTTTCTATACTAATGAGTTATTTCACACAAACATTCCTTTCACATGACGTTAAACTATATGGAATAACAGTACTTTTTTGTATAACTATAAACAACAGATCATACTATCAAATAAGTAAAATGTTAAACTACATTCCCGAATTCCATTCCATATGAATCTAATCGAGTTTTTTTGATTCCTTTTAACATGAAATTAAATTGTATGAAACATGGTCACTCTACAAGACCTTCCCTTTTACATATGAGCCATGTCTACATATAGGGTTTCTAGTTTATGGTTTTACCATATCATGTTTATTTATATTCAAAAAATCTTATACTAGGAAAAATATTTCTCACCGTATCTTGACGTTGAGGCCACATCCACATTGGGTTTCCCTCCTTCCCATGCTAGGACAACTATTCATTTCATTGGAAATTTATTATAAATGGCCCATATCTCTATAGAAACTGAAATTATCTCATGAATTTATAAGAGTATAATTATACTAGAACCATGTTATATGAACAATGTGTGGCTTCATTCATATTATTTTAGGATATGTAGTGATGTCTAAATTACTGGACCCATCTAGAAGCTCAATATGAAATATGATCCCAAATCTATATTCGTGATAGAACGATCATCATATTCATAATGGCTTCCCTCTTACTTACTTCTATTGATAAAGGGTAATCATTTTTCCCATGTTTTCAAGAACCATTAATGTCTTGATTTTGATCCTCATAGAATATATAGTGGCATCTAGTCTTCTTATCCTACATCCATGTAAAATCGATATTATCACAATTCTCCCATCCAAGTTTTCACAAAGGATCCCTCCCCTTATTTTTTTCCTTAAAAATTTGAAAATTACCCCTACCCACATATAATTTTAATATATTTGGATACAATTCCATCAAGAACTATTTGTGATATGATTTTGATACTTATAGGATATGTAGTGATGCATAGAGTTTGAAAACTAAGCATATCCAAAAAAAATTGATAATTCCATCACCATGTTCGGGTGCCCATCCATTCCTTAATTAAAGTTGGGTATTTCCATTAATAAATATTAATATGAGATTCTTATATATGAATACAAATTAGATCATTGAAAAATTAATTACAAATCCTTGTTTCATGACTATAAATTGTACAAAATGATCTTCCTCATTATATGATGCTAAAATGGTAGGTTAATGTCAATCCTTGTTATGTTCTATCAGATGATAC
The DNA here is from genome assembly GCA_963277665.1 of Viscum album. Taxonomy (NCBI): domain Eukaryota; kingdom Viridiplantae; phylum Streptophyta; class Magnoliopsida; order Santalales; family Viscaceae; genus Viscum; species Viscum album. The sequence goes on along the minus strand of OY728146.1, from coordinate 783,455,520 downwards.
AAGTAATCTTCCAACAAATCATTTTTATCACACTGAGCATAAATCATGTGATTATAGTGGTTTTAGTTGATCACTTCAATTAGCACCATAAAGATGAATCATCCCAAAAGTATGGAAACCCTTTCCCTTAAAACAAAACTATAAAGTGGACAACACAACATACATATTATAGAATATTAAACTGTATAGAGTCACATGCCTGAAACATGATGTTAAACTATAAAACATCCCATCCTAGTTGTGTGATTATAAACTAAATATCACATATGGTTGAACTATAAAGACCCTAAACTGCTTTAGGAGACCTACTCTATGTAGACTAATTTCCTTATATGAACACCCAGCCCATATGAGTTCCCATCCAAAAAATGGTTCTCCACTAGAATCCCATATTAAATATGAAAAATCCATTATTTTTTTATTGCATATATAATTTTAATCTCCTTATTTAATTCCTTGGTGCTAAGACACGGTCATTTGGCCTCTCCCACTTCTGAGATGGATCTACGTGGGGATCCTTTAGAATAGATTTCATTGATCTTTAGTCATTTTACTAGAATAACACCACCCATATTTATAAATATTGTAATAATATATGGTCCCTATTATTCATGATGGTTCTTCCAACAATATATTATACACTATAGACTATGGATGAGAATTCATGATCAATAATTGTTATATCCTAGTGATTCTGTCCACCCTCATCCACATCAGGTCCCTTGACAACCATGAATTGAAATAATGTATCATATTTCTCTTGCACATTAGTCATATTTATAAAAACTATCTCCACATAAACATGCTCATCATATTAGATTAAACTGCATGGCATGTTCATCCTCATCCCATGAAATTAAAATTCATAACATAAGTCTTTTATACAATTCATTAAACTTCATAAATCATATCTTCACCAAATGGAATTAAACTATAAATAACCAGTCCATGTTGTATGAAATTAAACTATGTAACACCATGATCTCTCCTAAATGACCTTAAAACTAATTATAATGGTCCCACATAGTGAGACTAATCTTCATTATACATAAGGGATAGGTCGATGAGTGTGTGGTTTCTTCACCTAACTCACTTATACCAACATATGAAAAATATACATATTCATCACTATATGTGATCAGTATCTAAGAAGGAATTATCTCTTAAGAACTAAATGTATCTTGACTCCTCTTACAATATAATACATAGTGGTTATTTTTTCTCTCATCCCAAGACCAATTGCTGATTACAATTTCATTATTTCTCATAGCCACATGATGTTAAATGGAATGTGTAGTACATGACAGTGTAGAAATGGAATATTCCAAAACCTTCTAGACACCCCATTTTCCATCCAACATAAAACATACCTTTTTTAGGTCTGGACCACTAGATTCTCTGAGTATAGATATTCTTCTTAGTGTCACATAACCTTGATCAAATCCTATTGGATTCCCCTTTCATAGTAATACTTCTAATGTGGATTAATTGATATGAATAAACCCATCTTGGAAATTATGTTGAATGTAATTGTTTCATATTATCATTTGAAGTATCCATTTGGGATATTTTTACTAGGAGTAATTTTCCTTATTAATCTCCTTGTGTTTCCCCTAATGGCATGACATTAGATTCCACCATTACTATTGGTAGAAATACTTCCATCAGTCGTAATACAGTCATCCATAATTTATACATTTGAAGACATGATTTATGTCATCAATTTTCCCATGTTAAAAGGTATGTGACTTTATACTCTATAACTTCCATTATAGAGGATCCAAATCACGTGATCATAAACCATGTAATTATTTGGTACGCCATGTATGACACTAAAATTATTAGAGTAAAAAATTATATAGGACCCACCATCCATATATATGATTCATATATATATAAGAACCCCTGACATATATTTCTTTATCCATATGATTTTTTAAGGATCAAAATTCTTCTCGCATTCAAACACCCTCCACCAATGCAGGATCTCTAAAAATATGTTTTGAAGAATATTAACATCAATCCACAATATCATGGTCACATGATGGTAAACTGTAAGACATTGTTCTTATCTATAATAAGATTAAACATCATAAGATTAGGTCCTCATATAAATAATCTAAACTATATATCATTTTAGTCCTTTTGAAATTCCATAAAACTGCATGATATATAGTCCATCTTAAAAGACCTTAATCTTCTTAGAGTAGTTAATCTTAATAATCCAATTATTTTACTTTCATGAAGTCCAACCCCAAGTAAGAAATCTTAGAGGATTTTATTTTTCACCTATAAACATATACAAATATTTTGAAAAGGTTCCTTTTCCAAACTTATGAGATATATCTATATAGGACCTTTATTTAATAACCACACTTATCTTGGTTCATGTTAAACATGATACATAATTATGCCTAGATCACCTATCCTAGGCCCAATGATGGGATAAAATCCCATTCATTGGTCAAATCATCATGACCTCAAGACTGTGTGTACCTCTCTATGATGAAGTATCTACCAGCATTGAGCATCTAATTTATGTATTGTTTTTCCTTTCCTGTGATAGTTAAAGTAGCTCATATTTTAGTCTATGTTTTGTAACCTTAAATCCATATAACATATAGTCAATTCTGTGTCACCATAAGAATAATCTCTCAATGTTCTTATTTACAAGACCCTGAACTTCCAATAAAAAAATGATAGAATGGATTATCATGTTGAAAATCTATAAAGGGTGACTTAGGAAAAATTCAATTATCCACTTTATAATACATTTCATTAATTAGTTTATGAAAAATATAGAGTGTAAATTTAAAAAGAAACAAAGATTGTGGGACCCACTGTATTCCCTTATAAAAAGTCCATCTTTCCTTTCTAGACCCCTTGGTCTAAAAAAAGTTAGATTGGATCTCCACTATAACTTTAAAATTATTTTATATAGTGGGAGGGGTATATTTTCATTAATGAAAATACTAACTCTTCACATTCGGTAGATCACCCCATTATGTGATTATGTAATCAAGAATTTCATGTTATATCTCTTCTCACAGTGAATGTATTTAAGACATGGTGGAATAAAATTTAGGGTTATCAAAACCACCGTGAATGTTCTTTTTGTCCATTAACAAACTTTATATTTTTGAAATATTAATCATTACCAAACTAATTTTTTGATTTGAGATACTTCTCCTAGAATCCCACAACCTTGATTTGATTAATCTCTTCAGTTCTCCCATTAAAAGAAACATTGGAAATATGGTTCTTGATGGATCTAAATATACCCCACTAGGAACTGATAATGAACAATACAAATGCCTTTGATTGATTTAATAACCCATAGGGGATGATTTGGTCTTAGAGGAAATGTCCCCCTTAATCTCCATGTGTTATTTTCAGATTGTTTCAAACATTGGTTTCCACTAATACTAATGGTGAACCTAATCCCACTAGACTCCATTTCTCATTGGTTCAAGAATCATTAGGTTATTATTTATATTTTACTTAACCCAACTATTTGTGTAGATTAAAATACCCTCACAGTTACACATTCACGTATCATACCTACTTTCAATGAAAGATTATGACATCCTATTCTTGATCCATTTTTTATCTAGCTATGAATTTATTGTGAATACCAAATGAATTGAGTTAATTATTCCTATTGAAAATCCCAATGCATTAAATTTAGATTCTCCTCTTAAAAATAACTATTGGAAACATGTTATTCATCCTATGACCCTAAAACACAAGACACATTTTTTCAAGATTCATAACCATAAACCAAATTCCTTTTTATTGGGATAGCTTGTATCTGCAATAGGTCCTTCATTCCCATCATGTTTCTAATTACCCTAATTATATAAACTATAACACCCCATATTTGTTAAAACTATAAATATTTAAATGGGAATGGTATGTGTTTAAATCTTTTTAACCATAAAAATCAGAAAAATTTGGGTATAATCACAATGAACATAAACATTATGCAACATACCTTGATATTTTTTTCAATTCTGGAATTGGCCTCTCTTTCACATAAGTGTTCTTCTCTCTTATACTACTATGAAAACTAACACACAATTTTTTTCGTAAATTTTGTCTAAATTTAAACATAATCTATATTAATCTGAATTACATAACCTTAATCATCCCATGAGGAGGGACATAGTACTCAATTGGCTGAGAACCCGCAAAGTTCAATCTGGAAAACAAGTTGAGTTTATTCCTACTAGTAATGGATCATTCATATAATATATAGAATATTTAGAGTTAAAAAAGAGAGGACAAGGAATATAACTTATCAAGTTAAAAACCTACAAATGGATAACAATGAAAAAGTAAAGTTATTTTACACTAATTATATCTATCAATGGATTAGGAAAAATTTTTAAGAAGAAAAGGGTATAAATATCCTGATACCTTTTGGCCTTAGAGAAAGTCGAGTTGTCCATACTAGGTTAATAAACCTATGAAAAAAATATAGAAACCATATATTATTATGGTATAAAATCTATGGAATGACCTTAAACTTCACTATATAATAACCTTCCTACATGAATTTAAACTACTTAGAGAGGTCTACCCTATGTGGATTAACATTTTTTCCTGAGAGCTTGATCCATGTGAAATTAAAACTAGTACATGAATCCATATCCATCATTCAATGGTATAATGAAAATTAAACCTCTCCTATATATTATTCAGATATATGTATGATCTTTCATCATATAGTTCTTCCACCATAAACCTTAAACTAAAAATTCCCTACTCAATGAAAGATCTTGATCTGCACTGGGGACCCTTTATCAAAATTATTGGCTGCTTGATTACTATTGTCAGGGAATATGGTGACATCTATATCTATTATCTTATACACAGATAAAGATTAAAATTTTACTAAATTCCCTCTATTATCCTATAATTTATACCCTTAAATGTTTAGGATATTAAATACTTAAGGTGATTATTCCTCTTGGAATATCTAAAGCCTTATTAAAGAGAATCCCCTTAGTGAATCTTACCACTAATAGTTAATCTCCAAAACCTTCAATGTTATTACAAAATATGGTAAAATTTCCCTATATTATCTAATAATTTAAATTTTTTTCATTTTGAATGAATCCCATTCCTGGTGGTATTTTGATGGAATCAAAAAATTGTGCCATGGGATTTTCCACATAATCCATGATATTATCCTCATTCAGATAACACAAGTTATTATTGAGTACAAACATATATAAATGATTTAAGAAGAAGTAAATGGATCATCATATTACATATTATTTATCACACATCATAGGATGGATATTCCTAAAAAATATTTCCTTGTTTGGGGTCAAGGTGGTTAGAAAATCCATTTGTAAATATAATGTGGATTTCATGGAATGGTGGTAAAAACCCTTCAAGGTTGAAAACTATAATTTAGGATCTTATTAAAACTTTTTGGCCTTTTTAAATACCTAAAATGTAATAAAATATATAAACATGGTCATATTTAATTTGAAATAATTCGATATTAATTCTCATAGAGCCTAAAACAATTTCTTATCAAAAGTTTTGGTTATTAAATTATTGTAATTTTTCATGAAGAAATCTAAACATTCACTTAGGTCATGTGTCCAACTCTTGCACTCTCCTAGGTTTGATAAACCTGGTTCAGTTTTCCAGTTATGTGTCATTTAGTTATTTTCACCCAAGTAAAATCACCCTAGATTACCTAAGAAAACCACCTTACATGGGAAACCCCTATATGCTAGGGTCCTCCTTTCAGTCTATAAATAAATCACACCTCAAATATTCAAAACCATGGGTAGAAATTTGGAAGTATAAAAAAGGTGATTTATCTTCTCACCCAGGTCATTCTAGATCCCCCTCATTGGGCCTCTATGTAACCTAATAATATCAGGGATCATGTACTAGGGAGACACTCACCCTAGTCATCATTAGAGATCACAACTAGGGTGTAAATTTTGGGTTCCCATGATCCTTTTGAGTTAATACATGGTTGGCCTTCACTATGGGAAAACACTTGGGTGCCTAGGCTATTTTCGATTTGAGTCACCACTAGTCCAATATTAGGGAGAAGCACTTGAATGAATCTTTGCTCAAGACAACAATCTAGGGTGACCCAATTCCTATATCGATAGTAGGGTGAAATAATTTTCCTAGGTCTCATACCTAGGTGACTATATAAGGGAAAATTGTTTTTCTTAGGTCATATATTTGATCACCCATACTATATAGAACCCATATACCTAGGCCCAATAACTAGGTTCCCTCACTTGGGATAAGCATTTTATGGAACCCAAACTATAGAGAAACCTCATTGGTGAGACGCGGTTAGGGTGAATACATACCTTATCCCCTATGAGGATAAACCTTATTTACCCATTCCCTTCACTTCAGTCCCTTATAAGGTCAAACCTTATTCACCATTGTTTTTTACACAGTGCCCCGGCAAGGTAAAACTCATTCACCATTCCATAAAACTAGAAAAACTGAGGTCTCGTACCTATGTTCCCATCTCACACTAATCCCATACCTAGGCATCAGATCTCCCATATATCACATCCAAGATCCCACTCAACTACATTGGAATCCAACTAGGTATAAGCCCTAAATTTTCCTAAATTTTCCTATTTCATGGACCATGTCCAATAAATTTAAGAAACATACATGCATAAGCTACACATATATAAATTTTGTATGTATACTCCTCTTGGACTCTATATACCCCTTGAGTCAATATTTTCTTCTTAGTTTCCTCAAAATTTACTCAATCCATGATCCACCAATTTATTTCCTATAATTCCTGGAGTTGTGATACACCACTTGATATACAAAAATACATTATCCTAACTCACATATTTGGATGGTATAAAATGGTAAATAATTCAAAATCCCTACTCAGTCTCATATTTTATCACCTTTTAGGAGCATTGTATCCCACACGGGCATCCTACTAGGTGTAAGCCCAAACCATACCTTCTCCTATTTAGTCATTGACAAATAGGATGAACAAGAAAGGGAAACTATTGTGCATGTCACACATAAGAAATTACTAGGTACCTTTAAAAATAGTAATCCTTACTACATGATATTAAATTCATGGAATGGTCCTTATCACAGAACCAAAAATGGTACAACATGCCCCATTATATGGAACATAACTATATGGGTTCTGATTCCCTTTGTAGTGATACATATGAAGCCCTCATTATGGGATAAATCCCAACTCCACAACCTCAAACACCTCCTTGGATGGTTATAAGCTCTATAGTTCCCAAATGTACAAATTTAAACAATAACATCACAAATTAAATATAGAAATATGTATGAACTATAAAGCATGGGGTTGTTCAAATGAAACACATGATTTTGATCAAATAAATGTCATATGGGTAATCAGTATCACATTGGGATTTAGGAAACAATTCATCAATATGATTTAGGTCTATAAGAGAGTCCAAGAACAGAAAATAATCCCCTAAAAAAGGTGTGATGTGCTTGAACTCTAACCCTCTAGACCAGTGTTTATTCTAAAGTGTCACTGGATAAAAACCCTAGTGACCACCTTCTTTTTTAATAAAGGTCTACAGTAATGATTCTTACTAAACCATCATGAAGAAAATCATATGTCATAGTTTCTATTGGAAACACTCTATTTAAGAAATTTAGATTTTAGATTATATGAGTTTTAAATAATCGGAGTAATCAAAATTAAATTTTTATAATTATAAAGGATCTAGATGATATATCTAAACCAAATCAAAAAATATAAATATAAAAATAATATAAAGAATAATATAAAATGTAAAATGATGTGATTATGTTATGATGTTATAGATAAAAATCCATTAATTCCTAAACAATTTTTGTTATAGGATAAAATATTTTATATCACAAAATAACTTCACTTTTTATTCCAAGTATCAGGAGGATAAATAACCATATCTAAAGGTATAAAATTTATAGAATGAAAAAATATTTGATCCCAATGATTGAGATCATAATATTTTACCCCAGATATTCTTTAATGCATGTTGATATAAGTTATATCCTCAAACTTCTTTAATCAATAGAAAATAGAATATCAATAATTTATATACAAATATTCTTCAAAAACATTTGAAAACAAGTGTTTACCTCATAAATTCTTCAATCAATAAATATAAAAAGAATATTTTACTATCCCCAAAATTTATTTAATTAGTAGATCATAATCTTAATGATTACAATTATAAAATTATGTTCTTTTATAATGAAAACTCATTGATATTGAATCACTTACATTACAAAAAAAACTATAACTAAGAAAAGAATTTCAATCACAATTATTTTTGAAAAAAATATCAAAAGTTCATCAATTGGTATTGAATCAATTTTTAATCTTTGAGTAAGAGAATAAAAAAAATTCTATTAAAAAATTTTGGACTTCAGGACACGGTTTTCACTTTTAATAAACAAAAAATCTTTAATGTGATCTCTCAACTAATTGATGGTTCGGGTAATAGTTCACTATGATCAATAATATGAATTTTTGGAATTAATAGGTTTTGAATTCCATCAATCAGAATACATGGTCTAAATATTGCTAAAACATATACCAAATAAGTTTAAGAATAATATATAGTGTATTTTGGTTCATGAAAAAAAGTATTTCGAATATGTATTCTATAAAAATGAATCAAAAATTTACATATTTTTTATTATCATTAATCAACATAAAAAAGAGAAGTTGAATAAAGTAAGATTAATGTATACTATTTGTTCTTATGAAAGAATTACCAACATACTCCCTCTAAGGATATGTAAGGATGAATTCTTGAAAAAAAATTCTCCTAATTCATAAAATAACATTCCAAAGAAAACTTACTTCCCAGAATAATAATATATTATCAACCTTTTTATATTTTAATAAAATTATTCCCCTTTATGATTGTCAAAAAGAAAACAAGGGTAGTTATGAAACAATAAAAAGTATAGAAAATAAGTTAACAATTATTTCCATTGATTCATTAGAAAATTAAATAATGAGGAATTGGGAATTTATTTTTCATTGATATTTCTTAATCCATTCATCAAACTTTATCTGTATTTTCACTTATGTCAGTTTTATTCTTACTAAGATATCCATTCTTAGTATGAAGTTATTAGATATTAACATCCTAATAAAATATATATAATGATCTAGATTTTTCATGTTAAAAAATGTTAGATAACATTCATCATTGAATCCCCTTATATCATATTTTGTTTTAAATTATTCATCCACAATCCTCCATCATGACCAAAGTGTATGGGCTTCAGGACTATTATCCCACATAATACATATCCTTGGAATAATGTTTTATAAAAAAAGAAATATATTTTGATTTATTATCTATATGTGTTCCCATGAGAAAAAAATCATCAAAATTCCCTATAATTGTATAAATTTTATCATATGATTCTTTATTTGATGTTTTACCTATCTGAAACTAATAAATCATTGAATACACCTACTTAAAATATTCATATCTAGTATCTTTATCTTTCAACCAATTTTTCAGATTCACTTTCTTTGTTGGATTGATATTTTGAATATCAAAAAATAATATAAATGATTTTCATATTCTTCTTCCTCCCTATTCTAATAATAATCCTATTTCTTATCCATTATAGACTTATCATGCTCTTTTATATGTTTTTAGGTTATTTTTTCAAAATATATTTCAATTATTTTTCTGAATATTAGAATGTATACTTTATATTCTATGATTTTTTATAGGATTACTTTCATATGTAGTTGATGATAAACATAAATAATTATAAAAAAATAAATAAATTGAAACTTAATGTGTATAAGATTTCATCAATGTAGCGTCTACCACAACCTGTGGTTTTGTTTCAGATGTTTTCTAGCATTTTTTAAGAAGAGCAGTAGAAATTGATTCAAATGACTATTGTACATAAAAATCTATAAATTTTATATTCCCTTTAATATTTTTTGTAACTAAAAAAGAAAATTTGTTCCATGACATTTCTCATTATTAATTAACTTTACCTGAATTTTCATTAAAGGATTAATTAACTTGAATTTATTTATGTTAACAACATGATTTTTCATTTTTTTTGTTCGTCATTTTAACTCACTGAATTAACTTATTATTTTGTAAATCTGATAGATGAATTGATATTCACATATGATGTAATTTTCCTTCAAAAATCCTCCTATTTTATCTAAATCACTTCACCATGTTTAGTTGTATAATTTTTTCTTTTTTCATAATGAGTTTGTAATTATTAACCTTAATTCATAGAAAATCTACATCTATAAGTTCTACAATCTCCTTCCACATCAGTGAATTTTATAAAAATATTCAATTCTAGTATTTATCTTTTTTAAAACTTTTATCTACTGGAAGCACTGCTTTTAATTTTTTACCAATAAATTTATTTTTTATGTGATCATACTTCACCTTAATTATTTTTATATTCTCATAATTCATTGGATTTACCATTGATAATATTGGTTTTTTGTAATCTCTTATCTAATATTTCATTAATGCCTGGAGAAAAATAGATTCTATAATCTTTGTTTAAGGAATCATTTTCATCTTTATGAACCATGTTCATAAGGCTTCAATGTATTCCCATATAAATTTTAATATAATTAATTTTCTCATTCCATAAAGAAAATTAATTACATAAACATGTTTTATTTTTATTGTATCCTTGTCTCCTTTCCTCAAAAGTAAAAATTCTTGAATCCATTGAAAAATCCTAAATATTTTTTCTAAATGTGAAATATTATGAACATTATCTTTATCCCAAAAAATAATATCAATGGATTTATCTTTGAAAATTTTCCAAAAATATTTGGAAGTTTTTTAAAAACATGTGATTCTCCTTCTAGTGGTAGACCAACCATTTCCACATATTTATTTTAAAATATTGTAAACTCTCATCCTCAAGGAGTGAACAAAACCATATTTTATACATTATATTTCTTAATTAAAGTAGTATAAAAAATTGTTAATTAATTAATAGATAAAACAAGTAAAACTTCATACTAGAAAGAGTGATATTTTTCTAACTGTGTAATTAAATAACTCGCTTCAATAGAGATTCATGAATGATAAACTAGTTGAAATAAATATACCTTTAATGAAAAAACATAAAAAAATTATTCTATTTGATTCCATAATATAAGTATAAGAAAATTCAGAATATCGAGAGAAACTTTTATAGGGATTCTAAATAATTGATATTAGAGATAATTTTTGGGTCAACTATCCATTATATAGACAAATAAGATAATCTGAGAATGTTGATGTTAACATCTATGAATGGCCATATTCATCTCCAATCAAATAAAACAAATTGAATAATCTCAAATGATAAAAATAAATACTAAATTTTATAAAAATGAGTTGGTTACCTATTGAAGTTTTGAAAATATAAATGGAAAATAGAATGTGTAAAATAGAAAGACGTTTCTATTTCAGGGTAATTACAAAATTTAACTACTACGGAAATAAATTTCTTTCCAGAAATTATCTTTTAATATTCCCATAAAATATCTTTTTTCCCAAAACGGTTCTATTAAATGTATGGACCATATCTTATCTTATATAATAGGATTTTGAGAGAATATATTGTACCTATATACATGCTATCAGATATACCACTTTTCACAAAATATTTTTTCAACATATGAATATACTCTTATGTAGATAAATAAAATCTAAAAATATTATTATTTAGTGTGTTAATTTTCTGATATACTCTGGTATAAACTAATATTATATAGTGAATTGGGTTTATGATTAATATTATGAATTTATCTCTTGTTCTGACATATCCCTTGAATATTTGATGTTAATGATACATATCCCATGTACTAACTATTTCGGTTTGTGGTAATAAACCTCTTTATCCTAAAATAAAATTAATAATTTTGTAACCATACATTCTTGGGTCTATAAGTACTAGAGAAAAAAACAATATGAACCCATATTTATTGAACCCCTCTGTGCTGAATTTCTCAAATATCATTTGAAATAAAATCTATAAATGTAATGAATGATTGAAATTTATTAAGTAGATATATATTTCTCCAATTTCTTACTATTTTACATCTAGTATTAAACGAATAAATTTTTGAAAAAAAATAATAAAATTAAAATTTTGAATTTCTAAAATATGAAAAACTGAATACAATTTAATCCATAAATGGTTTCATTAAGTCTATAATTTTATTAAAGTTATTCCTTCAGTATGTAAAATTATAAATTAACTTCTTAACACTTCCAAATTTATATTTCAATTTTATAACTTCATAATTATTATCAAAGGGTAATGAAATAAAAAAAATGTTAGAATCAATTTAAAAGTAAATTTTGAGATAAATTCTCTATATTTTATAAATAATACCTTATATTGATCATATTTTTTCAATAGTTATTAAAATGTCATCTCTAGTTTAGTCACATATTCTAACATTTCCTCAAATGTTGAAGTATCATCTTTATCATTTGAAGAAAAAGATAACTAAAATCTAATTTCATATTCATAATATATTCATTATTTACATTTCCCATGAATAAACTTTCATTTAGAGGAAATTTAGCATAAAATTTATTTATCTTCTATATATCATCACTATTTGTGTTACAATTTAAAGATAGATATTCCCTAACACTCTAAATATCTATAAAATTCAAAATATAATTCTTCATCTTATTTAAGGATATTATAGACTCATTTTTTATTTCATTAGCCATTTATAGTTTATCTTGATATGTCTAAGATTCTTATATTCATAGAAAATAAAATCACTAGAATCTTTATTATCTCCCCTTATTCTGGATCTATCATAATGATTTTTACCAACCTTTTGATTGTTGTTCTGAAAATTTTCCTTAAACATTAAACCCATACACTTAGAAAACACAGAAAATTGTACTTCAATAAACTCCATATGATTATCATATAAATAATTTTTTTAAATTATTCTTCAAATTAGATGACTTTATTGTATTATAATAAGTATTAGGAGAAATTAAACTCAATTCTTACCTTCTTCCTTTTCATTATTTCCATTCAATTGTTTCTCATATTTAATTAAACATTTGATGAGATAATATATACATGCCTTTGTAATATTATTTATATCATCAATAGATTCCCTCTTTGATTTCAATTCTTCTAAAAGTATATTAATAATATTTTTAACTAAAAAATTATTTGAAATTACCTTCCCCCCAAGAGATTGTAAACTTTTCACCGCATTCATGAACTATTAATACATTTAACAATTTGATTATCCCAAAATAAATCAAAATCTTGATAGTCTACTCTAAAAAAATATCCAACATTATCATGTCCTTAAAATGTATAATCTCCAATATCCTTTGTTTTTATTGGTTTTTTTATAAATAGAAATTTTACTATATATGTTTTTGTTTATAGAAAAGAAGAGTACATTTTACACTTAGTAATTTTCATTATATTCAATCTTCTATTCACTGGTAAAATTCATAATTTCCATCCTATAAATATTTTGATTACAAACCATAATTTGATAGTTATCCACTCCATTATTTATAATAAACATATTTATTTTCCCCTATAATATTCATAATTAGATCCCTCAAAAATAGTTTATTGAATATGATTTAAATTCTATAAAATTTTAGTTTTATGATTTCCAAAAATAGAAACAAATTACACTACTTAAACATTAGTATAAAAAAATGTGAACATTTAAAACCAAATGGATAAAGTTAAAACATATAGAGAATTTTACTGGTACCAAATTTTTTCCCTGTATAGAATCTTTAAGATGTGGAATGAATTGAAGTTTTTACAAACCTAAAATACATTACCTATTTAATAAATTTAATTTTTTTAAAATAAGGGTTCAAAAATATTATAGTAACAATAAATAAATGCAGTGAATTATAATACATCCAAAAGATACCACTTAACTGAATAAACAAATATAAACAGAAAAATAATATAAATAATTTGAAATGGTGTGATGGATTTTCAAATAAAAATCCATAAACACATAAAAATGTTTAATAAATGATATAACTTTTAATATCACTATATCTCTACACATTTGATCCAATGTTGTAGGAGGATCAGTACCCGGATTGAGAGTTACCCAAGTTCTATAATAGGGACCTTTTTAATCATATAGATTAAAAGAAAACAAAATTTATCACAATATTATTTAATTGATTTAAAAAACCTTATATAAGGACTCATTATATAAAAAATTATAATAAAATGTTTCAATATATGAACTATATTCAATCAGAATATCAAAATCTGGATGATTAAAGCCATACATGATTTGGGAAAAGTGGGGATAATTGCATCTCATTGAGCATGGATGGTTCTCAGATCAAATTTGTGTGTTTGAAATGTTATTTTTTCATCTATAATTGATAAAAAATCTGATACATTTCTTAAAAATATTACATGGTTTCCACTATTAAGGTTGGTATAGTTAATGATTAACTTGGTACTACATACTGATCATATATCTATACTTATTTATTGCATGGATCTAGCTAATCTCTAATATTTAAAAAATAATTTTGAAAACCTAGAATCTGATGAATTCATATAGAACGATGTATGTTTATTGGGTGATCTAACTATTTTTATTAATATATTGGATTAAGGATTGTGAATGTGAATTACTTATCATATATTGAATATGTTTACCATTAACAATCAGTATCCTTTTCTATAGATTGATAACTATTTCCATCAAATGAGAGGATCTTGGTGGTTCTAAAACATTAACCATTGATCAATTTTTTATTAGTTAATTTTGTGATATCAATATGTTCCCAAGATATACTTTTAATAAAATGTGTCCATTTAGATTTCTTAGTATTGTGGTTCAAGGTGATGAATAAGTAAGTTATTTTTATAGATTTCATGAATCATATTTTAAGTCCATATATGGATTCTTTTTTTTATTTTATCTATTTATGATATATTCATATATAAAACTTCTTATGAGGAAAGTGGGGGGAAATGTTTATTCTATCTTGGACCCATTAAGATCTTATCACTTGTATACATGGATGTCAATATTTTATATTTTGATATAAAAATTAATAGTAATGTAGTGACATGGATCATTCTATAGTAATTAGAAATGAGTGTTAAAGAAAATTTGGTATGCCTTATTGTACTCTAGAAAATACTAACAAGAAGTTAGTTTCTATGGTATTTTCATGGGTAGACTACACTCTCATATCGAAGTGAGAAAAAATAATGACAATACTAATGATATCAAATATCCAAATGAATAAGGTAACATACAACACAATAAATTTTAATGAATAATAAATAGCCCATTATATGTCAAAATTAATTTTATACATATTTTAAAATGTATATAGATATTATCATGATCCCCCATGGAAAGATCATACATAATAATATCAAAAGGTAAAAAAAATATGAAACACTAGGAAAAATTGAAAAAATGGTCACAGGTCCTAGCATGATCCCATCTCTAATGATTCAACCATGTCATCCAAATTAGTAATTGATCATAATGAATTATAATTATCCTTTCCAACAACCCTGAGGTATTCTTGGGTACCTATATAACCCCATGTAGGGTTTGAATACAACTCAGTAGGTCACCACCAATGGTCTCATTAAATATATCCAATTTGAGTAAAAGTGAAATTTTATGTTAATGGAAAAAAATAAAAGATACTAAAAAATAACATATCTTATGGTTCTAATGTGACACCCAATATCATCCATACATTCTTCAAATAGTTATCTATGCCTCTTAAAATGTCATTTCATGTTGGTATATAAACTCATTGTAATTTCATCCCACTATATAATATATTTTTCATATTTTGAGTGAAGTGTCCCCCACCAAACCATCTCATTTATTACATCTACGGGCAGTGTGCCACACTCAACCATCTTATTTATCATACATGGGGGGATAGGTTTCCCACCCAACCATCTAATTTATCAGATTTTTGTGTAATTTCATCACACCAAAGTATCAAAATTTTCAAATTCAAGGGGTATTTAATCCTAAATAGCCATATCATTTATCATATTTGGGGGGGGTCCGACTCAGCTATACGATACATTATATTCATGGTTAGTGTATATTTCCCTATATTTTCATTCATTATATATGACCACATATACCATGTATAATTATCAATTCATAAGAAGTAACCTATTCATCTATAATCATTTAGCAGGTTACCAATTTGTTTAGGGAACCCCAAGTGTCACTACCATAAATTCCCATTTTCCTCCATAATTAGGATCACCACACTTGGTGGACAAAGTGAATTATTACACCCATAAAATAGTGAAATAAATCCTAAATAAGGGTTATTTATATAATATTTAAAATATAATTCATTTATTTTAGATTTATATCAGGTACACATTAGGTTAGTGTCACCACGCATCATATGTACAAATAAAATTAGTGAGTCTTTATATATAAATTAAGTAACAACTACCATATGATCCTATAATTTCACTTTTAAAATTTCATAATCTAAAAAAACTCATATGGAATAAATTTAAGAGTTAGAAAAAAGCCTTGAAAAAAAATGATTATAAATGACATAATTACATATAAAAATAGAAGAAATTGAATGAGAATTAAGGAAGTTAGATAGACTTACATATATAGTGATCTTAGAACAAATGACACTCAAAATGGTTGACAATAAAATGAGAAACCTCTCAATAAATAGGGAGTAAGAAATAGAAAACTTGGCTACAAAACCCTGGTTGAGTTAGTTGGTGATAATAGGGGAAAATAGTTAAAAATATAAAGGTTTTTTTGCTAATTTCATAATTTTTATGTTACTAGGTAAGATTCATATATCATCAATAACGTTTAATAAACTATGATCCAAATATTAAGTTCCCACTAATAGGGGAACCAACACCATACACTATTGAAAAATATAGTTTCCACTTTCCATGCAAAAAACTATGTGTCTTACCTCAAAAAACAATGTAAGGCTATATGGCCTAGAAATATATTTTACTAAGCAATGGAAAAACTGCTCATGATCACTGGAATATATTTTAATATCTACATGGTTTTACCTGGACTTATTTTATAGTTTTATGAATCATGTTATAGTTTAACCCCCCCCCCCATTTCATTGTAATCCCCTACCTCTAACCCCAATAACTACTACAAAACAAACCTCGACTCCCCCGCTAACTCCTCAAGAATCTATAAAAAATTAAAACACAATGATAATCCAAAAATAAATGGAATTGTATATTAAGAAGGTTCATGTTTTATAGTAATGTTCCTTGGGAATGTCATCTCTAAATTTATAAATTCAGTGGAACTTGAGAAATTGAAAATTTTTATGACTTAAAATATTCCAAAGAATTTACTCTAGATCCAAATATTTTTGTGCATTTTGAAACTTTATAATTGATTCATACAATATTTTTCTCAACTAGATTCACTAAAGTTAGAATTTACATAGAAGGTAGTGAAGTTTTATATGGATGATAAATGTGGGGATACATTTCATGAATTGATTAATAGGTTGAAAACAATACCTATTCCAAAATTACATGATCTAGAATGTGCTACAAGGTGTTTTTTTATTCATTTCAGTGTTAGTTTAGAGTATGTGATAATATTGTAGGTTTGGTTTGTAGTGTATGGTTATTGGTAGCTTAATCCATATAATAATAATTTCCTTACATGTGATCATATGTTTTCTATGTTTTTTCATGAACTCAAAAGTTGGTGATGTTTTTGGTTTAATGAGATTCTATTTTTATACAATGGGTATAATTGTTTTGAGTATATATTTTGTTTGTGTGATTTCAATTTATGAAATATTATATGATTTTAATATCATTAGTCATGTTATTTTGAGATTATATATACTCTAAGAAAATGGTATGTTAATATAGATGTTTTGAGATATATGTCTTAAATAAATATTGTTTTTGAGTTAAAGTATGAGTAATATATTATATCTCATTTATTGGAGTTACATTTTGATATATCTGATGAGGAATTTCATGTTCTCTTAGAAAATTTATTCATAACCACATCCTTGATGAAGAATGTGAAAGATGGTAAGATAATATATTCTAACTGTATGTTTTTCATTAAAAAATATGTGGTGATAAGAACATAAATGGGTCACCTCTTGATGGTGAATCCTTTTTTTATTTCTATGGATTAGTTTTTTTGGTGGATTTTTTTAGATAAATAAATAAATAATTTTCTTATCACTCAATGGGATGTTCATCCTAGTTTGGACATGGCATGCCATATTTTTTTATGATACTTTTTGTGGCCAGGTATGAAATGGTAAATAGATAGATTCATTTTGAGATTATTTACCCATAAAATAGTAAATGTTCAACATCATAGTCTCACTTGGTATATAAATCATTATCAAATTTTATAGTTGAAATGGGATGATGTAACCATGGATTCCATTATTGATTTCAAGAACTCATCATCAGTAAAGGATATATTTTAGGTTTTTATTGATTGATTAGATAAAGATTAATATTTTCATTCCTTTAGAGAAACATACATGGTTATTGAACAATGGAAGCTATATTTTCAATAGATTTTAAGGCTATTTAAGATACCTAATAAAAATTAGTCTAATATATATATAATATATACGTACTGGTTTTGGAATATCTTATAAAAATATTTGAATACATAAGTGAAGTTTAGAACAATGTATCATCATTAGATGGATGATAAATCTAGGATCACTATTTAGATTCTTGTGGATATGTTTCATGTGTGTACTCATTATTTTAGTGGTTTTTTGGAATACAATTTGGGTTTTATTGAGTTTTTTATAACAAAAACTCATATGATTATATTAAAATGGGTTTTTTGATGCATTGTATATAGGTTCTTGTTATTCACTATTTTACTGAATGGAATCTAGTAGGTCATATTTCTTTGGTCCTGTCCTAGTGTAAGGCACTTCTGGTCAGTTATAGATAATCATTGAAAATATAGTTATGAATCAGAGTGAAAAAAAACAATTTATTTATAGATTTTAGACAACTCTTGTGTTTCATGTTAGATATATTGAATTTCTTCATGTCACGCCTAGTTAAAAAATGGATTTTTAGGAAGTTAGAGATATTTGGATCTATGTTTTTTTATTCCATTTGAAATTATGGATATTTTAATTTCATTTAATATCATTAAAAATAACCTCTAAAGTATTTTAAAAATCATAATGTCTTCCATGTATCATAGCTAAAGAAATATAAACTGAATATGTCCAATGTTCTCCAGTTTGATGATTTGGAATTAGAGATAGATGCATATTTCATTGATATTCTAGTTAGTATTGTTTATTATTTTGAAACATGTTTTTAAGGTAAATTTAAAAAAACAATATATAGGATTTATGGTATCATTTATGTGTATAAGAGGAGACTCAATATAAATAAGTATAAATAAGGTTCCATTGGTCATATTTGATCATTAGATAAGTATAATGATGCTTCTTGAGGATGAAACCCCCAATGGTGGGGAGTTTAAAACAAATTTGGGATTTAGTTATATTATTTAATTTATGGTTTACTATTCTTGTATTAATTTTGACATATATTGTATTTATTTTTTGGGCATTAGGTAAAGGATGGAGGATATGAGTATTGAACTAAAAAATTCTATAATTATGAATAAAAGACCACCAAGTACCCAATATTATAACTCCAGATACCTAGTCAAGGGATAAGGTTTCAATCCCTTTTGGAAAAACTACTAGGTGGTTGTTGGCTAGGCAGTGGATGGATGGTGACCACTAATTTTCAGGTGACTAGTCACCAAGTATTTGGTATGTTCTTAGAATGGTTTTTTAATTGGGTAATTATGGTAATTATATAATCAAAAGAATTGGATTAAACCCTAGTATTTCCTTTTCTATGGGGTAATTTGATGAAATTATTCCACTCTAACCTCTATCATTCTCTATTTAACTCTAAATGATGGTTTTTACATCATTTCATGGTATAATCACAATTTATTGTAAGGGTTATGTTTTTATCGATAATAAATTTGAAATACCTATATTTTCATGAAAATTAATTATAGTTTTCTAATTTATTAATTATAATTCTATTCTTAGGCTTATAATATAGAGATTTTTGTGATTATTGAGGAGTTAGGGTCCTATTCTTATAATGGATTGTTTTTCTAAAAATATTTTGGTGACCTCATATACTCTATGGAATTTAATTGTGGGATTTTATTTGTACTGTGATGTAATCTTTTTTTTAATTATTTATGGGAGTTAAAACAATTTGAGAATTTAGTTTAATTTATTAATAACTATTTAAAATGAATTTTTTGTAATAAAATTATGTTATAAGTGAGTTTTGGGGACGAAAATATAAAATTTCATATGTTAAGTGATTATTAAAAGGGGGAGATATTAAAGTAATTTTTTAAATTAATTTTATCATTATTTAACTGATTAATCATGTGTTTACCTGGGAGGAAGTTATAGTTTTAGTATTATTTATAAATGCTAATGAGTCTCTATATATTACTAAAATTAATACTATTTTTGTAAGAGTTAAACTGAATTATTTTCAATCAAGTGTTTGGTAATATCTATTTTTTCATTGGATTTAGTGATGAAACAAATGTATTTGGGCATGAATTTAAATGTCAAATTAAGTAAACACATGTTAATGAACTTGAAGAGTTTTTAATCAATTTTATGGAATTATTTATTATATTTGGATTTGTTAAATTATTTTTCTTACTGGAATTTACATTTTGGTTAATTTAAAAGTGTAAATAAAAAGTCTAAATGAATGAATAATTATTATTTGATTGAAATTTTGAATTTATGATGCTAAATTGTAAATTTTATGTTATAGAATTATTTCTTTAAATTACATATCATAGCTTATGAAAATTGTTTGGAATATGCATCATCATCATTGTATCATTTTTATTCATGAAATATTACAATCCAAAGGGCCTCTGGGACCTAAGGAGGGATGAAGTAGTACAGGACTAGGGAATCCCCACTAATCAAATTCACCCCCTCTTGTTTAAATAAATAGATTTTATGGAGACAGGTGACCTCAAAAGCTTGGCATGCTTGAGAATCAAGGTGTTCGCTAATTTATTCCCCTATATACATGTATGGGTGACATTAATATTGTTGGTGATGAGAGCCTTACACTTCCAGATGATGTAAGAGATCGACCAAGGTGTGGACCCTCTCCCAAGTAAGGATTCATGTATAATCATTAAGCCAGTCTCCACCGGGGAGATGCTAACAAAATTTTTCATGCAAAGGGTGAGAACGATCAGGATCACATTGGCCTCTTCTTGTAATGATCTTTCACTCTCATACTAAGCCATGAAGGCCAAGACAATACTTCCCATGTAATCCAGCACTACACTGCCTCCTCGTATGACACCCGAAGAGCAAGATCCATCATTATGAAACATGAATTCGTCCTTCGGGGGTATCCACTATAGCCAATGGCCTTGCGATTGTTCGCAATATAACATTTCACATAAGTATTTAAAAAATCAATGTTTTATTTTTATGGTATAAATGTGAAATTATTTATGGATTTTTGAGTTGGAAATTAATTATTGTTTAGTACATCTTAATTTTATTCTTTATTATGAAAGTATATTAGAGATCGATAATTTTAGAGATCTTTTAGCTAGTTTGATACATGAGAACATGATATTTAATAGATGGGGTTTGGATTGACCATATATTAGAATTGTGGTTTACTATATATCACATGTTAGGAATAATACATAAATTATTCATGTGTAACACCATTATATTTTAAAAGAACTCTATGTTATATATCATATACAACATGCAACATTGAGCATAAAAGAAACATGAAATATTATATTTAATTATGATAGTTATAACCTTTACATTAAAATCAGAATGTGTTAATATTATCATCTGAATTATTAAATATATAAAAAGGACTTATGAAATACAAATTCATTTATTAATTCTTATTAAATAAGTACTAAATTTTTAGTATTGTCGTTGTATTCTTCAAAAATGATTTTTATTTCATTTTATGAGAAAAAAATAAAATTAATTTTATCCAATTTTAGAAAATTTATTTGATAAAATGAAATTAATTTTTTATATTATCATATCAAATTTATCATATGTTTAATTTTTTTGATTTTTCTGATAAGATATATTTTTTCATGAATGGATAAAAATATTGATTTTCATTTTAAACCACATTTTTGTTTCAATGAATTACAAAGTTATGTTATGTTTTAAAAAAAATTAAAACTAAAATAACTTCACTAATATTATTAATAATTCAGTTAACTTTATTTATATCAATTTTATGATTTAATTTGGTTTAAAAAATATGTACGTAAAAAGACATTTTTTGAAAAAAAATGAATATCATTGCATTTTGAATCTTTATTTTAAACTAATTACTACCACCTATAAAAATTTAATATTAAAAAATATGTATTTGATTTTTTAAATCAGCAGTTTCAAATTTTTTAAATGGGCCCCTCTTATTTTTTTCCAATATGAATAGTAACCATGGTAAAAATTATCAATTTGATAAAAGTTAAATCAAATTAATCTTGGTTAAAACTAAATGGTAAGGTCAAAAATTTTCATCTTAATTATTATTTTGTAAAGGTAATTAGACCCTTATTACCTTAATTAAAAAATGGATATTTTTAATGGAAAATTGTTCAAGAAAATAGCCTATATAATATTTTAAACAAATAAACTTACAAATTGCCACTCTCTTAGTTTTATGTATCTTTTAAGTGATCACATAGAAACAAAATTAATGGGTGAATGAATATTAATATTCATATTTTTTTATTATAAATCTATATACATGATAGTAATTTATTTCTAATTTTTATTAATTAAATAATGATCTTAAATGCTTGTACATTATTAACAAAATGTTTATTCTATTAATAGAAAAATAAAATAAATAATTTAAAAATATTTAAAGTTATATAATTTGAATTAATTAATATTTACCAATAATTTTATAGATATTTATGACATTTTAGTGGTGTTTAAAATTATTATATTCAAATTTAATATTTTTATTGATGTGTTTAGGGTCATATGAAATGAATATTGTCATGTATGAAATTAATAATATTTTATAATAAATATTATTTTTTAAAATGATATAAAATTCATAAAAATTTATGGTTCATCCAAATGAATTCTATATGGTTACCAATATCAACTATGGCCTATATATAGGTCATTTATCCTCATATAGTGACATTATTGACTCTTAATGTTTGGAAAACATTAATATTGTTGTAATAGTCAAAATGGTTATCAATGGGTAAAAATTATAGGATATTGGTAATAAATTACTAAAAAATTCAATTTTTATTAGATTATATGATTTATATTAATACTCATCTTATATTTGAATTATAAAAATTTGGAGTGATGTGATGATGAAATAAAATTTATATTAATTTAATATATTAAGAAATTCCATGAATGACCCTCCCCACACATATAAAAGGAATCCCCATAGCTCAAATCTTCACACAAATTTGTGCCATATAAATCCACCATAAAATTCCTAATTATCTTATAAAATCCCTTATACAAGTTTTAGAGGTTCTGGTCATTCTAAAATACCAACCATGTGTCCCTTAAGAAGAGATCTAATGAAAGTCTACCGAAGAAGAAGTAATTGTCATTACCAACTCTTTCATGTTTGTTTCCTCTAATAATACCAATTGAAGAATTGTATTTATACTACGATAAATAAAATAGTATAATAAATATAATAAGAGTTTATTATTTTTGTACAATCAGATTCCATCCCTTTTTTATCCTATAAAAAGCCAAAACATTACTCGTGCGTACGTATGGCTTACTATCTCTACATAAGGGTGTAATTAATTTTTCATTACCACATTAAAGGGATGGTTAAAAATATGGAAATAATGATTATATATGATATTTATGAAAAATATTTTATTATGGAAGTATAATATCATTTATAACCTCTTACCTTCTAATTGTTTGGAAAATAATGAAGTCGCTCGTGCGTATGTGTGGACTACCACCTCCATAAAGCGATGATAACATTTTTCATTTTAACTTTACAAGGATGATAATAAGGTTATATTTAAGGAATATATATTATATATATTAAATAATTATTATTCTTTAATGTTTAATTATTATTTACCTATTCCATTCCATCCATCAAAAAATGAAAGTAGTGTTCATACATACAAACGGCCTACCATCTCTAAGAATGGTGTAATACATTTTTCTATCCCTTTAATTTATGTATTATTATTAATATCTATATACTATATATATAAATATGTGTGATATTTATATCTTTAATAAAAAAAATATATGATGGAACCATGGAAATATGCAAGTATTGAGACTACCAAATCAAAACATACTTGAAAAATAAAACAATTAACTCCTGAAATAATGATAATAATAAAATATTGATAAAACCATAGTGATAAAATGTTATAAATGGATCATATATTTTATTATATACATTAATATGATTTTTTAATATAAAGATAATAAATTTAAATTTATTATACAAAATATTATTAAACCAACTTAGAAATTGAAATTTGATGTAGGGGATTATATTTCAATTTCCACTCCATTGAGAAATATTTTTGTACTACGTACCTATTCACTTTATGTTTTGTATATAATTCTCATTTTAATTATTTAATATGAATATATATATATATATATATATATATATATATTATTAATGATTCATTTGATGTTACTATTTCAATATAAATATTTAAAAGAAAAGATGGTCTTATTTCTCTTCTTAATCAGGTTTATTTTTCTTCTATTTCCATGTTTTTCAAAATTATTATATGAAAATACTTTTTATTTACACAAATTGTTTATAAAGGATATTCTAAGTTATCCTTGAATTATTAAATAATATTAAAGGAATAATTCTATGGTTTTTCCAAAATGTTTCATTATCATCTTTCTTTACAGAAAGTCCAAAGGAATTTAGTATCCTATATAGAGTAGATGGAATTTCCCACCGCCATAAGTATTTTACTCCCATTAGATTATTCAATAATTTTAAATAGTTTTATAACGTAAACTCTTTATGAAAACAAATTTAAAATTTTTCCTTTCCTTTTTCATTTATTCTTTATATGAATTTATTTTATTATCAAATCTACTTTCCTAATGGTCATGTATCGTATCTTGATTAATTTTTTTATATTAACTTTCCCTTGAAAATTTTACTTTCTTTTAGTCATTAGACATTAAATTTATCTTAAATATCAATATTTGGTTTCATGGATATGTGTATTTACTAAACCATATAACATTTTTACATATAGTTTTTTAATTTTAAAGTTATTTGATTAAATGAGGAATTATTGATAGTATGTATTCATTACACGATACATAAATTTATAGATAAGTAATATTGTACATTAATTAAATCAATCATTTGATATATGAGGATTGATTTGGAAAATCAATGATGGATGGGGATTAGAATTATATATCCCCTCGATGTAGTGATAGGTATCATGAGACAAATTAGTAAGATATAATTAAATGGGTTTTTGATTTATGAATACCTATTATTTAAACTATCTTAGAACAAGGCCATAATGGTATATATATATCATGATATTCTAGATCATGATGTCTAATATTATTCATTTTATTCATTTATAACATAGTTATTATTATCAATGAGGTTACTTGATTGATATTATCCCTGGACTAATTTTTTGCTCATGTAATTAATTAAATGGCCTAGGTTCTCTATAAATTGACTTGACATATTGATTATTCCTTAGTTACACATGATGGATTCCACTATATGTAACCCTTATTGAGCATATTATCACACCATTTTATTTTTTTCCTTTTCCCTAGGACATGAAGAAAGATATTAATAATAATAGTGACATTGTAAGAATGATTTTATGCTATGTATTTTATATTTCCAATGTAATATATAAATCAGGTATGTATATGGTTCTTCATGACTACAAAACTATTCAGTCAATTGGGATATGATCACTTGTATCTTATATCAATGTAATAATGAAGACACCATATTTGGGTTACTAGATTCGGGGTCTTTATAGTTGGTATTAGAGTAAGTTTAGTAGAAAACATGTTAACTAGATTTTTAATTAACATAGCATACATGAGAATTATAACAATACATTATAGTATTTGAGAACATTCCCCATTACATAGATTTTATTTTGTGGATCAATATTCATTAAAAATATGAGATAACATTTTGTGTTCCATTATTTACTAATGGTACCTTATGGAATAAATGGAATCAACACCCATATAAAATATAGAGATTCCCCAATTGAGAAAGAAAATACAACTAGTATTGGAACTAAGATGATCATGGAAATATTAGGATAGTTGACTAAGGTTATGAAATATAAAATTCCCGTATAGAACAAACTTTTTTTCTAAAATTTTATTTTTATTTTATTGGATGACATCATGTTATAAAATACTTCATTATTTATTGGGACTATTAATACATTAGGATTCGAGCAATGGATTAAATCTTAAAAAAAATCTGACTTTGGGATGTAATGAATGTTAAAAGGTTATTATGTTGATTATTTTTTGATTGTAGATGCCAATAAATGTTTTTCACTAATCTAGAACACTACATATACTGAAGAAATATAATATATGGAATAGAAAACATTAAAAATTATATTATTCATGAAATATTTTTCTTGTGAACAATGAGATCATATTGAAATAAAATTCCTCAATCTAAAATATAAAGAAGAGAAAATTGTTTCTCAGTATGAGGAAAACATTATTATATTTTTAAAGAGTGTTATGGACTATAAACATAATCTAGAAAGTAATATTGAAAATTTATTTGATAGTCTTAATAAAAGTCTCTAAAGGGAACAATTTTATTATACATTTTCATTATTTAATGATACGGTATCAACTTCCATAAGGATGGAGAAATAATTATCCAATTAATATATTTTTAAATGAAATAAAAATAATAAGATGAATACTAAGCACAAAGAAAATGAAATTATTTGAAGGAAAATAAGGGAAGGAAAGAACTTCCCATATGTGATAATTTTCGAAAGATACACTCTAGTACAAGCTTAAATAGAATGGGAGTTTTTTTCAAGGGTGGTGAGAAAGGCTATCAGGAACATGAATTAAAGGGTAAGGAATAAACCTATAATGTTTAGTGTTTTAACTATAAATATATGTGGAAATATTCAAATAAATTTCCAAATAATCAAGAAAACATACCGCAAAATAATCAAGGGGGAGGTCAAGATTTTACTATTACTATAGCCAAAGTGGAATGATTGATCTTCTGGTGAATTTGGTTTTAATAGTTTTATCAATGATATTTTGGTTATAATAATCATTAAAATTATAAGGAATTTGAAATATTAGTTGTCTTTAATGATTTTATAGAATATTTTGAATTGTGCTGATAACAAAGAAAAACAATTTAGTGGTAATGTTATATTTTTGAAAAAACATGAAGAAGTGAAAGATAACCCTTAATATGTTCATGATGTTGAGTCAATAATTTTTAGTTTGGATAAAGAGATTATTGAAATGAATGAAGTAAATGGGATGTTATTGGTAACCTTGAAAATGATTAATGATTTGATGAAAAAATTTGTGATGGAGTTTATTAAATTTTTATATTTATAGAATATATTTGATAATATGATATTTTATTTAACGAATAAGGATAATTTTATGCTTTCATTAATGTTTCATAGTGATGTATTTTTTTATTATATTTTAATAGAATTAGCGATAAAGGTATTTA
Organism: Viscum album; assembly: GCA_963277665.1. Taxonomy (NCBI): domain Eukaryota; kingdom Viridiplantae; phylum Streptophyta; class Magnoliopsida; order Santalales; family Viscaceae; genus Viscum; species Viscum album. Next base: position 783,427,608 of record OY728146.1, on the reverse strand, counting down.
TAGGTTCTATATGTGACATTATGTGCTAATTTATCTTGTTTGTGGATAAATTTATGATCAAATATTTTGATATTCTGGTTTTGAATTTGGTTAGAAATATTTTAGATGAATCTTAAGGTTAAAAATTTATTAAATGGATTATATTCGACATTATAGGTTGTTTGTAACATTATGTTACTTTTTTTCAAGTATTCCATGGCCCTTTATTATTTCTTTTTGGGTAGGATCTTGTTTAGGGGTGCTTCAAGTTGAATTTAGATAACTTTTTAGGTTATCTGGGTTGTTCATAGTTGGCACACAGTTTTTGAAAATAGTGACCCCCTAGTGAAAACTGTAAATCCTTAGATAATGGGAGAAAACTATTTGGATCATGGTTTCCTTAACCATGCACCCACCAAGTAAAAATGGAGTGCCTTGTAAAGTAATTACATTGGGGGTGCACGGTTAGGGTGCACAATTTGTCTAATCACACATCCCTCCCCAAGAAACTAGGCACATTTGTTAATTTTATTCCAAATTTTAATTTTAAAATACTAACCCCCTGGTTTATCCCTAGGTTGACCCCCACTCGACCCTACGTGATTTACTTATCTCTAGAGGCTCTCAATCTATTGGTTTGGATTCTCCAAACCATTTCCTTGGTGGATTGAAGCATGATTGATATCATTCGATCTTCTCCAAGTAATTGGATCTAATATATATGGTTTCTTTTATCTATCCTTTGTTCCTCAATATTTTTTATGGATTATCATGTAATGGAAGTATCTAAACATTATTTTATTGGATCGTGATTCTTGGTTGTCTTCGTAGATCTTCTTATCCTTTATTCTACATTGGTTCTCTCATTGTGGTTATTGATTCTCATTATTTGATTAAAGGTTGGTGGTTCCATTATAATTTTCCCTATAATTGATACTTGGAATTTCTAGATTAAATTGAAATTATTTTTTAATTGATAGAAAAACATGGAATTTTGATGATTTGATTCTTGGTTTGAAAATAGTATATAAGTTGATCAAAAATAAAATTTATATGCATCTGAAATTATGGAGTGGATTATTTTAAAATGATGTCATGATTTAGAAATAATTTTGATTAAATTGTTTGATTTTGATTTTGAGAAAAAATATTAAATTGAAAAGTGATTTGAAATGGCATGAAATGATAAAAATCTATCATTTTTTTTTGAAAGATAAATGCATGTGATAATTAAACTTGGGAAATATTATTTTAAATCATTTTAAAATGATTTATTTCTAATTTTTTGTTTATAATTTTCCTTTAAATGGTATTTGATGTAAATTTTCCTTGAGTGGGAGTGGATGTAATTTTTACTTATGTGGGAGTGGATATAAGTTTCCCTCAATTGGGGGTGTATTTTTTTATTTGATATAAATTACATGGATTTTTAGAAATATTTTATCCATTCCTGATGATTTATATATATATTTTTATATAAAATATTCATTTAATATTGTTTGAATGTTGTTTGATATGTCATCTATCTTTTTAAAATGAACACATGTTTTGGTTCTAAATATGAAAAATGAAATTACATGCCGTATTTTATTTAAATTGATAGTGTTAAGAGTAAATTGTAATGGTATTTATTATGGAACACTTGGTGAGGCCATACATAGGTTTATAGCTCACACCCTACCATTACCTTTGGTTATTTGTATAATTGCTTCTGCCAGGTCTGAGAAAAGGGAATGAACCATTTGAGGTAATAGAAGTTCTTGATCCTTTGTATCATGGGTTGTAATTTTTTCCTTGTGATGTTTTGTCTTTCTTATGAGTTATTTAATGGTGTACTACTTTGGGTTTTCTTTGCCTATTCTTTTTTTTGTTACTTTATCCCTCTAGATTATTGATCATACTGACTTGTAAATATTTTAACTTCCACTTTTTTGTGGAAACATGTTCCCTCTTTTATAATGTATGATTCCAAGTGCTAGTCACTAACCCATGGGGATCAGAAATACCCATAGTGCTATGAAATTTCTATCTTGGTTATTAGGTTACCAAGGTATCTAGGAATGTTCATGAGAAAGTGGTATGAGAGGTGAAGGTTAAGCATCATTCCATGGTGTTAAAATATAGTTTGGGATGTCTTTTAGTGACTTAAGAGGTAGTTATGAGTGAGTTCCTAGGAATATATCATTTAAATGAAACATAAGTAACCATGTTTAGTTTGGGAAAGGTGTCTTGAGTAATAATTTGATCTGATATTATCTTTTTCCTTCATTTTAATTTGGATAGGTTGAAATCCAATTCTTTATTTCTTATATGATAAGATTAATTTTCCTATTCAACTTTTTTGAGTTTTTTACCTGATTGATTATTTGTTGTCTCTTATGTTTTTTATTTCTGTTGTTTATAATCATTCCACTGAGAAGAAATTAAAATATTATCTAGGAGGATTATTATAGTGAACTAAAGTTAGTGAATCCTCCTTTTTACCAAAATCTTGTTAATATTGTTGTGTGTGTTGTTGAGGCTCTTGGACAAGAAACTACAACATTTCCCATTTAGGATCTAGCTTTGAAACCTCAAAAGGATGAATCTAAAAATTATTCTTAGATGTTACTTATCCAAAATCTACTATCATTCCAATTATTAATTACCCTCATGTGTATGAGTATTGGTTGAGAAATATAGATATTCTCTTTTATTTCCTAGAAATTCATGATTCGATTAAATTGAAATGTTCCACCTTCATGCTAGAGGGGCCTAGCAGGAGTTGGTGGGATGTAATGGTAATAATGAAGAATCACAAGAGTTTAGATTGGAAGGATTTTAGTATTATTTTCATTGATCAGTTATATACATATTGTATGGTGTTTTCTAAGGATATGGAGTTTTTAAAACTCGAATAGGTTGATAGGACCATGATGGAACATGCAAACAACTTTATCGAGCATGTGAAATTTTCACCTGATATTATATAGAATAAGAAAATGAAGGCTCAATGATTAGAGATGGGTCTCCAACCTAATATTTTTTTCTTATATGTTCTTATTAAATCTTGGTTCTTATACTAACATGTTGGATAGGTACTTGGTGGTTGAACAAGACTTGGCTGGTATGTCAAGGTTGATGGGAGTTCATTTTTCTCCTACTTGTGGTTCTATGAATTACTTAAAAGGGAAAAGGAAGAATTATGAGTCTTATAATGGTTATGGACAACTAGAATATTCTAGAACTTTTATAATTCCTGGTAGAGTCCCATTAACTTGATTTCTCTTTGGAAATCATGAAAATTCATTATTTTTTTGTACTGAGGTCCCAAATATCTATAGTTCTTGTGGTCTCTTAGGAAACCGATAGAAATTCTACAATTTATTATTGGATATGCATACTGGAATAGTATTATCAACATCCAAAAGATATTTGGTACAATTAGATGCTTCAAGAAAAAAATGTTTCCATACATATGGACTTCTAATAAAACTTCATTATGTTGTGGAAGAGTCTCCGTAGGAAGATGGTACAAGTCTGGTGACTATAAGAAGTACCATCACTATAGATTTATCTATAGTGACTTTTTTATTTGATAATAGTGAATCTAATTCATTTATATCGACATGTATTATGAATTTTTCAAATCTTCTTATAGAGTTATTGTCTTTTGTGATGGATATTACCACACCCCTCGGAATGAAGAGATAGTAGGGTCTCCATTTTCCTGCTTGTATCTTCTATTTATCAAAGTTCAAGATTACCTAGGATTTTTGTATTCATGGCCTGAAACCTATTGATTTAATTTTGGAGATAGATTAGATCATTTCTACTAAGTCCCTAATTGGCTGTTATATTAGGATGGTCTCATTTACTACACTCGATGTGGTGTGTCATTCCTTTCTGGGATAATGGGACCCAAAGTTGAGTATAGCTAAACATTCCTATCTATAGTTTCAGAAATTAATATTCGTGTTTTATTTTGTACTAAATAAAGAATACTTGGTTGATTGTATCCATATTTTTTTCGTCAGGTTTCCTGATATATTTCCTTCTTATTTTTTTAGTTTTCTACCAGTAAGAGGGTACATTTTTCTATGGATTTGGAAACTAGTACCCAACCAATGTCCAATGCTTCTTATCATATGGAATCATCTAAAATGAAATAGTAGAATACTTGGTTGTATGATATCTTAAATATTGTATTTATACTCCAGAGTGTATTACCTTGGGCATCACCTGTTCTCATTCCTAAGAAAGTGGATGGAACACTTCACCTTTGTGTTGATTATCATAAACTCAACCAAGTTATGGTAGAGAAAAAGTATTAATTTCCATGTATTTATGATATTTTATACCCTCTGAAATGGAAAAAGTGTATATAAAAGATTTATCTTTGATCTAGTTAACACCAGTTGAGAATAAAAGATTCTAATATTCATAAAACTACCTTGTGAAGCATGTATCGCTATTATGAGTCCCTTATCATTAAATTTGGTCTAACCAATTATCTCATAGTATTTATTGATTTGATGACCATAATCATATATGGTTATATTGATACATTATTTATAGTCTGTGTGGATGAAATCCTTATCTAATCTTAGTTCGAGTAGATTTTTGTGTTTCATATGAGATCAGTTCTGGAAATCTTTATAAATCAATAAATTTATGACAGAATATTGATATGTGATTTCTTGATTTTGGAAGTGAAGTTCATAGGACATGAGGTCTCTAATCATAGTATTTTAGTTGATCCTAATAATTTCAAATCTATCATGACATTTGAGTAACCATGTATGGCTTTTTTGATATGTAGTTTATTGGGTTTAGTGGGGTAGTATCATCAGTTTGTAAAAGATTTCTCAAAGTTTTCTTCTCTGATTACCACTCTCACTTGGAAGGGGGTGATGTTCTATTAGGATGAAATATATCAAAAAAATTAGATGAAACATATTTTTTATATATAAGCTATTATTTACTATACCAGATGCCTAGAAGGTCTATATAGTCTTCTGTGATGCATCATATTTGGGATTGGGTTATTTATTATGCAAGGTGATCACATTCTGGATTATGGTTCTTAATAAATTATTCCAGATGAGAAGAATTATCTGAATCATGACCTTGAAATCATATCGATGTTTCATGCACTTAATATTTTATGGAATTTCCTTTTTAGATAATGTTTTTCCACGTATTCTAACTATAAGATCTTCAGTTATATATTCTCTCAAAAAGATTCAATTATCCACCAAAGTAGTTTAGTTTTGTACTTACAGTATTTTGATTTTGACATTTCCTATACCACAAGAAAAGTAAATGTCATTGTTGATGCTTATAGAAGGAAAAATATTACCTAGGATATGAAATGAATCATCATAATAGTGTAAATTGTTTGATATTTTTGCACATTATCATTTAGGAGTCTTGAAGAAAGAGGATAAGGTTGTCTTGACTAGTGTTTAGTTGACCCTCACTCTTCTCAAGATGATTCTTTAGTAATATCAACTTAATGATGAATTATATAACATTAGGGACCCTCTTTATTATGGGAGACCATTTCTGAGTGGTTATTCTTCATGGAGGGTATCCTATGTTTCTATAACTTTTATGTTGTATATTTTCAAGTGATAAAGTTTGTAATGGGGGATTTCTATAATTCCAAGTGGACTATGCACCCAAGAACCACAATGATTTTCTATGGCATGAGGTAATGATTCTGGTGGATATGTTTGACGTGGGATATTTTTTGTTTTTTTTATCATTATTATAATTTCCAATAGTTAAATGTCAAGCACCAATAACCTTCCTGTTCCATCCACCCCCTTTCAGTGACAACTAAGATATGGATGATATTTTTAAGTAATTTTGGATAGGTTGTCACATACTCGAGAAAGAAGAATGTTATATGGGTATTGGTAGATTGGTAGATTAAATCTACTCACTTTAAACCCATTCATGATTCAATCAATGTTGTGGAGATGGGAAATCTCTATGAGAATGAGATTGTTCATTTATGGGGAATTCCATCTGATATATATCCCCATTTTACCTATCATTTTTTCTGAGGCCTTCATAAGGATGGGATCTCAAGTTCATATGAGCATATCATACCATCTGTAGATAAATGGTCAGACCAAGTAGGCTATACAGATTCTCAAGGACGTGTTTTTTCCTATATACATGATTATTTTGGAGCTTGAGATGTCTATTTAGGGATAGTTGAGTTATCAAATAACTTTTTGTATATTAATAAAAAAAATAACAAACTCACCTAATGATGTTCGTGCAAGTCCCTCAATTTCATTAAATTTTTTTAAGTATGTTGTAACATGCATAAATTATATATACTATACATATATAAATCTATTTAGAAAAAAAATTAACTCACCCAATGATGTTCGCGCACACCCCCAATATATATATATAAACAAAGCCATTAATATTATATATAAAGGTATTAATAATATATATCAATTAAGTGTGCCTTTTAAAAATCCATTAATAATATATGTGTGTGTGTGTCAATGATTTAATATTATATAATAACTTATTTTATATTAACAAAAATAATAACACGCTCACCTAATGATGTTTGTGCACGTCCCCCAACCTCATTAATTTTTTTAAATATGTTGCAACTTCCATATATTATATATAAATTTATTTAGAAAAAAAATTAACCTTCCCACTGCAGTGCACCCCCGAACCCCTGATTATTTTTTTACAATTTTCTCATATTATATATATATATAATAAATTATTATATATTAATAAAAAATAACTACTCACTAAATGATATTCGCACACCCACAACCTCATTATTTTTTTTAAAATATGATAAAACTTTCATATATTATATATAATATATATACATATATAAATCTATTTAGAAAAAAATTAACTCACCCACTATTGCGCACCCACTAAGGGTGTAATTTCAGTCCAGACAGGGCTGGGTCGGGCCTGCCCTGCAAAAAAATTAAAAAACATTTAAATAAATGTTTTAAATTAAACAAACGCTAAAAAATACTTTTCTTAAATAATTTGAAAAAATAAATGTAAAAAACGTTTTAAATAAATAATAAAAAACATTTAAATAACAACACTTTAAACTCACCACTCACTGCTGCGCACCCCCCAATAACTCATTATTTTTTTTTTTAATTTGTACATAATATATATAAATTCACAGACATGTATAAATCTATTTAGAAAAAATAACATATTCACCCACTATAAAATGTTTTTACAAAAAAAACTTGTAAAATGTTTAAAAAAAATACATGTAAAAAATATGCGTTCAAAAAAAATTTTTAAATTAAACATCTAAAAATAAATGTAAAAAAACGTTTTAAACAAGTGTTAAAAAATGGTTTAAATAAAAATGTTTAAAAAGTTTTTAAAACAAACATTTAAATTAATTTTTTTAAAACAAACACTTAAAAAATACTTTTTACATTAAAATGTGAAAAAAAAGTTAAATGTTTTAAATAAATACTTGTAAAAATCTTGGGTTTAAAAAAATTCAAAAATGTTTTAAATTAATCATTTAAAAATAAATGTAAAAAAACATTTTAAATAGATGTTAAAAAAAAAATTAAAATTAAAATTTTTAAATAAAAAATACTAACAAATGCTTAAAAATTATAAATAAGTTAAAAAAATAAATTTTTGAAATATTTTTAATAAATATTAGAAAAACGTTTAAATAATAAGGCTTTAAACTCACCCACGGCAGCTGCGCATCCCTCATTATTTTTTTTACAATTTGCAAATAATATATATATATATATAGAAAAAAAACATATCCACCCATTGTAGAATGTTAATAAAAAATAAAATAAATTTTTTTACAAAAAACATGAATTTAAAAATAAATGTAAAGAAATGTTTTAAATAAATGTTATAAAAATGTTTAAATAAAAAAAATTAAGAGACAATTATTTTGAAAATAATAAAAGCCCACCATGGCCCGACTTGAAAAAGCTCAGCCCAGCCCGAAAAATCCCGTCACGACCCGATGGTTTGGGTCGGCCCGAGGCTGGGCTCGGGCCACCTCATGGGGTTGTTCGGGCCAGCCCGGCCCAGCCTGAATAGTGGTCACCGGCCCTACTCTTTGCATGGCCGGCTCGGGCTGAAATTACACCCCTAGATTCCAGAGGGGGAACACGGTAAGGGTGCACAATTTGTTTATCCATGAGGCCCTCTTCAGGAAACAATGAAAACTAGTTTATTTTATTCTGAATTTTAATTTTCAAATACCAAACCACCCAGTTTAAACTCATTCAATCCTCAATCAACCTTGTATGATTTCTTTATCTTTGGAGGCTCTTAAGAAGCATTTTTGGATCCTATAATCCCTTTCTTTATTGGATCGAATCATGTTAGATCTCATTTGATCTCATCTAGGTATGTGGATCTCCTATATCTGGTATCTTCCAATATATACTTCCTCTCTACTTAGAGTTTTATGGGTAATAATTTATTAGATGGATATAAACACCATTTAATTTGATCTAGATTCTGAGTTGTGTTCCTAGAACTTTTGTGCCTTCGTTCTATGTTGGAATTCCTATTGTGGGTTTTGATTCTCGATATTTTATTGATGGTCGGATGTTCCATTATCATTTTCCACACAATTGAGAACAATAATTGATAGATTAAATCAAATTTATTTTTAATTAATTTAAAAACATTTCATTTTTATGATTTGATTCATGGTTTAAAACAGGTTTGAAAATTAATGAAAACCCCCAATTTCAAATGAATTGAAGTTGTGGGGTGTATTTATGAAAAATTATGTCCTGATTTAGAATTAATTTTTATTAAATAATTTGATGATGATTTTGAGAAATGTTCTTTAACTAAATAGTGATCTGAAATGGAATGATATGATGAAAACCATTTATTTTGTTTTGAACATTGAAATGCATGTGAAAATTTAAATTGATAAATTGTATTTTTAAGTATTTTAAAATGATTTCTTACAAAACAAATTCTGTAATTTTCCCTTAAGTATAATTTTATGTATTTTCCCTTAATTTGGAGTGGATGTAATTTTCCATTAAGTGGGAGTGGATGTAATTTCCCCTTAAGTGGGAGTGGATGTACTTTTCCCTTAAGTGGGGGTGCAGTTGTTTGATTTGATATACATCTCATTGATTTATGTAACTGTTTTATTTATTAAATTTAATTTATATAGACTATTTTATATAAAATATTCACTTAAGCCTATTTTAATTTTATTTTATATATCTGTCTTTTTTTTAAATGAATTTATGTTTTGGTTTTAAATATGAAAAATGAAATACCATTACCTATTTTATTTAAACTGATAATGTTAATTTTAAATTGTTATTGTATTGATTATGGAAAACATTGTGAGAACCTACTAGTATTTATAGCTCACATCCTATTCTTTCCTTCAAGAATTTTTAGATTTTATTATTCTAGGTCCAAGAAAATGGAAAGCGCCACTTGGAGGTGGTGGATGTTCTTGATTCTTTGGACCATGGATTGGTTTTTCATCTTTGTATGTTTTATATTTCTATTGATTAATTTTATGATATACTATTTTGGGTGTTTTTTACTTGATCTATTTTTAGTACTTTCTCCCTTTGGAGTGCTAACCATATTGACTTGTAAATATTAAAACTTCTTTTATTTTTTTGGAAAATTCATTACCACTTTTATCTTGTAGTAGGTCAGGACATAGTAACCTATTGGTGGGAATCGAGAATACCCTTTGGGCCATGTTAGTTCTAGATCAGTTTTAAGGGTACCAAGGTATATGAATGGGTTTGTGAAAAAAAATATGAATGAATTATTGGAAAAAAATTTGAAATCATTTTTGGTTTTGTTGAATACATAGAGAAGATTATCAACAATTCATTCTTTTATAGATCTTAGGATATGTTAAAAGTTAATTTCAATGATTCATGCATAAAAACTCATCAATAATACTCATCATTTAATAAAATGATGAGATTATAGTATAAATTGATTAAAGTATTAAATTATAATATTCATTTAAGTACATATACTTATGTTCTTATTCTATATGGTAAAGGAATTCCTCAAATATGATAAAATTATCTTGAAAAAAATGATTTTCAATTATGATCATTTTTTATGAATTTTTGTTTTTTTCACCCATCATATATTTATCGATTTGTGGTCATTAAATTTCTTATATACTTGTTCTCTATCACTCTTTATCTTTCCTTATTTTTAATTCCCTCAAATGTTATTATATTATAAAACCTAGTTTTTTATGACCGTCATCTTTTCATTTCCCCTATTTTAACAGGAAGTTTTATGTAAGAATCATGTTTTTCACTTAGGTATGGATCCTTTTAAATTTTGTCAAATTCATAATTTTGGACCTAATATGGATGACTAATGAGTTCATGGATATCTTGGGGGTGTTTGAGGCTTTTTTAGGGGCCCGAACCTAGATTTTTGGGAGAAATATACTTATTGTATGGTTACTAGAAATTGTATTGGTCAGGCCACATGGTAAGTTATAACCATACTAGGATAAATAGTAGAGTGTTATGTGGAACACAGTTTCCCTAAACACACTCTAGGGGTTACAGGACCATGTGAAATGTCTGTATTTTTTATAATTTTTGATTCACACATTTGGTTCATGGCTTCTCAAAAAGTATAGCCTAACAATTCAAAATTCCCTTCGCTACAGAAGATGGAACATGGTTGGTGCACAGTTTTGAAAATAATGGGGCAAAACCACATGATTCCCATTTTTTTGGTAATTTTACCATTTTTCCCTAAAGTTATCAATTTAAATTATTCCCTTCCACCAATTTATTTTCATGTAAACATATCACCATCTCCTCTTCCTTTTTGGATCCTTTGAATCCCTCACTATATCTTTTATTCTTTAACTCTGATCTGGTGTCATATTCTATCATTTTTCATCATGTTGGATGTGTAAATATAAGATCTTAATTCCTTTTTATTTATTCATCAGTTTTATTTCTATCAATAAAACTATTTAGAAGCAGAATCAAATGTCCTATTTTTTGGGCAATGATCCATTCTTCAGATATATTCTTTTCTACTCCAAACTAAAGGTTGATAATAGATGAGAATAGTTATATGAGCACAAGTTAGGTGGTCTATAACTCATCCCTCAAGATTTTTCATTTTATAAATTTTCATGCGTGCACACCGATTTCATATGGCATCTATTATTAAATTAATGTGTCATGCTTATAGTTTTTAGAACCATGATCTAAGAACCATTCCATATTTTTTATCTATCATTTTCGTTTATATCCAAGAATTAGACCACCCCAAGTTGGGTGTTTCCATATTTTATGTGTTTTTAGGTTTGTTATGTGTGTCTTCTCCACTATTCAGGTGTGCTTCAGCTTAACCCTTCTAATGGTAAAACTTCCTTAACTAAATGACTATTGAATGGGTGTTTGACTATCCTTGTACAATTATGCTTATCACTTTACCTTCTTAAGGTATGTGATTCAATTTAATTAATGAATCTTAAATATGGAAATGGAATATATATTGTATATATTTGAATTGGCCTAATAAAATTTAATAGAATGGTCTAGTTTTTTGTCCATAGAACACCTTTCCATGATTTTTGGAAGGAAGTAGAGTGAACCTAATGAATTTAATATAACATATATGAAATAATAAATGGTTACATTTTCAACTAGCCTTATCAAACTAATGAAAGGTATGGAATGAATCAAATGGGTTAATAAGAGGCATGATTATTACATGGACTCAAATTAACTAATAAATAAATTATAAGGTTACTTGTATATGGAACCTAACATATCTATATGAGTGGTCAGACTTGAGATAGCCCTTGCATTCCTTAGGGAATTCCTTGATAACTCATGGATGCCATTATGATTCAATGATTCTGGTTTCCAAGGGTGAGACCCTACATAGAACTTCATTTTGTCCATAAATGGATGCCTATTATGACAATGTAGGAACCCTACAGTTCTATTACAAGATTCTTTGGATATCCTCCATGTATCTGGTGTGACTTGTAAGGACATGAGGCTCCTTGGGTACACCCCGGGACCTAGTCACTTCTTATCCCATTTAACCATGGAGGAATTCCTTGTACTCAGTTAGAATTACATTTTTGTGGAATGTTATGGATAATGATACCTGGATTACACTATTACCCCTTAGCCAGACTCCGGTTATTACCTGGGTTGTCTTTACCCTTGAGGTCAAGGTTTCCATGGTTATTACATTGGCACCTATTTATTGTTATTATCAATATGGATGCCTTGATACATCTTTGATCCTTCACAATTATTATCTATTCATGATTTCAGGGCTGGTTATACTTCACGTGACTTAGTATATAAACTTAAATATAATTAATAAAGGAATTGGTTTCATGTTAAGACACTAGCCAAAGGTTGATGCAGGTATATGGTTTTTAATGGTACTACAATGATTTACTTTTATATATTCTTTATTGCACACTGATTCGTTTTAAATTTTTTGGACTAGATGTTATAAACCCCATTAGTTGTGGCCTACTGAGATTTATCTCACACCCTATTCAATTATTTGTTGGAACCCTAGAAGATTGAATGTCTGAAGGCATTGACCAAGGGATGTGTACCACTTCAGTCACATGATTTCTTTCTTGTATTAGGAAGGAGCATGGTAGAAGATGACTGAGACGGATCTCATGATGCTGGGGAATGCTTTTGTATTAATTTTTTCATATTTTTTTATAGTACTACTTCATGTTTCCATATATCCAAGTTTTTTATCTTTATAGACACATTACATATATTATCATGAACTTTTGTATATGATTACAAGTTTTTATCTGGTTTATTACTCATGTTCGCTTCAATTTTTACATCTATCTATTTATATTACTTCAGTTTTTTATATATTATCTCATTTATCAATTGTCCTACACTTGGTAAATTAGGGAAGAGTATCCTAACAGACAAACCCTAGGCCCTAACTAATAGTTGGGAGCCTCTGTAATTTGAGAATATGTGCTTGAGACCATGTGTCCCACCGATCTCAATGCACCTCAGAGTGGAATCTAGGTCTGGGATGTCACAACATTGTATTAGAGGTGTTCCTTTCTTGTGTTAGTATTTGTAGATAATATCCATGAGATTATGATTGATTTGGATCTTGGTTATAAGTTATGATTGGGAATAGTTAACTCTTTTTCCGGGTAAACACTGAGTTTCAATAATTGTAATTTTGGTTTCCTTATATTTTTATAGTTGTTATCAGTTCACTATTGGGTGATGCACATGTTGTGTGTAGTTATTATTATTATTATTCTAATTGAGTATTTCATTTCATCATTGGATGGATGATATGAGGGAAATGATCATTTTTACATTCATCATAGTAGGAACCTAGAATTCACATTACATACATATATCCATGCTATATTGGTGAATTTAATGACTAGCATTTCTTGATATTCCTATGATTGTTGAGTGATGTTGTGGTAGTCATGTTATGTATTTTCTTTTCCATGGTTATGATTAACTGAATACTAGTTTCAATTCCTGATGTGTTAGGGGCCCTTGTGGGTTGGAATAGATAATTTAATGAGTTGAGGCAACATATTAAAATTAAATGGGTTTCACGTTCATTGATTGGGTGTATGGGCCTTCATTCACTAAGAATAGTGATCTATTTTAAATTATCCTTGATATATATGACTATTATAAAACTATAATTGTTGAAATTATATTATAAAATAAAATGGTTTCCAGAAAATGATGAGGAAAAGTAAAGTTGAACCTTCATCTAATGGAACCCCTTTATTTTATATCTAACAAATTACCAATACCTGACCTTCTAAGAGGGTTGTTAGGGTATTATACTAGGGGTAGTGATACCCTTTATTGTGTTCATATCCAAATAGTGTTTCTATCTATATTCTTAAAGCTTGTTTTGAGGAATGTTCTTGGAATTTTTAAATTAATGCAACCATGAAGTCCTCATGATGTGCACCAAGAAGGTGCTGACAAACATGCACCCGAAGTGGTGGGTCCTAAGCCTCCAGTATTACCAGTAGGAGTTCCACATAAGGAACCACCTATTTTAACTGATCTGGGAACTAATACTTAGAAACATGATATTTTTCTACATCCAATACAGTCAATGAAATTTTCTCTATGACTTATACCTTGGATGGATGATCCGAACCACTAGTTTGAGTATCGACATCCTATTACCTTCTTAGGGGATGATGGTTTACAAGATACGGATTCTTGGATGGAGGCCAACCGTTCTATCATTGATCATCTATAAACACCTCCAGAGTGGAGGGTCATGATTCCTACTTACATGCTACATGATTTGGCCAAGCACTAGTGGGATGTTATTACCCATGATGGTCTCCATCTGAGAATGGTATGGGATGATTTTCACATTATCTCCTTTGGTTATTTCTTTCCTCAGATACAGAGAGATGACAATAACAAAAAGTTCATGAATCTTGATCAAGGTTCTATGTCAGTTATGGATTACTCCACATGTTTCACTAAGTTAAAATTATTTGCACCGCTTCTAGCCAGTGATGAGATTTTGTGGGCTAGACGCATTGAGGATAAGATACAATATTCCATTCATACTTAGGTGAATCTATTTCACCTACCAACCATCTCTGAAATAGTCAATTGGAATCTAATCACTATGAAAATACTGAGGGATCGTAATAGTATTGGGCATAGAGGATCAGTGTGGTGGTAGGCCAATAGTTCTTTTGTTAGTAGGAGGGGATCCCCGAGGTTTCTCATCTTGGTAGTGGTATACAAAGTACCCATATAGGTAACTCTATTGTGTGTCATCAGTGTGGATGATAGGGGCATCTAAAGTCTTAGAGTGATAGAGGCCCTCTGGGGTGTCGGTCTTATGGTTGTATAGGGTATCTTCAGAGATTCTATTGAACCTTTCCATTATATTCTAGTACAAAATAATATGACCCAAATACACCTTTTGGGGGAGTTTATTTTACACTGCATCAGGTGGGGAGTCAGAGAAGCACTGGTAGGACTAGCTAATGAGGAATTCATGACCCAATATCTAGAATTCATATTATAATCGGTGTCACTAGAGTGTTCATGATTTTGGTAGTTCATACATTTTATAGGACCATGGATCTGGTTAGTTTCATGCACTATAACTGATACTCGGGGATTAGGTTGTATGACTATCGACATTACAAAGTACTATTTTAGTATCCTCTGTTATAGTATTTGTTTTTTTTTTGAAAAAGTTACATCAAAATCCTTCATCTCATTATCTATAATGGAAAGTATCCGGAAATAAATATAGTATTACTATGGTGTAATGACCCTATAAACAGTGTTGGGAGTATATTCAGAGGGAATACTCTAGAGCAGGATCTACCCCTTTTAGGTAGGAAATTACCCTTTCTTGTCAGACCTCTTTTTTCTTAAGATTAAAGGATTTGATGTCATTCTCAATATGTAATGGTTTTTTATGTATCATGACATTATATAATTATATTTTCATAGGGTATCATTTACATCACTAGAGGGATGAAGTTATCTAAACAAGTTTGAGTGTGATTTCTAGGCTAGGAGATTGAACTAGACCCTCATGGTTAATGTGGAGCAACCAACCTAATTTTTAGTCTCTTTACAGAGGAGTAGAGGGTACTCTTGAGAGATTTTACACCAACCTTAGATCATTTTAGGGACAACTTTCAAGATAATTTTTCAATATTTCCTTATGATAGAGTGGTATAGTTTACGATTGATCTCATTCCATGAGAAACTCTAGTGTCCATTCCTCCATATAATATGGCACAAATTGAGCTCAACGAGCTCAATCGGTATTTAGAGGATCTTGAGGATAAATGTTTTATATGGCCTATCACTTTCTCATGAGGTTCTCATGTTCTTTATTCAAAAAATGAAGATGGCACCCTATATCTATGTGTGAATTATAGATGGTTTAATTATCTTATGATAAATAAAAAGTAACCACTACCTCAAATAGATGATCTCTTTCACCAAATCCAAGGAAATAGGGTCTTCTGTATGATCGACCTGATATGGGGATATCATCTTCTGGGATTTGGACTATCAGACATACCTCATACAAAATTTTTTATAAGTTATGATTTCTATGAGTACCTTGTTTTGTCTTTTGGTCTTAAAAATGCACCCTCCATTTTAGTAGATTTGATGAATAGAGTGTTCCACCCCTAATTGGATTCTTTTTTCATGTTATTTGTGGTTGACAGCTTGGTGTATTATCTCACTTGTAATTACCATTATAAGAACTTTGAAATCATTTGGAATACATCTATATAGCATCAAAATTATTCTAATTTTACTAAGTTCTGCTTCGAGGTTGATAATGATCACCTATTTGGTCATGTTATCTCATAATCAGTAGTATCTTTTGACATAGATAAGGTGATTATAATAGTTTCGTATGATAATACTATGAACGTGTTTGATATGAGGAGTTTCTTGGGGATGGATGGATAATACAGGAATTCTATATAGGACTTATCATGCCTTAATTCACCTATTAATGATCATAATATGAACGTTATTGTCATTTTGTAGTCACAAGAGTGGAAAAAAATATTATCAGGAGCGGAATGGAAGGATTTTATCTGCACCAATACTGATTCTTGTAGATATAGGAATATGTTGCATGTTTTTCTCTAATGCATCAAGCATTGGCCTAGAATATATGCTGATATAGAAGGATATATTCATTTCATAAGGATCTCAGTAGTTGATTCTACATGAGAGAAATTACATGAAGCACGGCCTTGAGCTTGCAGCAGTTGTCTATGCCTTACATCGTTAGAGACACTATTTGATAGATGAGAACATTGTGGTGTATATAGACCATAAGAGCCTCAAATATATCTTTACACTAAGTGACCTCAATCTTAGATAGTGGATATGGGTTTAATATTTTCAGACCTTCAATTTTTATTTTTTCTATATTCATGGATGTGGAAATGTAGTAGATGGTGTGTTGAGCCATAAAAAATAGGAACAATCCATATGGGAGGCCAGTTGTGAATGGAAATTGATGGCCCTCTTTTTTGAGTTGCATCTAGAGTTTCATGATAGTCACAAGCAGTTTTATCTCTCACCCTTGAAAGTTACCACTTCCTTCCCTAAGAAGGTTAATAGAAGTATTTTTTAAGATCCTCATGATTGGGTTCTCTATGAGGGTGTTTTAGTAGATGACCTACCCCTAGATTGGTATGTGGATAGAGATGAAATCCTATATATACATGGTAATTTATTATTTACTACATATATGAGAGACGAACGGATGGAGGAGTTCGATGCTTCTTAGTGGGCAGTTCATCTAGGAATCTCCAAGATGTATTGAGATATGTGATGCTAGTATTTGTTTCCTAGGATAAATCTTCAGATAGTAGGCTTTATCACTTGGGGTTCCACCAGTTATATAGTGAAGGTTGAGCACCTGAGGCTTGAAACCTTATTACATCTACTTCAAGTCCTAAAATGTAAATGTGAAGATATTTCCATAGACATTGTAGTTTTTTATGTAGTTCTTCTAGAGGTAATGATGTTGTATGGGTTTTCATGGAAAGACTGATGAAAGTATCTCACTTCCTCCTTATATAAGAGAATTCCATAGTTGATAATCTGGGAAGATTTTATGTATGTGAGATCATATGACTACATGGGTACCTCATACTATCATTTCAGATAAGGGTTATTTTATAGCATCATATCTCTTAGAAGGGTTATTGAAATCTATGGGTACACAGGTGCTTCTAAACATAGATTTTCACCTTCAAACTGATCAATAGTCAGAATTAATGATACAGGTTCTAAAGTACATGCTCCAAGAATGAGTACTTGATTTAGGCAGTTATTAAGAGAATCATATCCCTCTCATTGGGTTCACCTATAATAATAGCTTTCAAGTGACAATTCGTATGGTTCATTTTTAGGCCTTGTATGGTAGGTTGTTATATTAACCTCTATTCTTGCTTGAGGTATGAGTGGTATCCATACTAGGTTCTCATATTGTTTAGGAAACATTAGAGATGGTTCAGCTCATCAGGAAGCTTATGTACAATGCACAGTCTAGGAAAAAATGCATGAATATTTTTTTCAAGGACCTCTAGAGTTTGAGGTCGGGGATCGTGATTTCCTATGGGTATCACCCAGGTGAGGGAATAAATATATACAGAGGAAAAGTATTCTTTTTCCATGATTTTTTAGGTCAATTTAGATTCAAGTTGAGTGTAGTTCTGGTAGTCTATTAGTTTTTACTACCATACAGGTATCATTACATGCATGATGTCTTCTATGATTCATAGTTTACTGGTATCATGATGACCCATCTCTTACTTTTGATCTTGAGGAAGTTGATAATGATGTTGATGCTTCTTTTGTAGGTTATCTTATACACATCATTGGCCAGAGCCCAAAGGCTCTCTATGGCTGGTATGTCCCTCTAGAACAGGTGTTATGGCTTCACAACCATTTATAAGAGTAGACATGGAAGTTGGATGCTAACATATGTTCCCATTGGCCAAAGTTGTTATCAGACAGTGTTTCACCACCCTTGGAAGGTGAACTCAAGCTTGAGTTCCTTTAACGAGGTAAGACTATAAGAACCATTTTTTTACTCAAGTATGGAACCTTTTAAATTTGGTCTAATAATTTTTTTTGATCTAATTTGGATGAATATTGAGTTCATGAGTGTCTCGGGGGTGTATGAGGCTTCTTCAGAGCCAAAAACCTCAATTTTTAGGAGAAAATACCATGTCGCATGATTAGTGGAAAATGTACAGGGCATGCTACATGGTTATTTGTAATCGTGAAGGACTAGACAGTTATGTGGGATAGGGTGGATGATTTTCCCTAACCATGTGCTAGTGGTTTCATGACCGTGAAAAATGTATGCAATTTCTAGCAGAGGTGATTTGCATGGTTGGCGCAGTGTTTCCCTAACCATGTAGCCTAACCATTTGAAATTAACTTTTCTATGGAAGATGGAGGATGATTGGTGTACAGTTTTACAAAATATGCAACCAAACCATGTGATTCCAAGTTTTGGATGATTTTATTATTTTTCCCATAAGTGGTAAAATTAAATCATCTCATTCCTCCTATTTCCATTCCATCAGATAGATCACCCTGTCATCTCCCTTTTAGGATCATTTGATGCCCTATTTGTAGATTTCCATCCTGATCTATACTATGGTATCAGATTCAATCATTGTCCATCCCATGGGATGTTTATCAGTAACTTCTCAATTCCTTTTTAGTGATTTTTTGTTCTTATTTCTATCAACAACATTATTTAAATGCAAACTCATATGCCCAATTATCAGTGTGTTGAACCATTCTTCAAATCTATTCCAATATATGAAAAACTAGAGGCTGATATGGGATGACGAGATTCATATGAGTATGAGGTAGTTTGTATGTAAATCATCCCTCAAGATTCATCGTTTTATAAATTATCATCGGTGTGTATCACTTTTATCAGGCATCACCATTTTAATTAATGTGTCATTATTTTAGTATTTAGAACCATGTTATAAGACCCATTCCATATATGATATCTATAATTGGTGGTTACACCTACAATTCCACCCTCCCTAGGTATGGTGCTTCCATTACTTATGCCTTATAGGGTTGGTTATGTGTGTCTGATCTACCGTTCGGGTGTGCATCGACTAGACCCTACTAACGGTAATCCGTACTTAACTAAATGACTATTTAATTAGTGTTTTAAAAGATTTGTACAAGTATTCTTATCACATTACCCACTTAAGGTATGTGAATAAATTTAATTAATTAATCACAAATATGGAAATAGAAATTATATTTTATATATATGACTTGGCCTAATCAAATATAATAGAATGATCTAGTTTCATGTTCATAGTTCATATTTCCATGATTGATGGAAGGTAGCAGAGTGAACCTAATGAGTTGAATATGACTTATATGAATTAATAAATGCTTTCATTTCCTACTAGCCTTGTTACACTAATGAAATGTATGGAATGAACGAGATGGATTAATAAGAGGAATGATTATTACGTGGACTGAAATTAACTAATGAATCAATTATATGGTTCCTTGTAAATATGCCTTAACATATCTATAGGAGTGGTCAGACATGAGATAGACCATATATTACCAAGGGAATGATTTTATCACTCATGAAATCTATTCTAGTTCAAATATGATAGTTTCCAATGGTGAGACCCACATTGGAACCCAATCTATGTCTATTATCAGATTCCTAGTATGACACTATAGGATCTCTCCAATGTTATTACAGGATTCCTTCGATACACTCCTTGGATGCAACTTGACATTTTATAATCATGAGGTTCCTTGGATACACCCATGAGCCTAGTCATTGCATATCCTATTTTACCTTGGATGTATTCATTGAACTCTATTAGAATTAAATTATTGTGGATTGATTATGATGATTCCCCTTTAATTACACTCTTACCTATTATCTAGGTTTCTGTTATTACCTGATTTGTCTCAACCCTTGAGGTCAAGTTTGCCTAGGTTATTACTTTGGAACCTTTTAATTATTATCATCAATATGGATGCCTTGTAACATCTTGTATCCTTCACTATATTATCACATAATTATGTGAGTTCTGGTTATACCTAACTTGACTTAGTATATAAACTAGAAAATATTTAATGAATGAACCGGTTACCTATTGAGACACTAGCTGAGGGATGCAGTAGGTACTTTAGTATTTATGTTACTATACTTATTTAATTTTATATATTAATTCTTGAAGAAAATTTTAGTTTATATTACACGGACTGGATGTTATATACATAATTAGTGGTGTTCGACTAAAATTTCTCTCACAAATTATCTAGGATGCCATTGAAATGCAAGAAGATTATATCTATGTAGGTGCTAACAAAGGGAAGTGTTCCACTTCAGACACTTTATTGATTACTTCCATTG
Source organism: Viscum album (assembly GCA_963277665.1). Taxonomy (NCBI): domain Eukaryota; kingdom Viridiplantae; phylum Streptophyta; class Magnoliopsida; order Santalales; family Viscaceae; genus Viscum; species Viscum album. Next base: position 783,406,632 of record OY728146.1, on the reverse strand, counting down.
GGAAGGAGTTTGGTTATAGATGATTGAGTTAGAGCTAGGGATTCTTAGAATAGTTTTTTTATTCCATTTTGATTATTTTGTATATTATTGCAACATATTGTATTGTATCCATGTTTTTAAGCTTTATAGGTACATGATTTATATCATCCTTAGCTTTTGTAAATGATTCCCAATTGTTAAATTATTTATCACTCATATCTTCTTTTACTGTGAGATATGAGTATTTGTATTGCTTCCTCTATTTACCTATTATCTCATTTATCTATTTTTCTACACTCTTGTAATGAGGACATAGTCTCCCCACAGACACACCCTAGGCCTTCGATGATAGTCAATAGCTTTTGGAATTTGGGGAGATGTTCTTAAGGTCGTGTGGCCCACCAGTCTTGGGGAACCACTTAGTAGCATCTAAGGCCAAGATGACACACTTTATTAACCCTTTTTATGTTTTTGATTTCCCACAAAGTAATTTTCAAATGTCACACTATTGATTACCAAACACTTGTTCAAATTTGGAGGAAGAAATTTATTGAATATAGATATTGTAACACCTTAATATATTAAAATTACACTATATCTGATAGCATATACAGCACAAAACACTAAGTTTAAACAAACCAAAAAAAATAGTTAATTAATTATGATAGTTAAAACCAAGAAATTGAAGTTGGTGGCTATTAAGAGTATTAGCCAAATTATAAAATATATTCATAAATCACCTCCATAATAAAAATTCATTGATTAATTCTTACAAAATAAGTACTCAATTTTTAGTAAAGTCTTTTTATTCTTCAAAAATATGTTTTCTTCAAAAATGATTTTTATTTATTTTTGTTAGAAAATAACGTAATTATTTATTTACACTTTTATAAAATTTATTTGATAAAATTAACTTGTTTTTTAAAATCATAATATCAAAATTTTTTGAAGTTGAATTTTTAAATTAATTAATGTTTAACATAAATTTTATAAATATATATAACATTTTTAGGATGTTTTAAAGGATTATATTCAAATTACCTATTTTCCTTGAATTATTTAATCTAATATTAAATTAATAGTTTCAAAAATAACATTTATAATATTTTATAGTAAATTATATTTAATTGAATTATTTAAAATTCATAAAAATATTATAATCAAAAATATTAATTTGATATGTTTTAAAACCAAAAGCATTGCCCTTTTATGGGTCACTTGTCCTCATATATTATCATTCTTTCCCCTTAAATTGGGAAAAATGTTAATATTGTGGTAATAATCTAAAGGGTTAATGAGGGGTTAAAATTAAATGATAAGGGTAAAAACGAAACTAAAACTATTACTAGTTTTATTATATGAGATGATTTAAATAAATCCTCAACCTATATTCTAATTATTGGAAATTTAATCCATTTATAAATGAAATATAATTTATATTAATTTAATACTTTACGAAATTTCGTGAATTCCCCTCTCCTTACTTATAAAAAGACACCCCTTCTATCAATTCTTCACACCACATTGAGCTATATTTAATGACCAAAACCAACCCAATTATCTTCTAAACACCATTATACATGTTATAGAGGACTTTTTCATTCTAATATACCAACCCTAGTTCCCCTAATAAGTGATATATATTAGTTTTACCGAAGAATATGTAATCAGCTTTACCGACTCTTTCATTTTTATTTCATTGTTTACTTCCTATTAAAATTTTACACCCATAATAAGATAATAAATATATTATAATAAGTATAATTATATGTTATTACTATGGTTCAACCATATTCCATCTCTTTTAAATCCTAAAAAATTAAAAACATCATTCATGCATACGTATCACTTGTCGTCTCCAAGTAACGGTGTGATTCATTTTCCATAAAATAATTAATTGGATGGTTATAAATATATAACTGATTATTATATATGAACTTTATGACATAAATATAATTTTTTAACTATAATATCATTTCTATATTCTTACCTTCCAATTCATTGGAAAAAGATATCATTACTCGTGCATATGTGTGTACTACTGCCTCCACAAAATGATGTGAACCGTTTTTCATTTACATGTTACATGGATGGTAATAAGGTTAAATTTTATGAATATATATGATATATATAAGATAATATTTATTCTTTAAAGTTTAATTAATTTTGATATTGGTTTTTTTTATCCATGAAAAAATGAATGTAACTTTCATACGTACGTACGACCTACTATCTCCATGAATAATGAAATTTATTTTTCTATCTATATATTTTATATAAGATTATAAATATATTTTTTATGAATATATATTATATTCATATATTGATTAAAATTATTGAGTTGATATAACTAAGAGAAATACGCAAGGATAGAGACTACAGAAGAAAAACATACTTGAAAAATAAAGTAGTTAACACCTGAAATAAATATAATAATAAAAGTTTGATATTGAATGGGTGATAAAATGTTATAAATGGGTCATATATGATATTATAGATATTAATTTGGTAAATTTATGTATTATAATAAATTTATATTTATTATAAATGAGTTTAGACAACCTATAAGGAAAGTCAAACTTGAGGTAATGTATTTTTTTTAATTTCTACTCCATTGAGGAATATTTCGTACTATACACATATTTACATTATACAGGGTATATAATGATCCTTTGAAGTATTTAACATGAATTTATATTTATTCACTATGATTCATGATTCAATTCAAGTTACTCTTTGAAGAGGAATTTTTAAAATTAAATCTGATCTTATTTCTCTTCTTGGTCGGGTATATTTTTTATCTTTTTCGATATTTTTCAAAATTTATTTTATGAAAATACTTTTCATTTAAAAAAAATATTTATAAAATATATTTTAAGTTATCCTTGAATTTTTTTCATATTATAAAAGGAATATTTTAAATTCTATCATGAAATGGGTCATTTTCATCTTTCTTTACAAAAAAGTCAAAAGGAATGTTTTGTAACTTATACCAAGTTAATAAAATTTCCCATCAACATAGAAGTTTCTTGCCCTTTAGATTCTTATTTATGTTTTTAATGATTTTTAAATTGAAACTCTTTATTAAATATTATTTTAAATTTTTTCTTTCTATTTTCATCTATTCTTTAAATAAATTTATTTTACAACAAAAAAATATGTTCCAAATTCTCATCTCTTATCTCTTAATTAATTATTAAACATAAAATTTCCTTTGAAACATTCACTATCAAGTTTTAACTGTACATTAAATTTATATTAAATACCTATATTATTTATCATAGATATTCATATTACCTATATTTTTAACCATTTCTATATATGTTTTTTTACATTTAAGGTTATTTTATTGACTAGGGAATTATTGATAATTTGTATTCTTTGTATGATATAGAAATTTTTTGATAAGGAATATTGTTCATGAATTAAATCAATAATTTGATATTTGAGAAATTAATTGGACATGTAATGATGGGTGGGGATATATATTATATGTCCCCTCAATGCATCGATAGGTATCATGATCCAAATCATTAAGCTATCATTAAATTAGTTCTTGGTGTATGCCTACCCATAGATTAAACTATCTTGGAACAAGGCCTTAATGGTATAGATATCATGATGTTTGAGATCATGATGTCTGATATTAAGTATTTCTATCATTGATAATTCAATTATTATTATTCATTTGATTACTAAATTGATATTTTCTATGGATTTATTTTTTGATCAAGTTGATGATTAAGTGGAATGTGTTTTTCATTATTTACCTTTCCCTATTGATTATTCCTTATTTACTTATGATATATTACATTATATGTAACCATTACTGAGCATCTGAGATCACCCCTTTATTTATTACTATTCCCAAAATTTGAATAAGGATGTTATAAAAAATATTAAGGATACAAGAATTACTTTATTAAATTTATTTTATATTTCCAATGTAATATGGGATTCATGCATATATCTTGTTTAACAAGGCTAATAAACTATTCAACCCTTTGGAATGATATTCCTTGTATATTATGTGAATGTAATAAAGAATGCATTGTCTCTAAGATACTATTTTTTGGGTTGATTCATCCGACGTTTGAATAAATTTCTTAGTGGTTGATATCATAGTTGTACCAATATTGGTTAAATAAGGTATGAGTATACTTAGGTGACTTGATTCAAAAATAATATTGTTTATTTTCGTACTATAAATGATCACATTCAATAATTTTATAAATTTATACCACTTATACATTACATTGTGAAACTTTGAGGTATGTTTAGGGTTACATTTATTTCTACTGGGAATTGATCTCTCACTCTATGTGTATACTCACCTCATGTGCACACATACTATATTCATGATATTGTATGTAATGTAAAGTTTCCTTAGAAGCTAAGATATGATATCATCAGACATCATAGAGATGTTTTTCATTTCATTTAGTATAAAAAAGAGAGGTTTCCCCCACATTAATTTTATTATAATTTTAGTTATATCATGTTGGGAAAAATCCCATCAAGGGGATATTATAGTATTTTTGGGGTTGGTTGTATTTGTTTAAAAAATTTAATTGAAAAGGTCAATTGTGAAGATACATTGTAGTTTTTTTCAATGTATCTTGGCAAGGATCTATGATAGAGGTAAATAATCTTATAATGGAGTTCAACATGTTATGAATATAATATGGTCGAATTTCTTAATGTTTATAAATTTTTAGGGTTAATTTTTTTGATAAATGGTATAGTCATTTAAAAGAAAAGGAAATTTTTTCACATAAGTGTATGAGTTACACGAAAAGTTGAAAGAGTTTCATGAAGTTAATTGAAAGTGATGACTCAAGGCCAAATCATAGAAATATGTAAAATGAAAGAGTTTCATGAAAGTTTTGATGATTTGTGAAACTTATTATTTCATAATGTAAAAACAATTTCATGATCCTAGGAAAAATAGATGGGATTTACACATTGATATTGAGTTACACACTAAAATTGTTGTCAAAAAAATGAATTTTAGTGAACTAGGTAAGTTTATTTAAAGGATGGTGGAATAAAAGGTTATTAAATAAATATTCTTCCATGTCTATAAATATCCTTTATCGCTCCCCCCCCTCATTTTTGATTTCCAAAACATAGATAATATTTGGTATTTTAAATCAAATAAGAGTTTCATGAAATAATTTATTACATGAATAACTTACTCAAACATCAATTTTATGAAGAAAATAGTCTTTTTTCTATATATCCTAGTGAGTTATACTAATAAAAATTCATGAATGTTTGGAGTTTTGTGAGAAAAAAAAGTTGCAACAAATTTGGGAGTTCCATGAAAAATATAAAAGTTGTGTTAATGTTGTATAATTTTCATGAATATTGGGAAAAGGTTGTGTTAAAGATAAATTTTCTTGAACGAAAAAAAGATTTCCCAGAAATTTTGTAGTGAACTAATATTCATGGAGTGGATTAAAATTAAGCTTCATGGAAAACCAAGTGGGGTTAAAATAATATTGATTCAAGTAATCAATGAAATAATATTATGAAGGATTAGTGAGAAAATTTTAGTTGAGAGTGAATTGAGATTTTAAAGTGTGACTAGTAGTGAACTAGGATGGAAAGTGATTCTTCTCTGAAAATTGTAATTATAGTGCAATATAGTTGATTTGGTACTTTGGAACATTTTCATTGTATTTTCATTGGATATATCCCAATTAGTGTGAACCATGTAATGTTATTATGTCTTGTACATTTTTAAGCTCAACTTATCATCTATAAGGGGAAGGATAAAGAATCTATTTTTTTAAATAATGAATTAAGACTGGAAAAGGCAGATGTTAACATCAGTGTTTCTCTATTAGTATAAGTAATTGATGTTGTTAATCCACAAAAGGATTTTGATATTTGATAAAAACAAATCAAATATGGAAGAATCATATTTAGCAATACTTATAATCATTAGGAATCAAATTTTTTATAGCTATAATGTATGGTATTTCAACCTATATATACGGTGAATATTTATTAGAATTAGACCAAAGAGAATTGGATACTGATTCTAGAGGAATCAATTTTTATGGGGACTTATTCAACACAGTCTGTAACATGGTGATATCATGTATGTTGTCACATTAAATGTTTAAAAAATATAATAAATATCTATAATGATGATTAAAATTTATTAGAAGCTATGGTTTTAATTTTTTGGAACAAGTATGAGGACCTAAGGATGCACCTTAATGAGTCTGTTGATGCATTATTTGATCTGGTGAATGTTATTGTGGAGGACAAGTGTAGTCTTGGAGAAATTCTTTATGATGAAAATATTCCCAAACACGTCTTGAGGAGATTTACATCTCAATTCATTCTAAAAGTATATATGCTTGAGTATAAAGATCCAAATGACTTGACATTTGATTGTTTTCATAGAAAAATTACAGCATATAAGATGTGAAATGATGATTATTATGTTGTGTAATAAGGTAAGTCTAATGAACTGAAAATAAATTCCATGAACAAGTTCATTATAGAGGATAGCTAGGAATAAGTTGAAGTGAATGATGTCATGTCATTTCTATCCTCAAACCCACAAAGGGGAAAATAAATGTTTAAATGGAATCTTTGACTCACATGATTTTGATGTGGAAATGTTGGGAATATTGTAGAAATGTGTCCCGAGAATATTCAAAAATTATTATATAGATGATAATGAATTTCCCATGAGAAATTATTCAGCCAATTTTAAATGTTCCTAAAAACTAGGTGAAATTTCATCAAAAGTAAACAACCTGTTTTCACTATAAAATGATAGTTCATAAGAAATAGAGGTGAAAAAAATTGAATACTACACATACCATATATAAAATATTATGGTGGAAGTCATTTGAAATTCATATACATGGTAAGAGAGAAATGTTGGAAAAGGAGAAAAGAAAATAAGATTTGATCCCCAATTCTTGCATGAGGCCTCTATTGAAAAAACATATGTTTAGAGATCCAAAAAGAATAAATCCAATAAATTGGTTGATGATTCCAAACTCTATATTTAGTATAAGGGAGAGGAGAAGACCAAAATGATGAAAGAAATTGAAAATATCACATCTTAAAATCTATAAAATTCATATATTATCATTGAGTACAATTTAAAATTTAAATAAAAATCAAAGGTAATCAATAGTTTGACAATAATAGTGAATTATATGGTCAAACATATTGAAGATATTAAGGAATAATTTATAAGCCTGTAGTGAATAGTTTATGATAAAGAGAGACATTTGGCTTTTATAACGGTATTGCGAAAGAAATATATTCAAGTGAGAGAGAATTTGAAATTGGAGCATTGAGGTCTAACAGACCAAAAGAAAAAGACATATATGTTTGAAAAAGTTGGTATGAGGCTTGATCACAAATAAAAAATAGTAATGATTAGATCCAAACCACAATCAAATACTCCAAAGTTGAATATTTATTTAGTTAAGAATCACAATCTTAAGACTTAGATAACTGAAGGGTAAGCTATTGTTTCTTCTATAACACATAAGAATTCACCTCATATTATGTGTTATTATTTTTAAGTGATGGGGAATTCTCAAAATTTATATTCCATATCTAAGAGTTGCTAAAGGGAAAAAGGGAAATAGTGTTATCCAAATAGAGTTCAAAATTCAATGAATGATTATGATGGTCACCATTTTTGGTGTGGTAGATTTGGACCCATTTCAATATATTTCTCATCAACAATGTAGTGGAATGTTTTGAATCAAGACCAAATTGGTTATAAGTTAAAGAACAAACAATCATAGAATGAGGTAAAGATTCAAAATTGATTTTCATCTTCGCATGATGAAGTTATTCCACCATAATCTATGGATTATTATGAATATAGGTCAACATCAGGTATGAATTTTAATACATGGATTAAAATGTAAAGATATGAGAAGGAAACAATTACAATGTTTTCTATAAAATAATTAGATCATGTTGGTGTATAGATCCTTGACAGTGGAGGCACATTCCATATGATTGGAAATATGGATCTTGGCACAACAATCAAGTATGATTTGGGAGGTATTGTAAAATTTGTAAATGATGAAGGCCTAAAGATCCATAGTTTATGAAAATAAATATTTTGGGGTAAATATTTAATACATGAAAATGTATTGGTTTTTTATAGTCCCAGTCATAATTTTACTAGTTTTTGTCAACTATGTGACTCAGGACATGAAATAAACTTTTCTAAGAATATGTGTGTCACTAAGGGAAATTATGGTATATTGGAGATGCAATGGAAATGAAAAAGGGAAATCTCTACTTTTTTGAGTGGAGAATAAGATATTTTCCTTTTATCCAAATAATATAGAAAAAACAATGGAATAATTGTCTTAGTAATTTGATCCAACCCTATTTGGAATATTTTGTAAAGATTTATAGATCTAGAGATCTCACTAAGCTATAATATGATCGAACACACATGCTTAATGCTTTCTAATTAGAGAATATAACTTTATAAGAATGAAAATCAAAATAATTAAATTTGATAAGAGTGATGGTATTGGTGCATATTGTTGTGTATTGCAATATCTCACCAATATCCATTGATTGGAAAAGATATTATGTCACGTTAATTGATTAATACAGTGAAATATCCTATATATTCATTATTTACCATAATTATCTGGTGTTTAGATGCATCACTCAATTTTGACGAGAGAATAAAAGGATGCTCATATAGATATTGTTAAAGAACATAACCTACAATGGGTTGGAGTTCACAAATAACCATGTTGATGATTATGTCATGAAGCATAGGATAAGAAACCATGTCTGAAAAGTGAGAACTCAATTAAAAATGGGGTTGTTGATGGAATGAATCATGTCATAAAAAATATGGCTAAAACTATGCACATTAATAAAGATATACTATGAAGATTTGGAAAAAGGGGGTTTTGACATCAGTCTACATTTCTAACATAGATCTATTGTTTTATGAGGGAAGAAAAAACTTCATACAAGATATGGTTTGGAATTAAGCTAAATTTTTATTAATTTTGATTCTTAGAAAGTAAATGTTTCATTATCAATAAGTAGAATCATTTAAAGTTTGAATAATATGATGATGAAACAATATTCCTTGGATAATTAGGAAAAAACAAATCATATAAATGCTTTAATAAATGGATAAGAACTATTTTGAAGAGAAATGATATTATTAGTGTTGTCCAGACCCAACCCAACCCAACAAGTTCGACCCAACATGATCGGTTTAGGTTGTTCTTATGTTGGGTCGATCGTGCATTGGTTGGGTTAGGTCTCAGGTTGGAGTCATGTAGACCCAACCTGACCCATGACTCAACATGTGTCTGAAAGAAATACCCACTCACAGCCCTACCATTCATTCCCTCTCTCCCTCCCTCATGCTCTATAGCTCCTCATCCACCCCCAACCCTGACCATCCCCCATGTGGTGAAAAACTACTTTATCCTTTCTTCGTCATTCCCTTGTGATCGACAGGAAAAATGAACCGCAACTCCTTCCCTCTCCAATTTCCTCCTCCTTACCCAAGATTCCAAACCCCTCACCTTATGTTCTATCTTCTACTTCCATTGTGAGAAAACCCTTCATCTATCCTCATCTTCTCTCATCTCCTTTCTCACTTGCCTCCTCCCCCAAAACCTTCCCTTGTGAGAAATCTAAAGAAAGGCCTCCTGGCTCACCTCCTCCTCCTGCTATCATGTGTGCGGTCTGGCATGGTATATGGATGTTTATTTTTTATCATGTAATTTATTTCCCCATTATGTTGTTCATATGATGACAACACCACCATCACTCAATCCCATTTCTTCTTATTCCGTCAGGAGTGTTCCACATCAAATAGAGTCTCTCCAGTGTGTTATGGGTGGAAGTATTTTGTGGACAGAAGATAGCCATTCGTGGAAGGTGATAAAATAAGTTGTTCTAATCCTCTAGTTTCATCTATAACCCAAAGTCATATGTGTTATACTTCAACTAAATATTCAACTATAGAAATAGGATGGGGGATTAGTATCATAGTATTTTATGAAGCTAATGTTAATAGGTCGCTTAAAAAGGTAATAATTCCTAAAGATCCTACTAGTTCCATAGTTTCTCATTCTTGGGATCATTATCCTGAGAAAAAAAAGAAGGGATGTTTTTAAATATTGTGTAAAAGATTATGCTTTCATATTTGTCCAATGTGGAACTTGTAATTTGAATAGGTATTTGACATGGTGCAATAATAGTCCACAAAAAAATCATGAAAAATTCAAACCACTATTGTTTTTAGAAAGAATTATGAAGATGAGGATGATGGGATAGTTAAAATTTCAATAACTCATTCTAACCAAGAAGAGTGTAGAATATATCTAGAAAAAATGATAATCATTGATGATTTATAATTTAAATATGTTGAAAATCAAGGTTTTATGGAATTTATTGAAGTTGTTCAATTCCAATTTCATATTCCATCTAGACAAACATTTTCTAGGTATTTAATGCAGTTGTATTTTAATGAGAAAGAAAAATTAAATTCTATGTTTTATATGTTCTCTCATATGGTATGTCTTACCACTAACACATGGACTTCAATTTAGAATATGAATTATATGTATGTGAATACACATTTTATTGATGATAATTGGATCATAAATAAAAAATAATCATATTTTTTCCTTGTTATATATCATAAAGGGGAAACAATTGGCCGATTATTAGAACAAAAAATGAAACAATGGGGGATTTAAATGATAAATACTATTATTGTGGACAATGTTAGTTTTAATAATATAGAAATATATTATTTGGTGAGGTGGGTTAATGATTAGAATGGGTCTATTCTTAATGGATGTTATTTCCATATGAGATGTTGTGCGCATATTTAAAACATTATTGTTAGTGATGGGATAAAGTAAATATCAACATCAATTTCTAGAATCAGATTTTCCATCAAATTTACAAGATGTTCACCATTTAGATTGGTTCTTTTCAAGAGAATCACTATGGAGTTAAAAAAATACTAGTAAATATGACACAATTCTTGATATTCCTACTATGTAGAATTTTTGTTACTTCATGATGGATGTTTCAAAGATGTATGATAAATTATTTATTCACCTTGGAGAAGATTCATGTTTTATGAGTGCTCTTCTCTGTGAAGGTGGTGCTCCTAGAACATATAATTAGGAGCGTGATCATGTATTTGTCAATTTTTTAAAAATATTTTATGATAACGCTTTTTGGTTTTCTGGTTCTATTCATATGACATACCGCACTTTCTTTCCTACTCTTTGTGACATATATTGAAAAATCAAGAAATGGATGAAGAGTCGTGATATTACTATGAGTGCAATGTCTATTTAAATGAAGGTTAAGTTGGATAAGTATTAGGGTATTGTTTCAAATTCTCTCTTACATGTGGAAGTTTTTCATGAATACTAATATAAATTATACTATGTTTTGGATAGTTTTTAAAATGTTGTTTGATGATGAAGACAAGAATGAGTTGATCCATAAATTAATATAGATTTTCAATAATCTCTAGGAGTTTTAAAAATTAAAATATCATATCCCTATTGTTGATAAATGTGAGTCAAGTTCTCATCCAGAGTCATATATTCATGATGCTATTACCGATAGTGACGATGATGAGAAATGGAAAGATTCATATAGATTAAAGAAATGGAAAAGAAAATTTTCACAACAAATAATTGAACTCCAAAGATATATAGAGATTTATGATTTTGATGATGATTTGGATGGATTTAATATTTTAAGTCAGTAGAATGGAAAGGCAAGCATCATGTTCTTTCATGTATCTCCAAATACATTTTAGTCATTCCTCTAACTACAGTATCTTCAGAGTCTGATATTAGTACTGGAGGATGAGTCATTGATCCATTTAGTTGTTGTTTGAATCCTAACACTGTTGAGGCATTAATTTTCTCAAAAAAATGGTTTAAAAAGTTTGAACTAATTTACATTTGAAAGAAAATAGAGAAATTAGAAATCATTGAACTAGGTACCATTAAAATATAATGTTTTTTTTATGATTTTACATTTATCAATTATAAACCTTTTGTTTGAAAATGAAATATACTAACCTATTCTTTATTCTATTGTGTTTTTATAACATATGCCATCATCCACCACAATTCATGATCAATGTTTCGCTCTCTACAATATAAGTTGAAAGGATGATGGAGAACTCTTCATTAAGGTATCATCTTCATCATCATCATGTAATTTTTTATTAATAGTAGGGAAAAGAACAAAAGAAAAACAAATAAAAAGAAGCAAGATCCCCCCATCCCTTCACTACCCCTAGAAACAGGCCCTGGCTAAGGTGGCCTGAAATAATACAGCATGAGCGCATCCCATTTAATAAAGTTGATCCCCTCTAACATAATGTTACCTATATTATGAAGAAACACCTCCACCATGCTAGTAAAATCCACTGAGGCCATGTAGTCTGCAACCTTCTTCCCCTCCCTCCAGGTATGGGGCACATGAACATTGCTATTGAGGATACTTTGGCATTTCTTGATCACGTAACAAATCGACCAAGGAGGATCTCCATACCCTTTCAAGGCACTATGAAAAATCATGGAGTCAGTTTCAACTTCAGAAATATCTAACACCTTTTTCCTGCATAACATAAGACCAGTGAGCATCGCCATATCCTCCGCTTAAAGAGAAGTCCCCAGGCCAAATATGGAAGAGAACACTATGTAGACCAAACCATTGTTATCTTGCACCACTCCACCTCTTTGTGAGTTCCCTAGTACACAAGATCCATCTGTGTTCATCTTCAATCCCACCGAAGGCACTCGCCAGCATACCCAATTTCCTTTCCTGCTACTCGACGAAGAGACCACACTGTTGCGTGCCTTAAATCTATGCATGGATAGAGCATTCTTCCAGGCCCTCACTACCTTGTTCATGTAAATCAACAGATTCTTAGCCCAGACAATAACAACGCGGGCTGATACTGCCACACCCTCATGCCTCAACATGTTTTGTGCCTGCCATAAGCACCAGCACCCCACATGCATCACCACTGAGTGAACCACACTTTTTGGACCTCCACCCCATGTGCCATGGAACCAACAGTCAACAAAGGGGAGGTTATCCTCAGTCGTGGAGAGGACTGCAGTGAATTCAGTAAGAACCTTCCACACCTCACAGGCCAATTCACTGTTGAAGAAAAAAAAATCAATGGCCTCCTCACTATGAACACTACAACAAACACGCTTGGACGCTAGTTTAAAACCACATCTTTGAATATTTTCATCAGTCGTGAGTTCTCTGTTTCTCATCCTCCATGTGAGAAAATTGAATTTGGTAGGAATGTATTTCTCCAAAATAATCTCATCTCACTCGTCATACTGGACCTGTTCTTGGACAATGCGGCCGAAATCTTTTGATGTGAGGAGGACCGAGGAGGAATCAGTGAAAACACCATTGTCCTCCTCTGAATTTACCTCAATGAGATGAAAACGATCAAGATAATCCTTATCCAAAACTGCGTTGATGAATGAAGGGAAAAATCTTACTTCCCTAAAAGAGATATTGGTGACCAGACACCTAGGGAACCCGAGCACTGTACCACACCAATCCAGGTGCTAGAATGAAACGACTCATTCCCCAACAATCCAGTGGGAAAAGGGCCGTAGAATAGAGACAATGGGACTAATCAATGACCAAAGAGAAGAATGATGCCCCTGCCTAGGATCCTAGAGGCATGACACGTACCTGTGCATGGTATTCCCCTAGAGAGTACGATGTTCCATCACGCTCCAGGCTAGCCTCACATGCATGAAGAAGAGGGTATCTTTCAGGTCCCCACATTAATGCCTCCCTCACTCATCACCTTAGCCATGTTATTCCAATAAACCCAGTACCTCCTTCCCTTCGAACAACAATCCCACATGAAGTTTGTAAGAATCTTGTCAATAGATTTGATCACAACTTGGTGAACCTTGATGGAAGAGAGATCGTGTATAGGAGAGGCCACCAGGACGCTGTTAATGAGAGAAATCCTTCCACCAAAAGACAGAAAATTGTTCTTCCTGTTTAGCACTCTATCAATTATCTTGGAGAGAAGAGCGCCGACGTCCCTAATCTGAAACCTCCTGGACGAGATAGAAGCGCCTAGATAAGACATAGGGAACTCACCCCTCTTCAGGCCAAAAAGCCTACTAACAATCTCCACCCTCTTCGAAGAGCACCTGTTAGAAATGAAGAATTCACTCTTTCAATGGTTGATAATTTGACCACTCCATTGACAGTACACGTCCAGCACTCTGCTAAGGCTATTAATTGGTCTACTTTTGGCGTTTAAGAAAAAAGGGAGTCATCGGCGAACATAAGGTGAGAAATGGTTGGAGCCTTCATCCGACGACAATATTGAAGGATCCCCCATCATTGATACTCCTCTGAATAAGACGAATCAGGACATCCTAAATAAGAATGAAAAGGGATGGTGATATGGGGTCCCCTTGCTTACGGCCATAGGCAGGCTTGAAGAATCCATAAGATCTACCCATGAAAGTAACTAACAGCCACAAGGAGCTGAAGCAACAAAAGATTATATCAATGTCCCATTAAGAGAATCTCATACCTGAAAAAACTCTATTAATGAAGCTCCATTCGACCCTATCATATTTCTTGTTCATATCGAGCTTAATGGACAAATTAGACCCACGTGTTTTGAATCCAATATCACTGATCATCTCCTGCGTCAGAGCAATTAACTCCTGTATCGAACGTCCTTTGATAAACACGTGATGTTCGAGGGATACCCACCTAGGGATATGGATAGTTATCTGGTAGTTGATGATACCAGTAAAGACATTGTAAGGAACGTTACACATGCTCACTGGGAGGTAATTCAAAATCAAAGGACTCTTGGACTTAGGAAGAAGAACAATGGTGGTGACACAAGAAACCCGGGGTAAGCTGCCCCCTCATAAGAAATCCTGGATGACAGAAATCAAGTATTCCTTCACAATATCCATGGAGTACCTGTAAAAGAAGATAGGGAACCCATCTGGCCCTGCAGAGCTATCCGGGTTCAAGTGAATGAGGGTATCCTTAATCTCAAGCTCATGAGGTACTGCTCCTAGGATAGCACTGATATGATTGGTTGCCACTATAGGAATACCATAAAAAATGTTCGGGGACTCTGAAGGATACCTGTTTGGGAAACGCTATGATGGACCAGCTAGAAGATCCTTAAAGAACAAGTTAGCCAAGCCTCCCACTATGCCCCTGTCGTCCGTGTAGGATCCATCCTCCAACAAGATATTTGGTTTAACCATTTTTGTCCTCTCCTTAATGCAAGCATGGAAGAAAGATGAGTTTATGTCTCCCTCTCTAAGCTATTTGATTTGTGCCCCCTCTCTGGCCAGGCTCTCTTGCTTCAGGATTAAGTCAGCCATAAATCCATTCTTGCAGTCGAACTCTTTCATGAAATCATTTAACTTTGCTTCGGTAGGAACAAGTCCCTTAGACCATGCAAGAAGCTTGAATTTCAGCCTCCGCAATTTGCAGTGTAAGATGACCCACTTGTTTCCTTGAGCAAGGTCAGCCCAGACAGTGTTAACCAAGTCATGATAGCCCGAGATATCCACCCAGGACCGGTTATACATGTATCGCTCAGAAGGACCAAGCGAAGAATTCATTGTGACAAGGAGGGGGAGTGGTCTGAGATACCCAGAACCAAATGGTTCACCTTAATGTTTGTAAAGGTATAGATGGATTGTGTGTTAGCCAAGCAACAATCCAACCGGCCCCACGACCGATAACGCCCCCACTGATTGTTACACCACGTAAATTTATCACCCACAAATCCATGATCATAGAGACCCTTTGCTGCCATAAAGTGGGAAAAGGCAAGGATAGCCTTCCTGGGAAATGGCGCTCTACCCTTCCTTTCATTCGGATTGGCCGCCACATTAAAATCCCCCCCCCCAACGAACCATGGGTCAGGGTTGGGGTCGAACGAACTGAACTCCCTCCACAAATTCTCGTGAGTGTGAAACTTACATCACCCATACACAAAATAAGCATAGAAGGAAATGAGCCCTTTGGTTACTTTGACATTGATAAACTGGTTCCCTACTTGTATCATGACTACCGAGCACCACTTATTCCAAAAAATCCATATATACCAATTTATTGAATCAGCCTTCATGTAACCATGCAGTTTTAGTTTCCTAGAGAACTCCCCAATTCTAGACGGTTGTTGTTTATGTTCAAGAATGTCCACCATGGCAGCTTTGTGTCGGATATTTCCGAATCCATGAAATCAGACTTTACCCGGGTACCAATCCCCTGAGAATTCCAAGTGGTCAATGGAGTCATTAAAACCAGAGCACCCTGGGACTGGCTCCAGAGATCATAACCTTTCAAAAGTGGGAAGATTGCCTCCCTTGCTGCATCCTAAACATTGATCTTGAACACACCCCAGACTCCCGGGACACCACCAGAACTAGAGAAGCTGGACTGCCCTTCGATCCCCTGCCACGCTTCCTCCTGTATCTAGGAGAGGGAGAGAACCCACCATCTCTGTTAACCACTAAGCATGGGAAAGAAATGTCTGGAGGCACCTGGGGACAAGCATTCAAAGGAGAGGGATTAAAGCCTCCATAGGACACTCTTGAAGCCTGAGAAAACACAACCATGCCCCCCGCATTGTCCAATGGTCCACTGCCGGAGATTCATTCAGCATGGAGGGCCAGAGCAAATAGCTTCGGTATCCGAGAAACTGGGACCTTCACCCTCGGCAGACTACCTGCTAGAGAGAACTACAAGAGGCTACCGAGAAATAAGATAGAAAGACAAACTTGTAAGGGATAATTACTCCATGGGATTAAAGGAATGAGAGCCACATTGTCCTATGATTTGTCCGGAACCACAGAAATCGAAGCGGCCGATGAGGAGGGCTCAGAGATAACAGGCTGAGGGTCGACCGAGAACTCCTGATCCACCACCAGTACTTAGAAGGAGTTGACGGAGAAGGAATATCCCTACAACCGACACAATTCATCGCCCTAACCACCCTACTACGTCCCTTAGGACATCGACGACGACAGACTTGGATAGAGTGGCCCTGGAGGAAGCAGTGCGAGCAAAACATAGGAAACATCGGGTAGACCAGATCCTTGGACTAGGTGAAGGCTTCCTCGACCTGAAGATCAGGCTTCTCCGGCAGGGGATGGGCGATGTCAAGTTCAACAAAAATGAGAGCCTTCGAGGATGACAGGGCCCTCCTCGTGGCATCATCAGAGCACAAATAGACCCCTAGAGAATCCCCAATCAACTTGCGGAAGCCTACGTTTTGAAAGGGAAACGAAAACCCTAGAAGGCAGATCCAGACCGCCGCCATCGAAATTTCTTTACCTCTGTGAGCATCCAAGGACCACCTGGGCAGGTTGAAACTCCAAGGAACCATGGATTGTGGAACCTTGCACCAAGAATGAAGAAAATCCGCCTCCGAGGCAAGGAAGATACAGAACGCGCCGAAGGCTTGGAAAAATGATCCGCAACAGTCTGAAAATTTGAAAAATAGGGAGGCGCGTGGAGCGCGTTCTCTTGTAATGAACTCTCCAATTCAGCCATCAATAGTCTTCTCTCATTAAGGTATAAATTGATGATTGTTTTAAAAATTCATTTCATAATACTATGATTGATGATATACCAATTTATCATAAATTTCTTTCCTCCTAATCAATGATAAACTCCATTATAATCCTGATCAATTGACACATAATAATTTGAATGGAAACGGTATTAAATTAAATTTTCAGGGTTGAATTTTGTAGGGAAAATCATTCTTATGTCATGGGGATGTGTATTCTTGTTGTTATACTATATTTTAATGATGTATTATAATGTTCACTAGATTTAAATTCCATCATGGTAATTGTAATGTAGTTTGAAATATAAATTCATCACATATATAGATCACAACCAAATAAATTATAGTTTATATTGGAGTTAAGGTCCACTAGGGAAGCTTAAAGATCATTTTAGAGTTAATTTCTATCTCAGAATGTTTTTGATGAATTCATTGAGGACCTCTATCAGTATAGGGGTATGCTGAAGTGAGCTCCACATGTGTATGGATACATGGTTTATTGGATTATTACAAATGAACACATTCAATTAAAACATCACTAACAAACAATGTAGTGTATCTATGAACAAGGGTCTTTTGATCATTAAACCACCAATTCAATTGTTAAGTATATCATCAACAACATAATTTTCAAAATTATTGGGCTTACAACCAATATATTTGTTCATTATCTTATTATGGATTTGTCTACAGAAAGGTTGATGCATCAGTTCATAAGTACACCTAATATTAGTGATAAAATTAAGATCAATACCCTCTTTTTAGGTTGTATGGGTACATTGAGATATAATGTCTTCCATGTGCATTTTATGATATGTTTGATTCTCATTCCATCAAATATTTCTGATGTCTATATTTGGATTTATGTTCTCTAGGGCGGAATTAAAGCTACACTTCAATTTCCTAAAATCTATGGTGGATTTAAGGCTATTATATTACTTAAGATATCCTATGAGAAATAATGGAATAATGAAGGTTTATTTCATCCAAAAACCGTGAATGGTATATTTTGATTTATGGTCTCCCAGGTAGACATAATGATATGTTGGAGTTTCATAATATTCAATATAAATTAATGGTACATTGTGATTTATGGTCTCTTAGGAAGACTTAAATATATGATATAGTTTTTGTTGTCCAAGAAGAAACACATATATAGTTGGATTTATGGTAATCTGGGAACGATTAATAGTAAACTATAGTTAATGGTCATCCATGATTATTTAAGGCTAAAATATATGGAATTGAATGGTGACACAATTTTTTGATTGGGCTATAAGGGGGATTCCTACATATCTCATATAGGGGATTCATAACTCATTTAGTTTCAAAACATAGTTTAAATACATATGAAAATGTGTGGAACATATATTTATATATTTTTCATTCATATTATAACCAATAATTAAGGGAAAACATGATTTTTAGTTCCATATGTGTTGGATTTTTCATACCTTATAAGGTCATGTGACAAATACTTGTGTTATGGCATTTATGATCAAGGAACCATGACATGTATCTTATAGATTATGGTCATATGAATACGATAATCATTTAATTTATTTTAGGATCATATGTCTTGGGAAATCCATCAAAATGTTTCAATAAATATTACTATTCTGTGAATTATACATTAGAAACCATATAAGTTTCTACCCATAGATAAACTTGGTGAGATTGTGTCTCTTGGGGTGGGGACTTTTCAAGGTTAGCTCCACTAAAATATTGATTATTTTGAAATATTTAGTTAATGTTTTTTTATTACAAAAAATGGTAGTACATTTCATTCACCTGAAATATGGGCATGTGAAGGAAGACATGACACATAAGAGGTAGGAACCAGTGGAATAAATTTGTACTTATTCTAAATAAGGAAACCAATTCCTGAATGGGTTGTAAGTACATGAAGTTTTGCAGTGTGGTGTAAGTACTGAAAACAAATATTTAAAGATTTTCCCTTATACAAATATTTCCTAGTGTTTCCGAGCACTAACAATTTTTACCTGGTGGCAGGATGGATAAGGAATTCCCAAAATAAGAGTGGGTATTATATATATTTATTTTAGGTTTTTGTGTTTCATAGTTGATCTTAGTAGAGGTCGATGGTCTACCTAAGGGAAACCTATAATTCACAATAGTCTATAGGTTATGTATAAGGATAATATGTATCACATGGGTTGAAATAAACATTGGTATATAAGAAAGTTTAAATTTAATTAGGTCTGGAATCATTTCATAAAATTTGAGACTTATGTGCACACAACATTTCATGTTCAACATTTTCACCCATTGTCTTTATTGGTGATGAATTATTTGTTCATAAGTTATGAATTTACTATTTTTATGGAAAATAAAATAAATAAGGCTGATTTATATACATACATACATACATACATACATATATATATATATATAAAGCATTTTGTTAATGATATAGATGGCTGGAGGTTGATAATGATCGAATCCTGAAGCTTTTGGTGGCAGATACCTTCTTGGTTTGGTTTGATGTACTTGTAAACAATTAATTTATTTATAGGATTATTATTACTTTTGATGTCGAAAGAATAAAATTCATTTTTGTATGTTAAAATTCTTATTTCATTACCTTTATGATGTTACAAGTTGGTATTTTTTTATGGTGGAAATTTTTTAATTAAACTTTCTTAATAATTTGTTTGTTTATAACGACGTTATCTGGGGAAGAATCACTATTAACATTTGAATTCAGGTTTTCATAGAAGGGTTTGTAGGCTCATGGGTTTATTTAAAATATTTATGGACTTTGATGGCCATTCAAGATGACTATTTCAATGGTTACTATTCAGAAGAAATGATAGAGTGTTAGGTAATTTATTCATGAACCTATGTGAGTTGGAGTGCATGTGTGAACATTTCAAAACTGTCAGTTTTGTGAAATGATCGGGGTTTACTAACAATTATAAAATGAAAATTTTCTAGGTTATTTTTTTCCTTATACATGTTGCTAGACATGATTATTATGATTGTTATTTCCCAAACAGGTTTATATATAATTTTACAACTATTCTTATCTGGTCAGTTATGGGTGTCAATGCATATAACCCACTGCATGGGGACTATTGGGGGGTGGGGGCTACTATAGAGGACTATGGGGATACTGTAGGGGGAGGGGGCTATTGGGAAGTTGGTTGCTTCAAGGGTATGGGGTGGGGGTGGATGCTATAGGGGGGTGGGAGAGGGGAGGCTACTAGGGGGCTACTGGAGGGGGATTATGGGAGGGGAGGCACTACAGGGGTGGTTGTAGTGGGTATGGGGGGATAGGAGGTTGGTGAAGGGGGGGGGGAGACTTTTATAGGTGGTTGGGGAAGGGAGGTTGTTGTAGGGGGCCCGCTGGGAGTGGCTATAATGGGGCTAGGTCAGGGTTTGGGGGATGGATTTGGGTTCGAGTTTGGGTCCATTAGGTTGGGTCGGTTAGGGTCAGTTTATACACAAATATCCTAACTCTAACTGGCCTAACCCAGAACAAGTTGGGTTGGGTTGGGTCCTTTTTCCAGGTATCAAGTAACCCTACCCCAATGGTTTTGGTTGGGTCGGATCATCTACTCATGAAGCATGTTACCCGACCCAACTCAAACCAACCTTTTTTGGTCGGATTGAGCCCCGAAATGTCCTCAACCTGAACCTACCCGACCCATGCATGCTGCTAGATGTTATTTTTGTATAAAATGTGAAAATACTTTAGAAAATTAATGAATAATATTATTATGATAGTGATGATTAGATGAACATATCAGGGGGAGAATGGGATCATGAAGAAAATTCAAAACAAGATCTATATGATAATCTAGACAAAGTTAGACATATATCTGCATGGAATCCAAAGATAAAAGATGAAAATGAGAGAATAAACATAATAAGTTATCATATATAACCATTGTAGATGATTAGAATATATTATCATTAACAAACATTTTTTCTATCACAAGTAGAGAAAAAATGTTTTAAAATATTTTTTCAAAGTTGAGAATTAGGTTCATGAGATGGTTTAAGTGTTTGACAAAATTTTAAAGAATCATAAATGGGATATTATTTTGAGGCCGGTGGATAACAATGTAATCAGGACCAAATGGGTCATCTGAAACGGAATAAAATAATGATAATGAGGTTATGTGAAACAAGGCATCACTTTTTTGCAATGGACACTCCCATTTAAAGGGAATCTATATAGATGAGATATTTTCCTAGGTTGTATTGTTAGAGCCTATTCAGATACTCTTAGTCATAGTTGTGAAAATAAATTTCAATGTTTTCTAGATAGATGTCAAATATAAATTTCTAATTTTATTTTTGGATGAATATGTCTACATAAAACAACTATATTATTTTCTTATCCATGAATATTAGAACAATGTTTTTCAATTGTAGAATGATCTTTACGGGCTAATGTAAGAGAAAAGATCATGGTTTTCAAAATTTTATTATTATTTCAAGAATATTAGTTCCCATAATGGTGGATTTTATTACAATCTATATGTAAGAAATGAGAGTAATCAAAATATTATGGTGTTGGATTATGTCAATGAAAGAATATTTTTGGGATTGAATGAAGTGAAGTGCAAAGAATTTTCAAAATTAATGAAATGTGAGTTAAAAAAAGGAAATGATTGGATAGATGATGTTTTTCCTTGGTTTATATGTGATTCAAGGAATGCATGTCACATTTATCTCTCAATATAAATATTCCAAGGATGTTTGGATAATATTTATAATATAAAATTCCAAGAGGATGACAACTCTAATCACAACCCCAATGAAGTTGTCATGAGATTATGAAGGAAATGTAGTCAATGTCATTGAATATTTTCATATTTTTTAGAGTCTATTCTACATAATAGTGAAATGACCTGATATTATTTATCCACATTCAGGAGGAATGATATCCAATTAATATCAATGAACACTAATTACTTTTAATGAAAAGAAAACATTGTTATATACAAGGCATAGCGGATATCAATTTTCTATACAATAAAAATTCCCATCAAGAGTTATTGGGATACACAAATACAGATTGGGGAGGTTCATAAGTTGATATAAATTAAATTTTAGGTGGTGAATTGTATCTTTTTGTATTTTTTAGTTCTTTTATAACAACGAATCAAGATTTTATTTTTTATAGCACCATAGAAGATGAATATATTATAGCTACTCAATCTTACACACAATTATTCTGTATAAAGAAACTACATAAAGATATGGTAGTTAAAGTTGAGTCTCTAATTTGGTTCTATTATGATAATTAAAGTGTAAAAAAAACTTACAAAAACCTTATCCATCACTCACAAATGAGGCACATTAAAATAATGTTTTATGTTTTTAGGAAAAAGAGGTGTGTGGTCTTGTGATGTTGGAGTATGTTCTTATAAAACTAAAATTATCAAATATATAGACAAAACCTTACCCAAAGAAGTGTATAAATGTCATTAACTAACTCTTGGAGTCCATTCAACTCCCCACACCTAAATAGTGTCTATGTGGAAAACCCCAATTCCTAAGGTATGATGTGTTTTCCCATGTAATGATTTTTTTCCACTAATTTGTTGCATACTAAGAAGGAGTGACCGTTGGGTTGATTGAAATGTAGGGAGAAATATTTTTGTTGAAAGGGGGAGAAGGTAATAGGGGGATCTGAGACACAAGGTGATTTTTTAATAAGATTATGTAAAATATGTCCTTTCAAAGTCAATATATCCTAAAAGTTTAATCTTTAGGGATCACAATACAAGATGTTACCAATGGGGTTAAATAAGCGGTCTTCTCAATTTTCATCATTTTTATCATATAAATGGGGCTGTTGAAGTGACATTATACTTATTGATGATGATGAAATTGTTCTACTTTGAAATGGTAGAGTGACATCATTGTTCATTTGAGATGATGAAATGCTTATATTTTATAGGAAGTGTTAGGTGAAAAGTGGGAGGTGGTTTGAAGAATGAATTTCTTCATTGATAAACTCTTCAAGTCACTCATGTTTCTCACACTAATCGTAACATATGTTGTCTTAGAGTATGTTTTGAGTAAATCACTGATTGCTATCTAGAGTCATAAGATGTGAATTGTGGTGGAAGAGAGGATACATCAAATTTTTTTCATCGAGATGGAAATAGAAGGTTTAAAGTGCTAAAAAATGGTGAATGTTTTTCAATAAACCAAAGGAGGAGATTGTCTGAAAAGAATCCAGTAAGGCGATATCATAGTGTTTTTTTGGATTGGTTGTGTTTTCTAAAAAGGGTGATTGACAATAATAGTTGTAAAGTTTCAATGTAGTTTTTGACAAAGTATGTTGAAAATGCTCTAGGACATGAGTATATAAGCTCTGGAATACTTTTAGTAAGTTCCACTTATAATGAGGAGGCATTTCCTATTGATTCCAATTTTTTTGTCCAAAATTGTGGGGAATAGAACGTGGTCTGAGGAAAATGAAATATTGTAGCTCAAGTGCTAATGTTTTTTGAATATGTAAAAGACATTCATGAAGTTTCATGATTGTGAATATTAAATTTCCCTCATTAGAATATATAAAAGAAAAGTGTTTCAAGAAAGCTTGAAAGTTTCATGAAATTCTTAGTTGTGTGACGCATATAGAATTTCACAAACTCAGGAAATATGTATGGTAGTTGTGTGAAGTTAATGAGTTGAGTGCTAAAGGTGAAATAAAATCAATGAAGTTCAGTGAACCATGAAAGTTTCAAGCAAGGAAGTTTTATGAAGGTTTGGTCACATCTATAAATACACTCCCCCCACATTTGTGATGTCTAACACTTGGAGAATATGAGAGCTCTAAAATCATGTAAGAGTTTAAAAACAGATTTTTTTCATAAATTAGTGGCTCACACATAAGTTATCTATAGAAATGTTATGTTTTTGTATATGATCAAGTTAATTCCCCAAAAACCAATTTTTTTAATGTTGGGAGTTTATCGACAAACATAAAATCTGTGAGAAATTTGGGAGTTCCATGATAAATATAAAATTTGTGTAAAATTTAGGGATGTTTCATGAAATATGATCAAAGGTTAAACAAAAGTGAATGCAATATAAAATATAAGAAAATGGTAAATTTATATTAAAAAAGATAGTGAAAGTTTAGATTAATGAAACACCAAATGGGGTGTAATAAATATTGATTCATATAATAAAATTAAGAATTCTATAAAGGAGTTGTGAGAACACTTTAGTTGAAAGACCAATGAGATTTCAACATGTGACTAGTAGTAAACCGGGAGGGATAGTGATATTTCCTTAAACATTATAACACCATTTTTATATAATGGTTTTGGTACACTATAAAATTATCCTTGTATTCTCCTTGGATTTAACCAAGTAATAGAGAACCATGTAAAATTTAATTGTCATGTGCATGTTTTAATTTAATATTACTATATTTTATGGGAAGGAGAGAGAAGATAGTTTTGTTTAACAGTGATATAAGATCATAAATGGATTATTTGTTTGAATATTTAATACCTTGATTTACTCCACCTCTCAGTGTATTTAACCTAGTAAATCCATAATATTGATTTTTTATTGGCATATGGGTTTTACATTGAGGTCTTTTTTAGATGTAAGAAACATACATTCACTTTCAAAATGCTATATCAATATTTTTGAGTAGTTTCTTTTTTTCCTATTTTTATTCTTATAATATTGCTTACATTGGTATTTTGGTTATGATTAATCATTATAGGGTAAATTACTCCCAAAATGATATCATTAAACCCTATGTGTAATCCATTTGAATTTAGTAATTGGGGAGCCCAATTAAGGTCATGGGATGTTTTTCCATGGATATATAGTGGTGTTGGGGTGTGACATTACATCAAGCATATAGATTTCCTTGTCAAGGGTTGGGTTAAGAGGGAAATGAAAAATTGGACTATCTTCTCTAGTTATACTTTTAGAGAATTAGTTCCTCCAACATTTTTATTTCCCCTTTGAATGTAGTTATATATAGTAAAATAACAATATTGTAGTTGTCTACTCAAAACCAACAGATAAATATTACTATCTATAATTTCAATTAACAAAATATTCCACATTAAATGTATAAATATGGAAATTCAAACAAACCATGAATTTAAAAAATAAATTATATAAAATAATCAATATAATAGAAAATATATGAATAAATTGATCAAATTTCCCATTCAATAGTAATGATATCAGTGGCTCAAAAAATAATGACTTATAAACTAATCATTTTAGAAACTCATAATAAATAATTTTGAAAAGTATACTCTAAAATATATTAATTTATCCATTAATTTTATAGCTTATTTACACTAATAAATAACATAGAATACTTAAGTAATCAATTTATTTAATTCATCTAATTCAATATAAAAATAAAAATAGTACAAATAACAATTCTTATATATTTATGGCCACAAAATTGGAAAATAATTTGATTCAATTTTATTTTTACATAACAATTAATATAATTTGATAATAAAATTAGTATTTTGAACTCCATGTCCATTTCCTTTTTTATTTATTTAGTTTATTTTATAAATTTCACATGGATAGTCATCCTCATTCATTTATACGAGGAATGATATTTATACATCAAGTCCACCCTGAGTATATTTTAACTATTTTTTCAACTAACTCACAAAACACACCTGTATACAAAAAGTGAGACATGTGAAAGGTTTAGGGACACATAAATTTAAAAAACTGAATCATTAATGTTGATATTATTCCTTGAATCAACTAAATATAATTTAATTGATGGAACCTTACAATAAGTGATATTGTGAGGGAGTTTAGATAACCTCAGTAAATAAAAACAATGGGACTTAATTTCATCTCATAAGTACGATCACACAACCATAGATATAACATTAATAATAAATTGTATGGGAAATAAATTTAAGACAATATATAAATGAAAAAATAATTATTGATAAATAGGGAAGAGAAAGAGAGTGTGTGTGTGTGAAAGAGGGAGAGAAGGGATAGAGAGGGGGAAGTAAGGTGTTAAAGAGGAGGGCCCTGGTGATAGACATTGAAAAAAAATATCATCCCCTAAAAAACTAGTTCTATATTGATAGTTTAAATAAAATATTAAAATAACAAATAGAGATTTAATGTTAAGGAATCATATTTGTGAAGGTAACACGCAAGTCCACCCACAATAGTAGATTGAAATTTTTTATTTAATATATATATATCATTAAATAAATATATATATATATAGTTATATGTATACATATTGGTTTACCTTTATTAGAATTAAGAAAAAAATGTTTTCTCTAATTTTTTCCTAATTATAAAAAACTTAAAATAAAAACAATTAACTAAATCATAAGAGAAATTAATTAATTAATTTATTTATATAGTTAAACCTTAATAATAAAATAATAAAATATAGGACAAAAAACTCAATTTTAAAATTATTAATTAATTAATTTCTATTTAATTATTAACTTCATCATAATACATATCAAATTCAATATGCTCCACCCCCATCACCACCACTACAAGAATTCGCTAGTCATCCTTATCTCTCAATTCAACAGTTTATGAATCTTTGACCAAAACCAATACATTTTCGTCATATTCTCAACAAAATAATACTCAAAATAATAGATCAAATCTTTTCATCTTAATAATAATAAATATTAATTATTTAATCCTATTTATTTTAATTTATGATATGGGGTCATAGAAAGTTTATTTACCTAAATGTTCGATTTAAAATTATTACTTAAATGTATATTATATTAACAATAAATAAAAATACAACCTAACATGAAATCAATCCAAGATTATTAATTTCCAAATATCTCCAACCTATAGTGTTTAACATGTTTTCTAACTCAAGTCCTCTATCATAAACTTCCTAATAAAGATACACTCAAAAACTTATTGAGACATTTTTACTTATCAGATTTGAATATTTGGATGATGGAATTAATTTTAATTAAAAAATATAAAATTTTACAGATATAGTTTATTTTATTTTTTTTAACAAAAAAAATTAGTATGGAGTTAAACAATGTATAAGAGTGAGGTTTGGATCCTTATTTTTACAACCACACAAATCTATTTTCAAATATATCATACTAGGTTCGACATGTTGTATTATAGATTCCATTATATTCAAAGCTATCCTTTATCAGTGGTTGAAAAAAACAGTGATAAAATCACTCCTTTGTCAGCAATTTTTTTAGCATTGATAAAAGATATATTTCATAAATAAATTAATATATATATATATATATTTAATATATTTTATTAAATATTAATTATATCTATATATAAGATATTTAAGGAAAATTAAGTACAAAAATTTAAAAATAATATTAACTAATAATTTTTGGATTATATTGACTAATAGTCATTTAATAAAAATTGGATGAAATAAAAAAGCAATAAATTAATGAATGGTCAAAGATAAGTTGAAAACATGACTTGAACATTGAATCATCATAACTTTTTATCTGATTTTCTATTTGATCTCTACCACATATCAAATCAAAATTTGTGAAAAGATATATGAAATCGTAACTAGGGGAAACTCGATCAATATTTTTTCAAGGAAAAAATTGACTAGGACGTCCTCTAAAACCGAGTTTTTTATCAGGGTGCTTTAATTTTTTAACATTTAATGAAATTTCATCCACATTTAAGGGGGAGTTATTGTCTTTTTTTGATGGATATTGTATTCATTACCCAGAATTACACTCATATGGATATTATAGTGTTTAAATTTTACTTTTTTATATGTTTTACTATTAATATATGAATATTTTCATATATTTACATATAACAAATCAATTGTAAAAATAAATATTTTATTATATTTACATAGAAATGTATTTTAAAAACATGAACACTATGGAAATAAATATTTATTATTCGTTTTATTTAAAATAAAAAGGTATCCATTTTGTTTCCCTTTTTAAAATGCATTAATATGTACATATGTATATATATATATACCAATATAAGTACTGTTTATATATATGTTTGGGTGTGTTCCAATAAGGCAATATTTATTTTTTTGTATTCTAATATATATAAATAAATAAATATATGTAAATATTTATGAAAGTGTGTGAAAAATATAAATGTGTACATGTGTGTGTCAATATGTATGTGTGTGTGTATATTCCTAAGTGCATGTGTGTGTCAATATTATATAAATATATCATATAATATTTTCTTTATAATTATTTTAATATCATTAAATGTTGTATATAGAGATATTAAAAATAAATATTTACAAATACATTATAAAAATATCATATATAAATATAAAATTATCTGTAAATAGGTATAAATATATATATGTTAATATATATAGACATATATAAAAATATAAAAAAAATATATAATTTATACCTAAATATACAATATATATTTTAAGAATGTATTTATAAAATTATATAAATGTATATACTTATATTAATAAATATATTAGTAAAAATGAATTATGTGCATTCACACCCACCCACACACCTACACACCCACACACACACATACACACACAAACATACATATATATGTATGTATGTATAAATATTTCATAATTTATTAAACAAATATTGATTGTGTAGTGGAAAAGGCTTTAGGTGAGCAAGGTAGGATGCACTGATAAATGGGGTGAAAAGCAATGATAAAGGGTGGTGGGCTCGAGAAAATGTAGGGTAGGTATGTGGAGAACATAGAGTTGATAAAGAGTTGTGTGAGTGCTAATAAAATAATTGGATAAAATTAAAATTCACTACCAAAGAAACATATTTACATAATGTCACCAATTAACAGTGCTAAAAGGCACTAATAAATTTTGTACCTTTATCAGCTCTAACCAAAAAAAATGATAAAAGGTTTATTTTATAGCACAAAAAAAGTTTTGTTAAAAGGACCCATTTATTAGTGTTTTTTAGTGCTGATAAAGGTACCCTATTTATTAGTGATTTTTTAGCATTGTTAAATGGACCCCTAACATCAGAGTTGTTTTTAGTAGCACTGATAAATGGGAGTTTTTATCATTGATTTTTTTACTAGCAATAAGAAAGGGTATATTTAAAAGAAAATTAAATTTCATTAAAAATAATATATAAATATATAAATATATTTATATTGATATAAATATAATACAAATATTTTTAAATATGTTTTAGATAAGGTAAATAGGAATTTAAAATTGATAAATATGATATTAAGTGAAAATTATTTATAAAATAATTTAATTTTTTAAAATTAATAATTAAATAATTATTATCGATTAATATTAATTTAATAACAATTTGAAGATAAATAAATCAATAAATCAATAAAATATCTAAAATAAGTTGAAAGCATAACTCAAACATCAAATGGTCATAAATTTTAATCCAGGTGTTCATTTGGTCTCTACCACATAACAAATAGAATCTCGTGATGATCCCTATGTCATCGAGGGGAACTGACGCGCTCATAAAGCTCAGGTAGAATTTTTTTCACCCCTAGAAAGGCTCATAAGGCCTCTAAAATCGAGTTTTAAGATTAGATACCCTAATATTTCAACATTTTAGGGAATTTTAGCCTTGTTTGAGGGGGTATTTGTTTCCTTTTCCGTGGGGACTGAATTTATTCCTAGGGATCACATTCATAACGATATTATGGAATTGAAATTTTAACATTTTTCACAATGTTCTGTTCTTTATAATCAAATATATAAAAATATATACATATTTTTTATATATTCAGAGATAAAATTTTAATTTTATAAATTAATAATAAAACATATTTACATATAAAATATTTTTCCCAATATATAATCCTTATCTAAATAAAAAATAATATCAATTTTTTTAAAATAAAAATGTATGAATATTTATATACCTATATTATTAATATATATATACATATAATGTTTATATATATATATTCCTGTGTGTATTGACAAACATATATATATTTATCTATATATTATAATATATGTATATCAATATTAATATATAATACATCTAAATAATTATAAAAAAATTAATTATATTTATAGATGCACACATATATATAAATATATATGTATGTATTTATAAACACACAAACACAAAACATATTTTATATATGTATTTAAATATATATATATATGGATAAATTTAAGGATAAAGAAACATAATGAAATATATTAAAATATATATATTTATCATAAAATAGAGAAGAAAACGGTATAGGTGAGAGGAAATGGTGTGGGGGTACAAGGGAGACCTCTCAGGTTTGAAACCCATCAAAAGAAGGGGCGTGCATGGGCAGGTGAAACGGGTCAATGTTGTTAAAGTAGGGGGAATCCTAGTGTTGTTAAAGGGGTGAAATGGCTATTCCTAGTACTATTGAAATGGGGGTAAAGCGTTATTAAAATGGGTGGGTATGCCCTTAAATTTGATGATTCTTTTAGTTTTTCTTAACTTTTATCATATCCTTTTTATCAATGATAAAATACACCTTTTATCAATGGTTTTTTTGTGCTGATAAATGAGGCCTTTATTAGCGAATTTATCAGCACTGATAAAAGAGACCCCACTTTTTATAGTGCTTAGATTATCATCAATTTCTTTAGCACTATAAATACCCATTTTCATACTTTTAAAGTCCATATATGTAGTAGGGATTTTTAATGTATTTTCTAAATGTTATAAGTGTTTTTGTTAGTGTTTATAAATGTTGTGGGATTTTAAGGACTCTACACCCATTGGTGCTTTTTTAGTACTAACAATGACTATTTTGAGTAATGATAAAGGGATCTTTATAGTTCTGATACCAAATAGTGCTCCAAATGTTCCATCTATGGGTGGGAGAAATTTATATTATTATTATGATTATGTATCTATCAAAATATACTTTTTCATATAAATACAACCTTATAGGATATAGTTAAGTAATTTTCCTCACAAATACAAAAAATAATTAAAAAGTTAGATTTCACCATACTACATAGAGGTTTATTATAATGGTTAACCTAAAAAAATTGGAAAATAATTAAACATAAACCTATGATAATTAGATATAGTTTTTGAATATCTAAAAAAATTACTCTACACCAAATGAAAAAATTAATAGAACTTTACATTTTTATACACAAAACTTCCCAAAATATCCAAAAAACAAATAATATTCTTGAAAATATCATAAAAATCACAGTTGAAAAATATAATAACTGAAGTAATGAAATCTTTAAAAAACTATGAAAAAATTTAGAATGGCACCATATTTTATCATTTAAAAAATAGTTACACATATAAAATTTAATTAAATAATCATTCCTTAAATAAAAATCATGTTTCCTATTATTTCATATTAATTTATTTTTAAATAACTCATATCATTTTTCTTAAAAACAAATATCATATTAATTTGAAATTAAATTCAGTGTATGATGTACCATTATTATTTTATTAAATATTTTGATAATAATTTAGAATTTAAATTTTTTAGATGATGTTTTTTTAATCATCGTTGTTAATCATGTGACATCATGGACAAATTAATGTTAAATAAATTTTTGACATTATAAATGTAACTCATTCATGAAATATAACAAAATTATTCACATAAACCACATAAAATTTTAAACATTTAAAAATTAATTATTTTTTCACACGTATTTATTCAAAGTAAATTACAAAATCACAGATATTTAAATTAGACCGTATCACTAAATTTCACTAGTAAATTCATATAAAAACTATATATTTTCATTCTTTAAGTCAAGAATAATTTTTTTAAATTCCTTTTTATTTAAAATATTTCACTAAGTAACATGCCCATAAAATTTTAATTTTCATAAATTATAACCCTATATTTATTTTCACCATATTACAAAATCTAATATCTCATTCCTAAAATTTAATAATCTAATTCATATATTCCACCAAGAAATATTCATTTTTCTATACAAGTCTTAATGAATAATTTTCAAAATAAAATTTCCAATTCAAAAATCAATTTTCAAACTCCATCCCATGAAAATGATAAAAAAAATTCGAAGCCATAAATAATAATTTCATGATTTTTTAAATAAATTTAATTTACCCATCAATAATATAAAAATGTAATTTATATTTCTATTTCTACCACCCTTCCATAAAAATAAATTAGAATGTCCATTTTTTATTCAAAAAAGAAAAAACAACTCGTATTAAAATTCCAATCATGTATTTTCCTAAAATTTTAAACATCAATTCATAAGTAAATAGTTACCCATATCCTAAATAAAAATTTAAAATAAATTCATGTCTTGTAAACATTTTTAATACACCACATAAAATCATTGAATCACCCATTTCATGTGACTAAATTAAGTTACATCTCAAAGTTCAAATTCTTTTTAAATAATTGGTTATAAAATCTCTAGAAAATATTATTTATTACAAATAACATGTAAAAAAATAACACTTATTACCCATTTGGGAATAAATTTAATATCAGTTAAATTAACAATATTTCACATTAAATTATCAATTCTTCTTGTTAGCATCAAAATCATTTCATATATACTCGAAATATTTCAATGAACCTTTTCAAAAATAAATTAATTAACTCTCCCATTTGTTCCGAATAAAAAAAACATTTCCCATTTAGATCCCTTTTACAATAAAATATTTTAAATTACAATCTATAAAAAGTATAATTTTTTTACATAAGCCATTTAATCATCTTTATTATTCCACTAAACTTGTAACTTTTTATGTAATAAAATTAAAATTTTACATAAAATATTAAAAAACAGTTTTTCAAAGCTAATTTCATTAGAATTCAAAATTTTACAAAGTTTAAGCATTGCAAGCACATAGTAAATATTTTTAATAAATTAACCTACTAACCAGTAAACTTGGACAATACACATTTACATAGTTCAAACAAACAAAGAACATTCCATATATGTGAATGTAATATATAGTTTTCTATGTTTTAATTCATAAAAAATTTCACACTAACACAAAAAATATTATCTCTCACCTAAATTCTTCTACAAGTTATATGAAAATATTAAACAAAATAAAAATAAATCAATAAACAATACGACATCGAGATTCGCAGGTGACATGTGCATTAAAAATATTTATTATGGAAAATTAAATTTATAGATTTAAAAAAAATCAATTATAATATCTCCATCACTATAAAAATAAAAAAAATACAAATTTATCATAAAAATGAGGGGTTTTATACAATTTTGATATGACCCATTATGGGATACCCATAACCTAACATAGATCACCACATGGCCACATGTTCATTGTCAAATATCTATAGATTTAAAAATAGTTTTAAGGGATAATATTAATCATTGGAGGTTTATTAAACCTTGGGTTTTATTATAAATAATATAATAAATAATTATTTTAAGAAAAAATATCATAAATAATAAAACATTACCACCATTTTTTTAGTCAGAGAGTTTTATAATTTAAATTGAATGGGAAATATAATTATAAGGGGGTGAGAAATGTAATAAAAATGGTTTTTAAAAAACTATGTTAGTTAATATAAAAACATTGACAATGATATTCATGTGAGAACTTCTAAAGGACCAAAATGGGCACTTCTTTTTTTCTCCCAAACCCAACATGTCACCTAATCCAATCTGTCACTAGGGTTGAAGAGTGTTCTGATCCACATAGACTAGAAAATAGTTCTTAGATATCAAGAATTCATACTTAGGAATGAGTTTTCCATCATAATAATATAAAAACCAGTGGAATCTACCAAGAATTTGACACAACTCTTCCATACATAGGATGCCCATGTACATAAGTAAATTGTCTTAATATATATGAAACATCCAAACATAACCACTCTATAATAATAATAATAATAATAATATCATAAAAATTTTCAACCCAAAAACTATATATATCTAAATAATCACAAATATATCACCCAACAAAAAAATCCTAGGTCAATAAGTCTGATACATAATCATCCAAACGATAAAAAAATTTAAATCCCTATAAACCACCTCTGTGTGACCCAAAATTAATCACAATGTAATAATATTTCCTATCATTTGAAAACCCAAACATAAACCATTAACGATATTAGAGCATGGTGTAACATCCCAGGTATTTGGATATATTCGAAATTCTTGCCTGTTTTGAAATTTGTGGAGTATGGTGGGTTGGCCAGTTATATTTTTGATCACCAAAACATAATTATGAGTTTACATTTAATTTGAGACCATATTTTAATATGGGTTTAGAGGTTTGTAAAATGAATCAAGTGTTTGGAAGGGTTTCTGGTATGTCAGATGTCTGAAGACCCTATTTTTGGAGAAATGCAGGCTGAGGCACATAGTTAGATCAAACTATTTGGTCTCTTAGTGGAAATTGTGTGGCCCCTTTATGTGCTTAGAAGAGTTTTGGAAACCTCACTATGTGGTGTGAATATATGTGCATAGACCCCTTCATTTTTTATAAGAGGGATCAGCACGCCTTGTGCATGGTTAGGGAAGATCATGCGCAAGAGACATAGTTAGTTCTATTTGGGCAGTACTTATGCACTATAACACACACGATTTTATCAATATTAGTACAATTCATGTGGAATTAGCATGAAGGTCTTGGATCCTAAGTAGTTGGAGCTTCATGGTTGCCGCACAATTTGTAAAACTATGAAAGCCAACTGTGAGACCTCAAAAAATGGTGAATTTAAAAAATTTCCCCTCCCTCTATAAACCTAAATTCCTCATACTTTTCTCCTTGTGGGTCATGCACAAAAGGGGATAAACCATTCTTTTCCCCTTCCACATGGATTTGATCTATCACCTTCATCTAGACTCAATTCTTCAATCCGTTTACGGCGTTGGATCCATATCTTTGGGATTATCTTATGCTTTTCTTATCTTTTCCATTTTATTCTCCTCATAGACCGATAAATTTGTTCAAGTCATTTTTCATATTTTCAGTTAATTCGTTAGAAAATTTGTTTTCTTCCAAATCTGTCAGAGTTAGAGGATAAAAGTAAACATTCCTACATCTATGACTATGAGGTAGGTGGTGTATACTTTTCTTTGATATTTCATGAGTGTTTAGACGGTGCATCTTTTAGCTTACCATGGTGTTGATCAAGTGAGACACAATAATTTACATGGTTTCTTTTAATTAACAAAATTGAACCTTGTGAGATACCAATGATAATTATTTCATGATGGTAAAAATGGAAGTCTTGTGTGAGGCTATGGACCTTGGTCAGTTAGGTTGGGGGTGTTCTTATGATAAATTGATTATTTTTAAATGGAAATGTGTTTTTTAATTTTAATTGAAATATATATATATATATTAATTATTTTAAAGAGGTTGTGATGGGAAAGGCCCGAGGATAGAGGTGGTGAGGACCAACTAACATGAGATGATGTGACTGTTAGGTCAGGTGAGGTATGAGCTCTATGAGTGGTGATAATCATAGGTTGGGTTACATGGTCATCAGTTGAGGTAGAATGGATATCAGGTTATGGGAAAGTCTCATGTGATATTGGATGGTGTAGTAAATAGATTGTGATACATGGTCATTGGGGTATGAGGTGTTTGTCTGGTGAGGCTTAGGTTATAAATTGGTTATTATTTCTCACCCATGTTGGCCAAAGTTCCATTTAGAGTTATGTGCACATAGGTTGATTTAGTGATGATTTGGTTTTGACTAATCATGTGGGTAGAGGCCCCTGGTAGATGTAGGGTTGGTAAAAGGTTGGGGATGCTTGCCGTTGAAAGCCTCAGGGATGCTGAGGAACCATTAAAGGACAGTCTTGGGGCTATCGGTTGGGGGCTGAGGCCTGTCTTGGAAGAGGCCGTCGGGCCAAGATCATTTTGGGGGATGAACATAATCATTACTTATGATGTCTATTGTTGTGATGAGGATGGTTACTATTTTATGACATATATCATTCTACCTATAGGTGTCCATCTATGAGTTTATGGGTGATTTTGATCAGGGGTATGAGGGATCATATTTATTTATTTTACATGCCTTTGGGAAATTAGTTACTTGGTTGATGGAATGTGGTGTTGGGTGACATTGGGGGTGAAACTTGAGGCTTCACTTGGGTCTATTTAACATCAGAGGATACCTTGAGCTATTAGCTAAGGATTCTCTCCCCCTCGGTTAATCCAATGTAGTCCAAATCTAGTGATAGCTTCCCGGTGGCTGTTGAGCTCCCAGAATTCTTGTGTTTACTTTATGTAGGTGTTGTTTCATATTTAGTTTTAGTATACTCTTTATTATCCTTAAAATATAAGGTATGAACACATGGGTGGTACCCTAATGAGAATCATTCTCACATCCTACATGGGACCTTTGGGAGGAGTGTATACTTTATGCTTTTGCATTCAGGTGAGGGTTTAAGATCTAGAGATGGCTTGTAGTGGTTGAGATGGAATGGAAGGAAGGAAAAAGACCCTTAGTTCTTTACTCAACTAGAGTTCTGTTTTGTTTCTTTTGTATTTTCATGATTTTTTATATGTATATACTAATGGTCGGTCATGTGAGACCCTTACTTATTATTATATTCTATGACATACATTGGATGCATGTTATGTTTTAGATTCAACAAATGACATTTTAAAGTATATAATTTATTTCTGCTGTTGTTTTGTAGTTATTTTTCTTCTACTTCATGATATTGATTGTGCTTCCACCTTTGGTATGTTACTGGTCCAGATTCTATTTTATTTTCCTTTATCATTTTTATTATATCATTTATTAGAAAATTATTATATATACCCAAGAGGGTATAGTCTCCCCACTATCACTCCCTCACACCCTTGATTATAGTCTATAACATTTGTCTTACTGGGAGGAGTTCCTAAGGCCACTGACACTAAGCACGAAAGCACTGTTCATTTGGATAATTGAGTTTGGGATCTTCAAATGGTATCACAGTAGTTATTGAATGGGAAGTATTAGAGAAGTTCATGTTTCTACTAACAATATCAAATGATTTTATTTTTTATTGTTCTTAATATTTGATATATGGTATACTAGACATTATAATTTCATTGGAACTGGGTTTATAACTCTTGCTTGGGTGCCTAAAACCCCATGCATAGGTGACATACCAAGTTTCCAAGGGTGGGAATTATTGTTCTTATATTGATAATTTCATATTTTATATGATTTCCACCTCTAGTGGTGCATATGGATATGAAATTTTATCAATTATGACATATAATTCTTGGCCTGGTATGACAACGAAAGATATTTAGGCCCTTGGACTAGTATGACAAGGGTGTGTGTGTTATGCATGTTTCTTCATTGATAGGAACATAGTTGGATTGTAATATATATATATATATATATTCTTGTTCTATGGAAATTGGTTATTATATATGATTTTTATATATATCTTCATAGTCCTGAATCTTATAGGAGCAGGCAGGTATGATGAAATGGGGTGATGTTGATCACTAGGTTGGGCGACATGGTTATTGGTTTGAGGAAACATGGTTCATCAGGATGAGTGTGGCCTGAGGAATATTTTATTCATGGATTTTATATTGGTGGGTTAGGAGGCCATGAGTCTAGGATTTAGTGTGGAATGATTGTGATGGGTAAGGGTAAGGGTAATGAGACTTTTCTTCATGTTACTAATTTATCTCTATGGGATGTACATATAAATATGTTATCTTGGATGTTTGGTCATGTAATGGTATTCAGTGGGTTTCCACCTGGATGACTTCAGATAGACCGTCAGCTGGGCGATGATAGGGTGCAGATAGATCAAACAGTGATGGAGACCTCTAAATGTTTGGAAAATCATGATCCACATGTATAAGCTCTGGTTCAGATTCTAGTGCAGGCGGGGCAGCCGCAATATTTGACAGCTTTTGGGCCATGGATTGAATAGTAGATCCGAGAGAGTCGGGAATGTATCATCAATGTGATTGAAAGGGGAGCTTAGGGAGTATATACTTCTATGGAATATATGACTTGGGAGTTCCAGTTGCAGCACCAAAAGTTATTTTAGGTTGGGGGTTGTCCACAAGTGTCTGATAACAAGATCAAATTAAGATAGATGATCTTAAAGTAGCTAGATATTCCTATTTGTAGAGGGTTAAGCTAGCGACATACATTCTCAAAAGACTAGAAAAGCACTGGTGGGACGTTTCGGTTCAGGAAAGAAGATATGAGGGATTGGATTTTAAGGACTTTGAGGCTAGATTTTTGGATCACTTATTCCCAAAGATATTGAGGGAAGAGAGAGACTGAGATTTCTTGAGCCTTCAGAAGGTTAAAATTTATTTCATAGACAATGAAACTACACTCACCAATTTGTATCTCTTTGTACCTAGTATGGTGAGCGACGACACCTTGAGGATGAGGTGTTTCGAGGATGGTTTATGAAACACCATTTGAGTGCATGTGAACATATTTGGGTTGGCATAATTCTCAGAGGTGGTAAATTCGGTTCCCATAGTTGGAGGATAATTGATGGACCGATATTACTCAAGATGAGTGATGAATTCAGGTTTTTTCATTAGAAACACTTCTAATATCAGTATGTGAGGTTGAGATGAGTTATAGTAGGTCTATTAGGCTATGGACGTAAGAATAACACCTCAAAGTTGATATTCTAGACTGTACTTCCAGTGTGGGAAGCTAGGCCATGTCTGGACTCAGTGTGATAGGCCTCCAAAACAGTTTCATAAATGTGGGAAGGTCGGACATCTCAAGAGGTTCTATAAGAAGCCTTCTTGGATAGTTGACTGTCAGGGACTAGGTAAGACTTAGGGTTCTAGGATTGGACCAAGAGTGGTACCAAGTAATGGTAGCTGAAATTTAGCTACATGAGGAGGTCGTCTAAGAGAGAGAGGGTCCAAGGAGTGGGGTCAGTGTTCGGTGGATGGTGAAGCAAAGAAATAAGTTCAGGCATTATGCAGTTGGGTTTTAGGCTAGGTTCATTCCACAAAGCTTCTAGGGTTATAGAAGGATGGTGATCCAATAACAGTCAGAGGTATACTATGGGCATGATCAGTGTTTTCTCTCTTTTATTTTGGAATTTCCTATTGAGGCATGTCCTTTTTGGGTTTGACATGGTGTGCGTGTTATATGTATTGAATAACTAGACTATGGTTAGTAGGTTGGAATCATTTTAGGTGTGTCATATGAGGTGTGTGGAACAATGACTTATACGTGAGAATCATTGGATTTGTGACTATTGAGTTTTGTTGGCATCGAGGCATCGAGGAGATTCGGTTCACTTGAGTTGTCTTGGCATATGGGAATCATTTTGATGTGGGACTTGACTGAGGTGTGAGACACCAAGTCTTTTGGGCATCTATTGAGATC
Organism: Viscum album; assembly: GCA_963277665.1. Lineage (NCBI taxonomy): Eukaryota > Viridiplantae > Streptophyta > Magnoliopsida > Santalales > Viscaceae > Viscum > Viscum album. The sequence goes on along the minus strand of OY728146.1, from coordinate 783,366,689 downwards.
AAGGACCTCATATGTTCCATGTATGACATGGTAATGTGGTGAGAATCAATGTAGTGATGGATTCTGATGAGTGTTAGGTATGACATTGGAGCACCTGATGAGGTGTAGGAGTAAAGATGTGTTATAATATGACTTTGATTCTGGGTATGGTCGATGGACCATCAGTTTGGTTTTTGGTTTGGTTCAGGATGTGACTGGGGTAAGTCACTTTTAAGGTGGGGAGCCCCTTGAGGTAGTTGACATGTTCCCATTTTACTGGGATAGTTTGAGTTAATATTGACGGGTTGGGTATGTCTGGTACCATCTTTGGGTTGCGTTTGATAGCTCGGGGATGATCTGTGTTAAGGTGGAGAGATTTTAATGTCCTGGGTATTTGGAGCATGTCTAAATCCTCACATGTTTTTAAATTTTGGAGTTTGGTAGGTAGACTAATTTCTTTTTTGATCTTCAGAACCTAATCCTGAGGTTTACTTCAATCCAAATCATTATTTTTAGATAGGTTTAGAAGTTTTTAAAATTCCTTGAGTGTTTGGAAGGGTTTCAGGTGTGTTATAGTTCTGAATAACTAGTTTTGGAGAAGTTCTGGAAGAGGCACATAGTTATACATAACTGTGTTGACTCTTAGTGCAAAATATGAGGGCCCTTTTTGTTCTGAGAATGATTTAGGAAACTGTGTAGGGTGGGATGCATGATTGTGCATGAATCTATGTAGTGTTTAGTAGAGGGATTCACATGGCTTAGTCATGGTTAGGGAAAACCATGCACATAACACACCGTTAGTGAAATTTGGGAAGTTCTAATGCATTGTATGTAGAGACCCGAAGCTTAACGTACATGGAAATTACATTACTTTTGCGTAATACTTAATACATAACAAAAACACACACACACGGACCGTAATAGTTTAGTGTCTTTGGAAACTCGGAATATAATCTTCTAATCGTGGTGAAATATCTTCAACATCTCCCATAAAGATCTTCCTTTTTTTAACCTAAAACCTTTATTTATATCCTGGGGAAAAGAAAACATAAAAAGGTGAGCTCAAATGCTCAGTAAGGGTAAACAAAAGAAATATCAATCACATCATATTCATAAGAACATAACATTTTTGGAAATCTTAACCTGAAAAAGAGATCATAATATCATAACATGGGATAAATCATAGTAGTGAAATGTAACCCCAATAATCAAAACTTAAAACACGAAAATTTGTGGCATACACACATAATTATAGAGAATCATTTCTTATTAGTCAAGACTCATTGCCAAGACTATCTTAGTGGAAAAGGTCCATTTCTGAACCGAGTTCACTCCTCGTTTTAGTCTGGTTTCACTGAACCGGTTTAACTTGTCGTTCTAGCCATGTCTATCTCATGAGATATAAAATCTTTACCCAATGCATTAGAGGGAGATATAGGTCCCACCCATCTCATAATGATACCATTCATATGTGTGCCACAAAATCATAAATCATACATCATTGCATAACCCATGTAATAAAAATGGGATTCTTAAACATCATGACATCATAAAACAATTCATATAAGATAAAGGAATTCATAAAAATAATTCCATCACAACATAATCAAATCAATGTAATAATAGGGATAGAAACAGAACCCTATATTATCTTAGATGGAAAATAATTTTGATAAAAAATGTGAACTCCTTTCTTGAGGAAAATATCCTTTCTACTTCAAAAAACATTTTCCTTTCTTAACATGTCATACAATTTTAAACTAAAAGAAGTTGATTAAAAATAAACTTGAAAACTTGTAAAGGAAGCTTCCTAGAAATAATGTTTTAAAAATCCATTCATGCCGTATAAGTTAAAAAAACATTCTTCTCGTACTTTTACCGGAAAAGTCAAAAAGTACCTCATAACGTAAACAAAAGAAAGATTCCTTACATACCATGTAGTAAAAGTCAAAATGGGTAAAACGTACATTAAACATACATAAAAACACTTTTAGAAAACATGGACATGGATGATAACAATAACTCCAGTAAATACTTACGTATAAGCAATCTCGGATAAAAAAGATGAGATTCGCAAAATTACCCCTTACCTTAGGTCCGATTTGCTTCGTAAGTGTCCAAACCTCCTGTATAATGATTTAAATAATGTCATTGACCTATTCCAGAATCATACTCATTGTTATGATATCATATATGGTTCACTTATGACTTTATATTACACGTTCTTTTGTAAATTCCATGTTAAAGAGCGTCTTGGGTAAAATCGTTTCATTTGTCGTCCGTGTTTTGACTTGTAATTATTCATATGATTACTTAGATCATGATTACTTAATTACAGAATATAAAACATGATTTATATATAATATATATTCAGAATATAAATATATATAATAGATCAGTAAATTGAAAGAAATACACCGTTCATGGAGACGGTAGGTCGTACGTACGCATGAACGTTGTTTTCGTTTCCTTATTGAGTTGAAAGGAATTAAGTAGATGACATACATATATATACACATAAATCCAGTATCATTATTATGTCATATATTTCATGATTACTTATTATATATACTTTATAATCATTCATGAATGGTTAACGTGGAGAATGAATCTCATCGCGTCGTGGAGACGGTAGTCCGTACGTACGCACGAGCGATGATATCATTCTCATGATCGTGGAATTGTATTGGAGTGTATGTATACTATTTCAGAATCAATATCACTTTACAATAATCATATATAGTTATTATGTACACCATTATACCCATCCAAGTAAGGTGGTGGTGGAAAATATATTACACCACGGCGTGGAGACGGTATTCCGTACGTACGCACGCGCGGTGATTTCGTTTTCCGTAGGATGGATAGATGGTGAAATAGGGTTGTTTCATACTTATAATAACATATTAGTATATGAGTGATATTGATGTTATTAATTCATAATGAAACAACCTAAGAAGAAGAAGTGGAAGAAGAAATAAAGTTGAATGAATCGGTAACGGACATTACCTCTTCTTTGAAGCGCCTCTTTGAGTCCTCCTCTTAGGGAACTAAAATTGGTCTTTGTAGAAGATCAGGACCTCTAGGATGTTTCTAGGGAAGTGGATAAGAGAATTTGGCAGGGTTTGGCTGAGCTTTAAGGCTCAAAGTGGTGTGAGGAAGAGAGGGAGGAGGTGCCCTTTTATAAGGGAGGAGAGGGGAACCTTTGGAATAACTAAACATATTATTTTATTATAAAGCCAAATTCGGTTTTAAATAGCTCCAAATTGATTTATTTCGAAAATAAGGTGGGTATGGGTCGAAATCCTCTCATCCAATATAATTTATACAAGTTTAAGTTCCTATTTTAACCTTATCATTTAGATTTAACATTAAGTTAGATAATTTTACTTTTACCATGTCTTTTTGTGTTCTTACACTATAAGGTTAATAAACTTACTATAACAAGACAAAAGAACCCCAAGTTGTTTATTATTAATATATATAACCTTATATAATTTATTTGGCCGAACCTTAGATTTTTAGGAATAAAATAACAATTAATAATATAATATTTGTTTTAAAAACTATTTTATGTCAATTTTGACACTATTTAGTTATTGATTTTTGTGAAAATCATAACAGAATGATTAATTATAAAAAAGTTAATTAAATAAATACTAACATGTCATATTAACCTATAAAATTAGTGGAATTCATAAAAAGTCTAAAATTACATTTATTTGGGTATTTATAACATCAATTATGTCAATATTTCATTAATAAGATAATTAATGCATCATCGTTGTGTCATAAATAAATTAAATAATTTAATGTCTAAAAATTACAAATAAAATACCATTATATAGGAAATATTTTTATCTTTTTAATGAATATTTATATTTGAGTTTATCTTATGTATAACCCTATATTAAAAATTATCTACTTATTAAACTTTGATTTTAACTATTTTAACCCTTCTTTAAATAAATTAATAATAAATGTCCTAATCTAATCCAGGTGGTCCTAAATGGTCATATTTTATTCCTAAGGTTGTTTTTGGTCGAATTAAACTTATCAAATAGAATTAGGACATGTGTTAGGGTAATAATAATATCATTTTTACCCTTAATTACCCTATTTACTTTTAACAGTGGTAAAAAAAGTAAAAAGTTACTATTCACCAAAAATTAATTTCATCTCATTGAACCACATTTTACTTACTAACATCAACCGTGTCTCTCGGAGTTTTGAAATTCCACCCACAGAAGCGGTAAAATTAAGTTTTATGAAAAATTCATTTTTTTATCTACCACTTAGTGGTTTCACTATTCATCAAAAATGAAAGTTTCCAGAAAAATACCAAAAATTAGGCCTAAGCTATATTTGATATTATGAACTCAAAAATGATGTCTATTTTACCAAATTAAAAACATATCAGCTACATTAATTAATTTAAAAATTAATTATCGTCGTCAAAACAAATAGCGTGTTCTTAAGAGATAATAACTATCAAAAGATTGACACTTGTTTATGTCTGGTTTAAATGTGAAAGTACATCAAATGAACAAAATTATATTAAATTGTAAAACTATATTCTAAATATACTTTAAAACCACTCAAATTAATAATTTATCACTATTAATTATTTCGATTAAAAAGGTTGTTTTTAATTAAAATTTAGTAATTTTCACTATTCATCAGAAAATGAAAGTTATCCGAAAAGTACCAAAATTTCACCCGAAGATAATTTCGATATTCCGAATCCAAAAATGAAGTCCATTTTGAAAAATAAAATTTACAAAATTTCAAAAAGTGGTTATTACTATTCATAATGGCTAGTTTTAATAATATTTTAATAGCATATCGTTGTTTAGTGAAACTTGGTATTGCGTACTACACACGCTATCGAGGAAGGTCACGATTTGCGTGTAATTCAAGGCAAGTAAAGGATGTGTGTTGTGAAAGATCGTTTTGGTGTAGCGTAAAACACAATACATTAATGAAATTAAAAGAATATTTTTCATAAAATCTCGGGGTGTTACATTCTACCCCCCTTAAAAGGAATTTCACCCTCAAAATTCATCGGGGTTATAAATGGTTTACTACTCAAAATTTTCTTTAATAGAAACTCACATCGTAAAAAGAAATACCAAAACCAATCTTTAAAAACAAAAGTATGAAACGTAACGGTTACCCAAATAAACTAATCACTGGGTTTCCACATAGGTGAAAATATGGATATGGAAGAGAAATCTAACCATCATATTCTGATGGAGAGTGGTAGAGAACATGGCTATGGAAAAGCCAACAATCAAAAATCCATAGATTTGTGATGATCTAAGGTACCATCTGATTCATCGGATATAAGGGCACTAGGACAACATTTTTGGTTTTCAATATCATTTCCCTAAAGTTAAAAAATTTGAATTAGAAGAAATACTTGCGTGATTTTGGTAAAGTCTCACTATTGTTGGTGCTTTGAACAATTTCCACTTCATCTCTTAAAGAAATGAAGTTGAATTTTTTCATTTTTGATGTTTTAGCAGATCATGTGATAGAATTATGAGTCATTCCATCTATTTCAAACAAAAGGTTAGAAAAAGTTATCAAATATACATAAGTCCATCTATGGTGAGGTTAATCGTATACGATTCCAAAAATGAACTTATACTTCATATATCATACTGCGTAATAAAATAAAACTAGTTTTTACTAACCAGGGACTTCACGTAGGCCAGTGGTAGGTGATAAAGGCCAGTCGCACTTCGGTTGTGGGTTCGATTCCCACAGCCTTGTCCGACTCGATGGGCTGTCGTCCATCCTGCAGGTTGTCCTTTTTCTAAAACTACATTACTATAACATCCCATAAATAATTTCGAAAAAAACTTATATCCTTAAACAATACTAACTTATGTCCAACATAATCCATTCCAATCTTTAGGATTATCCAAAATACTTCGGTCCAAGATCATAGTATAAAAAAAACGATTTCTTGAAATGTCATCAACTAAGCATGTGAATACCATCATTTATCCCCCATATATCTTGTTGGTCACATTCCAATCATGTGAATACCTTAATCATGTATTCTCTTAAAAAATGAATACCCATTTAACCTTAGTGAAAACATGAATGCTGTCAAAAGTTAACTCTTTCCACATACAAAAATCCAAAAATTCTATATACTCAAATCATGATATAACCTTCTCCTTATATCAGTCATGAGCTCATGAATACTATCAAACATTTAATTTTCTCCTTATCCCATCATTATGCGCATATCATCTACATTCCAAAAATATCTGAATAACCTTTCATGGATACTGGTACCATTAATCATACACTTTCAAAACCCAAGGAAATACAATAGTGTAACAATCCTTAGATGTATCTTTATTCCATAGTACCATGAGATTACTTATACAACATTACACTTGATTAACATGTAATCATTCCACTACCTTCTTAAACCATTGACCGAGCTTCAACAATTCTTTCATCTCACATATCATTTGTGGTCTCTTCATCATCATCAACATAAATACTACCCATACGGCCGTACCGATTCTCTTCATGAGAATTTCCCTTAGGGCATTGGTTTTCATAAGGCCCGTACATTCCACATTTAAAACATTTAACCATTTTTGATGTCGTAGAAATACCATTATCCTCATCCATGGTGTTAACTGAACCTTTTCATTTACACTTACTGGCTTTGTGTCCTTCTTTTCCACACCCAAAGCATCCTCTAGTTCCCTTGAAACAATCTCCCCAATGCCTCTTCCCACATGATTTACATGAGGGAAATTGAACTTTCTTTCCTCTATGATCATCATGAAACTTCATCTTTCTCTTATTATCTAAGTCGGGAAACTTACCAAAGTTGAGATTATTGATCATATTATGAGATTGCTTATTAGGCATAATAACGATGTTTAGACTTCCAAATCCCATTTCATTTGGTTTCTCATGAAGAATATCATTCCATTGTCCGTCATATCCTCCATTATCATGAATCTTCTTGTTTCCAGCCATTTTCTAAAACCCAAAAAGAATAGTGTGAGAGGCAAAAATCATGTTAGGGAAAACAACATAGTAAAGGGGGAGAACCCTCAATATCTAACATCTTAGGTTAAATTCTAAGATCGTTACCGTAGTTCTAGGACTATATCCTATACGTATACTTATCCTTAGGGACATCCCTAGACGTACCTTAGAAATATCTCTAGGGAATTCACTAAAGTTTTCGCATCCTAGTTTCCAAAGGTTGACTAAACCTTTCCTCTGATACCAACTATAGGGACCCGAAGCTTAACGTACATTGACATTACATTACTTTTGCGGAATACTTAGTACATAACAAAAATACACACACAAGGACCGTAATAGTTTAGTGTCTTTGGAAACTCAGAATATAATCATCTAATCGTGGTGAAAGATCTTCAACATCTCCCATAAAGATCTTCCACTTTTTTTACCTAAAACTTTTCTTTATATCCTAGGGAAATGAAAACATAAAAGGGTGAGCTCAAATGCTCAGTAAGGGTAAACAAAAGAAATATCAATCACATCATATTCATAAGAACATAACATTTTGGAAATCTTAACCTGAAAAAGAGATCATAATATCATAACATGGGATAAATCACAGTAGTGAAATGTAATCCCAATAATCATAACTTAAAACATGAAACTTCATGTCATACACACATAATCATAGATAATCATTTCTTATTAGTCAAGACTCATTTCCAAGACTATCTTAGTGGACAAAGTCCATTTCTAAACCGAGTTCACTCCTCGTTTTAGTCATGTTTCACTGAACCAGTTTAACCTGCTGTTCCAGCCATGTCAATATCATGAGATATAAAATCTTTACCCAATGCATTGGAGGGAGATATAGGTCCCACCCATCTCATAATGATACCATTCATATGTGTGCCACAAAATCATAAATCATACATCATTGCATAACCCATGTAATAAAAATGGGATTCTTAAACATCATGACATCATAAAACAATTCATATAAGATAAAGGAATTCATAAAAACAATTCCATCACAACATAATAAAATCAATGTAATAATAGGGATAGAAACAGAACCCTATATTATCTTAGATGGAAAATAATTTTGATAAAACACTTGAACTCCTTTCTTGAGGAAAATATCCTTTCTACTTCAAAAAACATTTTCCTTTCTTAACATGTCATACAATTTTAAACTAAAGGAAGTTGATTAAAAATAAACTTGAAAACTTGTAAAGGAAGCTTCCTAGAAATAATGTTTTAAAAATCCATTCATGCCGTATAAGTTAAAAAAACATTCTTCTCGTACTTTTACCGGAAAAGTCAAAAAGTACCTCGTAACGTAAACAAAAGAAAGATTCCTTACATACCATGTAGTAAAAGTCAAAATGGGTAAAACGTACATTAAACATACATAAAAACACTTTTAGAAAACATGGACATGGATGATAACAATAACTCCAGTAAATACTTACGTATAAGCAATCTCGGATAAAAAAGATGAGATTCGCAAAATTACCCCTTACCTTAGGTCCGATTTGATTCGTAAGTGTACAAACCTCCTGTATAATGATTTAAATAATGTCATTGACCTATTCCAGAATCATACTCATTGTTATGATATCATATATGGTTCACTTATGACTTTATATTACACGTTCTTTTGTAAATTCCATGTTAAAGAGCGTTTTGGGTAAAATCGTTTCATTTGTCGTCCGTGTTTTGACTTGTAATTATTCATATGATTACTTAGATCATGATTACTTAATTACAGAATATAAAACATGATTTATATATAATATATATTCAGAATATAAATATATATAATAGATCAGTAAATTGAAAGAAATACACCGTTCATGGAGACGGTAGGTCGTACGTACGCATGAACGTTGTTTTCGTTTCCTTATTGAGTTGAAAGGAATTAAGTAGATGACACACATATATATACACATAAATCCAGTATCATTATTATTTCATATATTTCATCATTACTTATTATATATACTTTATAATCATTCATGAATGGTTAACGTGGAGAATGAATCTCATCACGTCGTGGAGACGGTAGTCCGTACGTACGCACGAGCGATGATATCATTCTCATGATCGTGGAATTGTATTGGAGTGTATGTATACTATTTCAGAATCAATATCACTTTACAATAATCATATATAGTTATTTTGTACACCATTATACCCATCCAAGTAAGGTGGTGGTGGAAAATAGATTACACCACGACGTGGAGACGGTATTCCGTACGTACGCACGCGCGGTGATTTCGTTTTCCATAGGATGGATAGATGGTGAAATATGGTTTATTCATACTTATAATAACATATCAGTATATGAGTGATACTGATGTTATTACTTCATAATGAAACAACCTAAGAAGAAGAAGTGGAAGAAGAAATAAAGTTGAAAGAATCGGTAAGGGACATTACCTCTTCTTTGAAGCGCCTCTTTGAGTCCTCCTCTTAGGGAACTAAAATTGGTCTTTAGAGAAGACCAGGACCTCTAGGATGTTTCTAGGGAAGTGGAGAAGAGAAGTTTTCAGGGTTTGGCCGAGATTGAAGGCTCAAAGTGGTGTGAGGAAGAGAGGGAGGAGGTGCCCTTTTATAAGGGAGGAGAGGGGCACCTTTGGAATAACTAAAAATACTATTTTATTATAAAGCCAAATTTAGTTTTAAATAGCTCAAAATTGATTTATTTCGAAGCTACGGTTAGGATGGGTCGAAATACTCTCATCCAATATAATTTAGACAAGTTTAGGTTCCTATTTTAACCTTATCATTTAGATTTAAAATTTAGTTAGATAATTTTACTTTTACTGTGTCTTTTTGTGTTCTTACACTATAAGGTTAATAAACTTACTATAACAAGAAAAACGAACCCCAAGTTGTTTATTATTAATATGTATAACCTTATCTAAGTCATTTGGCCGAACCTTATATTTTTAGGAATAAAATAAAAATTAATAATATAATATTTTTTTAAAAACTATTTTATGTCAATTTTGACACTATTTAGTAATTGATTTTTGTGAAAATCATAACAGAATGATTAATTATAAAAAAGTTAATTAAATCAAGAATAACATGTCATATTAACCTATAAAATTAGTTTAATTCATAAAAAGTCTCAAATTACATTTATTTGGGTATTTATAACATCAATTATGTCAATATTTCATTAATAAGATAATTACTGCATCATCGTTGTGTCATACATAAATTAAATAATTTAATGTCTAAAAATTACAAATAAAATACCATTATGTAGGAAATATTTTTATCTTTCTAATGAATATTTATAGTCGAATTTATCTTATGTATAACCCTATATTATGAATTATCTACTTATTAAACTTTGATTTTAACTATTTTAACTCGTCTTTAAATAAATTAATAATAAATGTACTAATCTAAACCAAGTGGTCCTAAATGGTCATATTTTATTCCTAAGGTTGTTTTTGGTCGAATTAAACTTATCCCATAGAATTAGGACATGTGTTAGGGTAATAATACTATCATTTTTACCCTTAATTACCCTATTTACTTTTAACCGTGGTAAAAAAAAGAAAAAGAGTTACTATTCATAAAAAATTATTTTCATCTCATTGAACCACATTTTACTTACTAACATCAACCGTGTCTCTCGGATTTTTTAAATTCCACTCACAGAAGCGGTAAAATTAAGTTTTATGAAAAATTCATTTTTTAACTACCACTTAGTGGTTTCACTATTCATCAAAAAATGAAAGCTTCCAGATTAATACCAAAAATTAGGCCTAAGCTATATTTGATATTATGAACTCAAAAATGATGTCTATTTTACCAAATTCAAAACATATCAGCTGCATTAATTAATTTAAAAATTAATTCCCGTCGTCAAAACAAATAGCGTGTTCTTAAGAGATAATAACTATCAAAAGATTGACACTTGTTTATGTCTGGTTTAAATGTGAAATTACATCAAATGACCAACATTGTATTAAATTGTAAAACTATACTCTAAATATACTTTAAAACCACTCAAATTAATAATTTATCACTATTAATTATTTCGATTAAAAAGGTTGTTTTTCATTAAAATTTAGTAATTTTCACTATTCATCAGAAAATGAAAGTTATCCGAAAAGTACCAAAATTTTACCGGAAGCTAATTTCAATATTCCAAATCCAAAAATGAAGTCCATTTTGAAAAATAAAATTTACTAAATTTCAAAAAGTGGTTATTACTATTCATAACAGCTAGTTTTAATAATATTTTAATAGCATATCGTTGTTTAGTGAAACTCGGTATTGCGTACTACACACGCTATTGAGGAAGGTCGCGATTTTCATGTAATTCAAGGCAAGTCAAGGATTTGTGTTGTGCAAGCTCCTTTTAGTGTAGCGTACAACACAAGACATTAATGAAATTAAAATAATATTTTTCATAAAATCTCGGGGTGTTACATTGTACCCCACACAGTTTGTGCACAGTTAAGACTAACGATGCTGGTTAACAGTGTGGGTCTTGGCTCCTAAGAAATAATAGCAACATAGTTTGGATAACCGTGTGATAAAATGATCCGACCTATTAAAAGGGTTAATTTATGAAAATTTCCCTCCCTTTATTAACCTAAATTTCTCCTTATTTTCTAGTTCTGGGTCACATACGATAGAGGAGAAACCCTTGTTTTCCTCTTACACATTGTATTTAAGCTATCTCATTCACATGTAATCCATTATTGAAGTAGTTTCTGACATTAGATCCATATCAGTAGGGCTCTCCTCTTCCTTGCTTCTTTTTCCTTTTCCCTTTTCCACATATACCACTAAATCAATTTGAGACATTTTTCTATATTTTGATGGTTTTCATTGAAAACATTTTTTCTTCCAAATATTTCAGAGTTAGAGGTTAAAATAGGATGTGCCTACACTACAACTGTGATGTAGGAGGTGAATACTTTTCATTGATATTTCATGAGTGTTTTGGGGGTAAATATTTTAGTGTTCCATGGTGTTGATCGAGAGAGACCCCGAAATTTAAATTGATTATTTTAATTGACTAAATTGAACTATGTATGATGAAAATGGACATGATTACACAAAGAAATAAATGGTTGAGCAATGTGTGTGGCTCTGGACCATAGGTAGTTAGGTCGGGGGTGTTCTTTTCATAAATTGATTTTTTTAATTTAAATATTTAGTTTAATTTGAATTAGAATATACATACATATACATATATATATATGAATTCCTATGATGATATTGTGACAGGTGAAGATAGAGGATAGAGGTTTTGATGACCACCTGATATGAGACGATGCGACTGTCAGGTTGGGTGTGGTCTAAGATCTATAAGCGATGATAATCAAATGTTGGGTGACTAGGTCATCTATTGATGTAGCATGAATATCATGTCTTGAGAAAGGATCTTGTGATATTGTATGGAATTTCCATCAAGAATGACCGACACAGTCACAGGGGCATGGGGTGCTGATTTGGTGTGGCTTAGGTTCTAAATTGGTAATTGTTGCTCATCAGTGTTGGTAAAAGAATATTTTGGAGGTGTGTGTGCACAGGTTTCATAAGTGATGTGGTGGTTTTGAAAAATTTTGTAGGTAGATCCCCCAGGTAGATGAGACATAGGTAAAAGATTGAGGTTCTTATCGTAGAAAGCCACGAGGGTGAAGAAGAACCATTGAAGGATAGTGTTGAGGTTGTGAGTTGGGGGATGAGGCCTTCCGTGCTTGAGGATATTGGGACATGATCATTTTGGGGTATGGGAATCACCAATCCTAGGTATGTCAATTGTTGAGATGAAAATAGCAACTATTTGAGGAAATATATCAAAGTACCTCTCTGCGTTGGGTTGTGAGATAACATGTGCTTTTGATCAGGGGTCCAAGGGACTATATTTCTTATTTGTGCATGCCTTCGCGACATTGATTACTTGGTTGGTGGAATGAGGTGCCAGGTGACATTGGTCTTAAAACTTGGGGGTTCACCTAGGGCTATTTGACATTAGAGTATTCTTTGATCTATGAAATAAGGATCCTCTCCTCCTAAGTTATTCTAACATTGGATGAAGTAGATGATAACTTCATGGTGGTTGTTGAGAACTAGGGAATATTGTATTTACATTATGTAGGTGTTGTTGTTTAACTATTTTTAGTATACACCTTCTCATTCATAAATCCAAGGTATGCACACGCACGTGGCACCCTATCGAGACACATTCTCACACCTTACTCAGTCTGTTTGGGATGAGTGTAGACTTTATTCATCTGCATTCATGTGAGGGTTTGGGATCTAGAGCTAGATCCTAGTGGTTGAGTCATCATGGATGGATGAAAAGGGAACCTAGTTTATTGTCTCAGCTTGAGTTTTGTTTTATTCCATTTGAATCAGCATGGTTTTGTATATGTATATACTAATTTCCAACCATGGGGGACCATTAATGATTATTGTATTGTCAGACATGTATTGGATACATGTTTTGTTTTATATTCTAAAAATGTCATGTTGATGTGTTTATTTTTCTAACATTGTTGTTTAGTTATACTTCCACTATTTTATGATATAGATTGTGCTTCCACCTTTGATGGGTTACCGGTCCATAGTTTGTCTTCATTTCCTTTCCACTACATATTATATCATTTCTAATACCATTATTATATCAACATCAGAGTGTATAGTCTCTCCACTATCACTTATTTACACCCTCACTTCTAGTTGGAAGCTTTTTGTGTACATGGAGGCACACCTACGACCGGTCAAACATGGTCCAAAATCATTCTTCGGATGGCTAATTGGGTCAGGGTGCTACACCTGGGCAGCTGAAAGAAAACATGAGAGCTGCATAAACCCATTGGTGTATGTGGGGTGTGAGATAAACAGGACTAGTAAAATTTCACCAAAGATATTGTGTCATTCATTTCAAAATCTATTTCCTTAATGGTAGTTTGATATGAAAATTATAAATAGTGTTTTCCCATAAAGATATAATGAAACCAAAAAACATTCCATCATCACTTCTATAAAATATAACCATTCTTAGAGTAAGAATGGGACGAACTAAAAACTTATTATTAAAATACTTTTAAACAATATAAAGATGATCCTCTGAGAAATTCATAAATAAACTTGTTCAAATCCCTTTCCTTTTACCAAAATCATTTATCAAATTCCATTTTTTAAAACATTCACCACCTTACTTTTTAAAATTCACTCTAAAACATTATTAAATCTATTTGAATATAGACTAAATAAAACACTGAAATGGGAAATACCAAACCAAGTGACTACGATATAAGCAAAACATAGAAAAAAAAACAACTAAATCAATGGTTTCGTGAAAAAAAATCTAGAGTTTTGGGATAAAAAAACATATACGATGTGATACCCTAAATAATTCTCAATAGGAATAAGGGATCATTGGAAAATTCCTAGGTTTAATGTAATACATACATGAACTAGTGAATATAACCCTATGGCGACACTAATGAACCCATCAAAATCCTAGCAGTCCAGTAGAACTAATTGGGATACATAATCCATCATGGGAGAACATAGATACCTTATAAAACATAATCCAACCATTCAGAACATATCCTATCTAACCAAAAAATATTCCTTAGTCAACACAAAATATACACTAGGGATTACAATAATTCTAGTCCATATACTAGATTTCCAATATTCTCGTGATATCAATAAATGAATGTGTGAATGAAATAAGGAATGAGTTTAACACAAGTTTGAACAATAAAACACAATAAATAAATATCAAATCTAACCTCCTATATCATCTCAAAAAAAATAACCCCATTGATAAGCATCAAAATTTACAAAAAACAAAACAACCAGCATCCCCTATTAGTACTAATGTTTATGTAAAGTGGTAAAAAAGTAATAGGGTTAAGGGAGAATCACACATATATCATGAAACTCATTATAAATTTGGATACATATATTTCATTAAAAACTATACCAGAATGCCTAGCCATTTTACACCATTTTGAAACATTTCATTAAAATGATCCATTTGACCGACTCAAGGTAAACCTTTAATAAAACCATTTAAAAATACACCCCATTTCATTTTAAATCATTTATTGAATCCAACCACCTCTTTTAATTCAGACGATTCAAAATAAAATCTTACTTTTACCAATTTCATGGCCCAAATGGGGTCACAAGTTTGTAATCATAAAATTGACTTTAAAAAACCTTTAAGGCATCCTTTAAAAGAATTATAATTGAAAATGACACATTAGATAGCTATAAAACCATAAAAACCATCATTCTGAGTGATCATACCCTTAAAAACATTACCTACCTCAAATTTAGAAAAACTAAGTCACAACATATTGCCTTTTATGGGGAATTCCCAATCAAGAAAAGAATCATATTCTACAAGATCTAGGATCTTGAAACCTAGAAATTATAACAACCATGAACTCCAACTTATTCCTCACATCCAATAGGTTTTGAGGGATATAATTGAACCAAAGAGAAATTGGTGTAAGGAAAAAGATAAGTGAATAGAAAAAGGAGTAAGACTTACTAGAATAATCCTATTGAAATTAAAATGAAATATGATAGAATTTAAATAGAATGGAGGGGGGATCCCTTATGTGTTCCCTAGGATTGACCAAATGAGGATGATAAGAGAGGAGATCCAAACCCCTTAAACCTGATAAGAGTATAATAATAAAATCAATATTAATTCAGTCTAGGTAGAATACTTGGTTAGGATGTATAGTTTGGTAAACCATGTTCCAACTGCGTGGCTAACACTAGATAAGAAACACATATCCACAATTTGGTCACACAATTTATTAAACCGTTTAACAAATATAAAAATATCCATTGTTAAAAAAAATAAAACTAGTGAATGATCACATTCGATTCCCCCTAATCATGTGTGAGCCATGTTCTAACACCACAAATAAAAAAAGACCCATGCAATTTTTACTAGATTTTATCATGGTTTGTTCCAAACCATAAGCTAATTATGTAGAGTAATTATGTGATAACAAAATTAATTTGAAACACTTATGCCTATTAATTCATGAATAGATCCACCTAGTCTATGTGCACTAACTGTGTGTCATAAGAACAATTTGGCTAATAAATAAATATTCAATCCCAAAACATCTAAAAATATAAATTTCCCTAAAATAATTTAAAACAACAGTGACATGCGGGTGTCAGAATTATCCACACCATACCACTTTCTTCCCCCATAAAATCAAATTAGAAAAAATATAAAAATAAAAAACTCTACACCCACATCATAGGTGGGAGGGTTAATAATTTTAAACAAGTTCCACTGATAATAGAGCACTAGACAGACACACAATTCCTCAAAACCACGTACCCAATACTCAGACACCTTAGACATCTATAAGAAAAAAATAACTCATTACCACTAGATATCAATATCTAATAAAAAAAATACATTCTATAGTTCTCCCAAGAATTTAAAATTTCTCTAAAGTGGTGAGATATAGAATCAATACTCTCAAAAGAGAAATACCACCAGTACCCCCACTGAAAACAACAATCTTCCAAAATCCATAACCATCATTTGATAATTGACCTCATAACCTCAAAGAAATCAAAACCCAAAATATATTAAAATGATCATAAATAAAGGTTATCTAACAACACTACATCACATAGGATAAAAAGGGATAATATGCCTCAATTTAAAACATGCCTCAATAAGAAATGACATAGGCTTAAACCTTGCGTCATAAAAATAAGTGGGATGGGTAATCTAAGACATAATATCCAAAACACCATCTCATGGTGATCCCATTAAGTTTAAAACCAGTGCCAATTAGTGCATATTATCAATTGGATCCATATCCATACTGCTCACTTCCATTTTTTATTTAATTTTTGTTTTATTATTTCTGGGCACCGGGTTCTCGTGCCAAGATCCTCGTTGTGTCCCGACTTACAAATTTTCGTTGTTTATTATTTTTTTTACAGGGTTTCGGACCCAGGCATAGTCACTGCCCGATTGGCAGTTGTTGCGCAGTCGCCCCAGGTACTGTGCAGGTGCCCAAGTGGTTTGGGTTGTGGCGGGCAACTTAAGCATGGTTTATTAAGTCGTGCGACGAGCTCGTGAATACCTGGTTTTTGGAATAAGATAAATAAATGGGATAAGATTTTAAAAGAATGTTCTTTAATAACAATAATACTACTGTCGTTATTTTTATTAATTTTGGATTTATTATTATTATTTTTGTTATTATTAGTATTATTATTATTTTCAAAATTATTATTATGGTTATTATTGTATTATTATTATTATTATTTTTATAATTATTATTTTATTGCTATTAATTTTCGTGGTGTTATTATTATTATTATTATATTTTGTTTTATTATTAGTATTATTATTATTATTAAAACGATTAATTATCTATTGATGGTTTTTATTATTATTATTGTAATTATATTATTATTAATATAATAAAATAACAAAAAACTGGAAAACCCTAGATACCCGACCCCCCTTCCCTCATCCGCTGCGCGACGCCCCTCTCCCTCCCTGGTTTTGCGCTGCGTGTCCCGTGCCCAGGTCATCCTCCACCGGCGAATTTTTTTTCTGGGTTTTAAAAAAATTAAAATTTCAGAAAAGGGGTTAGGGTTCTGATTTTTTTTGTCTAAGATGCATGAACCCCGTTCACGCATCACTATCCCCAGGAAGATGCGTGAACGGGGTTCACGCATCTTAACCGCGCTGAAGGATGCGTGAACCGCGTTCACGCATCCTTCACGAAGTTGATCAATGATGCGTGAACATGGTTCACGCATCCTGCAGTAACTTTTTTTTTAAATTTTTTTTTATTTTGTTTTGTTTTGTTTTATATATATATATATGCTTGCCCAAGAAATCATACTGCATTTTCGATGTGGGATTCAGGTTCTCTTTTCCTGCACAGAACATTCTGCATTTCCGATGCTGGATTCTGTTTCAAGTACGTGACTTTGAAAGACTGTAAAATACAAGCTATACGACCAATATAAATGAAACCTAAAACATGGATTAAACATATAATAAATAGTTGAAAATGAAAAGAATTTCGTAAAAAGGGTTTATGAATAATAATTTATAAGCTTTCAAAACCACCAACTTGAAACTTCAAAAAGTTTCAAGTACGTGACTTTGAAAGACTATAAAAAAAAAACTATAAGACCAATATGAATGAAACTTAAAACATGGATTAAACATACAAGAAATAGTTGAACCTCCATGCCCTTCCATTTTCCCCTGCCTCACACCACCTCCGCCATCCAGGACCCCTCCTCCGCCTCTCGCCATCATCTTTGACTTTCCCAGCGCCAACCCTCTGTTCGGCCTCCTCAGCCACTTTCTGTGCACCACCAGCCTTTCCACCTCCATGCCCTTCCATTTCCCTTCGCCTCTCCCCCCGTCCTGCGCTGGCCGCTTCGCCTAGCCTACTTTCGGCCTACCTGGTTCTAACCAGGCTTTTCCGAACCTCACCGCACCTGGCCTCCACCGAGCCGCTCGCCTAGCCGGCCTCCTCGATTCTAACCAGCCCGCTCCAGTGATCCCTCCTGCTCAGCACACTCTGACCCACATGACCCGACCTATCCATCCTTCTGTTTAGTTGTCCCCTCTCTCCCAGTGGCGGTACGACTTTTCCCGCATTTCCAGTGATCTTCGTCGTGCGACCCGAGAGAGACATCTCACTTACGCTCCAGCCTCCCGCGCTTCTACTCTCCCTTGCTTTGGCCAGAGGCGAACCCTATCCTTTACTCTGGCCTCCTTGCTCAGGCATGACCGCATCCCTCCTTGCCTAAAACCATTTCTTCATTTGTTGTATTTATTAATTTTTTTTTATTTCTTTTCTTCATCCATGGTGTTTTTATTTGTTTTGGATGAATCATAATACTACGATTTGTGTTTTACACATTCTGCTCATGGTCTAGGGTGTGCAAATGGTCTGTTGGGTGTTGTTCGTCTTTCCGTGGGTGTATTGTTGTTTCCATTCTCGACTTGAGGTAGGAAAATCCATAAATATTTTTTTTATAATGCATTCCTTTGACGCTTGATTCTTTCAATTATTATTATTTTATTTGATTATCTAATTTAAATCATTGCAATATATCTAATTAGTCTATTATGCATTTATATGTTTTTGGAATTTGTTAAAAAATGGCGTTTGATGCAATTCTTCAGCTATGACCTTTTCTTATCACATTTTGTATGTCTGATTTAAATGCATATATGTGTCCATGATGAATTTTTTTATTAAGGTACCAAATTTATTTTTGATTTTTTTTAAAAAATTATTCTCACCTTCACAATGCACGTAATTATTTTGTTGTGGTGTTTTCTGGATGATTGAATTTATTAAACGTAAGTTTTAATGATTTTCATACATATTGTTTAGGATTTTGGCACCTAGATTGTTCTTTCTAATTGATAGTGTTTCTTTAAAGTGGGATTAGGAATTCTTAAGAAATTCTTAGCACTTGCGTTGTGGTGGAAATGTTTATTTGGTTGTAAATTTGGTCAACAATGAATAGTTTTGAAATGGTGTGGTTTGTTAAATGTGTTAAAATGTTTTGGGAAAAGTTTAATGATGCCTTATGTTGGGGTTTTATAGAAAGTTCAGTTTTATAAATTGTTCTTATTTTTCTAAATGAGGTTGGGTCATTTGAGTGGGTTCAAAAAATGGCTTTTAAAGGTGTTCCTCAAGTTTGATCCATTTGGCCTTACAACATAATTTCGCATGAGTTAAAAGAGGAAGGTTCATTTGGCTCTTGGTCTGAGTTTTGGTGAATGTTTTCTTAAGGGCCCGTTTGGTATTGAAAATATGAAAATGATTCTTAGCGTTATTTTGGAAATGGTTTGTAAACGTTTTTGGTCATGGAAACCCTTATCCCATTTGGAATTTAATACTTGTTGAGTTAAAGGCCCATTTGGAACTTTTAGCCAAAGGGTAATGTTTGTACTAACCTTTTCAGGAGATTATGTGTTGGAGAATGTGTGTGCCCGGTTGGAAACTTTGAATGTTTTTTAAAATGGTTTAATTATTTCATGGCATAAAGGCCCGGTTGACACCTTTGATGATATGATGTATATACATTTTTGGGGAACCTCTATAGGGGGATAACCTTTTATGGGTTATTGTATAGAGTGTCGGTGTTTGGGGAAGACGAGTGCGGTGAGATGAGTCACATGTGTGAGGGCCTTACTATATACACAATATTATTATAATCACTATGGGTTACTGGGCGACTTTTATATGATCGAGTGATGGTTTCTAATCAACCATGATTAGACAGGTTGGTAACCACTGGATTAGTTGTTAGGCCGGGTGGGCTTTGCCACTAGATTGGTCAGTTATAGGGCAACTAGTTGGTTATAGACTTAGGAGCTTCACCATACACCGACAGGTTGTTCTGAAACTGAGTACATCCAAGGGTCTTCTAGGGATGTATAGGATCACCCATGGTTACTTTATTATTTACATTGATTGTATACTTAATGTCGTACTGATTATTTACAGCTTTCCTTATTTACCTATATTATTTTAGCCAGCTTTTCTTTCTTTTGTCTCGGGTTTTGTTAATAAAATGAAAAATGGTTTTAATGAAATAGCATGTAGTGCCTGTAGGATTTATAAATGGAAAAATCTTGTTTCTTATTTTAAAAAGTGAAAACACTATCTTTTTTTATAATTGTATTTCAAACTTGTGTCATTTGATTATTTTGGGAAGTGAGATTCTTGGGTTCTGTGACATACCTTAGAAACCATATAGAGAATTTTAAATGCTCACTCCTATTTTATCATTTTAGTTGCTGGTTTCCTTTACTCAGGTTTTTCTTGGTTTAGTTGCTCATTATTGGAGAAAGGTTGTCCTTGGGTTGGGTGATGGCCTAGAGGGTCAATGGAGGTATGTTGAGAAGTTATGTTTATTTCATTTCCGTTGCTAGAGTACAGTTTAATTGTTCTTTTTTTTTCTGGTTTATTTATTTATCTTTATGGGAAAAATCAATCCCAATGATTAAATTTTGATGCCCGACACTAGTTGTCAGCCTGTGGGGATCGGGAACGCCATTCGGGCCACGTCGCGAATCGGCTTGGGTGACTGGTTCAGGGTCGACCCGGGTTGGTTCGTGATAAAATGGTATCATAGGAGGCTCTTGTTATTTGAGGTTTTTGGTAGATTAAGATTAGGACTATTGGGACTCAGGAGGTAGGTACGAGAAGGGCATCATAAACCCTTGCTCATTCTGAACCCCGAGTTGTCAGGGGTAGTCCGGGTTTTGTGTCTTCGTCTTTTTTTGGAATGAGGAATGAAAATGGAGGTAGGTCGGGGTCATGTCGTGACCTCACATTGAGTAGTGACCCATGTGGAGTCTGAGTTCATGGTTGAGCTCCTCTGAGTCGTTGACGCTTTCTTAGGGAATTTCTCAATACTATAATGCTCCGACCCCAACTACCAAGATTTGGTGCATTATTACATAACATTGGCATGATACACGGAATAATATCCTGAAAGACCGATCAGTTTAGTAGCCTTGGATGTACTAGATATATACATAAGTTTTAATTTACTTCATGAAATAAAAAAACAACATTGTGCCCCCTCTGAACACTCTTATATCCCTTGGCCTATTCCTATAGGTTAATCGTAATATACTTCTTTTTATCCTGGGAAAAATAAAACATAATAAAGGGGTGAGATCAGATGCTCAGTCCAGATAACAATATAACAGAAACTATCATAAATAAGAATAAACATTTAAGGCAATGTATAATACTAAAACACAAGACTTTTAAACTAAAACTTCAGCATAAGATGACAAAGATAAATCAAATAATTCCATTTACTTATTCACAGGATATTCTACTAGTTGAATAATCACATGTAATATCAATAGCCAATTTCATAATTATGGAATGCGTAATTCCGAACATCATAACCACATAGTCAAGGCCCCGTGCCATGCCTAAAATAAGATTTTTTTTCAAGGCCTTATTCCAGGACACTAGTTTATCTAATGAGACCAACCGATACATCAATGATATATAGTGGGCTCCACCCATCACTTACTAAGTCCAATTCATTCCTCATATGAAAAGGTTGAAACATAACATAAACATTCATATTAAAACTTTCATATGAAGTGTTAATACTTTAACCATAAACCATAAATGGTATAAAAACAGCACATCCACAGTCAAACATAACTTATTCAATACAATATGGATGATTAAATTATAATAAATCAACATTAATCAAGAATAAAATACAATGACAGATATTGACATTGATGAAAATTATCAGTAAAACTATTTGAAAGAAATGTCCCCTTTTTCTTGAAAACATTTAAAAGTCGCACTATTTATCAAATAAGTCCTTTAAAATATATTTTTGAATCAAAGTGTCCCATAACACTTTGAGACATTTGAAATAAATTTTAATTTCAAAACATTCATGTCCATATAAATAAATCCTTAAAATCATTTTTAAAACATGGACATTAATGAGAAAGATTTAAAAGAATAAATCTTTAAAACATTTAAAATGATATTTTAGTTAGAGTTCCTAACCAAATGAGAGACACTTGAATACAAATAATTGAGGTAATAAAGACTTTATGATATCATGAGAATAAATTTATTCATGATATAATATGTCAAAGTATAGTATATACACCATATAAAAGTGAATTGGTACATAACAACAATGACGTCTCAATAGAATGTAAATTGACATGAAATTCATTATAAAGACCACATATTTAGGTTAAGGATAAACCAATGTAAAAATTATGTGTGAAAAATATAAATAAACTAAATATTATTTGATATTAAGTGTAAATAAATAATAGGACATTCACATATATTCTGGTAAAAACAACACCAATGACTTGAATACTCAATGAATAAAAATTGTGTCAAGTTTACTCTTATCAAGTTCCTATCGATGACTTTAGAATTTATCAATAGAGTTATTATGTGTATTAAAAGTATATACAAACAAAGGGGAGTGAAAATAACTGCATAAATAAATAAATAGTGATTTCACACATAATCTTGGAGTAAAATAATCAATGAAGTTTGCGTGAAACCCAATGAGTGGAAATCGAAATTAGAAATTCCCTTACTGATTTGGTAACTTACGAAACATACACCCCATGAAAGAAGGATCATACAAGGAATTTTTAAATACCCATAAATTAAAGTATATTACACAAGGAATACAATCATGGGAATTACATACACCACACACAAGGAAATAGTGGAAATATAGCACAAATCTCACGGGAATAAGAAGTGAGATGAAAACCCATTACCTTGTACTTTTCTTTAGTAGAGGGTACGTTAACCTCCTGTATAATATTTAAATCATTGTTATTAAGTTATAAAATAACCACATACATAAATATGATATCATATATGATCTTCTAATATTTCTTTATTAATAATATTTTAGTAGTATCATTGTTTTGGGTGTTAACTAATTCGTTTTACTTTATATGTTTTGTTATGTAAGTCATTTTTGTTATGGATATGATGTATTTTATTCATATCTATAATTATATTAAGTTATTAAACATTATTTTTAATCATAAAATGAAAATTATTCATGAATGGTTATGATGGGGAATGAATCTCATCACGTTCGTGGAGACGGTAATCCGTATGTATGCACGAGCGACAATATCATTCAATTGAAGGTGAAATAGTTTATTATTGGATGTTATATCATATATAAATAATAATTAAAATGTTATATTTATTATTTAAATCCATTATAAATCATTATTATACCCATAAAAATAATGAAGTGTTGAATGACTATTACACCACGGTGTGAAGATGATAAGCCGTACGTACGCATGTATGGTGACTTGGTCACTCATAGGATGGATATAATAATGAATATGATTGTACCATATTTATAATAACACCACATTATATAGAATTTATTGAAGTTATTATTTTGGTATGAAAAAAACAAAGAAAGATGAAGTGGAAGAAGAAGATAACTTTGAAAGAGGTGATGAAATTATTACATATTCTTCAAGTGCTTCCTTTTAATTTGATCAGAAGGGATCCTTAGGTTGGATTTTTGATCAAAGGAAGGCCTCTAGGATGAATTTAGAGTAGTTGGGAGGATATTTGGGCAGGGTTTGGCCTAGACAAATGGATTTGGAGGTGTGAAATTAAGAGAATGAGAAGTTCCCTTTTATAAGAGAGGTGAGGGTCACTTTAGGAAAAGAATAAAATATTATTTTGTTATAAATTCATTTTCGGTTTATAATGGCTTAAAATAGATTTATTTTGAGGATATGGAGGGTATGTGTTGAAAACATCTCAACCAAAATGTTTTATACAGGTTTATGTCACCATATTAACCTTATATTTTAGATTTAACTCTTAGTTAAAGAGTTTGACATTTACAATGTCTCCTTATATTTTTATATAATATGGTTAATAAACAAACTATAAACTACCATGAAAACCCCATATGGTTCATTAATAAAATATATATCATTATATAAGTCCTTTTTCTGAACATTATATTTTTAGGATTATTATATAATTTAATAAAATAGTATATTTTTTTAAAAAAACTCAATTATGTCTATTTTGACACTATTTAGCATTTGGTTTTTGTTAAAGTCATATCAAATTGATTACTTCGAAACAAATTCAGTAAACCAACCCTAAAATGTCATATTAACCTATAAATTTTTTTTAACTCATCAAAAGTCTCAATTTACATTTATTTTAATATTTATAATATCAATTATTTTAACCTTTCATTAATTAGGTAATTATTGCATCATCATTGTGGCATAAATAAATTTAAATATACAATATCTAAAAATTATAAATAAAATATCATGATGTAGAAAATATTTTTATATTCCTAATTAATACTTATAGTCAAATTTATCTTATGTATAACCCTATATTAAAAATGGTTTAGTTATTAAACTTTAATTTTACACTTTTAACTCTTCATTAAATAGAATAATAATAAATGTTCTAATCTAATCTAAGTGGATCAAAAGGATCATATTTTATTCCTAAGGTTGATTTTGGTCGAAATACACTTATCAAATAGAATTAGTACATGTGTTAGGGAAATTATAATATCATTTTTACCATTAATTACCCTATTTACTTTTAACTGTGGTAAATAAAATTCAAAAGTTACTATTCACCACAAATTATTTTTATCATATTGAACCATATTTTACTTATTGATGTCAACCGTGTCTCTCAGATTTTTGAAATTCAATCCATAGAAGTGGTAAAACTATGTTTTATGAAAATTTGAAAATGTGCCTAGAAGGTGGGAAAAAGACGGTAAAAAGTTTAATAAAATTTTATACATCTAATCTTATTATAAAATGACTCCAATGAATTACATTGAATTTATGATAACCCTGCTTTTTATTACACACTAAAACCTAATTTATTACCTAAACTTCACTTGATACCTCATAGAAGATCGAGAGGTCGAGTGCCTTGGGGATTAGGATCATTACATAACAACTTAAAACATGAAATACAACATCTTTATTGAAAACATCCTTTAAATGACCACTATATCCCCTCGTACTTAGAATTTCATGGGATGACCTGAGGACATGCATAAGAAAAGGGTGATCTATAAAGCCCAGTAATAGAGTAAATAGGGAATAACATAAAGATTACAATAAATGTTAGGCAATATGCATATCAATGGAGAAAAAGAGAAACATGAACATAAAGGCATGATAAAACATGATAATCCTAACATGGAAATGTGGCAACAACACTTAACATGGAATTAGCATGAGCGAAGGCTCATTACACATGAAGCATGATTAAACCCTCATTTCACATGAATTATCATGAGCCAACACGCATTGCACATGACGTATCATGATACTATACATTACCAAATGCATTGGAGTGTTATCAGAGCACACCCTTCTTAAACATTTCATTTCATGCATAAGTGTGCCACATTGATCATATAACATGGAATCTATCAACATTATAAGTTATTCCAAAATTAAGTAATCTGGAATAAATACATGAATATGCCATTCAATATTTATATGTGAATAAAGGTGAATACCCTTTATAGAGACATGAGTATGGTATTCACTACACAATGATCTTGGCTTGGAAAAACACAGTGCAATTTTGGCAGCATAACGGCATGACATGAGGATTGATGAAAATGTTTTATGATATAGAAATGGGTGTCTCATCATATGAACATGAAATGAACATTAAGGGGTCAAATAGATACATTTCCCGACAAACATAATGGAATTTAGCTGCATAATACAAAATAATTACTTGGATGTAGAAGAGGAGAGAGAAATCCCTCACGGAATTTTGGCATGGTAACAAGTGTACACAGGAGGAATTAATGAGAGATAAAGGAGTCTACCATCATCCAAAAATAAAT
This sequence comes from Viscum album, assembly GCA_963277665.1. Lineage (NCBI taxonomy): Eukaryota > Viridiplantae > Streptophyta > Magnoliopsida > Santalales > Viscaceae > Viscum > Viscum album. The sequence goes on along the minus strand of OY728146.1, from coordinate 783,340,223 downwards.
AGGGATGTATGGGGGAGGTGAGAAATCATACCTCAACATTTGTAATTGAAAACAAAAGGGCATAACATCTTAACGAAAATTGGACAAAAATGAGAAAGGAAGAAATCCCTTACATTGAAGTGTGAATCCAAAGGCTTAGGATAGGCTTGGGAGAGGCTTCTTGGGAGATTAGGGAACCTTGGGAGGATTCTAGAGATAGGAGGGCAGAGGTTGGATGAAATCCAAAGGCTTTCAGTGAAGATTAAGTGGGATCTTGGGTGGGTTTATATAGGAAAGGAAAGGAAATTCTTTATTATTTAGGTTTGGGTCACCACACATTATTATAATCAATACCACAGACCTGACCATGGTTTTTTCCAATGGATTTTTCCAAAAGGTAGTGGAAAAAAATATTTTATAATTCCAATATCCAAACTTTTTAAAATAATAGGGTTACTTATGTGGAGGTGAGTCACACTCTCAAGGAAATTCGTTTAAAAAGTGAGAATGCTTTATAACTATTGGAGGGTCCACTAATGTTTTGTAAAATAAATCAAACAAACCTAAAATAAAATTATTTTAATGGTAAAACATATATTGGCCGAACATATCATTTATAGTATTTTATTAAATCACTATTGGATCATTATGATGTCATAAAACACATTATATATTTAATCGATATTTATTTTTTTACCAAAAAATTCGACTCTCTCAGATAATTATGTAAAATTCACAGTTGGATAATTTTGACATCCTGCTACCAAAAAGAATATTCATTTTATCTAAGTAATTATAAAAATATGTGAATTTTTACTTTTAAAATAAAAACTGACATTTATCGAAAATTCATGGGTTTTGACAAAAACAACTTTCAAACCATAAAAAAATTACAATTGCATTCATAAAATTATATGATAATTTATATTTAACAAAAAGTAATTTAATGATAATAATATTTTATTAAAATATTATTTAATGAAAATATCCTTTAATTCATCAAAATATATTTCTTATTTGAATATTAACTAAAAATACTATTTTCACTTTAAAAACTATTTACAAACTAACAATAATAAAATGAATGTATATACACTATTATATAAAAAAATAATGAACATAATCATATTTCAAAGGTCTTGTTACATAACCCCTTATAACACCTGCATAAGACCGAAGGGTAAGGTGTGTGATGGTGACAGACTCTTGGGGTGGCTCAGATAACATTGCTCAGGTGGTAATCTCTATCAACTTCCACATCTCTCGTAGGTAGTTCCGTTCGAGCATAAAATATTGAAGCTTGGCTTGGACTTGGTCAAGAGAGAAGCCCAATGAGGCCACCTCCTTTTCGTGCTCTGACAAATGGGCTTCATACGGGACAAGTCTACTAGACGACTCCATCGTTTCCTTTTTCTGAGTAAATTGGATTTGTTAAAGACCTATATTTATACTAATCATGTGATCACTGTTCAACATCTATATAAGAAATTTTCATAATTCATAATGGTATTTTAATATCTAGAAACATAAAAAAAAAGAAGTGCATATATTATCTTACCATTTTACACAATAAGAAATTTAATTAGATCAAGAGGAATTTTCATTAATAAAAGTTTGGGTCATTACAATCTCCCCCCTTAAGAAATTTCTTCCTTGAAATTTTCTTTTCCCACACTAAAATAGATGTGATTATCATTGCTTCATCACTTCTTCCAATTACAATGTTGCTTCTTCAAAATTTTGGTTTCGCCACAACACCTTGACGAGGGGCATTGTCTTATTTCGAAGAACTTTTTCTCCATGATCTAATATCATCACTGGTTTCTCCTCGTAAGAAAGATCATACTCTAGTTGTACTACCTCTGAAGAGAGTACATGTGAAAAGTCTGGTATGCACTTCTTTAAGAGGGACACATGAGATACATCATGTACTTTGGACATGGTAGGTGGAAGTGCTTTTCGATAGGCCACAACCACAACACGATCAAGAATCTCGAAGGGGCTAATATACCTAAGACTTAACTTCCCTTTCTTTCCAAACCTCATGAAATTCATCCATAGAGATATGCGTAGAAATAACATTTCTCCAAATTTAAACTCAAGGTCTCGTCAACAGTTATCTGCATAACTCTTCTGTTGAATCTGGGTTTCCTTGATATGCTGCTGAATGGTTTTCACCTTTTCCACCATTTCTTCAACCATTTCTGGTCCTAGCATCTTACGCTCAATGAATTCATCCCAACATGTCAGTGTTCTTCACCTCTTACCTTATAGGGCTTCATAAGGTTCCATTAGGATGCTTGAGTGGAAACTATTATTGTATGAGAATTTAACCAGAGGAAGATGTTGATACCATCCTCTTTTAAAGTCCATTGAACATGATCTTAACATATCTTCCAGTGTCTAAATAGTTCGCTCAGATTGGCCATCAGTTTGAGGATGATAGGTTGTATTGAAGTTTAGTTCAATATCCAGAGCATGTTGAGGAATCTTCTAAAACTTAGAGTTGAATCTTAGATCTTGATCAGATACAATAGATAGTAGTACTCCATGCAGCCTTACCACTTCCCTAATATATATCCGTGCTAATTGATCTAATGAGAAGTCCTCCTGAATTTAAATTAAGTGTGAAGACTTTGTATGATGATCCACAACAACCTAGATTGCATTGTTGCCTTTGAATGTCTTCAGAAGTCCAGTGAAAAAGTACATGGTGATGTTATCCCACTTCCATGATGGTATGAGAAATGGTTGTAGCATCCCCTTAGACTTCTGCCTCTCTACCTTCACTTGCTGATACACAAGAAACTTTGATGTATACTCAGTGATCTCTTTCTTCATATTATCCCACCAATAATGCTCTCAGAGATCTCGATACATCTTTTTCTTTCTTGGGTGAATAACAAAATTTGAACTGTGTGCATCATCTAAAAGTTCATTCTTCAGCTCTGGACTTGATGGAACACATAGTCTTTTCCAAAATCTCACAGTTCCTTCTTCATTAACATTGAACTCCGAGGATTTCCCTTTTCTGATAACTTCCATTTTCTTCTAAATTCCCACAACTTCCTTTTGAGAATCTTTTAACTTTTCAAAAGAGACAGTTGAACAATCATTTGTGAAAGGATTGATGATGTTCCCTTCTTTATGATTCCCATGTCAATCTTCATCAAATCTAAGAAGATTGGATCTTCTTCAATTCTGATCAATGATAGAATTGCTAGGTCCTTTCTACTTATAGAATCTTCCACCTTGTTCGCTTTCCCAGGTTTGTAATTGATTGAGCAGTCATAGTCTTTGATCATCTTTAACTATCTTCATTGGAACATGTTCAACTCTTTCTATGTTAATATATACTTGAGGCTTTTGTGGTCCGTATATATTTCACACTTCTCCCCAAAGAGATAATGCGACCAAATATTTAAGGTGAAGATCACCGCAACAAAATCCAGATCATGTGTTGGATAATTCTACTCATGAAATTTCAATTAACTTGAAGCATAAGCAATGACTTTGTCATTTTTCATCAACACACAACCTAGTCCCTTTTTGAAAGCATCACTAAATACCACAAAAAGTTCTATACTTGTGGGTAAAGTGAGTATAAGCGCAGTGATAAGCCTCCTTTTCAACTCCTTGAAGCTTTCTTCGCATTCATCACTCCAAGAAAACTTTACTCTCTTCTAAGTTAACTTAGTAAGAGGTTTGGACAATATTGAGAAATTTCTCACAAATCATCGATAATATCCAGCTAACCCCAAGAAGCTACAGATATCCATTACCGATGTTGGCCTCGACCACCCCTCAATTGTAGCTGTCTTGGAGGGATACATAGATATCCCATTGGTTGTGATGATATGGTCTAAGAATGAGGCCTCCTTCAACCAGAACTCACACTTTTTTTACATTTCATAGAGCATCTCCTTCGCAAAGATATCTTGTACAGTTCTTAGATGCTCCTCATAATCCTCCTTGGTTTTGGAGTATATTAGAATATCATCTATAAAGGCTACCAAAAGTTTTTCAAGGTAATATTTAAATAATCTATTCATCAAGTCCATGAAGATTGCTGGAGCATTAGTGAGTCCAAAAGGCACTACTATGAATTCATAGTGCCTTTATCTTGTACGAAAAGCAGTCTTGGGGATATCTTCCTACTTCACCCTTACTTGATAATATCCCGACCGCAAATCCACCTTGGATAATTATTGTGCCCCAGAAATTTGATCGAAAAATTCATCAATTTGTGGGAGAGGAAACTTGTTTATTATCGTGATTTTGTTAAGCTCGCAATAATCAATGCAAAGGTGCATTGGACCATCCATCTTCTTGATGAAGATGACTCGTGCACCCCATGGTGAAGCACTTGGGCATATAGATCCTTTATCAAAATTCACTTTTAGTTGTTTATTAAGCTCCTCATGCCCCATAACAGCCATTCTATATGGATTATTGGATATTGGCAATGCCCTAGGTATAAGGTCAATTGAGAACTCAATATCTCTTCTAGGGGGAATTCCAGACAATTCCCCGGGAAACACTTCAGTGAATTCCCTCACAATAGGCATGTCTTCAAGGATTGTTGCTTCCTTGGACTCAATCATCTGAGCCCGATACACATGCTCATAGGGTAGTAATATCCATTCTTGAGATGATAGATCTAAAGAAGATTCATCTTTCTCCTTGCACTTTTACAGAACCGGGGGTCGATTCTCCACATAGAGAGTGATTTCCCTCTTATAGTAATTTATGTTGGCTCTATATAGGGAAAGCCAATCCATGCAAATAAATGTATCAAATTCCACCAAAGGGAGTATAACGAGGTTCACCAGGAAGTTTAATCCATTGATTATGACAGGGGAGAAGTTATATTCAGGGGATGCAATGATTTCACCATTTGTTGTACTCATTGACATCTTTAATTCCATCATTTGTGGTGGTGTTGGGATTGTTTTACTAAACATTCAGGATATAAAAGAATGCATAGAACCTGAATCAAAAAAGTATATTTTCTATTCTTAAATGAATAACTAGTTTACCAGTCACCACTTCATTGTCAGGGTTCACATCTGCAGTAGTGATGGAAAAAGATCGCCCTTTATACCTTGGAGGTTGTTGGTTGCCTTCGAAAACCCTTGGCTTAGGGCACTGATTTTCAAGGTGCCCTAGTTATTTGCAGCTGAGGCAATGAACAATGCGTTGAGAGTCAAATGAAACATTCCTCTCCTCTGTTGCAGCCGCAAGTTTTTCTAGCCGACAATTAATAGTTAGGTGCCATACTCTTCCACACCTAAATCATTTCCTCACCCCCATCAGGCAATTTCTGAGGTGCTTATTTCCGCACCTTTTGGTAAGTGGGGTATTAAATTTTCTTAACACCATTGGATTTATCCATTAGACCTCAAGAATTCAAGTCCACCTTATGCTTCATATCCCCATGATACCCTTGAGGTTCGCCGATCTCCATTTCAACCTTGAGGGAACATAAAATAGTTTTCTTATAGCTGTCAAAGTCACAGATCACCAGGGATTTCCGTAGGCTAGGTTTCATCCCACCAAATAAGCGGTCAACATTGAATTCAGAGGTAACGACAAATCCATAGGCGTATCGTGCAAGCCTTTTAATGTTTTCCTCATACACTCCGACAGATTCATCATATTTTTTCTTGAGAGCAAGGAAGTCCCTTTCCATCTTAAGTCAGAGGGTTCATGGAAAATATTTATCAAAAAACATCTTCTGGAAATCCTTCCATTCCAATGCCTTGATCTCCTCCCCAGACTTCATATTTTTGATCAATGTCCACCATTGATCAGCTTCACCCTCCATACGATAAGTAGCTAGGAGAACCTTCTCTTCTTCAGAACATTTAAGGATAGAGAATATCTTTTCAATAGAGTTGATCCATTGTTTGGCGATTGAGGGATAAAATGATCCATTAAAAGTTGGAGGCCTTTGTCTCATGAAGCTTTAGATAATGATTTTTATTTCTTGGGGGGGGGGGGTTGAAAGTTCCTATTGAACCATGTTTATATTCAAATCTTGAGTTAACTGAGAGAGTATCGTGACAATGTTCTCTATTCCTGCTCCCATCGGATTGGGAATCTCATTAGCACAATCATCACATTGATCTTCACATTGGATATTAGCCCAATTTCTCCTATTACCATCCATTAGTTGGAATAAAAGGGATGTTAGGGGTAACACATAAAGGGTAATCCAAGGAAAAAACATATGATTTATAAATAGCTTTTATTTCCATAACTTATGAATCTATATGCTTCAATCTATGTTATCTAACATATATTCTTATGGAATTTTTTTAATTCCCTTAATAATGTTTCATACTAAGCTTGTGAATTTAAAAATGCATATCCCCTGAAAGTGTCGTAACCAAGAGTGCAACAAGGCCTATTTTCATGTACCAGGATACCCCGGGTCAAGCCCAAAACTCCTTGTCGGAGTTTTCACCCCTAGGTACATTTGTTCCAGAGCCACCTCTACCTGCTCGTATCCAGACATGGATGTATTTTCTTGATAAACCACTTAATCAATACCCACCAAAACATAGGAATATTTTTATTATACTTAGACTTATCTCTAAGTCTTTACAAGGGTTTTCTAATCCTAATCCCAAAAATAACTAAACATATCCTCTGATACCAACTATGACAACCCTGTTCTTTATTACACACTAAAAAACGATTTATTACATAAACTTCACTTGATACCACATAGAAGATCGATATTTCTAGTGTATTTGGGGCTTAGGATCATTACATAACAACTTAAAACATGAAATACAACATCTTTATTGAAAACTTCCTTTACATAACTACTATATCCCCTCGTAATTATCATTGCATGAGATAACCTGAGGACATGCATAAGAAAAAGGTGATCTATAAAACCCAGTAATAGAGTAAATAGGGAATAACATGAAGATTACAATACATGTTAGGAAATATGGATATCATCGGAGAAAATGATAAACATGAACATAAAGTCATGATAAAGCATGATAATCCTAACATGGAAATGTGGAAACAACACTTAACATGGAATTCGCATGAGGGAAGACTCATTGCACATGGAGCATGAGTAATCCCTCATTTGACATGAATTATCATGAGTCAACACCCATTGTGCATGATGTATCATGATACTATACATTACCAAATGCATTGGAGCATTATCAGGGGACACCCTTCTTAAACATTTCATTTCATGCATAAGTGTGCCACATTGATCATATACCATGGAATCAATCAACATTATAAGTTATTAAAAAATTAAGTAATGTGGAATAAATACATGAACATACCATTCAATATTTATATGTGTATAAAGGTGAATACCCTTTATAGAGACATGAGTATGGTATTCACTACACAATGATCTTGGCTTGGAAAAACGCGGTTCAATTTCGGCAGCATAACGGCGTGACATGAGGATTCATGAAAATGTTTGATGATATGGAAATGGGTGTCTCATCATATGAAAGTGAAATGGACAGTAAGGGGTCAAATAGATACATTTCCCAACAAACATAATGGAATTTAGATGCATAATACAAAATAATTACTTAGATGTAAAAGAGGAGAGAGAAATCCCTCACAGAATTTCAGCATGGTAACAGGTGTACATGGGAGGCATTAATGAGAGCGAAAGGGGTCTCCCATTATAAAAACATAAAGAGGGATGTATGGGGGAGGTGGAAAATCATACCCTAACATTTGTAATTGAAAACAAAAGGGTATAACATCTTAAAGAAAATTGGACAAAAATGAGAAAGGAAGAAATCCCTTACATAGAAGTGTGAATCCAAAGGCTTGGGAGAGGCTTCATAGAGGATTATTGGGAGCTTAGGGAACCTTGAGAGGATTATAGAGAGAGTATTTCAGAGGTTGGATGAACTACAAATGATTTGAGTGAAGAGGAAATGAGATCTTGGGTGGGTTTATATAGGAATAGAGAGGGAATTCGTTATTATTTAGGTTTGGGTCACCACACATTAATCTAATCAATACCCAAAACCTGACCATGGTTTTTGAAAATGGTTTTTTCCAAAAGGTAGTGGAAAAAAATATTTTATAAGGCCAATTACCAAACTTTTTAAAATAATAGGGTTGCTTATGTGGAGGTGAGTCACACTCTCAAGGAAATTCATTTAAAAAGTTAAAATGATTTATAACTCTTTGAGGGTCCACTAAAGTTTTGTAAAATAAACCAAAAAAACCCAAAATCACATTATTTTAATTGTAAAACATATATTGTCCGAACATATCATTTATAGTGTTTTATTACATCATTATTGGGTCATTATGATGTCATAAAACACATTATATATTTAAACCGTATTTATTTTTTTACCCAAAAATTCGACTCTCTCAGAAAATCATGAAAAATTCACCATTGGATAATTTCGACGTCCTGATTCAAAACATAATATTCATTTTATCTAAATAATTTTTTAAATATGTGAATTTTTACTTTTAAAATAAAAATTTATTTTTATCGAAAATTCAGGGGTTTTGACAAAAACAGCTTTCAAACCTTAACAAAAATTACAATTGCATTCATAAAATTATACAATAATTTATATTTAAAAAAAAGTAATTTAATAATAATAATATTTTACTAAAATATTATTTAGTTAAAAAATCCTTTAATTCATCAAAAAAAATTTCATAGTTGAATAATAACTAAAAATACTATTTGCGCTTTAAAAACTATTTACAAAGTAACAATAATAAAATGAATGTATATTCACTATTATATAAAAAAATAATGCATATAATCATTGTGCTAAGGTCTTGTTACAAACCCATTATAACACCCGCATAAAACCAAAGGGTAAGGTGTGTGATAGTGACAGAATCTTTGGGTGGTTTGGATAACATTGCTCGGGTGGTAATCTCTGCCAACTTCCACTTCTCTTGTAGGCGGTTTCATTCAAGCTTAACATGTTGAAGCTTGGCTTGGACTTGGTCAAGAGAGAATTCCAATGACTCCACCTTCTTTCCAAGCATCGAAAAATGGGATTCATACGGGGCGAGTCTACTGGATGAGGCCATCGCTTCCTTTGTCTGAGTAAATTGGATTTGTTAAAGCCCTATATTTATACTAATCATGTGATCACTGTTAAATAGCTATATAAGCAATGGTCACAATTATTAATGGTATTTTAAAATCTAGAAACATAAAAAAAAAGTTCATATGTTATATAACCATTTTACATAATAAGACATTGTAGACACTGAAAAGTCCGTAATTACTGAAGGAAGTGTCGAAATGACAAAGTGAAGTCATATTCGGACCCGGAGACCCGGTCTGGAGGGCCCAGAAGTGTTGTGTGAAAAAAGGGGAATGCGCACGAAAAAATTGTGTCGCGTGGAAGGAGTCCGGGATTCACGAATGATCGTCGGTGTCGGCGCGCTATAATTGCTCACCCATGCCCGTGCGGTTCACATTCCGTGTCGCCGCCTCTGGCGCACAAATTTTGCACGCCAACCTGGATTCTGTGCCACCGGAGGACTATAAATAGAAGGATACCCCTTCCATTTCGGGGTTGTAGAATTCAAACTAGATATCGTGCATGAAATCAGACTTCCACGCGTGCAAGATGGCCTTCAGGTACTGATCCATTTCGGACCACCTCGCCCCGAGATCCGCCTTTGTGCACAATCCCACTGGTATAAACAGAATTCCAAACCCTTCAGGGTTCCTCCCTTGCACACAATTCCTTCCGTTAAGCACAAAATGGTCCAATTGTGTGCAATCCCTTTCGCTGGGTGTGGCCTTGCCTTTGGGTGCGTTCTTTGCCACTCGCGCGCAATTCACATCCCTTATGCGCGATCCTACTAGTCGCACACAAATCCTCTACCCCGATTACGTGCCATTTCGATGTTTTGCGTGCAATCCCCAGGACCCCTCACCTTGATGCTCCCCAGGTGCCTCCCTACGTAGGCGCCCAATGTCCTCCTTATAGATTCCCCAAGTGCACACACCGGGCATACACACCATGCGCTGTTTTCCCGTGCGACCATCCAGGCTCGTACGAAGTAACCTTAAGGTCCCTTGGGCGGTTTTTCCCGTTGCATTGCTTTGACTCATGCTTCTTCGCATAGGCACGCTAAAGGATATTGCTTCTTCACATAGCCACGCTAACGTGGACCCCTCAATATTTTGTTCTGCGACCCCCTTCATGACGGCCTTGCGGATGCCTTCCCTCCCACAAGGGGTAGAGGGTGCCGATTATGTAAGTCCTAGGGGTGTGGAGCAAACCCACCTCATCCGAGATGCATGAAGTTAAACTACCAAGAACCTCTTCCTTAACACATGATGTTAAACTGTGATCCGGCCCCATGCCTTACACGCAGGGTCCCCCTGGATTGGACATTATTTACGTCGTTCGTCTCAACGAGAGTGGAATCTTCCTCACATGGAATGATATCCTCTTTGTTGGGGAAGCGTTTGTCCACGGGGGAAGGGAAGCTGCCTTGGTGTAAGGCCCAAGCCCCTCTTGTAGAAAGTAGAACCCATGAACCTCCATAGTTCCCCACTACCAAGGCCAGTAGAGGGCTTGATAGGGAACAAGGCCCCTCCTTTCTTCGGTCCCAAATCCCTCTCCTTCTGCGCTTTGTCGCACCTCGGGCCTCCATCCTGGATTAAGTCCCAGCACCTTGGGCCACTCAATGCGTAAGCCCCTCTTCACTTCTCACGGACGCATCCTTTTCGACATGATCGTTAGGTCCTTGCGAACTTTTGTTTCTCACACCGAGCATGACTCACACGAGCTTAGAGTGAGCACCGACCCTGACCCCCGCCTATAGCGAACTACGAGAACATTGATCCATGCTAAGGCATGGTACGTAGGAAGCCTCCACGAGGTTTAAGCCCACCACTCGGTCATTCTGACCTCTTCATGTCGGTTCACCAACCACCATGGGCTGCCTCATATCATAAGACCCAAATTCCCCCATCCCGCACGACATTAAACTGTCCACCCAAACTATGTGGACTTTGATCCATTCTAAGGTATGGTATGTAGGATGCCTCCACGAGGTTCAATCCCACCACCCGGTCATTCCAACCTCTTCATGTCAGTTTGCCAATCACTATGGGCCGCCTCAGAGCATAATCCCTATCTATCCATCACTGTGGGCTGCCTCAGAGCGTAAGCCCCATCCATCCGCCACTGTGGGCTGCCTTAGAGCGTAAGCCCCATCCTTCATCCACTGTGGGCCGCCTCAGAGTATATGCCCCATCCGTCCACCACTTTGGACTACCTCAGAGCATAAGCCCCATCCATCTGCCACTGTGGGCCGCCTCAGAGTGTAAGCCCCATCCATCCGTCACTGTGGGCCACCTCAGAGCGTAAGCCCCATCCATCCATCACTGTGGGCCGTATCAGAGCGTAATCCCCATCCATCTTGAACTACGTGGACTTTGATTCGTGCTAAGGCATGGTACGTAGGAAGCCTCCATGAGTTTCAAGCCCAACACCCATGTCCCAACTAGACCTCTCCCTCGAGCCCACGTGCCTCAGGAAGCTCATTCCCCAGAGTTTGTACTTCCTCTGGGCCCCATCCATGCGTTCATTATCACAGGTCGTCTTTTCAGGTGTCCCACCGTATCATCGAACTACACAGACTTTGATTCCCTGTCACGGGGATACGTAGGAAGCCTCCACGAGGTTCAAACCCCTTCACTTCATCACCCATCCTGATTTTTACCCGGGCCACCACATCCCCGTGGGATCATGCCACCTCATTCCACTCCACAGTATTCGGGAAGCCTCCCACATGCTGTCCCCAACATCGGTGTTCCCTCCAGGGGGTTACTCAACCTAATCCACTCTAGCTAGTGTTTTGATCAGTCTGATCCATCTCCGCTGGATGTTAAACTCACGGCATACCCTATGTTAAATATAGGAAGCTAAAGAAAAACTCAGATACATGCCTATGGAATACAATTCCCCACGTTCGATGTGGGATGCCTCAGGCTTCCGACCCCTTGAGAAGCCCTATAATAAGGTTCAGAAGACAGGCATGCCAATCCCCCAGTGGCAAGACACACCAACGATGCCTCAGCCTGACCACTCTCCTAACCGAAGGTTGCTACCCCGACCAGACCCCTTGGAGAATCTTTACGGAAGCAGCGTAATTAACTAGGGTCCATGAAGATATTACACCGGGAACGAGATTCACGAATACGTATTAAATCTATGAGGGAGACTCAGACTAGGTGATGAGTTCCAAGGAGGAATCCACGAAATGAATAACCGACATCCCATCATCCTGGTTTCGATCAAGGAGAAGACGTTCCTGAATAAGGAATGGATATCGCCTGCCTTTGGAAAGCGGGAATGCGGGGAAACAAGCCGCGCATCCTCTACATGACAGATGCACGCGCGTGCCCCGGTGGAAAGTGTTGGAAACAGAAAATGGTGAACCCGACGTGAATGTCATCACCTCAATATAGAGAATGGTAGCGTTTGGGGCTTCGGAAGATTAGCATGTCACCAGGCCCGGGCACCCAGCACTAGAACGTGAAACCCGCCAAGGGTTGGGGCAGTCAGGACGTTGAGCACTCTGTTCTGTGACGTTGTCAGCATGGATCCCTCTTACCGACCACGAAAGATGAAATGGCACTGGGCTGTTGGTTGTCGATTTCTTTTCCTATCAGCGTTAATGGGTTCATCTCCCTGCTTTCAAGAATCAAATTGCTGCATCCGGAGCTTAGTTGCCACCTGCCCACCAGCGCAGGGGCATGGGCAGTACCGACAAGGCTACCCCGCATGGTTCTGCCTCTTCCATAGCTACTTCGACTGCCATGACTGTTGGGTGCTCATGCCCCCTCTCTCCATCCGAGATTATCCAACGAAGGGTGATCAATGACATTGTGCATAGGTACGAGGAGGAGGGGGTCATCCCCACCAGGGACATGGCCCGTTTGGACCTTGAGACAGCTGCACCTCACCACCAATGCTGCCCCTGAGGGCCGCTCAGGGAGCCGCTGCTCCCCACCCTGAAATTCAACCTTTTTGGGAGCTTATCCCCGGAATTCATTGACACCTCCCTCCCCTACACCGACGAGGTATAAGATGCCTGGGTTGGCCCAATCGGAGACCCGCTTCAGAGGTTCATGGCAAGGGCCCCCTCCAGGCCGCGTCGACACTGCCACCCATCTCCCTAGGCTGAGGAGTAGGTAATCCATGTGCCCACACCACCGACTCCAACCCACCTGACCCGACACCAGCGTCTGGCACGAGCGGAAGAGGATGCTCGCCCTCGGGCATCAACGTCAGCAGCCACTGTGGCCTGAGCCACTGCTGAATCCTACCATCAAACCCCCACACACGTTGAGAAGGGGCAGTTATATGCCCAATCTGGATCGAGGCCCCGACCGCCCCACGGGCAGGTTTGGTCGACTCTCCCGGTCACCGACACAGGCAATGGCCGCCGCAGACCAATTCGTGGTAGCGCCATCTGGTGTGAAGGCCTACTCAGTGCCACCGTTCTAGAAGGTATGGGCCTCCGTTTCTTCTAACCTCAGCCCGGAGGCTTGCCTGGTGCCACCCTCGCTGTAGGTAAGGGGATCCCCCGTGACAGAAACACTCCGGGTGGGGCTCTCTCCAGCGCTCACTACACTGGGTATGGGGTCTCTTACCCTACCGCAGACCGTGAGTATGGAGATGTTGTATATCTAGTCACTCACCCACATGGAGGTCCTCCCCGTGTCCCTTTCGACATTTGCCCTGGTACTCCCCACACCTCAGCCTTCAATCCTCTCTTCCCAAGAACCAGTGCGTCCAGATGACTCTGTGATGGAAATCAGCCTTGCCCCGAGGAGCCACCCAGGGGCATGAAGGTGGACGTCGTCGCCGTAAGAGAAATTCTAGGGAAGGCTGGATAAAAATCAGACCAGTCCATTTCTCAGACTTCGAGGCAGAGTACGACTCGGCGATGGATCCCTCTCCTCAGTCCTTTGAGTCATGGGCTGGGATAAGGATGCGGCGCATCAGCCTCGTACTCCCCGAATGAGAGATCCATATGATCCCAAACTCCCTCAAAAGGTATATCCAGGAGGACAAGGACTTGGTGTACCCCCATGGATTGAACTTAAAGTCACCATTAACCTCTCTGAAAGCACCTTTCACATCAACCAGAGATGAAAAAGACCTTTTTGGGGGTTGATGGAGAAAGAGCCGCGACATAACACACCCCTGGAAAGCACCGACACTGCGACAGGAGGCCCGTTCACTGGTCCATCCTATCGTGACGTGGCAGCCAGGACACTACAACCCTTGGAGGATGACATAGGATTCAACGACCAATCGACCTGCTCGTCGTATTCTCCGCTGGCCAGCCCACCAGCCCAGCGGCCTGCCTCGACACCACTGCCAGTTCTCTAGCCACTCCCAGTTGATGAGTGGGGCTATCACGGGCCAGATCCTGAACCTGAGTCATGGAGATTTTGGACCATGCTCGCAGTGGGCCACTTCCCTGAGAAGTTTTGGCTGGTCACAGGGTCTTATTTTGATACACCAGAATCGCTCACTCTGGGAGAGTTTGAATGTTTCCACCAGACCCTCTGGGTGACTCACTCCCATCTTTTCCATCAGAAAGTGCCTTATCCCGAGAGCCAAGCACACCTCGAGGATATCAGCGAGCAATGTCATCAGGTCGACCTGGCCACGCTCCCCACGGTCTGGCACCCCGAATAACTTGGCCACCATAGGGCCCTCCAACAACAATGCATTCATATTTTTCAAGTACTCCGAAAAGTTATCATGGGAGCCACACCCCACGCGCACGTTCGTGGATGGGGGAAGTACACTGCCATTCTCTTTAGTGTGATTCACCGGTAGCCCGACTCACTGGGCGACTCCGAGGACATTCCCCTGAGGGCAGCGATGGTCAACATGGCCGATCTATCGGGAGAGGGGAACGGTTTAGAACTTCTTGATGGGGACTTAACCCTTGAAGACAAGCCACTACTGGACCCGTCAGGGAGGATTACTCGTTAGTAGAGGAACCTCCTAGGTCTCCCCGCACCCACTGAGGCATTAATACTGAGCCAGAATATCGGCAAGGGTAAGGAGCACATTGGGGCTATCAAGATCTCTGACCCATCTACCTCAGCGCAGAAGGAAGAGGAAGATCCTGAGAAGGCCACGCTGCGCCAACAGATTGCTGAGCAGAAGAGGTTGGTCAATGAGCTTTTAGCTGAATGCATTATAGAGTGGCGAATCGACTACGGTGATCCTAGGGTGGGGAAGCAGGGGCATGAACAACTACCCCTCAGTAAGATTCTCCTAGGAAACCTCAATCATGCCACATTCGCTGACAGAGGAGAGACTGGAGCTCATGGAAAGAGGGCATGATATGTTTTTCCGAACCCTCCTGAGCGGCGTGACCACCCAAGATACCCCGCTCGTGTTCCTCCATCCGCCCCAAGGGGCGCTCCACCAACCGCTCCACGAGCTGATGAGTTTGTCTACCTTGTTGAAGAGCCTGAAAATTAACTTGTGGTTAGGGATCCCCATCAGGATATGAACCCACATCCAGACGATCCGATGGAATCACTCATCACCCACTTAGAGGCTTTGGAAACTTGACATGTGGCGATCCCACCAGACGGAAAGTCGTACCCAGCATGGGTGGATGATATGCCAACACATCTGGGGTTTAGGAACCCCACTTTCACCCCTTTAATGGGACAGGAGACCCGCCGCAACACATGTCCCACTTCAATTCAAGGTGTGGGCCTATGTTAGGGACTCTAGTGCAACAGGAGGCCGCCAAGCTCCATTACTTTGTTCAGACACTAGAGGGGCCGATGTTCGTCTGGTACAACCATCTCCCTCTCGGATCTGTGACTAGCTAGGAGGACCTTCGTAGGAAATTCATCTACCATTTCAATTCCACAACCCAGAAGATGAACATCGCAGACCTCTTCAGGTGCAAGCAAAGGCCTGATGAGCGAGTCACTGATTTCATCGCCCGATGGAAGGGACTAACATACTGCCTTGACATGCCACTAACTCAGGATAAATTACTTACAATGTGCCTAGGGAACATCAAGGTAGATATGGTTCCTTCTCTGATCACTCAAAATTACCCTGAAGGGTTCCGGGACTTCTCAGACAAGGATCAACGCCTCGAAGAAGCCCTGCAATAGGCCAGTCAGGCCCGCCCGCTGCCTCCTGTAATCCCAGCAAGGAGAGCTACCAGAGCCAAGCCTGCTGCTATGGCCTAGATAGAGGCCCCCAGGTAGCTAGAATTGCTACCAGTGGGGCTAGCTTTGCATCCCCATAGGGGTCCGCCCCCACAAGCACAGCTTCCAGCCCAGCAGCGACTGCCTCAAAATCGGCAACTGCCTCCGCGTAACGTGCCACCACCGCCTAAGAGAGATAATCAGGTTCCGCCTCCTCGGTATGCTCCTTCAGCCCCACATTAGGATCAGCCTCTTAGAGACCCCCTTCTGGACAGAAGGAATCAGACCCACTCGTTTGATGAGGCTCAGGTCCCTGGTTACTTCCGCAGTTCCTTGGAGCAGAGAATTGTGCGGCTGCATGAGTGCTGGAAGCTAGAAGAGGCGCATCTCACTGATCACCCCAACTATTACCCCTATCACCGGATCCTAGGGAACACAATCAAGCGATGCTACATGTTCAAGGACTAGCTCCAAGACTAGATTGAAAATAATATAGTCAGGTTGGGCCCAGCCCCGACACAAGTGGCAGGTGTATTTGTGAGATCAAATGGCAGTAGCGGCGACGAGGGTGAATGACAGTAGGTTTCCGACCGTGGGTCCCAGAAGTATAATGACTGGATGGCCCGCAAGATGGTTTCCCACACCCATGGAATCATTCGTGCACGCCTGAGTCAGCCAGAGCCCCCAGAAGCTGCGGTTACTACTTCAGCATCATCGTCTCATCCAGTCTCTTCCCAGAAGAGCAAGCAGCGACGACGCAAGAAGAAACAACGTGCCCTGCCAATTTCGTCGTCATCCCGCACTCTTGGTAACTTTATGCCCCCAGAAATGGGGATCCCTCCAAGACTCTGCCCAGTAGTGGATGACTCCTCAAGTGACAGTCAGGGGTACGCTTCGGATAACACCGCAAAGTTGGTAAATCCCTATTTGACTCCCGACGATGAGGAACGCCAGGTAGACCTTCCCAATGTCACCAGCCATCGCCAACGTCGTCGGATCCGTTGTTACATGAACTGTCAGGACACATCAGTTGGCACTTCCAGTCAGGCCGTGCACGCCACTGAGACCAGACAGCAAGCCCAGTGCATGGCTCAACACACGCGACCCCTTCATCCGGTGTCGACAGGTCCGCCTCCACCACCGTTTGTGTTGCTTGATCAGGCGGAGCCACATAGGCCTTGCCGCGACCAGCTTCGCCCTGCCACCAGCTAACCCCAGCCTTCTGGTCCTCATCCAGCAGCCACTCTCCGAGCTTCGACTAGTGAACAAAGAAATATTCCTATTACCAGTCAGCCGCTGGTCCAGCCGACAGGGCCCGCCGTGCCTCCAATTGCAGAGTGACCTATCGTATGTATAGGATCGTGTTTGGCATGAAATTATGATGTTATAAAGCACCTTATTGGAATTATAGTGAGTATTTAGATCCTTGAGGCTCTTTACATGTCGTCTGAAATGCGTGAGGCACTTTCCGAGGCCCTAAGGAGCCCCCTCCAGTTTGAGATGGAGGTAGAAGCTACAAAAGCCTTCCACACCGAGACAATTGAGAACATTGAATGCCATGCAGTTATCTCATTCTACGGTGGAGATTAATACCCTCCTATACATGGGCACATTCACCCACTGTACATCACTGGCCAGTTCAATGGCATGGAAGTCCGCCGCTGTCTTGTTGACACGGGTTCTAAGATTAACCTAATCCCGACTTGGACACTTCGGAAGCTAGGTTTTTCTGAGGAGGATTTAACTCTCTCCAACCTCAGAATCCAAGGATATGAAAAGACCAAGAAAACCCCAGTCAGAAAGATCCGTTTGAAGACCTAGTTCGGTGGCCTAATCGCCAGCACCGAATTCATGGTTGTCTCCCAGGACACCACGTACAACGCATTGATGGGTAGGCCGTGGCTCCACCTTCATGCGGTGGTCCCCTCATTGTATCACCAATGCCTCAAATACTCCATTAATGGTCAAGTGGGCATGCTCCAAGGAGATGTGTCTCCTTTTTCCTCTTGTGAAGCCCGTTATCTGGATGCCGACTATTACAAGAGCAAGGATAAACATGTCCAGGAAAGTTAAGTTGAACCCATCGCCGCTACAACCGACCCTTGGGTAGGTTTGGATGACGCCTACGTCTTCCCAATCCATCGGTTGGAGGCCACGACCCCCGACATGGGGCAGTGTTTTGTTGTTTCGGGTACAAGAGGAAGGCATATTCCCAGGTCCAAGCAACGGAAGAAAATCACCTCTTACTCCAACACCAACCAGGCTCGGGTGATCCCAGAACATCCTACCTCTGTACGGTATCAGGATGTCAGGCTCATGGAAACAGCAGTATGTCATACATGCCTCTTCCGCCGGGCTGGAATCAACCGGCTCAAGTCGACGCGCCACTACTACTTTGATGACATCAAGCACAGCCCCATGGGCCGAAGAACAGATGAGATTGGATCGACTGCCTTTATCACTATGGTCTCAGGGGTGCATGAATCTCCTGATGTGATGACCACTGCCGCTCAAGCTGACACCAGCCTCCCGTCAAAGTCTGGTGGCTCAGAAGCAACTCCCCCTGCAAAAGATCCCTCCACGAGTGGAGAAGGAGATCTAGAGGATTCTCCCCTGCCTTTGAGGAAGGCGTCTCCACCACGGTCGACGAGTTGGTACAGGTGAACCTCGGTAGCGAGGTGGACTCAAGACCCACATTGGTCAGTGCCGCCATGCCCCCCGAGGAGCAGCATCGGTATGTGGAATTCCTCAAACAACACCGTGATGTGTTCTCTTGGAGTTACGATGAGATTCCAGGACTAGATCCTCAAGTATCCATCCACCACCATGGTCTCCCGGCAAACCATCGCAAGTTCAAGTAGCCTCCCAGAAAGATGCACCCTTCTCATGGTGCCATGGTTGAGGATGAGGTTGATAAGCTCATCAAAGCCAACTTCGTTAAGGAAGTCCAGTATCCCAAGTGGCTAGCCAACATTATGCCAATCGGGAAGAAGAACGGACAAATCAGGGTCTATATCGACTTCCGTGATCTCAACCTCCACTATCCGAAGGATGATTTTCCCTTTCCAGTGAAAGAGTTGTTGATTGATGCCATAGTCGGGTTCCAAGCCCTCTTCTTCATGGATGGGTATTCCAGGTACAACCAGGTTCGGATAACCCCCGAGGATGAGGATTCCAATGCCTTCAGGGAACCCCAAGGTACTTTCTATTATCATGTTATGCCCTTCGGCCTGAAGAATGTGGGTGCCACCTATCAGCGGGCCACACATTGCATATTCAATCCGATTCTGGGAACATTGGTGGATTGCTATGTAGATGATCTGGTGGTCAAATCTCACCAGTTCCAGTACCATCTCAAGGACTTGAGAAAGTGTTCAGCTTCCTCCGTTCCCGCCACCTGAAGATGAACCCATTGAAGTGTGATTTCGGGGTCACCTATGGTAAGTTCCTTGGATTTGTTGTCAGGTATCGAGACATTGAGATCGACCCAGAGAAGATCACGACCATATACCAGATGCCTCCCCCGAGCAATATTCGGGAGCTTCGAGGTTTCCAAGGTCACTTAGCCTACATACGCCGATTAATTGTGAATCTAGCTGGAAAGTGTAAGACCTTTTCCCAACTCATGAAGAAAGGCACCACCTATGAATGGGATGAAGAGTGTCAGGCCTCCTTTGAGGAAATCATGTAGTATCTTCTCCAACCTCCAGTCTTGATTCCACCCATCTCTGGGAAGCCTCTAGTCCTTTATGTGACCGCTCTGGAACGGTCCCTCGGTGCACTTCTCTCCCAGAACAACAACGAGGGCATAGAGAACAACCTCTACTACCTCAGTTGCATGCTACTCAATATGGAAATCAGATATTATCCCATCGTGAAGAACTTCCTTGCTCTCGTGTTTTCCGTAAAAAAGTTGTGGCACTACTTGCAGCACCAAGAGGTACAACTAGTCTCTCGGGTAGACCCAATGAAGTACATTCTGAACCGACCTATATTGACTGGCCGACTAGCGTGGTGGGCGGTGATCCTCCAGTAGTTCGACATCAGGTTTGTGCCTCAGAAGGCTATCAAAGGACATGCATTGGTAGAATTTCTAGCCACCCACACAACCTCCACGGATCAGCTGCTAGACCTAGGTTTTCCTGATGAGGCAATCCTCTCAGTCGATCATGCTGTCCCATGTTGGAAGATGCACTTCAACGACGCCTCCCAGAGCCCCACCGGTAGAAGACTCAACGATCCTAGGCTCAACAGAGTGGGCCTGGGTATCATCTTCCTCACCCCGGAATAGGCCATTCTGCAATACTCATTCCTATTGTCAGAGGGTTGCACCAACAATGAGGCAAAGTATCATGCCCTCATTACTGGTCTCGAGATGTCCCTCAAGATCGACGTGCCCCATATGCATGTGAAAGGGGATTCTAAGCTGGTCATCAAGCAGGTCAATGGTGACTATGTTGTCAGGAAACTAGAGCTTGTGCTATTGTTAGAGCATACTCTCTGGCTAATGGCTCAGCTCCATTCTTGACCGGAGGTTACTTATGTTCCTCGGTCACAAAACGGTCGAGCAGATGCTTTGGCCAGTTTAGCTACATCACTCGCAGAGCCCGAACAAGATGAGTTAATTATCCACGTGGCCCACCAGAGGGTCATATCTCCAGTCACCCCAGATGATGATGATGGCCTGCGGGTAAACCATATCACCTCCGAAGCCCCTATGTCAGGAGCCCCGAGTACTTCAGATGCGGTGATCGAGGCAATTCCTGATTGGAGGACACCCTTGGTTGAATACCTCCAACACGGTAATCTTCCATCACCGGGTAGAGCATGAGCGAATCCGATGCCGCATGCTACAGTTTACCATTTAGAGCGTTCCCAGCCTTAAGTAGATTCTTTATAAGTGCATATTTGATGGTGTTCTCCTCTGTTTCCTTCAAGGAGTCAAGATTCCATAGGTCATGCAAGAGGTTCATGCTGGTTCCTGTGGCGCCCATCAGGTCGGGTCAAAGTTGTCTCACCAGATACGGAGGCTGGGGTACTTCTGGACCTCCATGATCCATGACTCTGTTGAGTTCTCCAAGAGGTGCCATGCGTGCCAAGTTCATTCTAACTTTCTGCATCGGCCACTGGAGCCCCTCCACACCACCAAGTATTCTTGTCCCTTTGCAATCTGGGGGTTGGATGTCGTAGGACCTTACCCACCGACAACGGCCCGCCAATGTCGGTTCATTCTGACCTCTATGAATTTCTTTTCCATGTGGGAGGAGGAAATTCTGCTCAAGGAAGTCAAAGCCCGTTCTATCGCCGACTTCGTGGGTTCCAACATCATCTATCGATTTGGAGTACCCCACACTATCCTCACTGATAAAAACACCAAATTCCGAGCAACCAAGCTGATGAAATTGTACGCCAAGTACAACATTCGCTCTAACCATACCTCTCACTATCATGTGCAGAAAAATGGAAAGATCAAGGCATTTAAAAAAACCCTCTCTAACATTCTACAAAATATGGTTGGTCAGAACAAGAAGAGTTGGCCGGATAAGCTCTGCAACGCCCTCTGGGCTTATCGGACGGTGAATCGTAATTATACCCAGGTGACCCCATATTCCCTGGTGTACGGAACTGAGGTCGTCCTGCCTGTTGAGATTCAGTTTCCCTCATTGTGCACAGCGGTCTATGACCAGAAAGCACCAGATAGAGTTGCTGAAATCCGTCTAGCTGAATTTCAAGAGTTGGATGAGAATAGGCTTCGCGCTTTGAAAAACCTGGAAAGGCATCAGAGCAGGATGGCTTGAGACTTCAACAATAAGGTTCGCCTCCGCTCTTTCCTGCAAAGATATTTTTGTTGTACCTCTCGAACCCCTCAAGGTTTTATTTTCATGATCACAATCATCCTCTTTTTTATCTAACCCTCTTTCAAGTGTTTTTGATTGATAGGAATCAAATAAGGTGGCCAAGGAATTGGGCCAAGAAAGAAAGCTGGCAAATGGACTGAAATCCAGACCACCGGCCAGCCGGTGGCACACCACCGGCCAGCCGGTGGCACCTGCACTCAAGAGGGAGCCACTGCCTTACCACCGTCCAACCGGTGGCCTCAGCACCGGCCAGCCGGTGGCACCCAGACTGAACAGGGTTTGCTACTGCCTCACCACCGGTCGACCGGTGGCTCTGGCACCGGTCGACCGGTAGAGCCTGGACCAGAATTCTCAGCCACTGTCAAGGCACCGGCCAGCCGGTGGCCCTGCACCGGCCAGCCGGTGGGCCAGTCAAACTAGCCGTTGGGTTTGACCAGTCAACCTCCTTTTGGCCTCCAACGGCTCCGAAGACCTCTCCAACGGCTCCGAAGCCTCCCCAAGGGTTCCTAGCCTATAAATAAAGGCTGAGGAAGCCCCGGACACCACCCGGAACATATACGAAGCCAACGGACATATTTTGGATCAATTGGCCAACCTCCGGCGACTTCCTTCAAAGGAACCCCAAGAGCTCCAACAACTTCCTCATCCAAGGAGCTTCACTCAAGAAGCTTGGGAGAGCACGCTCATCAACTCCATCATCCATTGGCGCCCGAGTCTTCCCAATCACGGGTTTTATTGCATTTATTTATTTTGAGCTTAAAATTGGGTTTGTGCCTACAAACCCCAACCCTTTTCTCAACCTCCCTTTCTTTGGGTTCTCACACCACCACTAAGGTGTGAAGAGGTTGTCAAGCCTTACCTTGTAAAAAGGCTTGAGATCGGTGAGCTAGTCTTCACCCGTAAAAAGACTAGTGGGTTATTGCTTAACCATTAAAAGCATTGGGTTCTTGCTAAAACCAATAAAAGCAAGCTGTAATAGGTCCTAGTGCTACCTCAAAGCCTAGTGGGTTTCTTGCTAAAACCATTGAAAAGCAAGCGGTAGGAATCTCTCAACGGTTGAGTTGGGAGCGGAGACGTAGGCCGGGTTTTGGCCGAACTCCGTTATCAATTTTGTGTGTCTTGCCTTCTTTATTTCCGCTGCATTTCTTTACTTTGATTTTAATTTGTCTATCATTTTTTAAAAGGCAATTCACCCCCCCTCTTGCCATCTTTTCCCCGTTTGTTCCGACCCAACAATTGGTATCAGAGGAATAATTTGAATAATTCCCTAAACGGTTTCAAATTAAAGATCCTATTTTTTGATGGCTTCTACCTCTTTCGCCCCCGAGGGCTACTCATTGGGTCGGGCTCCATTTTTTGATGGGACCGACTATAATTATTGGAAAACCCGCATGACTACTTTTCTTAGAAGTATAGGGTATCCCATATATAAAATAGTCATGCAAGGTTACACTCTCTCTTCCCCCGACGAATCCAAATGGACCCCCGCCGATATTAAAAATTTTGAGCTTGATGGCAAAGCCATGAATGCTCTTCATTGCGGGTTAGATAGAAATGAGTTCAATCGAGTGTCTACATGCACCTCCGCACATGAAATCTGGAAACTTTTGGAGGTTACCCATGAGGGGACCAACAAAGTAAAGGATACTCGATTGGACATGTACCGTCAGGATTTTGAGTCATTTTCCATGCACCCAAATGAATCTATTTCTGAAATGTTTACTAGATTTACTGACATTTTCAATGGAAGGAAATCTCTTGGTGATGATGTTTCAGCCGAGACGATGGTCAAGAAGATCTTATGGGTCCTTCCGAGCTCATGGGCACCAAAGGTGACGGCGATCCAAGAAGCTAAGGACGTCAAAAATATGCCGGTCGAGGAGCTCATCGGATCCCTAATGACCTACGAGATCACGATGAGGAGGCAAGCACAAAAGGAGGGCACCCCTATCAAAACTCCAAAGAACATCGCCCTCAAGGTTCAAAAAGAAGTAAGCTCCTCCTCATCCTCATCTTCCTCATCTACTTCATCTTCAAGCGGCGACTCGGAAATGGAGAATCTCGCCCGCCAAATGCAAAAATTCATGAAGAAGCACAAGAAGAAGAAATCTCGCAAGGCGCGAAAGCAAGAATCCACCGCAAGATCGGAGCCCAAGGTAAAATGCTACGGGTGCGGTGAAAAGGGCCATTACAAGCCCGATTGCCCACTCAACAAGAAACGGGCCACGCACAAGGAGAAAGGAAAGAAAAAGGTCCTCAAGGCCACATGGAGTGACTCCTCATCATCCTCCTCCTCCTCCTCGAGCGACAACGGTAACAAATGCCTAATGGCATTCCATGAGGTAACTTCTTCCGATTCCTCCTCCTCTTGTTTTTCAAATTCAAATTCTTTAAATCATTTATCTTATGAAGAACTCTCACATGCTAGAGATCAACTAGAAAAAGGTTTTCATGAACTATCTTCAAAATTTGTTGCTTTGAAAAAGTCTTTCAAAAAACTCTCCTCCGAAAAAGACCAACTTCTCAAAGAGAAGGAGGAGATGTCCCTTAAAATCCAAAATTTTCCAAATGTTGATTCCATGGAATCAACCATCAAAGACCTTAGGGAGACCCTAGCTAAGTTCACCCAAGGGGAACAAAATTTGAACAATATACTTGGTTCCCAAAGGGTTTCCCGAACCACCAATGGACTTGGCTATACCAACCAAGCTTCCTCCTCCCATGCACCCACTATTTTTGTAAGGGGGAGCTCTAGCTTTAAATTTTGTAACTATTGTAAGAAAACCGGGCACCTCATATATGAATGTAATTGCAAAAATGCCCGTTACGGTAGGCCCAAATCTATTTTCTACTCCGACGAGTTCTATAGGAGAAGACCCGCTATGAGACAAGTTTGGATTGAAAAATCCCTTCTTGCGAGTCTCTCCGGGCCCAAAATTGTTTCTTTTCAAAATCCCTCTCCCCGGTGATTCATTGTTTTTATTTAGGGGGAGTTAGGATCTTTTAAGCTTTTTTGTGTATTCAAAATTTTTTCTTTTCAAACTCAACTCTTGGTTTCAATTCTTTCAATTCAAAATTTCCTATTAAATTTTCATTTCTAAATTTCCAACAGTTGGTATCGAATATTCATTTTTGATTCAAAAAATTTCAAAAATTTCACTTGGTTTCAAATTTCAAAATTCAATTGGTTTTTGATTCAAAACTTTCAATTCAAACTGTTATTCAATTTTCATTTCAAAATTTTCAAAATTTTCAACAATTAGTATCATTTTCAATTGTTTTAAAATCTCGTTTTTCATCATATCCCTCAATCAAGTTTTATGCCCCATTCTATTTTGATAATCACAAAGGGGGAGAAATTTCTTGATTGATTGGGGGAGAATCCTTTTTCATCATGCTTTGCATTGCCTTTAATCTCAGTATTTTACATTGTTTGTTTCGGTGATTGTGATCATCAAAATAGGGGGAGATTTTTGTACCTCTCGAACCCCTCAAGGTTTTATTTTCATGATCACAATCATCCTCTTTTTTATCTAACCCTCTTTCAAGTGTTTTTGATTGATAGGAATCAAATAAGGTGGCCAAGGAATTGGGCCAAGAAAGAAAGCTGGCAAATGGACTGAAATCCAGACCACCGGCCAGCCGGTGGCACACCACCGGCCAGCCGGTGGCACCTGCACTCAAGAGGGAGCCACTGCCTTACCACCGGCCAACCGGTGGCCTCAGCACCGGCCAGCCGGTGGCACCCAGACTGAACAGGGTTTGCTACTGCCTCACCACCGGTCGACCGGTGGCTCTGGCACCGGTCGACCGGTAGAGCCTGGACCAGAATTCTCAGCCACTGTCAAGGCACCGGCCAGCCGGTGGCCCTGCACCGGCCAGCCGGTGGGCCAGTCAAACTAGCTGTTGGGTTTGACCAGTCAACCTCCTTTTGGCCTCCAACGGCTCCGAAGACCTCTCCAACGGCTCCGAAGCCTCCCCAAGGGTTCCTAGCCTATAAATAAAGGCTGAGGAAGCCCCGGACACCACCCGGAACATATACGAAGCCAACGGACATATTTTGGATCAATTGGCCAACCTCCGGCGACTTCCTTCAAAGGAACCCCAAGAGCTCCAACAACTTCCTCATCCAAGGAGCTTCACTCAAGAAGCTTGGGAGAGCACGCTCATCAACTCCATCATCCATTGGCGCCCGAGTCTTCCCAATCACGGGTTTTATTGCATTTATTTATTTTGAGCTTAAAATTGGGTTTGTGCCTACAAACCCCAACCCTTTTCTCAACCTCCCTTTCTTTGGGTTCTCACACCACCACTAAGGTGTGAAGAGGTTGTCAAGCCTTACCTTGTAAAAAGGCTTGAGATCGGTGAGCTAGTCTTCACCCGTAAAAAGACTAGTGGGTTATTGCTTAACCATTAAAAGCATTGGGTTCTTGCTAAAACCAATAAAAGCAAGCTGTAATAGGTCCTAGTGCTACCTCAAAGCCTAGTGGGTTTCTTGCTAAAACCATTGAAAAGCAAGCGGTAGGAATCTCTCAATGGTTGAGTTGGGAGCGGAGACGTAGGCCGGGTTTTGGCCGAACTCCGTTATCAATTTTGTGTGTCTTGCCTTCTTTATTTCCGCTGCATTTCTTTACTTTGATTTTAATTTGTCTATCATTTTTTAAAAGGCAATTCACCCCCCCTCTTGCCATCTTTTCCCCGTTTGTTCCGACCCAACAATTTTTTCTTGCCCCTCAGGGCGCCAATGATCCCCGATAAGAAACCACCCAAGTTGGATCCCAAATGGGAAGGACCTTTCATTGTTCATAAGGTGTACCCCAATGGAGCATACTCCCTAGTGACCATGGACGGTGAGCGTATAACTCCTCCCACCAATGCCAAGTTCCTCAAGCAATACTTTGCTTGAGCCTGACGGTCTTACATGACCTTAAACTGTATGGTCCCGCATGACCCTAAAATGCCTCTGGTCCCACATGACCTTAAACTGCACGTTCGTCCCGCATGACGTTAAATTGCAAGTTGGTCCGACCTTCTTGACCGAGGCCCAGCCTTAGGCCCCTTGGCCTTTCCAACCCCTAGCCAAAGTTCTTACCCAGAGAGTATGGTGTGGTGTGGGATTATGTCCTCATTCACGTAGGGTTAGTCACCGCACCGTATACCTCCCTTATTTGAGGTGTCCTCCTCCTCTTCTCATCCCCACTGCAAGACGTTAAACCAAAAGCTGGTCAGGCCTCCCTGACCGAGGCCCAGCCTCGGGCCCCCGACCCAGGCTCTCTCCGGTTGGATTGTATGGTGTGGTGTGGGGTTATGTCCTCATTCAAATTGAGTTACTCGCCATTCCATACACATTCCCAGATGAAATGACTCTCATTGTCCTACGTGACTTTAGACTGACCCTCTAGAACTACGTGTGGATTGATTCCCATCTTTATGGGATACGTAGGACCACCTAAACACCTAGATTTTAGGTCCAGCCCCGTCTCTTAGGAGATCCCATGATCTCCCAGTCACCTCGGCCTCTTGGCCTGTCGCTCCACATGAGGGGGATATATAGGTGTGGTACAGGGTTTTTGGGGACCATGCCCCCTTCTCCTGGGAATTCGCCATCTTTTGGCCGCTCTCAAACTAAGCCTTTTTACCCTTTTTAGTGGTCTGCTAATGTGTTCAGAGTACTATGGTCTAGGAACTGGAGTGTCAGATTCAACTTAGGAAAGTTCCGTCCACTTGTCAAGCTTCGTGCTCCCCTTCATTCAGGCCCCCATTATCTTTCACACCTAGAGGGACCCCCAAGAATGGCCTGGATACAACACCTAAGGGCTCTCCTACTGTTATGGGCCAACACCCCCAAGGGTTTCAGATAGAAAATTGATACAAATCCCGTGTTGCGAACATGGTTAGCGGTTGATGCTCATTTGTTTTTCCCCATTTTAGGCTAACACGACAGGATGCTGTGTTGCGAACATGGTCAGTAGTAATCCTCCGTCGTCATACCGACTCTTTCAGGCCCTGAATATTGGTTGCATAATTCACATTTTGTTCCACCCCATCATGTTAAGGTGGAATCTCGACACTCCTTGCACTAACCCTCAGTGCACTTCCACATGTTAGGCAGACAAAGCTGTGTTATAGCATCTCTTGGGGATCCCGTGATCTGAGCGCTAAGATTATGGGCTTGGGTCTTCTCTAAGAACCATGCAAAACTTTACCCTCATCCCCACGAGAATTGAGGGGTCACCCGGACATTTAATTTCAGGCCCACCTCATCTGGAGGCTAGTGTCTCCTGACCCTTGATCTTTAAACCCTCACCGGCCCCTTAGCCTGAGGCTCCTCTCCCGGAATCGCGTGTGGTAATGGTATGGGATTATGTCCTTATCCACATCGGGTATGCTTTATCGCATCGTGCGCATTCCCCAGGTCCAAGACATATGACCTTAAAATGTGCTGGTTGGTCCTACCACGTGACCATAAACTGTGATGATATCATCCCGGTTTCATGATGAAAAACGGCACTACATTGTGATGACCTCTCCATAGAGGGCATCACATTGGGTATTGGTCATTTACCATACCATTTGTCAATGCCCGTATACGTCTTGACTATTGTGGAGAAACCGGGAATTTCTAACCTAGGCCGGTCGCTCCATAAAAAAAACCATTCACCTTCAAGGAAAAACAAGATACATAAAATACCACTTCTTTTGGTGTGAGGGATAGACCCACACACCCCTTTCATCGTTGGCACATGTACCTTCCTGTTTCGTTCCACCCTCCAGAACTATGTGCGGATTGATTCTCATCCTTATGAGATACGTAGGAATGCCCAGGAACTTCCCCACGGGCCCAGCCTAACTTTCGTGTTCGGTCCCTTGACCGGAACACTTTTCCAAGGAACACATGGTAAGAAGGACCTCATCCTCATTCATGTTGGGTTTTGTGATCACCTCACCATGTGTCTCCTGCCTTCCTTACCAATCCATGGTCTGTGTTATAAGACCTTAAAATAAGATCCTTTCTAGAACTACGCGCGGCTTGATTCTGATCCTTACAGGATACGTAGGAACGCCTAGACATTTCTTCTTGGGTCCAGCCCCATGGATTACCAAATCTTATCCCTCCTCATTTTCATCCCCTTGGCCTGACCTCTCGGGGAGTTGTTTAACTGTAGCGTTAGCCCTGAATAAGTTTGGGATGCCTCGTAGTGATGTTGGGAAGCTACAATTCCCTCACCAGAGAGGTCCTGTCTAAAAGTAGGGATGATCCGTGACCAGATTAGTACGTCTTCCTAACGTGCCTCCACCATGGTGGTGTAATTTTGGGAGTGTTGGATTTTGTTTGAACAAACCACCACTTCACTTTCCATGCTTTGCGTGCCCCTTTATTCGGATATTCATCCTCTTTCACATTTAATGGGACCCCCTAACAGTATGGATGCTCAACCTATAGTCCGCCTGCTGTCCTGGGCCAATGTTATGAAAGACTGGTCATGTTTGATGGGACCCCCTACCAGTATGGATGTTCGACCTATGGTCTGCCTACTATTCTGGGCCAACGTTCCATAAGACTGATCAACGATATTTGAGTTAGGCCCCGTGTTCTGAACATAGTCAGTGGTCAACCCTCATTTTTTGTCCCTATTTTAGGCCAATGCGATATGGATGCTGCGTTTCTACCATGGTTAACAACTATCCTCCATCATCACGCCCCTCCCATAGTGATTCCGAATTTTGGGTAACGTGATTCACCTTTTTCATCTCTCTGTGTTCGGATTGATTCCAATTCCCTCGGCATTGCCCCGCTCATGCATTAGAGCATGTTGAGGAGACAATACATCGATCAGTCTGAGGTCCCCTCCCTTCGGCCGGGCCTCCCTTTTGTCCTCAGAAATCTTAGCTCGATTTCAGATGCCTGAAGCTTGGTTGACGCCCCCATGGTCGAACAAAATGATAATACAAGCATCCTTTGTTTCTTACATTGGGTAAGACCCACATGAGCTTAGGGATGAAGTGTTATTTTTTTTGGGATTATGGACGATAAGGCTAAACCATAGGTACAGATAAATGGATTGGTCTATACATTGGAAGAAAAAAGTTCATGAGCTGGCCAAAACAGGGCCCTTAAGGGTCAGCTTCTTGGAGAGATCTTTCCAACACTGCTACCCTTTGGCTGGTGGCCTCCAAGACTGCTTCTCAATCCCTAAAGACTCTCTCTTCATCAACAGCCATAGATAATAGTTTTCTAACCTTAGCTTATGCCTGCGCCTGTTCAGTTTGAAGCACGATCATCTAGTGACTCACCTCCATCAGTTGTTCTTGGGCGTCAGCTAGCTGGGTTGTCAGTTTCTCCACAAGCTCAGAGCATGTTGCAATGAATGCCTCCCTCTCTTTAACCTGCTCTTCGAGGAGTGGGACTTCCTGATCTGCCCTCAGGAATGCTCGGGTGCTCACCGATTCTTCCCGACACTAGGCAACGTCGGTGCGCCGAATGATCTCACATATCTTCTCGGCCATGTAATCACATACCGTCAGATGGAGGCGTTGAGCGTCGGCCCCTTCGGCACACAGGAAACGCAACCAGGTCTAGAGTGATCCTATCCACCTCAGCCAATTCATCTGAGTCTGCCTAAGAAAACGTTGGATGCACTTCCACCCTTTGCGCCGTTTCACCCGGCTCTCCTCGTCAGCTTCCGAATATGAGTCATCTATTTCTTCGGGATCAACGGTTCGGTATACAGGGAAGAAAACAATTAGGTCAGTAGAAAGATCTTCCTAAGGGATGCCTTCTTGAGGAATATGATCCTCTATGTCTGGGCGACCTTCGTCTCTCGCCCCGACGATGGCGGTGCCTTCGTCAGCTTCTGGCCTCGCTCCAATGACAGCACCACTGGTGTCCGCCGCCCCCTGCTCACCAATTGTCGGGGCCGAACCAGTTTGGGAAGTATGTTCTAGAGGAGGTGGTACGTCCACCACTAATTCACTCATGGACGGCCCAGGCTCAGCAGCCCGATGAGCCTCCAACGCTGAGATCACTGTACAGGGACCATCCCGATTAGTTGATTTCTCTGACAGTAAGCACCAGTAGCGAAGCAAGGGACATACAGGAACCTATAGTGTTAGCCTCTAGTGTTCTGGCCGCTACAGGAGATATCGTGGCAGGAGACCCCTCATCGCTTGTCAGTTCGATAATGGGCGTCAGAGTCCCACCCTGTCCCACCGGCGCCTCTTCTCATTCCTCTATTGGGGACGCCTGATCAGCACCTATATTCTCCTGAGTAAGATAGATAAATGGATTAGAAATTATAGAAGAGAATGGATAAAGGAGGATAAATAAGGATAGAGACAAACCTCGAGCAACTCGGTTATGTCTATTCCAGAGCCGACGATCTCGCCACTCTCCTGCAGGCTCCCTTGGCGGGACCCTCCATGAGATCCTTCATCTTCTCCTGTCTCCTCCTCTCCCTCTGACTCGTCACCACTGTCATCGTCCTCTGACGACATCTGTTCAGGATCATGCCCCCTGACTGAGCATCACTTTCACTAATAGAGGTGGCTCTGTGCACTGACCCCATCGGTGCTCGTACATGTCTATGACCGTCAGGTAGGCATGCCATCGATGAAAGTTTTCCCAGTCAGTAACCCGAATGAGCTCGACTTCTGGCAGTTGAATCCCATCCTGCATTATCTTCTTCCAGAGGGCTTCAACGCTCATCGATTGCCACAGGGTCATCCAGGCCGACCATAATGCCGGGAATATTGTATCGTGGGAAGGTTCGAGCAGGTATCTTATTTGCTTCCCGGGCAGTTCTCCGGCCGCCTCGTGTGACCCCCCTCTGAGCAACGGGGTTGCAACAACACCATACGATGCCCCTACTGCTGAGGTCCCGGCCAGCGCAGGCCTCGCTGCCTGGTGCGCCCTTGGTCCCCCCTTCTAGCGGCACCTTGCCTGCTCCCTCGTTGCCCGGGTTCCGCGCGGGTAGTCTCAAGTTGCCGAAATCGCTTGCGCAGAAGCCCCTCAGGGTACAGTATAGACCAATGCTTGGCATACTCGGTCGATAGGCCAACATCGACCCCGATGGGAGGAAGGGTAATGACGTCGCCAGAGCCATAAGTTGTGAAAATTAACCACATATGACGAAGGACGCATGGATTGCTCACTTCCCAGACGTTCGTGAATACCCTCTTTGGCATTCGCTGGAGGTACCTGAATTTCCTGGCAAATCAATATGGCACGTAAGGCTCACAGATGATCTTCCCGTCAATCCGAGCCACAAGCACCCTACCTCGGATACTTTGGAAGTATTCCTGCTGCTCCAGCGAGCCTTGTCCGTTGTCTACCATTTGGCCGATCGGGGTGGGGAATGGGATGAAGTTGAAGTTGGCACAGTTACCAATTCTGATCCTTAATCCCT
Source organism: Viscum album (assembly GCA_963277665.1). NCBI lineage: Eukaryota > Viridiplantae > Streptophyta > Magnoliopsida > Santalales > Viscaceae > Viscum > Viscum album. The sequence continues at coordinate 783,307,758 of OY728146.1, read as the reverse complement.
CCTCATTGAGCGTAGTCAACACGACCCCATCAATGTTCAACAAATATTGTCCCATGCCATTGCCCGGAGGACAAATTGCATTTGGGAAAGTGTACCTGCCAAGATGAGCAGCCACCCAGTCATGGAAGATCTGGAAGGGGCCACACACCCTCCGCGGTGACCCCCCTCTTGAGATGTGTCCTAGAATGGCATACAGCCTAGCCAGCATGGGGACCCCCTAATTAAACCTTTTGTTGGAGGCCATGATGCCCGCCATCACCAGGGATGCTGGACGGACTCCCATACTTGCGTCCCATACCGGCAGGAGCCACCTGCTCAGGAAGGTGTCGAGGAACCTGGAATATTGAACATTCGGGTCCTGGGCCTCATTAACGTGGTAGCCCCATGATTGGTATTTCCCAGCCTCCAAGATCCTCCATTACGATCCGTTCTTGCTCCTCTGAGCCGCAGTTGGACACCATTTTCCCCATCCGACATCTTGACCACCGAGTTATTCTCTAGGAACAGGCTGAACCAGTCCTTGTAGGCGATGTCTTTCAAGAAGTCCTTGACCTCCAACCTCTCTTTGTCTAGCTCCAGCAGGTGCCATGTTATCATAGGGGTCTGTGATCTTTCCTCCCAGGTGTTCATTATGGGAAGGAACTCGTCGTATTGATAGCCCTCCAGTGGGATACCTCCGATGCAATGGACGTCTCAGAGACTGATTCCAACTTCCCCATGGTGAAGATGGAATGTGTTAGTGTCAGGGGACCACCAGGTGAACAGCTCTGGCTCGAGCTCAGGCTGGCGGTAGAAGTGGAACTATGATGTCCACACCACCTCGAACAAAGCAATGTGCCACAGCTCAGCCCCGAATTGGTTGCACATATGGCAAACCCAGTACGCCCAGGCCCACTCACTGGTGAAGTTTCCTCTGGACCGCAAATCCCAATCTTGCAGCCAGCCCTTAGTATCATCTGTGATGATCTGATGGAACATGCTTGCGTAGAGGGTTGGGGAACTCTCCGCAACAGGATCACCCATAGCAATGGTCCTGGTCCTCGGGTTCAGGAGATATACATCCATGTGTTTGGTCTCTCTTGCAGGATGACCATTGTTGGTGATATTGTATCGGAGAAGGTCATCCTCCCAGGTCACCCATGACCGTGGCGTATCAACCTCGAAACCCAACAGCAGAACCTCCTCCAAAATAACGAAATTCCATAGAGGAAGGTTGTTAGAAAAAGGATACTCCTTCTAGGAGAGGGTTATTAGGTAGAACAAAGTATGGTTATTGGAAACAACCACTCCGGCGCCATAAAACTCCTCGTTCGCTACCATTTCAGCTCTACGAGCGACGACTTCCCCCTCATCTACTTGGTTTGCAGCCATCTACTTCCATCCAAGTTCTTAGAGAGTGTTGCGCGGAATATGGATGTGTTGCGTGAAATTCACAAGTTGGGCGCGAAATCAGAAAAGGAGGCGTGGAAAATCTCGGGTTTGCGTGTAAATACAGCCAAAACTCGGAGAAATTATGTGCTGCCAAAGAGGGTTTATGCACAGGCACAGAGGAAATTTCGCACACGAGAGCTCTGAGCCTATCACGCGAGAAATCTTGGGTACAGATCATGGGACCCATGGCCCCTTTTATAGGCGAAGCTGGGGTTCCACACCGCACAGAAAGCGGATTCCACGCCAGCCAAATTTTTTGCATGCCGCAACATTTTTTGCAAGCAGGGGGCCCATGAAGCCCAACACTTCAGCGTTTCCCTCAAAATCCAATTGTTGCGACCTCTCGCTGATCTGATTTAGAGGGGGGGGGGGATTTGTAGACGCTGTAAAGTCCGTAATTACTGAAGGAAGTGTTTAAATGACAAAGCAAAGTCATATTCGGACCCGGAGACCCGGTCCGGAGGGCCCATAAGTGTTGTGCGAAAAAAAGGGGAATGCGTGCGAAAAAATTGTGCCACGTGGAAGGAGTCTGGTATTCGCGAAGTATCCCCGACACTGGTGCGCTATAATTGTGCGCCTATGCCCGTGCAGTTCACATTCTGCACTGCCGCCTCTGGCGCACTAATTTTGCGCGCCAACCTCGATTTCACACCACCGGAGACCTATAAATAGAAAGAGACCCCTTCCATTTCGGGGTTGCGAAATTTGAACCGGATATCATGCGTGAAATCGGACGTCCGCGCGTGCAATATGGCCTTCAGGTACTGATCCTTTTCGCGCCACCTCTCTCCGGGATCCGTCTTTACACGCAATCCCACTAGCTTAAACAGAATTACAAACCCTTCAGGGTTCCTCCCTTGCTCGCAATTCCTTCCGTTATGTGCAAAACAGTCCAATTGCGCGCAATCCCTTTCGCTGGGTGCGGCCTTGCCTTTGGGTGCGGTCTTTGCCACTCGCGCACAATTCACATCCCTTGTGCGTGATCCTACTAGTCACGCGCAAATCCTCTACCCCGATTACACACCATCTCTGTGTTTTGCGCGCAAACCATTTCTTTGCGTGCAATCCCCGGGACCCCTCACCTTGATGCTCCCCGGGAGCCTCCCTACGTAGGCGCCCAATTTCCTCCTTATGGATGCCCCGGGTGCACACACCAGGCATACACACCATGCGCTGTTTTCCCGTGCGACCTTCCAGGTTCGTACGAAGTAACCTCAAGGTCCCTTGGGTGGATTTTCCCGTTGCGTTGCTTTGCCTCATGCTTCTTCGCATAGGCACGCTAACGGCTATTGCTTCTTCACATATCCATGCTAACGTGGACCCCTCGATGGTTCGTTCTGCGACCCCCCTTCACGATGGCCTTGCCGATGCCTTCCCTCCACAAGGGTTAGAGGGTGCCAGTTATGTATGTCCTATGGGTGTGGAGCGAACCCAGCTCGTCCAAGATGAAAGACGTTAAACTGCCAAGCACCTCGTCCTCAACACATGACGTTAAACTATGATCTGGCCCCGTGCCTTGCACGCAGGGTCCCCCCGACTCAGATATTCTTTAAGCCGCTCGTCTCAACGAGAGTGGAATCTTCCCCACATGGAATGATATCCTCCTTGTTCGGGCGGCGTTTGTCCACGGGGGAAGGGTAGCCGCCTTGGTGTCAGCCCCTAGCCCCTCTTGCGGAAGGTAGCACCCATGCACCTCCGTAATTCCCCATTTCCAAGGCCAGTGGAGGGCGTGATAGGGAACGAGGCCCCTCATTTCTTCGGTCCCAAATCCCTCTCCCACTGTGCTTTGTCGCACCTCGGGCCTCCATCCTCGAGTAAGTCCCGACACCCTGGGCCGCTCAACGCGTAAGCCCCTATTCGCTTCTCACGGACACATCCTTTGCGACGTGATCGTCAGGTCCCTACAACCTCTTGTTTCTCACACCGAGCATAACTCACATGAGCTTAGAGTGAGCACTGACCCTGAACCCCACCTATAGCAAACTACGAGGACTTTGATCCGTGCTAAGGCATGGTACGTAGGAAGCCTCCACGAGGTTTAAGCCCACCACCCGGTCATTCTGACCTCTTCATGTCGGTTCACCAACCACCATGGACTACCTCAGAGCGTGAGCCCCAAATGCCCCCATCCCACATAACGTTAAACTATCCACCCGAACTACATAGACTTTGATCCATGCTAAGGCATGGTACGTAGGAAGCCTCCATGAGGTTCAAGCCCACCACCCGGTCATTCAGACCTCTTCACGTTGGTTCACCAATCACTATGGGCCACCTCAGAGCGTAAGCCCCATCCATCCATCACTGCGGGTCGCCTCAGAGCGTAAGCCCCATCCATCTTCCACTGTGGGCTGCCTTAGAGCGTAAGCCCCATCCATCCATCATTGTGGGCTGCCTCAGAGCGTAAGCCCCATCCATCCAACACTGTGGGCTACCTCAAAGCGTAAGCCCCATCCATCCGCTACTGTGGGCTGCCTCAATGCGTAAGCCCCATCTATCCGCCACTATGGGCCGCCTTAGAGCATAAGCCCCATCCATCCATCACTGTGGGCCATCTTAGAGCATAAGCCCCATCCATCCTGAACTATGTGGACATTGATCCGTGCTAAGTCACTGTACGTAGGAAGCCTCCACAAGGTTCACGCCCAACACCCATGTCCCATCCTGACCTCTCCTTCGAGCCCACGTGCCTCAGGAAGCTCATGCCCTAGACCATAGGTTGTACTTCCTTAGGTCCCCATCCATGTATTCATTCTCACATGTCGCCTTTTTAGGTGTCCTGCCATATCATTGAACTACGCGGACTTTGATTCCCTGTCACGGGGATATGTAGGAAGCCTCCACGAGGTTCAATCCCCTTCACTTCATCACCCATCCTGATTATTACTCGTGCAGCCACATCCTGGTGGGATCATGAAACCTCATTCCACTCCACAACATTCGGAAATCCACCCACGTGCTGGCCCCAACATCGATGTTCCCTCCAGGGGGTTCCTCAACCTGATCCACTCTAGCTAGTGTTCTGATCAGTCTGATCCATCTCCGCTAGACGTTAAAATCATGGCATACCCTATGGTAAACATGGGAAGCTAAGGAAAACCTTAGATACATGCCTATGGCATATAATTACCTGCGTTCGATGTGGGATTCCTCGGGCTTCCGCACCCTCAAGAAGCCCTATAATAAGGGTCAGAAGACAGACATGCCAATCCCCCAGTGTTAAGACACACCAACGATGCCTCAGCGTGACAACTCTCCAAACCAAAGGTTGCTGCCCCGACTAGACCCCTTGGAGCATCTCGATGGAAGCAGCATAATTAACTGGTGTCCATGAAGATATGGCACCGGGAACGAGATTCATGAATACATCTTAAATCTATGAGGGAGACCCAGACTAGGTGACGAGTTCTGAGGAGGAATCCACAGAAGGAAGAACCGAAATCCCATCATCCTGGTTTCAATCAAGGAGAAGATGTCCCTGAATAAGGAATGGATTCCACCCACCTTTGGAAAGTGGGAATGCGGGGAAACAAGTCGTGCGTCCTCTGCGTGATGGATGCGCGCGCGCGTCCTGACGGAAAGCATCGGAAACAGAGATTTAAATAGATCAAGAGGAATTTTAATTAATGAAAGTTTGGGTTGTTACAAAATTCATATAGGTATTATGTATCTATTTTGACTTAAAAAAATTTAAATAAAATAAACAGTTATTCAAATAAAAATTCGGTTTTAAACAATAACACAATGTTTTTCACAATTCATCAAAAATTGAATGTTTTAAGAAAAATATCAAAAATTCACTCTAATCTAATTTATATATTTAAAATTAAAAAATTATTTCTATTTAACAAAATTAAAAACATAGAAGTTGTATTAATTAATTTTAAAAAATATTCCTATTGTTAAAACCTAAAAGCGGGTTTTTGAGGAATAAAAATTATCAAAAGATTGATATGTGTTTCTGTCCAATTTAAATATAAAATTAATTCTAAGGATCAAAATTGAATTAAATCATAAAAATATAATCTAATTATACCTCAAAAACCATTAAAATATATGATTTAACACTATAAATTATTTTGATTAAAAAAGTTTTTGTTAATTAATATTTAGTATTTTTCACAATTCATCAAAATATGAATGTTATCAGAAAAGCACTGAAAATTTATCTAAACTAAATTTTTATGTACCTCTTCTAAAGAAGAAGTTTATTTCTTCAAATTGAATATATAAAAGTGTCAAATATTGGATTTAAAAATGGTTCACCATTAAATGGATGTAAAATTTCATTTTTTAAAAAATAATTATTTTATCTGAAAAATTGAATTTTTTCTAATATTATGTATAAAAATAACATAATATGGATGTTAAAAGTATACAGATTATATAAAATTCAAAATGAAGTTAATATTATTCTTAACCACTTTTTGAACGACAAGTTTGGTATGTCGTGGTGTGATCAAACTCAGTTTTGTGTGTAGCACAAGCTATTGAATTACTTTAAAGAAAATAAATTCCTATGAAATATTTGGGTGTTAAATTCTTCCCCCTTTTGGAAATTGTGTCCTCTCAATTTTAAAACAGGTCTTGGGAACTTCATTTAAATCTTACATTGGAAAAAGAGTCAATAAAAATATCACTTTAAAAGAAAGAAAGATAAGTATAAAGGTCACCTAAGATAACCCATACTAGGATTCCATGTAGGAAAACATGGTTTTGGAAGATAAAATAAGTGTCATGTTCTGATGAAGTGTGATAGAAAAAATGATCAGGGGAAATTTAACAACAAGAAAACCACAAACTTGTGATGAGATAAAATTTTCATTAGTTTTCCAGTAGGAAAAGTAAACATACAACATTTTTTTAAGTTTTATTTCATAAAGTTGAGGAATTTATTTTTGAGATTGACTAAGAACATAATGATATATACTTACTTTATAAGTAGAGTTTCATACTTCAATTAATTTCTACCACTAACTCATCTTTTATCAAAACGATGAGTATTCAAAATGACTTGGTCACACCTGAAGCGCTAGAATCAACTTCAAGAGAATCACATAATCCATAAAGGTTGAACTATATATTTACCTTGTCTTTAGAGATTAACGAAAACCAAATGGTTAGTACAAGATCAGATGATCCACAAAATGGATAATCCTTTATAGAAAGAAATACTAATCTTAATTTCCAAAATTGAACAAACAATACCAAAAGTTCAATAAAGACCATAAAATAAACAATTGTCATTAAAATACTTCAATATAATCCAAATGAAGATTGCAATCCAAAACTCATAAGAATTTAATCACACAGTATTTTATAGTAAATCTTAAAATTTATCTCTAAATAACATCAACTACTCTTAAATTCTCATATAGAAGTGTAATTAACCGAATCACATATTCTCTATGATGGGTTAATAATTTCCATTAATAACATGAATCTCTATAAAAAACATAGATTCTTTCTAAATAAAAAAAATCATCATTACTCCTCAAATGAAATTCCATAGTATTCTATTTTACTTAGGCATATAATGTTCCCAACATAGTGTACATCTTCCAAAATAGAATTTATCACTTAATCTCTAAATAATTTTTCGATACTAAGGATATCCTTTTAATAAAACAGAAGATCCCAAATCAACTTATTATTAATTAATAAAATCATTTAACTAAAAAGAAGTAGTCACACTAACTAGGGACTTCATGTAGTCCAATGGTAGGCAATAAATCCCAATCACACTCTAGTTGTGGGTTTGATTCCCACAGAATTGTCTGACGTGATGGGTTGTCACATGGTCTGCGTGTTGTCCTTTTTTGAAAAACTATATAACATTCTCAAAATGAGATAAATTCCTCTAAAAAACCATAACACAGTTTAATCACAAATGTTATCTCATACCTCTCATTTTCATCCCAAAAATTAATAACTTGTAATTTCCTCAAATTCAATGATCATATAAACCCAAATGGTTCTTTATAACTATATCCACAAAAGAAAAGATAATTATTCCTCAAATAGCAGTTTCACATAACAAACTGCATGATTAAACATACACAAGAATAGTCTTCCAAAGCAATCCCATAAACAAAGATCATTAATACTTTAAAAAATTTCACCATCCATTTATTTCCACATTGGTTCTTCCTTTACCTAGAGGTTATCTTATAGAATAGGGCATTGAATCGAGTAATGCCAAGGTCCCTTACATTTATGGAAAATGTCTGTAATTGGATTCTTAAGATCAGTTTTATTTTCTTCCATAGTACTCTTCATTTTTCCTCAGAAATTATTTACTTTAAGTCCTTATTTCCCACACATAAATCATTTCTTTGTTCCATTGACACACTTTACTGGGTGTCTCCTTCCAAATTTCTAGCATGATATAAATTGAGCTTTCTTTTCTCCATAGTTTCCACTACTGGAGCTCTTATCATTTTCCACCTTTCTCTTCTTTGTTGAGTTTGGGAGTTGGTTAACGTATATATTATTGATCATATAATTGGAAACATGTTTCGACATGAACACAATATCCTTTATTCCTATCAACATTCAATTTAGTTGATCATTTCCATCATCGTGCCCACATTGTACATCATTTTCAATGTCAGTATAACTTCCTTGGAATCCATCCATTGACTAACAAAAGAAGGCATTGTGTGAGTCATAAAATCATTTAGAGAAGATCCTAAAACCTTATTTTCAATCTAAAACATATTAGGATTAACCAAGGTTATTTATTCTCATCTTATATTAAAATACTTCAAATCAGCTTGTAAAGAAAATGTGAATTAACCTAAGTATATCCCCCAGCTTTGTCATAACCAATAATGCAGCAAGTCCTGTCGTCATGTACTGGGATACCCCGGGTCAAGCCCAAAACACCTTGTCGAAGTTTTCACTCCTAGGTACATCTGTTCCAGAGCCGCCTCTACCTGCTCATATCCAGGAAGATATGTATTTCTTGGAAAATCCACAAAATATTTTCATTACCAAAATTTTTGGATGTTCTTCTATACTAATTCTCAAAGTCTATCTTAGGGTAGTGTTTTCTAATCAGAGTTTTTCTAAATCTAGCTTCCATGGTTTGTACTAAACTTCATCTGATACCAATTATAATTCCCCAACCCGAGTTACCCAGAGTTGGTGCATTATTACATAACATTGTCATGATATAAGGAATCATGTCCTGAAAGACCGACCAGTTTAGTAGCCTTGTAAGAACTAGATACATATATAAGTTTAACATTAAATCATGAAATAAAAAACAACATTGTGTCCCCTTTAAAAACTCTTATATCCCTTAGCCTATTCCTTCAGGTAAATCGTAATATAATTCTTTTCATCCCGGAAAAAATAAAACATAAGAAAGGGGTGAGATCAAATGCTCAGTAAGGATAACAATATAGTTGAAACTATCATAAATAAGAATAAACATTTAAGGCAATGAATAAGACTAAAACACAAGCCTTTTAAACTTAAATTTCAGAATAACATGGAAAAGAAAAATCAAATAATTCCATTTACTTATTCACAAGGATATTCTACTAGTCGAATAATCACATGTAATATCAATAGACAAATTCATAATGATGGATGCATAATTCCGGACATCATAACCACATAGTCAAGGCCTTGTGCCAAGAATAAAAATAATATTTGGTCAAAGCCTTGTGCCAAGACACTAGTTTATCTCAAGAGACCTACTGATGCATCAAGGATCTATATCAGGATCCACCCATCACTTACTAAGTCCAATTCATTCCTCATATAAAAAGGTTGAAACATAACATAAACATTCGTATTAAAACTATCATACAAAATGTTAATCCTTTAACCATAAACCATGAATGGTATAAAAAGAGCACATCCACAGTCAAACATAACTTATTCAATACAATATAGATGACTTTATTATAATAAATCAACCTCAATCATGAATAAAATTAAATGAAGGATATTTACATTGATGAAAATAATCAGTAAAACTATTTGAAAGAAATATACCCATTTTCTTGAAAACATTTAAAAGTCGCACTATTTATCAAAAAGTCATTTTAAATATATTTTTAAATCAAAGTGTCCCATACCACTTTGAATCTTTTGAATGGAAATTTAATTTCAAAACATTCAAGTTCATATAAATAAATCCTTAAAATCATTTTTAAAACATGGACACTAATTAGAAGGATTTAGAAGAATGAATCTTTAAAACATCTAAAATGATATTTTAGTTAGAGTTCCTAACCAAATGAGAGATGCTTGAATAAAAATAATTTAGGTAATAAAAACATTATAATATCATTATAATAAGGGGATTTAATATATAATATGTAAAATTATAGTATATACACCATATAAATGTGAATTGGTGCATAACAACAATGAAGTCTCAATAGAATGTAAATTTAAATGAAATATCTTATAAAGGATATATCCTTAGGTTAAGGGTAAATAAACGAAATAATTATGTGTAAAAAATTTAAATACATTAAATATGATTGGATATTCTGTGTAAATCAATCATAAGACATTCACACATATTCTTGTTCCAACAACACCAATGACTTGGATGTTTAACTCAATGAATGAAAGTTGAGTTAAGATTACTCTTATCAAGTTCATATTGAGGACTTGAGAATCTATAAATAGAGTGATTATGTTTATAAAAAGTATATATATACAAAGGGGAGTTTAAAGTACTACATAAATAAATAAATAGTGATTTTACACATAATCTGGGAGTAAAATAATCAATGAAGTTTGCGTGAAACCCAATGAGTGGAAATCAAAATTTGAAATTACCTTACCGATTTGGTAACTTATAAAACATACACCCCATGAAATAAGGATCATACAATGAAGTTTTAAATACCCACAAATAAAAGTATATTTCACAAGGAATTCAATCATGGGTAGTATATACACCACACAAAAGAAAATAGTGGCAATATAGCATGAATCTCACGGGAATAAGAAATGAGATGAAAACCCATTACCTTGTACTTTTACTCAGTCGAGGGTACATTAACCTATTGTGTAATAGTTAAATAATTGTTATGAAATTATAAAATAACCACCTACATAAATATGATATCATATACGATCTTCAAATATTTCTTTGTTAATAATATTTTAGTAGTATTATTGTTTTGGGTGTTAACTGATTCGTTTTCCTTTATATGTTTTGTTATGTAAGTTATTCTTTTTATGGATAGAATGTATTTTATTAATATCCATAATTATATTAAGTTCTTAAAAATTATTTTTAATCCTAAAATGAAAATTATTCATGAATGGTTACGATGAGGAATGAATCTCATCACGTTCGTGGATATGGTAATCCGTACGTACACACGAGCGACAATATCATTCAATTGAAGGTGAAATGTTGTATAATTTGATGTTATATCATATATAAAGAATCATTTACATGTTATATTTATTATTTACATCAATTATAAATCATTATTATACCCAACCAAATAATGAAGTGTTGAATAACAACTACACCACGATGTGGAGACGGTAAGCCGTAAGTACGCATGTATGGTGACTTTGTCATTCATTGGATGGATAAAATAATGAAAATGGTTGTACCATATTTATAATAACATAATAGTTTTTATAAGGTACTAGAGTTATAATTTTTTTATGAAAAAAACAAAGAAATAATAAGTGGAAGAAGAATATAACTTTGAAAAAGGTGATTAAATTATTACCTCTTCGTCAGGTGCTTCCTTTTGATTTGATAAAAAGGGATCCATAGGTTGTCTTTCTGATCAAAGGAAGGACATTAGGATGAAGTGAAAGTAGTTAAAAGGATATTTGGTTAGTGTTTGGCTGAGAAAATGGCTTTGGAGGTGTGAAAATAATAGAAGGGGAAGTGCCATTTTATAAGAGAGGTGAGAATCACTTTAGGAAAAGTTTGAAATATTATTTTATTATAAATTCATTTTTTGTTTCTAATGGATAAAAATGGGTTTATTTCTAGGATAAGGTGGGGGTGGGTTGAAAACCTCTCAACTAATAGGTTTTATAAAGGTTTAGGTCACCATATTAACCTTATCTTTTAGATTTAACTCTAAGTTAAATAGTTTGACTGTTACAATGTCTCCATATATTTTAATATTATATGGTTAATAAACATACTATAAACTACCACGAGAACACAAAGTGGTTAATTAATAATATTTATATCATTATATATGTCCTTTTCCCGAACCTCGTATTTTTATAACAATTATATAATTTAATAAAGTATTATTTGTTTTAAAAACTCAATTATGTCAATTCTGAGACTATTTAGAATTTGGTTTTTGTTAAAGTCATATCAACTTGATTAATTCAAAAAAAATTCCTTAAATCAACCCAAACATATCATATTAACCTATAAAATTCTTGAAATGCATCAAAAGTCTCAATTTACATTTATTTTAATATTTATAATATCAATTATTTTAATCCTTCATTAATTAGGTAATTACTGCATCATCATTGTGGCATAAATAAATTTAATTATTTAATGTCTAAAACTTATAAATAAAATATCATGATGTAGTAAATCCCATTATCTTTATAATGAATATTTATAGTAGAATTTATCTTATATATAACTCTATATTAAAAATGGTTTAATTATTAAACTTTGAATTTAACACTTTTAACTCTTCTTTAAATATAATAATAATAAATATCCTAATCGAATCCAAGTGGATCAAAATGATAATATTTTATTCCCAAGTTTGATTTTGGTCATGATAAACTTATCCAATATAATTAGGACATGTGTTAGGGTAATTATAATATCATATTTACCATTAATTACCCTATTTACATTTAACCGTGGTAAATAAAATTCAAAAGTTACTATTCACCAAAAATTATTTACATATTATTGAACCAGATTTTACATATTGATTTCAAATGTGACTCTTGGATTTTTAAAATTAAATCCATAGAAGTTGTAAAATTATGTTTTTTGTAAATTTGAAAATGTGCCTAGAAGGTAGGTAAAAGACGGTAAAAAGTTCAATAAAATTTTATACATCTAATCTTATTATAAAATGACTCCAATGAAATAAATTGAATTTATATAGGTATTTTGTATTTATTTTTAATTAAAATAAATTAAAATAAAATAAATAATTATTTAAATAAAAAGTCGGTTTTAAACAATAACATAGTGTTTTTCACTATTCATCATAAATTGAAAGTTTTCAGAAAAATACCAAAAATTCACTCTAAGCTAATTTTGATATTTCAAATTTAAAAATGATGTCTATTTCACCAAATTAAAAACATAGAATTTGTATTAATTAATTTAAAAAATTATTCCCATTGTCAAAACCAGAAAGCGGGTTTTTGAGAAGTAAAAACTATTAAAAGATTGATATGTGTTTATGTCCAATTTAAATGTAAAATTACTTCTAATGACCCACATTGGATTAAATTATAAAAATATAATATAATTATACCTCAAAACCATTAAAATATTTAATTTAACACTATAAATTATTTTGATTAAAAAAGTTGTTTTTAATTAAAATTAGTATTTTTCACTATTCATCAAAATACGAAAATTATCAGAAAAGCACTGAAAGTTTATCCAAACTAAATTTTTTATGTCCCTATCCTAATGAAGAAGTTTATATTCTTTAATTTAATATATAAAAGTGTCAAATATTGGATTTAAAAATTGTTCTCCATTAAAAGGCTGTAAAATTACATTTTTTTAAAATACTTTATTTATCTGAAAAATTGAATTTGTTCTTATATTATGTCTAAGAAACACATAATATGGATGTTAAATTTATATGGAGTATATAAAATTCAAAATGCAGTTAATACTTTTCATAACCGCTTATTGAACAACTAGTTTGGTAAGTCGTGGTGTGCTTGAACTTGGTGTTGCGTGTAGTGTAGGCTATTGAATTACTTTAAAGAAAATAACTTACTATGAAATATTGGGGTGTTAAATTCTTCCCCCCTTTTGGAAATTTCATCCAAGTAATTTTAAAACTAGGATTGGAAACTTCATTGAAAGTCCAACATCGGAAAAAGCGTTAATAAAACTATCACTGTAAAAGAAATAAAGAGAAGTACAAAGGTCACCTAAGATAATCCATAATAGGATTACATGTAGGAAAATATGGATATGGAAGATAAACTAAGTGTCAAGTTCTGATAAAGAGTGATAAAAAACATGATCCGGAGAATGTTAACAACAAGAAAACCACAAAATTGTGATAGGATAAACGATCATTAGCTTCTCAGTAGGAAAAGTGAAAGGACAATGTTTTTCATTTTATGTTCCATTTCATAAAGTTGAGGAATTTATTTATGCAATTGAATAAAAAAATAATGATATATACTTAATTTTTAATTAGAGTTTCATCCTTTAATTAATTTCTACCACTAACGCATCTTTTCTGCAAATGATGAGTATTCAAGATGACTTGGTCACACCTGAAGTGCTAGAATCAACTTCTAGAGAATCACATAATCCACAAAGGATAAACTATATATTTCCCTTGTCTTTAGAGATTAAAAAAACCAAATGGTTAGTACAAGATCAGATGATCCCCAAAATGTATAATACTTTATAGAAAGAAATACTAATATTAATTTCCAAAACTGAACAAACAATACACAAAGTTCAATAAAGACCATTCAATAAACAACTATCCTTAAAATACTTCAATATAATCCAAACTAAAATTGAAATCCAAAACTTATAAGAATTTAATCACATAGTATTTCATAGTAAATCTTAACATTTATCTCCAAATAACATCAAATACTCTTAAAGTCTCATATAAAAGTGTAATTTATCAAATCACATATTCTCTATGATTGGTTAATAATTTACATTAAAGACTTAAATCTCTATAAAAAACATAGATTATTCCAAAATAAAAAAAAATCCATCATTACTCCTCAAATGAAATTCCATAGTATTCTATTTTCCTAATGCATATAGTGTTCCCAACTGAGCATACGTCTTCCAAAATAACATTTATCACTTAATCACAAAATCATTTTCCTATACTAAGGATATCCATTTTATAAAAAATAAGATCCCAAATCAAATTATTATTGATCTATAAAATCACTTACCTAAAAAGAATTAGTCTCACTAACTAGGGACTTCACGTAGTCAAGTGGTAGGTGATAAATCCCAATCACACTCTGGTTATGGTTTTGATTCCTACAGCTTTGTCTGAAGCGATGGGTTGTCACACGGTCTGCATGTTTTCCTTTTTCAAAAACTATATAACATTCCAAAAATGAGATAAATTCCTCAAAATAATTGTAACATAATTTAACCACAAATGTTATCTCATACCTCTCATTTTCATCCTAGAAATTAATAACCTATAATTGCCTCAAATTCAAGGATCATATAAACCCAAATGGTTCTTTATAACTATATCCACAAAAGAAAAGATAATTCTTCCTCAAATAAAATTTTCACATAACAAACTGCATGGTTAAACATACAAGCGAATAGTATTCCAAAGTAATCCCATAAAAATGATCATTAATACTTTTAAACATTTCTCCATCCATTTATTTACACGTAGGGTCTTCCTTGACCTAGAGGTTATCCTATAGAATAGGTAATTGACTAGGGTAATGCCAAGGTCCCTTATATTTATAGAAAATGACTCTAATTGGATTCTTTGGATCATTTTTATTTTCTTCCATAGTACTCTTTATTTTTCCTCGATAATTATTTACTTTATATCCTTCTTTCCCCAAAATAAAGCATTTATTTGTTCCATTGAGACACTTTCCTGGGTGTCTCCTTCCACATTTATAGCATGATGGAAATTGAACTTTCTTTTCTCTACGGTTTCCACTGCTTGAGCTCTTATCATTCTCCACTATTCTCTTCATTGTTGAGTTTGGGAGTTGGTTACTGTATATATTGTTGATTATATATTTGGAAACTTGCTTTGATATGAACAAAATATCTTTTACTTCTACCAAAATTCCATTTAATTGCTCATTTCCATCATTTTGCCCACATTGTACATCATGTTCAATGTTACTATGACTTCCTTGGAATCCAGTCATTGAATAACACAAGAAATCATAGTGTGAGTCATAAAATCATTTAGAGAATATTATGACACCATATTTTCAATCAAAAACACCATAGGATAAACCAAAGTTATTTATTATCATCTTATATTAATATCCTTTGAATAGGTTTATAAAGAAAATGTGAATTATCCTAAGTAAATCCCCTTGGAGTGTCATAACCAAGATTACAGCAAGTCCCATTGTCGTGTACTAGAATACCCCGAATCAATCCCAAAACACTTTGTTGGAGTTTTCACTCCAAGGTATCTCTATGCCAGAGCCGCCTCTACTAGCTCGTATCTAGACAAGGATGTATTACCTGGAAAACCCACATAATATTTACATTACCAGATTTTTTGGATGTTCTTCTATACTAGTCCTCAAAGTATATCTTAGGGTAGTGTTTTCTAATTAGATTTTTTCTAAATCTAGCTTCCAAGATTTGTACTAAACATCCTCTAATACCAACTGTAACGCCCCAAACCCAGTTACCCAAAGTCGGTGCATTATTACATAACATTGGACTGATACAAGGAATACTATCCCAAAAGACTGATCAGTTTAGTAGCCTTTGAAGTAATAGATACGTAAATACATTTTACGTTATATCATGTAATAAAAAAACAACATTGTGTCCCATTTTAACACTCTTATATCCATTAGCCTATTCCTACAGGTTAATTGTAATATACTTCTTTGCATCCTGGGAAAATAAAAGATAAGAAAGGGGTGAGCTTAGATGCTCAGTTATGATAACAATATTTTGAAAACTATCATAAATAAGAATAAACATTTAAGACAATGTATAAGACTAAAAAACAAGCCTTTTAAACTTAAAAATTAGCATAATATGGTAAAGATAAATCAAATAATTCCATTTACTTAATCACATGGATATTCTACTAGTCTAATAAATACATTTAATATCAATAGCCAATTTCATAATGATGGAATACATATAACCAGACTTCATAACCACATAGTCAAGGCCTCGTGCCAAGACTAAAAATAAGATTTTGTCAAGGCCTTGTTCCAAGACACTAGTTTGTCTCATGAGAACTAATGATGCATCGAAGAGCTATAGCAGGATCCACCCCTCACTTACTAAGTCCAATTCATTCCTTATATTAAAAGGTTGAAACATAACATAAACATTTATATTAAAATTATCATACAAAATGTTAATACTTTGACAATAAACCATGAATGGTATAAAAATAGCACATCCACAGTTAAACATAACTTATTCAATACAATATGGAATATTGTATTATAATAAATCAACCTCAATCAAGAATAAAATTCAATGACAGATATTGACATTGATGAAAATAATTAGTAAAACTATTTGAAAGAAATATCCCCTTTTCTTTGAAAACAGTTAAAAGTCACACTATTTATCAAAGAAGTCATTTTAAAGATATTTTTAATTAAAAGTGTCCCATACAACTTTGAAACTTTTGAAAGGAATTTTAATTTAAAAACATTCATGTCCATATAAATAAATCCTTAAAACCCTTTTTTAAAACATGGATATTAATGAGAAATATTTAGAAGAATAAATCTTTAAAACATTTAAAATGATATTTTTGTTAGAGTTCCTAACCAAATTATAGACACATGAAAATAAATAATTGTGGTAATAAAAACTTTATAATATCATGAGAATAAAGGGATTCATGATATAATCTGTCAAAGTACAGTATATACACTATATATAAGTGAATTGGTGCGTAACAACAATGAAGTATCAATAGAATGTAAATTGAGATGAAATCCCTTATAAAGACCATATCCTTAGGTTAAGGATAAATCAATGACATAATTATGTGTGAAAAATATAAATACACTCAATATTATTGGATATTTAGTGTAAATAAATCAGAGGACATTCACACATATTCTTGTAACAATAACACCAATGACTTGGATGTTTAACTCAATGAATGTAAATTGAGTTAAGATTACACTTATCAAGTTCATATCGAAGACTTTAGAATTTATCATTGGAGTGATTATGTGTATCAAAATCATATCCATAAAAAGGGCTGTGGAAATTACTAAATAAATAAATAAAAAGTGATTTCATACATAATCTTGGATTAAAATAATCAATGATGTTTGTGTGAAACCCAATGAGTGGAAATCAAAATTAGAAATTCATTTACCGATTTGGTAACTTACGAAACATAAACCCCCTGAAAGAAGGATCATACAATGAAGTTTTCAATACCCATAAATTAAATTATATTACACAAGGAATACAATCATGGGAAGTACATACATGACACAAAAGAAAATAGTGACAATATAGCATAAATCTCACGGGAATAAGAAGTGAGATGAAAACCACTTACCTTATACTTTTCTTTATTCGAGGGTACATTAACCTCCTGTATAATAGTTAAATCATTGTTATTAAATTATAAAATTACTACATACAAAAATATGGTATCATATATGATCTTATAATATTTCTTAGTTAATAATATTTTAGTAGTATCACTGTTTCGGGTGTTAACTGATTCGTTTTCCTTTATATGTTTTGTTATGTAAGTTATGTTTGTTATGGATATGATGTATTTTATTCATATACAGAATTATATTAAGTTATTAAACATTTTTTAATCATAAAATGAAAATTATTCATGAATGTTTATGAAGGGGAATGAATCTCATCGCATTCGTGGAGACGGTAATCCGTACGTACGCATGGGCGACAATATCATTCAATTGAAGGTGAAATGGTATATAATTGGATGTTATATAATATATAAAGAATAATTAACATGTTATATTTATTATTTACATCAATTATACATCATTATTATACCCATCTAAATAATGAAGTGTTGAATAACAACTACACCACAACGTGGAGATAGTAAGCCATACGTACACATGTATAGTGACATTTTCATTCATACGATGGATAGAATAATTAATATAGTTATACCATATTTATAATGACATCAAATTATGTATAAGTTACTATATTTATTATTTTTTTATGGAAAAAACAAAGAAAGAGGAAGTTGAAGAAGAAGATAACTTTGAAAGAGGTGATGAAATCATTACCTCTTCTTCGAGTGCTTCCTTTTGATTTGATCAAAAGAGATCCTTAGGTTGAATTTCTTATCAAATGAAGGACTCTAGGAAGAAGTGACTGTATTTGGTATGATATTTGGGCAGGGGTTGGACGAGGAAAATGGCTTTAGAGGTGTGAAATTAAGATAAGAGGAAGTTCCCTTTTATAAGAGAGGTGAGGGTCACTTTAGGAAATGCTTGAAATATTATTTTATTATAAATTAATTTTTAATTTATAATGGATAAAAATAAATTTATTTCTAGGATAAGGGGGTATGGGTCGAAAAACTCTCAAATAATAGGTTTTATACAGGTTTGGGTCACCATATTAACCTTATCTTTTAGGTTTAACTCTTAGTTAAATAGTTTGACATTTACAATGTCTCCTTATATTTATATATTATATGGTTAATAATATTAGTATAAACTTCCAAGTGAACCCCAAGTGGTTCATTAATAACATATAAATCATTATATAAGTCCTTTGGCCGAACCTTATATTTTTAGAACTATTATATAATTTAATTAAAAAGTATTTGTTTTAAAAACTCAATTATGTCAATTTTGACAATATTTACCATTTTATTTTTGTTAAAGTCATATAAACTTTATTACTTAGAAGAAAATTCATTAAATAAACCATAAAATGTAATATTAACCTATAAAATTCTTTGAATGAATCAAAAGTCTCAATTTTAATTTATTTTAATATTAATATTATCAATTATTTTAATCATTCATTAATTTGTTAATTACTGCATCATCATTGTGTCATAAATAAATTTAATTATATAATGTCTAAAACTTATAAATAAAATATCATGATGTAGGAAATATTTGTATCTTTCTAATGAATATTTATATTCAAATTTATCTTATGTATAACCCTGTATAAAAAATGGTTTAGTTAATAAACATTGCATTTTACACTTTTAACTATTCTTTAAATAGAATAGTAATAAATGTCCTAATCAAATACAAGTAGATCAAAAGGATCATATTTTATTCCTAAGGTTTATTTTGGTCGAAATAAACTTATCCAATATAATTAGGACACGTGTTAGGGTAATTATAAAATCATTTTTACCATTAATTACCCTATTTACTTTTAACTGTGGTAAATAAAATTCCAAAGTTACTATTCACCAAAAATTATTTTCATCTTATTGAACCAAATTTTACTTATTGATGTCAAATGTGTCACTTGGATTTTTATAATTCAACACAGAGAAGCCATAAAATTATGTTTTATGAAAATTTGAAAATGTGCCTAGAAGGTGGGTGAAAGACGGTAAAAAGTTCAATAAAATTTTATACATCTAATATTATTATAAAACGACTCTAATGAATTAAATTGAATTTTTATAGGTATTATGTATCTATTTTGACTTAAAATAAATTTAAATAAAATAAGTAATTATTTAAATAGAAATTAGGTTTTAAACAATTCCGTAGTGTTTTTCACTATTCATCATAAATAAAAAGTTTTCAGAAAAATACCAAAAATTTACTCTAATAAAATTTTGATATTTCAAATTCAAAAATGATGTCTATTTTAAAAAATTAAAGACATAGAAGTTGTATTAATTAATTTAAAAAAATATTCCCATTGTCAAAAACAGAAATCAGATTTTTGAGAAGTAAAAACTATCAAAATATTGATATGGGTTTTTTTCCAATTTAAATGTAAAATTACTTAAAATTACCAACATTGGATTAAATGATAAAAATATAATATAATTATACCTAAAACCCATTCAAATATATAATTTAACACTATAAATTATTTTGATTAAAAAAGTTGTTTTTAATCAAAATTTAGTATTTTTCACTATTCATCAAAATATGAATGTTATCAAAAAAGAACAGAAAATTTATCCAAATTAATTTTTATGTACATCTTCTAAAGAAGTGTATTTCGTCAAATTGAATATATAAAAGTGTCAATTATTGTATTTTAAAAATGGTTCTCCATGAAAAGGCAGTAAAATTTCATTTTAAAAAAATACTTCTTTTATGTGAAAAATTGAATTTGTTCATATATTAGGTCTAATAAACACATAATATGGATGTTAAAATTATATGGAGTATATAAAATTCAAAATGTAGTTAATAATATTCATTACCGATTGTTGAACGACAAGTTTGGTAAGTCATGGTGTGCTCGGAATCGATGTTGCGTGTAGCATAAGATATTGAATTACATTAAAGAAAATAACTTACTATGAAATATTGGGGTGTTACATTCTTCCCCCCTTTTGGAAATTTCATCCTCTCAATTTTAAAATTGGTATTGGGAACTTCATTGAAAGTCCCACATCGAAAAAAGAGTCAATAAAACTATCTCTTTAAAAGAAAGAAAGATAAGTACAAAGGTCACCTGAGATAACCCATACTAGGATTCAAAGTAGGAAAACATGGATATGGAAGATAAAATAAGTGTCAAGTTCTGATGGAGTGTGATAGAAAACATGACCAGGGGAAAGTTAATAACAAAAAAACCACAAACATGTGATGAGATAAAATGGTCATTAGTTTCCCAGTAGGAAAAGTAAACAGACAACGTTTTTGGTTTTAAGATCCATTTCATAAAGTTGAGGAATTTATTTTTGTGATTGACTAAGAACATAATGAGATATACTTACTTTATAAGTAGAGTTTCATACTTAAATATATTTCTATAACTAACTCATCTTTTCTCCAAACGATGAGTATTCAAGATGACTTGGCCACACCTGAAGCATTAGAATCAACATCTAGAGAGTTACATAATTCACAAAGTATGAACTATATATTTCCATTGTCTTTATATATTAACTAAAACCAAATGGTTAGTAAAAGATCATATGATACCCAAAATGGATAATCCTTTATAGAAATAAATACTAATCTTAATTTCCAAATTTTAACAAACAATACCCAAAGTTCAATAAAGACCATTCAATAAACAACTATCCTTAAAATTTTTAAGTATAATACAAACTAAAATTGAAATCCAAAACTCATAATAATTTAGTCACATATTATTTCATATTAAATCTTAACATTTATCACTAAATAACATCAACTACTCTTAAAGTCTCATACAGAAGTTTAATTAACCCAATCAAATATTCTCTATGATTGGTTAATAATTTCCATTAATAACACGAATCATTATAAAAAATAGTGATTCTTCCAAAATAAAAAAAATCCATCATTACTCCTCAAATTATATTCCATAGTATTCTATTTTCCTTAGGCATATAGTGTTTCCAACAGAGTGTACATCTTTTAAAATAACATTTATCACTTAATCACCAAATCATTTTCTTATAATAAGGAAATCCATTTGATAAAACATAAGATCCCAAATCAACTTATTATGAATCAATAAAATCATTTAACTAAAAATAATTAGTCACACTAACCAGAGACTTCACAAAGTCCAATGGTAGGTGATAAATCCCAATTGCACTCTGGTTGTGGGTTTTATTCCTGCAGCTTTGTCTAAAGCGATGGGTTGTCACACGGTCTGCGTGTTGTCCTTTTTAAAAAACTATATAACATTCACAAAATGAGATAAATTCCACAAAATAACCATACAATAATTTAACCACAAATGTTATCTCATACCTATCATTTTCATCCCAAAAATAAATAACCTGTAATTGCCTCAAATTCAAGGATCATGTAAACCCAAATGGTTCTTTATAAATATATCCACAGAAGAAAAGATAATTATTCCTTGTAAATAATTTTTACATAACAAACTGCATGGTTAAACATACAAGAGAATAGTCTTCCAAAGTAATCCTATAAACAAATATCATTAATACTTTTAACATTTCACTATCCATTTATTTACACATAGGTTCTTCCTTGACCTATAGGTTATCCTATAGAATATGGGCACTGACTTGGGTAATTCCAAGGTCCCTTAAATTTAAAACAAATGAATGTAATTATATTCTTAGGATCATTTTTATTTTCTTCCATAATACTCTTCCTTTTTCCTCAGAAATTATTTACTTTATGTCATTATTTCCCACAAAAAAATAATTTCTTTGTTCTACTGAGACACTTTCCTGGGTGTCTCTATCCACATTTTTGGCATGATTGAAATTGATCTTTCTTTTCTCCATGGTTTCCACTACTATAGCTCTTATAATTCTCCACCTTCCTCTTCTTTATTGAGTTTGGGAGTTGGTTAATGTATATATTGTTGATCATATATTTGTAAACCTACTTCCACATGAACATGATATCTTTTACGCCTATCAACATTCTATTTAGTGGTTCATTTCCATCATCATGCCCACCTTGTACATCATGTTCAATGTTACTATTACTTCCTTGGAATCCAGCCATTGACTAACACAAGAAAGCATAGTGAGAGTCATAAAAAAATTTAGAGAATATAATGACACCTTATTTTCAATTTATAAAACCATAGGATTAACCAAGGTTATTTATTATCATATTATATTAAAATCCTTCAAATAAGTTTGTAAAGAAAATTTGAATTATACTAAGCATATACCCTAGGAGTTTCATAACCAAGAGTGAAGAAAGACCCATTTTCGTGTGCTAGGATACCCCTGGTCAAGCTTGAAACACCTTGTCAGAGTTTTCACTCCTAGGTACATTTGTGCCCAAGCCGTCTCTACCTGCACGTATCCAGATAGACATTTATTGCTTGGAAAACCCATATAATATTTAAATTACCAAAACTTTTGGATGTTATTCTATACTAATCCTCAAAGTCTATCTTAGGGTAGTGTTTTCTAATCAGAGTTATTCTAAATCTAGCTTCCAATGATTGTACTAAACTTCCTCTGATACCAACTGAAACGCCTCGACCCTAGTTATCCAGAGTCTGTGCATCTACTATATATACTAACCCTCGCATTCCTAATGCCACGTGTCAAACTCCCATGCTTCCACTGCATTTTCTCCTTATGTTTCATTTCTCAAAATCTCCATGTCACCACTCTCCCATGCTGTACCTCTTCCTTCATGTGTATCCCTCTCCCGCTCTCGGTGAGTTATTCCACGCCGTGACCTACACTCCCCTAAAACCACTGCCTCCATCGTCCAGGATTTCATGGTCAATCTGCACTAGGTCGACCTCCGTCTCCAAAATCCACCTTCTACCAGTTTATACTCTACCCTACCCCATTTTCATTCTCCTTCTCACCGTTGGGATTGAGTTCTTCGAGACCTAGGGTTCCTGAAAAATCCCGACACTGGGGTTATCCTTTTTCCGGTTTCCCTATAGTCTATTGAACTGCTACCATCTCTTCCTCCTTATCATGGTGTCACCATACCTCCACATCTGGTTCATTATCCCCCTCGTATTTTTATTCACAGCTTCTTCGGCTCGCGACCTTGCATCTGACTATTACTTCATCTTTGACCACCTACTACTGCTCTCCGTGCCACCGTTTTTAGGTTACATGTGAGAATTTATTCCTCCATACTTGCTTCGGACTAATACTAATTCTTCAACCTCCTAATTCTCATCATTCTATGAACATTTTCCAATTAGCGGTGAACATAGATTCTAACGAGATCACCTCCGAAGGTTCCTTCAGCTTCGACAACCAACACAAAATAATTTTCCCACCTCATTTGGGTTACCACTAAAACAACTACTCCTTTATCCTCACCTACGATTACTGCTAAATCTTTAAACCCCTTTAAGATCACTGAAACCATATTTAATGATCTTATAAGTCCATAAAATGGTATGTTATCCTAATATTGTGATTTAATCTTCTCACTTACTAGATACATTTTCCATTCTGTTTTAGTTTTACTGATTCTGGTTTCATGTTTCATTCTCAAACAATATTACAATACATCTCCTATATTGTTTCACTATTTACACCCTTTGCTTATTCTACTCTACCAATCTATCATCATCTATAATTTTTCCCAGGGTAGAAATTGATTTATTTCCACCAGATGAGAGCTTCTTTCAGTTTGTTATGCATAAATTATTTCATTCAATACATATTTTTCCACTTTTATTAATGAATATTACATGTAGTTATCATTTATTTTTTTATAAATGACTCTGATTAAGTTCATAGTGGACTTACTGTCTATTCCACTTCATTTTTTTTCCTTTCATTGTATTGATACCAAATTTAACTATAGCTATAGGATTCTACCACTCTTTTTTTTTAATATGAGATATCAAAAATGAGATTCTCATTGATGATATTAAATTTTTTTACATTTATGTGGTTTGATTCTCTTAAATTTTTGTACATATTAATGGTAAGAAACCAATGATTCATCTATGATTTTAGGTGGACACCTCCTATACATTACATCCTATCAATGATATTTCTCATGTTTGCCAATGTTGTTCACGTGTTGACCTCCTTCACATCACCTCTCAACTGTTTAGATATTGTTAGTTTTTGAATTGTTTGACTAAAAATTAGTAAATATTATTATTCTAGAAAACTCTTTATTCTATTCATGTAGTATCAACATACCTTTCTTCATCACTTGTCTTATAGTACTAATGAATTTCATACATTTGTTATTTTATAATGTTTTTATATCACCAAATAGACAGTCTTTCGTTGTACAGGTGATGAGAATACCATGGTCAGGTTTCTATTCATTTCATAATGTTTCATTTCTCTTAATTTAACTATGTTTCATATGTGTTTTTTAGTGATAACAATATTAGATATTCTAAAAACTACTAATATTAATGACACTATTAATGGTTCTTTCATTCTCTTCTTCGATGCATGCAATTCAACTACATATTATTCTCTAAATTATCATTTCACATCAGTCATGAAATTATTTACCAGTGCAATCATTTTTCATGTTGGATTTTCTACTTTCTATTAGATACTTAAATGGTTCAAAAAATAATTACTTACCACTTTAGATGTTTCATTTGTTGTATATGGTTTGCATATTTCCTTTCTCTAATTATTTAATTCCCAATCTGGATGTGGTTTTGATATTTTAGGCAAACTATAAACATGAAAGATAAAACTAGTTAAGTGGAATGCTAAATCAGGTTTCACTCCAATTCTTTAATTTTAGTATGTGGTAATAAATTTTTGAATGTTTTGGATACATTGAAAAATATAATTTGGGATTAAATTTTTAATTTGTGAATGTTTTTGATGCTCTAATTTTTTTGTGCATATTTGTTGTTTGATGTTCTAAATTTTTTGTACATATTTATGGTTATAAACTAGTGATTTATCTCCGATTTCTAGTGGAAATCTCTTATACAAGCCTTCCTATCAAAAATCGTTCCCATGTTCACCAATGTTGTTCATGTGTTGACCTCCTCCAAATCACCTCTCAGCTTTTGAGATATTATTAGTTTTTCAATTCTTTGACTAACCATTAGTAAATATTATTTTTCTAGATAACTATTTATTATATTCATGTAGTATCATCATACCATTCTTCATAACTTGTCTTACATTACTAATGAATCCCATACATTTATTATTTTATATTGTTTTTCTATCTCCAAATATACATTTTTTCATCGTACAAGCGATGAGAATACTAAGGTCAGTTTTCTATTCATTTCATACAGTTTAATTTCTCTTGATTTAACTATGTTTCAAATCTATTTTTTAGTGCTGAAAATATTAGATATTCTAAACAGTGCTACTATTAATGATACTGTTAATGGTTATTTCATTCTCTTCTTCAATGCATGCAACTCAACTGCATGTTATTCTCTAAATTAAAATCTCACAGTTTCCATGAATTTCTTTTACAAAACATTCATTTTTCATGTTGGGTTTTCTACTTTTTATAATCTACTCACTTAGTTCGAACAATAAATTTATTTTCATGGGCTCAACAATGAAGATCACCCATCAAACCAAAGCTGTGATGATTGCATTCATATGGTAAAGAAAATTTTGAATTTTTTAAAATGAATGCACTTATGTTTATTTTCATATTATACGTATACTTATTATTTATACGGCTTAAAATTTGAATTGAATAGTGATATTGATTCTCACACTACAAAAAGATGCAATCTGGATTCAAAAATATTTTTTTAATTCAATTTCATGTTTTCGGGTCTTTTAATGCAGTTTAGTACTTTATATTGAAGGTTTTGGCATGGGTTAATGTCTCTAATCACTGAAAACATATCTGGAAGCCCCTCTTCTTACCCATTACTTGTCTCTATTTAGGCAAGCATTAAAATAAACAACACAACATTCTTGAGCTTCTCCGAAGGCATAGTTCAGGTTTTCATGCATGCTGAATATTCTGTTTCATTTTTATATTTATTATCATTAGTTGAAAACTATAATGAATTTTGTTTTCATCATCTACTATATATACTAATCCTGGATTTCCATCTGCCATGTTTCACAGTCACGTTCATACACATCAATTTTCCCATACATGTCCTTCAACCACTTCTCCACATTGCCCCTCTGCATGTATCTCATCCTTTATCCTCTCCTGCTCCCGTTGAGGTTATTGGGCATCTCGTCCCCCCGATCAGGAATTCCCTCCACTACGATTAGGGTTCAAAACGAAATCTAATCTGCCTCTGCCTCTTCATCCTCTATCAGCTACAGCCTCTCCCACGCAGTTCTGGCCACCTACGTCCCCTGTTTTTTTAGTCCTCCTCTACAGTTCCCTCTAGTGGTTCTGCCTCACATCCATTTACACTGTTTCCATGTGACTCATTTCATTCTGCATCATTCCCTCAACCACTTGGGGTTTCCTTATCATTGACCTATGATTTACACTAAATCTAAATACCAGATTCGTCACCTCAGATTCGTTCATCTTCTTCGACCACCAACTTATACTCGCATTACTACCACTATCTGGTTATCTCTAAATTTTGAATACTGTGACATGTGCTATGACTAAAGCTTCAACTTCGCACACCATGACCTTCTCCATCAAACAATTATGTAGGCTTCCAAGTGATATTACACTATTGTATCATCAGGATAAGAATCTGGTAAATATTAGAACTCTTTATTGACACGTTTCTACCATAAGTCTCGAGTTTTTGGTGACAGGTGACTCCTTCCTACAATAATTCACCGAACTCCAAAGAAATTTACACTGTGGTCACATTCTCCTTTGGTTCCCATAGTGCAATCCATTCCACTTTTTGCATCACCATCCACTATTGTGGACGAATCCCGCCATGTTCTTTGTGAAGCCCTTCCCATCAAAAACAATTTATTCAAATATCTTACAAATCTAAAATTTCAGAGTAGGTATAATCTCCAAATGTCACCAAAATTCACTCCATTTTTCCCATAATGCTTTATTTGGAGTTAAACCAAATGTAATTAGACAATGTTACTATAGTTATTCTATTTTGATACTCCAGATCCCCATACCATACATCTGTTTGGCCATTCATTCTTCAATAATCATTCTTAGGAGGATTTTTCTTGATTTCCTCATCACATAAAAGTCTGCTGCATAGTCCAATAAGTTTAACCTATTCCATTAAATATATAATTCTTGCACTATTATTGCTTTTATTAATTTCAGGATACATATTTTCATCGAATAACAACTTTTTTCATGGGAAATTGTTGGTTCTGATAAAGTTGTTACCTGATTCCACTATGTATGTCACAACTTTCATTGTTATACTACAATTTTTATATGTAAATTCATACTAAAATTATTGATTCGTTTTTGTATGATGAAGAATTAGTGGATATTTTCTTTTTTTTAGGTTTTTGATGTGGGAATTCTATTGACTTCAGGAAATGAGTTCACATCGAAAAACAAGTTTTGGGATGGGAAAAATATGGTTTAGAACTATATCATTCTTTTGAACATAACAACTACAAAGTGTCTTTTATCAATAATAATGAAAACTACATCAAATTATTTAGTTACACCTTATAATAAAATCAGGAAGTGCATAATTATTACTTATTTCCTTTGAAATCATAAAATAACAAAACATTACAGTTTTCTTTGTTACTATAAAGGAAGATCAAACCAGCAGGTCCTCAATAGTAAGTAGTGGGGTTGATTATATCCAGGTACCATATCATTCATTTTTTTAATTTTTTTTCTAAAAAATCAATATCACTTTACTCACATATTCTTTTTAACATTTAATGATAATCCCATGAAACTGTTAGGTTCTATATTAGGACTTTTCACTCCTATGATCCGTATATTGTGTATTTATAGAACATTAATTTTTATTACTACTACAATGTTCTATTTAATTGTTAGATTATATTTTCATATTTAAATATTTATTAATTCTTAATTTATATAATTTTATTTTCATTTTTAGAGTGCATTTTTTGGACAATGATGCAAAAGACATTTTTCTAACACACTTTATTCTTGGAAGACTTTGCAAAAATCATTTTTCTGATAAACTTATACTAACATGTAGTTAATAAATTATTGTGCAATTAAAGATTGGGTTTTAAAATTCTTTATTCACATTAATTCTTTTACCAGTTCACATTTTTTATTATAATAACCACACCTCCCATGTATTAGTCTTTCAATTGGAATTAAACTATGCACATTACTCTTTCTATGGAGCATATTTACTTTTCTATTTGGATAAATCATGTAATGCTGTGTGGTGAAGAAAAGCGTAGGTGCTGACACCCAATTTCCAAAAATAATGAATTTAATGCATTTGGAAATGATTTTCAATCTCCCTCATAAGGTAGGAAAATGTTTTCCTATATCCTACATTCAAATATTTAATTGTTGTGTCTAGAATTTATCCACTCCAATTACATTTTTATGTACCAACAATTTAAAATTACAAATTAATAAAAATTAATATTACTAGGTAACTATTATAAATAACATTCTCTTTTCAAATAGAGGTTATCAATTGAGTTGTGGGTCATTATATTTGGTTTCAGTTGATAGTTTCTTTTACTTGTATAGATATATGTTGAATGGCTTCGATGCTGATGATGTAGTCAAACACAATGTGTCACTAATTGGTGACTCCACACCACCATCAGCTGATGCCACTGATCATCATATTCGGATAAAGTACAACATAAATAAAAAAATAGACAAAGTCAACTAAAGGTTTGTCTTATAGTACCTATCCAATTTAGAAAGACATTTTCTGCAGTTTTTAAGTTTCAAATGGCATGTTAAAAATTATTTCTCTACTATTATGTCTACTTATACTATAGTTTACTAATACACTATAATGAAATTATAAAATTATAAAATCAATTTCGTTGATGGGAAATTTATATACATTAAAATAGATAATCCATGTTTTGATATGTAATGATAGTTTCCAATAATTTAGTGTTATCATATTAGGATTTCTCAATTTTTTCTCCACTTGAACATATTTACCATTCTATGATTCATCACTGTTTTTTTCAGTCAAAAAATTGTCCTTATTTTTTATTTTTCATGTTTTTTACATTAAAACATATTTCACATTATCTGAATTATGATGTCTGTTTTCCTATATAACATAATTCCAATATTCTAATTTCTTATGTATGTTTCCAGTTAACTTAATTATCTATATTATTATTAAGTGTTTTTTTCAACTAAAACAAATTTCACTGTTTATGATTACAGATGACTATTTCCTATAAAAAAGTGTACCCAATTTATGTCTTCTTTTGTTTGTTTCCATTATTAATGATTTCTTATTTTGTGATTAGGAATTTTTTTCTAGTTAATTTTTTTGTAAGCTGATTTTTCATGTATGATTATTAAAAAAAAGAACCCCCATTTGATTATGTCATGTCTGTTTCCAGTTTACCAGATTAAAGAAATTTATATTAGTCATGTTTCCCTCTAGTAAAACTGAAATTCCATTTTATGAAGTCTTATTATCGCTTCCTGTTAAACAGAAAAACCATTTTTTGAATACTAATATTTGTTTCCAGAGTTTACATTTTATGATTACACATGTTTCATTCCAAATAAAATGTTATCCTATTTTATGATATATCAAGTTTTTTTACTGCTGTAAAAGAAAAGTATAATGTAAAGACAACATTGAGGTTTGTGGATGAAATTCCGCATCATATCACAGATAAGCATTTGAAGATAGATATGTAAGTTGTTTTTTCTTAATGGAATTATTCTGATTGTACCTACTATTATGTTCTTCTGTTATATGTCCCAAGTTGTTTTATAATACTAATATGCGACATTTACTCACATTCAAGTTTAATTACATATTACAGGGATCAGTATACATTCTGGTTTTTCAACTAATTTCATTTTAATCTAATTTTAAATTTGTAATTGTTTTGTTAAAAAATAAAATTTCTATGTTTTTTATTTCATTACCCCCTACATAAAATTTTTTTCACTACATTTTCCATTATTTTATTTCATTTATTCAACTACATTTCCTTCCTTGAATACCATTTCTTCCATTTCAATTCCACCTAAATTTCTTTATATATTATTACTCTATTTTTGATTCTTTCTAAATTTTCACTGCATTTCCCATAGTGTGGTGTCATTTAGTTTTAGTTTTTTTGTTAGTGTTTTTTAACAAAATAAATTCCACTTAACCAAAAGATGCTAGAGGTTAGTATATTGTAATTAAGTGTGACTGTTTTTCCAAACCAATAATGTGAAAGTCAACATACCAGTTTTATGCAAGAATCTACCACCTGGGTATGATATTTTCTACAGAATGAATGCAACTATTGTTGTCCTGGAAATTAGCTCTCATTATTATGAATTGTCTCAGTGTGCAGGTATTTGGATTGTAAGAAGTCTTAATGCATAAAGGGAGCTTCTTTATGTGATCACACCCATCCTGTGTGCCACTCTGAAGAAGGTTAGTCTTTTACTTCAGGGTTTCATTCAAATTATATCATTTTTATTACAGGATTATGGATACACCTCACCTTATATTTCTGTAGATGACCTCTCATTTCAAAATGATGTGATGCTATTTAACTACACCAAGAGTAACTGTTAGAATTATGGGTTTGTTTATAAATTTATAAATGAAATGGTGTTGTGTTATGATTGGTGATATAGATGGTGATTTTTTTCCTAATATGTTTTAGTAGGTATAATGTTTGGATGCTTGGAATCTGAATTTTGGTTCCAAATTATGATATCCATAGAGTGGTTCCAAATTGTGATTTCAAATGGTGGATCTGGATAGAGTTTTTTATAATGTAGATTTTAGATGTTCAGTAACTAAAAGGTGTTGTATTTTCCATTCTTTCATTTGATCTTGTGGGTAGTTATTTAAAGGATATGCATTTTCAATGTTTTCTCCCTATGATTATCATCATTCCTATATGGATAGTATTGTGATGTTTTTGCAGGGTGTTTTGAGATTTATATGGAACTATGAGGTATGGTATATCAATGATATATAGAGATGAGTACCTATAATTTTAGTACAATTCAAATGAAAAAATAGCAACTCTTTAAAATTTTAGTAATTTTTTGATCTTTGTAACATTATAAAAAATAAGGAACTATGTTATCTTATATAACAAGATGTTATTATAGAAGAACACAAGTAAGATAAAAGTAAAATAACTATAAATAGGTAGTGTAATTAATTCTATGTAACAAATTTATTAATGTTTTTTACCCACACATTTTATCTTACATTTATCTTACTTGAAATGTTATAATGTAACATTAAACAACATTTTTTCATGAAATATGGATACAAGTAAAACACCTATAAACCAAAAACACATTTAAATAATTACATAAATCCATTTATAGTCAAAAAATGAGAATTCCATAAATCCTTGATAAATATATATATATATATGTTTTATGCCATAAATTTTATATTAATTTTTGATAAGTGGGGATATCATATTGACCAAGTTTACTCAAAATGTGTTACATATTTATTTGTCTTTCTAAATAAAATATACCACATTAAACAAATATTCTTCCTCAAAATTTAAAAATCCATATACTTTTACTGTCCTATTTATTTGTCAACTATTTGAATGGTGTCTTCATATTCTATACACTCTTATTTCATGATCATACACCATTACTTTCTAATTAATTTTTTTCAACATTATTATTTCTTCTCAAATTTTATAAATATTAATCTACTATTAAAAGAAAAACCAGCAATCGAATACCTCGTGCAATAACACAGGTGAGTACTAGTTTTTACTTAACATTGTCATGATACAAGGAATCATGTCCCAAAATACCGATCAGTTTAGTATCCTTGGAAGAACTAGATACATACATAAGTTTTACATTACATCATGAAATAAAAACAACAACATTGTGTCCCCTTTGAAAACTATTATATCCCTTAGCCTATTCCTACAGGTTAATTGTAATATACTTTTTTAAATACTTGGAAAAATAAAACATAAGAAAGGCGTGATCTCAGATACTTAGTAAGGATAACAATATAGAGGAAAATATCATAAATAATAATAAACATTTAAGGCAATGTATAAGACTAAAACACAAGCCTTTTAAAATTAAACTTCAGTATAATATGGAAAACATAAATCAGATAATTACATTTACTTATTCACATGGATATTCTAATTGTCTAATAATCACATGTAATATCAATATACAATTTCATAATGATGGAATGAATAGTGCCAGACATCATAACCACATAGTCAAGGCATCATGCCAAGACTAAAAAAAAAAGATTTTATCAAGGCCTTATGCCGAGACACTAGTTTGTCTCATGAGACCTAATAATGCATCTATGAGAAATAGCAGGCTCAACCCATCACTTACTAAGTCCAATGCGTTCCTCATATAAAAAGGTTAAAACATAACATAAACATTCGTATTAAAAATAGCATGAAAAATGTTAATCCTTTAACCATAAACCATGAATGGTATAAAAAGAGCACATCCACAGTCAAACATAACTTATTCAATACAATAAATATGATTGTATTATAATAAATCAACCTCAATCATGAATAAAATTCAATGAAGTATTTTTACATTGTTGAAAATAATCAGTAAAACTATTTGAAAGAAATATCCCCTTTTTCTTGAAAACATTTAAAAGTCGCACTATTGATCAAAAAGTCATTTTAAAAAGATTTTTAAATCAAAGTGTCCCATACCACTTTGAATCTTTTTAATGGAAATTTAATTTCAAAACATTCATGTCTATATAAATAAATCCTTAAAATCATTTTTAAAACATGGACATAATGAGAAGGATTTCGAAGAATGAATCTTTAAAACATCTAAAATGATATTTTAGTTAGAGTTCCTAACCAAATGAGAGATGCTTGAATAAAAATAATTGAGGTAATAAAAACATTATAATATCATGATAATAAGAGTATTCAATATATAATATGTAAAATTACAGTATATACACCATATAAAAGTGAATTGGTGCATAACAACAATGAAGTCTCAATAGAATGTAAATTGAGATGAAATCCCTTATAAAGCCTGTATCCTTAGGATAAGGATAAATAAATGACATAATTATGTGTAAAAAATATAAATACATTCAATATGATTGGAAATTCAGTGTAAATAAATCATAGGATATTCACACATATTCTTGTTACAACAACACCAATGACTTGGATGCCTAACTCAATGAATGGAAATTGAGTTAAGATTACTCTTATCAAGTTAATATAAATGACTTGAGAGTTTATCAATGGAGTGATTATGTGTATAAAAATTATATCCATACAAAGGGGAGTGGAAATTAATTCATAAATAAATTAATAGTGATTTTACACATAATCTTGGAGTAAAATAATCAATGAAGTTTGCATGAAACCAAATGAATGGAAATAAAAATTAGAAATTCCCTTACCGATTTGGTAACATAAGAAACATACACCCCATGAAAGAAGGATCATACAATGAAGTTTTAAATACCCATAAATTAAAGTATATTATACAAGGAATATAATCCTGGGCAGTACATACACCATATAAAAGAAAATAGTGGCAATATGGCATGTATCTCACGGGAATAAGAAGTGAGATGAAAACCCCTTACCTTGTACTGTTCCTTAGTCGAGGGTATGTTAACCTCCAGTATAATAGTTAAATAACTATTATTAAATTATAAAATAACTTCATACATAAATGTTATATCATATATGATCTTTTAATATTTCTTTATTAATAATATTTTAGTAGAATCATTGTTTCGGGTGTTAACTGATTGGTTTTCCTTTATATGTTTTGTAAAGTAAGTCATATTTTTTATGGATAGGATGTATTTTATTCATAACCAGAATTATATTATGTTCTTAAACTTTATTTTTAATCATAAAATGAAAATTATTCATGAATGGTTACGATGGGGAATGAATCTCATCGCGTTCGTGGAGACGGTAATCTGTACGTACGCACAAGCAGCCATATCATTCAATTAAATGTGAAATGGTGTATAATTGGATGTTATATCATATGTACCGAATAATTAACATGTTGTATTTACTATTTACATCAATTATTCAATATTGTTATACCCATCCAAATAATGAAGTGTTGAATAACAACTACACCACGACGTGGAGACTGTAAGCCATACGTACGCACGTATGGTGACTTTGTCATTCATAGGATAGATAGAATAATCAATATATTTGTACCATATTTATAATAAAATCATAGTGTGTAAAATTTACTGGAGTTATTATTTTGGTATGAAAAAAACAAAGAAATAGGAAGTGGAAGAAGGAGATAACTTTGAAAGAGGTGATGAAATTATTACATCTTCTTCAGGTGCTTCCTTTTGATTTGATCAAAATGGCTCCTTAGGTAGGCTTTCTGATCAAAGGAAGGCCACTAGGATGAAGTAAAAGTAGTTGGGAGGATATTTGGGTAGGGGTTGGCTGAGCCAAATGGCTTTGGAGGTGTGAAATTTAGTGAAGGGGAAGTTCCCATTTATAAGTGAGGTGAGGGCCACTTTAGGAAAAGATTAAATATTATTTTATTATAAAATCATTTTTGGGTTCTAATGGCTCCAAATGGATTTATTTCGAGTATAAGGCTGGGATGATTCAAAAAACTCTCAACCAATAGGTTTTAGACAGGTTAAATAACCATATTAACCTTATCTTATATATATTACTCTTAGTTAAATAGTTTGACATTTACCATGTCTCCTTATATTTTTATATTATATAGTTAATAAACATACTATAAATTGCCAAGAGAACCCCATGTAATTATTTAATAACATATATATAATTATATAAGTCCATTTTCCGAAACTTAGATTTTTAGGACTATTATATAATATAATAAAATAGTATTTGTTTTAAAAACTCAATTATGTCAATTTTAACACTATTTAGCATTTGTTTTTTGTTAAAGTTATATCAACTTGATTACTTCCAAAAAATTTCATTAAATCAACCATAACATCTCATAGTAACCTAGAAAATTCTTGTAATGCATCAAAAGTGTCAATTTACATTTATTTTAATATTTATAAAATTAATTATTTTAATATTTCATTTATTAGGTAATTACTGCATAATCATTGTGGAATAAATAAATTTAATTATATAATTTATAAAAATTATAAATAAAATATCATGATGTAGAAAATATTTTTATCTTTCTAATGAATAATTAGAGGTGAATTTAAATTATTTATATCCCTATATTAAAATGGTTTAGTTATGATAAGGGTTTGTGAAATGAAAGAGTTCTCTTATAAATATATTACATGGGTAAAATGGGTTTTGAAATTGAAGTTGTCTTGGTTTGATAATTTTTAAATGATTATATTTTCTAGGAAGTGGTTTGGGCGCAACCTTGGGTACTCCTTAGGAATGTTGGCACATGTGAGGGAATGTATGAAAAGTGCGTGTTGGTGTGTATGGGTGGAAGAGGATGAAAAAATGTGCAATGGTTCATGTGATTACTCAAGTGTGTTTTAAAATTAAATACTTGACCATGTTGTTCTAATGTGATTTTAAAAATGAGAAATGATTTTGGTTTAAAAAGTGGCATTTGGTTTTTGGAAATTGGACTTGAAGGGAGGGAGTTTAAAAAAATATAAATAAAAAATGGACTTTTTAATGAAATGTTTCGGCCACGTTTATATTTGTTTGGTTGTTTCTGGATGTATTTTCCTTTATTAATGTTGCTTCAGATTGATATTGGTTTTGGATTGAGGAATGTTTTTGTTTTGTGTTTCTTGTGTTGTTTGGAGTATGCTGCCCAGAAAGGTCCCTAGTGTTGCTGATGACTCATGCCCATGCTTCAGTTATTTTAAGTGTTATTTCAATTTGAGGTGATAGGGGTTTGTTATAGGTGGTGAAATGGATTGAGGGAAGTGGAGTGTGTCTTCATGTGGTTGGGAACTCCCTAGGTTATTAAGGTTTGTTCTATTTTAGGGTTGTTTAAGCGTTCAGTTTGAGACTAGTGGAGGTTGGCTGTCATATAGTCGTTCGAGTTTGGGGAGTATCTTGTAATAGGTGGCTTTTGATAAGGTTCCCTGTCACACAAGGAGTGTGTTCCAGAGGAACCTTCCCTAAGAGGTTATATTCATTGGTCCTGACACATAGTTCATCAAGATGACTTTGATCTTTCCATCAGTATGACTATTCTAAGCATTCCGAGCCGTCATGCCACATCTCTCCAATGTCTTGTCATCATTGTGGTCATTTGGGTCACCGAGGGAATTTATGTGGGAATTATTGTTCAAGAAATGAGTTCAGTTTGAGAGATGCTAGTGCATGACTGTGACTCAGGAAATGCTTCAACCATCAGAGCCCTCACCACAGGTCTTGGGTTAAAGCTCGCACACAGTTATGAATTTTCGGGGGTGTGAATCCTTAATTCGGGTTTTGTTTTTCATGTTGGCGGTGGAACATTTAAATTCTTTTAGTTCTTATTTGTTTTATGTTAAAGTTTTTACGTTATTGTATGTTTTTTGTTTTGTCATGGATTTATGACAAACATGTTTTATTATATTCCAAACATTTTTGTTTGTCTAATTATGGTTTCCTGGATTGTGCATTTTTCTTAAAAGTGGGATTGGGCCTTGTATGAGTTAGTATCAGTTTATCTATATTAGTTCAGAGAGGTATGTTCATGTGGAAGAATATATGTTTGCAGTTATACTCAATTTTTCTACTTTTTGTAAGTTACGCTCGATGTTTTTTCTCTGTTGTTGGGGGTTTTTGGTCTGGGTCTAGAGTTCCAAGTTCCAATAGAGGTGTTATTCGCTCATGCTATAAAAGAAAGTTTATATTTGTTGGGAGATCCCGCATCGCCCCCCTTACCGAGGGTGATATGTTTGGGAGTTAAAAATTCCTCTCTAGTTGAGATCTTGTGCTGGGGAGAACCCTCTCATGTTCTCCCACTCTCTTGTATTGTGGTTTCTTTCGGTTTCAATCGGGCATGAGTTCTTGTAGGTCTATTATCTGACTGGATGAATTTCTGAGGGCAGAAAGTGTCTATGGTGGGGAGAATTGTCACATACATTTGTTTATTTAATTTTTATTTTATTAATTTCGGGCTTTGGGTCCTCGTGACAAGGTCCTTATTAGGTCCTAGCTTAAAAATTTTTGTCGTTTAATATTTTTTATTGGGTTTCGGACCGATGCGTGGTCACCACATGATTGGCGATAGCCGCGCAGTTGCCCCAGTTTTTGTGCAGGTGCCCAAGTGGTTTGGGTTGAGGCGCACAACTTGCGCTCGATTTATTAAGCCGTGTGACGGGCGCACAATTACCCGGTTTTCGGAATAAGATAAATAAATGGGTTAAGATTAAAAAAAAATGTTCGTCAAGAACAATAATATTATTGTTGTTGTTATTATTATTATTATTATTTTTGGTATTATTATTATTGTTGTTATTTTTATTATTATTTCTATTAGTTTTATTATTATTATTTTTACTATTATTATTATGGTTTTTATTGTATTATTATTATTATTTTTATAATTTTTTTTGTTATTAATTTGTTTAGTGTTGTTATTAGTATTATTTTTATTATTATCTTTTTTTATTAATAATATTATTATTAAAACTATTAATTATCTATTACTGGTTTTGTTGTAATTATTATTATTATTTTAATAATAATATTATTAAAATAAGAAAATTAAGAAAAATAGAAAACCCAAGCTACCAGGTGGCCCCCCTTTCCCCCATCCATTGTACGGTGCCCCTCTCCCTCCCTAGTTATGCACTGCGCATCCCATGCCCAGGCCCTCCTCCGCCTCTCGCCCTTGGCTTCATCCTTCCCTAGAGTCAACCCACCATTCACCCTTAACTCACGTCGCCTCCGCCCTCGAGGACCCATCCTCCGCTTCTCTCCCGCGGCTTCGACCTTCCCCAGCACTCGCCCTCTGTTTGGCCTCCTCGGCCACATCCTATGAACCACCAACCTTTCCACATCCACACACCTGCATTTCCCTTCACCTATCCTCCTCTCGGGCAACAGCCGCACCCTCACTCACCCTACGCTCGTCGCTTCACCCCAACCGACTTCCGGCCTTCCCGGTTCTCACCAGGCTTCTCCGGACCTCGCCGCACATGGCCTCCACCCGACCGCTCGCCCAGCTAGCCTCCCCAGTTGTAACCAGCCTGCTCCAGTGATCCCTCCTACTTAGCGTGCTCTGGCTAGTGCGAACCGACCCATCCAGCCTTTCGTCCAGTTGTCCCCTCTCTCCTAGTGGTGGTCCGACTTTCCCTCATTTTCGGCTGTCTTCATCGCGCGACTTGACTGAGACCTCCCGCTTCTGTTCTGGCCTCTTGCCCACTTGCTCTCCCATTCTCTGGCCAGTGGAAAACCCTATCCTTTGCTCCAGCCTCTTTACTATAGAGTGGCCGCATCCCTTCTTGCCAGAAACTATTTCTGCATCTGATATATTTATTAATTTATTTTTATTTCCTTATTTTCATCCATGTTGTTTTTTTTTGTCTTGGTGGAATCATAATACTACAATTTGTGTTTTGCAATTTCTTTTCGTGGACTAGGGCATGAAAATTGTCTATTGGGTGTTGTTCATCTTTCGTTAGATGCATTTTTGTTTCCATGCTCGACTTGATGTATGAGAGATCTATAAATTGTCCTTTCTAATGCATTCCTTTGGCTCTTGGTAATTTCAATTATTATTATTTTACTTTATTATCTGATTTTCAACATTGCAATATATCTAATCCGTCTATTACACAATTATAAGATTTTTTAATTTGTTAAAAAATGGATTTTGATGGAATTCTTCAAATATGGCCTTGTATTGTTACATTTAGTATGTATGATTTAAATTCATTTATGTGTCCATGCTGAATTTGTTTATTAAGGTACCAAATCTTGTTTTGAATGTATTTAAAATATTATTTTCACCTTCAAAATGCACGTAATTAGTTTTCTGTGCTATTTTTTGGATGATTTATTTTATTAAAAGTATGTTTTAATGATTTTCATACATATTTTTTAGGATTTTGGCACCTAGGTTGTTCTTTATAATTTAAAGTGTTTCTTTAAAGTGGTATTAGGGGTTCTTATGAAATTCTTAGAACTCACACTATTGTGGAAATGTTTATTTGACTGTAAATTTGGTCTAGAGTGTATAGTTTTGAAATGGTGTGGTTTGTTAAACGTGTTAAAATATTTTGAGAATAGTTTAATGATGCCTTAGGTTGGGGTTATATTTAAAGTACAATTTAATAAATTGTTCTTATTTTTGTAAATGAGTTTGGGTGTTTTGTGCGGGTTAAAAAAGATTCATTTTAAAGGTGTTCCTCATGTTTTCCCCGTTTGGCCTTAACGCATAATTTGGCTGAGTTAAAACCATATGGGTCATTTTGGCTCTTGGTCTGAGTTTTGGTGAATGTTTTATTAAGGGACCATTTGGTATTGAAAATTTTAAAATGATGCTTAGTGTTGTTTTGGAAATGGTTCGTAAATAGTTTTGGTCTTGGAAACCATTGGCCCATTTGAAATTTTAAACTTATCAAGTTAAAAGGCATGTTTGGCACTTTTAACCAAAGGGTAACGTTTGTACAAACTTTTAAAGGGTACTGTGTGTTGGCGAAAGTGTGTGCCTAGTTGCGAACATTGAACTTTTTATAAATAGTTTTAATGATTTCATGGCATGATGGCCCAGTTAGCACCTTTGATGATATGATGTATATACATTTTTGGGGAACCTCTATAGGATGATATCTATTTATAGGTTATCTTATAGAGTTTTCATGTTTGGGGTAGGAAAGTGCGGTGATATGAGTCACACATACGAGGGCCTTCCTACTAACACAGTTTTATTATAACCACTATGGGTTCCTGGGAATCTTTTAGATGACCAAGTGATGGTTGATGATCAACCCTGATTAAATGGGTTGGTACCCACTTGATTGGTTGTTAGGCCAGATGGTCTTTACCACTGGATTGATCAGTTATTGGGA
The DNA here is from genome assembly GCA_963277665.1 of Viscum album. Classification (NCBI taxonomy): domain Eukaryota; kingdom Viridiplantae; phylum Streptophyta; class Magnoliopsida; order Santalales; family Viscaceae; genus Viscum; species Viscum album. The sequence continues at coordinate 783,266,780 of OY728146.1, read as the reverse complement.
AGTTAGTTTGTTATAGATTTAAGAGCTTCACCATATGCCGGATGGTGGTTCTGAAACTGATTACATCAAGGGGTATTCAAGGGATATTTAGAATCACCCATGGTTACTTGATTATTTACATTGTTTGTTTACATTCTATCATACTGATTATTTCCATCTTGACTTGTTTACCTGTATTATTTTATCTAGCTTTTCTATATTTTGTCTCAGGTTTTGTTTATAAAATGAAAATTGATTTTATTGAAATATTATGTAGTTCCTGTAGGATTTCTAAATGGAAAAATATTTCTTCATATTTTAAAATGTGAAAACCCTATCTTTTTTTATAATTGTATTTCAAACTTGTGTCGTTGGATTGTTTTGGGAAGTGAGATTCTTGGGTTTTGTGACTTACCTTGGAAACCCTACTGAGAATTTTAAATTCTCACACCTATTTTATCATTTTAGTTATAGGTTTCCTTTACTCAGGGTTTTCTTGGATGAATTGGTCATTATTGGAGCAAGGTCAGCCTTAGGTTGGGTGGTGACCTAGAGGGTCACATGAAGGTATGTTTAGTTGTTCTGCTTATTTTTTTTCTGCTGCTAGAGTTATATTTTATTATTTTGTTTATTCTTGTTTATTTATTTATCTTTATGGGCCAAATTATTCCCAGTAATTAAATTTTGTTACCCAACATTGGTTGTCAACCCGTGGTGATTGGGAATGCCCTTCGGCCAATGTCGCAGACCGAATCGGGTGTCCGGTTCAAGGTCGAACCGGGTTGGTTTGTGACAGTACTTGTCACCAAAAAACACATGTCTAAGGACTTACTATGTCACAACCATCAAAAAATAACCCTATAAAACATCTAAAAAAATCCTAAAAGGACAATATCAACCAACAAGGAATAAGAACAACCATAATAATCAATAACTCACCAATTAGGAACCAAAAATGCATCACAAAATGAATCTAATATAAAATATCTTAAAGATACTATATCCACTATAAACTCAATGGACACAAATTTAAAAATAACAAATCACTCAAATTTGGGTCACGCCCAAGACAACACTAAATAATTCAACTTATAAGACTTTTAAAAAAGAAATAACCACTTTATAGAATAAAAATGAACATTATCAATACATAAAAAATGATGGTGAATCTCGAGGCCCTAGAGAAAGGAAGATTTCAGGTCCACCACTATATTTAGAGTTTGAGTGAAGTCAACAACTTAGGGAGAAACACCTGAATAAAATGAGGATTCACACTAAAGATGATCCTTGAAAATAGACATTCCACATTTTTTCAAGACTATTTTCGGATCCACAACTAAATATCATGAATCCTGAATCTAAACCATTCAAATTTCAAAATTCCAATCAAATAGTATTGATGAATTCCATGAGACAAACCCAAAAATATAAGTCCATCGTGGAAAAAATAGAAAAAAACTTCTTTAAAAAATCCATTTTTTGAGCCACTCTCCCTACTAAATATACTCATATTCTTTTTTCATTTACACACATTCTTGGAAAATAACTCATCTACATTGTTAAATTTTCCACTTAAATTAAAAATCTCATAATAAATTCCTTTCTTATAATCCTCCATATTTTAAATGGATTATGAAATTAATTTAAAAAAATCCCACACATGATTCAAAACATTCAACTTCTTTAAAACAAAAAACCACTTGATCTTCCTATAGTTCTCTTTTAGTGTCAAATTCTCTATGAATTCCACTATAAAACCAGTCTCTTAATTAATATTACTTTAATTTAAAAATATTCCAATGAAAATCAATATTTATTTAAAATAATTTTCATAAATTATACTTTATTTTCAAATTCGTTTCCAAAATTTCATAATGAAATAAACCACTATTGAAACACCTAATGAAAAACACGTTTAAAAATAAATAATAACACCTTATCTTAAAAATAAAAATACATAAAAAATCCTCCTTTTAAATTTAATTAAATCTTGTAAATAAAAATTGGATAGGATTAATCATTAGTTCCAAAATAATTCACGAACACTATAATCTTCTTTTTCATATAATATCAATTTTTGAAAACACAAGTCCGTATTTTTTCAAGCATTAAGCCAGACTACAAAGAAAAAGTCATCAATAAAAACATCATCCAATAATATCAATTAACCATAAAATATATTAATTAACCATGTACCAATGGTAAGAACCATTAGAGTCAGTTCAAAATCCCAGGGAGGCAATACAATAGATCTAGGGGAAATAGAACTCTGCATGGTTTGTTCTCATGAGTTGGAGAACCATGAACCAAGAATGTAGAAAACATTTCAATGGTTTATAGATCCATACACATGGTAACTACATGGTTTTCTACATTGTTTAGCTAAAAACATTACTCTTTTTATTTCATTATTTTCAACCCAAAAGCTCAAGGAGGCCCATGAAATAATGAATACACGCAGTGGAGATAAACAACCATCAATAAAAATAAAAATAAATCAAGAATAAAACCAAATGAACACAAATTCAAGATCAAAATCATGAAAACCCATGGTAACTAAAGTATTGGGGTAATAAATATCTAGTTAGACTCTCCTTTCACCCACCTCTTGTGTTTTTATGTTCATACCTTTATAATACATGACTTCCCAAATAATAAGAGGGGTACTCAAGAACATAAGCCTTTGAAAAAATTTGTCTTTGTTCTATTTTAGGGTTTATGTTTGGGTTGTCTAATGATTTATGGTGTTATTATATGGTAAGTGATCATAGGTCACATAGAGATAGCATTTAGTGATTTGAGTTTTCTTTTTGGTTTATCATTGGGATGATTTTGTATCAACTTTTTTAGTACATTCATTCCTATTTCGCTAGTGTTATGTGTGTGAGACTCTCCGTATGCTTAGTTTGTGCATGAATGAAATTTATGAGACTATTATTATTATTTATATATATGTATATGTTAATATGTTTCATTTATATTCAATGTGTTTATTTATATGCATGGGAATCCAATGAATGGATTTATCATACCATATTCTCATTATATTCCACTATTTGTTTATATTATCATTACTGTGAAGCCATTCCAAATTGTTCTTTCTTTACACCTAGATACTAGTTCCTATATGTCATCATTGTTTAATATTTTATATTATTTTGGGATAATTAAAATTTTTAGAATTCTTGGGATTGAATTATTATTTTTCTATATTTTTTTCTTCTCTTTAGTTGTGTAAAATCCCAGATTTTTAGAGCGGTCAAATTCTTCACCTATTTTGAATTTTTGAGGTTGGTGGGCATTCCAACTCTTTTCTCATTCATCAAAACCTAATTCTGATTTTTTTAATCCAAAAATAGTTGTTTTTGGAGGTTTAGATGATTACATGGGTGTTTGGATGGGTTTTAGGTGTACTAGAGGCCCGAAGTCCCTTTTTTGGATAAGTATAGGCAATGGATCGTTGTTATATTTAACTGTATGGCCTCTTATTGTAAACCATGAATCCCCTTTTTGTACTAATCATAGTTTGGTAAATCTTATGAGATGGGGTTTATGGAGGTGTGAGACCTCTTAATTTTTTAACAGAGGGTTTTCACACGATTTTCAAAAGTTTAGGTAAAACCATACTCAAGTTGTAGGATTAGGGAAAATTGTGCACAAGTCGCATAGGTAGTGCCATTTGGGAAGGACCCTTTCATTGTAGCACACATGGGATACACACTGTTAGGTCTAATAGAGCAGGATAACCGTGTGTGGTTTGGTTCTTAAGTAGTAGGAGCTGTATGGTTACTGCACGGTTTGGAAAACTGTGTGAGCTAACCATGAGACAAATTAAAAGGGTGAAATTACTAAGATTCCCCTTATTCTATAAGCCTTATTTCCTCATTTTTTCTCCTCCAAGGGTCATCCACAGCATAACGGTACCTAATTTTTTTATTCCATCAAGGGATTTATTCCTCTTCTTCTTGTGATCTCTATTCTTTAAGCTGATGGTTGGGTTGGATCTGTATTGGTAGGGATCTACATCATCTAGATTATATTTCCCTTTTTTCTCAGCTCACGAACTACTAAATCCATGAGATGCAATTTTCTTATTTTTAAAGTGTTCATCTAAAATGTCAATTTCATCCAAATCGGTCATAGTTAGGGGCTAAGATAGTATATCCCTACATCTATGGATTTTAGGTGAATGGTGAATACTTTTCTTTTTGTTTTCTCGAGGATTTGGGGGAGCATCTTTTAGCTATTGATTGTATTGACTGAGAAATACCCCCAAAATTCTTATGGTTGCCTTTATTTAATAAATTAAACACTATGAGATGCCTATAGGCATGCTCAACTGATACTAGAAATGGTATATGCCAATTGAGAGGCTTTGAACCTTGGGAAAAGGTGGGACATGGTGCAATTATTTTATTTCAATTGAACTATTTATTTAATTAAAATTAGATTAAATGTGTATTACATGAGATGAGAGCCTTGTGATCATGATAAGCTTGGACCGAGGATTGAGGTAGAATTGAACATCAGTTATGAGATTATGTAATCTTCTGGTTGGGCTAGCCCCAGATTATATGAGGGACGTTGATCGCAGGTTTTGTGACTTGGTCATCAAATTTAGAAGATAAGGCATTCAGGTTATGGGAAAGGCATATGTGATTTTGATAGTATTTCCATAAAATAGGAATGACATGGTTGCAGGGGCATGAGGTGCCTATTTTTTTGGTTTAGGTTCTAAATTTTTCATTATCTCTCAACTGTGTTGGCCAAAACATCGTTTGGATACTTGTGGGTAGAGGAATCTGGTAGTTGTGGATTATAAATTAGGAAGGGAGCTGATTGCTGTAGAAATCCATGAGATGGTGAAGATCCATCAGATGCAGCAAAGAGGCAATTAGTTCGGTGATGAGGCTCACTATATTGGATGCTATTAGGCTATGAATTTTCATGGGAGGATGGATATCATTGTTCCTCATGACATTGGTTTTTTAGATGATAGTGATATTACTTTTAGGATTGATATAATTGTGCCCCTAGAAATTGGGTTCTGAGTCAATGAGTGATTTTGAGTAGGGATCCAAGGGACCAAAATTATTTGATTTTTGCATGCCTTCAGGGTGTGGGCTACATGTTGATGGCATGAGGTTCAAGGTGATAATTGGAGGTGGAACCAGAAGGTTCACCTGGACATTTATACATAAGTGGAATTATTTGGATATCATCCAAGGATCCTCTCTGCTAAGACATTATGGAATTGGCTGAGGAAGGTGAGAGATTCTTGATAGCTTTTGAGCACCAAGGAAGGTTGTGTTTATTATATTCATATGGTTATACTTCATTTATTTTAAGTACACACCTACATGGTCAAACATTTAAGTTAGAAACACATTGGTGGTATCATATTGAGACTCCTTCTCACACCCTATAGGAGCCCTTCAGGACGCAGGTAGATTTCATGGTTTTTCATTCAGGTAACGATTAGGGCTCTAGAACTGCATCCTAGTTGTTTAATTCACATGGGATGGATGTAAAAGTACATTGAGGTTCTTACATCATCTAGAGTTACTTTTTTTAAATTCTTTTCTGTACTAACATGCTACATATATGTATATAGTCATGGTCGGCCATGAGAAACATCTTTTATCAACCTATTGAATTGTATGACCTATATTGGATGCATGATTTCTTTAGTATCTAAAAATGGAATATTGGTTTGTTTATTTATATCCACTAATATTTTTATTATACTTCCACTATAGTATGAGTTTTCTTGTGCTTCTTCCATGGCAGTGTTACTGGTTTGAGTCTGTATTTATTCTTTTCCCCTATATATTATACTATAAATACATATACCATTATTATATCATAAAATAAGTGTATAATCTCCCCAATATTACTCTCTCACACCATCTCTTCTAGTCAGAAACATTTTTCAGACGGGGAGGTGTGCCTACGACAAGTGGCACTCGACCCAAAAATCACTTTTGGGTAGAAAAATAGGTAGGGGTGATACAAATGGTATCATATGATATTCTTTTACATCGTTCTCTGTCCTAATATTTTATTTATGGTAGATATGATATTAGGATGTTGTCGGATTTGGGTTTTCGACTCGTACATGGGTGCCTGCATCCCCTTGCATGGGGGATGGACCATGTTATTAGGGGTGGGAATTAATGTTGTGATTTAATAATTTTGCAATTGATATTATTTCCACCTTGAGTGGAACAAATGGAGTGTTATTGTCATCTATTATAACATGTGACCCTCTTCTTGGTATGAAAAGGAAGGATATTTTGACCCTTGGCCCAATATGGAAATGGGTGCTTGATTTGTTTGTTTTATACTTATTTTGGTAGTCACACGATAGGATTTTGATATATAAAAATATATGTGTGTGTTTGTGTGTGTGTGTGTGTTTCAGTGTGTGTGTGCCTGTGTTAAATTGTTTGGTCATATGTGATATGTGATACTTGTATACATGGACCTGACTTTTATAAGAGCAGGAAGTTATAATGATATGGAATGATTTCATTCACCGGGTTGGGTGATGAGGTTGTTAGTTTGAGGAAATGTGGTTCGTCAGGATGGGAATGTCCCGGGGCATATGTAATACCAATCTCTGATATGGGTGGGTTAGGAGGCCATGAGGTTGGGATGTCATGAGATATGGTTGTGATGTTGGAGGGTAAGGGTGGTGAGTTGATGCTACCTCTTACATATTTTCTTATCTACAATATATTTATATATGTTATATGGGATGTCTGACCATGTAACAGTATTCAACGAGTTTCCACCTAGATGGATTCAGATTAATCATCAAAAGGGTGGTGATGTGGTGTTATAGGAGAACATATAGGATGATCCCCCTAAAGATCAGATAAGTCATGAGATGTGGTTACAACCACATGTATGAGATCTAGCGTAGGAGGGGAAACCAATGGATTTGACCAATTTTGACTAGTGTCTTGATGACCAGCTCAGAGAAATCACGGTATGTGTTAACCAGGGGATTGATATTGGGATCAAGGAGAAAAACCTTCTATGGTGTATCTATCTCAAGAGTTCCAATCACAACACTCCCTAATTTTCTAGGGTGATGGAGGTCCACAGGAAACTGAAAACATGATTGAGCTAATGCAGATAATCTTTGAGTAGCATGATATGCTTCTAGAGTGGGGGGTGAAGCTAGCGAACTACATGCTCAAATAATTGTCTAAGAGTTGGTGAGATGTGAATGTTCAGGCAGACAGACATGAGGGACTAAACTAGAAGGACTTTAAGGTCAGGTTATTCAATCAATTCTTCTTGAAGATGCTGAGTTAAGAAAGAGATCAGGGAATCTTGAGCCTTCAACAGTGTGACACATCCATCATGGACTATGAAAATACATTCATTGAATTGTCTCTATTTTCACCTAATATGCTGAGTGAAGACACCTTGAGGGTGAGGTATTTTGAAGATTTTTGTGGAATCTCATTTGGGTGTAGGAAAACATTTTTAGGATAGCCTCATTCTCAGAGGTAGTGAATCAATCGCTCATAGCCAAGGGAAACATGACAGATTTTTCTTACTTGATCCGAGTGATCGCTTGAGGTGACTTCAGTGGTGAGGCATCAGATAGCAATAAGTGAGGCCATGATGAGTTCGAGTAGGAAATTCTAGCTAGGGATAGAGTTATACCACCTCAAAGTGGGTTTTCAAGGGTGTGCTTATAGTGTGGGAAACTAGGACATATCTGGAGTCAATGTGAACACCCTCTGAAGGGGTGCTGGGTATGGGTCCAGGTCGATCATCTTGAGAGTTTCTACTAGAAGCCTTCTTGGGAAGCCATAAGAAAGGAACCAGGGTAGACTCAAGGTTTTGATATTAGATACAGAGTGGTACTAGGTGAGGGTAGATGAGTTTCAACTACATGTATAGGTTTCAGAAGAGATATTGGGACCTGACGGTGGGCCAATGGCTAGTTTTTTATAAAACACTATAGGAAGTTTAAACATCAAGTAGTTTGTCTTTGGGCCAAATTCATGTCATAGAGTTTCCAGCTACTAAGCAGGCTGGTGATCCGATTACTATCATAGGTATTCCATGGGCATGATTAGAGTTTTCAATGGGTTTTTTGGCATGGAATTTTTAGAGGCATGTCTTTTTTGGTGAACAAGGTGCAAAATATGTATGTATAGACTAACTAGATGCTGATTAGTAGGATCGAATCGGCTCATATGAATTATATATAAATACAAGTTGTGTGGAATTGGGATTATTAAGGTATGTTGGCATCAGGGCATCAAGGAGATGCAGTTTACTTGAAGTGAATTGGTATCTGTGGGATCTGTTGAGATACAATACCTGATTTTGGTGCGAGGAATCAAGATCTTTTTTCAGCATCTGATGAGATGTGGTACCTCATTGGTTTCATGTGTCACATGGGTGTGAGGTGAACATCTATTGAGATGTTGTACTTGATGGGTGTTGGGTATGACATGGGATCACCTGATGAGGTGAAGGAGTGATGATGCATCACGAGAGGAACTTATGTCTGATGATGGTTGATGACGTTGGATTTGGTTCCCTAGAACTAAATTCTTGTGTACTTTATGATAAACTCATATTCATGGTTTTTAATATTAATAATATTTTTATCATATAATAAATTATCTTCTACATAATATAGTATGTGATAATGTACTAAGAGTAACTATCGTAATAGAATGTTATAGCAGTTCCCCGCTATGATGAGAACACAGATGTGCTACGACACGATTCTTGAATATATGTTCTATAGCCAGACGATATCATTTGAGGAAAACAAATGATACATTCTATTAGGGTTGGAAACTCATAAGACTTTGAGTCACCTTATCATGGTGCACTCACTTGGTAATATCTACTATGGATATTATGAGAATGAGACCTGACAGTAGGAAATCCACATTTATATGTGTTATTGGATGTCCTTATCTACAGACCTATGTATTGGTACATACAATCTAAGATTATTATTAATGTATATTATTAGTCATGTAATTTGATTTATTGTTGAATAATGGGATAACATATGTTTGTGGTGAGGTAGGTTACATTGGGTGCATCACACACAATATTGCATTAATGAATAATGTGAGAAATGATTTATCCCTGATGTTTAGTAGCAAAAGTTAATATCTTAGGACCATTTAAGGAAACGATATAGAATTAATAAATCCATGTCCATGGTGTTCTATAGTTTGTTTTTATTTTGGAAAAATAAAATAAATAGACATCGAGCACATATATTGATGGCACTGATATGCAACTTTCTCAATTAGAGATATTGTAATAAAGGGATTATATTATGTAGTAAGTGTTCAATGAGGTTATGTGTCATTGTGGAATTAACTTGTTTCTCTATGAGGGCCTTGGTGTGTTTCTATATGCTAACCTTGGAATTTGGGTAGATTCACCTAATGCCACTAAGAAAGACTCTTAGAGAGTCACACACTATGTGTGTTCTGAATCTCAGTTAAATTATATATTATTATTTATTATTTAACAAGTTGAATAAATATTATTCTTGTGTGTGGTTTAATAATTATTTATGTATTCTTTATCACATTTATTCCGTCACTAGTTATTTTAGAGAATATATTTTTAAAGGAATATTTAATAAATATATATTTTCTATTTAGTGAATATAATATTTATTCATCTATTAGAAAATAATGCAGTGATATTTATTTAATAAATAGACAGTATTCAAAGCCCGATAAATATTTTTAAATAATGGAAAACTTATTTTAATGGTCCAATAAGATATTATAATATTAAATAATATTTAATTATATAATATTTAATTACAATTCTCATGTTCCATACATGTAGAGAAATAATAATATTACTATTATTATTTTACATGGGATTTTTTCTAGGATTAAATAAATCATAAGGGAACCTTTGAAATTATTGTCTTTTAACCCAAGAAATACAAATTCCCAATTATGTTATTTTCTTATAAGACAATTCAGTTGTGCATAAATGAATTGGAGAAATCCTTTCAAGCCTAGAGAGCTATATTCATCAAGAATTCTCTCAAGAATGGAGATAAATACTCCTCCACCAAATTAAGGAGAACATTTTTGAAGCGATTCTGAAGGTGATCAAAGGAGGATGACCCAAATGCAAGGATAATCTATGATAGCACCTAACGACTCCTTCTACTACATCTAGAGATTCATGGAACACATATGGATCACTGCTAGTGGAAACCTATGATTAGTTTCTACAATGCAACAATGGTGCACTGAGGATCTATCACTGGACACATCAATAAAGAAAGAATTACTTATAGTAAATTATTTATCTAATTAAAATAATTATAATTAATACGTGTTGATCCATCTTACTCAGTTCTGGCAAAATTTACTTTTGTCTAATTGTTTGACCCAATTTTGCAGATCATGAAATTCATCGCTATAAATATTCTTGATTGATAATTTATTATGGAAAAATTTAATGTTGGGAACCGCCCATCACATGAATCTAATGTACCCGAAACCTATAGATGAACCCTATATTTTATATGAATTTTGGGCTGGGAAGCGACTGGGGTTGGTAACTCTTGAAGTAGGGAGGACCTTCAGGTAGTTATCCACTACCCATTAGACCATGGTATTCTTGGTTATGTTTAAGGATTTGGGTTTGTTCGGTATAATATTTAGGTTTTCTTTCATTACTCAGGGATGAGCTATGTTGTGGTAGTGAGAATGTAATGTCCTAGATTTTTGAAGTAGGTCAAATTCCTCGTATGTTTTGAATTTTTGGAGTTTAGTGGGTATGCCAACTCTTTTCTTGTTTATCGAAACCTAATTCAGAGTTTTTCATTAACCCAAAACATGACTTATAGGTAGTTTTAGAGGTTTGGAAAGTTACTAAGGTGTTAATATGGGTTTTGGGTACATTGATAACCCTGCTTTGGAGAAAGGAATATTGGTGCACATAAATATATTTAACTTTGTGGCCCCATAGTGAAAATTTTGTTTCCCCTTTTTACACTGAGCATGGTTTTGTAAACCATGTTAGAGGGGGTTGTACGACCATGCGAGACCTCAATAATTTTTAGTAGAGGTATTCCGCATAGTTTGTGAATGGTTTGGGAAAACAGCGTGCAATTCACATAGTTAGTTCCATTTGGGAACTACCCATGCATTTTAGCACACATGGGATCCACACAGTTTGGTCTAACCATGAGGGATAACCATGTGTGGTTTGGTTCTTAAGTATAAGAAGCTACATGGTTGCTGAACAGTTTGGAAAACCATAAAAGATAATTGTGAGACCTATTGGAAGGGTGATGTCACCAAATTTCCCACCTTTCTAAAAACATTATTTCCTCTTCTTTTTCTTATTCATGGGTCATGAATAGCAGGAGGATTCCTCTTTTTATTCTTCCAAACAGAGATTGATCTCTCTACTTCATCTGATCTCCATTCTTCGAGTTATCGGTTGGGTTGGATCTATTTTAGTAAGGCACCCAATCCTCTTTCTTATATTTCCCTTTTCTCTTACCTCAAGGACTGCTAAATCCATGCGAGTCATTTTACCCTATTTTTAGGGTCTTTTTCTAAAACGTCATTTTCATCCAAATCCATCCAAGTTATATGATATTGATGTAACCTTAATTTTACATAGTTTTCTACATCTGATTACTAAGTTTTTATAGATTTAATTATTTATTTTTTCAATTTTTTGAATATATTCACACTTGTGTAAATTTATAACTAAATTAATTAGTTAATTATTTTTATAATTATTTTCCCATTTATTTCCTTCAAAATATTAAATTTATCTCTCTTATTTTTTAGTTTCTTTAAATTTTCTAACTATTCTACTAGTCCTTATTCAGTTTTATTTTATAATTATATATTTGAGAATTTATTTTTATTTAATTAATTAATTTTCATTTTAATTAACTAATCAATAATGTAATCTTTTAGTTTTTTTTCATAATATAATAAAAAATATATTTTATAATTCAATTGTCGTAATGTAATATCAATAATTAATTTAATCATCCAATTCTAATGTTTTAAAATAATGTTTATTTCCTGTATCAAATTAATTAACTATTCTTATTTTTAATTTTAGTTAACTTTTAATTTATGTTATTTTTTAGTATTTAGTTTTGTGTTTAAAAAAAATTAATTAGTTAATAATTTTAATTTTTCTAGTTTTAGTTAATGTAATAATCATCTAAGTAATTGATTTAAGTTTTTATATATAGATAAAATGCTGAGTCATCAATATAGTGTCCCACTACACTGCATTAGTAGATCATCCTACCATTACTTCCCTTTGCCACTATCGGTGACTCAATGAGTCACTAAAGCACATCCACTCACAACCAAAGACATACCCTTCAATTTAATTTGATTTCATTTATTAAATTAATTCACTTTATTTTATTGGTTTAAATCAATTTTATAATCTAGGAATAATATAGCTGATTAGGTTAATTTTAGTATAATGTTCTAAACTTATAAATTAATTAAGAATTTATTTTTTAAGCTTCATTAATTTAATTTAGTTTTTATTCTTTTTGTTATTTCATAATTATTTTATTTATTTTAATTTGTTAGTTGAATTATTTTAGATCTGTAGTTTAAAATTTTATGTCACGGTTGGATGCCGGTGACTCATTTTATACATTTTAATTTTCTAGGAGTCACCAACACACCCTTTTCCCATCTATTAGTGAGCCATCTCACCGATACATCCTCCCTACCTTATCACTCTCACTGAAAGTTTCACACACTGGTGACTCCCACCCATGACTTTCCTCTTCCCACACATGTCTTTCCTCTTTTGAGCTACTAACATATTCACCACCTACCGACACCACCTCTCCTACTAACATTGTACCACACCAATCCCTTGACCTAATGACAGTCGTGTCTCACCATCACCTTTTGCTGCATTTGTAGTTCACCATTCACCAACTACCCAATGTTTCACTAACGCTACCATCTTTATGAAAAAACTCACCATCAAAACTCACACATATAAAGTATTCTGCAGATTCCCACCTCTCCCCAACTGTTAAAGCCTTTCAGGTGAACCTCAAGTCATTGGATCTGGAGAGCAGCGAAATGTCGATCTGTTGCTAAAATCTTCTGATTCCCACACACCATGAATCATGTCTTGAAGAAGAAGATCCTTCCACTACATTTGAACAAGTTTTCACTGGTTCTTGAACCCCTTACATCGTCGTGAGTGAAGCCTCAAGCTGAGATCCAACCCCATATAGATATTTAAGATTCCCTACACCAGATTAGTTGTCGTTGATGTTGAAGTGTCATTTCCAGTCCATGAAGATGAGCGTATACCATCACCATGGATGATGGAAGTTGAAGCTATGCACTGTGAGCCGCCACAATGGAGGAGATTTGGGAGGAAGAGGCAATCGAGCCGGCTTCCTCCGATTGAAGATAAGAAAACCCCCCTCCATTATTTCTCTACATGGTAAAGATAGGGGGAATAAAAAATAAATAACTTTAAAAAAATAAAGTAATTAAATCTAAATTAATTTAACTAATAATAATAATTAACGAAAAATTAATATTAATATCTTTTTTAAAAAATTAAAATAATTTTAATTGAATTAAAAATTATTAAATTAAGATTAAAATAAATAAATATTTAATAATAATAATAATAAATAAATAATATTAAAAAAATAAAATAAAAAATAAAATAATAAAAAATAATATATAAAATGAAAATATTAATAATAATAATTTATAAATAATTTTTTTATTAAAATAAATTAATTTAACCCAATAATATTTAAATAGTTTCATTAATTTAATATTATTAATTATAATAAACTTATTAAATTTATTAATTAAAATAAACAATAATATTAATATTAAATAAATAGATAATTAACATAATTTAAAGAATAATAACTTTTAGAAATCTTTAGATAATATTATACAACATTATTAAATTTCTAGCTTTATTAATATTAAGTAGATAATTTAATATTTAATTAAATTTTAATTAAAAAATAATATAAAAATAAACAATAATTATCAACTAAAATATTTATTAATTGTTTAATAACAATATAACATTAATTTATGAATAATAATAATTAATTATATAAGCAAATTGATCCTTTTATAATGTTTTTAACTGCTTTATTTTGTTCTTTATTTTACAGATTCATGTGGGAACTAATATCACATCAAGATTCAAATCAACCACCTAGAGAAGAGTTTTTTACATGAGTTAAGATAATATGACATGTGTTTTAGTGAAAAAGTGCACGTGTGTGGTGCAACAGTGAAGTACAAGCTTAACTCGGTGTAGGAAAGTGGTGAAAATGTAGTAGATGACAGATGTATTAAAATAGAACAACAAAAATATTCAAATATTCATGCATTATATTTCAACACATCCCTACCATATTGGAGAAGATCTGGGAGAGTAGCAGATTTCCATGAATCCACCTCCAGAAAGAGTCCTGTAGAGAATAAGCATAAGGGGAGTTCTTCCCCCTATTTTGTTCTAAATTCTTTTACTTTGTAATTAAATGTTTTTAGTGTCTTTAATCAATATGATCATAGGATGAATTTTAGAGATCAATAATTCAAAAGTACTAGCTTATATTTTATATTTCTTCACATGATATTCTTTCTACAAAATTAGAATCAGTTGGAGAGACCGATTCTTATTCTTATTTTAGTTGTTCACAACTCAATGTTTACAAATTCAAATTTAAAGATCAATCAATGACATTGATCATGTGTAAATTTATTGGTTATTTAATTGTCATGAGTGGGTAGAGTTTTATGGAGAGTTAAATTCCAATTTCTTTCTTTTCAAATTCATTATCATTTCAACTAATTTCTAGTGTGGTGAACTCTAGCACTCAATCCTCTATATGTTAAATTTCCGGGTGAGGAAGATTCTTTAGTTTTTCCTTGAGGTGTGTTTCAATAACAAGTAGTGAAGAAGTCATCATTTTAAAACCAATAGATTAAGAATTCATGAGTGTTTATTTCTATCAATTTTCTCAATTCTTATTACCTTTTCTTAGTTCACTGTTAAGCTAGTAGTCATCATAGTTTAGTTTTAAACTCTGTTCTCTATAGTGAAACCAATATTTTGTTTCACATCACTACTCATTGAATAATATACAAAAAATATAAAATATATAAAAAGTAAAAAAAATATATCTCAACCACTATTGATAGAAGTGGGTTTTATTAAAATAAATGATAATAAATTTTTTCACTTACCATCCCTTTGGGTTCGAACCTACAAACAACATTACATTATAGAGAGAAGGAAAACAAAATTTTTTAAATTTTGACTTGTTTTAGGGTGTTTTTCTAAAAAATCATTTTCTTCCAAATCAGTTTATGTTATAGGCCTTGATCAGATGTGCCAATGTATAAAACTATAATGTAGGTGATGAATAATTTTATTTGTGTTTTTCAAGTTTTTATGGGATATAACTTAAATAGTTCGATTATGTTGACAATGGGAGACCAATAATTTATATGGTTTCCTTTAATTAATTAATTGGACCATATTATATGTCAATGGTTAGCATCAATAAAGACTACAAATGGTATGAGGGAAGTGAGAGGCTTTTTACCTTGGGAAAAGTTGGGATGAGGTGCAATTATTTTATTTCAATTTAATTATTCATTTGATTTTGTTTAGATTTTATGTGAATTTCATGAGATGGTATCCATGGGATCATGAAAATATTAGTCGAGTATTGAGGTGGCATTGTCCATGTGGTATGAGATGATGTAACCATTAGGTTGGGAAAGGCTTCCGTTAGTTGGGTTGAGGTGAAATTATTTTATTCCAATTGAATTATTTATTTGATTTTGTTTAGATTTTATGTGAATTTCATGAGATGATATCCACGGGATCATGAACATCTTAGTTGGGTATTGAGGTGTAATTTTTTTATTCCAAATGCTCACCTGTATTGACCAAACCAGCATTTGGCGTCATGTACACAAAATTTAATTTAGTGATGAGGTGGTTTTGACCACTTAAATTAGAAAAGGCCTCCGTTAGTTGTGTCTTAGGAATTGTGGTTGGAGGTGCTTGTTGTAGAAATCCATGAAATGGTAAGGATCCATTGTATGACAGTTATCTGGCTCTCAGTGGTTGGCTGAGGATGTCTATATTTGAAACCATTAAGTTAGACTTATCTTAGGAGGATAAAAATCTCCTTTCCCCATGAAGTCAGCTATTGAGCTTGCTGTAATATCACATTGATGACAGATATCACTCTTCCACCAAATGTGAGGCTTTGAGCTGATAAGTGATTTTGAGTAGGGGTTTGAGGGACCAATTTTTTTTATTTAGGCATGCCTTCAGGATTTTGGTTACTTGGTTGATGGAATTAGGTTCTAAGTGACAATTGGAGGTGGAACCAAAGGGTTTTCCTAGACAATTATACATCAGGGGATGCCTTGGGCTATGAGCCCAGGACACTCTCTACTATGATATTCTAGCATTGTCCAAGGTAGGTGATAGCTTCCTAGTGGATTTATAGAACCATGTAAGTTTTTTATTATTATATACATGTGTTTCTACTTCATTTATTTTTATTACACACTTTCTTGATCACAAATGTATGTCAGGAACACATTCGTGGTGGCCTCTTGAGACTCATTCTCACATCCTACACTGGCCCTTTAGGACATGTGTGGATGTCATTCTTTTCTGTTTAGGTATGGGTTTGGGCTCTATAACTGGATCCTAGTGGTTGAGTTTACATGGGATGGATGGAAAGGGACCTTGAGGTTACTACATCAACCTGAGTTCCTTTTTTTCTATATAATTATGCTACTTATCTGTATATACGGATGGTCATCCATGGGTGACCCCTTTTTTCTACATATTATATTTTGCGAACTATATTGGATGAATGGACTATTTTAGTATCTACATATGGAATGTTGATTTATGTTTTTATATCCACTAATATTTTTTTATTATGCTTCTGATATTTTATGAGTTTTTATGTGCTTCTAACATGGGTGAGTTATTGGTTCGAGTATGTCTTTCTTCCTTTAGAATTCATATTATATTTTATATAATTAGACCAATAATATGTCATCGTCTGAGGGTAGAGTCTCCCAAAAATTACTCTCTAACATCATTGATGCGATTCGACAGTAATTGGCATATGGGGAGGCACACATAAGGCTAGTGGAACTCGGCCTGAAAGCACTGTTCAGGTGGCTAAATGGGTCATGGATCTAAATTTGGTTAGTGTTCATGAGCTTTGTAAAACCTTGTGTGAATTCATATGTAAGGGTGTTTTTAGTCTATTTTGTTAGCACATGGTGATTCTATATGGTTAGTTCATAGTTCCTTCCAAACTGTTCAAAATCTAGTGGAAATCGTATGAGTCTATTTTTGGGCATTCTTACACAACTTAAACAAGGTTAAGGTAATCATTGTGAGTGAAAATGATCTAATGATTTATTTTTTAACCATTTTTTATAGTCATTATAGTGACCCAAAATGTAGTATTCTAAAGAAGGTTTCTATATTATTATATTATCATAATATACATGGAATCACATCCTGAAGAACCAAATAGTTTAGTGGTATTGGTAAACTAGATATATACATGATTCCCATATTATATTCAAATAAAAAATTTATAATTTTTTTGACCCAAAACATAGTATTCTAAAGAAGGTTTATATATTTTTATATTATCATAATATACATGAAATCACATCCCGAATAACCAAATAGTTTAGTGGTATTGGTAAACTCGATATATACATGATTCCCATATTACATTCAAATAAACAAATTATATTTTTTTTGAGAATGTCATTATTCCCCATAGCATATCCTTTTATACCATTTATAGAACACTTCTTGGATTCATGGAAAAAAAAATAAAATAATGGTGATCTCAAATTCTCATTAAGAGGTACATAGAGTGGAAGATATCAAGATTAAATGAATAATAATAAATAAGGAATAATAAATATGGAATGATAAATATCTGAATAGAAATTTCATTTAATAAATAACTTGAATATCATCGTTAGATAACACATAATTAATATTGAAAGGTAGAATACTAAACACACATTCCATTTAATCAATAAATTTACTGTGATGAATATATAAGGCATAATTAGTATTTTAAGGTAAATAACTAAATATACCTGTCATTTAGTCAATATATTTACTATCATGAATAAATAATGTACAATTTGTATGAAAAGGTAAATAACTAAACACACGTGCCATTTAATCAATAAATTGAGAATGAAATGCATCCCTAGATAATATCAATGTAAAAATATCATGTATAATAATAAAAATAATTCTTATTGAATGAAATTATTAATTATTGGATTTTATGATCTCATACATCATGATAGCTCTGCTATCAAGACCATTCACAAGATTTTTTAAAAATGATGGGTAGGTATACACAAGAAATCAATTTATCAAAGGCCATCCAACTAATTTGTTTCATGAGACTATAGATTCATTGAGGGGCTATCTAAAACCGAGTCCCACCCATATCTTCTTGTCCAAATAATTACTTATATATTGAAAAATTAATTTAATTCATGAACAATATGACTTATCATCAAATATCAGTATTGAGTAATAGATAATAATTTATCAATATTTTCCCAGTCAATCAAATAACTTTCAATGTAAAAAATTGTAAGTATAAATGATATATGGATTAGGAAAAAATAATTTCTATAAAAAATAATACTAATATTTAGGGGAAATATAATGTCCAATGATCATAGGAAAGTGAATATTTCAAGGGATAGTTAATGACGTTAAAAAATAAATAAAAAAAGTGGATTTCAATAATTTTATTTTTCAAAATGATCATAAACTATCCATACAATGAATAAGTATGGTATCAATAAAATATATCCTCAGTGGATTATAAGAAAAATAAATGCGTTTTCTCATTTATGAATATAAATACCATAAAAATGTCATTAAAAATAAATCTTAAGAAAAATATCATTTTATGCTTTCAAAATATTTTTAAAACTAAATGTTCACAAAATATTTTGAAATAAAATTTATATAAAATATTCTTTTTAACTTATAAAGGAATATTTAAAACATTGAGTGTTCCTGATGGTGAGAAATTCCATTCACCTCTTACACACTCAAACAATGATTACTTTCACATTTTTGGTAAAATAAAAATGAGCCTTGTTTGGAAAATAATATGAATATTCCTTTCAAAAAAATTTGTAAAAATATTAAAATGTGTAAAAATGTCTTTAAAAATTTATTTTATGAATTTTAAAAACATTTTTTGAAAACATGGTTTGGAATGAAAAATTATTTTTGAATGAAGAGAGAAATCAAGTCATATTTTTTAATAACATTATATAAATTATTTTAAGTACCAAAGTGTGTGAAATGGTACTGTTACTTGAAAAATTCATGAATAACTAGAAGAGATGAAAATTGAAGGGTTTTATTAAAAAATGATCAAATTATTTCCTTCAATAGAAATTTTAGCGTAATCAATACTGATTAAAATGAAATTATGAAATAAATCCTTATAAAGATAATAACGTTGAAGTGAGAGTCAACCAATTAATCAATTATGTGTATCAAATGTAAATCTAAATAAAATATTTGGATATAAAACAAAATATAGTAAAAATTAAATATGCACATAATCATAAAATATTGAAGACAACGAATAAGTAATATAAATCAATGAAATAAAATTGAGTTATGAAATTATTTACCACTTGGTAATTTTCATGTAAAATCCCCTTGGATGAAATAATTCAAATTGAAACTCAAAATACCATGAATTATTGATTAATAAGTTTATTACATGTAAATGTGTAACATCTTTGACTTTTTTGCAACTAAACTGGTGTTCCAAGCCGAGTCACCACATTGCCTTAAGCGTGCCTCCCTGTATGACATAGATTTCTGACTAGAAGTGTGGTTATGATAAGTGACATGGGTATAATATACCCTCATTACCAGAGTAAACCACAGAAGATAAAATATTAAATAATGAAAATAATAATCTAGAAACCAAAACATGAATTTCCAAGCAAAATTGAAAATATGGTACAAACCACAAAAAAAATAAATATATTATGTCATGTTAATAGTTCCAAAAGTGAAGTAATGCCCCAAAATTAAGACCAAAATATGAATCCCTAAAACAAGACCTATATCAAAGTCTGGAACCACATCCCTACACTCCCCAAGCCTCAATCAACTCCATAGAATATGACCTTTTTCTGACCTGCAACCATGAAATCTTCTTATGTACCCAATGGAGGCCCGAGAAAGGTGTGAGTACAACTTAGTAGGCCATCACCAATGGTGTCTATAAAATATCCAGTCCAAAATAGATGGTTCATACAAGAAATAAATAAGTAAAAAAGTAAACAAATTATAACTAATGTTCTATTAGATAATAAGGTTTACTTTACCCGTTAATATCATTAGATTCATGTTCATCAATTAGTCAAACTTCGTTAATTAATTCATTTCAATTACATGGTCCACGGGTTAGAAATTTACATTAGTTAAAAACTGGAATTATTAAATCCATTACAAAGCATAAGGTCATGAATCATGTTCCCTATCTATCTAAGGATAAATAGTTCACAAAGATTTACATCACACTTACCTTGGAGCCTTTGTATAGGCAGTTTCATCAAATATATTTGATAGAGGTATATATCCTTGATTCAATTATCTAACCCATGTATTATGGGGTGGGATTTAGATCCCCATTCTAACTCAACAATGGGTTTAGATCCTCAAGTCCTATACCCCACAACAACCAAGCCATGTGAACCTTCTTATTTATCTATTTACAACATATACCATATCACAAACCATAAACAATCAATACAAATAACATAAACATTTTACATGAAATTTAACACATAAATCATCCACACGCCTTAACCCATTAATACTTTAACCATTTACATAGAATAACCCATTTAACCCATTTACCCCTTTCTATTCCTTAACCAATTTATCATATTCAAAACTTCCCATATACTAACCCATTTCACATATTTATCCATTCACATGCATTTACCCATTTAACATGATCCCCATTTTTATTCACTAACCCACTTAATCATTTCATGTACATTTCATAAATCACTTATCCTAATTTCATTACTATGTCCAACTTAATTCGTGTTAAGACAAACACTTCCTTATACCAATACCAATCACTAGAAACAACCCTAATTAGTGTCAATTATAATTTTAACTAACATTTTAACACTTTTATCATGGGTTATATTTCAATATAAGTCACTTTCATGCTTTAAATTATCATATTCTATGTTATTGATTATTGGTTCACTCCATGGGTAGCCCTAAATCAATCTAATAATCCTCAATGAATCCCACATGGGTTTTGAGGGGTTCAACTTATCATTTATCCATCCATTTTACCAAAACATAAGAAGGGAACCAAATGCACAATAAGAGAAGACCAAGAACAAAACCATACATTCACAAATATATAACAAAATAATGGTATAAAATGTACAGACCAAAAATGTTGAATCTGATGATGAAATCACCCTTAAAATTTACATTAGATATAGATTTAATCACACCTTGAATCTAAAATCTATGATCCACCGGAAAAGGAGAGTTTTAGGGATTCAAAATAAGATAAAAAATATAAAGTCCTAATCTGGAAAAGAGAAGAAATAGGAATATTAGACTCACATGGAGCTTCGATCCTCAATCAATGATGCTCAAAATGGCCTAAAAATGAGAGATATCAATAATAGGGATCTCTTGAGGGGTTTGGTTCATCACAAGGGTTGGAGGTAGAAGAAAAGGGAGGGAAATATGGTAATACATTAAGAATACCAAGGGGTATGTTTCATAATTTTTTCACTTTTTAATGGGTAACACAGTTTTCCAAACCATGAACAAGCCCAAAACCAATAACTGTCCAAGAGGGGTTGAGGTCGCACAGTTTCATAGGGATATCCACATGATTTGGATAACTGTAGGCCAACTGTGCAGAACACCTCGGTCTAATCCCACATAGTTTGGATCTCCCCCATTCACTATTTTATTGACCATGCATCCCTCCTTTTGGATAGAATGTTTTGGGTGAAAATTTATCTCAAACCATGAACCAACCATGAAACATGCATTGGATGGACAAAATTCCATTTCTTTCTTGCCCGAACCCCTGAAAAATCCCCAAACCCCCACATAAATTCAATAGACTTTCCATTAACCACAATTAAGATATTTAAACAAAAATTCAAATAAGTACATACCTTCAAATTGTCATGGATCTTAAAACCTCTCCACGTTATAACATCTTGTCCTCAATCTGCTCTTCCTAATAATCCTTGAGCTTCTAAAGAAATCTGACTTGGCCACTGAGCCTGAAAATCCACTTCCCTCTCCAAATTTTCTTCCTAAAAATAACCATGATTCCAAAAAACCAAAACCAAGGGAAAAGTCTTTCCCCGAAAGACTTTCTCAATACGATCCACAATATGAACCAGATGCTCCTCAAAGGATGCATCATCCCCAAGATCAATATCCTCAACATCAATCACATGATATGAGGTAGGGTTATACAATTTAAGTTGATACACATGAAAACAATCATGCATACCACTATACAAATATTGAAGATCCAATCAGTACTCCACTGGTATAATCCCCTCGACAATCTCAAATGACCCCGCCTACCAGAGCACCAACATTCCTTGCTTCTGGATATGACGGTTCCCCAACCTTGGTGACACCCAAAGAAACACATGATCACCCACACTAAACACAATATATCTACAATGTCCATTAAAATATGAATTCTTCTTACTCTGATCTATTTCCATACACTTGAATTAACTAAACTTGTTCTTACATGTCTTGAATGAGACTTAGTGCCAACAACTTTGATTCCCCAACTTCTAACCAACACATCAGAGATCTACATGACCTACCATAGAGTGCCTAAAATAGTTCCATATGAATTATATAATAGAAGATATTATTAAAATAAAACTCAATAAGGTACAAGTTATTTTTCCATAATCCACCAAAATCTAGGACACAAGCTCTCAACATGTCCTCTATCACTTGAATGGTATGTTATGACTACCTGTCTGGCTACGGGTGGAAGGTCGTACTCAAAAACACCTGAGTATCTAGCACTCTTGTCAATCCTTGAAAGAATTGAGATGTAAAATTTGTATCATGATATGAAACTATAATACTTGGAACCCCATGAATGTAACGCCCCGACCCCGGTTACCCAGATTTGGTGCATTATTTTAATACATTGGCATGATTACAAGGAATCAAGTCCCGAAAGACTAATTAGTTTAGCAGTCTTGGAAAATAGATTAAATACATTAACATTACATTACAATTTCAAACATAAAACACAACGTAAATAGTTCTTTGAGAACGCCATTATTCCATTTAGCTTAACCCTACATATCAATCATAATACCCTTCTTGGAATCCTGGGAAAATGAAACATAAGTAAGGGGTGATCTCAAATTCTCAGTAAGGATAAGTAATACATCGGAAAATGACATAAATATTAAGCATTGTGAATAATTGAAACCACATGCCTTTACCAATAATAAACATGAATACTTTTATGGAAAGAATATGAGCCTGAGTAAATAATTCCATAATAAAACATAATCATGGGTGTTCTACTAGTTGAATGACCACATGAACCATCAATATTATTTCCATAATGATGGAATGTATAATTCCGGACATTCTGAAACATTTTTTCAAGGACTCAGCCAAGACGTCTAAAATGATTAAGGCCTCGGCCAAAACCATATATCAAATTGGGAAAGGGCCTCAGCCAATTCCACATATAGTTGTCTCATGATACCTACCGATTCATCGAGGAGCTATAGCGGGCTCCACTTGTTACTTACTAAGTCCAATACATTCCTCATATGAAAATGTTTAAAAATATCATAAACATTTGTATTAAAACTGGCATACAAAATGTCAATACATTAACCATAAACCATGAATGGTATAAAAATAGAACATCCTCAATCAAACATATCATAACTCATTCAATACAATATGGAATATTGTATTATAATAAATAAAATTCAAAACAAGTTTAAAATACATTAAAGGATTTTGACATAGATGAAAATTATTTGTAAAACTCTTTAAGAGAAATACCCCTTTTTCATGAAAAAATTAAAGTTACACAATTTAGAAAAGAAGTCATTTAAATACATTTTTGAATCAAAGTTTCCCATACCACATTGAAACTTTTTAAAGGAATTAACATTTTAAAAAAATTCACGTCCATATAAATAAATCCCTAAAAATAATTTTGAAGACATGGACATTAATGAGAAATATTTAGAAGAATAAATATTTAAAACATTTGAAATGATGTTTTAGTAAAAAAGTCCCTTAAAATAATCCCTTTTAAAAATATTTCATAAAACATGGACATGGATAATAAATATGTCCCAGTAGATACTTACGTAAAAACAACATCGGATAATAACGAGATTTTGAAATTAACCCTTACCAATTTGGTAACTTACGAAATATACAACCGATGAAAGGGGTATCATACAATGAATATGTAAATACACATAAATTAAAGTTTATTACAAAAAGAATACACTTATGGGCAGTACATACACCACACAAAAGGTAATAGTGGAAATATGGCATGAATATCATGGGAATAAAGAGTGAGATGAAAACCCCTTACCTTGCACTTTCCTTTAGTCGATGGCACGTTTAACCTCCTGTATGAAGACTATAGTATGTTATTAAATTATACCAGAACCATATTAATATTTATGATATCATAAATTATTCATTTATGACTTTATACTACCCATTTAATAATAATTTCCATGTTATATTAATATTTTGGGTAATAATTTCTTTCTTTATCGTACGTGTTTTAAATTGTTACTCTTGATTGTATCACTTTGATCATGATTTAAATACTTTAAGAATATATAACATGATTTATATATCATATATATTTAGAATATAAATATGTATAATAGACATATATATGAAATTGAAAACACCGTTTATGGAGATGGTAGTCCGTACGTACGTATAAACGCTGTTTCCGTTTTCATATAGTATTGAACGGAAGTAAGTGAATAAGATATATGTAATTACATAAATACTTATATATATAAATATATATATCTCTAGTAGAATTATTATGTCATATATTACATACTTATTAGTAATATATATTTTTATAATAGTCGATGGATGGTGAACTTGGAAATGAATCTCATCGCGTCGTGGAGACGGTAATCTGTACGTACGCACGAGCGAAAATATCATTCTTTTGATATTAAAATAATATATAATTGGATGGTATATCATATATACATAATCCTTATAATTTTTTATTTATTATTTAAAATAAATACACATCATTATTATACCCATCCAAATAATAATATTTTGAATAACAATTACACCACGACGTGGAGACGGTAAGCCGTACGTACGCACATATGGTGACATGTAATTCAAAGGATGGATAGAATACTGAATATGGTTGTACCATATTTATAATAACATCACATTATATATAATATACTGGATTTATTATTTTAGGAATTAAATAACAAAGAAATAAGAAGTTGAAGAAGAAATGAACTTGAAAAAGGGTGGTGAAAACATTACCTCTTCTTCGGGTTCTTTCTTTTGATTTGATAAAAAGGGCTATTTAGGTTGGCTTTCTGATCAAACTAAGGCCTCTATGTTGAAGTGAGAAAAGTTGAGAGAGTATTTGGGCAGGGTTTTTCTGATCCAAATGGCTTTGAAGGTGTGAATAATTGGTTATAATTGGTGTCCTTTTATAAGGGGGAGGAGGGGCTCTTTAGAAAAACTTAAAGTATTAATTTATAATAAATTCATATTCGGTTTATAATGTCTCCAAAGTTGATTATTCAAAGTATAATATGAGTATTGGTCTAAATAATTTCAACCAATATATTTTAGACAGTTTTGGGTCATTATATTAACCTTATCTTTTAGTTTTAACTCTTGGTTAATTAGTATAACACTTACCATGTCACTTTGTATTTTTATAATATATAGTTAATAAACTTACTATATACATCCAAGCGACCCCCAAGTGGTCCATTAATGATACAAATATCATTATATAAGTCCTTTTTCTGAACCTTAGATTTTTAGGAATATAATATCAATTAATAATATAATATTTATTTTAAAAACTCTTTTATGTCAATTTTGACAATATTTAATAATTTATTTTTTTTAAAGTCTTAACAAAATTATTAATTCAAATAAAATTCATTTAAGAAATACTAACAATTCATATTAACCAATAAAATTCGTGGATATCAACAAAACTTTTAAATTATATTTATTTTAACATTTATAATACAAATTATTTGATTCTTTCATTAATAAAAAATATATTGCATCATTATTGTGTCATATATATTTTTAATTTTTAAATGTCTACAAATTTTAAATAAAATACCATTATTTATTAAATATTTTTATATTTATAATGAATATTTATAGTCTAGAATATAATTTATATAACCCTACGTAAAAATTATTTTTCTAAAAGATATATGCTTATGTTATTTTGTATTTACTTTAACTTAATTAATATAAAGTGTCATTATCACATACAAGTGGATCCATTGGGTCCCAAAATCGACCAAAATATTCCCATGGTCAGACATGTATCAAAAAATAGGGTTAAGACACGTTTTAGAGTAATTTAGTATTATTATAGTATTATTTTCTACCCTTATTTACCAGATTTACCCTTTAACCATGGTAACTAAAAATATTTACTGAAGTAATTATTTAAAATGTCTAAAAATAAAAGTTACATATTTACACAATTTGTACATACTGATTCCAAATATGGAGTTCATTTTCCCAAATTCAAAACATAGAAGTGGCAGAAATTAACTTAAAATTAATTCCCACTGCCAAAACAAAAAGCATGTTTTTAAGAAATAATAACTATCAAAAGATTGACACATTTTTATGTCCGGTTTAATTGTAAAATTATGTCCAATGACCAAAATTGTATTAAATGGTAAAAATATATTCTAAATATACTTTAAAACCACTCAAATTCATAATTTATCACTATTAAATATTTTTATTAAAAAAGTTATTTTTAATTAAAATTTAGTAATTTGCACTATTCATCAAAATATAAAAGTTATCCAAAAAGTACCAAAATTTTACCCTAGGATAATTTATATATTATGAATCTAAAAATGAAGTCCATTTTGAGAGATAAAATTTATAAATTTTCAAAAAGTGGGTATTGCTATTCATAACGGCTAGTTTGATTGGTTGTGGTGTGTGTTAGAACTTGAAGTTGCATACAACACACGCTACTGTATTATTCAAAGAGAAGCGTACTATGGAAGCTTGGGGTGTTACAATGAAACCATAATATTTAATGAACATATAACTCACCCAACTAGTCCACGGTGAAATTATCTCAAATCATCAATAAATGAGACACCTTAGTCAACCAATCAATGAATACCCAAATCACATCATTCTTCAGTGGCATCCTCAGAAGACCCACAAAAAATTCCATCATCACATTATCCTGTATCTATTTTGGAATGGGTAATGGCTACAATAAACCACGTGGACACTGATTCTCAACCTTCACTTGCTGACAGGTAAGGCATCACACCACAAAACCAACATCCTCTTTCCCTATCCCAAGCCAGAAATATTTCCTTCATATATCATGATACATTTTGGTCAAAATAGGTTGAACCACCCACTTTTATTCATGTAACATTGACATCAACCCTTCTCACATACAATATGGAACAACCACACATCCACAAACATAAAAAATCCCATCATCTCTAATGGTTCAACTAGAAGGTGACTCCCCACCTTTATGATTTCCTTTCAAAGCCAAGAATTTTGTATCTTCACACTATCTATCCTTGATTCATATCAGAAGTGTGTAGTAGAGCTCCAAGGATAGAGGGGTCATTATCCATGCCCATCCTATACCTCTAGATGCATCTTAGCAAATCATGACATCATCTTCCACTTTAAATATGATTCATAAACCACCTGATTTTGAGTCATTCGTCTCAATGAATATAAAAACTTTGTTTCTCTTCACCGATTTGTAAAACAACTCAATATAAAAGGATTTAATGTATTCAACCCATATACACTGAATAATATTCAAGTCACATTGAGAGAAGATTCAATTTAGAATTTTATAATTGGTATACATTGTGAACCATTCTACCAAGAAGTAATGCCTCCAAAATTTTAAGCCATGAACCACCATGGAAAATGCATAGTAATGCATTGGGTAATTTCTTTCAGGAGGCCTAAACTACCATGACCCATACACCACAACTTGATATCTAGAAAAAAAACTTCCCCATAAAAACACCATCATCTAAGATGATGTACCCTAGGAAATACACCTTATCAATCCCGAAATGACATTTGGATTGCTCGGAGTATAGCCTGTGATCTCTCAGTGTACTTAGAACGATGTGAAGATGTTTGGTATGATCTTCATGAGTTTTATAGTACACCAATTTTTATTCAATAATGAAAATAATGATATGGTCTATATATGGATGAAATATTTGATTCATCATAGCCATAAACATTTCTAGTGCATTGGTTAACCCAAATGACATCACAACAAACTCATAAACCCCATACCTGATTTTGAAGGCATCCCATAGTATATCAGAAGTTCTGACCCTTACATAATGATATCCATATCATAGATAAATTTTTGAAAACACAGAATCACCTTTCATCTCTTAAAATAGACCATCGATTTGTGTAAGAGGGTATCAATTCTTAACCATCGTCTGATTTAGCTTCCTATAATCCACACATGGTTGAAATTATCTGTTAGAATTCTTGGAAAACAACATGGGTGATCTCGAAGTTGATGACCTAAGGAGAATGAACTACTTACTCTCTAGTTCCTCCAATTGGGCATTAAGCTCATGGAGTTTTGCATGTTCCATTATGTATGGAAGAATTAAAACTGGTTTTGCTCCCGGAAACAACTATATTGGGAGTTGAACTTCACTATTGGGTGGATGACATGATTAATAATTAGGAAACATGTCCTGGAATTGATCCATTATAGGATGAAATAAAATATTCTATACTTCCCCATTGTTAAGAATAAGAAAATCCACTTAGTCTGTGATTTCACCCAACTGATAACAAACTGGCCCTACATAGCTTGCCCAAACATCCCATCCCCCATGATGAATATATGTTTCTCTGTCAAGAGATGCGAACATCACCCTATGGTTGTAATAGTAAAAATGGGATTGGTATAATACTAACCAGTCCATACCCATAATCAAGTCAAAACTCTATATCTCAAGTATG
Organism: Viscum album; assembly: GCA_963277665.1. Taxonomy (NCBI): domain Eukaryota; kingdom Viridiplantae; phylum Streptophyta; class Magnoliopsida; order Santalales; family Viscaceae; genus Viscum; species Viscum album. The sequence goes on along the minus strand of OY728146.1, from coordinate 783,237,332 downwards.
AACATGTTCTCTCGGAAAGGGTACCCACCAACCTCGAGCGCACACACCTTACACTACCTTATATTATATAATTTTACCCCTAATGATGTATTAATCGATATAATACTACACATAGGTTCCATAGATGGACCCAACATGACCAAAAAATGAGTAGAAATAAAATAATGTGATACATATATGTTAAATAAAGCACCATCCAGTATGGAATCTACAAGGATTGTAAGTCGAATAGTTGATAACCCAGCCTCATCACATACTAGTGTAGACTGATCCACATTAAGATGACCTACCCCTCAACCATAATACCCATTTTGAGTCACATTTGTTGTATTACTATATTGGTATAGATTTTACCACCAAGGATTACCATGTTTCCACCTCTACTGGTAAGGCTAGTCGAACACCAACTGACAGTCTGCTAAAGGGTAACTGATTCCCTACCTGCACTCAAAATTGACATTGATCCTCTACCCGTGCTTAGTTGTTGAGGGTTCCTGCAGAACCTCTGCACATGGCCCATCCTACCACATGCTTATCACCCAACTGGAAGTCGAGGAAATAACCACACATGTGTTAGGGCCTAAAACACTCATATAAAAACACCTAGTCACCACTATTAGAAGTTGGCACTCTTTTATAACCACTCCGTCCACTTCCACCATGATGATAATATCCAAAATGATTCTTTATTCTCTTTTAAATTCACATTATTAGTTCATGAAACATGAACCAAAAAACATCTTCCAGAAGCTTCCTTTATGTTCCCTTCTGAGATAAGGGCATAATCCACCACTTCTGCAAACCTCTATAAACAGATAATGTTTACCTAAGACTTAATCTCATGCCAAATCCCATCTTGGAAACATCTTTTCATCAGGGCCTCACCACCCGCCAATTATAGAATTAAGTGTTCAAAATCCATGAAATGAACTAAATAATCCATCACTATCATCTTTCCTTGGTTTAAATTCATAAACTTTGTATCCCGATCCTACCTCATGGTCTCCAGGTAGAAGTGTTCCATAAAATTTTCTTGAAAGTCCTTCCACAAAATACCATCTTTTTATTGGGTATAAAACAAGATATACCACCATAAATTCAATGATCCTTTCAACATGTATGCTTACATCTTTACTCTCTTCTCTACAGGAGTCTCCATGTGACCCAAAAATTGTCTAGACAGGCTCTCTCTAGAATTCTACTACCTCAGGTTTGTCCACTCTATAAAATGTTGGAGGGTGTTTCAACTAAAACAATCTGATTTGATCGAACATACAAAACATGACCCACAATGGTACCCCTCCATCGTCTTCATAAAATGATGGAAATTCTCCTAGAAATTATAATATCCATTAATACATTGAACTAATGAAATGTCATTCCCCACTTCTGGTGGAGCATGATCAGCGACATCCTATTTTCACATGCCAGGTACACATCTATATGGAAACAATTTCTTACAATGCCAAGCATGAGTCTGGGAACATATAACAAAAATCATCCACAATTTACATAAAATAAGGTTCTTCACTAGCCACACCAACACATATTTCAATCACTATCCCAACAAACAGCGCCACACCTAGAACACTATCCTCAACCATATCTATCACATGTTTTAGATAAAAACATACTTAGACAAAATTATTTAATTTTAAGCCTCATTTAAAACCTAACCTCACTTAAAATGAATAACATTATTTTTTAGACAAAATTCAATATTCATAGTTCATTACGACTAAACTTTTTAACTTATTCACAAATCATCATAACCCAAATTTTAACTCATTTATGCCCCTTCATTAAGAACAAACCTTAAACCATTCCTTAGAATTATTCTAATTTATCCATTTTAATCATCTTTATTAGAACCCATTTTACTAAAATTTTTACGATATTAATATTAATCATACCCTTCATGTCCCAAAGACCCATCACATGTGTACTTATCATGATGTATTCCACCTATATACCTAGGTTCCTATAGTGATGCATGAATGAGCTACCTCATGTTGTTCAGTCCAAGAAAAAATATAATAAAATAGTCACATCACACTACTTTTGCATCACCCAATGGTGAAATATCATTCAACTCTTTGAACACATATCAAGAACAATAATTCACACCTGGGGAACTTTGTGCTTTAACTCATACATAGGTTAGATACTCCCAATAATAAGATCATTTCCAAGGATTGACACTTCCTAAACAATTTTCTACCATCTCAAATAATAGTTCCACATAAAATATCCTCTCTAATATAACATTGTAATGTCCCCGAACTAGAATCCACTAAACTAGTGCTCCAACCTGAGTCACCACATTGGCATAAGAATTCCTCCCAATATGCATTAGGTTTCCAACTAGTGGTGAGGGTCCGATAAGTCACATGGGGATACTATACCCTCATCACCAGAGTAAGACACCAAAGATAACAAATTTAATAAAGTAAATACAAATCCATAAATCCAAATATGCATTTCAAACCAAAATTCCACACATGGTATAAAGAGAAACCAAAAAATAAATATATAATGTCATGCTAATAGTTCCAAAAGTGAAGAAAAACCCAAAACAAAGTCCAGAAACTAAATCCCCAAAATAGGTCTAGACGCCAAGTCCAAAACCACATCCTCGAACTACCCAAACCCAACTTAAATCCCTAGTACATGGCCATTTCCCTTGTCCTAACCTGCAACCATGAAATTTTCTCAGGTACCTAAAGAGGACCCAATCATGGTGTGAGTACAATACAGTAGGCCACCACTAACAATGTCTACAAAATATCAGGTCCAAATAGATGGTGAATTAAAGAACTAAATAAATAAAAAAGTAAACAAAATAAAACTCAGGTGCCATTAGATAACAAGGTTTACATTACCCATTTATATCATTAGTTCCATGTTCATTAGTTAGTCCATCTTCGTCACTTAATTCATTTCCATCACATGGTATATGTTTTAGGAATTTACATTAGTTAAAAACAACATAAGAAATACCATTACTAGGAATAAGGTAGTTAACCAAGTTTCTTATCTCTCTATGGATATACATTTCACAAACATTTACATCACACTTACCTTGGATCCTCGGTCCAAGCAGTTTCATCAAATGAATCTTTTGGTGGTATAGATCCTTGACACCCTTTCCTAACACATGCATTATGGTGTGGGGTATAGAGACTCAGTCTAACATGACCCATGGGAATAGATCCTCACGTTCAATAACCACAACAACCAAGAAATGTTCACATAATTATTTATCCATTTACCACATATACCATATCACAATAATTACATAATAAATACATATAACATAAAAATTTCACATTCCATTTAACACATAAATCATCCTTATAACGTAACCCATTAATACATTAACCATTTAATTAGAATAACCCATTCAATCCATTTCCCTTTTTCTGTGCCTTATCCTATTTAGGATATTCAACACTATCTATATGTTAACCCATTTCACACATTTATAAATTCACAAGAATTTAACCAATTAACATGCTCACCATTTCATAAGCATTAACCCACTTATGAATTTCATATAAATTTCACAAACCGCATAGCATAATTTCTTTACAATTTCCAACTCAATTAATGTTATGTCAAACCCTCTGTTATTCTAATATCAGTAACTAGAAAAAACCCCAATTGGATTAAAATATAATTTAAAATAACATGTTAACACTTTTATCGCGGGATTAATTTCAAAATAAGTTAGTTTCATGCTTAAAATTATCATATTATATGTTTGGGATTATTGGTTCACCCCATGGGTGGTCCTAAATCATTAAAATCACCCTCAACACATCCCATGGGGATCATTAGGGTTTCAATTTATCATTTATCCAACTATTTTCCAAATAACTAATAAGGTAATTAAATTCACAATAAGAAAAGACCATAACCATACATGAAAATATATATAACAAAACCATAGGATATAAATTGTAGACCACTTACCTATAAATCGATGATGAACGAAACCTTAACCTTTTCCTTAGATCGGTATTTTATCACCCACTAAATCCCCAATATATGATCCACCGAAGAAATATGGTTTTAGGGATTCAGAAGAAGTTAAATAGATCTACATGCCATCATCTAAAAAAGGGAAGAAAAAGAAATATTAGAGTCACTAGGAGCTTAGATCAGTAAAAAAAAGTGCTCAAAAAATCCTATATATGAGATAGATTAATACTTGGGAGCTCTAGAGGGTTTGGTTCATCACTATGGTAGGAGGTAGAAGAAAGGAGAGGAAAACCGGGTAAGAACTTAAGAATCCCAAGGGGAAAGTTTTTTTATTTTTTTCATTTTTTAATGGGTTGGATGGTTTGGCAGCATGGTTTTTCAAATAATGCACAAACATTGAACCAACCACTATTCAATATGTGTTGAGGTCTCATGGTTTCCTGGGGAGCTTCGCACTGTTTAGCTAATAGTGCGCCAACTGTGCGGAATGCCTCTGTCCAATCCCACACATTTTGCCTCTCCCCCTTTCATGGTTTTATTAATCATGAACCCATCCTCTCGGCTACCATGGTTTGGGAGTAAGTTTAACTCTAATCATTCTCTAACCATGAAACATGCATTGGATGGCAAAAATTCCATTCCTTTCATGCCATGAACCCCCTTAACACACCCAAACCCCCTAATCTATCTGGGAAACCTTCCATTAACCTAAATTATGATATTTAAAACAAAATTTAGATAATGAAATAAATTTATGGAGTCCAGAATCTTAAAAAATGGATATTATATACACCATATAAAATAAACTAGGTGTATAACATTACAATATACCTTAATGAAGGGAAATTGAGATAAGTTACCTTACCTCATGATTCTTTTTGTTCGAACATGATTAAATATATTATAAAATGGGTTTAATAATTTTATTAATATAAAACATAACCATATTAATATTTGTAATATCATTTAGTGTCCTATTATAACATTTTACCACCCTTTTGGTAGTAATATATCATTATTTTTATTCTTTCAGGTGTTAAATGCCTTATTTTCTCATGTGTGTTTTGTCATGAAAGTTATGGTTATTTGGTATAGGATATATATCCATCATATAAATAATTATATTAATGTTATTAATATAATATTTAATCATTATATTCATTTTCAGAATCATTATTGAATTTTGGATATGGAAAATGAATCACATCGATTAGTGGTGAAAGTTGGTCATACGTACACACGAGTGATGATATCATTCCATTAATGATTGAAAATGATAAATAATTATGTTTTATATTAATCATTAAAAATAAATATCATTTCATATATATAACATATATTCATTAAATTTTTCCTTATTACAATCTATTTAAAGCGTAAGTGAAAAATGAATCACATTGCGTCACGATATGGTAGTATGCCATACCCTTGAGTGACATTATGATATTTCTAATGGAATGAAAAGTATGATGTTATATGAAATATTATAACTACATAAGTTTAATGATATCATAAATATCATATAAATGTGTTAATTTCATCATTATACCTATCCTTGAATAGTGGTGATGGAAAATGAATTACTTCGGTTAGCGAGGCGATAGTATACCATACAGACGATCAACGATTTCATTTCCCATTTGATGGAATAAAAGAAGGATATAGGTCATAAAATAAACATAATAACATCTTAGTATATGTAATATGTTTATTATATTATATAATCATGGTTTAATAAGATTTTAATGGTGTGTAATAAGAATAAAAATAAAAAGTGTCGTTTAAGAATGTTACCTCTTCTTCGGACAACTTCATTAGGTTTCCACCAAAATCCATACCAGGTAGGATTTATGATCAACAAAATGGCTATAAGTTATTTTTATTGGAGTAAGTAAGTTAGTTTTTTAGGTCTTGGATGAACCAAATTCATTTTGAATAGTTTATAGGGGAGGATAGGGGGTCAACTTTTATAAGTGGGGGAGAGGACACACATGGATGTTTTGAAAAGATTCAACTACACCCACATTTTTATCACTCCTAAAGCGTCTAAAATAGATCATTATCTAACCTTATAGGTTATAAGGTTTAAATATGTCTATAAAATGGGTTTTTGGAAAAGTGTGTAGATAATTTTAACCCTTGTCTATTTAGTTTAACCCCTAGATATTTTTAAACTTATTCCGAAAAATTTAAACCATTTTTTTTAAATTAATTTTATTGAAGTGGATGAATGCAATTTAAAATTATACATGCAAACACAATGAGAAATAGAGTTTCCACTACGAAAATTCTCATAAGTATATATGGTTTTAATATCCAAATTCAATATTAAATAGATTAAAATTACATAATTTAGTTAAATTTTAATATAATTGAACTAATTTTAATTTAAAAAATAATAATTTAACTCTGTTTGTAATTTAAATAAGAAGTAATTTTTCTATAAAAATCAATATTATTCAATATTAATAAAATCATAATTTTTTAGAAAAATTATATTAAAATTACCCAATGATAAATTTTACATATAAATTTTAAAAATTAATTTTATTTTTTCAAATAAACTTTTTAAAAGTGGATAAAAATTAATTCTAATTATGTGTGGAAAGCGAGACTAAAAAATTTTGTAGAAAAATAAAATTTTTCAAAAAACGTTTCATTTTTTATTTTAAATGATTCATATTATATTTATCATTAATATATATCCATGATTTTAATAATGTAGTTAGTACTATTCATTCCCACCAATTTAATGGATATTTTATTATGTTATACTAAATTAAAGTTCATTTAGACTTGGGGTTGTGTGTTCTATAAGATTTCGAAGAGATCGAATTTATTTAAAAATAAATATATCATAAAGTTTTAGGGTTTTACATTATCATATAAGATTGGTTTTTCATGTAATATATGTTATTGAACTTAAATTTATTCTTTTATGATATTAGGGTGTCACATTATCCCCTTCTTCAATATATTAAATCATTGTAATTTAAATATGATCCCATTTATAAAGGTAATGACATTTAGAAATACCATTATTGAAAAAAACCACATCGTAAATGGTCTAACAAAACATCCTCTTGATAATAAAGAAAGAATAATAAACAGTTAATATGGAATAACACTTAATTAGTTTTTCATGTTGGATAAAATAGGTGTGAGTTTAAGATATGAACAAGGAATAAAATCATAAATAATTATAGATTGTAATAGAGATAATTGAACATAATATAATGAATGATCAATGGAAAGCTATGGGCCTAAAACCCATAAATATATGATGAATTAAAATACCATTGGATTCATATAATATGAAGGTCAGAGGATTCCATTTTTTTCAAGATCCTTTTCCATATTTTGGAATTATTTAAGTGTCTAAGAATATAAGGAAATATACTTACTTGATACAAATATATTTAATAATCAAAATTTCATCCTTTGGTATTGCTTATATCAATTTCCAATTAATTTTTTAATCTATGAAAATAATATCCAAAAATGATTTTTTTTCCAAAATCACTAAATCTCACATTTAATATATTGTTAGATCCATAAAATAGTGAAAAGTAGTTACACTAATTTATAAATATTTTCTAAAGATAATATGGTTAGTACAAGTTATAAATAAAATACATTAATCTCAAAACCTCTATATTAACACCACTAGTTCATCATTAATATTTATTCATCAAATTGGTTATGTAAAAATAAAAACATATTAACTAGAGAAACACATATTCTATTGGTAGGTTTCAATTCCTTACCTCCCTTTATTTGTGGGGTTAATCCATATGGTATTCTATAGATGTAATGGGTTGTCACCCTTCACGCGGGTTGTCACCCATCCCACGGGTTTTCCTTTTTCCAAAACTATATTAATATATTTCCTATAAAATTTCCAAATTATGATGACCCATAATTACTAAAACATCAAATATAAGATAAAACATAAAGGAAACTAATACATTTATTCTTATATATAAAAAATAGAAATGAATTCTTCCTTAAATAACTATTTTGTACACTAAACCAATAGGCTGTATTGCCAAAAATATTTTCCAAAAATAAACTTAATCATGTTACATTCATACCAAAAAAAATTAATAGGGGATTTAAGAAATTGAACTTATAATAATCCTTAATCTCATAAACCCATGATTTTATTCATAAATATTAAGTTAATGAATACATATATACCTCTAAAATTTAACACAATCTGTAGATGTTTCATGATACTTATAACGGAAGTACAATTGGTAAAAAATACGCCTAAAATTTATTTTGTGAATACCCAAAAATAAATAATTCATCATTTTTTTCAACACGGGTCCTTTCTTAGTCTATAGGTTAACATTTAGAAGTTGGAATTGACTCAGACAATTCCCATGATCACCACATTTAATAAAATGAATTATAAATAGATCTCTATAATGATATTTATTTCCTTACATTTTACTCTTCACTTTTCATCGACAATTCATTTATTTATATCATTTTTTTTCAAACACAAAACATTTTCATGTTCCTTTGAGACACCTTGTGGGAATATCTTCCCAAATTTCTGACATTAATTAAATTGAACCTTCTTTCCTCCATGGTATCAACTACTTGATCCTTTATAGAAATAAAATATTTTATTTTTTTATATCCAAGAGTTTTCTATTTTATTGGTAGTTAATCATATTTTGGGATATATTATTTGGACTAATCATTATATCATTCACTCTGGTCATAATACTATTTTTTTGACTATATTAACTACATTTTAATTCATATTCAATGTTAATGTGATTCTTTCAGGTTGCATCCATTGAATAAAACAAACAAACATAGTGTAAGAAACAATAACTATAGTGGTAAAACCATACAATCATTGGGCCTTAATGGTTTGTAAATTAAAAAGTGAATTATCCAAAGAATATCCCCACGGAGTTCCAAAATAGGCATATATTAAGGCCCAATATTGTGTACCAGGTGAGGCTCGAGTCAATACTGACATTCCTTTTTGTTGGATATTAACCCTAGTAAATATGTTCTAGAACCATTCCCTCTTATATTATCCATACAGGGATGTACAACTTGGAAAAACTACATAATATCTACCTTAAAAAATATTGGATTTTATTATGTACTTATCCTCAAATTTTATCATAGGTTTGTATTCTATAATATATGATTTCTTAAATATTATTCCCAATATTTCTACTAAACATTCACTTGATGTTAATAGTAATAACCCTATCCCCAGTAGCCCAGATCTAGTGTATAATTTATTACATTGAAATAATATGCAATAAATAACATCTCAAAGTACATAATACTTAATTATCATGGTTAAACTAGACACATATATGATTACCATATTACATTTGAATACATAAATTAAAATATAATTTTTTCAAGAATTTCCTTATTCTATCTTCAATATCCTTATGCATCATTCAAAGTACAATTTTTGGATTCTTAGGAAGTGATAAGAAAAAGGGTGTGTTCAAATTCTCAGTTATATTTACATAATGTGGAAGCTACAACCAGTAATTGAATAACAATCAATATGTCAAGGTGAATAACTGAAAAAACATGCAATTTAATCAATAACTGGACTTTAATGATTATATAATGAATAATAAATATGGATAGGTAAATAAATGAACACACATTCCATTTAATAAATAAATTGAGTATCCCGAATAGATAAAGCTTATCTGTATGGAAAAGTGAATAAATGAACACAAATTCATTTTAATTAGTAAAATTATTATAATTAATAGATAAGGCCTAACTAATATGGAAAGATAAATTACTGAACACACATGAAATTCAATCAATAAAATAATAATTAAATTAATCCATAGATTATATCATTTAGAAGGACTCGTGGATAAAAACAACTGAAATATTGCTAGAGGAAATTATTAATTATTGGATTCCATGATCTCAGGTAACATGATACCTCTACTGTCATGAAATTTCACAAGATAATTTAAAACTTATGTGTAGGTATACACTACAAACACATTTAACTAAGGATAAAGAACTAATTTTTATTATCAGATAAATAATTTCTCAAGGGTAAATATATAACTAAGATCCACCTGTATACGCTTATCCAAAGCATTCCTCATATATCTTATAATCAGTTTAATTCATGAACAATATAACTTATCATTAACCATCTATATTGAGAAAAGGATATAGATTTATCAATATTTCCCCAGTTAATCAAATTAATTTCAATGTGGAACATTATATGTATAAATTATATAAAATTTTATAAATAATAATATCCATGATAAATAATATGGATATTGAAAAGTAATTTAACGTCCAATGATCAAAGGATAGTGAATATTTCAAGGGAAAGTAAATGAATATAAAAAATGAACCAACAAAGTGAATGTCAATACTTTTATTAGACAAAGGGATCATAAAATATTATATAAAGAATGAGTATGGTATAAATAAAACATATCCTCATTGGATTATAAGTAAAATAAATAGTTTCTGTCATTAATGAATAAAGATTCCATAAAAATTTCATTAAAAGCATTCTTGAGGAAATTATCATTTTTTTACATTGAAAATATTTCTAAAACTAAAATTTAATGAAATATTTTGAAAATTAATTTCTTTTAAAATATCCCTTTAAACTTATAATGTAATATTTAAAATATTGAGTGGTCATGATGGTGGTATTTTCCATACATGTCGTTCATGTTAAAAAAAATCCTTCCACGTTTTTGGTAAAATACAAATTGGCATTAATTGGAAAATGACAGGAAGATTCCATTCAAAGAAAATTACAAATTAAAACATGGGTAAAATATATATTTACTAAATCATTTAGATAAATTTATAAATATTTTCGAAAACACATTTTGAATTTTTTTTTATGAAAAACGATTTTCGACTAAAGAGAGAAATGAAGTGATATTTTATTTTAAAAATTATCAAACATTTTAAGTTACAAATAGTGAAAATGGTACTTTTAATTGAAAAATTCATTAATAAATAGAGGAGAATAAAATTATATGGTTTTATTAGACAATTATTAAATGACTTCATTTAATGGAAAGTCAATCATAAACTATCTCAATTAAAATAAGGTTTTGAAATAAACCATTAATAATATAATAATGTTGAGTGAGAAATTACCAATGAATCAATTATGTGAATAAAATGTAGATACAAAAGAAATAATTTTATATAATCCTAATATATTCAAAATTCAATACACACATAATCATATAATATTAAAGATAGTGAAGAATTAATGTAACCTAATGAAAAAAATTGAGTTATGAAATTATTTACCACATGGTAATTTTTTAGTAAAGCCCACATAGATGAAATAATTCAAATTGAAAGAAAAAATACCATTAATTATTAATGGATTATGTTATTATATGTTAAAGAGGAACTATATACATCATATAAAATAAATTAGGTGCATAAAATTACAATATTCCTCAATAAAGGGAAATTGAAATGAAGCCCTTTGCCTAATGCTTCCTTTTGGTTGAACATGGTTTAATATTCTATATAATGGTTTTTATAATGTTATTAATTTATATAAAATTAATATTAATATTTATAATATCATTTAGTTTCCTATTATAACATATTACTAATAATGTTTTTATAATATTTCATTATTTTTATTCTTTAGGTTGTTAATTGACTTGCATTCTCATGCATGTTTTGTCATGAAAGTTATGGTTCTTGTGTGTAGGATATATATAAATAATATAAATAATTATATTAATGTTTTAAATAACATATTTATTCATTATATGAATGTTTAGAGTAATTATATAATGTTTGATATGGAAAATGAATAGTATCGCTTCGTGGAGAGAGTGGGTAGTACGTACACACAAGCGATGATATCCTTCCATTAACGAGTGAAAGGGCAAGGAAGTATGTGATATATTAATATTAAAAAATTAATATCATGTAAAATTTATCACATATATTCAATAAATATAACATTATTAACTTCCATGTAAAACATAAAAAAACGAATCACATCGCTTCGCATGACATTAGTTCTCTATTTACACGAGCAATGTTATCATATTTTAAAGGGAATAGAAAGTAAGAAGGTACAAGTGATATTATAATTATATGAGTATAATAATATCATAAATACAATTTAAATTTTTTAAATACTTAATTATATCAAGCATTGAAAGGTGGTGATGAAAAAAATTACATCGGTTCGTAAGTCGGTAGTTCACCATACACATGATCAATCATTTCATTTTCAATTTGACAGAGGAGGAGATGGATATGGGTAATTTCCTTTAATTAAAAATATATAATCATATTTAAGATACTATGGTAATTATATAATAATGTCGTTATACCATTTTAATTATATAGGTTTTAATGTTGAAATATATATATATACACACATATAATGGATTTTTTTTAAAATTAGTTCATTCTAACCCTTATATTTTTAGTTTAACCCCCTGGTAAATCAGATTTTACCTTAACTATTGTACTTAATTTTTTCTGCTTATAATATTAATAATTTTAAATAAATAAGGTGATATTAATTGATAATAATTTTTTTTATTAAAAAAAGTAATATATTTTTTATGAAACTCAATTCAAATAGGTGGTGTAATCCAATTTAAAATTATTCTCGCAAACGTGATGAAAAAATGAGTTTCAAAAGATAAAATGATCATAATTATATAAGGTTTAATATCAAAATTCAGTATATAATTTATTCCAATGGAATAAATAAGTTAAATTTTATTATAATTGAACTAATTTTACTTTCAACCAATTTAAAGTATAATTTAACTTAGAAAATAATTTAAACGAAAAGGCAGTTTTCATTAAAAATCAATAATTTTCACCATTCATGAAAAAAATAATCTTTTCAGAAAATTATTAAAAATACATTCACGGATAATTTTTATTGAAAGATTTAAAAAAAATTTTATTTTATTATATAAATTATATAAATTCTGTTAAAAATAATTTTAAATAATGTGCACAAAGCTCAACTAAACCACCTTTTAGAAAAATATAGTTTTTCAGAAAACTTTTTTTCTTTTAAATGATTATTATTTTATTTATAATCAATGTATAACCATAATTTTTTTAATTTTATTTTTACTATTAATACTCTCCAATTTAATGTCGGGGTTATAAAGGTATACTATATTACAGTTTATTAACCCTCATGGTTTTGTGTTTTGTAAGTTATCGAAGAGATCAAATTTTTTAAAAATTAAATGTATTTTGAAGACTTATGGTGTTACATTATCATATATGATTAGTGTTTCAACTATATAACCCAAATTTATTATTTTAAAATCTTGGGGTTTTACAATTTTTACATGGTTTGGTAAACTGTGCAACCAAACCATGAGACTGTTTTGTACTTGTTCGGTGCCAACCAACTGTGTGGTTGGTTAATTGATATGCCAAATTTATTATTGGTTGGGAATCCCCATTGAAGGATATGAATTTAAACATGGTTATTCTTGATTTGAGGTAGGTTTTTTCGTCCATTTCCTTAAATTGACATTCCATTAAGTGATTGATATTTTATAACTCCTTATTTATTAAATTAAAACAATACATGGTAGTTGTGATATAATTTCACAGTGTTTTCAAGGGTTAGATCCCCTAGAATAAATAATTTTTTTGTTATATAGATTAAGTGTTTTTTTGAATTTCATATGATATAAAGGATTCACAAGAGGCATTTCCGATGGTTAAAAAATTTCCCCCCCATTTGGGTCATAAAAAGGGGAAATTATGACTTCATATGGAATAATTTGAATGATAATAGGTTTTTTTATTTCATAAATAATTTAAAATTAAATGGGTTCTCTATTAAATGGTTTTATGACTTTTTCCCTTGATGTGGTTTTAAAGAATGATTTAAATAATTTTTTCAAAATGGTAGAAAAATTATTGGTATTCCATGTTAGTTTTTAATGAAGGACTTGATTATAAATTTATATTGAGTTTCATGATATTTTTGTAAAACTATAACATCTAAATATTTTAAAAGTAATCACTATGTTAGATAGCATATAACATATGCTACATCGATCTCAAATAAAAAACTAAATATTATTATTAAAATGATACTATTATAACCTAGTCATTTGAATGTTAGATATGAATAAGAATAACTGAATTATTAAAATATGTTTTAAATATTTATATATATTTAATTATTTGAGGACCAATTAATTATAAAAGTAAATAAAACCCATTTAAAAATAAAAGATTTTTTTTTGAAAAACTATTTAAATGTGCACAAGTGTATTTTATACTAATAAATGAAAAAATAACTCTTTTTTAATTATATTAATCAAATTAATATATAATATATTATATATAATTTCTAACCTTCATCATATGTTTTTTCTATAAAAGATATAATAATAAATCCAATTTTACACTTAAAAATAGCGGTTTCCTAAAAAATAGTTTTACCACCTTTTGATGTCGTACATGATTTAAATATAATTTTTTTTAATTTTTGTAAATTAAATGTGAAAAAATAAACTTATTATTTTAAATATTAATATCAATATTTACTTTACTTTATTTTGTTTTAATTTTTTTGATAAGTCTCATGTTTTAATGAATAGTAAAAAATATAGAAATTTAATTGAAAAAACATTTTCATCTAAATTTGTTTTAGTATTGAATTATATTTTTGATTAAATTTAAAATAAAAATAGATCCATTTTATACCAGTTAATCTAACTTAGATAATTTGATATAATTTCACAATGAAATTAGTTATAAAAACATTTCAATCTTTTGAACATTTTCACTTTAATAACACGTTTTCTCCTTCCATTAATAAGATTAATTCTAAATTAATTTTATCCAATTATGTGATTTGAATTTTTAAAAATGGATTCCATATTTGGAATCATAACGTGCAACATTATTAAATAGGCCCATTTTATTTTTGAAGAAAATGAATAGTAAGTTAATTAATTTTTTTATTATGACACTTAATGGTAAATTGAGTAATTAAGGGTAAAAATTATATTATAAATATTATAAAATTACCCTAAAACCAATTATAATTTTATTTTATGAGTTAATTTCAACTAGAATCATCCTTGGTCTGATTTTATGACAACATGGAGCCACTTGGATGACTTTAATCCCTTTATAGTATTTTATTTTGACGAAAAGTCTAAGATGTCATACTTATGTTTTAACAATTATAAGATTATTAATATTGGTTTATATATAAGAAATAATATATTATAAATAGTATTTATAGATGTAAAATATTTATATTTGTTATGGAAACTTATTTATATGTTTTAGTTACTATATAATTACCTTAAATAATTACACAATGGTGATGGAGTAATTGTATAATTAGGTGGAATATCAAATAAACGATACTAAAAATATTAAAATAAATAGGATTTTATATGATTAGTGTAATCCAAAAACTTTATAGATGAAATTTCCATTTTATGGATTTTTTAAAAAGTGTTTTTTCTTATATAATATGGTTTTATGATATTTTTAAAAATTCAAGTAATGAATAGCATCAAAATTGAAATTAATGATATTTTAATATAAATTATATTGTATTAAATGTTATAAAATTTGGAAAAACTTTTAGTATATGGTACATATGATCCTCTATGATTCATTTATGGGGTTTTTTTTTATTTTTACAGTAACTATATTTCCCATCAATGAATAAAAACACATGTTGTCATTTTAAGAATAAAAGAGGTTACTTAAGAGTTAAAACAAAATAAAAAGCCTTAAAAAAATATTAAAACCCTGTATAATATTAATTTATTGAATTTATTTCAACCCATATTCATCATATATTCAAAATTAATCATTTTGGACCCATTTTTAATAGAAAATATATTTATATTAATTTAATATTTTGAAGTATTCCAAGAGTAACCCTCCCCTCTCTTATAAAAGGGAATAACTTATTATCTTTCTTCCACACTAAAAAACCTATTATTTTGGCCAATATCTACCCAAATACTTTCCAATAATTCCATCCCATATTTTATAGCTCTTATTTTAGACACACAACCATCTTTTGTTGTCCTATGGTGTTAAACAAAGGACATTGTCTGAAGAAAAGAAAGAAAAAGAATATATGTGATGAGACAGACTCAAGGTAAGATACTTTTAAAATAAAAATATCATATTAATTTTTAAATATATAATTTCTAAATATTTCTCCTTTTTTTTCTATTTTTTAAAAAATTATTTTTATGAATGTATTTATATGGACATAAATGTTTTAAAATTGGAATTTTCAAATTTCATTCAAATGTTTAAATGTTATATGGGACACTTTAATTTGAAAATAAAATTGGTTCTAAAAATTTATGGACTATTTTAATGACATTAAATGTTTTATTATGAGTAAAAATGAAATTTTATGAGTGAAATATTGAAAATTTCAATCTTTCTTGTGTTATAATTATATAATGATACTTGGAAATTTGACGGGTGGTTACGTGCTAAATTATGATGGGTGGTTCCATAATAAATAAATGATGGTTGGATACATTATAACATACAAGTCATTGAATTTAGAATTCGACCGAATGGTTATTTCATTTATAGGAGTGATAGGTAATAAAGTTTACCATATAGTTATTCCATTTTTAAGAGTTATATGAATGGAAGTTGAATGCATGGTTATTCCATTTGAGTATAATTATGTCCCAAATTACCTAAATATATATATATATATATATATATATTATTTTTTCTTAGGAGTTTTTATAAAAATAAAATTAATTTAAAAAGGTTAGATAATGAAATTTTTGGAAATATGATTCATTTTTTGGGATAAAAATGTTTATTTTAAATAAAATATTTTTAAGGGTATTCACTGAACACACATTTTCTTTTTTTTTGTGTCCCATACTGAGTTTTTATTATAATACCTTGTTATAAAATATTATTCATAGGATTTAAGGGGTAATAGTGAAAAGGATTAGATCAAGGGGATAATTGTAATGATTTTTCATAACAAGAAACCATGTTTTATTTTATGAACTTTTGTTTTATGAAAAAATAGATACTAAGTATAATTGGCCACTTGTAATGTTTAGGTTTACTTTTATACAGTTTTTCATAATTATATAAAACTATCATCTTAAAATATCCTATAATATTATTTTAGTTAAAAAATTCTATAATATGTAACATTTAAGGAAGAGTCTCTATATTTGGTATCAGAGGATGGTTTAGAATACTTCAGAGATAAGTATGTCTCCAAGTGAAGTAATCTTATGAGTTAGGTATACCATAACGGGTTTATAATTTTAAGTCTAGACAAAAATTTAGCATCTTATAAACCCTTTTGAGGTTTAATTTTTAAAATTTTAAGGTGACTAGTGGTATTTTCAGAGAAGTTTTTTATGTAATTATGGGTTATTGCATTTTGGGATGAAAAATTAAAGTTATAAGATAACCTTTGAGGATAAAAATGATTCGATTATTTTTGAAGATTTTATCATATTATGGTAATTTTATAATAATTATATATTTTTTGAAAAAGGATAACCCACTTGAAGGGTGACAAACCATCACGTTCAGAAGGGCTATTGGAATTGTACACACAAATGAAGGGTGATAAGGGTGTATCACCTACCACAAACCAATGTGATTTCCCGGTTAGTATTGCTATTTCAATTTAGTTAAAGGATTTTAAGGATGGATAATTAGTTTTTTTTGGGAAAAAATTATTAAATAGACATCCTTGGGATTGGAAAGTGATCTGGTGATAAAGTGATTAATGTTATTTAAGTATATGTTCACTATTTTGTAAATCCTATATAATTAAGGTAAAAAAATACTATAAAATTTTATTTAAGTAATAATGGTTGAATTATATTTTAGAATAATCTTTGTTTTTATTGTAGATTTATGTTTATTTAGTTTCTTTATGGAAATGGTTATCATATTTTGTAGATTATACGATTTGGGAATATACATTATAGAGTGATACTTTAAGATTAATTAATGTTATTGGGAGATAAATACTAAAGATTATATTTGAAGGAAATGTGGCCAAATCATTTTAATTATTGGGTTTGAATCTAAGTATATATTACTTTTGAGGAATTTTTAGGATATTTATTTGTTAAATTATCTAAGATGAACATTGGGTATTATTAAAAGTAGTTTTTCTTCATATAATTATTTATTCATTTTGGATAATTATCTTATCTTGTATTAACCATTTTTGTTTTGGTTAATTTATAAAGATAATAGGAATATATTATTATCCTTTTGTGGATTTAGTCATCTATAAAATTTGATTCTAATGCTTGAGGTATGAAAAAAGTCATCTTGAATACTCATCCTTTGAAGAAAAATATTTTTTGTGGTGGAAAATGATTAAAGGAATAAACTATACCTATCAAGTAATTATATTTACTTATGTTCTTAGTATGGGTATTGAAGTAATTCCTTAACTATATCAAAGGTATATTGATATGAAAACATTATATTTTTACTTTTACCAATGGTCTTTTGACCCAACACATATTTATGGTATTATGATGGTTAACTTTACTGTGATCATGTTCTCTATAACTATCTTTTTGTCTGTGAGAGTAAATTTTCTATTCCATGTCCATGTTTTATTATATAGAAACCTATTATTTTTAATATCAGGTGACCTACATACTTCCATTTCTTTCTTTTAAAGTAGAGGTTTTATTAATCCTTATTCTGATATGGGTTTAAAGAAAAATCATTTTGAATAGTCCAACACTATTTACCATGTTTGAGTTAAAATTGTGAGGACAAGATTAATTAAAGGGGGGATAATATAACATCTAAAAACTTTAAAAGGAAACACTATATCAGATAGAAAACAGGATACGTCACATCGAGCTTAAATGAACAAGTAAATATTATTATTTAAATGATAATATTATATCCTAGATATTTGAATATAGGGTATGTATGAGATTAAATGAATTATGAAAATATAGTTTAAACATTATATATAATTAATTATCTAGAGACTAAAAAATGTATAAATGAAAATAAAACCCTTTTGAAAATAAAAGGAAATGCTTTTATGAAAATCTCTTTACATGTGCACAGGTGTGTTTTATAATAATAAATAAAAAAATAACAATTAATGGATTATATTAATTAAATTTATATATAATATATTCAATCTAATTTTGAAAATTAATCCTATGTGTTTTATATACATGCTATAATAATAAATATAGTTTTACACTTAAAACTATATATTTTTAAAAAGCAATTTTACTGCCTTTTGATGGTGCACTTATTTTAATTATAGTTTTTGAAACTATTATAAGTTATATTTCACAAAATAAACTTCTTATTTTAAATTTTAATATTAAAATTTATTTTTTTTGAATTTTTGGTGTTAATTTGATAAGTATCTTGTTTTGATGAATAATGAAAAATACTGCAAATCATTTTTTTTTCATTTTCTAAAGCCGGGTTAAAGGGAACCGGACCCCAACGTACAACATGCATACATAGACGAAACTTAAACAAACCAGAACAACACAACCTTACATATCATAATAGCCATAATCGTCTCCAAAACCCAAGCAGGATTCCTCCGCACCTGTAGTCGACTCCCACTCTGGGTCCCTCCAATAGTTGGCACTTTGAACCCTACTTCTAAGCTGTTCCCGAACAGGCCGTTCAGGAGAGGCATCAACGTCCACTCTTCCCGTTTTCAGAGCAATCACTACCCCCCACTCCACTTAGAAGATGATCTGGTCCTCAACGGCGGCGGAAGATGCAAGTAATCCTTCCGCACCCTTCTTCTTGTTTGAGTAGACATAGGTTCGCCGCTTGTATCTATTACCTGAGTCCCTCTCTTGACAATATCACTGAAAGAATTCCCAGCCAGCTCACTCACAGTTCCTGTTCCTCCCCCAGAGTTCTTCTCTCCTCCACTATGTTGCTCCCTCCGAGAAGAAACCGGGCGTTCGAGATTATCCAGCCTCTGATCTGTATTGCTGATTTCCACTAAAGGGAGACGTCCATCTTCATTCGGAGCTTTTTCCACAGCACCGGACAAGGCCGCATTCCCTTTACTATCATTGCTCCTACTCTTGCCCCTCCTTCTCTTGGGCGAGGTGTTACTTCCATCCAAGCATAACTCCTTGGCGGCCTCCACTTGGTCCCAATTCCAGATATAAGACTCATTTCTTGTTGATTCCATACCCTCCTCCCCACCTCTGGAGACACTATTTGGAGCCGGATCAACATCACCGTTACGAAGGCATTCAAACCTGTTGGATAAAGCAACAAAAGGCTTGGCCATTGGGTCTAAACCTATAGTACCTTCTGTGTAGGGAACCTGCAAAACATGATTGGTACTCGCATCCCCCAATGTCTGAACCAAATCAGCTCCGCGTCCAGCAAGCATCCATTTCACCGAATCTTTAGCACTTTGGTCGACCTCCTCTAGCACCCTACTGACTTCAACCACTGGCCCATCCACCTCCGGTGCCTGGGAATCCAAGTCAACCCCTTCTGTATTCATCTTCTCAACAACAGGAGCAAGATTCTCCTCAATAGCCGCCTTGGTGGCCTCACCTAGCAGACTGTCCACTCCTACAGATTGGGAGACCTCCACTTCAACAGCCGCCTTGGAATAGTTTCCCACCCTCAGAGCCAAGTCCGTTGGTCTTCTCCTAGCCTCTCCATCCCTTCGACTGGTAATATGAGGCCGATCCTTCAAAGCTCCATTCCTACGGCAAAATTCCGCTTCATGTCCCAGGCGGTGACAAGAAGAACAGAAACCCGTCCAGTTCTCATAAACCACCTGCTGTTTACACCTGTACTCTTCCCCAATGGTAATCCACACATGATCAAATGGCCGTCGAGAGGCGTCCATCTCCACACAAACCCGGGGATTAACCGGATGGCACACAACAGAAGTGCGACTATCAGAGCACAAAAATCTTCCTACTAGGTTGCCAAGCATTTTAATAATAGCAGGGTTTTGGAAGGGAAGCGGAAAATTAGGGAAACTTACCCAAACCGCTGTCGACGGTGAATCACGCTTCATGTGAAAGTCAAAAGACCAGCGTAATAGAGGGAATCGATACTCGTTGAATCTGCGAGGAGCTCTCGACCAAGCAGCAATGAGATCTTCCTCTGATTCGAACCGAATCATCATGTGGTTCCTGTCAAGCAGACCGACAATAGCCCTTTCCTGTAACTCCCACGTACCGAAGATAAATCTGTCGAAGGCATCAACAGAAGGTCGTCCATTTCTAAAGCGTGCAATCAAGGTAAGATTCAGAAGCACAGAGGATTCTGAGAACTCTGAAGTTGAGAGATGAAGGTTAGGTCGCCCATCGAACAGATCTGACGCCTTAGGGCTCAAAGAGATTTATGGGAAAGGAGGGAGAAAGTATGGATTCGAAAAAGGTCTAAAAACACCTGGCCTCGCATCGGACGGCGAATCTCCCTTCCCCCCCAGCGGGGGGAAGGCCGGCACCATCGCCGTCGTCACCGCTCGCCCAGAAATGCCAGGGTTTCGCCGTCGTCACCGCTCGCCCAAAAATACTGAATTTTAATTGAAAACATCTTTTTTTCCTAAATAATTCATAGTGTAAATTATTTTTTTAATTATTTTTAAAGTATAATTATAAATATTATATATTTGTTAATCTAATTTAGGTAATTGGAGTCAATTTCACATTGAATTTTGTTATAAAAACATTTCAATATTATAAACATTTTTCACCATAATAACTCGCTTTCTCATTCCGTCAATGATATTAATTTTAAATTAATGTTAAATATTAAGTGTTTAAAATTTTGAAAAATAGATTTAAAATTTATAATCTCGAGGTCTAAATTTATTAAAAAGTCCCATTTTATTTTTTGGACTATATGAATGGTAACTATTCTATTTTTTTTGTAAACATGGTTAAGGTTAAATTAGGTAATTAATGATAAAAAATATTATAAATATTATAAAATTACCCTAACACCTTTACTAATTTTATATTATGAGTTAATGTTGACCCAAATCATCCTTTTTTTAATTTTTATGACCTCTTGTATCCACTTGGATGACTTTAATCCCTTTATAATATTTAATTTCAAATAAAAGTCAAAGATGTCATACTTATGTTTTAATAATTACAACATTTTTAATATTGGATTATTTAGAAGATATATTTGACTATAAATAGTATTTGAAATATAAAATATTTATATTCATCATGTAAACTTATTTCTAGTTTTTATTAAATAAATAATTACCTTAAATAATTACACAATGATGATGCAGTAATGGATTAATTAATGGAAATATCAAATAAATGATATTAACAATATTAAAATAAATAGGATTTGAGATAATTCATGTAATAAGAGAATTTTCTTTATTACATTGACATTTTTGGGATGTATTAAAGGATTATTTTCAAATATATCATGCTTTTATGATATTTTTAAAAACTCAAGTAATGAGTTGTGTCAAAATTGTCATTAATGATATTTTAAAATAAATAATATTTTATTAAATGATAAAAAATTAATAAAAATATAAAATTCTTCCAACTTATTAGTGTTAGTTTTAAATTATATTCCTTGATACATTTTTTATTATTTTTTCATTTTATAGTAACTATATTAACCTTCAAAGAGTAAGACACATGTTGTCACGGTGAGAATTAAAGTGGTCAAATGAGGGTTAAAACGAAAATATACAGATTAAAAAATAGTTTAATTTTTTCTAATTTTCATTGGATTAATGTATTTAGACACATAATAATAATAAATTATAAATAAATATTAATTTAATATTTTTAAGAATTCCAAGAGTAGCCCTCCCATCCCTTATAAAAGGGAACTTATTCTTCTCTTTTCTTTACACGTCAAAACCTATTTGGTTCAGAAAATATAAAATGAAATAACTTCCCATAATAACATCCCACATTATATAGATCTTATTTTTGGTATAACAACACACTTATTAGTCTTAAGGTGTTATGTAAAATAGATTGTCTGAAGGAAAGGAAGATAAAGACTGTACATGACATGTTAGACTCAAAGTAAGGGACTTTTCAACTAAAAACCATAGTTTTATTATTTTAAATATTTTTTCTATATATTTCTCTTTCATTTATATTATTTTTAACAATAATTTTTATGAATTTATTTATATGGACATTAATTTTTAAATTTGGAATTTTCAAATTTATTTTAAATACTTCAAAGTGGTACAAGAAAATTTTATTTATAAAACTATTTTTAAATGTTTAAAATTAGTTTTTTAAATTTATTGGTTATTTAAACAACTTTAAATGTTTTATTATGTGTCACAAATGAAATTTTATTAGTGACATGATGAAACTTACAATATTTTATGTTTTATAATTATAAAATTGTACTATAATATTTGATGGGTGGATACTTGATAACCCAATTATGGGTACTTCCGTGATAAACTAAGGATAGGAGGTCACTTTATAACCTCCAAATACATGGGTATGGAACTATATAATATGGTTATTCTATTTGTAATAGTTCAAAGTATGAAAGTCGACTGTATTGGTATTCTATTTTAAGAGTGACATGTATGGAAGTTGACCATATGGTTATTCCATTTGATTATAATTATGTCCTATGTTACCTAATTATATCTTATATTCTATATTATGAGATTTTATGAAAATAAATTTATTTTTATAATGTAATATAATGATATTTTTCAAAATATAATTCTTTATTTGAGGTAAAATTTTTTGTTTTAAATAAAATATTTTAATGTGTTTTCACTGGAAAAACATTTTTTCTTTATTTTATATCCCTTAATGTGTTCTTGTTCTCATCCTAAGTTAAAAAAATCATAGTATTTAAGGGTGAATAATGAAAATGATGAGATAAATGGGATAATTACGAAGTTTTTTAATAAAGATAAACAAATTTATATTTTAAAGACTTTTGTTTTATCAAAAAATGGATACTAAGTATGTGTGTCCACTTGTAATATTTGGGTTTACATTGTAAGTTTTTTTCCAAATTCATTAAATCTATAAAATGAAAAGATAATTGAATGTTAATTCTAGTAAAAAAACACAATAATATGTATTGTTTAAGGTTGGGTCACCATAGTTGGTATCAAAGGATGGTTTAGACAACTTTATTGAATAAGATGTCTTTACCTGAGGTAAAATTAAGTGTTAGGGATACTATGATGTCTTTTTAATTTTATGGATGAGAATAATTTGAGTGTTTTATAAACACTTTTTAATCCTTATGTTATAAAATTTTATGTTGAATTATGGAATTTTCAGATACATTTATTTTATAAGTAATTATGGGTTATTACATTTTTGCGAAGAAAAATGAAAGGTATGAGATCATCATTGAGATTAAAACATTTTATGGTTGTTTTTGAGGAATTTATAATATTTTATGAAAATTATTAAAATTATATAGTTTTATAAGAAGGTAAACCTATAGGATAGGGGACGTGCCATCATGTCCAGCAAGGACACACGACTAAACATACAACAGAAGGACGATAAGGGTGAATCACCAACCACTGGCCTATATAAATTCTCAATTAGTATGACTATTTATTTTAAGTTAAATGATTTTTTTGGAGGAAGAATATGTTTATTTTTTGGAAAATATGTTTTATTGAATAGATAACCTTTAGATTGGAAAATTATTTGCTGATTAAGTTATTAATGTTATTTCAGAAGATGTTTTCTATTTTGGAAATCTTATATGATAAATGTAAAAAAATACTATAAGATTTTATTTGAGGAATAAAGCTTGAAATATATTTCGGAATAAGAAATGTTCTTATTTGTGTAATTTTGTTTATTTTGGTAATTTATTGAAATTTTTATCATATCTTAGAGATTGTATGATTTTGGAATATGCATTTCGGAGTGGGAATTTAAGATTTATTGATGTTATCTGGAAATAAAAACAAAATTTTATCTTTGAGGACTATGTGATCAAGTATTTATGATTATTGGGTTAGAATCTTAGTCATTATTTTTTTGAGTAATTTTATGTTTATTTATTTGTTAAATCGTATAAGTGGAAATTTGGGTATTACTGATTAATTTTGGAGATTAAATATAATTTTTATTAATTTAATGGTTTATTATTTTTGGATAATTATCTTATCTTATGCTAACTAATATTTTGGGTTAATTTAGAAATATAGGAGGAATATATTTTTTTCTTTTATAGATTTAGTGATCCATAATTTTTTATTCAAATTCGTTCGGCATGAAAAAATCATCTTGAATACACATAATTTAGAGACAAATATGAGTTTGTGGTGGAAAATGATTAAAGGGTGAAATTATACATTACATGTAAGTATTTATTTTATTTAATTTTTAAGGTTAGTAAAATAATTTCTCAACTCTATGAAATGTATCTTGAATTTTTTATATCTGTTTAAATTATTAATGCTATTTTGACAAATCACATATTTATTGGTTTTTGATGGTTTACATTACCATGGTCATGTTCTCTATCACTCTTTATAAGTCTAGGAGAGTTAATTTTATAATCCATATCTATGTTTTCCTATATGGAGACCTAGCATTGGTTTTCTATGGTGACCTTCATACTTCCCTTTCTTTCTTTTAATGTAAATTTTTTATTAATCCTTATTCTGATGTGGGTTTTCAAAAAAATTTATTTAGATTAGTCAAACCCTAGTTTCTAAGACCGAGTTCAAATTTCAAGGTATTTTTTAAATGGGGGTTTAATTTAACATCTTAATATTTTAAATGGAAATACTATGTTAGATATCATACAATATATGCCATATTAAGATTAAATGAATAATTAGATATTATTATATAAACATTATCATTATAACCTAGACGTTTGAATTGTGGGTATGAACATGATTAATTGAATTATGAAAATATTGTTTACAAATTTATATATATTTAATTATTTGGTGACTAATTAATTATATATGAAAATAAAATCCTTTTTAAAATAAAATGATATGTTTTTTCTGAAAAAATGATTTAAATATGCACAAGTGTGTTTTACACCAATAAATAAAAAATAACACGTGTTGGATTGTATTAATTAAATTTAAATATGATATATTAAATCTAATTTTTAATAGTCATAATTTTTGTAGACATGAAATTATAATAAATAATGTTTTACACTTAAAACTCATATTTTTGTAAAAAGAAGTTTTATCATCTTTTGATGGATTTTTTAAAATATATTTTTAAAACATTAATAAAATATATTTGAAAAAATAAACTTATTATTTAAATTCATAATATAAAAATTTACTTTGGTTGAATTTCTGGGATTTTTCAAATAAGATGTGTGTTTCAATGAATAGTAAAAAATGATGAATTTTAATTGAAAACAACTTTGTCTAAAACAATTCAAGTGTTAAATTATATTTCTAATTTGTTTTAAAGTATAATTATAATATTTTTATATAATTTAATTTAATTTAGGTCATTGGAATCAATTTCTCTTTGAATTTGGTTATAAAAACAATTTATTATTTTGAATGTTTTCACATTAATAACAAATTTTCTCATTCTGACAACGAGATTAATTTTAAAATATTTTTATCCAAATACGTGTTTTGAATTTTGAAAAATGGAATACATATTTTAAATAATAAGTACAAAATTTAGTAAATAGACCTTTTTTTACAATATGAATAGTAACATTAGTAATTTTTTATAACCATGGTGTAGGGTAAATATGGTAATTAAGAGTAAAAAAATATTATTATCATTATCAAATAACCGTAAAACCTATCCTGATTTTATTATAAGAGTTATTATCGACCAAAATAATCATTAGGATGATTTTATTATCTCTTGGAGCCACTTGGATGACATTAATCCCTTTATATTCTTTCATTTCAAAGAAAAGTCAAAGAGGTCAAACATATGTTATAATAAAAATAAAAATTTTAATATAGGATTATTCAGAATATATATTCAAATATCAATAATATTTAGAATATAAAATATTTATTCAAATCATGTAATTTATTTTTAGTTTTTAGTGAAAAAATAATTATATTAAATAATTACAGAATGATGATGCCATAATTCTTTAATTAATTTAAATATAAAATAAATGATATTAAAAATATTAAAATATAAATATTTTAGATAATTAATGTCATATGTAAATT
Source organism: Viscum album (assembly GCA_963277665.1). NCBI lineage: Eukaryota > Viridiplantae > Streptophyta > Magnoliopsida > Santalales > Viscaceae > Viscum > Viscum album. Next base: position 783,210,145 of record OY728146.1, on the reverse strand, counting down.
TTATAAATGACTATGAAATTTTGGGGATTTGTTAATTTGTTTTCCTAATATATCATGTTGTTGTGATATTTTTATGAATTCAGGTAATGAATAGTTTCAAAATTGACATTAATGATATTTTAAAATAAATAATATTTCATTAAATGATATAAAATTCATAAAAATATATAATTTAGCCAAATAAATTGGATAAGTGTTATATTATCATTCATAATTCATTTATGGTTTGTTGGGAATTTTATAGTAACTATATTAGCCTTCAAGGAGTAAAAACACATGTTGTCATGGTAAGAATTGAAGAGGATAAATAAGGGTTAAAAAAAAGGATTAATTTTTTTTTAAAAACTTATCTAATATTCGTTTCATGAATTTATTGTGACCCATAATCATCCTATATTCAAAATAGATCAGTTTGGAACCATTTTAAAGAGAAAATTAATTTATATTAATTTAATATTTTGAAAAAGTCCAAGAGTACCCATCCCCTCTCCTATAAAAGGGAACTTATTCCCCTCTTTTATTCACACATAAATCCCTATTTTGATTGACCAAGATATTCCCAAATCCATTTGCAGAATCCCTCTTCACATTCTAGAGCTCTTATTTTAGGCATAACACTATCCTTAGTGTTCTTAAGGTGTTGAGAAAAGGAGATTGTCTGAAGAAAAGGAAGATAAAGAATGTATGCTATGATTCAGATGCAAGGTAAGAGAATTTTTAACTAATCCTTAGTCTTAATTGTTTTAATGATTTATTTTATAAATATTTTTCTTTTATGTCTATTTTTTAATTTTTTATTAATGGCTTTATATGGACATGCATGTTCTAAAATTTTAATTATCAAATTTATTTCAAATGATTCATTATGGTATGGGATAATTTGATTTCCATAGATAATTTTAAAAATTTAAAATGGGTTTTTAAAATGTATTGATTATTTAAATAACTTCAATGGTTTTTTTAGTGAAAATGAAATTTTATGAGTGATATGTGGGTTATTTCAAGAATTTATGTGTTATAATTATTTAATGTAAATTGGATATTTGATGGGTGGTTTCATGATAAACTAATGATGGGTAGTTCTGTGATAAACCAATTATGGGTGTTTATGTTATAACATCAAATTCATTGGGTATGTAAGTTGACTGTATTATTTTAGTATTTGTAAGAGTGATAGTTATGGAAGTGAACTGTATGGTTTTTCTATTTTTAAGTGTGACATCTATGGAAGTCTACTGAATTGTTATTCCATTTGAGTATATTTATGTCCAATTTTATTAATTATATATTATATGATTTTGTATGAGTTTTAATGATAATCACTTGATCTTTAAAAGTTAATAAAGTAATTTTTTTTGAAAAGATGATTCCTTTAGAGGGTAATTTTCTTTTGTTTTAAATAATTTTTTTATGGGTGTTCATATGACCAACATTTTACTTTATTTTATATCCCTTATACATTTTATGTGATAATACAATGTTTTAAAATACTTTTTCATATGATTTAAGGTGGAATCGTAAAAAATATGAGAACAAGGGGATAATTTTGATGATTTTTCATAAATAGAAGCCATCTTTTTTAAGGAATTTTTTATAAAAAAAGTGGATATGATTTATATGTGCGTACTTTTAATGTATGAGTTTTATTTTTAATTGGTTTTCATAATTCTCTATTACTCTAAACATAAATTATGCTTGAATGTTAATTCTGGTTCAAAAATAATATAATATGTAAATTTTAAGGACATGTCCTTATAAAACCTCCATTTAGCCCCTTACTTTTGAACCTCTTGATATAATCCTTGTTTCCTAAGGGATATTTGGTTTATTTTGGTTATAATGATTATTTCTTATGCATGTGAAAATTTTTCTTTCATGAAAGGGTGTAGGCGGTGAGATGTTATATTTTTTAATTTTTTTATTGTTCATTCATGTGATGATTATGGCCATTTTTCTTGCTTACATCTATTGATTAATGTCATGGAAATCCTAGGAAGTTATTAGATGTCCTGGATGAGTGAAATCCTTACTAAAGACTGTGTTATAACAAGTTAATGTTTACCAGTTAGACAATATGAGCTATAAAAGGATGGATTACATTTCCTATGGTATCTAGGTTCTCCCATGATGTATTATATAGATTAGTAATTTCTATTTAAATACTAGGACATTTATAGGTCTGTTAGTGTCCTCAACGGGTTCCATTTTCTAGTTTAGGTTCATATTATTTGAATCATAGGGAATTTCCCATTATATATTCCTATTATTAAGAATTATTTTGTGGATCTCATTATATACCTTGTTTGTATCCCCTAACTAGTAATTGTTTGCAGGGAACCAATAATTGGGTAATTTATTATTCTTTTTCACTAATATCTTGGAGCATATCCATGTTTTAACATTTAAATAATTGATTTGGTTTACTTTAATTTTGATATATAAATTGATTATAGTGTTTTTTAAAAAGGAATGTGGTGAATTATTAATTAAAAATATGTTGATAAATGCTTTTGGTAATAAGAAATGTATTCTAACATTTTTATAAATATATCAAATGATTACCTTTTTATGGTTTAAAATTGATATAATAATTTTTTTTGGTTTCTCCCTTTCATACTCTAAGGATGGACTGTTTTATATAAGTGATTATGGAATGTAATTTAGTTTCATTCTACTAACCTGTGAAAAACCTATTTCCAATTTTCATTTCAATCTAGCATTAATGAAATATATTTTCAATGGTATGCCAATTTTTTTGGTGAAATACTACTAGGACAGTTTATATCACACCCTACATACACTGATGGGTGTATGCAACCATCATGTTTTTTAGGTTCCCAGGATCTAGTCTTTTTTAAAGTTTAGGATTGGTCAGTCTGATGATGGATGATATTATAATTTCTAGAGTGATTTTGTGCCACCTAAATATGGTTTGTAGTGGTTCAGGTTGTCTGTATCTTTGGGATGATTATATACTATCTTTTTAACCCAATCCTTTTTTTGTTTTTATGTGTGTGATTATCACCTTATATTCAGCTTATGCATTTATGTAGTTTATGAGATTGTAATTATTATTTTGTTTGTATAACTCTATTAATATATTACATTTATACTGAAAATATTTCATTTATATACTTGGTTATCCCTTGTATAATTGTGTCGTGTCAAATTATTTTTTTATTTCATTCTTTATTTATATTATTATGAGGGTGAAAGAACTCCTAAGTGTGCATTATTGAAACATTGGTGCTAGTTTCTAGTTCTTGGGGATTGGGAACACCCTTAGGGACAAATAAAAGACCAGTTTAGGTGATGTTTTAGGTCATCCTAGGATGTTTTTTTACAGTAAAACCCTATTTTATTCACCCATCCCTTTCCCATTTCTTTGTGGATCTGGGGTACTTAATATAATACCATGATATTTTAGAATACATATCTCTTTAATAAATAAATTTGATTGATATTTTTTTGAGAAATAAACCCAGAAATTATATTAATAATGATTATAAATTATAAAAATAAGGAGATTATATGATATTTAAATGAAATATAATCATTGAAACTAATTTCTAATTAATTTAGTAAATATTATTGATCACAAATAACTAAAATGAAATATTTGGTTTATAATATTTTTATCACATATATTTTATTTATAAATTAATTTAGACTATTAAACACATGAAAATTTATTCTTACTCATTTATAAAATGAATTAATTGTTTATAAATTTTTTATAAATGAAAATAAAAAATTTTTCAAGCTAAAATTAGATATTTTTTATTAAAAAAACTTCTTTTATTCTCTCAACGTGTCATTATATTATTAAATAATATTAATTGATATTAATGAATGATCTTAATGAAATTTTTAGATAATATATTCATTAAAAAATTTAGCATTCATTTAATGGTTTCTATTAGGAAATTAATGAGAATAAATTTAGTCTTAGGCATAAAAATGCATTTTTAAAAACGTTTTTGCTGTGTTTTGTAGTCTTATTTTAAAATAAATTTCTACCAATCATATAAATTTAAGTTGATAAAATTATTTCCAAATTTTTAATCATAGTTTTCTAATTTGGAAAATATTTTACCTTCATTTTTTTCATAATTAATAGTAACTATGGTAAAAAATTACCTTGGATATGGTTAAAAAGGGATAATGAGGGGGTTGAACAAAAATACATGGTTTCAAATATCACATAAAAATGTCTAAATTTTATTTATTTAAGATATTTGAAAATTTAATGGTATTATATTTGAAACTTTTTCCACTTTTTTCTACTTTAACTTGAATATGACTTTTTTATATTTTAATTCTCTTAATATTAATAAGTTTTCCTCCCACAACACTTATAGAAGGACACCTCTTCTTGTCATTTATTCACACTTTATCGATAAAATTAAATCAACTAAATTCTTACTAAATCTCTTATATACTTACCTAAATATACTAAATATTTTCTTATTTTCATAAATAACCATCCGAGGGGTCCATAGGAAGAGATCCAAAGGAGGTTTCTCAATGAATATGTAACATCTTCACTAAGTCCTATTAAGTTTATTTCTTTTTATAACTTCTAAAAATATACTATAACAATATTAACATGATTAAATATGAATATTGAAAAATACTTATTTTTTCTATTTTAATGCTATAACTATTTTATACCTCTTTTCATTTTATGAGAATTGATAACTTCATTGGTGCATGCGAGTGGACCACAACCACCATGAAGAGATGTGATTTGTATTTATTATCTACCATAACAGGATATTAATTTATATAGAGTTAATGAATATATATTTAGTTTATGATATTATTATGATTCTATAAATATAAATTATTATTTACCTTTCTTTATTACCATTCGTTGGGAAAGGAAAACATTAATCAAGCATACGTATGGACTACTTTTTCCACAATGTGAGGTAATTAATTTTTCATCACGAAATTATATAAATGGGTATAAAACTATATATAATAAATACATATGATAATTATAAAATGATTATAATTTGCGATATTATGAAATCCCGAACAATTTTAATGTACTACAACCATCAAACCAAAACACACATCGGAAGCAAACTACTTTTCACCCAAATATTGATTTTAATAAAGAATTATTAATGGATGGGTAATAAGAAATTATAATAGAATGATATATAGTAAGATAAGTGTAAATATAATTATTTTATAGATGTATAAAAAATGTAAATTTATTATAAATTAGGCTAAGAGTTCATATGAAAAAAGTAAAGTCCCAAGGTAAGGGTTTATTTGGCAATATCATTTTTAATTGTGATTTATTATAGATAAATATTTATTGTGGAACTTATATGATATTTATATCATTAAAATAATATATTTTATTCTAATACGGTTATTTTTGAGGGTTTCAAGCTTTTATTTCATTATCTAATCAACGGTACTTAAAACAGCTGAGAAAATGTTTTGAAGAATAATCGACCTTATTTAATCTTTGTTTAGTGAACTTTTTCTTCCATTTCCCTGTTCTTGAAATTTTTTTAAATAATTATATTTTATATTATACAATTACTAATTAAAGTAATATTTTACCATATTTTAATTTTTTTTCAAATGATTAAAAAATAATTCTTATAATGTTTTCTGAATATTTTATTTATGACATATTGTAAATATGTGTGAAAGGGTAATTTTTTTAATTTTTACCATATGAAAATATATTCACACCATCATGAATGTTATTTTATTTAAATATTTATTTAAAATTTTCTATTTTTATTTTCAAAGAAAATATTGTTCTCAATATTTTGAATTTTTTTGAAAGATAATGATGGAAGAGTATATTTTTCTAATTTTCAAAGTAATGTCAAAATGATATTATAATGTTATTTAGCATCTCTATCTACATATTTTGATATTTATTATTCCTAAATAGTGGTGATATCTAATGATAACATCCATGTTCTTCATCTATATGGATTGTTATCATGTAATAAAAAAATCTTTATAAAACTCATTTCATTTCCACTTGTTGCACTATGATAGATTGAAGCTTATTTCTATGATCTTATGAAACATTTAGGTATGGTTTTTATTATTTAAAAAGGGGAAAATAATTATATATATAAATAAAATAAATTGGGTAATTATTGATATATCATGATATAATATGAAGATTATGGGGATTAAACCCATTTGAGAGATGAAAAGAGTTTGCAGAGTGACCCTATCCATCGGGGTACTTTTTACACTATGTGATGATGGTCTTGGAAGTGATCCTTGACTGATGAAATTATTTTATATGATTATTATTATGACCAAATTTCCTATGAAATGTTCTCAAGAATTTTATATGCTCTCATGTCTCATGATTGATTAATGATGATTCTTCACTCTTATGACTCATGTCTTTTGACATGATAAACATTTATGATACGACTCATAATTTATGAACTATGATTCATTGGGTGTGAACTTAAAAATTTATGATCATGATATCATACCCTTATGATTATGTTATTATTTCATATAATCATTGATTTATATCACTTTTTTTACCCTTAATCATTATATGATCTCACCCTTTCTTATATTTTCATTTTCCCCATTTTAGAAAGAAAGGTATTAAGATGGAAATGTCTATAAAGGGTACTATGATATAATAAATTTTTGAGAGATATTTAATAACATTCATGAAATAAGTTTATTATGTATCTATTATTAAAACACCCTAAACCATTATGGTTCTAGTGAATGCTTTATTGTGAAATGTATTCAATATTTATCTATAATGATGAAATATTTATTTAGGTAATACTTGGGTTGCCTTAGTTAGTATTAGAGAAAGTTTTTTTATTTTTAGAGATTATTTATGATAAACATGGGGTTAAAACATAATACAACCTATAATGAAGTAAACATTAAATAGGGTGAACCTAAAAGTGTTATATGTTGATAAGAATGCTTCATAATTTAGGACATCTGAGGAATTATTTTGATTATTATAAGATTTCTCACTATAACTATTATATCTTTATTCTTACACTATTTTTTGGACTTATTCAATGGATGAAAACATGAAGAATCATGTTATCAATGAATGTGGTGAAAACTGAAACTATTATCCTTTTGAAAAATAGAATGATATGGGAGTTGGAATGTAAAATCTTATTATTATGATAACAAAAATCTCTCAAAATTTGAAACATGTTGAAAATCCAAATGAAGAAAGGAGGGACTAATATACCCTTGAGTCTTTCATAAGTCCACATGAATATCCTTTTAGTGGGATCTCTAATCCACTTATTGTCGAGGATTGGTACCATTAATAATATATTTCCATTCTCAGATGCTCAGATCATGTAAATGGTAGCCTCACTGTGTATTGTTTTGTGGAAAAAAATACACCAATGGTGTAGTATTATTAAGAATATGTGGAAGGAGGAATAAATTGAATCCATGTGATGGTATGAGTTTAAGAGTTTATTTTTCAATAATTACTATTCCTAAAATCTTCATATGAAAATGTAAAGTTCATTACTTGATCTTAATAATATGAATGATGAATCTATTGGTAACTATGATGAAATTTTTACAATAATTTTGAGGTACACATCGAGTTTTATCATTGACCTTGAAAGAAAATTTGATCATTACTTTAGTGTTTTAAAACTAAGACACCAAAAGGAATTATCCCTAAGGGAATTTAATAGCTACAAAGAAATAATTTAATGTTATCTAAATATATAAATGGAGAGTGTTGATTCCCATCATTCTCATGAGTCTGATAAGAATATAATATTGGGGTTTCAAGGAAATTATAATAATAAAACCCATGAATGAATGAAAATTAATCTTCCTTTATACCAGGATTTTTGAAATAAGTATGTGGGAGATTGTCCTCATGAAATTGGTAAATGTTTTAAGTGAGGAAAGGAAAACTTTTGATAAAGTGAATTTTGAAGACATGTAATGAGGAAATCCCATGAAAGTAATAAGGATAAAGATTAGTTAAATTCTCTACCCACACTCCAATGCTACAACTTCAAGAAGTATGAGAATTATTCCAACCATTTCATGAATCTAAGGGAAAATGATGAAAATCATCAAAAAGCTCTTAATATAAGATATAAATGGAAAGATCATGAAATCACAATCACTTAAGAGGTTCATGAGATCAATGTGGTGAAAGTTACACTTATCATCCTCTCTATAACTATAAATATATTATTTTATTATGATTCTACCCACTCTTTTATATCTAAATAATTTTATAATTGTATCACATCACCGAGTCAATTATTAGATGTTGAATTATTGGTCAAAACTAGTAATGGTATAATTATTTTAGATTACGTCAATATATCTTCTCAGATATACGGTTTATGGAATTTGATTCTTTTAAATCTTCAGGTTCTACCATTAGTTGAAATTGATGTGATTTTGGGTATACATTTCCATTTTTATATAGATACTATATCATTTTCTATGTAAGGTGAGACATATTTCATATTAGAAATAAACTAATGACCATCTATCATTATGGGTATGGAGATGAAATTCTGATGGAAATTATTTCCATTGTATGGGCCTTATTACTTATTCATGAGGTGTATTTATATAAAGTGGTTGGGAAGAAACTCACCGTTGAAGATATACCCATTGTTAAAAAAAATATTGATGTATTTCCTGATGAATTTTCTATTATTCCCTCAAATCATGATGTTTATTTTTCAATATAATTAATATTAGGGGTTACACCCATTTCAAATACTCCTTATATAATGTCTTCGTTTGAGTTATAGGGATTCAAGAACAAAATATAGGAGAATATTGATAAGGAATTAATTAAGACAAGTGAATCACCATAGGGTGTGTGTATTCTTTTTTCTAATAAAAAATATTGTTCGATTAATCTTTTAACTGATTATTGGAAACATAAGAAGATTAATTTCAGGAAAAACTATCTTTTACCCTGAATTGATGTTTTTTTCTGATAAACTATGAGGATATAAATTTTATTCCAATATTAAAATCTGATATAAATATCAACAGATGAAGGTAAAAAATGATGACATATCCAAGAAAAAATTGTATATGAGGTATTGACACTATATATTTGTAATGATTAATTTTTGAATTACCAATATGTATACTATATTCATGGATATAATTAATAGATTCTGTTGAGATAACCATAATTATGGTAGTATCTATAAACATACTTATATATATTCTAGGAGAAAGGAAGAGCGTGAAGATTATTTGAGGATTATATCAAATACCTTGAGAAAGGATATGTTTTATTACAAATTTATTAAATGTTAATTCTATTTATATAAAGTATCATTCATGGGTCATGTAATTAAAAGTGAGGGAATATTGGCAGATCCCTCAAAGTTAGTAGTTATTGAACACTACCTTAGACCATTCATAGTGATGTAAATCCATAGTTTTATTTAGATAGATAGATACTACATATTCATTATAAAAAATTAATGATGAATATAAAATAAACTAATCAAGTTGATGTGTAATAGATCCAAGTTCCTTTGAATTGATGGATGTGAATAAAATTTTATGGAATTGAAGATATGTTTGGTCCGAAAACCTGTGTTCACACTACCCTTAGTGGATAAGGGCCTGTGATTTATAGTGATGAGTTAATGAAGGGTATGTGATGTGTTCCCATACATAATGGCTTGTTAGTATCTTATTCCTCACATTAATTGAAGGTTCATGAGAAAATTTTCCTGAATCATGATTTTGAAGGGGTAGTGGTAATTTTTTATTTGAAAATATAGAGGTATTATCATCACTATGAAATTTGTGAAATATATATCAATCATAAAATATTTAAGTATATATTCACACATAAATATTTAAGTATACATAAAAGAATATGGTTAGAATATATTAGAGATTATAATTTATCAATACATTACCACCCTGGGAAGGTGAAGAAGGTGTATGATGCTTTGAGTTGGAATGAACATGCTAGTTTTTCCATGATAAGAATTGATGGCGATCCAATACTTATAGATTTATAGGGGATGAAAATTAAAATAATAATGAAAGGATAAATGTATTATATTTCTAATATAAGTGTTCAACCATCCATTCATATGAATATTAAATATGTATATAAAGAAGATGTGAAACTAAAAAATATGGTGATGAATGTTCTTGAGTCTAGTCATTCTAGTTATAGAAAGATAATAATGATCTCTTAGATAAATCTCATAGTTCATAATTCTTTATTAATCTTTAAATTAATAAGATATATTGAGATTTTAAAGATCATTTTTGAGTGGATAACATGAAGAGAGATATCATAGTGTTTTTATCTTAGTGTTTGGTATGTCAGAATGTTAATTATGAAAGACATAAGTCTAAGGGGATGTTACAACAGTTACCCATACTTAAGTGGAAATGCAAAAAAATAATATGGATTTAATCATGGAACTCCCCAAGACATATAAAGGGAATAATGTTATTTGGGTTTCATTGTACTATGTTACCCAGTCATTATATTTCATTACAATTTGAGAAGATTTATACCTTGATCATCTCGCCAGAATATATATTAGTGAAGTGGTAATGTTTCATGGAGTAACACTATCAATCGTATCAGATCATGATTCATGATTAACCTCAAGATTTTGACATATTTCAATGCACATTTGATCTTTATCACTGACTATCATCTTCCAAAATATGGTTATTCTTGGAGGATTATTCAAACCTGAGAAAATATGTTGTAAGCTTACTCTGTGGATTTCAAAGGAGGTTGGGATCAACACCTTCCTCTAGCTGAATTTTATTATTACAAATATATCTCAGTCACGAATTTAGATGAATATTTATGAATATATATATGGAAATAAGTAAAGGACTCCAACATTATAACATGAATTTAGAGAATGAAATATATTTGGACCCTAGAAAGCTAAATAAATGACAAAGAAATCTAGTTCCATTCAGAAGTCTATCTGAGTGGCTTATAGTCAATACAAAAGTTATGAAGAAAATATTTAGTGATAAATAGAGTAAATAATTTTTGATAATTTTTTCTAATGGATATCTCCATGGATGTATGTTATGATATTTGGAATGATTGGAAAGCTAATACCTATATATATTGGTTCTTATGAGACTCTTGATCATATCTGTATAGTAACTTATCACTTAGAGATTCCATCAAACCTATACCAAGTACACAATTTGTTACAAGTATATCTTTTGATAAATTGCATACCAGATCCTTAAAATGTAATAAAATTAGAGGCCAATGAATCATGAACTTTATTATGAGAATATACTTTTAGATATCATGGATCGTAGAGATAAAGTATTATAAAAAAATGACTAATCATCTAATTAAGGTTCTATATAGGAATCATAAATTTTAGGAAGCAATTTTGGAACATAAGGATGTGATTATATAAAGGTATAATTATTTGTTTTTTATATATTTATTTAATTATGATAATGTAATTCTTATAAAGGGGTACAATGTAAAACCCTAGTATTTTAAAATATATTTCTCTTTAATAACTAAATATTTCATATAGACTATATAGAATGAAACCATAAATATTTGTGACTAAATATTATATGATATAAAATAATGAAAAATATATTGTATTTAAATAAACTATAATAATTTAAAATAATTTCCAATACACTTATAAAATACTATTGATCATAAGGAACTGTTTAGAATTTTTTTTATGAGAATAGTTGTTCTAAAATACATTTTAATTAAAAAAAATTCAGAGAATTGAATAATGGAATGATTATTTCTTAAAAATATATAAAATTAAATAAATAGTTATCAATTGGTTGGAAATGATAGTGAAATAATTTAATGTAAAATAGAGAGGTTTTTATGTAAAAATGATTTGACTTGTGCAATATGTTTTTGTGTTAATAAATTAAATTAATTTCTATTATTGAATTATTTTAATCAATTATGATGTTAATATATTCAATAAAATTCATTTATACGAAATTAATAGTTTTTACTAGGTAAATATTGAAAATAAATTCAGTTTTAAGAATAAAATTTAATTTTTCTAAAAATAGTTTTCATTTTATTTTTATGATTATTTTAAAATTATTTTCTAAAAATAATATAAATTTAATTTGATAAAATTATTTCCATATTTGGATCATTATTTTCAAATTTTCTAATGATACCACTTTCTTTTATTTAATAATTAATGGCAACTATGGAAAAAATTTGTTTCGTCGGTTACGATTAAAAAGGTTTAAAGAGGGAGTTACACTAAAATATTAAGTTTAAAATAATACCTAAACATGTCTAAAAATTATTATTTGATGATATTTCTACCTCACCTTATTTATTTTCAAAAACAATTACACTTTTATTCTCTTTCACTTTAATATGACTTTATTATATTTTAATTTTCTTAATATTTACATGTTTTCCACCCACCTCTCTTATAAAAGGGAATTTCTTATCTTATCTTCTTCACATCATCTTAATCCCCTTATCTCAACCAAAATATACCTAGATATGCTATAAAAACCCCCATACAATTTCTATTTTTTCTTTTCACTTTAAAATACAATTCTAAGGGTCCTTAAGAAGAGATCCAAAAGAGTATTTATCAAAGAATAGGTAATCCTCTCTGTTAAATCCTTTTAAGTACATTTATTCTTCATTCTTCTATAAATATTCTATAAAAATTATAACCAGATTACATATGTAAAATTAATATAAATATTATTTTTATGTTCAAGGTATAACTATATTTTACCTTGTTTCCATCCTATGAGAAATAATAAATTCATTTGTGCATATATATAGACTATCACCACCATGAATTAATGTAATTTATTTTTAATTTATTCCATAAAAGGTAGGTTATATGGATGGATTCAATTAATATATATTATATTTATTACATTATTCTGATTCTGGAAATATATATTATTATTTACTCTTTTTCTTTCAATAAATTAGAAATTGAAAATATTACTCAGGAGTATGTACAGACTACCATCTTCATGAAGTGATGCAATTAATTTTTCATTGAAACCTTGTATGAATGGTTATAATAGTGTATATATTTAATAAATATGATACTTATAATATGATATAGATTCTGGATACAATTAAACAATTAAAAATTTTCAATTACTAGAACCTTGAAATCTTCCATGGGAAATCAACCATTTTTCACTAGAATGTTGATTTTGATGAAGAATTTTTAATGGATGGGTAATAAAAAATTATAATGGAATGATATTTATTATGATAATTATGAATATTTTCTATAATATATGTATAATAATTCTAAATTTAATATACATGAGGAAAATATCATGAACAAATATTGTTAGGACCTATAGTAAGGGTTTATGTTGGAATCACATTTTTAATCCAGATTATTTATGCTTGAATCTACTTAACATGAATTATATTTCATTTATCACTAAAATCACATATATTTATTTTTCTACTGGTTATTTTTTGTTTTTTCATTTTTCCCTTTCATTTTTTTCAAATTTTTACTTAAAATGATTGAGAAAATGTTTCTAAGAAAAGTCGACCTTATTTCATATTTGGTTAGTGAATTTTTCTTCCATGTACATTTTATTTAAAATGTTTTTAAGAATGTAATTTTCTCTGATCCAATTATTATTTAAATTCATCTTCAAAAATATTTGACTTTATTTTCATAGGACTAAAAATGAAATTTTACAATGTTTTCTAAAAAGTTACTTTATAACATTTTACAAAAAGTTTGAAATGAATATATTTTTATCATTTTATACATGAAATTTTTATCCCACCATCATGACTATTCTTTTATATGAAGATTACATTATATTCTTCCATTATTATTTTCAAATAAAATATTTTTCTCAATATTATATAATTTTTTATCTTTTACACATACCCAAGGAAATTGAAGTTTTTCATTTTTCAAAGAAATGTTCAAATGATCTTTTAAAGGTATTTTTCATCTACATAAACTTTCTCTTATGATTCTTATGATTCACTAGATATAAGATCTAATTATACGATTCATATTCTCTCTCAAGTTGTTTTATTATTTTTTATTAGAATATACTTATGAAAATCATTTTTTACCATGGGTTATACTATACTGGAATGATGAATGTTTATATAATGTTATTGAACACACATATATAGTTTTCATTATGTGATGGGTGATATTGGAATTATATATCCTTCCAATTAACTGTGTAATGATTTATATCACATGAGATAATACAAATATGATGAAGAGTAAACTCATTTTTAGTATTACAAGCTTTTAGACAGATAACACAATCTATCATTGAAAATTTTCTACTATGTGATGATGGTATTGGAAGTAATAATTGACTAATGAAATGGGTTTAAATTATTTTTATTGTTCCCAAATATCAAATGACATGTTCTTATGATTATGATATTCTCCTATGGATTATTAATGATTAAATATTATTTTTCACTCTTATAACTCATGTCTTTTGGAATGATAATGTTTTATTCCATGTCTTATGGTTTATTATCTATGTTTGATTATATTAAAACTTCACATGTTATGATAATTATCTCAATCCCTTATTCTTATATTATTCTTTCATATGATCATCAATTTATATCTCTCATGTTTACCCTTACTGAGCATATGAGATCACAATTCTTATATAACTATTTTCCCCAAGTTATGAATAATCATATTAAGTAATAAATTTTCAAGATGGATACTTTGAGAGAAGAAATTTGTGGGATATGTTGAATATATTAATAAAATATTATATCTCTAGTCATCGAAGACACTAAAACTTTATAATTTTGGTGCAGGTATAATTTTGAAATGTATTGAATGTTCATCTAAAATGATGAAAGATTTTAGTATATAATACTTGTGTCACCACATTTGGTATAAGAAATTTTTTTATTTGTTTTTAGAAAATTAATTATGGATAATATAAATATACAACATAATGAAACTTATGTTAAATTGAATGTAATATATTGTAAACCTAAAAGTTTCATAGGTTCATAATAACTTTTTATAATTTTGGAAATCTCAAGATTTATTTTAATGATTATATGATTGTGCTATCTGATTATTGTAACTTTATGATTACACTATTATTTTTGGTTTTATCCAATGGCATGAACAATGAGGGATCATGTTAAGAATGAATGTGTAAAAAAATGTAATTGCTTTCCTCTTGAGAAACTAAATAACATGATATATGGAATAAATGTTTTTGTTATGTTCTCATAACTATCTCAAGGAATCAATCATGATAAATATCCAACTGAGCAAAGAAGTGTAAAACGCACCATTGATTCTTTCATGAAGAAACATCCACATGCTTTTAGTGTGTCCTCTAATCCACTAGTTACCTAGTAATTGATCAAAACCCCTGAAAATATATTTTCTATTCTCTAGTACATGGACACAAAAATTTTATCAGTAAATGTATCATTTAGGGGTAGAAGTATACAAATGGTAAAATATTATTATGTATATAAAGAAATTGGATGGGATTGACTCTAAAGAATTAGATGGGTTTATGAGGGTATTTTTCAATCAGTACTTTGCTTGATATCTTTTCTTGAAAATAGAAAGATAATTTATTGAGATTAAATAGACAGATGATAAATCTATTGGCACGTATGAGTAATGTTTTATAATTAATTCCAAGTTACACATATGGTTTTATTATTTACCCTAAAATAAAAATTGATTAATTATTCCATTTTGTAAAACCAAGTCTCCAAAAGGCATTGTCCATAAGATACTTTAGTAGCCATGAAAAAATATTTCAATGTGATCCTATGGTAGGAATGGAGAGTGGATATTCCCATCATTATCACGGTTTTGATAGGAATAAAAAGATCAATTTTCAAGGAAATTAATATAATAAAACCCATAGAGGAAGGAAATTAAATCTTCCTTTATGTGAGAAATATGGAAAGAAGAATGTGTAAATTGTTTCCAAGGGACTAGTAAATGTTTCAAGTGATGAATTCAAGCCCATCAATTAAGTGAAATACAAAGAGATCTGAATAGTCAATCCAATTAAAATAATGGGGATAAATTTTAATTAAATGCACTACCCACACTCTAATTCATTAACTATATGGAGTATAAGAATTATTCCAACCATTAAATGAATTTATGGGTTAATGATGAAAATAAACATTAACTATCACTTAAACCAAGAGATAAAGGTAATGATCAAGTGATCCTAATCATCTATGTGGTTCATGATAATGAAGTGGTAAAATTTACACTAATCATCCACTCTAGAACTACAAATATATTATTTGAGTATGCTTTTACCCACTATTTTGTATATGAAAATTTTATTAAGGGTATCACACCACCACCTTAATAATTAGATGTTGAATTATAATAAAACACCCTTAATGGTATGATGATTACATATCATGTTTATAGAAAATATCTGAAAGAATTTCGTTAGAATGTGATTACTTTAAATCTAGCGATTCTCCCTATAGTTGAATTAGATGTGATTTTGGGAATAGATTGAATTTATTTATATATAGAATATATCAATTTATTAAGAAGGGAAGTCACATTTGATAATATGAATGAACCAATAATCATATATCAATGTAGGTATGAAGAACTTCCCGTGGAAATTACAACCATTATATGAGTCTTATTACATATTTCAGTGGCATATTTATCTCAAATGGTTGGGGAGAAACTTAAAATTGAATATATTCCCATTTTTTGTGAATTTACTAATGTATTTACCAAATAATTTCCTAGTATTTTAATTAATTTTGATTTATTTTCAATAGAACTCATACTTAGTGCTTTTCCTATTTTAAATACTACTTATAGAATGTGTCCCTGATTGAGTTACCAAAATTAAAAATGATTCTCCAATAGAATATTGAAATTGATTCAGCCCAGTGCATCACAATAGGGTGAACCTGGTTATTTTATTAAGAATAAATATGATTCCATGAATCTTTTAATTTATTATTAGGAACATAACAAGAATATAATCATGAAAAATTTTCTTTTACCTTATATTGATGGTTTTTTTGATCGAATACGAGGAGAAAAATAATTTTAAAAGATTAAATATTGATATGGGTATCATCAGTTGATGATGAATTATGACTACATATCCAAGACAATATTCTATATGAATTATGGACACTATTAATTTATAGGGATTCCATTTATACTTTTCAAAAACCCTACTATATTTATGAATCTAATGAATATAGTCTTTCGATATTACCTTGATTAGTTTTTTATAGTCTCTATAGATGATATTAACATATATTCTAAGAGAAATAAATAGCATAAATAACAATTGATTATTGTATTGAAATCTATGATAAAGGATAATCTACATTCCAAATTTATTAAATTTGAATTTTGGATATAGAAATTATCACAAACCAACCTAGATACCATGGTATCCTGATACTTGGGTAGGTTCTGACATGTCCCAAAGGGTATTCTCGATTATTTTGAGTTAGAAACTAGTAACTGACATCATTAAATAATCATGTGTTAATGATTTTCCAACTAAACAGTGGATGAAAATTAAAATAAAAAATTCAAAATGATCAGCACTCAAAAGTGAGAAAATACCATAAACATGCAGAAAAAACTATACCCAGACAAAACGTCATAAAAAAGAAAAAAAATATTACAAGGAAAAAGCTCAGACATGTCCCATGTAATAGGTGGATCACATCTCCACCAGTCACCTCTATCACTCTGTGTCCTAAGGATTAAAAACATCCACCACTTAGAAGTGGTTCTTTTCTTTTACAAGAAACTGGAATAAGATAGTCTACACACACCTAGTGGAAGAGGTATGGTGTATTCTAAACAACTCAGTAGGGTATTATTCTATAATAAACTATATATTAATTAAACCAATAATTCTTTAAATTTAAATGAAACAATTCATGGAATATAATTTAAATTTTTTCAACAAAAACATGTTTTTATAAAAAAATATGGATGATATATAAAAAATGATTAAATGAGCTTTCTACAAAATATATTTATATAAATTAGTTGGGCTGATTAAAAATATATATATAATTAATGGCATGTAATCGTAAAATAAAAAATTTCATTTCACTATTAAATAAGAATTGTGGTACATTAGTTTATTATAATATGATCCTCACACCACTCAATTAGTGATCTTGGCTCAAGGTGTACACACATCCCATGAATCATTCCATTAGAATTCAACTCCTCATCAAGGAAAGTCATGTCGTGGTAAGTTTATGTCATTTTTTTCATTGTCAAAATTGTTCTAATGGGTTATATACTACTGTAAGTCTTCTAATTACCCACGATCTACCTAGGATCACATGTTATTAAGTCAATAATTCAGTTAATCATGGGAAAATCAATCATTTCAAAATCAGTTAAAAATAAAATTATCAAATTTTTAGTTTTCAACATGCCTTCCTCATTTGAAAACCAAATCATAGGTTTTCATCAATTCATGACTTTTTAAATCATTTCAATTTATGCCATTCATCTCAAGGTTCATTATTAAATCATTTCATCAAAAGAATTTCCCAATCAAGATGTTATTTTTTTCAAATCCACCCAACAATTTAAATTCCTTTGAAATTGGAGGTATTAACAATTTCCATGCATGTTTTAAAATTATATATCAAACATCTCAAACATAGGTTTTTAAATCATTTAAAAAATCATCTTAAATAAATAAATCAATTTAACATTTTAATTTTAGGGAAAATCATATGGAACCAACTACCGTTAATCAATGATAAAATGAACACCTCCAATGGGAATGCCAATAAAGATCGAAGGCAATGAAGATCAAAAAAGAAAACCTTAGATGGAAAACCACCAAGTCTAACTCTGATTCAATTAGAAAACATGACATCATACTTTTGTAACCAAATGATAGTGGAATAAGGAAGATAATCATAGTAAGGAAACTAATCAATGATCAAATTCTAAATGGATATGTCTGAAAGGGAGGTAATAGCTCACCACACATATGAGAAAGATTACGGTTCACAAGAGTATCACTTGTAGAATGACATACGAAACTAGGAAAGAATCAAAAATAAAATCATTAGGCATGATAACTTTACATTGTCAACCTTGGGTTTACGAATTAGATGATTCAATTTCCACATATTCTAAAAAAAGAACCAACATAGGATAAAAACACACCGAGTGATTAGTTTTTTGTAATTAGATATATTTTTAATGAATAACCCACTCTTATAGAATAAATTAATCTTTTACAGAATATATCACTCTACACCATAATTCATTCACATGGATTATGTCAAGAAAATAATTTATTTCATCTACCATGGATTTAATATGTAGTTGTTTTTCTAAATCTAGTTCCTAGTATTATCCCCCTACAGAACCTCACATAAACCTTCCAATTCAATATAGATCAAATGTTCATCCTATAAATCCTTTAAAAAATTTATATCCAAACTCCATTAATTCAAAAAAACATACTTCCTCAAACGTTAGGTCATTTTTTCCTAAAAAAATATCTCTATTTGTGAAAGGCTCAAAACAAAACCAAACATATAGGGAAAAAAATGAGAGTCAAGAAAGTACATGAAAGAAGGTAACAAGATTTTACAACCACCTCACCATCAACACTTTATGTCCCCATAAATCATGTCAAGAATATTTTATATCAAATAGGTGAAGCCACTACTCTCTAATTAGTGCCTCATGCTCCTACATCTCATGTGAATCAGAACCATGCAACTATATCACTTATACCAAAGGTATCATCTTCCAATGAATAACCTTTGTCTTAGAATCAATAATCCTAACTTGAGGATCTTTCACTGATAAACTAGGATCAACATGAAGATCATCCCAACTCAAAACATATAAGTGTCAAAAAGATACTTTTGAAGCTGTGATGCATAAAACACAATGTGGATCAAATTAAACTTTTGTGTATGTTTCAAAAGGTAGACCACTTTACACACCTATAAAACTATCTCAGAAGGACCCACAAAACTAAGTGCAAGATTTCCCAGTTTTCCAAGAATTTGATTACCCAACCAAGGAGAAACTATCAAAAAATAGCTTCATCAATTGAAAACTTCAACAGTCAATGAATTTGATCATCATATGTTTTATACCAACTCTATACCATCACTATTCTATGAAAATAAACATAATCCTTGATATTGTCTCTTTGACAAAACTCAGTCCAATAAAGGAATATTCACTAAAATCCAACCAAAACAAAAAATATCTATAAGTTTAGTCATAAAATGCCTCAAAAAGATCCATTCTGATAGTGGACTTGTAATTATTTTTTAGGAGAACTAAACCAATCCTAAATGGTAATCACGAGCTCCTTAAAATTCGAGAATGAAAGTATGTAACATGTATTGAAAACATTATATCACCTTCTAGACATCTATATATGGATTAGATGCCATTTAAAAACATACATGGGATCCCATATCCTACTTGGGCCCCCCATATAAGTGAGAAATGAAATAGGGATTCCTATTAGAGATTATAGTCGGCAGAATTCCATACAGTCTGAAAAACTATTGTAGGCAGAGACATCCCAACAAATCATCATTGGATATATCCTGGATGGGTTTAAAGTGATATGATTTATCTATCATATCAATGAAAACCAATATTTAATTATTCCCTCGAGTGGTATATGGAATCTAAATCAAAAATTACATAGAAATGTTGTCTCACTTTTTTGTTGGCATTAGAAGCAGCTGAAGCAAAACTGATGGTCTCTAGTGCTTTGATTTGACCTGTTGGTATGTATAAGATTTATAAAAAGATTCAGATATTTATCATATCATACCTGGACACTAGAATCATCACTTCATATCATATAACATTATAATGGTTCCATGGTTCACTATCTGGTGGGAATTATGGAAATCCCCATTACAGATTTCTTGAAGGAAACGGTACAAAAAACTGGTTCCAAAAACATAGGATACCATTTGATGGGAACACCCACTCACCAATGGTATCTCCACCCTAAATATAGTACCAAAATACATATAATTCATTATTAATTTTATTCTCTTAAATAATCATCTCAAGAAGGGAGTCGTTCAACTATCTTCTTTCCAAAATTACCTCGGAATCATTCTCCTAAACTCCCAAATGAAAATGAGCATAGAGTTTCATCAAGTTACACTCTTCAGATGATTATTTCATGGCCTATGTCCTAATTAGTTTTCTCAATTCATCAAAAAAAAAATCCCCTTTATAGGAATGTAGGAAATATTGAAACTAACAAATAGTAGGTAATACATCCAATGCCTCGGTATGAGATTCAAATATTTTTAGAGAAGATATAACTCAATAGTTTGTAATCAAAATAAATAGTAAAACTTTCACCAAAAATGTAATGCTACAAAATCTTATGAAAATGCATCTCATATGTGAGATTGAGATCATGGGTCAGATAATTCTTCTCATGTGGCCTATGATTTCTAGAACCATAGGATACTATGTAATAACCCTTCACAAGGACACAAACCAAACCCAAGCATGATGCATCTCAAAAGACCATGTATCCCTGCCCAACCTCTAGAAGAGTTCACACTAGCATGGAATTCAAAATACATTTTATCTAAACAAAATTAATCAAACATTTTTCATCCCAAATTAACTTCACTCCTTTCTGAGTTATATCAGCTATCAGAGAGTCCAACTTTGAGAAATCCTTAACAATATAGTGTTAATATCCTACCATAACCAAGAAGTTATTAATCTAAAAAACATAACACAGTTTACTCCATGTCATAACAGCTTCACCTCACCAGGATCAATTAGAATACCATGTTTTGAGACAAGGTTTCACATAAACATAATAAAAATAACTATACCTACTCTTAAAAGTTGTTTTTTGAATGTAATATTTTTTACTCTGAACTAGTGATAACCAGATCGTAGTTCAATCTTCAAAAACCACTTATCTATTTCTTCTGTTCAAATATATCATTAATAAATGTTAAAAAATACTTTTTATTCACTATAACATTATTTAGTTTTTGGTAATCAACACATATGATAAGTATTCCCTTATCTTTCTATACAAAGAGAAGAGTTTCCTTCCAAGGTGACACACTCAAGCACATAAATCCATTCTCTATTAGATCATCCAACTGATTATTTTTCTATTTCAATTAAATAAGTTCTATATGATAAGACAAAATAGTAATTAGCTATGTACCAAGTACTAAATCAAAAAAAATCTCCACTTCTCTTACTAATGGAAATATATAAAATTTAGACGCCAAAATGTTAGGAAACATGACATCAACGAGAGGGGGATCTTCACTCAAATTTTCTCACTCAAAGTTAAAAAAAATACTGATATCACCCTTCTCAAATCTAGAAAAGAAGGTCCATATCTACTTGACTTCATGTTCTGTTATCCCTGAAAGTCAGAATAAACCCCCATCGGGAATAGTATATGAGACCCATCGAAGATAACAATAAATCTAGGCCTTATGAGTAATAAAATATTCCACCATGAAAATGAATTCAAGAGGTTTAATGTTGAGAACATGAAATTTTTAGGTAGGTACAATATATTCTGGAGAGAAAACACAAGCAGGACTCTCAAGACCCTTCCCTCTTTCTATATGAGGGGCATTATAATATCTATCATATAAGAAAAAATCACGATAGATAGGCTTGGAAAATCCAAAACATGGCTAGATATAAATGAGTGATATTAACCAGTATCAAATAAATCAATCACTAAAAATTAATATATAATGAAATTTCCTCTCATAGTAACTGGACTGACATCATATACCTTTTGATACTCTTCCTATATGTGAATAAGTAAAATTAAATATGCATGTGTCTAGATCCCCTTTGTTCTTTAAGAATATTATTTTCACTACAGTACATCGGGCAATGATAATCCCATGCCACTCTGTGGAGTATAAAATAAATGGTATATCTTTTTTAGGTTTCCTGAGTGACCATATGAACTAGAGATCTTGGGTTCCTTTGCATAAAACCATTTCAAATGCCCAAGATTTACACACAAAAAACAAGTCAAACATCCTCTTCCAAGCACTATAGGTGGAATAAAAAATTCATTCTATAAAAACTAACCATGAGACTAACTAAACATCCTATTTACATTAAAGGAACTAATATAACTACCAATAGGATAAAAAGGCTCTCCTGTCAACCTTGACTTACCATCCAAGTGAAGCTCAACCATCAATGCTCTACCCAACACATCATCATATGACATGTTCTTAAATAAGAAAACTAATGATTTGATATCAGGTCGATAACCCATCTAAAACTACCAATCCCTCATATTCTCAATGGATACAACCTTAATAGAAAACTAAAAAAGATCCAAAAAATGGTTTTCATATTATGTCATGGTCATGTTACCCTGCTAGATGTTGAGAAAATCCAAATCCTTTTACAAAACTATCAACTATAGATAAAAATAATTAATGAAAAGAACTATAAAGTATTTCCACTGTAAAAAAACACTATTCTTCATCATCACTATCAAATCCAACCATATCCTTCTAGGCACCTAAATCATGAAAGTAGCACACTTAACTTTAATAGAATTTAGAGTTTTAAAGAACTCAAAAATCTGATCAATATTTTTCAAACAATCATTAGAGTCTTTAAGATCTTTATAAAATTATAAATATGGTGTTTTAGGATTAAGAAAATATTGATCATGATCTCTCGATTCATCTCTTCAAGGTTCCACTAACATATCTTAAATTGGAATGGGTGCATGTACTTTTCCCAAAGCCTAGAAAACATGTTTCAAAATCACAATAAGATTATGGTCAACTAGAGGATTCCCCTATTGTAATTCATCAGTAACTTCCTCTTATGTCAAATTAAAACATATCCTCAAAGACATAATACTATATAACATCAACATACAACACATAAATCATCATCAAGGACACATAGATCAACAACCCAAAATAAGAGATAATGTAATATAAATTCCATCAAGTATAATTCAATATTGGGACTTCAACATACTTAGATTTAATGTAGGTATATGTATAGAAAATAGAACAAATTATCCCTTAAATTCACATCCCCCCAACATCCATGGTGACTTAAGGCCTGTTATGATGATATATGGCTAAGAACGTTTCCCAATTACCTCTAATGTCTTAATAATACTACCTCTCATCTATAAAGAAAACCCAAAATACATACTAGAATCTATAAGACATTTAAAAACTATGACATTAAGAATAGTCCTAACATGGCCCATAGGGTGTTGTTTATCCTCACAGGCTGGATAATAGCACCTAGAATCATACAATAATCAAGTGGGAATGGTTTTTCCATAAAATAGTATAAGATAAAAGATAAAAATCAGTATTCTCAAAACCCGCAAGTGAGAAATTACTAGAAACTAGAATGTAAAAAATTACCCAAACAATACAGCAATAAAAGACAAAAAAATCTTCCAAGAAAAAATCTCAAACATGTCCCATGTAACAAGTGGATCAAATCTCCACTGGTCACCTCCACCACTCTTGGTCACAAGGATCAAGAATATCCACTACCTCCAAGAGACACATTCCATTTTTATATACCTATCATAGGATAATCTACAAATTCCCAAAGGAAAAGGTAGGGTGTGAGATAAACATCCTACATTGGTCTCACCACGTGTTCCATAATTAAATCTTTAAAAATTAAACAAATAATTATATCAATTTAAATAAAACAAGGCATGAAATGGTGTTTACATATGTTTAAAAAAACCTTCTTTCACAATAAATATGATGGAAGGTATATTAAAATAGGATTAATCAAAAAATTTATATAAAAAATTTATATAATAAAGTTGGCATGAATAAAATAGATTAGTAATCAATGTCATGTAATCAAAAAATCAATTATTTTAGCATAATGTAGTAATCCATGAATTTAATTTTTTTTAGAAATAGGATCCTCTTCAAATCAATTAATGATTGTGGCTTAATATGTGAACACATCCCATAACCCATGACAACATGAATCACCTCCCCATTAGGAAAAATCACGTCATTGTAAGTTTATGTTAGTGTTTTCGTCATCAATACAATTATAGGGGGTCCAATCCTTGCATTCTTGTCCAAATTACCCACTATATACCCAAACTAACACGTGATTTGGTCAATATGTCAATAAATCATGGGAAAATCAATCATTTCAAATCAGTTCAAAATATAATTGCCCAATTTTTACCTTTTATAATGATTTTTTAATTTTAAAATCATATAATAGGTTTTCAATAATGAAAGAATTTTTAAATCATTTGAATTTAATCCATTTGTCTCATGTTTCAATAGAAAATCATTTAATCAAATTAATTTCCAAATAAATCAATCGTTTTTTTAAATCCACCCAACAATTTCAATTCTACTGAAATTGGGAGGTTTCACAATTTCCATGACCTTTTGAAAATTATATATCAATCATATAAATTCTAGGATTTAAAATAATTTTAAAAATTGTTCCTAATTAATAAATCAATTTAAAGATTAAATTGTAGGAAAAAATAATATAGAACAACCTACCTTTAATCAGTGATCAAATAAACACCTGGAAAATGATATTCCAATGAAGAATTAAGTTAAAGGAGATAAATAATGAAATCCTAGATCACAAAGCGTGAGTTTAAAATCCAATTCAATTGATAAACATGATATTACACCATTTTAAATGAAGGATAACAGAATTAAGGAGAGAACCAAAGTGAGGAATCACATTAGAGATCAACTTCCAAACTTATATGAATGAAAGGGACGGAGTCACTCACTACACAAGTGAGTAAGTCTAGGGTCCATGGGAGGAGTGTTTGTAGAATTTCAAATGAAATTAGGAAATTAGTGTCAATAAATTTTTTTGTCATGAGGCATATACATCATAAACCCTCGGTTTATGGCATAAATCAATCATGTTACACATATGCTGAAAAAGGTTTCTCCTTGGGTTAAAAACATACTGAGTGATGAATTTATGGCATAATTCCTATTTTTATGATATAATCCACTCTTACAGAAAATTTTTATCTTTTGAATCATAAATCACATTACATTTAAATATATTATTTTGACATGTAGTCATCAAACAATTTACATCATAAACCAATGTTTTGTGATGTAAATTTATTTTGAATCCAGTTCCCAGTAGAATCCCCCAATAGTACTACCCATAATTCTTTCAATTAAAATGAGACCTAAAGTAAATCCTCTAAATCTATGAACACATTTATACCTTGACTCCATTAATTCAAAAAAACATAAATCCATGACCATTATCTCATTTTACCTTAAAAATATCATCATCCTTTAAAGGCTTGAAATATAACCAAGCAAGAAAAAGAAAAAAATTAGATTGAAAAAATAACTAAAAGAAGATAATGGATGTTATAGAATTTATCATTCTTAGGTCACGTAATTATAATCAAGGGTGTATTAGTGGATCCATGAATGATGGAAGTTAATGAACAATAGACTAGACCAACCATCAAGATCAAAATATATATAGATTTTTTGGTTAGATAGATACTACCAATGCTTCATGGGAAATTTTTCATGGATATCTAATCTAGTAAACAAGTTGATGAAATAGAGATCCAAGTGACACTAGATAGATGAATATGATGAAAATTTTAAGGAACTGAAGGTAATGTTGTTAAGTTAACCTATTCTCACACTACTCTATAGTGGATAATGTTTTGTGATCTATAGTTTCTCATCAAAGAAGGTACTGGGATTTATTCTCATGTAGAATAGCAGGGTATCATCTTATGCCTCCCGTAAATTGAAGGTTTATGAGAAACATTACTTAACTCACAATTTGGAATTGGTAATGATAAATCTTTTATTTGAAGATATGGAAAATTTATCTTTATGGTGAAAGGTGTGACATATATTATTCTCATAAAACCATGATGTATATAATTACAAAAAACTATTTGAATATTTTATAAAGAATATGGTTAAAACTTATTAAATATTATGATTCCTTAATACATTACTACCCTAGGATGAAAAAAAGGTGGTATATGCTCTAAGTTGGAAGGGAATTGCCAGTTTATCTATAACAAGGACTAAAAGAGATCCAATACTTATATATTCATAGAGGTTGGGCATTGAAATCATAAGGAAATAATAAAGGTCATATATTTATCAGATGAATGTTCTATCATATATTCATGTGAATATTGAATAGGTTTAGAAGGAATATGTGGATCTACAATAGAAGGTAAGGGATATTTTCACGTTCAGTCATGATAATGATAGAATGATATGGTTCAAGAATAGAGTATGTGTCTTTTCAATATTATAATAGAATAATGAGTTGTTAGATAAATATTATAGGTAATTACTCTCTCTTTATCCTATATTTATGAAGGTGTATATATATATAAAAGATATTTTCCAGTGGTATAACATGAAGAGTGTTATCATAGAGTATATATCTAAATGTTTAGAAAAAAAATAACTTATGGATGAGAGACATAAGTCTAAGGGGATTCTATAACCATCACCCATTCCTGAATGTAAATTAGAAAACATCACCATGTATTTCATTATAGAAATCCCCAGGACATATAAAGTGTATAATGTGATTTAGGTTATAGTCAACCACCTTATGAAATCAATATATTTCATTACTATCATAGAATATTTATCTCTTTATGGGATCACTAGGATATACATTAAGGAAGAAAAATGTTTCATATAGTTCTACTCCCAATCATATCTGATAGATATATAATATTTAACATTATGTTCCTGATAAGTATGTTTTAATATTTTAATATATAGTTGAGATTTAGGACTACATATCATCATCAGACATATGTTCACCATGAGAGGACTATTCACACACATGATTATATTATGAGATATTTCAATACTTATTTCGAAGGTGGTTGGGATTAACACCCTCATTTATTAAAATTCTCCTATAATAGTAGATTTTACAAAATAATTCAATTGGATCCTTACGAATCCCTATATGGAATTAATTTTATGATTCCAACATGTTGGGATGATGTTGGGGAATAAAAACCATAGGGATGAGAGCTTGCTGAAGAAATGAAAGAGAAACTTAGATATAGTCAAT
This sequence comes from Viscum album, assembly GCA_963277665.1. Lineage (NCBI taxonomy): Eukaryota > Viridiplantae > Streptophyta > Magnoliopsida > Santalales > Viscaceae > Viscum > Viscum album. The sequence continues at coordinate 783,181,973 of OY728146.1, read as the reverse complement.
AGCATATCAAAACAGCTCAAAGTGAACATAAAAGATATGATAATAAACACCAATGAGATATAGAGTTCAAATTTGGTGACATGGTATTCCTAAAAATATCTCCTTGGAAAACTTTTATGATATTTTTAAAGAAGTTAAATTTATGACCTAGATATATTTGTCCCTAGGAAATTCATGATCATATCAATATAGTAGAGTATCACTTATAAATTCCTCATAACCTCTCTCAAGTTAAAAATGTTCTATGTGTATATCTTTGTATATATTACATACTATATCCTTCACATTTACTAAACTCATTGGTTATACCATTGGCACATTATTTTTCTTATGAGGAAAAACTTATATCGATATTAGATTATAAAGAAAATTGTTATTGAACAAGATTATTTAATTTGTTAAGGTTATTTGGAGGAATTAAAAATTTGAGGATGTAATATGGGAACTCAAGGATGTGATGAGGCAGAAGTATACACAGTTTTTAATTATAGAGTTATTTACTTTTAGGGGACAAATTCTAATAAGGGGGTTGGATGTATGACATTTTAAAATATTTTTATCTTTACTGAATAAATGTGTTTGATAGGTTATGAAATAAGTAAACCTAAGATTATGTGAATAATTTTTATACATTATTAAATGAATCCAATTATATGTTATATAAATGAAATATGATTTTTGAAAATAATTTCTAATTCACTTAGGAAATACTACTAACCCTAAAGAACTATTTAGAAAAATTTTGTTTATAAACATTATTATTTTCATATATGTTTTATTTAAATAATATTTTATATTATTAAACTTATGATAATTTATTTTCACACTTTTATAAAACAAATTCATTGGTTATCAATTGGTTATAAATTTTAACAAAATAATTTGAAGGCAAAAAGATATGTTTTTGGAAAAACCCCGCTTTTATGCATACAATGTGTTTCTATAGTAATAAATTAAATAAAAAACTATTTATGAGTAATTTTAATTAAATTTTTTGATTTTATATTCAATAAAATGTTTTAACATCCATTTAATTGATTTTACTTGGCATGGAATGAGAGTAAATTCAGTTCTATGCTTAAAACTCATTTTTCTAAAAAGGGTTTTCATTGTGCTTTGCACGCTTATTTTAAAATTAATTTCTACCATTTATAGAAATTGAATTTGATAAAATTATTCACATATTTAGAATCATATTTTATAAATTTGGTAATGATTATACAATTATTTTTTATCATAATGAATAGTAACTATGGTAAAAATTGGTTAGATCGGTTAAGGTTAAAAAGGGATGATAAGGGGGATAAACTAAATGATAAAGTTAAAAATATAACATAAACATGTCTAAATTTTAATTTTTGAACATATTTTGGTCATAAATTAACTTACCTTATAACAGTTGTCTACTTTTTTCCACTTTCACTTGAATTTTAATTCTTTATATTTTATTTTTTCAAATATTCATAAGTTTACTCCACACCTTAGTTATAAAAGAGAACCTACTCTACCCTATTTTCAGACCATATAGAGACACTTAAATAAAAAATCTCTATATAAATATCTTTTAAAATTCCTTATACATGTTTTATAAGCTATGTAATTCTTAAAATACTATCCCATGGTTCTTTAAGAAGAGATCCAATTAATGTTTCTCAAAGAAGAGGCAATCGTCTTCACTGAATCCTTTTAACATTATTTATTATAATACCTCCACCAAATATTATATAACCATATTAAAATTATGAAATAAATATAATTTCTCCACTTAATTAATTTTATATTAATGTTATGACTATTTTATACCTCCTTTCTATCTTATGAGAAATGATAACTACGTTTGTGTGTAGGTGTGGACTACCACCTCCATGAAGTATGTTATTTGTTTTTTTGTGTCTTCTATACACAGATGGTCTTATGGATGGATTTAATGACTACATATTATATTTATGATATTATTAATATTTAAACATATATTATTATTAATTTTTTTTCTTTCCATTCATTTTAAAATGAAAACATTAATTGTGCTTATATATAGACTACCATCTGCACGAAGTGATGCAATTAATTTTTAATAAAAAATATATATGAATAGTTATAAAATTAATAAATATTATTATTATTTAATTATTTAAATTTTTTAGATGATTAAACCACGCACAATGAGCAAGGACCAGAACCGTGAAACCAAAACGTGCAGGGGAAATCGACAAGTTTTCACCCGAATTTTGATTTTAATGAAGAGTTCTAAATGTATAGGTAGTTGAAAATTATAATCAAATGATATATAGTATGGTATATATGAATATGGTTCTTGTATATATTTATAATAAACATAAATTTATTTTCAATGATGCTAATAGTGTGTATCAAGAAATTGGGTACCTAAGTGAAGGGTTTATATTGCAATCTAATTTTTAATCGAGATTATTTATAATTAAATATTATTTGGGAAATTATTTTATATTTATATATTAAACCAAAAATATTATATTCTAATCTATTTATTTATAAGGATTTGAGGTTTTTCTTTCATTCTCCTCAATTAGGCACTTAAAATGATTGATAAAATGATTTTAGGAAAATTTGACCTTATTTCCATTTTGGTTGAAGATATTTTTCTTCCATGCCCATGTTCATTATTCTTTTCAATAATTTTATTTTTTATGATACAATGATTATTTAAATTCATATTCATCTATATTTTAAATTATTTTAAGATGATTAAATTTCAATTTTTATGATTGTTTTGATCATTTTATTTATGCTTTTTAAAAAAATTTCAAAAATGTTATTTATTATTCCATGTTTATGAAATTTTTATAATTCCTTCCCTCAATGATGAACATTAATTTTATTGAATATAACATTAAAATTTTACATGTTTATTTTCAAAGAAAATATTTTTTCTCAATATTCTTCATTTTTTTAGTTTTTAAATATACCAAAGGAAAATAATATTTTTCTTCTTTTAAATGAAATTTTCAAATTCTATTTTAAAGTTATTTTTAATCTATAAAAACATTCATTGATGTTTCTTAGGCTTCACACATGATAAGGTCTAATGGGGGTGCTCTTGGGACTCTACTGTTAGGAGCGCCCTTAGATTTCAATGATGGGAGATGTTGCGTGGACAACTCTTGGTGGTGAGATTCATTTGGGAGTCTCCAACACAGTGGCGCTTTCCTCGAGCAACAATACAGTCAACTATTTGGTGAAGAGTTTTATATGGGAGTCTCTAGTGTGGTAGTGATTTCTCAGTTTGGCTAGCATTAGTGGATCTCTTCATGTGGAGGTGGCAGGAGTCAGTGGAGATTTGAAGGTGATGACACCTTTAAAGATTCTTGAAGCCTATAAACCCAACCGAACATTAGCTGCAGATCTAGGTTAAACTCACGAAGTTGGGGTTCCGATAGATGGGTCAACAAGGGTGTGGGTTTCCACGACGATGAGGGTTTCAACGGTGGCGTGGTTCATGGAATCGACGATGGTCGAGCAACTGTTTTATGTTTCTATGATTATGTTTAATGGTTGATCTGGATATGGTATGTTTTATACTTTTCATTATTACCCCTTCTGCAATGTTTCTTAGGATCTGGTTTGCCAGTGGCTTGTGGGTTCAGTTTTCTACAGTTTTGTGGTCAAGATGGTTCTTTTTTTTCAATGTTTTTTTGTTGTTTTGTTATCAAAAAATGGGTTGGTGTGTGCCGATGCAATATATTTCAAGATGGTGGTTGTAGGGTCAATCCAATTTTGATGTTATTTCTATAGTTGATTTTAATTTTTATTTTGAACAACCAGAATAATTTAGTGTCTATTGGGACTTGATTTCATGTTTTGATAGAAAAGGTGACACAATGGTGACAAGATGAGGTATCACCAATGATTTATCCTACCTCTGTTTTTATTATTTTCCTTATCTAGTTCCAAGATTCCTCCATTAAATTTAAGATGGAGCAAAATAGAGATCTTCTTGGTTCCTCAGGAGATGATTTTGAGCATCCAGTTCCGAGATATAGATGATGATTATCAGTTTCATGGTTTTTCATTGATTTTTTGGATTTGAAATTTGGATAGTTTTATGTGGAGGTTTTTAAATTATGAAATGGGTTGGATTGAGGTAGTTTTTGGATTCTTGTTTCATTCTGAATTTTGTAACCCACACTCTAGAATGATCAGCTCCATGTGAGGATTCATAGCATGATGAATTCACCTGTGTGTGACCATTTGGATTTGGATAAAAGAGATAGAATGGCTTTTTCATCAGTACAAGGCATGTGAAACTCTACAAGGGATAACTTAATAAGAAGTCATGTGTGGTGAAGGCTTGACTAATTATGTAGTTTCTCAGGAGGGGTAGTTCATAGTAGTCTGGATCTAGGTCATTTCTTATATTTTGGGTTTCCCACTTTTTCCTCAAAAGTTATTTTGAAATAAAGATTGAATTTTTGGTGATGATATCTAATGATAAAATACATTCCTTTTCTCTGGATGGCTTATGATTATGTGATGAGAAAATAATTAGGAGTCTCATTTAATTTCCATGGGTTATGTTATAATGGAATGATGGTATTTTGGAAAACATATATATAGTTTTCATTATGTGATGGGTGGACCTAGAATTATATACCATCCAATGCATTAGGTAATGATTTATATATCATGTGATAATATGAAAATGAAAGGAAGTGTAACAATTTTCGTGTTGAAAATAGGTTTGGGAGTTAATCAAATCCTTTATTGGACTTTGTCCACTATGTGATGATGGTCTTACCAGTGATCCTTGACTAATGAAATAATTTTTTATTCTTGTGAATGTGACACAATTTCCTATGAAATGATATTATGCTTGTGATATGCTCTCATGGATCATGATTCCTCACTCTTATGACTCATGAATTTTGAAATTATAAATATTTATGTAGAAACTCATGATTTATGATATATGACTGATTGGGTATGACCTTTGTAAGTTATGGTCATGCACACATAAACATATGTTTATCCTATGCTAGAATATTATTATAGATTAAAATCTCCAATGTTTACCCTTACTATTCATATAATCTCACCCTTTCTCATGTTTTCATTTTTCAAAGGTTATAAAGAAATGAATTAAGTAATAAATGTATATGAATGGTACTATAAGAGATTAACTTTATGCGATATATTGAATATATTTCATGAAATATGATTATTATAAATATAGTATTCAAAGGAACTAAGCCTTTATAGTTCTGGTGGGATATATTAATGGAAGATGTATTGAATATTAATATGAAATGATGAAATATTGATGTATTTAATACTTTTTCCACCTCACAAAAGGATGGTTTTCTTCATCAATTGAGGTTATAAATCCTACCATATTCCTTCTCTTCTTCTCCTTCCAAGTTCTGAAATTTCAGTGGATAGATTTAGGGATTTGGAGTTTCATTCAAATAAATCATAATGTAATTTCAATAATATAATGGTGATTTCATGGTGGGTTAGTAGAAGAGGCTCTGGAATGATGAGCACACATGGCTTCACATAATTTCCCTACAAGTTAATGACAATGTGAATTAATTTAATTTTTTTGTGAAATTAAAAGAAATGTTCTAATTAATTGAAGTTAGTTTTTTTATATATACATATTAATAATACTGTGGGTACATTAGGATTTGATTTTACTTCATAGCCTAGAGTTTTAGTGAGGTTACACTGCATGTCATGAATTTCGACTATTTTTCCCAAAATATTAATTATAATAATTATTTCAAAATTTCTTTTAATTGATTGTGGAGCCTCATGGATGGGTTATGATTTTATTGGAGTGATGATATTTGACATAGGCTTAGTCATGGATGGAGTTTTTAATGTTAAAAGAGACTAAACTTATAGTTTAAGTAGGTGGTCCCAAACTTTGTCTCCTTTATATATCATTTCAAATATTATATGATATACTAGTTGGGGTTAGTGGAGAAAATTGTAACATCTCAGGTAATTATAGAATAATAAAATTGAATACTTATTATTATTTTTGAATTATATAGGAATATTACTTTAAAAGGTATGCTATGTTAGATAGGGTACCTCACACACAATAATGGGTTTCTCTAAAATCTTACGTCACACACAAGATTGAGTTATAGAAAAAACATTATATTAAAATTATTATTTTAAGTTGTATTTATCGCATAGAAGTTCAAATGGAGTTAATGAAATATATTAAATAAATTATTAAAATAGGGTTTAAATGTGTTTATATAATGATTCAATGGTTTTAAAATTAATTAAAAACAAAAATAAAAACCAATTGAATATAAAGGATGTGTTTTTTATGAAAAAATATTTAAGTGATTATAATTGTGTTTATAGAATAATAAAATAACAATTTTTGAATTATATTAATGTAATATAAATTCTAAATTCTGTTTAAAATTCATGTTAGATGTTTTCAATACATGATATATTATCAAATTAAATTTAATGACTAAAATGATTTTTTTTATCAAAAAAGGCATTATTACCGCATTTTGATCGAGAACCCATTTTAAAATTATTTTTTACCACTTTGATAAGTTATATTTTAAAAAATTAACTTTTCCTTTCGAATTGGGAAATAAAAATTTACTTTGGTTGAATTTTTTGGTATTTTTCTGAAAAGTTTCATTTTTAATGAATAGTGAAAAATACTACATTATAGTTAGAAACTATTTATTTTGTATAAATAATTATTATAATTTAAAATTATATTTAATGTCATAATGTATCAATAATATATATTTTACTCTAATGTATTTCATAAGAATAATTTTTTTATTGAAATTAGATATGAAAATTTACTGACATTTTGAATGCCTCTTTTAAACGCCATCTCGCCAAAACTGGGAGATTAGTGTTAATCATAATTTAACCATTTCAATGAAATTAATTTTCAAATACATAAATACATTTTTTTAATATGTAATTTTTTTTCTATTTGGATAATTTTTTTTGTGAATTGTAACATTAGTTTTTTATTTACCATGGTAAAAATGTAAATGTGCTAAATAAGTTTAAAATTAATATTATAATTTAGAAAATTTACCCCAAAACATGTCCTAATTTAATTGGTTGATCTATTATCAACACAAGAAGTACTTAGGCCGAAATTGTGGCCTTCATAAGACACTTTTGTTTGATTATGACATTTATAACATTTTATTTAAAGTAAAAAATAAAGATGTCATAAACATGCCTCTTATCACTACAACATTTTTAATATGGCGCCATATAAGTGATATCTTCAACTATAAATAGTCATTAAAAATACAAAAGGATTACATACATCATGGTAACTTATTTATACTTTCTAGAAATTATATAATTAAATTTAATTATGATAAAATAGTGATGTAGTAATATAATTATTAAAGGAAGAATCAAATAAATGATATTAATAAAATAAAAATAAATATAAATTGAAAGATTTGATCTGAAATACGAATTTTATAGATGAATTACACATGTTATTTATGATTTAAACTAGTTTTATAGAAGTAATAAAATTTTATGAGTTTTTAAAAATACATGTATTGAATTGTGTTAAAATTTAAATAATTCATATTTTAAAACATAAAATATTTAATTAAATGTATTTAATTATCTAAAAATCCAAAATTTAGATGAATAGTTTTGGTAAGTATAGAAATGTCATTAATGACTGATTAATTGGTCGTTTGACATGTTATAGTAATTATTTTAACTCTCAAATTGTAAATTAGTTAATAAAATGATAAGAGTTAAAAGGGTTAAAACATAAAGATAAGGATTAAAAAATATCCAAATCTCATCTAAAATTTATTGGATGAATTGATTTCAACCCAAAATCATCCTATATTATTCATAATATAATTTGGACTAATTTTTAATAGAAAATTAATTTATATTTATTTCATTATTTTAATAATTCCAAGACTTCCCCCCTCATATAAAAAGGCACTATTATTCGGTACTCCTTACGCATAAAAAAACTTTTGGTTTAGAAAATTTCTACCAAAAACTTATTGATGGATTATTTCAGTAATAAAACTCTTTTTAGAGGTTTTAAGGTGTTATGAAAGGTGATTATCCAAAGGAAACATAATTTTTTTATTCAAGTGGTTCAATTTTTTTTTGTTCCACCTCCTTAAAATATTCTCCAACCACAATTATATAATAACTCAAGTAACCAAAATATACTTAAATTTCATTATGTTAATATCTTTACCTATATCCATCTCTAATTTCATCAATTTAGAAGATAATTTTTTGTTTGTGTGTATGGCGGACTACAGCCTCGCAAACCGATATTGTTTATTTTTCATTACCGTATCTCAAGACTGGTCATAATGATGGAATTAATTTTTATATATGATATAAATGACATATTTATAATTATAATATAATAATATATCAATTATTTTCTTACCTTCCATGCACATAAAAATGATAACGTCATTCATTTGTACCTATGAACTATCACCTCTATAAAGCTATGTAAATCATTTTTATTCACCACATAACTAGTAAGATATATGTAAGTTAATTTAAATTATAATTATTATTTTAAAAATATTATTATAATAAATTAATGATAAAATAATTATTAACATATTTCTGTAATGACCAATGAAAAATGGAAATGTTACTCATGCGTATATACGGCTTACTGTCTCTATGATTGTAATGTTGTTCATTTTTAATATCCATATTTAATGAAAGGATTTAAATGAATAATTGATATATAAAAATTATTATTATTTCATGAATATTATTCTGGAGATGATGGACTTATGACCACATTGAATATTGAAATCACACCAAGTTCATTTTCGATTCAAGTACCGAATATCGACAAAACATCTCATATAAACTTAAATAATATTGTAATTATTATAAGATGAAAATAAGTGATATAAAGGGAATAATAAACCTGAAAAAGGTTCTATATATTGTATAAATTAACCTATGTTTATTATTGATGAATATAAAGAATGTATCAGATGAGTCAGACTCGAGGTAAGGGATTTCGCCTCAATCTCCATTCATTGAGACATTACTTAGTGATATGCACATTTATTCTATTATAAAGTGTACAATAAACCCATTTGAAAATTAATTTCAATAAAATGTATTAAAAAGTAATCCTTTTGTATGAAAATATTTACTAAAAAACAAAAGGAATTTTTCTTTAATGTATACGATGACATTGAGTTTTTTCCCAACGTAACTATTATTTGGTATTTGGATTCCTCTACAAGCTGTAATGTTTTTAAAAGAAAAATAAATACCATTTTTACTTTTAAGGTATTTTGATATTGAAATTTTTTTTGAGAATTTATTTATTATATCAATATATTGAAGTTAAATTTTTAGTATTGCAAAGTGGACATGTTAATTTCCGTTATGTTTTATTAATTTATTATGATTATTTTATGGATCTTGGGAATTTCTTATGTACATGGGTGGTTCCATGATAAAATGAGGGAAGGTGGGCCCATGATAGCTCTCCAATGCATTGGGTAATGAGATGGAGTCAACCGTTAGGGTTTCTCCTAATAGATTTATTGAATATATTGTGATGGGTATTCCAAATGTAACCATGAAGGTTACTCTATATGTAGTTGTGAAAGCTAAAATTTAAGTATGATATCGATGTCACAAGTTACCTTTACGATTTATGATTTCCATGATTTTTTTCAGGAATCTTACGATTTCATGAGGTATGTGAAATAAATTATGTTTTATAGGTAAAATTATGATTTTGTGAAAAAAAATTAATGAGTTTGAAATATCCATTGACTAACAATTTCATTCATTATTTTATATCACTTACTAATATTTTTTTTCCTCATCCCACATTTTTGAAATGTTTAAAATAGGTTATAAGGATGGAAAATAGAAAGGAATAATTTAATATGAATGTTAGGAATATTTATATCAAGATATAAATAAATAAATCATGTTCTAAAGAGTTTTATCTTATAAAAAATGGATACTATGAAAAAGTGTCTACTTTGTAATATTTGAGTTGTTATATAATAGTTATTTCCTAATTCTCTAAAAATATAAACCTAAAAATATCCTCAATGTGAAATAAAGTAAAATCATTAAAATATCTCATGATAATTTAATGTTTAATGTTGAGTCATTATAATTGGTATCAAGTGAAATGTTTAGATAACTTTAAATGTTAGTTTATTATCTAGGCGTAGGTTAAAGATCCCATATAATTAAGAGGGTTATTATCATATGGAAATTTTTTGAGGATTATGGTAAATTAGGTGGATTGTATAAATACACAATCAACTAATATATAAGGAGGTTAATGGATTAGAGTATTACAAAAAAATTATGTTACCTTTACCCTATAGATGATTCTTATTTTAATAATTCATTTCATGGTAAATTGATGATTCTTTTTAGAATATTAAAGATCATTTTTCAATATGGAAGGAAATAGATGTTTCAAATAATTATTATCTCTACCTAATGATTTTATCATAAACATTATCTAAAATTCTTTCTTGAATGGGTTTTTAGCTTCTTGAGTATTCAAATCACCTGCAAGAAATTGCTTGAGTTATCCAACAACTACTCTTTTCTAAAAAAATATTATCATTCATGGGATATTTCTCATATGATTTCAATATCTCAAATCATCCAACTCTTTTAAAAGGTTAAATACCATAAGTTATATGAAATTTTACTTTTCTAAAGTAAGACAACATGCCGAATGAGAAAAGGATCAGCAAGAAGAACCTAAAATTTTGATTCAAGGTATGAATTATCTTCTTATCCATAATGTATGAAACATGATCTAATTGATATTTATTAAGCATGATGATATAATTCATATAATTTATTTTTTTTGAATAAATTATTAATAGATAAGGTGTTAATGCATAGTTAATGGATTATATAAAATGTTGAAATATTAATATGTGTACATATAAAGGATTTAATAGTTATGGTATACATTCAGTTATGGAAATGTTTAAATGTATTTATAATTTTTTGATGATGGGGGTAATTTTTATTTTTTTAATGGTGTAATATGTAACCCATATTTTTTTTATTAGAAAATTGTATTTGAGGAATAATTCACTTTTTGTAGACATAATTATAAAGTAATGGATAACCTTCATATGATTTTTTGTTTTTGAGGTAATTAAGGGTCATTACATTTTTTGATGCAAAAAACGAAAGGTATGAGATAACCTTTAAGGTTAAAACATGTTATGTTTATTTTTTAGGACATTATAATATTTGGATAATGTTATAAAAATGATGTAGTTTATTAAAAAGGAAAACCTGTAGGAAGGGTGAAAACCTCATCACGTCAGACTAAGATGTAGGAATCGAACCCACAACTGAAGGGGGGCATGGATTTATCACCTACCACTAGCCTACATAAAGTTCCTAGTTACTATGAATTTAACTTTTTAGTAAAATGAGTTTATATAATAAGAATATGTTTATTTTGGGAACTTGTGTTTCATCAAATGGATATCCTTGGTATTGAGAATTTATTTGGGGATTAACGGATAAATATTATTTTGCAATATGTTCACTATTTTGGGAAATTTATATTATTAAGTTAAATAGAATACTATGGAATTTTATTTTATGAGAAATATTTGAATTTTATTTTGGAATAATATATGATTTTATTGAGGACTTATGGAGATTTGGGTTATTTAGGGAAATTATTAACCTATCTTGGAGAATATGTGATTTTGGAAATTATATTTTTGGTATGATACATTAAGAGTGATTGATGTTATTTGGAGACAAATGATCAAATTTTTATTGAAAGACTAAGTAGTCAAATTATTTTTATTTTTCAGTTTCAATAATTGTTTTGATTATTTTGAGGGATCTATTTAATGTTCTTTGTTGAAATTTTGTTATTACAGTTGAATTTTGGAGATTAAATGTTGTTTTTCATCATCTAATGGTTTATCCTTTTTGGAGAATTATTTTATCTTATCCTAACCATATTAGATTAGGTTAATTTTTAAATATTTGAGAAATACATAGTTAATATTTTTTTGATATTTTATTCTCTAGAATTTGATTCTATGGTTTCAGGAATGAAATAATCCTCTTCAATACTCATCATTTAGAGAAAAAGATGAGCTTGTGGTGGAATTTTATTAAAGGATGAAACTCTACTTTTTAAGTATGTATATTTACTTATGTTACTATACTATTAATTAAATTAATTCTTAAACTCTATGAAGAGTGTATTAAAAAAAAATTTTATATTTAATTTTTCCTAATATGAAATCAAATAGAATTTAAACCATCACAAATTTATGGTTTTGTGATTGACAACTTCCTCCTCACAATAATTTTTATCAATATCTATCAGAAGATGATGGTTTTTTTCTTCCATATAAATGTTTTAAAATATGAAAATCCTAGTTTGTGTTATATCAGGTTACTATTGTACTTCACTTTCGTTCTTTTAAAGTGAAGGTTTGATTGACTCTTTTTATTATGTGGGATTTCAATGCAATAATTTTGAAAAGTGAAACCTTAGTTACAGAGCTCAAATTTAAAATTGTGAGGATGTAATTTCCAAAAGGGGGGAAAGATGCGACATCCTAGATAATTATAGAATTATAATTTTACATATTTAATAATATTTATAAATTATATAGTAACATTACATTAAAAGGGATTCCATTTCCAATAGCGTACTCAACACACAACAACTAGTTTCTCAGAAATATTATTTTAAGTCTTAGTTATCCCATAGATATTAGAATGGTGGGAATGAAATATATTAAATAAATATGAAAATAGGGGTTACACATGTTTATATATTGATTCATTGGTAGAAAAATTCATTAGAAATTAAAATAAAAACCAATTGAATATAAAGGATGTGTTTTTATGAAAAACAATTTAAGTGTGAATAATTGTGTTTATAAAATTACCAAATCACACTTTTTGAATTATATTAATAAAATATAAATTATATATGATGTTTAAAATTCATCTTATATGTTTTCTAGACATGATATAAGATAAAAATCAATTTTATGTATAAAAGATTTTTTTTCTTCAGAAGAGGCATTTTTGCTGCCTTTTGATGGTGATCCGAGTTTAAATGTAGTTTTTGTAACTTTTATATAATATATATTAAAAAAATAAACTTATCTTTTGTAATATGGGCATCAATATTTAATTTGGTTGACTTTTTTTATTTTTCTGAAAGGTTTCATATTTTAATGAATAGGGAAAATACTGAATTATTGTTAAAAACTGAATTTTTTATTGAAATAATTATTGTATGTTAAACTGATTTTTAATGTTATAATAGATCAATAATACTTTTATTAATTCAATTTATGTCTTCAGAATAATTTTTATATTGAAATTATATATGAAACATTATTGACATTTTGAACGTCTCTTTCAACCGCCTTCTTGCCACAACGGTAGGATTAGTGTTAATAATATTTTTACCACTTCCATGAATATAATTATAAAAAACAAACATATATTGTTATAACCAGTATGAAAACTATGGTCTAATAAGATCAAAATAATTTTTTGGTGAACAATAACTTTAGTATCGTTTTACCATAATGAAAAGTTAAATGTGGTAAATAAGGGTAAAATTAATATTGTAATATTATAAAATTACCCTAAAACATTAACTAATTTAATTAGATGAGATAATATTGACCAATAAAATACTTGAGACGAAATTGTGGGCTCTGTAAGCAACTTGTGTGTGATTATGACATTAATAAGATTTTATTTAAATAAAAAAAAGATGTAATAAACATGTCTCTTATTATTATAAGAATTTTAATATGGGGTTATATAAGTGATATATTAGACTATAAATAGATATTATAAAAATAAAAATATTCCAAAAATCAATATAATTTATTTATAATTTTTGGATATAAAATAATAAAATTTAATTATTACACAATGGCGATACAATAATAGAATTATTAAAGAAGGAATCAAATAAATGATATTAATAATATTAAAATAAATATAAATTGAAATATTTGATTTCATAAAAGAATTTTATATATGGATTAGATATTATATTGATTAGTTAAACTATTTTTTTAAAGTAATAACATTGTTGTGATTTTTAAAAAGTCATGTATTGAATAGTGTCAAAATTGACATAATTCATATTTTAAAATATAAAATATTTAATGAAATGAACTAAAATTCCTAAAAATACAATATTCTTACATATAGTTATGTATGTATAAAAATTTCATTAATAAATCATTATTTTTTCGTTTTACATGTTATGGTAATTATTTTAACTCTCAAATTGAAAATTACTTAATAAAACAATAAGAGTTAAAGGTTTAAAACATAAAGATAATGATTAAAAAATATCCAAAATATGTCTAATTTTTATTGGATGAACTAATTTAGACCAATAATCATAAAATATTATAACTGAATCAACTTGGACCAATTTTGAATATAAAATTAATTTATATTAATTTAATACTTTTTATAATTCCAAGAGTGTCCCCTCTATAAAAAAAGTTACTTTTCATCTCTATTCCTTACACTTAAATTTTTTTTGGATAGAAAATCACTACCCAAAACACTTAATATATTCCCTCAACACATTATTGAGACATTATTATTATTATAACACCCTTTGTAGAGGTGTTAAAGTGTTATGAAATATAAGCTTCCAAAGGAAAGGCAATGTTTTTATTTAAGTGTTCCTATTTTATTTTTTCTTCCACTTACTTCAAATATACAACAACCATGATGAGATAATAACTCTTTTATCATCAATATAATGAAATTTTATTATTTTAATATCATCACTTAAATACATCTCCAATTTCATCAAAGTGGAAATTAACTTTTCATTCATGTGGATGGTGGACTACCACCGCACAGACCGTTATAGTTTTTTTTTCATTATCATCACACTAGATTGGTCATAATGAGGGAATTAATATTTATATATGATATTAATGAAATATTTATAATTATAATATAATAATATATCAATTAAATTATTACTTTATATGCACATAAAAAGGACAATGTCGTTTGGGTGTACCTATGAACTATCACATCCACAAAGTGATGTAAATAATTTTTATTCACCACATAACATGTATGATATATATAATTATATTTAAAAGATTATCATTATTTTAATAATATTATGATAATTCTATAAAGATAGAATAAGAGTTAACTTATTTAAATAATGACCAATGAAGAATCGAAACGTTGCTCATGCATACGTACGGATTACCATCTGTATGATTGTAATGTTGTTCATTTTTCATATCCATATTTAATAAATGTATTTAAAGGTATAATTTATATATAAAAGTTATTATTTTTTAATTAATATTATTCTGGAGATTATGGACTTATGACTATATAGACTATTGACATCATACCATGTTCATTTTCTAATTAAGTATCGAATATCGACAAAACATACTATATAAACTTAAATTATTATGTAATTATTATAACATTGAAATAAGTTTTATAAAGGGAATAATAAACTTCAGAAATTTACTCAATCAAGTAGAAATTAACATAATTTTATTATTTAGGTTGATAAATAATGTACGAGATGAGTGGGTCTTAAGGTTCTAGATTTCATCTCAATCTCCATTAGTTGAGGCATTTCTTAGGGGTATGTACCTTTATAATTTATAAGATGTATAATCAACACCTTTAACTTTTAATTTTACTCAAATCTTTTAAAAAGGAATATTTTTTCATGACGTGTTTTACTAAATAAAAAAAGAAATGTTTTTTAAATGTATAAGGTGACCATGACCTTTCCTCTGTTGTAACGATTATTTGGTATTTGGCTTTATCTACAAGACATAATGTTTTTAAAAGGAAAATAAAAAACATTTTCCCTTTTCAGGTATTTTGGTCATTCAAATGGGTTTTAGAATGGATTGATTAAATCAATATCTTGAAAATATATTTTTTGACTGCAAAGTGGAAATTTTATTTTCATTTATTCTTGTTTTAGGTTTAATGATTATGTCACGGATCATGGGTATTACTTTTGAATATGGGTGGTTTCAAGATAAATTGAGGGAGGGTGAGCCCATGATATATCTCCAATGAATTTGGTAATGAGACAAAGTTAAACATTAGGTTTTCTCCTAACATATTTATGGAATATATTGTAATAGGTATTCCAAATTTATTTAGGAAGGTAACTCCCTATGTAGATGTGAAAGCTACATTGTATATATGATATAGATGCCACAAGTTACCTTGATGGTTTATGATCACTAAGAAGTTTTTCAGTAATCTTATTATTTCATAAGGGGTTTTAAAAAACTTATGTTTTATGGGTAAATTTTTTGATTTTGTGAAATTGTTTTCATGTGTTTAAAATATTCACGGACTAATGGTTTTATTCCTAATTTTATATATCAAACTGAGCTTTCTATTCTCATTCCATGCTTTTGAAATGTTATCCACTTGGTATAAGGATGGTAAGAGCAAAGAAGAAGTCCATATGAATGTTATGAATATTTCTATAAAAAAATATCAAACCATATTTTAAAGAGTTTTATCTTATGAATAAATGGACAGTGAGTAGAGGTGCATACTTTGTAGTATTTGAGTAGTTTTATAATAGTTATGTCCAAATTATCTAAAACTCTAAAACTGAGAAGATCCTCAATGTCAAATAAAGTTAAATTATTTACATAACTTAAGATTATGTATGTTTTAATGCTGAGTCCTCATAAAAATTTACCAAATATGCAATCAAGGGGGTTTCCTATGTCTGTGTTGTAAAAAATTTGGTATATGAAGATCATGGGGGGTTCCTATGAGATAGCAGTGTAAAACAGGTTCCAAGACTGCAGGATAGGATGTCTTAAGGTGTGTTTGGGGTGAATTACATTAATTAAAAAACATCTAAAATAGGTTTATATGGACAACCCAAAAATGCAGATGACCCGTTCAAGCTTACCCACATGAATAGGAGTTGGCCCATATACTATTTTAGTTTTTTTAATTAATCACGCGGCCATTTATTTTTTAAATTTTATCTCTGAGTACTGATTCAATCGTCTGCTACATGACCAAAAAATCTTATTCACCCCACACCATGAATGAAAGAACAACCTCATGTACTATCTAATTCTAAATGTCACTTTATTTTAATTTTATTTAACCAACTTTTTCTCCATGTCGCCTTCTCCCTCATTTTCATGTCACCCTTCTCTATATTGTGTCTCCGTATAGAGCCATAAAAATATTCACCCCCTTGATTATATTATATTATCCATGCTATATTCGGTATCCCCCAACCCCAGCATAATTCCACCCCTTTCTTTCCATAGTATAACACCCCCTATCGATGCAGTATGAATGCCCCCCCCAAATCCTCAACTGAATAATTCACCATTGGACCCATCTCATTCCAGACTAGTTCTCTATATTGCCTCATTGACAATGACCCCCATCCCACCTCATTCTTCTCAGACCTTCCTCCAAAACCTCGTCAAAGTCGTTCCTTGTACCTACCTCCTTTCATCAACCAGCCTCTGCCTCCATGTCACCATCCTCCAAACCCTCGCCCCACCTCACCTATTTTCATCAACCCCATCACCACCCACCTCTACACCATTGTCCTCTACCCCTCCTCATGTTGTTTTTCTTTGGCCCCCACCACATTACATCTACCTCCACCACCTCCTCCACCACCACAATATGTTGTCATCCTCTGGCTCCCAAACCCCACTTATGTCCTTCCTCTGGCCCCTACCTGTAATCAACCTCGTCCTCTACCCCTAGCCTAGACCCACTACCACTACCTCCCTTTATATGACGACGTCCTCCTCTGGCTCCATCCCCACGCCCGTCTCCCCCATCTACGGGTAGATAATCATATTTTTACTTTTTAATATTTTTATTTATGTTATTTTAAAACATTATTTTAATTTTTAATTTTAGTTTTTAATATTTTTCAGTATTTTTAATTTCTATCTCATAAAATTTTATTTTCATTTAAAAAAAATATCATATCATTTAATATTAAATCATCCCATTATTTTTTAATTTAAAAATCAATTATTTTAATAATATTTCAAAATTATTTTGTGATTTTAAATATTGTTAACTCTTAAATTTATTTTTTTAATAATGAATTGTTGAATCTCAATACATAATAAAATTATAATACTATTAAAAAACATGTTATGAAACCATTAAGAATAATTATTTTACCATATTAATTTAATCATGTTAAAAAACACGAATAATTATAATTGAATCTTATTTCTAAAGAATTAATTATTTCAAATTAGATGAACTATATTATTGAAATTATGAATTAATACATTTGACCCATAATTAATTATATTCAAAATTGCATTATATTTGAAACATGATTTCAAATTAGTTAATACAATTTTTAATAAATAAAAAATTCAAAATTATCTAATTTTATTATTCAAAAAATAATAATTACATATTATCAAATTTTTTAAAAAGAAATTTCATCTTGTTTAATTAAAATATTTTATTCTTCATAATAAAATTATATAATTATTTAAATTTATAGATTTTATTTTTTTGAAATTATGATTATTTTTTTTCTAATTTCATTTAAAATATTTCCATTAATTTTTTTAATTTTTATTTTATAAGATTTAATTAGGTAATAAAATATTATCATTTATTTATTTGTATTTGGATTATGAATTATTAATTTTAAGTGATTAACATTTATGACTTTAAAAATGAAATAATTTAATGTTTAGTGTATTTTTTACTCACTAATGATTATTTTTAAAAGCTATATATAAATTAGTCCTCTAATATAGAAAATTTATTTTGTTATTGTAGGTAATCGTAAACATGTCTCCACTAGAAAAAGATTTTGAATTAGAATAAATTCTAGGAATTAATGTTATTAACACAGTGATATGTGATGTAGATAATTCATGCTATTATAACCTAGCCATGGATAAAGATGAAAATATGACTTCCAAGTCAAATAAAATAGATCAAAAAAGAATTCATCTAATTCTAGGATTTATTTTTAGAAAATGGGAATAATTGATGAAAACCCTTCGGTTATGTGTAAAGGTTGTGGATTAGTATTGGTGGGAGGTGGAAGAAGATATGAAACATTAACATTGTCTTGACATATTGAAAATTCAGTGGAAAAAAGTATTAAATGATCATAAGGTTCCTTTAATGATCTTAGACTATTCATGATTTTTTTAAATAAAATGTTTGATTCAATGGTTTTCTAAGAAAAGATGGAAATTACCCTTATAATACATGAACTTTGATTTTAAATTTGTTGAATATGAAGTAGTTATAGAAATCTACAATTATGTAAATCCAAAAGTGAAGTTTTTTTCTAGATGTAATAAAAGTTCAGATGTGATTTAATTATATGATCAACATAAAAAATTTAAATATATTTGGTCTTGAATTGGTGGTAAGTTATTCCTTACTTCTGATTTGTGTGCATCTTGTACTATTAAGGGGTATCATTATTGTAATGTTCACTATGTTAATTTGGAGAGGTAGATAAAAGAATAATTATTTATTTTATGGATATGATACCTCAATATTCTAATGCTGAATTGAAATATATTAAAAGAAATAATAGTTTCTTGGGTTATAGAAAATAAAATTTTCTATATTATCCTTGAAAATGGGTTTTTATTGATAACATGAAAAAAATTTGAATGATCAATTGAATTTAGAAAATAACTTTCATTTCATGGGTGAATTGTTTCAGGATTGATGTTGTTCCCATGTTTCAAATCTCTTCAATCAAGAAATTTTTATGTTTAATGATTATACATGACAAAAAATTAGAGAAATAATTTTTTGTGTAAAAGGTTCTGAGGGTAGAATAACATGTTTTAAAGATTGTTTAAAAAGTATTTCAGTTAATACTAGTGTGATTTTAATATTGGATATACCGACCGGGTGGAATTCCCCATATATATTTCTTGAATATAAATTTAAGTATAATAATGTTTCAAATAATTTGTATTTTTATGATCTAAATTAAAATAATTTCCCGTCAAAAGAAGAATAGAAATGAGTTGATTTGATTTTAAATTTTTAGAATCTATTTTATTATACGAAAAAATTTATTTCAGAATCAACATATCCAATTAAAAATTCATACTTTCATCATGTTTAGAATATTATAACGTTTTTATTGAATAATATCAATAATTATGATGGTTTCATTAGAACAATTTCGTAAAAATTTAATAAGAAATTTGAATAATTTTGGATTCATTATAGCTTTCTACTTGCAATGGAATTTGTGTTTGATCCCCATATCAAGTTGAAAATGTTTGAATTTATCTACAAAATTCTTGATTCATGTAAATACCAAGAAAATATTTTTATGGTGAAATAAAAACTATATCAGCTTTATGAAGAGTATATAAATGATTTTCTGTCTATTTCTTCAATGTGAACTAATAAAATGGACACAACTTTTACTTCTCTTAATGTCCCTATAAGGGAAAATGTAGATTTAATTTATGTAATTTTAATTTCTTAATATTTAAATAATAATTTATGTATTTTATTTTATTTTATTTAATATATATATATGTGTGTGTGTGTGTGGATTGATCTAAAAAGTAAAGCAGTTATCCCAAAGCTCTGTGAAAAAAAGGTAGAAAAATAAACTAGAACTGCAGTTACATTTTCAAGTAATATATTATACAGTTCCAATGAAAACAACTGCTCCATTAAAATATGCGGGTCATGACTTTTTAGTCCATGTAAGTTTCAATGTTTTAAGTCAATGCACATTGATATGTTACTTGAATATCCATCTGGCACTTTTATATTCTTTTATGTTTGAAGCAATAAATATCTCTCCGAATTTCTCAATGTAAAAATACCCTAAGGATACTTTTCATTTTTATTTTCCCACAAACAATGATTTATATTACAGGGGATTAAAAAAACTTTCCAAATTCTATAATTTTTACTTAAAGTGTCAAAAGGGTTAAAACCATCAAAATCCATTCTCAAACGTATATTCCTAGGATCAAAAGAAAAATATTGATATAGTGTATCAAATAGATTCTATGGTGTTGAATATTTTGGATGTATCATAAATCCATCATTAATATCATAATCATTCCACTTCATATTGTATGAAATTTTAGATGACATGAATAATCATTTAAAGTATGGTTTCAAAGGAAATTAACATAATGAATTTTCATGAAATTTCTTCTTTTGTTTCATCATGGGTTTACAATGATTTATACTATTACTGTTGTTCATTGAAATCCATCTTTCTGAATGAAAACATATGAATTAATATTTATCAGAATCTCATCCCTTGTAAATAATGAAATAATTTCAGAATGGATGTATCTTTGTATGATCAAGTCTTTGTTTGATGATGAATTTCATCATCTCATATAATGTTGTAGGGATATTAACATCACCAAATACATCACAAATAAATTCTAAATTGATAGAAATTTATTTATTTTAGTAATTACACAGAGACACATGATATGATATAACTTATGAATAAATAATAACATCAAATAATTGGCACATCCTTCATACAGTTCTTGCTATCCATATTCCAATAATTTATAAATATCATTTTTTCACTGAAGTTCTTGGCAAGATTAACCTTATCAGGATAAACCAAAGGTTATTGTGATCAATTAAAATCTAGTTCATTTTATTATAAAAAACCAAAAGTCTCATTTAACAAAATTTGAACTGAATTATCCCATGTAGGGTCACTTTTTGTTTCATTGATAGTATTTTTGTTTATGATGATTTTGTTAGGGCGCACCAACTGGTGTTTTGTTGTTTTCTGATGGTGGATTGTACCCCGCATTCCCTCTTTCTAAATTTGGGTGAAATTCATAAGTATCCTGGAGATGTATTTTCCTTGATTGAAATGGGATGATAAGATGTCAATTCCTCCTTCCATAGATGTATCCTTCAAATTCGTCACCTAGTCCCAGTCTCCCATGTAAAATTTATTTATGATTTATGAAACTCTTTCTTATTTCCATATCATTGTGGACACATGTTAATTATTCTAATTATTTCTAGATATACTAGGGGGTATTGATAGGGTAGGAACCTTCAGGTAGAATAATATTCTTGTTGGGTATCTCTAGCATGTATGGACGCTGGAAAATTGGTCACCTATATTCTTTATCACATGAGGGAATCTCATAGAGGAATATTAGTTGTGAAACCCATTTCACCCCATGTCAATCATAGGGTATCTTATTCCAGGGTAATATCTTCTATGGTTTTCCTCTGGATTCCCATGATTAACAAGAAGAAACAGTATGACAGTTCACGAGTTTAATGTCTTTCAGATATGAAGAAAGGAAGAATATAATTCCTGATGAAGTTAGATCAAAGAGGCACATCCATAGGGGGATAAATTAGAAGGATTACCTAATGTATGGGTTCGGACACCCCATGAGAGTGGACCCATGGTGGTATATCCCATAATTAAAATATTTCCCACCAAGAAGGGGTACATACCTAGGAGGGAATCACCAATGTTTACCCAAGGGATGGGTTAGAACGCCCAATGAGGGATGACCCATGGTGGTGTGTCCTATAAAGTAAAGGGTTAGTACCATGAAGGCTGATCTAGAGAACACTTAGGGTAGATCAAAGTGGTTCACTCCTTAGAGGGGACACCAAGTTTTACTATTGATTAAGATTAAACATTAAAGAGGCATCCTATGTACCATATATATAGGACAGTGATCAAAACCAATTTAGTTCAATGTATGTAGTGCGTCTCACACATGACAGTTTCCCTTCACAAGAGGATTTATCTTGGTTGGATTGTGTTGGATTTTGTGGGGATTACACATGGGAGTTTCTCGAGGGCTATTAAGAGGGATGATGATGTGGGTGGGGCTTTTGTATACGAATGAACTAGGTGGGCGACATGATCTCATTGGGACATGGTGGCCTTGGTAAAATCAGGATGGATGTTGATGAAGTGTTGGGTTGAGTAGATGGAAATGATGGATTGTTTGGGGGTGTTGGGCCTGAACATTAGGGAGGTATCCTACATATTCAAGTTAGTTGGTAATCAATGTCCACATAGTTTTAGAGGAATATTTGGGTATTACACCTAAAGAGAATGCCCATGGAGCATGTAGTTTGGGATTACACATGAATTCTACCAGAGGAGAATTCTTAGTGATTATACCTATGGAGGTGGCCCATTGGTTGGTACATGTTGGGACTTGCGTGTAGGAATGACCATTCAGGAGATAAAGGATGGGGATTAAACTAGGTGGGATTTTTATTTTGGGATTGTATATATTTCATGGTCACCACTAAACTCTAATAAAATATGATTCATGCTCGGTGTGAGAAACAAGATGAATCAGTAGACGTGATTCTCGTGTCATGAAAGTAGTGTTGATAAGAGATGAGTGGGGCTTATGCATGGAAGCTGCCCGATGAGGAAGTCATTTTGTATGTGGAGGATCTCATTCCATGTGGGGAATTTCTCATTCCATGTGAGTCATACATAGAAAATACTATCAAGTTTCCATAGGTACTTATAAAATGAAACTTCTTGAGGCCCACCTGGATACAAAGCATAAAGGGAGAGGGATGACAGATTGAGAGTGTGGGAAGTGAGTGGTTCTCGATTTCCATTGCCTCTCAAATATTGTGCAGACGATGTAGATCCATGCAAGAGGATATGAATCCATGTAACACATACATGTGGACCTTTTGGTCTTTCCACATAGGGTGAGATCATTATTTAACATCATGTATTGAGGACGTTGGTGCAAGGAAGTTTTACGACCTGCATGTCGGATGTGGGGGGCTGACTCATCACCCCTTTAATGTACATAAACATAGCTCATTAACCCTTGGGTAAGGGATGCTGTCATCAATCCGAGATGGAGAGGGTGTGAAGGAGTGGTCTATTGTGTGGTCCATGGTAGCGTTGCAATACTGAAAAGGAAAATTAATTAGCATACATATGGTGAAATTAAAGAGGTAAGGAAATGTTACTAGGGATACCTTGTGAGGGACCATGAAATAATTGCACACAATCTTGGAGGGATGCATGGAATAGGGTGTCATAAAGAAAGGTGCCTTTATGATATGTCCTTCATGAAGCTAGGGTGATTCATGAAGGATTGAGGTTTTGGGAAGGAAATGGATTCATGAAGCCTGGTGAACCTACCTTTTCATGAAGTCATGATATTGAAAAAGAGTGCATCATGAAGGGTGAATGTAACACAGAACCAAAAGTGCCTCAAATGGACTTATTCTTCCATGAAGGTCATATGAAATCACAAACTTCATCCCCACCATTTATGGAGGTAATTAAGGACAAGGTAAAGGGGGTTTCGCTATGCTCTAATGCCTTGGGTAATTTATTTTCCATTGGGTTCACAGTGATCATATGATTTGTGAAATGGGATATTGGAAGTTGAGTGGTTTGGGTAGGCATCCCTTTGTGGTGGATTGTGGTGATTATTTATAAGAAATGGGCGTCACAATTCTTAGATGCAGGCTGAAAAGTCGAAGTAAGATCTGCAAAAATCAATGGCTCTGTTGGAATCATGAAGTTGTCTGTCAAATACCTTAGTGCAGTCACGGAGGGCGTTAGACTCAAAAGAGTCCCATCAGTGCCTCACACACTCATAGTGGGGAACAAAACTCTAATAATGTTATTTATGTGGAAAAACATTTAGATTATTATGGGTCCTTTTTCATATGGATTCTATATCATACGGCCATGGTCCCCATCAAATTATCTCAAGGTACGTATTTCGGTGCCAACAAATATCATTGTTTTGACTTTCTGTAAAAAAAAATCACCATTCCAAATATAACATACATATCATGAAAGAATTGTTTTCAATATAAAATTCTCATATACTTTGTTCCTATTAAATCATCGCTTCAATATACAATTATATCATGAAAATCTTATTATATCATCCATTTATCATCTTGATATTTCATTATCTAAATATTCTTATAAAACCTTGAAATAATAATGTGTATTTTTTTGTAAATTAAACCAAATTTTATGCACTGGTATTGAATTGTATTCTCTCTATACATTCATATATAAAGATATTAATGTTTAATCAAAAATGTGAAATCAAAATTAAACATCACCCAACTTCATCATTGACTCTATCATAAAAAATATAAAGGAAAATGTGATGAATCAAATAATGAAATTTTTCTTACTAAACATGTAATATAAAAACATGAATCAAATAAATTATTATTTCTCACAAAAATATATGAATTACGACATATATTATATTACTTTCCACATTCTTATTATCTAATATAGATTTAAAAGTAAATTAGATAACCACCACATTCTAAAAAACATAGTGATATTTTTCCTAAAATAGATATCAACCTCATTCTTATCATCCAATAGGAATCACTATAATAATTTGAAAATTATGACCTTAAAACTATAAAATATGAAAATACCATGATATACATATTGTACCATTTCATTTCTTTCAATATGGATAAATTAATATATTTTTTAACCTCTTCATGTAAACTTTCATAGATGGATAATGACATAAAAAATCTCATTTCATTGAACATTTAGACCTCAATGATGACCATCAGAAAACTACATTAAAAAATTATATAAACTGGTCGTGTAAATATAATATAAATATATATAACAAAAAATTAATTTATGTCATAATAAATTAATAATCAAATAAAAAATGAATCATCTTATTCAAATAAGTGAATAAATATTTAATTAAATAGCTATGGAATCACATAAACTTTATTTAATTAAATATTTTAGAGAAAACAATCAATTAATTTCATATCAAAATTGAATATTAAAATATATAAAGAATTTATAAAATAGTAACGGAAGATTGTTTTATAATCAAACAACCTTGGGGGGGGGTCACAATGATCATTGGTTGGGGGGATCAGGGTCACAATAGTAGCCAACAAGGTGGTCAGGGTCACGACAACCACTGATAGCTAGTTTGGTGTCATAGAAGAAGATGAAAAGGATGATTAGGTTAATGGTGGTCATTGACTAGGGAGTTCAAGGTCACAACATTCTCCAGTAAGGGGGGTCGAGGTCATGATAGTAGCTGACAGGGGTTTCGGGTGACGGTGGTCACTAGTCACTGGTAGGGGGGTTGGGGTCAGGGTGGCCACTGGAAGATGATATCCAATAATGAGGGGAGTGGGAAGTAAAAGGTCAAAGAGGGTTGGGTTTTGGGGGTCACCACTAAATAGGGGAGAGGGATAGGGAGGTCTTAGGGTGGTTGGGGGTTACTGTTGAGGAGGAGAGAGGGGGGTCATGGGGAGGAGGGGGTGTTAGGGGTCACCACCACAGAGGGGAGAGGAAGGTCAGATGGGGGGGGGGGGGGGTTAGGGGTTTCCACTGAGGTGTGAGTTAGGGTTTCTTCCAAGGAGGTGGAGGGAGTACGGTGGGTCTGGATCACTACCAAGGAGGGGGAGGGTGGCTGTAGTGTTGGGTTCACCGTCGTGGATGGGGAGGGAGTGTCAAGGAAGCCATTGAAGAAGGGGAGGGAGGTCAGGGGGGGTGTCGTAGAGGGGAGCATGATGAAAGATCTAGGAGGATGAATTTATGGTTTTAAAAAAATATTAGTGATGTTTTAATTGAAACCACTTCTAATTTTTAAAATAAAAAAATATTGTGGTGGTTTAATAAAATAGCTGGTATATTATAATTTTTATACAATTTATTTTGTGGTGTTTATTAGAATCACTATCAATAAACTACCAGTAAGAAATAATTTTTTATAGTGTGTAGATATGTAATTAGGTAATAGTGACTTGTAATATGGTAATATGTGAAAAGGAATTCATGAAAAAATGGTCTTTTATACATCATATATATACTAGTTTTGATGGAAATTTCATCATATTTACAACACTAGATAAAGTTGGTATGGTTCAATCATCATAGGGGATCTGTAGTACCACAATGGTGTGACAGGTGTGTAAATGTGGTTTTTGACTATGTTATTTCATATCAAACATTTATGTATATATATATATGGATGTTATTAGGGGCACCATTTTTTTTGTGTCCTACTATGTTTTATGCTCATACCTTGCATGAGTACCATGATGGATGTGAAAACCATGTGGTTGATATAAAGGTTAGGTCAAGAGACCTGATATAGGTTAGTATGATAAAGGAGATTGGTAAGGATATGAACATACACTAAGGTGAGATTGAGGAATCACCGAGATGTCTCCATTATTTATTTTATTTGTTGGTATACTATAATGTACTAGTCAAATGAGATTTTCCTCAAGTGATGAATGAATATAAGATTTTCTTAAGCTTCATTTTTTATATCCCATTCACTTTCATTTATCAGGGTAAAGTATTCATAGTAATTCCTTATTAAACACTCATGATATACATGTTATGTATGTTTATCTATCATTTATATATTATTTTATACCATTATATTGAAGTTGTAGTCTAATAATGAGTTTTGATCCAACCCTTATCACTAATCAGCTACCTCTAGTATACATGGAGGCATGTACGAGGTAATTTGATTCTTTTACTTGAGTTGTAAAAAAGGTGACCAAGCTATGGATAACATAAATTATTATCTGAGAAATATTTTCATTTGTATTGTGATTTTTTACTTTGTAAATGGAAATAGTAATTTCCAAAACATCAGATTAAATACATGTATGTGCCTTTAGAGTATAAGTATGGATGTAAATTTAGTCTTATGGCAGGTTTGGATTTTTTTTCTTTTTATTATTAGAGTTGTGTTTTATTGATAATTTATTATGTTTATGAGCTATGATTTATAGTTTTTATCTTTCATATAATTATTAAAAGGTGTTAAATCATAAATAATACTTGGAATCCATGTTCAAAAGACATGTGCATTCTTCTATGTGATTGAGAATATAGTTACAAAGGAATAAAGGAGTTTCAAATATTTAAAAATAATAATAAATTATTCATTATTTTCCGGAATAAAATATTAGTGAAACTATACTTCTCTGAACTGATATGTGATGTTTTCCAATATAAAAATCACTAGATACAGATATCTCAGATATATTCATGGAATTAATGATAATGACCCTACAATGTGGAGTATAGGTATGAGGATACTCGATATTGATAAGAGCTCGGGGATTGGGGAATTGAAACATGAGTTTCCTTTATCGATTTGAGATTAGATCTTAGATATTTTTTTATAAGTGTAAAATATATATGATATATTCCTAGACTAAGTAGAAGAGCCTGTAGATTATTGAGTTATGATTTATGATATACTCCATCAAGTATGTTGGTAGTTTAAAAGGGTGTTTTCCTATTCTTATTAACATGGGTTATAATATGTGTTTTTAGCTTGAGAGAGAGGGGTTATCCTAATAATATATATACCGTTTGAGGGGTTATGTATGGGTTGATATTCCATGTGATAGGAATGATATATGGGGGATGTGGGATAAATTATATATTCTAGGTATGTGGATTTATTTGGGTATATATAAATAAAAGTCAATATAAAATGCATAGGAGAGATGGGTTTTACATTCAAGGGAGTCATGGTTAATTGATTGGGCTAGTGAACCTAAGATAAATAGGATATCACTATTGGTGTTAAGAGTTGAACTATATGGAAATGAAATAAAATTGTGTAAAATTTTATGTGAAAATGATAAGAGAGTTAACTATTTTAGCTATGTATAATTATGATAGTGATTTTCCATGTTATATCATACCATGGGGACAAGACAATGAGTTTTTTCACTTCCCATATTGAAAATTAGATTTTATAACCTAGGATCAATCATTAAATGGTTTTCATAGTGATCAATTAATCATGATTGGAGAACTTATTTGGGGATGATTATTAATTACATGGGAGGTGAGATCATGCTTGTGTTTTGAACTCTTTTGTTTCCCTAACTTCATATAGTTATGGCACGGGATTCAGTGGATTATCACACATGGATTGTGATTGGGTATGATAAAACAAAAATAAATGTTTAAGAAACATTTTATAAACAAAAACTATATATATAATTTATCCCTTATAGTGATACATCATGCATGTGTTAGAAAAAATGATGTTCTATGTTTTTCAGGTACAGATTGACTAGTGAAAATTAGTTAACCATGCAATGAAGGATGTGATATATTTGAACATTGTGTTGTTGAAAAGTGATTGATTTATTGTGAGAACCAAATATAAGAAGAGATGGTCCATTTCATGAGCGATGAGATATAAAATCTCGATGATGGTGAAAGATGATGAGAATACCACTTAGTTTTATTGAATAAAAAATGCTCTTTATGGATCAATATTATTTCTGATGAATTTTAATAGTTCATTGACTATGGTGAGGTCATCTTATGTGAGATAAATAAACAAAATATGGAATGATATGTATCCCACAAAATTTGTAACATGAGAGTTATGTGATTGAAATTGAGTTCCCTCACCTTGTAAAAAATATATTAGGGCCCAAGTGTTGTAGTGATGGGACTTTGATGTAATATAACTACAATGATATTTAGAATTATGGTGGTTATATAACAATGATAGATTCTTATAGTTGGGTCTATCAGGTTATTAAGAGTGCGTCTAATATGTGAAGGCATTAAAGTAATTTTGAAATCCTGATAGGCCAATACTCTTAGAATGATGTTTAGGAAAGTTCTATGTGAGTTCATTCCATGGATAGTGTGTGGTTGTAAACCTAACTTTGATGTAATTTTGGTAAACTTAGGTGGTCATAGGAATGAAAAATCAAACCTATGGGGGTTGTAGATTCACATTGGAATGTAGATGGAAGTGGTATTGTAATGTTCAGTGAGTGGGTGATACCCAAGTGTGGGATATAATCTGGATGATCGATCAACTTAATATGTTTAGTAATAGGAAAGGTTTTATATTGATTAAATTACATGATTTGGAAAATAGGATTTAGAGAATGTGAGTAAACAGAAAGGTATGAAGACCACCACAAATTTTTTTTTTGAGAGATATATTTTTTCTGGGTAGGGGGATTGTGAATTCTATAAATATGTGATCATGAGATGCCCAGGTGTATCTCAGAGAAATTAATGGTCATATATAGTGATATTAAATTAATCTTAGTATATGAACTTCAACAATTGGGTTTGGGCCATATATAATGTATTTTAGAAAAAATTTATTGATTTCATTAAAAACAATTCCCAATATTGTATAGGCCATTGAGTTATCAGACATAAGAGATAGATTAGAAATCCAGCCGACCCATTTCACATGTGATAAAATTAGGTGAATAATATTTATATTTATGAATTTAATTTAATATATTACCTGTGTAAAATATAGAATATAGTTTTATGTTTTTAGACAATAGATTGTTTCGTAATGACGTGGATTTTGGTTCTTTGACCATTTTAAAAAAAAATTAGTTAAGACACTCATTATAGAATGAGGTTTTCTTTTCACTATGATACTTTCCATTTTACCATGGTTTTATGGGTTGTGGTGTGAATATTTGTATAAGATTCATATTAATATTTCATATGATTTTATTTCTACAACAGGGGGAATTATTCCATGGTGAAAATAAATAATTTATAGTTAATATGGTGTAAAATATGTTATTACATCACACCCTTTGAAACTCCAGAATATGGGTCAATTGATTATAAGGGATGAATGATTTTTATGGATTGTTAAGAAGGATTTTATCTATGATATAATTTTTAAATATCAATTGACTAAGGGGTTGATATAGTATGACGTTATAGAATACACTGTGATTTTTCCTCACTTTTAGGCATTATAACATGGCATGTGGAGTTATATCATGAAGGGGAAGACCCATGGTTTATTTATAAATAATGGATGAATTATAGTAACTCAAGAATTTTAGACAATTTATTACATTATTTTTAACATAAACATCCAATAAACCTAGCCCAAATATTGAGAGTATTATTATATTTGGATGAATGGGTTCATAATAAATCTAAAAGAAACTAAAACATAATAGATTTATTTTATTCTCCTTAATGATCTTCTAAATCCCTTCAAGATCCTAAAACCACATAACATAACCTGGGGAATACATAAATAAAAGGGGTTGGATTAAAAGCTTAGTAAGGTAAAAAATGTTATAATGAAGGATATTATATTAATCCAAAGGCATAACATGATATCAAAAATTAAATGGATCATGGATAATCATATGGGAGAATAATATAAATAATAATAATTCATAAGATCATGAAAATATATAAATGTGTTAGAAACTTATAACATGAAAAAAACCATAAGTCAAGGTTAACTACCAAGACAACATCACATAGTGGGCAGAGTCTCATCATAGATCAGGTTTACTGCCTAACCCCATACATAATGTCTCATGAGAAATAAACAAAACACAATGCATTGAATCACTATCTACATTCACCGATCATAACAATAACATGCTTATAGGGGTCACAAAAGTAAATAAAACATAAGTCAAAATCATAATAATTACCTATGAAAAGAAATTGGTTGAATAATCTTTCCTCTTATCATAAAAAATGACATTTCATAAAGATTATAAAGAGAAGAATGAATTAAATTTTTTGGATGTTCATATTTGATTAAACAATCATAGGAATCAAAATATGATTTTCATTTAAAAAAATATCATGGGAAATTGTATTGAATTATGTATATAAATGAACTTTCAAAAATGTGTTTTAAGGAATCAGTTAAGGGATTTTGGAGAAATAATTTGTATGGAATTTTATTTTAAAAACATAAGTATACCAGATTTATTATAGATAAAATATTACCTTGTTTAATGAAATTATGAATGGGAATAAATACTTTAAATGAGTATTACATAAAAGTAGTAAGGGATAGAAAAGTTCCCCATGACCAGGTTTGATTTTCAAGATGGACTTTGTGAAATAAACATAAGAAATGTGTTACCCCATAAAAGGAAGGGAATATAAAAAAGTTATATATGTAAGTGACATATATACAATATTTAAAATCATTTTATAACATCAAAGAGATAGAGTGAATATTGAGTTAGAAATAAAAAGGTCTTAACCTAAAGAAAAAGGGTGGATCAGAGAGATCACATGCATTATGTTCTGGAATGGGTTTTCAATCTCACATAATGTCCTAAATAATCAAATTATATTCATTAACTACTTAAATCATAACCTTTTACATACATATATATTTTATTATAATTATATTGTCTTTATTCACAACCATTTCATTGAGATATTATGTTTGATTTCACTATTCCGAGGGTGTTCATTCCATGGTTCCAAGGTTAGATCACTTGTGGATAATTATTCATATTATTTTAAAATGGATCTGAAAATATCTAAGTAAAAAAAACATATTTTTAACATCCCACCCCTCCTCATTGGATTGAAAAATTACAGGTGTGTTACTAGTCCTTAGGTAGTATCCACACGACTCCAATGTTTGGAAATAAATGAAAAGGGATCAAGAACATTAGAGGGATGATTTTACCTTTGAAAGATAAAATATCCAAACTATGTGCACAATAACTAACCAAAATCTATATGTTGAATGATTAAAAAATAAAACTCAAGAAATAACCAAACCAATAATCCATATCAGACTACAAGTTGAAACTAAAATACATAATTGGAGAGAAAAAATATAACAACACTAAAAAACATCCAAATGACATAAACTATCAACATCCAACGCACTCCAAGATCCAACTATACATGACACACTACACATTATCAAGAAGAATCACTATAGAAATGAGATTATTTTACTCTAACACTTTCTGGATAAATGACATTTGTAAATTCACAACACTGCCTAAACATGGGGTTAGTCTTAACTTAGTAGGATTTTTCTAATGACTTCCCAACCCACACCACTAGAAAAAAAATTATTTTCATAATTAAATAAAATACTTTAAAACATTTTAAAATAGTTTATATCAAAATTACAACCATGTTCGAAGGGAAAAAATCAACAAGCTCCAAAACCATTTCATGTTCATTTGGAATATTTATTCCTATGTCTAAAAACACATCCCCCCCACACACTCATGCTTAGTTTCACCGTTGATAGTGGAACATCAAATATATATTATGTTCCAATATTGATGGAGGTACTTCATGATCATAATCCATCCCACTATACATGAACCAAAATAGTTATTACAAAATCATATGAAGCCAATAGAAATGAAAACATTTATTTCATTAAATCTTTTCAAAAAATTATTTAAATTCATCAAAAAACAAACCATAATTTTAAAACCATCATTTTTAAATTATAACCAAAGAGTGTTCCAAAAACCAAATCAATGATCCACAATATCCAAGACACAACTAAAATAGGATTCTGTAACATGAATCAAATAATAATTTCCCTACAATTTCAATTATATCATTCAATATAAACTAATAATTAATGTTCTAAATCAAGTGGAGTCATGAGAGAATACACCTACCTAAAAATGGTTTTTGAAAATGAATAATGACACTAAAAAACTTCATGACCTGATGTCAAACCAAGATAAATTCACTATATCCAACTATATTCCATTATAAACCAACTTATAACACATTGATATATCAATAATGGGCTAGATCTATGGTTCTGAGAGAGAGAAGAACCTTGGATATAAGAAGAACACGGAATAATGTGTACTTACCAATGAACCTGGACCTCCAATGAACTTTGATTCACCTAAGAATCACATCATAGTTGAAAGTAAAAGTATATCAAGCCTATGGAGAAAATGGAATTTGGTTTATATAGGGAATATAGGATTATAGAGTGTGTTGATGATTAATTTGGATTAGATCTATATTTTTAGGGGTTCTAATTATAGGTCACATAGTTAGGCTACACAGTTTGGAAAACTACATGGTCCTACTATCATAATCCAACCCCGTACAAAGTTGGCTCACATGGTTGGCTCACTCAGTTATAAAACACATGCACAAACCGTTATTTCACATCTATTTCACATTTTATGGTTTCCCTTGGAACTAGTATAGTTTTCCCAAATTGTGCACCATTCTAGTGCCCACTATTTTCCCTTTCATGGCTTCTTGGAGATGGTGCATGATTTTTAATAAACATGAACAAACCATGAACCTAAAAAATCACTCCAAAACATGTTTAAACCCATAAAGACATTCCAAAACATTAATAAAAAATTATATAGACTCAAAATAAAAACGTAAAGGTTCATATACCAAAAACCGAGGGCACTGCATTCTCCCCACCAATAGTATTTTTGTCCCTAGAAAGTAGAAAACCTCTATTGTCTTGGAAGAGATTGGGCCACTTCTTTAACATCTCCTTCAAACATTCCCACATTTCCTCTGGAATCCAACCATGTTTCTATAAAACCCACATTAGATCGATGATTTTACCATACAATAACTTCTCTTATCTATGCACAATCCATACTAGAACATAAATCCACATAGAATCTAGAGCTTGGTCAATGTGATACCATTGAATCAAATGGTCATGATTTGGTTGGAACTTCTTTAAATGAGATACATGAAACACATTATTCACTAAAATATACCTTAGTGGAAAATAGATTCAATATGCCACCTCACTAACCCATTCATGTATCTCAAAAGGGCCTATGTATCATGGAGAAAAATTTCCCACTTACCAAAACAATATTTCCCAAGCCCTATAGAGATTCTAAATAACACATGATCTCTCACCAAAAATGACAATGGTCACTGATAATGATCCGTATATTATTTATAGTGACTCTAAGCTATCTTTGTTCTGTTTATGAACAAATAAATATTCTATGTTTTCTCTTCTATAAGGATGGGTTCAATTATTGATGTATCACCTATTTCCACAAAAAAATGGAGAATGAAAAGGGAGTCCATACAATTATTTAAAAGGATCCATGTGTATTGAGGCCTAAAAACTCTTATTGTAATAGAACTCCGAAAATGGTATATGTTCTTCCAATGAGACACCGAAATACATTAAACAATCCATAAGAATATACTACACCATTTAGATTATCCATTTAGAATTTCCATCAATTTGATGATAATAAACCGTACTCATAGTCAAATGTGTTCCAAGGGGTTACTATAAGGATTTCAAAAAATGAGAGGTAAACTTGTGTTCTTTATTAGATACAACTAATACTGGAAAATCATCCATCTTTTAAATTTCATGAATACTGATTTTTGACCAATATTCCATCATATTAGTTTCACAAATCCGGATAAAGTGATCCATGTTTATGAGCCAATCCACTGTCACCCATATGAAATCGTTTTTCCTAACCATCCTCGGTAGACCTGTTTCAAAAATCATGCATATTTACTTGAATTTCTAGATTGGAATCAGTAATGACTACAACATGCCATTTAACCATTGAA
Source organism: Viscum album (assembly GCA_963277665.1). NCBI lineage: Eukaryota > Viridiplantae > Streptophyta > Magnoliopsida > Santalales > Viscaceae > Viscum > Viscum album. The sequence goes on along the minus strand of OY728146.1, from coordinate 783,146,503 downwards.
GCTCTTCCTTGACCTTCTGATAGGTGAGGTATCTCAATACATATAATCCATTATATATCCTTTCATTTCAACCCACCAAAATAGTTATTTCAACATTTTTTACATCTTCTATATTCCTAAATGAATATACCATCATGAATGATGGTAATATCTAAGAATGTGCTCTTGATAATTATAGATGATCCTTTCCGTCACAAATTCTAAACGAATGAAAAAGGGAAATACCTTAGTCCAAAGTGATTCATCCTTTGAAGAAAAATCAAAAATTGACAAAGGCATGAAGAAGGATTTATTCCCACTTGGTTCGTGAAAGTTTCATCATGGTCGTGCAAGTATACTTGCGCACTGCATAGTGGTCGCGTAGGTGACTTGTGCGCCCTCTTTGATTTTTTGCCCAAGGTCTTACCTGGCCTATAAATACCCCTGGTGGGCCCCCCATTTCAGGGATAGAAAAATTCTAAAACTCATATTCGAGCTCCTGACACCCTAGTCTCTTCTGGAAGTCTTCCAAACACTTCTAAGATAATCTCTTACCTATAATGGAAGGTCTAAACCGGGGAAATAAGGCCTATGTGTTGAAACTCATCAACACTTGCGCACCTAAGTGGAAGCCCTTAAGGGAAATGACCACACTTGTGCACTGCCTTATCCCTTTAACAAAACTTGCGCGCCACACTTTTGGAAGCCTTTAGGGAAAATACTAAGGGCTTGAGCCAAGTATCACTCAAGTATTACCCTAAGGGTTGACCGTCGCGCAAGTACCCATGTGTCACGCAAGTATACATGCGTGACCAGGACTTGTGCACCCACGCAGGACTTGCATGCCTCTATCTTTTTGGGTGCCCATCCTACCTATTCACTTGATTTATTCAAATCCACCTCTCCTCTTCAGGATTTAGCCTTCAGAACCCTATTGAAATCAATTTATGGCATGGTTCCTTTGTTGTATTCCTTATCTGAATGGAATTTCATGGAATATTTCTCAAAACCTAGTGATTTACATATCTTTATGTCACAAAGGATAGAGATTTCATTCATTCAACCTCATCCTTTAAAGATGAGAGGATATTTAACCTGGGCCTCCTTTTCAGGAGTAAGCCCCAGTCATAATTTCTCTAAATTGGGCATCCTCCTTAGGAGTAAGCCCCAATCTCAAATTCCCAAATATGGGCATCCTATTTAGGAGTAAGCCCCAAGTCCCCTAAGATGGGCATACTTTTCAGGAGTAAGCCCCAGTCTTCAATTTCCCTTAATTTTGGGCCTCCTCTTCAGGATTAAGCCCCATGTTCCCAAATATGGGCATCCTCCTTAGGAGTAAGCCCCAAATTCCAAATTCCTTTAACCTGGCCTTCCTTCTTAGGAGTAAGGCCCGGTTATAATTCCCCTTAACCCGGGCCTCCTTCTCAGGAATAAACCTGAGTTCTCAAAATTCCTTAACCTGGGCCTCCTTCTCAGGAATAAACCCTAGTTCTCAAAATCCCATAACCTGGGCATCCTCCTTAAGAGTAAGCCCCAGTCATAATTTCCATTAACCAGTCTTAATTTCTTTTGACTTGGACTTCATTCTCAGGAATAAAACCCAAATCATAAGACCCCTCTAATTTGGGCATCCCTCTCAGGATTAAGTCCTAAGTTAAGTATCCAAATATCCATAAAGAACATATACCTTTATGGACCTTGTTCCCAGGTTTCCTCCCTGAAGTAAATCCTAATCTTCATCTATTTGGGCAGTCATACATACATAAGCCCCACATCATTTCTTATGATGACACAATTGTCAGGTTTTACCAATACCTCTTATTTCTCACACTGAGCATGATTCACATGAGCATAGAGCATAAAAGTAATTATGACATCTTTCTTTGAGCCATCAATCATACATAAACCTCATACTTCTTTGCTCGAACTATGTGGGTTTTGATTCCTTTTCTAAATAAAGGATACGTAGGTATCCCATCTACAGGTACGATCCGAAATATGAAATAATCTATGTCCTTCTGAATGAAAATAAACTTCAAGTTCCCCACTGAGTGACTTTAAAACCAGTATGGTTATCATAATGACCAATTTATTTCTATATAATATATCGAAGGATACCATTGAATAAGAATCTCTAAACAAATACAGATGATTATCTATCAATTTAGAACCTCTCATACATATAAAAGACTCTCGAAATCTTCAACATATCAATCATTGATTGTCAGATCTAAAGGAAATCCCATTTTCATACTTGGTAATTTAATAAGGATTCACGAATATAACTTAAATCTATAAAGAGAGTCCTGGAGTAGAAAATAATTCCCCCCAAAAAGGTGTGATGAGTCCGACCTCCCATCCTCTCGACCAATGAAAATTCTTAAGCCACATCAGTCCACAACTAATGAGCACCTACCTTTGGAAAGTAGGTCCAAATGGATACAGAATCATTGGATGTTCCTGGTTTTACAAACAAACCCGTTAGAAACTACTTGGAATGTTTGAACCGTAAATCAATGGGGTTATCCCCAATTCCAGAGGAAACAAAAAATGGTAAACACAACGTGAATCCTTAACCAAGTTAAAATGATGTTTTACTTATTTGTTAGGAACCTATTTAAACTCAATGATAGGTCCAACAAAATAATCAATAATATATGTGCTCATCCAAAAGATGTAGTGGCCGAAATTATCTAGATTATATCTATTATATCAAACATGCTCTCTTTTCCAAGATCTTCTGTGTTACAGAAATGGTTTCTCTTAAGTTAACAGCTGTAAATACCTTTACTGTGAATGCCTATGTTGCTACTTCTGCTGGATCATCATCCGCTTTGAGGATGACATCACCTACTCAGTGTCTTCAATCCTGGGTATCAAATGCACTGGTTAAGGAATACCGTCGACACAGTACCATTCTAACTCTAGAGGCCGCTTGAAAAGCCCTCTAATTCAATAATTCACCTTGGTCATACGGACAGCGACAACCAGAGATTAAGAAGCAGGTGGTGCCAACCACCATTTCCAACCATTTCGGGTCGTTATCCCCAGAACTCAATCAAAAGTCCTTGCCATATTCTAGGGAGGTGAATGAGAAGGTGCCTCAGGGCCTTAATTCAAAGGGACATGAGTCCTTCCCTAGGGCTCCCATCAACAATCGTCGCCAGACTCGTGCGGTAGTGCACCCTCAACATTATGAGGTTATCACCTTCAGGGGTTCAACTTAGGTCCCTCAGACCCGAGCATGCAAGACGAACCGCCAGGGGCGAAACCCGATCAATAGTGAGTAGGTTCTTATCTATACCATTTCCAGAGAAGTCCACCAACCTAACTTGGTGGAAAGAAACGAGCGGGCACACACACCCATCCGTTTTAATTCCGCTGTCCAGCAAACTCGTCTGGAAGCAACACACCAATATCACTAGGAAATTCTAGAAGAGTACTATAGAAAGGAACATACACCTGTTTATAAGTCATTAGGTAGTCAGCAGGCTCGTCCAACTACATACATTGAAGCCCGCGAACCCAATGTTTTGAGTACTGGTAAACATGCACATACACCTTCTTACACTCATCAATCCTGCCAGCAGCCTCGTCTGTCAAGTATTGAAGGAAATTCATCAACCACATTCGGAAGAGTGCAGTCAGCAGGCACATACACCTGCCAGTATTGATCAAGCCTACCAACAGTCTCGTTTGGCAGTACCCGAGGAAGTCAGTTGGAAAGCTCCTGTGACAAACAGGAGGCAGACTCAACTCTCTGCCCCCAAACATGAGTACTATCATAATTCAATGGCAGGAAAAAGAGGACATGAGAAATAACACACACCTAATACAAGAACGGAATGGACATATATTCCTATTTCAGCTGCTAAAGTCACCAAGAATATTCTTTCAATGGTGAAAGAGCAGAAGCAAATCCCTGCTCATATTCTGGATGCCTGCTAGGATATTATAACCGCTTCAGCAGCATCACATGGAAAGAAATGTAAATCTAACCCTACCAGTGGAGTGACACATCAACAGTTCACTCCGGAACAGACACACGCCTATGTTCCAGTCCAAGAGGGTTGTGGGGCATACTCCCCCATATCATACGGACAACCAAGTCAGGCACATACACCTAATTTGAGCAGAGATAATCATCCTAACCTGATCATTTCTCCTGAGCAGGAACATACACCTTCCCATAATGACCACTTTTGTCAACAAGTGGTTCCCAATGTGAGTAAGAAGGATTCTAAGAAGAAGACCCATCCAGCACAATCAATAAATTAAGGGCCAATCTGTAACAAGGCTTTACTCGATGCTAGAGTTCTTGATGCACTCAGACAGTTATCTGTTGCAACTCAATATTCTACTCTCTCAGTTCCCAATAGTGGGAACATTAATTTCGAAGGTCTTCATCAGACACTTCCTCATGAAGGCTTGCTTCATGACAGTTCGATCGATCTTGAAGTTTCATCTTCAGATGAGAGCCACCGTAACCCTCTGCGTTCCCAGAATATCAAGGAGAAAAATGTTTCATCTTTTTCTGTAACCCATCATGGTGGTCCTCCCCATGATGATGAATTTAGCTGCGAAAGTCCTCTCTGCAGTAACAATGCACATTGCCTGGAAAATTATCCAATGGACAATGTAGTGACGAGAAAGCCCTCATATCTTAAGGAACTTTCAAATGTGAAGCCAGTCATGTCTGATGCTTTACCACTAGTAGGTGAAAAAATTTCTCAATTAGAAGATATCCTGGGGTGTAGGTCATTTTCTGAATCACCTCTGGGTTGTTCATCTTCTAATTTGATCAGTGAGTTCTCTACCGATCTTGTTGAATCTGATGAAGCAACAATGAAGCACCAGATTTGGCCTAATCAGGTGGAATAATCTTCATTGAATGATAAAGAAGAAGTACTGAATATGAGAAAACAACTGGAAAAAGGTGAAGTTCCAGTTATGTTTTGGCCTTTGGATGATTCTCAGTATGACATTCTAGAGATGTTGACAGAAGATGGAATTCATGATATTCGTCTCAACATATGGAAAAATCTTTTTCAGTTGAAAATGAAAATATTATCTTATGATGAATATGAAATTCATTTTAGGATAATAGAAGGGTTACATCGCCAAATCGATTTGGCATCTCTCTCAGTTTCTCGATATACGAAGGCTGAAAAGCAGTAGAGAGCCCTTCAGCATTCATGCCTTGGCGCATTAAAAAGATTGTGCTTGTTAATTTCCAATGCCCCATCTGGTATTCATATCGGGGGATGGGTTGTTCATGGAGAACTACATTTCACTATACTCTCCATCCAACAAAGCCTGCCAAAAATGGATTCATGCAATGTTATTTCCCATGGCCGGCCAAAGCCAATTGGCTTTGTTTGTAATCAAAGGCTCGCTAAAGAACAAGCCTCAACTTGTTCTTCTCAAAATCAGGCATACAGAGAACAAGTTGTTGAGTTACTCCTATATCAATCAAATGAAAAAATTGAACAAGCCTCTCATTTGGAGTGTGGACATCATCAAGTGATAGAAGTATCAGAAATCATCCAACGGTCTTTTGAGCCGGGTGATAAGAGTGGATGTAGGTTGATGCATCCAACCAATATCTGGACTACAGTCCGTAAGATCATGAGATATTTCAAGAACGTCTCAGATATAGCAGCTCAAGAACCACACCAGCTTTCCAGACTGGGGACTTTTTTAACCCAACCCTCAGAATCAACAAATAAGATTCAAGGAGTTGAGCAGAAACAGTAGGAACAGCCCCAGTCCACAGGACTGGGGACTCTTTCAAGTCCTCAATCTCTACCTCAGAGAAAGTCAGTCTTCTCTCGATTAGAGAAGAATACACAAGGGGAACGCAGATCCGAATTATCAGAATATTCCCTCCACATTACAGTTCATCAAGAAGTTTCTGAGGGATCGAATCAACAAAAGGCAATGTCTCATCAAGGACATAGAAGAAGACAATATTGCAAAAATTCTAATAGAAGGGATGAAATGTGTTATGCATAAATCAATGTCATCAATTCTGTTGTTGCTGATCCCCCAGATGAGGCTCAATCAGAGGGATCAGATGAGGAATCTCCTGCTCAAGAGGTTGTACGCACAAACACAAATGAAGAAGGTGTCTGTATACAAAATCAAAGGATTACCCAGAATCTAGGTAATCCTTCAAGTAACCCACTTCCCCTCTCCGAAAGGTGTCCAATAAGGGGAAAAGAAAGAACCAGGTTACATACCCTTCCTCTGGAGAAGGCCAATCACTCTCATTCGAGCAAATATTCAAAGAACAAGAGGAATAAATGAAGGAGTTAAGGAGGTTGAATGCAGAACTATTTCAAGGTAGTCTTCCTCCCAGGCGTGCTGGAGTCAGTCATCCAAGGTAATTTGTTGCGGCTATGGAGATGGATCAAGAATACTCTCCTTTACCAGTACACCCTCATAGGTCTAATCCTATGGGTCATACGCAACAAAAATCGGTGGTGCTAACATCAGTTGCAATACCAGCCACCACACCTATCCAAGCTCCAGTGGTTGTACCTGCTCAAGTCCAAGATCAACCGGATGTTTCTAAAAAGATAATAACTACTATTGAGTCCTTAATAGCTCGGTTGGAAGCTATAGAGGGAAAACGAGCTCAAATTCAACCAGAAAAGAGATCTTACCCTGAATGGGTTGATGCAATTCCTCCCCCATCTAATTTTGAAAGTACCACATTACCAATCTTTAATGGTTCGGGAGACCCATTGCAACACTTAACAAATTTTATTTCTTGTTGTGATCCTATGATGGGAACCCCTCAGCAACAAGAAGCAGTTAAGCTTAGGTGTTTTGTACAGTCATTACAAGAGCCTTCTTTTGTCTGGTACACAATCTTGCAGTCCCGGTCAATTATCAGATGGGAGGATCTCCGCCAAAGATTACTTCTTCAATTCAGCTCAACATTTCCAAATACAATAGGTTTTGATCTTACAAACTGTAAGAAAAGGGAGAATGAAAGGGTTTCAGATTTCATTGCTCGCTAGAAGGGATTAACATATTCCCTAAGCTTAACACTCCCACAAAAAGAATAGTTGCCAATCTGTGTGGCAAATTTGCGTGATGAGTTGCGCACATCATTGATCCCTGTGAAATACACCAGAGGGTTTCAAGACCTTACTTCGATCGCTCAGCAGATTGAAGATTCTTATATAAAGACTAAGGATAAAACTCGTGCAATTCCATCAGCTCCAAGAAGGAGAATGGTTAAAGAAGATACTTCTACAGTTACGCTTAAACAAGCAACTGTACCGACTTCTACTTCAAAACCTTCATCTTATCGAAGGGCTCCACCTCCTGAGCATCAACAACAATGGCTGTTTAATGAAGATGATCAAAGAGATCAAAGACAGAAACAATTTGAGGATCTGAAGAGTAAAGTTTACTATTTACGAAATGAATAGGTTCTTGGTTACTTCATTTCAGCTCTGGAAAATAATTTGGTTCAATTGCGAAGGCCCAAGAGGCCGAATAAGGATGGAGATGAAGACCGTCCGATTTATTTCCCATTTCATCAGATGTTGGGGCATCCCATTCAGGAGTGTTTTGTCTTCAAAGACCCTGAAAAAAATGGAAGACTCGGGACATGTCAAATTGAAAGGTTATTCATCTCAGGTAGCATGTGTTACTGCTACAAATCCAGAGGAAGAAGGTGAGTGGAATGAAGTCAAGAACAAAAATGCGAAAAAATATGATGATTGGATGGTCATGAAAAATGATCAACCGAACTCATGCAATTTTTCGAACGCAATTGAAGAAACCAATTTTGTCTTCTTCTATGAATGCCACATCAAAGCCCCCTTCATCAGAGGGAAAATTCACAAAGAAAAGACATAATTAGAAGAAATAAGAGCAATCAAAAAATAATAGAAAATGCCAAAGACCATGTTATCTTTGACTCTAGAAGATTTTATTCCATCTAATTCGAAGCCACGGGCACCATCCCACCAAACATCACAACTTAAACTATTTAATCAGGAAGAGTCTTCATTGGATGAAGAATTTATCTTTGGTTCTGTTAATATGATTCACTTAACAGATCCTTATGCTAGTCACAGTTTCAAGTTTGATGAGCCCGAGTTCCCTGTATCAAACAGAGGAATCAGAGGGAGTTCAAGAGGCTCAGGGTACAAGGGAAGATATGGATCTTTCAGAGGCCACTATTCCAATACTACCCCTACTAGAACTCTGTATGTAGCAGAAACTCATGGAAGATCCCTTCAACAGGCTCAACAAGAACAAGAAAATTCTTCCACCAATAGTAGACTCAGTCCTGACACAATTATTCTGGAAGATCGGTTGGAGGTTCCATCTTCTTCCTCTCATCAAGTAAATAGACCTAGTCAGTCTAATCTTCCAAATCCAGGAGTATTACCAACTCTTACCCTGATACAAGATGCATCCACTTCCAAAGCACCAACTTCTAAGGCACCTGCAAAAGAAAATGTTCCTATTGGGAAACACAAACCTTTGGATCAAAATTATGGTGTATTGAAACACTTGGCCCAAGTACCGGCCAAGTTATCAATTTTGGATGCCTTAAATTTATCAAAGGATCTTTAGGAGGCACTCATCGATGATTTTTCAAGTCCTCAAGAATTCAAAACTGAAATTGTTGCGGCTGAAGTCTACCATGTTGAGAATAATCCTGCAGAATTCCATGTAGTGATATCTTTCATAGATGAAGATGAATATGATATCATGAATGTACATATTAGAACTTTTTATTTATCTGGAAAATTCAATGGTGTAGACATCCAAAGAGATTTAATTGATAATGGTTCAGAAGTCAACCTCATCCCCATTCATAAACTTCATCGATTGGGCCTCATAGAATCTGATTTATCTCCTTCTACTTTGATGTTACAAGGATATGATAAAAATGGACAAGAACAACTGGGTGAGATTACACTCAGAACTCAGTTTGGAGATCTTGTATCCAATTCAAATTTCATGGTTGTTGATCATGACACAGCCTTCAACATCTTGCTTGGAATACCCGGGCTACATCAACATGCAGCTATCCCTTCATCATACCATCAATGTCTCAAATATTGTTTCGATGGTCAAATTGGGACATTGTATGGTGATAAAGCCCTATTCAAGACATGTGAATCTCAATATATTGCGGCAAAATTATATCACATGAAGGGTAAGGAGAAATCCATAGCAAGGGAAGTTACCAAGGTTAATGCTCCATTTGGTTTGGAAAAGATTCCAGTAAATCCATTTACACATGTGAGTGCAGATTATGTGTTGCCTATCAGTCAAATTGACATGATATAACCAAATCAAAATAATCTTATGGAAACCTCCATAATGTAAATTATGGCAATTAAGCCAGACAACATGGGAGAAATTGGTGATTCACCAAGCAACGATGAAAGCTCAAATGGAGATGTCTTCATTTAATCTACTAAAATCCAGCAAGTCTATACTTAGCCAATCAGGCCAGAAGAAGTTATAGCAATTTCAGAGGTGAACTATGATGTCGATTCTCAATACATAATCTCCTCTATATTACCCAAGGAAGACCCTTCATCATCAATCGGGTCAGAAATGGAAGATTCTTCTTCAAGATGTTCAAATTTTAACATCTCTTCTGATCATGAAAATTCTGCTTCATCATATAATATGAAAGTAGAAACAGAAGAAGTAATACATGTTGATGAAGAAGAGGAAGATAGTTGGGATTCTCCTCCAGCATTTGAAGAGGGTATCTCTACCACCGTGGATGAACTCAGAGAAATAAATCTGGGTACAAAAGAAGATCCATGCCCCACTTTAGTTAGTGCGACCATGACTCTTAAAGAGCAAGAGATGTATATTACATTTTTAAAGCAAAATAGAGATATATTTTCTTGGAACTATATAGATATTCTAGGGATTGATACTGATGTTTCCACTCATCATTTTGGTTTTCCAGAAGAACATCGAGGATTCAAACAAGCTTCTAGAAGAACACACCCAACCTATGCTTCCAAAATTGAAGCTGAAGTGGATAAGCTTATCAAAGCTTACTTTGTCAGAGAAGTTCAATATCCCAAATGGTTGGATAATATTGTCCCAGTGAAAAATAAGAATGGTAAAATTTGAGTTTGAATTGATTTCAGAGATATTAGTCGGCATTGTCCTAAGGATGATTTTACAGTATCGATTATAGAACTATTTATTGATGCAATAGCTGGCTATGAAGAAATTTCCACAAACTTCGGCAACATAATTTGAAGATGAAAGCCTTAAAATGTGCTTTTGGGGTAACCTCAGGAAAATTTATTGGCTTTTTTGTACACCATCGTGGTATTGAGGTCGATCCTAAGAAGACAAAGTCAATCATTGGTATGTAACCTCCTTGAAATTTGAATGAATTGAGAGGAATTCAAGGACACTTGACATATATTCGGCATTTCATTGCCAATTTGGAAGGCAAAGTTTACCCTTCACCAAATTGATGAAGAAGGGAGTCACTTACCAGTGTACTGAAGAATGTCAAGAAGCATTCGATATTTTCAAGAATTATCTCTTAAGCCCACCGGTATTAATGTCACCTATTGAAGGAAGACCACTTATTCACTATGTGACAGCTTTAGAGTGATCATTGGGTGCCTTTCTTTCTCAACAGAATGATGCTGGGAATGAAAACAGCCTCTACTATCTCAGTCGGACTATGCTTGAAGCAGAAACCCGATATTCAAGTATTGAGAAGTGCTTCCTAGCATTAATCATTGCAGTTCAGAAGTTGAGACACTACCTACAACATCACGAGGTCCAATTGGTATCTCGCAATAACCCGCTCAAATTCATCCTTAGTCGTCCAATGCTTACTGGACATCTAGAAAAGTGGGAGGTTATTTTGCAGCAATTTGATATTCATTATGTGTCTCAAAAGGCGATAAAGGGACAAGCACTGGCTGATTTCCTTACTGAACACCCTTCATTAGAAGATACATCTTCAGATATTGAACTTCCTGATGAGGAAGTCTTCTTTATTCAATATGGTCTTCAAACATGGGAAATGTACTTTGATGGTGCTTCCAGAAGTCCAGCAGGGAGGAAAATGGAAGATCCTAAATTCAACAAAGTTGGGTTAGGAATTTTACTCATTTCTCTATAAAAGGCAGTGCTACCCTATTCCTTCTCATTGTTGGGATCCAGTACAAATAATGAAGCAAAATACCAAGCTCTAATCACAGGATTGGAATTGGCACTTCAAGCACAAGTGAATCACTTAAAGGTGAAAGGTGATCCAGACCTGGTAATCAAACAAGTCAATGGGGATTATGCAATCAAAAAAGAAGAACTAATACCTTTTTATGATTATGTCAGAGAGTTAATGGAAGAATTTCCTTTGAAACCGACATTTTCTTATGTACCGAGATCACAAAATTCCCAAGATGATGCACTGGCTAATATATCCACAGCTCTAGAAGATCCAAATCGGGATGAGACAAGAATCAGTATTTCCCACTGTCATATAAATTCTCCTTATGTTCAAATCAGAATTGAGAAAATCAATGAAATTAGTCCCATTCCTGAACCATATGGTCATACTACATGATGGATGACACCTATCAGGGAATACCTTCAAAATGAATCACTTCCACCTGATAGAGCAGGGAAAGAACAAACCTGGAAACATGTTGTCAATTTTACTGTTTATGATATCCCGAATCACCTAGATAAAATTCTCTACAAAATAGGTTTTGATGGAATTCTCTTCAGATGCATTGATGGTGAAGAAACAATGGCTGTCATGAAATAAGTGCATGCAGGAGTCTGTGGTGCCCATCAGTCTTGACATAGACTATATAATCAAGTTAAAAGGCTTGGGTACTTTTGGCCTTCAATGATAAAAGATTATGTTGATTTTACAAAGAAGTGTCATTCTTTCCAAGTACATGCCAACTCCATTAATCAACCCCTCGAGTTGCTTCATACAGCTAAATACTCGTGGCCATTTTCCACATGGGGAATGGATGTAGTGGGACCTTATTCTTCAGCTACATCCAAGCAGTTTAAGTATATTCTTACTGCCACTGACTTCTTTTCCAAATGGGAAGAGGCAATACCCCTCAAAGAATTCAATTCTAAAATCATTGTTAGCTTAATCAAATCTAACATCATTACCAGATTTGGTGTCCCTCATACTATATTGATGGAAAATGGCACCAACTTCTATTCATTGGAGGTGAGGAATTTGTATCAAGAATACAACATCAAATCCAATCATTCATCTCGGTTTCATGCTGCGGCCAATGGCCAGATAAAAGCTTTCAACAAGACTCTTTCAAACATACTGCAAAAGATGGTGGATAAAGATAAGAAATCAAAGCCTGATAAACTCTTTCATGCTTTATGGCCTTATCAGACCACCACCCGCACTGCAACATGGTCAACTCCATATTCATTGGTATATGGAACGAAAGCAGTCTTTCCCATAAAGGTTCAATTAACCTCACTCAGAGTAGCCATTTGTGATCAGTCATCTACATATGAAACATCTCAAAAGCAATTGGATGAATTTGAATGATTAGACGAGAAAAGATTGTACACCTTGCACCACATGGAAGTCTATCAGAATCGAATAGCACAAGATTTCAACAAAAAATTTCGTCTTCGTTCATTCGTTCAGGGAGAATTGGTATTGGTTCTTAGAACTCCAATGATACCAGGAAAGAAACCCCCCAAGATGGAGCCAAAATGGGAAACACCTTATTCAATACATAAGGTCTACTCTAATAGAGCATATTCTTTAATCTCAATGGATGGACAACTCATCACTACTCCAACCAATGCAAGATTTCTGAAGAAGTATTTTGTATAAACACAAAATACATCAGTACGGCCCATGCATATGACCTTAAACTATTTGCATCCATATCATCCAATATGACATTAAACTGTGTTGTCCTTGCCGCAAGACTTTAAACTGCATAGTCCCTTATATCCAGCAAGACGTTAAACTACACCATTAATGGTCTATTCATATGACCTTAAACTATTCTCACCATCGTCCAACATGACGTTAAACTATGATGTCCTAGCTAGATGATGCTAAACTGTACAGAAGTCCCTTACATCCAAAAAGATGTTAAACTGTGAAAAAGTCCCTAATACATCCAACATGATGTTAAACTGTGTCCTCTTTGTCCTTATTACATGACACTAAATTGAACAGTCTCCATTTCATCCAACATGATGTTAAACTATATTTTCCCCATCATCTTAGCTACAGGACGCTAAACTGTACAACACCCTTATTGTCCAACATGATGCAAAACTGTGTTCACGTCCAACATGATATTAAAATGTGTCCCTTCATACGTCCTACATGATGTTAAACTATATTTTTTCCCTACTACATGACACTAAACTGTGCAGCACCAATAGTCATCACTGCAAGACTTTAAACTGCATAGTCCCTTCATATGTCATATATGACATTAAACTGTGCATTGTTAAGGTTGTTTCTACCTCTTTTTTCTCACACTGAGTATGACTCACGTGATCTTAGAGTAAACTTCAACCATAACACCCACTCTGGGCCACTAACCATGTGTAAGTCCCAACACCCTTTTTGTTTTGGGTCGTTGTCCACAAGAACAACTTGATTAACAATTCATTCTTTAATTGAACTATGTAGACTTTGATCCTTGCCTTCTAGGCTGGGTATATAGGCAACCTTTTGAGGTTGAATCCCAAAATCAATCTCTTCACAATGGTTCACCTTCATCTCATACGATGTTGATTCATGAAGCCACCCCCAGAATCAATATTTTTACATTTGTTTACCATTGTCCTTGCTATATGACGTTAAACTGTACAACACTTTTGTCCTGTACGACAATAAACTACAACATTATTTGACACCCTCACCTAAGAGGGAATAATTATTTACATTGACCTCCAATCATGTTATATTCTAAAGACTATGTGCATACATGGAAATACCCGAACCTTTTATCTTGGGTCAAACCATCATTGCACTAAAGTCCCCTTTCACCCTTCACTTGTACAAACCAAATCTGTACAGAGGGTATTTCAAGAACTATGTGAGGCTTGATTCCCATCCTTATGGGATACGTAGGAATGTTCTAGTGTCCCTCAAATACATCCCCATGTCTTTGGGCCTAACCTCAAATTTTACTTTCAATCCCCTGGCTGAAAAGTCCCTGTAAAACACACACACTATGTATTCATTATTATGGTCTGAGATCTATGACCCTAAACTAAGATCTCCTACACTTTCATCCCACATGAAGTTAAACTTTATTTCAAGAACTACATATGGCTTGATTCCCATCCTTATGGGACATGTAGTGAAGTCCAGCACCTCAATTCAGGACCCAGCCACAACATGATTGTGGTTAGCATTGGTCTTTGTATCTCTACATGCATTGAAAAATGCCCATTTTTATGTGTCATACTCCTAACCTTAAATAATTTTAGATCTCCATAACCCTTTCCTTGACTTCTGGTCATAAAATGTCTGATACCTGAGAGTTCTTTTTCCTGGCTATGCAGCACGTGCCCTTATGCGGCCTTGCATAAACAGTCTACATAACAGACTTGTTAGCCAAAAGACGATATTATTTGACTATGCAACCAATTACGTTAGGTGTCCCTTCATAATTCAAACCCCTAACGGGTTTGTTAAATAATTGTAACTTCATTCTTGGGAATAAAAACTCTTTAGTACTTAGTTGTCTTAACGACAATATGTAGGTATCCGCAAAAAAATAGCCATCCTTAAAATATTTATCCCATGTTCTTTTTCATGATCTGAAAATATTCAAGTGTATGGTTTATATTTTCCCTTCCCTACATTTGGGTCAGACCTTCGTAGGAGTGACATTCATCCAATTCTTAGATAATCTTTATTGGAAATATCTTATCCATATTCAAGTACCTCTCTCCATAAAGAAAACTCTATGCATTGGAAAATTTGAATCTCCATAAACTTTCACTGGATTTTTAGCAGTAGAAAAGTAAATTTCTGAGGGTTCTTTTTCCTGACTATGCAGCACGTGCCCTTAGGCAGCCCTGCATAAGTAGTCTACACAACAGACTGTTAGCCAAAAGATGCTATTATTTGACTATGTAGCCAATTCACTTAAGCGAGCCTGCATAATTCAACCCCCTAACGGGTTTGTTAAATAGTGGTAACTTTATTCTTGGGAACTACTTCTTCTAATTCATTTTCCCTTTTTCATATCATTCCTCAGATTCAAAATTTCTTAAGTCATAGTTTACATATTTTCCCTCATACTTGAGTGTGGTAATATGTTTTCAGATAAATTTTCAAGGAATTGAGTCAATTTTAATCCATTCGGTGAAATCTATTTCGACCTTAAACATTATCCTTTTTATGTCCGATGTGCATGAATTTAAACTTCCCACAATAGAAAAGGGAACTCTGAATAAAATTCAAGTCCCAGCTCACTAAACATACATTTTTTTATGATTTTAGGTAATATTGAGCAATAAAAAGATTCAATGTTTGTAGGGTTATTTATAATAATCCTAGAAAGAATCAAACTATGCTTACTAGGCCCATTGGCTTAAATAAATTTTAAAGCATGTAGCAAAAGAAGGCATGCACAAATGATCAAAGATGAAAGAGTTTTTGATTTGATGCACAAGAGTTAGAAGGACATCCACAGACTGGAGTCTCTTCTCTTTTCCAAGAATTAAAAAAGGCTGTCAATAGAAATCTTCATTTGATTTATAGCATCCCAAGCTTCATCAGCAGCCACTTGAAGCTCATGCACTCGACCAACTTCACTCTTTTCAGCATGATGGAGTGATTTCTTAGCATCTTCAATGGATTTCATACCATTCGTTTGAACTCCTTCCAATGAATTGCTAAGTTGTTCAAGTTTCCCAGTAACAACATCTAACTGTTGCTGAAAGTGCATCTGCTAGAAAACTTTCTCCTTGATTTTATACTTCAGATCCTTCAACTTGGCAGCATGATCAGCCTCAGATCGGGATACCGTAGCCTCAAATTCATTGATGTTGACTGACAAACTCACCCCGGTCAAATCTTGATGGCACTTTTGCTCCTGCTCCCTCTTTAAGATGACTTGTTTTACTGTGACATGGATATTTTGATATCGAAAGCCACCAAGTCCCAACATGACGAACATGGATGACAGTCGAGGAATATTCGATGAAAACTCTTATAAAGGAACTTTAGATATGATATTCCATATGTTCTGCCATTCCTTGCATCATGAAAATTGGATTACTTTTTATACTTCTGGGTCTGACTCAGCGTCACTATTACAAGGGGGAATATAATCCGGAATTAATGCACTTAGGGAAGTGCCCTGTTCTGCTCCCCCCCGGACCCGTGTTTCTTCACTTTCTATTCCCGTTGGGGCGAAGTATGAGGCTTCACGTCAAGATCTATCCACTGAAATTGATGGCCCTGCATAATCAATTGAAGGCTTTGGTTAGTTTCAAAGGATAAAAAAATTTTATTGGTTGTTTTATAAATTAAGTACAGTCACAAAAATTGTTATCTCTTACCCAACGGTAGATCGATAGCTTGAGAAGGCTCCTCCCCGTCTTTCCTAGCTTCAACATGATTTTCAAGATGAGTTTCAGGAAGCTTTGCTAGGTTAAGCTCCACTTGATCTAATGTCTCTACAATAGTAGGGTTTTCTGTACCCCCTTCAGGAATTGGCAGTTCAACAGCTTGCTCAGATAGAACTGCACATTTCAACCAATCAGGATCATAGATGTAATAAGAAGTTATTTTTAATAGGATGAAGGATAACACTCACGTCCATAATCTTCTAAATTACATGGTAATTTGACATGATCTAAAAAATATTCAAAAGATGCGCCAAGTTCCATCATTTCATCCAATGTAATCTCAGAATCCTGGTTAATCTCACCAGTGGGAGCATTTGATATGACTTCTTGGTGACCTTAATTCTACGGCCTCTGACCCTGGAAAACTTCTTCAGATAAAATAGTGGCATCAGTTGCAATTGCCATGAAAATCTCTAGTGTAGGGGTTGAACCTAAAGTATCACAGAATGGAAGTTAGTTGATGTTTCATTCAACATTTTATAAAGCATTGTTAACTTACCAGAAGCAGGCTCTTCTATCCTTGCAACAACAGTAGGAGTGGTACTGGGAACATATGCTGGTTCCTCTTCAGAAGTAGCAAAGCCAACATGAATTTGCGACTGTTCACCAACATCCCCTGTTGTCCTCATAGGAGGGTCATTCCACTCCCTCAGAGGGGAAATTGAAGAATCCCCTAAAATCCCAAGAAGTATGAGTAATATTTTCATAGGTTAAGACTCATGATTATTCGAAGGACTTACCACTACTGATGAAGCGTTTAGCTGTGGACTTCCTCCTTCGATGCTTTTGCTTCTTTAGAATTTTGGGAGTTAGGGTATCATCATCTATAGGTACAGGAATTGGAGAATGGAAAGCCATGTCCAACTCATCATCCATGGATTACTGGCCTGGAGATATTTCACCTGGCTCACGATTAATGACCGCCTATATATAGGCAAGGCTGCATCCCTACGCGCCAAAACTTGCGAAGCTCACCTTTGTGCGCCGCTATTTGCACTCTCAACACTTGTGTGCCGCATGTTCCTTATTTTTCTTCTTTACCTCAGAGTCACATCCTCATTTCATTCAGATCCAACTTCGAGGGGGACTTTTTTTGAAGCTCCTTTCCATCACAAAGTCTAAACGACTGAAAAAGGGAAATAGCATAGTCCAAAGTGATTCATCCTTTGAAGAAACATCAAAAATCAACAAAGGAATGAAGAAGGATTTCTTCCCACTTGGGCCGTGAAAGTTTCATAATGGTCATGCAAGTATACTTGTGCACCGCATAGTGGTCACATAGTTGAATTGCGTGTCCTCTATGATTTTTTTCCCAAGGTCTTCCCTGGCCTATAAATACCCCTGGTGGGCCCCCCATTTCAGGGACTAAAAAATTCCAAAACTCATATTCGAGCTCCCGGTGCCCTAGTCTCTTCTGGAAGTCTTTCAAACACTTATAAGGTAATTTATTACCTAAAATGGAAGGTGTAAACAGGAGAAACAAGGCCTAAGTGTTGAAACTCATCAACACTTGCGCGCCTAAGTGGCCAGCCCTTAAGGGAAATGGCCACACTTGCGCGCCGCCTTATCCCTTCAACAAAACTTTCCCGCCACTCTTTTGGAAGCCTTTAGGGATAATACTGAGGTCTTGAGTGAAGTGTAACCCAAGGATTACCCTAAGGGTTGACCATCGCACAAGTACCCATGTGTCACGCAAGTATACTTTTGTGACCAAGACTTGGGCGCCCACGTAGGACTTGTGCACCACTATCTTTTTGGGTTCCCCTCCTGCCTATTCACTTGATTTCTTCAAATACACCTCTCCTCTTCAAGATTTAGCCTTCAGAACCCTCTTCAAAGCCATTTATGGAATGGTTCCTTTGTTGGATTCCTTATCTGAAATGAATTCTGTGGAACATTTCTCAAAACCTAGTGATTTACATATCTTTATGTCACTAAGGTTAGATATTTCATTCGTTCAACCTCATCCTTTAAAGATGAGAGGATCTTTAACCTGGGCCTCCTTTTCAGGAGTAATCCCCAGTCATAATTTCTCTAAATTGGGCATCCTTCTTAATAGTAATCCAAAATCTCAAATTACCAAATATGGGCATCCTCGTTAGGAGTAAGCCCCAAGTCACCTAAGCTGGGCCTCCTTTTCAGGAGTAAGCCCCAGTCATCATTTTCCCTTAATTTTGGGCCTCGTATTCAGGAGTAAGCCCCAAGTTCCCAAATATGGCATCCTCTTTAGGAGTAAGCCCCAAATTACAAATTCCTTTAACCTGGGATTCCTTCTTAGGAGTAAGCCCCAATCATAATTCCCTTTAACCTGGGCCTCCTTCTCAGGAATAAACCCCAGTCCTCAAAATTCCTTAACCTGGGCCTCCTTCTCAGGAATAAACCCCAGTTCTCAAAATCTCTTAACCTGGGCACCCTCCTTAGGAGTAAGCCCCAGTCATAATTTCTCTTAACCAATCTTAATTTCTTTTGATTTGGAATTCCTTCTCAGGAATAAAACCCAAATCATAATACCCCTCTAATTTGGTCATCCTTCTCAGGATTAAGTCCTAAGTTAAGTATCCAAATATCCATAAAGCACATATACCTTTATGGACCTTGTTCCTGGGTTTCTTTCCCTGATGTAAATCCTAATATTCATCTCTTTGGGCAGTCATACATACATAAGCCCCACATCATTTCTTATGATGGCACAATTGTCAGGTTTTACCAATACCTATTGTTTCTCACACCGAACATGACTCGTGTGAGCTTAGAGCGTAAAAGTAATTATGGCATATTTCATTGAGCCATCAATCATACAAAAACCTCATACTTCTTTACTCAAACTACATGGGTTCTGATTCCTTTTCTAAACAAAGGATACGTAGGTAGCCCATCTGCGGGTACGATCCCAACTCCGAAATAATCCATGTCCTTTTAAATGACAATAAACTTCAAGTGCCCCCACTGAGTGGCTTTAAAACCAGTATGGTTATCATAATGACCAAGATATTTCTATATAATGTATAGATGGATACCATTGACTAAGAATCTATAAAAAAATAGAGATGATTCTCTATCAATGAAGAACCTCAAATACATATAAAATACTCTCTAAATCTTCTACATATCAATCATTGATTGTCAGATCTAAAGGAAAGCCCATTTTCATACTTGTTAATTTAATAAGGATTCATGAACAAAACTTAAATCTATAAAGATAGTCCCAGAGTAGATAATAATTCCCCCCAAAAAGGTGTTATGAGTCCGACCTCCCAACCTCCCGACCAATGAAAATTATTAAGCCTCATCATTCCACAACTAATGAGCACCTACCTTTGCAAAGTAGGTCCAAATGGATACAAAATCATTGGATGTTTCCAGTTATATGAAAAAACCCGTTACAAACCGCTTAGAATGTTTGACCCTTAAATCAATGAGGTCAATCCAATTCCATAGGAAACAATTATCCAAAGGTATGACGATATAATCTCTAAATTGAAACTATATGATCAGATCTAGTTTATAGCCCTCATTGATGTTCCCTCCATTGAGTTTCAACCATATACTCACACAATCATGATCATATATCTGAGAAACTCAAACCTAATCCAGAAAATTTTGAACAAACAAAACTTGAAATAATACTGCAACATCACCTTGTTCAGCATAATCCATATTCAAATCTGTTATGAATGAAATTAGGTTCCACTGTTCTAAAGACTTTTTATTGAACATAGAATATGAAATATTTATCAATGAATCATCCAAAACTTCCCTTTACCTTGGTTATACATCAATTCAAATTCAAACATATCAAGATACTCAATCCATCAATGCTACCTTAAATTAAAATCTCTTTGGGATATTTTTTTTCCAAACTCTTATGATCAACAAAAAATGAGACATTCTCACAAAATAGATAATGACGCTAAGTATTCAATGCATGGACCACATCAAAAAATTAAAAATTTTGTGTTGATTAGTTCTTCTCATGTAGCCTTAACTTTTAAGAACCATAAAAAACAACATAATCTCCATAGATGAGAAAACAACCCATCACAAATCCCAATTCATCACAATATATTACATAGTTCCATTGAGACTCTGGAGACATTAAGATTTGTGCTAATGGAAATTTAACCTTAAGTTCCTTAATGTATTTATGGAATTCATAATTCCCTTGAAAGGGAATTCCTTTACTCATCAAATATTTAATCGAGGATTCCACCAAAAAATATCATATACGAATTGTGTATAGTATCCCACAAATCTATGGAAACTATGTAACTCAATGATATTATTTGGTGTTCTCGAAGAGATAAAAACTTATATCTATTTAGGATCTATAGAAACACCTTTTTTAGAAATGACTTATCCAAAGAAACATACCTCATATATATTGAAATCATAATTTGATAACTTGGTATACAGAGGAAGATTCCATAATATACACAACACTATAGACAAGTGTTTGTTATAATCCACTATTTTCCTAGAATACACTAGTATATCATCCACAAAAACCACCAAAAGGAATCTTGATACCATTAAAATATTTTATTAATCAATCATATAGAGAGATCTGATGAATTCATAAGACCAAAAGGCATAACAAGAAATTTTTAATGGCCATACCTGTTTCTCAATGATAATTTCAGAATATTCTTCTTCAGAACTCATAGTTGGTTATATGTTGAACATAAGTTGATTTTGATAACCAATAGGCTCCCATAAATTGATAAAATATATCATTATTATGTAGAAGAGGATAGTGATTCTTTATCATGACTTAGTCAATCTTACTATAATATACAAAATGGTTAAGAGTTAAATTTTCCTTCTTCACAAATAGTATGAGTGATACCCATAGAGATGTGCTTGCTAAAACGAACTCTTTTCTTTCCAATTATTATAACTGAAAATTCAATTCCCTCTATTCTGTTAGTTCTATCCTATAAGAAAGAATTGATATAGGACTAGTCCCTAGCAGGAGATCAATCATAAACCCCACTTTTCTTTTTATTGGAAACCCTATGAATTGTTTAGGAAAAACATAAAGAAACTGGTCTATGATGTTTCATATATATCTATTCCCATTCTCATTCAAATATTCCAAATTCAACACTACCAACTGATATGAGATAATTCCAACTATCAGTTCCAAACTTCCTACTATACTAGCCATTGTATCCCAATCTCCTATAAATTTATGTATGATGCAAAATAATGATATTTGAATCTTATTAGAGTTGGTTTGCTGAGAACCAACTTTTTATACTTTGATTACATGAATGTACACTTATTATATATTGTTCATTGTTATGCATGACTATAATATAATAATGCCCTGGAATATTTGTTGCATTAATAAGGTCATGTCAGAGCCCTGCTATGATGAGAAACATGAAATGATATAACAATATTATTAAATAAAGTTCTATTATTGGATGCCATAATATGATAGGACACATAGTATATAGACCGTCATGTGCGAGTACTCGTAAGAAGATGAGACTATCTGACATGGAGTTCGCAATTGGTAATATCTAAGATGGGATATTATGAGAACATACCTTCCAATAGTAATTCTACATGTATTGGTGTCATCGGAAATTGCTATCTACGAGCGTGTGTAATGTTCTTTAGACTAGAAGATTATAATTAACTCACGTCTTGACTCGCGCACTTATATTTTCATAAGAAAACCGTCACAAAGACAGTTGGCTGGAAGTAGGGTATGTTGGGTGCGTCACAAATGACATGTTGTTAATGGATTAGTCTAGGAAAGATTTTTTCCTTCCATATTTATGGAACTAGATATCTCGGGCCATTTTATTGAAATATAACTGTCACCCAAATTCAATGGTTATGGTGTCATGATGAGTTTATTTCTGGAAGTCAAATAATGATGGATCAAGCATATAGGTTTATGAAACTTCCATGAAAACTTCATGATGAGATATTGAGATAAAGATATTAAATTACATGGTAAGAATTCGTATGAGGTGACACGTCAATGCGGTGTCAACTTCTTTCTTTTGGGTGCCTTGACCGATTTCTAGACTGTAATATTAGACTTTAGGCAAGCCTGCCTGATGCCAATGAGAAAGAGGCCTAGAGGGTCACACACTAAGTGTATCAAAGTATCTCAAGTAGAATAAATAGTATCCCCGTATGTGGTTTAATAATTATTCAAGAAATCTTAAATCGCTTTAATGTTGGAGGAAGAATAAAGTGAAAACAAGATATACATTCCATGTACATTGAATGTACACGCCGTGTAGTTTTCACTTTGGAAAGGAAATGAAAAATGCGTACACACTGTGTATTAATGATTTCATGCCGCATAGTTTTTCCAGTTGGAATTTTGAGGAAATAATATCATTTTAATAAATGATATTTATTATAATCAGTGTGGGTGCATGTCAAGGGATTAATGATTCGAAATGGGGGTTTTTCAATAAGAGTTAATGAAATAAATAAAACACGTAACACATTTATTTATTGTCATAACTCTATAACCATAAACCCGATTATAAATATCCTCACAACCCCAAAACTTTTCCCTAATCATTGTGCACAACAATTCTGGAGAATTATCGCAAGGCCGAAAGAAATCCTTCCTCCAAGAATGATCTCAAGACCGAGAGAGATCCTCCTCCATCTGATCAAGGTGATTTAAGGCGGATAATGCAAGCAAAGGCTTCTCCATGCTAGCACCTGGATATTCATTTGGCGATGTCCAAAGATACATGGTGCATGTGTTGATTACCACTAGAAAAAGTCTACACTTGGCTTCTACAACACAATGACGAATCACATTGGAAGGTGATCAGAAATATCAACAAAGAAAGAATTCCATAAGAGGTACTTCTTGTAAATTAATTAAATTAATTATAATCAACCTGTGATGATACTCCTTTGTGGTTCCAAGACTATTATTCTTATTTGTCTATTTCTATGATTCGATCTGTGGAGACAGGAATTTATCATCATATTGATCCCGGATTGATCATTGCTAATGACAAAAAATCAAGTGGGCACATCCTCCCACGAGCTTCTGCTGCGCCTAGGACCTTCAAGTGGTATCAGAGGGGTCACAACATTGATTATAGTAATTTAATTTTCATTTATAATTTACGCATTTATATTTGATTCAATTCAAGATAAATCATTCTATAAAACTGAATGAACAAGATATGTTTTTCTTCCTTCGTTTTTTGATTCCCATCACAGATAAGACCTTTTAATTTTAATTTTGATTAAAATAAAAATGAGGAACTCATCTGGAGGATCCACTCATTCTGTCTGTATGACACAGGAATACACGACATGTAGTGAAATCTACACGCTGTGTACTTAGGTTCAATGAACCGGTATAGGTCCGCTAAACCACACCATGTGAATTGAGCATACCTAAGTTTTTTAATACACCATGTTGACCAGAACTGAATGGCACATGGAAACAGAAATACACGGTGTGTATGTTAAATCAACATGCCGTGTAGTCCAATCTAGCCCAGGTGAAACCATATACAAGGAGAAGCCGTGTAACCGCATACACAATATTGACAATCCGATAACCACGTAACAAGGAAGTACATGCAGTGTTAGATTAAACTACATGCCATGTACTCAAAAATTTATAAAGTACAAAAAACATTCCAAAGAACCCGACATGTACTTTGGATAAAGGGTGAAAAAATTCCATGTAATATAGCCTACACACCGTGTACTTTCTAGAAATAGAATTTCACCAGGTTTCCTCCAAAGTACAATGACCCGTACAAGGAATATGGATGAAAAGAATCTCAAGGAAATGCAGAAAGGAATTTAAGATAAATAATTGATTAATTATAAGATTATAAGTAATAAAATTCAAGCATGAATTATCTTGAATAAAAGAATGATTAAAATAATTTGAATACTAAATATGTGTAAATGTCGTTGCATGCTATGAATGATCATGAGATAGACCAAAGACCCTTTGTGTGTGTATGGTTTCATTTAAATTCGTTGGCCTGTGAGCCTTTTTCCAATAAGATGTAGGGCCTATGTTCCCATGGTTTCTTTAATGTAAACCTCATGTAATAGAGGATCTCCCAAGCCAGAGGAGATGGTTCAAAATCCGAAGCTCAGGTGAAACCAACCCAAGAAGATACAAAGGTGGACATGGTGGAGCTGCAAAACACGAACCATCGGGTTCAAGGTGTTTTTCCCTAGGTTAGGGTTAACTTATCAAAACCACTAGATAAGCTAACCAATAGAATCTCATGATCATGCCATCTTATTTTATTTCTTTCTGATTGCATGGTTTTTTTATTATGTATGTGTTGTCGTGATCACATAGTTAATGAAATAAACAAGCATGCAAATATGGAATAAAATAAAAACTGGACTATGCGTAAACATTATCATAACATGGTTAATCACTTAAGCAAGTATCACATAATATTAACAAGCATGTGATAATGCGAAACTATGCATAAAGAATTGAAATCTCTAAAATACCATATTAATTCAGACCAAGCCTTACTTTACTTGATTAAGGGAAAGACTCAATAAAACTATGTGTTTGACCAACCATTGTTGGGACACATACTTTTATAAAGTAAGCTCTTATGAAAGTTTTGGTTTAACTTAAACATTTTACATTAAGAGGAGTAGCCCTTGCTATACTTTTTGTAAAATGGAGGCAAGTGTTGAGGAAATCCAAGTCAGGATTTTAGGATTAGGGAGTCCACTCAACAGATCAAGGAACTGTAAGCTCATAGTTGGAAAAGACCTGCCTACCTAAATACCTTTAAATAGATTGACCAACCCTTGTTGGGGTTATGAAAAGGGGAATATTGATCCTTTCAACTGGAATGTCAAAGAAACTTGGCATTCCAAGTTCAATGTTGGGGGAAATTGGGACTTGATAAAATAGTGGGAGACTTAATAAAATTTATTATTTCTCATAAAATGTAATAAATAAAGTACGAATGATCTTCTATTTTTTGAATAAAAATTAAAAACTCATCAACCAAATTATCTCTGGGATCAATTCTGGATAAAGAAAATATCCTCACCGGTAGTAACATTTAGGAATAGTTTAGGCGCCTTCAGGTTATCCTACTCCATGAACAAAATTTGTACATTCTAGAGTCCTCACTTCTGGATTCGCCTTCCCAAGGGGTAAGTGATGAATATTTTTTGGTCAATGATCAACATTTGGGCAATCCACTCGATGTTCAATGTTTGATGTTGTCATCAATGTATAGTGAGATCATGAAGTATCATGGAGACATGGATGCCTATAGCATGCTTGAGCACCTCCGTGGTCTATACCAGGAGAGAGAAAGATAGGAAAGGTTTGAGATCTCTGAGGCTCTATTTCAGAGCATGCTTAGAGAGGGTGCCCCAACATGGCCTCATGTAGTCAAGCTCATTGGATACATTGTGCGCTTGGAGGTTCTAGGGTTTAAAATCCCCAAAGAACTGGGTACCGATCTCATTGGTGGATCACTCCAACAGATCTTCTATAACTTTGTTGTAAATTTAAACATGAACATCATTGAGAAGTATCTATATGATCTTCTTATCCTCATTCGCCAAGTGGACAATGATACGAAGCATGAAAAGACGTATGTACTTATGGTGAATAAAAGGAAAGGGAATGCGAAGAGATTTAATCCCGAAGCTTCTTCAAGGCCTTCTATGGAAAGGAAGACCAAAGGGGAGGCAAGAGAACATGAGGCTGTTTGTTTCGCATGTGGCAAGAAAGGCCACTGGAAGAAGAACTGAACCTAGCCTAAGAAGCAAGGGGAAGATTCAGGTGCATTTGTTATCGAATGAAATCTATCTGTTTCTACAAATTGGTTATTAGAAACTACTTCTGGTGATCACATATGTATCCAAATACAACAACCAAGTAGATTCAGGAAGATTGATTGAGGGGAGGTAGATCTTCAAGCAGCCAATGAAGCTATACTTTCTACTGTATCTGTCGGGGACTACCACCTCACATTTCCAACTAGGATGATATTGGTGTTAAAGTATTGTTATTATGTGCCTTCTGTTAATAAAAATATTATTTTAGTATCCATATTAGATACTGATGGATTCATCTTCAAGTTTGGAAATGAATGTTTCTAATTTTTTAAAGATATCATTTGTTTTGGTAGGGCACATTTATATAACGGCCTTTATGTGTTGGACTACACAAACCAAGTAATGGAAATTTATTACAAAGTTAATTAACATGACTCATACCACACCCAACTTTGGAATCACCGGCTTGGTCATGTCAATGAGAAATGTTTGACAAAATTATATCAAGATGTGTATTTAGATTCTCTCAAACTAAAACCACTTGGTGTATGTCTTACATATCTACAAGGAAAACTGACAAAATCCCCATTTAGTGGGAAAGGTGAAATTTCTAAAGAGCTTCAAGAATTAGTTCACATATATGTTTGTGGACCATTTCCAGTTGAAGAAAGGGGTGGGTTCTTGTACTTCTTAACTTTTACTAATGATTTTAGTATATATGGATATATTTACTTAATGAGGTATAAGCCAGATTATTTTGATCAGTTAAAAGAATACTATAATGAAGTTGAGAGCCATATTGATAAGAATATTAAGAAACTCTGCTCAGACAAAGGAGGATAATATATTAATCCAGACTTCTTTGATTTATTACGGGAGTTTGGGATTATATCTCAACTCACTCCTCCTTATACGCCTCATTGGAATGGTGTTAGTGAAAGGAGGAACCACACCCTATTGGACATGGTGAGATCAATGATGAGTCATGCGAGTCTTCTATTATCCTTTTGGGGATATGAAATACAAACAGAAGAACACATACTAAACCAAGTACCAACTAAATTGATAAAAGGTATTTCATTCTAATTATGGAGTGGATGCAAAGCCATGTTATCAAATTTACATGTGTGGGGTAGAGAAGCATTTTTTAAGGCCTCTTCAGGTAACAAAATTTCTCCCCAAGGCACAAAGTGTAACTTTATAGGATATCCCAAGAAAACTAGGGGATATTAATTATACAACACTCAGATAAAAAGGTTACAATGGAAAGACATGCCATATTCCTTGAGAGGGAGCACATCTCCAAAAGAGATAGTGGGAGCGAGATAGACTTCAATGAAGTAAAGGCTCAAGATACACTAGAGTTGGTACCAGAATAGATTCTACAAAGCCATGTGGAAGAAAAATCTGTTCCAGATACACAATAACTATGTAGGAGCACGAGAGAGGTGAGAGAACTATAATGATATGGTTTTCTTGTCACTGAGTATTGTGACTCATTATTGGTTGAAAATGATGATCCTCTTACCTACAGGGAAGCAGTTGAAGGCACAGAAGTTGCCACATGGAAAGAGGACATGAATTCTGAAATGGATTCCATGTACCAAAACCAAGTCTGGATTTTGGTAGATCCTCCAGTTGATGTAAATCCTGTTGGTAACAAATGGGTTTTCAAGAAGAAACTAGACATAGAGGGACAAGTCAGCACCTATAAGGCATGACTGGTTTCAAAAGGTTTTAGATAGCGTTAAGGAATTGACAATGATGAAACCTTTTCACAGGTTACGATACTGAAATCCATTAGAATCCTATTGGACATTGCCGCTTACCATGACTATGAAATTTGGAAAACGGATGTCCAAACAACATTCCTTAATGGGAAACTCCAGGAAGATGTGTACATGACACAAACTTAAGGGTTTGTGACTCCATAGGATGCCAACAAGGAATGAAAGTTGTAGAAACCCATATATTTATTAAAGAAAGCATCAAGGTCATGGAACATTCATTTTGATGATGCCAAAACAGAATTTGGATTTGTTAAGAACAAATGTGAGCCTTGTGTCTACAAAAGGTTTAGAGGAAGTGCAGTCATTTTCCTAATAGTATATGTTGATGACATATTACTAATTGGAAATGAAGTACCTGTATTATAGTCAGTTAAGGAATGGTTGGATAAATTCTTCTCTATGAAAGACTTGGATGAGGCAACATATATTATTGGGATCAAGATCCATCATGATAGATCCCCGAGAATGCTGGGCCTAAGTCAAAGTACATAAATTTTCAAGATACTAAAGAGATTTAGTATGAAACAATCAAAGAGGGGATTGTTGCCAGTGTCACATGGAATTCATATTTCCAAGAAAATGTGTCCTCAGACCCATGAGGAAAGAAAGAAAATGGAAAGGATCCCTTACGCATCCACGATTGGTTCAGTCATGTATGATATTCTATGTACAAGGCTAGATGTTTCTTACGCATTAAGTGTGGTAGGCAGATATCAAGCTGATCTAGGAGACCGCCATTGGATGGCAGTCAGGAATATCCTTAAGTATCTGAGGCGTACTAAGGATATTTCCCTGGGTTAGGGAGGAGATGAGGAACTAGTCATTAGAGGACATGTAGATGCTTGTTTCTAGACTGATCAATATTACATGAAGTCACATAATGGAAACATCTTTAGTATGAATGGAGGTGCAGTGAGCTAGAAGAGCTCAAAGAAAGGTTTGGTCGCAGATTCTACAGCAGAGTCCGAGTATATCGTAGCTTCTTAGGCATCTAAAGAAGTAGTATGGATGTGAAGCTTCATCCAATAGTTGGATGTAGTAATTAGAAGTAAAGATCCCATCACACTCTATTGTGATAATACTGCAGCGGTGGCACTTGCAAATGAGCCAAGGTCAAATCAGCAGAAAAATCACATACTTCAGAAGTACCATCTTTTGAGGGATTTTTCTCAGAGATGTGAAGTTGTAGTGAGAATTATTGCCATGAAAGACATCGTGGAAGACCCCTTCACTAAATCTTTCACTCAGTAGAAACATGATCATCATGTGAGGTCTAGCGGACTAAAAGTTGTAGGCATATGGATCTTGTCTAAGCGGGAGTTTGTTAGAGATGGTGTCTTAATAACCAACTATTTACACTTTGAATACATGAATGTACACTTATTATATATGGTTCATTATTCTGCATGACTATAATATAATAATATCCTGGAATATTTATTGTATTAATAAGGACATGGATGTAATGTCCCTGATTGTTCCATATATTATTTTAATATTATATGAGAATTAATTCGAGACCATGCATTGAGATGACATGTAGTTCCGAGGCCCGGTGAGCCCGGAACAAATGTTTGAATTTAATTTAATAATTAAATGACGCCCACGTGCAGTTTTCCTGAAAAAGTGGAATAACTCTTGAACAGGTGCTCGCATCAAAAATCAGATGGCGCCGTTGCGTTCAGAGCAGCGGGTTTACCCTAGAAGAGACCTAACATCAACTGGCATAGGCCGGTGGCGAAAACTGGGTTTTGGACGTGACCGTAATAAAATATTTAATTTAAAATATTTTATTAAATCTATTGCAGTGGATATCTTTATTTATTTTTAAATAAAGGCTAGCACAGGGGTCCAGGGTTACAAAACATCATAACCCTGAAACCCTTGGTGGCTCTAGAGAAAACCTCCCAACGCGGCGACGATGACGCAGTGACCGGATCATCACTGACGAACACCGTGGAATCCAGGTAGGATGTTGGTTTGTGATTTCTTCCCCGTTTTTGATTTCCTTGACAAACACGGACTAATCCATGAACAGATTAGCCCGCGGATCGATCGTTCTTGCGGGATGGGATTTTGTGGGAATCGTGGGGATTTGATTCTTGAAATTGTTTTGGTTTCGTTCAACCTCCTAATGGTGACAGACTAAGATCGACACGAACATCGATCGAGGTTTGTCCCTCTCGATTTTGTTGTGTTCTTCTTCCCCAAATTCTAACGTTCTTCACTGCGTTTTTTGCGTTCTTCGTGGGGCGATGACCGAAGGATCGTTGCGCATCCGTTCTGCGACGCAATGATCCGAAACTATGGATCAAACCCCGGAGTGGTGTCACAGAGGTGCGATGGAGATATTGTCAGATGATTCGAAGTGGATCTAGAGTTATGATTTTTCAGGCGTTTTTCTTCGGATGGATCGTTAGAGGTTTATGATTTGTTTTAAAGGCCTAAAACACCCGTTGCGATGTTTTTATGATGAACCGAACCAATACTTGGAGTATCAGGTTGAACGGATGAGAGATCGGGGATCCGAAAGATTGGTCGAAGCGTGAGGAAGAAGGCGGCATTCTGGAAATTTCCCAACTACACGCCGTGTAGTATGGGCTATACAGCGTGTGTTCGTCGGCGGACCACCTGGCGTGTACTCCGGGAGTACACAGACACAGGAAGGGTACATGGCCAAAGACACACCATGTATACCCTTCCCCGGCCATACCTGGCCAGTACACGGAATACCCCGAATACTGGTACACGGGCAGGAGACACGGACATGGGCAGAGATCGTGTACGGGCACATAGCCAACATACACGGAGCAAGCCCACGTGCTCGGACATGACATGTGATTCTTCTACATGCCATGTAGTTTCTTTCCATCTGATAAGCCAAATGACATGGGATGGTTACATGGGCAGTACCCGGGGTCAAGGAACACGACGTGTAACTTTTCTATATGCCATGTAGTTTGGTTTTACACGGCTTGAACAAATGACATGGGCTGTTTACATGGTAAGTACCCGAGGTTAAGGAACACGATGTGTAACCATACTACACGCCGTGTAACCTTTTCTTCATGGCTTGATCAACTTGTCTTTTGTGACTTGGACTAGTTCTTAGGGTTTGTACCCTTGGTTATCCCTTGAAGGTTCTGGTATCATTCCTTTTATACATGGGTATGATCCCTTCAGCAGAACTTCCTGAATAGAGTTGTTGGAATCCCCTCTACGAGACATAGAGCTTGATCCTCTATTCATTCCTGAAACACTAGGTAGAGTTCTTGGTATCGACGTGACCAACTTTACTCAGGTGCTGATCCTCTGCTTAGCGAATTAGCTCATACTGAGTTATCGGAATCACCCCATGACTTGGTTGTGATCCTCATCTGAGCATCATGTTCTCAAGGTACTTGTGGAGTGTGTTCTCCCAGAACGAGTACTTAGAATCTCTTACTTCAGACCTAGGAGTGTATTCTCCCAGTTTCATGCTTAGTGGAATCTTCGAGCTGGTTCTTAGTGGTGGTTTCGTGGTAGTCGATCGTGTATGAGTATATCTGGATATTCTTGTTATATGTTCGGTAGACATATACTATGTAGAGATGACTGTATCTTTCTTTGTGGTATTTTCCCTTGTTGTATTTCCTTTGTGGTTTCGGGGTGTCCTACTAGGTATTGTTATACTCACCCCGGCACGGGCTTTGCCCGCACGTGTCGTGTATTGTGCAGACAAGAGAACCTTTGACAGGATTCTAGGTGGACCCGGACCAGATGGTTCTCTGTGAGATTAGGAGGGCCGAGGTGTGTTCCTACGGCTACATATTGCAGTCCCATTACCTTTCCATACAGGTTTGACTTTGTTACAGACTTTCTTTCTGGTGGGCTTGTAATTTTGGCCGAGGGATTTAATTTCTTGCACTTTACTTTCCTGTCGTACTCTGTGGTTGGGTTTTAGTGTATGCATGCATCTTTTCCATTTTTAGTAGTTTTTACTTTCCATCTTTCTGGTCTTGGAGATGTGTGTGCGTGAGTACAGGTTATAGGTAACGCCTCCCATGTTAGTAGCATGCCTACTCGGTGCTAGTCACCAGCCCCTGGCCTATTGGAGGCGGGCTTGGGGAGTTGCGGCTCGGGCCCCACCGGGACGGGTCATGATAGATAGGTATCAGAGGTGGTCGGTTCTACCTTAGGACCAAGAGTCTGTGTGGTGGTTTGGGGTAGCAGTGTTAAGTGTTTCGAGTTCGGATTTCAAGCCAGGGACCCCAGTGTTGGTGCGGGCGGCCGACGTATCCATACACTAGGACTCTGATAACCTGCTTTTTAACTGGGAACATGAGAACACTAGTTGCGGGAAAAAATAATGGTACATGAATCATATAGGAATGGATTGTGGTTTCCATGTCCTTTTTGAGTCAGCTCTCCAGATATACTCACTTACTGAGATACATCTTGTTTCTTTAACAGGATGCCTCCGCGACGCACACCTGCTAGGATCCAGCAGCCCGATCGTGAGGATGACCCCCTCAGTGATGAAGCCTCGATACAGGGACCGGATCCCCAAGTTTTACTACCAGGTGGTGTGCTAGTTATCCCGCCACCTATGGAGTAGTGTTTAGTGCCTACTGTGCCAGTGGAGGAGGAGTGCAGGCTGAGCGCACTCCATGAGTTTCAGAGACAGATACCCCTCTGGTTTTGAGGTGAGCCTGACCCTCAGGCAGTAGAGGACTAGCTTGATGTAGTGGCCAGAGTGTTCCGTTTGGTCAGGACACTAGCAGACCAGATGGTGATCCTAGCAGTGAGCCTTCTGCAGGGCTAGATAAGACGATGGTGGTGTTTGGTTATCCAGACCCACGACGAGGCGACATTTTCATGGTCGAATTTTGAGCGTATCTTCAGAGAGGAGTTTTCATTGGTTACCCTGAGATAAGTACACATACAGGAGCATCTTCAGCTCCAGCAGGGAACCATGATGGTGGCTGACTATTCTTCGAGGTTTACCGACCTCTCATGGTACTCGATGGATATGGTCAGAGATCAGTACTTCAGAGCTCGGGCTGTTGAGTGGGGCTTGCACAGATATATCAGAGCTAGCATCATCCCTATGAGCATTCCTACTTATGCTGGGGTGCTCGAGCGGGCTCTGGTGGTCGAGAGATTCTTGGCAGAGCAGAGACAACTAGAAGATGTCAATAGTGGGCGAGCTGGAGTAGAGACCTTGGCAACAGGGAGCCGACGTTAGGGACCCAGGCGTGGGAGACATTTTCAGAGGAGATCCCAGGACAGGGGATTTGCCGTACAGGGTTCACAGGGTGCATCCAGCCAGCCTCGAGAGAGACGATGCTACTCGTGTGATGGCAAGGGACATCTCACTCGGGATTGTCCGACCTTCCGTACTACTGACATGGGAGTAGTGGATGGACCACCAAGGTAGAGGTAACGTGTGGAGAAGGTAGATCCGCGGGGCGGAGGACGTGGTAGGGGAGTTGGGAGAGCAGCTGGAGGTGGTCGACGTTTTGATCTTTTACCACCACCACCGGCAAGAGGTCCACCCCTTGCTCAGGGAGCTGGTGGACAGAGGCATGGACAGCTGCAGGCGGCAAAAGCTTATGACCCAGGTACTCCCAGAATGATTAGAGGTACTATCTGTGTCTTTTCTAATTTTTCTGCCATATTGATAGACACAGGTGCTAGTCAGTCCTTTCTTTCTACTTATCTTGTTCGAGACCTTGAGATTCGAGTTGAGTCATTGACTCGACCATTACGCTTAGAAACATCGACTGGATAAGGTTCAAAGATCACACATCTCTGCAGACAGTGTGACCTGACCCTTGGAGGTGAGAGTTTCGGTTGGAACCTCTTGGTGGTAGCGTCGAGGCCTTACGATGTCATTATTGTTATGGATTGGATATCCACAGTTCATGCCCAGATCAACTGTTTTAGGTGAAGGGTGTGGTGTGTCCGTAGTGAGGGAATGAGGTTCTCTTTTGTTGGTGAAATAGAGACCTATGTAGCACAAGATGGACTCGTGCATAGGAGGGAACAACCAATTTCACATCAGTTGGCTAGCCTATCCCTCGGGGAAATAGATGTTATGAGTTTCCAGTTTCCAGTAGTAGTGGCTGAGTACGAGGACGTCTTTCTGGAGGATGTCCTAGGGCTACCTCCCCATCGGAAGATAGATTTCTTCATTGATTTGCAACCCGGGACGACACCGATATCATCACCAGCATATCGGATGGCTCCTGCAGAGCTTCGTGAGCTGAGGGTGCAGCTAGATGACTTGAAGAAGAAGGGCTTTGTGAGACCCAGTGTTTCACCCTGGGAGGCCCTAGTGCTATTTTCCACGAAGGCGTATGAGAGCTTGAGGCTATGTGTGGATTACCAGCATTTGAATCAGGTGACTGTGAAGAACGGGTATCCACTACTAAGGATTAATGACCTCTTTGACCATTTTAGAGGGTCACGATGGTTCTCGAAGGTTGATCTATGATCAGGCTATCACCAGTTGTGAGTACGGGAGGAGGATATACTGAAGATGGCTTTCAAATGTCGGTACGGTCACTATGAGTACTTGGTGATGCCCTTCGGCATGATGAACACCCTCGTGGTGTTCATGGGACTCATGAACCAGATCTTTCATCCCTATCTAGATCAGTTTGTAGTGGTCTTCATCGATGATATCCTTGTGTACTTTGTGTCCAAGGAGGAGCACGTGAGACACCTAAGGATGGTTCTGAACACACTCCGAGAGCACCAATTCTATGGGAAAGTCTCTAAGTGTCAGTTCTGGTTACAGGGGGTCCACTTTCTGGGACACGTTATCTCGGCAGATGGTGTAGCAGTGGACCTAGCCAAGGTGGAGGCATTGCTAGCATGGGAGCCACCCCGGAGCGTGACGGAGGTGCGGAGTTTCCTTGGGTTGGTAGGCTACTATTGGAGATTCATCCTTGATTTCTCTAGGATTGTAGCACCCATGATAGCTTTGACCTGAAAGGGACAACCTTTTGTGTGGACCGAGAGATGCCAGCAGGCTTTCCAGCAGTTGAGATAGAGTCTGACGAGCACCCCGATATTGAGATTACCGGAGGAGGGTGTTGAGTATGTAGTTTTCTACGAAGAATCAGGAACCGGGCTTGGATGTGTCCTGATGCAGAGGCAAGAAGTGATTGCCTATGGCTCAGGTCAGTTGAGGCCACATGAGCAGAACTATGTGGCCTATGATCTTGAGTTGGTAGCGGTGGTCTTTGCATTAAAGATGTGGTGGCACTACCTAATGGGTAAGCGGTTTACCATCTACTCTAATCACAAGAGTCTCAGATATATCTTTTCTCAGAAGGATTTGAATTTGAGACAGAGGCGATGTCTTGAGTTCCTCCAGGATTACGACTTCGAAATTGTTTATACTCCTGGGAAGGGGAATGTAGTGGAAGATGCTCTCAAAAGGAAATCCAGTTCGCAGTTGATGGATGAGGCGACGAGGCAGTTGTCCTCCTTACAGTTATCCTTCGTGGATGGG
This sequence comes from Viscum album, assembly GCA_963277665.1. Taxonomy (NCBI): domain Eukaryota; kingdom Viridiplantae; phylum Streptophyta; class Magnoliopsida; order Santalales; family Viscaceae; genus Viscum; species Viscum album. The sequence continues at coordinate 783,110,791 of OY728146.1, read as the reverse complement.
GATGAGGGAGCTTACCTTTAATCGATGGTTGTTGCCCCTCCAATCCTACAGCGAGTCAAGGAAGCAAAACACAAGGATGCTAGCTATGAGACTCTACATGCTCAGATATCTATAAGTGATGCTACTGATGGATATTCATAAGGTGAGGAGCACGTTGTTCTTTTCAGAGGGTGCACGTTAGTACCAGTGATGTTGTGGGAGGAGGTTCTGAGGGATTTCCTTACATCTCCTTTGGCGGTGAATCTAGGCGTATCAAAGATGTATCAGGACCTCCAACGTCGGTTTTGGTGGCTAGGAATAAAGAAGGGTGTGGTAGAGTTTGTCTCTCGGTGCCTTACTTTTCAGCAAGTAAAGGCTAAGCACCAGGTGCTAGCAGGTTGGACTCATCCCCTTGAGGTTCTAGAGTGGAAGTGGGACACGATATCCATGGACTTTGTGACAAGTTTACCACGTACATACAAGGGACACAATGCCATCTAGGTGATCATTGATCAAATCACCAAGTCGGCCCACTTCCTAGCCATATGAGAGCAAAGTTCAGTAGAGAGCTTGGGGCACCTCTACGTGGAGGAGATAGTTCGACTTCATGGAGTTCCATCCACGATCGTTTCAGATCGTGATGCTCGTTTCACATCCCATTTGTTGAAGGGATTGCAGGAAGATTTTGGGACTCAATTACGCTTGACCACAACGTTTCATCCCCAGACTGATGGTCAGACAGAGTGGACCATCCAGGTCCTAGAGGATATGCTATGAGCTTGCATTCTTGACTTTGGTCGTAGCTAGGAGGATCACCTACCACTGGTGGAATTTGTTTACAACAACAGTTATCATTCCACTATTGGTATGGCACCATTCGAGGCTCTGTATGGGAGACCTTTCGGGTCACCACTTTGCTGGACTGACCCAGGAGAGACATCACTCATGGGACCACAGATGGTGAGGGATACTACAGAAAAAGTTCAGGTCATCCAGGAACAGATGAACACTACACAGAGTCGGCAAAAGTCATATGCCGATAGGAGGCAGAGGCCCTTGGAGTTCGAGGAGGGAGACTATATGTTCCTTCGAGTATCACCTCGACGGGGATTGCGGAGATTTGGCCGTGGTGGAAAGCTATCTCCCAGGTACGTTGGCCCTTTTCAGATTCTGAGTAGAGTTGGGGAGGTGGCGTTTCTATTGGCTCTACCTCCTCAGATGGTCTGGGTACACAAAGTTTTCCATGTGTCGCAGCTACGGAGGTACGTGCATGATCCATCGCATGTTATCGACTGGGGCGAGCTGGACATCGACGATGAGGAAACCTTTGCAGAGTACCCAGTAGAGATTGAGGATTTACAAGAGAAGATCCTTCGTGGAGGAGCTATTCCCTTGGTACGTGTCCGGTGGCAGCACAGGAATCTCCAGGAGAGCATGTGAGAGCGGGAGGCTCAGATCCGCGTGCAGTACCCACATCTTTTTGAATAGCCTTTGTTTTGGCTTTTCGAGGATTTAAAAGCCCTAAGGTGGGTGTGATGTAATGTCCTGGATTTTTTCATGTATTGTTTTAATATTATATGGGAATTAATTCGAGACCAGGCTCTGAGAAGGCATGCAGTTCCGAGGCCCGGTGAGCCCGGAACAAATGTTTGAATTTAATTTAATAATTAAATGATGGGCACGTGCGGTTTTCCGGAAAAAGTGGAATAACTCCCGAACATGTGATCAGATCAAAAATATGATGGCACTATTGTGTTCAGAGTAGCAGGTATACCCTAGAAGAGACCTAACATCAACTAGCGTAGGCCAATGGCGAAAACTGGGTTTTGGACGTGACCGTAATAAAGTATTTAATTTAAAATATTTTATTAAATCTATTTAAGAGGATATATTTATCTTTTTTAAAAATAAAGGCTAGCACATGGGTCCAGGGTTACAAAATTCATAACCCTGAAACCCTTGGCGGATCTGGAAGCTTTGGAGAAAACCTCCCAACGCGGCAACGGCGACGCGACGACCAGATCATCTCCGACGAACGCCGCAGAATCCAGGTAGGATGTTTCTTTGTGATTTCTTCCCCATTTTTGATTTCCACGATGAACGCAGACTAATCCACGAACATATTAGCTTGCAGATCAATTGTTCTTGTGGGATGGTATTTTTTGGGAATCGTGGGGATTTGATTCTTGAAATTGTTTTGGTTTCATTCAACCTCCTAATGGTGACAGACCAAGATCGACATGAACATAGATCGAGGTTCGTACCTCTCGATTTTGTTGTGTTCTTCTTCCCCAAATTCTCACGTTCTTCGCTACATTCTTCGCATTCTTCATGGGGCGATGAACGACGGATCGTTGCTCAACCGTTCTTTGACGCAAAAATCCCAAACTGCAGATCCAACCCCAGAGCAGTGTCATGGAGGAGCGACAGTGATATCGGCGGATGATTCGGAGCGAATCGAGAGTTATGAGTTTTTGGGCGTTTTTATTTGGATGGATCGTTCGATTATTATGATCCATTTTAAAGGCTGAAAACACCCATCGTGGTGTTTGTATGACGAACCGAACCAATCCCTGGAGTATCGGAATGAACGGACGAGAGATCGTCGATCTGGAAGATCGGCTGAAGTGAGGAAGAAGACATCATTCTAGAAATTTCCCAACTACATGCCGTGTAGTATGGGCTACACAACATGTGTTCATCGGTAGGCCACCTGGCGTGTACTATGGGAGTACACGGACATGGGCAGGGTACACGACCAAAGACACGCTGTGTATACCCTTCCCCGGCCAAACCCGACCAGTACACAGGATACCCCGAATACTGGTACACTGGCAGGCAACACGGAGATGAGCATAGACCGTGTATGGGCACATGTCCAATGTACACGGAGTGAGACCAGGTGCATGGAAACGGCGTGTGATTATTCTACACGTAGTGTAGTTGCTTTCCATCTGACAAGCCGAATGACATGGGCTGGTTACACAGGCAGTACCTGAGGTCAAGGAACACGGCGTGTACCTTTTCGACACACCGTGTAGTTTGGTTTTACATGGCTTGAACAAATGACACAGGCTGTTTACACAGGCAGTACCCAGGGTTAAGGAACACGTTGTGTAACCATACTACACGCCGTGTAACCTTTTCTTCATGGATTGAGCCACTTGTCTTTTGTGACTTGGACTAGTTCTAGGGTTCGTACCCTTGGTTATCCCCTGAAGGTTCTGGTATCATTTCTTTTATATAGGGGTATGATCCCTTCAGCAGAATGTCCTGAATAGAGTTATTGGAATCCCCTCTATGAGACTTAGAGTCGAAGCCTCTATTCATTCCTGGAACTTTAGGTAGAGTTCTTCGTATTGACATGACCAACTTTACCCGGGCGCCGATCCTCTGCTTAGCGGATTAGCTCAGACTGAGTTGTCGGAATCACCCCATGACTTGGTTGTGATCCTCATCTGAGCATCATGTTCTCAAGATACTTGTGGAGTGTGTTCTCCCAGAATGAGTACTTCAAATCTCTCTCTTCAGACCTAGGAGTGTGTTCTCCTAATTGCATGCTTAGTGGAATCTTCGAGCTAGTTCTTAGTGGTGGTTTCGCAGTAGTCGACCATGTATGAGTATATCTGGATATTCTTGTTATATGTTCGGTGGACATATACTATGTAGAGCTGACTATATATTTCTTTTTGGTATTTTCCCTTGTTGTATTTCCTTTGTGGTTTCGGGGTGTCCTACTGGGTATTGTTATACTCACCCCTGTACGGGCTTTGCCCGCACGTGTCATGTCTTGTGCAGAAGAGAAAGCTGTTGACAGGATTCTAGGTGGACCAGGACCAGACGGTGCTCCGTGAGATCAGGCGGGCAGAGGTGTGTTCCTATGGCTACAGATTATAGTCCCAGTACCTTTACTTAGAGGTTGGACTTTGTTACAGACTTTCTTTCTAGTGTGCTTGTACTTTTGGCCCCGGGATTTACTTGATTTCACTTTACTTTCCTGTCGTACTCTGTGGTTGGGTTTTAGTGTATGCATGCATCTTTTCCATTTTTAGTAGTTTTTACTTTTTAACTTTGTGGGATTAGAGATGTGTGTGTGTGAGTACAGGTTATAGGAAATGCCTCCCATGTTAGTAGCATGCCTACTAAGTTCTAGTCACCAGCCCCTGGCCTATTGGAGGCGGGCTTGGGGAGTTGTGGCTCGGGCCCCACTCGGAGAGGTCATGACAATGGGAGATCCCTGCTATGATGAGAACCTTGAAATTCTGTAACAATATTCCTAAATAATGTTCTACTGTTAGATGAAATACTATTATAGGACACATAGTATACAAACCGTCATTTGTGAGTACTCGTAAGAAGATGAGACTTTCTCTCATGGAGTTCGCACATGGTAATCTAGAAGATGGGAGATGATGAGAACATGCCCACCATTAGTAATTCCGCATGTCTTGGGGTCACTAGAAATTTCTATATACGAGTGTGTGTAATGGTCCTTAGACTAGAATATTATCATTAACTCAAGTCATGACTCTCACACTTAGATTTTTTGATGAAATCCATCACAAAGACAGTTGTCGGGAAGTAGGGAACGTTGGGTGTGTCACGAATGACATGTTGTTAATGGATAATTCAAGGAAGGATTTCTCCCTTCCATATTTATGGAAGTAGATATCTTGGGCCCTTTTATTGAAATAGAACTGTTGCCCAAATTCCATGGCCATGGTGTCACGACGAGTTTATTTCTGAAAGTCAAAGAATGACAAATCAAGCATATAGGTTTATGACACTACCATGAGGTGACACGTCAATGCATCACTGTTTCCTCTGGAATGGTGGATGACCTCGTTGATTGAAGGTTCAAACATTCCAATCGGTTTCTAATGGGTTTTTTCATAGAACCGGAAACATCCAATGATTCCATATCCATTTGGACCTACTTTCCAAAGGTAGGTGCTCATTAGTTCTGGACTGATGAGGCTTAGGAATTTTTATTGGTAGAGAGGACGGAAGGTCAGAATCATCACACCTTTTTGAGGGGAATTATTTTCTACTCTGGGACTCTCTTTATAGATTTAAGTTTTGTTCATGAATCCTTATTACATTACCAAATATAAAATGAGCTTTCCTTTAGATATGACAATCAATGATTTATATGTAGGAAATTTAGAGAATCTTTTATATGTATTCAAGGTTATTCATTGATATAGAATCATCTGTATTTGTTTAGAGATTCTTATCCAATGGTATACTTCAATACATAAAGGTATATTTGTTATTATGATGACCATACTGGTTTTAAATCCACTCATTGGGGCACTTGACATTTATTGTCATTCATAAGGACATAGATTGTTTCAAAGTTGGGATCGTACCCGCAGATGGGATACCTACGTATCCTTTATTTAGGAAAAGGAATCAGAACACACGTAGATCGAGTAAGGGAGTTTGATGCTTATGCATGATTGATGGCTCAAAGAAAGAAGTCATGATTACTTTTACACTCTAAGCCCACATGAGTCATGCTCGGTGTGAGAAACAAGAGGTATTGGTGAAACCAGACAATTGTGCCACAAAAGATGCAATGATGTGGGGATTATGTGTTTATGAATTCCCAAATAGATTAGGATTAAGATTTACTTCAGGGAAAAAATCCAGGAACAGGGTCCATAAAGGTATATGTGCTTCATGGAGATTTGGATACTCTAATCTTGGGGCTTACTCCTAAGGAAGATGCCCAAGTTAGGAGGGGGATTATGATTGGGTTTTACTCCTGTGGAAGAATCCCCAAATCAAAAGTAAATTAGGACTAGTTAAGAGAAATTAAGATCAGGGCTTACTCCTGAAAAGGAGGCAAAGGTTAAGGGACTTGGGGCCTACTCTTGAAGAGGATGCCCATATTTGAGACTGTGGATTATTCCTGAAAAGGAAGCCCAGGATAAGAGAATTATGGTTGGGGATTACTCCAGAGGAGGATGCCCATATTAATGAGAATTTGGACTGGGGCTTACTCCTAGAAAAGAGGTCCATGTTAAGGATCCTCTCATCATAAAGGATGAGGTTGAATGAATGAAATCTCAATCTTTAGTGACATAAAGATGTGTAAATCACTAGATTTTGAGAGATGTTCCACGGAGTTCCTTTAAGATAAGGAATCCAAATCAAGAAAGCATGCCATAAATGTCTTTGAAGAGTGTCTTGAAGACTGAATCTTGAATAGGAGAGGTGGAATGGCATAAGAGGGGTCAAGTGGGTAGGAAAGGCACCCAAAAAGGTAGGGGCGTGCAAGTCCTGGCAGGTGCGCAGGTACTGCGTGTGCGTGCTAGTCCTGGTCGTGCAGGTATACCTGCACGACACATGGGTACTTGCGCTATTTTCATCCCTTAGAGTAATACTTGGGCGAGACATGGCTCAAACCCTTGGCATTATCCCTAGAGGCTTTCCAGAAGATGGAGTGCAAGTTCTGGTGAAGAAGTAGGGTGGTGCACAAGTGTGTCCATTTCCCTTAAGGGTAAAACCACTTAGGCGCACAAGTGTTAGTGAATTCTAACACTTAGACATTACTCCTCTTGTTTTGACCTTCCATTCTAGGTAGGGAATTGCCTTATAAGTGTTCGGATGACCTGAAGAAGAGACTTGGGCATTCAGAGCTCTGTATGTGAATTCTAGAAAAATTTCTTTTCGAAATGGGGGGCCTACCGAGGGTATTTATAGGCTGGAGAAGACCTCTAGTGGTTATCGTTTAGGGCGCGCAAGTCACTTGCGTGACCATTAGGTGGCACGCAAGTATACTTGCGTGATAGTGAGGGAACTTGCGCGACCCTTGTGCTTTTGAAGCCTTGTTCATGCCTTTGTCGATTTTTGATGATTTCTTCAAAGCATGAATCAATTTGTGCTAAGTCATTTCCCTTTCCATTCTTTTAGACAATGTGATGAAAAGGAGTGTCAACAAAAGTCCCCCCTCAGAGTTGGATCCGAAAGAAATGAGGATGTGACTCTGAGGAAAAGAAGAAAACTAAAGGAAAGGTGGCACACAAGTGTTCAGTGCGCAACACATGGCGCGCAGGTTCGAGTCGCGCAGGGCTGGAGCATGCTGGATGTAGCGCGCTGGGTGTAGGCGTGCAGGTGGGCCACCAGTCCTATAAATATGCGGTCATTTTCCACTCATAGCATCTGATTTCTGGATTTTTGAGCTCTCACCGCGCAGGTCCCCTTCACCACGCAGGTTTCTCATTTTCTACTGTTTCTTCGCTGCCGCGCTGTTGTCAAGGTAATAGGACTTGCGCGGTGATACTTGCGCGCTAAAAACTTGTGCGAAATATTAACACTTGCACGACACATCCATACTTGCGCGACTTAATGACTTTTCCATTTTTTCTGAAATTCTTTCACAAATTTTATGAAAAATCAACTTACTTAAGAGTTAATTTATTCAACTTTTTTTCAGAATCAAATGGCTCTTAGAACCAGAATAGATGATGAACTGGCTAGCAAGCGGATTGATGATATGATGAATATCATTGGCCATGATTATTATACTTTCAAAAGTAGCACTCTTCCAGATTTGGCTAAGTATCTGAAGAAATATCATCGCGACATCCCCCAAAGCATTTATTTGCCTTTGTTTGGCTATGGTCATCTGCGAGAAGTTACTATTACAGAAGCAAAGAATTATCTCCCATTTTTGTGGTTTCAGAATTATACCAACTTTGATTCAACAAATATCTCATGTGGAGGAGTATTTATAAGTGCTGGAACAGTGGAGAAGGGCCACATGATGCATCATAGTCCTTGTACGCCAGATCTGAAACCTCATAAGCCTGAGCTGCAACCACATTGTCATCCTTCAATCTTCCGAAATGCTCAGATGGATCAATCCAAAGGCTAGAAGAAAAGTTGGGACTTCCGTCCTGGGGGAGGTGTGAAGCCAACTTGGATGTGGTCATACTGGGTGAGACAAACCTGTGCAGAGTTTGTCAAGGATCTGAAAGGAGTTGCGATATACGAAGCTGTTTGGGTTGGGCAAACATATGTCTACAGACATGATAACTTCGTACCGAAGATACTCAGGCATTGGAGCCCAGAAACTAATTCTTTCCATCTGACTCATGGAGAAGTAGGTAGCAGTATGTGGGATATCGACAAGATCTCCGGGGATCTAATTTTGGGTGACATATATGATGAATTCATTCCACTAAAGGTGACTTGGAATGATTCAGAGAAGACTTCCGCTTTTTCTCGGGAATTATTTAAGATCTTCCAGAGGATCAAGAGTTCCGAGACCTCGTTAACTCATTCAAGAAAGGATATTCATCTAGAGGAGTGGATGAATATATTTATTAAAGAGAAGGAGCCAAAGGAGAAGGAGCCGAAGGAGAAAGGATCCATGAAAAAGAAATCCAAGGATAAAAGGCCCAAACGTCCTACCACCTGCCCAAAACCTAAGAAGAGGGGTGCTCCTGGCACATTCTGGCCAACTCTAGAAGCAGGAGAGTTTGAGAAATGGGGATATGAGGTGAATCAAAGGATCCCAAAGAAGACTCATATGGCATGGTTCTTGGCTTTGTGGCTCAGTGTTTATCTCTTGCTATTCAGGGATTCAAAGAGAGGCGTCAGGCCATGGACCTTTGTCATTGCGGCAAAGTTGGATGAGGAAAAAATGGTTGGGTTGGATACCCCCATTTTAGCAAATATTCATAGGAGTTTACTTCCTGTCTTCATGGGTAAATCTCCTTTAAGAATAGTGGGACCATTCTATGTTTTATGGGGATGGATTGCCACTCACATCAGGACTTACAATGTATAGAATGGATTAAAAATTAATGGAAGTTCTTTCAGGCCATCAGTGAAAGAATTATCTGGAGTTCCTCCCTTAGATGTTTATGCCTATGACATGAAAGTGAGGCTGAGAATGTTTAAGGAATTAAACTTCTTTCCCTATGTAAATCCTCCATCCGGACAGTTTGTTGATGATGGAATATCCCATTTGGATTCGAGGGCATACATTCTAGCTTGTAGAGATGGTGTGATAGTTTTCAGGATTGAAAGAGACATTATATTCGAGGCCTATGCTCCATATAGATTTGCACGTCAATTCACGTGTCTGCAACAGATTTCTGTATCTCCCCCAGTACATGTCAGGTTAGAGCAACATCCAATGGTTGCTCGGAAACTATGGCTGCTGACTTTAAGGGAGAATACTGGGGCGATATTTGACCTACCAGTTGAAAAAGCGGCACCTAACCTCAATACTTGGTATGCCGATCATTGGATAGAATAATATTCCATAGGGGTGCTGAATCACCCAGTTTATCAGGTGGGGAAAAGGAAATAGACTATAGAGAAGGAAACCCTTCCTCATGAAGGTGATGTTTCCCTACCTGAAGCTGATTCTTCAGATTCCTGCTCTAGGACTGATTCACCGGATTCCCATGATGGCGATGATGAGGCACAACAAGTGGTAAAGCGGCCTCGTGCCTGATATAATACCCCAGATAGAATCAAGATACCTACTCCATCAACTCCTGGTGAGTTACTTCATTGTGGTAATTTAATCACTACTACTTTATAAAGCAATAAGTCTTATTTTCTTATTATTTATATGCAGTTGCAGGAGCCTGGAAGAAATTGAGGTCAAAGATTGCAGGACCTTCCTCGCTGCATTCATATCTAAGACCAGAGGATGTCCAGACATGGCGGAGTTTATACTGTAGTACTGAGACCGCCTGGCTGGATTTGTGTGAGGGCCTACAACTTCCGAGAATAGGGAATATTCTGGCTTCTATAGATATCCAATACGAGGATAACCCAAATGAAGTGTGAGATTACATCAGAGAGCTGGGAATGATCATATATGCCACTAATGAGTCTGTTCCTGTCACCATGCGGGTGAAGGAAATGATTGATCGTGGCACCATTGAGGGGGCTGGTGGTTCTGGAGATGAGGAGTGGCATGATTATGTGGCTCCTGAAGATGTAAGTTTTCTTTTGTTATTTTCTTTGAAACTTGATTCTAGTCAAAGCTCTGTTACTTAAGGAAGTTATTTTATTCATCTTGCAGCTTGCAAAAAAAGGAACTGAGGTTTCTTCGCCACAGTATAGCCCTGGTGGTACTGCCATCGGGGATGCTGCTGATTCTCCTCGCGAATAGAGTGAGATATCTTTAGGCCAGCAGGCCATGAATGAGGTGTTGGACATAGCCATACATTCGCCAATTCAAGTTCCAATAAGGGAGACTGCTGATACTCCTAAAAAACCAAAAGGACAAAGGCGACGAAGGATGAAGTCCACTGCTAAAATCTTTATTAGTAGTGGTAAGTCCTTCAGATAATCATGAATTTTAAGCCATGAAAAAGATTTCTCACTTTCCTTGGGATTGCAGGGGCTTCTTCAATTTACCCTCTAAAGGAAAGGACTGATCCTCCCTTAAGGACCACAGAGGGTGCTGTGGAACAGACGCAAATTCAGGCTGACTTGGCTTCTTCTAATAAAGATCCAACATCTATTCCCAATACTGCTCTGGTTGCTGCTATAGGTAGAGAAGAACCTGTACCAGAATCATTGGCGGCCGCAACAAATAAATCTTCCATCCTTCCTGAAGAAGATTTCCAGGGTCAGGGGCCACAAAATGAGGGTCTCCAAGTGGACACATCAAATGCTCCCATCGGTGAGACTAACCAAGATTCTGAAATATCATGGGATGAAATGATGAATCATGGCATTTCTTTCGAATAATTTTTTGACCACAATAGTTTATCATGTGATTTAGAAGACCTTGGGCATGAGTGTTATCCTTCGCCCAGTAAATTTTCTTATAATTTACACATCTAATCATGACTGAAAATAATACGCAGTTCCATCCATAGAAGCTGTTGAATTACCAATGCTTGAAGAGGGTGTGGACATTGATGTCAACCCAACCATTGTAGAAACATTAGCTCAAGTGTAGATAAACCCATTAAACCCTCATGAGACCCATCTTGAAGATCCTGTTGAAACTGGGAAAGATGGGGAGGAGTATTCTCAAGCTGCTGATCTACTGTTAGATAATGATTGGATTGAGTTTTCAAGATAGACAACCAAATTCCATTATTCTATGAAACTAACAATACTTTTAATTGATCAAACAGGGCTATCAACATCAATGGTTAGAACTGAAGGTGAGGTCTGAACTTCCGTCCAAACAGTAGTAGAAGATGAAGAAACGAGGGTCAGGGGGGAAGAAGCAGAACATGACACTTCCTTAAGTGCATTAATCCCATATTACATGCCCCCCCTATGATGATGATGTTGAGTCAGACCCAGAGGTTCTTAAGGCACTCAGCTTCTCATGATGCAAGGCATGGAACAACATATGGAAAATAATATTTGAGGTGACTTTAGAAGAGATATCATTGAATATCCCTCGATTGTCGTCCCAGTTTATCATGCTTGGGCTTGGCGGTTTTGGATACCAATAAATCTATATCGCGGTGAAACAAGTCATCTTCAGGAGGGAGAAAGAGAAAAAGTGTTGCGAAGATTTGACCAGGGTGAAACTATCAGTCAACATTAGTGAATTTGATGCTGCGGTATCCCGAGCTGAGGCTGACTATGCTGCCAATATGAAGGAGATGAAGCATAAGATCAATGATAAAGTCATTCAGAAGATGCACCTTCAGCAACAGTTAGATGCTGTTACTGGGGAACTTGACCAACTCAATAATTCACTGGAGGGAGCTCAAACGAATGGTATGAAATCCATTGCAGATGCCAAGAAATCACTCCATCAGGTTGAAAAGAGTGAAGTTGGTCGAGTGCATGAGCTTCAAGTAGCTACTGATGAAGCTCGGGATGTGGTTCATCAATTGAAAACTTATGTCGATAGCCTTTTGTAATTTCCTGGAAAAGAGAAGAGACTCCAATCAGTGGATTTCCTTCTAATTCTTTTGCATAAAATGAAGAACTTTTTCACCTTTAATCATTTGTGCACCTATTTTCCTGCTACCTGCATTAAATTTTACCGAATCCAATGGGCCTAGTAATCATAGTTTTATTTTTACTAGGATTAATGTAAATAACCCTACAAACTTTGAATCTTTTAATTTCTCAATATTACCTAAATCATACAAAATGTATGTTTAGTGAGCTTGAACTTGACTTTTATTCAGATTTCCTTTGCATTTTGTGGGCAGTTTAAAGTCATGCACGTCAGACATACAGAGGCTAATGTTTAAGGTCGAAATAGCATTGACCGAATGAATTAGAATTGACTCAATTCCTTGAAAATTTATCTGAAAACACATTACCATACTCAAGTGTGAGGGAAAATATGTAAACTATGACTTAAGAATATTTGAATCTGAGGAATGATATGAAAAAGATCTAAAAGGAATTAGAAGAAATAGTTTCCAATAATGAAGTTACCATTATATAAAAAACCCGTTAGGGGGTTGAATTATGCAGGGCCACCTAAGGGCATTGGATATATAGTCAAATAAATAGTATCTTTTGGCTAACAAGTCTGTTATGTAGACTGTTTATGCAAGACCGCCTAAGGGCACGTGCTGCATAGTCAGGCAAAAGAACTCTAAAAAATTTACTTTCCTAGTGATAAAAATCCAGTGAAAGTTTATGGAGATTCAAATTTTCCAAAGTATAGAGTTTGCTGTATGGAAAGAGGCACTTGAATATGGAGAAGATATTTACAAACAAGATTATAGAAGAATTGGATGAATATTACTCATACGAAGGTCTGACCCAAACATAGGGAAGGAGAATATAAACCATAAACTTGAATACTTTCAGATCATGAAAAAGGATATGGGACAAATATGTTAAGGATGGCTATTTTTGCGGATCCCTACATACTGTCATTTAAGACCAATAAGGACAAAACAAGATTTTTTCCCAAGAATGAAGTTACCAGTATCCGACAAACCCATTAGGGGGTTGAATTATGCAGGGCCACCTAAGGGAATTGGATGCATAGTCAAATAATAGTATCTTTTGGCTGACAAATCTGTTATGGAGACTATTTATGCAAGGCCGCATAAGGGAACGTACTGCATATTCAGGTAAAAGAACTCTCAGAAATTTGACATTTTTGTGATTAAAAGTCAATAAAAGGGTTATGAAGATCTGAAAATATTTAAGGTTAGGATTATGACATATATAGATGTGTATTGTCCAATGTATACAGAGATACACAGATCAATGCTATCCATAATCATGTTGTGGCTGGGTCCTGAATTGAAATGTTGGACTTCACTACATATCCCATAAGGATGGGAATCAAGCCATACGTAGTTCTTAAACTACAGTTTAACGTCGTGTGGGACAAAAGGATTAGAGATCTTAGTTTAGGGTCATAGAGATTGGACCATTATAAGAAATACACAGTGTGTGTTTTTATGGGGACTTTTCAGCTAGGGTACTAAAAGATGAATTTGGGCTTAGGCCCAAAAGACTTGGGACTGGATTCAAGGGACACTAGAACGTTCCTACATATCCAATAAGGATGGGAATCAAGCCCACATAGTTCTAGAACTACCCTCTGTACAAATTTGGTTCGTACATGTGAAGGGTGAAAGGGGACTTTAGTGCAATGATTGTTTAACCCAAGATAACAGGTTTGGGCATTTCCATGTATGTACGTAGTCTTTGGAATGAAACATGATTGAAAATCAATATAAATAATGGTTCCCTCTCAGGTGAGGGTATCAAAGAATATTGTAGTTTATTGTCATACTGGACAAAAGTGTTGTATAGTTTCACATCGTATAGCAAGGACGAAAGTGAACCAATGTAAAGATATTGATTCTAGGGGCGGTTTCACAAATCAACATCGTATGAGATGGAGGTTAATCGATGTGAAGCGATTGATTTTGGGCTTGAACCTCGGGAGGTTGCCTACGTACCCAGCCTGGAAGGAAAGCATCAAAGTCCGCGTAGTTCAATTAAAGAATGAATTAATGATCAAGTTGTTCTTGGAGACAACGACCTAAAAAATGATGGTGTTGGGACTTACACATGGTTAGTATCCCAGAGAGAGTATTATGGTTGAAGTTTTCTCTAAGATCATGTGAGTCATACTCGGTGTGAGAAACACGAGGTAATAATAACCTCAACGATGCACAGTTTAATGTCATGTAGGACATATAAAAGGACTATACAGTTTAAAGTCTTGCAGTTAGGACTACAAGTGCTGCACAATTTAGTGTCATGTAGTAGGGACAAAGTACAGTTTAATGTCATGTAGGACGTATCAAAGGACTTTCTGTAAAATTTAGTGTCATGTAGTTAGGACGATGGAGACAACACAGTTTAATGTCATGTTGGAAAAAAGATGACTGTGCAGTTTAATGTCATGTAGTAAGGACAAAAGAGTACACCATTTAACGTCATGTTGGACATATTAGGGAATTTTTTCATAGTTTAACGTCATGTTGGACGAAAGTAACACAAATAGTTTAAGGTCATATATATGGACCATTGGTTATGTAGTTTAACGTATTTCCAGACGAAAAGGACTTTTATACAGTTTAAAATCATGTAGTTAGGATGTCACAGTTTAGCGTCATGTTAGACGAAAGTACAAACAGTTTAAGGTCATATGTATGAACCGTTTCTGTATAGTTTAACATCATATAGCAAGTATGATGAAGGGAACAAAGTTTAACGTCATGTTGGATGTATGTGCAAATAGTTTAGGGTCATATGCATGGACCGTTGGTTATGCAGTTTAACATCTTGTTGGATGATGGTGCAGTTTAAGGTCATAACGGACCATGACGATATATTTTTTTGTTTATACAAAATACTTCTTCAAAAATCTGGCATTGGTTGGAGTAGTGATGAGTTATCCATCCATCGAGATTAATGAATAAGCTCCAATGGAGTAGAACCTATGTATTGAGTAAGGTCCTTCCCATTTTGGCTCAAGCTTGGTAGGTCTATTTCTTGGTATCATTGGAGTTTTTAGAACTAATACAAATTCTACCTGAGTGAATGAATGAAGACGAACTTTTTTGTTAAAAGCTGGTGCTATTCGATTCTGATATAATTCCAAGTGGTGCAAAGAGCACAATCTTTTCTCATCTAACCGTTCCAATTCATTCAATCACTTTTGAGATTGTTCATCTGTAGATGAATGATCACAAAGGGCTACTCTGAGCGAAGGCAATTGAACTTCAATGGGCAATACGGCTTCCGTTCCATATACCAGTGAATATGGAGTTGACTGCGTTGCAGTGCGGGGGGTTGTCCGATAAGCCCATAAAGCATGGAAGAGTTTATGAGGCCATGATTTATTATCTTTATGCACCATCTTTTGTAGTATATTTGACAGAGTCTTATTGAAGGCATCTATCTGGCCATTGGACGCTGCATGATACTGAGATGAATGGTTGGATTTGATGTTGTATTCTTGATACAACTTCTTCACCTCGGATGAACAGAAGTTGGCGCCATTGTCCGTCAATATGGTATGAGGGACACCAAATCTGGTAATGATGTTAGACTTGATGAAGCTAACAATGCATTTAGCACCGACTTCCTTGAGAGGTATTGTCTCTGCCCATTTGGAAAATAAATTAGTAACAGTAAGAATATACATAAACTGCTTAACCATAGCTAAAGGGTAAGGTCCCACCACATCCATTCCCCATGTGGCAAATGGCCACGAGTATTTAGCTGTATGAAGAAACTCTAGAGGTTGATGAATGAAGTTGGCATTTATTTGGTATGAATGACACTTCACTGTGAAATCAACACAATCTTGTATCATTGAAGGCCAAAAGTATCCAAGCCTTCGAATCTGATCAGACAGTCTATGTCCAGACTGGTGGGCACCATAGACTCCTACATGCACTTCTTTAATGACAGTCATTGTCTCTTCACCATCAATGCATCTGAAGAGAACTCCATCAAAACCACGCTTGTAGAGAATTTTCTGTAGGTGATCTGGGCTATCATAAAGAGTAAAATTAACCACACGTTGCCAGATTTGTTCTTTCCCAGCTCTATCAGGTGGAAGTGTTCCATTTTGAAGGTATTGCCTGATAGGTGACATCCATCCTATAGTATGACCATACGATTCAGGAATGGGACTAATTTCATTAATTTACTCTGTTCTGATTCAAACATAAGGTGAAATTGCATGACGGTGGGAAATACTGATGGTTGTCTCGTCCCGATTTGGATCTACCAGAGTTGTGGCTATATTAGCCAGTGCATCTGCTTGAGCATTTTGTGATCGCGGGACATAAAAAAATGTTGATTCCTAAGGGAATTTCTCCATTAACTCTCTGACATAATCATACAACATGATTAGTTCTTCTTTTCTGATGGCATAATCCCCATTGACTTGTTTGATTACCAGGTCTGAATCACCTTTCACCTTTAAGTGATTTACTTGTGCTTGAAGCGCCAATTCCAAGACTGTGATGAGAGCTTGGTATTCTGCTTCATTATTGGTACTGCCTTCCCACAATAAGAAAGAATAAGTTAATACTTCCTTTTTTGGAGAAATGAGCACAATTCCTAAGCCAACATTGTTGAATTTAAGATTTTTCATTTTCCTCCCTGTTGGACTTTTGGAAGCACCATCAAAATAAATTTTCCATACCTAAGGACTTTCTTGAATAGAGAAGACTTCCTCATCAGGAAGTTTAATATCTGAAGATGTGTCTTCCACTGAAGGGTGTTCAGCCAGGAAATCAGCCAGTGCTTGGCCCTGTATTTCCTTTTGAGACACATACTGAATGTCGAATTGCTGCAAAATAACTTCCCACCTTTCCAGACATCTTTTAAGCATTGGACGACTAAGGATGAATTTGAGCCGGTTATTGCGAGATACCAATTGGACCTCGTGATGTTGCAGGTAGTGCCTCAATTTCTGAACTGCAAAGATTAATGCCAGACAACACTTCTCAATACTTGAATACCGGGTTTCTGATTTAAGCATAGTCCGACTGAGGTAGTAGAGGCTGTTTTCATTCCCAGCATCATTCTTATGAGAAAGATAGGCACCCAATGATCACTCTAAAGCTGTCACGTAGAGGATAAGTGGTCTTCCTTCAACAGGTGACATGAGTACCAACAAAATCAAGAGTTATTTCTTGATAATATCAAATGATTATTGACAGTCTTCAGTCCACTGGTATGTGCCTTCCTTCTTCATCAATTTGGTGAAGAGTAAACTTTTTCCTGCCAAATTGGAGATGAAACGCTGAATATAGGATAAGTGTCCTTGAAGTCCTCTTAATTATTTCAAGTTTTGAGGAGGTAACATACCAAGGATTAACTTTTTCTTCTCAGGATCGACTTCAATACCACGATGGAATACAACAAAGCCGAGAAATTTCCCTGAGGTTACCCCAAAAGAACATTTTAAGGGGTTCATCTTCAAATTATGTGGTCAAAGCTTGTGGAATATGACTTCCAAATCAGCCAAGTGATTAGAATGTTATTTGGATTTAACCACCAAATCGTCTACATAGCATTCAACAAACTTCCCTAAAAAGGGTTTGAAGTTACGATGCATGTCACGCTGATATGTTTCACCTGCATTCTTTAAGCCAAAGGGCATTGCCCAGTAGAAAGACACACCCTGAGGGGCTCTAAAGGCTGTGGATTCCTCATCTTATGGGGCCATTCACATTTTCTTATATATAGAATATCCATCCATGAAGGAAAGCGCTTCATAGACATCTCTTGCATCAATTAAAATTTCTGTAATCGGAATTGGGAAATCATCCTTAGGACAATGCCGATTAAGATCTCTGAAATCGATGCAAACTCTAATTTGTCCATTCTTATTCTTTATAGGTACAATATTAGCCAACCACTTGGGATATTGAACTTCTCTGACGAAGGTATCTTGGATAAGCTTATCCACTTCAGCTTCAATTTTGGAAGCATAAGTTGGGTGTGTTCTTCTTGCGGCTTACTTAAATCCTCGATGTTCTTCTGGTAAACCCAAATGATGAGTAACAACATCAGGATCAAGCCCGGGAATCTCTGTATAGTTACAAGAAAATATGTCTTGATTTTCTTTAGAAAAGAAATATACATATCTTGTTCTTTAAGATTCATAGCCGCACTGATTAAAATGGTGTGTGGATCTTCTTTTGTACCCAGATTTATTTCTCTGAGTTCATCCATGGTGGTAGAGATACCCTCTTCAAATGCTGGGGGAACATCTCTGAGATATTCCTCTTCTTCTTTAACATGTGTTATTTCTTCCGTTTCTACTTTCATAGTAGATGATGAAGCAGAATTTTCATGATCAGAAGAGATGTCAAAATTTGCACATCTTGAAGAAGAAGCTTCCATTCCTGATCCAATTGAGGATGAAGGGTCTTCCTTTGGAAATAAAGAGGAGATGATGGACTGGGAATCGACATCATTGTTCACCTCTGATGTTGCTATAACTTCTTCTAGATTGATTGGAGAAGTATAGACTTTCTGGATTTCAGCATATGAAATGAAGACATCTCCATTTGAGATTTCATCATTGCCTAGAGAATCACCAATTTCTCCCATGTTGTCTGGCTCGATTGTCGTAATTGACATTATGGATCTTTCCATAAGAGTATTTTGATTTGGGTCTATCTTGTCAATTTGACTGATAGGATATACATAATCTGTACTCACATGCGCAAATGGATTTAATGTAATATTCTCCAAACCATATGGAGCATTAACTTTGGTAATATCTTTTGTTGTGGATTTCTCCCATCCATTCATGTGATAGAATTCCACCTCAATGTATTGAGACTCACATGTCTTGAACGAGGACTTATCACCATACAATGTCCCAGCTTGACCATCGAAACAATATTTGAGACATTGATGGTATGATGAAGGGATAGCTGCATGTTGATGTAGCCAGAGTCTTCCAAGAAGGATGTTGAAAGCCGAGTCTTGATCAACAACCATGAAATCTGAATTGGATACAAGATCTCCAAACTGAGTTCTGAGTGTAACTTCGCCCAATGGTTCTTGTTCATTTTTATCATATCCTTGTAACATCATGGTAGAAGGAGATAAATCAGATTCCGTGAGGCCCAATCGACGAAGTGTACGAATGGGCATGAGATTGACTCCTGAACCTTTATCAATGAAAGCTCTTCGGACGTCTACACCATTGACCCTACTAGATAAGTACAAAGGTCTAATATGTCCATGCACAACATCATATTCATCTTCATTAGTAAAAGATATTATTGCATGGAATTCTGTAGTATTATTCTCTATGTGATAGACTTCAGCTACAAAAATTTCAGTTTCAAACTCCTGAGGACTTGACAAAGCCTCAATGAGTTCCTCTCGAAGATCCTTTGACAGATTCAAAGCATCCAGAATTGATAACTTGGCCAGTAATTGGGAAAAGTGTTTCAATACATCATACTTTTGATCTAGAGGTCTACGTTTCCCAACATGAACACGTGGCTTAGCAGGTGCCTTGGAAGCAGATTCTTTGGAATTTGATGCATCTTGTGTTGGGATAGGAGTTGGCAATATTCCTGGTTTTGGAAGATTAGACTGATTAGATCAATTCACTTGCTGAGAGGAAGAATATGAAACCTTCAACCGGTCTTCCAGAATAACAGTGCCAGGACTAAATTTGCTATTGGAAGAAGAACTTGCTTGTTCTTACTGAGCTCGCTGAAGAGCTCTACCATGAGTTTCTACTGTGTACACAATTCTAGCATGGGTAGAATTGTAATAGTGTCTTCTGAAAGATCCACGTCTTCCCCTGTATCCTGAGCCTCTGGAACATCCTCTGATTCCTCTATTTGATATAGGTAATTCAGGCTTATCGAAATTGAAACTGCGACTGGCATATGGATCTGTTAATTGAATCATATTAATAGAACCGAAAATCAACTCTTCATCCGATGAGGATTCTGCCTGACTAGCCAATTTAGGCTATGCTGTTTGGTGGGGCGGTGCCGATGAATTTGATGTAGATGACATGAAGTCTGCCAGAGTCAAAGACAACTTAGGCTTTAACACATAATCATATTCTTCTGATTCTTTTTATTTCTTTGAATCATGCCGTTTCTTTGAGGATTTTCCCTCTGATGAAGAGGGTTTTACTGCGGCATTCATGGAAGAAGGTACAATTGGTTTCTTCAATTGTGTTCTCAAAATACCATGAGTTCGGTTGATCATATTTCTGACCATCCAATCATCATATTTTTGTGAATTTTTTATTTTGAATTCTTTCCACTCGCCTTCCTCCTCTGGAACTGTAGCAGTAACACATGATACCTGAGCTGAAGAGCTTTTTAGTTTGACTTGTCCCGAGTCGACCATCTTTTGCAGGAGGTCTTTGAAGACAAAACACACATGGATGGGATGTCCCAAAATTTGATGAAAGGGGAAATAATTGGGACGGTCTTCATCTCCTTCCTTGTTTGGCCTCTTGGGCCTTGGCAGCTGAACAAAATTATTCTCTAGATCCAAAATGAAGTAACCAGGAACTTGTTCATTTCAGAAAGAGTATGTTTTGCTCTTCAAATCCTCAAATGGTTTCCGACTTTGATCTCTTTGATCATCTTAACGAAACGACCTTTGTTGTTGATGCTCAAGAGGTGGATACCTTCGAGAAGATGAAGGTTTTGAGGTAGAAGCAGGTATTGGTTCTTGTTTAAGCATTACTGTAGCAGTTTTTGCTTTACCCATTCTCCTTCCTAGAGCTGATAGAATTACACGAGATCTAGCCTTAGTCTGCGATTGAAGTAAGGTCTCGAAACCCTCTTATGTATTTCACAGTGATCAGTGGCGTGCATAATTCATCACGCAAATTTTCCATGCAGATTGGAAACAGTTCTTCTTGAGGGAGTGCTAAGCTTAGGGAATATGTTAATCCCTTCCAGCGAGCAATGAAATCAGAGACTCTTTCATTCTCCCTTTTCATACAGTTTCTAAGATAAAAATCCGTTGTCTTAGGAAAAGTTGAGCTGAATTGAAGAAGAAATCATTGACGGAGATCTTCCCATCTAGTAATTGACCGGGATTTCAAGCTTGTATACCATAAAAAAGATGGTCCTTGCAATGTTCGCACGAAGCATCTGAGTTTCACTGCTTCTTGCTGCTCTGAAGTTCCTGTCATAAGATCACAAAAAGACATGTAATGCGTCAAATGCTATTTAGGGTCGCCTGATCCATTGAAAATAGGGAATACAGTGTTCCCAAAATTTGATGATGGAGAGATTGAATCTACCCATTCAGGGTAATCTTTCCTTTCTGGTTGAACCTACACATGCTTTCCTTCCATAGTCTCTAACTGAGCTGTTAATGACTCAATGGTAGTTATTAACATTTTAGAAACATCCGGTTGAACTTGGACTTGGGCAGGTGCAATGACTAGAGTTTGGACAGGTATGGCAGCTGGTATTGCAACCGATGGCAATACTACCAATTGTTGTTGCACTTGACCCATAGGATTAGACCTGTGAGGGTGTATTGATAAAGGAGGATATTCTTGATCCATCTCAGTAGCTGCAACAAACTCCCTTGGATGACTGACTCCAGCACACTTAGGAGGCATACTACCTTGAAGTAGTTATGCATTCATCCTCCTCAATTCCTTCATTTCTTCCTCCTGTTGCGCAAATCATTACTATAGTGAGAGTGATCGACCTTTTCTAGAGGAAGGATATGTAACCTGATTCTTTCCCTTCCCCTTGTTTGATCCATTTCGGAGAGGGGGAAGTGGGTTATTTGAAGGAACACCCAGATTTTGGGTAAATCTTTGATTTCGTGTACGCACAACTTCTTCATTTGTGTCTATGCGTACAACTTCTTGAGCAGGAACCTCTTCATCTAAGTCCCCTGAGTGAGCCTCATCTGGTGGATCAGAAACAACGACATTGATGACATTGATTGATTCATAACGCATCGCATCCCTTCTATCATCATTTTTGTGATATTGTCTCCTTCTATGTCTTCGATGAGACATTGCCTTTTGTTGATTCAATCCCTTAGGAACTTCTTGGTGAACCGTAATTTGGAGGGAATCTCCTGATAATTTGGCTCTTCTTTCCTCTTGAGGATTCTTCCCTAACCGAGAGAAGACCGACTTTTTTTGAGGGAGGGATTGAGGATTTGAAAAAGTCCCCAGTCCGGTGGACTGGGGCTGTTCCTGCTGTTCCCACTTAACTCCTCGAATCCCATTTGTTGATTCCGAGGGGTGGTTTAACAGAGCCCCCGGTCTGGAAAGATGGGGTGGCTCTTGACATGCTATGTCTAAAACTTTCTTAAAATCTCTCCTAATCTTGCAGATCTTAGTACGGAAATTAGCTGGATGCATCAACCTGTATCCACTTTTATCACCCGGCTCGAAAGACCGTTGGATGATTTCTGAACACTTCTGTCACTTGATGATGTGCTTGCTCCATACGAGAGGCCTGTTAAATATTCTCATTTTCTTGATGCAGGAGTAATTCAAAAAAAATTTCTCTGTATTCTTGAGTTTGAGAGGAACTAGTTGAGGCTTGTTCTTTGGAAGGATTTTGATTACAAACAAAACCCATTGACTGTGGCTAGCCATGGGCAATAACATTGCATGAGACCATTTTCGGTGGGCGTTGCTGATTGGAGAGCATAGTGAAATGTAGTTCCCCATGAACACCCCATCCAATGACATTAATACCATATGGGGCATTGGAAATTAACTGGCACAATATTCTTAGTGCGCCAAGGCATGAATGCTGAAGGGATCTCTGCTGCTTTTCAGCCTTCGGATATCGAGAGACTAATAGAGATTCCAAATCAATCTGACGTTGTAACCCTTCTATTATCTTAAGATGATTTTCATATTCATCATAAGATAATACTTTTTTTTTCAACTGACAAAGATTTTTCCATATGTCGAGATGAATATCATGAATTCCATCTTCCATCAACATCTCTGGAATGTTATACTGAGAGTCAGCCAGGGGAAAAAACATGACTAGCACTTCACCCTTCACCAGTTGTTTTCTCATGTTCATTATTTCCTCTTTATCATTCAATGAATATTCTTCTACCTGATTTGACCAGAGCTGGTTCTTCCTTGTTGCTTCATCAGATTCAACAAGATTGGTAGAGAAACCACTGATCAAACTAGAAGATGCATGAATTAGGGGTGCTTCGGAGAATGACCTACACCATGGGCTATCTTCCGATTGAGAAATTATTTCACCTACTAGCGATGAAGCATCAGACATGACTGGTTTCTCATTTTCAAGTGCCTCAAGATAAGAGGGCTTTCTCAGCACTACATTGTCCACTGGATCATTTTCCGGGCAATGTGCATCACTACTGCGGAGAGGACTTTCGCAGTGAAATTCATCATCATGGGGAGGACCTCCATGGTGTATTATAGCAAAAGATGAGATCTCTTGATCCTTGGTCTTCTGACCACACAGAGGGTTCCTGTGGCTCTCATCTAAAGATGAAACTTCGAGATCGACCGAATTGTCATGAAGCAAGCCTTCATGAGGAAGCGTCTGTTGAAGAACTTCGGAATTAATGTTCCCACTATTGGGAAATGAGGGATTAGAATCTTTAATTCCAACAAATAACTATATAAGGGCTTCAAGAACTCCAACATCGATCAAGTCCTTGTTACAGATTGGCTCTTGATCTCCTGACTGTGCTAGGTGGGTCTTCTTCTTAGACTCCTTCTTACTTTCCATGGAAACCACTTGTTGATGAATGTGGATGCTCTGAGCAGGTGTATGTTCCTGATCAAGAGAGATGGCCAAGTTAGGCTGACGATATCTACTCAATTCAAGTGTATGTGCCTGACATGGTTGTCCATATGATATGGGGGAGTATGCCCCACAAACCTATTGGACTGGAACAGATGTGTGTGTCTGTTCCGGAGTGAACTGTTGATGTGTCACTCCACTAGTAGGGATAGATTTATGTGTGTTTCCCTGAGATGTTGCTGAAGCAGTTATAATATCCTGGAAAGCATCCAGAATATGAGCAGGGATTTGATTATACTATTTCACCATTGATAAAATATGCTTGGTGACTTCAGCTTCCAGAACGGGGATATATGTACATTCTGTGCTTGGAGTAGGTGTATGTGCCTGCTCCTGTCCTCCTTTTCCTGTTAGTGAATCCTGACAGTACTCAAGTGTGGGGGTAGAGAGTTGAGACTACCTCCTGTTTGTCTCTGGAGCTTTCCGACTGACTTCTCAGTGTGCTACCAAGCGAGACTGTTGGTAGGCTTGATTAATAATAGAATGTGTATGTGCCTGCTGATTGGACTTCGCTGAACGTGGTTGACGAGATCCATCTTATGTAGTCAGACGAGCCTGCTGACTAGCTGATGATATATAAATAGGTGTATGTTCCTGTGTATAGTACTCTGCCGGAATTTCCTGGCGAGATTGGCATGGTACTGCCAGATGAGTCTGCTGGACAACGGAATTAAAAAGGGCAGGTGTATGTTCCCGCTCGTTGCTTGCCACCAAGTTAGGTTGGTGGACTTATTTGGAGATGGAAGAGATGAGAACCTACTCACTGTTGATCGAATTTCACCTTTTCTGATTCGTCTTGCCTGCTCGGGTTCGAGGAACCTGAGTCGAACGCCTGGAGTCGGTACCCTCATCATGTTAAGGGCGTACTGCCGCATGAGTCTGGCGGCAATTGTTGATAGGATCCCTTAGGAAGGACTCCTGCTTCTTTGAATTAAGGCCCTGAGGGACCTAATAATTCACCTCCCCAGAATATTGGAGTGAATAGTGATTGCATTCCGGGGATAACGACCCGAAACAGTTGGTGATGGTGGTTAGCACTGCCTGCTTCTTGATCACTGGTCATTGATGTCCGGACGACCAAGGTGAACTGTTCACTTGGAGGGCTTGTCATCCATCCTCTGTATTTGGGATAGTACCGTTTTGACAGTACTCCTTAACTAGTGCGTTTGATATCCAGTGTTGAAGATGTTGAGTAGGTGATGTAATCCTCAGAGCGGACGATGATCCATTAGGAGTAGTAGCAGTGGCATTCTTAGTAAAGGTTTTTACAACAAACGTATTCACGGGTGTGAACATGAGAGCAACCATTTCTTAGAATGCAAAAAATCTTGGAACAGAGTGCCTGTTTGATATAACAGACGTAATCAAGATAAATTCAACCAATACAACTTTTATATGAGAACATATGTCAATGATTGTTTTTTTGTCCCTCTCATTGAGTTTTAAATAGGGGCCTAACAAATAAGAAAAACATTATTTTAACTTGGTTAAGGATTCACGTCGGGTTTACCATTTTTTGTTTCCTATGGAATGGGGGATGACCTCGTTGATTGAAGGTTCAAACATTCCAATTGGTTTCTAACAGGTTTGTTTGTAGAACTAAAAACATCCAATGATTCCATATCCATTTGGACATACTTTCCAAAGGTAGGCGCTCATTAGTTGTGGACTAATGAGGCTTAGGAATTTGCATTGGTCCAGAGGATCGGAGGTCGGACTCATCACACCTTTTTGAGGGTAATTATTGTCTACTTCGGGACTCTCTTTATAGATTTAAGTTATGTTCGTGAATCCTTATTACATTACCAAATATAAAATTAGATTTCCTTTAGATCTGAAAATCAATGATTTATATATAGTAAATTTAGAGAATATTTTATATGTATTCGAGGTTCTTAATCGATAGAGAATCATCTGTATTTGTTTAGAGATTCTTAGCCAATGGTATCCTTAAATACATAAAATTCTTTTGGTTATTATGATGACCATACTAGTTTTAAAGCCACTCAGTGGGGCACTTGAAGTTTATTGTCATTCAGAAGGACATAGATTGTTTTAAAGTTGGGATCGTACCCACAGATGGGCTACCTATATATCCTTTGTTTAGGAAAAGGAATTAGAAACCACTTAGTTCGAGTAAGGGAGTATGATGCTTATGCATGATTGATGGCTCAAAGAAAGAATTCATGATTACTTTTACACTCTAAGCTCACATGAGTCATGCTCGGTGTGAGAAACAATAGGTATTGGTGAAACCAGACAATTGTTCCATGGAAGATGCAATGATATCGGGCTTATGTGTTTATGACTTCCCAAATAGATGAGGATTAAGATTTACTTTAGGGAAGAAATCCAGGAACATGGTCCATAAAGGTATATGTGCTTCATGGAGATTTGGA
Organism: Viscum album; assembly: GCA_963277665.1. Taxonomy (NCBI): domain Eukaryota; kingdom Viridiplantae; phylum Streptophyta; class Magnoliopsida; order Santalales; family Viscaceae; genus Viscum; species Viscum album. The sequence continues at coordinate 783,084,669 of OY728146.1, read as the reverse complement.
TACTCTAATCTTGGGGCTTACTCCTAAAGAAGATGCCCAAGTTAGGAGCGGGACTTATGATTGGGTTTTACTCTTGAGGAAGAATCCCCAAATCAAAAGTAAATTAGGACTGGTTAAGAGAAATTAATACTGGGGCTTACTCATGAAAAGGAGGCCTAGGTTAAGGGACTTGAAAAATTAAGGGACTTGGGACTTTCTCCTGAATAGGATGCCCATATTTGAGACTGGGGATTATTCCTGAAAAGGAAGCCCAGGTTAAGAGAATTATGGTTGGGGATTACTCCTAAGGAGGATGCCCATATTAATGAGAATTTGGGATGGGTCTTACACCTGAAAATGAGGCCCATGTTAAGGATTCTCTCATCTTAAAGTATGAGTTTAAATGAATGAAATATCAATCTTTAGTGACATAAAGATGTGTAAATCACTAGATCTTGAGAGATGTTCCACAGAGTTCCTTTCAAATAAGGAATCCAAGTCATGAAATCATGCCATAAATGGATTTGAAGAGTGTATTGAAGACTGAATCTCGAATAGGAGAAGTGGAATGACATAAGAGGGGTGAAGTGGGCAGGAAAGGCACCCAAAAAGGTAGAGGTGCTTAAGTCCCGGCAGGCGCGCAGGTACTGCATGGGCGCGCAAGTTCTAGTCGCGCAGGTATACCTGTGCGACACATGGTTACTTGCACGATTTTCATCCCTTAGAGTAATAATTGGTCCTGACTTTGCTCAAACCCTTGTCATTATCCCTAGAGGCTTTCCAGAAGATGGCACACAAGTTCTGGTGAAGAAGTTGGATGGCGCGCAAGTGTGTCCATTTCCCTTAAGGGTAAAACCACTTAGGCGCGCAAGTGTTAGTGAATTCTAACACTTTGACCTTACTCCTCTTGTTTTGACATTCCATTCTAGGTAAGGAATTACCTTAGAAGTGTTCGGAAGACCTGAAGAAGAGACTTGGGCGTTCAGAGCTCTGTATGTGAATTGTCGAAAAATTCCTTCTTGAAATGGGGGTCCCACCAGGGGTATTTATAGGCCGGAGAAGACCCCGAGTGGTTATCCTTTAGGGCGTGCATGTCACTTGCATGACCATTAGGTGGCGCGCAATTATATTTGTGCAACAGTGATGGAACTTGCACGAACCATGTGCTTTTGAAGCCCTGTTCATGCCTTTGTTGATTTTTGATGATTTCTTCAAAGGATGAATCAATTTGTGCTAAGTCATTTCCTTTTCCATTCTTTTAGAGAATGTGATGAAAAGGAGCGTCAACATGCATCAAATTCTTTCTCTTGGGTCCCTTGACCCATTGCTAGATAGTAATCTTTGACTCTAGGTAAGCCCACCTAATGCCAATGAGAAAGAGGCCTAGAGGGTCACACACTAAGTGTGTCCAAGTATCTCAAGTAGAATAAAGATTATCCCCGTATGTGGTTTAATAATTATTCAAGGAAGCCTAAATCCTTTTAATGTTAGAGGAATAATAAAATGAAAACAAGATATACATTCCACATACATTGAATGTACACACCGTGTAGTTTTCATTTTGGAAAGGAAATGAAAAATGAGTACACACCGTGTATTAATGATTACACACCGCGTAGTTTTTCCAGTCGGGATTCTGAGGAAATAATATCATTTTATTAAATGATATTTATTTTAATCAGCGTGGGTGCATGTCAAGGAATTAATAATTCGACATGGGGGTTTTTCAATAAGAGCTAATGAAATAAATAAAATGAATAACACGTTTATTTATTATCATAACTCTATAACCTCAAACCCAATTATAAATATCCTCACAAACCCAACACTTTTCCCTAATCGTTGTGCACAACAATTCTGGAGAATTATCTCAAGGCTGAAAGAACTCCTTTTTCCATGAATGCTCTCATGGTCGAGAGAGATCCTCCTCCATCTGATCAAGGCGATCTAAGGCAGACAACACAAGAAAAGTATTCTCCACGCTAGCACTCATAGATTCCTTTAGCGACGTCCAGAGATACGTGGTGCACATGTGGATCACCACTAGAGGAATTCTACACTTGGCTTCTACAACGCAATGACGAATCACATTGGAACATGATCATAAATATTAATGAAGAAAGAACGCCAAAAAACATACTTCTTGTTAATTAATTAAATTAACTATAATCAACCTGTGATGATCCTCCTTTATGGTTCTAGGACTATTATTCTTCTTTGTCTATTTTTATTATTCTATCTTTGGAGTCTAGTGTTTATCATCATATTGATCCCAGATTGATCATTTATAATGACACAAAGTCAAGTTGGCACATCCACCCATGAGCTTCCGCTGCACCTGAGACCTTCAAAACTCATCTTTATAGCATAACAGTCGATGTGGTCCTAGAACTATGTCAACCAACCCATACCCAAAATTAGTTTATAGACATCCATCACAAGCACTAAGAAATCCAAAATGAACCTTTCACCATAGAAAGTTAGAGATCATAATTTACACATAAAGTCTCAACATTCTCTTTGTCAGTTTCAACATATAAGGTATCAGCTCAACATGAAAACATATATGATCAACAACTCAAGAATAAATAAGTGAGTGCGATACGCCAGATTCAAACAAATCTTTCTCAAGGGAAGAATTAAAAATAATCATACTTCTTACCATTGAAAGACCTGATTAAGTATCTAAAATCACTTACTCATCGCTATAAAATTTCATACTCACTAAACTTTTCTCTTTATTATCATATTGACATTACATTGGTTGAAGAGTCATGGTGTTCCTAGAATCACATTGGATCTCTCTGTTGTTGATGATGATAGTTATTATTTTTCACTTCTCCTAACTAGGTATAAGATGTATAAGAAACATTAGATGTGTCACCAGCACCAAACCTTAGAGCACTACACCAATAAGGATGAATATGTCCCATATTGTTGTGATTGTGATATTCTATAGGTAGTGTCGAACAATATCACTTTATGTGATCTATTGAACAACATTAAAAACATCTCAACAAATATTTTGGTTGCGGAGGAATATTTATTGATCCCATGGTATCACTTTTAGGTGTACCACCACTCTAGAAGTAGGTGTCCCTCTTATGTGTGCTATAGAAATTAGATTTCCCACCAGTTCCCATAGAAATAATCCTAATTCCTATAACCATATTTCCCAAGATATCCATTTTTCCACCATTTCTCTATTGACTATGTATGTATAATATGTTATAAAAAACATGACAATATTTGAGGGAATATTTTTTCATAACCCCAACTAAAAAATGTACGTCTTAAAGGACTATATTGCATTAACTTATAGGGAAAAGTTGAATAAATTCATAAATTTTTTTGTGAACTATGTCACCATGAGGTTTTATTACATAAAACTATGTAAGATCATTTTTTCGAAAACTTAAAGGTGCGAGGATTGAATCAATTTTTCAAAAATTCATAAAAATCCTCCCATATAATGCCTTGGTCTAATTTAGCTTGAACTTTTAATTGTCACCATTTTAATGCCAAATACTCTACCATATACATTGATAAATATACTTTCAATTATAATGGTCTCCTATGGAAATCAAATACTCAATTCATCAGATTAAACAAAAATTCTTCTTTTTCTGCCTCAGAATATCCCCAAAATATGGGAGGAATCATCTTTCAGAACTAAACTGAATATTAAACTTTTAAAGCTCCTCATTCAGATTACACTTATCCACACCCTAAAAATAATTTTCATTTATTTGGACTATATTTTGGTTCACTTGTGTCTATGGTGAAACTACATTCTCAACATCCTCTTCTATTTGGTTTCTATAATGCCTATCCAATACCATTCACTATAACTAGAAAAAATCTATATTTAGTATCACTCATTATCAACTAAAGGCCTAGAAATTAAAATTTAACAAATCAACCCATATCACAACATATATTTCCCCAATTCAACAATCATCAACATTTCAACCATTTTTTAAAATACCAGAGCCATGCTTTTCAAAATAATAAATCTCAATATTTTCAAAATTCACCTATTTTTGTCCATTTGATAAACCATTAAACTCATAATAAATAGTTAAATATTTGTTTAACTTATTATTATCAATGCATATCATGCAACTCTTATTAGATAATCAAATGACAATGAAGCGACTATACACCAAGAAGTGTCTTCAAAAACTCATGTACCCAAGCACCCTAGTTACATGAAGGTCAGAATAAAGAGGTTAGATATGCCTTTTTATTCTCTACATTTCATGATTTTACATTCCTATATCCTTACTACCATCCGAATAGATAGATATATACCACTTCTAACTCCAGGACCAAAAAAACTAACACCATTAGTCCAGAGAAAGATAGATGGACCGACCAAAGTCGACACCATTTCTAATTTAAGGACTAAAAAACATGACACCATTTGAAATTCAATGACCAAACAAGAAGATATAATTTGTAACATCTCATCCCTCCTCATTATCTTGAGAAGTTATGGGTGTGCTACTTGGTATTAGGTGACATCCCCAAGACACCGAATACTAATAATAAATTCCAAGGGCATGAAGAACCTTTAGGGATGTTTTAGATTTGAAATATAAAACCTAAAAATTAAATAAACAATAAACAATCAACACTCTATAAGATTCATGATTATGAATGAAAAATCAAGACAAAACTAAACTGGTAAACCATATCATAGTACAAGCATAAACCAAAATACATACTCGATGAGAACCAAAAACTACAAAACTAAAAAAATACCAAGTTACATCAATCTTTAACACCCAACCCTCAACAAGATCCAACTCCCATGACATGATAACGGTATCAAGAATTATATCTAAATAAATGAGATACCTTGACTTTTTTTGTGTCTCGATAGATGAATTCTACAAATTCATAATATTATCCAAGTAGTGGGTGAGTCTAAACTCAATGAGATTTCTCCAATGACTTTCTCAATAACACCACTAGGAAAAAACTTATTTATACAATAATATTAAATAATTTAAAAATAATTATAAAATAATTTATATCAAAATAGTAACCATGTTCAAAGTAAAAACAATCAACCTGTTTCAAAACCATTTCATGTTAATTTTACATATTCATTCCTATGTCCACACACATAACCACATAAAGGCACTGAAACTTGGTGTTACCATTGATGGTTTAACTTCAAATCCATACAAAATCCAAACCTTTATGGTGTAACTTCACTATTATAATCCATCAGAATTTATACACACAAAACTAGTTATGAAAAAATAAAACCAATCATTTCTAAATGAAAACAATTCTTTCTCTAAATTGCTTTACTAAACACTTTAAATTCATCCAAAACCAAGTCATAATATTAAAACGATTATTTTAAATGTATAACCAAAGGGTATTATAAAATCCAAATCAATTTTCCCAAATTTATAATCCAAAACCAAAATTGGATTTTCCAATAAGAATAACAAAAGGAATTTGAAACCATTTCATTCAAATATTTCATTTAATAATAATACTTCACATTATAAATAAAGTGGATTAGATAGAAAATCCACACACCTCAAAATGTTTCAAAAAATGAATAATGAAACTACAAAGCTTCAATATCCAATCACAACCCACGTTCCCTTCACTATACCCAAAAATGTTTCCTTATAAAATCATTCATAACACATTGATATATTCCTAATGAACTAGATATATGGTTTTGATAGATAAAGAGAGATAAGAACCATGGGTCAAAGAATAATAAAAAAAGATACTTATCAATGAATCCATACCTCCAAAATTCTTTGATTCACCTTTGAATTACTTCCGTTTCGAAAGGAAATGTCTATAAATCCTTCGGAGGAAAAGGGATTAGGGTTATAGAGGGATTAAGGGATTATATTGGGGGATAGAGTCTTATTTCTAATTAGACCCAAATTTTTAGGGTTTTAAAATTTATGCTTCATAGTTAATCCATATGGTTTGAAAAACCCTACACTAATAGTGTGGTGAATTGTTCTTATTCCAACCCCTCACATAGTTAAAATATGTGTGCTAACTATTATTTTCCCTTTGATTAAAGTTTCTTGGTCTGACCAAACAATGTGCCAAACCTGCACTAGATCAGTTCCCACTATCTTCCCATACATGGTTTCTTATAGATATTTCACAGTTCATACTAACCATACATAGACTGAGAATCTCCGTAAATTCTTCCAAAACATATTTAAACACCTCAGAACCTCCAAAAACATCACATAGAAACTATATAGACTAAAAATTAATTAATAAAGGGTCATGTACCTAAAATTTTTGGTTCTATTATATTTATATCCGACTATAAATTTAAAAGGTTCCAAATAACCTTTTTGGTTTTTACTTAAGGATAATTCACTTATTAAAAATGTTAATGTTATGTTGTTAGTTCATTTAGGCCATTTAAAAAACTAGATTCATTTTATTTTATTAAATAATTATTAAAAAATTAAATTACTTGAAAGAATTTATAATATACTTATTATAATCATATTCAACCATAATATTGTTTCTACAACACTCATTGAAGGTAGTGCAAAAAAATAAAGTACGTTTTTCATGGAGGCGGTGAACCAACCATATTGTGAACAATGATTTCATTTTAGAAAAAGATGAAAGGAGGGTATAATATGAATATTTATCTATAATAATAACATATAATTCTATTTATTCTGTTTATATTTCTTTTTTTATGTGAATGGAGATCATATGTTCGTGGTATTAGAAGAATAAAATTAAAATAATTTAATTTTAGAGTTTACCAATTCCTTTGGTTGTCTCCTTTTAAGATAACCCTTAAGGATCCTTAGCATGGCCTTTTGATAAGTCTTGTATAACTATGCATTTTTTTTGAGACTATTTAGAAATAAATTTGACAAAAAAATTTTCAATATCCAACGCTTAGTAGTTGTGAGTAGAAGGGGTTGTGAGGGGTCATATTTATAAGGGGATAGAGTGGTGTTTTTGAATATTATATTAATTAGTTCATTAGTTTGGATCAAGATAAAAATAGTATTAAATATTGTGAGTATATACAGCAAATGGTGCATTTTAATTTTAATTTATTAGTTATTTTTTCATCCATGGATCAAAAATTCATATATTTATCTTATAATGTTAAATATAATATTTTGTCGTAGTTAACTATTCACAAAAATTCCACTATTTTTAAAAATTCCAAAATTTTAGTTATACTATTTTTCAATGCTTATATTCAAAAAATGCAATCCATTTTTCAAAAATAATTTTCTAAATATGATAAATTTCAAATTTAAATAAAATTATCATTTCTTTGAAAAATACCAATATTAATATGAAGATCAATCTTATGACCCTTTGAAAATTTCTTTAAGCTCTCATAAAATTATATTATCATTATAATAAATCATTTTATTAATTTATAATCCCATTTTATGATTATAAACTCTATTTTAAACCAATATTTTTGTTACAAAAATGAAAATGAAACATATATATTTTTTAAAAATACAAACACTTCTTCTTTCATTTTTTAAAATTACTTTTATTCGGATATAAATATTCAATATTTACATTTTATAAGAATCCTAAATATTATTTTACACTTATATAGGTTAGGATACTATTATAATGGTCATTTTACTATTCCTAATGCTCATATTACTATTACAATAATCAGGTTACCATTGCAAGGGTCATATTATTATTCCAACAGTTAGATTTAAAAATGTCATATGGGATCCCTTATTTATATAAATACATAACATATGATTCATTCATAATTAAATTATATTTTATCACAGGGTTATATTCATTTTCAAAATTCATTTTACATTACTAATATTCTGCCTCGTTTCTATAGTGTTATTCATGAGTGTGATTATTTTGGAGGATCGAGAATATCCATCTTTTCCTATTATTGTTATTTTATTTTATATTTTTTACCATATTGTAATATATTCAAATATTATTTTCATATTTAAACTCTAAATTTTATGTATAAAATTATATACCAAAATTTTGTTGTTGTTTTTTTCATGTTTTGTTTGTAAATAATATAATATAATATTGCTAAATATGATACAATTATATATTGAGAAGGTAAAGTCCATTAATAAAATTTACGGTCACTAAATTCATCCCCCATTATGAAATATTTCCCCTAAAATTTCATTTTACATACTAAATTGAAAATTGGTGAGCGTAATTCCACTTCATGGATTCCTCTGGTTCCCATATCTCCCCTTTATACTTACAGTTTCACTATAATGTTTTTACTTGGTTAATTTTATTATTGTGTAAATATTTATCCCTATGGTCTAAGATCTTCATCATCTTCTACTCACATGAGAGATAATTTTCCAACTACAAAACCTAAAAATTTATTACATATGATACATATGGTATTTACTTCCTCAAGATTGATATGTGGAATATTTCATGTAATTGGGAAAGGGTTAGTGGGAGTGCAAGTCAATAAGACATAGCTCCGCTATGATCAAGAATATCAAAAGAGATGATGCACCCAAGACATAGATTTCCCATCATCCCAAATCTCATGAATCTATTCTATGGAGATATGTAGAGTAATAATTTATATACAACCTCAAACTCTAGGTCTCATCAATGTTTATTATCATAGCACAATAGTTTACATTTAGAATCTCTGATGTGCTGCTGAATGGTTATGACCTTTTCTACCATTTCCTCAACAATTTCATGTACCAAAAAATTACATTCACCAAATTCATCTAAGCATATAGATTTTCGATATCTCATCCCATAAAGGGATTCATATGGATCCATTTAGAATCCTGAGTGGAAACTAATATTGTATGAGAACTCATCTAGTGGAAGATACCTATCCCATTCTCTTTTGATGTCCATAGAGCATGATCTCACTAAAATATATTTAAATTTTTACAATGGGGATATATTTGTTGGTAAGAGTTCATTTTTTTTTGGTAAAACATTTTACCAACATATATATCCTTGTCACTAAACTATTGGTAAAACCCTATCGCTATATGTTTTTGCGACATATCAAATAGTTTTATTGCAATTATAATTATACTAATAGATAATATATATGTCGGTTAAAGTGTTTAGAAAAAAATTATTGTGAAAATTTATCTATTGGTAATAATACTTCTAATATATAATATATATGTGTTAATAAATTACATTTGAATAAAAATTATAAATTATTATTACTAGTAAAATTTCACATTATATATATTATTTTATCATATATAATACATAAAAACATGATTTTAACACATGTTAAAACATTAAAATTTTTTAATTATATTAATAATAAAATATTTTCTACAAAATGTTGGATCCCCCTTTAACACTAGATCCCTCAATAGGGTCCACCCCCTCTCACCCTCCAGGTGACCCATCTATGCCAGGCGACCTGTCCATGCCATATAGTTAGCTCCAGCTCTAGCACCACCAGGTCTGCAACCCATCCATGCCATCTAGTCATTTCCAACTCAAGTGCTCTAACCATACTAGCACCACATCCATTAAATCTATTCACCTCTAGCTCCAGTGACTAGCTCTATATAAAATCAAGTTTAACTTTGACTAGAAACATAGGTTTTGGTATAGTGTCATGCATATCCTAATCCAAAACTATACTGGAAGGCCAAATTTCCTTATCATACTCCTCTAGAATCTATCCATGGTATTCCAAAATCAACCTATAATATTTTTGGTATACATGGAAAATATTTTTTAAAGGATATTTGTCACAAAACATAATCATTAAAATCCATAATGAAAATGTGTCATTATAAAATCACATCTCTCTCATACATAAAGACATTAGAAACATGGGAAAATATGATACCTCAATTGCATCATTCTTGACGAAAATAGAAATCTCTCTTTTGTAACAACTATAAGATGAAATATGATCAACAACCTTCAAGTATCTCACCTCCCCAGAAAAAGAAAATTTCCTGCACTTTTTAAAAATCCAAAACAAAACAAACTCAATAGGGTTTATTTGGGAATGACTCCAAAAAGGTTCCTGCTATAGTCAAAACCCACAACCAAAATCCAAAATCTCAAGATAAAAACGTATGATATAATTCTCCCCTAGCTTTAGATCATGCTTTAATATGTAGTTGTAATGATAATAATGCAGTTTTCTATCCCCCTTCCTGAACATGATCTCCTTACGTAAGGACCCATTTTCCTTGATATCCCGAGCGTTGAACACATCATAATCCTTTCTCATTTCCATAATAGGATCATCATTCATGAACTGATTAAGTAGAGTCCCTATTTATGCGTTGTAGTATGAATAAAAATCCTTTAAATTCAAATAATTCTAATTTCTTTGAATGGGTGAGGGAAGCATGTAAAAACTACTAAGATGTTTTAACTCATGGGTTTTGGGGATCTCAACCAAGAAGCTTTCCACCACACCCTATATTGGAAGAATCTTGTGCTCCATTTCATCTTCATCAAAAAAAGGCACAACCACGAACTTTCTCAAGTAATTATTGAGTTGTTGAGTGACCATTATGACTTCATTGAGCTCCATATTCTTGAACCATAGATTACTTGTTAACTCTGGTAAATTTTACAGCTTTATTGTGTGATTCATCATCATCATTTTCAACCTTGTACTCAGCCTATAAAACCCAACATCAATTAGATTCTTTATATTCACAGTAACATCACATAGAAAATTAAAATAATGGAACTTGAAATAGATGACATTCCAAATAAATACATTGTTTAAATATGAAAAATAATCCAATCAAGACACCATTCTTTTTCAAACTTGTATAGTTCATGGGCACAATGCCATTCATACAAGTTTAAATGTTCTTTTACTTAAAAAAAGAGAACCCTTCATATATAGTTATAATACCAGACTCCAAGACTCAAATTATCCATGTCAACTCCATGCTCCCCACTCTCAGCTATACAAAACACTCTAAAATGACATATTAGAGTCATATATTCCCAGTATTATAGAATTCCAATTATATATGCCCATAATTTTTTTCCATTTATCTCTTGGATAATATAAATTTTAATGATGTATAATAAAGATAATAAATAACAGAGAAATTTCACACCAAGAAAAACCAACTCCACAACTATCATTTGTAGCATCAGTATGGTTTGAACACTGCTTCTCCATTCATGAACACACCTAGTGTGAACCAGAGAATAAGGTGCACCTTGATAATATCCAATCATAAAAGTCTATATATAACATAATTTTCACTAATAGGGTCTATAGTAAATTTTCAATACTAATAAAATATCTTAAGGATGAAATTATAGTACTTAAAAAGATTACGATGCATGTAAATGTGAATGATCATGTTGTAATGCATCGATTGGTGAAGAGTTTCATTGGTGAAAATTTACTATAAAATTCAGGGATCTCATATTGGATTTAGTACTCTATTCTATGACAACAGTTTGTGTAAACCTTATTCAAGACATTCAAGAGGTTGAAATTATGTATATAAATGTTGAAAAAGTATTTAGTTGCTAATTAGAGGATTCAAAGGTTCTTAAATATGTAATTTTCAACAGAGGCATTGTTGCAACTGAAAAAAAATAGAAAATGGGTTATGAACCACTGGATCATTATTTTTTATTTTCCTCTTGAGTATAAGAATTTGGAGATCCAAACAAATGTATATTTTTTGAGATAATATTCTTTGGAAGTATGAAAAATGAAAAGTACATTGAAAATATTGACACAGAGATCCAAAAATTGAAACATTATTAGGATATAATCAAGAGAGGGATGAGTGATTAGGCATTCCATTACATAAAAAAATTGGGAGTCACAGTCGTCATATGATTGAGAAAAGAATATGACAAGGAATTAAAAGCTTTTGTAAATGTGTTTCTTAAACAGAACCAATGAATAGGAATCCTATGTGTGAATAAAAGCTAGTATTTTTTAGGTCAAGTGAGTCAATGACAAGTTTTTATCATTTATCATAGAGTGTTCAGAACCAAAATCTTGCACTATTATTTAAATGGGTACTACATGGGTTCTTCTTATATAAAGTGGAAATAAATTTTCAGGTTTTTATACCCTAGGAAGAAACATTATAAATAATCTAATGTTTATACTTGGTGGTAGTGCTACTAGGATTAAAATGTATTATAATTTAATGTTAAAGATTTCATCTTTTAAAGGAATTGAGAAGTGGACTTATGAAGGTTCTATAATTTTGTTTCATGAATTACCTAGAACCATAGCACAAAATAGTCGTCTTAATGTGATAAGGACTATGACTTCCCTACAAATAAAGCATGAAAAAAGTGAAAATGCAAGGATTGAAAAAGATGTCTTATAGGTTTCATTTCTAACAAGAAACAAAAAAAGATATGGGATGCTTATAACCTGAAGGTGAAAAATATTTGGGATTCTTGTGAGGAAAAATTTGTTAAAAATAGATGTAAAATAACAATTACATTTCAGACATGAGTAATTCAGTTTTTACTAGGTAATAGAAATGAATATGAGCCTTAAAGTTTCCAATTATGGGAAACTATAACGCTAATAATCATTGAAAAACACCATGAATAACATCATATAGATCATCATGTATCATCCTTTCATTCCTGTCATCAATAGGAAATCAAACTAAATCTCTTCCAGTATCAACATCACTTTAGTAACCACCTCTGATGAACTATGCATACAACCCCTGATTCTTAAAAGAAAACTAAAAAATGAGATAACAATGTATAACAAAAAAATAAATAAAATAAAATTGAACCAAAGAAAAAAATATGTTCCCACTTTTACCTGCTCCTTAAAGGGAAACAGATAAAGGGAACATCAAATCCCTTCTAGATCTGAGATGATGGGGATGTGACCCTAAAAATGAAACACAAATAGAAAACTAAATAGCCCTGAAACCACTATAGAATCACTACCATTAACAACATCTCATTCAAGAAGAAGAATGCATCACCGAACATGGGCGAAGAGAGAACCACGAATTAAGTGTAAGAGATCATAAGTATAGGTAATACATGGGGATTGGGGTATGTGAGGGTGAAAAAAGGTGAGGCTAAAGTGGGATGTGAGGTGGTGGCTGACAATGATGTGTGATTAATAGAGGCATAGTGAATATATAAGTATTGGGGGATGTGATGGAGATGGGAGGCAAGGTAGAGGTCGGATGGGAGGTAGGGTGGTAGGAGGCAAGTTTGGGTAGCGAGATAGGTGCATGGGTGGTAGTACAGGTGAGGAAGAGTAAATTAGGGATGTTTTTTATAATAATTATTTAAATTTTTATTAAATAAGTAATATTAAAAAATACAAAAATAGTTAATGTTTAGATAAAAATTAATAAACAATATTGAGAAATATAAAATCATATAATATTTTGAGAAATTAAAAAACTGAAATCAATTATTATATGTTTATAATAAAACCTTGGGAAAAAATTTTACTTTTATCATAAAAATAATATATACATGTATATATTATGTTCCTCTTAATTAGATATTGATAAAATCTTTTTTTGTTATTGTATAGTTTATTATAACATTTTTTATTGACGAAAAATGATATATTGGTAATAGCCATTGTTGATAACAGATACATGTGTTATTAAAAAAAATTATGGGCATTATTATTATAAATAAATTTATTAAACTATTGGTAAATGATATGTTGGTATTAAACAACCTAATCCAATAGATATATCTTTTGGGAAAATGAAGTGTTCCTATTAAAAATTAATACCAATCAAAATTAACATCTATTTGAAATGGTCATTTTTACCAACAGATATATTATATGTCAATAAATATCTATTGGAATAAGACATTTTTTAGTGTCTCAACATATCTCCAAGTGTCTACAAAGTCTACTAAAATTTTCCATCTGTTTGGGGATGATAATCCATAGTAAAGTTAAAATTATTGTTTAGATCATATCGAATACTTTTACAGAACATAGTGGTAAAACCAATATCTCTATCAAATACAATCGATAGTGGTGTTCCATGAATCCTCACCACTTCTATGATGTATATCCTTGAAAATTTATTGGGTGATAAGTCCTCTTGAATTGAAATGAAATGATTAGTCTTTGTATGATTATCATCCCCAAACAATATAACATTATTTTCTCTTGATTTCTTCGGAAGTATTGTTAAAAATTACATCTTGATTTTTTCCATTTTCTATGTAGGAATGGATAATGAGTTCATCATATCTTTGAAATTTTTCCTATCATCCTTCACCTTTTTAAAAATTAGTCCTTTTGAAGTGTATTTTATGATACCCTCTTAATATTGTCCCATTAATAGTTCATATAGAGGGCTTGATACGTGATCATACTCCTTTGGTAGATGGAGAAGGTTAAGATTTATGCATAATTTTAAAACACATGTTTTATCTTTGGATTTTATGCTACACATAGTCATGTCCAAAATATCACATCCCCTGCTTCATCAATTTTTAACTCTGATGATTTCTAATTTCTTAAAACTACTACCCTCTCCTATATTTCCAATAATATCTATGTGTTTCCTTTATCGTATCCAGCCGATATGGTTGAGATATCATTTTAGAAATAAATAATGATTTTACTTTATTTAGGAGTCTCATTTTGATCCTATTAAAGTCTAAGGATTTTGTATCCTTCTCAATTCTCATCATTTATATAGTTTCCAGATCATCTATACTTATAGAATCTTGCACATTATTTTCCTTCCAAGGATGGTGGTGGATCGAGAAGTCATATTCATTGGTCATCAATAAAAATCTTCGATGGATCATATTAATATCTTTCTGTGTGAATATATATTTGAGGTTCCTATGATCCATATATATTTCAAACTTCTCCTTAAAAATATACTTTCACCAAATCTTCAATGTGATGACCAATACAGCTGACTCTAGATCATGCATTGGGTAGTTCTACTAATGATATTTCAACTTAGTTGATGCATAGGCTATCAATATATCATTTTACATCAATATATATCCTAATAATTTCTTTTAAAAATCTATATATACCATGAAAAGTTCCCTACTTGAGGAAAATGTGAGGACTAGTGCCATGATAAGCCACTTTCTTATTTCCATAAAGCTTTCTTCACATTCACTAGACTATTAAAATATTACTCCCTTCTGGGTCATATTGGTTAGAAATATTGATATTCATGATAATTTTCTCAAAAATCATCATTAATACCCTTCTAGTCCATGAAAAACATGGATCTCCATTGAATATGTTGGTCTGGGTCACTCTTTAATTGCCTTAGCACAATATTCAATTTATTTTCATGCTCCTTCCTACCTTTGGAGTATATCATAATATCATCTATAAACACAATCACAATTTTTTAGGAAATCTATAAGGACTCCTTTAATTATGTCTATAAATATTAACTCATCCTTAGAGAGTCTTAAGATCATCATTATGAACTCATGTTTTCCATACACTGTTCGAAAGGCAGTCTTAAGAATTCCTTCCTTCTTCACTTACAATTGGTGATATCTCAAACCAAGGTAAAAATTAGAGAAATACTACACCCCAAATAGTTGATTTGATAAGTCATAAATATGTTGAATAATATACTTGTTATTAATCAGGATTTGTTTGAGTTCATGATAATCAATGCAGAAGCTCATTGGCTAATCATTCTTCTTGACAAAGAGGTCCAGGACACCCCATGTAGAAGAACTCTGGGATATAAAAACCCTGTCCAAATTCTTTCATAATATTTTATTAAATTCATTAATCTAAATGGTGGTAATTCTATAAGGATTATTTTACATGGGTAGAGATACAATTATATGTTTAATTGAGAACTCAACCTCTTGACCAAGTGTATGAGAATACACACACTATAGGGAATACATCAGTATAATCCCTCACAGTGGGCATGTCTTTAAGTATGATTTTCTCCTCTGTCTCAATAATTTGGGATATATATCATTTCACATAATGTAATAATATCCATGTTTGATAATAATATTCAAAATTTTATGTATCCTCCTCCTAACAATTGTATAAAATTGTTGGATGACTCGCTATGTAAAGAGTGATCTCACTCTCTTGAAAGTTGATGTGATAATTATATAAGAAAATATAATCCAAGACCCATATATCATAAAACATTAATAAATTATGTAGTACATGATTTTTAAGGAGGTTTAGTCCATAAAATATTGAATGTGGATTAGTTATATAGTTTTTATGAAAACATTTCCCAATTTTCTATTCTCACATATAGTTCATCCCCATATTTTAAGGTGGTGTTTGAATAGTTCTTCTAAAATTAATAGATATTAAATAATGAATAGAACCATGATAATATAGGATATTTTAATCTCATTAGTAGAATATGATCTAATATTTAACTATTTTTTCTATTTTTAGTCATTTACCATTTCATTAGGGTATAATACTTAATTTTGTTATTCCGTGGGTGTTCATTTCATGGTTCCAAGGTTGGATCACTTGTGGATAATTCTTCATGTTATTGTAAAATGAGACTAAAACTCCAGAATTGAAATGAAAATATATTCATGTTTTTATTTAAATTTAAATTGTTTCAAATGTTATTTCTTTTTCTTATATAGGGATGATTCACTCAGAAAAAATGATAATGTTATGTAGTTAGTACATTTATGCAATTTTATAGAACATCATGTAACTAGATTCATTCAATTAACTAAAACATTATTAAAATATTAAAAAACTTTAAATTAGTAATAATAGACTTATTATAATCATATTTAGCTATTATATTGTTTCTATAACCCCCCTTGAAAGTGATGGAGAAAAAGGAAGTACGTTGTTGATATAGGTAGTGAACCCAACATAATATGAACAACATTTTTATTTTAGAAATGAAATAAGGTATATAAGATGGATATTACACTATAATAATAATATGTCAGTATATTTAGGATATTGATGTTACAGTTTTTAGCTGTATGAAGATTATATAGGGGTGGTAGAAGATGAATAAATTAAAAGAAATTTAGTTTTGAGCATTCCTCTCACTTTTTTGGTCTTCTTTTCGGATACCCCTTAATGATCCTTTAGATGGTCATTGTATGAGAAAATAAGTACAAGGTTATATGAGGCTTATTATTGGGAAGTTAATTAGATAGAAATTTGGCATTCTCTAATTCATAGAATTTTTCAGGATAAGGGGTTTTGAGGGGTGGTATTTATAAGGGGAAGGGGTGTTTTTGAACATTATATCCATTATTTAATAATTTTTGGTTTAATACCACCAAAATTATTGATTCAAGTGACTATATAAAATAAATGGAGCATGTGATTTTGAACTACTGGGTTCTTAAAAAGCCATGACTAAAAAATTCATGTATATATCTTATAATGTTAAATATCTTATTTTGTTGTATTTCACTATTCATAAAAAATTCAACTATTTTAGAAAAATATCAAAAATTATCCATAACCATTTTTTGATGTTTGGATTTCAAAAATGAAATCAATTTTATGAAAATAATTTTTAGAAAGTTAGCAATTTAATTTTCAAAAAAAATCCACATTTTTTTGAAGAATGAAAATTTTAATATTACGATCACTTTTTCAGCCCATTGAAAAGTTACTTAAGGTATCATAAAATTATATTATCATTATAAAAAAATGAAATATTAATTTATAAACCCATTTAATAAAAATATACTTTTTTAAACAATTATAATTTTTATAAAAACTAAAATTAAAAATTTATGTTTTTCAAAAATGTGAACACTTATTTTTTAATTTTTTTAAAATTTATTTACTTGTATCATGATATAAATGTCATATATTAATTTTATAAGAAACATAAATAAATTTTTATACTTATGTTGGCGAGGATACTATTCTAATGGTCAATTTACTATTCCTAACATTCAGATTTCCATTCTAATGATGAGGTTACTACTCTAGTAGTCAGATTACTATTCAAATAGTCAAATTTGTAATGGTTATATAGAATCTATAATTTATATAAATACATAAAATTTAATTCATTATTCATTAAATCCTATTTTCTCTCAGGGTTATATTTGTTTTTTTAATTCATATTGAATTACTAATATTCTACTTCATTTTTATAGTGTTGTTCGTGAGCGAAATTATTTTGGGGGATTGAGTATATATAAATTTTCTAATTTTTTTATCTTATTTTATTTTTTTCCTATTTTATTACATTCAATTTGTATGAAAATATTTATTTTCTGAGTGTAATGATTTAATTAAAATAATAATTTTTAATTGGTTTTGTTATATGGTGGATGTGAATTATATAATATTATATTACTAAATATGACACAATTATATATTCACAAGGTAAATTCCATTAATAAAATCTGGGGCTATTTTAAAAACCCTCTCTATCTCTCTAAAATGTTTCTTTTCTCCCCTAAACCTCCCATATTCTGGTGGTGTGCTTCTGGATCTCTAAGAATCTTGAAGCATGTAATGCCCCAACCACAGAAGCTCAGAGTCAGTGTTTTATTTTAATACATTGGATTGATTATAAGGAATAAAGTTCTAAAGGACCGATCAATTTAGCAGTCTTGTAAAATAAATTACATACAAGAACTTAACATTTCAATTTCTAAAATTCAATACAACATAGATAATCCTTTTAGGATAAATTATTACCCTATATTAACCCTCTATATCAATCATAATTCACTTCTTGGTATCCTAGGAAAATAAAACATAAGGAATGTGTGAGCTCAGATGCTCCGTAAGGATAAAAAATATAGCGGAATATATCGTAATTAATCATAAACTTTTATAGAAAGGTATAAAATTGAAACACAATACCTTTTCACACGAGCCAAATCCCGGTTGGGGAGGACTCCTTAAGTGCATCCAAGCAACCCAGGATCAAATCCAGGAGGAGGCATATTTCCAGGTACTGTAGCATTACTGTAGTGGGACTGTAGAGAGAACTGTAGCAGGTACTGTTTGGCACTATAACAGTCGAGACTATTCCCCTATTTGGACCTTCGGGCCACCGATTTGGTCCCCTAGTCTTTTAAGTCCTTTGGGCCACCCAGGCCTTCGGATCTATAAGGCCTTCAGGCCACCTTTAGTGCACATGCAAACCAGACAACCTACAAGGAACAAGCTCCAAAAGGAGATGAGCTAGGAGATTTCACCATAACAGAAGCTAAATGGATTGAAAGAAAGAGAGTGTATGGAACCTGCCATCGGGACAAGCCTTTTCATACATGTGAAAGCCTAGCCGAATAGCTATGTAAAAGAGGAGAGCTGATTTCATGATGAAGATGCTGGGGAGGGGCTGTTCCAAGTTGTTAGTTTGTTTTGTATTTAATGTTTGAAGCCTATGGAAAGGAATTATCTAAGGCATACGAGCCATGTAATACTTACGCCTATGGGCCTTATAAGGGTTCCACCTCACCCTTCGAAAGGTTGATTATCAAAATCAATATAAAATGAAGGTCTTAGGGCCATTGGAGGAGGAAACAAAATCCCTTTAAACATAAACTTCATCATAATATGGAAAGAATTAATCAAATATTTCCATTTACTTATTCACATGGATATTCTTATATTTGAATAATCCCATGTAACATCAACAACTAATCTCATAATGATGGAATGGATAATGTCAGACATCTTAACCAGAAAATCAAGTCCTCGTGCGAAGACTTGAAATATAAATTTAGTCAGGGCCTTGTGCCAAGAAACTAGTTTGTCTCATGAGACATACTGATGCATCGAGGGGTTATAATGGGCCCCAAATGTCACTTATTAATTCCAATGGATTCCTCATGTTAAAAGGTTGAAACATAACATAAACATTCATATTAAAACTAGCATACCAAATGTTAATAATTTAACTATAAATCATTAATGATATAAAAATAGAACATCCATAGTCAAACATATCACAAAACCTTTAATACAATATCAAATATTATATCATAATAAATTTACTTCAAGCTAGTATAAAATACCACAAAGGATGTTGATATAGATTAATATAAATTTAATAAATTCATTAAAAACCGTTTAGGGAAAATTCATTTTTTACTTTGAATATATTAAAAGTCACACAATTTATAAAAGAAGATATTTAAAATAAATTTTTGAATAAAAGTGTCCCATACCACCTGGAAAAGTTTTAATGGAATTAAAAACTTTAAAAAATCACATCCATATAAATAAAATCTTAAAATCATTTTGAAAAATTGGACCTTAATTAAATAGATTTAGAAAAATAATTCATTAAAACATTTAAAATGATTATCTAGTTAAAGTGTTCCGTCCATAAAACCATAAATGATTAATTTTGAGAACATTTTTATGAAAAATGGACCTGGATGATAAATATGTCCTAGTAAATACTGGAACATAAAAAAATCTCAAATAATAATAAGATTGAGAATTAACCCTTACCTTGTACTTTCCTTTAGTTGAGGGTACATTTAGACTTTGGTATAATGACCATAGTATGTTATTAAATTATACTAGAACTAGAACTATATACATATTTATGATATCATACACGATTAACTCATGATGTTATACTACCAATTTAATAATAATTTCCATGTTAAAGTAACATTTCTGGTAATAATCACTTTCTTTATCATATGTGTTTTAACCTTTTATTCTTGATCGTATCACATAGATAACAATTTACATACTTAAATAATATAAAATATGATTTATATAAAACATATATTAATAATATATATATGTATAATAGATATATATATGAAATGGAAACACCGTTCAAGGAGACACTAGTCTGTATGTACACATGAACGTTGTTTCTGTTTTCTAATCGTATAGTATGGAAGTAAGAAAATGACATATATTAAACTAAATAAATATATATTATTCTAGTATCATTGTTATTTCATATATCTCATACTTAATCAACACATATATATATATATATATATATATTTATAAATATTCCTGAACGGTGATAATTGAAGATGAATCTCATCGCGTCGTGGAGACGGTAAGCCGTACGTACACACAAGCGACAATATCATTCCATTGATGGTAGAAAGGTATTAAATTGGATAGAATGATATATATAAATAATAATTACCATGTTATATTTATTATTTAAATTAATTATACTCATTATTATACCCATCCAAGTAATGTACTGTTGAATAAAAAATGAACCCATGACGTGGAGACTATAAGCCGTATGTACGTACACATGGTGAATTTTTCATTCATAGGACATATAGAATAATGAATATTGTTTTACCATATTTATAATAATATCTAATTAGGTAGAAGGTATTGGATTCATTTTCTTAGTATGGTGACAACAAAGATAGAGGAAGTAGAAGAAGAAAAGAACTTTGGGAGAGGTGATAAAATAATTACCTCTTCTTTAGGTGTTTCCTTTTGATTTGAACAAAAGGGCTCCTTCAGTTGGATTTTTTCTCAAGGTAAGGCCTCTAGAATAAATTTAGGGAAGTTGGGAGGTGATTTTGGAAGTGTTTTTATGATAAAAATAGCTTTTGAGGTGTGAATTTTGGAGAAGGGGAAGTACACTTTTATAGTAGAGGTGAGGGACACTTTAGGAAAGGTTTGAAATATTAATTTATTATAAAATTATTTAAAGTTTATAATAGCTCAAAATTTATTTATTTATAGGATAAGGTGGGGATGGGTTGACATACTCTCAACCAATAGGTTTCATACTTGTTTATATCACTATATTAACCTTATCTGTTAGATTTAACTCTAAGTTAAATAGTTTAACTTTTACCACGTCTTCTTGTATTTTTATACTACATGGTCAATATAGTTATTATAAAATTAAAAGAGAACATAAAGTGGTTAATTAATGACATATAAAATATTATTTAATTAATTTGGAACATCTTATTTTTTTTAGGAATATTATATAATTTAATAAAATAGTTTTTGTTTTAAAAACCCATTTATGTTAATTTTGACACTATTTAGTATTTGGTTTTGGTGAAAGTTATAAAAACTTTATTATTTCTGAAAAAATAAATTTATTCAACACTACCATGTCATATTCACCTATAAAATTCGTGGATGTTATCAAAAGTTTCAATTTACATTTATTTTTATATTTATATTATCAATTATTTTAATCTTTCATTTATAAGATAATTATTGCATCATCATTGTTTCATAAATAAATTTAATTATATAATGTCTAAAAATTATAAATAAAATACTAAGATATAGGAAATATTTATATATTTCTAATTAATACTTATAGTCTAATTTGTATTATATGTAACCCTATATTAAAAATGGTTTAATTATTAAATTTTTAATTTGACACTTTTAACACTTCTTTAAATAAAATATAATAAATGTCCTAATGTAACACAAATGGATCAAAAAGGATCTTATTTTTGTCCTAAGGTTTATTTTGGTCCAAAAAAATTATCCAAAAGAATTAGGAAATGATTTTGGATAATTTTATAATATTATAATACTATTTTTACCTTTAATTACCTTATTTACTTTTAATGGTGATAAATAAAAATAAAAAGTTAATATTCACCAAAAATTATTTTCACCCTATTGAAAAAATTTTACTTACTTATGTAAAATGTGTCTGTCATATTTTTTAAATTCAATTCACAGAAGTGGTAAAATTTATTTTATGCAAATTTGCAAATTTGCCTAGAAGGGGTAAAAAAGTTAAAAAGTTCAATGAAACTTTATATATCTAATATTATTAAAAAATTACACCAATGAATTAAATTTTAATAATATTTGTATTATATATCTATTTTGACTTAAAATAAATTTAAATTAAAAATAATTAATTAAATAAAAATTTGGTTTCAAATATTAACATAGTGTTTTTCACTATTAATCAAAAATTGAAAGTTTTCAGAAAAATACCTAAAATTCACCCTTAGATAGTTTTCATATTCTGAATTCAAAAATGAAGTATATTTTACCAAATTTAATTTTTATGAGTGTCTAAAATTATTTTTATTATCGTTCACAAAAATACATAAAAATTAGTTCTTTTAAGAAATTAGTTTTTCTAAATATATAACTATTTTAAAAAAACATATACATTTCATTATAAATTTTTTTTATTTAGGTTAAAAAATTATAAATAACATTTAAATTTTATTTTTTACAATTCATTTTACAATATTTAATTGAAAAATAAAATATCATTTAAATAATCATAATACTAATGTGTTGTTTTGTTGAAACTCAATCTTGTGTATAATCCAATATAAGTAGGTGTTTCATGAAATATAAGATATTAAACTAATATAAAGAGATAATGTAATATGAAATCTTGGGGTGTTACATTCTCCCCTCCTTTAATATATTTTTTCATCATAATTTGAAATTATTCTTCAAAAATAAAAGGTTGAAAATAGAAAATACCATTGTGGAAAACCCACGTCGGAAATAGGGTTTATAAAATTTTTCCTTAATAAGAGGGAAAGAGAAATGAAAAAGTCACCACCTAATTAGGATCACGAATATGAGAACATTGGTGGAAATTAGGGACACATAATTGAATAAAAAAGGTAAATATTCATATGGAGTGATGGAGGTCATCAATCACTAACAAGTGAACAATAAATGGAAAATTGAGGGCCTCAAAGCCATAAGTCTTTGATGATTTAAAGTATCATCATTTCAACAAAACATAAGATAGTTTTATTCTGAAGGGGAGGGATTAATTTACTATCTAGATAAGAACTAATGAAAACATACTTTATTTCATTACCTATCATAATCATAATGTCATCATTTGGTTGTGATTCGATCTATTTTCACTTTAACCCTTACACTTGGAAATGAATGTTCAAAATGATTTTTAATGGCTAAAACACATTTTATAAATCATAATACCCAAAAGTATTTCCTCAATCATCTACAGGTTTACTGAAAACCAAAATGTTAGGTTAAGGTATCCAATAAATTATACTTTAACCTCAAACAAAAAATAATGTTCTCAACTTACTCCATTCTAACCTTTAGACTTATCCAAAATACTTATGTCTAGACTCATAGTCCAAAAATTTATATGGGAGGTAAACATAATGAAGATCTATTTTTTACATAATAGCATGTGACAACCTTCATCATGTATTCTAATAAAACATGAAACTCCTTGAATTACGATAAAACCATATTGAATACATTCATGCTCCCTTATTCCTTATAGAAGATTGGATATACTCTTTGAATCCAAAAATTATGTAAACTCCAACAATGACGGAATAAAAAATAATAATTAATTAGTTCCAAGGTTGTCAAGAACATCCAATATAATTTATCCAAATCTAACATCTCTTATTCCAAAATAACTACGTCGGTATTAGGACTATATTATGGTTTATCTTTCCCCCAAGCATGTATTTTAAACAAATGTTTAACTTTATATTTAGTCACTTTTCTTAGTACCTTACAATTTCAAATTAGTAATGAAATAGTACCATGGTACACTCCTTATTTATTTTCATAATTCATAAAACTAGTACATCATTGATAAAATACTAAAATGAAATAATTCTTTAATCCAAAAGCACAAATAAATTTATTATTCCACATCAACTGTAGTAATGACTTTTTCTTGACCCTGATCCCTTTGATTCTTCTAATCTATATTTATTTGATTCTTTTGACATTTACTTTTTTAATTCCCCATTTCACTATAGTTGAAACACAGAATATTAGTTTTTCTATTCTTCCATTTTCATTCTTTTCCCTAATGACCATTTTCTTTACACCTATAACAAACACCCAGTCCTTTCAAGAACTTCTTAAGGTAATTCTTCACACACTTATCACATATGGGAAGATCCTTCTTTCCATTATTCACTTTATCCATCTTTCTATCTTCCATCCTCTCCTTCTCTATCTTCCCTTCAAAGCCATAGTACTGAGATGATTCTATACATATTTTTTCAACACATAATACTATTTCCTTATATTATGTGAATACATTTGATGTTATTTCCCTTTTAAATATTGGCTTAAAACCCTGAAAGATATGATTCTTCTTACTCTTTGGAACATGTACATTGTTGGGGTAGCCTTTCTTTATACTAGGTGGCATTTCTAAACAATGTTATAAACTAGATTAGGCAATGAATCATAATACATGATTCCAAAACTAGTGAAATGATTAATATAAATTTAAAACATTTATGCATATCTAATCTCATAATCATATGAATGGATTCTTTACAAAAATATTTAATCATAAATACTTTATAAGATTTTTTAATGAAAATTTGAATTATCCTAAAAATATCCTTCAGAAGTGTCAAAATAGGTGCGCAGTAAGCCCCATTGTCATGTACAAGGTTACCCTGAGTCAAGCCTGGAACACCATATCATAATTTTCACCCCTAGGTACATCCATACGAGAACCACATCCATTGGTTTTATCCAGACATGAGTGTATTTCTTGGAATACATACATAATATCTACATCACCAAAATTCTAGTAAGTTTTTCTATACTAATAATCAATGTCTATCTTAGGGAAATGTTCTCTTATTTGAGTTTTCCTAAATCTAGTTTCTATAGTTTGTACAAAACTCCCACTAATACCAAGTGTAATGACCAGACCCCAGAAGCCCAAATCCATTTCATTATTTTAATACATTTTCATGATTACAAGGACTCAAGTCCTGAAGGTCTGATAAGTTTAGAAATCTTGGAAAATAGATTACATATAAGAACATAACATTACAATTTCTAACATAAAATATAGCATACATAATCCTATTAGGATGACATTATTCCCCTAGATTAACCCTGAATATCAATCATAATTCACTTCTTAGCATCCTGGGAAAACAAAACATAAGAAAGGGGTGAGCGTAAATGCTCATTAAAGTTAAAAAATATAGAGGAATCTATAATAATTAGTCATAAAATATTATGAAATGGTATACAATTGAATAAAAACCCCTTTAAACATAAACTTCAACATAATATGGTAATGGTAAATCAAATAGTTCCATTTAGTTATTTACATGGATATTCTACTAGTCGAATAATCACATGTAACATCAATAACTATTCTCATAATGATGTAATGCATAATGTCAGATATCTTAACCACAAAGTCAAGGCATCATGCCAAGACACTAAATATAAATTTTGTCAAGGCCTTGAGCCAAGACACCAGTTTATCTCATTAGTCCTATTGATGCATCGAGGGGCTATATCAGGCCCCACACATTACTTACTATGTCAAATTCACTCCTCATATGAAAATATTGAAACATAACATAAACATTCGTATTAAAACTTGCATATGAAATGATAATACATTAACTATAAAACATGACTGATATAAATATAGCACATCTATAGACAAATAAATCAAAAAAATATTAATAAAATGTGGAATATTGTATCATAACAAATTGACTTCAAACAAGCGTATGTTAATGTCTCTCAAACAAGGGATGCATAAAAAATTAAATCCCATTGATATTTATATGTATAGGTGCTAGTGTATAGAATAAATATATCATAACTTGAATTAGGGGTGAGTATTGTGCAGTCATAACAGCCCATTTCGAGCATTTATTTGTGTCCCATCTCACTTTTCCACTTTGCTCAATGGAGACAGCCTAGGGATGGCTATGGTGTAAGTGGATTATAGTAGAATCCACATCCATCTCCTCATCCTGGAGAACAAATAACCCCTCTAACATATCCACATTTCTAAGGACCGACTTGTTCACATTGTATAGGTACTTAATCACATTTATTTCTCTATTATATAGGTCTATTTACTACCTGACTACTTTTTATCACACATTGGGTCAATGAGTATTAATCTATATGACCTTGACCCCCACAATGATAGAAAATCAAATTCCCTAAATGGATAAAATCTCTCTATGACACCTACATTGATGATCCTTTACTCTAGGACCACACATGAATATTACTATGGTGTCACAGCCCTGATTCATGTTAATGGATCGTTATAGATGATAAATCTAACCATAGATAACCTCATCCATATCCAACTACATGTTTATCCTATAATAAAAACATCTTGATCACTAGGGCCCTCTCTATAACCCTAGTATATACAGGGATGCAGAGGGTGGAACTCCAACTTAGATCTCTATATAGGTCATCCTTAAACTTAAATGCTCATAGGAACCCATAATGAATCATGTAAAGGGATTACCTCATGAGTTCAGTGATCCTCAACACATACTTTGAAATATACATGCTACCCTACTAAAAATCATAACCAAATTCAACATAGTAAATAAATACTCTTAACAAAAGAGGTCCTCAAACTATCTCCATGTGATAGTTTCCTCACCATGGATCTGGATTATCATATTCTACCAATGACTCAGTATGCCAAGGATAAGGAGAGATTATTGTTCCACCATATGATTGGAGGGTGTCTAAACGTGTAAGAACACTCAAATCACTACCTCAAACCAATCCTTAGATACTTAAGGTCCATAGTGACATTGAAACATGGATGGTTATTTTAATTGAAACTCTTGAAGTGACCTCGTCCTACATTTACCCTCATCCTATCCTTATAGAATCATTAACTACTAAATAGGTGGAGGGATTCCCATCTGGGATGGGGGGAAGTGGGCCTTTGGGATACACTATCGATAGAGTAACTTCCCCTCACTAACTTTTTGGTGGTATCTCATGATTAAGTATTTAGGTGGAAGATGTGTCACCATATTAGTCAATGATATGATGCCCTCTCACTGGTACAAGAATGTCATGGACCTGCCTTAGGATCAAAGTTTCATATCTTCTTAGATGTATCCTATTGTTTTTTGTAGGATGAACCATGAACATTAAAGAATATATAAGAACTTTTATCAATAAGTACATATAAGTCAACATCTAATCCCTTTATAATGCATTTATTGTTTACTTATTCCCTAAAACTAGTGATTTAGAGCTCCAAATTTACAAGAAGGTTATTAGAGTGCTGGAGAATGGATAGATATGGCATCACACTAACACTAGTTTACCTACACTAAAATCTAAATACAAAATCACTTGATAATATTTCCCGAAATTCCTAAAACAATAACCATATACATCTAACTTGAAACTTTTTCCATAAGATAGACTAGCTATGACCACACTATAACATGACCCTACCCATTGGGGCCCAACCTCTGCCATAAGTAGGCTAAGTGTTCCACCCAAAGCCCTCCTTTAATAGGCCAAGGGATAGTGACTAGAAGTGAGTAATAATACCACACAATATGGGAGGAATTATCTAAATAAATCTATATAAAAAAAACTCCACAAAGGATATAATAATATAGACTAGAAAACTAGAATCAACTGTAATATATAATACATTTGACAAACCATAAGATCCATAAAAGAGTAATAATGCATAAAATGTAATGTAAATAAAAAAAATATACACCAAAAAATAAAAAATGGAAATCGACTTAATGAAACTAAGGTGAAGGGATATCTTCCATGAACTAGCACTGGACAAAAATGTCACCAACTACAATCAACTTCTGAAACCACAAAACTCCCACTCGAGCACTGTTTCCAGCAATGTCCTCACAAAACTACTAATTTTCTTCAACAGACATGACATCTATTAGTGAAATAATTATGAAGAGGTTAATATATACATAACCAATATGATTTCAATAAAACCATAAATAAATAAATTAATTAAGTCCTAGTGAGTGTAGAACCACAATGGAAAAAATACCCTCTCAGAGAGGAAGAACCCAAAGATATGAATAAACCCATATATTATTTCAAGACAAATAATATGGGACACTAATCCCACCCATCTACAACCCAAACTCTCAAGAAAATTTTTCACCCTGAGAACCTCAATAATCCAATCCACTCAACTAAATCATACCCATGTCATCACATAGACTATGGTGTGGGTATTGGGCCGCCCCAATATAAGTTTTGTTCAAGGGAGTATTGAACCCATGATAGAGAGGAACCACTCCTCATGAAATAAAGGCATGTAATATGGGAGAACCTAACTACATAAATAGAGGATTCTCCCCTCATTGATTCATGGAACATCCATTATGGGATTAAAAATTTCTATTATTTTAGCAGAAGATCAACACCATTTCAAGTTCAAGGGAGTACAAAATCAATTACAAACCAATTTCAGAATAATACCCCATGAATGTGTGGGAGTAGTAAACTCTAATACCCTATGTGTAAACCTCTCCCTAAAACCAACATGCAGTTGGGGGATTAATTAAACTCATAGAATGCTCAAATCACCATGATCGTACTCGATCATCAACTTTAGGGATGTAAATCATAAACCTATTAATAAAATGATATAAATCGGATTATGTGGCCTAAGGAAACACACCATCACATTGTAAATGCAAAAATATGAGGATCACCTATCTATTTCCCCCAATATTATATACATCTAAAAAGATACATAAACACCAACAAAGGAACCATGTTATGCCTCTCTCTAAAAGGTTTAACCCCATCACAATTTTATACATATTACCAAGTCACATGGTCTAGATCCATTGGTTATAAACTGAAATTTATGGTCTACATTCGTTAGATAGTGGATACTATCATCTTATATGGGCCCTGGTCTACACATTCATGTGGAAACAACTTCCTTTGAACACTACACTAAGATCTACCACATCAAAACTAACCTCATATAGGATTATTTTGAAAATAAAAACCTCAATATTTGATTATCTTCAAAAACATGCCCCATAAAAGGAAACGTGTGGTTGCAACATTATAAGTGGTGGTTTGGTGTGGACTTATCATAATGTCTATAGGAATAATTCATAAAACCTAGTGTCATGATGTGACATGGCTCAATATGACAAAATGCGTCCTTACACCCGCCAATATTTCATCAATAATCATTTCTATTATTTATCATTACTTTCCAACCATTGCTCTACTATTATACACTGAAATGTCACTCCACCATCATAAGGTGTAGGGGGCATTGCTCATTAAACCACACGATGAAAAGAAGGGGGATTTGAGAGAATGGTTCTCCAATGCAACATCAAATACATGAGAACTAATCAATAATGGATCACTTCTAAAAGAAAGGGAAATTCTCATAGAAACCCAAAGGTTATTCATAACATTAGTATCATAAATAAATTATGAATGAAATTTGATATATTTATGATAAAATCATGTGATAATGGACCATGTGGTGATAAAAATTTCATACCTAAAACATTGTTCATCATTGTCTCTCGATTCCATACTTTAGATGTTCCAAGGGATCACCGCATGATCATTTTCAGTTAAAGGATTCTTTGTAACAACACAAGATTTCATAGTACGTTATCTCTTTTAAAGTAGTTTAATAATTCATATTGCACGAAACAATGACTTGGCTTGCATTATATGCAAGATTGACTTTCTACACAACCACACATTAGTATTATTATTACTTAAACGGTATATTTATTTATCAATTAAATATTGTAATATGAATAGTAAAAAATATATTTTTTTTATTTATAATGTTTTCACATAAATAAAACATATTTATAATTAAATGTATATGTTTCGTTTAAATAGTTTTATATTTAGAAAATCTATTTTCCTAAAAGAATTAATTTTAATGTATTTTTGTGAATAATAATAAAATTAATTTTAGACACTCCTAAAAATTTGAATTTGGTAAAATAGACTTCATTTTTTAATTCAAAATAAAAAAATTATCTTCGGGTGAATTTTTGGTATTTTTTTTGAAAACTTTCAATTTTTGATTAATAGTGAAAAACACTATGTTATTGTTTAAATCCAATTTTTTATTTAAATAATTATTTTTAATTTAAATTTATTTAAAATTAAAAATATATACATAATACCTATATTAGTACAATTTAATTCATTATAGTTATTTTATAATAATATTAGAAATATAAAATATTATTGATCTTTTTAACGTTTTTTACCCACCTTCTAGGCACATTTGAAAATTTGCATAAAACGTAATTTTACCACTTCTATGAAATGAATTTTCAAAGTCTGACAGAAATGGATGTCATAAGTAAAGAAAATTTTGTTCAATAGAATGAAAATATTTTTTTATGAATAGTAACTTATGATTTTTATTTACCACAGTTAAAAGTAAATAGGGTAATTAAAGGTAAAAATAATATTATAATATTATAAAATTACCCCAACACATGTCCTAAGTCTATTGGATGAGTTCTTTCAACCAAAATAAACCTTATGAAACAAATAATATCCTTTGTGATCTATTTTTGTAAGATTAGGACATTTATTACATTTTATTTAAAGAAGTGTTAAAAGTGTTAAATTTAAATTTTAATAACTAAACCATTTTTAATATAGGTCTACACATAATTTAAATTTGACTATAAATATTCATTAGAAATATAAAAGTATTTAAAACATCATTGTATTTTATTTATAATTTTTATATATTAAATAATTAAATTTATTTATGACATAATGAGGATGCGGTAATTACCTTATTAATGAAAGAATAAAATAATTGATATTATAAATTCTAAAATAAATTTAAATTGAAAATTTTGATGCCATACATGGATTTTTTAGGTGAATATTACATTTTAGGGTTGATTCAATCTATTTTTTACGAAGGAATCTAGATGTTATGAATTTCACAAAAACAAAATACTAAATAGTGTCAAAATTGACATAAATGGGTTTTTAAAATAAATTCTATTTTATTAAATGATATAATATTACTCAAAATCTAAGACTCAGCCAAATGACTTAGATAACATTATATATGTCATTAATGGACCACTTGAGTCTCTCTTGGCATTTTATATTAACTATATTAATCACGTAGTATAAAAATTCAATAAGACATTGCAAAAGTTAAACGATTTAACTAAGAGTTAAATCTAAATGATAAGGATAATATGGTGTCCTAAACTTCTATAAAACCTATTCATTGAAAGTATTTCAACCCATAACCACCTTATCGTAGTAATAAATCTATTTGGAGCTATTAGAAACTGAAAATATTTTTATAATAAATAAATATTTTTGGCTTTTCTTAAAGTGCCACTCACATCTCTTATAAATGGGTACTTCCCCTTCTCTTAAATTCACACCTCCAAATCCATTTTTCTCGGCCAAACAATACCCAAATATCCACCAAACTTCCCTAAATTGAACCTAGAGGTACCTTGAGCATAAAGAAAACATATTGAGCCCTTTTTTTCAAATCAATAGGAAACACCTGAAGAAGAGGTAATTATTTTATCACCTCTTTCAAAGTTGATTTCTTATTCTACTTACTATTTCTTTATTTTTACCGTAATAAAATAATAAATCCACTACCTTATACATTCTGATATTTTATTAAAATATTTTTAAACCATATTCATTATTCTATCCATCCTATGAATGTAAAAGTCACCATGCATGCGTACGTACGGCTTATCGTCTCCACATTATGGTGTAGTTTGTTATTCAACACTACATTATTTGGACGAGTATAATAATGAGTATAATTAATTTAAATAATTAATATAACATGGTAATTATTTTTATATATAATATATCATCCAATTAAATACCATTTCACCATAAATATAATGATATTGTCACTCGTGCGTACGTATGACTTACCGTCTCCACGATGCGATGAGATTAATCTTCAGCGATCCCCATTCAAGAATATTTATAAAAATATATGTATCTATTAAGTTTAAGATATGTTAAATAATAATTCTAATGGAATAATATATATTTATGCAGTTAAATATATTTCATTTACTTACTTCCATGCTATACGATAAGAAAACAGAAACAATGTTCTTGCATTCGTACGGACTACCACCTCAATGAACGGTGTTTCCATTTCATATATCTATCTATTATATATATTTATATTATGAATACATATGATATATAAATCATGTTTTATATTTTTTAAGTATGCAAATTACGATCTATGGGATACAATCTTGAATAACAAGTTAAAACACCTACGATAAAGAAAGCGATTATTACCCGATATGTTACATTAACAAGGAAATTATAATTAAATGGGTATTATAAAGTCATAAATTAATAATTTATGATATCATAAATATTAATATGGTTTTGGTAAAATTTAATAACATATAATGGTTATTATACAGGAGGTTAAACATACCTTTGACTAAAGGAAAGTATAAGGTAAGGGTTAATTCCTTAATCTCATTATTATTTGAGATTGTTTATGTGTAAGTATTTACTAGGACATATTTATCATCCATGTCCATGTTTCATAATAATTGTTTCAAAAGGAAGATTTTATGGTTTTATAGAAGGAACTCATTAACTAGATCATCTTTTTAAATGTTTTAAATATTTATTTTCCTAAATCTATTTATTTAATGTCCATGTTTTCAAAAGGATTATAAAAATTTGTTTATATTGACATGATGGTTTGAAAATGTTAATTACTTTCCAAAGTTTCCAATTGGTATGCGACACTTTGATTCAAAATGTTATTTTAAATTCATTCTTTTATAAATGTTGTGACTTTTAATATTTTCAAAGTAAAAAAGTGATATTTCACTCAAATGGTTTTAAGGAATTTGTTAAATTATTTTCGTCTATGTCAACATTTTTTGTTGGATTTTATGCTTAGTGGAGAAAGGTTTGTGTGGTATTACATAGTGGTAGTGATAAATCCCTATGATTTCATCCTTGAAATGGTCTACATATCCTTAGTATTTTCTAGGATATAATACTTCCATCAAAGAGTGGAATTCTTCCAAGCTGATAGATCATGGTTTTCATTCAAATGAGATTGGAATATTTAGTTGAGACATGAAAGGCTTGTGCACAAGAAGTTGTAATAAATCACTCATCAGTTGGATAATTTGGATCTATGAGTAGTGGATGCTTCATATGACCAGTCATAGATTATTATATAAATTTATTCCTAGAGGATTTAACTAGTTTTACCTATCATTATGAGATATAATTTTCCATTTATTTTCACCTTAATACAACCTTGATATATTTTGAAACTTATACGATGGGCCTGACTGAGCTTAGTGAGATAAAGGTGATGTCATAAGAACTTATAATGAAAGGTTCTTTCAGACCTGGTATATCCACCTAGGTATAACTAATGTTGTTTTCTAAAAAGGTATATGGGATCTTGAAACATTATTTCGATTATTTATACCTAAATTAAGTGACAATCAAGAAAAAAAAACGGTTTTAGGGATTGATGACCTCTTTAATGATCTAAATGAAGAAAATTCACTCACAAATACCGATCTTAGGACTGAATATCATGGGCTTCAGTTTCATGAGGATAATTTTTCTGAAGATGGAATTATGATTACACTATGGACATAGAGAGTTTTTTGCGATTCCCTTTGGTGTAAAAAATTTCTTGACTACACCCATGGGCCTCATAAATTGAATCTTTCATCACTTATTCTACTGTTTTATAGTTTTATTCATCAATTAAAACCATCTATATTGAACAACAATGGATGAGCGCACCGAGCATCTTAGGATTATTCTGAAATTACTCTAAGAGAACCATTTTTATGAAAATATCTCAAAGTGTCATTTTAGGATTTTAGAGGTAACTTCTTTTGGAATATCATATCAGAGGTCAGATTTATTATCAACCCTAAAAATATCAAGGGATTTCTCATGTGGGGGACACCCAATAGCATGTTTTATGTGTGAAACTATTATGGGTTAATCAGATTGTACCAGATATTTGTTTTTTGAATTATCCAAGATTGAATCTCCAATTAATTCTATTATATGATAGGGGTATCCCTTGGTTTTTTTTAAGCCATGTTGGAGTGTATTTTAGGATCGAAAACAGAGGTTAACGATCAATCATCTTTTGAGTTTTATAGTGGAAACAATTTAGTATATGGTGTTTTGTGAAGCCTTTAGAGTTGGGAAAGGTTTTTGGATAATGTATAGGTAGGAAGTGACTTATTATGGATAGATATAGTTGATACATCATGAGAATAATTACATGACCCATTATTTTTATTTGGTAGTGGAATTTTTTCCTTGAATACATGGATACATTACCATCTTGATGAGCAGTTCATAGTTTTCACAGACTATAAAAGCCTTAGATATGTATTCAAATATAGAGATCTTAATATATTGTAGATGAATTTTATGGAGTTCCAATAGGTCTTTGACATCAAAATATTCTATATTCAAGAGTGAGGGAATATGGAGTTTGATGAACTTATAAAAAAATAATGAGATCAGTTGATGGAGATGGAATATGAGCAGTTGGAAGTGATGATGTTTTTCATAAAGGATGGGGGGAGGTGACCTATCACAATAGATGGTGGTGGCCCCACTACTTTTATAGAATGTAATAGAGTCTTAGTTTCAAGATATTGATTTCAGGGTCTTATAAAACTTGACATCATCTGTTAATGAAGTAGATAGATTTTTTGATGCTGGGGAACATGTCATCCTCTTTCAAGGTTGAACAGTGTATCAATTTTAATGTGTAATGATGTGATGAGGGATTTCCATACATCCACATAAAAGGTTCATCCTGGTGTGATTAAAATATTAAAATATATATACTATCATTTTTATGGTCTAGTATGATGAGGAGTGTTTTCGAATTTATCCTACAGTGCCTAAACTTTTAGTAGGTTATGTCTCCGTACCAGGTTCTAGAGGGTTTGGATCAACCTCTAGAGGTTATATTATAGAAGTGGGTTTCTATATTTATGGAATTCATGATGGAAATTTCATGTCTTGTAAAGGTACATGACATGGTTTTCATATTTCATTTTTGGGAAGCAAGTTATCCCCTCGGTTCTTCAACCCATTACTGGTTCTTCATAGGGTGGGATAGGTTACTTACCACCTGGTATTACCCCCATATTTGGACCAAGATCACTAAATATTCTACATGAAATAGATAAAAACATTAATTCATGAATTATCATATGTCATTAACATGGGTAAGCTGGATGTCGAGGATGATTCTACCTTCTCGGATTGCCCGATGGTGATCTTGGATCTGTAGGAAAGGACACTTCAAGTTTTCGATATACCTTTAGTGTATGTGTGGTGAAAGCATAAGAACCTTGAAGAGATCACATGGGAACATGTGAGTTGTATTCAGGATTAATAATCTCAATATTTTAGGTAGGCATATTTTTTTTGGATGAAAATCCTAGAAGGTGGGGAGTGGGTAATGAATAGTTTTTTTCTTGAACCCTTTATAAATTTTTTGTTGAGATCATCATTATAGAGTTGTTACATGTTTTAAAATATGATAATTTACATTTGTCCATTGTATTTTCGTTTTTTGTGTGGAGATTTGTGGTACCATTAGATTAATCTAATAGAGTATTTGTTGTGTCACAGTAACGGGCATTGTACCATAGTGGAAATTAAGACATTCTTGTTAATCTCTCATAGAATAACTTACGATGTGACACTATTTTTCACACTAAAATAAGGTCTAATTTATGTAAATTTATAAGGGTTTGCCATGTTTTTTGCGGACTTATAATGGATTTTATTCAGATCATAATATTTACATCCAAGTTGATCGAGGTATTCTAAAGAGTGGTCTGATAAACTATGATAATATTTTTATCATAACATTAAGGAATTATAGCTTGACATATGGAGGCATTTCATGATAGGGTTGACCCGTGGTTTCTTTATATATAGAGGTTGAACCTTCTCAATCTCTCTATAAATTTACTTTTCTCCCCTCAAAATATCAACTTATAGTGGGGTGTATATAAATCCATATGCATTATGGAGGATCCATAAACCATGAAAGGTCATTTAGTAATTTTTTAGGGAATTCAGAGTATAGATTCAAGAATTAGTTATGAACAAGGTCCAATTAAATAGTTTTTCTCATTTTCTAATCTGTTATACCATTATTATACTATAAATATATCTATACTTGTTTGTTATTTCTTTATGATATTACTATTTTTAATCCCATTTCAATTCCAATGAGACTTTCTCTTATGAAAATGAACCCTTGTTTATTAGTTCTCTATCATTCGATATCATGTTATTGAAACATTCTCTTGAATACCCATTTTTTACTTCTCATGGTTTGACTAAGTGAATTCCACTATCCCATGTTATAGAAGAGTGAGGTATTAGTTTATAGTAGTGGATTCACGATAAAGAAGTGATAGCATGAGATGGAAATTGTGATAGCAGAAATATTATGTGGTGAAATTTTGCATTGTGTCAGGATGAGTCATTTCTCACTGCGGTGTATGTTTTTTTGAATTATTCATCTATCCCTCAAGATAGTGTCACTCAACAAAAACACCCAGCGTTCCATGACCACCCCTTTATTTAGTGGTATGTATGCCAGGAGTGAATATTTTGTAGATTCCATAGGATTTTCTGGTTAATCCTATATGAGGTGATCTCAAATGTGTCTATTTTGGTTACAATATTAAATGGATGGTTGTGGCATGTATGTGTGGATTTTAGTTTAAATAGGATGATATAATCCATTGGTTGTACTGTGTGGATAATAAACTATAGTGTGGAACCAACAAGCCTTTTTCTTGAGGCATAATAGTATGACTCACCCTAAGACTAAGTCCATTCTTATAGAGTTATGCTAGACATGAACCCTTTATGGGTATTTACATATCTTTTCATTCGTACATCAGATTAGAGAGAGGTGATATCCTAACCTGATTTTTTACCACATATGGTGTTATGGAGTGATATATTATACCACCCAATGAAATTTATATTGTGTTTTGTGGTGGTCTATGATTTTTCTCCATAGATATAATAACTAGGTTTATGTGCGATGAACAAAGCATTCCTTGAGGTGTACTACTCCCCTGGTTTCATGCTGATGACAATTTGAGGGCCCCCACAATATTCTTTAGTTTAATACCCTCCCCCACATTTATGAGGTATGATTCCTCTATAGT
The DNA here is from genome assembly GCA_963277665.1 of Viscum album. Classification (NCBI taxonomy): domain Eukaryota; kingdom Viridiplantae; phylum Streptophyta; class Magnoliopsida; order Santalales; family Viscaceae; genus Viscum; species Viscum album. The sequence goes on along the minus strand of OY728146.1, from coordinate 783,046,731 downwards.
TTAGGAATGCATTTGAAACTCCCATTCATGGGAAAAGTCATGATTCTTTTATAGGGTTAAGAGAGTTTGGTAAAATTTAGATCCATGTTCCATAAATAAACAGGGAAGAATTCCACTATTTTTTTTCATGTACTCTCTCATTCAAAAAAATTATTTGCTGAGTAGTGGGTCATCCATCAGGGTTTTTGTACTCCCTTGAATAACACTTATAGAGGTAATTTATGGGTCACCCACCATAGTGGATGAGATAGCATGAGTATGGTGTACCTCACTATCATGGATTCTTGGATTCCTCAGTGTGAAATATTTCATTGAGATTTTGGGTTTTTTAGGGATGGAACTTGGTGTCCATGTTTCTATGACATGGAATAATATCTAGGCTTATTTAAATCATTCTATACTTCCTCCCTAAGTGGGTTATTACTTATCATTACGGTTTTGAGCTAGATAGACCTTACTTTATTACTTCCTCTATGGTTTTTAGTGCATCCTACAGGGTGTGTATATAATCACCCTTTCATGGGTATATCATCTATACATGTCATGTCTCTTATAGATGAAAAACATACTGGGGAAAAATTAGGTGGACACAATGTTGGTGGAGTAAGAGCTTAGTGGTTCCCATAGGTGATAGTATAAGACAATTTTCATATTTGGTTCAAGCTTAATGTATATATTTCTTCACCTATGTTTCCTTAGGTTACTTTTTCTTATATATTGGAATTAATGTATTTTAACCTTTAAATTATGGTTTATGAATTGTTATTCCTTTGTATATGTTAACATTTGTTACATGTATTATATATTCTAGGTAATTTTTATTTTCAATCATGTATTATTATATCTTATGTGGAGATATCAATTTCTATATAGGCACATTAGGCAAAGGAATCCCACCTTGTGTGATATGCCTACAAATTGTTACTCACTAGCCTTGGTCTAATTGGAGTTTGGCTTGGGGTGGAACCGTTATCATATTGATGGCCAAGGTGATTATTTAGTGGGTCTTGTCACATTAATATTAAATAGTATGGGTTTGGAATTTGTAAAACCATGTCCAATAGGTACCCTTAAATGAGAAAATACATTTTTTAGTGATCAGTATAATATAATAGATATACACAAGGATGATTCTCAAGGATAAGAAATGGTATGGTGGGTATTTTATTGCAACTAATGGTGTTGGCTATCAATGTAATTGATGGAGAAGTTGGAATCAAATGCAATTTGAGCTGGGGTGAATTTAGATTTTTTAATTTGGATGAATATTGTGAGTCCATAGACTTGTGTGCAATGAATACAATACTATTTTCAGTTGAATGGTCAAGATAAATAGGCCTAAATAAAAAATTTCGACGTAATGTAAAAAAGGAGACTAGGGTGGTTATAGTAGTAGCATATTAGAAATATGATAGGAGGCGAAGGTTACATGGTGAAACTGAAGTTATTGGGACCCTTCCCAAAAACAATTTCATCCATTTCAATGGATAAATCAAAGCAACTAGATGGAAAATCCCCCAAAATATTTATGGAGACAATAATTTCATATATAGTTTATAATGAATTTTTTAATAAGAATTACCTCATCTTGAAAATTATTTCATAGTTGATGATCTATTCAATATAAACTCTCATATCATTATTATATTGATGAACCCAAGGTACAATTACTCTAGAGGTATCTGCATGTGATACATGAATATTAGAACATCATCTTTGGTATTTTGGGTTCTAGAATTGAGGAACCAAATGCCTTGAATCATTTTTCATTGATCTCAAAAAAATCTATTTCATTATCGAATGAATTTTTATCTTGTTCTCTTAGTCTTTAATGGGTAGATTAGGATTGTATCTCATTATTGAGACTGTTCTTGGGAGAGTTCTCTTCCAGTTTCTGTTGATTCTCTTAAAAGGATTAATTATGGAAAAAAATCACATAACCTTAGAAATGATATAAATCAGCTTATATACATAGGGTTTAACAGTTTTTAATTTCATTGGGACCCATTATTTAGATGTTTATTCCGAGTAAACCCCCTATAAATAAATCATAATAATGATAATATTATTATATTTCATGACATGTGCTATATCACAAATATTTAAATATTATTTACAATAGACACTTGACTTGGATAAATAATCCTCCTCATACTTTATCAAACCTTGAATAATAAATATTTATTTAAATAAATAAATATCTTTATATTATTTAATTAATTAATAAATAAATATTATATTCACCAAAAATGCCAATAAATAGTTATTTTTATATTTAAATAACTAAAAAAATATTTATATATAAAATAAATAACTAGTTATTATATTGAGAATAATAAAAAGGAGATAAATAAATATAACATATTCATTAACTTCAAAATAATACTTATTTATTATTCAACTCACATATATTCTAGACACAAATAACTAGTGATTGAATTTTTGTGCTTAACAAAACCTCAATAATTATTATTCCTAGATTTTGAGAATAATATTTATTCCCATATTTAATTATACAATAATTTATCTAATATTGTTGATACATGTAGTCAGTGGACCCCTATGTCTCATTTTCAGTGGAATTAGGATGTCTTTCTTATAGTTCAAGATTGGCATCTAGAAACACATCCAGAAACCCATATATAAAGAAGATGATGTCCTGACAAAAAGAACCTCATAGATATCCTTATTATGTAATATAATCCTTTGGTCTCAATATCTCATAATGTAGGTTTCATACTTTTCTCATGAACTAATGTGTTTGATTATATTTTGTTTAATCAATTGAAATGAACTCATTAATGAATTATCAAGGAAATTTATTTAATCAAACAATTCCATTTCAATTAAAGGGCCAAATATATATCATATTCCATAACAGGAATGTGAGAAATCATTTCACGACATATCTATTAATGTCATATTGCTTATGATGCACTCAAAATATCCTACCTCACTATGAGTATATGTCATCACAGTTTTCTTCAATACATCAATATACATGATTCGTGATATACATTAACAATAATATCATGTGAAAGGAATAATAAACACATCTATATATAATAATATTCAATGGCTTATATAACATGAGAAAATACTATCGACATGTTTTTTCCTAATAAAACACCGTCTTAGAAATTACTATGTGGCAAATTCATGAGAATAATTCTAAATGTGTTGTCAGCCTCCAACACCAGATGATCATACAATATCTATTATTTTTCTGATATATTTTATCCAAGACATATGTCATATTTTTAATAATATTATATTATTTTGAAACCATTGGTTGTAATATATTGGATTTTATATCAACTGAAATTCCATTGGTTCACATGTGAAGAAGTTTTATGTTTGTGGGAAGCTGATAGGATTGGCGAGCACATTCTTCACTGTGACATAACTATATTTTAATGGGTCACAGTGGTGAGTCTTGATTTATTAGAGTAAATATAGAACTTGTTAGAGTAGAGATGTTGTGGCTATTTTAGAAGGTATTTCAATTCATAATTTTACATGTGAAAAAAAGAAACTCATAAAATTAATAGTCTTACTTTTCACGATGTGTCTGTAGGAATCCAAAATTGGAAGACAGCATGAACCATGTCATGTCACTCAGTTTTTTAGTATTATAAAATTATTATGAAAAAGGAGGAGACATAATATTGTAGTTGGGAAAGTTTAGGTGATATTCGATTAGAATTAACAGATCCTTTATAAGTGTGATAAAAAGGGGGGACTAAAATGCACCACACCATGATGGTAGACATGATTTTCTGAGGGAATACCTATGTAAAATGAGGTATAAATCTAAATTAATTTTATAGGTTTTGGACATATATGATTAATTAGTTAATATTTATAGATATAGAACAACACGAGTATATAATCATGGTGAAATCCTTGGTGAAGGGTGTCTCTAACCTTGTCATGACCTATACCTTAGGGCTGGTTCCATGACTACCCCAAGCCCGCCGTCCATAGGCCAGGGGTTGGTGACTAGCACCGAAAAGGCGTATCCCTAAAATGAGAAGGAATTGCCTTTAAACCTATACAAACACACGATATAAGAAAAAAAAAGATGAAACCATGAAGTAAAACTATAGTAGTAAAAGTGTATTGAAAGTAAAGGGGGCCGTAATACAAGCCCAACTGAAAAGATACAACTACAACATAAAATTAAAAAAACCACTCCTAAGATCATCCTACAAGGATCCCACCTGATGGGTAGGTATGGATCGTCATTATAGCTCTCCAAGTCATCCAGTCACCTCAATGTACTTCTTGGTCTTGGATCTTATAGTCTCAGCCAAGCTGCTCATCATTTTCACAAGACATAATAAGGTGTGGGCGAAGCCCGTGTAGGGGTGAGTATAACAATACCCAATAGGGTCCCCGAGACCCCTGATGGTCTCTCAAAATTCCACAAGGGAAACCAAAAAGCATTATCTCAATCACAAGTCACAAAGAAAAATACCAAGATAAAACCCAGTTTTAACATAGGTACATAAGTACAGTTGATTAGTCATAAAGTTGGATCATCTTATACTGTGAAGAGTTCTGCTGCTGATCCACACATGATCACTCAGTGCTGATCTACACATGATTGCTAGGTGCTGATCCACATGAGATTTCTAGGTATTTATCCACATAGTATTGCTAGGTGTTGATCCCCACAAGATCGTTAGGTGCTAATTCATATAGGATCGCTATTTATTCTTCAAATCTTAGTCAGCCACTGAATTACCATACACAATACACTTGATTCTGGTAGGATCCGATCCTCAATCCATTAGTCATACTTAAATAGGCACAAATTCCCATGAAAGAAGTAACCCGATGATTCATCATGTCCAAAGGTTTCCAACGAAATAGATAGCGCGTCAATTAGACGCTCGGTCAAAGAATTATAGGCATTTTAGTTTCGAGGGACTGATTGGATTCGGGTATGGTCAAACCCGATCATAATCCAACATTCATGAAACTCAGGTGGAGTATCTCAAAATAACCATCTCATCCCAAGGATTACAACTCCATAGGCGGCTCATCAAATATATGTCTGGTTTGTAAGGTATGACCTTTTAAGTATATCTGGGCCGAAGAGGGTTTGGGTCAGATCTGACCTGGTCAGTCTGATCCGACCCACCCGTTCTGGGCAGGCCCGACCCGGTTTGGGCCGACCTGACCAGGTTTAGGCCGACCCAACCTGGTTTGGGCCACCTCGACCTTGTCCGTGTCCAGGTCCGACCCGGCCCGACCCAAACCGACTGGGCCGCCGACTGGGCCGCAGACTGGCCTGGCCTGAACCAGCTGGGCCGCGGCGGGCTCGACCTACTTGGTCGTGGACCGGCCTGGCCCGAACTAGCTGGCATGGGCTATGGAAGGGTTGACCCACTAGGCAGTAGACAAGACTGTCCTACTGGCTTGGCGTGACCCGAACGAGGGGTCGTGCGGTCCTTCCTTCCCAAATGGCTTAAAGATCCATTCGAATCTTCAACCGGCGATTCCACATGGTGAATCCTCACTGTCCGTAGGACCCATAGGGCATGGGTCACCCTCCACTAAGGCTTGAAAGCTGTGGCCTCCACCTGCAGTGCACGACAGTGCACCACCCTTCCGCCAATGCGGCTGTACAAAAGTCGGCCACCCCTGCTGGTCCGCTTTGGCTCTGGACACCACCTTCACCTACTGCTGTCGGTCCCCGGCGCCACGCCGGTGGGTCTTCCATGGGCCATCGAGTGAGCATCAGAGGTCCATTTTCCCTTCCGAAAGCACCTACGGTCCTCCCGATAAGTCGTTGTCACTATGTTGCTTCTGGATTCATTTTGTTTTTTTGATTGGAAATTCGGCCCTGAGGAATGAGACAAATACCAAAGCGGAGGATGTTCTAGGCCTTGTTGGTTTGGTCTGTGCCATCCGAATTTTCATTATATCAAGCGGTTAACAAAAAATTCATCACAAGATAAATTTAATTGCATTCAAAACTTCCACGATTCATCATGCTTTAAGATCATGACAAAGAAACAATTCTCATGAATTTAGAAATAAACAACCCCTACCTCATAATTAAAGGAGACATCATGATTGTGGAAGAATAATTTGCACTCGATGAATCCATTGGGGTTCATCGATCCCAGATCGTTGTCATCCAAGATTCTGTTCTTCATCGGTGGAAGATGGCATGGTACTTCTCCAAAGGTTCCTCACAACCATGTTAGAAACCCCGACCCAGGCCTCAACTAAATTGAGAGGAAATGGTGGTTAACACAACAAGAGATTAATGAGGTTCATTAATGAATGAACCTATTAATATCTCAATGGTTTGGTTACAAATTGAATATTCAAGCCATTAAATGGCTTGAAAACCCATTGGTTCCAGCACCTCCGCTGAACAAGAGGTAGGAAAAAAAATTATGAATTTATGTTATTTTATTATTTCTTTAAAAGTTGCAAAAATTATTTTTTCACCCGACCTACTGTAGTAGAAGTTCAGCCACCTTTAAGAGAATCCCATCAATGTGGATTCAAAGGTCCCCTCTGATTTTTAATCCAAGCATCAGTTCAAAAGATAGAGAACACCACCCGCACGTTTACTGAACGTACCTTAAAAAAAGTTCAAAATTCTGTTCTGGGCACACTGAGCCTCCGAATAAAGCGCCGTCAATTTTGATAGACTCATAATAATCCCATATAATATATAAAATTACATGGAATTTCTGGGTCTTTACATTCTACCCACCATTGAGATTTTCTTCCCCATACACTACAACAAAACTAGGGAAACAAATGTGGGCACTAAGCACGCATATGAGCCTCCCACTCCCATATACTCTCATGGAGATTCCCATGTTTCCAAAGAACTCGCACCAGAGGAATCGACTACCCATGAAAGACCTACTCCTATCAATCCTCTATCTCCATCAGGAACCTCTAAGACGTCACCCCATCATCGATGTCCAGCTTTCCCCAGTCGATAACGTGTGATAGATCAGGCGCATACCTCTTAAGATACAACACATGGAAAACATTATACACCCAATGCATCTGTGGGGGAAGATCCAGATGGTACACCACCTTTCCTACTCTGCTAAGGATCTGGAAAGGTTCGATGATCCTCAGAGATAGCTTGCTGCCCCGATCAAACCTCTGTAATCCTTGTCAGCGTAAGACCTATAGGAAGAAATTTCCTCTATCCTTGAACTTCAAGGGTCTTCATCTCCTATCGGTGTTAGAGATATGACATCTTTGTGCAGTCTTCATCCTCTCTTGGATGATTTGTACCTTCTCCATGGTAGCCTATACCAACTATGGACCCATAAGTGATGACTCCCCTAGGTTTATCCATCATAGAGTTATGCATGGTTTCCCGTACAAGGCCTTGAATAGTTCCATGCTGATGGTGGAGTGATAGCTATTATTGTAAGAGAACTTCACCAGTGGTAGGTGGTCCTCCCAACTGTGGCCAAAATCAAGAACATAAGTATGAGGCTTGTCCTCGAGTGTCTGAATGGTCTGCTCCCTCTCACCATCTGTTTGAGGATGAAAGGAGATGCTCAAGCGTATTTGAGTCTCGAATGCCTCATGTAATCCCTTCCATAAGCAGTATTTAAAACAAGAATCGCGATCTGAGATGATCATCAATGGCACCCTATGAAGCCATACAATCTACTATACATAGAGATGTCCCAAGGTCTCTACTGATCCCTACTCTTAGATGGGTAAGAAGTGGGGTGACTTGGTGAGTCGGTCAATGATCACCCAGATGTAGTCGTGTCCCCTTGATGTACGTGGTAGACCTGTCATGATTTCCATGGATATACCATCCCACTTTCACTCTGGTACCTCAAGTGGTTGTGCCAAGCATGATGGAACCTAATGCTAAGCCTTCATTTGCTAACAAGTGAGGCATCGTTAAATGAACTCCACCACCACTTTCTTCATCTATAGCCACCAATACTGGTGTTGGAGGTCCTGGTACATCTTCTCGACACTAGGATGTACTTTCAAATTGGATGAATGGAACTCCCTCAACACCTCATCCCATAGTGTCATTGGTACCATAGTGGGTCCTCTGAAAAGGATGATGTTCTCCCCACCTTTAGAAAATCCATCCGGATCCTTTCATGATTATATCTGAGCATGTCAGGACTCGCATTCTACGTTCCCAAGATGTGCCTCCCAAACTCGCTAAAGGAGTGGGGGACTAACATTCATATATTGGAGGTATGCTCCTCCATCACTATCCACGAAGTATAACTATAACATGGCTAGATGCTCTATCACCTCACTAAAAAATTGTATAACATACCTTCTGTTGAGTACATCTGCCACTATGTTCCCCAACCTAAGAGTGTAGACTATATCGATGTCATAGTCCTGGAGGAACTCTAGATATCATCATTGTATCTGGTTCATGTCCTTCTATGAGAAGATATACCTTAGACTCTTGTGTACATAGTAGACTGTAAAATGTTCACCCATTAACTAGAGTCACCACATCTTCAAGGAGAAGACCACTGCTGCTAACTCTAGGGAATGGGTAGTGTAGTTCTTCTCATGCTATATCAACTTCTATGAGACGTAGGTGGTCACCACTTTATCCTAATTTAGGAAAAATCCTAGTCCGGTCCCTGATGAATCATAGTAAACTACATATCCAACACCCTCCTCTGGTAGCCTCAAGAAGGGGGCACTCGTCAGCAATTTGGGATGTCATTTTCTCACCATTTTGATACCACACAGAGTAGTTTTCTTGAAATCCATATTTGGTTATGTGGTAGCTAACTTCTTCACATCTCAACGAAGGTCTTCCAATACACTTGTAACAGGGGAAGTGTATGTTACCACTATCTGAAGCATTGTGAAATGAAAAATCTAAAAAACTCTCCAAATTTTTTTGAAAATAACTTGAGATCTGAACAGTTTCATACATCCAACTTCTTTCCATTCTGTAAAAAAATTTGTTATAAGTAATTTCATCAAAACCAATTCAACAAAATTGATGTTTCATCAAAAATATATTTAAGTAAACAAGAATTTTTCACTTTTATGAAACCATAATTGAGACACTAATCTATATGAGAATCATAATATAAAAGACAAAAAATAATATATTTATAACAAAATATATTTGAATAATTATACGCGAGTGTACAAGATCATGTACACCTATGGAGGAGAATTATTCAGGAGTTGACTAAATTTTAGATCGAAGAAATTTATATTTTAGTAGATTATTTGAGTGATCACATACATTTCCTAAGGGGGTGGGGTGTCCAGGGGGGTTCGGGGTGTCTAGGGGGTGAAAGGGCTGTCTAGGGGGGTCAGAGGTGTCCAGGGGGTGGGGAGGATGTCTAGGGGGTCGGGGTGTCAAGGTGGGCGGGCTGCCCATGGGGGTGGGGGTGGGGTGGGGGGTGCTGTCCTGGGGGGTATGAGGTGTCCAGGGGTTGGGCGGGCTATCCAAAGGGGTGGTGAGGCTGTTCAGGGGGGTTGGGGTGTCCAGGGGGTGGGTGGATTTGCAAGGGGTCAATCTAGGGGTTACGAGGTGTTCAGGGGGGGGGGGGGTGAGCGGGGTGCCCAGGGGGTGGGCAGGGCTTTCTAGGGGTGTAGGGTGTCCGGGGGGAGGGGGGATGTCCATGGGGGTGTTCGAGCTGTCCAGGGGGGTACGGGGTGTCCAAGTGGCTGGCGGGCTACCCCCTGGGGGGGGGGGGGGGTGGTCAGGCTATCTACGGGGGTGGCGGGGCTGTCCAGTGGGGTCAGGGTTCTAAGGGGGTGGGGGGGGGGATTTCCATGGGGGTGGGGGCGTCCGGTGGGTGGCAGGACTGTCCAGGGTGTACGATGTGTCTAGGGGGGTGGGTAAGCTGTCCACGGGGGTGGAAGGGATATCCAGGGGGTACGGGGTGTCTAGGGAGATGAACGGGCTATCCACGAGGGTGATGGGGCTATCCAGGGGGTACGAGGTGTCTAGGGGGCAGGAGGGATGTCCATAGAGTTGGATGGCCTATCCAGGGGGCTGGGTGTTTCCATGGGGGTGGATGGACTGTCCACGAGGTGGTCGGGCAGTCCACGAGGGGAGGGGGGGGGGGCTATCCAAGGGGTATAGTGTGTCCAAGGGGATGGGTGGGCTGTCCACGGGGGTGCTGGGAATGTCCAGGGGTGTACGAGGTGTCTAGGGGGTGGCAAAGCTATCCCTGGGGGTGGAGGGGCCATCTAAGGGGTAAAAGGTGTCCACGTGGGTGGGTGAGCTATTCATGGGGGGGGGGGGGGTCTAGGGGGTTGTGGCGTGTCCCGGGGGGTGGGCGGGTTGTCGACGGGGGTGGCGGGGATGTCTAGGGGGTACGAGGTGTCTAGGGGGTGGGAACATTGTCCATGGGGTTAGTTGGGCTGTCCAAGGGGTACACGGTGTTCATGGGGGGTGTGCGGGCTGTCCACGGGGGTGGTGGGGCTATCTAGGTGGGTGCCGTGTGTCCACGGGGGGTGGGTGGGCTATCCACGGGGGTGGAGGGCCTGTCTAGGGGGTTACGGGGTGTCCAAGGGGGTGGAAGAGCTGTCCACGGGGGTGGAGGGGGCAGTCCAGGGGGTACAGGGTGTCTAAAGGGTGGGCGCATTGTCCACGGGGGTGGCGAGGCTGTTCATGGGGGTAAGGGGTGTCCAGGTGGGTGGGAAAGCTGTCCACGGGGGTGGCGAGGCTGTTTAGGGGGTAGGGGATGTCTAGTGGGGTAGGGGGCTATCCACAGTGGGTGGTGGGATGTCTAGGGGGATAGGGGGTATCCATGGGGTGGGTGGGCTATCCATAGGGGTGGCAGGGCTATCCAGGGGGTAGGGGGTGTCCAAGGGGTGTGCGGGCTGTCCTCAGGGGTCACAAGGCTGTCCTGGGGGGTAGGGGTGTCTAGGGGATGAGCTGGATGTCCTTGGAAGGTCATAAGTCTATCCTGGGGGGTAGGGGGTGTCTAGGGGTTGGGTTGGCTATCCACGGGGGTGGCATGGCTGTCCAGGGGGAAGGGGGTGTCTAGCGAGGTGGGCAGGCTATCCACGGGGGTTGGGGGCTGTCCATGGGGGTAGGGGGTGTCCATGGGGGTGGGTAGGCTATCCTCAGGCGTCATAAGGCTGTCTTGGGGGTAGGGGGTGTCTAGGGGGTGGGCGTGATGTCCACGGGGGTGGCAGGGTAGTCTAGGGGGGGGGGGGGGGGGTTGGGGGTGGGCCGGGTGTCCCGTGGGTGCGGTGCCAAGGGGGGTGGGCGAACTGTCCACAGATAATTTAACTAACCATTGTTTTATTTGAGCTTTAAAAAATATATAATGAAGTCAATAAATCGTATAATCTGTAATAAAGAAATTTAATTTTTATTATGATGGTTATTTACTAAGTGTCATCGTTCTTTTAAAATCATGATACATTGATTATGCGACTTTATTTCAGTGAACATCCAAGAGAGAGAGAGAGAGAGAGTGCATCCTGAATTATGCCTCTAAAAAATTTAGTAAGGTGTATATGGGAATGAAGGGTGAGAGACCACTCACATTTTAGAGATCCCATTATAGTTAGAGATACCTTTTGAGCATGTGACTATGGTTTTTAGTTTTTTATTATAGAAATTGGTGCATGAGGTTAATGAGTGATAAGTGAATTAACAAAATGTGGTTAATATATGGGAATCAAGAGTGATGTAGGAGTTGTATGAGCATTTAATTTTATGTGGTATTTTAATGGAATCATATATGGTGTGATTTTGAAATGAGAATATGATGGGATGTGGGAAATGATGGTGTGTGATTCTTCTAATATTGGTGTTATGGGATGATGGTTGCTGTGGAACCACAAGGATATTCATACCTTCGGCCGAGAGGTGATGAGGTAGGTAATTCCTATGGGGTGAGTTCCCACATAATGGATTGATAAATTATATTGAGTAGTTGGGTTATTCTAGGAATGTGGGAATGATACATCTACATTCAATGTCATATCAAATTTTGGGACAATGAAGATCAGGTAGTTGAGATGGAGGAGAGTTTTGGTCTGTGTATAACCTAAATAGCATACGGATGAGAAATTATATGTTTGGGATATGTCAAGGAACATGTATTTTTCATGGATTTAAATGATTTGAGGGTTGGGAGTGTACATCCCCCAATCCCACTACACCACCCCATAGCCCCACCTCCCACAACATACCCCCCTACAGTCCCTATCCCCCATCTCCCCTTACAGCCCCCACCCCCCACATTACACACCCCCTCACCCCTTTCATCCCCCACACTGCACAACCACCCCTACTGACCCCTCCCCCACTGCACTGCCCCCCACTCACACTACACATCCCCCCTACAATCCCCTCCCATTCCCTTGAAAAATAAATTATGAAACGGAGACCCCTAGTAGGTCTCCCTAAAATTTAAGAACTCACTAACATGTTGGATCAATATAATAGGACATAACTAAAATATCACTATAATAAATTAACCGTGATTCTAATCAAAAGGGTCTCAATAGATCACCTAAAAGGAACTATATGCAGTGGAATGATGTGTAAAGGAAATCTATGCAACGACATAACATTCCATAGATAAAAATTTCAGAACCGGTGGAATCATCATTTGAATAGATATTCTACTATATGAATCATGTGTCATGTTAGGGGAAATAGGATACAACGTGTTATTATCTATTAGAGGTGGAAGTACAATCACTTATATGAATCAAGGATTGATCGCAGGTTGGGACGAAGGGTCTGCAAAGAATAGGGGAGCTGTAATTTAGGGATAATCAAAACAAAAACAAAAAACAACCTCGTCTTCAAAGAAATACAAATGAAAAATGGAATAAATTGAGGTAGAACATATTAATATGTTATAAATTACAGATTTTATGTGGAAGAACCTAAAATGAGTTGCTGGGAAGAAGGGTTTGCACCCCGCTGGAATAATAGAGCTCTCTGTTTAGAGTGCAATGCGGGTGGATCAAGATTGGAATCACGTGCTGCATTTGTGGTTTTTTATCCCAAAGGTTTTTAAAATGAATTGGAAAATATTATCAAAGATACCACTATCCCAACGGTTTCAAAAAAACATTTTGAAAACTAGGAATATCCCAATGGTTCTACAAACCATTGGGAAAATATAGTCTAAAACATCCTATACCTACGGTTTTCAACAAATAGCTGGTATATTAATCCAATACAAATGGTTTTTCTTAACCATTGGGACAAAGGCATTGATATAGGATGAATTTCTAGTATTTTGTTTCAATCAGAATCCTGGTCTGAGAGTTATAGGCATTTTAGTATCGAGGGCCTAGTTGGATTTGTGTACGATCCTACCTGTCCATACTCAAAATTTCTCTGAAACTCAGGTGGAGTATTTCAAAAGGATCATCTCATCCCAAGGATTCCAACACCCTAGAGAACTCATCAAATGAACATCTAGTTTGTAAGGTACTACCTTTTAAGGGTATTTGGGCCAAAGAGGTTCCAGGTCTGATCCGACCCAGTGGGACCGACCCGACCCACCCGTCCTAGGCTGACCCAACCCTGTTCTGATCAACTTGACTAAGCGTAGCCCGAACCAGATGGGCTATGGACTAGCTCGACACGAACTGTATGGGCCGCGGACTAGACCAACCAGAACCAGTGGGTCTGGGCCATAGGGGGCTCGGCCCGCTAGACAGCGGACCGACCTGGCCCACCGGCTGGGAGATACCCGCGCGAGGGGTCGTGCAGACCCGCCTTCTCGAATAGCTCAAATAACCATTTGTCTCTTCAACTGGTGGTGCCACGTGGAACCACCTCATTGTCTATGGGACTTGCAGGACGCAGGTCCCCCTCTTCCACATCTTCAAAGCCATAGCCTCCACCTACGGCATGTGACGGTGCACTGCCCTTCCGCTAATGTGGCAAGAAGAAATTAAAATGCCCCTACGAGTCCTCTGTGGTGCTATGCGTTTCCTCCCCCTTCTACAACTGGCGAGCACTGGCTGCCAGTCGCCGAAGCCGCACCAGGAGTCTTCTGTGGGCCACCAAGTGAGATATGATGGTCTATTTTCCCTTCCAAAAGCACCAATGGGCCTTCTGGGATGTCATCGTCACTATGTACCTCCCTGATTCATCATATCTATTTTATTGGAAATTCCTCCTTGATGAATGAGACAAATACTGAAGAGGCAGAGGGCCCATGGCTTGTTTTTGTGTCTCGTTCCCTCCCCGTTATCATTATATGAAGCGGTTAATAAAAAATTCATCACAAAAATAAATTTAGTTCCATTCATAACATTCAAGATTCATCATGCTTCAACAACATGAAAAAGAAACAATTCTAATGAATTTAGAAATAAACAACTCTTACCTCATAATTGGAGGTGACATCGTGGTAATGGAAGAAGAATTCACGCTTGATGATGCTGTCAGCATTTGTCAATCCCAGGTCATTTCCATCCAATATTATATTCTTCATCAGTGGAAGATGTCATGGTACGTCACTAGAGGTTCCTCACATCCATGTGAAAAACCCCAACCAAAGCATCAATTAAAAAGAGGGGAAAAGGAGGTTAACACAATGAGAGATTAATGAGGTTTGTTAATGATTGAACCTATTAATCTCTCAACGGTGTGGTTACAAACCGTAGAGTGAATCCATTAAATGGATTGAAAACTTGTCTGTCCCTCCACTGCCACTCAGTAGGAGGTAGGAAAATAAAATAACAATTTTTATGTTATTTTATTATTTCTTTAAAATTAACAAAAAATTTCTTTTTCACCCGACCTATTGCGGTCAATGTTAAGCCTCCCTTAAAAGAATCCCAGCGCTGTGGATTCAGCGGTGCCCTCTAATTTTTAATCCGAGCACTATTTCAAAACATAGAAAATGCCACCAGTGCATTTACTGAATGAATCTAAAAATTAGTTCAAAATTTTGTTCTGGGGGAACTAGGCATCAAAATCAAGCACTGTCAATTTTCACAGACTTGTAATAATCCCAAATAATTAAAAACAATACATGGAATTTCTAGGTCATTACAAACCTAAACAAGTATTCTTATCAAAGAACACATTGTGGTGTTTGAAAAACTATATGTTATTTTCAGTTTTACTATTTTGGTTCATATTTAATTGTTTTGATGTTTATGAATTAGTTTTGAACTACTCAACTAGATCTCAATGGATGAGATCAGAAAGAAGAGAACCCAAGGCATAGTTTTTACTGATAAAGTAGTAGATTGTTTATTTGAATTTTAAATTTTAAATTAAAATATTCTTGAATCTAAAATTTATTATGGGTGTGAAGAATTAAAAAAACACCGCACACCCAAAATATAGTAAGATTACGATTGATGATTCAATATTAGAGGATCAGTAGTGATGAGTGTTGAATACTTGTTATTCATTAGTGAAGTGGGATCAATCTAAATTTCATTAAAGACTGGTCTTAGAAGAGGATTATATTTTCATATATTTGATGGTCTAGAATTGAAGTTTTGAGAAACTGGGAGAACACCCTTGTTGTTTGGTGAACATTATATGATTAGAAATATTGTGAATTCAACCTACATGTGGATTATATATTTGTATCCCTCTTCAAATCAGTTCATGAAAGATATTAATAGGTTGTAGACCTTGGTTAAGTAGCAATAAATTTTTAATTCTTATAATCACAAACTGGTTAAATAGTGATTTATTGGAATATCACCACACCATTGATATATGCTCCATAAATGTATCCTTTAAGGGTGAACCAAGTAAAATCTTGTGTTTAAGATATTTACTATTTCTCATTTGTTTCTATCAATGAAAAATATCCATGGTCCATCTTCCAAAATAAAGACAATAATATATTTTCTCAAAATAAGAAAAGAAATATCATGAAATCCCAATTCACCCCCTATTAGGGTGTTTAGTACTACTATTGGAAATTTCATCTTTACCAACAGTTTTAAACCATTGGTAAAGGCTGGACAACAATTGGGTCTTGAGAAATAGGGATAGACATATCCCAATGGTTCTATGAGAACCATTGGGATATGTCTGAAAAAATAAGTATGTACCAAAGGATTCAGTAAACCATTGGTAAAAAGGTTTTCCAACAGGTTTAAACTGTGCGTAATAACAAGAAGGATCTCTATACCAACAATTGTGTAAACCGTTTGTATAGAATTTTACCAATGGTTTATCAGAAACTATTGGTAAATCTCAATTAAAATTATATATGCCAATGGTTTAAAAACATTTGGCATATAATTATACCAATGGCCTTCATAAAACTGTTGGTATAAGTACCAGTTTTATACACATGCCAACGGTTGTGAACCGTTGGCATATCTTTTTTTTACCTGCAGCAGCAAGCCGGCTTGGTGGCCTCCCCCTATGCTGTGCAACTGCATCAATTCTACCAAGCCTAGAAAATTCCTACACAACAGAATATGTGCATAATATACAACAAGTAACACAAAATACCATTAACAAGTATACCCGCATAATATATATAGAATTTTGTATGAATTTATACAGAATGAATTCAATTCATCCAACACATAATTCAATCATAAATATGAATACCTACAATTTCGTATTTAATTACCCTCTACACAAATACCAAATTAACAGATAATTCATAAGGTAATTACAACAAGTATACACATAAAACAAGTATACCCATACACCATTAACACCTAATTTATAAGTAAATTAAATACATAATGAATTCAATTTAGAATTCAGGGGGTTGGGGGGTTGGGGGGTTGTTCAGGGGTTTGGGGTGGCTGTCCATGGGGTGTGGGGGTGTCCGGGGGGATGGGGGTGTCCGGGGGGGGGGGGGGAGGGGGGGCTGTCCATGGGGGTGTCCATGGGGTGGGGTGGTGTCCATGGGTTTGGGGGGCTTTCTAGGGGGTGTCCAGGGGGTGGGGTGGTGTCCAAGGGTGGTGGGGGTAGTCCAGGGGTTGGGGGGATGCCCAAGAGGGGTAGGGTGGTGTCCAGGGGTTTGGGGGTAGTTTAGGGGTTGGGGTGTAACACCACAAGCTTCCATGGTATGCCTCTCTTTGAATAATAGAGTAGCTTGTGTTGTACGTAACTTCGAGTTCTAACACACCACAACCAATCAAACCAGCTGTTATGAATAGTAATACCCACTTTTTGAAATTTTATAAATTTTATTTTCCAAAATGGACTTCATTTTTGGATTCAGAATATGGAAATTAGCTTAGGGTGAATTTTTGGTATTTTTTTGAAAACATTCAATTTTTAATGAATAGTGAAAAACACTAAGTTATAGTTTAAAACCAAATTTTTATTTAAATAATAATTTAATTTATTTAAATTTAGTTTAGGTCAAAATAGATACATAATACCTATATAAGTTCAATTTAATTCATTGGAGTCAGTTTAAATTAATTTTAGATATATAAAAATCGTATTGAACTTTTTACCGTCTTTTACCCACCTCCTAGGAGCATTTGAAAATTTACATAAAACATAATTTTACCGCTTATGTGAGTTGAATTTTAAAAATCCAAGAGACACAATTGATATGAGTAAGTAAAATTTTGTTCAATAAGATGAAAATAATTTTTGGTGAATAGTAACTTTTTACTTTTATTTACCACGGTTAAAAGTAAATAGGGTAATTAATGGTAAAAATGATATTAATATTACCCTAACACATATCCTAATTCTATTGGATAAATGTAATTCGAAAAAAAACCTTAGGAATAAAATATGATCTTTTAGGTCCACCTGGATTAGATTAGGACATTTATTATTATTTAATTCAAAGAAGAGTTAAAAGAGTTAAAATCAAAGTTTAATAACTAGAACATTTTTAATATAGGGTTACACATAAGGTAATTTCAACTATAAATATTTCATTAGAAAGATAAAAATATTTCCTACATAATGGTATTTTATTAATATTTTTTATACATTAAATAATTTAATTTATTCATGACACAATGATGATATAGTAATTACCTAATTAATGAAATATTAAAATAATTAATATTATAAATATCCAAATAAATGTAATTTGAAACTTTTTATGAATTCCACTAATTATATAGGTTAATATTACATATTAGTGTTTGTTAGATGAATTGTTTTCGAAGTAATAATGTTGTTATAAATTTAGCAAAAACAAAATACCAAATAGTGTCAAAATTGACATTAAAGAGTATTTAAACCAAATATTATATTATTAATTTATATTCTATTCCTAAAAATATAAGTTTAGGCCAAAAGACTTATATAATGATAGTTTTATCATTAGTGAAACACTTGGGGTTCGCTTGGAAGTATATAGTAAGTTTATTAACCATATAATAAAAAAATAAAAGAGACACGGTAAATGTCAAACTATTTAACTAAGTATTAAATCTAAAAGATAAGGTTAATATAGTGACCCAGACCTATCTAAATCCTATTGTTTGAGTGGTTTTCGACCCATTCCAGCCTTAGACTTTAAATAATCCATTTTGGAGCCATTATAAACCGAAAATGATTTTATTATAAAATAATTTTTCTAGCTTTTCCTAAGGTGCCCCTCACCCCTCATATAAAATGGCTCCCCCCCTTCTCTCTAATTCACACAATCAAATCCATTTGGCTCAGCCAACCTATGTTTTAATACCCTCTCAAATATACTCCCTTTATCTTATAGGGCTTCCTTTAGTCATAAATCCATCCTATGGAGCCCTTTTGATCAAATCAAAAGGAATAACCCGAAGAAGAGGTAAATATTTCATCACATCTTTCAAGTTTTTTTCTTCTTCCATTTCCTCTTTTTATGTTGTTTCCATTCTAAAATAATTACTCTAGTGTCTTCTATATACAGTGATGTTATTATAAATATGTTACAACCATATTCATTATTCTATCCATGCTTTGAAATGACATGTCACCATAGGTGCGTACGTACATCTTACCATCTCCACGTCCTGGTGTAATCGTTATTCAATACATTATTATTTGGATGGGTATAATAATTATGTGTGATTGATGTAAATAATAAATATAACATGATAATTATTCTGTATATATGATACACAATCCAATTATATATTATTATAATATCAAAATAATGATATTGTCGCTCGTGCGTACGTACGGATTACCGTCTCCACGAACGCGATGAGATTCATTCCCCATCATATCCATTCAAGACTAATTTTCATTAGTTGATTAAAAATAATTTTTAAAGACTTAATATCATTTTTAATATGAATAAGATACATCCTATACATAAAAAAAATTACTTACGAAACAAATCATATAAAGGAAAATGAATCAGTTAACACCCGAAATGATGATAATACTAAGATATTTTTAAAAAAGCAATGTTAAAAGATAATATATGATATCATATTAATGTATATGATTCTTGTATAATTTAAATAAAATTATTTCAACACTATACAGGAGGTTAACATACTCTCGACCAAGAAAAAGTACAAGGTAAGGTTTAATTTCACAATCTATTTATTATCTGAGGTTTTTTTACGTAAGTATCTATTGGGACCTCTTTATCATCTACATCCATGTTTCTTAAAAATGTATTTAAAAACATTCTTAATATTTTATAGACAATGGGTTATGGTCATTTATACCTTTTTTTTACTTTTATAATATGTTTATAAAGGAATCTTTCTGTAGTTTTCCAAACATGGACCTTTATATCCTTTTCGACAAAGTTAAGGTAAGAATGTATTTTTTTAAACCTATATGGTGGGTGTGACTATTTTCCACCGTTATGACATCATCAAAGCTTCCATTATAAGCTTATAATAATATTTTAAAAATAATTTTTTTCTTTATAATTATGTGACTCTTAAATGATTTCAAAATAGAAAGAGATATTTCTCTAAAAAGGGTTTTGATTTCATCTATATCAACATCCTTTGATGGATTTTAAGATTATGTGAAGTTGATTTATTATGATACAAAACATCCATGTTGTATTGAAGGTTTTGTGAAATGTTTGACTCTGGATGTGTTATTTGTACACCATTCAAGGATTATGGATAAAGTATTGACATTTCTTATGCTAGTTTTAATATGAATATTTATGTTATGTTTAAACCTTTTCATACAAGGAATGTATTGGACTTAGTAAGTGATGGGTTGATCCCGATATAGCTCCTCGATGCATCGGTAGGTCTCATGAGAAAAACTTATGTCTTGGCCTAAGGCCTTGACAAAATCTTATTTGTAGTCTTCGCACAAGGCCTTGACTATGTGGTTATGAAAGTCTAGCATTATGCATTCCATCATTATGAAAGTGGCTATTGATATTTAATTTTATTATTCAACTAGTAGAATATCCATGTGAATAAGTAAATGACATTATTTGATTGTATCTTTTCCATATTATGATGAAGTTTATGTTGAAAAGGCTTTTTTAGTCTTATACATTGCCTTAAATGTTTATTCTTATTTATGAATGTTTCTGCTATATTTTTATCCTTTCTGAGCATCTGAGCTCCCCCCTTTCTATGTTTTATTTTTTCCTGGATGCAAAGAAGTATATTATTACTGACCTGTAGGGATAGTCTATGGGAACTCATTGTTTTATATGGAAACAATGTTATTTTAGTTTTCCATTTTATGATGTAATGTAAACTTTATAAATGTATCTAGTACTTCCAAGGATACTAAACTAATCGGTATTTTGAGACTTGATCTTTTGGGATCATGCCAATGTTATGTAATAAAGCATTGAATCGGGGTAATTGGGGTCATGGTTTCACAGTTGGTATGAGAGGAAGTTTAGTACAAACCATGGAAACTAGATTTAGATATACTCTGATTAGAGCATATATCCCTAAGATAGACTTTGAGGATTAGTATAGAAGAACTTCGTAGAATTTTGTTATTGTAGATATATTATGAGTTTTCCAAGAAATACATCCCTTTCTTGATATGAGAAGGTAGAGGTGGCTCTAGCATAGATATAACTACGGGTAAAACCCGAAAACATCGCTTTGAGCTAGACTCAAACAGGAACTAGTGCACAACAATGAGCCTTGCTGCACTTTTGGTTACGAAACTCCCTGGGGATATGTTTAGGATAATTCTCATTTTCTTTACAAGCCATTATGAAGGGTTTATAAGTATGTACTTTCTCAAAGAAAATATTTTTTATGATTATGGATTATATCCATAAACTTTCAATTTATGATAAGTGTTTTACATGTTTGGATTTATGTATTGAGATTTATAAAATAATATAGTTTATGGAATTATTTAGAAATGGTACCTAGTTGAAGGAATAGAAACTGTATCAATGCATGCACTCCATGTAGGGATTTCCCTTCTACTCAAGATAATTATAGTGGAGCTGGTGAAGCAACTGGTGCTGATCAACTTATCACTATACTAGGACAACTCAATCAGGTTATGAATAATAACCTTACCCATATGGAGCACCCTGATCCACAACTTGGAGGATCAATTTTAGATCACTTCATCAGGCAACAACCACCAAAATTTAATGGGAGTAAAAATCCATTAGCTGTTGAGAAATGGAAAAATTCCTTAGAGAAAATATTCCTAACCTTGGGGAGTAGTGAAAGGAAAAAAGTTGTCATGGAAGTTTACCGCCTCACTGGAGATGTTGATCAATGGTGGTAATTAATTCAAATAACAAAGGAAGATTATGAAGTATCAAATATGTAATGGAGGGAGTTTAAAGAGATTTTCTTAGAAAAATACTTTTCTCGTGACCATCGAGCAGATATGGAAAGGAAAATTTTGAGTCTGAGGCAAAAGGAGGATGAGAATGTCACAAAGTATGAAGTTAACTTTACAAGGTTAGCGAGGCATGCAGTAGATTATATACGTAACCCAAGAAGTAATATTGATCATTTCTTTGATGCGTTAAAACCATTTCTCCATCGAGAATTAGTCTCACAATACTTTTCTTCATACAAAGATATTTTCTCATGTGCTATCAAGACAAAAAAATAATTTTCTAAGTCTTATGAATTTAAAGAAAAGAAAGAGAAGAAGAGATCTGTTGAACACTCTGGAAATAAAAATAAGGGGAAGAAGGGAAAAGATGAATATCAATTATATAGTAAATGTGGGAAGAAACACCCTAGTACTTGCCTGAAGGGAATGAGAGTCTATTACAACTGTGGTGAAAAATGCCACCAAGCTCGTGATTGTATGGGGAGGAAAGAGGCTATCGATGTTGAATGCTATAATTGTATAGAAAGGGGGAATTATGCGAATGAATGTCCTAAGCATTAGGGGAACTTAACTCAGAAAAGGAAAAGGGATCAAGGACAAGCTTATGCTATCACTACTGCTGAGGTTGAAGCTCCTAAAGATGTGGTGGCAGGAAATTTAATGGTTTTCTCAAGTTTAGAAAATGGATTATTTGATTCTAAATCATCGCATTGTTTCATATCTTCCCAGTTTTCTATGAATATTAGATATTTCAAATTTGATTTAACATGGGAGTTTTCAATCAAAACTCCCAAGGGAAGTATCATTGCAACAAAGTTTTGTGAATCTGTCCCCATTAGGGCGTATAAATGTTCTTTATCTGCTGATCGCATTGTCATAGCCATGATTGAATTTGATATAATCCATGGTATGGATTAGATTTCAGACTATGATTCAAAGATTTATTATAAGAATAAATAGGTTACTATTTTTGAAGATGATGATAATGAAAACCTCATCTTTAGAGTAGAATCGTCACCACCTAATTCTTATCTAGATCCACCCCCAGTAGCTCAACTAAATTTAATTATTGGGGAGGAAAAGAATGAAACAACTATGGGTGGGGAAAGGAATGTTCAAATAGAGAATGTACCTATTGTGCAATAGTATGTTGATGTATTTCCAGAGGATTTACCTGGACATCCTACAGAATGAGAAATTGAGTTTTCCATTGATTTAATTCCTGGTTCAAGGCCCATATCGAAGAGACCTTATTGAATGGCCACTGTGGAATTAGTGGAACTAAAGAAAAAAAAAATTAGAGGAATTGAGTAATAATGGATTAATAATACGAAGTGTTTCTATTTGGGGAGCCCTTGTCCTTTTTTTAAGAAGAAAGGTGGATCTATGAGGTTTTGCATTGACTACAGGGAGATCAATGCTATAATAATAAAGAAAAAGTATCCCATACCTCTCATTGATGATTTATTTGACCAAATTCATGGAGATTAATACTTTTCAATGATTGACCTTAAATTGAGATACCATAAGTTTTGAGTGAAGAAGGAAGACATTTCGAAGATAGCATTTTGAACTAGGTACGAGCATTACGAGTTTACAGTAATGCCTTTTGGTTTGACTAATGCACCCTCTGTCTTCATGGATCAAATGAATAGAGTTTTCAAGGAATACCTTGGTGAATTTGTAGTGGTATATATTGATGATATCTTTGTATACCCAAAAAGCTATGAAGATCATGAAAATCACTTGTGCATTATCTTGAAGACTCTTAGAAGACGTGAATTATATAGGAAGTTTAGCATGTGTGAATTCTGGCTTCAGGAGATTTCTTTTCTTAGAAATATTGTCTCTAAGGATGGAATCTCTGTTGATCCTTTCAAGAACAACGAAATACATGAATGGCCAACTCCAATGAGTTTAACCGAGGTACGCAATTTTATTGGTTTAGCTGGTTATTATCGACGTTTCATCCAGAATTTTTCCTGGTTGGCTAACCCATTAACAAAGCTCACACGAAATGGGGTTAAATTTGTTTGGACAAAAGAGTGTGAAGAATATTTTGAATAACTTAAGAGAAGATTAGTCAATGATTCTATATTGACTCTACCATCAGGGAATGATGGGTTTGTAATTTATAGTGATGCTTCAAAGAAAGGACTTGGTTGTGTAATTATGTATAATGACAGGGTTATTACCTATGCATCACGACAACTAAAAATTCATGAGAAAAACTATCCTACTCGTGATCTTGAGTTAGCAGCTATAATCTTTTCTTTGAAGATATGGAGACATTATCTCTATGGTGAGAAGTGTGGGATATATACCGATCACAAGAGTTTGAAGTATATTTTCTCACAGAAAGAACTCAACATGAGGAAAATGAGATGGCTTGAACTACTCAAGGATTATGAATGCATGATACATTACCACCTGGGGAAGGAAAATAAGGTGGTAGATGCTTTATGAAGAAAATATCATGGAGTTTTGAACCAAATAGGATTTGAAAGGGATCCTATTTTCATGGATCTAGTAAAGATAGATATGGGAATAACCATGGAAGGTGAAACATTAATGTTTTTTCAAATGGTTTCCAAACCATCTTTACTAGAAAGGATAAAAATTTCTCAGGCTGATGATGAAGAATTTGAAAAGAAGATTAAATCTATGAACGATGGGAGATTGGTCGACTTCGTATATGAAGATGGGATTTTGAAATTTGGGAAGAGACTTTGTGTTAATAATATACCTAATCTAAAAAGGGAATTGTTAGATGATGCTCATAGCTCCAATTTCTCTATACACCCTGGTAGCACCAAAATGTATAGAGATTTGAAGGAACATTTTTGGTGGGACAACATGAAGAGGGAGACTACTGATTTTGTGTCAAGATGTATGGTTTTTAAACAAGTGAATGCTGGAAGGCAACGACCAGGAGGAGTCTTGCAACCACTTCCCATACCTGAGTAGAAATGGGATAATATTATGATGGAATTTGTCATGGGACTACCAAATACTTTTAGACAGAATGATGCAATATGGGTCATTGTTGATAGTTTTAGAAATTCATCACATTTTCTTGTTATAAGGGAAGATTTACCACTTGAACATTTAGCTATACTATATATTAATGAAGTTGTGAGACTTATTGGAGTACCCCTATCAAATTTTCTTGACTGTGATCCACGTTTTACATCTAGATTTTGGAAAAGACTTCAGAAATCCCAGGATGCTGAACTTTGTTTGAGCACTACCTACCACCCCCAAACAGATGGAAAATTAGAACAGACTATTCAAACCTTATAAGACATGTTGAGATCATTCTCAATTGAATTTCAAGGTATGTGGGATCAATATTTTCCTCTAGTATAATTTCCATATAACAATAGCTTTCATTCAAGTATTCAGATGGCACCATATGAAGTGTTATATAGAAAGAGATGTCGCACACCAACCTATTGGGATGATGTTGGTGAAAGAAAACTTTTAGGCCCAAAACTTGTGGAGGAAACGATGAAAAAGGTGAAGGTAATCCAAAACCACATCAAGGCAGCTCAATGTAGGTAGAAGAGCTATGCCGATAAACGAAGGAAGAATTTGGAATTTCAGGTAAGAGATCATGTTTTCTTGAAGGTATCTCCATGGAAGGGTGTTATACATTTTGGTAAGAAGGGAAAAATAAGTCCTAGGTACATCGGACCTTTCTAACTTATAGAACGGATTGGGGATGTATCTTACTATTTGGCGATGCCACCAAGTCTCTCCAATGTTCACGATGTATTCCACGTATCACTGTTGTGAAAATACATGCCTAACCCAACACATTTAATCACCTATGAGGAATTAGAACTGGAACCTGATCTGTCTTATTTCGAAAAGCCTGTCAAGGTTCTTGATACAAGAGAACAAGTGCTGAGAAACTGAACGACTCGTCTAGTAAAAGTTATATGGAGAAACCATAAGATCGAAGAGGAAATGTGGGAACCTGAGGAACTTATGATGAAGAACCAACTGAGTCTTTTTATGTTGTAATATTCTAGAAATTTCAAGGAAAAAATTATTTGAAGGAGGGGAGAATATAACACCCCAAGCTTCCACGGTACGCTTCTCTTTTAATTATAGAGTAGTGTGTGTTGTACACAACTTCGAGTTCTAACACACCACAACCAATCAAACTAGATGGTATGAATAGTAATACCCACTTTTTAAAATTTTATAAATTTTATCGTTGAAAATGGACTTCATTTTTGGATTTAGAATATCAAATTTAACTTAGGGTGATTTTTTGGTATTTTTCTGAAAACATTCAATTTTTGATGAATAGTGAAAAAACTGAGTTATAGTTTAAATCCGATTTTTTATTTAAATAATTATTTATTTTATTTAAATTTATTTTAGGTCAAAATAGATACATAATACCTATATAAGTTCAATGTAATTCATTGGAGTCAGTTTTAAATAATTTTAGATATATAAAAATTTTATTGATCTTTTTACCGTATTTTACCCACCTCCTATGAGCATTTGAAAATTTACATAAAACATAATTTTACCGCTTATGTGAGTTGAATATCAAAAATCTGAGAGACAGTTGATATGGGTAAGTAAAATGTGGTTCAATAAGATGAAAATAATTTTTGATGAATAGTAACTTTTTACTTTTATTTACAACAGTTAAAAGTAAATAGGGTAATTAAGGGTAAAAATGATATTATTATTACCCTAAAACATGTCCTAATTCTATTGGATAAATTTAATTCGACCAAAAACGAACTTAGGAATAAAATATTATCCTTTAGGTCCACTTGTATTAGATTAGGACATTTATTATTATATAATTCAAAGAAGATTTAAAAGAGTTAAAATCAAAGTTTAATAACTAATTTTTTTTTAATATAGGGATAAACATAATATAAATTCGACTAAAGATATTATTTAGAAATATAAAAATATTTCCTACATTGTGTTAGTTTATTTATATTTTTTATACATTAAATAATTTAATTTATATATGACACAACGATGATGCAGTAATTTCCTAAATAATGAAATATTAAAATAATTGATATTATAAATATCCAAATATATGTAATTTGAAACTTTTTATGAATTCAATAATTTTTTAGGTTAATATAACATATTAGGGTTTTTTAGATGAATTTTTTTCGAAGTAATAATTCTTTTATAAAATTATGAAAAACAAAATACCAAATAGTGTCAAAATTGACATAAAAGAGTTGTAAAAAAATATTATATTATTAATTGATATTCTATTCCTAAAAATATAAGGTTCATTGAAACGACTTATATAATGATAGGTGTATCATTAATGAACCACTTGGGGTTCTCTTAGAAGTATATAGTAAGTTTATTAACCACATAATATAAAAATACAAAGAGACATGGTAAATGTCAAACTATTTAACTAAGAATTAAATCTAAATGATAAGGTTAATATAGTGACCCAAACCTGTCTCAAACATATTTTTTGAGTGGTTTTAGACACATACCACCTTATCCTTTAAATAATATATTTTTTAAAGATTAGAAACCGAAAATGATTTTATTATAAAATAATATTTCTAGATTTTCCTAAGGTGCCCCTCACCCCTCTTATAAAAGGGCACTCCACCGTCTCTCAAATTCACACCATAAAAGCCATTTTACTCAGCCAAACTCTTCCCGAATACCCTCTAAAATGTCCTCCCTTAATCCTAGATGCCTTACTTTAGTCATAAAGCTAACCTAAGGATCCCTTTTGATCAAATCAAAAGGAAGAACCCGAAGAAGAGGTAAATATTTCATCACCTCTTTCAAGTTATTTTCTTCTTCCACTTCCTCTTCTTTTGTTTACATTATAAAATAATAAATCCAGTATATTCTATATACTGAGATTTTTTTATAAATATGGTATGACCAAATTCATTATTCTATCCATCCTTTGAATGACATGTCACCATATATTCGTACGTACGACTTACCGTCTCCACGTCGTGGTGTAATCCTTATTCAATACATTATTATTTGGATGGGTATAAAAATGATGTGTAATTGATATAAATAATAAATATAACATGATAATGATTATTTATATATGATATAACATCCAATTATATATTATTTTAATATCAAAAGAATTATATTGTTGCTCGTGCATACGTACTGATTACCATCTCCACGAACGCAATGAGATTCATTCCCCATCTTATACATTCAAGGATAATTTTCATTAGATGATTAAAAATAATGTTTAAATACTTAATATCATTCTGAATATGAATAAGATACATCCTGTCCATAACAAACATTACTTATGAAACAAATCATATAAAGGAAAACGAATCGGTTAACACCCAAAATGATGATAATACTAAGATATTATTAACAAAGAAATGTCAAAAGATCAAATATGAAAAAATATTAATGTACATGATTCTTGTATAATTTAATAAAAATTATTTCACAATTATAAAGGAGGTTAACCTACCCTTGACCAAGGTAAATTACAAGGTAAGGGTTAATTTCACAATATCTTTATTATCTGAGGTTATTTTTACGTAAGTATCTACTGGGAACTCTTTATCATCCACATCCATGTTTCTTAAAAAATGTATTTCAAAAAATTATTACTATTTTATAGACTATGGGTCAAATTCATTTATACCCTTTTTTGACTTTTATAAGATGTTTATAGAGGAATCTTTCCATCATTTTCCCAACAAGGTCCTTTATAACCTTTTCGACAATGTTAATGTATGAATATCTTTTTTTAAATTATACGGTGGGTGACGCTATTTTCCGCCATTATGGCATAATCAAAGCTTCACTTACAAGATTATAAGATTATTTTCAAAATAAATGTTTTCTTTATAATTATGTGACTCTTAAATGATTTAAAAATATAAAGTGATATTTCTCTAAAAAAGGTTTAGATTTCTTCTATGTCAACATCCTTTGATGGATTTTAAGATTATTTGAAGTTGATTTATTATGATACAAAACATAAATATTGTATTGAAGGCTTTGTGATATGTTTCACTGTGGATGTGTTATTTTTACACCATTAATGGCTTATGGATAAAGTATTAACATTTTGTATACTAGTTTTAATACGAATGTTTATGTAATGTTTTAACCTTTTCATATGAGAAATGCATTGGACTTAGTAAGTGACGGGTGGAGCCTGATATAGTTCCTTGATGTATCGGTATGTATCATTAGACAAACTAGTATCTTGGCACAAGGCGTTGACAAAATCTTATTTGTAGTCTTGGCACAAGGCCTTGACTATGTGGTTATGAAAGTCTGGAATTAGTGATTCCATCATTATAAAAGTGGCTATTGATATTACATGTGATTATTTGACTAATAGAATATCCATGTGAATAATTAAATGACATTATTTTGTTTTATCTTCTCCATATTATGATGAATTTTATGTTGAAAAGGCTTTTTTTGTAGTCTTATACATTGCCTTAAATGTTTATACTTATTTATGAAAGTTTCCACTATATTGTTATCCTTACTGAGCATATGAGCTCACCCATTTCTATTTTTTATTTTTACTAGGATGCAAAGAAGTATATTATGAATGACCTATAGGGATATTCTATGGGATCTTAGTGTTCTCTATGGAAACAATGTTATTTTAGTTTTTCATTTTATGATGTAATGTACACCTTATGAATGTATCTAGTACTTCCAAGGCTACTAAACCAATCAGTTTTTCGAGACTTGATATTTTGTGATCATGCCAATCTTATGTAATAATGCACCTACTCTATGTAACTTGGGTCAAGGCATCACATGGGGGCTGTCCATGGGGGGTGGGGTGGTGTCCACGGGGGTGGGGGCTTTCTAGGGGGTAGGGTGTTGTCAAAGGGGTAGGGGCTATCCAGGGGCATGGGGGGAGGTCCATGGTGGTAGCAAGGCTATCCAGGGGGTTGGGGGTGTCTAGTGGGGTGGGCGGGGCTCTCTAAAGAGGTGGGGTGGGGTGTGTGTGTGTGGGGGGGGGGGGGGTTGTTCCGGGGGTATGGGGTGTCCAGGGGTAGGTGGGGTGTTCACGGGGGGTTGGGGTGTCCAAGGGGGTGGGCAGGCTGTCCACGGGGGGGGGGGGGGTGCTTTCCACCGGGGGGAGGCTGTCTAGGGTGGTGGATGAGGCTGTTGAGGGGGGTACGGGGTGTCCATAGGGTGGGGCTGTTCAGCGGGGTGGGGGGGCTGTCCATGGGGGTGGCAGGGCTATCCAGGGGGGTATAGGGTGTCAAGGGGGGATGTGTGTGTGTGGGGGGAGGGGGTGTCCGTTGTGGTGGTGGTGTTGGGGGGGGGGGGGGGTGTCCGTGGGGGTTTCCAGGGGGTGGGGGTGTCCACGGAAGTGATGGTGGGGGGTTGTCTATCAGGGTGGGGGGGGGGGGGGGTCCATGTGGGTGTCCAGAGGGTGGGGTGGTGTCCGGGGTGTGGGGGTGTCCATGGGGGAGGGGTGGTGTCCAGGGGGTGTATCCTTGGGGTGGGGTGGTGTTTGGGGTGGGGTGATGTTTGGGGTGGGGTGGGGTAGTGTCCGGGTGGGTGGGGTGGTGTCCAGGGGGTTGTGGGGGGGGGGGGGGCTTTTTAGGGGGTGGGTGTGTCTAGGGGGTGGGGGTGTCCAGGGGGTGGGGTGTCCAGGGGGTGGGTGGGTTTTCCAAGGGGGTGGTCGGGCTGTCCAGGGGGTATGGGTTTTCTAGGGGGTGGGAGGGTTGTTCACGAGGGTGAGCGGGGCTGTCTAGGGGTGTACGAGGTGGGCGGGCTATCCAATGGGGTGGGCAGGCTATCCACGGGGTGGCCGGGCTGTCCAAGGAGGTAGGGGGTGTCTCAGGGGGTGGGCGGGTTGTCCAGGGGGGTGGGCAGGGTGGCCACGAGGGGTAGGTGTGTCCAGGAGGGTGGGCGGGCTTTCCACAGGGGGAGGGGCTATCCAGGGGGTGGATGGGCTTTCCATGGGGGTGTGTGGGGTTGTCCCAGGGGTATAGGGTGTCCAGGGGGTGGTCACTGTCTACAGGGGGAGGGGGTGTCCAGGGGATGGGCGGGCTGTCCACATGGGTGGTCGGGCGATCCAAGGGGAAGGGGGTGTCTGGGGGGGGGGGGGTGGGAGGGCTGTCCACGGGGGTGGGCGGGGCTGTCTAGGGGTACGGGGTGTCCATGGGGGGGGATGTCCAGGGTGTTAGAGTACCACTATATCCTTTTAAGTCATTCCATTATGATAGTACCATATTTTACATTAGTAGAAATAGGTATTTCCCTGAAAATTAATAATTTACCTATCTTTTTCAACTAATACAAAGTGTGATGAATATTATTTTTCCTTAGAAAACTAGTGGTTTTTCGAGAAGAAATTCTTGACCTTGATCTCTTAATTCATCATTTTTTGGTTCCACTACAAGAGCAATAACATGAATGGGTTCATGTTCACGTCCCAAATATTAGATAGCACACACAACTATCTCAACCACACTTTTTTCAACATAAGGACTTTCTTATTGTGGTTAACCAATAACTTCATCATACGGTCTATTAAAATTTCATCTAAGTGGAATGATTCTACTCAATATCAATAAGTCACACTAAATAAATCAATAAGGATACATAGATCAATAACTAAAAAAGGAGATATATGAATATTAATTTCATGAAAACATAATTAATTATTTTCTAAATAATCAGTTAAAAAAATTCCCCAATGATACTTTTTCTACATTCCCAAGGTGACATACAACTTGTGAAAATGAGGGATGGCCAAATTAATCACTCATAACAACCTCCCTTGTTCTTGAAATCCTACATCATGTCTACCAGGACGATATAGAATGGATAACAACATCAAGGAGAGACACATATCCTCATCTTTGATAATAATCTACCATGAACCAGTTAAGATTTCAAGGTACACTGCTACACGAGTTAGCTCTAATATAGCCTGAAGGGAATTCCTAAACCCCACAGATTGGTGATCAGAACCATAAATAATACAATAATAATGATGATTTTTTTTCCAACAAAATAGTGAAAGATAAATAATACTAGTCTATATATCAAAACTCTTCTTCTAGAAGGTACATAAAATGGATGGGTAAGACAATACCCATTACAACATATCATCAAGTGAAAGAACATCCAATAATATTAAAACTTAGACATATGCCATGTAATAGTTTAATCACATATCCAATGGAAACCTCCACCACTTTAGGTCCTATGCACAAGGAACATCCACCACTTATTTGTGTTTCATTCCCATTAACATATTTTCATGGGAAGGTATTTACATATTTTCATGGGATGGTATTTACATATTCTCTAAGAAAATTATTTTAAGGTTTAAAAAATAATTTCATTATATCAAATTTTAATCAGACCACCAATTTTCTAAATTCCACTCATAAATTACAATTTCATTAAAATAGGGGGATTTCACAACATTCATGCTTTTTAAATGTAAAACATTCATGTTATATAAATAATCATTTAAATCATTTATAATCTCATTTCCTATCAATCATTAAATTTAAGGTTTCATTTATTGGGAAAAATATTATGGAACCACCGACGTTTTATCAATGTTCAAATCAACACCCACAACTGGACAACCCATGAACAGAGGGTGGGGGTGTTGTCTGTGGGGGTGGGCGGGCTATCCAATGGGGTGTGGGGGCTATCCAGGGGGTACAGGTTGTCCAGGGGGTGGGGGATATCTAGGGGAGGGTTGAACCAATCACAATAAATCATCAAGTCAAGTTATATTATTTATAGATAAAAAAAGTTAATGTGACCTACCTAATCACACATATATTCAGGCATTGCAAATCAATAAACATAAAAGGTCAGTAATATTAGTCCAAAATGTAATGGATCAATATATCCCTCATCTTTATCACTATCATCACCATCACCATCACCCTCACCCTCATCCCCATCGTTGTCCCCGTCATCATCCCCACCATTCTCCTCACCCGTGTCCTTAGCGGCGACCTCCTCTGCCTTGGCCTCTTCCTCACCCTCCTCCTCCTCCTCGACCACCTCTACACCTTCCTCCTCCTCCGTCTTAGCCTCCTCCTTGCCATTGTCTCTAACACCACTAGAATTTCCACCTAGTGCAACATATATAGAACGCATCGATGATATATATTCATCACAAGCAGTGCTGGAATCTGGTGGAAGTATTGGACGTAAAACATCCATCAGTTTAATAAATACAGTGTTTTCCCTAGCAGTCTGTTCGGCCATCTCTATGGCCCTTTTTCCAGTCTCTTACACCTATGCCTTAACCTAATGCAACTCGGTGTCACTAAAACTCATTCCTATGGAGGGCCAATACTTTGTAAGAATTAAACTCTTTCCTAGTCAGTAGTGTACTCTACCATGATGCTCATCTCCCAATACCTAATGCAAGTGATCGTTTGGCCAAAAATTGTTAGGTTATTGGGAATCAAGGGCCTCTAAAGAAGATTTTTACAAATATAAATAGTTTATTAAGTTACAAAATAGTGATTAAAATTTTAAATATACAAAGTAAAACTTACAATCTGCTGCTGAGTTGGTTTATTAACCGCACTTCCATCTTTCTTCTTTCTACTCGAGAAAAATAGTTTTGATCGAGGCATAAATCCTTCTATATTTAATTTATGCCTCTACAATTAAATTGAATGTAGGAAAACATAATTAAAAATAGGATACCAAAAAAAATTAATTGCATAACTAAAATTATATAACAACTTTAGCAATCAAATAAATTATGGAGGAAGCAATGGAAAGTGAAAGTCATAAAGAAAGACTATAAACTGTCATACCTACTACCTATCATGATCTGATATCATAGTACGTCCCAATGTGTGGATGTATTTATTAGCATCAATGTTTATTTATTTCTTCCAGATGAATCCTAAATAAAATTCAATAATTAGTATTAACGAAAAACATGAAAATTTTCATTTTAATAACTCTAATTTTATTAATACCATAAATTGGATAGTCGTCCAATAAGTAATCATATTTCGGTACCATTATAATGAATATTCATCCATGATAGGGAATTCCTCTAACTTTGTTCCCACTCTAGAATTCCAGCCAATGTACAACTGATGCTTATAAGCTCTCCAAAGCTTGCCTAAATGCTTTAGACTTGCTGACAGTGCACCCTCACCGTCGGGGAAATTATACCACAGTTGAAACAAAAATATTAATTCATATAAGTAAAAAAATTAATATATTTCATTAAATACAACATATTTTTTAGCCATATCTCTACCCAAGATTTATCTTTGACTTTATTTGGTAGCTGTCTCCATGAGAACGGGCTGACAAGAATGATGTCGGAGTATTTGGAAAGCGTTGCCAATTTTTTTTGATATTCTTGCCCTGATTTTTCAATTATCTAACTATATTTATTGTAATCTACCATCAACTACGTGCAGTGGTTCTACACTACATGAATGCGTGTACGCCCCGCCCCCGCCTCCTATCAGTAGATGTATCTGTTATGAAAGAAAAACAAAAAATTTATCAATACATTTTATAATGAAAATAAATAATGGTGTAAAAATTTGTTAGGATTGTATAAGTATACATGTGGTAGTTTGATCAATAGGTTCCACTAGATCCACAGAAACTGAAGGATCACCTTGTACAGATAGAGTGGGTCCCAATGTATGCTCTACAGGGACAGACTCTGGAAGAGAAAGAGTGGAAGAAGATATAATATAAAATCCCAGAGAAAGGAAGCATAAGTAAAAGAAGATGATAGGGATGGCTGGCCAAATGCTGGCTGGGGAGTGGGAATCATCATGAGATATGGTACACATGGGGGAGGAGGCTTATATGTAAAGGGTGGTGAAAACATGGGATGCCCAAATTTCCCGTGTGTCCCTAACAACACACCAAGATCAGAATCTGGGATGGATGGTATGTTAGTGGGGTGGGGGGCAGGGTCTAATCAGGTATGCCAACCAGATGGTCTAGCTCCCGTACCACCCCCTCATACGAACACCCTGAGAACTAGGACCAATACTAGGCTGCTCATCAAATAACAGTTACCTAATAGATAGATCCTGAAACAATGTCTAAAAAAATAATCACATGACATTATATATTATTTAAATAAATATATTTGAAATAAAATACTCACTGAAGGCACTAGTGGTGGAATTCCCAGCTCAGTCAAGCGACGATTGTTGTCCATAATCTATTTGCAATGCCTCTCTTTAGTTGGTTTCATTTCCTGCATTTGAAAACAAATATGGAATTAAATAGAAAAGGATAACTAATGTGTAACCCAAAAAACAAAATAAATGACATGGAATAGGGGGATTCATGGATAATTTAACTAACCATTATTTTAAGGTATCTTGAACAAATATATAATTAAGTCAATAAATCTTACAAGATGTAATAAAAGAATTTAATTTTTAGTAGGATGGTTATTTACTAAGTGTCATAAATCTGTTAAAATCATGGAATATTGATTCTACCAGATTCATAAGTGGTAAAGAAGTTTTCAACATTAATTAAAAATTTAATTTCTTTAGCTCAAGTAGATGATGCAGGTTTCAATACATGTTTTGCAGAAGAATACAAACCATCATGTTCATTACATGGTAAAATGTTAAAGAGAGGACTTAAAGTCATACAAATTTTATACAAATCATAGTTGAAGCATTGAAATGTTCACCATGTTAGAAATTTTGGATTTATAGGTTTAAATACAGTTCAATTCCAAATTAGAAAATTCATTTCAAATAAAAATTCCAACCAATAAACATTGAAAATTCACATAACTGTCAAGACGGATACAACATATTTGTAATCAATATTAAATCAATTTTAATAGTACCGGCCTTAACAGCCCAAGTCGAGGCAAACCAAAATAATTGAGAACATGAATGGATGATTTTATACATTTCCCAACACAACTTCAGGTTCACAGTAAACTTTGAAAATTGATCTATTTGAGTCATCAAAATTAATAAATGGATTATTTCCAATGGAAGTAGGGATGGTGTCAATTCCATCATCACCATCATCAAAAATATTTCTTGGAATGACTTCTATAATCACAACAAATTTAGGTCGAATATGGTCTTTGACATAAAAAATTTATTTTACCATTGATGTTAATATATATGGTTCATCGATAGCAAGAGTGTGAGTCATATAAATTACTCAAAATCCACAATCATCAATTAATGTGCCCTGCCTCTTCATCAAATCAAACCACTTACATTTCATCAGCATGACTCATCCATGAGAATAATAATCCAATATTATTAATTTTTCAATGACTCTGTAATAACCTAAATTTTCAAATCACAGTCTACTATCCGATGCACTATAATAATAGTCTGTTGTGGCAGTAACCGTAACACCATCATGTTGTGTTCTCATGTTATTTTCTCGTTCAGTGATAAAAAATATTTACCCATTGATAAAAATTGATTTACATTCACAAACCAAGGTATTAGGACCAAAGTCCAAAGATCATATTTTTCATAAACATAGTCATCAAACAAACTCAATACCTGAAATATAAATCAATATTAATCTTAATTAATTATAGTTTTAATTAGTTTAAATATTAATATTATTACCTTCAATTTTAACCAAGAAGAAAACTCTTTGCTATGAAATGTCTCCCTCCTTCTCAATGATAAAGAATGATGATTTCTAATTATCACCGCTTTATGTACTCTGTAGATATAAATATGAATAGTTTAATATATATATATAAGATATAAATATAAAATTTACTTACAAGACGTAGTCATCAAACAAATCACAGTTGAACAAAATTGTGCGATGTGCCATCTCCCACTCTTCACGGCTTAATGTTGTCAATGTGTATGATCCATGAATTCTTCCTATTTTAGGAAGTGATGGAAAATAGGGTTCAATTTTCTCATACTATTATTCTTTATTTCTCATTGGTCTGTTCATTCTTGTAGTAAGATCAGAAAAATACATAGAGCAGAAATCCATACATTCTTGAGCCAAGTAACCATTCATGATAGAACTTTCAGGATGATTTCTATTACATACATAAGAATTTAATGTATACATATTTCATTCAGTTGGATACATCAAACGAAAAAAAATAGGTCCTCTGAGAAGTATTTATATTGGAATATATACATTCAGATGCAACATGCATGTGAAAAATGATGTAGGGAATATTTTCTCTAACTCACACAAAATTAATGGGGCATCTGCGAACATTTTTTGCAAGAAAGACTTGGACAAATTCTTAGAAAAATGATCTCAAAACAAATGGTACAACTGAATAACAACCACCCTTACTTTATTGGAAAAAAGATGACGAATTGTTATTGGTATCAACTCATGTAGAAGGATGTGATAATCCCGTGTCTTCAAAGATTTTAACTTCAACTCTCTTCTGTTGACACATTTGGATATGTTATTTGAATAGCCATCAGGAACTTTAATAGTCTCTAGTAATTCCAGAAATTGCATTTTTTTCTGTAGGTTTTCTCACATAAGAATCACATGGAATTTTCCATTTATTTTCATTGATATGAATAGGATACAATTCCGGTCTGATGCCCCAATCCACCAAGTCACGTCGAGACCATAAATCATCTTTTGTCTTTCCATGAACATTTAAAAGAATTGAAAGACTCATTTCACATATTTTTTTTCAATGTGCATTACGTCTAAGTAATGAAGTAAAAAATTGGTTGACAAATAAGGCAAATCAATGAAGATAATTATCTTATTCCATCTATAACAGGTGTTAGTGGAAACATTCTTTCTCTTTCTAGATTTCATTTTCCCCTTCCTGAATGAAAAACTAAAATCTTTTAATTCATTAAGCACATCAATTCCAGACATATGTTGAGGTGGATTACCAGTCTCCATGGTTTTGTCAAATCTTCGATGATTATTTCTATATGGATTGTAAATTGGAAAGAATCATTGATGTCCCATAAAACTAAATCAACAATGATATTTCAATCTTCTAGATTGTGTATTCTTCATAAAAACAAGACATGACAATTTTCCCTTCATGCTCCATCCAGACATCATTGCATAAGTAGGAAAATCATTGATCATCCACATAAGTGCATCACACATATGAAATATGTCTTTCGAACATGCATAGTATGTGCACACTCCCACATCCCAAAGAAGTTTCAACTCTTTTATTAAATATTTCATGTATACTTCTATAACATTTTTGGGATCAGAAGGGCCGGATATTAGTATAATCATTAAATTGAAAGGTTTTTTCATACACAACCATGGGGGAAGATTATAAATGTTTATAAAAATCGGCCATGTGATTTTCAATGTATGCATCTTCTTAAATGGATTAAAACTGTCACATGGAAGACCCAACCTCACATTAAGAACATCAACTGCAAAATCAGGATATCGAGCATCAAATCTCTTCCAGGAAAATCCATCTGTAGGGTGAACCAACTCATCAAAAGTCTTCTTTCTCTTGATATCATGCCATCACATTTTTATTGATATTTGATCAGAAATAAAAATATTTTGGAGTCTGGGGATTTATGGAAAGTGCCACATTACTTATTGTGGCACATGGGATGGTGTTCCATCAGCTTTTGGATTCTAGAGGGATGTAGCACATTTTATACAATCATTACATTAAGTATTTTTCTCCCAGGATAAACTACAATCTTTCTAGCAAGCAGGAATTTTGTTTCTTGAAAATCCAAGTTCTTCAACTAACTTCTATTCCATATAGTGGTTTGAGGGAATATCTTCATCATCTATAAGTAAGTACTTCATGTTGGTAAGAATGTAATCAATGTAAGTATTAGAAATACCATACATAGATTTCCCATGAA
Source organism: Viscum album (assembly GCA_963277665.1). Taxonomy (NCBI): domain Eukaryota; kingdom Viridiplantae; phylum Streptophyta; class Magnoliopsida; order Santalales; family Viscaceae; genus Viscum; species Viscum album. Next base: position 783,008,220 of record OY728146.1, on the reverse strand, counting down.
ACAATCGGATTAAAAATTCCAGCTGTTTCATTTTACCACATTGTCGATATACTAGAGTCATGGAAACATCATTCAAATTTTTCTCCCTGACAACATAATCATTTTCATTAGACGCATCATGTGTGCTCATATAGAAATCTTCTTGGGTCAGAATACATTCTTTTTCATGATGATGAATAAATGGAAACCAGTCATATAACAAATTCTCCAATCCAGTCCTCTCATTTGGACCATCAGCATTTTGAGATGTTATTTTCTACCCATTGTGATACCACACATAGTAGTTTTCTTTCAAACCATATTTGGTTATGTGGTAGCTGAATTATTCGCGGCTCAACAAAGGTCTTCCAACACACTTGTAATAGGGTCAGTGTATGTGACCTCTATTTGAAGCATTGTGAAATAAAAAATCTTAAAAGCTCTCCAATTTTTTTTGAAAATCGCTTGAGATCTGATCAGTTTCATACATCCAACTTCTATCCATTCTTTAATTTTTTTGTTATAAGTCATTTCGTCAAAATAAATTCAATAATATTGAAGTTTCATCGAAAATATATTTAAGTAAATGAGAATTGTTCACATTATATGAAACCATAATTGACACCCTACTCTATATGAGAATCATAATATAAAAGAAAAAAGAAATACTATATTTATAAAAAAATATCTTTGAATAACTATACATGAGTATACAAGATCATTTACACTTGTAGAGGAGAATTATTCATGGGTTCACTAAATTTTAGATAGAAGAAATTTTATATTCTAGTAGATTATTTGAGTGATCACATACATTGCCCAAGGGAGTGGGGGTGTCCAGGGGGTGGGGGGTGTCCAGTGGGGTGGCGGGGCTGTCCACGGGGTCGGAGGTGTCTGGGGGGGGGGGCTGTCTAGGGGGGTCATGGTGTCCAGGTGGTCGGGCTGTCCATGGGGGTGGGGGGCTGTCCAGAGGGGGTATGGGGTGTCCAAGGGGGAGGGCGAGCTATCCACGAGGGTGGCGAGGCTGTCTCGGGGGTCGGGGTGTCTAGGGGGTGGGGGATCTCCAGGGGCTGTCCAAGGGGGTATGGGGTGTCCAAGGGGGTGAGCGGGGTGTTCAGGGGGTGGGTGGGGCTATCCAGTGGGGTACATGGTGTCTGGGGGGGTGTCCATGGGGGTGGCAGGAATGTCTAGGGGGTACGAGGTGTCCAGGGGTTGGGTGGGCTATCCATGTGGGTGGTCGGGATGTCCATGGGGTAGCAGAGTTGTCCAGTGTGGTTAGGGTTGTCATGGGGGTGAGGGGACTTTACAAGGGGTGGGGTTTCCAGGGGATGGGGGGTGTTCGGGGGGTGGCAGGGCTGTCGAGGGGGTATGGTGTGTCCATGGGGGTGGGCGGGCTGTCCAGGGGGTAGGGTGTGTCCAGGAGGATGAGCGGGAAATCCATAGGGGTGATGGGGATATCTAGGGGGTATGTTGTGTCTAAGGTGTGGGAGGGATATCCACAGAGGTGGGTGGGCTATCCAGGGGGCAGGGTGTGTCCATGTGGGTGGGCGACTTGTCCACGGGGGTGGTGGGGTATTCCAAAAGGGTAGTGGTGCCCACGCGGGTGGGAAGGGTGTCCACGAGGGTGGGGCACAAGGGGAGGGGGTGGGATATCCAGGGTGGTACGGTGTGTCCAGGGGGTGGGAGGGATATCTATGGGGGTGGAGGGGCTATGCAGGGGGGTAAGAGTTGTCTATGTGGGGTGGGAAAGCTGCCCATGGGGGTGGAAGGGTTGTCTAGGGGTAGGGGGTGTCCTGGGGGTGGGTGGGCTATCCACAGGGGTGGTTGGGTTGTCTACTGGGATACAGGGTGTCCAGGGGGTGGGCACACTATCCACAGGGGGTGGTTGGGCTGTCTAGGGGGTACGGGGTGTCCAGGGGGTGGGCGGGCGATCCACGGGGGTGGAAGGGTAGTCCGAGGGGGTACTGTTTGTCCACGAGGGGTGGGAGGGCTGTCCACAGGGGTGGAGGGTCTGTCCAGGGGGGTACGGGGTGTCCAAGAAGGTGGGTGAGCTTTCCAAGGGGGTGGAGGGGGGATGTCCATGGGGGGTACAAGGTGTCCAGGGGGGTGGGTGTGATGTCCACAGGGGTGGTGGGGCTGTTCATGGGGGTACGAGGTGTCTAGGTGGGTGGGAAAGCTATCCACGTGGGTGGTGGGGCTGTCCAGGGGGTAGAGGGTGTCTGGGGGGAGGATATCTACGGTGGGGGGGGTGTGGTGTCTAAGGGGGATAAGGGGTATCCATGGGGTGGGTGTGCTATCCACAGGGGTTGCGAGGCGGTCAAGGGGGTAGGGGTTGTCCAGGGGGTGGGAGGGCTATCCTTGGGTGTCACAAGGCTGTTTTGGGGGTTAAGGGGAGTCCAAGTGGGTGGGTGGGCTGTCCACAGGGGTGGTGGGCTGTCTAGGGGGTAGGGGGTGTCTAGGGGGTGGGAGGGCTATCCACTAGGGTAGGGGGGTTTCCAAGGGGTAGGGGGTGTCCAGCGGGCCGGCGGGCTATCCTTGGGGGTCACAAGCTTGTCCTGGGGGGTAGGCGGGCTATACATGGGGGTGGTGGGGCTGTCCAGGTGGGTTGGTGGTATCCCAGGGGGTGGGCATGGTGTCCAGGGGGTGGGGTGTCCATGGGGTGGCTGAGCTATCCACAGATAATTTAACTAACCATTATTTTAGGTGATCTTGAACAAATATATAATGAAGTCAATAAATCATACAAGATGTAATATGTAAATTTAGTTTTTAGTAGGATGGTTATTTACTAAGTGTCATCAGTCTATTAAAATCATGATACATTGATTCTGTGACTTTATTTCACTCAACAACCAAGAGAGAGAGGGCATCCTGAATTATGCCTCTAGAAAACTCAGTAAGGTATATATGGGAATCAAGAGTGAGATCCCACTCACATTTCAGATATCCCATGATAGTTAGAGTTACATTTTGAGCATGTGACTACGGTTTTTAGTTTTTTATTATGGAAATTGGTGCATGAGGTTAATGTGCGACAAGTGAATTAACCAAGTGTGGTTAATATATGGGCATAAAGAGTGATGTAGGAATTGTATGAGCATTGAGTTTGATGTGTCATTTTAATGAAATCATGTATGGTGTGATTGTGAAATGAGAATATGATGGGATGTGGGAAATGATGGTGTGTGATACTTCAAATATGGCTGTTATGGGAAGATGGTTGTTGTGGAACCACAAGGATATTGATACCTTTGGTTAGGAAGTGATGTGGTAGGTAATTCCTATGGGGGGGAGTTCCCATAGAAGGGATTGATTAATTATGTTGAGTTGTTGGGGTATTCTAGCCTTGTGGTAACGATACATCTACATTCAATGTCATATCAAATATTGGGATAATGATGATCAGGCAGTTGAGATGGAGGAGAGTTTTGGTCTATGTACAGCCAAAATATCTTAAGGATGAGCTATTATATGTTTGGGATATGGCAAGGCACATGTATTTTTCATGGATTTAAATGATTTGAGGGTTGGGAGTGTACATCCCGCAATCCCAGTGCACACCCCCTATAGACCCCCACCCCCACTGGATACCCCCTGTAGTCCCCATCCCCCATCCACCCCTATAGCCCCCACCCCCCACATTATACACCCCACCCCTTGCATCCCCACCTTGTACAGCCACCCACTACAATCCCCTCCCCCAGTGAACTGCCCCCCCCCCCCACTCCCACTACACCCCTACACCCCCTCCCACTACACAACCCCCCTACATCTCCCTCCCACTGCACAACCCCACCCTCCCACTGCACAACCCCCCTCCCACTGCACAGTCCCCCTCCCATTCCCTTGAAAAATAAATTATGAAATGGAGACCCATAGTAGGTCTCCCTACCATTTAAGAACCCACTACCATGTTGGATCAATATAATATGACATCACTAAAATATCTCTATAAGACATGAACCATGCTTCTAATCAAAAGGGTATCAATAGAACACCTAAAAGGAACTCTATGCAGTGGAATGATGTGCAAAGGAATTTTATGAAACAACATAACATTCCATAGATACAAATTTACAAACTGGAGGAATCATCATTTAAATAGATATTCTACTATAGGAATCATGTGTTATGTTATGGGAAATAGGATAAACCGTGTTATCATCTATTAGAGGTGGAAGAACAAAAACTTACTTGAATCAAGTATTAGTCACAGGTTGGGAATAAGTGTCCACAAAGAATAGGGGAGTTTTCATTTAGGGATAATAAAAAAACAACATCGTATTGAAATAAATCCGAAAGAAAAAATGGAAAAAATGGAGGTAGAACATAAAACTAAGTTGTAACTTACAAATTTGATGTGGAAGAACAAAAAATGAGTTGCTGGGAAGAAGGATTTTCACGCTGCTAGAATAATGGAGCTCTCAGTTTAGGGCACAATGTGGGCAGATCAAGATTGGAATCGCATGCTGCATTTGTGGATTTTTATCCAAATGGTTTTTAAAAACCATTCAGAAATATTATCAAAGATACCACTATCCCAATGATTTCAAAAAACTATTGGGAAAACTAGGCCTATCCCAATAGTTCTACAAACCATTGGGAAAATACAGTCTAAAACTTCCTATACCTATGGTTTTCAACAAACTGTTGGTATATTAATCCAATCCCAATGGTTTATCTAAACTTTTGGGATAAAGGCGTTGTTATAAGAAGAATTTCTAGTAGTGATTCCTCTAGGGAACAACAAGGGGTATCATTTCCCCCCATTAATAATTGTATTTTTTTATGAAAGTTGATTCTATGGAGAATAATATAATTATAAAGGGATAACCCTTATTTAATGGTTGTTACATTTATATTTTGAAGAATATCATGAAATCATATTTATAATATATTTGAATCGATGTATACACAGTCACAATTCATAGTATAGAAGTCATTGATCCTATAGGTATATCTACAATCGAATAAGATAAGAAGATGCTGCATGATAATGTCAATGATTAAAATGCTTTATCAGAAGGATTTTCCAGTCATATATATATTAAGGTTATGGATTTCAAAACAAAAAAATACATTTTGGATAAACTTTCCAATATATTTTAATGTTACAAAAATGTGATGAAGGAAATGTTTCATGTTTTACACAATAGATTTTATGATCTGAAGTTGATTTTCAATAAAAGTATAGATGGTTTATTTAACCATCATAATGAAGTTATCTGTAGCACCCTGAGATGTTGTGAAATATTTTTTTTTCAAAAAAATTTAATAATTTTTATATTTTTCATTACATGCTATACCAATTTTAGCTTATGTTATGAACAACGTTGAATTTCAAAAAAACACAACATACTATTTAAATATTATTTTTCAATATAATAGTTATCACCTAGCCGTTGGAATAGTGGGTATTATTGAGATTAAACAAATTATGAAAATATATGGTTTACACAAGTATATAAAGTGAATTATTTGTTACCAATAATTTATAAATAATAATAAAAAACATTTGAAAAAATAAATCTTTTTCTAAAAAACTATTTTCATGTGAAAAAACATATTTTTCCTCAATAATTTAAACAAATAAATTTTGGTAAATGATTTTAATTAATTATATATTTTATATATTAAATCAAATTTGTAATAGTCATCTTATATTTTTTATAGACAATAGATAAGAATAAATCGAATTTTTTCTTAAAAACTATATTTTCCTAAAAAGCTGTTTTGTCGCTTTTTACACACTAATCTAAAAAATAATTTTAAAAACTTTTAAGAAATGTATCTGATAAAATAAAAGTAATTTTTTTAAATAATATGGTCTAAAATATCTTATAGTTAATTTTTTATGATTTTCTAAAATGATAAATTTTTAGATTAATAGTGAAATGTTTTGTGTTTTTTAAGAATTGTCATTTATTTTAAGGAATTTAAAAACATAAAACTTATTTTTAGATGTTTTTAAAAGTATTATTAGTTAAATTATATATTTAAATCTAAATTATTTCATTTTAATCAATTTCATATTAAATTTTAACTAAAAACATTTTACTCATTTAAAACTTTTCTATTCCGAAACCGCTTTTTTGTTGCACCTGTGAGGTTAATTTTAAATTAGAATTTTCCATTTATATAAATAGAATTTGAAAAAATTTATTCCATGTTTTTAATTATAATAATTTATATTCAATAAAATTTCAAATTAATTTTTGACCAATATGAATTTTAAAAGTAGTAAAATTTAATTATCATGGTTAATGTGAAAATGGGTTTATCAGGTGGTTAAAATAAAAGGATAAGGGGTAAAATGGCCTAGAAAATTTAAAAAAACACCTTTTATGACCATATTTATACCTTATAACCAATAGGTTTTGATAATGGACCATTTTTGATCCTTTTTATTTGTTAAAAATGGTTGTACACCTTTTTATTTCTAAAAATTACAATGGTGTCACTCACCTCACTTATAAAAGGTCAGCCACTCTAATCTCATATTCAAAAAATAAAAACCCTTTGTATTGTCAAGAAAATTAATATATATTATTCTTATTTCCTTCCTCTCATATATAAGTCTTATTACGGGAATAAATCCAACCTACAAAGGCTTTTGGTGCATACCAAAATAAGTTGTCCGAAGTAGAGGTAACGTCCCTAACTGGAAGTTTTTTTTTCTTCCTCCACCACCGTAAATTATTATCAAATCATTAATATATATGAATATAATTATATTAAATATACCTATATGTTATTACATTAATTTAATAACCTAAAACATCATCTACATCAATAAAATGGGATATGAAATCATCGATCGTGTGTATGGTGGACTACCGCCTCATGAGTCGATGTTATTCGTTTTCCATAACCACCTCTAGAGGTAGGATATAATGAAGTAATTAATGCTGAAATATTATATTTATGATATTATTATACCTAAATAAATATAATAAAAAATTTATAGTCTTTCCTTTAAACCCTCTGAAAAAAAACAATGACACTTGTGTGTACGACAGACTACAGCCTCACGAACCGAAGTGATTTGGTTTTCATGTCTATTTAACTTGGATTGTAATAAAGTTAAATTAAATTAATATATATTATATTTTTCACATATATATACTTAAGTAATTACGATATGAAATATAACTCCTTACTTTATATTCTATGGGAATACAGTAATGTTGCTCGTGAGTACGGCAGACTACCGCCTCCTAAAGCACTCTGATTTATTCATACTATACATGGAAGGTAATGAAGTTGTTTTTAATAAAAATGTTTTATATATGTGACATAATATTATTGTATAATGGTAATATTTTATTTAACATTATTAAATTCAATACTTTGAGAAAATATAAACAATGTTCATGTGTACGTACGACCTGTCGTATCCATAAATTGTGTATATAATTTTCTATATCTTAATTTTATGGATTACTCTAAATAAATATATAATGAATATATATTATATTAATATAATGGATAGTATTATTTTTATGATATATCCATGATCAAATTAACATGATAAAAAATAAAAAATGAAAACATACACAAAACACAAGGTAGTTATTGCCCAAAACATGACTTAGACATGAAATTGCTATCAAATGGGTTATAAAAGGTCGTAAGAAAATCATATATGATATTATATATATATATATATATAATTATTGTTATGTAATATATTTATAATAATACCATATTTATTAATCAAGTGGTTTGAACATATACGGAGGAGGTCGAGACTTAATGTAAGGGATTTTGATCTCAATTTTTTACTTTTGTGAGACACATACAATATTAACAACCTATTTATTATATGTGGTGAATATAATTAACATGAATGTATTTTATTATTATTTTCATAAAAATTATGGTTATTTTAAAATACATTTTAGTATATATAATTCATTGGGTTTATAGTAAGAAAAGTTTTCAAAGTGGTAACATATTTTTGTCTCAATCTTCCATCTTTTAGACATATGTAATGTTATGAACCAATCTTCTTTTATGATGTGTATATAAAAATATTTTGAAATTTAATATAATGAATTTATTTTTTATAAAGATATTTTATGTTTTATTTGATTTTATTCTTTCATGGGGATTATAATTCCATGTTACCAAAGTGGTAATGGTTTTATGATATAATCTCTTTGTTTATCAGTATTATTTTTTATGCCCCTGATGATTAAATATTCTGATAAATATATAAATAAACTCGTGAATTTTATTATAATATGTTTATGTAATTATAGGATATGTTTACACTCATTTTACACTCTTTATGTACTTATGATTTAGAAATAATGTTTTAAAAAAAATCATCATTATTTCACTCTTTAGTCAAAAATCCTCTTTTCTTCCAAAACCTTGTTTTATAAAAATGTTTCCTAATTATTTTTAACATTATAAAATTGATTTATTGGAAAAAAATTTACCCTTTTTATTTTGTTTTAAATTTTTAAAGAAATCTTCATGTCATTTTCAAAATATGGCCTATTTGGATTTACCAAAAAAGAAAGAGAATATTTATTTTAACATGTACAGAATGAATGATATTTTAAACCATCATGACCAAATGATTATTTTAAATCTTCCATTATATGTTTCAAATTTAATTTTCAAAGAAAAGTATTTCTAAAATATTTTATTAGTTTTATGTGATTTTCAAAAGGAAAAATTTATTTCCCTCAAGAAATGTTTTAAATTATTTTAGTGATTTCATTATATGTTTCCAGGGTTATTTTTAAAGAATAGATTTGAAAAAAAATATGTTTTAAAAACATTTTTCAATATGGAAAATATATTTTTCTTAAGAAATTTTTGCAAGTGATCTTTCAAAATCATTTATAATATAACATTACATCATTTGATTTTATTCATGCTTTAATTGAGATAATGTTGAATGATACCGTCCATTTTATTTATCTAGATGGTTATTGGCTATGTTGATGAAATTTTATGAAACCCAATGGGTTATGATATTGTGAATTGGTGAAATGTTTATGAAACAAGTTTTTCTTACATGGGATCTGATGTGACGATATAAGGAATGTATTAGTGTATTGTGGCACACTGATGTATGTATTATGTGTTTGGTGAGACATATATCTCTATACAATGCATTGGGTAAATATGGATAGTTCATGAGTAAATATTATATGAGTGAACCTGATTACATGTTCATAATATTATACAAAAATTTGGTGAAAGTTTTATAATATTTTGTGTGAACCAGATTAAATTTTAATAGTTTCATGTGTGGACATGACATTCATGTCTATATAGTTATGTGTAGACCTAGTTATTTGTTCATAAGTTTATTAGAGGTCTTAATTTTATAACATTAACTTAATGATTAATTTTTTTATATTTATACATGTTAACAATGTTGTAATCTTATTTTTATGCCAAAAATCAATGTCCTATGTCAATTTTATGATCTCAGAATAATTTTCTTTGATTACATTCTGATTTATATATTAGGAACTTCTATGATTTATTTCATGACTCAATTTTACGATTTTAGATATATAGGATATAGTTTGTAAATTTTATTCTAATGTTCTCATACTCGTATACTCATGATATATTGATATCTCCCTTGTTTACCTTTACCGAGCTTCTAATATTTCTCTTTATTTTGTTTCCTTTCCCCAGGTTATGAATAATGTTTTTATGTAGGATATGTCTAAGAAATGTGCCATGTGGGAAGATCCTTATGGGGGATGTTGAAGATATTTCAAGAAATAATAATATTTTGTGTCTAGCCTCTAAACACACAAAACCTATATGGTCAATGGTCTTGTATTTATGAAATGTATTGAATATTTATCTAAAAATATATAATACCTATGTATTAGAATTTTGTGTCCTTGTAATTGGTATTAGAGTAATGTTCTAGCTAACCATTGGAAACTAGGATGAGATAACTTTAGTGAGACCCTTATTGATATTTATAAGAATATGTATAGGGATATGAATAAGGATAAGTCTATAGAGGACTCAAGGTATAGAAAATGTCCTGGAATTTGGTAAAGGATAATGTGAGTGGATTCAAAGTAATTACATCCCAATTTTGATAATATAGGAGGATGTGGATCTAATATAGAGGTACCTAGGGGTGAAAAATCTGAAAGAGGAAGATTTAGATAGACTCTATCATCACCTAGTGCTGGAAAATACACCTTTCTAAACACCTAGTACAAAAATATCAAGGGAAAAGTTTTATAAATTCCCAAACTCTTTATGAACTTTAATGATGGATATTTAAAATAACCATTATCGGCCTAGATTTATTTAAAGATATCATATATTGAAGATAAGGTGTCATGATTTAGGCATCATATAAATGATTTTCCACGATTATATGGGTTTCCACTATGATTAGTGTTTCTCACACTATTATTTCTGGTTTTAGTCAATGGATAGAACCCAAAGGAACCATGTTAATGATAAATGAAATGGAAAATGAAGTGATTTTTTTCTGGGGAAATAACATGTTATAGGAGCTAGAATGAAAAACCTCATTTTTATTCTCACACATCCTTCTGAAACTATGAATCATGAAGAGCATGTAAATTGGAAAATGAGGGGAAAGACTTATTTTGGGTCCTTCATGAGGAATCATCGACCCTATTTCAATGGGCCCATAAATCTAGTAATTATTAATCAATGGATATGTTCCACTGAAAATATGTTTTCCAATATCCAATATTTTGAGACTGAAAAAGTCATTTTGGTTGTATATCTTTTGGATGGTGAAGAAAATAAATCGTGGAACCATATTAAGATTATAGATCAAGAGGAGGTAATTGAATCCACAGAATGGGATGAGTTTAAGTGGATATTTATTAGTAAGTACTTTTCCTATATTCTATGAACAAGGATGGAGAAGGAATTTCATGAGATATAATAGAAGGATGGGGAATCTATTGGTTCTTTTGAATTTAATTTTACAATACATTCATGGTACACATTTTGTATAGTCATCAGTCCAGAAAGAAAAATTAATTGATTTTTTGGTTTTTAAGACCAAGTCATCGAAAGGCATTGGATTTAAGTGACTTTAATATCTATAAAGAAGTAATTCAATATGCGCTGAAGGTAGAAGTGAAAATTAGAGATTCCAACTATTCCAATGGTTTTGAAAAAAATGAAGATTGGGTCTCATAAGTACTCGAATAAATCACATGGTGGAAATAAATTTTAGTCACCTACATATCATAAATGTGGGAAGAAGCACTCGTGTGAGTTCTTGAAAGGAATGAGATGGTGTTACAAGTGTGGGAGTCATGATCATCGAACAAAGGAATTTTAAAATTATATGAATTGTCTAGTCAATAAAAGGAATAGAGATAGATCTTAACATAATGTAGAACCCACACACTATTGTTTCAATTACTAGGAGTTTCGAAATTATGAAAATATATTCACCAATACAAGGTTTAATGAAGATGATAAGCCATAAAAACCTCTGAAGACAAATAAAAAAATGGAAATATTATGTGATAATAATGGATGAAGTGAATCATGATAATTAAGGAACACTTATCCCCCATTCTTAGTTGGGTAATTCATGTTTGTTTTTGAATTAATCCTCACTATGGAAATCCCATTGCTCATCCTTTAGTGAAATTTCATGTGATTTTCTCACTCGACATGGATTTTTGAATAATAAAACAACATTTGATATTCTACTAGTATAAGGATAAACCAAATATTCCAATGAAAATGTTTTTCTAAAATATAAAATCTTGTATAATGAATAAAGGAAAAATTATTTTTTGAAGTATATATGTATTCAGGTAATATTAACATAAGAGTTATAGATTTCATAATGGGTTTATGAGTTTAAGGTTGATCATATGTTCATAGTCATTTACACCCCTTTTGAGGTTATATGTGATGGGATTTTGTTATGATTAAGAATATTTTAAGCAAAATTTATGGAAATACAATCTATTTATTTTGATTATGCTTTAGTGAAAAATTAATTTATGGTAGAATGATTTTAGACTTTGTGAATAAATGATCAATATTGATGGTAAACCCTAGAGTTTAGCTTATCTTTGATGCTGAAGTAATTATGGGTTGTATTATATCACCTTATAAATTCATCACAGTTTGTTTTTATCAAGGAATATTTTTCTTCGGATACACTTTTCAGAATATACATTAAATTTTTATGGTTTTATGGAGTACAAAATTAAATTTTATCTGATAATGATATTAGATTTACCTCACTTATTTGGAAAAGTCTTCCGTAAGATCCTAATATAGAGTTGAGTTTCCACACTACGTATCATCCTTAGACAGATGGTTAGAATGATGTAACAATTAAAAAACTAGAGTATATGATACAATATTATTATATGGATTTCAAAGGTGGTTGGGGTCAATACCTTCCTCTAGTTTCGTTTTCTTACATTAATAGATTTCACTAGATAATTAAGATTCCTCCTTACGAAGCATTATCTGGAAAAAAGTGTAGTACTCCAACATACTAGAATACTATTTCATAAATAAATCTATTGGGAACTAAGATTACTGATTAAATAAAATAGAAGGTAAAAGACATTCAGTAACATGTAATGGAGGAAAAAGTTGATAGAATCGGTATGATGATAATCATTTAATTGATATATATTCTGAAGTTTATGATAAGGTGTTTCTATGAATTTATTCATGAAATAATGAAGGGAAACCTAAACCCTAGATATATAATCCCCTTTAAAATTCATGATTTTATCAGGATAATAGATTATCTATTGACACATCCACTAAACCTGTCTCATATTCAAGATGTGTTCCATGTATCTATCACGAGGAAGTACATACCTAGTCCATCACATTTACTAATCTCAGAGTTTGCAACACTGGAGCATGATATTTCTTATGATGGAAACAAATTGGAGACTCTAAAATTGAGAATGTGATATCAAACAAGACCAGCCACCTGATGAATATTGTTTTTGGAAAAACCTCCAGCTTGAGGAAGATACATGGGAACCTGAGGATATAATGATTCATAATTATCTTCAATTTCTGGTACCAAAGTGATGAATTTCGGGTGTAGAATTGATTTTAATGGTGGTAGAATATAATAGACTATGATTTTTTGAAATATTATTTTAAAATAAATTTAATCTTTTTGATGTTTTCACTACACAAAATAATGATATTATCTTGTGTTACAAAAAACAATGAGTTTTAACCGAACATGACATACTATTAAAATAATATTACTTAATATGATAGTTATCACCTAGCTTCTAGAATGACAAGTATGAATATTATTAACAAAATTTTGGAAATAAATAGTTTAAACATGCATATATATTGAATTATTTGATGACCAATTAATTAGAAAATAAAATAAAAACTATTTCAAAACAAATGAAATATTTTTTCTTAAAAACTATTTTTTTGCACTTAACCTAATTTTACTTTAATAAATTAAAAAAATAAATTTTAGTGAATTATTTTCATAAAAATTATATATTATATTTTCAATTAAATGTTTAAAATTAATCTTATGTGTTTTCTAGAAAATAAATTTGAATAAATTCAATTTTATGCTTAAAAAATTATATTTTCTAAAAACAATTTTGTCTTATTTATTAACTTTCTTTAAAATTATATTTTTTCATATTTTCAAAAAATTATTAAAAAAATAAACTTAATTTTTCCAATAAGGATATAAGAATTATCTAATAGTTATTTTTTTGATAATTTTCTGAAGAGATAAATTTTTTGATGAATAGTGAAAAATACTTGTTTTTATTAAGAATTTTAATTTCTTTTAAAGCACTTAAAATGTAAAAAAATATTTAAATATGGTTTAGAAAATATATTTATTTAAATTATATATTTTAAAAGAAAATTAATTTCATTTTTCTCAATTTCGTTTTGAATTTTGATGTAAAACCATTTAAATCTTTTTAATCTTTTCTCTTTGGGAATTTTTTTTCATCATTTATGTATGATTAATTTTAAATTAAAATTTTCCACTTCTGTGAATGTAATTTGAAAATGTGGATTCCATGTTTCGAATAATTATAATTTATTTTATCTAATAAGGTCAACCAAATCTTTACCATTATTAATAGTAAAATAAGTAAAAAATTAATTATCGTGGTTAAGATGAAAATGGGTTTACTAGGGGTTAAACTAAAATGATATGGGTTAAAATGAAATATAATATTTTCCAACATATTTTTTTCCATATTTGGACCTTATCACCTCTAATATGTGATAATTTCCCATTTTGGAGCCCTATGGAATGTGAAAAATGTGGGTACACCTTTTTGTTTTAAAAAATTGCCAGTGTTCGACTCCCTTCACTTATAAAAGACTACCAACTCTTCTCTCCTATTCACACTGTCAAATCAATTTTCATCAGACAATACCTACATAAATTACTTACTTACCACTTATCATTATATATTCCTTAGTTTGAACATAAATTCATCCATGGAAGGATTTCGATACAAACAAAATGAAGTTGTCTGAAGAAAAGGTAACTCCCCTAAACGAACATTTTATTTTATTTATTACTCCAATTCCATTAGTTATTATTAAATAATGATAATATAATAACACAATTATCTTATATATAATTATATATTTTTATTTTTATTTAATAACCTAAATCCACCTCCTCATTCATTAAATGTCATATGAAATCATCGCTTGTGTGTATGGTGGACTACTGTCTCATGAATTGATGTTATTCATTTTCCATCACCACCTGTAAAATATGGATATAATGGTGTATTAAATGTTTATATATTATATCATTATAACTATTTAATTATTATACATCATCAACCTTATTACCTCCAAACCTATTGGAAAACAATAAGGCTTCTCATGTGTACAACGGACTACTGCTTCGCGAACCGATCTGATGTGTTTTTCATTTATAATTTACATGGATGGTAAAAGGATATATTAAAGATAAATATATATTATTTTGGTAAAATATTTATTTTCTTTGAATTATTATATAACATATAACTCCTGAATTTCCATTCTGTGGGAATACAATAATTTCACTCACGGGTATAACAGACTACCGCCTCATGAAGGGATGTGATTCATTTATGCTTTACATGGAAGGTAATAAAGATGGGTTTAATGAAATATGTGATATATATTAAAAAGAATATTCTTTAATTAAAATATATTAATTAATTATGTTTTTTAAAATCTATCAGAAAACTGGAAAGAGTGTTCATATGTACTTACGACCTACCATCTCCATAAATGGTGTATTTCATTTTCTATTTATAAATTTTATGGATTAATATAAATATATTTATACTAAATATATATGATACTTATATCATGGTGTAAATTATGGATATTATTTTACCATTATTATATTAAGTGGATAAAAAATATCAAATCAAAACATACATGAAAAAAAGTAGTAATTGCCCGAAATGTGACTTTAACATTGATTTTTTAATAGACATGTAATGAAAGGTCATAATTAAATAATATATGCTATGAAATATATAAGTATGGTTCTATATTATATATATATAATAAAATTATAATTATTATACATTAATTTTTAATGTGTTTGATGGAATTTGAGACTCGAGGTATTGGATTTTGGGGTCACATTTTACTTCGATGAGACACATGGAATATTCAACAACAATTTCTTTTATGTAGTGAATATAATAATGATGGATGTATTTGATAATGATTTTCTTAAAAATTATTTGTATTTACATATAAATTTTAGGATCATTATTCCATAGGGTTTATCTTTCCAAAGTTACCGAAGTGGTAATGGATTTATGTCTAAATTATTATTCTTTCAAACATATGTAATGATACACACCTATATTTTTTTATCATGTATTTATAAATCACATTTGACATGTAATATCAGGAATTTAATTATTCTCATTATATTTTATGTTTCATTTAATTTTGTTTTCTTATTGGACTTATGATTAATTATTACCAAAATGGTAATGGTTTTCTGATACAATGTGATTCTTTATCGGGATTGTTAATGTTTATGATCCCGATGAGGAAATATTATAAGAAATATCTTAGAAAAGTCATGAATTTTATTATCCTCTAGTTATTTAATGAAAATAAATTATTTCCCTTAATTTTATCTTATTTATGTACTCAATATTTCAATAGAATGGTTTTAAGAAAAATCATCTTTATTTCTCTCTTCGATCAAAACCCATTTTTATTCCAAAACCAAGTTTTCTAAATATATTTTTAATATTATCCAACTAATTTATTAAATAAAATTTTACCCTTTTTTGAATATTTTAATAAAATAATAGATTAATCTTCATGTTTTTTTCAAATCAATTTCTATTTGTGTTTTATCAAAAATGTGAAATGAATATTTGTTTTCACATGTGTGGCATGAACTTTATTTTCCACTGTCATGACCAACTTATTATTTTGAAGCTTCTTTTAAAATTTACAATGTTTATTTTTAATGAAAAGGAATTCCAAAATATTGTATTAATTTTTTTTATTTCAAAAATAGAAATGATATTTTCCTCAAGAAATGTTTTAAATGATTTTTAAACATTACTTTATAAGTTTCCATGGTTATTTTTTAAAAAACAATTAAAAAATTTATTATGCTATAAAAATTGTTCTCTAAAGTGATAAGGATGTTTTCCTCTAGAAATTTTCCCAATTGACCTTCCAAAATAAATTTCCATATAACTTGACATAATTTGATGTTACATATGATTTACTAGGGATAATATTGAATGATACCATCCTTATTCATTCTCTTGATAGTTTATGTATATGTTTGATGAAATGTTAGGAAACCCATTTATTTTTCACGGGTTATGCTATGATAAATTGTTAGAATGATTATGAAACATTTTTTTTCTTAAAATGGATTATGATGTGATGATATGATTAATTATTTGTGGTATTTTCACACACATATGTATATATTATGAGAATGTTGAGACCTATTTCTCCCTCCAAATCAATGGGTAGAGGTGGATAAGTATTGAATAAATATGATAAGTGTAAATTTGATTACGTGGTAACAATTTTATGTATAAACCTGATTACATGTTCAGAATGTTACGTGTGAACCTAATGACATGTTAAAAATGTTATGAATGAACATGATTTCATGTTCAAAGTGTTATGAACAGACATGGATTTCATGTTCATAAGGTTTTATATTGACCTGGTTTCATGTACATAAGTTTATGTGAGGGTCTAATTTCATGTCTTTTACTTAATGAGTGGTAATATTTTTATTTATACATGTTCAAAATGTTATAATACTTTGTGTTAGACACAAATATATGTATTATGATAATGATATGTTCTCATGTCATCTGTTCATCGATTCCATTTTGATTCATTCATGTTAAACTTCCAATATTTATGCCATGACTCATGTTTATGATGTGTGATATTCAAGGTATGGTTTTTAAATGTTTTTCTCATGTTCTAATATCCTTATTCTCGTGATATATTTATATCACCCATGTTTACTATTATTGATCATCTAACCACACACTTTATTATGTTACCATTACACAGGTTATGAAGATTTTTTTTAAGTAGGGTCTGTCTAGGAAGAGTTCTATTTTGAAATATCTTTATGGGAGATGTATAAAATCATCCGAGAATTAAAAAAAATTAGTTTAGTCTACAAATAAATTAAACCTATACGGTCCATGAGCATGTAGTTGGGAAATTTATTGAATATTCATCCAAAAATATGTAATATCTGTATATGAGATGTTTTGGTCTTTACATTGAGTGTTCCATTCTTGCACTAGATTGGAAGATTAAGGATTCAAATTTTTTTAAAAAAATCATTAAAATATTACTGTGTATGTACAGTCCAAAAGTTTTATTAGTAATGGAAATGAATCATGGTGAGTTTACTCTTGATGAATTAATAAACTAGATAGTTTTATATGAAATGAAGGTTAAATTAAATAGATCTTGATAAAATTTATCTAAAGGGATAAATTTCAAAGTATATGAGAGGCCATAGGATCAAGAGTCCAAAATAAAAAATGATGTGAGTGATGACTTCTTATGGTTTATTGCAAGGAAGTTTAAAATTGGTAAAGGAGGATTTGGGGTCAATCTACCCATGGATTGTTTCTATTGTGGAAATATTAGAAACATCACTTCATGTTTTCTAAAAAACTTTTCTAAGGAATATTGTGAGTTTGATTTATCAACAAAATAGAAGTAGGAGTTTCCCTCTAGATTAAAGTTTAACTAAGGAAGTGGAAGTGGAAAGATATTTTAAAGGAAATTGTTTGTTAGAAAAGAAGAAGAAGTTTTTGAGGAAGATCTTATGGATGGTATTGAAAGTTATTTTATCTCAAATTTTGAATATTTAATGGTGACTTCTACAGAGAGATATAATAAAGATGTTGAAATTAAAGATCAACTGAAGGAGTTGTTCATATCCAAGTGGAATTGGAAGGGGTTTTAATAGATATTGATTTATATCCAAATAATAACAGTAAAATATAGGGGTTATTTAATGATTCCTTATTTTATGTTTATGATTTTGAAGATAAAGTCTATTTTCTTGAGAGAGTAAGGAAATATTGTAAAGAAGTTTCATTAAAATATAAAGATATTTTGAATTACATATTGAATATTGAATTATAGACCAACATCATTGATGATCCTAAAATATATTTCAAAGATAAAATCATTAATATTTAAATTATTGAATAATAAGTTGTTTTTTTGAGGAATAAGTTTTAACAAGAAGTCAAAATAGATAGTTTAATGAAGAAGATTCAATTATGAATGTTTTTAGAATAATTTCTGAAAGTGAGAGAATAACGAGGTACAATATTTTTTTGAAGATGTTATTAGTACTCAATGAAAAAGTGGAATGGGTAAAACTTTAATTAGATATGATGTTGTAACATAAAAGGTAATGATTTATAATTCAAGGATCATAGGGAAGCAGTTCAATAGGAAAATTTCTCAATCAAAGAGAACTTATCGATAGTAAAGTATTCTTTCAAATGTTGTAGATAAGTAGAGAAGTGATTGAAATGATAATTTTACATTGATGAAGTGTTAGTTTTGTGATTTTTTAACCACAATATGTCCTATTATTGTGACGCTAAAAGTAACTTATGAGTAAAATACATTGGAAAATTGCAAGGGAGAGTTGGAACATAGATTTCATATGGTAGAAGGAAATATTTCAATAGATACCATTTTAATTGTTCATATTATGGATGTAAAGAATTAGATTTCAAGAAAGGGATAAGAATATATTCTTATAGAATACAAAAGAATGTGGATATAAGGAAATCCAATTTAATACAATTGAATAGATAGATTTATCATAATAAAGAATAAGAATTTTGTCTGATCACTTATGCTAAAAATGAGAAGAGACCAAAATAAATACCAACTCATACAATAATATTATAACACCCCTATTTTAAGGAATGTGATACTATTTTATGTTTTTCAGAGCTATGGTTTTGTTTGGATTAGTTGTTGGAATTTTATGGGAGATTTTGGTGAGTTTTGGAAGATGTTTATATGATGAATGTGCGACATCCCATTACCATCTCACTCATAAGTAACCTACCCTAGTAGACTATAAGGTCTAAAGGACAACACCCTGAAAGTTAGATGTTGTACACTTACAGTGTGGGTTTGTGGTGCTATATGGAAGATATTATACCCTCATGATCAGAGTATATAATAGTGGTTTTCTAAATGGATAAATAGTGGAGAAAAATAATAATGATCAAGAACCACATAATAAATCATCCATAAGATTAAAAATGGTGTAGGTAGTAACAACCATAGACATATATAAAATGTTGTCATGTATGTATGTTTTAAATAAATGAAATCATTAAAATAAGGAACTAGGCATAAATCATAACACATTTACAAACAAAGAGACGAAATGACAAAAAATCGTCCAATAAGCATCCTGAGAAATGGCTAAGCCACATGCTACCAAATTCCCATCCAAATGATAATCACACATCTATTTCTGGATATTTTCTATTATCTCTATTTGTATACATGAGATATTTTTGGGTACTCATTGTTATCCTGAACAGGGTGTGATTAAAACTCAATAGTGCACCTCTAACAACCCAATTTTTTATGAAAGAAACATAATGTTTGATAGCATAAATGATACACCACATCATTCTTAAATGAAAAATTAAATATTCAAATTTAAATGTAATTGTTATAAACTAGAAATTAGAATGAAGCATATAAACAAGATTATCTGCATTATGAAAATATGGTTTACACATGTATATATAATTTATTATTTTATAGAAAATTAATTATAAATTAAAATAAAACCCTTTTTGAAAAAAAGGATTTTTTTTAAAAAAAATTTTATATATGCAAAAGTGTGTTTTATACAAATAAATAAAAAAATCACTCTTGTTGGATTATATCAATGAAATTTATAATATATTTAATATGATATTTACACTTCATAATATGTGTTTTGTATAAATGAATAAAAACAACTCCAATTTTACTCATAAAAGATATACCAATATAAAAAGGAAGTTTTACCACCTTTTGATGGAACAATTGTTTTGAATATTAATCATGAAAATTTTATAAATTATATTTTAAAATATAAACTTTATATTTGAAATCCTAATATCATAATTTACATTTTTTTCATTTTTATGATAAGTTTCATTTTTAAATGAAGATTGAAAAATACTGTATTTTAATTGAAAAATTATTTTTCATCTAATTTATTTGTATAGTTATATTATATTTTAAATTTTTTTAAAGTATAAATGGTTAAATTATACATAAATAAATCTAATTTATGTTATTTTAATCAATTTAACATTGAAATTTTATAAAAAACAGTTCAAACTTTTTAGCATTTTTACTCTAAAACCCGTTGTTTCATCCTATTTGCGGGATTAATTTGAAATTCCTTTTTGAAACATATATGAATTAAATTAAAAAAAATGGATTCCATATTTGGAATAATAATTTTGTGATTAATAAAATATCCCCTTTTAATTTTTTCTAATATGAATAGCCACATTGGTAAATTTTTGTTACCATAATAAAGGGTAAATCAGGTAAAAATAGAGTAATAAAGAGTAACAGTAATGTGAAAGAGATTATAAAATGACCCGTAAACATTCTAAATTATTATTTTATGAGATAAGTATTTCTATAGTAACTTCATTTTCAAATATATGGACTTTTTTTATTTATAATTCATTATGATATCTATAAAATTTAATTTGAAGAAAAGACCACGATGTCACAATCACTTTCTTAATAACTCAACTATTTTAATAAGAGGTTATAAAAAAGAATATGTTATAATATAAATATTAATTTAAAATATAATAGATTTAAATTTTTCATAGAAATTTAGGTTTATATTTTAGTGAAGGAATAACTAACTTAAACGCAAACACAACAGCGATCCAGTAATTATTGTATTAATCGAAATATCAAATAAAAGGTTTTAAAATTATTAAAATAGATATAACATGATATAAATAATTTGATAAAAACAATTATTGAATAAATTTATATATTAGGGGTGTGTTAAATTATTATATTCAAATTTATCTTTTTTTTGATATTTTTAAATATTAATGTAATTAATATCCTCAAAATTGACATTAATGATATTTTAAAATAAAAGTCATTTATTAAATGATCTAAAATTCAAAAAAAATATAAATTCGGACATATTATTGGGATAAGGTTAAAAATTTCATCAAGGATCTATTTATTATTGTTTTGGAATTTTATATTAACTATATTAATAAAAAATACATATTGTCATAGTAATAGTTAAAGGGGTTAAATGAGGGGAAACACTCAATGATAAGGGAAATAATGTGACATATTAATGTTAAAAAATAAATTTATAAAGTTATTTAGATCCGTAATAATTATATATTACAAATAAATATGATTTGATCTATTTCTAATGTAAAATTAAATTATATTAATTTAATATTTTAAATAATTCCAAGAGTCCCCCTCCCCTGAATTATAAAAGGGTTCCACTTATTCTATATTATTCATTATTAAAAAGCTATTTTTCATCCAATATCTACCCATATACCATTCTATAATTATTTTCCACATTATAGATCTCTTATTTTAGGTATAATATCATCCTTAGTGTTCTTAAGGAGTTATGAAAAGGAGGGGGTCAGAGGAAGCGATATCATTTTTTTTCAAGTATTTATGTTTTATTTATTCTTCCACATCCTAAAAATGTATTACAAAATTAATAAATAATACCTATAGTATAATCAATATAATTAGATGATATTATGTTAATATCACCACCTAAATCAATATCAACTTCCATCAAATTTCAAAAGAATTTATAATTCGTGTCTACGGTGGAATACCCCCTCACAACCGATATAATTCATTTTAATCACCGTCTCTCAATACTGATTATAATGATGGAATTACTATTTATATATGATTCTTACCTTGTTTCCTTTATGATCATTTAAAAGTGTCAAAGTTACTCATGTGTATGGATGACTTACCATCTCCATGATTGTAACATAGTTTATTTTTCTTATCCATATTTAATGGCTGGATTTAAATTTATAATTGATTTATAAAAGTGATTATAATGTAATAAATATTAATATTATTATTATGGATTAATGAACACTATTAATTATGACATCATAGAATTCATTTTGGATTCAAGTACCAAATATCTTCAAATCATCCGACATGAACTTTAATAATTATGTAATTATTATAATATGGTAATAAGTGATATAAAAAAAATTAAAAACATCAAAAATGTTATCATGTAATTAAATAATTAACCTACATTTATCATTTATTAATATAGATATTGTATGTGATGAGTCGTCAGAGTAAGGGAATCATTAACTAAAACATCATTTTATACATTTTAATGATTTATTATTCTAACTCTTTGTATTTCATGTTGATGTTTTCATAATGGTTTAATGCATTTATTTCATGAAATTAAATTTTATAAAATGGTAATTTTATAATTTCTCTAAAATTATTTCAAAAGTAATTTTTTTTGAAGTAAGGGTCTTTCTTTTAAAAATATTCTTTTACTGTTACTATTTCAACTATTTTTACAAAATCCTAATAGTATGATTTTCTTAACATATATGGAATGGATGTAATTTATTGATTTCATGTCACTTTAATGTTTTGAAGAATCCTTTACAAAATTCATATTTTTTTTCAAATAAAATGTTTTCATTTATGAGTGCTTAGATTTTTTAAGATTTAATGCAATTTTAAAATTGAAGTGTTATTTCTCACAAGAATATTTCTTTTATGAAATATTTATGTGTTATGATTATGTTATATCTTTTGGGAATTATTTATGAGGAAGTTTGGTTCCATTATAAACCTAGGGTGGGTGATCTTGTTATAGTTCTCCAATGCATTGGGTAATGGGATGGATTTAAATGGTTAGGTTTCCCCTAAGACATTATAGGAATAGTTATCTATTGATTACTCCAAATGTAACTATTATGGTTACTCCTTGTGTAACAAATAGAGATGCAATGTTTGTATGATTGATATCTAAAATTATTCTGTATGTTACTGGCTTTTCTTTCATATACTTGATAATTATTTTTCATGAAAATCATTGATTTTCAAAAGGCTAGTTATTTATCCTATTGAAAAGATTATTAAATTTTGGAATGAAAATGTATGTTTTTATGAATATTTTTTTTTGGGTTTTGAATTGACTAACAGTTTCCTTTATTTTATGTTCCTTTCTATGATTATTGTTCTTATCCCATTTTTTTAAATGTATTCATAATAAATAATGGAAAATAGATACAATGATGAAATCAAGATGAAAATTTTAAAGATGTATCAAGAAAAGAAACCTTGTTTTTTTAAAAGTGTTGTTTTGTGAAAAAATTGTACACTAAGTATAAGTGTCCAATTATAATGTATGGGTTTAAATTGTATGATTTTTTCTAAATTATCTAAAACTATAAACTGAAAAGTTCCCCAACTAAGAATTATATTTCAAAAAAAATGTAATATATAATGTTTAAGGTCAGTTCATTATAATTGTTATTAGTGGATGTTAAGAAAGATTTAGAGATTATGATGTTTTCATATGAGTTATGGAAATAATAATAAGTTTATAATATTACGGTTGATCATAATTTCAATATCTTAGAAACCCTATTTTATTATTTATGTTATGATATTTTATGGTGACTACAGGTATTTATGGAGATATTTATTTTTTAGATAATTATGGGTTATTAAATTTTGGGATGAAAAATGTAAAGAAGGAGAAGCCATTGAGGTAAAACCATTTTAAGATTATTTGTTGGATTTTTCTCACATTTATGGAATTTTATAACGATTATATTAATACAAATTTAGAATATGGAAATCCCACATACCTTGTGACTACCCATCACGTCTGGAAAGGCCGTGGGAATTAAACCTAAAAGAGAAAGGAAACAAGGATGAATCACTTACCACTAACCTATGTGAATTCTTTCTTATTATGGATTTTTTTAGTTAAAAGATTTTATGGATTAAGAATATGTTTATTTTGGGAAAATATGTTTTATCGAATACTTAACTTTGTAATTGGAAAATTATTTTTTGATTATGTGATTAATGTTAGTTCGGAAGACGACTTTTATTTTGGGAAATTTAAAGCATTTTAATAAATAGAATATTGGTGGATTTTAATGGAAAAATAAATATTTAATTATATATTATAGGAAAATAATATTTTATGGTTATTCATGTTATTTACATAAATAGATTGCATAATTAATGATTATGTGATTTAGGAAATTATAATTTTTCTCTGAAACATTAAGAGTGATTGATGTTATTTGGTGATAAATTTTAATGATATCATGGAATTATATGTGTTAAAATATTTCTTATTTTTGGTTTTTAATCATAGTCTTGAATATTATTGAGTATTTAAAAGGATATATATTTGTTGAATAATCTATGTTGAACTTTGGGTATTACTATTGAATTTTAGTGGTTAATGTTGTTTTTCATCATATAAAGATTTATTCATTTGGGTAATTATATTGTCATATCCTAACCATTTTGGTTTATGTTTATGTATAAAGGTAGAGGTAATAGATATTTAATCTTTTGTAGATTATGTGATTCTCTAGAAGTTCATACTAAGATTCAGGCATGAAAAAATCTTCTTAAATACTCATCATTTGGAGAAAAAGATGAGTTAGTAGTGGAAATATTTTAAATAATATAATTATATTTGTAAAGTAAGAATATATCCTTATTTTATTAATATAGGTAGTAAAGTAATTCCTCAACTCAATTAACAAACCCATGAAACAAAAATGTTATCCATTTACTTTTTATACTATGAAATCAATGACCATTTAACCCGTCACAAATTTATGATTTTATGATTGTTAAATTTTTTATGACCATGTTCCCTATAACTATCCAAAATAACTAGATAGTTAGTTTTCTATTTCATTACCATGTTTTCTATATATAATCTTGGTATGTGTTATCTCAGGTCACCTTCGTACATCTATTTATTTCTTTTAATGTGGACATTTTATTAATGTTTTTCTCATGTTGGATTTCAATAAAGGTAATATTAATACATAAAACCCTTTTACCTTACTCATTTTCAAATATAAATGAATAAATTTACTAAATAGGGGTAAAATGTAACATTCCACGATTTTAGGAAAGAAGAATTATGTTTGATAGCGTACATGATACACCACATTGGGCAAAAATATACAACTAAATATTACTATTTAAATGTTACCAATATAACATAGCCATTTGAATGGAGGGTATGAACATGATTAATTTAATTATAAAAATATGGTTTAAACTTGTATATATAATTCATTATTTTGTGACCAATTAATTATAAATGAAAATGAAACCATTTTTTAAATAAAAGGAAATGTTTTTCTAAAAAAGTATTTAATTATGCACAAGTGTGTTTTATACCAATAAATAAAACAATAACTCTTAATGGTATATTTAATGAAATTTATAATATATTCAGTATAATTTTTAATATTCATCTCATGTGTATTTTAGACTTTCTATAATAATAATTCCAATTTTACCCATAAAAGATGTATTTTTCTAAAATTGTGGTTTTTTTCACCTTTTGATGGCGAAATTATTTTAAATCTAGTTTTTAAAACATTTTTAATTATATTTGAAAAAAATCCTTATATGAACTTGGAATATAAAAATTTAATTTATTTTAAATTTTATGATTTTAATGGTATGTTTTAGCTTTTAATGAATAGTGAAAATGTTGTATTTTATTTGACAACTTCATTTTCATATAATCTATTTTTATAGTTAAATGATATATTAAATTATTTTCAAAGTATAAATTGTTAAATTATACATCAATAAATCCAATTCGGTTCATTTTAATGAATTTCACATTGAAATTGGATATAAAAACATTTCAAACTATTGAATATTTTTACTCTAAAAACATGTTGCTTCGTCCCATTTTTGGGATTGAATTTTAATTAATTATTGATAATTCATTAAATTAAATTTTTAAAAATGGATTCAAAATATATAATTATAAGATACGAATTTATTAAATTGGTCCCTTTTTTCAATATGAATAGTTACTTTGGTAAATTTGTGTTACCACATTAATGGGTAAATCAGGTAAAAATCAAGTATTAGTGTGTGAAAATAATATTATAGGGATTCTAAAATGACCCTTACTCTTGTCGTAGTTTCATTTTATTATAATATTTATTCCATAATCACTTTGGGTTAGAATATGTGGAATATTTCTATTTAAAAGTGATTATGACATTTATAATATTTGATTTAAAGAAAAGACAGAGATGTCACAATCACTTTTTAATGACATAAATATATTTAAAATGGGGTTATCGATATGCTATTTTAGACTAAAAAATATTCACAATAATTCTAATAGATATATATTTATCATAGTAATTTATTTTTAATATTTTGAGAAGTAATAATTACCTTAAATGCTTTCACAATAGTGATGAAATAATTATTTTGTTAATGGAAAAATATCAAATAAATGTTATTAGAATTTTTAAAATAAATATAATTTGATATAATTAATATGATAAATGAATTTTATATATTAAAATAACATTATAGGGTTTTATTATTATTTTTTAAATCTATCTTGTTATATTTATATTTTTAAAAGTCAACGTAATTAATAGCCTCAAAATTGAGATTTATGATTTTTTAAAATAAATAATATTTTATTAAATGATATAAAATTGAAAAAAATATAAAATTTTGCAAAAAGATTTGTATAAGAATAAATATTTCATAAATTATCCATTTATAGTTCATTTTTCATTTTTTAGTAACTATATCAACTCTCAAAGAGTAAGAATCCATATTGTCGCGGTTATAGTGAATGGGGTAAAATGATGGTTAAAACTAAATTATAATGGTAATAATGTGACCTAAACATGTCAAAAAAGTATTTTATGACGTTTTGTTTGGACCCATAATAATATTTTATTATAAATATATATTTTTGGTTCCATTTGAAATAAAAAATGAATTTATAATAATTTAATATTTTAAAAAATTCCATGAGTTCTCCTCCCTGATATTATAAAAGTGAAACTCTTCTTATCCATTCATCAAACCTAAAATCCTATTTTAATTAGAAATAATCTAACCAAATACGTTACTATAATCCATACCCAAATTATATATCTCTTATTTTAGGAATAACACAATCCTTAGTGTTCTTAATATTGTAAGAATGGGAGGTGGTCTGAGGAGAAGGTATTATTTTTAATCAAGTATTTCAGTCTGATTTCTTATTACACTTATGTAAAATTTTATTAAACCATGATGAAATAATAAATAAATTATAATAAATATACATATATGTTATTATTTTAACATCATCACCTAAATCCATCTCCACTTCCATCAAATGGGAAAATAAGTTATCGTTCATGTGTACGTCGTCATGAACTAATATATTTCATTTTACATCATCGTATCTCAAGAATAGTTATAAGGATGTAATGAATTTTTATAAATAATATTAATTAAATAATTATAAACATTAAATGAAATTATATTATTTATTTTCTTACCTTTTCATGCACAAAAAATGACAACATTGTTCATGCGTTCGTGTAAACTATTACTTTCATGAAGCGATGGGATTCATTTTTCATCACCATATCAGATGGATAATATATACAAGTATATTTTAAGAATTAATATGATACATATGATATTATTATCATTATATAAATTTTAAATTATACTTAACTTCTTTCCATAATGATCATTGAAAAATGAAAACATTACTGATGCATGTGTATGACTTACCATCTCAATGATTGCAACGTGGTTCATTTTTCATATAAATATTAATGGATGGATTTAAAAGTATAATTGATGTATGAACTTATTATTATGTCATAAATACTATTCTAGATATTATGGATAATTACCAATTTTACTTTTTACATCATAGAAAATTCATTTTAGATTCAAGTACCGAATATCATCAAAATGTCTGACATACATTTAAATCATTACATTATTGTTATTACATGATAATTAATGATATAAAATGAATATTAAACATTAAAAAGGTTCTAAATAAAGTAAATAATTATCCTAAGTTTCTTATTCATGATGATATAGAATAAACATGATGAGTTAGACTCAAGGTAAGAGACGTTTTACTTAAAACATCATTCTAAACATTTTAATGATTTATTCTCCTAAATATTTTTCTTTCATGTCCATGTCATAAAAATAATTTTTATCAATTTATTTGAATGTAATTATTTTTTTAAAAATTTTATTTTTCAATTTCCCTCACTTTATTTCAAAATGGATTTTTATGGTTTTATGTAAGGTATATTATTTTAAAAATCCCCTTTTAATGTTACACTTTCAACTGTTTTTTCATAAGTATAATTGAATTTTTTTTAACATGTATATAATGAATGTAATTTTACACTTTCCTATCAAATTAATTTTTTAATCTTCCTTTAAAATTTTTAATTTTTATTTTCAAATTAATTTTTTCATTTATGATTTCATGAATTTTTAAAAATCAAAAGTGAGTTCAAAATGGAAAAGTTATTTTTCTCAATAATATTTCATTTATGAATGATTTATGTGTTGTTATTATTAATTTATTATTATTAGGAACTGTTTATAAGGATGTGTGGGTTCTTGATAAATCCATGGTGTGTGATCCTATTATAGATCTAAAATTAATTGGGTAATAGGGTGGAGTTAATAGGTTATATTTCTCCAAAGAGATTATAGGAATTATGTTGCAGTGATAATTACAAAAGTAACTATAATGGTTACTACTTGTGTAGTTGAGTGATCTAAATTTTTTTGTAAGAGTGATATGTAAAATGATTTCCCAAGTTACATTATTTTCTTTTATATTCTTTTTAATAATTTTTCAAGAAAATCGATTTATTGTCAAGTGATAAGATATTTATTTTTTTAAAGGATTATGTATTTTACGAATAAAATGGTATGTTTTAATGAAATTTTTTGATGGGTTTTCACTACACTGGCAGTTTCATTTATTTTATTCCCCTTAATTGGCTTTCTGTGCTTATCCCAATTTTAATTTTTTTTTTCACATTATATAAGGTAGAATAAAGGAAATGATGATATTAAGGGGAAAATTATGATGATTGATCATCAAAATAAACTATGTTTTTTTAAAAGTTTAATTTTTTGAAAAAATGGTACTGATTATAAGTGTTTACTTGTAATATATAGGCTTACTTTTTAATAATTTTTCCCAATTCTTTAGAACTCTAAACTGAAAAGATTCTCAAATGAGAATTATTGTTGTAAAACACTAGAATATGTAATGCTTAATGATGGGTACATACACAACCACCAAATGGTGTCTAGTATAATCCAATTAGTGTATTTAAAACTACCCGTTTTTATGTATAAAAATGTAAATTAGTAACATAAATGGGACCAAATTGGCTCAAAGTTTCTAAAGAACACCTGTCTAACTCTACCTACTTCGTCCTAAATTGGAATGTATCTGAAAACATGGCTCTATATAGGTATATATATAAATATAAGTATGTATGTATATATATATACTATATATTTATATGCATATATAGTCATATATATATATATACATAACAATATCTAATACTCGAGGTGTTACTAAGTCATCCATGCATAGTCACAAGAGTCTCATGTTGCAGATAAGGGCATCAACCCAAACATTCAATTAGGGATATGAATTTCATTATTTCTATCAACCAAATAAGTGTTGTGAAAAAACATGTACACCATCTTCCATGGGAATGTGAAGAATTATGTTCAACATCCATTTCAAATGATTTGAAATTTCTAGTCCAATATCACACATTCAGGGAGCATGAAGCATCATGTCTAACGCTATCCATATCAGTGTCTCAAAATCCTTCCTAAAGTCATTAAATAGTAATAATAAATCATTAATGTAATGATTTAACATAATACATGGGTTGTATTTCATCCCTATATGATTTTAATATCAAAGTTCATAATTCATAATTTATAAAAAATCCATGTAATATGGTCATACCATTCACTTCCATTTAATTTATATCAATAAAAACCCCCAAAGAATATCTTTTCGTAAAAATTATTATTTTTAAATTAAAAGAATATGTAATCACACCCAAAGGGATGACACTAGTCGAAGAATACAACCTCCAAAAATGTAAGGGGGATATTGGATAATTTCTAACATGACTAATAATTAAAATAATGAAAATATATTTTAAGGAAATGTGAGGAATATTTGGATTACGAAATCATGAATAATGATAAGAAAAAACTAGAATTTTTTGGGAAAGTACTAGACCACCCAACTTATAGAGGTAGATGACCCCTTATCAATAATTGGCCTCTAATCCACGCTTGAATGAAACAAATCAGAAGAATAAAAAAATACCCTAAAATGGGGCATATAATATCATATTGATTTATAATTTCATATGAAAAGATAAATAAAAATGGAATAAAGAGGAATAAAGGAAATTTCAATAGAGATCCATGGAAAATGATGGTGAACGATTCATACATCTTTTAGATAAGATATCTCAATTCTTTGGTTGGATGCCATGGAAGAACTCCAACATGAGGGTGGTTGTTGTGTATGAAAATGGGACAAGAAGAGAGAGGGAAGTTAAAATACAAGGGGGAATGAAATTTTCACCCAATTTCAATGGTCACATGGATTGGATACATGATTGGCCAATCTTGGGGCCAACTACGCACCAACACTATCTGTGGTGTCACCCCTCTCGTATGAGATATGAACATAGTTTGAAAAACCATGTGTTGACTACGAGACTCTTATGAAATTTCATACAGAAACCCCACATGGTTGTGAGGTTCCCTTTCATGGTTTGACAAACCATACATAACCCTTATTGGGCCTTATGATATGAGTTGTACGGTTATCACTAACTGAATTTTAACCATTCTAGCACCGAAAATCCCATGACACTCCCGAAACCTTTCTATGACTCTCAAGGACTTCCATTTAGATAATGAGAAAAGTTTAAATTAGAATTTACAGGGTCTGTATCCCCTAAGAAAAACCGGAATCTTCCAATTTCCCTTCCTCCAAACAACTCAACCCCGAGTTTCCCTTTTAAGGGTGGATGAGTGTCATTTTAGAATAACTCCCACCACTAAGAATGTATGTAGGCCTCTCACTCTCAGGTCTTGTCCTATAAATGATCATGTTTCCATGTCACTCATACCCAAGGAACTGACCTTCCTCAGAGAACCTTTGTGCACCAATCAATAATACAGATAATATATAACTTAAAAGAAGCATAAAATTCAAATTAAATATCCTCAAGATCAAATAAATGAGGTGGATATGAATCATAATGGTGATGTTGTGATACCTAGAAGGAATTGTGCATGGCTGATTACCTTTAAGGATGAACTATCTGATGGAAAATTAGTCTGACTCCCTCCATGATCTCAAAATACTTTACATAACAATGTGATAACTTACCCATTCATTGAATTCTTCTATACCCCAACCTAGATTAAACATGTAATAAAACCTAATATTCCACCTCAAACTCCAATGGTCAGTGGTCAAGATCAGAATAATGCATCTTCCTAGACTAAGCTATAACGATACAAAAATTGGTATGTTCTACCTTCTCTGATGTCCGTTGAACTAGATAAGGTCCCAATACTATTGTCTCTCATACCTCCAACAATAACAATGGTGAATAAAATGATATAAAATATAAGAGCACATAAGGATCCATCATTAAAGTCACATATTAGTTTTTATAGTAATAAAACTAAGAAAGAGGTAAAAGTTTCTTCCAAGTACCCCAAAATTCAAGGGTTAATGTCAGAAGAATGTACTTTAACACTTGAATCATATGAAAGTGTTAACCCTCGGTCTTTGGGTCATAGGTTATACTCAATATCTTCTAGGAACCTATATCCTTTTACTACCCCTTCCAGAACCATGATGTAAAGTGAGCATCTGTATCTGAAACTATGGAATGAGGTATACCATGAAGTTTGATAGTATCACAGGTGTAAATTAAACCCATTTCTTCTAATTAAAAGGTATCTCTCATAGGTAGAAATTGGTTGACCTTCGTCAACTTGTAAAAAATAACTCACAATGTATGATTTCATCATGGTGACCTAATTAAACTCATCATGAAATCCATAGTGATGTCATCCAATTACTACTTTATAATGGGTAATGACTATAAATTCCCCACTGGTCGATGGTGTTATTCTTTCACTTGTTGATAGGTGGAATGATGAGTAGCAATGCCATCTATCTTCTATTTCATACCAGGACATCAACATTATCGATGTTGATCACGATACATTTTTTTGTAATACTGGGATGTACATCCCAATTATTGTCACGATGTTATCACATTAATTCATCTTGTTTATTTTTATTCACAAATACACATCGATGAATACGTAATATGTCATCCATGTCAACAACCCAACTAGGAAAATGGTCCACTCCGGAAGCACTCTCCCCTAGAGCAATCACTCATGATCAGAAATCTAAATCATCTTCACCCTATCTAGAAGTGAAGAGGTCTATATCAAAGATATAATAAAAGGATCCATGTGGAACTCTTAAACCTCTACAAGAATCTTATAAAATACTTCCATCAAATTCCACTCTCCACTTACCACCTAAAGAACTTGGGTTTGAGCCTTCTAGCTCAGAGCATCATCCACTTCATTACCCTTACGAGGTGTATAAGAATTACCAAATCCAAATGACTATAGGTATTGAATCTATATTCACTATATTAGATTCAAATCATTCCTTTGAAGATTTATTTTATTCTTTTGTGGTCTGGGTATAAAATGAACCTCAATCCAAATAAATAATGCCTCCAATAACTCAATACATGAACAACTGTTTTTAGATTGAGGTCATGTGTTGGGTAAATTCACTCATGATGTCTCAATTAGTGAGACATTTATGCCACGAATCACTCATCCTATATGAGAAATACTCTCATACTAATTCTAGATATATCAAGAAAACAATTCTCTTCCAAGATATGGTACGGTCAGGATCAATATTGATTCCAATCTCTCTTTCACCTCTTGAATGGATATTTCACATGATTTAGACCATATAAACTAAAAAATATTTTTATTCAATCTCATAATATATGATTCTAGGTGTCTTGAATAAAGGGACTATAATATTAAACTATCCCAAAAAAATGTTATATTTAAAATACTTTCTTAGGCTTCCCTTAGAAAACTATGGATCTCACTCTCTCTAGGTCAATAGATACTCTTTCCTCTATGATAATAAGACCCAGTAAGTGAAATTAATCAACCCAAAAGTGTCATTGGGTGTGATTAGCATACCTTTCATGCTCTATAAGTGTAGTTGAACTAATATATAGATGGTTAGAATGCCTTTTTCGAGTATGTGTTTAAACCAAGATGTCGTCCATGAATACTAACACAAATGAATCTTGATATCGGTGGGAAACCCAATCCATCAAGTCCATTAAAATAGTGTGTGTGTTCGTGTGACTAAATAGAGTTACTAAATACTAGTATAAGACATATATACACTGAAAGGTTATACATGGTATATCTGATGTCCAAACTTTTACTTGATGATAACCCAACCTCAAATAAATCTCTGAGAACAATCGAGCACCTCAGAGATGATCAAGGAGGTCTTCTATATAAGTTAAAGTATACTAGTAATTAATGGTAATCAGATTTAGTTTCTTGTAATCCACACAGAGCATGAGGATTGAATATTCCTTCTTTGTGAAAAGGATAGGTCAACCCCGAAGAGATGTATTGTGATATATAAACCCCTTATCCCCCAGGTTCTCTAATTTCCTCTAGAGCTAAATCCCATTATGTTTCCTTATGTAAGGAGGAATGGACATGAGTACTACTCCTAGAACATACTTAATATAAAACTATGCCTCTCTCTTATGAGGTTGTCCATAAAAATTTTCAAGGAAGACACCCTTGAATCAATCTATGATAGTAGGAATGTCCTTCTGATGTGTTCCTTAGTCATCATGAAAGAGTATAGAAATTTGGTATCTCACTATATATAGCCCATGATTCTCTGGTCCAAGTTGAGCTACTAGTATGTTCTATTAACCTTTTTGAATATATCTATCTCCCTCTATTGATGAAAAAAAACATCTAGTGATAAAAATCGAAACATCCATGGTGACAAACCAACCAATCCATCTTGAGAATGATATCGAAACCCTTCATCTTGAGGATGAACATGTTCCATACAAAACTATAGGAAACTATATCAAGGGTTTTTCCTTAAAATTGTGTAAACTATTGGACCAGTTCCCTAAAAGATTACTGAGAGTCATTACACCATAGAAATTACCTATCTTGGGTTCCATACATTCTATATAATATAGAAATATTAAACAATTTGAAGTGTCTATGTCAAATAAGGTAGAAAAAAAGTAGAGGATAATAATATATTACCACATATAGCATAAGGCATGAAATTAGTATCCTTAGGTACTATCTTGTAACCTCATTCACCTCTACATTGTCTTGCATTGAGGAAATTTTTTTACTAGTCCTTTGGTTATATCCCCAAGTCACCAAAGGAATGGAATAAATGTCAAAGGATTTTGTTTAATTTGGGGGACCATTTTATGCTTGAAAATAAACCAAAAAAAACTATCACACAATAACAAAAAACCACTATATGATGCATTATAACAGTATAGTAAAGAAAATGAGAATACTAAACTATACTATAACCCATATCAGAGTACACTCAAGAATCCAAAAATGAAATATCATAGTATAATGTGGAATTATAAACCAAAAAAAACCCAAGATTCCAAATACACTAACACCACATCTCCCAACAAGATCCAAGCTCTGACTCCACATTCCATGCTCAAAGTATCATGATTAATTGATAAAGAAATGAGATACTTTGACTTGAGCTTTTTCATGATAAATAATATATGAAAAAGCAACAAATTTCCAAAGCAGGCGTTGAGTAATGAAAACTTAATAGGTTTTCAAAAAATGACTTCAATACTCATGCCACATGGATAGAAGAAGTTATAAAAATTATACATAACAATTTATATAAAACTATAGAGAAAAATTTATTTAGTTTATATCCAAGTGAATGAAATTCCAACAAAAAAAATTTTCAAACCAAAATAATTCTAAGGAATGAAGACAAAAAATTCCTTAAACCATTTCACATTAATTTTTGGTATACACATTCTATG
This sequence comes from Viscum album, assembly GCA_963277665.1. Classification (NCBI taxonomy): domain Eukaryota; kingdom Viridiplantae; phylum Streptophyta; class Magnoliopsida; order Santalales; family Viscaceae; genus Viscum; species Viscum album. The sequence goes on along the minus strand of OY728146.1, from coordinate 782,972,359 downwards.
ATTCACACTCACACCCACACATTCATGCTCTAGTGATAGTCCCATACCCGTGAACAGTTTCTGATTCATCCACTTAGTCACCACTAAGTGTCCAATATCTTTGTTCCCTATTGAAACATGCCCATTATCCATGGTCATGTTCTTTTTACCATAATGGTACATGACCCATATTCAAGGTCATGATGGAAAAATTAACCCACACAAAACCATTTATTACAAATCCAAGACAAATAACCATTTAATTCCATTTCAATATAATATTCTTTTTAATGAAAAAAATTCCACAGAACCTTTTTCATGAATCAATGCCAACAACTATTTTAAAATCATTCATTTAGTATAATTCAAAAAATATTTGTTTCTCAAAAATTTCAAAATTCCACAAATTTCAAAAGACTTCACTAAATAAGGTTTCTACCATATGATTTGCATAAAAATTTCACAAATAATTTAAAACGATTCAAAAAAAAAATTAAATCTATCCTTCAACTTCTAATAAGTGTATTTGAGGCTGAATCCACCTACCTTATAAAATATCATGGAAACAAATAACGACATGAGTTATTCTACAAAATAGGGCTGAATCTCTAAAAACCCACCTTATATATCATTCCCTCTCATCAACACATCCAAATATCATCATGATTATCATAAAAAATCATAGATCTATTTCCAATGGGATATATCTATGAATCTATAAGAGGAAAGAAGAAGAGATCTAATTAAAAACACCAATAATGGATACTTACCAATCAATACGGCCTTAAACTCTCCAATATTTACAAATAGGTATCTTTTAGATTGAAGGAATGAGTCTACACATCCTTTTATAGGAGAGAAAACCAAGTCAGGATCATCAAAGAGGAAAATTGAGTGTTTTAGAGGTAATACTGAGTAAGATCCACAATATAAGGATCTAAATTTTAGATGTGCATAGTTTACGTATCTGCTTAGGAAAACTGTGGACAAATCCTACACCAACCACTACCTCCAAACACCCTTCACATGGTTGGTTTTCACTTTTAGACAAACCATGAACCAAATATGTTTTTCCTTCTATTCAAATTTTCATGGTTACTCCTAGGTGGCCACATGATTTAGCTAAACTGTGTGCCTACCTATTTCCAAAAAATCTTATCAAATGTAACCAATATAATAAAAGGAATTAAAAGGGAAGTTGTTATAATTGGATTGAAAAGTTTTCATTAAGTATAGCATGTCTCTATGGATAGAATGAGCATAAAAAATTCATAATTTTGGCCACATACATTGTTACTGAGGGATTCTATGACTACATGTTAAAAAAGTTTTCCATTATTTTATTCCTGAACGAATGAGGATACAATTTCATGTTGAAAAATTTGTCAAAATACTCCCATATAATAAATTAGTCTAATTAAGTATGAAATTATATATCACACCACTAGTTTGGAATATCAAACAGCATATAAAGTTATATCTTGACTTTCAACTCTGCTAGGGTGCCATGGAAATTGAAGATCTGATTAATCATATTCAGAAACCCCTCTATATTATTTAGTTCGGTATCACCAAAAAGATGGGTGGATTCTACATCTAGGTCTAAATGGGTTTATCCACATTCCTTATTTCAACACATTATATCCCTCTAAACATAGTATGAAAGGCATGGACAATACTCTGAACCAGCTGTTGGTTCACTTATGGATTGGGTGTAACCACTATCATAACAGCTTCATCCGAATGGTTTCTTCAAAGTCCACCAAGTGACATATATATAAAAAACACCATAAGTATCACTCAATAATAAGTGGCTTCTTAGCTATTCAAATTTTCTAAATAACAAATATCATAACAAGGACTTAGAAAATTCAACACTTCCCATTTTCAACCAATATTTGAAAATTTCCCCCTGATTTTGAAAATTAACTCACTTCCAAAATACCACCACCTTGAATTTTTAAAATATTATATTTGAAAATAATTTCAACACATTTTAAAAAATAATATTTTTTTCATCAAATTATAATTAATTACTCAAAATGATATGTGCAATCCTATTATGAATTCATTCCTATGAATTCTTGTCATTCTCTTCTCATTAGTTAACCCATCACAGTGAGATTGTAACTCCTATAAGTGTCTCCAAAAAAGTTATTTTCCCAAATCCATGGTAACTTGAAGTTCAAGATAAATAGGTTAGCTGGAATTTATTATTCTCCACATTTCATATTATTCCAATCATAATCATTTCTACCATCCCAAATCAAGGATTAAACTAGAACAATTTTTCTACTCCAAGACCGAAAAAACTGATACCAAATTTACAAAAATAATTTAAATAAAAAAGACTGATACCATTTGTAACATCTCACCCCTCCTCATTGAATTGATTTGAGGAAAAATTTCTACTCCACTTTACGAGACATCCCAAAGAAACTAAAGGCTAGAAATTAATGCCATGAGATTCAATATAATTGGTGGATGATTTTCCCTCTGAATAAAAAACTACTACCAACATTCCATAAAGAAAACCCACTTTGTCTTTCATGATAAAAATTTATTGAAAAAATAAAATAATACTAAAATATACCAAAACCCATATCAAAGTAAAATGTGGAAAACCGAAACCATTATCATAGTATAAATCAGAAGAAAAAACTAACAAAATCCAAGACTCCAATTACACTAACTCCACATATACCAACATACTCCAAGCTCTAACTCATCAATCCATGTTCAATGTATCATGATGCATAACTAATGATATGAGATACATTTCCTTTATTTTTTCCCAATAAACAATATCTGTGAATGAACCAAAGTTCCAATAAATGGGTGAGTAATAAAACTCAGTAGGTTTTCCCATATGAATTTTGTACTCATGCCTTTGGTATAGAACAAGTTATCACATTTATATAAAAAAATTATATAAAACCATTTAAATTCATTTTAGCAGTTTATATCAAATCCAATTAAATTCTTACAAAAAATAGTTTTCCAACCAAACAGTTACCATGGAATGAAAACAACAAATTCTTTATACTATTTCACATTCCTTTTTGGCATACCCATTCCATGATTCACACCCACACCAACACATTCACGCTTCAGTGATAGCTCTATACTCATGATCAGTTTCTCATCCATCCACTAAGTCATCACTATGTGTCCAATATCCATGTTCCCTATTGATAAACACCCCCTACCCTAGGTCATGTCCCTCGTACCCCAATAGTACAGACCACTTATTTAGGGTCACATTGAAATCATAAACTCACACTGACCTGTGTATACCGAAAAAAATATATCCAAGCATTTCATTCCATTTCAATAAAAAAATATTTTTATTGAAAACATTAACACAATTTATTTGTCCATGAATTATATTACACAAATATTTAAAATAATCCATTAAAAACCCTTCAACAATATACTTTTGTACAATAATTCCATAATTCCACAAATTTCACAAAAAATCACTATGGAAGGTTTCTACCGTTCATTTCAAAAAAATTTAACAATAAATTTAAATAAATTAAAAAAATTTGAAATTTAGACTTGATGTTTTAATAATAAGAGTCGAGAGTGTGGCCACCTATCTCAAAAACTACAGAGAAAATGAATAATGACACAAATTCTTCAATTAAACCATGTTGAGTCTCCAAAAACCTTCCTTATAACTCATTACCTATCATCAAAAAAACAAAATCTCATCATTATTAGAATCAAATATCAACGATATATAACCAATTGACTATATATAAGAATCCATGAGAGGGAAGAAGAAGAGATCTCATAAAAACCACTAAGAATAGATACTTACTAAGAAATACAACCTTCAACACACCAAGAGTTTCCAACAAAACACTTCTTAATTGAAGGGGAGAGTGTCGATAGCCTTTGGGAGGAGGGATAACCAATGTATGACCATAAAATAGGGAAAATGAGTGTTTTATATGTAATATTGAGTGAGACACAAGAATTAAGGATCACAATTTTAACCGTACATGATTTAGGAATGCGGTTAGGCAAACCATGCACCAACCACTACCAAAAAAACACCATACACATTGTTCTCTTGCATGGTTAGACAAACCATGTGCCAACAATGTTTTTTACACTATTCCAATATTCATGATTACTCATGGGAGTCTTCATGGTTTGGGAAACCATGTGCCAAACTAGTAGCCTATATATCACTTTGCATGTTTTCCAGGAGTTACATAGATTCTACTAACCCTTATAAAATTATGCTCCTCCACAAAAGGACCATAAAAAATAAAAATTCCTTCAAAACCTCTAAAAATTAACCAAAAAACTTTACATACATAAAATACATATAGATTTAGTTACTAAATTGAAACTGGGGGTGCTACATGGTTGTGTTGAATGTGATTATCCTAGACTATAACCCTAAGATGCAACCTGACTAACCAGTTAAGGCCCTCTATATTAGCGCTGTATATCAGATGTATGTATTCCTCATCTACGACCACTCCCTTGGCTTGAATAGTCAGTAAAACCCTAGAATCCCACCAGGAGAGGAGCTATGGATACCTATCCTGAGGGAGAAGTTGGTGTAGATCCTCTCCCACTAGATACATATAGGAATGTCCAACTATAATTATGAATATTCATGATCTTGCCGTAGGTTTGGAACTCAATATGATCTCTTTTGCACTACTATTTTCATGTTCCCTGATTTCTCACATAGAAGAAATATCACGTAGTTATCAATGTGAGTCTTCTAACTAAAAAGTCTTATGTGAGTATACTCCAAACATCAAATTCTTTCACTAGATGAACTATTTCTCTCTCTAGGTGATGAACTGCCATGGTCCACTCCCTCATCTTCCCTCAAAATATTATTGGTGGTGAAGGAATCATTCACTATCTCTGAAATGGTAGTCAACCAAAAGAAATTTACCTAATATTGGATATCATATATGATCCTATACTGACACCATCTCATCATCATCAAATCATCACTACTGAGAGTCAGTATGAAACACTATCACCTTAGTGTAAGTGCATAAATTCCCCAGCCTGCTCATCTATTAGTGTATGTAGAAAAAAATTATACATATAAGATAATATGTAAATCCATTTAGACCATATCCTAATAATAAACAGTCTGAGTAACAATATCCCACTATAATTCGTAAAAATCCTAAATCATGATGGTTTTAAGTCAAATACATATTTTTAGGCAAATTTAGGTGATATAATATAGAGGATATGGATTTAAGCCACAACATAGCAACATGGGGGGAACTATCCCCTAAGAATTAGGTGGATTGTTTTTTTGAAACTCTCATGAAAACTCTTCCATAGTAGGTGATTGTCTTGTGTCACCTTTAATAGAATGCATCAATTAAAGAAAACCCTCTTGAAACTAAGAATCAGGACCCATATGAGGGAAAATAAGAGGATTGTCAAGTGTCATTACAGGAGGTAATACTGGAATCTCAGGGTCCACCACCTTTGGAGAATGTTTGTTTCCTCCTCCTTGGCATACCAATAGAGGTATTCTTCATGTCATACTTATAAAATTTCAAACTCACTCCTCATAACAATATTTAATTGAAAAAACAATCACAGTTAAATGAATAGGGAAGGTATAAGCCTTCCAATGTAAAGAGACAACACCCCACTATCTACTCCTAATGTCAGATTTATGTGATATAAAATATCATAAAGGTCCTGATAGACTCTTCATACTACAAACAAATGAACTTATTTCAGGGTTAAGGTCTCTCATCCCATATCATAGGTCCCAATATATGGAGTTTCATTTTCATGGTATCGAGTAAAACACCTTTTAAATTGAAATTAACATCTTAATTTAATGGACACCATTTAATTTGAGAATTTTAATTTATTGATGTTTGAATTTATTTATATATATATATAAATTTCATAATCTAGTTAGACATGTCATTACTCCCATGTTATAAATTAATATGCTTTATGTATTGTAATTGGAATGTCATCTAACTATAAATCGACCCTTTCATTTGTTATCAGGATAAAGAAGTCATATATGATGATTTAATTGGATAAAAAATCACTCATAATTTATAAAAGTGTACTCTTTATAAATTATAATTGGAATTCATGTAATCAAAATAAACTATCATCTCAGTTCTTGTAATAATAGTTACACAGATCAAACATGTTATAATTGGATAATTAAGTTGTCACCACTAAGCTATATGGAAAATACGATCTATGCTGATGAAAAAAATTTAATTAACCCATTTATTTTATCAATATAAAAAAATTAGAACATTTTTAATATAATAGTCAATCCCCCAACAATATGTAATAGGAAAAGCACACAATAATATAAACATGGCATGGAATATGCATGGAATGTTAATCATCAGGTGCCTATTATGACGCACGATATAATACCACCTTGTCATACTAGGATAAAGAAAAAATATAGTTCATAGTGATAACAAAAATTAAAACACATGTGTGTCAGCCAATGATGAAATAAGTACAACTAGAATAGATACAATTCAGATCATAAAGTCTTATCCAATGAAATTTTGTTTTTCCCTATAAGTTGGTTATCTTCTCCTAGGAACAGACTCATTACCAATTCTGAACACATTCCAATCCTATGGTATACAATCGCAAAATAGAAAATAAAAAGGAAAAGCCCCTCTTAAAACACTTTGTGACATCTCGGACCCATTTCATTCATAAGTAACCTGACACAATTGTCCTTTTGGCCTCAAGCACATCTCCCTACATGCTAGAGTCTATCAATTAACAGTGAGGGTTTGTGATAGTATAGTTGGAATACTATACCCCCATGACTAGTGTGGAGCATAGTGGTGTAATAAATTGATTAAAAATGGAAACATATAGTAATTATTAAGAGTAATAGAGTCAATCATCCCAATGAATAAAATAGGTGTAATTGGTAACAACCTAAGTTATATATAAAATGATGTCATGCCTATGAGCTGTACAACAAATGGAAACCATACAAACATGGTAGCCAGAATACAACACAACACACATAAAAAAAAGAGAAAAAAAATACTATAAACTATCCTACAAGAATTTTAATAAATGGATCTATCATCTACTACTAATATCTCATCCTAATAGATAATTATGTGTTCATAGCTGGACACTTTCCTTTATCTCTACCTATATTTGTGAGATCTATTTGAGCATCAATTGGTAGCCTAAATAGGGTTTGAGTAAAACTTAGTAGGCCACCACCAATAGTGTCTAGTATAATCCAATAAATATATATATAATAATATGTTTTCTTGTATAAGAAGTGTAAATCAACAATATAAATGGAACCAAGTCATTCTAGGTTCCTAAAGGACACTTGTCTGACTCTACCTACTTTAGCCTTATTTGGAATCTCATTGAATAAATATCACCAAGTATATATGTATATATAAGTATCTATGTACATATATATACTATATATGTACATTCATATATAATCATATATATAGATACATAATACAATCTAGGACTCATGGAGTAACCATGTCATCCATGCATAATTACAGTAGTCTCATGGTATAGATAAAGGAATCAGACTAAGCATTCCATCATGGATAAAAATGTAATAATATCCTTCATCCCAATAAGAGATGTGAAAAACAATGTCCAACATCCTCTAGTTTAACATAAAGCATCACGTCTAACATTTAAATAAATTATTTGAAATGTCAAGTCCAACATCACACGTATAGGGAGCATGAATCATTATGTCCTAAAAAATCCATACCCATGTCTCAACAACCATCATGAGGATATGAAATAGTAATAACAAATCATTCATGTAATTATTTAATATAATCCAAGAGATGGATTTCAACCATTCCAAAGTTTATTAGAAAAGGGTCTAATATAAAATTTATAAAAAGGTCACATGACATGGTCATACCATTCACTTTCATTTAATTTATGTCTAGAGAAACCCACATAGATAATGGTTTGATCGAAATAATTTTTTTTAAAAATGGTATAGGTGAGAACACTCAAAGGGGTGGAACTAGTCGAGACAAATGACCTTTGACAAAGAAAACAAAATATGGGATCATTTCTAACGTGACAAACAATTAAATTAAGGAAAACATATTTTTAAGGCAATGTGTGGAATATTAGACACGCGGTATCATGAAACATGATATGAAACCACTAAACATTTAGGAAAGAGTATTATACCACCTGTCTTATGGTGGTAGATGACCCCTTTTCTAGTATTCTCCTCTAATCTGGAATAGATTTAATAAAATTGGGAGAATGTATGAATACCCTAAAAATACAGCATATTAACCCGCGTGGATTTAGAATTCTATATGTAGAGATAAATGGAAAATGGAAACAAGGGGAATTAAGGAATTACCAATAGTGATCTAATGCTACCTATAAGAAGTAGTTTGGGAATTCTACAAAAGAGATAGCTCAATGCCGAGGTTAGATGCTAAGGGAGAGCTCTAACATGAAGAAGGATTTTGTATATGCAAATGGGAGAACAAGGGAAGAGGTAAGTTAAATTTTGAGTAAAAATTGGAAATTTCACCCATTTTTAAATGGTGAAAGGTTGGAAAATGGTGGTCTAACCATTTACCAGTAATCATTGGGGTTTCAATCTTCTCACACAATTTAGGTTCATAGTTATGAAAATTGTGTACATCCTATACGGATCCTTTACAATTTTTTTTTGAACCACAACCACATGATCATGAGGATACATTTAATAGTTTTACAAATTATTTTCACTTTTATAGGGTATCATGGTTTGAGGTTTATGGTTATCACTAACCATGCACTAACCATACACCTCACCTTTTCCCTCCAAATTCTTGACCTATGGGCTCTGAAAAAGCATCGAAATCTCTTGAAACGCTCCTTAGACTCTTGAACACATACATTTAGATAAAGATAATTTTTTGAATAAATATATTAAGGTTTTTACCTAATTAGAAGAATCAAGATGTTATAATATATCCCTACCTAAAACAACTCATCCATGAGTTTGCATTCCTATGGTGGTTGAGTGTCTTCTATGAATGGATCTGTCCACTGAGCATGCACATCAGCCCCTGGCTCCCATGTTTCATCCTGTACATGGTCATGTTTCCGTAGAACCCATACAAAAGGAACTAACCTGCCTCAAAGATCCATGATTCCCTAGCCATAATACTGTTAAGATACTCCTCAAAGGAAGCATCAGATTTTAATTCAACATCCCTAGGATCAAAATCTTGAGAAGGGTATGAATGGTAATGATGAAATTTAGATTCATGGAAAAAATAATTAAATGTCAAATACCTATAAGGAATAACCATCTGATATGATACTGGCTAGAACATATCCATGATCTTGAATGTCCTAACATAATAATGTGATAGTTTACCTTGTATTTTAATCATTATATGGTCCATTATAGGAGAAACACATAATAAAACATGATATCACACATAAACTCCAATGTCTAGGGGTGGATATTGTTATAAAACTTCAACATAGACTGAAGTTCAACCATGTGATTTATGATAATTTATACATACTACGGTGTCTCTTGAAAAAAATGAGGTTCCAATATAGTTTCCTCTTCTTCATATAACCATCAAAGGTGTGAATGGAATGGTCTAACATATAAATCCTCAAAAAGATCCATCAATATAGTCTCCTAAGATATTATTATAACTGAACTCAAAAAGAGGAACAAGTTTTTCCAAATAACCCCATTAATCAAGAACGCATGCCCAAAGAATGTCCTTCAGCACCAAAATCTTATTCATAGATTAACCATTGGTCTATGGTTGATAATATATACTCAAAAGTGCTAGTGAACCTAGATCCTTATTCAAAACCTTCCAGAATAAGGATGGAAAGTAAACATCAATGTCTAATATGATGGTACTAGGGATACCTTGAAGTTTGATAATCCCACAAGAATAAAATCTACCTAGTTTACCCACTAAAAAAGTCTCTTTGATAGGTAGAAATGGATGACCTTTATAATCCAGTGAATGATAACCCATAAAACATAATTTCCTCAAGGGGGTCTAGGAAATCTAGTCAAGAAATCCAAAGTGATATCATCAAATTTCTACTCAAAAATGGGTAATGGCCGTAAAATCTCCACTGCTAACTGGTATTATTCCTTCACCTACTAAAAGGTGGAACACCGAGTAACAAGGATAACTATCCCCCATTTCACACCAACCCACCAATTCTAGAGTCATAGATCACAATACATTTTTGTAAAACTGAGACGTACTTCCCAAAAACATTCATGATATTCTCACATAAATTCCTCTTAAATGTACGTAAGAACCCAAATATAACCATGAATGCCTCACATAAAACACTCTCCCATTGGACCATGCCATCCGGATTAGAAAGTTGTTTCATCTTCATCAAATCTAGAAGTGAAGAGTCCACTTTTGAAGATATAATAATAGGCTATTTACGACACTCCTGAACCTCCAGATGCATCTCAAAAAAGAACACCATCAACCGCCACTCTCCACTGACCTCTTGAATAGATTTTGTCTGAGTCTTCCATCTCAGAGTGTCAGCCACTACAATACTCTTCCCAGGCATATAAATAATCTCAAATTCAAATGAAAATAGTAATTCAACCCATCTTAATTGACTAAGATTCACATCACACTACGTGAAGATGTATTTGTGGGGTTTTTGATCCGTGTATAGAATGAATTATTGTCTAACTAAATAGTGCCACAAATAACAAAATGTATAAACATTTTTTTTCTATTCAAGATCATTCATCAGGTAATATTACTCATATGGTATCAATGAATTTTTAGTCAAGCTTGTAAGAGATGTTTCTCTATGAAAACAATGCTGAATAAAGAACCTATAATATCCAGCAAGCACCAAGAAACTTTATATGTGGAAGATGTTATTGGGATACTTCTAGGAAAACACAAATATCAAATTCTATGGGTCAATATATACTCTATACTATGAGATAATGTGACCTATGAATTGAATTTTGTTGATCCAAAATTGGAATTTGGTGATCATAGCCTAAAATGGTGCTCTTAGTGTACTCAATCTAATATCAAGATTTTTTACATTTTTGTTCTGAGTATGTGAGTAAATAAAATGTTTTCTATTAAGACTATCACAAATGAATCCATATATAGGTGAAAAACCAAATTCATTAGCTCCAAGAAAATATTGGAAAAATTCGTGAGACTGAAAAATATTACCAAATATGCATACAAGACATAACTACTACAGAAGGTTGTACGTGTTATATCTGAAAGCCTAATGCACACTTAATGATAGAAACATCTCAAATTAATCTTTAAGATGACCCGATCTTCTTAGATATGATATAAAAAATCGTCTATATGATGTAAAGGATGATATTTCTAAACCCCAATACAATTTAATTTTATGTAATCCACACAGTGTATATGGGTTCCATCCACCTTCTAGGAGAAAAGGATTAGTGAACCCCAAGGAGACTTATTGGGTTTTATAAACCCTTTAGTTTTTATGTTCTCTAACTATCACTTTAGTTCCTGAAGCTTAGTAGGTTTCATCCTTTTAGAAGTAATGGAAATGATTGCTTCTCTTCGTAGTAAAAAATTAGAAAAATCTACCTCTCTCTTAGGAGGTAGTCCATAAAATTCACCAGGGAAGAAATACCAGAAACGATCCACTATAGGAGGAAAATTATTCTAACATGTTTACTGGTCAACAAGAAAGTTTATAGAAATTTGGGTTTCCACTCCATAAATCCCACAATTCTCTAGTCCAACTAATTATTCTGACCAACCCATTCACCTTTTTGAATATAGATACCTCCCTCTTCTGATAAAAATGACACCATCTGGTGATAATAATCAACTTCATCATAGAATTAAATAAACATGACCATCCTAATAATTGTTTCAAAACCCTTAATATTGAAATATAATAGGTTCCATATGAAACAATATATAACTACCTCAATGGGTAATTCCTTACATTAGTGTACACTCTCAAATCTTATCACTAACAGAGTATTGAGAGTAATTACACCACATAAGCACTCTATATTGAGGTTCATAATTTTCATAAATGATGTAGATATGAATTAATGTGAAGTTCCTATTTCAATTAAAAAGACACAAATGTATAGTATGAAAATCCTAACTTGTAGAGTAGAAGGATATGTTCTTTTCTCCTAAGAAACTATCTGTACTATATGTAACATTCCTCTACCATGCCCCTGATATGATAACTAACTACCCAGATAAAGAATTCTCTACTGACATTATATATTAGAAGTATGGATTCATTGGTCATGGAAACCCCCTCCTTCTAAATGACTAATAATACATACAATGCCATCCAGGTGTGGACATAACAATCCCACTCCTGAGGTTAAAGCTAGTGTGGATCCTCTCAAAATAGATTTATATTATAAGGTCTTACAAAAATGTTGCAGATTCCCTATCCTACTATATGATTGGAACTCAGTCGAGTCTCTAATGCATTAGGGTTTTGTGTGTCCTGGATTCCCACATTGATAACATATTATGTAGGTTTCAATGTGATCCTTCTAACTGCCACTTCATCCACGAGTAGACTATAAGCATCACTTTCTACCATCGGATGAACAAATCACCTATATTGGTGCTGAAATGTCATGGACCAAACCATCGACTTCCCTGAAATTTCACTCAATGATGAGTTTCTGGATCTCTATATCTGAAATAGTGTTCAATAAGAATATATTTACCTAATATTGGATGGACTATATGATCTCATCCACAAACAATCTAATCATCTCCAGTTTATCAATAACAGGAGTTGGTGTGAAGAATTTGAGGTTAGTGAAATAATTTTAATACTCCATGATGGTAATATCACTCTAGTGTATGTTTATAAATTCCATATCATGTTTATCTATTATTTTTTATAGAAAAATAGTCATAAAATAACAGATATAAATCTCCCCAGACCATCTCCCAATGCTGAGCATCCTATGTAACAAATTCCCACCATCACTTGGTATAATCCTGAAGCAAGTAGGTTGTGAGATTGACCCATCTTTCAAGGGGCATATCTATGTTCTCAATTATAGATAACAAGGATCTAATCCATGTATCAGCATCCTAGGGGCCACCATACCCTAAGAAATCAGGTGGTTGATGCGGCTGAAACTCACGTGCCAACTCTTCCATATTAGGGTAATTTTACATGGATTCTTCCATGGAATGCGTGAATTGTTGGAAACCCTATCGAAACTAGGAATCAGTTCCCAAATCAATTGTAACAAGAGTTGTTTCATGTGGAAACCTAGGAGGTAATACTAGTTTCTCAGGTCCCCCAACTGATAGAGAATATTTGTCACTATCTTTCTCATTTTATACTCAAGGCTGTCATAGTGGAATATTTTTATAATTACAAACATATGCATCAGAACAATATTTTATAGAAAATTGATTGTGAATAAATTAATAGGGAAAGTACAAGACTTACTATGTAAAGATAAAACACCCATTACCTGCTCCTAAAAATAGTTTTGGGTGATATAGAAGATGATAAAGGTCACAAGAGACTCTCTCTACTACCCACTAATGAGTTTGGGTATGGGTTATAGTCTCACATCACATAGTAGTGGTGCCAGTGTATAGATTTTTGTTTTCAAGGTATATAGGAAAACACCCATTATGTTGAAATTGGAATCTTCATTTAATGAAAACCATTTTATTTGATAATTTGAATTTATTCATGTTTATACTCATTTATATGTATGAATTTCACAGTCTATTTAGACGATTCAACATTCCCAAGTTATAAAGGAATAATATTTATAAGTTTCAATTATCACGTTATGTAATTGAAAATCAACCCTCACATCTTGTATCTGAATAAAAAATCAGTAAATTTTTATTTGATTAGATGAATCATCGTTTCTAATTTATAAATGTTGATTCTTTATAAAATAAAATCTGACTTCATGTAATTGAAATAAAGTAACGTTTCAGCTCTTTTTATAATATTTACATGGCTTAAACATGTGATCATTGGTTAATTAAGGCGTCATTATCAAGCTATATTTGAAAATGTACTTTAGGTTGACGCAGAAACTTTAATTAAACCAATTATATTATCCCTTATAAAAAACAATATCACATTTTCCAAATAATGTCAAGCCACGAATAATATTAAGCAGGAAAACCAAAAAGTAATATAAACATGGCATGTCATATGCATGGAAAGAAAATCCTCAGGTGTTAATTATGATTCCTGGGAAGATACCTTCATTACATATCAGAATAAGGGTAGAATATAATTTACAATGATAATAAACATAAAAACTCATGTGAATCATCCAATGGTGAAATTAATACAACTATAATAGGTGCAATCTAGAGCACCGAGTCCCATCCTAGAGAATTTGGATTTACGAAAACCCTAACGATGATGTCCTCCATGCCCATACCTCCCCCTCCGATGAGAGATGGGTTCTCATTGTCCTACAAGGGAGCACTAATTCATGCCTTCTACCCATTCTCTAATCTCGATCTTCGACATAAATTTCCCTAGATTGCGATTTACCCTTTGGTCCCTGAGTTATTCGAGGGATGTATGCAACTTCCTATATCGATTTTGAAGGTCAATGAAGCTTCATCTATTCTTCGAATGATGTTGGTCTCCAAATTCAAGGTTCTTAGACATTCGATAGAGTCATTTGATAGGTTTATTTTAAGATCATGGGGTCTTCAGGATCACACTATGTTGGTAATTTTAAATGGACAACACATCATGATTTGTTTTCCTTCAGAAGTGGACTTGATTCATGTTTGGTCCTCAGCCCCTCATAGCTTCAATAGATCCAGGTACTTTTCATTCAAGTGGAGCTACGACTTTTATATGCACCGAGATTCCCCAACAATGACTATTTGGTTATGATTCTAGGACCTACCTCTCCCATTTCAAAATCCCCCCTTCATTCTCATGTTAGGGAATTTGGTGGGCGAATTACCTCTACTCGTATAGCAGGACTTGAGTTGTGTTTCATCCTATTTATCATTGATTTTTTTTGAATTCGATGTGTCCAGAACACCAAATGATTTTGTGTGTATTGTTTTTGGAGAGGAGTTCCTCTATAAATAACAGGTGATATTTGAGTCATGGGTAGATTATTGTTCTTTTTGTAAGAATTTGGGTCATGATATGATTGTCTGTAGGTGTGAGAGTAAGTATAAAGTGGGTCCATAGATGGAATGAATGGTGTCTGCCTCTGGTATATGAGCTAGGATGATGGGTGGGTTGGACAGTTTGGAGATGAAGCCAATGAAGAATCTATAGTAAGAGATAGCGCAATGTAGAAGAATAAAAATTGGCTTCCACTGGACCCCAAGGGTAGTGTAGTCCTTGATTGGCTGAAATGATAATTGAAAACATGGTGTAAGAAGGATGTAGTAGAGGTAGTTGATGGCTCTATGACCATGGGGGATGAGGAAAATTGTGGAGATGGGGCTATGACCACCAGGCCAAACATAGTGCATTTGGAATCGACTCCTAAACTGTCTTTGGAGGTTGTGGGGGAGAAAAAAAGTGTTAGGGGGCAACACCTCTCAAGGAAGTGTAATCTAGAAGGTTTGATGAGTTAAAAATTGGAAGGTGAGACCAGTCAAGTTCAATTCTACATCCTGACCTACAACCAATATGTAGGATTGGAAATCGAAGTGGCGTCCAATGACCAAAAGGTGGCCAATAGAGACAAGTCCCTATAGAAGGGGATGTTTCTTATGTTGTTGAATCTAAATATTAGTCCCTTGATAATTTTTCTTGAGGATCATGTAGGTTGTAAAAATTCTTAAGGTTTGTACAGCCTGAGAAATAAAAAAGGTATAAAATCCAAATTAGATGTGACAAGCTGTACCTTAAATAATGGGAGGAAGAACAAAGAGTGGAAGGATTATTCTTCCTTACCAAAACCAATGAAAACTAGGTCAAGAAAAAAATAAAATCAAAAAAATATAACTTTTAATTACTGATTCTAATGATGTGTAGGAAAATTTTGAGGAGGGGGGTCTTGTCCAGGGTTCGAGCATGACTAAGAATGATAAGGATGATTGGCCTTTAGAGACAGAGATAGATAAGGCCAATAAAAAGGACCCATGGTAACTCCTAGTTCATTTGGGAGATGGTATGAGGGGGAAGGTCCTCATTATCAAGGCCACAAAATAGGTATAAAATAGAATGATGGAAAGAGGGATTCAAGTGGAGACCAATACTGGGAATATTGAACGGATTGATAAACATGATCTCATTCTATAAAGATGTTTTAATAAAGGATGGATCAACTATGATGAGTAAATCCAACATGGGAGAAAATTGCATACCGCTTTGAAGACAGTATAATGGAATATCCAAAAGCACAAGTATGTTCATTATATTGGAAATTATTTATTGATAAGGTATCTAATAGGATAAAATTATGTTTCAATGAATATGTTATGTTCTTTGATAGTTTTATTTCTAGTTGAATGTTATCATTTACCACTTTTCCCTCAAATTTTTTTTGATAATAAGAAAGTTAAGTTGGAGTTGGAGTGAATTTGACTTCTCCCTATATGTGTGTTATCTACTCCCTCATGAAATATCAACACCAAATCCAAAAAAATTCATAGTATCATGTCTACTAACCCAAAATAGTAAGACAAAATGAAAATCCCCTCTAATACAATCTTTTGATGTCCTAAAACTGTTCACTCGTAAGTAACCTAAACTAGTGGGCCACATAGCCTCAAGCTCATCTCCTCAAACACTAGTGGATGTCAACTAGTAGTTATATTTTATAATGGTACAATTGGGATACTATAACATCATGATTAGAGTGGTTCACAATGTTTTAATAAATGTATAGATATGGAAAACAAATAATAATGATCAAGTGGAACATAATCAATCATCTAGGTGAATAAGACATGTGTATGTAGTAAAAAATGAGTCATATATAAAATGATGTCATGATTTTATACTGTACAAAAAAGGAAATAAGGAATACATAGTAGAAGGTATACAACACAACACATGTACAACAAAAGAGAAAAAATGACCATATAAAATCTCATAGTCATCCAAAGAATTGGTTCAGTAATCTATTACAAATATCTCATCCTAACAGACAATCAATCATCCATAGGTGGACACCTTATTTTATCCATACCTGCATCCACGAGATCTATTCAGGTACTAATCAGTGACCCAAATAGGGTGTGAGTAAAACATGGAAGTACCCCACCAAATGTATCTAGTATAATCTAGTCTATGAAAATAACTTGAATAGTGTGATGGTATAAAAAATGTAATGTTGTAATGTAAATGGGACCATGTCAGCATGAGTTCCTAAGGGAAACCTGTTTGAATCTACCCACTTCAATCGAATCCAAAATTTCTCCAAAAAGATACAACCACATATATATAATTATATATTTATATTAATGTATTATATATTTACATTTATATATTGCAATATATATATATATATAAGTAATAATATCTAGGACCTGAGGTGTAACTATGGTGTCCATGCATAATTACAAGTATCTTGTTGTAGATAATGTCATCATCCCAAGAATTCGATTAGGGATAAGAATGTCATCATACCTGTCATCCTAATGAGTGATGTGAACCACAATGTACAAAATCCTACTAGGGAACATGAAGCATCATGTTAAACGAATTTGGAAGAATGAGAGGGTATGGATATTCCAACAGGGTGAACTTTTTCTTACATGTGAAGCCTAGCCAGAAGGCCATGTGAAGGTGGAGAGCTACCATCTTGATGTAGATGCTAGGGAGAGGCAGTTCCTTTTATTTATAGTCTAGTTGAATTCCCTATGACTTTGGGTCATGTAATCTCTTAAGCCTACGGGCCATGTAATATATAAACCTGAGGGACTTGTAAGGGTTCCCCATCATCCATTTAAAGGAGGTTTATCAAAAATCAATAAAAATGAAGGCCTTCGGGCCATTCTGGTTGAATGGCGCATGAAGCGTTGTGTCCCACACTAGCATTAATCGTGTCTCAACAGCCATCATAAGGTCTTGCAATATTAATAATCATTCATGAATTTAATTATTTATCATATTATAAGGGTTTATCTTCATCCACTCATTGTTTTATTATCGAAGGGAATAATAATAAATTTATACAAAGGTTAAGTGACATGGTTATACCATTCACTTTTGTTTAATTTATATGAAGTTAAACCCACTTAACTTGTGATTTTTTACAAATAAATTATTATAATGTAATGGTATATGTGAGACCACCCAAAATAGTGGAACTAGATGTAAAAGATGACCCCTAACAATGGAAAGGGTATATGGGGAAATTTTTATGACCACTAACAATTAAATTAATGAAAAAAATTTTGTAGCCAATGTGCGAATGGTCTGGTTTTTAGCATCATGAAACATGATATGAAAAAACTATATTTTGAGGGAAATTTATTTAACCACCAACCTTATGGTGATAAATAAATCTTTATCCAGTATTGGACTCTAATCTAGGCTAGAATGTATGAAATAAAAATAATATATGAATACCCTAAAAATATTGAATATTATCTAAAAAATATTTAACATTACAAATGGAGATATAAATGAAAATTGTAAGGTATATAATTGAAGGACTTATGGATAGAGATCCAATGAAATTGACAGTGAGTGTTTCAGGTGTCGTATCGAGTAGATATCTCAATGCCTTTGTTGGATGCCATAGGAGAGATCCAATGTGAGAGGGGTGGTTGTGCATGAAAATGGGAGAAGAGTGGAGGAGGTATGTTAAAATAGGAGGGAAGTTGTAATTTCACCTATTTAATAGGTTCATGGTTTGGCCCCATAGTTGGCCAAACCATGTTCCCACCACACACTAGAACTATCTGGGGTATCACCACCCTCGTATGGGCTAGGTGTATGGTTTGAAAAGTCATGCACAGTCTACACATCTCCTTTTAAATTTTATATAGTAACGTTACATGGATGTGTGACTCTCTTTCTTGGTTTTAGGTACACAACTAGCACTAATTGAGGGTCAACCATGTGTGTCTCCTATTGCATCCAAAAACCAAAGCTCTGAGCTCCAACAAATCTACGAACACTCTTGAAACCTTATTTATACCCTTGTAAACTTCTATTTAGATAAAGATAAATGTTTAAACAATAATTTTAATGGTTTTGACATCATGAGAAAAATAGTGATCATATAACATAGTTGGAGTATATTAAGGGGAAACTATGTGAATTCTCTAGGAAATCATGTGTCTGGTTGAGGAAAATCATAAGGGGATCATAGTTGGTGAATGGTTATAGAAAACCATGAAAATTCATTAGATAGCCATAAATAATCAGACAGAATACATCCACAATGTTCTCTCATGATTCTCCAAACCATATGGGAATATCGTGCGGGCATGGAGTTTGAGATAGTAGCGCCTGCATTATTGGGACACAATTTATTATACTATGTATCCTAACCATGAAATTTAAGTAATTAAATCCAAAAAATATATTTTTTGACTCGAAAACTACCCTAAAATAGTCATTATTCTTCTAGTGTTCTGGGATCTCAACCCTATACCCTCCTTTAGGTGATTTTTATGATTTTCTTCCTTATGGAGGTCAATTCAAATGGATCTTTGTGTGTTGGATATAGAGATAAAAGTTTATCCACTACCTTTTTTCTACATCATGATCTACAAATCCTCTCTTGGAAATAACTTTATATTTTATCTATCATGGAAAAATATAAGGTTGAAAACATGTTTTTATGATATTTATTTTTGGTTCTATTAAAGGAATGAGGTAAGTAATACGGATCTACCAAGATCATAGTGCATTACTTGTAAAAAGAATATATTAGAGGTAGATGGATTCTATCTATCCTCATTTTGTAAAACCTGAAGGATTATATTTCTCAAATTAACATCTTGTGATTTCCAATGGAAACTTTGTTAAAATTTGGTTAGAGAAACGACTTTATTTAATGGCTTTAAATTAATTTTTTTGTTTGATTTTCACTAAGTATTTGATAAAATATTTGGAAGAATATTTGTTTCTAAAGGAATTTTTAAAATACAACTTAACATACATGGGATTTATTGGTTCCTGATTGAATTATGAGAGTCCTTGTTGAATTCATACATTGTTCTCTCCACCAATTGGGGAATGTGGGTGGATAACCCAGTGATGACATGGTACATAAGATGAGTCACTATCATGAGTATTGGGAGTATCATCTTGGATGAATCCATGCTTGTGTGGGTATGTGAAATTGGTATGACAATAGGAAATAACAGATAAAATACTTAGAAAAATGATTATATTATGAATTTATTTGGTAATGGAATGATTGATTAATTGTTCCTTTGACATACACTATTTTGATATTCCTCATTCGTGATTTTATATGAACTGATATTTATAAATATTTTTATACTCTTGATTATGTTATATAAATTATTATAAATTGTTTCAATCATAGTGGTGTGTGTAGTAAGATTCTATATGATTTCTTATAGGGTTGTATAATCACCCCGACATATACACCTTGGTTTATATACATACACTATTTTTCATGACACAGGTAAGGAGAAGATTTCATTTTTTCTCTAGAATAACATCATGATGTTATGGGATTGTTGATGGTGGGTGGATCTTATAGATTTTTAAGTTTTATGTTTGGAGTAATGCCACATTGGTATCATTATGTCGGGATGTCTTTTTTTATTTTGAGAGATATAATGTCTAACATTCTGCTGCTACTCTGATTTATCAATTTGTCTTGGATTTTGGGTAGTTGGGTTTATTATCATGAATCATATAGTATCATGGGTTTTTTTATATTATTTTCTCTTATAGGGTGTGCAAGTTTAATTGAAAATCATCCCCCAAAGATCTTGTATTCCTTTGGAATTTATATCCATTATTTATTGTCTAGGGGATGTCATGTAAGGTTTTTCGATCCTCTGCATCCTCCCATGAAAGTGGGTTAGGGGTGGGATATTTCAAATGGTATCAATTTGGTCTGATCCATATATCGGGATGGTAGTCCTAAAGATTGTATGTGTAAGATCTTAAAATGTATAATATAAAAAGCCATAAGTAACTTTTTATTCTAAACCTTAAGTTACCAGGTTGAGTCGGGTATGAAAAGTGTTATTAAGACCTTCTTGGCATGTTTCAGTCTCATCATTATGGGTTTAGTGAATGAGAGTTGTGTATGATGCATTAATAAAGAAACAATCCCCTCATATTTTATCATAAATTTGGTATTTTTTGGTTATTTTTGGTAAATGGTGACATAATAACCTATATGTTGAAATGATTTCTTGAATGGCCCGAAGGTCTTCATTTCTTATTGATTTTGATAACCCCTCTTTCAAGGGATGAGAGGGAACCCTTAAAAGGCCCGTAGGCTCAGAGATTACATGGCCCGTAGGCTTAAGAGATTACATGACCCGAAGGTCTTAAGGGAATTAAACCAGACTATCTACAAGGAACTGCCCCTCCCCAGCATCTGCATCTTGATAGTTGCTCTCCACCTTTTCATGACCATATGGCTAGGCTTCCTGTGCAAGCACAGGCTGGTACCGATGGCATAGCCATACCCTCTCATTCTGAAAATCCATTTGGCTCTGCTCTGGTGAGTGCACCTGCTCTGAATCCTCTTCTGGGGCTGCTCCTTTTTTGTAATGTGTCTGAGCCTGCATTCATGTGGCCCGAAGGCCTTGGGGTGTCCCTAAGGCCCTAAGGTGGCCCGAAGGCCTTGAGAATCAACTGTCCTGAAGGCCTTGGGTGGCCCTAAATCCTTGCAGGACCCGAGAACCAAACCAGTGGCCCGAAGGCCCAGATGGATGAATAGTTCTGGCTGCTACAGTACTGCTACAGTACTGCTACAGTACTCGGAAATATGCCTCCACCAGGATTTGATCCTGGGTCTCTTGGATGCACCTAGAGATTCCTCACCAACTGGGCTGAGGCTCTTGTGCATGTTGAAATGGTTGATTTTTCTTATGAATAAAAATTTGTGTTTCTAATTAAATTCTTTCCAAACATTGGAGAAATATTTTTTGGAACTTTGTTGTTAGTTTATTCAATCTAGTATTGATTTGATAATTCATTAAAGTGTAAAGTTTAATATTTGTTTTCCTTTCATTATATTGATTATAGGAACATGAATTTAGAGGGAAATAAAACTGAAACTGGTAATGTCTCTATCGAAAAGTAATTTATTAAATAATAAAAAGAATGCATGGTATTTTCAAGGAATGTTAATAAATTTAGACCGAGTACTCAAAATAATAATTTCAATTTTATTAAATTTATTACATAAATATTGTTTATATGTTGATACTATATATAACCATTACACAAGTTTCAATGATTTTATTATCCTAACATTTTATGATTTTTATTATATGTTATGTGTTGGTCTAAAATTCATATTCTAAAATTTTGGTGCATATCACCTATGTTGAGAAAAATAGCAGGTTATAACATTGAATTATTATTTCTTTAGTTAATTTCAAAATATGTTGAAAATAATTTCATGTGTTTTTCAATGTTATGTAAAAAGTAAATCATGTATAGGATAATTAGAATAATAGTATGTAAAATTTTGAATATGTTAAAAAGGGATAGTCCATTGTAATGTTTAATTTGTTTTATGTTACTTTTCATTTTTAGTTAACTAGTCATGAAATCATGTTGACATGTTTTATTTATAAATTTTCATTATTTAATTTGTGAATTAATTGAGAATACCTATTTAATAACAAAATTTTTCCACTAACATGTTAAAAATTGGAGTATAAAGGAATGAAATATGTTAGTAGAAAATGTGTAGCATAAAATTAGTTTTCTTATTAGTTGGAAATAATTTCACATGGATAAGATTTGGATACATTATTTAATTGGTCTTTCTTTTAAATTGATCATTATTTGATAAGAAATTTAGTAATTTTTCTTGTCCTTGAGATAATCAGTGTATATGGATTATGTGTTGCTTATTTGTGATAAAAAGATTTAGTTCATGGTGTTTTTGAGATTTGGATTAACGATCCATTTTTTGATGCCAAATTGGTTTTCGAATTACATAGTTTTGTTAATAGGTATTTTTATACAATATTTTTCAATTTAGAAAAAAAAATTCAAGAGGAATTTCTATAAAGTTTTATGAAAATTTTAAGATATTTTATGTTTGAAAAATGATTTAAAACTCCTAATTTAATTGGAAATTAGGGGGAAAGAATTATTGAAAGGAAAACTTTTCTTTTTTTGAAATAAAAAATTGTATATATTTTTATAGGGTTTGTTTTACAAAAGTGACATTAATGGATGCCATTTATTTCTGTAAATATATTTTATAAGGGGTATGATTTTTAATGATTTAATGGTATTGATATTTTTTAATAGGTTCTTTAAATGAGTCTTTAAAATAAAATTCAATGAAAATAGTGTCATTGTTATCAAAACATGAGAATTATTAATGTGGTTTTTAGAAATTTACTGACATAGTGAGAAGAAGAATGGGAACCTTATAGTTTTCTGTTGGAATAGGGAGTATAGAGGTAGATTCTTGGAAAATATGTTGATGGATACTCTCTAAGAGTAGTTGTGGTTTTGACTATGTGTGTTATGCCAGTTATGCATGTTGTGTTTTTTATGATGGTTATGTCTATTTTACATGTGGTCATGGAAATGTTATCTCTTCACATCCTTAATTATTAGGTTGATGTTGTGTGATGGCCATATTCCATGTAAAGTGAATATTTTGTTAAGGGAAATTATGGATTATTGGATAATCATCAAATATCTCATGGGTAGTGGGGTGTTCTCGTATCTAGATTGTTTAATATGGAAAAATAGAATTATCATGGTCTAGTTTTGGTGGGTTTAACTATCATAAATATTTCTTTTATAATCCATGTAATGTTTTGGTTCCTAGAAACCAATTTCATATTTATTTCTATGACTAGAATTCCACTCTTGCATCTTCTAATGGGGTTTCTCATCTTTTCAACCTATATGTGAGATGAATTTTTCATGAGAAAAGTACTTATGGGAAGAATTAGAAACTAAAACATGTCATTCATCAACTGAAAAATTTGATCTTCAAACTCCATTATAATAATTTGGAAATAAATATCAATTTACATTTCCAGAACTGAGCCAAGTAAAAAAAATAGTTTGATGTCGTTGATAGGGAATAGGATCAGGATGCGTGTTGTTCATTTTATGTCTTATTGAGTATCGTTTTGTACACTGTCTTCTCCTTATATTTAGAAATAAGAAAGATATCTTCTTAGATACTTTAGGAAATCTTGCCCCTTATGGTTAGTGGGTTATTAATAGTTCCATGTTCATGTATTCACATATATAGTATCACCATGAACTACTGTAACTATATTTGAGACTTTTTGATCATATTTGTTGTGGTTTCCATAACTCAAAAGTATCTAAGTTATAGGTAAGTAAAATTTCATATCAGGTATGATTCCAGTATTAGATCTATAACATAAACAAGGTTCATATTGACTGATATGATTTTTCTGATTTATACAAGATGGACTTCATTCATGCTTAGGGTAATCAAGTCCTAGGATTTTTTGTGGTAGAATTTTCATTCTCATAATATTATGTCAAGACTTAATGGTGGGGATCCTTTGAAGAAAGAAAAAGGAATAAAAATTGAATTTTTTTATTAGTATAGTCTGAAGTGGATTGTTCATTCATATATTGGAAAGGTACATAAGGTAACAAATAGTGAACACCAATCAATTTCATGAAGAAAAAATTAATTGTATCATTAAAATATGTTTAGTAAATACTTATATGATTTGGAACCTATTGTCTTCAAAAGATTGATTTTATTGATGTGGTAGTTGGAAAACTCTTTGAGTCATCTCTTTTTATTTCTATTCATATGATAATGTTTTTAAAATTCATGTGGTGGTATATATCCATGAACTATTGACTAAGAATCATGTTATAATCCTTATAATCTTAGACGGAGAATCAGTTTCCTTTATAGTTTAGAAGTAAATGCACATACATTTGGGACCTAGGTTATTGATGGGTACATGATAACATCATCTATCAAAATGATCTCCAATAATAATATTTAGTTTAGGAGGAAGTGTGTGATGAAATTTGGTAGTTCATGGAAGGCTCAATTTTCTTTCAAAGAGAATTCATAGGTTTTTAGTTATCTTTAGATGATTTATATGTCCTTAACTAGAGAATCAGACCATCTGAATTGATTTCTTGGTTTTTGAGTTGCTTTTCACTATTTTACAGTATCTTTATTAAATAAACATTCATTATTTCTATATTATTATGGTTAAATATTGGTTTCTTGGGTACATAGTGGAAGTTATTTCTTTGATGGGATGTTCCACTAGAGTTTATTAACCATATCAGTGAGGTTTTTTGGTAGCATTGAATTCCGGATTCATTGCAGTGCATATCTTTCTATTATCTTGTAATATTTGGAGTGTGAGTTGGGTTTGGAATGTGAACGAGTTGTCCATATTTCGTTCTTGAGTTGAAATTTCTAATCAGTTATCACAATATTTTATATCTTAGGATGGGCATTACAATATATTTATAGGTTGACACAAAAATTTGGTATGTTTTCTATAGTATCATCATTAGTTCAATCAATCATTTCAAAAGTGCGATAGTTTTATGCTAGATCGGTGGTTTTATTTCTTCCGAAGCACCGTCAATATCAATCTTTTTTATGATGAAAGTCCCAATGGTGTGAAGAATGTAACACCCTCAATTTAAGGTATATGATAAACTTCCATGTGTTTTTCATATATTATTTGGTTTATCTTAGTCTTAGGAAGTGTCTAGGAGATTTTAGAGAGTTTTGGGAGGTGTTTATAAATAAAATAGTTGGCACATAATTAGAGGGAAACATGCAAATTATCTAGGTAATTGTATGGTACTTTGATGAATTCTAGGGGGAAGTGCATAGTTAGAAAAGAATTATGGTAAACCATGCAAATTTCCAGGTAATATTTTGATATGGGATAAAGGTATTTAAGATGGTTTTTTCATGGGATTAAAAACAATTCAAGAAACCCATGTGATCTTAGTGTTATGATGTGGTGGTGTCCACATGGCTAGCATGTGGCTTAGTAAATCATGTGGCCTATCCATGGGATAAAATTAATTAAATCGAGAATTTGGATTTTTTTGATTGTCTAAAAACTCCCCAAACACCTTATTATTCTTCCATTGTTCTATTATGTTGACCCGTACCCTTCCTCCAAGTTATTGTAGTGGTCTTATTCCTTCCATAGGTTGATTCCAAGGTATCTTGGTGTGTTGGATCAATAAATCAAAGGTAAGTCTCCATCATTTTGTTCTTCTTCATGATAGTTTCATCTACTATTATAAAGTTCCTTAGACTGGGCATGTAATGGATCGATATAATGTTTATAACATGATTTTTTAGATATATTTTGGATCCATTAAGTTGAGGAGAAAAGAATCAAAATCTACCCAGATTATATTACATCGCTTCATAAATGGAATCTGTTGGAGGTAGATGGTTTCTCTCTCTCTCTATATTCTCTAGAACGTAAAGGCATGGATTTTTAAAATTAATTTTTTATTATTTTTAATGGGATATTTTATTAAATACCTATTATAGAAACCACTTTTTTAATGGATTTAAAATAATTATTTTTTGTTGAATTTCACTAAGTGTTTGATAAAACATTTGAAAGCATAAGGATTTATAAATCATTTTTTTGAAATGAACATGGAATACATGGGTTATCATTTGTTTATGATTTCATTATGATGGGACTTTTTGGATTTATACATGATGGTATTTTCGAATTCGGGCATGCAGGTGCATGACTAAGTAATGACTTGGTGTAGAAGACGTGGTACCACTCATTTGTATTGAGAATATCATCATGGATGCGTGCATGTGTGGGTATGTGAAATCATTATTCCAAGGGGAATGAATGGATAAACTATTTATAAAAATTTTTATTTTATGAATCTATTGGATAATGGAATGATCAAAAAAATAATTTTGATAAAAACTATTTTTTATAAACATTTCTTTCTTTTATATGAAACAACCTGGATTACTATTTCTATTTTTCTACTTATTTTATATAAATTTTGAAAACTTGCTCTGGTCTTAGTGGTGTGTATGGGAATCCTTAGAAATACTGACTATTGGGTTGTATACTCCCTCCGACATTGAACATTGGTGTGTATGCTGAATTTTTTAATGACATAGATCAGTGGAATATTTCATATTTCTCTAAGATAACATCATGATACTATGGGATTGATAATGGTGGGTATAACATGGAGAAGTTTGGGTAAGATTTTTGGAGTTAAGTTACATCATTTTTATTGCATCGAGATGTATTTTTTATTTTGATAGATATCATATCCTACTTTATAATGAAACTTTTATTTCTCTATTTTTCATTGATTTTGAGTTTTTGGGTTTACTCTCATGCATCATATATTATAAATCATTGGCATATATTTTTGTCTCTTAAAAGTTGTGTATGTTTAATGAAAATCATTCCCTAATAATCTTTTATTCCCTTATCATTTATTTTCAACCATTTGTGTATGTGGGGAGTCACATAAGGTTAGTAACACCTTCACTTCTTCCCAAACGAATGGCTTATGGTAGGGATGTTATAAATATACTGGTAATAAATAAAGAGTACATAAAAGGAAAATTTGGATAAAATTTCATTGAATGAACCAAATAATAACACCACCTAAATTCATGATAGTGGGTGTTCACCTCATATAACATTTAATATGAATATAATGAAAAATGTAATGGAAGAGTTGATAAAACAATTCACTTAATTTTTTTTGGATATTTGGAGATAAAAGTAAGTGGCATGACATGGATCAGTTGTGATGAATTAAATAATAATGTTGATCTTTATATTTATTTAATTATTGTTTAATTTATTGATCATTATTCAACATTATGTTACACTTTTGGAAGTTTCATTTAGTTAAAATTGATAGAGTATTAATGGAATGTTTGGGAATTATTTAATGAATGGTTGGAGGAAAAATAGAATTCTATATAAATTAGATAATAAAGAAAATATTTTTCATTTAATAGTTAAAAGAGAAAATAAATTATTTAACCCAATATTATTCCACATTAATCAAAAAGTATGTAGAACATGACAAAATCCAAATTTTAGTGGATATTCCTAATTTGAAGAAAGATTTGGAAAAGTTTGTATAGATTTTATGTAAGGAAATATGATTCAAAATCTATATACTCTAAAGAATAAGAGTATTGGGATTTCTAAATATGGTTCACACTGATGACATTGGTCAAATTGGTTGCATTGAAACCTTTTTGTAGCACCCCAAGCTTCCACGGAATACTTCTCTTTGAATAATACAGTAGCGTGTGTTGTACCCAACTTCGAGTTCTAACACACACCACAACCAATCAAACTAGCCGTTATGAATAGTAATACCCAATTTTTGAAATTTTATAAATTTTATCTCTTGAAATGGAATTAATTTTTAGATTCAGAATATTTAAATTATCCTAGGGTAAAATTTTGGTACTTTTCGGATGACTTTTATATTTTGATGAATAGTGCAAATTACTAAATTTTAATTAAAAATAAATTTTTTAATCAAAATAATTAATAGTGATAAATTATGAATTTGAGTGGTTTTAAAGTATATTTAGAGTATAGTTTTACCATTTAATACAATTCTGTTCATTTGACATAATTTTACAATTAAACCGGACATAAACAAGTGTCAATGTTTTGATAGTTATTATTTCTTAAAAACACGCTTTTTGTTTTGACAGCGGGAATTAATTTTAAATTAATTTCTGCCACTTCTTTGTTTTGAATTTGGAAAAATGGACTCCATATTTGGATTCATGATGTACAAATTGTGTAAATAGGTAACTTTAATTTTTAGACATTTTGAATAATTACTTCGGTAAATATTTTATTTACCATGGTTAAAGGGTAAATCTGGTAAATAAGGGTAAAAAATAATATTATAATAATAATAAAATACCATAAAACGTGTCTTAACCCTATAGGTTGATATATGTCCGACCATGGGCATCTTTGGGTAAATTGTGGGACCCCATGTATCCACTTGTATGTGATAATGACACTTTATATTAATTAAGTTAAAGTAAATACATAATAACATAAGCATATATCTTTTAGAAAAACAATTTTTACATAGGGTTATATAAATTATATTTTAGACTATAAATATCAATTAGAAAGATAAACATATTTCCTACATAATGGTATTTTATTTATAATTTTTAGACATTGAAAAATTAAAAATATATATGACACAATAATGATGCAACATTTTTCTTATTAATGAAAGAATCAAATAATTAGTATTACAAATGTTAAAATAAATATAATTTAACATTTTTATGACATAAAAGAATTTTATTGGTTAATATGACATGTTAGGATTGTTCAAATGAATTTTATTCTAATTAATAATGTTGTTAATACTTTAACAAAAATCAATTATTAAATATTGTCAAAATTGACAAAAAAGAGTTTATAAAACAAATATTATATTATTAATTGATATTATATTCCTAAAAATGTAAGGTTCGGCCAAAGGACTTATATAATGATAGGTGTATCATTAATGGAACACTTGGGGGTCTCTTGGATGTATATAGTATGTTTATTAACTATATATTATAAAAATACAAAGTGACATGGTAAGTGTTAAACTAATTAACCAAGAGTTAAAACTAAAAGATAAGGTTAATATAATGACTCAAATATGTCTAAAATATATTGGTTGAAATTATTTAGATCCATACCCACCTTAGACTTGGAATAATCAACTTTGGAGCCTTCAAAAACCGAATATGAATTTATTATAAATTAATTCTTTAAGTTTTCCTAAAGAGCCCCTCCTACCCCTTATAAAAGGACACCACTTCTAACTAATTATTCACACCTTCAGAGCCTTTTGGTTCATAAAACCCCTGCCCAAATAATATATCAACTTCACTCATTTAAACTTATAAGAATTAGTTTGATGAGAAAGCAAACCTAAGGATCCCTTTTGATTAAATAAAAAGGAAGAACCCGAAGAAGAGGTAATGTTTTCACCACCCTTTTTCAAGTTCATTTCTTCTTCAACTTCTTATTTCTTTGTTATTTCTTTTCTAAAATAATAAATCCAATATCTTCTATATAAGGTGATGTTATTATAAATATGTTACAACCATATTCTGTATTCTATCCATCCTTTGAATGACATGTCACTATACGTGCGTACGTATAGCTTACCGTCTCCACGTCATGGTGTAATTGTTATTAAAAATATTATTATTTGGATGGTTATAATAATGATGTGTATTTTATATAAATAATAAATATAACATGATAAGAATTCTGTATATATGATATAACATCAAATTATATGTTATTTTAATATCAAAAGATTGATATTTTTGCTCGTGCGTACGTACGGATTACCGTCTCCACGACACGATGAGATTCATTTCCAAGTTCACCATTCATCAACGATTATAAAAATATATATTACTAATAAGTATGTAATATATAAAATAATAATTCTACTGGATATATATATATATATATATTTCTATATAATTATTTAGCTAATTACATATATCTTATTCACTTACTTCCGTTTAACACTATATGAAAACAGAAATAGCGTTTATGCGTATGTACGGACTACCGTCTCCATAAACAGTGTTTTCCATTTCATATATATGTCTATTATACATATTTATATTCTAAATATATATGATATATAAATCATGTTTTATATTCTGGAAGTATTAAAATCATTATCTAAGTGATACAATGAAGAGTAACAAGTTAAAACACGTACGACTTAGAAAGCGATTATTACCCGAAATATTAATATAACCTGGAAATTATTATTAAATGGGTAGTATAAAGTCATAAATGAATAATTTATGATATCATAAATATTAATATGGTTTTGGTATAATTTAATAACATACTATAGTCTTCATACAAGAGGTTAAACATATCATCGACTAAAGGAAAGTGTAAGGTAAGGGGTTTTCATCTCACTCCTTATTCCTGTGACATTCATGCCATATTTACACTATTACCTTTTGTGTGGTGTATGTACTGCCCATAATTGTATTCTTTGTATAATACACTTTAATTTATGTGTATTTACATATTCATTGTATGATAACTCTTTTATGGGTTGTATGTTTTGTAACTTACCAAATTTGTAAGGGTTAATTTCAAAATCTCATTATTATCCGAGGTTGTTTTTACATAAGTATCTACTGGGACATATTTATTATCCATGTCCATGTTCTATGAAAGCGTTTTCAAAGGGATTATTTTAAGGGACTTATTTACAAAAACATCATTTCAAATGTTTTAAATATTTATTCTTTAAAATCTTTCTCATTAATGTCCATTTCTTCAAAATTATTTTTAAGGAAATATTTATATGGACATGAATGTTTTTAAAATGTTAATTCTATTCAAAAGTTTCAAAGTGGTATGAGAAACATTGATTAAAAAATGTCATTAAGTTAATTCTTTTCTAAATTGTGTGACTATTAAATGTTTTCATGAAAAAGGGGTATTTCATTCAAAGAGTTTTACAAATCATTTTCATCTATGTCAAAATCCTTTAATGGATTTTAAACTTGTTTTGATGTTGATTTATTATAATACGGTCATCCATATTGTATTGAATGAGTTATGATATGTTTGTCTGAGGATGTTCTATTTTTATACCATTCATGGTTTATGGTTAAGGTATTGACATTTCATATGCCAGTTTTAATACGAATATTTATGATATTTTTAAACCTTTTCATATGAGGAATGTATTGGACTTTGTAAGTGATGGGTGGAGCCCACTATAGCTCCCCGATGCATCGGTAGGTCTCATGAGACAACTAGACGTGGAATTGGACGAGGCCCTTTCCCAATTTGATATATGGTTTTGGCCGAGGCCTTAATCATTTTAGACGTCTTGGCCGAGGCCTTGAAAAAATGTTTTAGAATGTACGACATTATACATTCCCTCATTATGGAAATAATATTGATGGTTCATGTGGTCATTAGACTAGTAGAACACCCATGATTATGTTTTATTATGGCATTATTTACTCAGGCTCATATTCTTTCCATAAAAGTATTCATGTTTATTATTAGTAAAGGCATGTGGTTTTAATTATTCACCATACTTAATATTTATGTCATTTTCTGATGTATTACTTATCCTTACTGAGCATTTGAGCTCACCCATTTATAATGTTTCATTTTCCCAAGATTCTAAGAAGTATATTATGATTGATATGCAGGGTTAAGCTAAGGGGAATAATGGCATTCTCAAAGAACTATTTATGCAGTGTTTTAGGTTTGAAATTGTAATGTAATGTTAATGTATTTAATCTATTTTCCAAGACTGCTAAACTGATCGGTCTTTTGGGACATAATTCCTTGTAATCATTCCAATGTATTAAAATAATGCACTGAATCTGGGTAACTGGGGTTAGGGAATTATAGTTTGTATCAGAGGAATTTTAGTACAAACCTTGGAAACTAGATTTAGATAAACTATGATTAGAGCACATATCCCTAAGATAGACTTTGAGGATTAATATAGAAGAACTTCCTAAATTTTTGGTATTGTAGAGATTTTGTGAATTTTCTGAGCAATACATCCCTATCTAGATACAAGTAGGTAGAGGCAGCTTTGGCACATATGTAACTAGGGGTAAAACCTAAAAACACTGCTTTGATCTAGACTCAAACGGGAACTAGTGCACAACAACGGGCCTTGCTGCACTCTTGGTTACGACACTCCCAGGGGATATGATTAGGATAATTCTTATTTTCTTTAAAAACCATTATGAAGGGATTATGAGTATATACTTACTCAAAGAAAACATTTTTATGACTATGGATTATATCCATAAACTGTTTAACTTATGTTATGTGTTTTACACGTTCAGGATTAGGTATTTCTATTCATAAACTAATCTAGTGTATGCCATTGTTTAGAAATGGCGCCCAATAGAAGGAATGAGAACTCCAGAAATTCACATGATCTAAAGAGTAATATGGATCATATCTTTCATGGTCCTAATCCAGAATTTAGAAGAAAAATAGTCTCCCACATATTATCATTATATGAAGAAAAAGTATCATGTGTTGATAAGATAAGTAAAGAATTCTCGGGGTCCTATGGCTTTGAAGGGAAGCCAGAGAAGAAAAGGATGGTAGAGAGAAGGATAGATAAAGGGAAGAAGGTAAAGAAGGATTTTCCCATATGTGATAATTGTGGAAAGAATCACCTTGGAAAAATCTTGAAGGGAATGGGTGTATGTTATAAGTTTGGAGAAAAAGGACACCAAGTACGTGACTGCAAGTGTAAGAAAAAGGTTTCAAATGTACAATGATTGATCTGCAAGTAGTTTGGACACTACGCGAACCAATGTCCCAGTCATTAGACTATACCGCAAATTATTCTATTGGATAATAGTCAAGTTATGATACTACCAAAAATAAAGACGAATGACTAGTTTTCTTATGTTGTTATTTTGGAATTATTTCATTTAAGTGTTGTATCAATGTTGTTCTGGAAATAAATAAGGATTGTACTGCAGTATTATTTCATTGAGGATTTGAGATTTTATGGTACTAAGAAAAGTGACTCTACATCTAGTTAAACTTTTAGAAATTACATGGTTGAATGAAAGATAAACCTTAATATGGTCCTAATATTGAGGTACTAATTTTGGAATAAGATATGGTTTATTTGGGTAAATTATATTGGATATTCTTGAATACCTTGAAACTGATTAATGATTTTTCATAATTGGAGTTTACAACAGTTTTGATAAAAGGAGTATATCCCGTATTCTATAAAGAATAAGGGAGCGTGAATGTAATCAATAAGGTTTTATTGTAATTCAGGATGTTACCATGTTTTAAAATAATACATGGTGAAGGTGTTCACATGTTATTACAAGGAAAAAAGGATCTACATTGTGTTTAACTTCCTTATAAATTTTGGACTGTGAGTTGGGATAGAAGTATTTTGGATAAGTCTAAATATTGGAATGGATTAAGTTTGAAATGTTATTTTTGGATTTTTATAAAAGGACAACACACATACCGTGTGACAACCCTTCGCGTCGGACAAAGCTGCAGGAATGGAACCCACAACCATAGTGCAATTGGGATTTATCACCTACCACTAGACTACGTGAAGTCCCTAGATTGTATAATGTAGTTTCTTTTTTTAATGGGTCTGATATGTGAATTATACATTCATTATATTTGGAACCCTATACGATTAGGATAAATAGAGTATTTTTGAGTTGTAATATTTTTTTTAAAAAAAGGTTCATGACATGAACTGGTTTCCCAATTCATGCCACCCAAAGGAATTTATTAAAAACAAGATGTATGCAGTACAGATTCGAGGTGTAATGAATTTACACCAGCAGAGAATTAAAGAGGATACAAGTAAATGACAAAGAAAAACAGACACCCAAGGGCCCTCTTGCATGCTTCCACCTTCTTCAGTGCATCTTAGTTGTCATATGAGTCTTCCTCCTTAGAGTCATCCTCATCATCATCTTCAAGACCATCATCAGCATCACCCATGTTCAGATCATCTTCATCATCGCTGTCATCAAAATCTTCATCCAGTGTGAACCATTTTCATATTTTTAGACCACCTGCACTTCTTGAAACAGACAGAGAAAAAGCATTCGAGGAATGGAAAAAACAGAAGAAACCAACTAAAAATAGAGAAGAATTCCAAAAATCCAGTTCTGCTTTAGAGTAGGTTCTGGCATATTAGATGTTGAGCAATGAAGTAAAGTAGAAAAGACTGCAAACTGATCAAAATGAGAGAAATATGTATTGATTTGAAAATAATATCCATCTCGTCTCATACCCATTCAGAATTCCACTGACCAGATCAGAAACAGTTCCAAGAAAGGGAAAAAGATAACTGAGAAGATTCAATTAATCCAAACCATTTCATCCAGATCGAGAAAAAGCAATGACCTTTGTAGGAGGAAGTATAAAACCAAAAGAATCAGGATCCAAATCAACTGATAAATATTTGGATATGTGAGACAAAAGACTAGGCCATTAAAAGACCTCAAACTGAATCCTCATACTGATCAAGACTGCCCAGAAATAATTCAGAGACACAAACTCCAAAAAACTCAGCAACATTCCAATATAAAGAATCTCAAGACAACTAGAAATAAATGTCTCTCATAACAATTATAAGACAAGAGCAAGATATCCAGTAGAGTAAAACCAAGCAAGAAGCATCAAAAAAACCAAAATAATACAAGCTCTTTCTGAACTATCTTTGATATTATAAATAAGAGCAACATCCAGGACAGCTTCAATTTGATTTTCTATTCATCTTTGATTTTTCAGTGGAGATGGATATTTTAATAGAGAGATATTGGTCAGTTGAAATCTTAAATTCCTGAAGCTCTTGATGAGAAATCTCCTGTTGTCTATCCATATGCTTGATCCATTCCTGAATATCATGTTCATCAAAAAGTGGTGAGAAGTAGTAGAGAACAGTACTGGAAACTGCTACTTGAGGCATTTCTTGAGGGTCATTAGTAGGTTCTGATTTGGGAGTCTCGACTTCAGACTTCTCTTGGGAGATTTCTACATGCTCAGCATTAGAGATGTCCACTGATCTGAAAACAATGGTACGTTCTATGTTTGAGTAGTCTTTACGTCTTCTAGTTTTTATTGGGTGTGGAGTGATGTACCCATCCTCATCAACCATAAGTTTTTTTTCCTTTTTTGGCCATATTATTTAAGTAGGATTCTTCCAACTGAACTGATTTATCAACTTCCGCAACATTGGAGTCTAGGGTATCATGATCCTCTTCTTCTGAGTTTTAATTTGGTAAAGCAGTATCATTTTGTTCCTGAAGGGGGAGGGAAATCTGAGGTTCGGTCTTATTAGAATCACCAGAGTGCTGGGTTACATTAGGTTCAATCTTAGAGGGGGTAATCGCATTTTAAATAACTGCATCAGTAAAATCTGAAAGTTGATTTTCAGTATTTTGTGTATGATCTAATCTACTTGTGGAAACTTTTTTTCAACTTGGGAGGTACCATCCTTATGCCCTTTTTCAACCCAGGTGGGTTTCTTAACCTTATGACAGTCCTATTTTTTCTACAGTAAATAGTGGGATGACCAAGTCTGAGACAACTATGGAAATAGTCAAGAAATATCTCATATAAAATCTCCTAAGAGAAACCACGGTTACCACTCTGAATCCAAATATGTGAAGGTAAGTGCTTTGAAACATCCACTTCGACACAAATTCTAGCAATATAAGTCCTAGAAAGTGACTTTGTGGCGTAATCTAGTCTCAAAGGATTACCAATGAGATTAGAAATAGGAAAAAAAGCATTTCGATTAAAGAGGTGCAATGGCGGTTTGGGAAATCCCACCCAGATTGGCACGACTGGGGATTCAATGTGCGGATCAAACTCTGGTTCCCATTTTAAAATTTTCATAAAACAGCCACCAAAGGAGCAAGATCTACGGACCCATAACCTATAATACTCAGCTTCAGTCCGGAATCTAAAGATTATGTGAGAAGAGTTTAGGAGTCCTAAATTGAATCCTGAATATCCCATAGATTCAAGTGTAGAATGAAGGTATTTTCGAGAAGGCTTGCGATTCATGAATTTTCCAACTAGAGTAAAGCGAAAACCTTCTGCAAGAGATTTTACCTCATCTTCTAAGAAGGAAATCGCATCTTGCCCTCTGTGCCGATAGATCATGGGTGAGATTTTGAGTTCGAGAGCCTCAGCCTTCTGAGGAATATCATCTACGGATCTTCCAACAACCAAATCTGCAAAGGATCTGACTCAAAGGTTAGGGTTTTTCTTATCCTTCGGGTTCGAGAGGTGCGGCGCTGCAGACTCCATCCTCTTTCCATTTTTGAGTTGTATTATGTTTTGTAGTGAAAGATGAGTTTGTGGTAGAAATTTATTAATGGATAAAACTATAATTATAAAGTAAGTATATCACCTTATGATCTTATAAAATCTCATAAATAAATTCCTCAACATTAAGAAAAGGAACTTAGAATAAAAATTTTGTCCTAGATGGTACCTTAGATCATCACAAATTTATGGCTTAGGGATTATTGGCCTTTTCATAGCCATGTTCTCTACCACTCTCCATCAGATATTGATGGTTAGATTTCTCTTCCATATCCATATATTCCTACATAGAACCCTATTATGTGTTATTTTCGGTAACCTTCATACTTACCACTCTTTATTTTAAATAGAGGCCTCATTAATCCATTTTTCGATGTGGGATTTCAACTAAGATATTTTGAAATGTCAACCCCATGTTTCCAATACCGAGCATAAATTGTGAGGAAACAGTTTATTGAAGGATTGGAGAATGTAACACCCCAATATTCTATGGTACGCTTCTCTTTGAATAATACAGTAGTGTGTGTTGTACACAACTTCGAGTTCTAACACACACCACAACCAATCAAACTAGCCGTTATGAATAGTAATACCCACTTTTTGAAATTTTATGAATTTTATCTCTCAAAATGGACTTAATTTTTAGATTCTTAATATCTAAATTATCCTAGGGTAAAATTTTGGTACTTTTCGGATAACTTTTATATTTTGATGAATAGTGCAAATAACTAAATTTTAATTAAAAACAACTTTTTTAATCAAAATAATTAATAGTGATAAATTATTAATTTGAGTGGTTTTAAAGAATATTTATAATATATTTTTACCATTTAATACAATGTTTTTCATTGGACAAAATTTTACAATTAAACCGGACATAAACAAGTGTCAATCTTTTGATAGTTATTATTTCTTAAAAACACGCTTTTTGTTTTGACAGCGGAAATTAATTTTAAATTAATTTCTGCCACTTCTGTGTTTTGAATTTGGAAAAATGGACTCCATATTTGGAATCAGTATGTCAAAATTGTGTAAATAGGTAACTTTTATTTTTAGACATTTTGAATAATTATTTCGGTAAATATTTTATTTACCATGGTTAAAGGGCAAATCCATTAAATAAGGGTAAAAAATAATATTATAATAATAATAAATTACCCTAAAACGTGTCTTAAACCTATTGGTTGATACATTTCCGACCATGGGAATCTTTGGGTCGATTTTGGGACCCCATGGATCCACTTGTATGTGATAATGACACTTCATATTAATTAAGTTAAGGTAAACACAAAATTACATAAGCATATATCTTTCAGAAAAAACAATTTTTACATAGGGTTATATAAATTATATTTTAGACTATAAATATTAATTATAAAGATAAAAATCTTTTTTACATAATGGTATTTTATTTATAATTTTTAGACATTGAAAAATTAAAAATATATATGACACAATAATGATGCAATATTTTCCTTATTAATGAAAGAATCAAATAATTAGTATTATAAATGTTAAAATAAATATAATTTGAAGGTTTTGATGACATCCACGAATTTTATTGGTTAATATTACATGTTATTATTTCTTAAATGAATTTTATTAGAATTTTTAATGTTGTTAGGACTTTAAAAAAAATCAATTAATAAATATTGTCAAAATTGACATAAAAGAGTTTTTAAAACAAATATTATATTATTAATTGATATTAAATTCCTAAAAATATAATTTTTGGAAAAATGACTTATATAACGATATTTTTATCATTAATGTACCACTGGGGGGTCTCTTGGATGTATATAGTACATTTATTAACTATATATTATAAAAATACAATGTGAAATGGTATGTGTTAAACTGATTAACCAAGAGTTAAAACTAAACGATAAGGTTAATATAATGACCCAAACCTATCTAAAATATATTGGTTCAAAGTATTTTGACCCATACACACCATAGAATTTTAATAATCAACTTTGGATCCATTATAAACTGAATATGAATTTATTATAAATTAATACTTTAAGTTTTTCTAAAAAGCCACTCCTCCCCCTTATAAAAGGACACCACTTCTAACCAATTATTCACACCATCAAAGACTTCTGGTTCGGCCAACCCCTACCCAAATACTCTCTAAAATTCACTCAATTCAACCTAGAGGCCTTATTTTTATCAGAAATACAACCTAAGGATCCCTTTTGACCAAATCAAAAGGAAGAACCTGAAGAAGAGGTAATGTTTTCACGAACCTTTTTGAAGTTCATTTATTCTTCAACTTATTCTTTATTTGTTATTTCCTTTCTAAAATAATAAATCCAGTATATTCTATATACTTTTATGTTATTATAAATATGTTACAACCATTTTCAGTATTCTATCCATCCTCTGAATGACATGTCTCCATAGGTGCGTATGTACGGCTTACCGTCTCCACGTCGTGGTGTAATTGTTATTCAAACTATTATTATTTGGATGGGTATAATAATGATGTGTATTTTAAGTAAATAATAAATATAACATGATGAGGATTTTTTATATATGATATAACATCCAATTATATATTATTTTAATATCAAAAGAATGATATTTTCACTCGTTCTTACGTATGGATTACCATCTCCACGATGCGGTGAGATTCATTTCCAAGTTCACCATTCATCGATGATTATAAAAATATATATTACTAATAAGTACGTAATATATGACGTAATAATTCTACTAGAGATATATATATTTATATATACAAGTATTTATGTAATTACATATATCTTATTCACTTACATCCATTCAATACTATATGAAAACGGAAACAACATTTATGCGTACGTACGGACTACTGTCTCCATAAACAGTGTTTTCCATTTAATATATATGTCTATTATAAATATTTATATTCTAAATATATATGATATATAAATCATGTTTTATATTCTTGAAGTGTTTAAATCATTATCTAAGTGATACAATCAAGAGTAAAAAGTTAAAACACGCACGATAAAGAAAGCTATTGTTACCCGAAATATTAATATAACATGGAAATTATTATTAAATGGGTAGTATAAAGTCATAAATGAATAATTTATGATGTCATATATATTAATATGGTTCTGGTATAATTTAATAACATTCTATAATATTTATAATGGAGGTTAAACGTACCATCGACTAAAGGAAAGTGCAAGGTAAGGGGTTTTCATCTTACTCCTTATTCCCGTGAGATTCATGCCATATTGCCACTATTAACTTTTGTGTGGTGTATGTACTGCCCATAATTTTATTCTTTGTGTAATAAACTTTAATTTATTTGTATTTACATATTCATTGTATGATACCTCATTCATGGGTTGTATGTTTTGTAAGTTACCAAATTGGTAAGGGTTAATTTCACAATCTCATTATTATCCGAGGTTGTTTTTACGTAAGTATCTTCTGGGACATATTTATTATCCACGTCTATGTTTTATGAAAGAGTTTTCAAAGGGATTATTTTTAGGGAATTTTTTACTAAAACATCATTTCAAATGTTTTAAAAATTTATTCTTCTAAATCTTTCTCATTAATGTCAATGTCTTCAAAATTATTTTTA
This sequence comes from Viscum album, assembly GCA_963277665.1. Classification (NCBI taxonomy): domain Eukaryota; kingdom Viridiplantae; phylum Streptophyta; class Magnoliopsida; order Santalales; family Viscaceae; genus Viscum; species Viscum album. Next base: position 782,931,712 of record OY728146.1, on the reverse strand, counting down.
AGGATTTATTTATATGGACATGAATGTTTTTAAAATGTTAATTCCTTTCAAAAGTTTCAAAGTGGTATGTGACACATTGATTAAAAAATGAAATTAAATGACTTATTTTCTAAGTTGTGTGACTTTTAAATGTTTTCATGAAAAGGGGTATTTCTCTCATAGAATTTTACAAATCATTTTCATCTATGTCAAAATCCTTTAATGGATTTTAAACTTGTTTTGAAGTTGATTTATTATAATAAAATATTCCATATTGTATTGAATGAGTTATGATATGTGTGACTGAGGATGTTCTATTTTTATAACATTCATGGTTTATGGTTAATGTATTGACATTTCTTATGCCAGTTTTAATACAGATGTTTATGATATTTTTAAACCTTTTCATATGAATAATGTATTGGACTTAGTAAGTGATGGGTGGAGCCCGCTATTTCTCATTCATGCATCAGTAGGTCTCATGAGACAAATAGACGTGGAATTGTCTGAGGCCCTTTCCCAATTTGATATATGGTTTTGGCTGAGGCCTTAATCATTTTAGACGTCTTGGTCAAGGACTTGAAAAAATGTTTCAGAATGTCCGACATTATACATTCCCTCATTATGGAAATAATATTGATGGTTCATGTGGTCATTCGACTAGTAGAACACCCATGATTATGTTTTGTTATGGAATTATTTACTCAAGCTCATATTCCTTCCATAAAATTATTCATGTTTATTAATGGTAAAGGCTTGTGGTTTCAATTATTCACCATGCTTAATATTTATGTCATTTTCTGCTATATTACTTACCGTTACTGAGAATTTGAGCTCAACCCTTTCTTATGATTCATTTTCCCTGGATTCCAAGAAGTTTATTATGATTTTTATGCAGGGTTAAGCTAAAGAAAATAATGGAATTCTCAAAGAACTATTTACGCTGAGTTTTATGTTTGAAATTGTATTGTAATGTTAATGTATTTAATCTATTTTCCCAGACTGCTAAACTGATCGGTCTTTTGGGACTTGATTCCTTGTAATCATGCCAATGTATTAAAATAATGCACCGACTCTGGGTAATTGGGGTCGGGGCGTTACACTATGGGTAGAGGTATTTAATCTTATTTATAGATGATTTTAATAGTATGTTATGTTCCATGTTCAGGTGATTAAATAATGAAGTGATTTATTTCATAAAAAGGTTTCAAAGAAAAACTAAAAATTTAATTAGTATAACTATGAAAATAATGAGATCAGAAAATAGAACAGAGTACACATGTTATGATGTTAAAATTTACATTGAAAATTATGGTATTAAATAGGATGTATCTTCAGTGAGAACCCCAAAATATAATGGGGTTATATAAAGAATAAATCACATGTTTGAAAACATGGAAAAACATTATTGATAAATAGTTGTATCTCACATCACAACATGAAATAAGTGGTTCATGTGGATATATATATTCAAAATAGAATATTATTTAGTCTATGGGTAGAAATTTTTTGATATAAAGTGTTTCAAATAAGGAAACCCTCTTTGAAGTATATCATTGTATTTTAGATATCAATTCAGGGGGCCATCGCCCTTGCACAGGAGATGGTGAGGGATATTAACCACAAGACTCATGGATCCAACCTCACCATCAAAGTTGACATGAACAAAGCCTATGATCGGATTGAATGGAGCTATCTCAACAGAGCCTTGGCGACGATGGGGTTCTCGGCAAAGGTGGTGGACAATGTCTTTAGATGCGTGAGCTCTTCTGGGCTGGGAATTTCCTTTATGGGTAAAACTCACAGTTTCTTCAAGGATACTAGAGGTCTAATGTAGGGAGACCCTCTTTCCCCCAGCCTGTTCATTCTTTCCCAAGACGCTTTGAGTGCCTCAATCAACAGGATCATACTCCAAGGGAACCTACTTCCTTTCCAGGGGAAATATAGCCTCCCTACTATCTCCCACCATATGTTTTCCGACGATACTATGATATTCCTTAATGGGGGAAGGAGATCTATCCAATGTCTGATGGAGATTCTGAAGGACTATTGCTTCTGGAGCGGTCAGGTTCTGAGTAAGGATAAGAGTGAGTTCTTTATCTCCAACCGTAACTCATCTCAGCGTCTGGAATCCCTCAAAAACAGGCTCAACATGCAACTCGGGCGGTTCCCAATGGAATATCTGGGCACTCCCATCTCTTTTGGAAGATTGAGGATTCGTGACTTCGATGGAATCTTAAGAAGGATTTCATGTTCTTAACTGGAAGAATCAGTATCTTTTTTGTTCGGAGGACGCATTGCTCTGGTTAATAGTGTTATTTCAGCCATTCCCATTCATGCCTTGGCTTCCTCCAACGTGCCAAAAGGAGTCATCAAAGCAGTGGACGCTGTTCTTTGCAACTTCATCTGGGATGTTAAGTCTGAAGGTAAACGACACTGGACAAAGTGGGAGAGGTTGGCAAGACCCATCTCCGAAGGGGGATCAACTGTCGCAGCCTCCATTATACTATCGAAGGGGCCCATGAAAAACTCGCATGGGAAATTATGGAAGAGCAAACTCTTTGGGGTCAATGCATGTCACCTTTGTTCAGGGGTAATGAGGAGGTAAGTTGTGGACCAGCTTCCCCGTTGTGGGCCAAAGTCCAACCTCTGGTTCTCTCCTTGTCTTCATGCTCTCGATGGATTGCTGGTATAGGGGACATCTCCTTCTGGAATAAGAACTGGGCAGGCTCTGTTCTGGCTTTCCCAGGATGTCTGGCACCTTTTATCTCGTTCAAGGAAGCCCAATGCCATCCCTGCTTCATCAAGGCAGTGTTGAATGCGGACCAACAGGTTGTCTTTGATTCGATCATGTTGAATTCTGAGAAAGACAGATGTGTCTTCACTCCATCATCCTTGGGGGTCTTCAATAACAGAGACTTCCAAAGGAGGAGGGTCCTCTCGAGGCCCCTGGATTGGTGGAACGGTGTGGTCTGGTGTCGCCAGATCCCAACCAAAATGAACTTATGGACCTGGCGAATCAGAAATCTGGCCCTAGCTTTGGATGACAATATCAAGAAACTTGGGATCAGTTTGGCCTCAGGATGCCACTGTTGCAAGAAGCAAATGGAAGAAATCTTGGATCACCATTTCTTCATAAGTGAATGGGCGTTGGAGGTTTGGTCCTTTCTTAGGGGAGTCAGGTCTCCAAGCTCTGAGGAGATAGAGTATGATTTTATGGAAAGATGGTTTGAAGATGCGCTTGGTTTGGAGAAGACTCGCCTTTCCCGTGCTGTGTCCTTTAATGTGGGGTGCTGGTGCATCTGGAAAGCCAGAAACCAAGCCCGATACGAAGGAGTAAGACCTTCAACTAGAGCTATCCTTGCGCGCATACATTTCCAACTTATAGACATGTCGTGGCTCTTTAAAAAGCAGCAGTGGTCCTTCCCTATCCCATGCATGCAGAAGAACAACATTTATCCTTCCCTTCCTGAGGAAGTTGGATTTGGGAAGTGGGTTTGATGGAACCCCCCTTCTGCAGGATACAAGCTCAATTCTGACGGAGCTTGCACAGCGGGGGTGATTTCTGGAGGGGGGTTTGTTAGAGATAATAAGGGTGATGCGATCCTGGCTTTCTCTTGTTTTCTAGGCAGGGGAAATGCCATTCTAGCAGAGGCCCGGGCTCTTCTCACAGGACTTTCCTTGTGCATTCAGGAGGAGGTTGCCATCTCGGAAGTGGAGGTGGACTCACTTGTCCTCCTAAATTGCCTCAAAGATAAATGCTCTACACCGTGGTCCATAGAGTACGTGATCAGGATCTGTCGTCATATGCTTGCTCATAACATTACTCTTTCTCACATTTATCGAAACGGGAATAAGTTTGAAGACTTTTTGGCGTCCATGGCTGACCACAGTTCCACAGACGCACAAATTTTACGGATTAACAGTTTGAAGGCGGAATTTGTTGATTTGATAAGAGGGGATTCCCTTGGTATGCATTTCTTTAGACCTCCATATTCCTCTTTGTGAATTTTCTTCTTCTATTAATAAAAAAATTACTTTGGATGGATGGAAATCAATGAAAATTAACAAAAAACCCATTCATGAAGAAGTGTTTGATAAAGGTGGGAAGATATATAAAGACTTGGGAGAGCCAAAAAATGTGATGATTGATGGTTATTATAAAGAAGAATCTATTGATGAGGAAAGTGAAGAAATGAGTCAACATGTGATTCAATAAAAAAGGATAAGGTTTCAAGTTTATTTGATTAATAATATTGATGATAATTCTTCTCCAACTAAAAATCAAAGGATGAAGTTGATATAGCTCACTACTCTAGTATCTAAGATAGAAATGACTATATTTGAATATGTAACAAAAGAGGAATTATGGGTAAAATCCATGATGGAAAAATTATATGATATTGGAAAAAATAATTCTAACGAGATAACGGATAGATCAAAGAATAATAATTTAATTAGAGAAAAAATATTCAATAACAGGCTGGATAATGGTGGAATAGTGATCCAGAAAAAAGAAATATTTGTTTTTAAGGGATATTATTATGTTAAATGCATTGATGTTGAAGAAATATTCATATTTGTGGAAAGAATGGAGTCTATTATACTTTTCTTTATATTGGGTTTTTAAACAAAGGTAAAATTATTTTAAATTTATTTTAAGGAAATATTCTTGAATGGGGTGTTGAATGAGAATGTTAAAATTGAACAACCATTTGGATTTGTTGTCAAAAAATATGATTCAAAATATAATTTTGAAAAATGATTTATATGGCCTAAATAAATCCCACTACACTTGGAATGCATGGATGGAATATTTTTAAGGAATTTAGTGTTCAAAAAAGGAGGGGTCAATTGAAACCTCTATGTAACGATTTGATATAGAGAAATTTATGGTTCTGGTTTATGTAGATGACATCATTTTTTTGTTTTAATAAGTATAATTAATATGTTTTGTTATCTCAAATAATGTGTTCATAATTTGAGATTATTTAGATTGGTTAATTAAAATAATTTATTGGGATGAAAATACATCAATAAGAATGTATTGTATTCATATTATATGTGACATATGCAAATGATGTGTTTAGGAAACTCATAAAGGATTAGTGAAAACATGTCTCAACTCTATTAATAGTTGGAACTAAATTGGTAAAACATGAAAACATTGAGGGGATGGATTCAACTCTTTATAAGAAAATCATTGAGAGTTCAGTCAATATTACTATGACTAAATCATATATAATTTATTTTAGGTTATTGGATACATTTTTATAAATTTGTCTAAAGAATAATATTCATCAACCAATAATTAGTATTTTGAGATATATATAGGGAACACTAAATTATGTTTTTGTGTTCAAGGTTAGACCATATATTGATTTATTAGCATATTCGATTACTGATTGTGAAGCTGAACTTGTGTATTGAAAATCCATAAGTGGAGGAGCATTTTACATTAAAAGAATTAATGTTAAATTATTAAGAAGGAAACAAGATTATGTTTCATTAGGAATAGTAGAGGTGATTTATATCTCGGTCACAAAATCATATACATGGCTTATATGGATGTACAAGTTGTTGGAAGACATCAGTGAAGTTGTTTAATATCCAAGGGTGATTTAGTGTGAAAATAAAGTGTTATTGCATCTATTAAAAATCTATTACAACACCCTAGCATGATGAATAAAGAATTTTGGTATAAATTCCTAAAATATTACTAGTACCCAACCTGTGCATTTGCTCAACATAACCATTTAATTACATATTCACCTACACATAATTAGGATTTTTTCTAATATGAATTTATGGAAAATAAGTGCATATATAAATGAACTTATATACTATATAAGTTCATACTGATAAAGAAAAGTGAAAAAATGCATACAGGAATGCATATAGTAGTCATTCCACACATATATTCTATATAAGTGCAAACTAGTTATGAAAACTGAAAAATAAGACTATTTGTATAATTTAAAATAAATACCAATATAAAGATATATTGATAATAAGCGATGATTACATGTATAAAGGGAGATAACGCCATTTACTAATATAAGTCAAAAACTCACTAAGAGAAAATATAAATAAAGATTCATAAACTATTGTCACATAAGATCCCTTATTTCCACAACAATGTTATTGGTCTCATTCAAGCAGACAAGTACAAAATTTTCACTGTAATAAATCAATTAATTAGAAATTGTTTATTTTTATTCAATTTATATTTTATTGATAAATACATTAATACTTAAAATCATATGTTAATATGTACTTTATTTTTTAAAAGTATGTTAGATCCATCTCCTTAATCATTTATTATCTTTTCATCCAAAGTCGCAGTCATATTTGTAACAGTTCGATCATTTATTATTTTTCCATCCAAAACTGAAGCTATTTTTATAACAATTGTGGTCTACAGCTACATATAATTTTTGTAGCATATAGTGATATTTTCTCTCCTACTCATAGATAAAAATAAAATTGATGGAACTACATAAATCTTCGCAGTAGAGTCATATCATGTAATTTAGGTTCTTAGTTTACAAATGTCATCTTTGTAATGAACTAAATGTTTACCCATAAATAAACCAAAAAACAAATAGGATTGATGTTATTATTTTTTTAAAAAACAATATGCAGTTCTAATTTTTTTTAAAAGATAAAAGATCAGGTATATTATTTTTTAACACATTCACTTGAAAATGAAATTGAATAATGTTGAGATAAGTGTTGTATCAAGAAAAATTTATGGTGTAGGCCAAATAGAATTGGGAAAGGTAAAATCCATTATATTGAATAGCATGGTATTTTAATGTTGATGATCATCATCGGTACAGTTTTCTACTATGTAATGGAAAGTACATGATTTTACATTAGTGTATCTAGTGTGATAGGACTTCCTGGGTAGAGCATCATCTTGTGAGGATGCTACCCACCTCAACATAGGTTGAAATTCCAATGATGAATGAAAAGGATGAGAGAACATCTTAAATAACCCCTTCTTTTTCTCTCTGATCGACCCTTCATTCCTGCTCTTAGTGAGTGAAGGAGTCAAGGGATTGAATCCTTACATATCATCCTTAATATTTTAAAAATAATAATACATCAACCAAACTCCTTAGAGAAAAACATAATACAATACTTATAAAATATTTAGAAATGTAAAAAAGGAGAGAAATCAATTCATCAAACCCACTACTACTCCCAGCCAGTGGGGGTGATAGACATAGGCCTGAGCAACTTCACTGCCTATGGTGGAATAAAAACAACATAATCTAATCCACTAGTTGCTACTGAAGAACCAAGAGTAGCTGGAATGGAACTAGGAACCACCTCTGAGGTCCACTCAGGAATGGTCTTGGAAGCCACCTCTGGGGTCCACTGGGGAACGACTCCTAGATCCACCTATTATCCCTATTGCAAATCTAAAATTGGCACTGAAGACCATTTATCAGTCCCCAAACCACCACCACCACCAAGTGCAGCACCAATATAATCTATGATTAATTCTTGTGCAATTGGGTAGAACTATTTAGGTTTCTCTTTGGCTTCCTCGGGCTCCTGGTAGAAGAAAATATCAATTATGACCTCCCACTTGAGTCATATGCTTCCACGCATCTAGAGAACTATCTGGAAGAGAAACCAAAAAAGGTACCCAATGTTATGCTTCTATCTTATTATTGAAAGGATTACTATTTCAACATACCTCATTGGGGAATTAGTATCAAAAAATATAATGGTATGGATGTTCCCTAGTGCCCCATCATTGATAGGCTGGTAATCAATTCTATGGTTGGTAAGAAAAATGAGATGAGGGTTCACTGAATGTTGTATGAAGCTGATTAATAAAAGACATAGGAGTATACCTTCCCATAATATCTAGAGCAACTATGTAATGTGAAAACTTCAACATAGTCCTCTGGCTATATGGACTACTGGACTGAAAAATAATATGGACCTATTTGAAAAAAATGAACAAATAAAAAAATATATGAATTGGTTAAAAAATACAAACATTTAAAACAAACTCCATTTCAATATTTGACATCATTAGTTATTTTATTTAAAGGTATTCATCTACATATGACCTTTATTTCTTAAAGGTAGTAGCATCTTGGTCATAAATCCAGGAATAGATATCTTAAGTGAGTCCTCCACTATATGAGAATTCTTGAGCTTAGCATCATCCCAAATCACTTAATTTTTCTTTTCCTCTGGAAATCATCTAGATTCCACCAGATCATTCATAACTTTTTCTTTTTCCATGTTATTCCCTTCACCAAAACAAATCCCTTCTGATTTCATGATTTTAGTGAATATAGTCTTTTATAAAGAGGAATAGACCTTGAAGGAGACATGTATCTTTGGGGAGAAATTTTTGTATTACATGAATAGAAAGTAATGATTTTAAAATGATGTTTGATATAAAATTTAAAAGATCTATGATAAAAATGTAACTATATAATTTAATATGTACCCTATTGAAATAAAGTAATTTGTATGAACCAAAGGTACTGAAATTAATAAAATTTTAAAAGGTACAAAGTTTTTAATTTGAATGCTACTTAAATTATAGCTACCTATTGTTTAATCATTTTAATGCACATAAAATTTAAAAGGTGTTTGTGATGATTAAAAAAAACATATATGTACATGATATGATTTAAAAGGGAATGAAAAAGTAAATGGGGTTTCCAATAAAATGTAATGAGAATTAAACCAATATCAAAAACTGTTAAATAAACCCACTTACATGATAAATGACACATGAATAAAAAACCAACAATGAACAATGAGTATTCAGATTGATATGTGTAGTTAGTTTAATTTGCGAACTTTTTTTAACCTATTTATTGAATCCTCAGAGAATAAACAACATATTTATATGAATATGTTCATAAAATACCTACCACGGTGAACAAACTAAACCCCAGAATTCATAATATATGCATACCTTCATATTATATGCACACGGTCAAATTTTCCTTAAACATAATAGGGGTATTTGTAACATAATACATGACATTATATTATATTCATGAATGAATTCATACCATCATATTATACCAACGTGTGATAAAATAAAATCATATAATATGCATATATGGTTTTCACATAAAGTTTGGATATAAAACCTTGATATGAAAAAATAAGGCTTGAAAAATATGTCTGAATTCATATTAAACCAAGGTATGCATAACTTCAATTTACACCAAGATTAAATTTTGGTCAAGGATTCTGCAATTTCAATATAAGTATGGTAGTCAATCGAATTATTCCTGTGTATTATAGTTACAAACTGTAACGGTGAAACCCAAAAGGGAATTTTATTTAAAATAATAACTTGTACATTATAGTTATAATATTATCATGTTTTAACCTTATAATAACCTGGTAATTACTATAATAACTTATGAATTGCGAATATAAACTTTCCAAGCTTATAATAACCAAATAGTAGTCAATGACTTTCATGTGTCTATTACAAACAGTATTTCTGAAACCCTAAATGGAGTTATTATTTGAAATAAAAATCAACTAAATGGGGATAATATTTGAAATATGTTATTATTTTAAAAGGGTTTTCTTCCCATGCTTATATCGTGTAATCATTTAATGATCAATACTTATTTTTCTCAAAATATACCTGAAAAAAATTATGCATTTGAGGGTTTCGATATGCAATAAAAATTATTAAGGTTGCGAAGAATATAATACAAAATATACCATTATGAATTATTGTATCATATAATGCATAAAGTAATTTTTGAGAATGAAAAATAAAACACTCCTATAAAAATAACAATATATACAACTTTTTTAAAAAGATATGAATTTTTAGTTAAAATAATGTTTCCAACACCTTCAAGAAGAAATATAGGGTTAAACTAATGTTGGAAATATTAAAAGTTGTAATATATACAGATTTAATTTATATGTAATAAATTGAAACTAAAAACATACTTAGAAGTTTAATATACATAGACTGGTGCTCTAATCTAAAAGTTAAATAGGCAAGCAAAAAAAAACTGATCTAAAAAATTAAATGGAGGAAAAATACATTATGAGCCTGAAAAAATCATAAATATTATATTTTACTGTGCTGTTATCTTGAAAAACTATGGAAAATAGGAATTTTTATGATTTCTTATGTCACTTTTTTCATTTTTAGTGGCTTCCATGTGAAATCTAAAAATATCATGTACACCATTAGTCTAAATAATAATAATAAAAACTATCTTGACCCATTTTTTCAGTCTTTTTTTCATTATACAACCTCACTTCACATCCCACAATCAATTTACCAATCCCTACAAACCATAATTGAATTTATGAATTGAAATATATAGATTCCCTACATTAAAAACCAAATACAGTTTAATTATTAAAAGGCAAGGATATTCAAATAAGGTTTTTATACTTAAACAAAAGTAGTATATTGTGATGAATACATAATACTTGTATAAATTTTTATTTAGGGACTAATGGAAATCTATGGATTGAAATTTGGTCACAAAACCTAAATAAACACTACACATTCCAATAAATTTGGTTAACATTTAGATATACTTGGAAATATGTAACACTAAACACACTTCTTCTTTGGAATAAATCAACTTCTTGGTGCGTTATAACTTTGAAAATTTATGTGTGTTTCTATTTATAATTTAATTATGTCACTAGTTGAAATAGAACCTCATCAATGTGAAATAATAAGTTATTTCATCAGATTTTTGTAGAGAACAAATTATTAAAATATTTAAATTGCATCTCCATAGATATAAATATAGAACTAGACTAGTATTGGAACTAAAAAATTAATCATTGTGCTTTGAATAAAAAATTGAAAAATAGAGAACAAAAAAACTAAAAAATATATATAGAATTAATGGAAAATATTTTTAATATAAAAAAAATATTTACCCAAATTGTTTGAATAAGTATCCATTAAATACAAAAAATAGAAATTAAAATGAGAAAATAATAGAATGGAAACTAGAGGAATAAAAATCAATTAATTTTTATTGTAGAAAAGTATGAGAAAACCGTCAGATTAGAGAGGATAGGGTTTTCGATAGATCCCATTGTATGGGATGTGACTGTGGGGGTGTAGAAGATGTTGAGAGGGAATTTGATGTTATGAGGTGGGGATGATGATAGATAAAGGATCATAAATGATCTAGGGGAAAATATAGGGATACATATTTGTAGGAGAATGGATTAGAGAAGAATGGTTTGAAGGAGGTAGAGAGGCCAAGGTTGGGGCAGAGACCAAAACCACCATAACAAATAGAAATTGAGATGTATGACTATATAATACACATAGAAAGACTTTGAGTATTTAGATTATATTTAAACATTTCTTTAAGAGTACTTTAGTATCCTACTCTTATAACACAAAAAAATTAATGAATGTTTTGACTACCACAGATTAAATAAGAAATATTTAGACTATTAAATGCTAAATTTAAGATATAATTTTGTATAAAAACCGGTTAAATCATTAAAAACACTTTTCATATAATTTAAACAACAAAAAATTAAAATATAAGGAAGAATATAAAGATGTGATACAATACATACACCATTTAATTTAAATGAATACATATCTATAACTTGTTATAGAGTTCAAACACCTATTAATGCAATAATAATACATATGAATCGATGAAGTACAACCACATGTCAATAAATGTTTCTAATCTCCCATAAAAATGAAAAATAGAAATATAAAACCTCCATAACAAATGGAATGTGAGAAAAACAATTTCATGGATAACAAATTATTTTTAAAAATATATCTTGCTCATTTTATGAATCACAAGATTATAAAATTATGAATGAATATATAATACTTACAAAATGATGTAATGTGTTAGGATGATAGTTAAAAATTCCTTTATAATTATTTTAGTGTCCATCTAATGTTGTAAAAACAATTCAATGAATGTTTTGACTGTCACAAACTAAATAAGAAACATTTATAGCATTAAATGTTAAATTTAAGATATAATTATATATAAAAACCTATTAATTCATTACAAAGACCATTTTGTATAATTTAAACAAAAAACATTAAGAAATAATGTATAATATTAAGATACAATACAATGTATGCACCTTTTAAGTTAAATCAATACCGAACTAACGCATATAATAGAGATCAAACACCCATTAATGTAGTAAAAAAACCAATGAATCAATGCAGTAAAAACACAAGTCAATCAATGTCTATCGTCACCCATCAAAAGGAACTACACAAATCTAAATACATCATTATAACTGGAAGATGACATAAAAAATTCCATAGATAAAAAATGATTTAAAATTAAATATTTAAATCTTTTTATGAAGCGCGAGCTACAGAAAATAGTAATGTTTGTAAATACATAAAAAATGGTGTTGAGTATTTGTATGATAGTTTAACATTCTTTTTATGATTATCTTAGTGGAATGATCATGTTTCACAAACAACTCAGGGAATATTTTGACTATAAGAAATTAAATAAGAATCATTTCAAGCATTAAGTGGTAAATTTGAGATATAATTCTTTATAAACACCTATTAATTCATTACAATAACCTTAAAGAATATGTATTAATTAAAAAAAACATGTATAACATATCATGATATTAATCAAAAAACATGTCTAATATATCATATGCCCACTATGAGATGAATTACCCCCGACAACACCTTCACAACCAATTATCAGAAGAACCAAAATAAACTCTATAATCAAATATGATTATGAATTGAAATATGTGAATATAAATAAAAAATCAATTAAATTGGAATAAACTATTTACTTTAGAAAATATTACCCATAAAAATGTTATTATTTCCTAAAATAGTAATAGAATAACATATTAAAATATAGGGAATCAATGAACTCTCAACCACATATTCAAAATTACATCAAATAGATTAATGTGTTCTATAGTATACATGTTTAATAAATTTAAATAATACATACCTAGATAGGAATTTGTCACACAAAACCAAAAAAGAATAGAAGATTTAAATGGAAAAAAACAAGAGTAGAATGGGGAAAATAGGATGAATAATTGACCAGGAGGAGGGGAAATTGACATACATGATGTTGAAAACCATAAGAAAATGGGTTGGAATATGTCAAAAACAAATATTTCACATATACAATATCAATTAATTTCAATAATTTATCACACATCTATAACAAAGAATTTCAACCCTGAGTAGAGGGAGGATGAGTGATATAGGAATGTTTTATAAAATTTATCATTCTTAAAATGATTCAATAAGAATAAATATTTTTTTAATCATCCAATTCTAAATTATGATGAAAGTAATGTGAAAATTGAAATTCCATTCCTAGAAATATAAAATCATGATCAAACCTCAATACTAAAAAAAGGGGAAATAGTTTTTGAACCAGTTATGATGAGAAAACGGGTTTTGAACAATTGATTTTTGGAGTGAAGGGGAAGGAAATTTTCTTATAGACATAGAGAGGGGAAATTTATTTGTAGGATTAAATAAACAAATAATCTTAAAGAAGAAGGTAAAATAAATTAATGTCACTACCTATAATAGAATTGCCATAATACAGCTAAGGGTGTGCATATCAACTGATTTATTTAACTTATACATCAGACCTGCGAACACATTATCTGTTTCGAAGAGAAAGTTATCGAGATTAGGAGAGAATTTCCTTAAATCCCTCAATGAAACCCTTAAAATTTATAGTATTCATGAAAAAATGTAATAGTGTTGTAGAGATAAATTATTCATATGAGAGTATGCGAGAAGAGTATTCAATTCATCAGTGTAAATCCCTAAAATTCATTTAAAATCCACATACATGTGACAATATTAATGACAGTGATGGTTCTATGATGGATATAGATAGTTACAGTAGGAATTAGAGGAATAGGGACCAGGGGAGTAGAGGTACATGGATAAGACCTTGAGACTGTTATAGGGATATCCGTAGTCAGAGATGGGAATTGAAGATGAACTCAATTGGAGGAGCAGTGGGATGCTGACAAGACCTTCAAATAGAAGCCCATATAGCAGATGGTAGGGATGTCAACCATAGAGTATTTGGGATGAAGGGAGTGGAGGAATACTGATGAGGCCTTAATAGGGATAAATGAAGAGTAGAATCATGAGAAATGAGTGGTGGCAGAATTGGGATCATGGTTGGATGTTGAGGAGTTGAGGAATGGGAGGAGTATGGAAGCATGAACACAGTGACATGTATTGGAATTATCTCTAGAGTTTTCATATGAAAGGGAAAAATATAGGATTTACTATAGTTCATTTATTTGTAAAACAATATTATATAAATACAGTTTGTTGAAACTTAAAATAAAGTTATAGATTTCATTATAAAACTATTGGAGACTCATGCATTGAAGAGGCATAGGTGTAACCTCAGAGTTTAACCAATGTCTTCAAACTAAGAAGTTACAAATACCCCTATCCGTATTTTACTTAATGTTATATTTTTTTACTATTTTTTTATAATAAATTATCTTTTCTTGTATTTATGAAGATAATAATAGAAATTATCCATGGGTAATTAAATAAAGTAATGAGTATTATGATTATAGGTTTCTGGATAGAAATAATAAATTTGGTTATTTATCTTATTTCTTAATGTGATATTTAACTTATTTAGGATCGATATTAATTGAACAATCATTACTAAGATCCCTTTTTATTTTATTATTGAAGGGGGTGGAATTGAAATTAAAGGGAGAGAAAGAATAGGTAGGAATGGGTTATGAGAATATTTGACCGAATGTATCAATATCTGGATATTGAATAATAATCCAAATGGGTAGTGAAGAGACCCCAAACCTGAATTACATGGACATTACATTACTTTTGTGGAATACTTAATATATAACAAAAATCTACACACAAGGACCGTAATAGTTTAGTGTCTTTGGAAACTCGGAATATAATCTTTTAATCGTGGTGAAAGATCTTCAACATCTCCCATAAAGATCTTCCCATTTTGTTTTCTTACCTAAAACCTTTCTTTAAATCCTAGGGAAAAGAAAACATATAAAGGGTGAGCTCAAATTCTCATTAATGGTAAGCATGGAAAAAATAAAACAAATAATATACATTTGAACTTAAAAAAAACATGAACATAATGTTTAAACATCAAAATATTGAGCAATGACATAAAACATGGCAGTATATAAGGAATAGATCATAAAGAAATATTGATCATGATAAAATATCATGGAAATAAAACATGTAATTATGGAAACCATTAATCACATGTTATTATTTCCATAGTAACCAAGGCATTTCTGCCAAGACCATCTTAGTGGATAAAGTCCCATTCTGAATCGAGTTCACTCCTCGTTCCAGTCCTGTATCACTAAACCATATTAACATTCCATTCCAGCCATGTCTATCTCATGAGATATAAATATTTACCCAATTCATTGGAGAGAGATATAGGTCCCACCCATCTCATAATGGAATCATTATTACTTGTGCCACAAATTTAACAAAAATCATTCATTATAACCCAAAGAATAAAATGGGTTTCATAAACATCATCCCATCATAACATAATCCATATAAAAGAAATGGATATCATTTCATCATAAGAAAATTGAAACCATGTAAATCATAGAGACATTATACTTGAAACATACACATATGAAATAATGTCTTCTTAGATAGGAAAGGGTTTTGATAAAACACTTGAAATGAATTCTTGAGGAAAATATCCTTTCTTCTTCAAAATAATTTTCTTTCACAAAATGCCATGTAATTTTAAAAGAAAAGGATTTTGTTGAAAATAATAATTAAATCATATAGAGTAAGATTTATGTAAATAAGGCATTATGAAACCGTAAAAATCTGTTCATTCCATATAAGTTAAAAAAACATTCTCCTCATACTTCTTTCAGAAATGTGAAATAGTACCTCGTATGGTAAACAAAAGAAATATTCGTTACATAAGAAGTGGTAAAAGTCCAAAAAGGGTAAAAATGACTTTGAACATACATTTAAGAATAGTAAACATTTTATGAATTTTTTTTAGAAAACATGGTCATGGATGATAAACATAACCCCGGTAAATACTTACGAGTAAACAATCTCAGATAAGAATGAGATTAGAATAATTATCCCTTAACTTATGTCTGATATGATTCATATGTATCTAAAACTCTTTTATAATTATTTAAATAATGTAATTGAATTATTACATAATCATATTCATTATAGTGATATCATATATGATTCACTTATGACTTTATATTACCCGTTCTTTTGTAAATTCCATGTTAAAGCAGCGTTTTGGGTAAAATCGTTTAATTTATCATACATGTTTTGACTTATTATTCTTACTTATATCCTGATTTACATAATTCCATAATGTAAAACACTATTTATATATAATACATGTTCATAATATAAATATATATGATATATCGATAAATGGAATGAAATACACCGTTCATGGAGACGGTAGGCCGTACGTACGCATGAACGCTATTTTCCATTCCTTATTGACTTGAATGGAAGTAAGTAGATGAAATGTATATATACACATAAATAAAATAGCATTATTATGTTATATATACCATTATTATTCATTATATACACTTTATAATCATTCTTTAATGGTTAACATGGAGAATGAATCTCATCACATTGTGGTGACGGTAATCCGTACGTACGCACGAGTGATGATATCATTACCATAATTATTGAAGGGAATTGGAGTGGATGGTATAATATATAAGAATAAGTATTATGTTATAATTTCCATATATAGTTATTTTTTTACACCATTATACCCATCCAAGTAGGGTGGTGCTGGAAAAACTGATTACACCACGGCGTGGAGATGGTATTCCGTACGTACGCACGTGCAGTGATTTCATTTTCCGTAGGATGGACAGAAGATGAAATAGAGTTTTTCAACATTCATAATAACATATTATTATATTATCTATACTTAAGTTATTAATTTATGATGAAAAAAATAAAGAAGAAGTAGTATAAGAAGAAATAAATTGGAAAGAATCGGTAAAGGACATTACCTCTTCTTTGAAGCACCTCTTCTTAACCTCCTCTTAAGGAACTAGAGTTGGTTATTTGAGGAGACCAAAACCTCTATAATGTTTCAAGGGAAGTTTAGAAGGGAAATGGGCAGGGTTTGGCCTAGATTGAAGGCTCAAAATTGTGTAAAGAAAAGAGGGATGAGGTGCCCTTTTGTAAGGGAGGAGAGGGGTACCATTGGAAACCTCCAAAATATTAATTTATAATAAATTCAAACCCCACATAAAAACTTCCAAAATGACTGAAATACGAACATAGATGAGATAGGGTTGTAATATAATTAAAAAATAAAATTTAGGCATGTTTTTCATTTATTTTAAACATTATCAACTTGATTTATCCTTATTTAATCTATTTAATTTTCTTTGTGGTTATAAGATTCTAAATTGTAAATTGTTATAAATAATTACTTACGTGTTTTTAATTGTCCATAATTGGATTATTTATGAAATTTTAGACCATATAAAGTTTAATTTATAATTGTTAAATATTTTGTTTTTATTTTTAATCAATTTTATATTATGTTATTTTTATAAAATAACAATAGTGTTAATTTTGACACTATTCATTTATTTGAATTTAAATAAAATCCAAAGAGATTATATGTTCGAACTAAAATCTTTAATAGATTAATAACATTTCATATTTATCTATAAAATTAGTGGATCACATTAAATAGTTCATATAAAATTTATTTTAATATTTTTAAAACCATTTATTTCATATTTCAATAAATAAAATAATTTCAACATCACTATTGTGTCACCTTTAATGATAATTATTTAATCCCTAAAAATTATAAATAAATTCACATGATGTAGATAATTTTATTATCTTTCTGTAGACTATTCATGTTCGATGTTTCATGGAGTTTATCAGTAAATTAAAATTATTATAATTATAATATTCAACAGATTGACATGTTGTCACTTTCTTTGGTTTTAATAATAATTAAATTATTTTCACCGTAAAAAGTCCATAAAAATAATCTATTATGACCCATATGTGGTATGGGTCAACTTTTATTCATCCAATAAATTTTTCCAGGTGTTAGGGAAATTTTATAATATTATTTTTACCCATAATTACCTAAATTACCTTTAACTGTGGTAAATAAAATTTATCGTAGTTATTATTCATAATGTCAAAAAATAAGAAGTATCATATTAACATAATTTAGACCTACTAATTCCAAATATTTAATCCATTTTTCCAAATTCAAAACATATAAGTTTCAGTAATTAATTTAAAATTAATCCTGTTGTAAAAAACGGGTTTTTGTTTAAAGCATTGCAAAAGATTGAATTGATTTAACCTATGAATTCAATGTAAAATAAATTATAATGACAAACATTATATTACATGGTAAAAATATATTATATTTATACTTTAAAACAATTTACTATTATAATTTAACCATATAAATTATCTAAATGAAAAAAATATGTTTTTGAGTAAAATTTAGCGTGTTTTTACTATTCATCAAAATAAGAACGTTGTCAGAAAAATATCAAAACTTTATCCAATGTAAATTTTTATATCCTGATTCAAAAGAAGAAGTTTATTTTTTAAAATTGAACTTATAAACTTGACAAAAATTATATTTAAAATGGGTACGCCATCAAAAGGCGGCAAAACTGCATTTTTTGAAAAATAAATATTTTACCTGAAAATTTTATTTTGTTCTTATACCATGTTCTAGAGAATGTGTAAGATGAATAATAATGTTATAAAATTAAAAATTTAGTTAATACTATTCATAACGGCTAGTTCATAAAAATATTACAACCATATATCGTTGTTTAGTGAAACCCGGTATTGCGTACAACACACGCTATCGAGGAAAGTCAGGATTGCGTGTAATGAAAGCCAAGTCAGGGTTGCGTATAGTGAAATATAATATTGGTGTAGTGTAAAACAGAATACATCAAGGAAAATAAAAGAATATTATTCATAAAATCTCAGGGTGTTATATTCTACCCCCCTTAAAATGAATTTATCCCTCGAAATTCATCAATGTTATAAATGGTTTACTACTTGAAAGTTTCTTTAATAGAAACCCGGATCGTAAAAAGTAATACCAAAACATAACATTAAAAACTAAATTATGAAACATAACAGTTACCCAAATTAACTAATCACTGGGATTCCTCATAGGAGAACATAGGTGAAAATATGGATATGGAAGAGAAATCTAACCATCATGTTCTGATGGAGAGTGGTAGAGAACATGGCTATGAAAAATCCAACAATCACAAAGCCATAAATTTGTGATGATATATGGTACCATATGATTCATCGGATATAAAGACACTAGGACAACATTTTTGGTATTCATTATCATTTCCCTAAAGTTGAAGAAATTGGAATTAGAAGAAATACTTTCTTGATTTTGGTACAATCTCACTGTTGGTTGTTCCTTGAACAATTTCCACTTCATCTCTTAAAGAAATGAAGTTGAATTTGTCATTCATGAAGTATTAGCAGATCATGCGATAGAATGACAGGTCATTCCATCTATCTCAAACAAAAGGTTAGAAAAAGTTATTAAATATACATAAGTCCATCTATAGTGAGATTAATCGTATACGGTTCAGAAAATGGACTTATACTTCATATATCAAACCACTTAATAAATTAAAACTAATTTATACTAACTAGGGACTTCCTATAGGCTAGTGGTATGAAATAAAGGCATGTCACACTTCAGTTGTGGGTTCGATTCCCACAGCCTTGTTTGACGTGATGAGTTTTCGCTTGTCTTATGGGTTGTCCTTTTTCTAAAACTATACTATTATAATATTCTATCAATAATATATAAAAGATTTCTAGCCTTAAACCATAATAACTTATGTTCAACATAATCCATTCCAATCTTTAGGCTTATCCAAAATACTTCTTTTTAGACTCATAGTATAAAGAGAATGATTACTAAAAAGGTCATATAAAAAGCACGTGAATACCATCATTTATCCCTCATATATCACAAGATATATGTTGTTGATCGCATTCCAAACATTACCTTAATCATGTATTCTTTTGAAACAATAATTACTATATAACCTTAGTGAAAACATGAATGCTGTCAAAAATTAACTCTTTCCACATACCAAAATCCCAAAATTTCTATATACTCAAACCATGATATCACTTTTTCCTTATATCAATCATGAGCTCATGAATACTATCATACATATTATTTTCCCCTTATCCATTCATTATGCACATTTCATCTACTTTCCAAAAATATTTCAATCACTTTTCAAGGTTACCTATACCATAAAATTATTGAAAACCACAATGGACTAATACCTAGATATTCCAATATACCATAAAAGTAACTCAACAACATTATTCTTGAATACAAATACAGAAAAACTTCAATCCATCCTCTTCAATGATTGTCAAGGAATAAGTCCTTCCTTAATTTAGAAGAAACCTCTTAGTTTAGGGCATTGAGTTGGTTAATTCCCATGTTCTCCATAGATAAGACATTGAACTCTGAAACAGTCTGTCACTCTATGACCCCTCTCTCCACACAGATAACATCTTCCCCTCCATTTGAGGTATTCATCCAAGTTCTTCTTCCCTACTTTAGAAATCTCATTCTTCCTTTCTCTATTCTCCTCACCATGAGAATATGCATAAAAGTCTGTCTTACTCTTATTTGTTGAATTAGGAATACCACTAAAGTTCACCTTGTTAATCATATACCGCGATGACTGATTCGGCATAATCACATAATATTTCTTTCTAGGAATTACACAATTTCATTGCTCATAGTAACCAATTTTTCCATTGGAATCAATGTTGACCCAATTACTTCTGGTTCCCACCATTGACTAAAACCAAAAACCATGGTGTAAGAAACCGTTAAAATAACAAGGAACCAAATAATCATAAAAAGTCACTTATGGGATGTATAACTTATCATACATTCTTTAATCCCTGACAATCTAGGTTCACCCAAGGTTATTCATGATTTTAAAAATAATTCTGGGACTGTAACCTATAGTTATACTAAACCTTAGATACATCCCTAGACATAACATAGAAATATCTCTAGGGATCTCACTAAAGTTCTCGCATCCTAGTTTCTAAAGGTTGACTAATCCTTTCCTCGGATACCAACTGTAGAGACCCCAAACCTGACGTACACGAACATTACATTACTTTTGCGGAATACTTGACACATAAAAAAATAGACACCCATGGACCGTAATAGTTTAGTGTGTTTGGAAACTCAGAATATAATCATCTAATCATGGTGAAAGATCTTCAACATCTCCCATAATGATCTTCCCATTTTGTTTTCTTACCTAAAACCTTTATTTAAATACTGGGGAAAAGAAAACATATAAAGGGTGAGATCAAATGATTAGTAAGGGTAATCATGGAGAAAATAGAACAAATCATATACATGTGAACTTAAAAAAAACTTGAACATAAAGTTTAAACATCAAAATCTTGAGCAATGACATAATACATGGCAGTATATAAAGCATATATCCTAAAGAAACATTAATCATGATAAAATAGCATGCAAAAAAACATGTAATTGTGGAAAAAATTAAGCACATGTTATGATTTCCATTATATCCAAGGCATTGCTGTCAAGACCATCTTAGTGGACAAAGTCCCTTTTTGAATCGAGTTCACTCCTCGTTCCAGTCCTATATAACTGAATATATTTTCCATAATTGGATTATTTATGACATTATAGACCATATAAATTTTAATTTATAATTTTTTAACATTTTTGTGATTTTTAATCAATTTTATATTATGTTATTTTTATAAAATAACAATAGTGTCAATTTTGACACTATTGATTTATTTCAATTTAAATAAAATCCACACAGAACATATGTTCGAAATAAAAGCTGTAATAGATTCAAAAAATGTAATATTTATCTATAAAATTAGTGGATCACATTAAATAGTTCATAAAATATTTAGTTTAATATTTTTAAAACCATTTATTTGATATTTCAATCAATAAAATAATTTCAACATCACTATTGTGTCACCTTTAATGATAATTATTTAATCCCTAAAAAAACTAAATAAATTCACATGATGTAGATAATTTTATTATATTTATGTAGAATATTCATGTTCAATGTTTCAGGATGTTTATAACTAAATTAAAATTATTAAAATTATAATATTTAATAGAGTGACATGTTGTCACTTTCTTTGGTTTTAATAATAATTAAATTATTTTCATGGTTAAAAGTCCATAAAATTAATCTATTCCAACCATTAGCTGGTATGGGTTGACTTTTAGTCATCCAATAGAATTTTGGCAGGTGTTAGATTAATTTTATAATATTATTTTTACACTTAATTACCTAATTTACCTTTAAGTGTGGTAAATAAAATTTACCGTAGTTACTATTCATAATGCCCAAAAATAAAAATTAGCCTATTAAAATAATTTAGACCTATTGATTCCAAATATGGAATCCATTTTTTCAAATTCAAAACACATAAGGTGAAGTAATTAATTTAAAATTAATCCCGTTGTAAAAAAACAGGTTTTTCTTTAAAGCATTGCAAAAGATTGAATTGATTTAACCTATTAATTCAATGTAAAATAAATGATAATGACATACATTATATTAAATGGTAAAAATATATTATATTTATAATTTAAAACAATTTACTATTATAATTTAACCATATAAATTATCTTGATGAAAAAAGTTTTTTTTAAGTATAATTTAGCATGTTTTTACTATTCATCAAAATAAGAACGTTGTCAGAAAAATATCAAAACTTTATCCAATGTAAATTTTTATATCCTGATTCAAAAGAAGATTTTTTTTTGTAAAATTGAGCTTATAAACTTGAAAAAAATTATATTCAAAATGGGTGCTCCATCAAAAGGTGGAAAAACTGCATTTTTTGAAAAATACATATTTTACATGAAAATTTTATTTTTTTCTCATACCATGTTCTAGAGAATGTGTAAGATGAATAATAATGTTATAAAATTAAAAATTTAGTTAATATTATTCATAAAGGATAATTCATAATAATATTACTACCATATATCGTTTTTTTGTGAAACCCAGTATTGCGTACAACACACGCTATCGACGAAGGTCGTGATTGTGTGTAATGCAAGCCAAGTCCGGGTTGTGCATAACGCAAGATAATCTTTGTGTAGTGTACAATACAAGACATCAGAGAAAATAAAAGAATATTTTTCATAAAATCTCAGGGTGTTACAGGTAGATTGTTACAACAAATGGTTTTTATATGGTGTATTATTTGTCCATTTTAAGCCTGCAAGTTTTCATGAAATGATGTTTGAAGTTTGTGTGATGCTAAGAATATTGTGAGCACATTTTCACCATGATATTCACAATATTATGGTGAGTCCCCATGGTGAGTCTATATTTACTAGATTTAATATGAATATGGCTAGATAAAAAATGTACAAGTATAAAATGTCAATACTCGTGCACAAAAACCAATAATTGGAAGAAAGTGTGTTCTAGGACGTGGTACTAATTGTTTTGAGATTAAAAAATCCTAATGGAAAATAGGGGGTCCAAACATGGGTTTTATGAAATCCATGATGAAACTCATGTGAAATTAATTGAACCTTTATAAGGGTAATGAAAACTGGAAGATAAAATTTACCACACCAAGGATGTAATAATATTGCATTAAGAGAATACCTATGTAAAATGGACTACCACTCCACAAGTGTTTTATAGGTTTTAGATAAATATGGTTCAATAATTTTGATTTATATAGATTTTAATAGATGGTAAGTGACTATGGTGGATGTTGTGGTGAAAGGATTATTTTACCTACATAGACATTTTGATTAGAGGCCATGCAACATTGTTTAAAAAAATTAAAGGTTTTGATTAGTTTTACTAATTTGGAGCCTTTTTAAAGATTTTTATTGTTATGAATCTTATGAATCAAATATATCTCAATAGTGGATATTTTATGGAATATAATTGAAGGGAAATTTTTAAAACCTATAATATTGGGAAGATAATATGAATTGTGAATTTGAAAATTTAAAATTATAGAAGTATACTTTTATTGTGGGTGTATATAATAATTAAAACTACACACCTAGAAAAGTGTGTAAGAGAAATACGGTTGATTTGATATCATAGGATCATTAGTAAATATTATTGAATATTTTTTCTTAATTAGTAATGTGTAATGAGTCTTAATTTCATTGAAGATCATTCTTGGAATGGGATTATACTATGCATATCTTTGAAGATGTTGAAGTTATGTTTAGAGAAGAATTGAGAACACCCGTATTGTTTGTTGTTGATTATCTGATTAGAAAACAAGTGAATTCATCATTTGTGTTGATTAATTATTTTTATCCCTCCCAATAGCAGTGCGTGGAGGAGAGGAAGAGTTTTTAGACCTTGATTTATTAGGGAGATCTTTTCAAATATTATAATAACATAATTGTGATGTAATGTTTAATTGGAATATCAACACATTGTTGATATAATATCCTTGGATGTAACCTTTTTTGGGTGAACCAAGTAAAAACTTGTGTTTATGATCTTTACTATTTTTCATTTTATTTTGATTATGAAAAAGATTCAAGGTGTATTTACCAATGAAAATATAATATTCAATTTTTACTAACAAAAATAAGAAATTTTAAGACCTCTATTTTCCCCTCCTTCTTAGGGTGTTTAGTGTAACTATTAGGGCACAATAACATATAAATTTAATGTTCTCATTATAGCGAGGAACTTCTATAACCTTTCAATATTATAAGAAATCTAAGGAAATTATCACATTAATGTTATGAAGAAGAACACTCATCATGTGATAAGGAATTTATCAATAATAAGTTATTCGAATATTCTAGTAACTAAATATACAAAGATAGTTGGTTTTAGGGTACTAACATTAATAATCCCACATTCACTTGGGCATAAATCTAATACATTAGTTATCTCACACAGGATAAACATTACTATGTTGAGGTATGATTGAAAATATTGGGCTGAATCTGTTCTTGATGCTATTCTACTTACTACAACTTTACTCTAAGGAAATACATCATGAACTAATATCACTGATAGGTAACCTTTTTCCATATTCCATAATCTTTATATATTTTATTATACCATTGTTTTAGGTTTGTCATCATGACAAAACTTTACTATCTTATTGTAACTCTAAAATATAGAATAAATAATTATTGAACAAATTAGTAAAAGGTATCTGAGGCTAAAACATTCTCAGTCTATGAAGATATAGTAACCACTGGTTATAATAAGTTTTTATTTCCCCTTAACATATCTTCAATATGATATTATATAAATTGATCTGAAAATAATATTAGTTTTCTGTCTCCTTGATAACTTGTATTCAAACTTCTCCTCTTACTAGATACACATCCATTGTACTTTATCAAGAACTCTTGCATAGTTTTTACTATAATAAAGTGAAATTATATTAGTTTTGTTTCATATTTTCCCCATTACTTTACACATAAGCAATATAAAATTTCAAAATAGATCATGGAAAATGAGATAGATTTCTATATACTCTTAGGCTTATGGAATTCAATTTATAAAATCATGTCTTGTTCTTTCACACATCAACATGGAGAGATTCTATTCTATATGACATAAGAAATAATTCAGTCTTGAATTGTTCCATATTTTTTATTTAAATACCTCTTCAAAATACGTATTATAACTAGATCCATGAAATCCCATAGATCTATGTCTGTAGATCTAGTTCCCCTGATCATGGGTTGCTACTTCAAGTAATTCTTGGAAAAAATTTCCTTAGTCTTAGTAATAACACACTTTATGAATAAACATATATTTTTTATATATTATCCACATATTTAAATTTGAAAACTATAGAATTCACACTAACCTATTTTAGACACATGGTACACATTTATTATTAACAAGACCAAACTATCTAGCAGATTCATTAAATGGATATTATTGACCACAATTTTTTCTTCAATCCATAATCCTTACTGGATATCTTTAGTGTCACTAACCTTTCTGATTGTGTTATACAAACACCCACCCTAGGGTTTCCATTACATAAGGTGGTCTTAAAATTAAATTCTTAAAATAATGATCATATAAGGTGGTTACAAAAAGTTGAATTATAATGTATTTTATCATAATGATTGGAATTAGGTTTTCCCATAGACTATGTATAGATATTTCATAAAAAATACAATAATAAATTGATACTTATTGGTACTAGCTTGTAATATTCCCATATAGTTTCTTCTTAAATACTCACCAATAGATTTACACCAAATGGTGAAACTACCAAAACACTGAACTAAATTTTGGTATAGAGAATCCATCAGTGTATTCATATGATCTTCTAAAACATAGATTATTTCCATCTACTACTTCTTATAGGATTCATTATTTTTTATTAAATAATATTACTCTTGAATTGGTTATTATAAGACTAACTATTTTTTTTAACTTTCTAGTAGAGTATGCATCTTTGGAACAACATATCTCACTGAATCTTGTAGAGTTTTGTGTTCTTAGGCCAAATAATGTTCATATGAAGACTTATCCTCATAAAAGTTAAGTATAGTAACACTATATCAATATATAAGTTCTCCCCTCTTATAGAAATATATTCATTTCTCACTAATACATTTCTATATTAAGGATTTTAATATCTTGAATAGTTTAAGGATAATTAAATGAGATGAACTCAATGTTTTCCTTCATGTACGTTTATACCGAAATCTAGCTTTATAAAATCTTTCACATCAAACACAGAAAGTATAGACATTATTTATTCCCCTGATATTGTAACTTATATGATATCTATAGGCAATATAGTTGGAATATGGTTAGTTGTACATCTAATCTTTACAAAACATGTCTTGAAAGGAATTATATAAGACATGCAACACATATAAGACTCCTCATTGATACTATATGAACTACACATATTTGATGTTTATAAGGTAATTTGATTTAGGAATGGATCCAATCCACATTAAAATGATCTATGAATACTTTTTCAAGATATTATTTGACTATATTTATTATAGGATCCATCTTTTCCAAGATTATTCATTAATGCCACTTTATATTCCTAAAATATCTAATATTATGAAGTTTAGGAAATTTTATCTTTATTCTCCTTGAAATAGTTCACATCGTCTTGATGAACTAATTCTAAAATCTTTGTGGTGTGCCTTTATTTCTAAATATCTATTTTTCTAAAAATTAATATGTAAATATTTAAAATACATAAGAGTTTTCTTCAAAGAGTCTAAACATCCTTCTGGGTATATACTTGAAAATTTCCAATAGTTTTACTTGATATAGAGTTATCATTCCATAGATGATCATGGGTTTTATATTTATATATTTATCAATCCTTTCTGATATTTGAACTATGTGATTCAATCACTACTAAAATTTTTGTTTACTATGAATTACCATAATAATATAAATTCAAAACATGAAATAATATCTTTTTGTGTATAGAACTAGAATCTAAGATAATGGTCTTGGTAATAATGAATAAAAAATATGTGTTTTTCTAGAATAAGACCACTTGGAAATTGGAATTCATTTTATTCTATTTTTTGACTTGGGAATCAATCCATTATCTCTTTAGATAATTAATATTAATTATTGTATTGTCTGTGAACATCCTTTGTTTATGTATTTGAATAAAAATAAGTGAATTTCATATTTTAAACAATAACTAAGAAGTTTAATAGAAATATTACTTGAAATGATGAATATACCTGATTTACAAGCATTTAATTGCCTCTTCAATTATTTTAAGTTTACATTTAACTGAAATTTATTACCACATGAGAAAAAATATACTTATATTCACCACTCCACCTCTTAATATTTTATTTATTTCAAGGATGTTATAAAGGCTCCATTAAATTTGAACCATTGATGGGATTTTCAAACTTTCATTTCACTTCATCTACCATAAGAGGTTTGGAAACATGATCCCACCAATCCTTATCTAGCTAGGGAAGAATTGTGAAAATATTCCTGAGTAGATTAACCATACTATAAACCATTTAATTATTAATGAATATTGAAAACCTATTTTGTAAGGATGATAATATGATATTAATGGATAATTTATTACCCATTTTGAAGCATGAATTGACTAACTAATCAATATAATTCCACATCTTTAATTCAATATCACTATATAGGTACCCATTCTCAAGTTTTTAATGGTACATTGTAGTGATAATATAATTTATCCTTATACTATATTTCTCCTTTTCATGTTCCAGGATATGATATATAATGGTGTATGTATCCATGTCCTGTTGTTTCACTTTTATATCTCTATACATAGATTTTGTAATGGATATTTGATGCATCCTCCATGTATCTTCAATAAGTATCCTTCTCATCCTTTCTTTCTCACTAAGGTGGATGATCAGGAATAGGGGATTTTAGCACTAATTGTTTTTCTTTTATTAGTGAACTATATAAACAACCGCACAACTCAGAATAAATTATGTTGGTGAGGGAATAATATTTTTATAAAAATAATCACATTATTCATCTGGGTTTTCTTACATTTTATACAATAAGTAAAAGCACATTTAATTGATTTATCTTTACTACCATGTGTTATGTGATGAATTTTTTCTTATTCTTCTACTATTTTGTCGAATCCCAACAAACCACATCATTGGATTAAAAATATCTTTCCAAATGGATATTCTAGTGGAAAAGATCCATATCCCCTTCAAATAATCATGATAGAGGTAATATAAAATCATTAAAAGGTATTTTGGTAAGCACTATTTCCAATATCAATAAATTTAATTTGTTTGATTCATTGAGTGGGCTCCCCAAGCCCAAATTTCTAAACTTGAATTTCTTCCACACATTGCTCCTAATTCTATCAATTTTTATTGAGGAAACAACTCTTGATGTAATCATGGTTAAGTCAACCCAAAATTTTTATTAGATTTCACTAATAAATAAATGTATTCAAATAGAGGCTAAACCAATATTTTAATATATGGTACTATTCAAATTCAAGTAATGGAAGATAATGTTTGACTAAATATTTTCTTTGAAGGATTTTGTTTATTTTTATGAATAAATATTCTTTATTTTACATTTTATAATCTTGTTAATATTATGTTTATTATACATAATTAATTCACCATTCTTATGAAAATAATTATAGAAAAATATATTTACTTTATTCTATTATGCATGAATATAATTTATTTTACTTTATATGATCAGTTTTAATCATTAAATAAAAAATAATTACATAAATAAATAGCTATTCACTTGAAAAAATAAAATAAACAAGTGATATAATCATTATCTTTAACTACTAGCTGGTTTATTGAGTTGAATGTAACACACCGACTTAGATGTTTCTAGAATGGTTCTTTGAGCCTATTTGTTATGAGGTCTCAAGAGCACCTCCCCATACATAAGAGGTTGCTGACTAGTAGTGGGGGACTATGGTGTGATACTTGGGAGACGATTACATCATATCAAAATAATAAGACAATAGAAATACTTAAGTATCATACACAATAGGAAATAAAAAATGTGTGTAAGTAGTAAATAAGATGAAATAGAACATGCTGAAATAATAATTGAATTTTTACAAAATGTTGAAAAAATATTCCATAAACACAACATTGTTCAACCATTGGCCTGACCATATAGATAGAGGAGTAAAAAATAAACCAAACCAAAATTATAGGGTTCTACAACTAACTCAAAGACAGACCACATACCTGGTCTCCATACACTGTTTAATCATACTAGCCTAAACAAAATAACCCACATGAGAAACTCTTCCCAAACATGCAACTCTAAGCCTCATCCCTAACCACCAATAATCTATGATCAACCTTACAAATAAACATAAGGTCTACTTGTACACTAAGGTTCATGTTCAGGGATGATAAATAATCTCATTAGGACACCCCAATGAGGAACCTATAAAGTATTCTATTATAAGTGTATGAAAAAGCATCGTGCTCAACCTAGTCGAGACACAACTAAAAAAGATAAGTAAATCCATAGGATGTGAGGCTTCAATCAATTATGGGTCTATAATCATAGTCAACAAGGTAAGTTCCACCATGGATGTACATATCTATATAACTATGCATCTATAGTTCCATATATATATATATATATATTAATATTCACGAGTAACTTGAAAGAAATAACATAAAACCAATCAACAGTCGATCCATGGGTCTGTAATCCCAATCGCATGGACATATTATGAAAGTGAATTGAGCTAGATGGCATACCACTTAATACTCTATCATAAAGTCAATATATGGGTTTGTACACCCAATCAACATATACCTACTTCAATAAATTACAAAAATACATATGAGTAAGTGACATCACCAAAGTGGTATACTCGTCCTACACCTGGATTCACCCGTACTCACCTCAAATCACTCTAAAGAATGATTATAGGGAAGTACATATGGACATCCAATAAATGTATATGATCTTGATGCAATGATTCTCATTCCATGTAAATCCAGTCTAATATCGAAGCCCTAGGTCTTGGTCTGTTGGCAGTCATGACATTTCAACTCAGATGAAAACTAAGGGTTTGACCCTTATGCGATATGTATGAGAGCTCATCAACGAGATGTCAAACATAACCCTTGAGATCCAAATGTGAATGTCAAACATAGGTCTGATACAAAATACTAATCCAACCTAATAAATAAAAGAGATTATAATAATGGTCCAAGAAATAATGTTTTAGAGGACCTTATCATATGAAAAATCTAGGAGAACATAGTCTTCCTCCATAATCCACTGGTCGAGGAGAGAATAATCATCCTCTATATACCACTAGTTGAGGAGAGCACAATCATCTACCGATAACCCAGGGTTGAATAGAGTGTAATCATCCACATTTAACCCACGAGTTGAGGAGAGTGTAATATTCCTCATCACCCGGGAGAGTGTAATCATCCTCATCACTCAAGAGAGTGTCATCATCTGCAAGTATCATTGCTGATTATGTTATTCCCCTATATCGAAATAGTTGTCTCAAAATTGGATACCAAGAAACACCTATGAACATCCCAATAATATTATAATCAAATATATAGGCTAAATAACCAGATCTGAGGTAGTACCTCTTCGTATACACGTAAACACATGAAAATAAAATGGTTCAGAAGCAAAGTCTTAAGAAGAATATTCGGCATCCCGAAGATCAATAAAGACATCTCATCCAAGGCTCAATAGCCACCAACCTGGAAGAACCTCTGGTAAACATCAATGCATCATCATAAACATTTGAATGGATAAACAAAAGAGTAAGGGTGGACGAACGACTAAACCCAATAATACTACCACAACCCCCATGGGATCACAAGTTCAGCATATGTACTAAGTTGACACCCACTACCTTCTCTAGCCAAACCCGATGTACTATCTGAGGGTCAGTCAAACAACGGGGCACCCACTAGGTCCCACAAGTTAAACACTGAAAGGATTCTTAATTTTACTACTATAAAACGTGTCTTTAACAACATTGGCCATTATTTAGGCTAAAACAAGTGATTATAAAGGGATCCTTTTATCAGTTCTTTTAATAGTGCTAATAAAAGCCACCATTTATCAGTGCATTTTTGTAGTACTGTTAATGGGTGACCATTATAAACACTTTTTTAGTGCTGATAAAGTGTACCAGTTATTGATGCTTTATTGTTAGTTCACAAAAAGGGACCATTTATTAATGTAAATAAAAATCTGAATAAAATGAAATAATTATAAAATAAAAAATTGATTTTATTAAAAAAATATGCATAAAATAATTAATTAAATAATTATTGATAAAAATGAATTAATCAATTATACTATATTTAAATTAAAAATATTAATAAATAGTATATTATATATATATAGATATATTTAAAAATGAAAATTATACAAAGAAATGTAAAAAATAAGTAAATTGAGAAAAATATCTTGCATTTTATTAATTAAATAATTATTCATAATGTTAATAAATAGTATATATTAAATATAAAGATATATATGAATTTTTATAAATACGATTTACATAATAAAAAATATTTATGCTTTACATTAAGTAGTAATATATTTAGTGAATATTGGTTTACAATTAAAAATTAACATGAATTAAAAATACTCACTAATAACACCAAGTAATTTAAATAATTAAGTGTCATTTTAATATCCAATTTAAAATAAATTAGACGAATGTTATATTCATTTCACATATACATAATTATGGAATTTTTATATAAAATGCACACACAAGTATATTTTTCAGGTAATTTTTAGTCAATTTTATTTATTTATTTTATATATATTAATTTAATATGTTTTAATATTTTCAGTTTGTATTCATATTTATTTCAATATATATCATATTTAAAATATTTATATTTAATTAATCAAACTTATTCCACTTTTCAATGTTGTTAATGTTTACTGATTTTTAATTATTCAATTTCACTCATTTTAAAAATGTGTGCACTTAAGATTAAATATTAATTAATATTGTTAAAAATATATTTTTAAAAGATTATTTATAAATAAATATATTTATAAATACATTTTTACTCTTTTTATTTATTTATATATTCATAATTATAAATACGTATTATTA
Organism: Viscum album; assembly: GCA_963277665.1. Classification (NCBI taxonomy): domain Eukaryota; kingdom Viridiplantae; phylum Streptophyta; class Magnoliopsida; order Santalales; family Viscaceae; genus Viscum; species Viscum album. The sequence continues at coordinate 782,898,978 of OY728146.1, read as the reverse complement.
TTATTTTTTTAAAGTATTAATATAATTATAAATAAATAATAATTTATATTTAAATAATTATAAAATAATAATAAATATATTTAAAAAATTAATATATTTACTGTATATATATATATTTATATATAATTTTATAAATATATATATAATTCTATACACATATATAATGATTTAAATATAATTTGTAAAAAATGTTTTAATATAATTATAAAATATATAATTATATATTAAGGGAATTATAAAATTATAGTAAATATATTTAAATAAAAAATACAATTATTATATTTATATTTAGATATATTATTTAAATATATTTATTATATAAATATAATTAAAAAAATATTTATGATTATAATTATAAAACCTATATCTACACTAAAAATGAACTGATTAAGATTCTATTTAACTATATTAATTAATCTAGTACTAATAAAAGTGATGATTATTAGAACTTTTTTTGGAAGCGCTGATAAAAGTATCTGATCAGTTTAAATTATCCCTAACTAGTCGCATACTCCTCACTATATTGAAAGGTTTCTGCCGAACCAACCCTCTACTGATGCACCTCCTCGATTAATCAAAAATCGAATCAAGCCTCAAACACTTTCAAGGATAAAATCGAAGGCTTGAATGATTCAAGTGTCAAATGAATCCAAGGCTCGAATATTTTCCTAGTTTTTAATATGTTTACTTTCTCTCAGAGGATTCTAAGCTGCAATCCATGGTATCTTATTTTCTCTTTATCCCACTCAATCGTTAATTAACTATTTGGTGAGATCTATTTTTTCTTTTTTTTTTCATAATTATTTCTTTACCATCAATATATCCATGTGGTCAACAATGTTTATTGGGGATTTTTGGTTGAAATGTGATAAGAATATTTTTCATTGCACTACCCACACTCACCCGTTCCCAATTTTGTGCAACCCTCCCACCCCAACACCACTGAAGGATGTAACTCTTTATCGTTGATGGTAAAAATTCCATTGGAATCAGGTATCATTAATTATGATACTTAATTTTACTCTATAACTAATAAGGGATTCATGAATTTTTATATATCTAATTTTTAAAAGAATGTCCATTTAGACTATGATAATGATCATCAGATTATGGGGAAGGATATTGTCAAAGATGATATTTATTATGAATGTTATTTTAACATAAAAATTGTTTGACATATACCTAGTTTATGAATGACCATAATTTTCATTGGTTATAAAGATTAAGTATGATTTTTCTCATGGTTCACGAATGAAAAGTGTAAAATTACTCGGGGTTCAATGGTTTTGGATTGAGGCACAAAATATAGGATATTTTTTCTGAAATTATTTTTTTTCCATTCCTTATTAATTTTTAATTGAAATTACAATTTTTAGATGTTTTCAAATATTTTCTATACCATTAATATTAAATTCAATAATTCCTTATGTTGTTACATCATTTTTTCCAAAAAATAGAATAGAGGTTTTCATAATCTATATACGTTGGAATAATTAGTAGAAATTATTTTGAGGTCTTCATCATTTTATGTCTACATTTATTGTCTCCACCCCTAGGAATATCTAATTACCATCCATTTATATGAAATGACTATTAATTTTTTAAAACATTTTGTCAATACATTTTTATATGTTCTAATTCATTGTATGATAGTTTTTATTCTTTTTTATCATATTTGGAATTCTTATTACACATTAATATCCTATAATATATCTTCATTAGTTTAGTGGACATAGGAAAGAATTGATGAATAATTTTAATATTTCTTAGACTAGTATTACATATTGAATTCAAAGTATTACATGTGAGACTTCTCTTATAAATATAGAACTCATAGAGTCCCTGAAGATTCATATATCAAATCATGTCCCCATTAAGACCCCTTGAATCACATACAATAACGTTTATGCCCCCAAAATATCACATTCACTAGGAAATGACTTAATAAAAATTTCCAATGTTGTAATTATCAAAAATATGAAGCATTTGATATTTTAGAGATTATAGTGTAGTACAATTATCATCCTCATAATCATGATCTCCCAGATAGTTATTAATTCATTTCATTTCCTCGAGACTCATCCCCCATATATTTTATGATTCTTGTACTACCCTGAAGATTATCAATGTCTTGGATGACTACTACTTAGATTATTTAATGTGACATAGGTTCAACTAAAAATGATATGTAGGATGTGTTTCAAACAAAAAATGATAAATATTCAGAAGTTGAGTTGATGAGGACGATAAGTATCTATAAATTTCACCATTGAATGAATTCAAAAGATAAAAGATGATTCAATCATAATATGCTTTATGAGGTTAAATTTTTGTGTGGAAGGGTAAAAATATGATCAATTTATAAGGGAATCAAAACCAGTGATTATATTTTATGTCTCATATCTAACAAAGAATAATTAGTCGATTTTCCTACTGGAGACTAAAAAATGTCGAGTCAGATGAAAATTTAATCGTGGAGGACCATTTTGTTGGGGGATCATAGTATTTTCATTATAGTACCAATGTAGAAAATGTATTATACATTATATGGGACCACAAATAGGGGATTTTTATTCTTGATAGAGGAACCAACCACCAAAAACATTTTAAAAAATAAAGATAAATTAGAAGTTATTTTTTAATATACATTGTTTTACCTCGTAATATTATATGTTCTATACTATATTAATAGAATCTAAATTAGATGTTTAACTAATCATACATACAATTTCTTCTGTAAATGATGATTTTACCAATCCCTTGTAATAACAAACTATAATGAAGGAAACTCTTTGGGAATATATAAAGGTAATGTTACGATATACATTCTCTATTTCACTGAATAAATTATATAATGAAACATTGATTTAAATTTCATTATACTATGCATAATATTTTTTTTGTTTTAGAATATTTCTATCTATATTAAATTCCTTTCTATCCTAAAACATCCATATACTTCTCCCTCAAAACCTGTTCACCCTTACATTATTGCATTTATCACCATCCTTCATGTTCCCTCTATTGCCCATGCCAGAAGTGAAACAACACTACCTATGGTCAGTCACAAGGGTAAAATTGATGTTTTCATAGTAAAATAATTTTCCATAGAATTAATTCATTATTTAATATTTATGTTTAATTTATTAATTTTTATTATTACTAGCATAATAATTGTTTTCTTATATGGGTAAATTGTTTTGTTTTAGTTTGGGTGCTATGACGATAATTCACTTGTGTCTGCACCGAAACATCAACATAATTATTCTCCATCAAAAATATTTTACCCTATAAGTGTTGATATTTATCACTTTCCTTCAAGTTCCCTATACTACTTAATCATAGTAGAAAACTTCATGTTTGAACAGTAAAATAATTTTCGATAGAAATAATGTATTTTTTCATATTTATGTTTAATTTATTGATTTTTAGTATTACTAATATAATAATTGTTTTATTATATAGATGTATTTTTTTCATGTTTACTTGGTTTGTTCAAATATACTCATTCTTCTGAGATATTGGACTTCGATACTGAAACTAAGAAATATATAACTAGGAAATGTGTCAAGAATGCATAAAACCGTAATGAAAAGTTGAATCCCTAATACTTATTAAATTAATTTTTTCATCATTTTACCTATTATTTATAAGTTAATTTCCTTATTAGTTTTATCTAATAATTTTTTTATAGATATTTTCGTAAGTCATATTTTTCTTTCAACTGTCTACAATAAGTCACAAAAGAGATATATTGATTGTTTTTTCCAATAATTCTATGATTTCTATTTTTAATTCCTTTCTTTGTCGAACATCTAAGAATGCATACTGACTTGATGTTGTTATCTAAAAACTATTTTTCATTGTTGAAATCTAGAGGGGTAGAGGAAAATCATATGCCTATTGTGGTGACTTCTAGTGATATAATGGGAAAATGAGTTCTTCTTCTCTTCTGGATTTCAACAATGAGAAAGGATATTTGGATAATGACATCATGTTAATATCAAATGTTATAATTTATAAAAAGAAGGAAAATGGATATTGTTGTAACATTTAAAGTTATGATTGTTTTCGAGACTTTGGGTGTGTAGGAATCAGCCACACCTGAATCTGACATAGGTGTGACCGGTAACACTCCAAGTGCTTCTTTTTTATTTAAATTTGACATTAATTTAAATAATAAACACAATCTAAAAACTCAAAACCATGAAGAAATTATGAGATTTTTTTAAAAATTATTCAAATGGTCCATAAGTAATTTCTGAGGTGTAAGAGTCATCCTCACCTCAATATAAAACAGGACGTTCCCGGTATGACTTAAGGTTTCCGTTATGAGTTTAAAATTTATATTTTCAAAAAGTCACTCATTGAAAACTATGAAAACAAACTCTAATTTTATTAATAATTGATGACCTTGATTCATATATAATTTGTTTACATATAGGAATCATTCACAGGTTAATACAATACAATATGTGATCTATATGAGTCAAAGTGTCTGTTTATAGTTTAAAATTAAATTTTCGTAAAAAAGGCAAGTGATATACTCAAAACTGAGAAAATTAATTTGGATTGTTTTTATAATCTATAGAAAGGATAAATAATTCATTTGAGACATGTATTGATTAGTCTCACCTCAATCTGAAACATGTTTTCACCGATATGTCTCCAAGTGCTTTTTTTTATTTAAAATTGATATTAATTTTATTAAAAAGGACAAATAACATACTCAAATAAAAAAAAAACGTGTTCTTATTATTTTGAAACATTAGGAAAACTATGCATAAGCCATTTTGGATTTATATAAATCAACCACACCTCAATCTGACGCATGGTGAGACCGATTTTACTCAAAGTGCATCTTTTTATATAAAATTGACATCAATTTTTGTAAAAAATGACAAGTAAACTACTCAAAAACAATAAAACACATTCTTATTATTTTAATAATTTATTAGATAGATCTATAAGTCATATGTGACATGTAAGAATTATTCTCACTCAATTTGATACATGATGTTCATGTTAAGATTCAAAGTGTCTGTTATCAGTTTAAAATCAATAGCTTAGTTAAAAAAGTGTCACTCACTAAAAACGAAGAAAACGTGCTCATATTTTCTTTATAATTTATGATATATATTCATAAGTAATTATTTATTTTTTTGAATCATTATCACATCAAAAGAATACATGATGCGATTGTTATGAGTTAAAGTGCATCTTTCCAGTTTAAAATGACATTTTATTAAAAAAAATGTGATGTACTAAAAACTAAGAAAATTCATTATTATTACTTTAATAAATTTTGAAAATGCTTAATATTTCATTTTAGAAATTTATAAATCATCCAAACCTTAATCCAACGTATAATGTGACTGATATGACACCAAGTGTGTCTTTTTATTTAAACATGACATTAATTTTACTTAAAATGAAAATTGACCTACTCAAAACTGATAAAAATTATTCAGATTATTTTAATACGTTATAAAAATGATCCATAAGTCATTTATGATGTTTAGTAATCATATTCAACTTAATCTGATACTTGATGTTCCTAGTATGACTTAATGTCTCTATTATAAATTTAAAATTGACAGTTTAGTTCCAAAAGTGTCACTCACTAAAAACTAATCAAACGTGCTCATAAATTATTGGTAAATTGGGTATTAAATTACTAACTCATTTTTTTTGTATATAAATAAGTCTCACATCAAACTAATACATGATGTGATTGGTATGACTCCAAGTGCATGTTTTTCGTTTAAAATAATATTTTACTAAGAAAAGGAATGTGGCATACTCATAATCAATTAAGCACATTCATATTGTTTTCATACTCTAGGGAAAAAATCCATAAGTCATTTGGGATGTTTAAAAATTATCCTCACCTCAATTTGACACACGGTGTGACCAATATGACTCCAAGTGATCCTTTTTATTTAAAATTTACATCAATTTTGGAAAAAAGAACAAATGACCTAGCCTAAACTATGAAAAAACATTCATATTCTTTTGCAAGATTGGTAAAATGACCCATAAGTCATTTTGTATATATATGAATTAGGTACAAATCAATCTGACACACGGTGTGACCGGTATGACTCCAAGTGCGTTTTTTATTTAAAATTTACATAAAATTTAGTTAAAAACTACAACTGACCTACTCCAAACCAAGAAAACACAGTTGTATTGTTTTTATAGTTTATTAATATTATTCCATATTTTTAGAAGCCGGTTTAAGGGGTTGCCGGTACCCATTACACCATTTCACCAAATCCTTTTAACCACCTCTCCACATCCAGATGAAATACCAATTTCAAATTTCAAAATCAAATCCACCGCCAGCCTCCTCGAGTTTCGAACCAGCGTCATCTTCACGCGCCCACAATCTCTTCAAACCTTCCAACGAATCCCGCGACAGCGCTGACATGCCTCGCGCCGCGCACCGCACGTCAATCCCTCAGTGCGAAACAGCCCGCACGCAAAACGAAATCCACGCGACGACTCGATCACTGTCACGCGCCACACTATCACCGGAACACCGGCGAGGTACACCGGCTCCCGTAGTCATCTGCAGCAGAAACCATCGTCGTCGTCCCCGGCGAGCTTCACCGAATCAAAAATCCTCGTCGGAGAAACCTCCCGACACTAGCACATCAATGTCTTCACCCAAATCACCAGGAGAGTAGAGCAAAGGCCTAAATCCTACACCCCCCATCTCGCAAAAAGGAATCAATCGCAAAAGATCCGCGATAAACAGCAAAACCTCCACTCCAACAACCAACACGAACAACAAAAACCAGAGAGATTAAGAGAAATTTGACCAAAAACTAAATCAAGCCACTCCAGAAAAGCACCACAACATCACCCTGACTCGGAAACACCCGCCGCCACCCGAACAACCGACGACATCAGACACAACAAGACCCCAACAAATTCAGAGGAATAGAGGAGGAACCCACAAACCGACGTCAAACGAGTGCGACCCCCCAACACTGAAAAAGCTCACCATAGGGAAACTGCAAGAAGCCAAGAACAACACCAGGAGCGCTCCGTAGAGTATGCCGTCGACGCAGACCGGTCTTACACCCGCAGATCTGAACCGGCAACCACTGAATCCCAAAGCGAAACCTTTACAGCAAAAGGGAAGACCACAAACCCGCCAGACACAATGACCGCGGAGAGCCTCCACAAACCCACCGAACGCAGGGGAAAACGCCGTGCCTTCCGCAATGGTGGAGAGGCGACGGCGAGAGGAAGAAGACCTAGGTCGGGAGCCCCTTACGGTTTACGAGTATCAATCTACAAAAGATAAATCAGATACTCGATGTTCCCAGTGTGACAGAATGTGTTTGTTATAAGTTTAAAATTGACATTTTAGTTCAATAAGTGTCACTCATTGAAAACCGATCAAACACACTTATATTTTCTTTATAATTTATGAAAAAAGAATAATAAGTCACTTTTTATGTTTAGGAATATTTATCATGAAAAACTGACACACTATGTGAATGGTATCGGTCAATGTGAGTGTTTCCAGTTTGTAATGACATTATGTAAAAATGACATGCGGCATACTCAAAATTGAGAAAACATATTCAAATTGTTTGGATACTTTAAGAAAATGAACCATCATTAATTTGAGACTTTTAGAAATAATTCACTCATCAATATGATTCACAATGTGATCTGTATGAATCCAAGTGCATCTTTTCAATATAGAAGTGTCATTTTACATTAAAATTCGCATCACATCTCCAAAACTAAGAAAGGGAACCTATATTATTTTCTCATAATTATATATGCTATAACATAATTAATTTCGTAATAAATTTTACATTGCAATTATTTAATTAATTTTCGAAGAGGTAATTATTTAAAAATAATAAAAAATGGTGTGACATGAATGAATCAAGTTTAACTCAATCTGAAACACATCGTTCCTAATATGACTCAAATATTAGTTTAAAATTAACACTTTATGTTCATTTAATTATTTATATTATTACTTACATAAGAGTATTTTTTCTTATATAGGTATGTTTTTTTGGTTGAGTAGGGTTTAGGATCAAGAGAAAAAGTAATAGTATTGTTTTTGATTGTATTTAATTATTTGTACTTATGTAATTGTATAAAAAAATGTTTGAAATGCATGTAATATAGTGTTTTTTTCACGGGTTTCTGTTATAAATATAATTTCTTCTAAATTCTATATTGGTACCTAATTTTTATTTTTTCATGGTATTTTTTGTGTTGCGGTGTGCTTTTACAACACACTTCACTGGTGCTACAGAGTGATGTTACAACACAATGAAGCATTCCCCATTATTAGCACTGATAAAGGATCCCTTTATCGAATTTTTTTAGTGATAATAAATGTATTGGGGTTTTAATCTCCCTCTAGAAGTCAGTTCTTCTCTAGAACTGATAAAGGCCATTTTTAGCACTATTAAATTCATGTTTTTTAATAGTGTTAGCATCCTATTGTACACATAATCAAAGGCATCCTTCTTGAGATCCTTAGTTGGGAAGGTATAACAGGAATCCTACATGAGATCCTATAATGGTAAGCAATACTAAGGCATCATACAAGGGACCCTATGAAAAACATAGAGGAAAAGTCATCATATACGGGACCCTCAAGAAAACATAATAAGAGGAGGCATCCTACATGAGATCCTTAAAATGGTACACAGGTAAGGGGGTCTAAAGAGGGACTCCCTAAGTCAGCATATAAGATAATTCATCCCTCAGGGGATCCTAGAAAGAAAAATAAGATAGAGGCATCCAACAATGGATCCTCTATGTCAAAAAATAATTATTGGATTCCTATGGGGGATCCTCAGTAACAACTAATATCATGACCTAATATGCCAAAAGGGAACATATTATAAGGGATATTTCCTCAGAGGAAAATATAATGAAGCATTGGTCAAGAAAGATAGCTCATGGATAATCTCAAAATAGTTCTCACTCATAGGAGACTATTAAATTCGAATTCCCAAGTAAGAACCTGTTAACTCAAGAAATTCCACCAAGGAGTCCTCAAAACACATCGTAGGTCATACCATTGTGATCTATGTGAAAAAAAAACTCATATCAAACTACTTATGTGTCTAGTTATGAATCCTGTGAGAAAACACATGAACAACCCATAAATGGTTGTTAGGAGACGATACATGAGATGTCTCTATTTTCACATGACATGTACTCTTGAATCCCCACTTGGACATGTACTTTGGTAGGACTCGACATTTAAATTCCCAAGTTCATGGTGTGTAAGGAGGGTACCTGATGGGTACCCTACATAAGGTACCTTCCCATGTGCCTCAAATGGAATCGCTATGTACTTGTCCTAGATGTGTAATTCTACATAGCATGCGACACAAACGGGGTTTAGCCATGTACTTTACACGACCATGTACCCCTACACGGGTAACCTGACTGGGTACATGGTTACACAATTCAGTACTAACACATGGTATGTATACCCCACACATGGAATGTACATATGAAAATTCTTCATCCCAAAAACAAAAGAACACATGTCGTGTGTTCCCTGAACCACACATTGTGTAGATGGGTTTTCTCGAAATAAAAACCCTTGAATCACTACAAAAACCATGTTTTACCCTGAAAGTTGTAGATCATTACACAAGGGTCCATAAGAAAGAATAACATGGGATTAAAACATTAAGATAGTAAATCTCTATGGATTATAGAGAAACTTAAAAATGTACTAACTTTGGGAAGGAACTTCCAATGCTTCGCCTGTTTCTGCATTCCATGGTTGGCTTACATTGATCTACATGTCCCGAGCTCCACAGTGGTATCTATCTATCTCTTTCTCTTTATCTTTTACTCTCTCCCTATTTTCACTCTATTTCATGATGGAGGAACCCACAGGGGTTCATCCTCTATAATCCCAAGTAGAAAAGAATAATATAATGAAATGAAAAATAAAAAAATGAAAAGAAAAAAAGGGGGATCAGCCGACCTCGGAATTTGACCTATGTTTTTTCCCCACTTAGGAAAAACTAATCATTACATATTCAACGAGGGAGATAGAATCTCAACCTGATGCTCTATTCAAAATTTATGGTTTAATGAACATTAATGGATAAATAAAAATTTATTTAATTAAATATTAAATATTAATTAATCCAAAAAAATTTGAATAGATCAGATTTACCCCAAACTATTATCCCAGGGTAAACAACCAATTATAAGACCAATAGAGGGGTTAAAAAATAATACTAGATCACATACAAGAAGAAATAGATCATTTTACCACTTACAAGCATATGATAGTAAAAATTCAAATTTCTAATAAAATATTATCATCCAAAAAAACAAGGCTCCTAAAAATCTCCCAACCATAAACTTTATCATCCCCAAGATTGTTAGTGAAAAGACTAGTAGCCATGATTTCATCCCAAGCATATTCTCAACAAGAATTCTAGACTATCCAAGGACCAGTATTATAACTTCAAAAAATGTCTTCTACAGAGATGATATTAAACTATGACCAATCTGGTACTCCCCACCATAGTAATACACTTATCGTCATTTCAAAACATAGATCCATGATAAAAAACCCCTAAAAACGAAAAATTTAACCAGAAGATGAGATTCACCATCCTCAATTATCCAACAATGCACTAACCACCATATGGATTACATTATATTACTCCAAGAGTGCAACCTCAATGAGTTTCCTCTTCCTATCCAATAAATACATTTAAAATGAAAAGGATCTCGATATAGGGTCGAAGATATCTCATATTACTCAATGTTATTTCAAGATATAGCATGTTCACTAAGATTCCCCCTCCAAGCCATGCTCACTTTCTATCAAAACCTGACCAGGATTCATCCACGAGTCTACAATCTTATGTTATCCCATAATATATTGATTTCACCTCTACCATGGAGGAATATTATCATTTAAACACAACTCCCATAAAAAATTTCCCAGATAATATCTGGGAAACATCTGTACTCTGCTCAAACCCTGACACTCATTGATTTTCAATAGAATGGTGCCATGTGTAACCAGGATGTACACTATCACCTGACTCTTACATTAGTGAGTCATCTATTATAAGGCTAAGCTGACAGTTCTATAGGAAACTTTATCCTTATTTACCAAGAAGCTCCCTTGGAACTCCTCTTAAAAATTGGGCACCTCACATGTTCTATGATTTTTTCCATGACAGCTCTCTACCTGATGTCATTATAGTCACCAGTGTCTACCCATACAATGAATATATTTTAAATATCTAAAACATTGGTCGACCATGCTAGGTACTTGAATTGTATTTCCCATAAAATACAGTATTGATATGAGAGTACCCTAGGTTCTTCTCAATATTTGAAGGCACCAACATGCCTATAACACAAAACATGAGAACCTACCATGCATCAATCTTGAAACAAGTTTAAAACCAAAAAAACTACCTAAAAAGGAATCTAAAAACATGGGAAAAACCCTCTCACATAGGTTACCTTCAAGAAAAATAGATGTTGACCTATAATGGTTTGAGTTGAAACTAAGGGTCTCTACGTCTCCCACATAGCCCTACTGAATAGGTCTCACAATGGGGTCATAAAGTCCAAACACCTAGACCAAAAGATCAAACTTATCTAAAAAAGGTAAAGAACACAATGACCTAGAATGTTAAAAACATAAAACACATTCATCAAGGGTATAATCTTCACTGTGCGTCCTTATAAGGAACTACTACCTAGAGGTCACGATACTAACAAAGCGAATAGACTGATCTGAAACTCACCAGACATTTGTATAAGGTAATACCCCTCAAGGTCCATTTTGTGAGATAGGTCCTAGTATCCATAAACATCATACTCAATGATCTGAATAGAAAAACATGACCTAAGAAACAATACTATACACGGGGTACAACCAAAAGGCATCACATTCCATATCGATCTACTAAGGTCACTGCACCTCCCGTGTACGTGGATCGAGTCATCAGCCTCAAAACCAACACCTTAATGTATATCCACATAAAATTCCATAAAAATGATATATATATATATATTTTATTGGGCCAAAATAAATATGTCTCAGTTGCTAGTAAAATTGTACACTAATAGGCCTATATGATGTGAATCTTATATGCCAAATACGATGCATGAGACGCCTCTTGCCTTTTCCGGACAAGTGTCAAAATCCATCATTGGCCTCTTTCCAATGACCAAGAAATGAGTTTACATAGTAAATCATAATATACACATAACATGTGCATAACTAAAGGATAAAATCATATACTACTATAACATAGTAGATCAACACAGAAATATCATACCCTTTAAATCATGACTTATTACTAGAACAAGTGTTCTTGATGCAATAATATAATATTCATCACAGGTTCCAACACGTTTTTATTATTCTGGTCTACCATATTCCAAATATTGATGAGTTGGAAAAAAATAGCTATGATGAAATATTGTATCATCCTGAACCGGATGCCACTAAAAATATTCTCTATGTCAGTTGGTTATGAGGCCATAGGCACACCTATCTATACAAAAGATGCTTCTAACTAGTATCAAGGGACTAGGGTGTGATAGTAGGGAGACTATTTACTCATATCAAATTAAGATAAATGAGAAAATAGATAATTATTAAATACAAAAATAAATAATTAAACTATATAAGTAGTAAATAAATTGAAATAGTAAATTCTAAAATAACAAATGAAATTAAATAAAATCCCGAACAACTATACCATACATACAAAATTAGTCATCCACTGGGCTGACCATTAAAATATATAAGTATAAAAGAAATTGAAATAAATGTGCAAGGCTCTACTACTGACTCCGAGCCAAACCACCTACCCATTCTCCATACACTGTTGAACTACTCTATCCTAAATAGAACAACCCACGTGATAAAATTTTCAAAAAATTTCAACTCTAGTCCTCATCCCTAATTACCATGAAATTGTGCTCAACTTGAAAAGAATTAATAAGGTCTATTTGTACCACGAGGTGCATGTGTATGGGTGAGAAATAATATCATTAGGAAACCCAAATGTGGAACCTATGAAATATGATTCTATAAGTGAATTCCAAGGAAACATGCTCATCCTAACAAAGACAGAACAAAAAATATAAGTAAACCCAATGGACTTGAGGCTTCAGTTGACTCTAGGTCTATAATCAATGTCAACTAGGAATGTTCTACCGTGGATATCCATATCTATATAAAAATATAGGTATAGTACCCTTCCTATAATTATATACATAAATATCAATATTCATGAGTAAGGTGTAACAAATATCATATAACCAATCTATACTCGATCCATAGGTCCTTAATCCCATTCTCCTAGATATCCTATGCAAGGGAATTGAGTTAGATGTCTTACCAATCAAACTATGTATCATTAATTCAATCTCTAGGTTTGTAATCCCAATAGAGATATACCTTCTTTAGAAAATTACAGAAATAGCTCTCAGAAAGATATGTCACCATAGGGGGATACTCATCCAACGCCTGGGATCACCTATTCTTGCCTCTAATCACTGTAAATAATGATTCCTAGAAAGTAAATCTAGACATCCTTTAAATGGAAAAGAGCTAGATTATATGATACTCATTCCATTTAAATCTTGTCCAATGTTTGATCCCTAGGCCCCAGTCCATATGCAGTCATGACATTGTGAATCAGATGAACCCTAAGGGTCTGAGCCATATGTGATTTGTAAAAGAGCTCATCGATGAGATGTAACACCCACCCCTTGATATCCAAAATTGAATGTTTAACATAGGTGTGAGATACCATGCTCATCCGCCCTGAAAAACAGAAGGGGTCATAATCATGATCCCAAAAAGAATGTTTGGATATCCTCATCATATGACAAATCAGGTAGAGCATAGTCATCCTCCATAAGGAACTTGTTGAGGAGAGCATAATCATGCCATATAGAACACAATTTGAGGAGAGAATAGTATTCTACTTAAGACCCTTGGTTGAGTATAGCATAATCATTCTCATTTAACCCATGATCCAAGGAGAGTGTAATCATCCTCATAACTCTAGAGAGCGTAATCATCAACGAGTATCATTACTAGGGGAGATGATCCCATAAATCAAAGCTAGAAGCTCAACATCCAGATGCGAGGAAACACCTATGGACATCCCAAAATTATAATAATAAAATAAATAAGCTCAAAAACCATATCTTTAGTAGTACCTCTAGGTATATAAGTAAACATATGAAAATTATATGCCTCAGATTCTGGATCCAAAGAAGAACATATGACATTCCAAAGAGAAAGAAAGAATCCTTACATCAGGAGTGACGTCCACCAACCAGAAATCACATTTAGTAATCATTACTATATCAACAATAATCACATTAAAGGATAAAAAATGTTTTTGGGTGATGAACGCCTAAAGAAAACACTAATACCATAGCCCCATGGGATTACAATCTCAACTTGGGTTCTAAGGTGACAACCACTACTATCTTTACCCAAAATCAATATACATTCTCAGGCTCGGTCAAATAATGGGGTTCCCACCGGGTCCCTCAGGTTAAAACCTGAGAGGATATCTACATTGGATCCTATAGGTATAAACATAAGATAAATAATACTACTTAGAATCCTTTTCTATAAAAGCGAAGGAGGAATCCTATATGGTAACCTTGAATGATTATAAACATTGATACATAATACAGTGGATCATTTCAGTAACAAATAGGAAAATGCATCATAAACATGACCCTAAAGATAACATAAGAAGACGAAGAATCCTACATGGGATCCTTAGAGTGCTACACAAGTAATGGTATCCAACAAGGGAATCCCTAAGTTATTATATAAGAAAATGCATCCCTCAGGGGATAATTTTTGAAGAAAGAATATAGAGGCATCATAAAAGGGTTCCTCTTGTTCGAAATGTAAGTGGTGTAATTTTATAGGGGATCCTCACTAACAAATAATATCATTGCCTCCTAGTATAGAGGGGAACATATTTTAAAGGACATTTCCTTAAAGGAAAAGATAAAAAATAATAATTAAAGATATATAGATCATGAAGCATTTTAGAATAGGTGTCACTCTTAGAAGACTACTAAATTTAAATGTCATAGGAAGAACCACTCCGTTTAAGGAATTTCACCTAAGAGTCCTCGAAACACCTCATTGGTCTTACCATTTAGATCTATGAGAAAATAAACTCATATTAGACTACTCATGAGTCAAATTCTTACTCTTGAGTGAAATGACTTGAGAAATCCAAAAAATGATTGCAAGGGAGAAGTACATGAAATTTATCTATAAACACACGACGTGCAATCCCAAATCCCCACCTAGACATGTCCTATTACTGGACTCTGCATGTAAACACTCGAGCACACAGTGTGTACCCTACATGGGGTACTTTTCCATGTCCATAAAATAGTTTGTCTATGTACATGGCCTGGTCATGTTGTTCTACACGGTGTCTAACCCACTCGGGGTCTGGTCGTGTACTCTATATGGCCATGTAACCCTACGCGGGTAGCCCGACCGGGTACTTGACTACATGGTCAAGTACTAGAACATAGTTGGTATACCCCACACACAATTTTTTTTCCTGAAACATCTTCTTCCCCAATATGGAGGAACACCTTTCACATTTTCCCTGAACCACACGTTATGTAGATGGGTTTTCGTGAATAGAAAACTCTCAAATCACCCTTAAACCTCCTTTTTTACCCTCAAAGTAGAATATCAGGCCACAATGGGGCCTAATTGAGCATAATATGGGATTGAAACATGAAAAAAATAAATCTATGAATATTTACAAAGAAACATAAAAAACTTCCTACCTTTGGATGGAAACCGCCAAATTATTTCCCATTTCTACGATCCATGGTTACCACCCGTCAATCCAGTACATCTTGAGTTCTGTGGCAGTACATCTATTTCACTATATATCCTTATCTATATCCCTCTCCATATTTTCCTATTTATTGTGAAGGGGGAACCCATATGGGTGCGTCCATGTGAAGCCAAGGGATAAAGGATGAAAAGAAAGAAATGAAAAATAAGAAAAATAAAATAAAATAAAATAAAATAAAATAAAATAAAATAAAATAAAATAAAATAAAATAAAAGGGGTTCCATCCATCCTTGATTCCCAAACTAATTTTATTCCTCACCTCTGAAAAACTCCTTGTTCTCCACTCATTAGCAAAGGGGTAATCTCAATACAATGCGTCAATCAAAAGATATGAACGATCAATCTTACATCAAAAAATTAGTATTTATTTAATTAAAAATTAATTATTAATTATTCTTATAATATTTGAATGGATCAGACTTCCACTAAACTCTTTTAATGGGGTAAAAACCCTATTCTAGAATAAATAGAGGGGTCATAAAAATTATTTGATTTTACCCCTTATAAGCATCTGATAGAAAAAATTCAAATTTCTACTAAAGAATTCTCATTAAAAAAACACAGGTCCTTACATGGAAGATAAACCTACATTTGACCATATGGGAATGAAAAATTAACCCAAAAAATAATTTTAGCAACAAAAATAAACCTTTAACTTTTGTACCACCTTGGTTGGGATTCCCTCAATTTGGTCTTCAACTGTCTCCTCTTTTATGGAGCTCCTTCCTTTACATATTATTACTCACTCACCGTAAAGGAGAACTAAGTGTTCAAGGTTACATAAAATAAACATTGAACATGTATATTAGTACATAATTAGGATGATTGGAAGATTCAAAAATCGGGGTATTGAATTCAATTCTTCTGAATTCATTCTTTATTAAGATAAATTTCATAGATTAATAAATTAATTATCCTATTAACTAATAAGTTTTTTTAACTTAATTAAAAATACAAAAAGTACTTAGGATTACCATCCTATATAATTTTAAATTAGCTAAATATGGAAATTTTAATTTAAAATGAATTAATTACCATCCTATGGTTCATGTTTGGTATTATGTATATTCATTCCATGTTTTCCAAAACAGTGTGTCACAATATACATAGCGTGTGGATATGTCGGTTAGGAAAGGAAGTTTGAGTGGCATGTCTAACCATACGACATGATTGAATATATATAGCATGCACCGTTATGAATTAACATGATGTATATGGAATATAAGATAACTATACATGTCATGTATCTATATAATAACTTGAATAATAATTAAAAAGTTTTTAATATAACACATGACCCAATGAAATCACTCAACATGTAATTCATACAAAAAACCCTATCGTACAATATGTACAAACAATTACATGAAATTTTTTTGGTTTTATTATACATTAATTAATTTTCATTTCAATGTGTTTGAATCACATGACACTCCTCTGTTAGCATGTATCTTCAGAGAGTTGGTCTGAATTATATGGTGTGTATAATAAGCTACACGATATGAGATTCAATACTGGTCCCCAAAACTAGACTCATAGGGATTGGATTTGTATCTCACATGGGCTTCTATATGTTTCAAAGCAAGTACAACTCGTTGTATTCCATGCACTTCATGTAATGTTATGACACCCAAATAGAAGTCAATACATGGTGTATTAAATTACATTTCATATATTTTTACCACATTGATTTTGTGATTTTTGTGGGGAGAAACCTTGTGGGGTTTCATGACATGTACACTGGGTACATGCCATGAAACCCTATCAAGTCACATGTCAGCTAGAATTCAATACACATTTAAAACTGATTCCAATATGATGTGTTATGATTATCATGGGTCTACCTTATATGGTTGACAACATTATGTGTACATTTCCATTACATGTCGTGTAACCATGTATATTAGAAAACATCATCAGCACCTTTGGACAGGATCTTCAGGAATTTTTCACATGTTCTTGGCCTATTACGGGTCATATTAAACTAAACAATCATGTTATCCAAGAATTTGGATTAATAATTAAAAACTAGAAATGAATTATCTCTAATAATATCAAAATTTTATAATCAATTAATAAATAATTATAGATTATAATGTGATCACTTTGATACCACTTGATGTTTTTGGGGCACATCAAAATAGATTGTGACCATGATCAATGTTTTTCATCCATTTCAATGGATAAGTTTGAATAATTGGATGAAGAAGAACCCAAAATATTCATAGAAAAGATCATTTCACATATAATTGATAATTAATTTTCAACAAAAAATTTCCCAACATTATAATATTTTTTTCATTAGTAATCAATCCAGTAGATACTTTCATATTATATTTTTGGTGAATAATCCAAAGTATAATTAATGAAAATGTGTCCACAAGTGGTACATTAATAATTTAATACAGTCATTGGTATTTTTGGTGATAACATGGGGGAACCAAAAGCCTTGTTTTATTTGGTGTGGACCACAATAAATGGTCTTTAAATCTTGAAATAATTCTTCTCATTTTCTCTAGATCTTGAGAGGGAGGGGAAGGATTGTCTATCATTATAAAACAATTATTGAGATATTTCATTTTGGTCATGAGAGTATTATATTTAGAGGATTATTTTTGGAAATAATTAACATAACACTTGAAATGGTATAAATTGAATTATATATTTAGGGTTAAACAATATGTAATTAGATATAGGCTCTTTTCCAAATTGTTTATTATAAATAAAACATATATCATATAATAATATTAAAATTATTATTATATTTAATGACATGAACTGACTCCGGGATATTTAAATATCATTTCCATCAAACCCTTATTTTCCCCATTGATCCTCCTTGACATTAAGAGAACCATTAATAAATAATACATACATAAATATATAAATATATTTATATTATTCATTAATTCAATAAATAAAAATTATATTCTCCAAACATTTGAATAAATATTTAATTATATACTCATGTAACTAAAAAATTATTTATTTCACAAATACATAATTATATAAAAAATTGGGAATAAGAAAAAAGAGACAAATAAATATTATACATTCACTAACTCACAAATAATGTTTATTTAATATTCATCTCACATATATTCTAAACTCTAATAAATAGTGATTGAATTTATGTGATTAACATAACTTGAATAAACATTATTCCTTAATCATGAGAAAAATATTTTTCCTATATTAAATTCAAATAGAATTTAACTAAGATTATGAATTCACTTTTTTTGTAACCCTCTAAACTTCCTTCTTAGTAGAATTAGGTGGAATTTTCAAAATATTGTGATTGGAATCTAAGAATAAATCAAGAAAATTATAGATAAAGAGGTTAATTTTATAATGTCAACAACCTAACATGCACTCCTATTGTGAAATATAATATTTTTTATCATGATAAATCATCTATAAGGTTGTATACTTATGCCATCTATATATGTGTTTGATTATTTTTCTTTTACTGCCTGAAATTAAATAATCAATGAAATTCCATGGATGTGAATTTATTTATAAAGTTCCATTTCAATCAAAGGGTCAGAGACATTTCCATCCATAAATCAAAAGAGAAAAATATATCTTGATTATCTATTAATGTTATATAATTTATGACACACTGAAATACCATTCCTCAACCAGAGTACATTTCATCAAGATTTTCGTTAATACATCAAAGTATTTGATTTATGATACACATTAATAATAATCACAATTCTAAGTACCAATACGCACATCCATAGATAATAATATATAATGACACATAAAACATTTGGAATTCATATTTTTTGGTTAATCCTCATAGCCTCCCTTCTAGAAGATTACCAATTTTGAACCTCATATGAAGATGATTAATGTATTATGAGCCTATATTAGCATATAGTTAAGCACCATATGTTTCTCAATAGATATATTTCATTTAATCTATATGAAATATGTTTTATAATATTTCAATAACAATAAAAGGTAGACATTATAGTGAGGAATTGCTATAATTTTTAATGTGATAGATATTATAAATATATCATCACATTAATGATACATAACAAATATATCATCTTATAAGATATTTATTAATATTTTGGACTTTGGATATTCTGGTAATTAAAAGAACAATGTTTGTTGGTTCCTAGGAACCATATCTACTAGGAGGTTGCTAAATTTTAGATGGTTATTCATTGAGAGTAGACCCCTCTAGCAATGGTTTGATAGAGGAAACCAGGGTTATGTGTCCATACCAAACCACTAGATTATGTGGGTAAGGGTTTAATTTTTAAGGCCCATAATTTTATTTACTATCTAAATTTCTTCTTCTTATAGTCTAAATTTTTCTACTCCAATCACCTATTGATTTCATCCACCCTCCCTTCTCTCTCCCTTTGTATCTACGGTGTTTGAGGTGAGGTTTCTTCTCCAACCGAGTTTAGGAATACCCACCATTCCTTCTCATCCTCTTATTCCATATAACTATCTAAATAAAATTACTAGATTTGTGAATTTAATGTATGAGTCCACAAAATCATGGTGGAATCATATTTCAATGATGGAAATTCTATACATGGTGGCTAAATGAGGATCACTAATCATGAACACGTATGGTTTTATTCCATTTCTCTCATAGTAAATTACCCAGGGATTATATTTAATGATTGTGATGATATTGAATAAGATTTACTAATAAATTGAAGTGGAGTTAAAGGGTATTTTCTATCCAGGGGACTATGTGTGTGATGTGATTGGACGAAACCTCTTTGAAAGGATTATTAAAAAGGTTATGTTTCTATATGAGAATTTTACCCATTATGCCCATTGAATTAATTATTCAAATTAATTATACATAATTTAGTATGATTCCATTAATGAGATAATGGTCAATGTGGTTTTTAGTGAGGAGGTTGCTAGTTTCATCAAAAGGGGTTTACTCTTTAGTTGAGATGGTCCATAATTTTATCTCTCATATATGTTTTTATATATTATGTGACATTATAGTGGGTATTGGTGAGTAAAATTGATTATATATTGAACTAATAAGGGTTCACATATACAATGTGTGACAAGAAAGATCTGTTAGGCTCAATGAAGGCTCTCTTTATCCATTGATTATATAGCTTCTAAGAGTTATTTTACCTTTGGTAAATTACATGTTGGAGTGATAGTGAAACTCGTGAGTGTGTTAAACTTCAATAAATTTATCTAGTGACCTAGGGTGGTTTTCTATATTGGTGTGTGTTGTCCAACTAGAGAGGTGTGCTACTGTGTGACTAGTAAATGGTTATGGGATCAGGTACATGGGTTAAGGGTCATGCATGGGGTGACTATTGTTTTAAATTGAAATTTTTGGGAATAAAATTGAAAGGATTAAATTAGTTGTATAGGAATAACCATATAGGTTTTATTAGTGATTTATCTACCTAGTTTTGTATTCTACATGGGGCCAAAATATGTATCAGTCCAGTAATGTGACCTTATGGATAATTCCACAAGTGGTCATGGATAGTGATGTGGTAGTGGGTGAAATGGAATAGAAAAATAATAATCTTGAGTGAAATGAGTGATGACCAACCAAGTGTAGGGAACTGGGTGATTTAATGATGATTGGTTAGCTCTTGGGCCTCCTAATGGAAATTTTATGTTGCATCATAAGAAATAAGGCATTGAGTACAAAAGGAAAATGGATGTATAGCGTGTGATGGGTTATAACAACGTTTAGAACTTAATTAAGAATATTACCTTGATTGTGATGATAATATCAAGAATATATATATTTATGTTTTGGTATGTTGACCTAATGGATGTATGAGTATATCAAGCCTAATATCAAGGTCATGACGAAGCAATGGATATGAATATTTCATGGAGTGGTTAGAAACATTCCCTGAACTAGAAGTGTTTTTTAAAAGTTGTCTGATTTATGTGATTCCCTTGACTGGGCATACTATCAACCAACTATTGAAAAACCACACCCTATATTGGATATGTTTTAACCCAGTGTCCATTATAGTTAGTAATTATACATATTACAACCAGTTCTATAAATTTATCCATTAAGTGGATATATACCTGATTCCCATGACTAGATATTTTTCAATTAGTGGTACTGACTATAGATCCTATGATTGGATTTTTTTGACCTGAAAGATGTTATATTTATGAATGGGTTGGAATTGGTTCTTAATCTAAATTCAACACTTAACAAGATTGTTGGGACTAGTTGGGTGTTTTTCCAACTTTATTCCATGGAAGGTTATGATCTCATGGATAGAAAATTAGTTTACCCACCCACTATATGATGTATAAAAAACCATGGTTTGTTTCATCCCATTTCTAGCACTGGTTAAAGCATATATAATTTGACCATTAATGTGGAATTATGAGCACCCAATCGTTTGAAATGCATAACATGTGGTTGTTTACTACTTTTTTATATGCATTTCATGAATGCATATATATGTTCGCATGTGCGGTGATTATTAAGGCCATAGTTGGTGACGAACTAATGATTTTTATGCTCACACATTATGTAAACCTTAGTGGGGTTTTCACCTTTTGGTTGATATATATGTTATGAAAATGACCCCAAGATATGTGAATAATATTGGGATGTTTGGGGTAGAATTGGACATAGTCTTAAGCGAGGACAATGACTTTTTTTGATGTCACCATTATTTATTTTATTAGTTTATATAAAGTATAGGAGAAGACCATTGAGTGGGTTTTCAGGTGATATATAATAGAATGATCTATAAGGGGTTTAATTTTCATATCATGGTGATTATTACTTATCATAGTGTGTTTTTCATGATTATTCAACTTTTTTTATTGGATTTATACTAGTTATGGATGTTTAATTTTAATTTTCATGTTATTGTATGTCATGATGCTTAGGGTAAAGTCTTACCATGAGATGTTATTCAACACTCATCATTGGACATCAGCCTCTGGAATACGATACTTCATGCTTGAGGACATGTAATGTGATATATTGGGCCATACAAGTGATTAATAAACTAGTGATATTATACTATAAATGTTTTTTTATAAGAGTAGGTTCAAAGTCACAACCATTTATTCAAATAAAATGTGTAGAGATCAGAGGTTTGGTGGCATGGATTGGAGATATATTGGAGTAAAAGATCGTTTATCTAAATGTAATGAATAGTTGGGGAATGTGTGTCATTTCTACGAATCTAAGGTGGAAAAGTGGTTGATTAGAGATTCAGCCCAAGAAAGTGATGTTTACAATGCTGAAGGTAGAGGTGGGTGGGGTTTTTTGAATTTTTTTCTTGAGGGATAAATTTATTTCGCACTTTTTTCATGTAACTCTAATAACATAAAATTACTGAATTGAATTCTATTTGAGTTTGGTTCCATACAACCAAAACCCCTTTTTAACATTTTATTTTCATTTCCCTTCCCCTACCTTCATTTCTAAAATCCCAAACATGGCCTAAAATTTGATCTATGAAATGATAAAGTAAATATTATGTGATGACTAAATACCAAAAAACCTCACAAACCATGATATTAAATATTAAAATTTTTATAAATCATAAAACTATTCAATAAAAAATTATCTATAAAATGACTAATTAATAATCAGATATGAATATAAAAAAAATACAAAATGATCCATTATTAAAACTGATTTGTAACTCACTACTGTTCTCCACTACATCAAAAAAATCAATATTTCCTAAATAAACTATTGATCATGTAACCTTTTACATTCTATCATGATAAAAAAATCTGCATACACATAAAGTGTGTAAATAGGGTATGGGTACAATATAGTTCATGTAAGGTCATCACTTGACCACAAACATTATCATGAAATAGTCATGCATTCTAGTATATAGTTATGAGATATATTCATAAAGTATTCCATACTAAATTACCCATAAAATATGTATAAAAAAAATTACCTTTTAAACATGTCAATTTTATAAATATAAACAAATGTAGTCAATTTTGAATCCCCAACCTACTTCAAGATTAGCTTTCAAATTTCATGGTAAGGGGGGTATGGGAAGTTACCTCTCTAGTCACACCCTAAGAGAATAAGTACCTCAATTTTCTGGATTGCCTCTAAAATGGTTAATTCCCAAGGGAAAATGATTAATATAGATTACTATCTTCCAAAAATTTAATGTAATGGGTTACATAAAAATTTTTATTTCCTCTAAAAGGGTGATTATAAGATGGAAAAGAAAATATTATAGTCGTACACACTAAACTAACCTATGATCGGTTCTAACCATGATTTAAGTCAAAAAAACATAAAAGGTCAAATAATTAAATAGGGATCTTCTAAAAAACCTTTAAATTTAAAAAACATTTATTATGATATATTACCATATATACAACCCTATAAAAATATGTAAACTGATCACAATAATCAATCAACACTAATAATATTAGTTTATCATAATAAATAACAAATCAAATAAATTAATATAGATCTTCTCTCTAAAAATAGTTGAGAAAATTATTTGTTATATAGAACACAATCAATATTATTCAACTGAAACACTCCAGAAGATCAAATTAACAATTCCACACTAGTCATATAAACAACTCATAATAAAAACAAATAAACTAATCGTATCAAAAACTCATAATCCTCATATTCATGATCAAATAATTCTTTTATTCTGATAATATTTTTTTAATATGTTAGAGGGAATCTACTTCTATTTTTATTAAAATTTGCAATAGATTTTTCTGGGAAAAGAGATCCCATTAATGGAATGTAGGCCTAGTGTGTATTAAATCCCATTATATCATGGCTTGTAGGTCCATGTGAACTAAAACATAGTCCCATGACCCACAGTGTCTAAGAGAGATGAACCGAATGCCCAAAAGGTAGAAAGTTTCATTCCAATCAACAATGAGACAATTATATTTATTCTACAGATCATTATTTTGTAGTTATTGACTTGACATCTATCTTTTGTTTTTTTGATATAAACAATTTTAAAATATTATATTCTTATATTTTAACATTTATTTGTCTATTGACTAAAATAGTTAAATCGAAACTATATATTATTTTGTTTGATATGTAATCATTTTAGTACATGAAGATATGTGATAGAGAGACATCATCAAGCTATCACTATATTAATGAATGTATCATTACAACATCAACCCAACACTCCTTACGTATCATTGTTTTTTAAGTTAAGATGTAATTGAAGGATTAATATAGCATTGTGATCGAATGTAGATAGTGAACTAAAAAAATTTATACAATAAATCCTATGCATGATATGATATTACACCAATACTCAGCTATGTTTATATAGGAGGAAATGTTAGAATTATAACGCACTATTGAGGATGTCCTTAGGAAAACATTTTCTAGAAAATAATGTATTCAGTTGGGAAATGGGTAAAACATCCAATAACTAACACTCTATCAAAAAAAACACAAGTATTGAAAACATAATAATTAATAATTAAGTAAGACCACTGATAGAGATTACATCTAACACCCTATTGTTTCATTGACTGAAGGAACACTAGAACTAAAATTTTATATCAAATTTGGATGTGAGAAGAGAAATATACGTGATTTCCCAATGTGATACCTAAATTAGAGGAACCATAATGTCTTTATTATGGTGATCAATATGGAAGCTTATAATATTAATAAATTAAAGGAGAAAAATATTTCTTTGAATTTTATTACAAAGGGACTGATAAGAGAACTAGAACATTGTTATCCAGTTTATGATTTTTCTCAAGAAAATATTTTTTTTTACTTGATTGTATCTTTAGAAAAGCTATAAATTTGTATATATTTTTCTACCTAACTAAAATACTAGGAGAAAAAGGTATTCCTCCTATATAAAAGAAATTAGGTTGTGACTCCCCTTAAAAAGATCGGATGTATTAGTGTAATCCATACCTATCATAGAGTTTGGGGGGATGTGAAGAGTAAATAAGGATATTATATCTAAACTACAATAAAAATCATATTTTCATATCATTTTACTCTAACTACATTAAATTTTTATCCTTGATAACTCACTATATCCCTCTAGACCTATGGTTATGAAATAATTTGGAAATATAATTGGGTATGAGAGATCTATTTTGATCTAATGTATATATGTTTCCTACACTAACCAAATTTTAAAAAAATTAGATCTATTTTTCATATATACATAAGGTCCATATTATGAATAGGTTGTAAAAAGGATAACCTATTTAGATGGTAGTGATTATGGATATTGGAAGACTCATACATAAGAATATTTAAATAATTTAAACATTGATCAACGGATACGTATGTTAAAATCGAATAAACTCCCAGATGTTGATTTGGATACTGTGACTCGTGATACTACTATTAAATATGTTTTAAATTAATATATTATGAATATTTTATATGTAAAAATGTGTTTTATCATATTTTATCATGTAAGAGAGAGTGTGATATTTGGAGAATTTTACAAGTTACACATTATTAAACTAAAAAACATCAGATAACTAATATTATAATCTTAGAGTAGAATACCATTATTTAAAGAATTTTTGTAATGAGATAATAGATAAGATATTTCAAAAATTCACCTATATTGTGAATGTAATGAGTACTTTGGGAGAACAATATGATATTTCAGTACTTATGAAAATAATAATTTAATCATTTCCTAATAAACAACATTAGAAAAAGTTGTTATTACTCAAAGAAATAATATCAAATGGTACTCTCTAGATGAAATTATTTATTAATTATTATAGACCAAGCTTGAATTGTGGTACCTGGTAGAAGAAGAGAATAAGAAGAAAATGGTTTGTCTTTAAAATTTATTGTAGTTTTTATCTCATGAATCCAATTTTGTTTATGTATAGATTTAATATTCTTTCGACCCAAACCATTTCATCACTACCCTAAGAGAATTCCCCAATTATTAAAGGTTGAAATCTAACACTAAGGTACAAAATTACTAATAGTGGAATGGTTTAACCTTTTAAAAATCATAAAATAGTTTAATGTTGGATGTTTACAAAATCTAAAAAATGACCCATATACGAAATAGAAGAACCTATATACCAAGGGTACATAGTATAAAAATATATTTTTTTATAAATATAAATTCTGAAAACAAGATAAAATTTTGATATACACAACACAAAAACGAATATAAGTACATTTAAGAGACTCTAAATAAACTAAATAACTTTATAAATCTTCCAAATTATTTCTTATCCAAATCTAGTATTCTTTTATCTAAAACCCCATGGATTTTAAACCATTATAATGTGTCAAAAATGTCTTAAAAACCATAAATCATCCAAAAAAAATATAGTGTACATGTTCACACATGAGTTGCATCAATTGAAACTACATATCCACCCAATGTGCACATGAAATGTGTGAAAACTAATAACTAATAGGAACCACCAAAATTATTTACTCAAATAATGAATAATCATGTGCATATAAGTATTGTTCCTACAACATGTACAAAAGAATGTGTAAATTATTAAATGGAAATATAATAATGAATTTTATAATTCAATGAAAAAATAAAATGCTATATTAAGGGATAACATTGGTTCCACTCAGAGGATCTAAACCTACATTGATCCAAGCTAAAAACATGTCACAATAAAAAAAAGTATATTCATAGGTACCAATACACCAATGATACTTGTACACCATTGGAGAGAATATCCATCGCGAAATATCCTATTCTATAAAAATATGGTCCGGGCATGTCGTGGAACATCCCAGAGATTCCAATTTCATATAAATTGATTGTAAGGAATTTGAAAGACCATACTAATATGACATGGACATATCCAAATATCAAGATGTATATGTATATATATAACGTTAGGCACACCATGTCCATCCTAATATATCTATATACATAATATAATTGATAGATGTTTTATACATGTCCAATGACTATATCATTGCTAAAACGTATTATTGACCTATTAAATAATTTTTGTAATATATACGAAACAATTATAGATATATCCAATAAAAATAATAATATTTTGTGTATAAGACATTAATCATTGAAAATTTTCATCGTAAAAAATTTACAAAAACACCATTATTACACCACAATTTCTTCATGTTACAATTAATTTTAACATAATAATGTAATGAATCTATAATCAGATCACAAAAAACATGGACACGCTAACATTTATTGATCAATCAAGACATAATTCATTTACTATGTCACCATAAATATCATGTAAATTCACTTCAATCATATTAAAACAATTTACATCACTATAAAACAATTTATAAATAGATTAAACTAGTTTATTAAAAAAAACATGTTTATAAAAATCCATTTTTAGTGGAAACCACTTTTTAAATAGAAGAGTTTTCTTGGAAAAAATTAAATTTTTGGTAAACAATTATTATAACCCTTACACTAAGGAAATAAAAATTACTTAATAAATAACAATAGTCATCCTAAAATAATATCTACACATTAAACATTTTAATCCCTCTACAAATACTTGTCTAGAATTTCTACCCATCTACACTCCACGCTCTTTATAGACTTACCACTATACTTACCCAAACAACATTCTTAAAAGAACTCATAAGGAAATAATTTTAATTATGGATCATAAAAAACTAATAAATTAAACTCATAACCTTGGAACATAACTAAATAAATAAGATAAAGGGAATCACAATCACCTGTCTCAATGACACATAAATCAATATTTTTACCTGATAAAACATCATATAACAAATTTGGAGCTCCAAAATATTCAAACCAATGATATTGTAATAATAAGATGAATGTTCAAAATCCATTTTAATATTTTAAAATAAGAAAACAAAAATAAAATTCAATAACTCCTTCCGGTATCAATAAAACTCAAGATCTTAATGAAGACGAAGAACAATTCATGCGGAACTCAATACAACTAGTTTCCCAAAGAGAACAAAAGAAGAATATCAAATAATAACAAAGTATACTTCCAAGACAAAGTAGGTCTACCATGTTTTAAAAACATCTCTACATACCTAACAATTTTACATGAGTAATGATCCCGATAACTTATATTATAACAAGGTAGTGTGTTATTATATCATGTTATTAACTTTTAAACAATTAATAATTTAAAATAAAACATTTAACAAAAATACAATAAATCATCCATTTTTAATATGTTATACCCAACCATCACCAAGACAATAATGAAGCATTTTATTATAAGGATGATTTTTTTTATTTTACTTGAGATTAATTTTGGATATGTATAAAAAGGAATAGTTCACTTTTTATTTCATGGTAGAGAACATGTATAACAAATTGATATTTATATTAATTCATGGAATGTGGTTTGAAACCAATTATAAATCATGAGAGAATTAACATGGCGATATAATCAATAACATGCATATCCAATATTAATAATAACTAAAACAATCAATTAATACATTCAAAAATAACTTTACAAAATTTATAAAAACATTGAAATGAACTGGAAGTTACATAATTGGCCTAACCTAAATAATCATATTGAAGTTTTCTGGAACATAAAAAAACTATCCAATAGATAGTTCCAAGTATTACAATGATAATGAATCATCTTTCATAATATTATAAACCACAATATATAATAACCAAAATGAGAAGAAATAATTTCTATAATTGATGAAGCTCAAAACATAGTTAAACTAAAAAAAATAACCCAATAGGGTGTCAAAACACAAAAACAACCAAAAACCCAAATTTATAAAACTTATAAGACTGTAATTCCAACTCATAATTAATAAATATCTTGAAAATCCATTAATACATTTCTATATATTTAATAAACCATCCACCCAAGTAAAATAACCCACATAAGCATCATTTAATCAAGAAATAAAGAAACTCAGTCATCAAAAGATGGATTTCATCATGCCTCGGTGAAATAAAATCATTAATCCCCTAAAAAACCAAAATAGATAGGAGGAATTAAGTGGGAGAGGTATGGGAACTGCGTGAGAGGGGTTTTACCTAAGTATTGAAGACTCAAAACATCATGGTACATCCTTGGTTTAAGTATGAAAGAAGAATAAAAGAGGATATCTGAGAGAGAGATCCCTACATGAAATATTATTAGCCTAGGAATAATAAGGCCAATGATAGATCTAGATTATGGATAATGAATTTAGAGTGAAAATGACTATGCTTCCCCCTCTTAAAAAATTAAACTCCACTCTATTGGTTACCTAGTGGTCACCCGATGGGAATCGCCCCGCTACATTGGTCTTTGGGTACTCGGTGGATTGTTACTTTGTACACAGGGACAACCTTCTACCAACAACCCAGAATTTACCTTACACTAAGTCCATTAATTTCACTATCTATATTTTCTTTCCATATTACCATTATCACAAACCCATTTAATAATTTATAAAGGCACTAATAATAATCATTCCATTTGTCTACATCCAAAATTAAAAAAAAACAAACAAAATCACCATCTAATTATACAAATTAAATCCTCTATAACACCCTAACTGATATCAGTTGGGCATGGTCCAATAAAATTTTCCACTAAAGCACTTTTTATCCACAAAACAAAATTTCTGCATCTCAAATTTCACAAACTCTCTTAACCACCAATTTATCATTTACATTTATGAATATATCCCACAATTATGAATAATTCCAAACAAAAACAAATCAACAATATCACCAAAGGTTATAATAATTAAATTATATAATAAAACATATATTATTGCATAAACTCTAACAATCAACCTATATCTAACAACATGAGGCTCCCTGCCAAAGAATTTTACTAAGGTTTTCTAATTCCATGTGAACCACTTGATTTCTAACTCATCAAATAAATTAATTTATTAAAACAATATTACATAGACTTATCATCCATTTAAAAATAATATCACAATTTCATTCCTAAAATCCTTTAAGGTCACTAAAACCAAGGTACCATTTCATTCGAAGTACACTAACCACATTAGTTTAAACATTTATATTCTAGAACTAAATAAATCAATGCTTGTTAACCTTTACCCTTTAAAATCATAACCCATTACTCATTTAATAAAATTAAAATTTTATAAAACCTTGAAAATTATACAATACCCATTAAAAAATCATTTCTCAATTTGTTCCACAAGGAGAAAATACAACCATTTTTCAGAAAAATCATGTTTCCCATTAAAATATGTTGACATAAAAATACCTTCTTTACATTTTAAAATGTCTATTTAGATATAATATGAATTTAATAAAAAATTATAAATACATCACTACATGAGGAATAAAATCATAATAGATGCATAAACATCTGTATGGGTGATTTTCATTAATTATATCTCCCCCAATTATGTATTCTATAAAACACTAATTACATTATTAGTTCCTTATAATTATTTAAGATACACTATATACATCATTAAAAAAAATTAATCCACAAGTCCCATGTTCCTTTATCAAAATAATTAATAAATAAGAGAATATATTGGCTACTAGCTGAGCCTATGATCCTTCTTAAGTGATTACCAATTTTTACTTAAGATACAAAAGTGAATAACTCACTTATACTTATAGAACCTAAAAGTTACTCCCAGAATTACCTAGTAACCTAGGTTTCCCCCATAGCCATGTTGGACAGAAATGCACATGGTGTAACCCAAATTATTGAAGTTTTGTCTCCAATATAGAAAACCTAATAAAATGAAAACTGCTCTAATAGAGCTTATAATTACCCGAACATGAACATCCAACAACCCTATCATGAACTAGTCTTAGTCTAAACTAAACAAGCTCATGGAAAGGCATGAGGGGTGTTCCTAATACCCATGGGATGGGAACTTGTTCCAAGTAATCAGATTTATTTAGTGGGAATTATTTCTCCAGAACAAAATGAACTAAATTAGCAGTGAAATTTAACTGAAATTCTTGCATAACCCATCCTTGAATTGGATGCCCATATGAAAAAAATAACAGATAAATAATTTTAGAATAAAAACAAAACAAAATGCATAAAAATATAAAATGATAATAAATCTAAAACTAAAAAACTATGAAGACCAAATTGGTTAGAAATTTCTAATGCAGAAAATAA
This sequence comes from Viscum album, assembly GCA_963277665.1. Taxonomy (NCBI): domain Eukaryota; kingdom Viridiplantae; phylum Streptophyta; class Magnoliopsida; order Santalales; family Viscaceae; genus Viscum; species Viscum album. The sequence goes on along the minus strand of OY728146.1, from coordinate 782,866,960 downwards.
AACTAACATACCCAAATCATGATCTACATGTAACCCAAGGTCACAATACACCCACTAACTCGAATCCTGCTCAATGAGTGGTTTGGAAAATGAGTCCATAAATTAATACTCATCTAAATATGATCTTGAACCTTCATGAACCACTTAGTTTACAGACACTTAGTTCCATGAGTAGGGTGTGATCATAAGAAACCCATTAAAGATTCACAAAAAATTCCATGCATCATTATTATATAAGGTACCATGAATGCCTATATTTAATACAATAATTTAAAATAAATTTTTAAATATTATTTAAGAAAAAAATAAAATTCCTTTTTAAAATATTTAAATTTTAAACCGATACATATATTTTAAAAACATAAAAAATTAACTTTTTAAAAGACTTTTAAAACTCATTTATGAAATTCCCCATTAAGAATTAGATTTTTAGTCGAACGATAAAATTAATTTAAAATACCCAAAACATCACTAACTAAACATGTGAGGGGAATAATATGTATAAAATTAATTATTATAGAAAATTAGGAATTAAAACTATTATAATAAAATTATGTAAGCAATAATTACTATCATAATGAGGAAATACCCTAGAAAAACAAATAAAAATAAACAATAAAAAATATAAGTTTAAAATAATGAAACACTTGAGTTAAGAATAAATATTGTAATGTAAATGAGGGGACAATGATTTTAGAAAAAAGTTAATAGATAATAATATTAAGCGCCTAATAATCTTTTGAGATATTCGTAGACATGCTCAAGTTGGAACAATCTTTTGGCCTATATATGAAGTTTCTAAGTCTATAACCTACCATCATACCCTAAACTAGCCTCATCAGTGGCACTCCTATAGTTTGTATTAGTCCAATCCTATTAGATACAAGCCCATATCAACGAGACAAATAAAGAAATTGTCTCTCAATATCCCACTAAAACAACTTGGATTCTTATGAAATATGAAGCAGGTGTGAAAAGAATGCGTCATAATAACCACCCTCATCCCACATCCTGAAACCCACTTATACAATACCCTCAAAATACACATATTGAACATATTCAGACATATTAGGATGGATATATGAAATTCTCAAAATATCCAATCATGTGGTATTTTCATAATGGTAGAACCAATTTAAATAATTTATTTTTTTTGAAAGAGGTTCTAACCAAGACTTAATTTTTAATAAATAATCTATATTGCCTATAAAAATACTTTAAATAACACTTTAAAATTCATATAATATATAAATACATTTTCAATGTACCAAATGGGCCTCGTGTTAATTTTTAAAACCAAAATTTAAATTTCCATTACTAAAACAGAATATGACTTCCAAAACCACTGAAAAACTATACAACACTATAATTGATTAAAAAAATGAATTTTAAAGTACCCACATGGGAAAAGTATCATAAAAACCCATACAAAAAGTTACCTAAAAAATTTATACTTTAATAATAAGGAAACCCATCAAGAACAAATCCTTAAGAATTACAAGTAATCAGCTCCGAAATTAAATCATACCAAAAACTCAAAGCCACACTTTGAAATAAATTATATAGCAGTCTAAACACCATTTTAGGTACCCAAAACTATTAAAGAAACCTATTTATGAATATTATGAAACATATAAAATATATACCTCCCAATATCACCCGATAAAAAATAGATAATCATAAAACCAATTTCAAACTGATCTAGTAATTCACAACACTTTATTTTTTTACTTAATACTCTACTCATGCATGAAAAACAAACATAATTATCAAATGAAATGATGATGGAAAACTCAAGAATTTAATGGATTTTCGAGAAAAGGGGAATGCAAGGAATCTCCTACATCAAATGAACAAGGTAGAATAAAAACTAAATTGAATAAAGAAGGGAAAGACCCTAATATAATACCTATAATCGTAGACATAAGGATGTTACAAAAATGAGGCCAATATTTCACCCTAGGGTTCAGCCAGCAGGGCATCATAGCATGATGAATGGGTTGGATTCAAAATTTACCAAACCATGCACCAATCATATGCCCTTCACCTAGAACTTGCAAAGTTTTTTTTCATAGTTTGATAAATAACGTTTCAAATATAAAAATTAGATATACTAAAAGTATACCCATGCAACATAGGATTCATGCAGTTATCCCTAACCATGCACTAACCATGTGACATGTAGAAATTATTAAATTTTAAATAATTTATAAACAAAAACCCCAGAATTCAAAAACAAAAATTAAAATGAATATATATATATATATTAGAAAAACTGGGACTTGATTTTACAATTATCCCCATAATAATATTTCATACCCATATAAATTCACTGAATCTATGGATAGACATAATTATCTAAACCTAAAATATGATGTAAGATAACTCCAAAATATGATCAAAATGAAACTGACCCAAAAAGACCATTACTCAAAACAAGCATAAAAAGATGCTCATGTGGGATGGGGTATCCCAGAATATTAGTCATTCTCCCCACTATATAATTGAAACACTGATATGGTGGGTAAAAATAACTAGAATGATCCAAAAAAGGTTGTTACAAACATGACTATGTTTCTACCCAAAGAGGTCTTAACAAAACATTGATGAAAATTCTCCTCAATTATCTAATGAAATTAAATGATTACTTCTCTAAATGGTCACAAGTTATAAGACATACAAATATACAGACCATAGGTGAAAAGGGAAAGAAACAAGTCAAAAACCATATGAATAAAATAATGAGGTAGAATAAAGGAAACAAACTAAGAGAAAATGAAAAAGGGATTAACCAAATGGGTTTTACTAAGTTACTAACTAGAATTAATATTCAAGCCCTCCATTCATAACTCATAGTTCATCATAATTCCAAAAATATATGTCTTAAAATGCCCAATATTTACACATAATAATATTATAAAATGTTTTAATACCCAGGAAGCAAATGATTCTTTTAAAAGGAATGGTCAAGGAACTACCCATCATGGGTCATAGGGGTTAATATAGTTAACATGATATTATTGACTATATAATCCAAAAATTATAGAATAAGAAAATTTTCTCAAATAAAAAGTTATAAATAAAGTCCATGAAAGATGAATAATTGAAAAACCAAGTATCCTTGGGTAAGGATCTGTTACTGAGAAGGGTCTCACCCCACCACTCCACTCAATTTATTGGTAGAGTTAGTCACTTAAGAGATGTTAGGCTAAAGAACCTTCCCCAATACATACTTATTTCGACACCTCAAGAATTTTATAGGGGGAATACTTAAAATAGTGGACAAAATAAAATACCCCATTGAAACTCAAAACATATTGTCCTCAAATAAACATAATCTATAAGGAAAACCATAACATAAATGATAAATCATAACCATTTATAAAAAACCACAACTCCAAACAATATTTAGAAGCTATTTCATTAAACTAATTCTTTTCAAATGATCAAACCATACAATTAATAACCTTGATTGAAAAAACCCACTTCATGTTCCCAAAATTTATATTTCATTTCACATAAAAAGTATAATACAATTTCCCAAATATTTAATTAAAATTAAATTTTGAATTAAATTTTTTTATTAAATTTAAATAATTTTCAAAACTCCTTAATAAAATTTAAACCAACTTTGAAATTCCCATTCCATTTTAAAAAATTCCCACCATGTTTTGAAAACCAATTTCCATTTAGTAAATATTAATGAAAATTAATCAAATAACAAAAAGACACTATGTAAATCCCCATTATTTTATTCCAAATAACATCAATACAATTTCAAAAGAAACTTTATACCCAAAAGAATCTAGGATAAAATTTTAAAATATTCTTGAGGCCATGCTCAGTTTTACTGCATGTCTGGATAGACCATTATATAAAAGTAAACCATGACATTGAGGGACTTATGAAACCATGTGAAAATGAGTTGAATGGTTTTCCCATTCCTCAGAGAAAACAACGCACCTATAGTTCTTATCTTATTCTCAACAAAAATCTCAAATAACCCAAAAACATCTCATAAAACAACACTAAGGTACATGAATCCATCACTTCAAATAAAAATTCATCAAAAGAATTTTGATGTAAAACTCAAGATAAATATTCAAATCCTAATAACTCATAGTAAATCAAGTTTCATTCCAAGATGTGGTCATTAGGAACCTACCCATGACCTAACCCTGAGCTCTGACAATACCGTCTCCTATCAACCAAAAACCCCAAAATAAGGATGATTTAGGAATTTATTCACTCTTAATAACCTAAGATCTGATACCATTGTTTCATGTACTAATCATAGGACAAAATGAACTGGTACATGATAAGGACTAAGGGGCATTACAAATACCAATGGTCTGAAATATTATGTTAGAGAAATAGATTTATTTTGTTGGAATGATTTCAACCGATGAAACTAAATTAATCTAGCACCATAATTTAATGAAATTTCAGCATGAAACATATATACATTGGAATCCCATGAAAATAAATCATATAATTAGTTTTAGAATAAAAACACAAAAAGGAAAAATATATATGTAAAATGATGCTAAAACAAAATATAAAAAACTGGGAATGCCAACTTGGATAGAAATTTAAATGGAATAAGATAAAACTAACTTACCATGATCCAGATCTTCATGAAACACATGGTATCACTCCACCCACTAACTTTAATCTCACCTAGGTAGGTTCTTGTAAGACAAATTCACTGAATTGGTACTCCAATGAATCAGATCTTGAACCTTTAAAGGGAACTTGGTCTATAGAAACCAAGTATTGTTAGTATGGCATCATAATAAAAACGTAGTAATTTTCCACTAATGAGTTTGTGCATCCCCTTTATTTAAATAGATCATGAACACTAGTTTTCAAGACACTAATTAAAAATAAGGTTATTAATATTTTTGTGGATACAAACACCGATAACTTATTCTAAAAAATTCAAATTTAAGACCCACATACATCTTTAAATACATAAAAACATCCCTTTATAAAAGGCTTATAAATCCCATTTTTGATATCCATCTTTAATAATCAACATTATAGTGACATATTAAAATAACATGAAAATATGAAAAAGAACCCTAACTAGACCTACTAGTAAAGCATAAGGTGTAGAATCTTATTGAGCAGAGAAAATAAGAGACTAAAACTTTATTAATAAAACAAATTAGTAATAAATGTAACATTGATGAAATTCCCCAAAAAATTACATATAAATAAAATATGATAAAAATAAACATAAAAAAAATTAAACACGTGATTCAAGAATAAAAACTATCATGTAAATGAGGATGGAAAAATGATCTATGGAAAAATATATAGATAATCATGGTTGGATCCTAACTATCCAGTGAGGTGATCTTAAACATGTTAGAGTTGGTATTTTGTGTTATGCTATCAATGAAGTTGATAAGTCTATAACCAACCAACTTACCCTCAACTTTCCTCATCAGTGTAACTTCTGTAGTTGGTATTGGTCTAATACTAGAGGATAAAAGTTTTCCACATAGAGATATGTATAATATACATATCTTAATCTCTTACTAAAATACCTAGGATTATCACGACACATGTGGTGGGATGTGATGAAAACATTAAACATAAATATCACCCCATCCCACCTCCTAGAACCTCCTTATACAAGACCCTTCCAAATACACATAATACACATCATCAACCATATCAAAAAAATATATGTAATTTAAAAAATATCCAATAACATAGGCTTTTCATAAGGGTAAAAACTATTTAAATAAAATATTTAATTGATGAATGCACCAATTGAGCCTTATAATTTAATACAAGTTATGATTTCTTAAAAAACTCAATTATAGATCACATATTAGAAGTATGAAACGGGTTACATAGTTATATTTAGAAATAAAAATTTAATTAACCCTTTTTAAAACTAAATATGACTTAAAAAACCATTTTAAAACCACACAACACTATAATTGATTTATACCAGTGCCTCTTAAGGAACCCACATGGGAAAATAATAATAAAAATACACAGAACAACTTAACAATATAATTTATATATAAATAAAAAAATCACCAAGAAAAAATTATTAATATTTATATGTAAAAAATCCGTAAATTAAATCATAACTCAAAATAAAAATATAATTCACAGTAAATTATATAGAGGTCTAAAAACAATTTTAGATACCAAAAACAATTAAAGAAACCTCTTCTAGAATTTTATCAAACAAATAAAACATATTCCTGTCAATCTAACCCAAAAATAAATATAGAATCATAAAAAGCACATTAAAACTAATATAATAGTTCATAAAAATTTATTATCTATGTAACAATCTACTCATCGATGAAAATTACATATAAATTCCAAGGAAAATGGTGATAGAAAACATAATCATTGAATGATGTGTCATGAAAATAGGAAATCAAGGAAGCACCTACCTCAAAATTACTTAATAAAATAAAAACCCACTTTAATATGGAAGGAGATGACCCTAGGAAAAACCTGGTAACACTAGAGGCAAGAAAATAAAAAATAATATTTCCAAAACATCACCCTAGGGTTTAGTTAACAATGTGGCCCAATGTGAGGAAGGATAAAGAACATGAAAAAGTGAGAGAAAAAAAGGGAGGGAGGAGGAATGAATATAACTTGGGAGGATTATTCTTGAAATAAAAGGGAGGTGGTATGAGAACCACAAGAAGTTTTGATGTTGAGAACTCTGGGGGATCCTCTTGAGAAAGCTGATGTTAATGGGATGGGGGGAACCAATTTTTCTATAAATTATAGAAATTAATATATTTATAAATTCTATGACTTTACAAAATAATTGGGTATATTTACTAACTTGGTTTAATGGTTTGGAAAACTATGAATCCCTCACCAAGATCACTTGTGCTCCCACATGTTTTGGTTGAATGGTTGGAAAAACCATTCAATAACCGTGAAAATAATCCATTTTAAACTACATACCCCAACCATGCGGATATCACACATTTACCTTCAATAGTGAACTAACCGTATGACATGTTTAAATTCTTATATGTCAAATAATTCCTAAAAAATACTTTATCCTAAATAAAATAATGAACGAATAAATTAATGAATTAAGAAAATAAGGGTTGGGTGTGATGATTAGTGTAACACCACAAGAAATGTGAGACCTAAAAGAAAAAATGGGACACCCAATGTCAACAAAGTGCACCTTTCTTTTTGTAAGTCCACCTAATTATAATTACACATCTAAGATTACATGGGTTGGAGTACAATGAGGATAATTGACCAATTGGGAAGTCTCATAGAGTTCATGATAATAATTGAAAAAACTGAAAGAATATGTGTTAGAATATGAGGATAATCATCATTCTGACAAGTGACCCCAATGGGTAATGTATTTTGGTGTGTTGGGAAGGAACCAAAGGTATTATATGATACCCATGGGGTCAAATAATCTATTTCATGGACTAGGGAGTTCGCATCATGATAAATGGTGTCAAATCCAATACCTATCCAAAGGTGTAGAGTTAATTCATGGGTTTAAGGTTTTGGTTCCACTGTTAGAGTTGATTTCTTATAACCATCTTATAATTAATTATGATTACAAATAATATTGTATTTGAATATTAATAAATTAAATCATCACATCATGATTTTTCATATGTGTGACATATTAGGTGATAATGCCTTAAGTGTACTTGTCATATTGAAAGGTCATAGTAGTTTCCCAATATCATAAGAACATAAAAGTTCCATGAAAATTTCATTAAATATAATTTATATAATTGAATGAAATCATTTTATGGGACACAAATGATACATTATATCAGGGGTGGAGACTTATAGTATAACACCCCAATCTGAATCATCTAATCCGGGCTCGAGATCTACATTACCTCATGTGTTCCTCCTTGCATGCAAGAGGTTTCCAACTAGAATGAGGGTTTTATTAGTACAATAGGGACACTATACCCTCAATATCAATGGCTAGGAACAAGAATAATAATAAGAATTAATAATAACTGAGAAAGGCACACCATAAGTAAATAAAAAAATTATATATTAGATAGCATGTCATGCATCATAGTACTATAAAATAACTTAAAACAACCAAGGTCCCACAATGTGGTAGGTAAAACTAGTGTATAAGTAAACAATAAGAAAATAAATAAGACTGTATATCATCACTTTAGAGTTCATTCCAATACTAAATCCAAATACCATGCTCTATCTGCTCAGTTCCTTATCATTGGTCCACTTTCCTCTAATGGATCCTTCATCATAAATTCTACATGTGCATCAAGATTATTATATGATGTATGAGTAGAAAATGATTGAGACACCACCAATACATCCTTAAAATATGATCACATGCATCAGAGTCTTATTCCATGACAATAAGGAAATTCAGGATCCAGAAAGAATCAATCATGTGTCTAGAAATTGTGTTCTAAGCATGTCATCACAATGAATATTCATTTCACATTCATCTCTATGCCAAAATAAATCATTGAAGTAGTAATGATCATGTTTTGATGATAAATTACACATAAATATCTAAGAATCCACAAGACCAATGATCCATGGGTCAGTCCATAAGGATTTCATGTTCTATCTCAGTCAAAGGTTAAGACACATGGATATCGTACCCTATCTCTATCATAGGTTGGCCCATAAGGCTATCATACCCCATATATACTTTAGTTTAGGTCACAAAGACAATCATTCCCTACTATGTGTATCAGTCCATCATCTTCATTATTACATGTCACACATGACCACCTCTAAGGGATAAGCAAACCATAAAAGTCTACCTGTCACTGTCTAAGAAATGAACAACCTCCACAAGCCATATATTCACACAAAATAGGGCATAACACATATAGGCACAACACAACATATCAACTATGAATCCTAATAACCACGCACACATACAAGCATTCTATCAACATCAAGCATGGTTCTCATGGATACAAATGCACACACCTTTGATCAACATCAAACATTGATCTCAGAGGCTACACACATACACACATGTGATCAATATCAAACATGGGTCTCATGACATACATACATAGACACATGTGATCAATATAAAGGTAAAAAATTTACACATGGGATTTATTTGGTAAAGAAATTTCTACCTCAAGAATAAGATTTCAATCACCCTGATTTTCATGTGTCGATTCCCAAATCACACATGTGCACCATCCAAATCAAACACACATGCCCATAATCAATAGAACCAATATAAATTCATCATAAGGGGATTATAGAATAAAAATACAAAAGGATATAATGAAAAGGAATAAAATGAGGTTAACTAATGAAACAAAACTCCTAATCATTGGTTAATCTATATATGTTCAACGAAAAAACTCATCTCATCTCAGAAAAAATGACTAAATAATATAGGAGAGATACCATGATCATAGAACAACACGAATAATACCGAGAAAAAAGGTATCACACTAGGTTATTTATCAAAGAAGTAAGAACATATAGACCCTTCCTTAAATCATCTAGGCCAGATAAACTCTCAAGATAAGGAGGGAGAATAATTTAATCGAGTGCAAAATGAGTCAAATACACATTAAACATCCTATCTTATTGATTTTATACATTTGTATTAAGATTTGTAAATGCCTCAAAAGATCAGTAAATGAATCAACCACCTCAAAAATTACAATAGTCATCATCATGATGTGGTGATTCCCACCAGGGACATGGTTTCCCTAAACACACTAATCCCAAGTAACCTGACATGATGACCCTCCATGACGTGGCATCAAAACATTTCTCATTTTCAACTCAACATAATTTTCACCATGGAATGATGCAGTCATTATAGTCTTGGTCCATATATGTAATCATTGTGAAACATGTCTGAGACCATGCCCAAAAATGATCATATTTTTCCTACTCATTTCACATAGGCGGGTTCTATGCATAAAATCTCCTACACCATGACATTGTCCTGCTCATGGTGCACCTGAAAATGCACAAAACCTAGTTTAAGACACAAATAAACATCCAATGTTTCCCAATCCCAAATTAAATTACCACAAGGATCAAAACAATATTTAAGTAATTCAAAAACATAAGTTAATGTTCTATGTAAATTTTAGGATGTTACAAATATCTCCCGCTAATAATTTGTCATCTTTAGGATGTTCCTCTTGTAGCCAAGATCACAAAAATCAGTCCATTGAGCCCAAACATTGGACTCCAGCTCCCATGTATCATCCTATATCTATCCATGCTATCGAAAGAATAAAACCCATGGTAATGTCTTCCACCATCAAACTTTGTTAAAAAAGTTCACAATCTATAAATATCTCCCCACAAAAGATGCACTAATTTCAAAATAAACATCCCCATAGTCAATCACATATGCAGGATCGAGCTCGTACATCTGAAGCTAATAGACATGGAACATGTCATGAATACCATGATATTTTGTAGGATTGTTTTAATTAATCCACTACATTTATATGCTTGATGATCTCAAACAACCAATAAAACCACAACATGAGCTTCCATTTCCTGCTCAAAACTCAATGCCCAAACTGTTGTTATAAGAGTTAGAAAACCCAGTCACCCAAAACAAAAAATAGAGGCCTATCCTCAAGTTATAATACGTTCAATTTATAAATTGAGTAGTAAAAAAAGGTTTTTGAATCAACTTCACCCACTCGAAGGTACCCTAATGCATACATGGGCTAATGATAGTTGCTACACCCATCTCATAATAACAAAGTGTTGAGAAACACAACTAACCATAAAGATCCTTAAAAGGATCCATCTTAAACAAACCATATATGTTATTATTTTATAAAAACTCTATCAATTCTATATGAACATACCATTATCAACCAAAGTCTAGGATGTAATCTTGGTTCATATCTTCAAATATCCAGATCACCCCCTAGGACTATCCAACAATCTATGGATGATACACCGTACTCAGTTTTAACTATGTCCTAAAATCCTTCTACAACTATAAAAATAACTCAGGCATAAATCATGGAAAACCCATCTATGGAATGAGTCTCTCATATCGGCAATAAATGTGCCACTTTCATTATCCAAACAATTATCAAAAAAATAAGAATTAAACTCCATGGGTTCAAGGGATACTATTTCATGAAGTCCATCATCACCTTATCCCAATTCCTCATTGACACATGAAGTGGCTGAAGTAATCCTCCTTGTTTTGGATTCTCTACCTTGACTCTCAGATAGGTCAGGATATGAGAGGTGAAGTCTATGATGTCTCTCTTCATTCCCAACCCCCAAAAGAATCACCTGGTGTCTAAATACATCTCTACAGAACCTATGTCAACTTTCAACTAAGATCCACAGGATTCCTGTATCAATGATTCTATTATTGAATCGGGATCCACAACTCTCCTATTTATAAAGACCATGTCATCACTATCCATCGATCATCCTGGAATTGCGTCACTTCATACCAATTACTCCCATGTCACTATAAATTTAATATCTGACCCTGAATTTTTATTTACTATATCCATAAAAAATAATGTGACAACTAAGGTAGAATATGTCATCACCCCTCCATTCTTAGATGCATCCTCCAACCAATCATCTAATAATCCCACCAACCACCAAGCCTCCTATGAAGGGCTCTCTACAAGATCTTTCATTTTCTAACTGAGAGAATCTAAAATTTCATTACCTTTTCCTAGAGATTATTTCACCTCAAAATCCAATGCCTAAAGATACTCCACCAAGGGTCACTACCATATATTCAAGTCTCATTGAGAGAATATGTAAAATAGTATCTTGTGGTTTGTCCATGTAATAAATCTCTCACCTAAGAGTTAATAGCACCAAAACATTAGAGAGTGGGCCACAACTGCCAAATCCAAGTCCTGAATCTGGTTGTTCCACTTGTGGGTCATATCTTATGTAACCCATAATCTACTACCAAGTACCTTTTTATCATAACAACTCCCAAAAAACTCTTGATGCATCACATTAAATTTCATATCTAAATCCCTAACTTTGGAAATGTTAGAACTAGAGATGAAGTTAGTCTTATATTCAGATCTAGGAAAGCCTCTTTGGACTGATCCATCTATTCAAATATCACCCCCTTTTACTAATACCTATCATAGGTTTTGTGAAATGGGAGAAAAAAAATACAAACTATCGATAGTATCCTACCAACATAAGGAAACTTTTTATCTCAAAAACATTTCTAGGGCATTCATAAGATTTCAAAATCTATAACTTCTCTAGGTCCATAGAAATATACACCTAATAGATCACATGCCATGTAAAACAAGCCTTCTAGATCCATAATTTACTCATTGAGATCTTTTCATAGTGCTGATGTGTTTGAAGTGTACTCGATATAATCACTAAGTTTACAACATGCATCTCAAAGGTCTGTGAGTATATGAGGATTCCATCAACTAACACCATAATGTAGGAGTCAATATATGGATTGAAGTGTTATAGTTTGAATCCTTGTATTAATTTTTTAACAGTTTTATTTTCATAAATTAATATTTCCTCACTTTTATAAATTTCAAATTTTTTAAAATGAAATAACTTTTTACATGTATTAATCTTTAATGATTTTTTATAATTATAATTTAATTTTTATATGATAATAATTTATTTAATCATGTTATATATAGATTAATGTTAATATTTACATAAGTTTACTTAGATGAAAAATTTTAGAAAACCCATGGAAACTCTAAATGGCCATCCCTTAATCACATATGGGACCAGTGGTCAACTCCATGGGAGAGCTTCCTGAGGGACCAACCAAGGAAGTATGGTCATGTAAAGGCCCATGTAGAGTGAACACATAGCACATTAGTAGGTAAGGGCTAGTGGAAATCCTGGGGTCGACACTAGACTTTGACTCCTATGTGTGCATGTTTTATAACGAGTTTTCATACCCCGTATCTAACTTGAAGTGATAGTGGGAGTGATTGATTATTATACCAAAGTCCAATGCATACAAGTTTCTGACATGGAAAAATATAGTGGTCTACACTGGTCCTCCGTAATTAAAACATCAGAATTCTCAATGGAAATGTGATCATATCTACATGAGTCATTGGATCACTATTAAGGGATCTCCTTCTACATCTATTGTCCTTCTATGTTTTATGTTCTCCAATGTTATGTACACCAAGGATACCATGGATGAACCAAGTTGCTATGTTTTTTGGAAAAACAATACCTCAAGGTAACATTATGGTGTTCTTGGGATGATTGTGTTTATTGAAAAAGAATGTTTACATGGTTATTTGCAGAGTTCCATATATATTGTTGACAATCTGTGTTAACAATCATCCAAGGAAAATTAATGGACATTTTAGAGGTGGTACTAATAGTGCGTATACAAGGTGGTACTGTTTTCATGATATTTCCAAAATTTCTGTGTCCAATATTTGGACAATGGAGGAAAGTGTTTTTGGAAAAGGAAATTTATTGCAATATTAGAGGTGGTTTGGAAAATTGCACCGAAGGCATGTTTCGGGATCATCGCATCAAAATATGGAAAATTAAATAAGAGTACAGAAGATTTTTTTTTTGTGATAAATAAGTGTTACGTGCACCCATGAAATAAAAATTAAGTGATTTGCGAGAAATAGAATTATGGTCACAATGAGACGTCAAATATGGTTTTATGCACTTGGGGGAAGTGTTCTTCCCAAGGAGGCTGGCAAGAGAAAAACATGCATGCATGGTCAGCAATGGATATAAATAAGAGACTACACCTTTCATTTATTACCTCAAACCTAATAGAAATATGAGGCTCTGAATCATGTAAGAGTTTCCCACAAAGGGAGTTGTGCAAAAACAAGGTTCCACACAAAGCATAAAAGTTTCTCACAAGAGGTTTTTTCATGATATCAGATTGAAGTTGGGAGTTATGCATCTACAATCTAATTTTGTTTTAAAGGAGTTAATTTCTCATTCAATACACCATAAATTTACACAAAATATATAATTTTTCCATTAAATCTTTGGTAAAATGGTATTCATCAATTGGATGAAAGTGAATCATTAATAAACCATCAATCGATAATTGTGTATGTGTTCATTGATCCAAATTAATTGACCTAAAAGTACATAAATTATGGGTGAAGGCCTTCCAATAGTAGTGAGAAAAGGAAGAGGAATAAAGTTATTTGTTCAATAGGAAGTGAGTCAAAGAAAGAGGGTTTGGGTGTTACTATTGGGAAAGCAGTGAGCTAACCCTAATCCTTAAAAAGGTTGTGAGCCTTGGAATATGAGTGATCTATCATAAATAATGTAATTTTTCAATGAGCCTTATTGGATTTGGTACATAAATAGTTCACCATTGTATTCTCCTTGGATGTATCCATGTGAGGGTGACCCATATAAAAATTTTGTGTCGCATTCATGATTTAATTTTTTCTCATACATTTATATGGCAAAGGGATAGAAGATATTTTTTTTAAAAAAAGAAACAAAATACAAATGGGAAACTATTTTAATATGTCATACCCTAATTCACCCCCCTATCATATGGTATTTAAACATTATGGGATAACAATTGGAATAAGAGAGAAAGGTAGAAAGGAAGTATTTCTCTCATGGTAGAAGAGATGGAGGTTATAAATCACACAGGTATTATGATCATCAATTTAAACAATTTTCAACTATAGAATAATCGGATGCGACACTACATATAATCATTAGGAATATATTTCATTACAGTGGTGATGTTGTAATTTTATCCACTATCAAAAGTTGTAATTTATCAGAAGCTGATTAAAGAGAATTGGATTTCAACTCTAACGGAATAAATGATTTAGGGAGAGCCATATCAAATTACATATATACAATGTGGGATATGATATTAAAAATCAATGAGGGTGACTCAAAATTAATAAAAGTAACATTTTAGGTTCTATGGACCAAGTATGAGGATATTATAATTCACCATAATGAATCTACATATGCATTATTTGATCGGGTGAATGTTGATGTGGAAGACATGTGCGGTCTCTAATAAATTATTGAATTTATAATTACTATTAATAGAATCATGATAAAACATCCATCTTGGTTTAATTTGAAGGTTTAAGTATTGGAAGATAAAGATAAATATTTATTGACATTGGAAAGCTTGCACAATACTCTTGCTACATGTGAGATGAGAAATGATAAAAACAATGTTGAGGAAAATGGGAAGTCCAAATAAGTGGTATTCATGGACATCAAGAATCTAATTATTGAATATGGGTAAGAATAAGAAGATAAAGATGATGTAATGTCATTCTGTTCCTCAAATATCCAAAGAGCAAAATGAATTTTTGAAGGAAAACTTCTACTTGAATGCCGTCAAAGTGGAAAGGTTGGACATATTTCATATATGTTCCCTAATAAGTTTCAAGAGGATGAAGTTGAAACTCACATTAAAAATTATTTAGCCTATATGAAAGGAAAGAAAATTTTAAATATATATTTCTCGAAAATGAAGAATCTACTTTCAAAAGAAGATGACAGTTTAGAGGAATCTAAGGTAGAATATTTGGAGGACTTGAATGATCATGCAACAAATACTATAGTGGAAGTTTAAGAAATTCCCAAACAAGGGATTAAATCAAAAACAATGAAGAATAAGTAAAATTAATAGTTTACCTTAATGTCTTATTAGAATCAGCTCTTAAGGAAATAGATATTTGGAGGTCCAAAATAAAGAAACCCAACAAATTGGTTCATGTTGCCAAAAATTATATGCAGAAGGAGGAAGAAGAGAAGTATAAGTTTAACGAATAAATTGAAAAACTATAATCATCAATTATAGAGATCTCAGAAATGGATGTTGAGTTTATTATCAAAATTTATAAATATAAAAGTGAAATAAATAGTTTGAATAACACTAAAAAAGATAAAATAAAATGTATTGAAGAACATGAAGAGGAATTCATCGAACTATAATGAAGTATTATGGATCAAAAAAATCTCTTCACTCTCAGTACAACATTAAGAAAGTAGATCATTAAGTTAAAAGAAAATATGAATGTAGATTATGGACGTCTAGTAGTAGAAAATCACCCATCAAAACCAAATGATAATGATTGTATGTAGCTTGATCAAAAATAGAAAGCAGTAATGGTTTAAGTCAAACCAAAAGCACCTACTCTGAGATTGAAGAATGATTTGTGTACAAATCAAAATCACGAGATTCATATAATTGAATGGAGAACCATTATTGTAGTATTTCCAGACAAGAATGAACCTCACATGAAATGTTATACTTGTGGAAATATGGGACACTCAGAAAATGTCGATTCCATTGATAAGAGGTGTCGAAGAGAATAAGACCAATATGGGAATCCATATAGAACTCAATATTATAGAACATCATTTTTATGGTCAGTGTTTCCGGTGTGGATGATTCATGAAATTTGTGAGACACTACTCATTTACATTGAAAATAAATGTGTCAAATTAGAATGAATGTGGTCATAACCAACTATTCAATGTGTCATCAAATGATCTGAAAATAAAAAATCTGTTTTTAGCATTAAAATTTTATGTTGGTCAATCATACATCGAGGAATATCAATATTATCTGTTCATACCGAATATGAATTATAAACATCGTTCAAAAAGATTATAGATTAATTGGTAGTGGTTATAGATATTTCTTTTAAAGGATTAGATCGTAAGGGAATATGGATCACTGATAGTGTATTCACATTCCATATGATAGAAAATAATGAAATCGTGATAGTAATTAAAAATGACCAGGAAGGTAATGGTAATTATGAGGGTTTGAAAATTAATGGCTCTGGAAAAATATTTTTTTTATTAAAATACATGAGATGTACAAATTTTTTTGGTTGTTTAAGGTCTCATTCAAAACATAATATGTTTCATTCAGTTATGTGACCGGGAAAATTCCATAACTTTTCCAATAAAATATGTTTCATCAAGAAAAAATAGGGTGTAGTTTTTGAAGGGAAAACATACGAAAGGGGATATCTACCTTGTAAGTAGAGAAGAAGATATTTATTTTTTGTGCTAGGAAGAATAAAAAATGTTATGGCATAATGATCTTTGTCATCTAATAGAAATTTCCTTGGAAGATCTAGTGAAATATGATGTAGCTCGATACTTCCCCAAATTATAACGTGATCATATCTATATGTGTGATGCTTTTCAAAAAGGGAAGATCATTTGAAAAAAATATAAGGAAAAAGGGAAAAGGTTAAAAAAAATTGTTGGTGCATATGGATGCGTATAGACCAATTTCACAATGATCTATTCATCAGATAAGATATAGTATTCTCATCGTTGATTATTTTAGCATAACTGAATGGGTATTAGTCATCACTAAAAAATATAAGGTGTTAATTTGCATAAAAATAACCAAGGTAAGTTGATAATAAGTAGGTCCAAACAATATGGAAGATCCAAATAGGTAATTGAATAGGTTTTAAAAATATCCTAGTGGAGGATTATCTCGAGAAACATGGGATAAAGAAATAGGTTTTGACTGTATAAACTCCACAACATAAAATATTAGTTGATAGAAGACATAAAATTATCAACAATATGGCTAGAAAAATTCTCATTATAAATGACCTTCTATAAATTTTTTGTAAAGAATAAGAGATAAAATCAGTCTACACATCAAATAGAACATTATTATGTTTTTAAGAAGAGAATACTCATTATGAGCTATAGAATGGAATGAAACCAAAATTAAATTACATTTTATTCTTTAGAAGTAACTGTTTCATTCTCAATAGGGGTAATCAAAGGAGGTTTTAATCTCCTAGAGATGAAGGGAAATTTCTTTCCCACTCAAATAAAATAAAATCATATAAATTATTCCATAAGTGGATGGGAAATTACTTGAAATAAATGATATCACTATAGTATAGAATGAGTAGAATTTTTAGAAAATACGTGATCAGTATCAAGAGGATTTTTATACAGATATAAATATATTAGGGGATGATCTGGTTCTAGAGATTGATTCAGAAGAAGATTTAGGTAATTAATAATATGAAAATAGACCAATATATACTCAACGACCGATGGTAATAACTAAAATTAACATACAGAACATCATTAGTGATTAGGTAGTTTCAGTATAGACATGGGGGATGAAGACTATACAACAAGAATAGTTCTGGTTAAAGGTAGATCCTAATTGATTTGAACAAGTATCTAATGATTAAAATAGGGTCTAGGATATTAATGAATAGATTTTCCAAAATGAGAGGCATTAGACATGGTATATTTTTTTGAGTCCAAAAAATATGAATGTCATCCGGACTAAATGGATATTTCACAAAAGGATGAATGAAGATGGTGCAATGATTGAAATCAAATCATTATTAGTGTAAAAAGTTTACTCCAAAATAGAGTATCTTTATATTGATAAAACATTCACATCTATTTCAATGCTAGAGATAGTCATTGTATTCATGTCCATAGCAATGTATAGAAGGTTCAATGTTTTCTAAAAAATGACAAGTCAGCATTTATGAATGGGGTTCAGGAAGAAGAAGTTTATATTGAGAAGCCATATGGTTTTATGATTCTATAAGACAAGAATATAGTTTTTCAGCTGAAGAAGGTTCTATATAGGTTGATTTAAGCACTAAGATCATGGCATTCAAGAATAGATCAGTTTTTGAAGAATCTTGATTTTTAGAGTAGTGGAGTTGAATACAATCTCTATGTCAATAGTGAAAGTAATCAAAGGATGATGGTTTCATTATATGTCATTGACATAATATTTGGTGGGTTAGATGAATTATATTTCATATATTTTTCCAAATTTTTGAAAAGTGAGTTCTAAATGTCAATGATTAGTGAACTAATCTTTTTATTTTTTTTACAGGTGACACAAGGAAAGAATGGAACATTCATTTACAAATAAAAATTTACTAAGTAGTTTTTAAGAAGATTGGGATTAAATAATTTTAAGGAGATGATGACTCTAATTTCTACTTGGGTGAAACTATCATGGGATGATGAAGTAAATGCCATTAATATCATAAAATATAGAAAAATCATTGGTAATCTCTTGTACATGAAAGTGACAAGACCACATATTTTTTTTCACATTCCAAGAAGTGTGATATCAGAGAAAAACCAAGGAAATCCACTTTCTTACATTGAAAATAATACTTTTATATATGAATTGAAAAATAGATTTCAGTTTTTGGTATAATGAAAAATATATTCAAGAGTTATTGGGATATACAGATGCAGAATGGGCTGGTTTAGTAGATGATATAAAATCAACAATCAGTGGTGCATTCTATCTTGGAATATTCTATAGTTCATGTATAAGAAAGAAAAAAGAATGGATTTCATTGAAAACTATATAAACTAAATATATTATATCTAATCAAGTAGGCATACTATTATTATGGATGAAATAGTATCTTGATGATATAGGAATTTAAGAGAAGTCCCTAATTAGAATCTTTTGTGATAATTCAAGTACTATAAGTTTTAGAAAAAATATCGTGCATCACTCAAGGAAAAAGAACATTGAAATCAAGTATCACTTTATTAAGGAGAAGTTAGAGCATGTAATTTTAATGTTTAGTTATATTCAAATAGAAATACCGTTTGGGGATATTCTAACAAAGACCCTACCCAAATAAGCATTTGAACAACATAGAATGGCTCAGGGAGTTTGGTCCCCTCCATGTACCATAAAAAGAATGGATGTTTAACCCCCACACCCAGAGGTATGGTGTATTTTTTCATAATGTATTGATCATTGCTCTATACCCTATCTCAGACCATAATGAAGTGACCTCCAGGTTCATTGATGAAGGGGCATTTTTGATATAAATGTGGTGAAAATGTCTTAATAAAGATAATGGAGAAGCCGATAGGGGGAGTTGTGATATAGGGGAGTGTCAAAATTTTAATGTTTATAGGTTTTTGACAAACCATGGAAAGCTTATGTGACATGATGTGATTTGGATGATATGTGGAACCATATCATGGCTTTCAGAGTATATCTTGGACATATTTAAGAATTATAAAAAAGAGAACACAAGTGGTGAAGTAATATAAGTTTTAAATATGATGATTCTAAAGCTTATTGATTAAATGATATATATCATAACATAGGATTTCTTGATTAAAGTAGTTGACTAGTTTTAGTAATGAAGTGTTTCATTGTTGAACTTTTCATGCGAATCTTGTTTCCCACGCTAACCAAGGATCATGTAGGCTAAGAGTATGTGTTGAGTAAATATTTATCATTATCTGTATCAAAAGAAGTGAATAGCCGTATAATATGGAATAATAATTAATGATTTATCAAAATGTGAAGAGTTGTGAACAAACCCAAAGGGGGATATTATTGGGAACAAATACCTCATGCTAACATTATGGAGTTTTTGGGTTGATTGTGTTTGTTGAAAAAGTAGGTTCCCATGTCCAATTTTGGAGTTCTAGAGAGACTATTGAAAATATATGTTTTCAAATATCCTAGAAAAAGGAATGGACACTTTGGAGGAGATACACAAAGTGTGTATACAAGGTGGCATCATTTCCTAGTGTTTGTTAAAATCTTGGTCCACAGTTTGGGGAATACAGAAATGTGTTTTAGGAAAAGGAAGTTATTTGAAATATTGAAGGTGGTTTTGAAATTTTGGTGCAAGTAATGTTTTAGGATCACAATATCAAAATATGGAAAATGTATGAATCATGAAAAAGATTTTTTTTTGCAACAGTTGAGTTACACACCCCCATGCAATACAAATGAAGTTATATGTGTGAAAGAGTCTTACACGCCCAATGATGTCAAATATGGTTTTTCATGATCAAGGTAAATGTTGCATTCAAGGAGTTCAGTGATCGAGGAACTTGTGTACATGTTTGTTAATTCCAATAAATAAAATTCTACCCCCTCATTCAGTAGCTCAACCCTTATAGAAATATGAGGCTCTGAATCACATAATAGTTTCATAAAAATGGAGTTGTGTGTAAAGTGGGTTGCATGAAAATACTAAAAGTTGGTCGCAATAGGTTTTTCTGTGATAGTGGGTGGAATTTTGGAGTTTTTCACCTAAATTATATTTTTTACACAAGGTGTTAATGTTTCGTGAAAGAAACCCAAAATTTTAGTGAAAGATAAAAGTTTTCTACTAAATATAATGTAAATTGGTATTTATCAATTGGATGAAAGTGGAAATACAATAGGCAATCTATCTACAATTGAGTATGAGTTCATTCATGAAAATTAAGGGACCTTCTAGTCTAGAAACTATGGATGATTCCCTTATAAGGATAGTGAGGAAAGGAAGAGGTAGAAAGTTATCCTTTCCATTGGTACGGAGCCATATAAATAGTGTTGTAGAGTGACCCTTGGGAATATAGTGATCTAACCCTAAACATGGTAAAGGAAGTGATCCAGGGTAGAGACATAATCTAGCTTGAACATTGTAATTTGGAAGTGATCCTTAGTAGATTTGGTACATCGTCACATAATAATTGTATGATTCTTGGACATAACCCATTGAGGGTAAACCAAGTAAAATTGTTGTGTATTATGCATGATTTAATTTACACTCTGATATTTATAAGGCGAAGGGAGAGAATATATTTTTG
The DNA here is from genome assembly GCA_963277665.1 of Viscum album. NCBI lineage: Eukaryota > Viridiplantae > Streptophyta > Magnoliopsida > Santalales > Viscaceae > Viscum > Viscum album. The sequence continues at coordinate 782,845,351 of OY728146.1, read as the reverse complement.
TTTAATAATGAAATCGGATCTGAAGGGGTGTCTATTTTGATATACCATACCCCGATTCACCCCCCTCTCAAGGTATTTAACCTAGTTGGTATGACATGGTTCTTGGACAAAGACTGAGACAAGGTCGTTAAAACCAAAATGAATGCATATTGATCATTTTTATAATAACATATTCAGGAACCTTATCAGCATCTTCCAACTCATATTGTCTATTGAAACATTTACAATAATGGTTCAAACAATTCTTCACATTTATGGAGGATCAAGGTTCCATTATACAATATATCCATTGAATGGTATATCACTGGTTGACAGTAGCTTGATATAATGTAATTATCACACTACCTCTATTGATGGATATTCTCCTCTAATGGATTTTTTTGTTCTACCTTCTTCATAGAATAGATTTCACAGAACAAGAAGGTGGCTGTAGAGTCATTGTTCATTGATGGTAGCACCATTGCTTCTCAACAAGAGATAGTACCAATAGTCAAACGATTCCCTATACCCCACTATAAATAGTTCTGACATAATCCATTATTTATTCATGACAGTACTTCATAGTTGAGGCATCACAACCGGTAAACCATTCAACCATTCTGGATCCCTCTTAAGTAATGGTTGTTCTCCATAAATGGATGATCTGATCAATCACAAGGGTCAACCACCCCTATTTTGTTCTTATGACCACAATGCTAGAACACTTATTCATGGTGGATATTATTCACAATAGAAGTACCATCATAGGTCTTTCTCAAAGGAAGTTTATTATATAATGGTAAATCACAATAGTCGACCACACCTCTTGTGTGATCGTAGATCAATGATGGTATCTTTTCAATGGTTGCAACACTATGCTACTTCCATGTATATTTATCTACCATTTGTAAAAAAAATTAAATATAATTTTTATTAGTTTTAAGTGTGATAATCAATATACATATTATAATAACAATTTTATCATTTTTTTCAAAATAATATATAACTATATTTTTGTCAAAATAATTTCGTCCATATATATTTTTTCATACATCTAGTACGTTTTAGACATGCAGTATACAATAGTCTATTTTATTTCAATTTTAATATTTTATTAAACTGAATGTTTATTATTTTTTATTTTAATTGTTTTATTAATTTTTATTATATTTTTTCATATTAATAAAATTGGATGTTTTATATGGTTATTTCATGTAAAAATAAAAGAGGGTTAATGTCTTTTGGTATTGAGCATGTATTTTCCATACAAAGGTAATTTAAAAATATATTTTGTTTTGTGATAACTCATGGAATAAAATCATTAGTCATTTGGACTCATTGAGAATATTTTTTGATTTAATTATTCTAGATTAATGTTGTAGGGATATGATCAAGGGATAAAAAACATGATAGATATTATTCAACAACATCTTTGAAAAAATTCATTTGACACACTTTACTACTGCCCATTCGATCAAGAAGTTTTGTGACTTCTGATTCCATATTGATATCATGAAGTGAATTCTAGTGTACCATAATCTACTATTATAGTGATCAAGATCAATCAAATTCATCATCCACAAAATCTTGTCTTCTGTCTAAGTATTCTTTATATTTTTTTTGTCAATTTTATCTCTTCATAATCTATTTTTAATTTTTTTCATGTCTGATTTATGATTTTACCAATAAAAAATATCTTTTGATTATTTTGGATATGCCACCACTGAAAAAGAAGTTGTGGTTTGTGTCTCTCGAACAATATTTAGGTCATAGACAAGGTTAAAGACTCTTTTAAATAGTATGAGTTGTGAATGTTTTTAAAAGGAAGGGTCTGTAATAGGTTCTCACACTTATAAAAGTGAGTTTTATAGTGGGTAACAATATTCTCGCTAATTAGATAAGATTAATTTGTATAATGGAATTTTGGTGATATGGACTACTATAAAAATATCTATTTTATTTTTTATTTCTATTTAAGAATAATTATTGAACAATATACTGTCCGATGATTCATTAATTAAGAAAACCATGATTTTTTTGTTTTTAAATTTTTATCACAATTAATCACCAACTCCATATAGTCATTATTGTTATCATTTATGATCCAATAATTTGTATTATAGGTTGGTCAATGACTTTATGGTTTTGACACAAAAAAATGGCATTAGAGTCTAGTCTCTAATTAGTTAGTAATTCTATTGTTTATTTTTAAATTTTTTTCTAACCTAATCACCATAGACCTAATAGTATAAGGAATAATTTTTTTTCTATAAGATAGCACGTGATAATTCCATTGATGGATGGATTCCATAGAAACCCTCATTCTTTTAAGGTAGTGACTATGACTAATAGGATGATAGAGTGGATTTATACTTAATACATTTAAGTGTGGATCATTATACGATCATATAGAATCTATATGAGATATCAAGAGTTGATCTAGACACACGCATTGGTAATGATATGGGTACATATGTTTTAAATTATAAATTTAAAAAAATTACCATTTTATAAGTATATGTATCTATATTCATGTTTTAACTTGTAAGGAAACCCATGATATATGGAAAATACTTCATGTGACTCATTATGGGACTAAAAATCTCAAGAGAAAAATGATAGGAATACTTCTATTAGAATATTGGGGCTTCAAGATGAGAGATAAAGAGTCAGTGTACCAAATGTTCCGTTATTTTACAATTATCAAAAATGGTATGAGTGCTCTTAGTGGAGTACTAGACAACACAAATCAAGTAGAATGAGGACTAAAATCTCTTCCAAAGAGATGAAATTCCATGATTGTTTCCAATTATGAGAGTAATAATTTTAAATATTACTGCTTAGACAAAAAAAGGTCCTTTGATGTAGTATGATTTAGAGTTGAAAAACATTACTGATGAGGAGTATACTAAGAGAAAATGTATTTATTTTAAGTCTAATGTTAACGAAATATATAACATTTTTTAATAAGAGTTCAATTAAATTGAAAAATGATATGGATCAATTTATCAAGTAGTTTTTCATGTTAATGAAAAAAAGGTGGTAAGAGGAGACTCAAAATTAAGGTTAAAAAGGACTATAAGAAAGGTAAATCTAATAATAATAATAATGATGTTTCAGAATTAATATGATATGAGATTATGAATAAAGGTCACATCATGATATTATTAACTAAACTCAAGAATAAAAATAACGAAAAATAAATAAAAATAAAATAAAATAAATTTTTGTTTGGGGTTTGGTACAAATAAGATAGTTCAGATTATAGTATTGATTCTTGAAGTGAACAAGAGACATGGAACCCTGATCTGATGAGTATAAAATCTAAGGTAATATATTCTATTTTCAATAAATTAATTACTCATTCTAATGTAGATCGTAATGTTATATTTGAAAATGAATATGAAGTTAATTTTGTTTCATGTACTAATTCTGATTTCATTAATTCTAAACTAAAAAAACCACTTAAGGAAGATGCATAATTACGAAATGATTACGTTAGGATAACTAAAATGTATTCTGATATAAAAATTAAAATTGATAATTTGTTTAATGAAAATTAGAAAATGAAAATGGAATGTGAAAATTTGAATATTTTGGTTTCCCAAAATGAAAATTATAAGAAGAATTATGATTTTGAAATGATAAAACTAAAAGACAAAAATTACTGACCTAAAAACATTATATAATTGAATGACAGTGATCCAAAAGAATATTTAATTATGTTTTGGATGATTTATGTAAAGCTAAAAATCATTGTAAGAAACTTAATTAAGAAAATAATAAACTAATAATAATAGATTCTAGATCTAATGTGAATATTTATACTGATTCAGATATTGTTAAAAAAGAGGATATGAATTTTAAAATGGAATTCGTCAAACTTAAAGATAATTTATCTAAAAAATTTCAAGGTAAATAATATAATGATAAAATGAGGATATTTATGAGACTAAAAAGTAATAAAAAACATTTTGGTTATACCAATTTATCACCATGTTTGAAAAAAACTAACATTGTTAAAATTTAAAAAGGAAGTATTTCTAGTATAACTTGTTATAAATTTTTAATAAAATGTTATTATTCCAATGAATGTTCACTGAACTTTACACAATCATTTGGGAACAAAAAAATCTTTTATTACTATATATTTATTTTCTAAACATTTCACTAATAGATGTTCTAAATCTATTAGGGTTCCAAAATATTCTATTACAAATATTGTTGGTCCCAAGATAGAATGGGTACCAATACAGTATGTTTGATTGTTTAATAATATAAACTCTTCCTTAGAAGTATAAAATACTCATGGAATTTATAAATTGGCTTCTCTAGGCACTTGGAAAGTTATATTTAAAAATTTATATCATTTAATTCATGTGATGGTGACCTAATAACATTTGGAGACCACTTTAATGGTCAGATTAAAGGTATTGATGAATTTTTTTTATAAAACTATTATTTTTCCAAAACTATTATATGAAGATAGTTTTAAAAAAATATTATGAATATCAAAGCTTTGTGATGATTGATTAAATGTTATTTTTCTAAATTCTAAATGTAAAATTCTAAAAAAAATCTATTTTATTTTTTGAAAATAGAAAATAGAATCTTCATAATACTGATTTCTATTATCTCACTAAACAAAAGGTTAAGTGTTTTAATTATATAGAAGAAGATGATAGTCTGTGGAATATAATTCTTGTTCATTAAAAAATTAGATTATTTCACAAACTATCAATGCCTGAACAGGTTCTATAATCCCCAAAATTACTTATAAGTAAATATTTTATTTGGGATTCCTATTTAAAATGTATGCTACCAAAACAATAGTGTAAATATATAAATTAATTAGTACTGAAATCTTCTTAGAAACATTAAATCTTTATATATTTGGACTAATACAAAATATACGTTTTGGTGGTAATACGTATGTGTTTATAATTTTATATGATTATAATAGATAAATCTAGATTTATTTATTATCACATTAAAATGGAACTTTAACTATGTTATGTGATTTATACAAACTTATTAAAAAGAGTAAAAATATTTCATTCGTCTCTATCAAATGTGATAGATATAGAAAATTATTTAACTTATAATTGTATACATTTTGTTTAGGGAATGGATATAAATATTAATTTTTATCCCCAAGGACACCTCAAAAAATTGGTTCAAATAAATAATAGATCAATAAAATAAATTTCTAGATCAATGCTTTTGTAACTTAATATGCCTAGATATTTTTGGGAAAAAAATATAAATACATCTTATCATGTTTTTATAGAAAATCTATTAGACGCTTTTTAAATAAGACCTCATATGAATTCTTTTAAATTGTTTAAACATATAGTTGGATATTTTAGGGTATTTGGTTACACTGTTTTTAGCTTAAATATAAAAGATAATTTGGGAAAATCCAACTCAAATAGTGGTGATGAAATATTTTTATAATATTCCAATTCCAACAATTCACATAGAGTTTTAAAAAAATAGAATTTTTGTTTTTAAAGAGACTGTACATGTTAATTTTAAGGAAAATATAAATAATAATACAAATTATAATTTTAATATATATGAGGATAAATTTAGGAAATTAAATTTTGTTGATGATAATGACCAAGAAAATGAAAATTAATCATTTGAGGGGGAGAATATCACGTCAAAAAAATCCTAGAGAATGTAAAACACTTAAAAATGATCTAATTGAAAAAATAATTAGAAATATAGAATCTATTATTCTAATCAGAAAAATTATTTTACATTATTTTGTAAATTCTGCTTTTGTTGATGATTATATTCATATTTATGTTGATAATTATTTAATGGATTCAAATTGTATAAGGTCTATGAATGTTGAATTGAATCGGTTTTAAATAAATAATGAGTAGAAATTAGTTTAATTTCTAGAAGATAAACCAACAATAAGAACTAAATGGAATTTTCCTAATAAGCTAGATGAAGCTGGAAACATAGTTAAATATAATGAAATATTAATAGCCCAAGTAATTACCAATAGGAGGGAATTGAATTTGAAGATTATTCTAAAACTGTTTCTAGACTGAAATCAATTATAATTCTATTATACTTTTACTATTTTATAAATTTAAAATTATATCAAATGAATGTAAAAAGTGTATTTTTAAATGGAATAATTTCTGAGCAAGTTTACATTAAACAAACCCCATGATTTGAAAATGAAAAATTTCCAAATTTGGTTTTTAAACTAAATAGAGAATTATATGGTCATAAAAAATATCCTAGATTCTGGTATAAAATATTAACTATGTTTTAATTACCAAATTATTTTTGTAATGGAATGTTTGATCCAACCTTGTTTATAAAGAGAGCTTAAAATGATATTCTAATTATATAGATTTATGTTCATGATATAATATTTTATTCAAAAAATGATTCACTATGTAATGATTTTTATAAACTCATGAAAATTTTATTTGACATGTCTTTAATGGGAGAATTGAAAAAAAATTGATTACAAATTAATCAATGAAAATATGGTATTTTCTTAAATCATGATATGTATTCTAAATAAATTGTTATGAGAATTTTACATAATTTTATTAGGTCTATGAGAACACAGATAAGTACTAATTCTAAATTGGACATGGATGAATATAGTAAAATAGATTATATTAAACTATATTGAGGCATGATAGGCAGTTTATTATATATCAATACTACTAGAAAAGACATAATGTTCTTAGTTTGTCGATGTTATAGATATCAGTCCAATCCTAAGTGATGTAATATTAGAGAAGTTAATAGATTTATTAGATATATTAAGATAATTTAATTACTTTTTTAATTTATTCGAATTAAAATTATTTGGATTTATTACCCAAATCTTATTTTGAATTTGGAGGTTTTTGGAATGACCAAAAAAGTAATATAGGATAGTGTTATTTTTTGGGTAATATATTAATTTCATGGAGTTCTAAGAAACAAATAATAGTACCATTATCTATTGTTGAGGTGGAGTATGTTTCTATTTCTTTCTTTTTCTGATAGATTATATTGATTAATCCAACATTATGTGATTTTATTATTTTTTTTTTGAAAATTTTCCAATCTTATGAGCTAATTCAAGTACAATTTTATTTTTAAAAAACCCTCTACAACATTTTGGAATAAAATACATAGATGTTAAATTTAATTTTCTAAGAGATCTTATAAATAAATTTTATATCTGTTTAGAATTTTTCCTACAAAAAAATGAAGGGTAGGTGTATTCACTAAACCAATAGATTCCTTCAAATTTGAGAAAATGATGTTTTGAAATAGTAATTATTGAATCGGAATATTTATTTTTAGTATGATTTTTTTATTTGTTAAAATTAAATGGTTTTTTAAATCTTGATTTCTTATATACTATAGATAAATGTTAATTTTTATGGAAGAGTTATACTATGTTACTCTTACTTGGTTTATTCTTTTTAAGACTAATAATGTTTTAAAGATTTAATTTTAATGCACATTTTGATAAATTTTGAGGGGGGGGGGGAATTTTACAATTTAATTACTGTTAATTTTATAAATTTACAAAAGGGGGAGTTTTTTAGTGTTTGATTCTATGTATTAATGTTTTAATAGTATTTTTGATAAATTATTATTTCCTCATTTTTTATTGATTTCGAATTCTTCAAAATTTAATCATTTCTTGTTTTCATGTGTTAATGTATAATAATTACTTTATGGATTTGTAAAATCCTTTTTTTAATGATCACAAACATTCTAATAATTTTTCTATTTTATGATATCATTCTATCATATAAGGAAATCTGATTAAAATTTGGATAAGTGTGTGGAAAAGTCATTGTTAGCTCAAAATGACTCACCACTAGAGTTAAGATATCACCAACATGAGTCATAGTTAGTTAAAAATGACACAGCCCCATATTGAGTCAATTCCATCTTGATTGATCGCTAGTTCAAAATGACTTATCACTAACATGACTCACTATTAGTTCAACTAAGTCACCACCAGACCTGACTCACTGTTACGTCAACTAAGTCATCAATAAGATGTCTTTTCACCAGAATGTCTTGCTTCCAGAATGTATTTCTATGAGGATTTCTTGTCAACAAAGATGAATTGCCTCTTGAATGTATTTCCCTACGATGACATACCACCTGGATTTATTGTCATCAAATATGTATCACATCTAGTATGTCTTACATCCATAAGTGCTACTGTCACTATTATAATTAATTTGAAATAAATGTTATGATTTTTTTTTTGTAATTAATATGGAGGGGTTATTTGATGATTATGGATTACTCTATTTCAGAGACATTGAAGAAGGATTTGGAGCTCGGTATGAGGATTAAGAGGATATCGATTATTGTTCGTCAAACAGACACCCCTTTATGTAGAGATTTATATTCTCAAAATACTCCCTAGTGCATGAGTGATCAAAAATATTTGTTGCATATGATCATGAATTGCAATTAATTAATACTGAAAGGATCGTCACTAGATATCTTACATGGTGCGCTGCTATTGATTTTCAACTGTCAAATAGATAAAATAATTGAAGATCAATATCCATTAATAAAAATAGAAAAGAGAACCATTATGATCATCCATTTTATTAAAACTTTCCTAGAAATTTCTTGATCTCCTCGCCAATTCACATATTAGGATACTTAGTAATGTGTAGAACATCAAATTGTGTTTCATTACTTTTTCAATGTATTATTTATTACTCTTTATATTGTTTTACATTTGATTAGAATGTTTTTATCTATTTATCAACACACACTATCACATGTTCTAGAACCGGAGAATATTAGATATTCTCCTCTATGTATTTTTACCTTCTTACCCACATTTTTATGAAAGAGTTCCATGTGTGCCCTATGTTTTTTCTTCAAATTATCATTATGGAAGAGGTCCCTATGTGGATGAAATAATTTGTATATTTTTGTGTGTATATATGATCCTAATTGTGGATCATATTACAGTTATATAATATGCTTGTCAGTGGGTAATTTCCTAGTAGAGAAGACTAGTTTTCAGCTTCAGACTCAACCCCTTGTTTTATTCCAGTGTGTGATTGTGTTTTGTATTATTTAATTAAAATATTTAAACTGTATTTTTCTAAATAGTATAAAAATAGGAACTTTGATAATTAATATTAAATTTTGATTTTATAAATATTTTATTTATTAAATTTATTTCAAAATTAAAACTTATTTTAAAAATTTTTTAACTAAGAAATAATAAAGAATTGAGGAATATATGAAAAGAACATAATTATATTAAACAATTATTTTTATTAACGTGGTGAATTTATTTTTACATGTGGTGTTTTATTTGATCTTATTTAAACATAATTTTTTTGGAATTCAATCCACCATTCCTCTTGAGTTGATCACTCTGAAAAAACATTTTGTATCAAAATATTTCAAAATTGGTTCAATAATTATATTATATTTGTTCTAAAGATCAAAAATGTATGTTATATAAAATTTTATTCCTCTAATGGATAATAGACAAGAAGGTTATTCTACCAACAGTCCACCTTTATTAAATGGAAAAAATTATGCTCAGTGGAAAATCAAGATGAAAATGAATATTGAGAGCATGAATTTTGAAATTTAGACTACTATTGTAGATAAATATGAAATACCTAATAATGATAGAAATACATGGAATGATGCAACTGAATATACTTATAATAATATATATAATGCTATGAATTCACTATATTGTTCTTTGGGTGATGAAAAATTCAATATAATTTTTTTTTGAAATATGTGGCACTTTAGTTGTTTCTCATAAAAGAACAACTAATGTTAAGGAAATGCGGCTAAATAACTATACTAGTAAGTATCATATGTTAAAAATGAATATTTATGATTGTATTTTATATATGTATCTAAAGTTCCATTATATCATAAATCAAATTCATTCTCTTGGAAACAATATCACTAAAAATACAAAGTCACGTGACTTATTATATTTGTACGAAAAAGATAGAGAGGGACCTCGATATAAATCATAGAATGATGTGACATTAGTACACTACCTTTCATAGAGATGATTGGAAAATTAATAATTTATAAAGAACTAAAATACAATAGGAAAGATGAGGATAAACCAAAAAGGAGTCCTATAACTTTAAAATCCACTACCTCAAAATAAACAGTGAATGTTTAATTTGAAAGTTAATGTTATAAAGAATCACCATGTGATAGTGATAAAGAGATGGATCATCTAGATAGAAGACTTAAGAAGTTTTATAAGAAGTAAAAGATCTTTTGGAATCCAATTCCCAAAATAAAATATAACGATAGAGTAAATTATAAGAAATATTGGAATAGAGATGACATTTCAAATGAAATGGTTTTCGATGAGGGTAGAATGAAAGAGAATGTCAAAGATAACTAACCTAAGATGAAATAAAATAAGAAGAACGATGACATGAATAGTAAGTAAAGGAATGTCATGAAAGAAATTTGAAGTGCTTCTGAAGTTTTCTTTAGTGATTCAAGATGTAATCAAAAGGAAAATCATGAAATCATAAACATGCGTTTCATGAAAAACACCTATGAGGTATTGAATATCTTTCTGGATTCTCCTACACATAATTCAAATCATTCATGACATGAAAATAATGATGAGATCATGTCTTATGAGAAACGTTTTGAGTAGTGAAACATGTAAGAAATTAATTTTAATGAACGTAGAGACATATATAAAATTATAAAGAAACAAAATCCCTTAACTGTTAATATTATGTATGACCTTTCTATTGAAAAAGAAAAAAATTATAATCTGATGAAAGAAAACAATAAATTTAAATTCTTTAACTATAAACTAAATAAATTCTTATAAATATTTAAAAATTGAAGAAACAATCTTAGACAGATTCTTGAGAAACACCTAGCAACTAAATATATTACTAGCTTAGTTTATAAACCTAGAAAGAGTAGAATTGTCAAGAAAGTGTTTATTCCAAAATTCAATTCAGAACAATCCGCTACTATTTTTTATTCAATTATACCCATCAATGATTTAATTTACAAAATTTTAAAAACTGATTATAGGAAACCTATTAAGCATTTATGAGTTTTAATTCCTTAATTACTGACATTTATAGACCCAAGATGGTTTGGGTACTAAAATCATTTTTTGTATAAAAGTTTTTCTATAGGGCACCTTCATGAAGATATCTAGTAAGAAATTTTGTTAATAGGGAAGTGGTTGTTCCAAACACATGAATTTATATTACTTAGGATTCAAGAAGTTGATAAATTTTGATGGTTGACATGTAACTTTTGTTTACAATTCCAATGGGAAAATAATTTTCTATGTCCAAATCAGTAATTCTAACTCATTTTTTATTTTGGAAGTATTGTTTACAGATTATTTACAATAAAATATGCTTATCATTTCATAATTATTTGATAATTATTTTTATGTGAATTTTGAAAATAATTATTGAAAATTTTTTGACTCTAAAAATGATTTACTGTTTAATTCCTTGATAAATGATATTTTTTGCTGTTAATTTGAATATTTATTTTCTTAAAATATTTTTTTGACTATTTTTATTTCATAAAGAATCTTGGATTTGGAAAAGGTAACAAATCCATTGTAATATGTACCCACTAAGAAATATTACTAGGAAAGGGTTAGATAAATATCCAACTAAACTTAAATCCCCAAATTATAAAGTATGTAACCCATGTCAAAAAGGGAAAAATAAAAAGATGTCTTTAAAATAAAATAAATACTTTTCAACTTCTCAACCACTAGAGTTGGTTCACATGGACTTGTTTCGATGATCTAGAGTTTCTAGTTTAAATGGTAAGCACTATGTTTATTTTCTTATCTATGACTTTTCTAGGAATAATTTTGTATTATTCCTAGCTAACAAAAGTGAATCATGTTCTTAAATTACCAAGTATGCTAAATATCTAGAAAATAGTAGTGGAATTAAGACTAAGTCCTTAATAATTGATTATGGTTTTGAGTTTGGAAATAAATAATTTGAATATTTTTTCTCACAAAATGGCTATACTAATAACTTTATTTCTCTTAAGACCCCACACTATAATAGAGTTATATAAATAATGAATAGAACACTTCATGAAATATCCCTCACTATGATAAATGAATATGGTATTTCTATTTACTTTTGGGCAGAGGATGTGAATAAAACTTTTTATATAATTAATATAGTTTACCTCTTTTAAAGAAAATCTCTTATTAATTATAGTATAATATAAAAAGAAAGGATAGTTACTTTTTAGTTATTAGTTTCATAGTCTTTATTTTTAAAACAAATGATAATCTTGAAAAATTCACTTAAAAGAGAAATGAAGGAATGTTCCTTGGATATTTAACTACAAGTAAATTGTATAGAATGTTTAAAAAAATAGCCACATTTGTGGAAGAATTTTTTCATAATAAGTATGATTAAATAGAGCCACATGAGCCTAAAATACCTTTAAAAGACCTTGATGATGATTTTTAGCTATACATATAAATTTTAGATCTTCTAACACATCTCTAATATTTGATGAAAAATCATCCAGTTATGAGGAACATCCAGAACCAAAAAATTAATCTATAGAAGACCATCATATATCCATACCCTCTTTTCAAAGAGATATTATAACCCATAGATATTGTACTCTAGATATTTTAGTTGAATACCAAGATAGAGGTACTCATACTAGAGCTTCTCTTAGAAAATAAGTTGAACATCAAGCATTCTTTCCATGGCTTGAACCTAAGAACATAAATGATGAAATTAATGATAAATTTTGTGTAATAACTATCAAATAGGAACATAACCAGTGTTAATGAAATAAATATTAGTAACTTGAAGTTAAATCTTAATACACTCTTACTATTTGAACTAAATTGGTCTTTAGAAACATGGTTGACGAATCTGACACTATAGTAAGAAATAAATCATGGTTGGTTACACATGGGTATATTCAATAAGTGGGTATTGATTATGAGGAAAACTTTTCACCTATAACTATACATGAATCCACAAAAATATGATTTACATATGAAAAACATTTGTATTTTAAACAATATAAAATAGTTGTAAAAATTTCATTTTTGAATGTCTATATAGAAGTGGATGTTTTTGTTGTACAACCACCTATATTTTAAACTATGCATTTTCCAAATCATGTTTTAAAATTGAAAAAATATTTATATGGTTTAAGATAAACTCCTAGAGCTTTGTATAATAGGCCCATTTCTTTTCCTATTTCTAAAGGTTTTTCAAAAGGTATATCAGATCCTACTCTATCAATAAAAATAATTTAAAAAGTTGTTTTATTCATTCAGATTCATGTTGATGATTTTATTTGTTTCATTCAAAAATTTATTAGTGTATTTGTTTTTCAAAGATTCTGTAAAATGATTTTGAAATTATTTTTTTGAGTGAACGGATATTTGTTTCTTGTTTTCAAATATTTCAAAATAAATATGCAATCATTTTAAATCAAAGTACACAAAAAAATTCTAAAATGTTTTTTCTTGGGAAGAACTAATAATAGTTGAACTCCCATGAGTACAACCTATAAGTTGGATTTTATTAAGATACAAAGTTAGTATATCATACAAATTACAAAGGTATGATTTCATGTCTGTTTTACTTATCTTCTAGTTTTCATGATTTTTTTTATTTCATGTATCTGTGATCTATTTCAAGATAACCATAAATAATTTCACTATCATTTAGTTAAAAATAATTTCAAATACCACGAATATACAATCAATTTAGGGATGTTCGACCCTGGTGGACATTCATTTGACTTAGTGAGTAAGTCATATGCTAATTTTTGCAGTTGTGAGTTAGATATAAAAATCACCTCTCGAATATGTCATCTCTTAGGCAATTCTATAGCATATAGGTGTAGTAGGAAGATATTTTTTTTCAATATCTACTACCGAAGTTTAATACATAGGTGTTGATAGTTTCTATACTCAATTGTTTTTCATGAAACACACATTAATAGACTATGGATATCAATTCAAACATAGACCTATAAATTTAGACAATAAAAGTGCTATAAGTATTTTTATGAATCCAGCTTCTCATTAAGTGAAAAATTATAAAAATGTTGGACATAAATTTTTAAGGGATAATTTTAAAAAGAGTGATAAAACTCTTGAGTTCATTTGTATTGAATATCCAATTGATGATATTTTCGCAAAACCTTTGAATTCTAAGAGATTAAATTACACCAAACATGAATTAGGGATGATAAATTTTGATTAGTCCAAAATCTCAGTGAGTCACCATTAGATGAGCTATCGTTGGAAAGTAACCATTAGTGAGTCACCATTGGCAAGTCACCATTGGATGAGTCACCCAATTATATTTCCAATTCTACTTCCATTAGTAATTTTTTGGATTAAATACTTATTCTAATTTATTTGCTTCTTTTTATTAATATTATATATCCCTAAATGATATATCAGGTTAAATTTCAAATTTGAGTCACTCTCTCTCACGTGCCTACTAAATTTGAGTTGTTTTACATTTCTTCTATCTAGGACTTCAAACTTATTATGTCCTTGCTTTAGTTTTGTTTCAATAAAATTATGTGAGTTAAGAACCCTTATGTGTTTTCCCTTAATTAATCAAGGGAAAAAATGTGATTGAATGGAAAACCAATCTGAATAGTTATCGAATGAAGGAACTATTAATTATAAAGGTGATCTAAGACCATGTATGGATAGATTGGTTTTCAAGTGATGACTAAAAATTCCATCCTAGTTGGGTTCACCAATTTTATTAGTATGTCGAGTTCAGTTTTGGGAAGAATAAATATTTGAAATGAAGTATGATTGATGGTAAGGAGTTTACATTTTCTTCAATGGAATGGGTCAGATGCTTGAAACACCATATTTTTGTTGGAGTAATTGTTACTCATTCTGAATGGGAGAAATTTCTTGGATAAATTTATCTTTTTTTTTACTATACAGAGTCTGGGGATGATGAATAAATTTTTGAAGGGTATAAAGATTCTTAGTTTGAGGATGGAATATCTTTTAAAGGTAAGCCTTCCCCAAGATCCAAGATTCTTGGACAAGCATAGGTTGATTCAAATTATGATGAGGGTAATACACCAAATAATGGTGGACCTATTGAATATGGGACAGATCCTAACATATCTTGGATTGAGACTTGGGCCTTCCCTTTATATGCACATATTGGTAGACTAAAGCTAATAGAGGTTGTTGTACCCTTACCTACTACACCATTACCTATAGATATTTTCTCTAGGATAGACATTAATTCATTAATAAATAGTATTCTTAATTATTTTGGTAATATTTTTAGGTCTTAGGAACCTATGATCACTCGTTTGAGTGAGGGTGATGTGAGAAACCTCTTTCAGATTCTGGTATGTCATATCCAATTTAAAATAAATAAACACATTTAGGAAGTGGATATTGAGGACCATTTGTCAAAAAGTGAGATGGAGTCTTTGAAGTTAGTTATAGATGAGTTAAAACCTCCTTTTCTTCCATTGAAGCTACCATGATGGTGATTTTTGGGACTTTATATTCAGTTACACTTATATCCCATGGTCCAACTCACTCAGTTTTAATTGATGTAGAGTTATTTAGTATATTGTTTGAGAGGACCTTCATGTTTATGTTGGTGATATTCATACTACTCATCAAGAATATTTGAGACAAATTCATCAATATTGAAATAATATATAAAAACTGGAAAGGTAATTTTTAAATGAGTCTAGAAGTGACATGGAAACAATTACATAGTTCATTAAATATAACCTTTCCAAGTTATGTAGGAAACATGAGCTAAATTCTCATTCCATGTTTTTGGACATGAATCATAGAATTCCACCTATCACTAGGGATTCGAAGGAACATGTAGACAAGTAGAAGTTTTTGGAACCCCTTATTAAGTAGTTTATATGGAAAAAGAAATACTTTTAATTGATTTGGAGAGATGAGAAAATTTTATCAGGAATTTTGTGAACCTTATAAAGTCATTCCTTTATGTGTATGAAACACTTTTTGTTTCTCTAGAGTCCATACCCATGATAGCCTTAACATTTTATCCTTCTTCACCCCCTTTACCTCAAAAGTACTATCCTTAGGCATGTATCATAGGGAAGTTATCCAGAATCTCAAGCCTATTGTGAATATAGAGCTTCGTCCCTCTACCTTATCCCCATCAACTTATGAATTTTTTTCTCCAAACTCATACATGGTAAAGGAACATGCTCACCCTGATACCCAATATGGTAGGTACTTGGATTGCTATTAGTCTTTTATATGGATTTCATATTTTCCATGTATTCTCATTAGTATATAATATCCTTACAGTCTGTGATTAATGACATCTCTCTCTTATCCCTTATACCTTTGCTTATTTTTTCTTCGAAACATATTTATATATTATTTTATATAGTAATTCTGATGCCAACAGTTTTGATATTATTATTCGTATTTGATACCTATTCTTTATTTCTTAGTATCTAATGTTCTTGTTTTACCATTTTTATAATCCCAAAAGTACATGAAATATTATTTCCTTTGCATGGTTTTTATATTTCTTTTTCAACTTCCTTTGATAACGATTTTTTATTTGATTCCTTAATTATTTTAAATTCCTTATCCTACTTATTTCATTAATGAAATATTTTTTTAGGACTCATCCTTTGATACCTTCACTTATTATATGTGATTTACTGAATCTTTGAAAACCATAATTAAACATATCTTTTCATTATATTTGATATCACATATCTTTATCATTGATACATATCTCACATTTGACATTTGAAATGTTAATTAGAATGTTGTCCTCTAGATTTATTTTATACATGGTTTTTGAAAATTCCATGTTTTGTGAAAATGAAAATGGTATAGATTTTTGGAACCTACCTAATGTAATGCTAAAAAATCATGTATATTATGTTTCTAATAAATTAATAATTTTATGAATAAATTTTATAATATATTACAATCTAAATAAAATTTGGATAATTTTTGGGATGAGTCATTGTTAGTTCAAAGTGACTCACCACCAGAGTTGAGCTGCCACCAACATGAGTCATCATTAGTTCAAAACGACTCACCACCATCTTGAGTCATAACCAAATTGTGTGATAAATAGTTAAAAGTTAATTATGGTAAAATGAATCGCCATTGGTTCAATTGTGTCCCCCCTGGATGTCTTACAACCAGGATGTCTTGCTGCCAGGAAATATTTTCCCCTAAGATGTCTTGATGCCAGGATGTCTTTCCACTAGAATATCATTATTCTAGAATTTCATTCCTTTAGGATGTCTTTACATAAGATATTTCTCACCACAAATATTTCTGTCTTCCAGAAGTTAATCCATCATTATTTTTCTTAATTTGAATTAAATGTTTCTAATGGATTATTTATTGTAATTAATTTAGAGGGATTATTTAATGATTTTCATTAAAAATTTGAATGTATGCATTGAATAAGGAGTCATATCATATTAAAATAATCATTAAGATATCAATGATCATTATTCAAATGAACACCCCTTCATGCAATACTTTATATTCTCGGAAGACACTCTTGTGCATGAGCGATCAAAAAAGAGATATAGTATATGATCAAGATGTGAAATTACTAAATAATTAAAGGATAATCACTCAAGAGGTTACATGCTACAGTCCTATTGATTTTCAATTGGGAAATTGAAGAACTTATTGAAGATCAAGATATATTCTTACATGAAGAAAATAGAACCTTTTTGAAAATCTATTTTATAGAAACTTTCATAGAACCTTCTTGAGCTCCACACCAAGTCACTTTTGAGGATGCTTAAGCATATATAGTACATTAGAATGAGAATAATTACCTTTTATATAACTTATTTCTTTCTCTTTCAATTATCCGACATTTGGACAGTGTGTTTCTATCCCTATTTAACATAACACACTTTCTTTTATGCTAGAACTAGAGAATACTAGATATTCTCTTCTATACCTTTTTACATACTTTGCCATGTGTTTGTGGAAGGGTTACTTATGTGGATTTTTTATATTTTTATTGTGAAAGTCCATATTATGATCCAAACAATTGTTTGATAACTATTTGTGAGAAACCTAATGATATATAGAAGAAATATAAATATAAATAAATAAATCATCATGCAAGATTTTTAATGTGGAAAGTCAGACAAATGTAGAGGATTAGAAACCCACGAAGAAGTTATGAAATATAAAATATGAGTTAGAGACTATAAAAAATCCATGTAATGATTAAAATTGAATATAAATGATGGAATAGAAAAAAGTTCATGAAAACATAACCCAACAAACCTCTATTATCTCTCTAAAAAACATCTTTCCAATTCCATGATTGAAAGATCTGTCTATGAAAAAATGCCACCCTTCTATAAAGGAATCATTACTACCTCATAGATATTCATTTGAACAAGAATCATCCTCACAAAATCTTCTGACACACATAGGTTTTTTATCTCATGATCTCTCTTTCATGATGTACCTATGATCATTAACTCATACACACAACCTGATCACTGCTATCAGGAAGAGTTTCGGTACATGGCATTGATCAATGATCTCATTACCACTGATCAGTATTTTTTAAATTATAATTATATGAACATACTATAGTCAATGAAATAGCCCTAAAAATACTCTCAGTGGACTATATCATAAACATTTTTCCATGAACCTCTCCAAGATTACAACATAATCGTGCCATTGTCGTCGAGTCACACGGTCCACCGAAAATGTGGAAATCCCTTCTCGATTCTCTCTTTCGGAAACATCATACTGGAACACATTCCAAAATATGTTACCACATCCTCTTATGTAGACACCAAGTCCATATATCTAATTAAGATTGTGTACATTAAATTGTTCATCCATTAATACATATAATTAACACTCCATTACTGTTAAGAGAAACTTCCCTATTAATTTGGAGAAACATATCTCCATTAATTAATTTCTCTCTATTCAATAAATGTGTTGAATCTAAACAATCCCCCCCTTAACCACATAAATGAGGATAAAGCATATAGCAATATAATTTAGATATAAAACAAGATTGCATTACACTAACTATCATCATCTTCTGAAAATATGATATGCCATTTTTCTCTTCTGAAAAAAATCATCTCCCCATGAAAAAGGAAATCGAAACACTGAATTATTCATTACATTTATATTTTCACCATCTTTCTAAAAAATACTTGAACCAAAAACATTTTTCTTCCCCATAATCACGATCACCAACCAACTTGAAGCATCCATAGAAACAAATTTCCCCTTGGTCAAAATCCCTCGAGGAACTATCACATCACCTCTATTAACATTATTTGATTTTCAGAACTTATTTTGATTCATGAATAGAATAGAAAACCTATTAGAAAATTATATGATTATCAAGTAAAACCTAAATTATGAACCTTCCCTGTGATACCACTGCTAGGGGAGAATCCTAATTTCAGGTTGAAATGTTTCTTGAAATATATTTTTGAGAAACCTGATGAAATTAGGAAGAGATATAAAGTAGAATAAATAAATCAACATGCATGTTTTCATAGAGGGAAAACCCTAAAGTAACGATAATTAAAATCCATGGGTAAATTCTAAAATATATTTTATATATTGTGTAGAAAAAATAATCCATGTAATTCTGGAAATTGAATTTCAATGATGGTGTAGAAAAAACGTATTTGAAAATCACACATCAATAGACCTCCATATTCTATCTGAAAATATATTTCAAACATCATTCTTGAAAGATACATCTATGAATAAATGTCAACCTTCTATTGAAAAAACATCACTACCTCAGAGATCTTCATCCAAAAATTCATCAGCCTCGTAGCATCCTACGCCACCCGAATTATTTTACTCTCTCATGATCTCTATATTATGATGTATCATTGATCATTAATCGGGACATGCCACCTAATTACTACTATTAGTAAGACTTTAGATACATGTCTTCAATTATGGATATAATTTTTTTCCCTCACCTATTAAATGATTATATTCCACACATGCAACTACTGACACATAAACCCCTTCCATACTCTCAATGGACTACATCATGAATATTTTTCAAACTACCTTTCCATGAGTACCAGTTCATTGGTTTATCATTGCCGAGTCACACAATCCACCACAAATGTGACAAACCCATCATGATTCTATCTTTTTTACTATATCGTTCCTAAAATCCTTTAAAATATTATACCTCAACCTCTTATATAGACACCAAGTCTACATATCTAAATAATGGAGTCAATATTAAAATTTTCTCCTATAAATATTGAGAATTAATTATCCATTAATGTTGAGAGAAACTTCCCTATTAATGTTGATAAAAATATTACCATTAATTATTTTCTCTCTCTTAAATAAATGTGTTGAATACAAACATGTTTTACATCCCATTGTTATTATAGAAGTGGTCCTTGTGTGTCCTACATAGTTTGTATGTTGTTTTATGTAAACCCGATTCATGTTGTGGATCATATTACAGTTACATAATATTCTAGGAAGTGGGTGATTTCAAAGTGGAAAGTATTTTTTTTTGTCTTGATACTGAACCCCCTATTTTATTTCATTATCTGATTTGATTTTGTTTTCTTTATTCTAATACATTAAAATGTATTTGGTTTTAATATGTAAAAAAACTAGTACTTTTATAGTAAATTTTAACTAGTTTTTATATAAATATTTTATTTTGTAAATTGATTCCAAAATTTAAAATAATTTTCATATTTTTTTAACTTATCACTAATCATTCATTGATAAATCCTTTAAAATATCCTATTTATATTAAACTACTCATTTGATTAATTAGATTATTTTTTAGTTAGTGTTTTTATTTCAATGTTTTTTAATATAAATAGTTTTAAGCATTTAATAATTGGATTAGACTAAAAAATTATGAAATCCATGGCTACTCTGATGTTTCATCCCTCAACCACATAGGGGACTGATGGTCAACCCCATGGGATAGCAGCCTGGGGGACCAGCCAAGGTGACAAGGCTATGTATATGCCCCTATAGAGTTGACACATAGTGTGCCCACATGTATGGACTAGTGGGAAAGCATTGGTTTGTGAAAGCACATGATGCCTATGTGTGTGTGTTTTATAATAGATTTTGATCCCCTATAGCCATCTTGAAGCTGTAGCAGGAACACATGATTATTACACCACAACCCATTGCATGGGGGTTTTCGATGTGCGACAACAACATGTGTTACACTATTTCTACACCATTAAAAAATATAACATTTCACCATCTATCAGATCATATCTACATGATTCATTAGATCCCTACCAAGTGATCATATTCAACCTATAGTATCCTTCTAATTTTTCTATTCACCGGAGTTTGATAGACTTATACAAGTTGGGGATTTCATGGACAGACCAAGGTGTTGTGTTCATGCCCAAGTATTGAGACAAGGTGATTCAAAAAAATCATGAATAATTATCATTTAAAGAATAAAATTCTCATGAATGTTAAGACATCATCTGACTCATCCATTATAACACAAAATCTTGATCACTTGTTAAACTAATTCATTACTCTGACAGATTATTATGGTACCATACAACGGTAGATCCCTCAAAAGGTAGATCAATGGTTGATGGTATATTTCTATAATGAAAGTAACTCCCTTCATATATTGAATATATTTCTTCTCAAATGGTGTCCCATTAGACCTTTTTCACAATTTTGGTTCACAAAACAAGATGGAAGCTCCAACATCCATGTTTAGTGATAGTAACAACATGGTTTCTATTCAAGTGTTTTTAGAAATTTTTGAACTCTTCATTGTCCCTCACTAATAGTATCTCTTCCAAAAATCATTATTTCTCCACAGAAGTACTTCAATGTCGTGGTAGAACCAATTTTCTATACTTCGAACATTCGACATATTTCATCAATAATGTTTGGCCTCCATCAATGGAATATCTGTACAATCAATATAGTCAACCACTCAGTTTTTGTTCATCTGTCTATAACTATAAAACACATATTTAAGGCGGATCTCATCCATGGAAGGATTACCATAACTATTATTTCTCAATGAATGTTAATTTTGCAACTTTATATCACATCGGTTGACCACTCCTCTGGTGAAATTATAGATTAGTGACAGTAGCTTGTGAGTGGTAGAAACATTATGATACCACCAAGTATCTCAGTCAGTTTGTGTTAAAATATATATTTTTTAAAATATAATTCTTATAATTTTATATTATAATAATTAAAATAATTTCTTAAATAAATAATTTTTTATATTTTTCTAAAAAATATTATTACATATATTTTTTAAAAAAATTGGGCCTATATTATGTATTTTTTACAAATGTTTTATATTTTATACATGCAGTATACGATGCCCAGATTTATATAACCAAATATTTTATTAAACTAAAATATTATTATTTTTATTTAGTTTTTTTTATAAATGTGTATTCTATAATTTTGTTCTACTAATAAAATTATATGTTTTATATGGCTGTTTGATATATAAATAAAGAATATAAAAGTTCATTGGTATTGAGCATGGATTTTCCAAATAAAGTAAACTATAACAATCTATTTTGTTATGCACTAAATTTTGACATACATTGATTGTTCATTGTGAAACTCACAAATTTTTTTTGGATTTAAGGATGATGGATTAATTTATTAGATATTTGATTAATGGAAAAATAACTTGATGCATCTTATTTGATGGAATCTTTGGAAATATTCACATGACACACTTTCTTACTATTCATTTTATCCAGATGTTATTTGACTTATTATTCCTTGTTGTGATCGTGAAGAGACTTATGATGTACCATACTCTACTTTAATAACGATCATGATCATCACACCTCATCATCCTCATAATTAGATCTCTATACTGGTTTTCTTTTTATTATTTTTATTTTATTTCTTTTATTTATATATTTTTAATTTTTTCAGGTCTATTTTGTGATTTCACAATCAAAATAAAGTATTTTTTAGGTATTCCACCACCCAAAATGATGTTTGCGGTTGTTTATCCTGAAAAAAAGTAAACTCACTGATTATGTTAAAGAATCATATAAAAATTCTAGGTTACGCCTCTATGTATTTTTAAAGGGAAGTGTTCGTAATAGATTCTCACACCTCTACAAGTGAGTTTCTTAGTGGGTACCAATATTCTCCCTGAGTAAAAAATTTGAAGATTAAATTAGGATATTGTTGATTCAAACTAATATAAAAGTATCTATGTCCATTATTTAATTTACACTTCACAAAACTTCTTCAACACAACACTCACTAAATTTTATTTTGTTAATAAAAATTTGATTATTTTATTTTTAAAATTTTATAATGACTATTCACTCCCTCTATTCATTATTTCCATCACTTATGTCTCAATAGGAAGATCCTATTAATGATATCCTTGAACACAACTAGTGACTTTTTCAACTTTTAAGGCATGAAAAGATACTTATATTGTCAATGTCTACTCTTGGAAACTATATTAGGAATTTCCTCCTCTCTTATATGAAGATGGAGGTATCCTAATTACTGGTTAATCATGTAGAACCTGTAGGATCCCTATAACTAATTGAAAATTTGTTTGGTCCTCGAAAATTTGTATCTATTATTTTTGTTCATCTGTTTTAACTTATTATTGACCACAGATAACCAAATACTACCTTCTACCTTCTTTTCAAACAATACAAGAGCACCCCAAGGGGATATTCTTGTTCTGATAAAACCATTCCCCTCCAAATCCTTGAGTTTCACTTTATGTTTCTTAATATAAGAAATATGCATATGACATAGTGGAATCAATATAGTTTGTCATTTTATAATGAGATTAATCAAAAATTGAATCCCCCTATTAGTTGAGAGTATTAAGAAATTATCTTTAAACAAATTTTGAAAAAGGTCCACTATTGAAGGAAAATATGAGGGTGATATTTCTTGATCTACCATAAGAAAAAAATCCAAATAATTTTATTAAAATAGCTCCAAACAAAATTATGTATGAACCCATTATTCATGCTCTATCATCTCATTCATTAGTCCAAAATAACTTATCTCTCTATGAATAGTAAAGGATACTAGTCTCCTATAATAGTCGATGTGTGATCAATAACTGGTCAAGAAGTCCATGACAAAAATCACATCAAAACTATCCATCTAAATAATAAAGAAATACCACAAATTTCCATATCCAACAACTACCATATAAATTTATAGATATCTTTTGATTTTATCCAATTTCATCCCCAAGGGTGTGTCAAGAGATAACAACTCATAAGTTAACTTGACCAATAAGTCAAGCCTATAAACAACATTAGTTAATATAAATGAATTGGAATCTCATGTGTAAAAGGAGGTAGAAGATAACATATATGTAATCAAGACCATACCTCGAACCATCGATGATCCCTCTCTGTCATCAGCTAAAACCCATTCCACTATATAAACCTTCCCAACCTTAGCTACACATTCCTATCCATGAGGTGCATAACTCACATGGGACATTGTGTGGACTAAATCTATTACTAAATACCATGAATAGTTCTGTGATTCATAGTACAAATCTAACCTAAAAACTTATGAGAACTTGACTATGATTTCTATGAATAGAGCTACTAAAGATGACCCATCTTTCCATATCGAAGAGGCATTTTTTTGAATTTCTTGGAAACATTTATGATAATGGACACTTTATACCCATTTTAAACAATAAGAATCTCCTTGACCCATAGAGGGGGAAAATGAAACTCCACTATAATCTGATTTAATACCACCACCCTAATAAAACTACTAGTCTCTCCTATTTTTTTCCAAAATAGGCACCCACATCAGTATTAGAATGCTCACCAACCAAACCACTAAGAGATAGAAGCAGATCTATTACTCTATCATCCTATAAAACCTTCATTATTATCATGGGCATGTGATGTATATTTTGATATATATTCAATTCAAAGATCCAACCTTGCTTCCTTAGTTCAGTTCGATGCCCTGTCTCAAACATCTTATCCTTCTATAGATCATTCCAAGCTAGGATAGGAGTGATGTGAATCAACTACATGGAATGTGTAGAGTAAGAAGACA
Organism: Viscum album; assembly: GCA_963277665.1. Classification (NCBI taxonomy): domain Eukaryota; kingdom Viridiplantae; phylum Streptophyta; class Magnoliopsida; order Santalales; family Viscaceae; genus Viscum; species Viscum album. The sequence goes on along the minus strand of OY728146.1, from coordinate 782,820,225 downwards.
CTAAAATTTTCCCTTAATAAATATCTATAAAATATTAATCGCAATCCAAAATATGTGTATCTAGAAATAAATCCATGAATAAAGGGTTGATGAAGGTTGTCCATATAACACCCTCATGTCTTCCTACCTATTTTATGAAACCCCACCTCCTCCTAGCTGGTCCATGAAGCATGAAGTATTCCAAATTTATATTTTGATCCTATAGTGTCTCAAATTGTTCAAATATCCCAGTAATGACATCAATATACACTACTAGAAATAGTATTTTTCCCAATGGTTCAGAACCATTGGGATAGGCTACATACCGTTGGTATATCTTACACCAGTGGTTCTGCCAACTGTAGGGAAGTTAGGCATTGGGAAAAAGTTTTCCCAACAATTTATGTAGAACTTTTGGGATAGGTTAGTTACATTAACCTATACCAACAGTTTGGTTGAAACATTGGTATAATTTTTTCCAACAGTTCAACCAAACCGTTTCTAAAAGGATTTCAAGGAATCTTTTCCAACGGTTTATAAACTTTTGGGAAAGGGTTTGTACCAACGGTTCTCATAGAACCGTTGGAAAAAATATCCTACAAAATTTATGCCAAATGTTTGAAACCGTTGGCATAGGCTATGCTGTGTAAATTGCACAGCAGCCTACAATTTGCATAGCAGGGTCTGAAATCCCATTCCTGCATGCTGTAATTCTGTCCATTATGTTGTAATTCTATATTCCCTCTCCTTTCCAATTATTTAACATATAATGCATACATATTTAACATTGCACCATGGAACTATACACATCCAGAATTAAATCATAATTCAAAACGTAATTATAAACATATATAACTGATTTAGAATTCAATTTAAAACATAGATGACAATTATATTTCGAATCCAGAATTCAATTCATAATTGAATACATACATAATTTAATTATCAATTATCAATAAAATACATAAAAACTGAATAAGTAATTATATGTGTTATACACAATTAATAATACATACAAATGGTTTTTACTAAAAATGATGTCCATTTTAAACATTATACACACACTTGGAGTGATACCGGCCACAACTTGTCTCGGATTCAGGTGGGGTTGACTTGTACACATCACATATGACCCATGGATCATTGTCCTAATGTATCAACATATTATGAAGGCGTTTGGTCGATCACAAAAGAGAGACACTTTGAGTGCTATCGGCCACACCACTCCTCAGATTGAGGCAGGGTTGAATCATACATGTCACACATGACCCATGGATCGTTGTCCTAAAGTTTCAACAGAATAAAAATGTCTTTGGTCAGTTTTGCTTATGCCCCCTGTAATTTTCACTTAAAATTTTATCCATTTCAAATAAAACTGAGACACATTGAGTTGTGCGGGCCGCACCGTGCCACAGATATAGTCAGGGTTTACTCATACAAATCACATATGACTCATGGATCATTCAACTAAGGTTTAAAAGGCATCCAAAATCGGTTGGTCAGTTTTTCGTATGTCAGTTGTTGGTTTCACTAAATATGATGTCCATTTTAAACAAAAGAGAGACACATTGAGTGGTGCCACCAACACTACCCATTAGATTGAGGCAGGGATTACTCAAAAACGTCACAAATGATCCATAGATTGTTTTCCTAAAGTTTCAATAGAATCAGAATGTATTTGGTCTGTTTTCTGTATGTCAGTTGTTGTTTTCACTTAAAACGATGCCCATTTTAAACAAAAGAGAGACACTTTGAGTGGTGTCGGCCACAGCGTGCCTCAGATTGAGGTAGAGATGACTCATACATGTCACATATGACCCATGGATCATTTTCCTAATGTTTCAATAGAATCCAAATGTGTTTGGTTGGTTTTACGTATGTCAGTTGTTGTTTTCACTTAAAATGATGTCCTTTTGAAACAAAAGAGAGACACTTTGAATGGTTTTGGCCACACCGGGAATCCGATTGATGTAGGGTTGACTCATACACATCAAATATGACCCATGGATCGTTATCCTAGAGCATCAACAAATTCCGAATGTGTTTGGTCAGTTTTCCGAATGTCAGTTGTTCTTTTCCCTTAAAATACCATCCATTTTAAACAAAAGAAACACAGTTAGGGTGATACCAGCCACACCGTGCCTCAAATTGATGTGGGTTTGACTCTTACACGTCACAGATGTCCCATGGATTGTTGTACTAATGTTTCAATAGAATCTGAATAATTTTTCCCAGTTTTCCGTATGTCAGTTGTTGTTTTCACTTAAAATGATGTCCTTTTGAAACAAAAGAGAGACACTTTGAGTGGTGGAGGCCACACCAGGCCTCGTATTGAGGTGGGGTTGACTCGCATAGCATAGCGTCTTTTTATAACATAACTTTCATTCCATTACACGGAATTGAGGAACTTTAAGGCTTAGTGTCTTGGAAACAAGGAACATAAAACATGAAACAAAAAAAAACATTCTTTTTAAACACTTGAAAGGGTTCTCCTCTTGTTCAACCTAGGCTCATTACTGCATCTCATAACCTAGGGACATACATAAAAAGGAAGGGTGAGCAGAAGTCCCAGCAAGGGAAACAAGTGAAACATTTTCCATATGAACTTGAGATACATCAATAAAGTCATGAAAAGAACTTTAAGGCATGAAAATGAAATCATGAGGCATATCATAATAAAAATAAAACTTTTTCATAATCTTGAAGATGTGGCTACATCATTTAACATATACAATCATGAAAATATCACCAAGGTCCATCCCCAAGGTGTCATTTGAAAATTACCAAGCTTACTCACCAAGGTATCGTGAAAATTGTAATCTCTAGTGGTTACATCATTACCCAATGCATTGGAGCGCTATCAGGGCGCACCCTTAAATTTGCCTTTATTATCATGTGAGCCACATATATCATCATCAAACATTTCATAAATAACCCATGTAGCATAAAATAAATGGGTTTCATTTCATAATCATAACGTTTTAAAAACTGCTTTAATGACATGATCTTTACGTCACTTTAAACCCACGGAAAGGGAAAGTGGGTCTCATGTATGTAAATCCCAGAATTTAAAATGGAAAATTTTGATATATATGTGAATACCCTTGTAGAAATAAGAGCTTTGATTATTCACTTTATAACATAAAATAATTTTGAGAAAAGAGAGAGGCATTTTGAGACGAAAACTATGCAGTATAACGTCTACGATACATGGTTTTAGAAAACATTGAAAAGAGAGGGGACATGGGTCACCCACCAAAAAATGATACATAAAACAGTAGGGGAACAGAATATATAGTATTTAAGAAAATGGTAATGAAATTTTAATGATATACCATATGAAACGAAGAACTTGAAAGGAAGACAAAAATAAGATTTATCTTATGAGAATTCGGCAGCCTAACGGCGTCACTTAAAACTTCCAAAAATGGATTGACGAGATCAAATAGGGTCTCTCATCATATGAACATAAATTATCAGTATGATAGATATATAGATCATACCCCAACATAATAAAAAGGAACTTGAATGACTTGACATGAAAGTAGATCTTGAAAACGAGAAGGGTGAAAGAACCCATTAGAAATTCGGCAGCCTAACGACGCCACTTAAAATTCAACAAAAATGAATTGATGAGATCAAATAGGGTCTCTCATCATATGAACATAAATTATTATTATTATATATATAGATATCATACCCCAACATAATAAAAAGTAACTTGAATGACTTGACATGAAAGTAGATCTTGACAACGAGAAGGGTGAAAGAACCCCTTAAAAATTCGGCAGCCTAACGACGCCACTTAAAATTCAACAAAAATGAATTGATGAGATCAAATAGGGTATCTCATAATATTATCATAAAATATCAGTGTTATAGATTTAGAGATCATACCCCAACATAATAAAAAGGAACTTTCAAGGCTTGACATGGAATTAGAACTTTGAAAAAGGAGAAAGGTGAAAGAACTAATTAAAAATTCGGCAGCCTAACGACGCCACGTAAAACTTCAAAATACTGAATTGAAGAGATCAAATGGGGTATCTCATCATATGAACATAAATGATCAGTATGATAGATTTAGAGATCATACCCCAACATAATAAAAAGAAACTTGAACGAATTGACATGAAAGTAGAACTTCAAAACGAGAAGGGTGAAGAACCACTTAAAAATTCGGCAGCCTAACGGCGCCACTTAAAACTTCAAAATACTGAATTGAATAAATAAAATTGGGTCTCTCATCATATGATCATAAAAGATCAGTATGATAAATTTTGAGATCATACCCCCAAATAATAAAAAGGAACTTGAAATACTTTACATGAAAATAGATCTTGAAAAAATGAGAAGGGAGAAAGAATCTGTTACAAAAAATTCGGCAGCCTAACGGCGCCACTTAAAACTTCATAAAAAGAAATAATGAGAGTAAGAGGGGATCTATCATTATGTGAACACGAAAAGGGCAGTAATAGGAGTATAAAATAACAGCCTCCAATCATAATAACATGGAGCATAAAAGGAATGACATAAATGAGATTACTTGAAATTAAAGAGAGAGGTCGGATCCCTTACCTTAAAACGTAACTCTTAAAACTCAAAGGTTTGGACCTTGAGGGCATGGGGGCACCTTGGGAGGACTCTTTGGGAGGTAAGGAGACCAGAACTTCGTTGGGGGAGAGTTGGGAGTGAAAACTAAAGGAGGAAAGGGTGGGTATTTATAGGGAAAGTGAGGGGACAAGGCATTAATGGCCAAGGGACACCTCATTAGTGGTTTTGGAAAAACCATGGGCTTTCCCATGGTATTTTCCCATGGTATTGACCACTTGGGACACCTCATACCTTATCTTACTATTCATAATTCGAATATATTGAATATATAATTAATACATCATTTAATGATGTCATTAAACACCCGTAACTTAAAAACTATATTTTCACTATTCATCGAAAATTCAACTTTCTCAGAATAATCCCAAAATATCACCTTAACCAAATATCAATGCTCTGATTTCAAAAATGAAATCCATTTTATAAAAATAATTTTCTAAATATTTTTAATTTATTTTTTAAATAAAAACACTATTCATCAAAAATTTATTTTCTTTCAGAAAAATCCCCAAAAATTACCCTAACATAATATCGATGCTCTGAGATCAAAAATGAATTCCATTTTATAAAAATAATTTTCTAAATAATTTTCATTAAAATTTTAATTAAAAAACACTATTCATCCGAAAAAACTAATACATGAATAATAATTTATGGAACCGTTATTTAACAATTTTATTGAATCACATTACTTAATCGAAGTGCCTAGCTTGTTTTAATACTTTATTTAAGTGAGATTACTAATCCATTTGGACACATTATTAATCCTAATCATAAAATCACTATTCATAATTTACTATTCATAAAAAATCATGTTGATCTTATTAGACTCTAAATTTCGTACTGAACATAATTGCAGAAGACCATTTTTTGAAAATCATTACACATTTTTAATTATTTAGGGTTTACATAAACATATTTAAAATATCCTTTTTATAAAATTCATCAAATGTATGCATACTATATTTATCCGGTCATTTGAAAATTCATAAAATAAATCGAAATTTTTATTTAAAACAAAGGATTACACAAGACAGTTACGGTCTCCTTACATAGCCCCTTATCACACCAGCATAGGACCTAAGTGAAAGGTGTGCTAAGGTGAGAGAATCCGAGGGAGGCTCGGCCAACATCGCACGAGTAGTAATTTATATCAGTTTGAACTTCTCACGAATGAGATCCCGTTCTAGCTTTATACGATGAAGTTCAGCTTGGGTTTGGTCCAGAGCAAAGCCCAGTGGTGCTACCTCCTTCCCAGGTTCTGTTAGATGGGCTTCGATCGGTCCAAGACTACTGGGTGAGGCCATCGAATCTTCTTTCTATATTAATTAACCAAGATTGCTTGTATTTAGAGACAATAGTCAAAACGTTTAGTTTACAGCGGTCATATTGACCAATGGTCAAATAACAGTCAAAACCCAACAGTCTCATTTTTAATATACACATGTTACCAAATGAAAAATTTTTATTGAGTAAAAAAAATACACATAAAATTAGGAAACAATATTTATTTAAAATTTTGGGTCGTTACAATCTTCCCCCCTTAAGAAATTGCGTCCTCACAATTTTTAAAATTGGGTTTTGAAATTTCCTTGAAAGTACCACATCGGAAAAGGAGTCAGTAAAACTATTAATTTAAAAGAAAGAAAGGTAAGTACAAAGGTCACCCGAGTTAACCCACACTAGGATTCCATGTAGGAAAACATGGACATGGAAGAGAAAACAAAGGGTCAAGTTATGAGGGAGAGTGATAGAGAACATGATTAGGATAAAGTTAACCATGAGAAAATCCCAAACTTATGATGTGTGTAAATGGTCATTGATTACCTAGTAGGAAATGTAAACCAACAACATTTTTTTTTACGTTTCTTTTCATAATTTTGAGGAATTCATTTACTACATAGAACAAAAACATAAGAAAATATACCTACCTTCAAGTAGTGTTTCATCCTTTAATAAGTCCCTACCAACACTAATCTTTTCTGCAAATGATGAGAATTCAAAAACACTTGGTCTCATAAAAGCACAAGAATCATCTTATAGAGAATCACATAATCTAAAAAAGATTAACTATCTATTTCTTCTATCTTTAAACATTATCCCAAAAACCGAAAGGTTAAGGTAAAACAACTCTTCAAAAAGAAAGAATCCCATAGGAATGGAAACTACTTTTAAATCTTCAAAGTTCCATGGTACTACCCAAAGTTCATCATAGACCATTCCATAAATAACGATCCTTAAAATTCCTCAAAATAAACCACACTAAGATTCAAACCCAAATACAAGAAGGATTTGATAACATAGTCTTCAAAAACAACTTCATTGTTCATCTCCAGACAACATCAACCACTCCTAACATCTTATAACAAAAGTAGCTAACCTAAACATATTTTACCCAAGATAGGTTAATCATTCCCATAAGTAACCTAAATTACTATATGTCCCCCTTAAATTCATCAATTCTTCAAAATATAAGTCAACCTTACTCCTCAATGAAAATACTATAGTAATCTATTTACCTCGATAATATAGGGTCCCCAAAATAGTGAACGTCTTCCAAAAATAACAATCATCTTTTAATCCCCTAATCATCTCTGTCATATTAATACGGAAATTGTCGCATTTCCTATCACATTGGTTGTTGGGACACGTTATTCCATTTCCCTCCATTAACTAAGAATAGAAAGTATAATTAGAGGCTTAAATACTTAACCAATAATCATGAAAAGGAACTTAAATCATATAAGCATAACTTGTAGAAGAAAAGTATACCCTAACTTGTGATCCCCTAGGTTCCCATCTAGGTTATCCATGATCATATATTCTTATGTGAATCTTTATTTTATTTTATCTTTGTTCATTTAACAATGGTTCATACCAAGATTATGAATTTACCAAATCATATCCCCCGGGAGTGTCGTAACCAAGAGTTCAACAAGGCCCGTTGTCGTGTACCAGTTCCCGTTCGAGTCTAGCTCAAAGCGGTGTTTTCGGGTTTTACCCCTATGTACAACTGTGCCAGAGCCACCTCTACCTGCTCATATCCAAACAGGGATGTATTTGCTTGGAAACCCCTTACTCAATACTCACCAAAATACTAGGAAGATTTCCTATATTTAAACTTTTATATAGGGTTCTTCCTAGAGTTTTCAAATCCTAATTTCCACAAATAACTAAACCATCCTTTGATACCAACTATAGCATCCCGTCTTTTTATAACATAACTTTCATTCCATTACACGCAACTGAGGATCTTTAAGGCTTAGTGTCTTGGAAACAAGGAACATAAAACATGAAACAAAAAAAAATTCTTAAACACTTGAAAGGCTTCTCCTCATGTTCACCCTAGGCTCATTACTGCATCTCATAACCTGGGGACATACATTAAAAGGAAGGGTGAGCAGAAGGCCCAACAAGGGAAACAAGTGAAACATTTTACATATGAACTTGAGATACATCAATAAAGTCATGAAAAGAACTTTAAGGCATGAAAATGAAATCATGAGGCATATCATAATAAAAATAAAACTTTTTCATAATCTTGAAGATGTGGCTACATCATTTAACATAGAAAATCATGAAAATATCACCAAGGTCCATCCCCAAGGTGTCATTTGAAAATTACCAAGGTTACTCACAAAGGTATCGTGAAAATTGTAATCTCTAGTGGTTACATCATTACCCAATGCATTGGAGCGCTATCAGGGCGCACCCTTAAATTTGCCTTTATTATCATGAGAGACACATATATCATCATCAAAAATTTCATAAATAACCCATATAGCATAAAATAAATGGGTTTCATTTCATAATCATAACGTTTTAAAAACTGCTTTAATGACATGATCTTTACGTCACTTTAAACCCACGGAAAGGGAAAGAGGGTCTCATGTATGTAAATCGCATAATTTAAAATGGAACATTTTGATATATATGTGAATACCCTTGTAGAAATAAGAGCTTTGAGTATTCACTTTATAACATAAAATAATTCTGAGAAAAGAGAGAGGCATTTTGAGACGAAAACTATGCAGTATAACGTCTACGATACATGGTTTTAGAAAACATTGAAAAGAGAGGGGACATGGGTCACCCACTCAAAAATGATACATAAAACAGTAGGGGAACAGAATATATAGTATTTAAAAACATGGTAAGGAAATTTGAATGATATACCATATGAAATGAAGAACTTGAAAGGAAGACAAAAATAAGATTTCTCTTATGAGAATTCGGCAGCCTAACGCCGTCACTTAAAACATCCAAAAATGGATTGACGAGATCAAATAGGGTCTGTCATCATATGAACATAAATTATCAGTATGATAGATATAGAGATCATACCCCAACATAATAAAAAGGAACTTGAATGACTTGACATGAAAGTAGATCTTGAAAACGAGAAGGGTGAAAGAACCCCTTAGAAATTTGGCAGCCTAACGGCGCCACTTAAACTTCAACAAAAATGAATTGATGAGATCAAATATGATCTCTCATCATATTAACATAAATTATATGTATGATAGATATAGAGATCATACCCCAACATAATAAAAAGGGACTTGAATGACTTGACATGAAAGTAGATCTTGAAAACGAGAAGGGTGAAAGAACCCCTTAGAAATTCGGCAGCCTAACGGCGCCACTTAAAATTCAACAAAAATGAATTGATGAGATCAAATAGGGTATCTAATCATATGAACATAAAATATCAGTATGATATATTTATAGATCATACCCCAACATAATAAAAAGGAACTTTCAAGGCTAGACATGGAATTAGAACTTTGAAAAAGGAGAAAGGTGAAAGAACTAATTAAAAATTCGGCAGCCTAACGGTGCCACTTAAAACTTCAAAATACTGAATTGAAGAGATCAAATGGGGTATATCATCATATGAACATAAATGATCAGTATGATAGATTTAGAGATCATACCCCAACATAATAAAAAGAAACGTGAAAGAATTGACATGAAAGTAGAACTTCAAAACGAGAAGGGTGAAGAACCACTTAAAAATTCGGCAGCCTAAAGACGCCACTTAAAACATCAAAATACTGAATTGAAGAAATAAAATGGGGTCTCTCATCATATGATCATAAAATATCAGTATGATAAATTTTTAGATCATACCCCCAAATAATAAAAGGAACTTGAAATACTTTACATGAAAATAGATCTTGAAAAATGAGAAGGGAGAAAGAATCTGTTACAAAAATTTCGGCAGCTTAACAGCGCCACTTCAAAACTTCATAAAACGAAATAATGAGAGTAAGAGGGGATCTCTCATTATGTGAACATGAAAAGGGAAGTAAGAGGAGTATAAAAGAACATCCTCAAATCATAATAACATGGAGAATAAAAGGAATGACATAAAAGAGATTACTTGAAATTAAAGAGAGAGGTCGGATCCCTTACCTTAAAACGTAACTCTTAAAACTCAAAGGTTTGGACCTTGAGGGATTGGGGGCACCTTGGGAGGACTCTTTGGGAGGTAAGAAGACCAGAACTTTGTTGGGGGAGAGTTGGGAGTGAAAACTAAAGGAGGAAAGGGTGGGTATTTATAGGGAAAGTGAGGGGACAAGGCATTAATGGCCAAGGGACACCTCATTAGTGGTTTTGGAAAAACCATGGGCTTGCCCACGGTATTTGCCCATGGTATTGGCCACTTGGGACATCTCATACCTTATATTACTATTCATAATTCGACCATATTGAATATATACTTAATACATCATTTAATGATGTCATTAATCACCCGTAACTTAAAAACTATATTTTCACTATTCATCGAAAATTCAACTTTCTCAGAATAATCCCAAAATTTCACCTTAACCAAATATCAATGCTCTGATTTCAAAAATGAAATCCATTTTATAAAAATAATTTTCTAAATATTTTTAATTTCATTTTTAAATAAAAACACTATTCATCAAAAATTTATTTTTTTTCAGAAAAATCCCCAAAAATTACCATAACATAATATCGATGCTCCGAGTTCAAAAATGAAGTCCATTTTATAAAAATAATTTTCTAAATATATTTAATTAAAATTTTAATTAAAAAAAACTATTTATCCGAAAAAACTAATACTTGAATAATAATTTATGAAACCGTTATTTAACCATTTTATTGAATCATATTACTTAATCAAAGTGCCTAGCTTATTTTAATACTTTCTTTAAGTGAGATTGCTAATCCATTTGGACACATTATTAATCCTAATCATAAAATCACTATTCATAATTTACTATTCATCAAAAATCATGTTGATATTATTAGACTCTAAATTTCGTACTGAACATAATTGCAGAAGACCATTTTTTGAAAATCATTACACATTTTTAATTATTTAGGGTTTACATAAACATATTTAAAATATCCTTTTTCTAAAATTCATCAAAAATATGCATACTATATTTATCCGGTCATTTGAAAATTCATAAAAGAAATCGAAATTTTTATTTAAAACAAAGGATTACACAAGACAGTTATGGTCTCCTTACATAGCCCCTTATCACACCAGCATAGGAACTAAGTGTAAGGTGTGCTAAGGTGAGAGAATCTGAGGGAGTCTCGGCCAACATCGCACAAGTAGTAATTTCTATCAGTTTGAAATTCTCGCTAATGCGATCCCGTTCTAGCTTTATACGATGAAGTTCAGCTTGGGTTTGGTCCAGAGCAAATCCCAGTGGTGTTACCTCCTTCCCAAGTTCTGTTAGATGGGCTTCGATCGGTCCAAGACTACTGGGTGAGGCCATCGAATCTTCTTTCTATATTAATTAACCAAGATTGCTTGTATTTAGAGACAATAGAAAAAACGTTTAGTTTCCAGCGGTCATATTGACCAATGGTCAAATAACAGTCAAAACCCAACAGTCTCATTTTAATTATACTCATGTTACCAAATGAAACATTTTTGTTGAGTATAAAAATAACACATAAAATTAGGAAACAATATTTATTTAAAATTTCGGGTCGTTACAACTCGTACATGTAACATATGACCCATGGATCATTTTATTATAGTATCAACACATTCCAAGTGTGTTTGTTCAGTTTTCGGTATGTCAGTTGTTCTTTTCACTTAAATTCTCGTCCATTTTAAACAAAAGAGACACAGTTAGGGGTGCTACCGGCCACACGGTGCCTCGGATTGAAGCAGTGTTGACTCATATGCATAAAAAATTTCCCATGGATCAATTTTCTAATGTTTTAATAGAATCTGAATGCGTTTGGTTGGTTTTCCGTATGTCAGCTGTTGTTTTCACTTAAAATGATGTCCTTGTGAAACAACAGAGAGACACTTTGAGTGGTTCCGACAACACCGGGCCTCGGATTGTTGCGGGGTTGACTCATACACATCAAATATTACCCATAGATCATTTTAATATAGCCTTAAAACACTCCTATTGTGTTTGGTCAGTTTTCCGTATGTCAGTTGTTCTTTTCACTTAAAATCCCATCCATTTTAAACACAAAAGAGACACAGTTAGGGTGCTACCAGCCACACTGTGCCTCAGATTGATGCGAGGTTGACTCGTGTATGTCAAAAATGTCCCATGGATCGTTTTACTTGGGTTTCAGTGGAATCCGAATTCATTTGGTCAGTTTTCCGTATGTCAGTTGTTGTTCTCACTTAAAATGATGTCCTTTTGAAACAATAGAGAGACACTTTGAGTGGTTCCGGCCACACCAGGCCTTGTATTAAGAAGGGGTTGACTCGTACATGTCACATATGACCCATGTACCATTTTACTAAAGCATCAACACATTCATAATGCGTTTGGTCAGTTTTTCCGTTTGTCAGTTGTTGTTTTCACTTAAAATGTTGTTCATTTCAAAAAAAATGATACACTTTGAGTGGTTCCGATCACACCATGCTCGGATTAAGCAGGGTTGACTCGTACACATCAAATATAAATCAATGATCATTGTGATAATGTTTGAACAAATTTAGAATGCGTTTGGTCAGTTTTCCATATTCCAGTAGTTGTTTTCAATTAAAATGTTGTCCATTTCAAATAAACATGCGACACTTTGAGTGGTGTCGACCAAACCAGGCCTCGGATTGAGGCGGGGTTTACTCTTACACACCACATATGAATCATGGATAATTTTCCTAAGGTTTCAATGGAATATGAATGTGTTTCATCAGTTTTCTGTATGCCAGTTGTTGTTTTCACTTAAAATGATGTGCTTTTGAAACAAAAGAGAGACACTTTAAGTGGTTTTGGCTACATAGCGCCTTGGATTAAGTCTACGTTGACTCATACACATCACATATGACCCATGGATTGTTTTACTAATGATTCAACATAATAAGAATGCATGTGGTCAGTTTTCCGTATGCCAGTTTTACTTTTCACTTAAAATGTTGTCCATTTCAAATAAAACTGAGACACTTTGAGTTGTAACGGCCACACTGCACCTCAGATTTAGTCGGGGTTGACTCTTAAACATCACATATGACCCATGGATCATTTTATTAATTTTTCATTGGAATCTAAATGGGTTTGTTGTGTTTTCCGTATATCATTTGTTTTATTCACATAAAATGATGTCCATTTTAAACAAAAGAGAGACACTTGGAGTAGTTTCGGACACACTGCACCATGGATTGAGGTTGGGTTGAATTTTACACATCAAATATTACCCATATATCATTTTCCGAAAGCATAAACACATTCAGAATGTGTTTGGTAGGTTTTCCATATATCAGTTGTTGTTTTCAATTAAAATGTTGTTCATTTCGAAAAGAACCAGACACATTGAGTGGTTCCGGTCACACCATGCCTTGGATTAAGGCAGGGTTAACCTGTACATGTCACATATGACCCATTGATCTTTGTTCGGAACTTTTAACACATTCCAAATGCGTTTGGTTGGTTTTCCGTATGCCAGTAGTTGTTTTCAATTAAAATGTTGTCCATTTCAAATAAATGTGAGACACTTTGAGTGGTTCCGGCTACACCAGGCCTCAGATTGAGGCAGAGATGACTTGTACACATCACATATAACACATGGATCTTTTTCCTAAAGTTTAAATGGAATACTAATGCATTTGGTTGGTTATCCGTATGTCATTTTTTGTTTTAACTTAAAATGAAGTATATTTTAAATGAAACAGAGACAATTTGAGTGGTTCCGGCCACAATGTGCCTCAGATTGTGGTGGGGTTGACTCATACATGTCAAAAATGACCCATGGATTTTTTTACTAAAGGTTCAATAGAATCCGAATGTGTTTGGTCGGTTTTTCATAAGTCAGTTGTTGTTTTCACTTAAAATAAAGTCCATTTTAAACTAAAGAGAGACACATTGAGTGGTCTCAGCCACACCGTGCCTTGGATTGAGGAAGGGTTGACCCATGAACTTCATATATGACCCATGGATCATTGTTCTAAAGTATCAACACAATCAGAATTAGTTTGGTTGGTTTTCCTTATGTACTTAAAATTTTGTCCATTTTAAACAAAAGAGAGACACTTAGAGTGATCCCGGACACAGTACAACTCAGATTGAGGTGTGGTTGACTCGTACACGTCATATATGACCCATGGATCGTTGTTCTAAAGTTTAAATAGAATTAGAATGCATTTGGTCAGTTTACCGTATGTCAGTTGTTGTTTTCAATTAAAATGATGTCCATTTTAAACTATAGAGAGACACTTCGAGTGGTGTCGGCCACTCTGCACCTCAGATTGAGGCTGGGTTGACTCATACATGTTGAAAATGACCCAAGGATCATTTTCCTAAAGTATCAACAAAATCTGAATGCGTTTGGTTGGTTTTCTGTATGTCATTTGTACTTTTCACTTAAAATGTTATCCATTTCAAACAAAAGTGATACACTTTGAATGGTTCCGGCCACACTGCGCCTTGTATTGAGAAGGGGATGACTCGTACTTGTCACATATGACCCATGGATCATTGTGCTAAAGTATCAACAGAATCAGAATGCTTTTAGTTGGTTTTCCGTATGTTAGTTGTTGTTTTCATTTAAAATGTTGTCAATTTCAAATAAATCTGAGATACTTTGAGTAGTTCCGGCCACACATGGCCTCAGATTGAGGTAGAGTTAACTCGTACATGTCACAAATGAATAATGGAACGTTTTCCTAATGTTTCAATAGAATCTGATTGCGTTTTGTGGGTTTTCTGTATGTCAGTTGTTTTTTTCTATTAAAATGAAGTCCATTTTAAACTATACAGAGACACTTCGATTGGTGTCGGCCACTCCACGCCTCGGATTGCAGCTGGGTTGACTCGTTCAAGTCACAAATGACCCAAGGATCATTTTCCTAAAGTATCAACCCAATCCGAATGCGTTTGGTCAGTTTTTCATATGTTAGTTGTACTTTTCACTTAAAATGTTATCCATTTCAAACAAATGTGAGAAATTTCGAATGGGGCTGGCCACACCACTCCTCGGATTGAGGTGAGGTTGACTCATACACAACACAAATGACTCATGGAACATTTTCATAATATTTCAATAGAATCTAAATGTGTTTTTTTGGTTTTCTGTTTGTCAGTTGTTGTTTTCAATTAAAATGAGGTCCATTTTAAACTATAGAGTGACACTTCGAGTGGTCTCAGCCACTCCGCACCTAGGACTGAGGCTGGGATGACTTGTACACATCACAAATGACCCAAGGATCATTGTCCTAAAGTATCAACACAATCCAAATCCATTTGGTCAGTTTTCCATATGTCAGTTGTACTTTTCACTTAAAATGTTATCCATTTCAAACAAAAGTGGGACACTTTGAATGGTGCCGGACACACCATGCCTCAGATTGAGACGGGGTTGACTCGTACGTGTCACATATGACCCATGGATCATTTTTCTAAAGTATCAACACAATCAAAATCCATTTGGTCAGTTTTCTGTATGTACTTAAAATGTTGTCCACTTTAAACATAAGAGAGACACTTAGAGTGATCCCAACCACACCGCGACTCGGATTGAGCCAGGGTTGACTCGTACACGTCACATATGACCCATGGATAGTTGTGATAAAGTATCAACAGAATCTGAATTCATTTGGTTGGTTTTCCATATGTCAGTTGTTCTTTTCACTTAAAATCCCATCCATTTTAAACAAAAGAGACATAATTAGAGTATTACCGGGCACACCACACCTCAGATTTAGATGGGGTTGACTCGTAAAAATCACAAATGACCCATGGATCATTTTCCTAAAGTATCAACACAATCTCGGTAGCCCTCACCTAGAAACCAAAGCATACATCCTGGAATTTCAAGTCTAAATTCCCTGAGCATGACGAGTCCATCCATGAGTCCTTAACATGTAACCCATGTCTTATCCTAACAATTGACAAGTAAACCAAATCAAACAAGGCATAAATCACATAACCTGGAGAATGTACAACAAGGATTTTTATTCAAATTAAAGCATATCATCACATGCATTGGATGCGATTGAGCTAATAAGCTTACCAAGATTTTCATATAATTCAAGACATTCAAAAATGGAATAATCCTAAATAACATTGCATGATCAGAGAAATAAAAGAAGACAGTGAAATCAAGGAGGAGGGTGGCAGGGCTGTCTAGGGGGGGGGGGGGGCTCTTCGGGGGGATCTTCGGGGTCCAGGGAGGAGTGTGGGGGGGGGGGGGGGGGGCTGTCCAGGGGGCTGTCTGGGGGCTATCAGGGGGCTGTCCGGGGGGCTATCCAGGGACCAATGAGGAGGGTGGGGGCTGTCTGGGGACCAATGAGGTGGGTGGGTGGGGGGGGGGGCTGTCCGGGGGGCTGTCCGGGGGCTGTCCGGGGGGCTGTCTGGGGTCCACGGAGGATGGATGGGGGTAGTCAAGGGTCTAAGAAGGAGGGGGTTTTCATGGAGTTCCAAAACACACAAAACTCTATAAATATGCTCAAGATACACCACAACAACTAAAAGACATTAACATCCATGAAAACAGACAATATATAAAAATAACTCATCTCCAATACTATACTACAGGTCTAGATAAAACCAACAACCATAATAGATTAAACATCAAATCTCAGTAATATTAGTAAAAACATGTAACAGATCAACTTTTCCCATGTCACCATCACCATCATCACCCTCGTCCTCGTCCTCTCCCTCCTCAATTCCCTCATTATCGCCCTCCTCCTTTCCCTCGCCATCTGCCTCGCCCTCCTACTCTCCCTCCTCTTTCGCATCAGACTCCTCGCCATCATCATCGTAAGGATGGACAACGTCTTGACCACCAATAGAACTATCACCTAGTGAACCATATATAGAATGTATCGACGACATATATTCATCAAAAGTTGGGATGGCCTCTGGTGGAAGTGATGGATGTAGAACTTCAATAAATCTCATAAATTCATTGTTTTCCCAACTAGACTGTTCTGATGTCTCTGTGTCCCTTTTTTCAGCCTGTTCTGCCTTTGCCCTAATTTTCTACAGCTCAGTGGCACTACAACTCGTACCTGAGGAGGGCCAATACCTCTTCAGAGCTATCCTAGGTCGGCAGCATACTCTTCCAGGATGATCCTCTCCCAACACCTGATGTAAGTGATCAGTTGGCCCAATATTTTCTGGTTCTTGGGAATCAAGGGCCTCTAAATAATCCTATTACAAATATAAATATATTATTAAGTTACAAAATAGATATTAAAATATAAAATCAACAGATTAAAACTTACAATCTGCTGCTGACTCGCTTCATTGACGACACTTCCATCCTTTTACCATCTACTCGAGCAAAACAGTTTTTCTCAAGGCATACATCCTTTAATATTCTTTATTTTCCTCTACAATGACATTGAAAACTAAAGTAATATGAAAATTTTAGCAGAAAATTAAATAATTGAGGAAACAAAAGAAAGTGTACGTCGTAAAGAAAACATATAAACAATTGTCATACCTGCTTCTTCTCATGATCTGGCATCGTAGTACGTCCCAGTGTGTGGAGGTATTTTTTCATCAATGTTTTTTTATTTTTTCTAGATGATTCCTAAATAAAATTCAATAATGAAAAAGATATTATTAATTCAAAACATGAAAGTTCTTATTTAAATAACTCAAATGTAATTAATACCATAATCTGGGTAGTCGTCCAGTGAGTAATCATCTGATGATACTACACCATTAGACAATCATCCATGACTGTTACCGCCTTTAACTTAGTGCAAAAATGAGAACTCTATCCAATATACAACTCATGCTTGTAGGCTCTCCAAAGCTCAACTAAATCTTTTAAACGTTCCGGTCGTGCACCCTCACCATCGGGAAAATTATGTCAAAGATGACATCAAAAAATTAATTCATATAAATACAAAAATAATTCATGGAATTAAATACAACATATTTTTTTACCCATATCTCTTCACAAGCTCTATCCTTGACCTCATGTGGAAAATGTCTCCATGATAGCGGGCTGTCGGGAATGATTTCAGAGTATTTGGCAAGCGTTGCCGAAAAACTCCAACATTGCTGCCCTGTTTTCTCAACCATTTGGTTGTCTTAATTGAAATCCACCATAACCTGGGTGCGGCTGTTCGACACCGCATGCATGCATGTATGCCCCTACCCCCTCCTCCTATCATTATATGTATCTGTCATGAAAGAAAAACAATTTTTTTTATCAAAACATGTTATAATGAAAATAAATATTGATATAAAAATTTGTTAGGGTCCTATAAATATACCTATTCCAGTCTGATTACTGAGCGCCACTGGATCCACAGAAACTGATGGAAGACCCTGTGGTGGAACAAGAGTCAAAGACGATTGAATATAGAAGCTCAGAGAGATAGAAGTAGAAGTAAAAGAAGATGAGACAGCTGTATGACCGGACTCTGACTGTCGAGTGGGAATCATCATGGGATATGAAAAATATGAGACCGAAGATGCAAAAGGTGGCGAAAACATGGGAGGCCTAAATATCCCATGTGTCCCTAACGAAATGTCAGGATTAGAATGTGGGAAGGATGGCATGTCAGTGGGAGGGGCAGGGTCTAGTCGGGTAGGCGAAGCTACTCGTCCACCTCTGGTACGAACCCTCCTCGTACCACCGGTCTGAGTACTAGAACTAGTAATAGCCTCCTCATTGAAAAACTGTCGCTAAATAGGTGGATCCTACAAAAATATTTACAAAAAAATTAATCAAAAGAAATTATATATTTTTTAAATATGTATATTTGAGATAAAGTACTCACTGGAGGCACTAATGGTGGAACACCCATCTCTATCATTCGACGATTGTTCTCCATCATTTTTTTCCTTCATCTCTCTTAAATTGGATGCATTTCCTGCTTTTGAAAACAAATATGTAATTAATTAGAAGAAGGAAACTAATGTGTAACCCAAAAAACTAAATATATGAGGGAATAGGGGGATTCATTGGTAATTTAGCTATCAATTGTTTTAAAAGATCTTGAATGGATTTAATAAATCATACAAGTTGTATGTTCACCAAGTTAGAAATATTGTTTGACTAGGTTTGAATACAGTTCAATTCCAAATTAGAAAATGCAATTCAAATAAAACTGCAACCAATAAACATTGAAAATTCACATAACAGTCAATTCATCTAAAACATATTTGTGATCAATACTAAATCAATTCGAATATTACCAACCTTAACAATCCAACTCGAGGAAAACCAAAGGAATTGAGAACATGGATGGATGATTCTATATATTTTCAACCACAAGTTCAGGTTCACAATCAAATTTGACAATTGAGCTATTGGAGTCATCAAAATAAATAAATGGATTGGTTCCAATGGCACTAGGGAAACTGTCAATTCCATCATCACCATCATCAAAAATATGTCTTGGAATTACTTCAACTATGACACCAAATTCAGGTCGAAGTTCGTGTTTGACATAAATTACTTGTTTAGACATTGATGCCAACACATATGGTTCTTCGGTAGCAAGAGTGCGAGTCATATTAATTACTCGAAATCCACAATCATCAATAAATGTGCTCTGTCTCATCTTCGAATCAAACCAATGGCATTTCATCATTGTGACTCATCCATGAGAGTAATAATCCAATATTATTATTTTCTCAATGACTCCATAATAACCCACATTTTCAAATAAAAAAAGGACTAAAAACATCAAACACTTTTTAAGTTATCCCACCAAAAAATGATCACGAATGTCCCTTTACATTTTCATACTTCCAGAATTTATAGGGAGTTTATAGTTATGAGCTTCATCCACCTACACAACCTCCCCACCCCACTTGGACAACCCTACCGCCACTCCACTTTGACAACCCATACCTCCCCACCCCACTTGGACAACCCAACCCCCACCCCACTTGGAACGCCCTACCCCCACTCCACTTGGACAACCCAGCCCCCCCCCCCCACTTGGATTGCCCTACCCCCACCCCACTGGGAAAACCAAACCCCCCCACCCAAACAGCCGTACCCCCACCCCATTTGGAAAACCCATCCCCCCCCCACCCCACTTGGATAGCCCTACCCCACCCCACTTGGATAAGCAAGCCCCCCCACCAAACTTGGACATCCCTACCCCCACCCCACTTGGACAACCCAGCCCCACAACCCACTTGGACAACCCAACCCCCCTCCCCCCCACCACCCCAATTGGATAGCCCAGCACCCCCCCCCCCACCTCACATGGATAGCCCTACCCCCACCCCACTTGGACCGCCCTACCCCCACCCCACTTGGACAGCCCTACCCCAACCCCACTTGGACAACTCAGCCCCCCCCCCCACCCCACTTGGACATCCCTACCCCACCCCACATGGAGAACCCAGCCCCCCCCCCCCCCACCACCCCAATTGGACAACCCTACCCCCACCCACCCACCCCACTTGGACAACCCTACCCCCACCCCACATGGAAAACCCAGCCCCCCCATCCCTCTTGGACAACCCTACCCCTCCCCACTTGGAAAGCTCTACCCCCACCCCACCCACCGCACTTGGACAACCATACTCTCACCCCGCGTGGACAACCCATCCCCCCCGCCCCACTTGGACAGCCCTACCCCCACACCACTTGGACAACCCCCCCCCCCCACTTGGACAGCCCTACCCCCACCCCACTTTGAAAACCCAGCCCCCCCCCCCCCCCCCCGCCACCCCTCCTGGACAGCCCTACCATCACCCCACTTGGACAACCCATCCCCCCCACCCTACCTAGATAGCCTCTCCCCCACCCCACCTGCACACCCTCCCCCACCCCAAATATCCCTAACCCCACCCCATTTGGGCAACCCGATCTCCTCCCCCACCCTACCTAGACAGCCCCCCCCCCCACCCCACTTGGATAGTCCTCGACATCCTCCCCCACCCCATCTAGACACCCTCCCCCACCCCAAATTGAAAGAGAAATTCATCCAAATAAAAATCCAATTTTCAACTAAACTAAATTCCACTAAAAGTACCATATCACCCCACAAAAAAACCCTTTACCATGTTTGAATTGTCGAACAAAAAACAGAAAACAAATCCAAGGGTTCCGTAGACAACAACCCTAATTTATCCTAAATCAAAACATCAAACAAAAAAAATCGGAATAATGCTAAAAATAAAGTAACACATCCTAATTTGAAGTGTGAAATAAATTATTTTTATTGAAGATGGATCTTGGCTAGATGGAGTCTCATGACCGAGAAGAATTCCGGAGGAGCTCGATTAGGGTCTGTCTGCAATCGGGTGGAGTGGGGGCTCAGGTGTTCTGTATTTGGGGGAACTTTTTCCCAACGGTTATTAAAATCCATTTGGAAAGACTATCTCTACCAATGGTTTAACAAAACCATTGGTATATGTCAAATAAAATCATGATTTCTAAACTGTTTTGGAAAACCGTTGGTAAAACTGAAATTAGTTTACACATTGCCAATGGTTTGTTCAAACTGTTGGGAAAGGTTACCTTTTATACACTATACCAACGTTTTATTTAAACCATTGGTATAATACCATTGGAAAAACTCTAAATTCTAGTAGTGATGGTCCTCAACATCTTGAGGACCCCTAGTACCCTAGAAGGCTTGTGGATGCTGAAGCTAAAAATCTCATATAATCAACTATTGTCCTTTACGAGACTCTTCCTTGAATTAGAACGAAACAAAAGACACAAAGATATAATATTTATACTTCCTGGTCTAGTGGATAAGTTTTGGGAGCATTCTCATGTGTATCCTATTTCATTTCTGGTGGTATAATAGTTGTTTCCTCCCAAGTGGTAGCAATCTGGATTACTTTGATAGGTCATCCTATCCAATATATCCAAGGTTAAATTATATGAAATGGAGAAAGAGTGCTTCAAATCCCTATAAAATGTTATTATGGTATTAACACAGGAAATTAATAGGTAAACACAAGGGTTTATACTGTATACCTATCCTATGAGTCTACTCATAATGAGGAGGCATAACTCTCCTAGTATTATCAAAGGCTCAAGACTAGTTATTCTTACCTACACATCATTCATAGTCATATCACTACAAAAAAATATAGTCATTAAAAGCGGGTCATTTTTATTATTATATGGGGTTATAACCCACAATAAATATTTTATTATTTTTTCTAAAAAACATGAAGAAAACTGGATTCCTTATCATGTTATTGGTGGTTTTCATGAACCACTGGTAATGTATAATAGAAATTAGAGGTGGTTATTTCTTAAGGGTTTAAACCCCCTTATCATTCCGTAAAATAATTCCTAGAAATTATAAATTAGGGATGGCTTCATGCTTACCCTCATTTCCTTTTTCTACACATAATACGGATGGTTTTAACTACCCAAATTTCCATTTTTCAACATAATTGGGGATGTCTGAATCACCCCTATTTTTTCCAAGAAAAACATTTAAGGTGCTATTCAAAACTACTCCTATTTTTTACAAAAAACTGTATCTCAGATCCTTTCACCCCTAAAGAAAAACCTACTTGGTAGTGTATGTTCCAAGGATCCTATTTAACACCACATTACCTTCCCTTATGTATGATTTGACCCTTATTTTTGTTTCCTTTTCTTGTTTGGGTGTATTGTAGGATTCTCAAGTATGGAGACCCATTGTTCGAGAAAATGACCTAATGTCCAAGGATTTATGTGGGTTTCATTTAACGGAGTCTAGTTATAAATTTCTCAATGGGTTTGAAGGGTTCTCCATGGTACTGTAGATCCTTAAGTTTTGGTTCAAAGGTTTTCTACAAAAAAAACTATGCTTAGTGTTGCCTACTATACACATTAATTTCATAAATGGGTTACATGATGTGAATCTATTATAGGGATAATTCCATGAGAATAATACAAGGAATGAAATTTTTTTTGTCTATGAAAACTATTACACGACATGAAATTGTCAATCAGGATTTAATTTATTCTAAGGTTACACCTTTTTAGTCTATATATAATTCATGGGATCCCACAACATAAAAGGGATCCACGATGTCAATTATTTATGTCTTAAAATTTTAAACACATTTTATAGAAATATATTTTTTGAGTCGGTGTGCAAGATTTTCTCTTGACCCCTATGGTAATTTTGGGACATTCTCAGAAGTTTTGGTTCATCTCCCTCCTTTCGGATAGCTTTGTTTAGTTCTTGAATCTTGTGGTGGTTATGTCAATTATACCTGGTAAGTGGTCGTTCCTATTCTTCATTTACAATGGTCATAGAGGTGTCCTTGGATACATTTTGGTTTCAGTTTCATGATGGATTACTATTTTAAATCAATCCGTTGATTTTTTTCATGTTTTTTATTTTTTTGGCTGATCCATGGTTTCTTAATCACCATTTTCAAAGGAAAATAGGTTTCCATCATTTGTGAGGTATGTTCATCTTTGAAAGTGTTTCTAATTAATGAATTCATATATGTTCTTATTGACCTATTTGGTTTGTTTAATGAAATGGATTTACATTGATTTAAAATGGGTTTTCTTAAATGTGATCATGTATTTTGGAAATGGTTTTGGACAAACATAGCACATTGGGTACTTTGGGTGCATTAGGAAATTGACATGGGTAACCCTAGTGCGCATAGTGCCACTAGTGGTTACTTTTGTGATATCTATAGACTTTGGAATGACTTTATATCAGTTTAACCAAAATATTAATGGTTTTATATTTTTTATGACTATTATTTATTCCCATAAGCTATATCTCAATTGGTGTGAATTTTCTTTTTATACCCAGTTTATCGCATGATTGTTCAATTCAAGGATATTTTCTCACATGTTAGTTTTACCTATTTTTATTTTAAACTAGATATAATACTATATTTAGTGAATGTGGTATGAATTAATGGAAAATTATGGAATTTTACAAATTGTTTTGATTTTTGAAACTGATTTATAATATTTATTTTTTTAAAGATAGTAATTGTGAATTCCTGATATTAGAACTTTTATAGATTCTTTGGTGATATCCTACTTGGATTTTTTTATCACACCCTACTTTTAGCTATGGGTAGTTTTTAACCATGTTTTCTAGTACTCAATGAAAGGGAAGAAAATCATGTAGTATTTTAGGTTCTCTTATCACTTATAATCATTGTAGTGGGATTGATTTTGGGTGATAGATTGTCACATGGAGACTTATTTAGTATGGTCTATATTATATTTCTTGTTTTATTGGTGTGACTTGAATTTTTCTATATCATAAATGTGTATTTATTTATTCTGCATTGTACATTAATTTTTATTCAATTTTAGATGAGAATTTTGGTTCTTTTCCATATCAAACCATGTTGAAGACCACATTAGGTTACATGTCTAGTTGACCCATGCTAGTTTGTTACATTATTTTTAGAGGGAATACATAGCCTAAATTTTTGTCAAAATTTCATTAATGTGGTTTGGTTTTTTGGTATATTAGAGTTCATAATGTTATAATTTGGGTTGTACATTTTGAAAAGGGGCCTGTATAGCTCAATTTTTTGTCTGAATATGAGTTACCATGGTATGCTGTGGATTTTTTCCAAGCTTGGGACATAGTCTTTGAGGTTATTAGAATGAAATATATATGGTGTATTTAAATTGACATGTTATTTTATTAATGTGTCATCCTTGTTTGAAGAATTCATATTTTCTTTAAATTATTACTATTTTAAAATAATTTATATGAACACCTGAATTTAGTCCTATTATATTGGCATCTACTCATGAATGACTGGTTTTGTTCATGTGATTATTAGACAATGCATCCTAGAGGGGATATTCCAAATCCAAGTGAGGAAGCTGTGAGACATGTTCTATTAGAAAATATTTTCATAGAACCTTTTTATAGAAGTTTTAATCCACTCTATTCAGAATCTAGGTCATACATGTGTTGGGAACCTGAGATAAGCAGTGGATCATGACTCAGAATTTACAAATTGACATCTACTTGTCTTCTATGTTGAAAAAACCCCGTGAATCTGAATTATGAATTGAGATGATTGAGAGGATCTTAAATATTTTTGAAAAATCTTATGGAATATATGTTGGTTTTTTCCACATATATACATAAATGAATAAGAAGGAGTTGGTGGGAATCTATTGTGAAAGATATTTTTCCTGAGGATCTTAACTGCACTTTTTTCATGAAAATATACAACTAATAGTTTTATAATAATATATTACATATGGAAATGTCCTAGGAGTTTTTAACCTTAGAGTAGGGAGAGAATAATGTTATGGAGTATTCCTTCCATTTTTCATAATTGGTGTACTTGAAACCTGATATAGTTACCAATGGTTACTTCAAGGCATGAAGGTTTGAGTTTGAATGATGGATGATATTTCATCGATGTTGATTCTCATGTGAATTTTGAACTCTATAGAGGAAGTTGATAAAGAATATTTTGAAGAGGCTGACATATCTAGAAAAAATAGGTTTGGGAGGAGCTTCAATTGGTACAATTGTTATATAGGGTGTATATTTTGGAAAAAAAAAGTATAAATGCAGCTAGTTTTCATCAGGATCAGTTTTGGGAGCTTCTTATGGATAGTAGAAGCTTTTTTTCTATCAGTGTGGGTGTCCTGGAAACCAATCCTAATTTCATAGAGGCTCCTAGGAATTGTCATCTTTCTCAACAATATGGCCACCTAAAACATTTTTTTGGTATTATGTACCAATATGGTAAGGATGGATGCACTTTCACCAAGGGATATCAAATTCATGTATATGATTCCAAGGGTGGTGGGTATTATCCTTAGGCAAAGGGGGACATTCATATGGCTATGAAATATTATGGAGGAGTTGAGACCAGATATATTTATGTAGTGGAGTATGAACCAAAGTAATTCATAGTAAGGTAATTAACAATTAGAGGTGGGTTTTTCATTTCATATTCTATTGCGCTAACATAGATTGATACTAGTTCTACTCAATCTTTTATATCATAAAATCTAGTTGATGTTTTGGGATTGTGTTTAGATATTATGTTGTTCTTATTAGATCTTTATACAACATTTGGAGAGAGGGTTGGACAAGGTTTCAGGTGCCTAACATGTAGATCAGTGATATCAAAACATGAGGTGGTGAGGGAGTTCTTAGTGATTGACCTTGACATTTTGACTTGATTATTGATGTAGATTGGATGGTCAGTGTGAAGGACTTGATAAGATTTTATCACTATCGGGTTTAGTTATTATTTGTTTGTGGTTTCACTTATGTTTTTCAAGGTGAGTGGGACTCTAGATCGAGAAGGGAATAGATTGTTGTTCCTTATACTGGGACCATCTTATGCCAGTTTTAAGATATGTTTCTTGGTGTTGTTAACCGTTTTTTGGGTAGTATGATACATATAGTGGTTTATGTGTACCACAAGGTATTTTGGAATGATATTTCTTGTTTACTACCATAAAAAGAGGTCGAGATTGCCTTTGACCATATACCTGGTATGTTTCCTATTTCTATTCCATCATACCATATAAAAGCATCTAATTTGGTATAACTTTACTTCCATATTATAGTTCATTAGGATAATGGGTTTATTAATCCTATCATGCCACTCTGGGATTATCTTGTCCTAGTTAAAAGACATATGGGAGCCTTAGACTTTTTATTGAATATTGGCTATTAAATAAGTTGAATGTCAAGAAAACATATCCATTTGACGAGTTTGATGACCTCATTGGTTAACATAGATAGGCTCCTTGGTTTTCAAATATTTTCATATGGCTAGGCTACCATCTGTTGAGATTATGGGAGGTGGATATACCTAAGACAACATTTTTGAGTCGGTCTGGGAAATGTGAGTTTTGGGTTATTCCATTGAAATCAACTAATGCTACTGTATTGTTTGTGGAATTAATAAACAAGATATTTCATCTGTTCTTATAACCTTTTGTTATGGTGTTCATGGACAATATTTTGGATTACTCTATGTTAATGGAAGATAATATGGACCATTTGAATATCGTTTTTAAATCATTGAGGCAATATCATCTATATCTTATGCTTCCAAATGTGAGTTTTGGATTCAAAAAATAATGTTTATGGGGAATGTTATATCTGAGAAAGGATTCTCAGTGGATCCTAAAAACATACATAATTTTATAACATCAGAGAAACCTATAAATTTTTTTGAGATCCCAAGATTCTTATTGTTTTCTAGTTATTAAAAACAATTCATTGTGGGCTTCTCCAAATAAACATTTTAGATGAATGCCTTAACCCATAAAGTTGTAAATTTTGAGTGGAATAAAAAGTATCAGAGATATATTGAGGATCTAAAAGCAATATTTTCTTCAACTTTATTTTTTATTCTTCTAGAACAAAGTTTGTGTTATGATGTTTTCTATGAGGCTTATACCATGGGTTTGGGGTGTGTCTTATTGTAGGGGAGATAGGTGGTAGCCTATGGCTCTCACTAGTTATTCCCTCATGAGAAGAAATACCCTTCCCATGATCTTCAGTTTGTGGGAGTTATGAATTCACTCAAAATGGGGCATCACTACATCTTTAGGGAACAATTTGTTGTATATTATGATCATAAGAGATTGAGGTATATTTTCACATTGTGGGATTTGAATTTGTGAGATAGATTTGTAGTGGAGTATCTCTAGGGATTTGATTTTGAAATTTCATATACTCCACGAAAAGGTAATGTGATCACCAATGTGATAAGAAGTAAATTAATGACACTATCAGTGAAGGAATTAGTGGAAGAATGTAATTTGATGAGTTTTTTTTCTAGGATGATCTTAGAAATGGAGGAATCTAGTGGGGAAGTATATCTAGCTTCTATTTAGGGTGAATCATTGTTTAATGAGAGGGTTTGGCTTGATAAAATCTTTGACCCCGAGTGCTAGGTATTTAGTAAAATCATTAATGGTGGGGAGACCTCAGGTGAGTGGTCTCAATCTACCAATGTAAATTCATGTTTTTGAAACAGGTTGGTTTTTCCTTTATCCTTGCGGTAGGAGATGAAGGACGGTGGAGTCTATTCTTGTTGGTCCACACATCCAGGCACAACCAAGATGTATCATGATTTGAAATGTCTGTATTGTAATCCAAGGATGAGATAGTTGATTTTGTATTTTGTATCATTGTGTATTACTTGTTAGAGAATTAATGTGGAACATAAGAGACAAGAAGGTTTTTTCAACCCTTATCCATTATATAATAGAAATGGTATGAGAGTTCCATGTATTTCATCATTGGTTTACGACATAACCATATTGGGATAATTGATATTTTGGTGATAATTAATCAACTCACAAAATTAGAGCATTTAATCCCTATCAACGAGGTGATTGTGGTGGAATACCATGGTGAAATTTTTTTATGACAAATAGTGAGACTTTATGTTTTTTCTCTATGGTTGTTTCTGATAGGGTTTCTAGAATCACTTCTATATTTTAAAAAGGTTTTCAATAAGGGATAAGATCCAATTTTAATAGATCATGACATATCTTCCATAGATGGATGGATAGATGAAGAGTGTTATCCTTATTCTTAAGAATATTCTTCAAACATGTGTGCTTGATTTCAGCGGTTCATGGGAAATTAATTCTCCTTTATTCGAGTTTTCTTATAATAATTCTTATTAGGCCTAGATAAAAATGGTTCCCTTAGAGGGTTTGTATGGGTGAAGATATAGAAAAACTTTGTTCTAGGAAGATTTGGGAGAGAATTCATTGTTTGGGATGAGTCTTATTCAAGAGACAATGGAAATGGTGCAGTTGATACAGAAGAAATTGATCATAGCATAGAGTCATTAGAAATGTTATGGAGATAGTCATCACTAAACACTAGAGTTAGAGGTTGGTGATTGGTTATTTCATAATGTCTGACCATACTTGGGAAATCATCAGTTGGGTAAGTAAGTTAATTTGGCATAGAGTTTTGTGGGTCCCTTGAGATCGATGGATGACTGGAAATGGTGGCCTATCAGTTGAACTTACCATCTCAATTGGGTTCCATTAATGACACATTTCATGTTTCCCATATTACAAGGCATCAACTAGATCATCCCCATGTGATTAAATGAGATTATGTTGATCTTGAAGATTAAATAACTGTGGTTGGGAAACATGTTTAGATTATGGATCTCTAGGTGTTGCGCGGTAAATTGTTCCTTTGATCTATGTATTGTCGATGCATGGGTTGGATATCCATGTGATGTGGGAGATGGAATTATTGATTAGGCCTATTATCATTAACGTTTCTTGAGTCTAGGATCTGGAGAAATTTCTTGGGATAGAAATAATTTATGGTTGGGAGATTATAACATCTAGGTTCCTTATTTAGGTATGCTTTAACTCATGTTTTCGATATCCTTTTTTTAGCATTGTGGGATTCTTGGGAATAGAGAGAATTTTATATGGAAAATGACTGAAATTACAGGGAGATATGTCTGTTTAGATTAATGTATTATGGGTATAAATGTTTCAATGGATTTAGAGGGTGATCTTTTGGATTTAAGATCCTTAAGTTTTGGTTCAATGTTTTTTATAGAAAATTTTGTTTGAGCCCTCCCTGCTAGAAAAATTCACATCATGAATGGGTCACATGATGTGAATATTTTGTAGGGTAGATGTTGTGAGCCTCGTGTAGGGTGTGAAAATTTTATAGGTCATGAAACCATTACACAATGTGAAAATATCATCCAAGATTATATTTAATCTCAGGTGATGCCTTTTTCACGATATTTACAATTCTTTAGATTTCATGTCATGAAAGGGCTTCAAAATGTGAAATACTTGTGTACTTCAGTTTTAATCATGTTACATGGCTGTCTCTTTCTTCATTTGATACACATGTTTTCCCCTGAAACCCTATAGCTATTCTGGGAAATTTTTTGTCACCTCCATCCTTTAAGATCACTATTTTTGGTGTTTTAATCTTATAGTAGTTGCATCTCATATATCCTATAAGAGGTCCTTTTTCATCCTCATTTTTTATGGTCGTGGAGGTAGTGTTGGATGCATTTGGGATTTTGTTTCATGATCAATTTTTGTTTAAAATTTTTATTTATTGTTTCTTATCATGATTTATCTTTTGAAGGAAAACTTATGGTTCTTCAGTCTCTCTTGTCGAAGGAGGATAGGTTTCCATTGTTCATAAGGTTGGGGTATCTATGTAAGTATTTATAATTCATGAATTTATATATTCTATCATTGAAGACTTTGGTATGTTTATTTAAATGGATTTTCTTTGATGTAAAAATATTTTTTATCAAATATGATTATGTATTTTGGATGTTATTTTGGAAAATCATTGCACATTGGGAAACTTGTGTGCATCGGGAAATCAATATAGGTAACCATAGTGGGTGTAGAACCACTATGGGTTACTTCTGTAATATTGATAGGCCATGTAAGGACTCTATATTGGTTAGAACCAACATATTAATAGTTTATGATTTCTTTATAACTAGATTGTATCCCCATAAACTAGATCACAAGTGGTGTTCTTTATCTTTTTATTCCCGGTTTATCCCATGATGGTATATTTCATGTATATTTTCACACATGTTTAGTTTACCTATTTTTTATATCAAATATATTCCTGGATTTGGGGAATATGGTACTCATTTAATGAAAACAAATTAATGTTTACAAATTTTTTGATTATCTAAAAATTATTTATATACCATATTTTATTATAAAGATATAACTTTCACATTATTGATGCTATAAATTGTATATATTATTTGGTTATATCTTACTGGGCTCAGTTCTCATGACCTAATTTTTACTTTGGGTGGTTTTAGATCTTGTTTGGAAGGACTTGGGGAAAGAAAATGGAATCATGTATCATGTCATGTTCTCTTATTTTCCACCACCTTCATAGTGGGATGGATTGGGGGTGATAGGTGGTCACATGAAGCATATTTAGTTTTGTCTATTTATCTTTCTGATTTGGCTATCATGGCTTGAATTTGTATTTCTCAGGGATATGTTTTGATTTTTTCCACATTATACTTTGATGTTTCTTTAGTTTTATAAAATACATGTGGCTATTTTTTGTCTCTCATCACGTGGAAGACCACCTTGGGTGACATGTCAAGCTTACCCAGGCAGGTTCGTTACATCCCCGAATATACTTCCTGCACCCCTAATACTCCTCTATATTTGTTTTCTATTTTTATATCCACATTTTTTTCCTTATATAATATATATATATATATATATATTTGATATTTTTATATATAGCCTTCAAAAGTGTATTTATATAATGTGTTTCAATATATATATATATATATTTAATACATTGATATTATATATATACAAATAATATATAATATATTTACGTATATAATTAAATGAATTTATATTGTACCTTACGAATAAAAATATATGCAATATATAGACAATCAAATATATTATTTATATCATACATACATGATTACTTATATTGATATGTGTGTTAAGTGTGTGTATAATCTATTATAATGATAATAATAATAATAATTATTATTATTATATTTCTTATAAATTCTACAAGGGGTTTTCGATGATTAAAGTTTTACATAAATTAAAAAATGCAGGGAGAAAGAGACCTAGGGATGTGCTACAAACACATGACACAATTCAAAAAGGATGGAATTGGTGACTTCTTTGTCGGATCTAATGCCTTAGGGTTTTTTCATCGGTGATTATTTCTTTTCAGGCTGATTATGACTCTCAGGAGTGACTAGGGTTGCGGGGGAGGGCTAGAGATGAAGCCGGTTGATGACGACCTTGACCTAGAAAAAAATTGGTCTGACTGCCTCACTGAAGAGAGGTCAAAGATGACCTCAACCTAGATGACATTGCAGAGTGGTGAAGAGCTCGGGATTCAGGGTGTCAGTTGGGACTTTCGAATGTGTCAATATTGGAATGCCAATGCATAGGATAAACCTCAGGCCCGAGGATATCATAGAGAGAGATCAATTTGGGGAATATTTTTCATCAAGTCTGAATTGAGCAGTTGGTGTGGCCAGGTTATGGTCCGGAGAAAGAATCTTCCAATGGGATGCGATTAGGTGGTTCTATGAGCTACATAGATGGGTGTCAGACTAGTCAAAGGGCCTCCTTTTTTTAGTTAAATTTGCAGCATTGATATGTGTACTTTGCGAATGTTTTTCCTTGAGTTCTGGTACCATTTTAAATAATTTATTTTGTACAATTGGTCTCATTTTAATAAATTTTGAGGTCATGGATTTGGATTCCCAATTCCATGACCAACCCATCATAGTATATTATTTACTATTTTCACATGTATACATATACATATATACATACATATATATATATATATGTTGATATATTACCTAAATATATTATTCAAAGATATATATATATATATTATATTTATGCATACACAATTAAATAAATATATATATTTATATTAAAAAATTATATAAATACAAATCTATATTATATATATGTGTTTAATATTTATATTATATATATACATATAATATAATATAGTACTTATATATAGATAAAATGTAATTATATATTTAATAATAGTATTTATATATATAACATAATATATATATGACATAATTATAATTTATATATATATTTATAATAATATATATATATATATATAATTATTTTCACATACTTACATTTAGGTTATATATTTTTATTTATTTAATGAATTTTTATAATTATTTTATAATGTATTTAAATAAATTTAAATAATGTATTTATAATACACATACACACACATTATAAATCATGATAAATTTTGAATGGAATAAAAAATATTAGAGTGGGTTAAAACCCCCTCTAATCCTAAAAATTTGTTGCGGCTATAAACCCCAATAATTTTTTATGTTAGAGGGGGTTCAAAAATCCTTCTAATTATATGAATGTGTGAGTACATATCTTTATAATATATTATTATTATTATTATAAAAACTCTTTTAGATTCTCTCCCCATATCTATATAATAATAATAATAATAATTATTATTATTATTATTATTATTATATAAATTATAAAAACTATAAGGGGGTTTATATGATACATTTTTAAATAAATTATATTTATGTTTATGTTTATATAATATATTTATGACTTTATATTATAATTATTATTATATGAATTACAATTTTATAAAAATAAATATATATTAACGTACATATCATATAATTTTACTTATGTGTACATAGAAATACAAAGACATTCATTTAAATTTACTTATATAAATATATTTCTATAATATGTTCATATAACATTTTTAAATGAATTTATATATTGTGTTTAAATTTTTTATATATAAATATATATTTATATTATCATATGTATTTTTTAAAGAAATTATAGGGGGTTGTAAACTCCCTCTTATTTTTCAAATCGAAGTGTGCTAAAAAACGTTTAATTTGTTAAAAAAATCATTTAATTTATATAGATCATCTAAAATCCAACATTATATATATATAGATACATAATGCCTCTAAACTCCAACCAACTATGTAGCACTACTAATTTATAAATTAGTCATGGTTTTGTCATAATTACCTTAAAAATCCATCCAAATATTATTAAAATAATGAAAAAACATTTATAGGGGGTTTTGAACCCTTTATAAATTCAATTATTATTAGGAGTTATTCAAACCCCCATACAATTTATAAAAATAATTAATTTTGAGGGGGTTGTTCATAACCCCCTCTCAATAAAGGCCACTAATTTACTATTTTTTTGTAGTGTATATGTACACAAAAAGTGTGATCATGTTCAAATAATTTGAATGTCACCTATTGTATTGCAGGAGGAAAGGTCATAGTTAAATACATTTAATTAAATGAACCATTATTCATAGAAAACAACAAACATATATATGACTCGTGATCCTATGTGCATATTCATGATGAATGAATGCACCAAAATCCCATGAAATATAGAAACACAACATATTCAGGATCAACATGAAATCATAAGGCCAAAATTTTAACATCAATCCAATCACTGGTAACTAAGAGGCCAATTACAAAAGTGTTTTCTAGACACTTATGTGACTACCCTACATAGGTTCCACACAACATATCTCTTTTATATAATTCCCAAACATAAGCAAGATTAAAAGAAAATAAAAACCTCCTTTGATACTATGTGCTAACTCCCTGACCCGAAACACCCTATCTGGGCCAGAAAGATATATGGCCTCATGCATGAATCCTCACACATAATAGGTTTCTGACAAGCAGTGAGGGTTCTAATGGTACAACAAAGAGACTATACCCTAAATATTAATGGAAAATCATTAGAATAATAATAATAAATAATAACCCAGAAATTCATAACATTACTAAATAATAATAGAAATTATAAAATGGTATGTCTGGTATCATAGAGCTATACAAGCTCTAAAAACAACCAAGGACCTCCAATGCGGTAGGTCAATCTATTATATAAGTAAAAAAGAGGAATAAAATAATACACCATGTAATTTTTTTGAAGTCTATTACACTACATCCTTTGACTACCAAGATCCATATCCTCAACTCAATATCATCGGCCCCCTTACCTTCTCTTGACCCCTAATCATGAAGTCCACACTCAAATCGGATTCCAATGCATGGTGTTGGTATTTACTTTGTAAGGGACCACTGATGAATCTTTAACACAAGTTCACATGTATAATTGGTGTTGAAAAATATAATAAGGAAACGCACAATAAATAAATAATCAATCACATGTTAAGAAATCATGTGCTAACAAAGCCATTACAAACCCCCACCATACTTCCATTAACTCCATGTCAAAAGGAAAGTCAGAATGAGTTTCATGATAATGGGTTGGTCACGAGTTCACCAACATTCTCTTAGAATCCACATTTCCAAGGATCCTTGAGGTAGGATAAAAGGACTCCACGTCACATCTCAGTCATGAGTCACACCATAAGCCCATAATACCCCACCTCTGTCACAGTTTAGGTCATAATCTGTTCATAACCCATATTTACCTTGGGTAAAGAAACAACGACTTCATGCCCCAACCTATTTCATAGTCCATTATTTTCATAATTACATATCACACATTCCATCACATTAATGGATAACCAAACCATGACGGTCTACCGGCCCCTCTCTACCAAAACCGAAACCCCCACCTTCCATATATTCCCACAAAACAAGACATAACACATATAGCCACAACATAACATATCGGGAATGAATATTAAAAGACAAACACTCACACACCCAAACACATGATCAATATAAAATATGTTTCACATGGATACACATGAAAACACATGTGATCAACATCAATCATGGGTCACACCGGCTACACACACGCACACATGTAATCGACATCAATCAGGGTTCTCATGTGATACACACACATATGATTAATAGAAAGTAAAAGATGTTATATAAGGTACCTATGTATTATGGAACTTCCTACCTTAATCGAGTGATTTCAATAACCAAAAGTTTCAAGTGTTGATTCCAAAATCATGCATGCACACTAACCAGATAAAAAAATCAAACACAAAATCCCAAAAACCAATCCTAATTCAGAAAAAAACGATTCTATAACAATAGTGAAGAAGGAGATATAAAAAAGTATTAGAATCATGTTGATTTACACAATAATAACAATTGTCAATGCTATATCTCGATCTGATCTAATGAAGAAAACTCATGCCCTCTTAGAGACAGAGACTATAGAAGAGATGTAAGATCCCATGAGCCTAGAACAATAAGAACAATAATGAGGAGGAATAGATCGCCCTAGGATATTTCTCAGAGAAGGGAGAATGTCCAAAACCTTACCAGAATCATCTGTAGTAGAGAAAATGATATAATTTCTTGAGAAAAAAGATATACATTTTGAGATGAAAATTCTACAGCATGATGAGTAAGAAACATGGTCTTAGAAAACATTAGAAATAGAATAGAAAAGGGTATCCCATTCACAAAATAATCTCAATACAGTTAAGGGTTATAATAAAATGAAAATAAGATCATATTATTGAAATTTGAAACACATAATATATAAAAAGACAACTTAAAAGGAAAAGAGAATTCTATATTTCCCTTACCTTTAAGAGTGGCTCCTAAAATGTGATGATCGGGACCATGGGGTATTGATTACACCTTGGTAGGAATCATTATGAGGTAATAATATCATATATTTTTTGGAGGATGAATTTCTAATGAATGTAAATGAAGAAATGGGTGGATATTTATAGAAAAAAGTGAATGAGTTTTTTTATTAATTTCCTTGGACACCGCAGTACTCGTATCTGCAAAACCATGGGCTCACCCATGGTATTAGCCACTTGAGAAAACTATAACATTATTTTAACACACAGGTTTCTAACATTTTTTTCTAATACTCATTAAATAATAAAGAAATATTTATGATGTCATTAAACATACCTAAAAACTCATAGTGTATTTTTATTATTCACAAAATACAAATGTAATTTATAAAATTCTCTTAAATTCAGCCAAACCGAATTTCGATGTGATTATTTACAATTTGGTATTTATTTTATTATAATAATTCCCGTGTATGAAAATTTTTACTTTCAACTATAATAATACTTATTTATTAAAAATAATATTGGATAAAAAATGAAAAGTAAAATACACAGTAAACTTTTCAACACTAGAAAAAAATAAAATTATTTTATCATTTGTAATTAACTTCAAGTGATTTGATAATATGATTTCATTATAATAACTATTAAAAAATATTTAGTTTAATATAATAATTTATATCTCTCTAAAAAGGAATATTTTTACCTAATAACCAAATTTATGAAATTCGATCTCAATTTTTAAGAAATATTATTCTTAATACAGAAATGATAGAAAAAATTTATTTAAGAAGAGGGTTTACACATTAAGTGACTAGGACCTTGAGACATAACCCCTTACAACACCCACAAACATTTTAAGGGTAAGGTGTTCTATGATGATAGACTCTTGGGGTGGCTTTGATAACATCGCCTGAGTGGTAATCTCCACGAACTTGGACTTCTCCCATAGGTGATTTCATTCTAGCTAAACATGTTGAAGCTTGGATTGGGATTGATCAAGAGTGATGCCCAAAAGCGCTACCTCTATACCATGTTATAAAAAATGGTATTATTATGAAATGACTCTATTTGATAGGCCATTGAATCTTTATTATGCATTAATTAATCATTATAATTTCTATTCATAAACAATAATAATCACATTAAGAGTATTGTTTCCAACAGTCATGTTGACCGACGATCGTATTGAAAAATGATCATAATTTAGCAAAGATCATATAACGGTCGAAACCTAATGGTCGAATTAAAATATATATACTTCATTATTAATGAGATACAATTTTGTTGTGTAAGATAATATAATTCACATTTTTAGAAAAAAAATATTATTAAAACGTTGGGGTCATTACATTCTTCCCCACTAATGAAATTTCACCTTTGAAATTTCAACTCATTCTCTCAGTTGAGAATAGTTATAGGTAATTATGCCTCACTATTTCCTCCATTTCTCAGACCACCTCTTCATATTTGGGGTTTTTCTAAAAAACATTAATGAGGTTGGTAGTCTTTTGTGTAGAACCGTTTCTCTATAGTCCAAAATCTCCTTTGGCTACTCCTTATAAGAGAGGTCATGTTCAAATTGTACCACCTGTAGATTTAGTACATTTCATGGGTCTGGTTTGTACTTCCTCAGCAGAGATACATGTAATATATCACAATGTAGAGATATATTTGGAGGAATTTAAAGCTGAAAGGACACTACTCTTATACTGTCAAAGATCTCATAGGGGCCAATTTACCTAATGTTAAGATTCAATTTCTTCCCAAACCTCAAGACTCTTTTCCAAGATGGAATTCAATTGAATCCTTTCTCACCAACACTAAACTCATATTTCCCTCGATGATTTTCATTATATCTCTTCTTCTGACTCTGAGCATCCTTGATATGTTGTTGGATAGCATGAATCATTTCATCCATCTCTAGCACAAGATCAGCCCCAAGAATATTTCTCTCAATAGCTTCATCCCAATGAGTAGGAGTTCTACATTACTTCCCATATAAATCTTCATAGGGTTCCATTTGATTACTTGAATAGAAGTTATTATTGTACGAGAACTCAAATAAAGGGAGATGTTGATCCCATCCACATTTAAATTCCATTGAACATATTCTTAACAAATCCTCTAGTGTGTGAAAATTAATTTTAGATTAGACATCAGTTTTAGGGTGATATGTCATAAAAAAATCAATTCAGTATTCATAGCATGTTCAAGACTTCTCTATAATTTTGATTTGATCCTCAGATCATGATCAAATATGATAGAATGTAGAACTCCATGAAGCCTTACCAATTCCTTCAAAAATATCTTGGTGAGTTGGTAAAGATGTAAATCCTCCTAAATAGAGATAAAATGGACTGTATTGGATAGACAGTCCACTATAAACCTTATCACATTGTTTCCTTTGGATGTTTTTTGGCGAAGAGTGAAAAGATCCATAGTGATATTTTCTCACTAATATGCTGGTATGAGTAGTGGTTCTAATACCCCTTTATTATGTTTCTACTCCAGCTTCACTTGTTGAAACACCCGACACCTTATAGAGTAGTCTTCAATCTCATTTTTCATGTTATCTGACCAATAATTATCATAGAGGTCCATATACATTTCAATGAATCTAGAATATATAGAGAAAGTATATCTATGAGCTCCATCCATCTTTTCCTTCTTTATTTTTGTAATAGATGGAACACACCGCCTTTTATAAAATTTTAGTACACCTTATTGATCAATGTTGAACTCTGAGAATTTCTCATCCATCAAAGAACCTATATTCTTCTGTAACAACAGATCTTCTCCTTGGAATTTCTTGATCTTATCTAGTAATAACGGTTGAGAAATAATTTGTCTTAGGGTTGATGATGTATATTAACTTATGGTTCCCATGTTTAGATTAATTAGGTCTTTGATAAAAGGATCTCCGTGAATCTTCATCATTTTAAGCACAACATGTTATTTCCTACTTAATGCATTAGTGACTTTGTTTTCTCTCCTAGGATGATAATGACATGAACAATCAAAGTCTTTAAGAAGTTACAACCATATCCTCTTCCTCATTTTCAATTATTTTGGGGAAAATATACTTCAAACTTCAATGGTATATATATATATATAACATTTCTCCCCATAAAGATAGTGCCTCCATATCTACAAAGAAAGAACAAACATAGCTAGCTCCAGGTCATGTGTAGGATACTTCTTCTCATGAGGTTTGAACTGTCGAGATGCATAACTATTCACCTTATCATTTTACATGAGGAGGCACCCAATCCATTTCAAA
Organism: Viscum album; assembly: GCA_963277665.1. Lineage (NCBI taxonomy): Eukaryota > Viridiplantae > Streptophyta > Magnoliopsida > Santalales > Viscaceae > Viscum > Viscum album. The sequence continues at coordinate 782,780,890 of OY728146.1, read as the reverse complement.
GATGCGTCACTGAAAATAATGAACCCATATCTAATAGAAGACACATTTAACAGGGGTGCAGTAACCAATCTCGTATTCATATCTTGGAAACAATCTTCACACTCCTTTGTCCAAATGAACTTATCCCTTTTCAAGTTAACATGGTTAGTGGATTTGAATGTAAGGATTTTTTTCCACAAACCTCCTATAATGTACTACTAATCCAAGGAAACTAGGAATATCATTTTATTGTTGTAGGATGAGTACACTCCTCTACAACTTTTGACTTTTCATGGTCAACAAAGATTTTTTCATTGGTTACGATGTTCCCCATCAAAGCCACTTATTATAACAAAAATTCACATTTTCTGAAATTTCCAAATAACCTCCCCTTGTATAGTGTTTTCAAAATAACCCTTTGATAATCCTCATGATCCTCGTGTCATTTAGAATATATCATAATTTCAGCAATAAAAACTACCACAAAACTATCAAGTTAGTCCTTAGATAATCTACCCATAAAATCTATAAAAATAGTCTAAACATTAATCAAGCCAAAGGGAATAAGAAAAAACAAATAATGCCCATATATTGATAAGAAATAGGACTTTGAAATATCTTCTTTCTTCACCCTCAATTGAAGATAACCAGTTCTAAGATCAATCTTGGAGAATAATTGAGCCCCATAAAGCTAGTCAAATAAATCATCAATCTTTGTAAGCTGGTAATGGTTCTTTAATATGATCTAGTCAAGTTCTCTATAATCAATTCATAAAAACCTTGGTCTATAATTCTTCTTCATAAAGAGAACTAGTTCCCCACAAGGAGACACACTTAGAAAGATAAAAAACTTCTCTAAATGATCTTGTATTTTTTTCATTAATTCCCCCAACACTGAATCTTCCATTCTATATGGGGTCTTTGATATCATCTTGGATCCATACATAAGTTAAATAGATAACTCTACCTTTCTTTCTGGGGGATGTCCGGGTAACTCCTCCAAAAATACATCAATGTATTCTTAAATGATAGGGAATTTATCTATTCATATAAATCCATTTCCTTATTCATCTTCACATAGTATTTATATAAAGAAGGCTACAGGTTGGTCTTCTGTACAAAAAAATCATGTAAATATATCTCTCCTTTAAAAACAACTATAGGTTTTACATTCAAGGATAAAGATTTTACCTTTCTTACACTGACTGAATGGACCAATGGACATCATTTTTTTATTTTTAATAATACACCATTCAAGGCGTGAGGTGGAACCCTTACTATACCTGAAGACTTAGGGAAAATTACATTACCCGTAGGTCTTATAGGAAATCACCCAGACAAGAAAACATATAACTGCTCCTCCTCAACATATTTCATGATATCAACTCTCCACCTTCACAAGGCTATTCATCTAGCTATCCTATTCATAGATTCACAGTACCAGTACTGATGGAAAATCCATACCCTATCATTCTACAAATTCTGGTTAGCTCTTCTTTGGTGAATTCCCTTGTTCTGAATCCTCATCTTAAGTATTTTCCCTTGGAGTATTACTGGTACATATTCATATTCATGTGGATTGAATACTTTGGTGTGGGCTGAAGGCCTTAAGGTTGCTTGATGGACAAGAGAGACAACTAGACTGAAGACCATTAGTGTCTTGAAAGACTTGCAGGACATGAGGATCAAACCGGTGGACCAAAGGCCTAGATGGAAGAATAGTTTTGGTTATTACAGTACCGAACAGTACATAGCAGTACCTACTATAGTACCTGATATAGTACCTACTACAGTACCTTATATTGGAGTCTTGAAGGATATTTCTATTTATAGTAATTCAGGGATTGATTCTATATTCTTTGCAAACTTTAAGGAAATAAATGAATGTGTAGAACCGAAATAAAAAAAGTACTTTCTATCTTTGAGAGAAAAATTAGAGTACCTGCAACCACATCATTTGGAGCTTCAGCTTTATCCATCATGATAGAAAAATCCTGATCATTCTCCCATTGCCTATGTTGAGGGTGATATTGATTCCCCTCTTCTACCCTTGTATTTGGATAGTGATTGGAAACGTATCCCATCTATTCACAATTGAAGAATTTGACTTCAAGAAAGGCCTGAACCATATTTCCATTATCATTTGTGTTGATAAGTTGAGGTTTCACCTCTCTACGGTAGTACTATTTGATATGTCCTTTACATCCACACTTGAAACACTTCCCACTCCTAAGAAATAAGTTCATCGAATGCTTCTTCCAACATTTTTTTACATGTAGAATGTTTCACTTTCTTTCTTACTCATTCTTGTTCAAAGATCCTACCCATGTTTGAATCCAAAAATTTATTATTTTAATTTTATTTTTGAGACCACTACATCTCACCGACCTCTAGTTCAACTTTCATAACAGTTTGTACTATCTCTTAATAACTATCATAGTCTCAATTAGAAATATTAATATGTATATTGGGTCATAGTCCCATGAATAATCTATCAAACTTTCCTTTAGTATCCATGAAAATTCTATAGGTTTGGTGAGAAAGTCTTGTGAATTTCATCTGATTGATTCCCACAGATTCATTTTCCATTTATTTCAACTCTTATAATTCCTTCCCCATTTTCACTCTCATTAAACAGGGGAAACACTCATTAATGAATATTCCCCTGAACTCTTCCCACTCTATAGCATCAATATCCCCAATTGGATTGTTATTTTTTTAGTTCCCACCACTGATCCGCTTCTCCCTATAAGCGGTAAACATTAAGTGTGTTTTTCTCTTATTCCAAACAATGATTTATAAAAAATATATTTTCTATTGAGCTTATCCACTTTTCAGTAATCAATGGGTCGGTAGATCCACAGAAATTTGGTGGTCATTGACATATAAATGACTCAATATAAATGTGTTCCCTTCTTGGTGAATTTGGTCTCTCGGCATGATTAAATTTATTTCCCATAACATCAGTTAGTTGATTCATCATTCTCATGACGTTTTATATTCTGGATTCCGTCGAAAGGTCATCATTGATATGTATATTTCGCTCAAAATTTATATGGTTTCTCTTGATTGCTACCATTTTCTAAGAGAAGAAAACCTTAGTGAGAAATGTTTTAATTTAATAATCTTATAATTCTAAAGTAATTATATGTCTTAAAATATCATTCTTAAATATGTTATTCTTTAACAACAATTACATTTTCTAAACATCCTTCATAATTGTTGATAAAAATATTATGATTAACCAAACATATCCCATAGGAGTGAAAAACATGGAGTGCATCATAGCTTATTTCCATACAACATTTCCCATTAGAGTATAGCTCAAATCGGTAATTTTTTGAATTACCCTTAGATACATTTGGGCTAGAGTGACATCCACTTGTTCATATCGAGACATGTATTAATCTGTTTGGAAACTACTTACTTAATATTTCAAAAAAATACCAAGAAGTTGTCCTATATTTAAAATTTTATCTAGGGATGTTTCTAACCTTTTTAAATCCTTATTTTCAAAAATAATTGAACCATCCTTGGATACAAACTATGGAATCACGCCATTTTATTACATAACTTTTCATTACATTGTACAATAATAGAGGATATTTTAATGTTTAGTTTCTTGGAAAGAAGGTATATAATACATGAAAACATAAAACATTATTATATTCCACATTAAAGGATTTTTAAGGTTCATTCTAAGTACATTTATTTCTTATAATAACCCGGGGACATACATCAATGGAAATGGTGATCATATGGCCTAGTAATGGAAAATAATGGAAACAATTTACTTGTGATCTTGAGGAATGTCAATAAGAACTAGAGAAAAGTCATAAAGGCTTGGGAAATGAAAAAATAGGAATAAAATAATAAAAATAAAATGTTTCATAACATGGAAATTCATCTATAACATTTAATTGATTCATTTATGAGCATATCACAATGGTTTGTCACTAATGTGTTATAAATATTATAAACGTTATTCACAAAGGTATCATAAAATATGACATCTCTAAATATAAAATTAGTTACCCAATTAATTTGAGTGATATCAGGGTTCACCCTTCATATGTATTTATTAATTTGATCCACATATATCATAATAAAAATTACATAAATTACTTGTGGATAATAAAATAAATAGTTTTCATATCAAAATTATGGTGTTTTAGAAAGTTCTTAAAAACTAGATAATTTTTTCATTTTAAACCCAAATTAAGGGAAGGAGGGTTTAATGTATGTTAATAATAGAATTTAATAGATCATTTTTAAATATATTTGTATACCCTTGTAGAATAAAGAGGTCTAGATATTTACAAAAGAAAATAAAATAATTTCTTAAGAAAAAGAGATATATTTTGAGATGAAAATTTTGGAGCATAACGGGTAAGAAACATGGTTCTAGAAAACCATAAAAATACATGGTACAAAGTTATACCATTAATAAAATATAATTAATATAGTAAAGTAATATAATAAAATTGATATAACAACATATTATGGAAATTTTAAATACATACCACATAAAAAGAGAACTTGACCGGAAAAGAGAAGTTGAGATTTCCTCACCTTGAGGAGTGACTCCTAAAACTCAATGAACGGGACCCTGGGGGAATGAGAAATCCATGGGATTTAATACTATCAGATTGTCAGGAAGTAAAAATTTGGAATGAAATTGAATGAAGAAATGGGTGGTTATTTATAGGAAATTTGATGGATTGTTTTATTAATTTTCATGGACACCTCGGTAGTGGTATTTGAAAAACCATGGTCTTGCCCGTGGTATTAGCCACTAGGGAAACCAATTAAATTATTTTAATCCAAAAGTGTCTAAAATAATTTTATAATAATCATTACATCATTAGTACATAGTTATGATGTCATTAAACATACCAAAAAACTCAAACTTTATTTTTTTTACTATTCATGAAAAACTAAAGTAGTTTCTAAAATTATCATAAATTCACCCTTAACTAATTTTGATGGGATGATTTAAAAATGATATTTATTTTATCATAATAGTTATCAAATTATGATAAATTCAACTTTTAATTATAAAATAGTTTTTATTAAAAAAATAGTGGACATAAAATGCTTAGTAAAATGCATAGTAAAATTTTTGACACATGAAAAAAATAAAATTATTTTATCATTTATAATTAAATAAGAGTTATTTGACAATAATATATTATTATAAAAAATATTAATAAAACATTAGTTCTATATAAAAATTTATATCTCTCTGAAAGTAATATTTTTAATAGAAAAACGAATTTATCAAATTCCATCACAATTTTTAAGAAAAGATTATTCTTAAAACAAAAATAATGAAATTTTTATAAGAAAAGAGATTAAACGTTATGTGGCTAAGGACTTGAAACATAACCCCAAATAACACCCACATACGACCTAAGGGTAATTTTTGCGATGGTGATAGACTCTTGGGGAAACTCAAAAAACATCAATCAAGTGGTAGTCTCCCCAAAATTTAATGTCTCCCATATGCATTTTTGTTTAAGCTTAATATGTTGAATATTGAATTTATAATGGTCAAGAGTGAAACCCAAATATGTCACCTCCCTCCTAAGTTCTAAAAAATGGGCTTTTTTTATAAGACTAGACTTGATGGGGACATCGACTCTTCTTTATGCATTAATTAATCATTATCATTTCTATTTATAAATAATAATAATAACGTTATGAGTATAATTTCCAATAGTCATATTGACCAATGATCATAATTGACCAACATACATATAATGGTCTAAAATTGATGGTCATAATAAAATAAAATTCATTATTAATGATATTTATTTTGTTGTGTAAAAAAATTTAATACACATTTTCATAAAATAGTAATTATTAAATATATCAGGTTATTACACTCGGTCCCTTTAATGGTAATTGAATCACCTCATTAAGTCCAAGACCATGTTAGAGTTGTCCTCATATTCATTTCCAAAAAATAAAATAAAGAGTAACCATGAAAATAGGTTAACGAAATTATCATGCAACCTTCTCGATGAGACTTACTAAGATAAAGGGATTATATTACATAGAATGGGTTCGTAGGAGTTTATGTATCATTGAAAAATTATGTAATTTATCTATGAGTGTCATTGAATGTTTTTAGATGCTAGCCTTAGACTTTAGGTAGTGTATCCTAATTAGACTGATAAACGGGCCTAGAGGGTAAAAAACTAAGTGTATTAAGAACCAAAATTAAATTCTATATGAATACAACATATTGGATAAATATTATTCCCATATTTGGTTTAATAATTATTCATGTTTATTTGATTTTAAATATTCAATCACCGTTTATTTGAGAGAATATATATGTGATTTATATATTTAATAAATATTTATTCACAAGGTAATTATTATTTTAATTACATAAAAATAAATTTTTATTTATTCTAGTTTATTCACAAGGTTAAAAAAATATTATCTTATTTAGTTATGTTAATATTGAATAAATACTTATTCAATAACTTGGGGTGTTGGTCGAGTGATGCGACAACCCTGTTAGATAATATGAGGTTAGGGGTTCAACCCTTTATGGCCCCTAATATTAGGGAGAATTTCATAGGGTAATATTAAAGAACTATTGCAGTGAAGATACTATAGTGGTAGTGGGAACTATTGAAGTAACGATAAAGTCTATGGGTGTTATAATATATACTGGTGCAGCGGTGGTTATTGTAGTAGTATAATTCATAGAATGGGGATTTGAGAAAACATGTTCCTCTAGCCCTAGAAAAAAGGACTTTATTCCACAAGGTATTTGATCTATCACATTTTAATGGACCTATGGGATACTCATACATTAGTTCATGTAAGGTTATCTCTCATCCTAGTTACAAAGAGGGATTTCATAGTTTAAGGGGGGATCCCCCAACTGGTTTTATAAAAATTTGAAGCGTATTAAAAGATTTAGTTTGATGGTTCGGTGAAAAAATTCATATTAAATATTATCTGAACAAATATTAATTAATTAATTCAAGAAATTATTATTTATTTTAACCATGAGTTCAGCACACATCCTGTAAATATTAATAATTCCATTTATATTTAAGCATAGGCTTCACTAGGAATTCAGAAAAGTAATAACAGTCCTTGAATAAATATTATATTCTTACCCTATCATTATTTAAACCCATTTATTAATTTTTTTATGATAACCAATTTTCATCATTGTTAATCGAAAATTCTAGAGATGATTTTCACAAGCCCCATACATGTCCCCTCTAGAACACTCTAAAGAACCCATAGAAATTGTTTTCCTCCACTAGAAAAAAATTCTTCTCCCAATGAAGGATTTGGTTGTGATTAGTGATGATCATAATAAGAATCTGATTTAACCACTATAGCACATGGAGAATTCTATAATGAAGATTGAAGGTTCACAAAGCACATGTGGATCATTTCTAGAGGGAAATATACCCATGTTTCCTTTAAAATAATTAGGGTATTACAATAGTGTTATATTGATTCATAAATGAAAAAATAATAACTAGATCAGGGTAATTCTAAATATTTTTAGAAATTAATTATAAATTACATGTGATGATCCTAACTTTTAATTATATGGTTATAATGATAATTAATCTATGATTTAATTATGTTGGTCATGATTCTCTTAATCATATACATCACAAATTATTAATTGATTTTGACTAAAAGAAAATTTGGACTTATTCCCACTGGTGCATCCACCACTATTAGATCCTTTAAATGGCATCATAGAATGCACATGAAAGTTTAAAATTATTTATTCTTCATTGATCGATTATATACAATAGTTGTCAGTTTTATCTGCCATTTTATTCATTCTTTAAATCCAAATGTTTTATTAACATTTTATTATATAGAAATTTTACTCATTAAAGTTTCAAATCATCAAAAACATATTAAGAACAGATTAATAATGAGTGGATATTCCATTGGGAGGTGCTCGAGATTCTAGGTGATAGATAAAGATAAACAACATGTGACCAAAATAACTCAATGTACTCATGTTAAATAAATCTAAACGTATCATGGGATACAAGACATAAAAATTAGTAATGGAACATGATTCATTTAATGAAAACTATGTGTTGACCAAGCTATCTTAGAACATGATCTTCCAGACCACACAATGTGTCGCTAGCATACACATCGTGTTGTCTACACAATTTAGCGGCTAAATTCATTCTCACTATGTTGTCCAATACATGGAATATACCGGTTGATACTGATAGTTTGTATCATGAATGAGATATATGTTGTGTAACGAGAATACATTCTCTATGAATCATCAATCCCTATGTTATAAGAACATGTCGAGTAAACCATTGTGTTACATGAACATACAATAAGTGGGAACCCCAACATGTAGCTCATTATTGCATGATGTGTAATCCATACATGATAACTAATGATTACCTAGCTGATTATCCTGGATACATGATAGGTGAAGAACTCAATATGTAGCTCATAATTACACTTTGTGTAGCCACCTAGTAATGGAAAAAATTATATTTCATAAAGGATGATTAACTACTACATTAAAAACCAAATTACATTGCTGAAGTATTTTGTGTTGACTATATAATAATAGTGTTTAGAATTACTAGTTATTTAAATAATTCCATGTAATTATCTCTCATTACTGGTCAGAGCATTTATTTTTTATATTTTATTTATTATGGGTATCTCCAATAGACTTTGGATGATCATTAAGATTAATATAATTAATTAATTAATTAATAGAATTAGTTCAACTATATTTATCTTAATAACTACTTTCAATAAAAAAACTGAAGGCTTTTGGGCCGTTGGATGTATTTATCTTAATAAAAAATACTGGATTGAAGTTATGTTTAACCACTGAACTTTTTTATATTCATTTCTTGTATGTAAATGGTCATGAGCTGATATAAGCCTGTGTTTGAGACTATTTAATTTAATTTATTACAACTTGTATTTTTGTAACAATTTACCAAATTAAATAATGTATTTCATGTTATTCATATCCTCTCATTATGTATGGGCCTACGTTCAAATTATTAATTTTATTGAAACCCACTTTATCCAATATATTTATTCTCCTCACTTTCATGTGTGTAAAATTATGTAATTGATTGAGATCTTAGGAAAGTACAACTGGTTCATGTTTGGAGCTAATATGAAACCAACCAATAAGGTATACATGAGAATATGTGAAATTGTATAAATTAAACCATACATGGTTCAAGGATTTTACTCCCTACATTGAATATTTGAATTATCATCAACTATATAAACCAAACATTAAATAAAATCATGTGCATTCTACATTATTCATTTTATTTCTGTTAGTTCAATTGTTAAATATTTACGGATATTTAAATTATTAAATTAATTATATAAAATTAATGAAATATAGATATAAAATAAATGTTACAATATGTTTAACAATTATATAGAAAAATTTAATTACTTATGTAAAATCCACATAATATTAATAATAATTTAATAATATAAGTTAAGATTACACATAAATATAAAAATCCTTCCAATAAAATTTTATGTTGGTATAGTCTTCCACGTTTAGGGTAGAATTTAAATCATTGTTCAACGTTCTTGAACAACCTATGTTGGTGTGCTTTTAGTTATCATCAAATCTCTGTCTTGATTTTTGGGTCAACGTAACCAAGCTTTTATTAAGGGTTGATTTTCTCCTCATGTCATTGTGCCATTAGAAAGAAAATTTTTGAGGAATTTTTTTAAAGGATTTCAGGATCAGGGAGGCCACTCAAAAGGTCAAAGACATAAATGTTAATGTAGTAGGAATGTTATGTCTACTTAAATAGTTTCAAGTAGATTTTTAGACCTCTTTTTGGGTTATGAGAAGGTTCATATGGATAATTTTCACTAGGAGTGACAGGAAATTCTGAAACCAGTGGTGAGAATTATTTGGTTTTGATAAAATAGAGAGATATTAATAAATTAAATTAAATTTATTATCTAATTTTTCAATCCAAATAAATTTCTAAAATTATTCTCTTATTTAATTTTTAAATAAAAACATGTATGATATTTAATATATCACTATGATCTATATTATAGTTGGAATACCTTCTCATCAGTTTTCATTTCATGGAATGGTATTAGACCATTCACAATATACTACTTCATGAATGGAAATTATCTATTCCAAAAAACCCTCTTCCTAAGATTTTTAGAAAAGAGGATGGGGAAGAAGAACTGCCTCTCTATATGAAACATTTGGATGGTTCGAACAAATGTCCAATGTTTCATGCTGTCATCCATGTACTGTGAGATTTCAATGGAACATAAGGATACAAATTTATATAACATCATATATCACCTTCATAATCTTTACCAATATAAGGTGAGAAAAGACATATATGAGATCTTCAATGCACTATTCATGTGAAAATATGGTATGTAAATTCTGCCTATGACTCATGTATTCGTGATGATTTTCTACCTCAAGTTCTTAGACAACATGGTATTTAATATTCCCAATATGATGAAAAAAATATAATTATATATTCACTACTTAATAGATTATCTCTTTTCACTTATAATTATAATATGTAAAATAGTGATAAGTCTCTCTTAGAACTCATTAATTTTACTTCCCATATTGATAAAGAAACATGGTCTAAATAACCTATGGTATTTTTGTGAATAAGAAATGGAAGAACAAGGAGAAGGGGACAAAGACTCGTCCCAAGTCTAATGACCCTGAGCTCTATCCTTCCATGAAATAAAAGATCCCAAGATAGGAAAAGGAAATGGATACAATGTGATTTATATGTGGAATTTTGAACCACTTGAAGAAGAACTACACCTATTTAAAGAATAATGGGGAAACCTCATGTGAGTTCATTATCAATTGAAATCTTTATACGTCTACATATTGGGTATTTGATACAACATGTGGTTCGGGAATATTTATTCATTTTCCGGAACCAAGTAGATTTGTAAATATTTCTGTAGGAGGGGTAGATTTATAATCAAGAATTATTGTGGGTAAATCTTCACTATCTAGTAGAGATTACCACCTTCTATTACCAACTAAGATGGTATTGGTTTTAAAATGGTGTAATTATGTATCAAATGTTACCATAAACATAATTTATGTATTCTACCTAGATGCATGTGATTTTATTTTAATATTCAAAAAATAAAATCAATTTATTTTATAAATAAATCATATTTTATGGGTTGAAACATTAAAATAATTATCATAATGTATTTAATTACAGAAACCATTTATTGGAAATCGTTAATTAATCAAATTTACATGACCCATTTCGCAACCAGTTGTGGAATAATCATCTTATTCATGTATAAAAGAAGTGTATGAAATAGATCACTCAAGATGGTTACTTATAATATTTTAAGATAAAACCACATTATTGATATCATGATTTTTTAAAAGATAAAATTACCTTGCCCTTATTTATGGGACAAGGTGAAAAAATTAAAGATATTCTAGAATCGGTATGCACTAGTGTGTGAAAAACATCTCCATTGGAGGATAGTGGTGGGTATTGTAACTTCATTTATTTTATTGATTCCTTTATTAGATAATGATATGTGTAAATAATGAGAAATATGTTTAAATATTTTGATAAATTAGTGTGTTCAATTATGAATTAAAGAATCAATTTTTTATGAAGATAAATAAGATAAGATTTGATTGAGGTGGTGAATATCTTAACCAAGAACTCATCTATTTTCTATGGGAGTGTGGGACCCTTTCCCAACTCACTCCTCCTTATACACCACAGTGGGTCGTGTCAGTTAAAGGAGTAATCACAGCTTTCTTGAAATGGTATTGTTGATGATGATCCTTTAAAGTATTCCATTATCTTTTTAGGGATATCTATTTCATGCTGAATCACACATTCTAATGTGACTACCTACTATGGCGGCAGACGAGATTCCATATGAGTTGATGTATTGAATGAAATCTGTGTTATCACATACCCAGAAATGGGATTGTGAAGAATTTGTTATGTTTGTCCTTGGAAACAGACTACCACCTATAAGAGTGAAGTGTATCTTTACAGTGTATCACATTGAAACAAGGGGATACTATCTATACAACTCCTCATACAAGAAGGTGAATGTTGTAAGTCAAAATATTCTTCTTGAGAGGGAGAGAGACATGAAAAGGGATAATGGGGTAACATTGGACTTCAATGAACATTAAATAAAATAGTTTACCATGTCTGTTATTAAATAATTGATGTGCTCAATATTTTAAATGATTAATCGCACCTCTTATTCAGTCATTCTGTTTTCTTCGATCGGGCGACATGAAACTCGTCTCTCTCACATGGAAAACCTAGAATCGATTCGTTGAAGTCGTGCCCCTTATCCTTGTTTTTCCAACATCATTCTTCATATTTTTTATTATCAGATCAATTAGGGTGACTCAAAACACTCAAGTAAACCTCACACGACTCGTTTTCAGGTTTTTCCCATGATGCCCTAAACTAATTTGTTGAGATGTTTTTTTTCTTTATTCTGGCTATCATGGTTAGTTTCATAGTGCTCGTCTATACTGTGCTATATTCTTTTCTTCTAAAATAAACCTATGGAAGTGATATCATGCAAGTTTACGATTTTTTTTGTGTTCTATAATGTGTGTGTGCGCGTATAGGGGGTTTCCAGGGAGGATGTGCAAGTGGGATGGGGTGTCCAGGGGGGTTGGGTGGGCTGTCCAGTTGGGTGGGGGTGTCCAGGGGGGTGTCAAAGGGGGAGGGGGTGGTGTCCAGGGGGTCTGGGTGGTGTCCAAGGGGGTTGGGGGTGTCCAAGGGTGTGAGAGGGATGTCAAAGGGGGTGGGGTGTGGTGTTTAGGGGTGAGGGGATATCCATGGTGGGTGGGGGATGTCCAGAGGGTTTGGGGGGCTCTCTAGATGGTTGGGGACTGTCTAGGGTGTCTATGGAGGTGGGGGGGGGGCAGTCTAGGGGGTTTCCAAGGGAGTGGGGGTGGTGTATAGGAGGGGTGGGGGTGTCGAAGGGGGGCGGGGGGCTATCCAAGGGGGTGGGGGGTGTCCAAGGGAGTGGGGGCATGTCCAGAGGGTTTTGGGGTTGTCTGTGTGGGGGGGGGGGGCTGTCGAAAGGGTTGAGGGGTGTCCAGGGGGTGTCTAAGGGGGTTGGTGGTGTATAGGAGGGGTGTGGGTGTCCAAGGGTGTGGGGTGTCTAGAGGGATGGGGGCAGTCCAGGGGTGGGTGGGGGGCTATCCAGTGGGGGGGCTGTTCAAGGGGTGGTGGTGTCCAGGGGGGTGTCCATGGGGGTGGGGGTGGTGTCTAGAGGGTTCAGGGGGCTATCCAAAGGGTTGGGGTGTCTAGGGTGCCCAAGGAGGTGGGGGTGTCCAAGGGGGTGGGAGTGTCGAACGGGGTGGGAGCTGTCCAAAGGGGAGTGTGGGGGGATGTTTTAGGGGGTGGGGGCCTATCCAGAGGGATTGGTGGTTGTCCCCGGGGGGGGGATATCCAGAGGGTTGGGGGTGTCCAGGGGGTGTCCCAGGGGGGTAGGAGATGGGGGTGGTATCTAAGAGGGGGGTGTCCAGGGGGGCTGTCTAGAGGTGTGGGGGGATGTCCAGGGGGGCTGTCCAAGGGGGTGGTGGTGTCCAGGGGGTGTCCAAGGGGGTGGGGGTGGTGTCCAAGGGGGTGGGGGATAAGTGTTAGTAGGGATTGACTATTTCGTCATGGTTTTTGAGATTATTACATGATGAATTTATTATTTCATGGATATTAGGCTATAATTTATTATTGTTGTTTAAGGGGGTGGGGGTGGTGTCCAAGGTAGTGGGGGGTGGTGTCCAAGGGGGTAAGTACAATCTTTGTTTGAGGTTTCCACTATGATTTTTATGGATTAAAGAATTAATAAAAGATGAGGGGTGTTGTAATATGATTCTATTTGGTTATATATATATTTTACCAGTCATTGGATATGAGAAAATTATGGGTTATGGGGGAGACCATGTTGTGGTTTTCAAAGATGCGCAGTTATCCTGACCCCATTGGGCCGTGATGATAGGCTTTACATTACGATTTTCTCTATCTAAGTTTTTATGTTAAATTTGATTTGATTCTCAGGTTTACTTCATTTTATCCAATTTTCTATCAACCATTTGAGGTCCCATCGTTTTCTTGGATTCCATGGAATTTCCTTAAATATGTTACTTATTCCATGTTCTTCTTCCTTTATTCTTTGTTTCTTCTTTTCTTCTTCATCCACTTATTCTTCTCCTTAATTCCTACTATTATTAGGGATATTTGGTCATTTTTAAATTGACTGTTTAATAGTAATCAATGTGTTCTAGGGTTATTACGAGGGCTGGGGGTGTCCGAGGGGGTGGGTGGGGGGTTGTCTAGAGGGGTTGGGGCTGTCCAGGGGTGGGGGGCTGTCCAGAGGGGTGGGGGGGATGTCCACGGGGGTGGTGGTGTCCAGGGGGTGTCCAAGGGGGTGAGAGTGGTGTCCAAGGGGGTGGGGGTGTCCAGGGGCTAGGGGGTTTCTAGGGGGTGTCCAAGGGGGTTGGGGGTTGGGGGTGTCCAGGAGGGGTGGGGGTGTCCAAGGGGGTAGGGGGATTTCTAGAGGGGTGGGGGATGTCCAGGGGTGGGGGGGATTTCCAGAGTGGTGGGGGCTGTCCAAGGGGGTGGTGGTGTCTAGGAGGTGTCCAAGGTGTTTGGGGTGTTGTCCAAGGGGGTGGGGGTGTCCAGGGGGTGGGAGCTATCTAGAGGGGTGGGGGGGGGGGCTGTCTAGAGGTTTCAAATCGTTAGGATCTATGTAACTTTCAGTAGTGAATGTATACATATTTTAATATTTATACATTATATTTCTTTTTTACGGAAGGGTGAATTTGGTATCCAGTTTCACTAGGATGTATTATTTGTAAACCTTAAGAAGAAAGGATCCAAGATAAATTTAAAACTGTTATATCTAACTATATTTTCTTTTTGAAATCATATTCAAGAATTTTTTTTAAATAAGCATAGATTTGTTTTATATTTCAAAATTGTTTTACATTCAAATTATGATATTTTTCATATAAAAATATATTTGTCTTATCTTAAATAGATGTATAATTTTGATATTTTTTATAGGTAATAATGAGTCAATGTTGGATTACGACACGTCGAATGAGAAATGAATATGAGGTAGGTGTTGATGCCTCTTTGGAAATTGCAAAATGAAATGTTCCAAGTATAGACATTTTTTTCTGTCCATGCCTAAAATGTTTGAATATGAAGAAGTTGAATAGTAGAGAGATAAATGATCATCTAATTTTTCATGGTTTTAATACGATCTATTGCCCTTGAATTTGGCATGGTGAAACTGGATGGAATTTCACTGATGATGATGATTGTAAGGATGGTAACTCCGATAGAATTGAAGAAATGATTCACGATATTGCGGAAAAACAAATTGAGATAGAACTAACTATTATGTGTCTATATGGTGATACTAAAAAACCATTATATGCTGGTTATACTGATTTTAAAGTTTTGTCGGCGGTGTTTAGATTGATTATCCTGAAGGCGAAATATGGATGTAGTGATAGAAGTTTTACAGAGATGGTACAATTTATGAAATACATTCATCCAAAAGATAACGATCTTCCAGATTCAAATTATAAGGCCAAGAAAATATTATGCCTAATGGAATTGGGATACAAGAAAATACATGCCTTTCCAAATGACTTTATGATATATAGAAAGGAATATAAATTTTTAATAGAGTGTCCTAAATGTGGGACATTACGGTATAAGGTGAAAGAGAAATCACTGGCTGATGTAGAGATTACAAAGATCCCTTTAAATTTATTTTGGAATCTTCCTATAATTCATCATTTAAAAAGTTTATTTGATAATTCACATGATAAAAAAATGTTAATATGGAATGCAGATGAGTGGTTATGTGATGGAAAAATAGGCTATCTAGCTTATTGTCCATAATGGAAGAAAATTGATGAGCAGTATCCTTTATTTGGAAATGAAATTAGAAATCTCAGACTAGGGTTGTGCACAGATGGAATGAATCCATACCGAACCCTCATTAGAACACATAGTTCATGGCCTGTTTTGTTGGTAATTTACAACCTCTCTCCTGAAGTTTGTATGAAGAAAAAATATGTCATGTTGATTATAATGATCTCTGGTCTGAAGCAACATGGCAATGATATTGATGTTTTCTTGTCACCAATGATTGATGTTTTGAAACCTTTATGGGAGGATGGTATTATGGTGTATGATTCTTTTAAAATGGAATATTTTCAACTAAATGTAGTGATTTTTTTCACTATAAATTACTTCCCATTATATGGAAATTTGTCTGGATACAATTTTAAAGGGCATAAAGCATGTCCAATTTGTGAACAACAGACTTAATATTGTCAATTGCATCATGGGAGTAAAACTGTGTACATGGGTCATCGAATGTTTTTGCATATGGATCACTCTTATAGAAGACTAAAAAAGGAATCCAATGGCTCACAAGAATTTGATATTTCTCCAAAACCTTTATCCCCAGATCTATATTTGAGAGGGTGGAAAACCGGGATGTGGCATTTGGAAAGACACAGAAATCTAGTAATGATAGATATATTTGGATGAAAAGGTCAATATTTTTTGATCTACCATATTGGAGATATCATGAAGTTAAACATAATATTGATGTCATGCACGTAGAGAATAATATTTGTGATAGTTTGATTGGAACATTTATAGATATTAAAGGAAATACAAAAGATGGGTTGAATGAAAGATTAGACATACTATCAATGGGAATTTGATTGGAGTTAGCTCCCACTTCTAATGGAAGACGAACATTTTCTCCCCCGGCTTATCATACATTATCCAAGAGGGAGAAAATTAGCTTTTTTTCAGTTTCTTCATGATATCAATGTGCCTCAAGGTTATTCTTTAAATGTAAAAAATTTTGTCTCATTGAAGGACTTGAAGTTTATAGGTATGAAATCTCATGATTTTCACGTCACGATGCAAGAACTTATACCAGTTTCATTGCATGGAATATTTCCCATCCGTATTAGAAAGACTATAATGAAGTTGTGTTATTTTTTCAATACAACTTGTAATAAGGCGATTGATGTGAATTATTTTAACATTTTGCAAAAGGAAGCAATTTGTATACTTTTTCAATTGGAAATGTATTTTTATCAAACGTTTTTTGATATAATGGTTCATTTAATGATTCATCTGGTTCAAGAAATAAAGCTTTGTGGACCTGTATATCTTCGTTGGATGTATCCTTTTGAAAGGTATATGAAAATATTGAATGGGTATGTTAAGAATCCATATCGACATGAAGCCTCCATTATTGAAAATTATATTTCTGAGGAGGTTGTAGAGTTTTGTACGAGCTACTTGGCTGTGGCACAGAACATAGATTTGACTCAATCTCACCATGAATGAGTTAACAAAGAGGGAAAGGGGATTCGTGGCTTTAATGTCAAATTGTTGTCAGCTGAACAGATGAAGAAGTTAGAATCATAAATCTTGAATAACATAGCTGATGCTCAACCGTATATCACATTTCATATTAATGAGTCGAAATAATGTCATCCAAAGAAAAAAGAAATGTGGATTTTGAATGAGCACAAAATTTTTTTTGTCTTGGTTTTAAAATACCTTGCTTGTTAGATCAGATTTATCAGAGACATTAAAATGGGTAGTGGGTGGTCCGTGTTTAAATGTGATAACATGGTCCAGTTATGAAATTAATGGAAAAAATTTGATACGAAAGCACAGGATAACAGAAGTACAGTTAAGAATAGTGGTGTATTGGTGTTTGAAGAAGCAATGCATTTTTCAAGTGCTAAAGAAAAAAACACAATTTATACATCAAGTAAATATTATTGTGAATGAAGACATATGGGAGGCGGATTACTTTAAAATTAAAGTTCGTGTTTTTAACTATAAATGGTTTATCGGCAACTACATTGTGAGACACAATGAATTTGGAATGACAGTTGTTAATCAGAATATATTGGAAGACACAACAAATTCTTTTATAATGGAAACACATGAAATTTTTTTTCTATGTTCTAGATCAATCAGATATGCTATGGGTTGTTGTTTTACAAGGGAAAAAACAATATGTTGGTGAGCATGAGCTTGATGAAGATGCTGATTTTTGTGAGATCCCTACTTTTATGGAAGGATTAACAGAGCAAAATGATGGCCATGTTGAAGACACAGTTTGTGCCATATGTAATGATCACAAAGAAGGAATTTGGAAAAAAAATCTATTTATACATTCCTAAAATTATAGTTTACATTTGTTTATTTCTTTTTTGCATTTATTATTTTCATAAAATGTTAGATATTGTATGTTTTTTTCTTTATTACAACATGTATTAAAATAAATAAGTATAAGAGTTTGTTATTTAAAATTTTGTTTAGTTTACATTATCCTGTTTACCATTACATAAATTATATATCTATTATTTTTGTTCAGTGAGAATTACATTACCATGTTTACCATGTTTACCAGGTTTACCATGTTTACCATTTTTACCATCTTTACCATTGTTTAACATGCTTACCATATTAACCATGTCTACTATTATGTAAAATAGTACAATTTTCTATTTTCTATTTACATTAGTATTGTGATATTTGAATTTGTATATTTGTGAACCGATGTTTGTTTTTTTATTTGATGTATAATGAAATATAAATCAGTTGATCAACCACATGATTCTTGAGATGATCATATTGGTTATACCTCTGGGGAGGAACATTCACATGCCCCTCTTGATGTTCCCCAATCTTCCTCATGTGATTCCATTACGACAAAGAGTTCAAGAGTTGGTAAACGTGGGTGCACACATTTACCAAAATTATCACTTGCCCATACACAGGATAAGAGGATACTCATTGATTTTGACGAGGATGATATTCCTAGAGGTCAAAATGAAAAAGATATTAAGATTTTTTTTATCAACTCAGGGTAAGAGTAAAATAAGATTTTTGTATGATGACAGGAGAAGTGTGGACAAAGAGATAATATCTCAATTGTGGGAGATGATATTGGTAAGATATTTTTCTATTGTTTTCCTATTCATTAAATGTTTCTAGTATATATAATATGTTTAACCTCTTCTTTATCAGATGAAATTTTATATTCCTGACACTAGAAGAGTCAGAAATAAATTCTTATCGACGGTTTCCAGGAGATGAAGGGATTTCAAATCAACCCTCTCATCTGATTATATTTTTGTTCATAGGATTCATGATAATTCATGTCGTATATATCCTTTCATAGATGGAGACACATGGAGAAAATTTGTTGAAAGTAGAATAAAAGATTATTTTTGTTAAGGGAAACGTAAAATTTTATAAGCTTTCTTATATAAATGATCTTATTAATGTTTTGATAATGATTTATTATTCTAAATTTACATCAAACAAGGAAATCTCATCAGGTGATCCAATCTAAAAATTTATACCCTCATAGTTTAACTCAGGGAGGGTATACTTTATTGGTAGAACAAATGATGGCAGAAAAATTACAAAAATTAAGAGCTGAGTCTTCATGCTCTGGAGAGGTGGTCCCTCCATCCCCTCTATCAAGACATGAAAAATGTAAGAGAGCTCAGATGGGAAAAAAGGGTAATATCTTTCAAAATATTTGAGAATCATAGCTGAGAGGATTGTAATATATCTATTTTATTTATTTAAGTTAACTATTGTATTCATATAATTTCAATCATTACAGACATGTTCAATTAATTAATACAGGATTCTCTTGAGGAGCAAAGCTCATAGAGGTTATTTAATTCTATTGGTAGGAAAGATATTTTATCTGCAACATTGGGAAAGCCCGAACATCTTGTTCATGTACGAGGATATCCGGCAGGTTTATCGATAAAAAAAGTGTGGCCATGTTCTTCAACTTCTTACATTGATGGTGTTTATAAAAAAATCGAATCCTTGGAAGCTGAAGATCATAATATTAATTTGATTATGGAGGAAAATATTATAGAATTGGTACAGTCTATGTTTACAAACATGAAAAGAAAATTTCAGACTGTAGCTCCCACTCCTCTTGCTCCCCCTATAGACCCCATTAGTTATCGTCCACCTTCGCTAGTCACTCCCACTCCCCACTTCAGCCTGAGGACACCATTTTTTATCCTACTCCTATATCAAAGCTTCCTACATATTTCAAGTTGTATGTGGATGATCCTCAACATCATATAGTTGTATATGGGTTGGTATATTGTATAGGAGATACAGTTCATCATCAAAAATTAGAGGTAGAGAATTAGAGGATCACTGTATCAGGATATTAGAGATAGATCAACTTGAGTACCATTATCTACAGATGAGGTGAAGTAAGTTGGACATAGTATCAACCATTCTTTAATTTGGACATCCAGACTTCTTAGACTCATTACCATAGAGGTATGTATGTTATATCTTCTATTTTATTTTTTTATTAAAGTTGTTTTATCATTTGGAAACTAATATATTTTTCTATTTATTTTTATAGGAATACTTCAGAGGTAAAGAAATACTGTATAGACAACAACAAAGGAAAATAGATATGTCATCAGATACAGATTCTAGTAGTCTTGATAGATTGTCAAGATATTCAAATTTGTTGGAAGATCATTATGAGTTTCCAATGGAAGCACATGTTTGTGGACGTGCAATAACTTTGGGAATTGTAAAACTAATATCATGGAGCTTTCTACTGGAGATAAGTTGGGCATCAATGTGGTGAAAATGTTTTCTATGTAAGTCTTAACACCTTTTCCCTATGTTATATTTATTAAAAATGTATACTAATGTATGTTTTGTATTAGGAATCTTTATAACATTTGTGAGAAGAATGAGCGGACAGATGTATATGGATTCATGGATATTCATTTGATTTCCCCTGAAGCATGTGCATTGGATGAGGAACAAAGAATGATTTATATTGCTGAAAGACTTGAATAGAATATAGTCACAAAATGTTGGATGATACTTATTTGTGAGAGGTATGAAACACATCTATCTCAAAGATTTCATTATCTTTTAACATAAAAACCCACTAACCTTAAATTTTATTTTAGCAGTGATCATTGGATGTTAGGGGATTTTTTCCCATAGGAGAAAACACTATATTGGATATGCTCAGTCTATGGTGATTTCCGGGAATGTTTTCAGAAAATGTTGGAAAATTACGTTTCAATTTCTCAATAGTTTTATATATTATAATTAATTTTAAATTTATCCCATTCTTATTATTTTCTAATAGGGGATGGGTCTTCTTTTGAAAAAACACAAAGAAAAGGAGTGTGAAGATCAAATATTTAAATGTAAAGGTAAATATCCATTTATAATTCGTACTTTTTGATTTATTACATAAAAATAATATATTGAATTTAAACTCATTCAAATATAATTTTCAAGAGAAATAAGGCATCATTAAATGCGAATATTATATGTTAATATTTATGTATGAAATAATAACAACTAAGACAGTGGTGAACTTTGACCTCATAATATTTACTTTTAAACTTTTCCATAATATTTCATTTGATTTATTCATTATACAAATTAACTACTATCCTTTAAATTTGTAGCTATTTGATGAGCCTCAACCCTATAGTGCTAAATACGTCAAACACTTACAAGTGGAATGGTCAAATTATTTTACAGGTTTGATTGAATTTTAGTTGTTTGTAGTGTAAAATGAAATTTTGAATATTGTCATTGTAATTGTGTATTTGGTAGTCGCTTAGGTTGGGTTTAGTTTTTTTTAAGTTGACATTGTTGGTTTTAAATGTTATATATGTGAATGTTTAATTTTTCTCTACTTCTTGTTTTGGTCTACTTATGATGGTTTTTCTAGTATGGATTATGGTCTGGGGGGAGTGGTTCCATGGGTGTGGGGGGTGTTCAGTTGGGTGGGGGGTATCCTGAGGAGTGGGAGGGCAGTCCAGTGGGGTGGGGAGGGGGAGGGGGTGTCCTGCGTGTTTATGAGAGTGGGGGAGGGGTAATCCAGGGGGTGTGAGCATTTCCCTTAGGGTGGAAGGGCTGTTCAGGGGAGTGAGGGGCTGTCCAGGGGTTGTCCAGCTGTGTGGGGGTGTCATATGGGGTTGTGGGGGTTTCAGGGGTGTGGGAGGGATGTCTAGTGGGGTGCGGGGGTGTCCAGGGTGTCCATGGGGATGGGGGGGGGGGGGGGGGTAGTCTAGGGGATGTCTAAGGGGTGGGGTGTGGGGGGGAGTGGGTTTGGTCTGGTTATGGTCGGGTTTTGGTCTAGTTTTGGTCTAGGGGTGTCCAGTGAGGTGGGGGGTGTCCAGAGGTGTGGTGGGGGTTGTCCAGTGGGGTGGGAGGGTGTCGAGGATGGTGGGAGGGATGCCCAGGCGGGTGGGTGGATGTCAAGGGTTGTCTAGGGGTGTGGGGGAGGTCTGGGGGGGGGGCTGTCTAGGGGGTGGGGGGGGGGGGGGGTAGTACAAGGATGTGGGGAGTGTCTAGGGGTGTGGTGGGGGCTGTCCAGTGGGGTGGGAGGGGGGGAGGGGGTTCTAGTCTATTTTGGTCTGTTTTTGGTAACTTTTTGTTCTGTTTCCGGGGTGTGGGAGGGATTTCCAGGGGTTTGGGAGTGTTGTCCAGGGGGTGGGGGGTATACATGAGGGTGGGGAGTGTCCAGGGGTGTGGGGGATATCCAGGGGTGGGGGAAGTCCAGGGGTGTGGGGGGTGTCCAGGAGGGTGGGGGGGTTTTCCAGGGGTGTGGGGGCTGTCCAGGGGGGGTGGGGGTTTTCTAGGGGTGTGGGGTGGTGTCCAGAAGGGTGGGGGGATGTCCAGGGGTGTGGGGGGATGTTCAGGGGCGGGGGAAGTCTAGGGGTGTGGGGGGATGGTATCCAGGAGTGTGGGGGTTGTCCAGGGGTGTGGGGGGCTCTCTAGGGGGTGGGGGTCAGTCCAGGGGTGTGGGGGTGTCCAGGGGTGCGGTGGGGTCTGTCTAGTGGCGGTGGTTCTGGTCTGTTTTGGTCTGTTTTTGGTAACTTCTTGGTCTGTTTTAGGGGTGTGGGAGGTTTTTCCAGGGGTTTCGGAGTGCTTTCCAGGGGGTGGGGGGATACAAGATTGTGGGGGTGTCCAGGGGTGTGGGGGGATGCCCAGGGGGTGCAGTCCAGGGGTGTTGGGGGTGTCCAGGGGTGTGGTGGGGGCTGTCCAGTGGGGGGGGGGGTTCTTGTCTATTTTGGTCTGTTGTTGGTATCTTTTTAGTCCGTTTCAGGGGTGTGGGAAAGCATTTCAGGGGTGTGGGAGTGTTGTCCAGGGGGTGGGGGGTATATAGGAGGATGGGGGATGTCCAGGGGTGTAGTGGGCTGTCCATGGGGGGGGGGGCAGTCTAGGGGTGTGGGGGTGTCCAGGAGGGTGGGGGGTTTTCAGGGGTGTGGGGTGCTGTCTAGGGGGTGGGGGTAGTCTAGGGGTGTGGTGGTGTCCAGGAGGGTGGGGGTTGTCCAGGGGTGTGGGGGCTGTCCAGGGGGTGGGGGTAGTCGAGGGGTGTGGGGGGGTGTCTAGGAGGGTGGGGGTTGTCCAGGGGTGTGGGGGCAGTCCAATGGGGGGGGGGGGGGGAGCACTCCAGGGGTGTGGGGGTGTCCAGGAGGGTGGGTGGTTGTCCAGGGATTTGGGGGGTTGTCTAGGCGGTGGGGGTTGTCCCGGGGTGTGGGGGTGTCAAGGAGGGGGGTGTCCGGAGGTGTGGGGGGGTGTCCAGGGGGTTGGGGTAGTCCAGGGGTGTGTGGGGGGGTGTCCAGGGGGGTGTTGGGGCTGTCTAGGGGGGGGGGGGTTCTGGTCTGTATTGATCTATTTTTGGTAGCCTTTTTGTCTGTTTCAGGTAATTTGGTTGGTCATATAAGTGGTTTATTTTTATTTTAAAAAATTGTTTTTTACATTGTTTATTTCATAACCAACGTAAAAAATGCATTGGGATTAGTTTTAATGTCGGTTATTTAGAAACCGATGTAATAACATCATGGGAACTGGTTTTTTATTCGGTTATTTCATAACCGACGTAATAAAGTGAAATGGATAGTTTTTATGTTGGTTGTTTTAGAACCAACATCGTAGGCATGTTTTTACGTTGGTTATTATATAACTGGCACTGGAAACCACTTGGCAGATAGGTTTATCACGCCAGTTATAAAAATAACCGACGTGATAAATGCTTTAGATGAGTGATTTATAACGTCAGTTATTATATAACCGACATGAAAAGGTATATACCACATCGGTTATTAAATAACCTATGTAATAAACAACGACTCCGAAGTGTTTTCCACGTCGGGTTTTTATCAACTGATGTGAAAAACGCTTCAGATTTGTGTTTTTTTACATCGGTTGTAAAAGAACCGACATAAAACACTATGGTTATAGCATCTCTTATAATAACGTCACGCAAAATCCGATGTTAAAAATAAAAACTATCCATCGTAAAAATTGTTTTCTGCACTAGTGACATGAATGGTTTTTTACTCCAGGAAGTTCCAATAAAATATGAATGTTTCAGATATCCATTAATGGGTTAAAGAAAGAATCTAGTCTAAAGAACATTTAGTTTGACAATGTTATAATATACTTTGGTTTCATAAATAATGAATGAGAGCTATGTGTTTATATAGTGTTTAGTGGATGTGCACTCGTATTCTTAGTAGTATAATTTGATGGAATATTATTTATTACAAATGACATAGTAGTATTATTGTAAGTTAAAGACTGTTAAACAGGTGATTCTTTATAAAGGTATTAGGTGAAGAAGCTTTTAACTATGGAATCAAGATCATTCAAGATAAAACTAAGAGGTTGATTGGAATAAGTCAAAGTAAAAACATTGACTAGATAATAAAGAGATTTAGAATGGAATAATCTAAGACAATGTTGGTTCTAGTGTCACTGAGTATACATATATCCATAAAAATGTGTTCTCGAACACTACTAGAGATATATAATGAGTAGAATCCCATAAACATCTATGATATGATCTATCATGTATTCAATGTTTTGTACTAGGAATATTTTTTACTTTTTTTAATCAATGTAGGAATAATCAAGCTAATCCAGGAGAAAAATATTAGTTTATTATTATGGATATCCTCTATTATCCAAGTCATACTAAGTATATGTCCCTGATATATAGAGGAGATATGGAACTAGTAATCATAGGATATATCGATGTCACTTTCAAAAAAGATCATGATGACCAAATATCTCAGTCGGGATATGTTTTCAGACAAAAAGTTTGAGTTGTGTACTGGAATAGTTCAAATTAGCCCATTATTTCTGATTCTACAGTAGATTCTTATTATATTGTTTCATTAGATTTAACCAAATAAGTTTGTTTTATTCATAAATTCACTAAAGATAATGATGTGGTTCTTAGAATTGTATATCCTATCACATTATATTGTGACAACACTACATTTATGGATTTCACAAAGAAGACAAGGTCACATCAATGGATGAAACACACACCACCAAAGTATCACCTCATGAGAGAGTTTTCTCAAAGGGGTGAAGTTTTTGTGAGAAAATTTTCCATGGAGAAAATCATGGTGGACCTCTTGACTAAAGACTTATATAATAAAAAACATGAACAACACGTGAGAGGTAACATACTGAAGGTTGTTAGAAATTGACTCTAGTGAATGTGGTATTCTATTAGTGTTAGTGGCATAGAACAAAATTCTAAGTAATTTATGATTAATCAAATCCATTTATTTTAATTTTACTAAAATATATTATCTCATCATGGTTTTTTATCTATGTGACACTATACATGGTAATTTAATAAGTTTACCTGTCTCACTTAAAGGTTATAAAAATTTCCCTCTATGATGAGAACCAAGAAGTACCCTGAAAATATTCTTAAATATAATTTTTATAGCCCAATGATATCATTTCACTGGGAAACAATGGTATAATCCATCAATGGTGGAGACTAATAGGACAGTGAGACATAGTCTCGTGGTGTACGCCCTTCATAATATTTAATTCAAGATATTATGAGAAGATGACCCACCAATAGAAAATCCACAATAATTTTGTCATTGGATATTCCTATATGTATACTTTTTTAATGATCCTTACACTTTAAGACTATTATTAATTTATGTTTTGAGTCAGGTACATTGATTTATTAATAAAAACTATGATGAAATACGATCACAGTGAGGTAATATATGTTCGGTGCATCATGAGTGATGTTGTATTAATGAATAACATGAGAAATGATTTATCCTTTATAATATTTAATAAAATTTTATATCTTAGGCACTTTGATTGGATCAGAATTACTTGATTAAGTCCATGGACATGGCTATGTTGTTGGAAATTTCATTTTAGGAAAATAAAAGAAAGAGACATCGAGCACATGGGTTGATGACACTAGCATACAAACTACACGATTAAAGATATAAAGATAAAGGTATTATATTAAATAGTTTATGTTCATAGGATATTACATTTCATTATGAAATTAATAAATTTCTCTATGGGAGCATTGGCATATTGCTAGATGTTAACCACAGACTTTAGGAAGTGTATCCTAATGAAAGTGAGAAAGGGGGCCTAAAGGGTCATATACTAAGTGTATTGAGAACATCAGTTTAATTTAATATGAAATTAACATGTTGGATAAATATAATTTTCATATGTGGTTTAATAACATTTCAGGTTTATTTGATTATAAATATTCAATCCCCAGTTATTCTAGAGAATATATATATGAGTTGAATATTTAATATACTTTTATACACTATGTAATTATTAGTTTAATTTCATGATTATAAAATATTTTTTTTATTCTAGTTTATTCAAAATATAAAAAAATATTATTTTATTTAGTCTCGGGAATACTTAATATATATTTATTCACTAATTTGGTAAATATAATATTTATGTATATATTTATAAATAATCTAATGATATTAAACTAATTAAATAAATAATCATTATTCAAGGCATAATGATTATTGATGATTGGTGGATTAAGTTCTATGGTCTGATGATAAATTTTATATTAAATATTATTTGAATAAATATTAATTTATTTATTCAAGAAAATAACTATTTATGTGGAGACCCTAAGCTTGACGTACATGGACATTACATTAATTTTGCGCAATAGTTAATACATAACAAAAATAGACACACAAGGACCGTAATAGTTTAGTATCTTTGGAAAATTGGAACATAATCTTCTAATCGTGGTGAAAGATCTTCAACATCTCCCATAAAGATCTTCCACTTTTTGTTTCCTGACCTAAAACCTTTCTTTTTATCCTGGGGGAAAATAAAACATAAAAAGTGTGAGCTCAAATGCTCAGTAAGGGTAAGCATGGATAATATAAAACATACCATATACATTGGAACTTAAAAACATGGACATAATGTTTAAACATTAAAATCTTGAGCAACGACATAAAACATGGAAGTACATAACGCATAGATCATAATGGAACATAAACCATGATAAAATAGAATGGGAATAAAACATGTAATTGTGGCATCCATTAAGCACATGTAATGATTTCCATAGTAGCCAAGGCATTGCTGCCAAGACCATCTTAGTGGACAAAGTCCCTTTCTGAATTGAGTTCACTCCTCGTTTCAGTCATGTTTTACTGAACCGGTTTAACCTTCCATTCCAGCCATGTCTATCTCATGAGATATAAATCATTACCCAATGCATTGGAGGGAGATATAGGTCCCACCCATCTCATAATTAAATCATTCTTACTTGTGCGACAAAATAAACATACATCATTCATAATAACCAAATGAATAAAATGGGTTTCACAAACATCATCTCATCATCACATAATCCATATAAAGGAAATGGATATCATTTCATAATAAGAAAAGTGAAACCATGTAAATCATGGAGACATTACACTTGAAACATACACATATGAAATAATTTCATCTTAGATGGAAAATGGTTTTGATAAAACAGTTGAAATGAATTCTTGAGGAAAATATCCTTTCTTCTTCAAAATCAATTTCTTTTCACAAAATGTCATGAAATTTTAAAAGAAAGAGATTTTGTTGAAAATATTCATGAGAGATTTTGGAGGAAGCTTCATGAAAATAAGGCTTTATAAAACCGTAAAAATCCGTTTGTACCGTATAAGTTAAAAAAACATTCTTTTCGTACTTTTGCCGGAAAAGTCAAAAAATACCTCGTAAAGTAATCAAAAGACAGATTCCTTACATACCATGTAGTAAAAGTCAAAAATAGGTAAAAAGGAATTTAAAAATAAATGAAAACACTTTTATAAAACATGGACATGGATGATAGAAATAACCCCAGTAAATACTTACAAATAAGCAATCACAGATAAAAATGAGATTTGCAAAATTATCCCTTACCTTATGTCTGATATGCTTCGTATGTATCCAAACCTCCTGTATAATGATTTAAATAATGTCATTGACTTATTACAGAATCATATTCATTGTTATGATATCATATATGGTTCACTTATGAATTTATATTACCCGTTATTTTGTAAATTCCATGTTAAAGAGTGTTTTGGATAAAATCGTTTAATTTGTCGTCCGTGTTTTGACTTGTAATTATTCATATGAATACTTAGATCACGATTACATAATTACAGAATATAAAACATGATTTATATATAATATATATTCAGAATATACATATATATATAATAGATCGATAAATGGAAAGAAATACACCGTTCATGGAGACGGTAGGCCATACGTACGCATGAATGCTGTTTTCGATTCCTTATTGATTTGACTGGAATTAAGTAGATGACATACATATATACATAAATCCAGTAGCTTTATAATGTCATATATTTCATTATTATTGCTTATATATACTTTATAATCATTCTTAAATGGTTAACATGGAGAATGAATCTCATCGCGTCGTGGAGACGATATTCCGTACGTACGCACGAGCGATGATAACATTTCCATAATTATTGAATTGAATTGGAGTGTATGATACAATATATAAGAATCATTATGATGTTATAATAACTATGTATAGTTATTCTTTACACCATTATACCCATCCATGTAAGGTGTTGGTGGAAAAACAGATTACACCACGGTGTGGAGACGGTATTCCGTACGTACGCACGCGCGGTGATTTTGTTTTCCGTAGGATGGATAGAAGATGAAATGGGTTTGTTTCATATTTATAATAACAAATAAGTATATTAGTTATACTGATGTTATTACTTAATAATGAAACAACTAAATGAGAATAAGTTTAAAAAGAAAGAATCTTGAAAGAATCAGGAGAAGAAATTACCTCTTCTTCGATACGCCTCTTTGAAACCTCCTCTTAGGGCACTAAGATTGGTCTTTAAAGTAGACCAGAACCTCTAAGATGTTTCTAGGTAAGTGTAGAAGATAATTTTTCAGGGTTTTTCCGAGCATGAAGGCAAAAATTTGTGTGAGGAGGAGAGGGAGGAGGTGCCCTTTTATAAGGGAGGAGAGGGGCACCTTTGGAATTCTTAAAAATATTAATTTATAATAAATCTAACCCCACTTAAAAACCTCCAAAAATGACTCATATTTAAATATTAGATGAGATAGGGTTTTAATCTCAACAACCAATCAAATTTAGACATATTTGGATCTTATTTTAAACCCTATCATTTTGATTTATCCTTATTTAATCTATTTATGTTTATTTGTGGTAATAAAATTCTAAATTTTAAATTATAACAAATAATTACTTATTTGTTGTGAATTTTCCATAATTGTTTACTTTATTACATTATTGACCATATAAATATAAATTTATAATTTTTAAATATTTTTCTGATTTTTAAACAATTTTATAATATGTTAGTTTTATAAAATAACAATAGTGTCAATTTTGACACTATTCATTTATTTGAATTTAAATAAAATATATACAGAAGATATGTTCAAACTAGAAGCTTTAATAGATTCATAAAAGGTCATATGTATCTATAAAATTATTGTATCACATTAAATAGTTCATATAAAATTTATTTTATTATTTTTAAAACCATTTATTTGGTTTATCTCTTAATAAAATAATTACTACAATCATTTTTTTATAATTATTTAATATACTGATTTGTTGCATAAAAATTTAAAATAAAATCCTATGATGAATATAAATATATTAACTTTCAGAAGAATACTTTTGCTCAAATTTATCATCTTTAAATCACAATATTTAAATTGTTATATTTATTAAATTATGAAGGTGACAACTTTGGCATCATTTAAAATAAATTAATATAAGTGTTACAATCACTTTTATAAGGATCCAAACGGTTATATATTATGTAATTAGATTATTAAGGTGTATATATACACTACCAATATGTTTTGGTCAGGTTTGTGGGCCTTTTAATGGGTATTATTATTTCAATAAAAACAATATTACTTATTTTCCACTTAATAAATAATTTATGTATCATTAATGTATCACCATTAATGACAATTATTTAATTTCTAAAAATTATAAATAAATTATCATGATGTAGATATTTTTATTTTCTTTCTGGAGACTATTCATGTTTGAAGTTTTATGATGTTTATCACTAAATTAAAATTATTATACTTATAATATTTAAGAGAGTGACATGTTGTCACTTTCTTTGGTTTTAATAATTTAATTATTTTCAGGGTCAAAAGTCCATAAAATGAATCTAATCTGACCCTTATTTGATATGGGTTTACTTTTAGCCATCCAATAGAATTTTTTCATGTGTTAGGGTAATTTTATAATATAATATTTACCCTTAATTACTCGATTTACCTTTAACTATGATAAATAAAATTTAACGTAGTTACTATTCATAATTCCCAAAAATAAAAAGTAGCCTATTAACATAATTTGGAACCACTGATTGCAAATATGGAATCCATTTTTTCAAATTCAATATACAGAAGTTTCATAAATTAAATTAAAATTAATCTCGTTGTCGAATGAAAACAGATTTTTGTTTAAAACATTGCAAAAGATTGAATTGATTTAACCTACGAATTTAATGTAAAATAAATTATAATTACATAAAATATATTAAATGGTAAAAATATATTCTATTTATACATTAAAACCATTCAATATTACTATTTAACCATATAAGTTATTACGATGAAAAAAGTTGTTTTTCATTAAAATATAGCGTGTTTTTACTATTCATCAAAATATGAAAGTTACCAGAATAATACGAAAATTTTATCCAAAGAAAATTTTTATTTCTTGATTCCAAAGAAGAATTTTATTTTGTCAAATTGAACTTATAAACATGTCAAAAACTATATTTAAAGTGGGTGCACCATCAAAAGGCGGCAAGACTGCATTTTTTAAAAAATACTTATTTAACTAAAAAATATATTTTGTTATTATACCATGTTCTAGAAAATGTGTAAGTTGAATAATAATGTTATAAAATTCAAAATTTACTTAATACTATTCATAACAGCTAGTTCATAATAATATTATAATAATATATCGGTGTTTAGTAAAACCCGGTATTGCGTACAACACACGCTATCGAGGAAGGTCGTGATTGCATGTAATGCAAGCCAAGTCAGGGTTGCGTGTTGTGAAAGAATCCTTCGTTGTTTCGTATAACAGAATCCAACCGTATTTCATTTATAAATTGAATATATATATATATACTCAATTTTGCGTAGAATATCTATTATGAAAATTGTGTGTAACACGATCCATGAATAGTGTTTCATATACTGCAAGCTAATACGGTGTTGTGTATAGAGCAAGGTAATCTTAGTGTAGCATACAAACCAAGACATTAATGAAATTAAAAGAATATTTTTCATAAAATCTCGGGGTGTTACATTCTACTCCCCTTAAAATGAATTTCGCCCTCAAAATTCGTCAGGGTTATAAATGGTTTACAACTCGAAAGTTTGTTTAATAGAAACCCACATCGTAAAAAGGAATACCAAAACATGGATTTAATAAATAAAGTATGAAATGTATTGGTTACCCAAATTAACTCATCACTGGGTTTCCACGTAGGAGAACATATGTGAAAATATGGATATGGAAGAAAAATCTAACCATCAAGTTCTGATGGAGAGTGGTAGAGAACATGGCTATGAAAAAGCCAACAATCACAGAGTTATTGATTTGTGATGATATAAGGTACCATCTGATTCATCGGATATAAGGGAACTAGGACAACATTTTTGGTTTTCAACATCATTTCCCTAAAGTTGATGAATTAAAAGAAATACTTGCATGATTTTGGTACAATCTCACTGTTGTTCGTTAATTGAACAATTTCCACTTCATCCCTTAAAGAAATGAAGTTGAATTTGTTATTCGTGATGTGTTAGCAGATCATGTGATAGAATGATGGGTCATTCCATCTCTTTCAAACAAAAGGTTAGAAAAAGTTATAAGTCCATATTATGGTTAGATTAATCATATATGGTTCCAAAAATGAACTTATACTTCATATATCATACTGCTTAATAAAATAGAACTAGTTTCTACAAACCAGGGACTTCCTGTAGGCCAGTGGTAGGCGATAAAGGCCAGTCGCACTTCGGTTGTGGGTTCGATTCCCACAGCCTTGTCTGACACGATGGGATGTCCTCCGTCCTGCAGGTTGTCCTTTTTCTAAAACTACTTTACTATAACATCCCATTAATAATATCGAAAAAAGTTCTATCTTTAAACAATACTATCTTATGTACAACATAATCCATTCCAATCCTTAGGCTTATCTAAAATACTTTGGTCCAAGCTCATAGTATAAAGAAAACTATTACTTGAAATGTCATCAACCAAGCTTGTGAATACCATCATTTATCCCCCATATATCTTGTTGGTCACATTCCAATCCTGTGAATACCTTAATCATGTATTCTCTTGAAAAACGAATACCCATTAAACCTTAGTGAAAACATGAATGCTGTCAAAAGTTAACACTTTATTCATACCAAAATCCTCAAAATTCAATATACTCAAACCATGATATCACTTAGTCCTTATATCAATCATGAGCTCATGAATACAATCAATCATCTCATTATATTCTTATTACTTCATTATGCGCATATCATCTACTTTACAAAAATATCTGAATAACAATCCATGGTTACTGGTACCATTCAAAATATACTTTCAAATACTTTTAGGAAAACAAAAGTGTAACAATCCTTAGATGATTCTTTATTCCATAATAACATTAACTATAAAACATAACTCTCGATAATCATACAATCATTCCACTACCTTCTAAAACAACCGACTGAGCTTCAACACTTCTTTCAGCTCATATATCATTTGTAGTCTCCTCATCATCATCCACATAAATACTACCCATATGCCAATGCTGATTCTCTTCATGAGATTTTCTATTAGGGAATTGGTTTGCATAATGCCCGTACATTCCACATTTAAAACATCTAATCATTGTTGATGTCATAGCAATACCATTATCCTTGTCCATGGTGTTAACTGAACCTTTTCCTTTCCACTTACTGGCTTTGTGTCCTTCTTTTCCACACCCAAAACATCATCCAGTTCCTTTGAAATAATCTCCCTGATGCCTCTTCCCACATGATTTACATTAGGGAAATTGAACTTTCTTTCCTCTATGATCATCATGAAACTCCATCTTTCTCTTATTATCTGAGTTGGGAAACTTACCAAAGTTGAGATTATTGATCATATTATGAGATTGAAGATTAGGCATAATAACTATTTTTAGACTTCCAGATCCCGTTTCATTTGGTTTCTCATGAAGAAAATCATTCCATTGTCCGTCATATCCTCCATTATCATGAATCTTCCTGTTTCCAGCCATTTTCTAAAACCCAAAAAGAATAGTGTGAGAGGAAAAAATCATGCTAGGGAAAACAACATAGTAAAGGGGGAGCACCCTCAATATCTAAAATCTTAGGTTAAATTCTAATATCGTTACCGTAGTTCTAGGACTATATCCTATACGTATTCTTATCCTTAGTTACCTCCCTAGACATACCTTAGAAATATCTCTAGGGATCTCACTAACGTTTTCGCATCCTAGTTTCCAAAGGTTGACTAAAAATTTCCTCTGATACCAACTGTAGAGACCCTAAGCTTGACGTACATGGACATTACATTACTTTTTCGGAATACATAATACATAACAAAAACAGACACACAAGGACCGTAATAGTTTAGTGTCTTTGGAAACTTGGAACGTAATCTTCTAATCGTGGTGAAAAATCTTCAACATCTCCCATAAAGATCTTCCACTTTTTGTTTCCTGACCTAAAACCTTTATTTTGATCCTGGGGGAAAATAAAACCTAAAAAGGGTGAGCTAAAATACTCAGTAAGGGTAAGCATGGATAAAATAAAACATACCATATACATTGGAACTTAAAAACATGAACATAATGTTTAAACATTAAAATCATGAGCAACGACATAAAACCTGGAAGTACATAAGGAATAGATCATAATGGAACATAAACCATGATAAAATAGCATGGGAATAAAAAATGTAATTGTGGCATCCATTAAGCACATTTAATGATTTCTATAGTAGCCAAGGCATTGGTGCCAAGACCATCTTAGTGGACAAAGTCCCTTTCTGAATCGAGTTCACTCCTCGTTTCAGTCCTGTTTTACTGAACTGGTTTAACCTTCCATTCCAGCCATGTCTATCTCGTGAGATATAAATCTTTACCCAATGCATTGGAGGGAGATATAGGTCCCACCCATCTCATAATGAAATCATTCTTACTTGTGAAACAAAATAAACATACATCATTCATAATAGCCCAACGAATAAAATGGGTTTCACAAACATCATCACATCATCACATAATCCATATAAAAGAAATGGATATCATTTCATAATAATAAAAGTGAAACCATGTAAATCATAGAGACATTACACTTGAAACATACACATATGAAATTATTTCATCTTAGATGGAAAATGGTTTTGATAAAACACTTGAAATTAATTCTTGAGGAAAATATCCTTTCTTCTTAGAAATAAATTTCTTTTCACTAAAAGTCATGCAATTTTATAAGAAAGATATTTTTTGGAAAATAGTCATGAAATATTTTGGAGGAATCTTCATGAAAATAAGGCTTTATAAAACCGTAAAAATCCGTTCGTGCCGTATATGTTAAAAAAACATTCTTTTCGTACTTTTGCCGGAATAGTCAAAAAGTACCTCGTAACGTAAACAAAAGAAAGATTCCTTAAATACCATGTAGTAAAAGTCAAAAATGGGTAAAAAGAATTTAAAAATACATGAAAACACTTTTATAAAACATGGACATGGATGATAGAAATAACCCCAGTAAATACTTACGAATAAGCAATCTTAGATAAAAATGAGATTTGCAAAATTATCCCTTACCTTATGTCCGATATGCTTCATATGTATCCGAACCTCCTGTATAATGATTTAGATAATGTCATTGACTTATTAAAGAATCATATTCATTGTTATGATATCATATATGGTTCACTTATGACTTTATATTACCTATTCTTTTGTAAATTCCATGTTAAAGAGTGTTTTGGGTAAAATCGTTTCATTTGTCGTCCATGTTTTGACTTGTAATTATTCATATGATTACTTAGATCACGATTAAATAATTCCAGAATATAAAACATGATTTATATATAATATATATTCAGAATATACATATATATAATAGATTGATAAATGGAAAGAAATACACCGTTCATGGAGACGGTAGGCCGTACGTACGCATGAACGCTGTTTTCGTTTCCTTATTGAGTTGAATGGAATTAAGTAGATGACATACATATATACATAAATCTAGAAGCTTTATAATGTCATATATTTCATTATTATTTCTTATATATTCTTTATAATCATTCTTAAATGGTTAACATGGAGAATGAATCTCATCGCGTCGTGGAGACGGTATTCCGTACGTACGCACGAGCGATGATATCATTTCCATAATTATTGAATTGATTTGGAGTGTATGATACAATATATCAGAATCAGTATGATGTTATAATAACTATTTATAGTTATTCTTTACACCATTATACCCATCCATGTAAGGTTTTGGTGGAAAAACAGATTACACCACGGCGTGGAGACGGTATTCCGTACGTACACACGTGCGGTGATTTTGTTTTCTGTAGGATGGATAGAAGGTGAAATGGGGTTGTTTCATTTTTATAATAACAAATATGTATATTATTGATACTGATGTTATTACTTTATAATGAAACAACTGATGAAGAAGAAGTTTAAGAAGAAAGAAGCTTGAAAGAATCGGGAGAAGAAATTACCTCATCTTCGATACGCCTCTTTGAAACCTCCTCATAGGGCACTAAGATTGGTATTTAAAGTATACCATAACCTATAAGATGTTTCTAGGGAAGTGGATAATATAATTTGGCAGGGTTTTTCCGAGCATGAAGGCTAAAATTGGTGTGAGGAGGAGAGGGAGGAGGTGCCCTTTTATAAGGGAGGAAAGGGGCACCTTTGGAATTCTTAAAAATATTAATTTATAATAAATCAAAACCCACTCAAAAACCACCAAAAATGACTCATATTTGAATATTAGATGATATAGGGTTGTAATCTCATCAACCAATCAAATTTAGACATGTTTGGATATTATTGTAAACCTTATCATTCTGATTTATCCTTATTTAATCTATTGAAGTTTATTTGTGGTAATACAATTCTAAATTTTAAATTATAACAAATAATTACTTATTTGTTGTGAATTTTCCATAATTGTTTACTTTATAACATTATAGACCATTTAAAGTTAAATTTATAATTTTTAAATATTTTTGTGATTTTTAAACAATTTTATAATATGTTATTTTTATAAAATAACAATAGTGTCAATTTTGACACTATTCATTTATTTGAATTTAAATAAAATATATACAGAAGATATTTTCGAACTAGAAGCTTTAATAGATTAATAAAAGGTCATATGTATCTATAAAATTAGTGGATCACATTAAATAGTTCATATAATATTTATTTTATTATTTTTAAAACCATTTATTTGGTTTATCTCTTAATAAAATAATTACTACAATCATTTTTTTATAATTATTTAATATACTGATTTGTTGCATAAAAATTTAAAATAAAATCCTATGATGAAGATAAATCTATTACCTTTCACAATAATACTTTTACTCGAATTTATCATCTTAAAATCACAATATTTAAATTGTTATATTTATTAAATTATGAAGGTGACAACTTTGGCATCATTTAAAATAATATAATATTAGTGTCATAATAACTTTTATAAAGATCCAAACGGTTATATATTAGGTCATTGGATGACTAAGGTGTATATATACACCAACAATAAGTTTTGGTCAGGTTTGTGGGCCTTTTAAGGGGTATTATTATTTAAATAAAAACTATATTACTTATTTTCCACTTAATAAATAATTTCTATATCATTAATGTATCACCATTAATTACAATTATTTAATCCCTAAAAATTATAAATAAATTATCATGATGTAGATAATATTATTATCTTTCTGTAGACTATTCATGTTTGATGTTTTATGATTTTTATCACTAAATTAAAATTATTATACTTATAATATTTAAGAGAGTGACATGTTGTCACTTTCTTTGGTTTTAATAATTAAATTATTTTCATTGTCAAATGTCCATAAAATGAATCTAATCCGACCCTTAGTTGATATGGGTTTACTTTTAGCCATCCAATAGAATTTTGGCATGTGTTAGGGTAATTTTATAATATTATATTTACCCTTAATTACCCGATTTACCTTTAACTATGTTAAATAAAATTTACCGTAGTTACTATTCATAATTCCCAAAAAAAGTAGCCTATTAAAATAATTTGGACCCACTGATTCCAAATATGGAATCACTTTTTTCAAATTCAATATACTGAAGTTGCAAAAATTAAATTAAAATTAATCCCGTTGTCGAATGAAAACGGGTTTTTGATTAAAACATTGCAAAAGATTGAATTGATTTAACCTACGAATTTAATGTAAAATCAATGCTAATGACATAAATTATATTAAATGGTAAAAATATATTCTATTTATACTTTAAAACCATTCAATATTATAATTTAACCATATAAATTATTACGATGAAAAAAGTTGTTTTTCATTAAAATATAGCGTGTTATTACTATTCATCAAAACATGAAAGTTACCAGAATAATACGAAAAATTTATCCAAAGTAAATTTTTATTTCGTGATTCCAAAGAAGAATTTTATTTTGTCAAATTGAACTTATAAACATGTCATAAACTATATTTAAAGTGGGTGCGCCATCAAAAGGTGGCAAAACTGCATTTTTTTAAAAATACTTATTTTACCTGAAAAATTTATTTTGCTCTTATACCATGTTCTAGAAAATGTGTAAGATGAATAATAATGTTATAAAATTAAAAATTTAATTAATACTATTCATAACATCTAGTTCATAATAATATTATAATAATATATCGTTGTTTAGTAAAACCTGGTATTGCGTACAACACACGCTATCGAGGAAGGTCGTGATTGCGCGTAATGCAAGCCAAGTCAGGGTTGCGTGTTGTGGAAGAATCCTTTGTTGTTTCATATAACAGAATCCAACAATATTTCATTTATACATTGAATATATATATATATATACTCAATGTTGTGTAGAATAACTATTATCAAAATTGTGTGTAACACGATCCAAGAATAGTGTTACGTATACTGCAAGCTAATACGGTGTTGCGTATAGCGCAAGGTAATCTTGGTGTAGCATAAAACACAAGACATTAATGAAATTAAAAGAATATTTTTCATAAAATCTCGGGGTGTTAAAATTTACACATCATTTTAGAAAATTTCATGTAAATAATAATATTTCAAACATTATTTAGATTATGGATTCTTGAAGAATTTAATAAAAATAATAAAGTTCATTGGATAATTATTATTTTATAACTAAAACACTATTTAAACTTGGATATAGCATTTTCTGAAGATATAAACATTCCATCATTGTGCACAATTAATTATAGAGAGGATTATCTCAAGCCCATGATTTCACTCCTATAGAATTTTCTAAAGAACATAGGGAAATTATACTCCTCTTCTAGAATTAATTCTTATCCAATTGAAGGATTTGGTTTCAATCAATCATGGTCATCACAAATGTTAAATTCATCAGTTTTAGAACCTATGGAATCATATGGTGACGATCAGAGTTTCCAAAATCTTGTGTGGATCCCACTATAGGGAATATACCCATGATTACTCTAACACAATAATGGTATAATAATATTTGTATAACCATTATTTGATTAACAAATAATTACATGATATATGTAACTATAAATATATCTATAAAATTATTATAGATTACATGTTATGATCCTACCTATAAATTATAGGATTAAAATTTATATTAAAATTAAATTTATTTACATTTATCATGACATTAATCACCATGTAAATCAATTATTATTCATTGAATATGAATAAATTATGAGCTTAGCATAATCCTATAAGCCCTTCCCCTATACCCAAAACCTTCATCCACAATGAGGGAGTTGGATTTAAAAGGGGTGTAACACTCATATAAAGGTGAGATTTAAAATACTAAATGGTACTACCCACATCAACATAACCCACATTTCTTTTTAGTAGCCTACTTATTTAGAACTCCACATTTAAGCATGATTGTCCTAGACTAGTGTCTAGATTAGTAACCTCTTGGGATGTTTCCAAGGATATGTTTGAGTGAGGAAAACTAAAACTGAATTAATATGTGTTAGACTATGGGGAAAATCATTTGTATGATAAGAGACCTCGATGGGTAATAGATTTTGGTTTTATAGGTGGGAAACCAAGGTATTACATACGACCCACGGGGTCAGATGGCTAGGTTCATTGCCCATAGAGGTTGGGTTGTCACAAACCGAAAAAAATCACCAATAAATTCAAGATAATTTCTACTTCCTTAGGGGATGTATACTAGTACCAATGATCTAAATTACTATTTCGGAAATTAATTACACTCATAAAAATAATAAAATGGGTCAACATCAGATTCTACCAAAATTCTGGCATAAACCATCGGTGCATAGAATGTTTCAAAAATATATTAAAAGGCATGTATTCTAAATAGAAGAACCTACAGACTGATTCCACTAAATATAACATTATAAACTAATTTCTATATGTATGTAGTTAAAAAAAGAGTTACTATTCATATATACGCAAAACTATTGACAAAAATAAATATATCTAAAAGACAAAATAAAAACTAAATAACTATATTGATGTGTCAAACATTCCTCTATCCAAACATAGTCTCTTATTCTCTAACAACTCATGGAGTCCCGACCATGTTAATTTGACACCAATGTCTAATAAAATCACCCAACATCCAAACCATAACCTTCATATCTATTCATAATTGAATCATATAAAGTGAAATGACATTTCTACAAAAGTTCACATGCAAGGTGTATGTACTAAGACCAAGTCGGCACCACCAAATATCTTAAATAAAAAAAATTCATAATCATGTACATAAAATAAATATTCCCACAAATCATACATAAGTATATGTAGACTATTTAATAGAAAATCAATAATCTATTCCAGAAGTCAGTGAAATAAATTTCATGTTATATGAATGGATAACTTCCATACCACTAGGAGGATCCATAAACGTGTCAAGGAAATATCATAATCCATTATAGTGGAAAACCAATATGTCCATAGTTAACTATATATTGATGTTACTAGTACACTATGTAATATCATGTTCATATTGGATACATTGAGATACCTTACACCCATACTCTCAAATCTGGTGCTAAAAATACAATCTTT
This sequence comes from Viscum album, assembly GCA_963277665.1. NCBI lineage: Eukaryota > Viridiplantae > Streptophyta > Magnoliopsida > Santalales > Viscaceae > Viscum > Viscum album. Next base: position 782,740,041 of record OY728146.1, on the reverse strand, counting down.
ACATACTTGATTTGATACCAACTCAAGTGACCCAATTTTTACCATCCATAATTACAACATCGATATAAATTATTAAATCACTTACTTACCCAATAAATTTTTAGGTTTACAGATTGAGAGAAATAAGGAAATCCTTTACATTAAAAAACCAAAGTCCTTCCCATCCAATAGAAATGTTCCACATTTTTCTTTATTTTATTATTGCATAGAAATACTTCAACATCTCCCAAAAACAAATTCCCACACATGATACCCTTATATGTATATCATATGTATCACTCGTCATGTTTCTTGGGAAAATGGAAATATAAGAATGGTAAGGTAAAATACCTAGTAAGGATAGATTTTAGTGAAATTTATCATAAAGATACAAAGTTTAGTAAAATGGAAATGTAAATTTATCAAAAATATATAGCATAAAATTGAGGAATTAGAAATTAAATACATATATTAATCACATAAAAATTTAAATAACCACATACACATCAATAATTGTCTTCATAGTGATTAAATTCTTAATTATGGACATCTTAATCTTACCATCAAGGCCTCATTATAATAAATATTACATATCATCAAGGAACTCTTCCAGGATATATTATATACCATTAAGTTATGATGACATGGAATTATCATTTTATGGCTTGACATACCCCAAGAGATACCCATTTTTTATCTCATGAGACTTATTTGATGCCTCAAGGGGGTATATAATTTTGATACCCACCCATCACTACATTATAATGGCATTACATCAAAATTATTTTAGGATTTATACAATAAATATTACGCTTTGTTGTCCAATGAGACCAAATAATGCATCAAGGTACTATATAATTATGGGACCCATTCAAAACTTAAACATTTCCATTCAATTCATCATATAAAACACATCATCATTATTCTGTATTAATAAATATATATCCATATTGAATCATGTATACAAGATATCAATATTTCCCCATTACATAATCAACTTTCTTTATAATTTAAAAATAATCCATATAGACATAAAGAGTATACAAATTTTCAATGTTTCCCTAATTAATAAATGATCTATATTTATTTGTAATAATCCCCAATCAAATTTATATAAAAGGGGATATTCACACCATACAGAGTAATGATTATATGGATAAGTCAATAATAAAAATGAGGTAGAATACATACATGATAATAAATAACATGGTAATGATGGATACCATATATTCAGCATAAATTAATACAATGTAGAAAAGGAAAATATTTTGAGATATATAGAGGAAAGTCTATGTGAAAGGTAAAAAAAATTATTTAATGATTTTATAACATCATTTTAAAAAAGAAATCAAAAATCAATTCCCAATATCATTTCATTAGATGTTAAAAAAACTATAAAACATTATTTTTTAAATAATTTTTAATAACGTAATGTTTAATAGAAACTACTCTTAAGTAGTAAAATGTGGATTAGAAGACAAAAATATACCTAAGTGGAATAAAATAACTTTTTCAAAAAAATTAATAATATAATTTCCTTTTTAAAAATAATAATATAATAATGAAAATAGATTTTACTTAAGAAAGCCATAAAATAATTTAAATGCAGGTAAATAATAAATAATGGTCATAATGGTGGGAAAAGATACTAAATTAGGTCATGTTAAAAATAGATTATTTCCAAACCTTTGCAAAGAATGTAAAAAATAACTTGTTTAGAAATAGATAAAAATATTTCATTTAAAATTTTGAATAGAAAGTTGAAGATAATATAAGTTTTCCATAAAAAGTCATTAATGAATATAAAATCTAATTATTGAAAAAAAATAAAGAATATGGATATAGATGAAAGAGATTCCTGACTATAATGAGAAATAAGGATTGTTTTCTTATAAACATTATTTTGGGGATTTTGTGCACCAAAGAGAGGGAAAATGAATATAATACTTTTAAATCCTATAAATTACAAAATTATACTAAAATATATGGGTTTTTAAGGGAAATAACATATAGTTACCTCAATGGTAATTAGAAAATAAACAATCTGGGTGAAAGTGATATTGTAAAATAAATCGTTAAAGGTTTTATAACCTTTGAATAAAAACTTGTCGAAAGTGTGAAATTGAAATAGAACATTATTTACCATGATTAAAGATTTTTTGATGATATAATATTCCAAATAGGTAACACAGACATCATATAATGGAAATATGGGCATAATTCAAAACATATCTTAAAGAAGGAACTTTGAGACGATAAACCCTTACCTTGGATTCCAACTTAGTTAAACATGTTATAACATCAAAATATAAAATATTAAATTTATTATAAATAAATATAACAACCTATTTTATATCTATATTACTATGTAACATTCACTAATAATTTCTTATTACCCTCTTAGAAGAAATTATGTGTCAAAATTATTTTTTATGCGTTAACTGTCCAGTTTCCCATGAAAATTTCAATTTAGTGGTTTTGATCCTCACACATGGGTCATGGTCCCATAATATAAATAATTTGAGTGATGATTTTATATATTTATATCGTTACATGGATATTTCATTGAACTTATAATGAAGATTCTCATTTAAATCTTAAAGATTATATTTTTCAGAAGTTTTCATTCTGCTGAAAGAATTGATTTTATTAAAAAAAAATACACACATATATATCACCATTAAATAACTCTTAAAACATCATAAATACAACTTTATGACATAATATTACAAGTACATAACATTACAATATTATTTATGACATAAACATGATAAACTTTTTTGTGTAAGTGGTAAAACATACCAAACTAAGAACACATTATAATGGTTTCATGAGTAAGAACATGTTATTTTATAATGATAATATTAATATTAAATAATATTAATCATGTTAAAAATAATATATTTATTCATTAAATTAATTTTTAGAACTATCCATTTAAGGAGGTATTGAAAAATAAAAAATGTCGTTCATGGAGGTGGTAGTTCACGCATACGAAAGAACGATACATTAATTTTTCAATAGACAAATAGAAAAAAAAAATTAGATAATTATTTATCATTATATGATCATAATTATTTCATTAATATAATATTAGTTCAGTAATACATTCGGTATAACTATCCATGTAATGTGGTGATGAATATTTTAATACGTCGTTCATGGAGGCAGTAGTTCACACATTTTCTCGGGTGACATTTTCAATTTCTAATGAATTAAAAAATGTATATAATGGTTTTTAAATAAACATAATAATATTTATGTAAAATAATTATATATAAGGTTATAATTTTAATTTTATTATATAATATTTGGGGGTTATTTTGGAAGAAATAAAAATGAAAGAACTTGGTTAAGACTATCACCTCTTCCTTGTGTATCCTCCCTTGGATCTCTCCTAGAGCCTTCATGGGCTATTATTTGTAGTGATAATATAATATATAGATCATGTAAAAGTTTTTTGGAAGTTATTTGTGAATATATTTGTTGACATAATGTGCATAGTGTGGTTGGAGAAGTGAGGGGTAAAGGGATCGTTTTATATGTGAGGGGAGTGACACTCTAGAAAATATAGAAAACATTAAAAAAATGAATTCATTTTCAAAGTAAAGTGGAAAAAATAATCCCAAAATAAAATAAAATATTAGTGAGGGTCAAAATGAACCTATAAAACAAAATTTAGACATTGTTTTGTTATATTTTTGGTCGTATCCATTAGTTTAACTCCCTTTTAAACCCTTTTATACATTACCTTGGTGACTAACATTTACCTTAGTGAATATATTTCATTACCAAATTTTTTTTACTTATTACTTAATTTGAATATGATGATTAAAAATAAGGAATAAAATTTTCAAGGTAAAATTTTTAAAAGTGAAAAGACTTACATTTAATATTTGTATTCAAAACATAATAGAAAATTGTTTTTAGTAAAATATATTTGCAAGCATTCAAATGATTTTACACCAAAATATTATGTAGTGTTTATTATCTTCAAATTTAATGGTTCATTACTAATAAATAGTGTCATGTGACTTTAAAACTGATATAAAAATGATTATATCATTGTAAATACTTAATTAACCAAAATGGTCAAATTTAGTTCTTTTATTTACATAAAACATTACTTATGTTTTAAAATGTAAAAATACTGGTTTTTAAATTAAAAATTTTATTTTAAAATTTTATTTTAATCCATAAAAATATATTTATTCTAAAAAATATATTTCATAAACATTTAATTCCTTCTTATTTCCAGATTATTTCATAAATGAAGTCGTATTTGTAAAAATGATATTTTCACTATTCACCATAAAATCAACCATTTAAATAAGTTCCCAATAATTTACCCAATGATAAATTTAACAAAATTAAATGAAAAATTACTTTCATTTACTAAAATTCAAATTCTAAAATTTAAAAATGTAATGATAAAATAAAATATATATCACACATAATAAAAAAATAATTCTTTTAAACACAAAATTTTTGTTTAGAAATGAATAATTAAATTTTAATTCCTTATAGATGGTTAATTATTTCATGGATTTTATTAACACATTATCCCATGAATTTCATTAATAAATTATATTGAAAACATTCCTCAAAATTAATAACTTTAATAAAAATGCATACTTTATAAAAAAGTTTGATTAGAATAAATGATGTTTTTACAAATGAATATTTCTTATTTATTTAAAGTCATACATTCTAAAATCCAAAGGTTTTACATAAATAGTTCTATAAAGTTATTTTTAGGGAATTAAATGAACTATCCTAGATATTCCCATTTCATATAAACAAATGGTAGGGAACATTGTGACCCATATATGTCTGCCAGTTCCATACCCAGATACACACACATGCATAATATATTGGGCATATGGGGCACCCAGTTTGAACTACTTCTCTATATCTATATGATTTCAATAAAATTATTATAAATTTATGGGAGCATCTACAAGACAATAATAGTGATATCCAACAAAAAATCAATATAAGGCATAACCAATATTATTAATGGATAATTACCAAGACAAATAACATATAATAATTACTTCATTATACAGGAATAAAAAGATGTTACCATTATATTTAAATTATTAACTTAGTTCATGTATGATCATATTAAAACAACCAACATGAACATCAACATATTTGCATATCAAATAAGACATAAGTTTTTTTCCCCATCATCTGTAATAACATGGAATAATATACGAATTATATAAAAACAATTTGCTTCCCTAGAAAAAAATAAATTAATGGATAAAAAAATTTCACATGGAAAGCATATTTTTCAAAAAAAATACATTTCTATTCGAAAATGTAATGTCTTAGATTCCGGTGCCACCCAAAAGTGCCTCGAACCTAGTTGGTCACATAACCTCAAGTGCATTTCCGCGAATGTCAGAGGCTACTGACTAGTAGTGAGGAATAATAAGACATTTGTGAAACTATCCCCTCATTAGAAGAGTATACATCGCATAATCTAAAAAAAACAAAAGAGGAAGATATAATATAATAAAACTAAACATTAGAAGACTAATAGTATTAAAAAAATATCCATATCATATATATATAATTATGCATGTCATATGTGACTAGGAAACCAGCTAGGAAAAGTCAAAATACTGGAAATACAATAAAATCCAAAACAAGCAAAAAGTAAGTAAACTCCATCAGCATCGCAAGCCTTATCTTGGTCCCATGCTCTCCATCTCCAATATATATAAATAAAGCACATGATTAAGAAGGGTTATTTCCCTTATCTATACCTACAATCGTATAATCAGTTTGGATCCATAACATGACCCAAACAGGGTGTGTGTTGTATCCCAGTAAGAATCCATCAAAAGATTTGTACCTAATTATCAGTGAATATATATAACAGGTAATATGCAAAAATGAAGTAATAAACTAGGTTGTACTCAAAAGTAAAAAATTCTACCATTTCAATTACATTCATTTAACATTCATTATCCATATTTTGAATCATGTAACCATGGAATATATCCTAATCTTTGTATCCCCCATGTAAAGTAACTAGAACAATTGTCTCACAAGACCATCTAAACAAAACAAGCAAGAATGAATTCGTTATTGTGCTTTGTCTTGCCATACGTGTCACAATCATTCATTTATTCATACATGACCCCTTAAGAAGTTCTCATATTCAATCCCATCTTATCTAACCTATCATAAAATCATTAAATAATGACTATCTAGGAAGCTCTCACGGTCTATCCACTTGGGTCCAACATGCCATCAATTCATTAAAATAATGACCCTTTGTGAAAGCTATCACAATATATCCCATTTGGTTTAACATAAAAATAATAAATTATAAATGACCACCTGAGAATATCTCACGGTCTAAACCCCTAGGTCTAAAATTAATTTAATCAAATATAAATGACCACATGGGCATCTCTTAGGGTCTAACCCCTTTGGGAAGCAACCGTAGTCCAATCGCCCTTGGTCAAGCTTTCACAAGGCATATCCTAGGAATTTCATATAATCGACAAATCTATCTTAACAAAACAGGGCATGGAAAATAATTAAAGCATAGAATTTATCCTATAAAAATCGGCCATAAATAAAAAAACAAGTGAAACTCACCCATGGGGAATCCCTTAGACAATGTGTCTAACCCTACCCTAAGATACAACCCTTTATCAATCAATCAAACCATAGAAGGTAATAAGCATGGATTAATTCCAAATCACGCAATACCCAAAACATGGTTATGTGACACTTTTAGAATATATAATCCAAATACAAACAACAAAAGGCACAAACCACCTACCTTGATCTTATATATTCGATATACATATATGTCATCCTTGAATCGGCCTAGATCGGAATAGATCTATAAAAAGGTAAAAAACCCAACCTCTAATAACTCATGAGAGAGAAATAATCAAGAAAAAGTCTCAAGAGGATTCAGTAAATCGCCTATGGGATTCCAACACACCTAACGGTGTCTCAATCAGAGCTCGGATAGAGAAACAGGGGTTCAATCTTTGTTTGTCATCCTCGTGCGCTTCTATACGAAACATAGGAAGAAGAAGATGTTTCCAAACATGATATGCGACCCTTCTATAATATTACAAATAAAAAGAAAATTAAATGTAAAGTTCATTAATAGTACACCTTATGTGTTGGCCTTAACTAGCCCCTAACTTAAGCAGGTCTACCAGGTCATCACCCAACCATGTATTCAGTCTTTACACTGTCAAAACGTGGTTGTATGTGCAAATAATGGTACAGGAAGTGTACTAAAAAATACCCAATTTTTATCTTTTTTCATCAAACAACCTAAAAACATGATCCATACCTGAAATGAAGATTTAGGTTCATACAAACATCCCCAATAAAAGAATTTTTTCCTTGAATCTCTTTTCCAAGGGTGGGGAAGAAGAAACTGCAAAAAACTCTAGACACTACGATCATACATCGATCTCCCTATCCCAAGTCTCATCTCTGACTTCCCATGCTGCCATACCACCCATACTAGAGGAACATGTTGTCCATGGATAACCTTCATGATGTGATCCACAATCTGAATATTGTGCTCCTAAAATGATGCATTGACCTCTAACTCGACCTCCTCAGGTCAAAAAACACGAGACATGTCTTAAAAGTTACGTCATAGCTGAGATATATGATAGACATCGGGAATATCCTGGTACCTCTAAGGTAACAAAAACCAATAGAAAACTGGCCCAACACTCTCCAAAACCTCCAAATTCCTGATGTATCTCAATGAGTGATTCACCAATCTCCTAATCCTTATGTGTCCCAACCTCGGTGTGACACATAGGAAGACCTGATCTCTGACCTCGAACTCTAGAGGTTGTCTTCATCAATAAAAAAAAAGATTTCCTCTAAGACAATGTAGTATCCATCCTCTTCTGAATAAAATACACCATCTTAGTGGTCTTCTGGAAAAGAGTAGGTCCCAATATTGTTGCCTCTCTTATCTCCAACCTATATATGGGCGATCAGCATGTTCTACCATACAAAGCCTCATAATGTGCCATCTGAATCATTTCCTGAATACTATTATTGTAGGAAAACTACACCAGGGGTATGTGTCTCTCCCAAGAGCCCCCTAAATCTATGGTTTATGCTAGAAGCATGTCCTCCAAAACCTGAATCCCACCCTCACACTAGACATCTATCTGGGGATGGTAAGCTATACATAGAAGTAGCAGTGTACTAAATTCCCTATATAGTCCCTTCCATATGCAAGAAGCTATCCATGAATCCTTATATAAAATGATAGAGTACAAAACCCCATGAAAATATATTATATCTCAGATGTAAAACATTCCAAGCTCATCAACAATGAAGGTTTCCATGATTGGAAATAAATGTGAAACCTTTGTGAGTCTGTCAACAAAAACCCATACAACATCATTTCCTTGAGTTGACCTTTCTATGCCTATCACTAAATCCATTGCAACATCATTCCACATCCACTTGGGAATGGGTAACTACAATAATATCCCTTCCGGTCACTGTTTCTATGCCTTCACCTGCTGACAAGTTGAACATCTCATAACAAAACTAACTACATTCATTTTTATTCCGGGACACCAATACTAACGATGTAGATCTCAATACAGTGTGGTGACACCAGGTTGAACATCCAATATAGAGGCATGAAAATATCACAAAAACTCTTTTCATATGTCTAATGACACCAATTTCTACCCATGAAAACACAAAACCTCATCCTCATATACCATCCACCAAGGAGTAGGGTCCTCGCCTGGTACAATCTCCCATAGGACTAGGCCATTGGAATCTGATAGATTCCTTATTCGAACTCGATCCAGTTGAGTAGAGGTAAAAGCATTAGAAGAAAGATATGTCTTCCCATATCAGTCTTGCACCTCTAAATGCATCTTAGAAAACAGAGCCATAAACATCCACTCACTACTGTCCCTCTAAACTGCATGTATTTGAGCTCTCCTGATCAATGCATCAACCACTGGGTTTCCTTTTCTAGGCCTGTTGGAAAGATCAAAATTAAAATATTGAAGTTATTCAACCCAACATTGATGTCTCAAATTCAGATCACATTGCGTGAAGATATACTTCAGGATTTTGTGGTCAGTTTATAATACAAAATGCTCCCCCAAAATATAATGTCTCCAACTACGCAAGGCCAGAACAACTACAACCAACTCGAGATTGTGTGTTGGGTAATTTCTCTCATGTGACATCAACTATCGAGACCTGTATGCAAAAACGCCTTCCACGTACATAAGCAATGCTCCCAGACCAATAACTGATGAATCACTATAAATGGTGTAACTCTTTTGTTAGGTCCACTAGGCTGGATACCCTGAGAGGGGGGTGAATCAGGGTATGACTAATTAAAAATTAATGCCCGTTCTGATCTTGTTTCGCTGTTAAGCAAAACACTCTTCTCTCTTTTCCCTGTTGCACGATATAAACAGAATGTAAAGCAAGCACAGGACACAGCAATTTTACTTGGTTCACCGCTAAGGGCTACGTCCAAGGAGCATACGCCGACAGGTTGTCGGTTGTACCAAATTCCACTAATCTTCACTAGCTGTGGATTACAAGGTTCGGGCTAGATCACTTCTATGCCCAGGCTCACTGCCTTTACAATGTTTAGGGTCAGCTCACTGCTTTCCCAAGGGTCACTCCCTGTTTCTCTCTCTCTGGCTCACTGCCGGTGGAGAGGATCACCTTCTTCCTCTTCCTGAGCTCACTGCTCTTGGATGGAATCCACTCACAGTTTATAGACCTGTAGGTATCTTCATTTTCCTGAAATAATGCATCTTCTCTTGTATGTAGATGCTCTGTTGAAGTTTAACTTTCACCCGTTGATGAATATCTCTTTGCACCGAAGGTATCGGGCAAACTTCCAGCTTCCACACAGTCTGAAAATCACTGCGGGAACAAAACCTTACTTGGCGCGCAAGTCAACCTCGGCGCGCAAGTATCGGCGCGCAAGTCACAACGGGCGCGCAAGTCCTCCTCTGACACTTGCGCGACACAAGCTTCCTCAACTCCAAACTTGCGCGACTCTCTTCACTTTACTCCCAAACCACCATTGGTGCGCAACTGCAAACCGGCGCGCAACTTCTAACACCGGCGCACAACTTCAACCACTGGCGCGCAAGTCCCACCTGCGCGACCACACACACCACTTGCGCGACCACCACACCTGCGCGACGGGAGCTCTCGTCTTGAACTCCGGTGAGAAATGAGGAGGGGTGGTCCGGTATTTATAGGCAATCTGACCACCCTACGTGACGGCGCGCAAGTCACATGCGCGACCCAGTTTCGGCGCGCAAGTCTCCTCTCCTTTAGACACTTGCGTGACCAACTCCCAAACTTGCGCGATCCTATTTCCTTAGCCATATTTTGATCTTCTGATCTTGAAAAACATGTGGCGCGCAAGTTTCCTGTACACCATGTTCGCGGCGCGCAAGTCCCTTTGCCAAAAACACTTTTCTTCATTTGCCGATTTTCAGGCCCAAAAATTTGGCAAACACTGGAAAACGGCGCCACCTTGTATCTGTTCTTTTGTACCGCCTCCAGATCATCCATTCCTTTTATCGACGTTCTTGAATCAAACATGGATCGTTGAACTCAGCTCTTGAACTCGACATTCAACCATAAAATCCTCTTTGTCAACAATCACAACGTAGATGTCCACTTTGTCAACAAACACAATCACCTCAAAAAGGCTTCAACGATACCTTGAGGGATTTTTGCCCAACAATCTCCCCCTTTGGGTTTGTTGACAACTCTTCCAAACAAAGATACGTCATTGATTCTTCAACCTCCATTCGCCTCATTGCGATTCTGATAGCGACCAAGGATTTACTCAACACATACTCTAAGCCCACATGAGCAATGCTCGGCGTGAGAAACAAGAGTAAATGAAAAGTTCATCAATGAATCACTTTGTCTCTGACATCCACTGTTGACACCACACACTGTCCAACACTACGCTTCTGCTTTTATCACGATCCTCAGCTGTCGTGATATCTATTATTTGATCGATCACTTCTAGCATCGTCAGATTTAATACGCTCCCCCTTTCTGCTCACAGCTTCAACACCTCTTTAGCAATATTTCCTGTGTTGTCCAAGCTAAGCTCTGGCTAAGCACGTTCAACTAGCTTCAACTCCCCCTATCTGGCTGCTCCACCTGTCAGCTTCTCCCCATATCATTCATGATTTATCAAATCTCCGCACTGTCTCCACCTTGAACAACCACTTGAACAACCACTATTTTCTCCCCCTTTGTCAACGAACCCAAAGGTCACACCTTTGTAGTCTGTAACATAGTAGAGAACAGATTAGCACAGTAGGGAAAACACAGCATACCTCGGGGAGAGGGGGAAGTCCCGTGTCCACACTATTTCAAGTGCGGGGAATCGACTGAACTCCCAGAGCTAGTCGATGCCTCTCAAAAGCTTCCTTGGGTAAGGCCTTTGTCAGAATGTCTGCAACCTGTAGCTCTGTAGGCACATACTCCAACTTCACGATGCCCTGCTCAACCTTCTCCTTGATGAAATGATACTTGATCTCAATGTGCTTTGTCCTGGAATGATAGACAGGATTTTTGCTAAGATTTATAGCACTTGAGTTGGCACACTGGATTCCGATCGGAGACTTCACTTCAACTCCCATATCTTCAAGCTGCTACTTCATCCACAATAATTGTGTGCATGCTTGAGTGGCCGCTATATACTCAGCTTCTGCGGTGCTCAATGAAATGCAATCTTGTTTCTTGCTTAGCCAAGAAATACACAATCCACCAAGATAGAATGCACCACCTGACGTTGATTTTCTATCATCTGCTGAACCGGCCCAGTCTGCATCAGTATATCCCAATAACTCTGTCTGAGATTTGTCGTTGTATGTCAAACCGAAGTCCACCGTGCCCTTGATATACCGAAGTATTCTTTTCACTGCAAGCATGTGACTTTCCTTGGGATTACATTGATATCTCGCTGCTTGGCATGTGGCGAAAACAATATCAGGCCTTGTTGCGGTTAAGTACAACAGACTTCCAATGATTTGCCTGTATTCTGTGATATTAACTGCCTTGCCATCCTCATCTTTTGATAATTTCATCCGGGTAGCAACCGGAGTCTTCATTTCCTTGGAATTATCCATTCCAAACCTTCTTAGAACTTCCTTGGCATATTTGGATTGAGAAATGAAAGTTCCATTCCTTCCTTGTGTCACCTGTAGACCAAGGAAAAACGTTAGCTCTCCAATCATTGACATTTCAAACTCATTTTTCATGAATTCAGAAAATTGTCTGCACTGAGCTTCATCTGATCCGCCAAAAATTATGTCATCGACATACACTAGCACCATCATCCTTTGATTACTGTCATTGCTGAAATAGAGATTGTAATCAACTCCTCCACGCTGAAAACCAAGCTTCTTCAAGTACTGATCAAGCCTTGAGTACCATGCCCTTGGTGCTTGTTTCATCCCATACAATGCCTTCTTCAGCCTGCAAACTTTGTTCTCATCCTCATGAATGAGAAAACCATCTGGCTGCTCAATATACACCTCCTCTTCCAGAAACCCATTCAAGAATGCGGATTTGACATCCATCTGGAACACTTTGAACTTCCTTTGCACTGCGATGGCTAGGAATAATCGTATTGTCTCCAGCCTTGCAACCGGTGCAAATGTCTCATCAACATCAATTCCCTCGATTTGGGAGTACCCCTTGCACACTAGACGTGCTTTGTTCTGAATCACTGTGCCATCTTCATTCATCTTGTTGCGATAGACCCATTTGGTCCCAATGACATTCTTGTCCGCTGGCCTCGAAACAATCTCCCATGTCTGGTTTTTCTCAATCTGATCAAGCTCTTCATTCATGGCCTGAACCCAGTTTTCATCTTCAGCTGCATCAGAAAAACATTTCGGCTCCACTTGAGACAAAAACGATGCTTGTTGCGATGATTTCATTCTTCGAGTCTGAACTGGAGCTGTTTGATCACCAATGATATTCTGCCTATCAATTTCAGCTCGACTCTTTGGCTTTCTCACAGACACCGACTTGACACTTTCCTCTTCATTGTCAGTATCTTCTTCTGAGTCAGCTTCTGCCACTTCTGCTCCCCCTGGGTTGCTTACCTCATCATCACTTTCATCCAGGAACTGTTCACTGGATCGTTGAGTATTCTGCTCATTTTCAACTATAGTGACATCATTGCTTTCAATGATTTTTCCCAGCCTTTTGTTGAAACATTTATACGCTTTGCTTTTCCCGGAATAGCCAAGGAATATCCCTTCATCTCCTCGTGCCTCAAACTTCCTATGATGTTCTTTGTTGAGAATGAAACACTTACTTCCAAAGATTCGAAAGTACTTCAACGTTGGCTTCTTTCCGTACCACAGTTCATATGGAGTCTTCCCTTGCTTCGGACATAACAGGGACCTGTTTGAAACATAGACCGATGTCAGAACTGCTTCCTTCCAAAATTTCTCTGGTAGGTCCTTATCAATAAGCATTGTTCTGGCCATGTTGTTGATGATCCGATTTCTCCTTTCAACTACTCCATTCTGTTGGGGAGTTCTTACTGATGAAACTTGATGCCTTATCCCATGTTTCTCGAGATAGTTTTCAACCTGACTGTTTGTAAATTCCGTACCGTTATCAGTACGAAACTTCAGAATTTTCTGCCCAAGCATCTTTTCTGATTCCCTCCTGTACTGCTTTATGCAACTGAATACCTCTGTCTTATGGGTTATGATGAATACCCAGGCCATTCTGCTATAGTCATCAATGAAAAGTACATAGTACCTTTGCCCATTTATAGCTCGTGGTGAGATAGGTCCACATACATCAGCATGCACCAGTTCGAGCACTCTAGTTGATTTCTGTTCCTTTGGCCTGTATGTCTTTCTGATGATTTTCCCTTGTTGACAAGCATCACACGTATGAGTGCGATCACGTGATAGTTTGGGAAGGTCTCTAGCAGCATCACATTTAACGAGATCCTCCATAGATGGTTGGCATAGATGACCAAGTCGCTTATGCCACAGCTGGTTTTCTTCCTCTCTGGATAAAAGACAAGTATCTTCTTCCCCACTTACAAGATAGAGATTTCCCTTTGACCTTTTTCCCTGCAGAACAGCTGCTCCATCTTTTCCTTTCAAAACACACATCTTCTTGGTAAATTGGAGAGAGTGCCCAGAGTCACATAGTTGACTGACACTGAGTAGATTATGACTGAGACCCTCTACTACCAAGACATCAGCACGTCTCATCTCTTTTCCCCCAAACATGGCTTTCCCTGAGCCAACAATCTTCAGGCCTTCATCATTTCCAAATTTGACAACTCCTTCTTTGTCATATTTGATGCCTGTAACAAGATCCTTATTACCCGTCATGTGGGATGTGCAACCACTATCAAGGATCCAAACACCAGATCGATCTGATGCTTTAAGGGCAATCTCCGCCACCACAGCCTTCTCATTTTTCTTCTTCTTGGTCCATACTTTTTCTTTCACACTTGGCATGGATTGAGGCTTCTGTTCTTTCTCGGAGTATGATGGACCACCCTCATCTTGCAGAGCTGCAAATCTGTTCTGGACTTTTAACTCACTTGTTGGTTTATTGATCTGCTGCTTGCGAACATTTTGATTATTCTTTGACACATTTCTCTGAATGACTGATGTGCAATACCTATCCATGTGTCCAAATCCTCCGCACCAAAAACAGTGTCCTTTAAAATGTGTTCTGGAAAACCGTTCTCTGTTTGGCTGCCGTCTCTGCTCATGTTCCCTTCTATATCTCTTGGCTATGGAATACACAAACTGTGAATGTCCCATTTTCCCACAGCAATAACACCTGATATAGGATGCATTCCCTCATGATATTTCAGCAATGTGATTTCCCCTTTGGGATCTCTGAATATTCTGATTCTGTTTTGTTACCAAATCAACCTTCACTTTTGGGATGAGTGCTTGCGGTCTGACTGCAATTGTCGCCAATTTTTGTTCTTGACTAAGCCCAGAAACGACCCTAACATCTGAGCTCAATTGCTGTTTCTTTCCTACTGAACTGCTAGGCTCCGCTTTCATCTTCTCTGTCTTCTGAATAGCCTGCTTTTCAGATATCACATTGGGGGTCAAGAGTTTATCTTGATCCTTGAGTTTTTGTCGCAGACTGACCACTTCTTCTTCAAGCTCTTTCATACATCTAACCTGCTCATTTCCTGTGTTTGTCAGACAATCAATTTCCTTCTTTTGTTCCTCAATTTTAAGCTTATACTCAACAATATTTTCTGAGCTCTCTGGTGTTGAGGATTTTAGTCTTTCAATTTCTTCTAACAGCTCAGAATTTTCTTCATCCTGTTGTTGCATGTAGAGTTTGGCATCACGAACCACTTTATTGGCTTTCTTCGTTTTGGCTCTCCAAACATCTATCTCCTCAAGATCTGCTTCCAATTCGGCTTCCATATCAATTCTCCCTTCAATTTCTTCTTCTTCTTTAGCGTCAGCTTCTTCTCCCTTTTGAGAACTACCAACAATTGCCACCAAGGCATTTACCCCACGATCTCTGCAATTTTCTATTTCCTCAACTTCTTCATCCTCAGACTCATCTGAACTTTCAAATTCTTGTGAGAGAAGATTCTTTTTCTTGAAGAAATTTCTCTTGAATTGTTTCTTCCCTTTCACAAAATCTGAAGACTTCTTTTTGGGAATTTCAGCGTCATCATCATCATCATCATCTTGAAACTTCTTGGGGCATCTTGCCGCAAGATGACCAACCTTTCCACATCTAAAGCATGCTAGTGGAAGTTTACCTTTAAACTTTCCTCTTCCTCTTTGTAGATTCGAAGAAAGGAATGACATCACCTCATCTGTCTCTTCTTCTTCATTAGAATCTTCAATAGTGAGCTTATTCATGGCCTTAAATGCCACCTCTTTAGACTTCCCCTTTTCCACATCCTCATTATCATCGTTCCTCATTTCATATGCAACCAAGGTACTGTGCAAATTGTCCAATGTCAACTCTTTTGGATCTTTATCTTCTAGTACTGAAACTTTCGGATTGAACCGAGGTGGAAGTTTCCTCAAGATGCGCTTTACAATCTTTATGTCTTCAATGACTTCTCCAAGACCTCGCATATCTTCCACAACAATGCTTACCCTATCAAAGAATGCGTCAACAGACTCATTCGGGTTCATTTTCAGATCTTCATATTTGTTCCACAACACCTGCAGCTTTGCCTCTCTGACTTTTGTGTCCCCTTCATATATATTCAAAAGCTTTTCCCACATGGAATGTGACGTTTTGCATGACATCACCTTTGTGTAGATGGGATTGGAAAGGGCTCCCCCTAAGGCATTGATTGCTTTGGAATCAGCATCCAACTCTCTATGCTCAGCTTCTGATAAGGCACCACTATTAATATCAGCTATGATACCATGCATAGCTGCTGAAAACACATCCATTCCCAAGGATCGGAAATAGTGTTGCATCCGATTCTTCCATATCTGAAAATTATATCCGTCGAAGATCGGAATCCCTTTATGATTGGTTACCTCCATTGAGAGAAGAACAACTTTCAACCTTTCCCTCTGATACCACTTGTTAGGTCCACTAGGCTGGATACCCTGAGAGGGGGGGTGAATCAGGGTATGACTAATTAAAAATTAATGCCCGTTCTGATCTTGTTTCGCTGTTAAGCAAAACACTCTTCTCTCTTTTCCCTGTTGCACGATATAAACAGAATGTAAAGCAAGCACAGGACACAGCAATTTTACTTGGTTCACCGCTAAGGGCTACGTCCAAGGAGCATACGCCGACAGGTTGTCGGTCGTACCAAATTCCACTAATCTTCACTAGCTGTGGATTACAAGGTTCGGGCTAGATCACTTCTATGCCCAGGCTCACTGCCTTTACAATGTTTAGGGTCAGCTCACTGCTTTCCCAAGGGTCACTCCCTGTTTCTCTCTCTCTGGCTCACTGCCGGTGGAGAGGATCACCTTCTTCCTCTTCCTGAGCTCACTGCTCTTGGATGGAATCCACTCACAGTTTATAGACCTGTAGGTATCTTCATTTTCCTGAAATAATGCATCTTCTCTTGTATGTAGATGCTCTGTTGAAGTTTAACTTTCACCCGTTGATGAATATCTCTTTGCACCGAAGGTATCGGGCAAACTTCCAGCTTCCACACAGTCTGAAAATCACTGCGGGAACAAAACCTTACTTGGCGCGCAAGTCAACCTCGGCGCGCAAGTATCGGCGCGCAAGTCACAACGGGCGCGCAAGTCCTCCTCTGACACTTGCGCGACACAAGCTTCCTCAACTCCAAACTTGCGCGACTCTCTTCACTTTACTCCCAAACCACCATTGGTGCGCAACTGCAAACCGGCGCGCAACTTCTAACACCGGCACACAACTTCAACCACTGGCGCGCAAGTCCCACCTGCGCGACCACACACACCACTTGCGCGACCACCACACCTGCGCGACGGGAGCTCTCGTCTTGAACTCCGGTGAGAAATGAGGAGGGGTGGTCCGGTATTTATAGGCAATCTGACCACCCTGCGCGACGGCGCGCAAGTCACCTGCGTGACCCAGTTTCGGCGCGCAAGTCTCCTCTCCTTTAGACACTTGCGCGACCAACTCCCAAACTTGCGCGATCCTATTTCCTTAGCCATATTTTGATCTTCTGATCTTGAAAAACATGTGGCGCGCAAGTTTCCTGTACACCATGTTCGCGGTGCGCAAGTCCCTTTGCCAAAAACACTTTTCTTCATTTGCCGATTTTCAGGCCCAAAAATTTGGGAAACACTGGAAAACGGCACCACCTTGTATCTGTTCTTTTGTACCGCCTCCAGATCATCCATTCCTTTTATCGACGTTCTTGAATCAAACATGGATCGTTGAACTCAGCTCTTGAACTCGACATTCAACCATGAAATCCTCTTTGTCAACAATCACAATGTAGATGTCCACTTTGTCAACAAACACAATCACCTCAAAAAGGCTTCAACGATACCTTGAGGGATTTTTGCCCAACATCTTTCCTAACTAGAGAAAAATTAGTATTGGTGCTGAAGTCAATCCTCCTTTCAAATCATGAAAGGCTGAATTGCAGAAATATGTCCACAAGTACTTCACACCCTTCCTAGTCTGGCCCATCAGTGGAACTTCTAAGAGAGAAAATTCTTGAATAAAGTATCTATAGTAACTAGACATCCCTAAAAAACTCAGTACCTCAAAGATAATCTTCAGCTTCTCCCAAGAAAATACCAATATCACCTTCTCTGCGTCTACTGATACTCCACTCTCTAAGATGACATGACCCACAAAATGAATATGATCCATCCAAAAGTGGGACTATGAGAGATTAACATATAATTAATGCTCTCTAAGTGTCTCAATATGATCTCAGTTGGATATCCTGATCATGTTTACTATGTGAGTACACCAAGATATTGTCAGTGAAGACTACCATGAAGGAATACATGTATGGATGGAACACTTGGCCCATCAATTCCTTGAAAGCATCTAGCATGTTTGTGAGACCAAATGGCATAACCAAATACTCATATAGACAATACCTGATCTGAAAGGCTATAATAGGTATATCTGATGGTCAAAAGTGCAACTGATGATAACTTAATCTCAAGTCAATAATGCGAGATCACCCATGCTCTTAAAATCTGGTAAAAGAGATTATCAATCCTCGGTAAGGGATATCAGTTCTTGACCGTCAACTGGTTCAGCTTCTAGTTATCCACCTTGAGTCTGAGTTTACCATTCTCCTTCACAAAAAGGATAGGTGAAACCCATGGAGATGTATTGGGTTAGACGAAACCCATTTCTTACAACTCCTATAATTCCTCCCAACCTGTGATGCTCTGGTCTAGCTAAGCTCACGTGGACATCTCGTTCTCCCTTGTATAGAAAAGATCCACCCTCAAGTGATGTGAAACTCACCCTCCAGTGATAGTAGTCAACAAAGTCTTGAGAGGAGACTAATCGGCCCATTACAAGAATGGAATTGAAAATTCTCATATTTTAGACATAAAGGTCCAACAAGAAGTGACACCCACAAATATCAAGATGTCACTCCTTGCACTAGCATACACTTTACTTCCTAATCCCCAAAAGAGTGTCTAGAATCATAATATCATCAGAAGTAAACATGAAGAGTCCAAGGCTCTTCACAATGGAAATAGATATAAAACTATGGGAATACCCCATATCAAAAGTCATATAAGCCAAAACTGAGGTAACTAGAATTGTACCTCTAACCATAGAGGGTCGGGATCCTTCTCCTACTGGGTTTGCTTCATTGCTAAAGTATAACCTATACTGTGGCCCGGAAACCCTACCTAGCTACCATGAGCTAATTCACCCTACTATAAATGAAAACCTATTGTCTGAATTCCACAGCCACAACCACCTTCTTGGCCTTAATGGTCTGACAAACTCTAGTTCACCCACTTATGAGAAACTAGTGGTCAAGCTGCTAAACATGGCCACATAAAATATCTCCTCTCACTTGATGGTGGTGAGTACATCCTAAAAAAAATTCTGAATATGAACCATCATACTGCATGATCTGCACTCGATTGGGTCCCTCAGGAAATGTGGTCCCTTATTACCACTTTTTCCACATAGGTATCACACCACTTGGATACCTAAAGAAACATCCATGTAGCATTTCCTTCTATCGGTCAAAGGATTACCAACCCTAGATATTGAACTTCCTTGGAACACTACTTCAAAATCCTTCAGATTGGACTCGGTAATCAACACTTGGTTTACTATAGAAATCAGTGAAGTCAGTCTAAAAATTTTCACCTGCAATCAGATTCTATACCTAACACCATCCTCAAATTTCCAGGCCATTGGTTACTCGCACGTCCCAAAAAAGGTTCAATGAACCGAAGCTCTGTAAAGTGAGAATAATGATCCATCACTAAAAGAGTGCCCTACTCTAAAAGCAAGAACTCCTATACTTGATCATCCCTCAACGTCTTGGGGTAGAAGTAATCATAGAAGACCCTATGAAACTCTTCCCAAATCGTTACCTGAATACATCACACCAATGAGATATAATCCCACCATCTCTTGGCGGAATCACATATCATGTAAGTCACAGGTTTCACCCTCCTATCAAGAGGAATCTCTAGATTCTTGAAGATAGAAAGTATACAGTCCAACCATGACTCTGAAACAAGTGATTTTCCATCCTTTGAAAAAGTGGGAGGACGTTGCGGCTGGAACACCCATGTCAGATCTATCATAGTCGGGGTAGGATCTGGTGCTCCTAGAAAATTATGCATCATCCTCATAAAGCCTTCAAGGAGATATGCATCAGAATCTATGTCTAGTATAATAGCTGGTGCCACGACGGGCATGATGAGAGGGTCTTCTGGTTGTCCCTAGTCTATAATTTCTTGTGTTTTCTCATTTCCCGGTACCTGGTGTACAATCAGAGGATGTCTTGGTGTTCTGGCTCTACAAGGTTAGGTGCACACCTTAGTACTAGATTAACAAAAGCACAACTCAAAAGTTCTATAATGGAATAGGAGAAGGAAAGAATTCATGTTTTTCAAAATAGGGTTACATGGAATGTAAAACCACTACATAGTCTGTTCCCTTTAATCCTTAACATGTTAATGTACCGATTCCAACCAGGTCATGTAACACCCCGTACACACGACATGTTCCTCCTAATACACGGTGTGTACTTGAATATTCCCTCATACCTAGGTAATTTTAAATGTCTATAACTAAAAGGTTTTTACTAGTGTAACACTACACGTCATGCACACTTTAGACATGGTGTGTACAACTAAAGTTCCATCCACCTATGTTGTTAGTCACATGACCAGATACATGGTAGAATTCAACACAACATGTACTCCTAGTACATAGTGTGTTCTACCAAGAGTTTACCAACCTTGTGTCTCTGATCACACAATCTGTCACACAGTCAAACACTGCATGGCATGTACATAAATTACATTGCATGTACTTAAGAAAATTCATCTCTTCCAGAATAGAGGAACACATGGAATGTGTTCATAACATCACACATCATGTTGTATTGGTTTTATGGACACTTAGAATCTAAAAAATATCTGAAACCCCCAAAATATTAGAATTTGGCCAAGGAATTAAATGTTCTTAACCATGAGATCCCATACTTTCTACAAATAAAAGTTTAGCATCCTTATTCATATAATATCTTTACTATATTTAATTAAAGATCAAACATGATCCAAAAAATTCTAATCCTAGAGGGCACATAACACCTTAGGGACAAAATATTGGTGTCCATCCAAATAAAACATTACATATACCAATATCCTATAAAAATAGTCAGTATTTATATCATCGCATCCATCACAATATCCTATATATATAGCACAAAATCTATCACAATAGCATGAAATCATTAGTGCACCATAAATGGCATGATAATAATGCATGACATGTGATCTCTAGAAAGTGCATATATGAATCATGAGATGGAATACACTCATCTAATCCAATTGAAATAGAAATAGAACCAAAATGATATCAATCACAACATCACAAAACATGTTCATTAACAAACAGTGAAATCAAATCAATTATAACAATTATAAACAAAAAATTGAAATATTCAAGGTAACATGGCTTTTCTGTAATGCCTTGACCCCAGTTACCCAGAGTCGGTGCATTATTACATAACATTGGAATGATCACAAGGGATCAAATCCTAAAAGGCCGATCAGTTTAGTATCCTAGGAAGTACTAGATATATTCATAAGTTTTAGATTACATCATGAAATAAAAACATCAAAAACATTTTGTCCCATTTTGAACACACTTATATCATTATCCTATCCCTACAGGTCAACCATAAAATACTTCTTCACATCCTGGGAAAAATAATTCATAGAAAGGGGTGAGATCAGATTCTCAGTAAAGATAACAATATAGATGAAACATTCATAAATAATCATAAACATTTAAGGCAATTTATAAGATTAAAACAAAATACTTTTACACTTAAACATCAGCACAATATGGAAAAGATAAAATCAAATAATTCCATTTACATATTCACAAGGATATTCTACTAGTCGAATAATCACATGCAATATCAATAGCCACTTTCATAATGATGGAATGCATAATGCCAGACTTTACAACCCCATAGTCAAGGCATTGGGACAAGACTACAAACAATATTTTTTCTAGGCCTTGTTCCAAGACACTAGATTGTCTCATGAGAACTAACGATGCATCGAGGAGATATATCAGACTCCACCCATCACTTACTATGTTCGATGCATTCCCCATATGAAAAGGTTTAAACAAACATAAACATTCTTACTAAAACAAGGATACAAAATGTCAATACTTTATCCATAAACCATGAATGGTGTAAAAATAACACATCCATAGTCAAACATATCACAAATCCTTAAATACAATATGGATGTTTTGTAACATAACAAATCAACTTCAAACAATCTTAAAATCCATCAAATGATATTGACATAGATGAAATCAAATCTTTTTTAGAGAAACATCTCTTTCTATATTGAAATCATTTAAAAGTCATATAATTATAAAAAAAATTATTTTTAAAATATTTTTATAATATTTTATGGGATGCTTTGACAACGATATAATGGCATAAAATATCCACACCCGCCGTATAAATTAAAAAAAGACATTCTTACCCTAATTTTATCAAAATGGTCATAAAGTACCTGTTTGGAAAACGCCGGAAAGATTCTGTTCAAAGAATATATGGCAAAATAAGGGTATAAATTAATTTAAAAAATAGTATAGTAAATATTAAAAATGTTTTGAGTTACATTTATAAGAAAACCGATATGTGGATGATAAAGAGGTACAAATAGATACATACGTAAAAATAACCTCAGATAATAAAGAGATTGTGAAATTAACCCTTACCTTGTACTTTTCCTTGGTCGAGGGTATGTTAACATCCTGTATAATAGTTAAATAATTGTTATTAAATTATAAAATAACCATATACATAAATATGATATCATATATGATATTCTAATATTCTTTTGTTAATAATATTTTAGTAGTATTATCATTTTGGGTGTTAACTGATTCGTTTTCCTTTATATGCTTGGTTACATAAGCCATGTTTTTTATGAAAATGATGCATTAGATTCATATAAATAATTATATTATGTTCATAAACATTATTTTGAATCATAAAATGAAAACTATTCTTGAATGATTATAATGGGGAATGAATCTCATCGTGTTCGGGGAGACGGTAATCCGTATGTACGCACGAGTGACAATATCATTATATTGATGGATAAATTGTATGTAATTGGATGTAATATCAAATATAAAGAATAATTAATATGTTATATTTATTATTTAAATCAGTTATACTCATTATGATTCCCATCCAAATAATGAAGTGTTTGAATGACAAACTACACCACGCCGTGGAGATGGTAATCCGTACGTATGCACGTATGGTGACTTTGTCATTTATATGATGGTAGGAATAATGAATACAGTTGTGAAATTTTTATAATAACATCAAATTATATATAAGATACTGGATTTATTATTTTAGAATGGAAACAACAAAGAAAGAGGAAGTGGGAGAAGAAAAGAACTTCAAAGAGGTGATGAAATATTTACCTCTTCTTCGGGTTCTTCCTTTTGATTTGATAAAAATGGATCCTTAGGTTGTCTTTATGACCAAAGGAAGGCATCTAGGATTATGGGAGGAATTTTTGGAGGATATTTGTGTAGGGGTTGGCTGAGAAAAATGGATTTGGAGGTGTGAAATTAAGGGAAGGAGAAGTTCCCTTTTATAATAGAGGTGAGTGTTACTTTAGGAAAAGATTGAAAAATTATTTTATAATAAAATTATTTTCGGTTTTGAATTGATAAAAAAAGAATTATTTAAATGAAAAGGTGGGTATGGGTCGAAAACCTCTCAACCAATAGGTTTTAGACAGGTTTAGGTTATCATATTAAGCTTTTCTTGTAGATTTAACTCGTTGTTAAATAGTTTGACAATTAACATGTCTCTTTGTATTTTTATATTATATGGTTAATAAACATACTATAACAGGCCAAGAGAAACCCATGTGGTTAATTATTAATATATATAACCTTATATATGTCCTTTTTCCGAACCTTAGTTTTTTAGGAATATTATATCAATTAATAATATAATATTTGTTTTAAAAATACAATTATGTCAATTTTGACACTATTTAGTATTTGATTTTTTTAAAGAAATAAAAACATTATCACTTCAAATAAAATTTATTTAACCAACCCTAACATGTCAAATTAACCTAGAAAATTAGTTTAATTTATCAAAAGTCTCAATTTACATTTATTTGGATGTTTATAATATCAATTATTTTAATAATTCATCGATAATGTAATTACTCCATCATCATTGTGTAATAAGTAAATTAAATTATTTAATATGTAAATATTATAAACAAAAATACCATTATGTAGGAAATATTTTTATCTTTCTAATAAATATTTACAGTGTAATTTATTATGTGTGTAACCCAATATTAAAATGGAGTAGTCATTAAAATTTGAATTCAACTCTTTTAACTCTTCTTTAAATAAAATATTAATAAATGTAATAATCTAATTAAAGTGGACCAAATTGGATCATATTTTATTCCTAAGTTTTTATTTGGTCTAATTATACTTATCCAATATAATTATGACATGATTTTGGATATTTATGATATCATTTTTACCCTTAATTACCCTATTTACTTTTAACTATGGTAAATAAAATTCATAAGTTACTATTCCCCAAAAAAAAATTCATCTTATTGAACCACATTTTACTTACTAATATTAACCATGTCTATCAGAATTTTTAAATTCATCTCATAGAAGCCGTAAAATTATGTTTTATGCAAATTTGTAAATTCTCCTAGGAGGTGGGTAAAAGGCGGTAAAAAGTTCAATAAAATTTTTATATATATCTAAACTTATTATAAAATGACTCTAATGAATTTAATTGAACATATATTGGTATTATGTATCTATTTTGACCTAAAATAAATTTAAATAAAATAAATTTTTATTTAAATAAAAATTTGGTTTTAAACAATAACTTGGTGTTTTTTATTTTTCATCAGAAATTGAAGGTTTTCTGAAAAATACCAAAAATTCACCCTAAGTGAATTTCGATATTACGAATCCAAAAATGAAGTCCATTTTGAATGAAAAAATTTATAAAATTTCAAAAATTGGGTATTAATATTCATAACGGCTAGTTTGATTGGTTGTGGTGTGTTTGAACTTGAAGTTTTGTACAACACAAGCTATTGTATTATTCAAAGGGAAACATACCATGGATGCTTGGAGTGTTACATTCCAACCTCCTTAAAATAATTTTGTTCTCAAAATTTGTAGAATATTACTGCAGTAAATGATTCAGGTGGTTTTTCATCATAAGTTACTCAGGTTCCCACATTGCCTCTTCCTTCTGATGGGTTCTCCATAGAACTTTTACAAGACAAGTCATCCAGTTTCTCAGCACCTGTTCTCTTATATCAAGATTCTTGACCGGATCTTCATAATAAGAAAGATCAGGTTCCAGTTCAATTTCATCATAGGTGAGTACATGCGTTGGGTCAAGCATGTATTTTCTCAACAGTGATACATGGAATACATCATGAAATTTAGAGAGACTTGACGGCATTGCCAAATGGTAAGCCACAACCCCAATTTGTTCTAGAATTTTTAAAGGTCCGACGAACCTAGGACTTAATTTACCCTTCTTACCAAATTGTATAACTCCCTTCCATAGAGACACCTTCAAGAAAACATGATCTCCTACCTGAAATTCCAAATACTTCCATCAGTTATCGGCATAGATCTCCTACCTACTTTGAGCGACTTTGATGTGGGTTTGGATAAACTTTACCTTTTCCATTATTTCCTCAATAATTTCTGGGCCTATGAAATTTCATTAACCAACATCATCCCAACAAGTTGGTGTGCAACATCTCTTTCTATATAATGCTTTATATAGTCCCATCTAAATACTTGAATGGAATCTATTTTTGTAGGAAAATTTTACCAAAGTTAAATATTGATCCCACATACCCTGAAAGTCAAGTGAGCAAGATCTCAACATGTCTTCTATAGTTTTAATAGTTCGTTTTGATTGTCCATCTGTTTTAGGGTGGTAGGTAGTGCTTAAACGAAGTTCAGTATCCAGGGATTTCTGGAGACTTTTCCAAAATCTTAATGTAAAATGGAGATCACGACGAGAAACAATTGATAGGGGTCCTCCATGAATTCTTAAAACTTCATTAATATACAATCTTTCTAAACGTTCAAGTGGTAAATATTCTCTTATAGTAAGAAAATGTGTAGACTTTCTAAGACGATCAACAATGACCCATATTACATCATTTCTTCTAGGATTATTAAGTTGTCCCATGAAAAATTCCATCGTAATATCATCCCATTTACAATCACATATGGGAAGAGGTTGCATGAATCCTCTAGGATGTTGTCATCAAAATTTCACTTGTTGGCAAACCATACATCTCGACAAAAAATCAGCAATATCTCTCTTCATGTTGTCCCACGAAAAATTATCTTTCAAATCTCTATACATATTAGTGCTACCAGGGTGTATAGATAAATTGGAGCTATGATCATCATCGAACAATTCCCTTTTCATATCAGGTATATCGAGAACATAAAGTCTCTTCCCAAATTTCAAAATTCCATCTTCATATATGAAATCGGTCAATCTCTCATCATTCACAACATTAATTTTCTTTTGAAACTCCTCACCATCATCCTAAGAACATATTATCCTTTCTAGTAAAGATGGATTGGCAACCATTTTAAAAATTATTGATGTTTCACCTTCCATGATTATTCCCATATCCATTTTTACTAGATCCATGAAAATAGCATCTCTTTCAACTCTCATCTTGTTCAAAACTGCATGATCATTTCTGCTCAAAGCATCTGCCACCATATTTGCCTTCCCCTGGGGGTAGTGTATTGTGAAATCATAATTTTTTGAGTATTTCAATTTATCTCCTTTGCCTCATGTTGAGTTCTTTTTGTGAGAAAATATACTTCCAACTCTTGGGATTATTATAAGTCTCACATTTTTCACCATAGAGATAGTGTCTCCGTATCTTAAAAGAAAATATTACAACTGCTAACTCAATATCATGAGTGGGATTATTTTTCTCATGATTTTTTAGCTGTTATGATGCATAGGAAATAACTCTATCATTATGAATAAGGACACAACAAAGTATTTCCTTTTAAGTATCACTATAAATAACAAACCCATTGTTCCCCGATGATAGAGTCAAGATAGGAGCATTAACAAATATTTTCTCTAGTTCTTCAAAAAATTCTTCACACTCTTTTTTCAAAACAAATTTAAGCCCTTTACATGTGAGCTTGGTTAATGGGTTAGCCAATCGGGCAAAATTCTGGACAAAATGCCGAAAATAACATGCTAAACAAAAAAAATTGTACACCTCAGTTATACTCGTTGGTGCTGGAAATTCTTGGATTGCCTTTTTCTTAAAAGGATAAACAGAGATTCCATCCTCAGAGACAGTATGACTAAGAAAATAAATCTCCTGAATCCATAATTCACACTTTCTAAACTTCCCAAATAATTCATTTCTTCTAGGAGTCTTTAGGATAATGCGCAAGTGATTTTTTGTTCTTCGTAGATTTTTGAGTATACAAAGATATAATCAATAAATACCACTAAAAAGACATCATGATATTCCTTGAAAACTCAGTTCATTAGATCCATGAAAACAGAGGGTACATTATTCAGCCCAAAATGCATTACTGTAAACTCGTAATGCTCGTACCTGGTTCGAAATGCTATTTTCAGAATGTCTTCCTTCTTCAAACAAAACTGATGATATCCAGATCGATGGTCGATCTTTGAAAAATATTTATCTCTCTGAATTTGGTTGAATAAGTCATCAATGCGATGTAGGGGAAACTTGTTCTTTATTGTTATAGCGTTGTCTCCATGTAGTCAATGCCCAACCTCATAGATATATCATTCTTCTGAAAAAAAGGATAGGGGCTCCCCATTGAGAAACACTAGGGTGAATAAATCCCTTATTACTCGATTAATATATTTGTTTCTTTATTTCCACTAATTCCACAGTGGTCATTATATAAGGGGTCTTTGATAGGGGCCTTCAACTAAAAATTATGTCAATGTAAAACTCAATTTATCATTCTGTATGATGTCCAAGTAAATCCAATGGAAACACATAAACATATTATTTCACAATAGGAACATCCTCTATTCGAACATTCTATTCCTTATGTATAGTTATTTCATTATCATCTTCCCCAATAATTAAATTTAGTTGAGCTTCTGGGGGTGGACCTAGATAAGAATCAGGTGGTGACGTTTCTTCTCTAATGATATGGTACTTCTTATTTTCATCGAAAATTGTAACCTTCTTCTTCATACAATAAATTTTTTCATCATGGTCTAAAAGGCAATCCGTTCCGAGGATTACATCAAATTTAATCATGGGTATAATGATGATATCAGAAAATAAAGAATATTTATATTCCCTAATGGGAAATGATTCAAAAAACATTGTTACGATGATACTTCCCATAGGTGTTTTGACTGAAAACTCCCCTGTTTAGTCAAACTGAAAATATCTAATTTTCATAGAAAACTGAGAAGATATGAAACAATGTGATGATCCAAAGTCAAATAAATCATTGGATGAACTTGAGGAAACCATTAAATTACATGCCCCTACATCTTTTGTAGCTTCAACTTCAACAGTAGTGATCGCATAAGCTTGGACATTCTCCCTTGGACTTTTATGAGGTAAGATCCCTTGACGCTTTGGACATTCATTTTCATAATGCCCCTTTTCTCTACAATTGTAGCATTTAACATCGACAAACTCCTTCTTCCCCTTGCAATTACGAGCTCGGTGGCCTTTTTCACTACACTTGTAACAGACTCTCATTCCCTTCAGGAAAGTACTGGGGTGTTTCTTCCCACATTTACCATAGGATGGATATTAAACTTTTCTCTTCTTCCCCTTATTTCCATTTATAGAGTGTTCAACAGATCTCTACTTCTCTTACATTTCTTTTAATGTTGTAATACTTAGAGAATTTTTTTTCTTGATAGCACATGATACAATATCTTCATATGATAAGAAGGATTGTGAGACTAATGCTCACTGGAGAAATGGTTTTAAACCATAAATGAATCAATCAATCTTACTCCTTGGGTTACGTATATAATCTACAACATACCTTGCTAACCTTGTAATGTTATCCTCATATTTTGCGACATTCTCATCCTCCTTTTGTCTCAAACTCAAAAATTACCTTTCCATATTCGCTCGATGGTCATGAAGAAAGTATTTTTCTAATAAAATATCTCCAAACTCCCTCCATTCTATATTTGATACTTCATCATCTTCCTTTGTGTTTTGAATCAATCACCATCATTGATATGCATCTCCTCTGAGGCGATAAACTGCCATGATAACCTTTTCCCTTTCATTACCCCCCAAAGCATGAAATATTTTCTATAAGGAATTTATCCATTTCTTAGCTACTAGTGGATTTTTACACCCATTTAATGTTGGTGTTTGTTACCTCATGAAGCAATCTAAAATTGATCTTCAACATTGTGGATTAGGGTGATCCATACGGGTAAGGTTATTTTTCATAACCAGAGTGAGTTGTCCTAGTATGGTGATAAGCTGATCAGCACCAGTTTCATCACTAGCTCCACTATAATTATCTTGAGTATGAGGGAAATACCTAAATGGATTACGCGCATGGATACAATTTTCATTCCTTCCACTAAGATCCATTTATAAATAATGGAATACCATAGATTAGTTTATGAAATGCAATACACAATTCTAAACTTGTAAAACACATAACATAAATTGAACAGTTTATGGATATAATCCAAAATCATAAAAAAAATTGTTTGAGGAAGTATATACGTATAAATCCTTCATAATGGGTTGTAATGAAAATATGAATTATCCCAAGCATATCCCCTGGGAGTGTCATAACCAAGAGTGAAGAAAGGCCTGTTGTAGTGCACCAGTTCTCGTTCGAGTCTAGCTCAAAGTGGTGGTTTTGGGTTTTACCCCTAGGCACATTTGTGCCAGATCCACCTCTTTCTATTCCTATCTTGATAGGGATTTATTTCTTGGAAAACTCACAAAATATCTACAGTACCAAAATTCTTAGAAATTCTTCTATACTAATCCTCAAAGTCTATATTAGGGTAGTGTTCTCTAATTAATTTTTTTCTAAATATAGTTTCCAAGGTTTTACTAAACTTCCTTTGATACCAACTGTAGCACCATGACCCCAGTTTCCCAGAGTCAGTGCATTATTACATAACATTGGCATGATCACAAGGGATCAAATCTTGAAATACTAATCATTTTAGTATCCATGGAAGTACTAGATATATTCATAAGTTTTACATTACATAATGAAATAAAAACATCAAAAACATTTTGTTCCATTTTAAACACACATAAATCCTTGTACTATCCCTAAAAGTCAACCATAAAATACTTCTTCACATCCTGGTAAAAATAAATCATACAAACGGGTGAGCTCAGATGCTCAGTAAGGATAACAATATAGAAGAAAATTTCTTAAGTAAGTATAAAAATTAAAGGTAATGTATACGACTAAAACAAAATAATTTTAAAAATAAAATTCAGCATAATATGGAAAAGATAAAATCAAATAATTCTATTTACTTATGCACATGGATATTCTACTAGTCGAATAATCACATGAAATATCAATAGCCACATTCATAATGATGGAAGGCATAATGTTAGACTTCATAACCCCATAGTCAAGGCCTTGTGCCAGGACTACAAATAATATTTTTTCAAGGCCTTGTTCCAAGACAGTAGTTTTTCTCATGAGATCTACCGATGCATTGAGGAGCTATAGCGAGCTCCACCTGTCACTTACTAAGTCCAATGTATTCCTCATATGAAAAGGTTTAAACATAACAGAAACATTAGTATGAAAACTAGCATGATAAATTCCAATAATTTATCCATAAACCATGAAGGGTGTAAAATTAACATATCCATAGTCAAACATATCACAAAACCTTAAATAAAATATGGATGTTTTGTATCATAATAAATCAACTTCCAGCAAGAATAAAATCCATCAAATGATGTTGACATAGATGAAATCAAAACTTTTTTTAGATAAATATCTATTTATATTTTGAAATAATTTAAAAGTAATATAATTATAAAATAAAACATTTATTTTAAAAATATTCTTATAATCTTGTATGGGAAGCTGCTAAGATGATATAACAGTGGAAAATAGCCACACCCACCCTATAAGTTAAAAAAAATATATCCATACCTTAATTCTGTTGAAAATGTCATAAAGTACCTTGTTTAGAAAACAACAGAAAGATTCCAATCAAAACATATATGGTCAAATAAGGGTAAAAATGAATTTAACCAGTAGAATATTAAATAGGAAACTTTTTTGAGTTACATTTTTAAGAAAACATGGATGTGGATGATAAAGAGGTCCCAGTAGATACTTACATAAAAATAACCTCAGATAATAAAGAGATTGTGAAATTAACTCTTACCTTGTACTTTTACTTGGTTTAGGGTATGTTAAACTCCTATAAAATAGTTAAAAAATAGTTATTAAAATATAAAATAACCATATATGTAAATATGATATCATATATGACCTTCTAATATTTTTTTGTTGATATTATTTTAGTAGTATCATCATTCTGGGTGTTAACTAATTCATTTTCCTTTATATGAATGGTTAATTAAGCCATGTTTGTTATAAATAGAATGTATTTTATTTATATATAGAATTATATTATGTTCATAAACATTATTTTGAATCATAAAATGAAAATTATTCTTGAATGATTACGATGAGGAATGAATCTCATCGCGTTCATGGAGACGGTAATCTGTACGTACGTACGAGGGACCATATCATTATATTGATGGTGGAATCATATGTAATTGGATGGTATATAATCTATAAAGAATAAATAAAATGTTATAATTATTATTTACATCAGTTTTACTCATTATTATACTCATCCAAAAAATGAAGTGTTTGAATAACAAACTACACTACGACGTGGAGACGATAATTCGTACGTACACATGTATGGTGAATTTTTCATTTATAGGATGGTTAAAATAATGAATATGGTTGTACCATTTTCATAATACATCAAATTATATAGAAGATACTGTATTTTTTATTTTATAATGGAAACAACAAATAAAGAGGAAGTGGAAGAAGAAAAGAACTTGAAATATGTGATAAAATATTTACATCTTCTTCGGGTTCTTCCTTTTGATTCGACAAAAAGGGATCCTTAGGTTGATTTTATGACCACATTAATGACTCTAGGATAAAGGGAGGCAAGTTGGGAGGATATTTGGGTAGGTTTTGGCCGAGTCAAAAGGCTTGGGAGGTGTGAAATTAATAGAAGGGGAAGTCCCCTTTTATAATAGAGGTGAGGGTAACTTTAGGAAAAGATTGAAATATTATTTTATAATAAAATAATTTTCGGTTTCTATTGGATGAAAAATAAATTATTCAAAGAATAAGGTGGGGATGGGTCTAAACCCTTTCATCCATTATGATTTAGCAGGTTTAGGTCATCATATAAACCTGATCTTTTAGATTTAACTCTTAGTTAAATAGTTTGACATTTACCATGTATCTTTGTATTTTTATATTATATGTTTAATAAACTTACTATAACAGTCCAAGGGAACCCCATGTGGTTCATTATTAATATAAATAACCTTATCTATGTCCTTGGGTAGAACCTTAGGTTTTAAGGAATATTATATCAATTAATAATATAATATTTTTTTGAAAAACTCAATTATGTCAATTTTGACACAATTTAGTATTTGATTTTTTTTGAAATCCATTAAAACTTTATAACTAGGAATAAAATTTATTTTACCAACCCTAACATGTCTTATTAACCTGTAAAATTAGTGTTATTCATTAAAAGTGTCAATTTACATTTAGTTGGATATTTATAATATCAATTATTTTAATATTCCATTAATAAGGTAATTACTGCATCATGATTGTGTCATAAATAAATTAAATTATTTAATGTCTAAAAATTATAAATAAAATACCATTATATAGGAAATATTTTTATTTTTCTAATAAATATTTATTGTCAAATATATATTGGGTTTATCCTTATATTAAAAATGGTTTAGTTATTAAACATTGAATTCATCTCTTTTAACTCTTCATTAAATAAAACAAATAATAAATGTCCTAATCTAATCCAAGTGGTCCAAAGTGGATAATATTTTATTACTAAGTTTTTTTGGTCTAATTACACTTATCTAAGAGAATTAGGACATGTGTTAGGGTAATTATGATCTCATTTTTACCCATAATAACCCTATTTACTTTTAACCGCAGTAAATAAAAGTCAAAAGTTACTATTCTCCAAAATTTATTTTCATCTTATTGAACCACATGTTACTTACTAATTTTAACCGTGTCTCTCGGATTTTTGATATTCAACTCACAAAAGCAGTAAAATTAATTTTTATTCAAATTTGCAAATGAACCACTGAGATGGGTAAAAGACGGTGAAAAGTTCAATAAATTTTTTATATATATCTAATCTTTTTATAGAATGACTCCAATGAATAACATTGAACTTATATAGGTATTATGTATCTATTTTTACAAAATAAATTTAAATAAAATAAATAATTATTTAAATAAAAAGTTGATTTTAAACAGTAACTCGGTGTTTTTCACAATTCATCAAAAATTGAAAGTTTTCAGAATAATACCGAAAATTCACCCTACGCTAATTTGATATTCAAAATCTAAAAATGAAGTCCATTTGGAAAGATAAAATTTATAAAATTTCAAAAAGTATGTATTACTATTCACAGTGGCATGTTTGATTGGTTGTGGTGTGCTTGAACGAAAAGTTTCATACAACACAAGCTATTGTATTATTCAAAGGGAAACATATCGTGGAAGCTTGGGGTGTTATATTTTCCATGTACATGTGATAGCTAATCTTAGGCACCGAAAATTACCAAAATCCATTTCCTTTCTATACCATTCTATTAGCTCTAAATAGTCAGGAAAATCAAAAAATAAACATCCTCTATACCACTTTGTAACATCCTGGATCTGGGTACCACACAAAAGTGCCCTGAACTGGGTTGGTCACATAACCTCAAGCACATTTCCACGAACATCTGAGGCTTCTGACAAGAAGTGAGGGATAATAAGAACTTGGAGAAACTATGCCCCCATTGGAAGAGTATACAAATCATAATCGAAATATAAAACAAAATATGAAATAATAAAACTATAAAAGTAAACAATGGAAGACTAATAGTAATAAAACAAATGAATCCATATCATATATTTTTAATGATGCACGACATATGTGTCTAAGAAATCATCCAAGACAAGTCACAATTTCGGAAATACAATACCATCCAAAATAATGAAAAAGAATATAACCTCCAATAGAATCACAGGCCTCAACTTTATCCCATACTCTCCAACTCCAACATATAGAAATCAAGTAACTAATGAAGAAGGGTGTTTTCCATTAACTATACCTGAAATAATATAATTAGTTTGGGTCCAAAACATTACCCAAAAAGGGTGTGAGATGAATAACAGTAGGCCACCACCAAAAGATATGTACCTAACTGTTAGTGAATATATATAGAAGGTAATATGTTGAAATGAATCAATAAACTCTGAATTACTCAAAAGTAAACAATCTTACCATATCAATTACCATAAATTAACATTTTTTATCCACCATTTGAATCATGTAAACCTAGGATCTAGAATAATCTTTGTATCCCCATTATAAATTATCCAGATAAAGCATCTCATAAAGAAATATAATCCAAACAAGTAAGATTGAATCCAAACATGTTCTTTGTCTTGGAAGACACGTCATAATCAATTATTTATTCATACATGGACCTCTTGGAAATTCTCACAGTCATTCCCCTATGGTATACCCTATTATTAAATCATTAAATAACAACCATCTCAGAAGATATCAAGGTTTATCCCCTTTTTCTGACATGCCATTAATGTATTAAAATAACATCCCCTTGGGAAAGCTCTCACGGTCTGACCTCTTTGGTCTATCATAGAAACAATCACTTCTAAACTACCACATAGGCAGATCTCACGGTCTAAACCCCGAGGTATAACATTAATTTAATCAAATATAAATGACCACCTAGGTAGCACTCATGGTCTAACACCTTTGAGAATCTCTCACAGTCCAATCCCCCTTGGTCCAACATTTACAAGGCATATCATAGGAATTTCATATAATCAATAACTCCTTATTAACAAAAAAGGCATGGAAAATAACTCCACCTACCAGACATCCTAGACCAATAGGCCATAAACAAATAATCAAGGGAAACACACCCATGGGGTGGCCCTTATAGATGGTATCTAACTTTAGGCACAAGAAACAACCTTTTATCAATCAATCAAACTATAACAGGTAAAAAATAGGGTTTAATTCTAAATTAGGAATTTACAAACATGGGGGTATAAGAAAAAATTTAGCATATATAATACAAATAAAATCAACTAATGGAAAAAAACCAACTACATCGATGTCGTACAATCAATATACTTGAACATTAGCCATTGAATCAGCGTAGATCTACAAAAAGGGGAAACTACCAACCATGAATAACTAACGAGAGAGAGAGAAATAATTAGGAAGAAAGGATTTAGAGGGCTCGATAACTCACAGGTGGGATTCCAACACAACTGACGATGTCTCAATCTGATCTTGGATGGAGAATCAGGGGCTTGATCTTCATTCATTGTTGTCAAGTGCTTCTATAAAAAACACAGGTAGATGAAGATGTTTCTGAACATGAGATGTTACCAGACATTGATATAACAAATAAAAAAGAAAAGTAAATGCCTTTTTCATTAATATTACACACTGTGTATTAGCCTCAACCAACCCCAACTTAGGTGGGTCTTCCAGGTCACCATAGGACCATGTATTCGGTCATTATACGGTCAAAAAACAGATGTACACCACATAATAGGTACACGCCATGTCATCAAAAGTACATACTGTGTACATAGAAAACCTATATTGTCTCCCCTTTTCCTTAAACAACCGGAAATAAATATCCATTCATGAAATGAATGTCAGGGTTCTTACAAAAACCACTTTTTAGTTAGATGATTTTTCATTCCAACCACTCAACATTCACCCAAAAAATTATTAAAACCATTCTAATAAGTCAATAAAATGCACTCCCTAAAGAAAAAAAACATTCCTAATAGAATATCTACACATTAAACAATTAAAATAATTGTAACACCCTAAGATTTTTTGAAAAATATTCTTTTAATTTCATTAATTTCTTGTGTTTTACGCTACACCAAAAGGAGATTTCACAACATGCATCCTTGACTTGCCTTGCATTACACGCAAATCGCGACCTTCCTCGATAGCGTGTGTTGTACGCAATACCGAGTTTCACTAAACAATGATATGCTATTAAAATATTATTAAAACTAGCCGTTATGAATAGTAATAACCACTTTTTGAAATTTTTTAAATTTTATTTTTCAAAATAGACTTCATTTTTGGATTCGGAATATCGAAATTAGCTTCGGGTGAAATTCTGGTACTTTTTTGATAACTTTCATTTTCTGACAAATAATGAAAATTACTAAATTTTAATTAAGAACAACCTTTTTTATCGAAATAATTAATAGTGATAAATTATTAATTTGAGTGGTTTTAAAGTATATTTTGAATATATTTTTACAATTTAATACATTGTTGGTCATTTGATGTAATTTCACATTTAAACCAGACATAAACAAGTGTCAATCGTTTGATAGTTATTATCTCTTAAGAACACACTATTTGTTTTGACGATGGGAATTAATTTTTAAATTAATCAATACAGTTGATATGTTTTGAATTTGGTAAAATAGACATAATTTTTGAGTTCATAATATCAAATATAGCTTAGGCCTATTTTTTGGTTTTTTTCTAGAAACTTTCATTTTTTGATGAATAGTGAAACCACTAAGTGGTAGTTAAAAAAAATGAATTTTTCATAATGCTTAATTTTACCGCTTTTGTGGGTGGAATTTCAAAAATCCGAGAGACACAGTTGATGTTAGTAAGTAAAATGTTGTTCAATGAGATGAAAATAATTTTGGTGAATAGTAACTTTTTACTTGTTTTTACCACGGTTAAAAGTAAATAGGGTAATTAAGGGTAAAAATGTTATTATTATTACCCTAACACATGTCTTAATTCTATTGGATATGTTTAATTCGGCCAAAAACAACCTTAGGAATAAAATATGACCATTTAGGACCACTTGGATTAGATTAGGACATTTATTATTAATTTATTTAAAGAAGGGTTAAAATAGTAAAAATCAAAGTTTAATAAGTAGATAATTTTTAATATAGGGTTATTCATAATATAAATTCGACTATAAATATTCATTAGAAAGATAAAAATATTTCCTACATAATGTTATTTTATTTGTAATTTTTAGAAAATAAATTATTTAATTTATTTATGACACAAAGATGATGCAGTAATTA
This sequence comes from Viscum album, assembly GCA_963277665.1. Classification (NCBI taxonomy): domain Eukaryota; kingdom Viridiplantae; phylum Streptophyta; class Magnoliopsida; order Santalales; family Viscaceae; genus Viscum; species Viscum album. The sequence continues at coordinate 782,702,298 of OY728146.1, read as the reverse complement.
TCTTATTAATGAAATATTGACATAATTGATGTTATAAATACCCAAATAAATAAAATTTGAGACTTTTTATGTATTACACTAATTTTATAGGTTAATATGACATGTTAGTATTTATTTAATTAACTTTTTTAGAATTAATCATTCTGTTATGATTTTCACAAAAATCAATTTCTAAATAGTGTCAAAATTGACATAAAATAGTTTTTAAAACAAATATTATATTAGTAATTGTTATTTTATTCCCAAAAATCTATGGTTCGGCAAAATGACTTAGATAATGTTATAAATATTAATAATAAATAAATTGGGGTTCGTTTGGCTTGTTATAGTATGTTTATTAACCTTATAGAGTAAAAACACAAAAGACACGGTAAAAGTAAAATTATCTAACTTAATGTTAAATCTATAAGATAAGGTTAAAATAGGAACCTAAACTTGTCTAAATTTTATTGGATGAGCATATTTCGACCCATACGCACCTTAGATTCAAAATAAATCAATTTGGAGCTATTTAAAACCGAATTTGGCTTTATAATAAAATAATATTTTTAGTTATTCCAAAGGTGCCCCTCTCCTCCCTTATAAAAGGGCATCTCCTCCCTCTCTTCCTCACACCACTTTGAGCCTTCAAGCTCGGACAAACCCTACCAAATTCTCTTCTCCACTTCCCTAGAAAAATCCTAGAGGTCTTGGTATTCTCCAAATACAAATTTTAGTTCCCTAAGAGGACGACTCAAAGAGGCGCTTCAAAGAAGAGGTAATGTCCGTTACCGATTCTTTCAACTTTATTTCTTCTTCCACTTCTTCTTATTAGGTTGTTTCATTATGAAGTAATAACATAAGTATAACTCATATATTGATATGTTATTATAAGTATGAAACAACCCTATTTCACCATCTATCCATCCTACGGAAAATGAAATCACCGCGCGTGCGTACGTACGGAATACCGTCTCCACGCCGTGGTGTAATCTATTTTCCACCACCACCTTACTTGGATGGGTATAATGGTTTAAATAATAACTATATATGATTATTGTAAATTGATATTGATTATGAAATAGTATAAATACACTCTAATACAATTCCACGATCTTGAGAATGATATCATCGCTCATGCGTACGTACGGACTACCGTCTCCACGACGCGATGAGATTCATTCTCCACGTTAACCCTTCATGAATGATTATAAAGTATATATAAAAATTAATCATGAAATATATGACATAATAATGATACTGGATTTATGTATATATATATGTATCTCATCTACTTAATTCCTTTCAACTCAATAAGGAAACGAAAATAGCGTTCACGCGTACGTACGGCCTACCGTCTCCATGAACGGTGTATTTCTTTCCATTTACTAATCTATTATATATATGTATATTCTGAATATATATTATATATAAAATATTTTTTATATTATGGAATTAATTAATCATGATCTAAGTAATCATATGAATAATTACAAGTCAAAACACGGACGACAAATGAAACGATTTTACCCAAAACGCTTTTAACATGGAATTTACAAAAGAAATGGTAATATAAAGTCATAAGTGAACCATATATGATATCATAACAATGAGTATGATTCTGGAATAAGTCAATGACATTATTTAAATCATTATATAGGTGGTTCAGACACTTACAAAGAAAATCAGACCAAAGGTAAGGGATCATTTTGCGAATCTCATTTTTTTATTCGAGATTGCTTATACGTAAGTATTTACTAGAGTTATTGTTATCATCCATGTACATGTTTTCTAAAAGTGTTTTTATGTATGTTTAATTTAATTTTTACCCATTTTTACTTTTACTACATGGTATGTAAGGAATATTTCTTTTGTTTACGTTACGAGGTACTTTTTGACTTTTCCGGTAAAAGTACGAGAAGAATGTTTTTTTAACTTATACGGCATGAATGGATTTTTAAAACATTATTTCCAAGAAGATTCATTTACAAGTTTTCAAGTTTATTTTTAATCAAATTCTTTTAGTTTAAAATTGTATGACTTGTTAAGAAAGGAAAAAAAAATTTGAAGTAGAAAGGATATTTTCCTCAAGAAAGGAGTTCAATTGTTTTATCAAAATTATTTTCCATCTAAGATAATATAGGGTTCTGTTTCTATCCCTATTATTACATTGATATGATTATGTTGTGATGGAATTATTTTTATGAATTCCTTTATCTTATATGAATTGTTTTATGATGTCATGATGTTTATGAATCCCATTTTTATGACATGGGTTATGCAATGATGTATGATTTATGATTTTGTGGAACACATATGAATGGTATCATTATGAGATGGGTGGGACCTATATCTCCCTCCAATGAATTGGGTAAATATTTTATATCTCATGAGATAGACATGGCTGGAACAACAGGTTAAACCGGTTCAGTGAAACAGGACTGAAACGAGGAGTGAACTCGGTTCATAAATGGACTTTGTCCACTAAGATAGTCTTGGAACTGAGTCTTGACTAATAAGAAATGATTCTATATGATTATGTGTGTATGCCAAAATGTTTCATGTTTTATGTTATGATTATTTGGATTGCATTTCACTACTATAATTTATCCCATGCTATGATATTATGATCTCTTTTTCAGGTTAAGATTTCCAAAATGTTATGTTCTTATGAATATGATGTGATTGATATTTCTTTTTTTTACCCTTACTGATCATTTGAGCTCACCCTATTATGTTTTCTTTTCCCCAGGATATAAAAAAAGGTTTTAGGTTAAAAAAAAGAAAATTTTTATGGGAGATGTTAAAGATCATTCACCACGATTAGAAGATTATATTCCGAGTTTCCAAAGACACTAAATTATTACAGTCCTTGTGTGTGTGTTTTTTCTATGTACTAAGTATTCCGCAAAAGTAATTTAATGTCCATGTACATTAAGCTTCGGTTCTCTACAATACTCACGAAATAATTATATAACATTTTCACCCATCCATTCTCCACCGACATTATAGCCTTTCCACTCCACTCATGCAAACAACACTATTAAATTCACTAGTAAGGTTATCCTACCAATCCTGGATAAAAAAGAATATAATTAGGTGAACCCATAACCTTAGGACCAAACTAATGAAATAATTGAACATTAATCACAATCACACTTCATAATGACATCCATATCCACACTATTACATGATAAAATACAACAGAACTCCTTTATAATTCTATAGACTCAATCCAAGTATAATTTCAAAATAAGAATAAAATTATTAATTGTTATAAAGATTTAAACCTAATAAAACTGAAATAGCTTTCATTAAGTCCCTATGGTGTGAATAAAAACTCAATATATTATAGAGGACTAAATAAAGGTGATGGAGAAACCAACCCAACTAGTTTCCCCATAATAATTGTAGTAGAATATAAGAGGGTAATAATAAATTATTCCAAGACATGGTAGGTTAACCACGTTTTAAAATAATTACCCTTTAAACCAAACATACATTAATGAATAATGAACCTAATGACTCATATAATAAGAATGGAGCCACTTTTCATATTAAGTCTTTTACTTCTGAACCATTAATAATTTAAAATAGTATGTTCAATATAGAAGAATAAATAAAAACTTTTTAGTTTGATGAACCCTATATAACTTATCCATTGATGAAACCTATAAACCCATGGTTAAGTGTTTTTAATTTATATATGATTCATGTAGGCTATATATATAAAGGAATGCTTCACTTTATTTACCATGATATAGAATTCATGAGAACTTGTGTAATAAATAATGATATTTATATCAATTGGTGAACCTTTGTTCAAAAACCAATCATGACACATATGAGAATTAATATGATGATATAATCAAGAACATACTAATCCATTATTGTTTTCATAATAAAGTAAACAAGTAAACAAGTAAACATTTCAGTATTAAATCTATAAAAAAATATTTATAGTCATTAATTTTTATCAGAGTCATAATTTCACAGATGTGTGTCGCTAATTAATATTGAAAATGAATAAATTAGGAATATATCACAATTTATTGAATATTTTTTAAAAAACCATTTAGTTTAAGACACAAAAATACTTAATAAAAATCTAAATACGTACTTTAAAAAAAATCTTATAAATAAAATCATGAAATCATGTGGTAGTCACATATCAAGAATAACCAAAATAAATATATGGAGGGTTGATACCACCACCTAAAAAAATCCATCAGTGAGTTGATTATATTTGAGATTCCTTAGGTTGGCTTCCCACAAATTATAAAACTCATTGAATAACTATCCAAAATTATATAAATAATTTAAATGACTGAAGAATATAAAAAAATAGGTTAAGTACCATAAAAAAATCAATAAGGTCTTGTGACATAAATAACCAAAAAACCCTAATTTATATCATATATATAGGCTCAAATTCCAACCAAAATTCAATATATATATATATATATATATCCATTAATATTATTCCCAAGAAAAACACTAAAAGAATAATAATAATACTCTTAATATTCCTTTAATTAATAAATAAGGATGCTTCAGAATGACTTGGAGAAATAAAATCTCCAATCGCTATCCTAAAAAAAGAGACCAGATGATTGGATAATAAGATAAAAGAAGAGTAAGATGTAAGAGGATTTAAACAGTTTTAGTAACTCAAAACTAAATAGGATTTACATGATTGATGAAATGGATGAAAAAAAGAGGATAGAGAAGAGATAAACCCTAGCATGAATTTAGACATCCTAATAAGGATAAGGGAAAATTTGGACGCCAATTAGGGGTAAGTAAATTATAGTGGAAAAGATATTCCTACCCCAAATTTTAAAAAAAACATTATAGACCCTACTAGGTACTCAGTGGATCCCCATAAGCTACATGGTAGCATCTTAGTGGAACAACACCACTGGATTGGTTATCAGGTTCCAATTGGAAAGCTACCAGGTCATAAATGGATACCTGTTAGCACCAACATAGAATTCACCATCTATTAAGTTATAAAATTTTAACATTTAGTTTTTTTACACATATTACAATTCTCAAACATTAATTCTAATATTTATAACTATTCCATGAATAATCATTATTTTATCAACATCTAAATTTTAAAATAATTACATAATTTAAATTCATATTCAAAACAAAATTAATATCAATATGACAAGGGTCAATATAATATATTAGTGATGATGATTTGAAAAAATTAAGAATAAATTGAAGGGATTTTTCAAAAAGAGACAAATATTTATAGAAGTGTTCAAGGAGATTCAATAATATGTTAGATATATGTAATGTGAATAAATTTCATTATATGATAAATATTAATTCTATATATGTTACATCATTTGATATAGAATGAAAGAACACATTAATAAATGTTGTTCAAAACTGAAGAATGAGAGAATAAGGAAAAGAATTAAAGTAAATAAGATAATATTTATAAAATAATTATGGTGTTATTAAGGGAAAAATTTCTTAACTAATAAATATAAAATTTATAAGGAATCTAAAAACTAATACATTATGGAAATCATTGAACAGATTAGTGATTTAAATTTTGACTCTAAAAACCATATTTCTGAATAATTTAATGAATCATGTGACAAAATTTAAGATAAATTCGATTACATTACTTGTTTTTATACGAAATTGAATGCGATTTAGAAAAAATATTATTAAGGAAAGTAATTGGTTAACTATAGAAGGTAAATTTTTGATAAATCTAGATTCTTTAACAAACAATTCATAATTTGATAAATCTAATAATATTAAGGCTAAAATAGAAAGGATTAATTTGGCCATACCCAAATTCACTAATGGAATATAAATGTATGATAATATGATGTCTTTGAAAATAATGAATAGAAATTGAAGTGGTGTCTGTTATAGTTGTTAGTTTCCTAACATGTGTATAAATTTCATTATCAAGACAATTTTTGTTATGTGTCTTTTATTACCTATTTCAATTATGGAATGAGAGTTTATTATTCCTGTGATTTTTCACATATTTATACTCAATGTTTATATCAAACATAAAATTTTATATCTAAAACATTTATCTAGTAAATATTGATGTAATCATATAGTTAAATCAACATGTTTATCTAAGAGAACCATAACTAATCTAGTTGGACCCCAAGTTTCATGTATACCAAATCATTTTATTATTTGATTATTTTAAAGAAAAAACCTTTTATGTATTAAGAATAAAATTTCATACATGGATATCTGTATCTCAAGGCACATGATTGGATATCCATCAATATTTAAAATATTTAACCAATTTGATAGATGTTGTGTTACATTTTAAGAAAATTCCAAAGGAAAAATAAATAGATTTGATGAGGTTGAATTTATTAATTCTATTATAATTAGTAGGGTTCATCATATTGAAGGATTATAACAAAAATATTATTAGAATTTATCTATTATGTAATGAAAGTTCATTTTGTTCTATAATGATATGTGTCATATTTTTAAGCATGATTCACCAATATTTATTTCTAATAGAAAATATTATTTTTTTTATTAATTTATTCTGATCTAATCTTGGAAAAAAATTAATTCCTAAATATTTTATTGAAAATTTATTCATTTTGGATTAAGTAGATTACTCATTTCAATTTAATATTTCTATCCAAACTATCTAAGTATAATAATGTTTAACATCTTCCAAACTTTAAAGTTTATAACATTCAATTTTATGATCCTTACATGAAACAGAAACATTATAAAGAATATTTTGTGTCAATCAATGGAGTCATCACTAATAAACCTTTCAAACATGTGTATTTAGACTTATTTGTACACACTCGAGTTTCATGGAATGGATTAAAGAGGTAAATTTTTGTGATGATGGACGGTTACACTTGATTCAAATTGGTTTAATTTCTTGTATATTAGTGTGAGACATTATTAGAGTTCTCAATCTATTAAAATATAATTTAAAATTATAATGGTTTTATGATAGTTTCCATTATAAGAGAACATGGTGGAGAGTTCCATAATAATTGTTTTTTAATTTTGGTAAATGCAGTAGATATTCACATAAGCTTTTAAGAAAACTAATGGTATTATCCAATTGATTGAAAATATAATGCTAAATGGGTATATGTTTCTTAAAAAAATTGGGTAAAATAAATCAAGACTATTTTCTAAACAACTAATAGAATTCTACCTATATTAATTCATAATAAGTATCTATATGATCTATAGAAGGTATGAAAGCATATGGTTGGTAATTTTTTAGTGTTTTGTTATATGGTAGTTATAACTAACACAAATGATAGAATCCGTAAGTTTTATATGAATTCAAATGAAGGAATATTTTTAGTTACTCTACCCACTAAAAATCTTATAGAATTTATAATAAGAGACAAACTATTTAAAAAAGAATATTTTATTCTTAAGGATGATGTAAAATATCTACTAGATAAGTGTAATATATTGGGAGAGTTTGATGAAAAATTAGGATTAATCAATATAGATGAATCTAAAACTTCTGAAATATAGATTTAAAGAGAATATGATTTAGTTTAGTAGGAAACTATGACTATTAAAACCTAATTACAAAACACTCATATAGACTACCCTATTGAAAAAGTAATTGGTGATGTGGATTAGTAGATCAAAAATGTAAATGGATTGAGAATTTTTTTAACACATTGCTTTAATTTCAAAAACTATACCTAATGGTGTGTATTTAACTTTTTATAACCCAATTTGGGTGTAGGAAATGTAGGAGGAAATTAATAAATTCATGATGAATAGATTATGGGAACTAGTAACACCTCTTGATAATATAAAATTCATTAAGAACAAGTGTATATTTATAGAAAATTTAGATTAATTTGGGAAACTTTTAGTAAATAAGGAAATATTAGTTGATCAAGTATATGACAAAGAAAAATTAATTAATTATACTGATATTTTTTTACCCTATTTCTATAATAGAAGTAATAATAATTATACTATAATATATAACTCATATGTGAATTAATATTATTCATATGGATATATAGAGTGTAATCCTTAAAGCATTTATTTTTGAAACTTTAATTTCTAGATATCGGCCTAGATTTTAGCATTATCAAAATATTTTTTATGTATTTATTCTTATTAAATTATCATAAGACTTAAAAAATCCCCTCGAGTATAATATGAAAGATTATTTTCATTTATATTAAAAAATCACTCTGAGAAATATAATGTTGATCCAACCATTTTTTTATTAAATATTTATAGAATAATATTATTTGGTATATTTGTGGGTATGATATTATTTTTGGAGAAATTAATTTCTGTTTTAATTATATTTCAAATATAATGGATATTGAGTTTGAGATGATCAAAATGGGTGAATTGAAATTCTTTCATGTATTTTGGATATATAAACAGAATTATGGTATCATTCTAAATTAAAGTATGTATACGAATGAACTTGTTAAAAAAATTAGGCAGGACTAAATCAAATGATTATGAAATTCAATTTTTAAAAGTTATAATTTATATGAATACATGGTTGGTGATTTAGTTATTTATCAAGAAACATATCAAGATATGATTGGATGTTACTTGTATTTACATCATATAGGTTAGACATAATTTTTAGTGCGTACATGTGTGTAATATTTCATTAATATATAAAGGAATCACCCAAGGATATTTTTAGGGTAATTATTATGTTTTTAAAAGGTATTATGAATCATGAAATATTATACCCTTGAAAAATCACTTTTGAGGTAGTGAGATATTATGAATTAAATTTTGTGAGATTCAAAATTGACTGAAAAATAAATAGGTGTATTGAATAACTTTCTTAGAATAGTTTAGTATTACAATTATCCAAGAAGAAAAATTTGACTAATTTATCAACAATAGAATACAAATATATGTATTTTAAAAATTATTATGCTAAAACATTGTATATTTGAAAAACGTTATCATATTTTAGAATGTTTTATGAGTGAATTCCAATCATGTGTGAAATTTAATTAGAAATATCAATTTTGAATAACCCTTTTGACCAAGAATATTAAAGATAGACACCAATTCATAAATGATCATGTATAGAATGGTAACATAATCATAGAGTTCATTCCTAGTGAAAATTAGATAGTAGAAATATTTAGTATTCACATATACTAAGATAAATTTTATTAAATCAAAGTTAAACTTTTAATGATATAGAAATGTATAAAACTCTAATAGTATATGTGTATTTTTATGGTTTTAGTGTTTTATTTATTTTTTGAGTATTATAATGTTTTCTAGCATTAGAAATGTGAGACTTTGTGTGTTGGAAGCCAAGAAGGTGAAATTCAAGGAATATAATAGAATTCTTAATCAAACACATATCTCCATATTGATAAATTTTTGATATTGTGTGAATTTTCTTAGGAAATAACGAGAATATTCAATTTTTTATCCATCAAATCACGTGGAAGAATTATCATTCCTAATGCTTTTTGAATTTTAATCATCAAATTCTTCAAGGCTCAACATTTGGTAAACTGAAGTGCATATATGAATTAATATAATGATAAATTATTGACACTAGATGAAGTACTTCCAAAGAACATGTTAGCTTACCGACATTGTATAATGAATGAACACATAATATAATAACTTATGATACTGAATAATAAAATTATGTAATGTGTGAAAAAGTGGAAATTCATGGTGCAGATGTAACATGGAATACATCGGCACGATTAAAACATATGATATTATATTTCATAATATGTGAAAAATGTAATGATTTTCTGTTATCCTTTAATATTTCAACTTATAGATTCTTTAAATCACATCACTACATCAATAAATATTGAATCCATTAATGAAAATATATGTTTTGGATTTCCAAAATCAAACCATTATATATCTCTATTTTTCATAACCATTTTTCATTTCATGTTTCTATTTGAATGAAATATGAAACTCTTTCTTATTCCTCTCTCTTTCAGATTGTTTTGATTTTTTCAAAAGTTAAATAGAGTTAAAGGTCATTTTTTTTGAGTTTTTCTCATTTTTATTTTAAATATGGTGTAATGTAACTAATAAAATATAAGGTTACCATTATTTTAAAACCCAAGGAATATTCTCAGAATTACCCTCCCTAAAAACTTAAAGGAAAATCTATAGAGAAGCCCAAGATTACATCTTTTAAAAATAAATAATCAGCATGGAAGAATTCTATAGCTCTTAAAAACATTACTTATTTTTTTATTTGAGAAAATTTTGATGAGAACTAGCAGAAACATAAGATCATATTTAATTGGATTATTTATCTTGAATGGTTATGGAATTTTCAAAAACTTTTTCAATAATATTTAAATTTTATAAATTGATAGAGATTTTAAAGTTTATTTATAGTGATAATGTTTTTATAGGGAATTTAGATATTTCTATTGACACTTTATGTTTATATATAATACTAATAAGTGTATCACAACATACATACTCAATAAAATTAAGATCCAGATAAATTTTATTTAAATTTATGACTTGTTCAAAATGGAGAATATTGATATTTTTTGTATAATTTCAAATGTGTATATTCATGAGAAGAAATTTTTTCTTTAAGGAATCCAAAATATATTGATTGGTTACTCGAGTTTTGAACAATGATGTTTTAGCTAGATTCCCAAAATAGATTCACTGAAAAATTAATACTATGGTAGTTTCATTAAGGGTATGTTATTATGAAAATATAAAGATAATAGATATTTAAATGTGTTGTGAAAGAACCTTGGTTAAATTTCCATCTCACATGATCTATTTAATTACAAGGCTTAAGGTGTGTTCCCATTATCCTCATGTGATAAAATACTTCCATGACATCCAATTTTTATCAATGGGAAACAATTTCCCCTATAAAACAATGATTACATGACAAAAACACCCAATATTTTTACATAACCACTTTACATATATAATAGTCACACATATTAAATTAAATGTTTGAAATTAAATAATAAATAAACATGGAATAACCAGATAGATAAAAATCAACATTCCATTAGAAAGTAATAAATAATATAACATTCAGACAAATATTACAATAACTAAATGAATAAAAATATATATAATAGAAATAGAATGAATTAATTGAAGAGTGTAAGGTGGAATGATATACAAGATAGAACAAAATAAATATAAAAAAACAAGCCCCATATCATTCATCTCCACAAAAAAAGTGAACAAGATTCACCTTCCACCTCTAGGTTTCTAGAACAAGACTATTGATCATCCTCAACATCTAATTGATATCTCAAGATATGTCAAATTGATTATGATTTAAAGGTTGATTTATAGTATAGGGTAGACCCTGGGTCATCTCTCAAGGTGTGTTGATAGTTTAAGAGTATGTCTTTTTAGTAAAAAGTACTAAACAAGTGGTGATTTTAAAAATAGTTTAAAAAATAACTTAACATAAACAGTTTAATATTTGACCATACAAGTGGATTTTGAATAATATAATACAAATTCATCATTGTCATTTCACTACACACATTTAAAGTTCATTGTTATAAGAGATTCATTTATGTTTGGAGTAACTATTTGGTAGAAATTAATAGAAATCCGGATTAATTCCAAATCCTTTATTTCATTATTTGAAGAAACAAAAAATGACATAAGAATCATATTGTCAAGCTTCAAAACTTATGCATGGAATGTGATCTTCTAAATCATATTTAAATATCAAGAAATTAGGTAAGAAAATGATTCTTTTGTTGTTCAATCGGAACAACACAAGTCATGCACTCAAAAGCTCACACCAATTGATTAGAAATTAAGAGAAAATTAATCACATGCATCAAACAAGAATTAAAATAACAAATAATTTATGTTACATGGAATGAAATGTTTTAAATAACAAAACACACAAAAAAAGTATCTAATATATGTGTTGGAGCTCCCATGAAATTTTTTAAGCTCCCTCACAAAGAATGCCAACTGTTTTGCTCGACATCGGGAGGAGAAGGAAGATTCCTTCATCATTCTCAATCCCCCTGTGAGGATAGGGGCCTCTAGAGCTACTATGATGAATATTGGACTCTTTTGGTACTCCAAAATGGAAATTATTTTCTTATGGTTCGAACTTACAAATGTGGATCCCAATGTTCCATTTTATAGGAAAAATAGAATGTGGTTTTGGGCACACAGATTTCATAAAACCACTTGGTACATAGTTTTTGCCCTCTATAAATTATTATTTAACTTTAAAAAATATTAAAAAGTTGTATCCCCACCTCCTGAATATCTCTACATATTGTTTGTATTCATTTGTACACCTGTAGCTTGATATATGAAGAGATCACAGAAAACCACTTTTGACTTCGTGTAGATTTGGTGTGCCAGCCAGATCAGTCTGGATGGGCCACCGGATGGACTAATTCGACTTTGGTATATGAATATGAAATGTATCCTATTGAATTTTGGACCATACCAAAAAATATCACCACATTTATATTCACATTTTAGTAGCAGTGTACAGTTTATGACACTGATGTTCTTAGATCCTGCGTAGGTTGGACCATTTTTCTTGAACTTCGTCATGGGCCCTACAAATCACCTCCACCATCATAGAGATTATCAAGACAAGTATAATTTCACTTTTTAATGATGATAAATATTAAATAATGAAATAAAACATGAAGTGAAATTTGAAATTATATTTGTATATTGCGGTGTAAAAGCAGTTTAAAATAGTGGTGTATGTGTGAAAATGAAACATTGAATCACAGTGTGATGACAACCCAACACCTGGACATTTTCACTCCTAGGAAAAATCACATTCCCAAAAATTCTGTATGTAGATATTTCTAACTTCAAAAGATTTAACATTCAATGAAAATTTAATTCATGATAGAAATGTGACCAAATCAAAAAACTCACACAGAGGGGTTATTTTCAGTGAGCATGGAATGAGGTGTTTAAAAAATTGTATCAAAATAAAATTCCAAGAGATGAATGATACTAATAAAAGAAAATAATTCAAAAGTTAATCATGTTACTAATTCTCCATGTGTGTGTGTGGAAACCATTTCATTATATTCTTCCAAATTTTTATCATGTAAATATATGTTAATTTAAAAATTTTCTACTTATATGATCCTTTCCATCGAACCTACCCTATATCCTTTGAAATCAGATTCCAATACACACTCACATAAGCATTCCTAGATGTCAAACCATAAGCTCCCATCATAGATATCCTTATATGATTCACATTTCATCACTACATTTATGATTTTTTTCAAACGTTTCACTTGGAACAAATCTCACACTCTTCTCCCAACCCTTATTTGATCTCCTCATGACACCAATTTTAATAGTTATAAAAAGATAAAAAGTTGAGGATGTAAGACGTTTGACCAGCCAATATACAAACCTTTTTTTTGTTTCTTTTAGGGTGTAAAATAGTTGGATAAAAAGAACACATGCATAGGTTAATCTATTACAGTAATGAAATAGATCAGATAGAGAACGAATACATTGAAAAATGATTTTTGAATGTAGAAAAAAATTATCCTAACTTATATTTAACTTCCATTAATTAAGAACTTTTCACACTTCATGGTTGGGTGAAAAGATATGTGGAGGGATTAAGTGAAACAATTTTCCCTTAATCTATTCAGAAAAGGTTAACATTATTCTCAAAGGTTTTGAAATGATACAACCATTTATATCATCGAAAAAGAACTAAATTTTAAAATAAAACCACACCACAATATTGAATTCTTGCTAAAATACAAATTTCATCAAAAAAATTGAATATTAAAAAAACATGAAACACGTAAATTCCACATTCATTTTCAATAACTTTTATGATTAAATGAGCCATTTTCCATCATAAAGTGGTCATAAAAAAGTAATATTCCATCACAATGGTGAGGGAGAGGGAAATCGGGGAAAGAAAAAAATACTATTCGGTAAGCTAAAAAATAAACAGAAAAGAAATATGATGAAAATTACTAACTAACCCGTGAATATACCCATCCCTCAAAAATAATGTTTGAAGTGTCCTCACTATAATATTAGGTAATGTGGGAAGCAAGCATAAAACCTAGTGAGTGTCATTCATATATTTCTTATTGAACATGGAGTTACTCCATAGGAAACTATAGAATGGATTCATGGAAGTGCTTCAGCCGATTCCCATTGACAGTGAAGGTTATCATGGTTTCTTCATTTTGAACCTGGGAAACACCAAATAGAGAGACATTCGTAATGGTGTATGGTCCAAACCAATGGGAACGAAGCTTACCTAGATACAACTTCATCATTTCATTGTAGAGGAGGGACTTCTACCTAAGGTGGAACTAATGATGAAGGATGAGATGGTAATGGGCATATTTGGTTTGTTCCTTATTAATATGGTAGTTCTCATATAAATATCATCTCATTTCCTCTAACTCCTAAATATAAAACTTCTTTTGAGCACTTGAACCAAAAAATTAAAATTTCATTGTTTAATGGCCTAGTAGGCCTGGTTATCAATCTCATCAGGGAGGTGACAACTCTTTCCAAAAAAAGATGATAGGGTGACATTCTAATGGTAATTTTAAAGGCAGTATGGTAAGCCCATAATGAATCATAGAGACTAAGACTCAAATATTTTATATTGGGTTGAACTATTTTTTTTAAGAATTGTTTTTACTTCTATATCCGACGGCTCAACATGACCATTGGGCAGTGGGTGATAAGGTATAGACACTCGATGCCCGAACCCATACCAATGTAAAAGAGATTGCACTGTTCAGTTGAAGAAATGAGAACTCTGGTCACTAATGATGAACCTAGTTAATCCAAATATGCATAATATTTGGGTTTTAAAAAATTACACAAATACTTTAGAATCACCATTCCCTGTACCTCGTGCCTCTACCCATTTGGAAACATAATCTACTACCAAAATAATGTTAAGGTTCCCAAATGAATTAGGGATTGATCCCAGAAAGTCAATGCCCCAAACAACAAAAATTTCATGGAAGAGCAAGGGTTATTGTGTCATTTCATTTCATTTAGATACACACCCCATTCTTTGATAGTGAGGAAAATATTTTCAGAAATCATTGGCATTCCAAAGAAGTGTTGGCCAAAAGAGACTAGAATCAAGGGCCTTCCGAGAAGTCCATTAGGCACCAAAGTGGCCCCCACAAGCAATAGTGTGACAGAACCTAATGACACACTGAAACTCACTATTGAGAACACAATTCCTAAAGACATGATAACTACATGTGTGCCAAAGGTAGGGTTCATCCCAAATGTACCAACAGGACTCATTTTTTAGAGAGTCAACCTTGTTTTTATTGAAATTAGTTGGAATGAAAGATGCTACAAAATAATTTATAATTTCAGTATACTAATGAATAGAATCTTGTACTCTATACAATTGCTCATCAGGTAACATGTCATTTATTAGAATATAGAGGGACAAGTCAATGTCTGAGGATGAGTGGATCCAACTAATATGGTCATCCACCTAATTATAGGCTCCTTTTTTATCTATATTTTCTAAATTTAATTCTTGAAGGAGGAACATCTAGTGAATGAGATGTGGTTTGCCTTATGGTTTCTTAAGGAGATACCGAAGGGCTATATGGTCTAAGAATACAATGACTTGGGACCCTAAAAGATTCCACCAGAATTTATCCAAGGTATGTAGAATTTCAAGAAATTCTTTTTTAGTTATGTTGTATTTTTCTTAGATAGTGTCCAAAGTACATGTGGAATAGGCAATAACATGTGGATCTCCATAAACCTTTTGTGATAATACTGCCAGAACTACATATTTAATGGTGTCACACATGAGCCCAATTGGAAAATCTCCCCTATGTGGTTGGATTACTGGGGTTGATGTGAGACTCCATTTTTGACTTATTAAAAGATTCCTCATATTCATTTTCAAAAACATAATTCCTTTTCCTTTTGGGTAAATCAGGAGATGGGTAGTTCAATTTTACTAAATTCACGAATGAAATGATAGTAAAATCAATCATGTACTAGGAAAGATTGCACATCTTGTACATTTTGGGGAATGTTATGGAAGAAATTAAATCCATTTTTGATTTATCTACATGGATTCTATCCCCAAAAATGACATGTCCCGAAACAATACCTTGTCACATCATAAAATAAAATTTCTCATTATTTAATATGAGATTATTTTCAATATAAAAACCTAGGATTGAACCAAGACTACTAAAAATTAATCAAAATAGGAGCCATAAACATTGAAATCATCCATGAATACTTCCACGCAATTATCCATGTGATATGAAAAAATACTAACCATGCATAATTGGAATGTACCAGGGGAATTTCACATACCAAATGGAATCCTCCTATATGAAAATGTGCCAAAGGGGCAAGTGAAGGTTATATTTTTCTAATAATTGGGGGAAATATGGATATAAAAGTATCCAGAATACCCGTAGGAAAAATATTTGTGGTACTTCCCTGATATCCTCTCTATAATTTAGTCAATAAATGGAAATGAGAAATAGTTATTCCTATTGTGTTAGTTTAATTGACGATAGTTTATACTGACATGCCAACTATTCTGCACATGAGTTAGAACCAATTCATTGTTTTCATTTTTTATTACTATTAGACCAGTTTTTTTAGGAACTACATGGACTGGACTATCCCATTGGCTATAATAGATGCGTTAAATGATTCCATCAGCCAATAATTTTGTTAGTTCATTTTTAACAACATCTATAAGGTTTGGGTTTAGTCGATATTATAACAGCCTCACTCGTTTAGCTTCATTATTTAACAATATATTATGTTTACATATTGATGGGATAATTCTAGGAATGTTAGAAACTGTTCATCCCAAATATTTTTTATACTCCCTCCAAAGTTCATGTAGTTTCAATTCATTCCCAGGAGGGACTGAAGAAGAAATGATAATAGGAATCCTTTTTCCATTATCAAGATATGAATATTATAATTATTTAGGTTGTTGTTTAGTTCTTTTTCAAGGGTATTTTGGATTTATGGGAGTTTGTGTGAATGCGAGAG
The DNA here is from genome assembly GCA_963277665.1 of Viscum album. Lineage (NCBI taxonomy): Eukaryota > Viridiplantae > Streptophyta > Magnoliopsida > Santalales > Viscaceae > Viscum > Viscum album. Next base: position 782,685,267 of record OY728146.1, on the reverse strand, counting down.
TCCACTAATTTCATCTAACTACTCAATAAAATCAACCTCAAATGGTGAATGAGATTTTACAAGCTTAGCAATATCATCGATGGACATGTGATCCCCAGTGTTCAAGAAATCATCAATTAATAAAAATTCATGACATTTTTATACACCGATAAAACATTCTATGCATGATTCATTTCCTAGAATTTCAATCAATGATGAAAACTCATAAAGGGGATAATGTTAATGAAAAAAGTGTTTTTAGGGGAAGGGAGTATATATATTGAGTTAATAGAGAGACATGAATGTTCTTATGAGGGGTGCTTCATGGAATCAATGATGTTGAAGTGGACAATGTCAACACCAAAATCCATATATAATGTAAAATTGTGGACATTAATTATAGTTTTGGTGTTTTTCAAGAAGTTCCACCGCAATATACTTGGTACATTTCCATTCATCCTATCACATTCCATTTTTATCACATAAAAATCAGGAGTAAAAATTAAAATTTTCACCCTCACAAGAACATTAACACACTAGAGGGGTGTGTGGTACTCTGATTATCCAGTTGAATAAAAATTCATGTGGGCTTAAATTCCCCAACCACCAATGAAGAGAAAATTGAATGAGGCATCACATTTATAGAAGCACCTAAATCAAGTATAGCATTGGAAAAGGAATGCTCCCCTAGGGTGCATGAAATTGAGAATGTTCCTAGATAATTTTATTTGGTGGGAAGTGATGGATCTTGCTACGCTGATATGTTCCATCCAAAACATTCCTTCTCGTCACCTCGAATTCTCCTTCGGTGTGTGCACATATCCTTCAAAAACAACGAATATATTGGAATTTTCTTCACGACATCAATCTAGGAAATGCTAACCTAATATTTTTTTGAACATTTCTAATATTTCCTTATCAAGTTCAATTTCCTTTAATTTTCATGGTTGGATGTAACTTTGTGGAAATGGATGTTTAATAGTTGGGATATGCGACTCATTAAGAGACACACTCTTTACTTAAGAAGGGATTCTCTCAGGACACATTTTTTCAATATTTCGACTATTTTCAATAGTTGGGATGGTGGTTTCCTCAGGATGGGATGAATCTATTGGATGTTTAATTTTCATATTAAATTTAGTTCCACTCTTAAGGGAGATGGAAATAAAATTTCCATTATCCCAAGGATTAACTACTGGTTAGAAGGGTAGTTTACCCAACCCATGACTTTGAATTTCCCCCATATGGTTAGCGAGTTGGCCAAATCGTATTTTTAGGGCTTCTATTGCTAATTGGGTGGTTTGTTGGAGTTGTATATTGTTGGAATCTATTTGTTTCATCATATCTTCTAGGATAGGCTCGAGTTATGGAGGGGGTGGTTAGAAAGGCCTTTGTGGTGGTTGGGTATTTCTGGGTGGTGGTGGTGAATGACTACTATTCTCTGATTGGTTCCATTTTTGTTGAGGTTGGATTGAATACCCCTCTTTCCTATAATCATGGTTTTTTCCCACCCAGGGTTGGATGGAAAGTATGGTTCTTGCCTAAATGGTTGGTTATAGGGGCAACCTGGATATATTTCCTCACAACTCTCATAGGTTTCTTTCAATTGCGGCATTGGTCAGAGTAGTGGGTGTTAGAAGAACATATACCACAATTGATGGGAGGAGGAGATTGGGATTTCTCTTAAGAAGGAGAATGTTTTCAAATAAGGGTTCTTACCTCTTCGAACTTCGTGTTCACCTTCTTCTCAAATTCTATACTTTTAACCTCATGAATACCAATAATAGGTACACTAGACCTTATACTGAATTGTTGAGTGTTCTATGCCATGTTCTGAATTAGGGTTCTTGTAGAAATTAGGGTCTAATCCACTAGTACACCACCTACAGTTGCATTGATCATATTTCAATCAATAAGGATTAATCCTTCATAAAAATATTGAATTAAAAGTTGACCACCTATTTGGGGGTGTGGTCAACTTGAACATAAACTTTTAAGGTGTTCCATATATTCATGTAATGTTTCCTCTTTTGATCTCCTTATACCACATGTTTCATTCATTATAGTTTCAGTTCAAGATGATAGGATATATTTTTCAAGAAAAATAAATATCATGTCTGCCCAACCTCTAGTTGGTGAATTAACATAGTAAAGCCATTATTTGGGAGTATCTTATAATGAAAAAAAAAATTCTATTAGCATTATTGGTCTTTATCAAAATTTTAAAATTTTAATGTAGAACACACTATATGAAATTATTTTATGTTCTTTTATTGATATTCTCCAGTGATTCCGTGAAATCATGTAAAAAAGTGAATTAGATCATATTTTAGTTCATAATTAGGTGCCTCTCCTTGTATTTGAATATAGGTGGGTTGGATATCAACATCTGGTGAGGATAGTTATTTTAATTCTTGATTATTTTCATCCATGTTTTGAGAGTTTATTTTAGTTTTAATGTGAGTTTCATAGGATGAATTAAAATGATCGAGAATAGGTTCTATATTTTAGTTGTCCACCTTTGAAGGGTTCTCATTTGTGCCTCAGTGTCGCTGACATAGAATACACTCCAATTTAGGTTTGAAAGGTGTTATGTCTCATGATGTGGAACACATCATGCACTAAACCTCCAAAAAAATCATAAAAAAATACATGTAAATGTATAAGATAAATCAAATAAATCTTCACAAATTTTACCAAAATATTATCAAAAATACGCACTGAAAACAAAAGCACTCCCCAAAAACGATGACAAAATTTGACCTTGTTTTCATGAAATGTCAAACTGATTATGATTTTAAGGTGGATTTATAGTATATGTAAGACCCTAGGTTGTCTCTCAATGAGCATTTATAGGTTTAGTGTTTTAATTTTTAATAAACCTTTCTAAAAATTGGGAGATTTAGAAAATAGTTTAAAAAAATAACTTTACTTAAAGAGATTAATAGTTAAAAACCCAAGTGTATTTTGAAAAATATGAGATAGAAGGGTCACTATGATTTCACACAACACATTTCATGTTCATTTTTATAATATATTCAATTAGGTTAGGAGTAATTATTTTGTTGAAATTAATAGGAATCCCGATTAATTCCTAGGCCATTAATTCAGTGATTGAAGAACCAAACCTAGACATAACAATCCTATTTTCAAGGTCTAGAACTTATGCATGCAATAAGATCTTATGAATAAGATTGAAATCTCTTGAAAGTGAGTATGAAATGGATTCTGGTGTTTTCCAATCAGAATAACAGAAGTCATGCAATCAAAATCTCACACTGATCGACAAGAAATTAAGAGTAAATCAATCACATGAATCAAAAAAGCATTGAAATAAGAAATAATTTAAAATAAATTTAAAGAAATATTTCAAAACACAAATCACGAAAAACCAGTAGCTAATATAGGCATCATAACTATCTTGAAATGTTTTTATTTCCCTCACAATTAATTCCCATCATTTATCTCAACATCGAGAGGAGGAGGAAGCTCATGTGGAACCCCTTCTTCAATCTTGATCCCCAATGAGGATATGAGACTCCAGAACATCTAGGACGAAGAATAGACTCCCATTGGACTCCAAAAAAAAATATATTTTCTTTTTGTTCTAAATTTTAAATGATAATCCCAATTATCCATTTTATAGGCTATGTGAAAGGTGGTTTTTGGCACATAGATTTATTAAAACCACTTGGCATATGGTTTTAGACATTCAGACTAACTTATCTCACATTGAAAAAATTAAAAAGTTGTATCCCCACCTCCGGACTATCTCTACTAATAGTTTGGATTCATTTTTATACCTACATCTCATGATATGGAAGGATCACAACACACCACTTTGGAATTCATGCAGATTCGATGTGCTGGACAGATCAGTCTGGATAGGACACGAGACTGATGAAATAAGATTCTGTTTCTCAATATGAAATGTTTCTCATTGAATTTAGGACCATGACACAAAATATTACCCCATTTGGATTCACTTTTTACTATAATTGTGCGGTTTATTCCACTGATGTGCTGGAATCCGTCGCAGGTTGGCCAAATTTTGTGGAACTTCATCATGGGCCATCCAAATCACCCCAACTTTTAATGAAATTATTAAAAACAAGTAACATTTCCTTTTTCAAAATTGATCAATATTAAATAATTCTATAAAAAAATAATGTGAAATTTGATATTATATTTTTAATTTACGATGAAAAAATAATTTCAAACATTTGTGTAAGGGAGAAAATGATACAGTGAATCGTGGTGTGATCAATATCCAACCTAAACATGCACAAATAATCATATGGGAGACAAACATGCACATACACAAAGTGTGTATATAGGTTGTGAGAAATAAATCTCAATAGGTATCCTCCCCACACCCCATACATATACTTTAATGATAAATTCATGGAATTGAAGTTTGATTATAAAAATATGAAAAAATGATATTCATTTTCAAAAAATATAATAACATAAGTTTTCAATAATACAACTCAATATAACAAAGAAAACTATTGACAGTCATATTTGTGCATCAAACCCTTTTCTGTGGGAGGATGCAAGTCTAGCATATCAGATGATGGATACGTGAGCTTTAGGGTCATCTTCAAACTAGTGCTTGGATATCTTCTTTCCTTAATGTGAAAGTTGAACCAAGAGAATATAATGGTCCCACCTCCACCCAAAAGAAGATTAAATTTATTCATAACCTGTTATGTGAAGAATTGTGGATATTGAATCAGTGTATGGCTATGATATAGTCCAAATGAATTTATTTTATGAACCACAAAATCCGAGCATAAATTATATTCAAGACTTGATGAACCATGACAATCTGATGGAATTCCATACATCACTCTTAAATTATTCATGTTTTAATGAGAATATCCATGTTTCACTTGATATCATTTTGTGAAGTGGATAAATATTCCTTTTAAATGTGTTGTGGTATTGGGATATGTGATATTTATGTGATAGCTTCCAACACTAGCCATATAACCTTTGGAATACGATCTTGACATGAAAACATCCACGGTTGTGATATGGGATAATATAGCCATGAATACCTAAAAAATCAAAAGAATGAAAATAAATTTTCCCTGACAATGATTGCATGCCATCATGGGATCCGTTATTGAATACACAACACATAAAAGGGGAGAAAAGATATTTTCCTTGAAAATGTTTTCCTAACGTTGAGAGATCCATCAATGAACACGCAAAATGTCAAAGGAAATCAAAGAGATTATCCCTGACAATTTTCACATTTTTCCAAGAGATACATCATTGAATAAGTTCACAAAAAAGGAAATCATATAAACTATCCCCAAAAATGTCTGCATTCTATAGTGAGATCTATCCCTGATCATGCGATACACCATAGGCAAGAGAGGAAACTAATCAGTACAAGGTACATGTGAAAAATATAAGGGTTTTTACATAAAGTTCCTATGCATCACCAGAAGAACCTGTTTTGGTTAAGTGATGCATCACCGATGGGTAGAGTAATTGTCTTAGACAACACTCAATCAAACTCGCAAGACCCCAGGTCCTCTATAAAACATGAAAAGGGAAAAAATAGGAGAAATGTGGAAGCCTCTTACATTCTTAAAACACACGTGACACACCCATGCAGCCTACACGACACCATGAAACCCCTGGATACATGTCCACCTAGTCACGCAAGATCCCGCTTTCATGTCACCCCTCCAAATCATAAGGTTTCAGACATGTCTAGAAAGTCTTGTACTCTCCCTTTGGATCCATAAGTAAAACATAAGGGTTTTTTCATAAGTTTCTTTCACATCATGAAAAGACACTTGGTTTGTCTTACGATGCATTATTGATAGGGATAATGATTTTCCTCAACAGCATTCATAAAATCTCAAGAGCTCCCCAAAATTTGTAAAATAAGAAAAATAAATGAAAAGGGATAAAGGAGGGAGCCTCTTGTGGTCATAAAACTCACACGAAACACCCATGTAGCCCATAAAAGACCATGGAATCCCGGATGACATGTCCACCTAGTTGTGCAATATCCCACTAGAATGCCACCCCTATCATGTGAAGGGATTGTGACATGTACAGGAAGTCTCGTGATCCCCCTTTGGCTCTATGAGAAAAAATGATGACATTTTCAATGAAATGAACATGAATCTCCCAATGACCATTTATTGTTCACGTGATACATCAGAAATGGGGAGACTAATTTTCTTTGAAAACACATAAGCACTCTCATAATTACAGCCTTGATTTGCACAATACGCACTGTGAAAAGTGGAGAACAACTGGGGTGCATAACGTATAAATCCTTCAACCTATTATGAAAAAATGAAATCCCATATGGAGGAATAATCATTGGAACATCACATTGGAATCAAAGTGTATTTATTATAGTGTATGATCTTGTAAAAAAGGGTTTTCCATCATGTAAGAGTCTAAGAATAACTGGAGTGGTCAGGTTTTAGGCATAGGCACTTCACGTGATCACGCATCGGTCATACAAAGGACTTTTGGAAAGTCAGACAAAGAAAATACCACAATTTTTCTAGATATCATGGGACATAAAATAATTTAACACTGAAAAAATATAAGGCATTCAAAATATTAATGTTTGAACAAAGACTAAAAGATGAGAGACTTATGAAAAGAACATATATGGTGATCCTTATGCACTTTTCATGAACTATCTGATTCATGTGATAGTACCAGGACATGTCACCTATATCATGTGACACTACTTTGGAATACTATTTGGATCATGCAAATTCCACTAGACATGTAAGACCAAGTCACATGGCTCTTTATAACTGTTCCAGGCAAGCCTTTAAAAACCCTTTGGGATAGCAATTAATGCCTCACAATGTCCTCTAGAAATGTCATCCAGATCATATGGTGACATTAGTAATTTTCAGACGAGTCATGTGATAACACCATGGCATGTCAGCTAGCTCTTATGATATCCCTTGGACATGTCATCATGTTCATGGGATGACACCTGAATAAGTCATCCAGGACATGTGGCGCCCTCTAAGACAAGTCTCTTTGACTCTCACAACTACCCAAAGCATTTCATCCATCTTTCAATATGAAACCATGGAATTTAAGTTGGATCATGTGATTCCCTCTAAGACAGGCCACATGAGATCATGTGATGGATTTCCAAACAAATCGGATTAGTATTGAGATTTCCTTTGGACATGCCAGTCTTGATCCTGTGAGGGATTCCTAGAAAAAATAGTTGATCCTTGTGATGTAATCCAGAAAATACAACTGAGATCATGCGATGGATTCCTTGACAAATTGGATGAGTCTTGTGATGTACTTTGGAAAATCTAGCTAAGAGCATATCATGGATTCCACGACAAGTCATCCAAGTCTTACGATGTCCTCGGTATAAATAGACATTGATCATGTGATAGCCTATAGAAATTCCATCTAGGTTATGTGGCTTCCCTCATAAAAGTGAACTGGATTATGAAATTATCTGTGGACATGTTAGGTATACATTCTACTACATTTCAAGTTGAAAATCATTTCATGTTATATAGATAAGAAAGTTAAGTCTATATAGACATCCTATGACTTCATAACCTTGTCCTACGTCATTATGTATGCCCCGACCAAAATAAATATGTTGAATCTGATTCTTGTTATAAACATGATATGTATGACATCTCCTTGAGGCTTGAGCTCTATATTAACCTCCAAAGGGCTATCCCAATGCTTAGGTCCCACATCCATAAATAGTGAGATTAATAATTTTATAACCCTTGTTCCTTACACTAAGAATAGATCATATAGTATTAGGGAGTCATAATAATCATATCACTCATGACATATGAATCTACAAATCCTAGGGAACATGTAGCATGTAATACCCAATCAATAGGGAATCCTCAGTGTGTTAGCCCTGACAAAAAAACTATGAGGGCTAAAATTCCTATCCATGAAAAATACGTAGGATGCCTCTCTGAGTCCTGGCCACCAATGGACATCCATCTTGGTATAAGACCCGGACATTCCCAAAACCACAAAGATTATGATAATATATTTGAGCATGATCAATTTCCATGGACCATCAATGAGTCATGGGGTAATTGAACTATGAGAACACGGATGCCTATAATATCCAGGACACATAGGATGCATTTTTATGTCCTATGCTCAAATGGACCTCCACTTTTGTTTAAGAACCCTCATGCATATGTCATTTCAAACCTCAAAACCCAATAATTCACATAGGATGGTCATCCTTCCTCATCCATCAGTATATGGGAAATCGGCTTACACATAATCATCATATTAAATATCAGTCCCGACTATGCCCTCAAGCACCTGAATCCATTTAGCATGTTATAGATGAAGGAAACTATGATGAATCTGATTCCAGTTATAAAACATGATACATTGGACACCTTTCTAAGGCTTTTTCTCCATACCACATCCTCCATGATATTGGTAATCATGTCTCTCAAAAGCAAACATTAATGTGTATGACCTATACAGATATGCTCTCATTTAATCTGTTGGGTCTTTTGTTATATCATTTTTCCCACATCAAGTATGAATCATGTGTTTATAGAGGCTACGAGTGTTTGTGACATTATCATTATGAGAATTCCATGGGGTGGTATCACCAATGGGGTGTCTGTTAGATTACATCCCATGTCCACTGAGAGGGCTAGAATCTCAATGTAGCAATTTAGTCTTAATGAAGCAATTCAGGGTAATCTTATATACATAACTCATTATTAGGGCCTCTACCATTGTATCTCTAATGAAACATATTCCCATTATAATAACAAAGTAGAATCTAATTCCTGTTCGAAACAGGATATGTGGGATGCATCATTGAGGTCAGATCCCTATATTCATGTCCTTAAAACATTACGTCAAACTGCATGGATCAGTGTAGACACATGACCTCAAACTATGCCAAAAAACTATGTGTGGTTTGATCCTTGTTTTCAAAAGATATGTAGAATACCTCATAGAGGTCCAATATCATTTCCCAAACACTTGATGTCTTTCTAGATGGCAGTAAATAACATAGTTCCTTAGTATTTCAATAACATAAATCATCATAAATAAATAATATAGTGATAAAAAATCCATGATATATATTCAATTGTTCCAATCAATACATGTTCAAAATCAAGTCATTCACATAGGGGTTACCAGTCACATATTGGGGACTAGGAATGATTTCATAAACCTATCATTAATCAATAAGATAATCCCAAAAGAAGCAACAATTTCCCCAAAAGGGTATGATTAGCCCGACCTCCCATCCACTTAACCAATGTGAGTTCCTAAGAATCATTGGGTGAGAAACACCAAAGAAACAATTGCCTTTGGAAAGTAGGTATGTACCTATTTATGGATCTAGGAACCATTGGGTGTATCTATAAAAGATTAATAAAATGGAAAACCTAATGTGAGAAATTCAGAAAGGCCTTAAACCCCCCATAATCAAACCATCGGGTTAATCCCATCCACATCACTATTCTCAATGAAAAAAATGGTGAACAAGATGTGAAATTATTTAATTATTTCATCCCTTTAATAGGTAAAAAAGAGTTGATTTTCTGGTGTCCAAAATTCTAGTTTATGTTGTGATCATTTCCCAACAAAACGTACAACCGAGAATGTTCATTTTAACTACACTAAAACTCATATAAAAAGAAGGGACTTCCTCTTTATCCATTGACTGTGAAAGTAATTTGTTGGAAATTTACTTTTATATATGATAATAAAGTATTAAGTTTCCTTGTTTCCTCCAAAGTTATTTAAAAATTCCTTTCAATATAAATGGAATCATCGAATGTGCCAATGAATTCTAAAATCCCAAGATAAGCTGCTTTGGCATCAAGTCCCAGGCCTGTAATGTCATCGACATAACATCTATAGTACCTGTTGTTAAATTCCTTGGTATGGGATTAACACATCAAAATATCCATATTGACTCTAGAATCAGTAGGTTGATGAATTTGAAGGATGAATTCTCACCATCCATCTTTCCCATGAAATGTCAATGGAGAGGAAATAACCCTTGGTCCCATATTCAAATACTTTGGGAACCTATCTCTAGATGGAAACAATTCATACCTTTCCTACCTTTGGGAGGTAGACGATGAAACTATGTTTTTCCACTCAATCACCCATAAGATACCTAAGAGGGATCCCATCCATTCAGGCCATCATCATTGGCATATTACAATGATTTCGCAAGGATTTGCAAAGGAAGTAGTGCCTACAACAACTGCCCAAGTTGGGGCATCTGGTAAGAGATCCCACTAGAGGTATCTAAATGATGAAACACTAGAGTATTCTTACATCCATAAAATTTCCAATCTGTCTTAGGCCTACTTGTTTATCTTGAAAGTGGACTAGAATCAATCCCAAATCATCACTAGCTAGGAACATATGTCTTCATCAAAACTATCCAAAGTGATTTTGGAATCCTAGGGTGTACCCCAGCCTACAGGGCTGGGGGTATTTGTGCTATATTGTACCTTTGGATCAACTTCAACAAGCTTATTAACCCCTAAAATTGTACTATGAGCACTGATCCCTCAAAAAGGTGTAATGGACACTAACCCTTTAAACGGTGTGTCAGGCACCGACCCACCAAATGAGATACCCCATTAAAGAGGGTCACCAGCCCACTTGGGTCTCAGTCAATATTATATCAATAATATTTGATGAATCCTAATCAGATATAGGTGAGAACACTCTTAATGAGTATAAATATTTCCTCTTGTATTCATCTGAGTCCTAACAAGTTAGCCTACCATATGCCACTATCACATGAAAGTAAAGGCCCATTGGTATCTTTTTGGCACCTACAAAATGTGCTACCGAGCATGTTGGTATTTTATAAGGAAATGATAATGGATTATATGGCTATTAGAAGTAGTGAATTCAGTCTCTGGGGTCCACATCAAAACTCCGATCATAATTCACTCACACAAGCACTGATAGAGGAGAGAGTTTTTTCATGGATTTTCTATCCATCCCCTTGATGATAACAAGGAAATATCTGCAGAAGAATGGATGACCCAACTCTAATGAGAGAATAGAATTCTCTGAGAAGAAAATGTGGGAATACTTATGAGATCTATACCTTGAGATCATGTATTGGTACCTACCTATGGAATCTCGCCTTATAGTGATGTCCCACAACCCACAAAACTCTTCGAATTTTCATATTTTTCATCACCTCCTCAAGGGAAATCCAAGCATTTTTACACCTATCCCAAGACAAAAAGGATGAGGGGAAATCCATATTTTACACCTCCTCATCAGGGATATTCTTGAAACCATCCAACATTAGATTTTTTCACAAAAGCAACAGAATATTCAGGATATTTTAATAAGTGGGAAGCATATTTATCATCCAAGACCCCCAATGATTCAAAATCCATCACCAAACCAATAAAGACCCGGACATTGTCCCCCGAGTTCATGACTCATCCATGTGACAATGCCAATGGATGTATAGATAAAATGTTGGAGAAGAAGTATGCTCACCCATATCTTGAGGTAAAATAATGAAAAGTATATTCATTCCAATCAAGACATATTACCCAATATTTCAACTATGTCATTCACAATGGTTTGATAGATCTCCCAGTAATGAGAAATTTGAGAGAGGAAAAAATGATATGCCATGAAAATCATTTCCCCTACCATCGACATCTTGGTCACATAATAGAAGGATAATTTTATTTTAAATACTAGCTTCATGTAAAAAATTACATGGGGATATTGGAACCACTGACACATGAATCTATGCTCCGGTTATATGAGCACTTTGAATGGGACACACATGTTTTTCAGAAGAGAATGAGCCACATATCTCCAAGGGATATGTGGCCATCTTTCAATAAATTATTGAAAAATGATTATTTTTTCAAAAAAACATGTCCCTAAGAATTTTGACAACTCCATGGAAAATGGTTTGATGGAACTCCCATCAATAAGGAAGCTAAATGAGGTAGGGTTGATGGGCCATGACAACCACTTCCCCTACCATCGATGTCTGGGGAACACAATAGAGAGTTGTTTTGTCTTAAAGGATTTATTTTAGATATAGGTAATGGAAGGCTTGATATTGTTAAAGGATCCCCATAATCATAAAATATGCATAATAATTTTCAAATCTCCACTGAAGGTGCCACTCTCCTGATAGTTTATTCACCCATTTCCTTACCATAAGACATTAAATTATGTGGCCATCATCTTTACAACCAAATATTAAAATGTATGTACAATGACCTAACTATAAGACATTAAATGTAAGGGTCATCATTCTTACTATAAGACATTAAAAATACATGGTCGTATTCTATAATGCAACACATTAAACTATATAAAAATCATTCTTACCATCAAAATTTATACTACATGGACCACGAACTTACTGCAAGACATTAAACTGGATGGTTGATGTTTTTTCCACATGAATTTAAACTTCTTTTCTTTTTTAAAACTACGTATAGCCTGATTCTTATACAAATGAGATATGTAGTCTTTCATGGATCCTATATCAAGGTACAACCACCTATATTCATGTTCTTACCATAAGACGTTAAACTACACTACTAATGTCCTTTACACGTGACATTAAACTTCACAGTTTTATTAGAACTACATAAAGCTTGATTCTCATCCTAATGAGATATGTACAGAGATAAGATCATATATTGTGGCCCATACACCTATATTCACATCCTTACCATATGATGATAAAATTCATGTAACTTTTCCATGTTATAGGGTGAAAAAATGTAAAGTATTTAAATCTCTATGAGGAATCGTTTTCATCAAGTGGAAAGTATAATATCCAGAAGAACCAACTATATAGTATAGTCTTGATCCTTGCTAAATCACAACTCTAAAACCCACTAGTCACATGATGAGGGGATTATCTGATAGGTCACCTCCCCAAACACTTAGATATGGGATTAAATGACACCTTATAAAATGTAGAAATCTACAAACAAGAGATATTAGGATCAAATCCCTGGTAGATCTATCAAAAACCCCTATCATATCCAGATAAGAAACATAGTGCAAGTACGAATCCATACCCCCATGCATAAATTCCATCGACATATTCTGATCGCACAAGGAGGATAGGAGTGGTCATATATCCTCACTTCAATCAAATACATCATCCAACATATCTTGGAAGCTGAGAGTTTCCAGGTATATATTTTAGTACATAACTTGTCGAAGTGTCATTGCTTTGTGATGACAATAGTGGAGGTCCACCAATATATGTTGGTTAAGATGTAGGAATAGGCATATATTTCTATACCGACAGCCAGAGAAACACAATAAGATGATTAATATGAACAATTGGATACTCTATAGCAAGAGAATATCATTTCTAACATCCAAGAGGATTGATGTCATATTCAGGTAAAGGATTCAGCATAAGGACTAGGCACATATCCCCATTCCAATAGGGGCTCACCATGTGAGAGTGGCACAAGAATCAGGATATGCTCATATCCATATCGTAAAAGTCTGGAGGCATGTTCTAAAGGACCAGGATTGAGCCCATATCCCCATTTTGGTTGGGGGTATAGAAGTGAGAGGGAAACAACCTTGGGACAAGATCATATTCATGTCAAAAAAGATATGTGGCATATTTCAAAGGAATAAGATTAGGATCATATCCTCCTTCTGGGTGAGGCTCACCAAGTAAGAGTGAAACATGCCTCGAGAAAGGCTTATATTACTATCAAAAAATATATTTAAAATAACCCAGTATCTTAGAGGGGGAGGATCATATCCCTACTCATATTCCTATGGTCAATCGACATTTTTTTTTGATTGGGAATTCATTTTCATAACAGTTTCATTTTCTCATTTCATCATGGGATTACAAAGTGAGATTGTCACATGACGAAGGATGATCTCATACTCCTATAAAAAAGTTCAGTGGCACATTCCAAAGGACCTGGATCAAGATCATGTCTCTTTTCTGTCCAACTCCCACCAAGTGAGAGTGGCACATGCCTAGGGACAAGATTATACCCCTATCATAGAATCTCATTGACATATTCCACCTGCTTCTTAGTAGTAATATCATATTCCCATAGCACTAGATAGTTATCAATGGATTCCGAAATCCATAATTGAGTAGGCTAATATCCATACTCAACCCTAAAAGGTAGGATTTCATACTCTAGACACGATGCAGAGTGAGGCTCATATCCCTTACCTTCTCATTTACAAGTTTCCTTAGGGTTCTTGAGACACATTATCAATACCCTAATGTTTTATCGACTCATCAACTACAGAATAAGGTGGCCATTATTGAGATAATCCTCCTCGTGGTGGTGTGGATATGGATCGTAGGGATTATACTCTTGAAATACATTGTTTTTAACCTCCAAACACTGATATCGCCCATAGAAAAGGAAATCCCCCCCATGTGAAGAACCCCTCTCATAAAGAGGTGTGAAAAAATCAAAAACCTTTGTATGTAGAAGGGCTTAAAAATATAAAGTACCTTCAGATAAAAAGATGCTCACAATAATAGGGTTAACCATATATAGATACCCAATCAACCATCATCATCCCATTACCATGGTCAGCACGCAACCCAAAGAGTCATCCTCTATATCTTGGCTAGGTAAATACATATATATCTAATGAATATGTGGCTGAAACAGTGATATATATATTTTTATCCATAACCAAACTCTCATACATTCCCAGACCCATTTCCAATTCCAATTATGAGATCCCAAATGGGTTGAAAAGGGAGTTCTAGAGTTCATCATGACCACATGAAGTTAAACTTTATAAATTTAGTCTTAGCCAAATGATGTTAAACTGTACTGAGTTCATATTAACAAAAATGTTATTAAATTATATGTATTTTTATCTAACTAGATGATTTTAAACTATATGGAGTTTTTCATTACCATATGACATTAAAATGTGCATAGATCATTCTAACCACATGATGTTAAAATGTATGGAGTTTCCCTAATTGTATAAAGTTTAAAAACACAAGTTATTCCTAAAAAATGATGATTAAACTATATAGAGACATCTAAAACACATTATGATAAACATTATGGATTCATCCAACTAGCAAGATGTTATACTACACAACGTATCTCATCCTAGAAACAATACGATAAACTATACTACATCAAAAGTTCTTGATGAAAATACATTAAACTATATGGAACCCCACATCCTAAATACATGATGATAAATTATATAGAGACATCCTAGTATCAATACATTAAATTAATGGAATCCCTTATCCTGGAAGAACGCCATCAAACTGCTTTGTGTCAAATATATTGATAGTAAGACTTTAAACTACACATTATCCCATATACTAACCATGTAACTTAAAACCATAAATATTTTTCCTAGTTAAATGATTTTAAACTACATAATTACATCTTTAACGCATGATGTTAAACTTTAGGGGAAGAACCATATCACTAACAACTCACTACACACAAGCCAGATATTTATGAATGAAGGATGAGATGACCCCATCCCCATGTGAGAGTTAGTTCCATATAGGAAAACTCTTTATTAAAGAACCATGTTTAGCTTGATTTCCATCTATAACATGATATATAGTGATTCCATGATTTTTAGGCTTATTTCTAGCTTCAATATTCATGTTCTTTCATGTCGATTGATCCTCGACCTCACTAAATTATGTTAAAATGCACGGAAAATGTCTTTACTGAATTACATTAAACTACATGGAAAATTTCTTGACCACATGATGTCAAACTTCATTGAGCTGTAGTGTTACTTCCCTTTCACATCGGGTGACCCACATCCTCACTGAGGGATGTTAAACTGCATGGTTGATTTCTTTTCCACACAAAATTAAACTACATGAGTTTTCTAGAACTATGTATGGATTGATTCTCATTTTGAATGGGAGACGTAGGGACACCATGATCATATGTATTATTATTGACACTACATGATGTAAAATTCCATTTTTATATACTTAACTACCTCTTCATGGTAAGAGGAACCCTGAACATTCCTTATTTCTCACACTAAGAATAGATCACATGATCTTAGGAATTTTGGTGAGGGATTTCCCACACGAGCAAGGAAAATAACTCGTGATAGGTTCATTATGGTCCTAAATGCATGACCATTAAAGGAACACCATGAGTCCTCACAACATAGTGTAAAACTACATGATTGATTCCAGTTTTCATGATATAATGTTTTAATTTCCTATGGACCTCACCTGAGAGGACCACTATTAATGATTGGTCGCCTTACACACCTTCATTAGAAATAACTATGTGTTTTGCGATTCCTGAAACTGTAGGATACATAGTGATCTTAGGGTCTTAAACCCCATCTCCAATCACAACCAATCATAAAAATGCCCCCTCTCGGTATAGAGGTTAGGATTGCATAGGAATCCCCTTTCTCAAGAATTATGTGTGGATTGGTTCCTATTATTATATGATGCACAGTGACACCATGATTTCTATCTTTGGGTCCAGTCATAATACCCCCTTTCACATCAGGAATCCAATTCCATTATCGCATGACTTTAAACTATGTGGTCCCTATAGAACTATGTGTAGATTGATTATTGTTATCATAAGATATGTAGTGAAACCCAGATCTCCCATCCTGGGACTAACCATGAAAATGAATGAAAATAATTCCCATATCTATGTACGGGTCATAAATATGTATAGTGTTTCCCATTCACGAACTACATGTGGCTTGATTTCTTCTATCATATGATACATAGTGATGATCATATCTTTAATCCTAGGAATATCTACAACAGCTGATAAAAACAAATGCACCCTAATTGCATGGGGGATGAGCCATACAAGCCCATTTTTTCCTATGTATGAGTTAGATATATGTGAAGCCTGTTCATGTAGGTAATATATGTGGTATAATTTGTCATATCATTTACCATGTCCTTAATGCATGATGTTAAACTACAAAAAAATTTCCTAATCACATGAAATTAAAACTACAAAAAAAATATGTCCTAACCACAAGACATTAAAATGAAAGTAAAATACCCTAGTTGCATGACATTAAAACTGTACAACAAATATGTCCTTACAATATTAAATTAAACTACATGAAAGAAAATATATCCCTTGTACATGACATTAAATTTTGCATACCATCACCCATCATCATCCCTTATTAAAGAGACACAAGAGCCTTACCCCGTTCTACTAGAGCATGGGGTACTTTTTCCATATTTTAAAGCACATTAATACACATACCACACTTCATGTATTGAGATCATTGGGTTTCCACAAGCCTTTTGTGGAACTCCAAAAGGAAAATATATATCTCAGTTTAACCATGCTATTGATGCAAATGGGATTATAAACAGAAATAAAAGATATCTTGGATCTTTAGGGAGGGATTTTTAATCCTTGTGATATTTACATCACCAAGGTTGAACTTATAATCTGAAGGTATTTTGGGTCATCCCTGGTGTGATTTTACCATATCTTTAGAAATGACTTGGGAACCTCCATCATTGATTTAAAACATAATCTTCTCCCACTCAGAATGGTATTTGAGTACTCTTGGCCCTGGTTATCATAATTAGGATCTTTTTTAACACCCCCCATATTAGGTCGATAAGTGTCATGGACATAAACATCTTACATAGTGTTCAAATATATACAACCATAAACTCTTGCCTATGATGTTCTGAATTGAAAGACCTTAAACTTTTGGTGAAATAGAAAAAAAACTTTTAAGGTTGAAAACCCACAAAGGGAAGCCAGAGTCAAAGTCATGCCTTCTCTCAATAAACTCTTTATTGACAGTTTTTAGGTAAAAATTAGTGTGGAAATAAACAAGTAATAATGATTATAGGGCCCACTATATATCTTTAATAAAATACAATCAATTCTTTCTAGAACCCCATTTTAGGAAGAATTTAGAGTAATGATTTTTCATATCTTCTCATTACAATAATATTTTCTATATGCAGTGACATAACTATTGGGGTTCTAAAAATCTAATTTGATATTAAATTATCCATAAATAAAAAATAATTATTTAAAGAACATTAGTTCATCACAAACTATTCATATACCTTTGAAAGGAAATGAGATCTGTCTGCATGGCTAGGGTATTGATGCAAAAGTTCTTATAAACACTAACTAAAGACATCTTGATGAATATAAAGGGATTTATAATTCTTGTGAGCCTGATGACACCATGGAAGAACCCAACACCTGAGTGTGTTTTGGGTCATTCTTGGAATGATTTTCCCAAACCTTCCTCGTGAACTAAGCACTCTGGGAAATGTTATACAATTTCCTTAATTAGACTATTAAAGTAGATTCAACAACCTCTATATTAGTCACCATATTTTTACCCTTTCTCAAATAAATAATGAAAATCTCCATTACCAAAAAAATGTTGGACCACACCTCATGATTTGAAACCATAAGAAGTTGGGCTTGAGATTCATATTAGGATCTAAATTTCACTAGGGTGCTAGATCTATTATAAAATAATTCTTCTTCCAAACTCAACTTCATTGGTCAGATGCTTGAGTCGTCACATATTTTCCATGGACCTCGAAAAAGAGGGGGTATTAACTCTACATGGAAATACTTGTAATCCCTATGGAGTCATGAATAACGTATTATACCTATCAATTATAGAAATGTCTTCCTTTCAAGAAATAAAATCTAATCCTTTGGTATCCATGTCACTCAAAGGTAAACTTTAATGTGTATGACTCTCAAGAATAATCTCTCATGAAATGTTCCTAATATTTTGATATCTCTTGTTTCTCACACTGAGTACAACTCACAAGGTCTTATAGGTCGGTGTGATTTTACCAATATAATGATGAAAATTACCTATTGTGGGATCACCAATGGGCTGTATGTCAGATTAAATCCCATCTCCACTTAAAGGGCCACACTCCTGACAGGGAAATCAAAAGGTTTATTGTATGCATAAGTCCATCCTAGGGCCTCTACTTTCATATCTCTCAAAATTCAAACTTCTATTATGAGAACTATGTAGACTATAATTCTTGTTTTAAATTTGATATGTAGGATGCCTCACTGAGGTCATATCCCTATATTCATGTCCATATTTCCTGATGTTAAACTGTATGGATTGGTCCAGGCCCACATCCTTAAACTATGCCAATCAAACTATATGGGTTTTGAATCCTATTTTCACATGATATGTAGGATGAATCGTATAGTTTCAATCCCATATCCATGACACTATCCACCTTCCTTAATTATAGTAAACTCCAGAGTTCCCAAATATATCCATAACCTAAATCCCCCTAAATAAATAAGAGCATGATAAATAACCTGTTACATGCACACAATTATTCCGATCGATAAATGTTTATAATCAAGACATTGACACAGTGATAAATGGTCCTATATCGGGGTATAAGAAGGATTTTAAAAACATATATTAAATATATAATAGAGTCCTATAGTAGGAAATAATCCCCCCCAAAAGGTTGTGATGAGCATGACCCCATCCTCTCGACTGATGTGGGTTCCTAAGAGTCGTTGGGTGTGAAACCCCAAAGGGCCACCATCCTTTGGAAATAATGTCCATATATATATATATATATATCTCTGTGTGTGTGTGGATGTGGGAAACACTTAGAGTTTCTAGGTAAGTCTAAACAAATGGAAAAACCAATGTGATCAATCGAGCAAGTCCATAACCCCCCCCCCCACCCAGTGTAATAAAAAAATTGGGAGAATCCCATCCACATCACTTTTCTCAAAGAAACAATTACATTTTACAAAACCATATAAAATCACACGTCACCAATAATAACTATTAAAATAATAATCCCCTTATCATCATATCAATGAGATAAGTGTAAGAAAAATATTTTATCACCAAAACATATCATGAGACAATCTGTAATTATATAATCAAAACAAAATGTAATTATGATTATGGGAATGTGTAGCACAAAATATCAATCACATTGTGAAAAAAATGTCCAAAATAGATTAATTACATTGAAAAATAGAAAAATGAACATAAATATTTCCTTCTAAAAGTCAACTGAATCATTTATGATAATAAAATGAATCAACACATTAATGTTCACTACTAATAGAAAATTTATTTTTAAAAGTAACCAAACATTCCCTTATCCAATAAAAATTCAATCATAAAATAATATAAATTAATTATAATTCATAATAAATACTTCAAAAAAGTCATTTTATTATATTTTATAATAAAAATAGTTGTAATTTCATCTAACACCTAGTATACGTGATTTTTATATTGTATTGTATTAGGTGTTCATGTATACGAAATCTAATTTGAAAATAAAAAACTTTAGAGGAACGAAAAAATAATAATATATTCATAAAAAATAATTACAATAAAAATTATTTTAATTAAAAAACTATATTAAAAAAACAAGAACATAATGTTCAATCAATAATTTAGATTTTACAAAGCTACCTAACGGAACAAATGTGAATATATTACAAATGTTATGATCAGCAATGTTAGAAAAGAATTAAAACTTATATTTCCATTTGAGACATTGAACTTAAGAAAGACATAATTAAAACAAGACAACATGGATCTCTATCTACTAATTCCATAGGGATAGAAGAATACGAATAAATAATAAAGAACAAAGTTAGATTAGAAGAGAGGATGAGATTTTGGTGAATTAACATTAAAGGATTTTGAAAACATGATGTATTTTAATCAGTGCATTAGTAATAAATTTGTGATCTTGAATGGGGTCGAATATTAAAAGATAGATGATTGAATAAGGAGAACATAGGTCTAAAAATCCCTCAAATAAGACATAAAAATAAAATTATATTTTGGTTTTAAAATACTATACAGTTGGTTTATAAAACCATTCATAAACTATTCACCTATTTTTATAAGTCAATCTTTTTACATGCATGGGTTTTTCATGGGTTACTAAACCATAATAAAAACATTTGTTGCCTGTAAATTCCTTAAAATATTCAAAATTTTCAATCCAAACACCAATGAAAGTTATCCAATGATCAATATATCAAATACATATATATTTGTGACACCATGAGGGTTCCAATTATCCACACCATATCACATTTTTCCTTATAAATAATTTTTATAAATTATTGGTCAAAGGATAAATCGGGCTTTACAAAGTCATGAAGTACATGAATCAATCCTAAAAATATTTTACTACAATATTTAGGCTGTTAGTTACTATGGAAAAAATAATATATATCTATACATACTCATCCATTCCTTACACCTAGAAGATACTCCACAATAATAAATATATCATGAACATCTTATTACAAATATATGGGTTGGAATAATGATAGAAAACCAAAATCATACAAGTTTTAACTAATTTAATAGGTTATAAATTATATTATCCTCGAAAAAAGAGTTAAAGGATCATTTAAATTTCTTTGGGTAGGTATGGGGTCGAGATAGGAATACCTCACTCAATGATCAGAGAAACATGTGAATTTTAATCAACTTATTTTCTTTCATTCATTATAGACAGTTAGTAATCATGTTAATGATATAGTACACATAAAGTTACATTTAATAATATCTTTCATCAAGGTGTAGAAATCCTATGTCATTGGCTTATCAAAAAAAAGTTCACATCATGAAATATACAACAAAAACCATTAAATGAAGGATAAAATTTTATTGTGGCCTCCCCACCATATATAATTCCTCCCATAAACAATTTCATGAATAAAAAGGGTTGTTCTGAAAATATCTATATGATTAATAAAGGTTTAATAATTTCTATTATTCACTAGTTTCTATTATCAATGACACAAATAGGAAGCTGGGTATTGTAGGTTTAGGTACATTAAAAGATTTAGATGCTCTTAACTACCAATAAAAACATAATACATCACCTTAAATTCTTCTAAAAAATACCATACAAGAGATATCTGAAATTAAAATAATGATAAAGTATACAAATCTAAAGGAATACCATATGGTGTCTCTAAATTAATATCAATATCAGTTGGATAAACCCAAGAATCTCTAGAACGGGTAGAAATTTATCCACTTTTATTATGAATACATCCTCTAAAAACCCTACGTATATGACCCAACCAATTATAATTATGACTAATATTTGGTGATACTCACCATAAAAGCTTCATATTCCCTATTCTACCACATTTGTTGCACACAAAATATTTAACCTCTGTGGAAATATGGGATAAGGTAGTGTTGATTTTTAATTCCCATGTTGGTTTTTGTGGTTTATATTTATTTCCTCATTTACCTACTATAATTTACTTCACTAATTATAGGTATATGGTAAATATTTTTCATCTATGGAATTCATTTCAAAAAAACATCAAATCTAGTAGCCTGTCTCACCACCATCACATAAGATTTCAGAAAAAACTGAGACACCATAGGCTAAAGCTCAGGTTTGATACCTCTTCTGAAATAAATCTATTTGAAGGATTTGTCTAAGACTGACATGGATATATAATATGATAGCTCAAAAAAATAATGGGCATACTCTAATGTCAAATGATCCATATTCTCTAGGAAATACAATTCCATTTCCCTTATCAAATTTACTATTCTATTTAATTATTATTGAATAAAAAACATCTTGAAATATTCCCCTGAATGGTCTTGTTTTATATTAGTATGAATGATGGAATTATACCACTTCTATCATATACTTTAAAGAATAAACATAGAAAAATTTAGCTTAATGTACTATTGAATATCGAGAAGGTTGAACATATTATCAATATTATTTTTAAATTATTTCAATCCATCGGAACCTTATTTCACATGAACGATATGAGAACTGAAATTTTAAAACTCATGGACCTGGTCTCTAGGTTTTGATAAGTTATTAGGTGAAATATGTTCCTTATATATAAAAAATGAGACAATCAACTCTGATATAATTTGATGAACTTAAGAGTTCACTTATATAGAATCAACCAAAACCCCTCTTATAGTTCCATAAATACTTGGTGGGGAGTACTCTAAAATAACAGGAAACATGAAATATAATAAATAAACACCACAATATTCCAAAATAAAACGAATAAATATAAAAATAATTGAAACAATACCAAAAATATATAACAATATCATTAATAATATATAAAGACACAATATTTTTGGTGAATTTATAATATATTAGGATATTCCAAATTGAAATCCATATATATTGTAAGAAAATGATTTTATTTTCATGACATCTTTTTAATAATAAAAATTAAAAGATCCACAAATGAATCCATCATAATTAATATTAAAAACCATTTGAAATATATGGGAAAAAATTAACACCAAATAGAATAGTCCCAATTTTTTATAAACATCCTTCTATAAGACCACTGAATGACCTTGAAGGCACTTTACAATTATTCAAAATATTGAAAATATCATATTAGTAATAAACTATAATAAAAATAATAAGCATGGATTGTTTTTTTGGAATTCCAAAATAAAATCCCAATAATTTCTATAAAACATTATATTCAAAGTATTGAATAGTCCTTGTAATGAAAATTTCACTTTTGGATTTAAAACCATATGAGAACAACCCCAAAATTATATCATCCCTCTTATAAGAGATTACCCCAAAATATTTTTACATAACAAACACAACAATAGGGGTTTCAAATAAAAAAATTAATAGTAGAAATCATCCCAATTTTCCATATCATATTAAAAAAATATCTAAGGTCATAAAGAATAAAAATAAAAAAAATTAAAAAATTTACATCTTCACATGGTTTTCTGGCATGGTTTGAAGAATAGTTCACTAAGCATGAAAAGCCTACTTGAAGGTTCCCATAATTGGTTGGATGGGATTTTAATGGTTCTCTAGATTGTTCATTAATATAGTAACTCTATAAATCCTCTTATTCTCTATCCAAAATAATGGATTTTATTAAAATATCTTTTTAATTTTTAATATTAAATGTAAATACTCAAATATAAAGTAAACATCGAAAATATAATTGAGAACAAGGATCAAATTCAAATCATACACATCTCGACTACCCGGGGTAACTCAAAGTTCAATACTGATTTTTTGGCTATACACTTAATAATACCAATATATTATGATCTAATGTTCATATATCTCGTCTATCTTGAATTCCTAAATAATATAAAACAAAAATGGACTCTCATAAAATTTTTCATGGACCAACCAATGTCAACCAACCATGACACTTGATTTTTTCAGTCATAGGGCTCGTGGTGAGTTCCTTAATTACACGAGTTAGAAACTAGATCCATGACATAAAATTATAATATTTTAATAATTATTTATCCCAATAAATTAATTATTATAATAGAACCTCATCTGAGAGTTCAACATGGACACCTCATATGTCGAACAGTAACACGCATGGACTAAGAAGTTCTTAATTAATGAATATGGTCATAACCAAATAGATTAAACTCAAAAAACCAAGATAATGTACTAAATAATAGAAAAACATCCCAACATTACAATAACAAAACAAATTCAAAAGTATAAATATGACCAAAAACAAATCAATGAAAAAGAAAAATCGAGATGGAACATTATACAAGATGAACCAAAATAAATAGAAAAAAATAAATTCTAAAACATCCATATCAATGTTAAAAGTGAACAAGATTCACTTGTCACATTTATTTTGTGGGACCTATATTATCAATCATTTTCTTAATCCAAGCAGTATCCAAACTATACATGAACCAAAAACCATAAAGGATACACACAGAATAGTTGTGTATATATAGTTTGAGAAATAATACCCACTTTGTATCCCACCCATACCCAACTAGTATCCTTTAAATATCAGTCCACAAAATTCATGATTGGTGATACAAATATTAAAATATTATATTCATTTTTAATGAAAAAATTAACACAATCTTTCAATAATAAAAATCTCTACTTTAAAATGAATAAGATAAACATTCCTATTCACAATATGCCTTCAAAATATTACTCTAAATAAGAATAGTAAATTTGTATAGAAGACTAATGTAACACTTCACTACATAAAACACTCATGGTTTTCCACATATTCAGAGAAACACATTATTTATTAGAGTGAAGAAAATCATGAAGGGTAAACATAATTTTATGAAGAAAAAATAATTTGGGGAAATTGTTTTAGGAAAAAAGATGAAACAATAGAAATTTAATGATTCTAATAAAACAAAAAAAACATACTTTCATACACTTACATAAAATGTAATTCAGTAAAAAAATATAGATGAGAGATCAAAAGTAATCATTAATATCAACATGGAAACCATAACTAATAATAAAAGTAATTGTCAGGGGAACACCGAGGAGCCCTTGAGAAAATATAAGACAAAATGAAAATGAACATCATTTAATTGGATTTTTAGATGATCTAACTACCTAAATAATAATTTTCTATAATGACACAGGTTTTTGTATAAGAAATTATCCTTTTAATTTAATATGTGTCATATTTTATAGCATTTATGTCATAAAAAACATTCTAAATATTATTAACATAAAACATTTCATTTACTGAATAAAAATATAAGAAATATAAATCATAATAAAAATAAATATATTTGTCCAATATAATAAAATAATTATTTGACATAATGGTATAATACTTTTAGTTTTTTTAAAACATATCTGTTTTATTAAAAATATTTTTTTATTGTAAATTTATAAATTTAAAATAAATTTAATTTCCATTCAATGGTTTTATAAAAAAATATGTATTTGTATATAAATGATAATATAGTTTCATCATATATAATTTTATAAGGGTAAAAAATTTAATTATGTAAAAATATTTAATATTTTTTTAAAAAATAAGTATTTTATTTCATTATATTTAGAAAATTATTTTAATAAAATTAATTTCATTTTTATAATCATTATAATTTTTTTAGGGTGAATTTTTGGGATTTTTCTATAAGAGTTTTTTTTGGGGAATATTTAAAATATAATATTTATAAAAATCATAACCTTTTTCACATAATGCTGATATAAGAATGAGTTAAAAATTTATAAAACCTTTTTCCCAACCAAATATTTATCTAAAGAATAAAATAATTCATTTAAACAAAAATATATTGAATTTACAATCCAATGGTGGACATTTTGGAATATATGTTATATTTTATTCTAACAAAAAACAATTTTTGGTCCTTTTACTTTAGTTAAGTATTTAAAATGTTAAATTTTTTAATTTTAATAAAGCTAAATAAAAATCATTTTTTAGTTAGGAACCAATAAATTTCATATTAATAAATATTGTATAAGTATAATTTTATTTCAAAACTTACGAAAAAATTTTTAAAAAAATTGTTTTTATCATGTTAACTGACACATAATAATGTTACTTTTTTCATATTTATAAATTGAATTTAATAAAATGGATTAAATATCTGGAATTATCATAATAAATATTAATTTATAATTTCAATTTAATTTTATATCATAAAATTATGCTACGAAGATAAAAGCTAGTCACCACTATGAATGTTAAAATGTTGTAAAAATGTTATATTAAGGGACAAAGTCAAAAAAAACTTGTAAAAATATTCCATAAATGTGTATATGAGGAATTTCATAACCTTCAATTAGGTTATAAATATTAATTATAAATTCTGGATCCACTTTCAATGATTAAATTTTTTTTATACTATTAAATTAATATTTACAAAAATGTCACCCCTCACATTTATAAAAGAACCCCATCACCACCCCACTTATCATCAAAACATAATTTTATTAGATCAACCAATATCTAAAAAAATTATGGACACTCTTAACCATGTCCTAGACATTTTGGTCTCATAAAAATACCATCCTTCAATGGAATAATTGGATTAGAAAAGGAGTATTCCTAATAAGTATGAAAATTAATCATAATCACTGTCATAATGTAATTTTGGAGAAGTATTGGAATGAATCACTGATAGAGATGAGTCATCATCAGAATGAAATTTTGGAAAATTAATGGAATGATCCTCCTTCTTAGATGAGTCACCATCTGGGTGAAAATTCTGATAAGTATGGAAAATACCAACCGCCATAAGGGAGCCACCATTGAGAATGAAATATCATCATGCTTTACCTACCATCAAGAATGTTTCCATAGTTATGAGATGAGTTACTGTTTAAGATAATCAAAATTGAGATGAGTCACCATTGAGAATGACCCACCATCATCCTTAAATCACTATTGACTTGGCCCACCACCAGACTTAGTCACCAATAGGATGACTCATGGCTAGAGTTTTCTCAACGTCGATGTTCTGGGATATTTAAATTAAATGGTTTATCATTGAAATATTTTCAAGTCGAATTTTGAGTTTTATTTTAATAACTATTATTAAACAATTTCAGGGATTCATTATGGTTTGTTTCAATGATCAATATGAGGTAAAAAAGATCCATTTGATTTTCCTTCAAATGGATACTCTTGTATGTTGTTTTTTTTGTATTAAGAAGAAAACTCCCTCATGAATACATGGGTGTGTGAAGTGAGTCGGAAACATATTGTAAGAACCTAAAGAGTGATGTATAGAACAAAACATGCTAGATACCTTACATGATTCTTATCTACAACTGACTGTGAGAATGTAGTTCATAACCCACATATAGAATGATTCCTATAGATAGAACAAGAGAGCATACAATGATCAATTTAATAACAATTTTAGAAACTCAACTCGAGATCCTATACAAGATTAATCATAGGAATCTCATGCTTCCAAACACATCATACTTAGAAATACCATATTTTATTTATCATTACACATTCTATTTCTTCTTATTTCAATTACATTTTGAGAGGTGTGTGGTTTACTAAATTTATTAAATAAACTGACTCAAGTGATATATCTAGAAGATACTCAACATATTATTTACTCTTTCTTTACTTTTGATCACCCACTGTGTTTTGGATGATGTCCCTGCGGATCCAGTGTTTATTTTATTTCCCACAGTTTTTATGGAAGAGGCCCATGTATAGTCGGGATTGCTGGTTAGCTGTTGTGTATATATGATCCATGTTTTGGATCAAGATTCTATTTATACAATATACATGGTATTAGGTATCAGATTGATACTTAACCTCTTGTATTTATTCTATTATGTGTTTGTTTTTTTATTTCAATTCTTCAAACTAAACCTATTTTAAACTATAAACAAACACACTAATTTGATATTTAATATTAATTAGATTTTATATAATATTTTTATTAAGTAAATTGATTTCAAAAGTTAAAATAGTTATCATAATATTTTAATTGAGACTTAATCACACTTTGGGAAATATTTCAAAATATCAGAACTTATATTGATCTAATGTTTTGATTAATTGGGATATTTTATTTATTTGGGGGATTATATTTAAAATTATTTTAAAATAAATTTTTATTACGAACTCAATTAACCCCATATTGAGATACTCACTTTGAAGAACATTTCATATTATAGGAGTTTCAAAATATTTTCAAGTAGGATTTTAGTTGTATTTTAAAAATAGTAAATTTATGTCATTTCAAAATTCATTTATTTAAATGGATAAAAGATAAGTAGGTTTTTATACAAATATAACTCCTTTGTTTAATGTAAATTACTATGATGAATGGAAAATAATAATGAAAATCCATATTTAAAGTATGGGTTTTGAAATTTGGTCATCTATAGAAGATAAATTTTAATTACCTAAGACTTCAAAGAAAACATGGGTTGATGCTACTAAGATTTTATAAAACAACAACAAAAAATCTATTTATTCTATTTATTATTCCTTAGGATATTAAGAATTTTATTATATATCTTCTAGTAAAACCCTTTATGAAATTAGGGTTACATTACCTATTTTTAATGAAAGAACTACTAATGTGAAAGAAAAGATATTGAATACCAATTCAATTAAATATGATACATTCAATGTGAAACATGATGAGATGATTTATGATATATATGTCAGGTCAAATGAGATAGTAAACACAATGAACTAAAAAATTATGGTAGATCTATATAAATACTAAGTATAGTTAGAATTACGACATTAAGAAGTTACCATAGCTGTGTGTTTGAAAATCAAGACTTTCAATACTTCATCTAAAAAAAAGGATATAACAATAACTTTATTACTCCTAGGACCCATCAATATAATTGAGTTCTAGAATGAAGAAATAGAAGACACAAAGAGATAACCCACATAATTCTTAATGAGTATGAACAACCTATCTACATTTGGGAAGAGGCTATGAACACAGCCTATTATATAACTAAAAGAGTTTTAATTAGACATATATTGAAGAAGACCCCTTATGATCTTTAGAATAATAGAATAAATAAGTTCATTTACTTTATTATTTTTTGTTTCAAATTCTTTATTGTTAATACTAAGTATAATCTTTAAAATTTCTCCTCCAAAATAGATGTTGGAATTTTCCTTAATAACTCAACTTCTAGTAAATCCTATGGAGTTTTTAAAAAAAGAACCAAGATTGTATAAAATTAATTACATGCCATGTTTGATGTAAAAACTCTACATGATCCTAGGAATCCTTTAGAAAACCTTGAGGAAGATTTTTCCACTATGAACATATCTTCCAAACCTTCTGACTTTTCTATAAAAAATCCAAAAAAAGCATCTAGTTTTATGGAACTTCCAAAACCTGAACAAAAACTTGTAGAAATCCAATAGGTTAATAAACCTATTATTTATAGAGTAGTTAGGACTATTAAATACCACAATTTATATTCTACAGTTGGATACATAGATATAGGTAACCAAATTAGATCTTCTCTAAGAAACTAAGGTGAACATCATGATTTCTTGTCACATATTGAACCTAAAAACATCAATGATGAAATTATTGATGAATTTTGGGTAATGGATATCCAAGAATAACTTTATCAATTTGAAATAAATAGGGTTTGGGAACTTTTTGATAATGAAAATACACCTTGAATATAGGAACTAAATGGGTTTTTATAAATAAGGATGATGAATCCAGAACAATTATGAGTAATATGGCTAGATTAGTGGAATAAGGGTATATTAAATAAGATGTTATAGAATAGAAAGGATCCTTTTCACCTATATATATAATTGAATCCATTTGAATACTAATTTCCAATGAAGCACATCTAGATTTCAAACTATTTCAATTAGATGTTAAAATTTCATTCATGAATGGGTTTTGTACACGAGGATGTTTTTCATGAACAATACCGTTGACTTCAAAATACTCATTTTTCAAAATCATGTTTTAAAATTAACAAAGTATTTATCTGTTTAAAATTAAGATCCTAGAGATTGGTATGATAGTATCAACACTTTTCATTTTTCAAAAATATTTTCAAATGGTATTATTGATCATACCGTTTTTTATAAAAAAAATTCAAAAGATTTATTAGTTGTTAATATATATATATATATATAAATGATATTATATTATGATCTTATAAAATTCATTTGTGTATTGAAATTTAAAATATGATGCCAAATGAATTTTAAATGCGTTTAATGGGTTAAATAAAATCATTTCTTGGTTTTCAGATTTTATAAAATAAAAAATAAAATTATTTTAAATCAAGGTAAATATACTAAATACCTTTTAAAAAGTTTTGGATTGGATGACACTAACAGTAGTGACACTCATATGAGTACCACCTATAAATTGGATACCGATGAAGATGGGAAATCAGTGAATCAATCTATTTACTAAGGGATGTTTGATAGTCTCGTCTACTTAACTGCTAGCTGACATGACATTATGTTTAGTGTGCTTAGTTGTGCTCATTTTCAAGAAAACCTAAAACATTCAGACTTACTTTCTATAAAAATAATTTTTATATACCTCAATTATAAAACCAATTTATGATTTTTCTATCTTATAGATAAATAATTTTACCAAGTTAGTTATTTAGATTATGATTTTGGAGGTTTTAATTTAGATAGAAAAATTACCTCTGTAATAAGTCATATTTTGAGAATTTATTTAGTTTTTTTGGTGTAGTAAGAAACAAAACATTATTTCATTGTCTACAGATGAAGCTGAATACATAGATACATGTAGTTTTTGTGCTCAATTGTTTTGTACGAAACACATTTGGGTAGAATATAGAAAACAATTCTTACATGTAACTATAAATTGTGACAACACAAGTGCTATAAATATTTCTAATAACATTTTATCTCACTCTAGAATAAAATAAATTGATGTAAGACATCACTTCTTGAGTTATAATTTTAAAAATAGTGATGTAAATCTTTAATAAATTTTTACTAAACATCATCATGCTAATAGTTTTCTAATAAATTTAATTACAAGATAATAAACTTCATCGAACATGAATTTGGCATGATTAAGTTAGGATAATCATATTTTTTTTGGACCCACCGTTGGTGTTTTACCCCCTGTTGGTGTTTTACCCACTATTGGTTTTTGCACACATTATTTTTATAGCCACCATTGGTATTTTTCTCTGCATTATATTTTTACCCACTATTTTAGTTTTACCCACCATTATAATTTTACCCACTTTTGAAGTTTACCCATAGTTAGAACAACTCGACGTTGGAGTAACCTCCTGTTGGTTTATCAGTTGAAATTGTTATTCTCTTATTTACATGTTATGTATGTAATTTATTTTCAATTTAAATATATTATTTCTCTTTTCCTATTTAAAAATAAAAAAATGAAATAAATTTTGTACTTTTCTATTTTTGACGCTCTCCCCCTTGTGCCTTTTCCTTTTAACATCTCTCTAACCTTTCTCTCATAAACATTTTACTTCCATCAACATCATCAAAACCTTTTGAATCCTTATCCGTGGTTAGATTTAATAAATTTTATAGATTCACCTACTAACAAGTCACATCCTTCAACTAAGAAGAAATGAATGTCAAGTCACCAGTTGTCAGGTTAGTGAACCCGCCTCTCACAAATCCGATAGTTGTACCTTAAAAGCAATTTCATGTAGAGTGTTTGATGTGAAAAAAGTATTTTGTGATGAAATTAATGTATGAATATGGATGATTAGAGTGTTTTTATAAAAATGGTAGGCCCTTATATCTTTAGTTAGTGCACCGGTTCTATCAGTATGTCGAGTTTATCTTTGAGGAGGATAAAGACTGGGTTAAAAGAGGAATAAATGGATGAAAATAGGTCTTCCCTTAAAGACAATGGGCCATATGTATAAAAATCTCTTAATAAGGTGTACTAAATGAATATCAAGGACATATTGATATTGATAGTGATAAATTCATGTATGAATATTCTTTGGAAGAACTGATAGGGGATGGAATTATAAGAAGTACAGTTTCAACTGAGCTTAATGGAAAATATTGTTTTATTTTCATGATTATTTAGCATATGTTGAGTCCAATGAAAGGTGATTTCACCACAATGAGGTATCAAGATGTATGTCTGTTGTTTCTTATAACGATAGTAGAAAATATCAATATGTTTCAATACCTAATGACTCATATGATATAGATGTGACAAATATATTCTAGATCAAACTCCTTTATATACCCTAAATTCATTTCATCCATGATGGGGGCTAAGGGATAGGTTTATGGGGGAGAAGAAACCATGGTAAAATCTGGAGTTTTTTTCATTACAAAGGAAATTTGTAAAAGAATGAAGAAAAGTTAGAAACCTTTTAAAAGAAAAGGGGTTGATGATTCTGGAAAAATTTTCAAATATTTCAATCCTATTGATCACCCAAATAGGTTGAAGAAGCTTATGGATTTTAGCTTAGAGCCAAATTATGTGGTTGAGAACTCAAATGAGGAAAAGAGGAAGATGCTACATCAGGATACTATGAGGATGTTTTTTATGTAGATGAGGGTAGTAACATATCACATGAGCCTCAACCTGGTTGGTGAGGACTCGTTATGAGCATCGAGGTGACTCGGGATCAAATCTAGGTAGAGGAATAATTTACAGGGTATTGTAGCAGGTATTGTAGTTGGAACTCTATAGGTACTATTTAGCATTGTAGCAGTCGAGAATATTCCCCCATTTGGGCCTTCGGGCCACCGATTTGGTCCCTGAGTCCTTTAATCCTTTTGGGCCACCCAAGAATTTAGTTCATTAAGGCCTTCAGGCAACCTTAAGAGATGATGGAAATCAAAAAAACCTTTAAGGAACAAGCTCCATAATGATTATGTGAAAAGAGATTTTACCATAGCAGAAGCTAAATAGAATCCAAGTAATAGAGGGTATGGAACATGCCATCGGGACAAGACTGTGCAAGCAAAGGAAAGCCCAACCGAATAGCCATGCGAAGGTGGAGAGCTGATTTCACGATAAATATGTTGTGGAGGAGTAGTTCCAAGTAGTTTGTCTGGGTTGTATATAATGTTTTAAGACTACATGCAATAAATTCCTCTAAGTCCTGTGAGCCATGAAATACTTATGCTTATGGGACTTGTAAGGGTTCCACCTCACCCCATGAATGGTGTATCATCAAAATTAAATAAAAATGAAGGCCCCCAAGACATTGGAGGAGGGTTGAAATCTATATATTCCTAATATACTACCCCTATAAATTTTCGAACACCCAGTCCGTCTAGATCTCTCATTTTCCAAAAGATTAATTTAAAAGAAGGAATTGAAGAGGATATAACTAAATTTTCTTTATAAGTTTTTAAAATATCTGATGATTAGAATGATTATTAAGAAGAAGGATAATATGAGGAAGATGGAAATGTAAATGGAGATGACAATAAGGGTGATTCAGGACCTGATTGTCCCGATGGTTGCATTGGCCCTTATGATATTGAGATTCCCAATGTACTTGTCTCACCTCTAGGTTTGTCAGTTTATTTTATGTATGTGTAGAGACAAAGAATAATTTATGAATTTTATAGAACCCCTAGATAGGATATTTAATCATCTATTAAAGGGGAGGGATCCCCAAATCCTAGTTAGTCACCATGTTGATCCTATTAATAGAGTCCTTACTGATCCTATTGTTAATGAGGATATAGTTGTTGTTCAAACCGTTAACGAGTATATAAATGTGGATCCGACAGTTATTGAGTCTACAATATCTAAGCCTATAGTTTTGGGGACATCTAATATAACTTCATCCAGGTTAAATGTCACATACTTTTAGGAATGTGATAAGTACCCTTGTTATATCAAACTGGGTCTAGAATATGTTGACTCATATTATGAGAGAATTTTTGTTCCAATCAAGATGGATCCTAAGGTATACATGGTAGAATAGATATATGTATTAGGGGAGCAAAAAATATTTTATTGTGATGTTCTTTCTAGTTTTGATCGTGTTCATGCTATTGTACCACCTGTAGTTTCTTCTGTAACTATTCCTTCACTTGTCATTTCCCCGGTGCCTCTAGATGATGCATCTACAGATGATTGTGGATCATTTAGAGAAATGATTCTATTTGAATTTGGTATTTTGTTCAAAAATCAACCTCCAATTATAAAAAATTTGAATGTGAATGATTTTATACTTCTGTTAGATCTTCTGATCGAAGACATACATCCCAAAGTGATGCATTACATATATGAAGTGAAGATAGGGAACATGAGGTTAGAAAATGATCTAGAGTCTATGAGGTCAGTGATGGAGGGGATGAAAACTACCATTATTTCTATTATTGATTATTTTTTATAGAGGTTGTATAGAATTCCATTATAACCTTATACTTCCAGTGATCGACCTCTTTCTTTTGATATTGATATGATGAGAGCAGTGGTCAACAACGAACATCAATCTACATCAGGTGATCCTATAGATATTATTCAGGAAATTTTGAGAAAATGTCAAAATAATAGTGTCATGTTTATATGATTTTTAGAGAATACATAATATATCAATGTAATTATAGAGAAACCATCCAAAATAAAATAAATTATTACTCGTCTCATATTTATACTAAGCATGATCTCATCACTCATTTCAATTTTCTTACTGACAACAACAGGATACCTCCAGTGACTGAAGACGTAAAATAAATAGTTAATCATTTGAAAGTGATGAAACTAGTACTAAATTTTTTTATATAGGATAAAAATGAGTTTCTTAGTGTTATGGAAAGAGGATTTAATATCATCATGGACTTCATTAATCTGGTGAATCCCTTTCTTCATGTTGTTGGCACCGTAGTAGTGGCCTAGGATTCCATTCTAGCCACCGATCATCTCACTCCTTAATCTTATAATCCATATTTCCTTAGACTAGGTGTTACCCAAGATAACAATGCAACATTACTTGATTGGTTTCAACCTTGTAGCCAGACTCCCAGAGAAGCTTTCCAACATCTTCATCTGATCATTATCAGAGAGCTTCCTCTACCTGTTGTCCCTATAGTTGCTTCAGCTTCTACTGTTGCATCCTCTAACATTTCCAAGGATAAGTAAAGTGACCTTTTGTTCCTTCTACCCATATTGAGAATCATGTAGATAATACTTTTAAGTCATTGATATGGATTTATTTATACCTTTTATTATATCACTTTTTTTTACTTCAATAGAAATTATCTTTATTCATATTTTCTCTATTTTCATTTCCTATTTTTATTTTCACTTTTTGATAATCCAAAAATTTAGAGAATGAATTTAGGGAATTTATTGGAATTTATTTACTCGTTTTAGTATTTTTATCTTTTAATACCAACCTTAATATTGTTTTATAAGGGATAAATGAATATATAGTTTATATACTATTATTATAGTGTTGTTATCCTTTGACTATTTTCATTATCCTTTGATTCCATAATTCATGTTATTTAATGATACCATACATTTGAAAATATATGTATTTAGTCTATAAATTCAATAACATCATTATTAACTACTTAAAATACTATTTTTACTTAATATACTTGATACGATATGAATTTTAATTTCTTCCATTGATACCATGTTCATTAATTATGGGTATTTACCACCACGGTTATGTAATGTTATCATACCATATTTTTTATTTAATATCGTTGATACCATTTTACTTATATTATCTTATTTTTTTTAAGAATATATTTTTCTGAATTGTTAATCTGGTCTATTTAAAAAAAAGAATATTCTACATTGTTTACAAAATTACATGATTTGTGACCATCAAAAACATGTAGTTTGTTGGAAATATTGTTTTAATGGTCGCAAAATCATGTTTATCGTGTTATTAATTATTTTCATGTTTCATGATTTCAATTTATAGTATAAGGAATTTCAGGTAAATTTTGGCTATATATTGAAATGAATTATTGCTAAAGCCGAGTCACTGCCCAGAAAGACTCACAATTCGAATTGAATTTTGGAAAAGTATTGAAAATACAAACCATAATAGACGAGACACTATTAGAATGGAATTTCAGTAATGTATTGGAATGACCATCCATCATAGACGAGTCACCATCAGAAGGAAAATTCAGATAAGTATGGAAAATAAATACCACTTGAAAGGAGTCACAATTGAAAATGAACGACCATCAGATATTACCTACCATCATGAAATTTTGAAATGTGCTAAGATGGGTCACCACTGAAGAGAATCACCATTTATATGAGTCAACATTGAACAAGACCCACCATCATCCATAACACATCATTGTACCAAATCACCGCTGTCATATGTCATCGCCAGGATGAATCACCACCACAACCAGAGTTGTCTAACTTCCATAAGATTCAATGTCCTTGTTCTGGTATATTTAAATTAAATTGTTTCTAAGGGATGTATTATTAAATTTAATGTTCATAATTATTTTAATGATTTTTATAAAACTATTATAGTTATGGATTCAATTTTATTTCAGCATTCAGATTGAGGAGAATAATATTCGAATGATTTTTATTCAAATGGATACTCTTGTGTGTTGTTGTTGTATTAAGAATAATACTCCCTCTTGTGTATATGGGTATGTGAAGTGTGTTAGAACCCTATTTTATAAACATGAAGTGTGTTTTGTAGAGTGAAACTTTCTAGAGATCTTACATGGTGTGTCTTACCTACAACTAGCTGTGAGAAAGTGGAACAAAACAAAAATACAGATTCTTTCCTACAGATAGAACAAGATAGATTATAAAACTCTATTTTATGAAAAATTTTAGAAACTTGACTCGGTATTGAATCAATGATACATCCTGAAAATATCAATATTAAGAGCATATCATATCAAGCAACGTCAAACATTCTTTATCTTTACACTTTCCCTTTCTAGTTATGTTTTTTACATTTCATGAAGTATGTGGTTCACCCAGTTTATTAAACACAGAAAAACTCCTATGCTATAACTGTAAGATACACGATATATTCTTAACTCTCTCCTTACTTTTTTTACCCAAAATGATGTGGAAGAGGTCCCCATGTGGTCTGTGTTTATTTTATTTCCCACAGTTATTATGGAAGAGGTCCATACATGGCATGGATAGATAGTTTTCTATTGTGTATATCTAATCCTGGTTTTAGGTCAAGATTATATTTATATAATATTCATAGCAGAATGTGATTTCCAAGTTGAGTGGATTAAGTCTCAAATGGATAATAAACCTATAGTATTTATATTTATGGTTGTTTTGTTTTATTTAATTTCAAAGATTTAAACTAAAATTATATTAAACTATAAATTCATTGATAGTTAATATTAATTAGTTTTTATATAGGATTTAGATTAAATATGTAAATTTATTTCAAAATATAAAATAGTTTCATAATTTTTTTACAAATATTTAATCACTCTTTGAGAAATATTTCAAAAGATTAGAACTTATATAAATTTTTATTTTTGATTAAATTAGGTTGTTTTAATTATTTTGAAGATTTTATTTAAACAAATTAATAGATATTGTTACCGGGTACTCAATTTACCACCTCTTGAGATACTCACTCTGACCAACAACCTTTATACTAAAACAAACACGAAACTATTGAAAATACTAAAATCGATTATCAATATTAACTGAAAATAAATAATAACTATGTAATAAATGAATGGAAAAGATTAATAAAGAAGATAATAAACATGAATAAGTTTATTAATAATATTCTTAATGTCTATTAGTTTATTATAATGGATGTAAAAATATTTCCTGATAACCAATAATTGATGGTAAGGGTTTATTTGTTTCAATTTCTATTACTTGAGACACATTTCAAATTATGAATCTATTCTTCTTTGACATAAGGTAATTTATATATATTGACATCTCTTATCATAAATAAACTTATATTCATGTATTTTCAAATTATATTTCATTATATATTTCAGTGTGCTTGTTATTCATCACCAAACCCATAAAGGGATTCATAACCCAATTTCCTTTTATTGAGTTATTTCCTTTCTTCCTTGACTATATTATTATATGATTACGATAATTATAAACTATTATTGATATCTTCTTTATTTAAACATATTTTATTTATATTTAAATTAACTTGACAAATTATATTCATTTATATATTCATATTTTACATGTTACATCTTGGTATGGGTTTCATTTCTCAGTCTCCACTCATTTCAAGTATTGTCCTTTAAATATATATTTTCACATCTATGTGCCAAATTAAATTTTTTAAATATTAAAAATGTTGACATACATTCATTTATGATTAATTTATGATCTTCATTCCTTCTTTATGTATTTATATATTATATATTTCTTTATTTTTAATGCTCTTCTTTCCCATATTATTTTGAATTTGAGTTCAGTATGATTATGTTTCCATCTAGAAAAATTTTATGATATCATCTCTTAAATCTTATTTATTTTATTCTCCTATAGTAATTATTAAGATTTAAATGACTTCTTTCCATTTAATTTATCTTTGATTCACAATTCATGACAATTATTTCTTGTAAGTGGGTCCAAACTTATCACTAATTTATAATTGGTAATGTGTCTCCTTGATGTCAATATTCTTTATAATGTTTTAGGAATTTTCATCTATATAATTCAATGATTTTAAGGTAATTTTACATTATCAATAACTTTAATTAAAAAAATTAGAATTAAAATTCTTAATATTTTCTACATTTTACATTTATAACATTCATTATATAAGTGTGAACAAATATCATTTTTATCATTTTTTCACATCAACCACTTTTTTTCTTTTACAACCATTATTCTTATTGAATCTCTCACATTATTGTTTCATGGTTTTTCAAAGTAACTATTTTTCAAAAAAATTTGTGAATCATTCATTTTAAAAATAAATGTCAATATTTTTGAATAATCAGTAAATTAATTTTTTCCACTTAAATATATATATATATATATATATTCTTCTCAACATTTCTTATATTTTTGTTCATTTATTTTTAGGGATTTAACATTTGGAATTATGTTAACATTATGGTTTTTAATGTCCTATTTTACTCCCCTTGAAATTGATGTTTTAACTGACTTTCCATTTTTTGATAAGCACATTACATAATCTTAATGAAATATATTTTTATAAATTCACATCCATTTTCCAATAAATCTCTAAAATTTCTCTCTCTTTTGGAATTATATTCCATGTATTACCCTCTAAATTATATCAAAATGTTTTTATTTATGGAAATTAATCTTATGATGTCAGATAATCAAATTCTTAGTCTTTTCTTATGGGATATCATATAAAAGTGTTAACTAACCCATCTTATTATAAAAAGTATTTTTTATCAATGTAAACATACCTTAACATTTCATATGTTTCACTATGGATATGATGTATTGTTATTATCTATACACATTATTTATATTTCATATGACCATGTTTTGTAGAAATATTCATGAAAATCATTTATTTCTTAGGATAATTATGATTTTGTGAAATTATGAATTTTTTCATATATAAAACACATATGAATGTACATATTATGATGTGATGAATGAAACTAGAATTAGACATCCCTCTAATGCATTGGATAATTTTTTATGTCTAATGAGATGTTATGTATGGTACTGGGGAGTGAACCAAATCTACTATGGGACTCTATCCCCTATGTTATCTTATTTAGGAGGTGAGCCTCAACTAATATTATAATGTGAGGTTTTATATTATTGACATATTATTTTGATTCCATGATCTTATGATATGAAATCATTTATGCCAATATCCTTGCGTTATGATTCATGTGTAATGATATATGTTGTTTTGGGTATGATTTCTTTATCATGTGTTCACATAACATGATTATAATATCATACCTGAATGTTTTTATTTTACTCATTTATGATCTTATATTGTTATCACTTATGTTTACCATTACTAAGGATTTATACTCACCCTTTATTATGTTTTCATTCTCTAGGTAAATGGAGAAACCTAATATGTATGATATGTCTAGAAATGATTCATGAGCAGATAATTTTGTGAGAGATATTCAGATCTTATTATAAAATATGTAATCATTGTTTTAGTGGGAAAATATCCATAAAATGGAAAGTATCTTGGGTTTTTAGCTAAAGGATTATAATAATTATCAAAAAAAATTGAACCTTAAAATTATTAGGGTGTAAGTGACTCATTATTTTTTATAGAAATTGTATTTATGGTTTTATAAGTTTGGGTCACATCAGTTTTCATCAAATCCAGTTTGTAGAGAATATTTTTATACCACTAGATCCAGGAGTTGGAGTTTAGGGTGTTTCATTTTTACTATTCCAAGTTGGACCGAGAGGAAAATTACCAAAGGATAGAAAATATCTAACATAGGGATGCTACTGAGAGTGTGATCATATACAATTGATACACTTTCCCTAGAACTACCACCTATCTACACAAGTTTTTCTAGGATACAAATGGTAGACACCTATCTGTACAATCCAAATCAATATAACATATAAGACATATGACCAAAACATATGAAATCATACCTTACCTCCAAAAAAATTAAAAGAAGACAACTTTTGGTTTAGTCAATAAGTTTTTCATTATGACTTTTCCATTCCTTCTTGTTTTGAAAATCATAAACACCTTATCTTTAAGAAAATATGTTTTTACCCTTGTTTTACTTATATAAGGAAAATTTCCTTAAGGAAATTTACCTCTTTCTTGTTTTCATTGTTCGTATCAACATTTGTTTCTTAATTATAAAAATATGATTCATATCTATATTCTCGAAATCATATAATACTTAGATATGAAGAACTCTATTACAGGATCCGAATTATCATTCTGAAATCTGTAATGAATTCTCATTACGAATTCTATGATGAATTCTCATTACAAATTCTATGATGAATTCTCATTACATATACTATTATGAATTCTCATTACAAATTTTTTGATGAATTCTCATTACGAATTCTGTGATGAATTCTCATTACGAATTCTCTAATGAATTCT
Organism: Viscum album; assembly: GCA_963277665.1. Classification (NCBI taxonomy): domain Eukaryota; kingdom Viridiplantae; phylum Streptophyta; class Magnoliopsida; order Santalales; family Viscaceae; genus Viscum; species Viscum album. The sequence goes on along the minus strand of OY728146.1, from coordinate 782,643,932 downwards.
CATTATGAATTCTGTGATGAATTATCATTACGAATTTTGGGATGAATTCTCATTACGAATTATGTGATTAATTCTCATTACGAATTCTGTTGTTAATTCTCATTACAAATTTTGTGGTGAATTATCATTACAAATTCAATGATTAATTCTCATTACGAATTCTACAATGAGTTATCATTACGACTTCTCTGATGAATTCTCATTATGAATTCTCTAATGAAATCCCATTACGAATTCTGTAATGAATTATCATTTCGAATTCTGATGATGAATTCCCATTACAAATTCTAATATAGAATACTCTTTACAAATTCTCAGGATGAATTCTCATTACAAATACTATGATGAATTATCATTATGAATTCTGTGATGAATTCTCATTACGAATTCTCTGACGAATTCTCATTATGAATTTCAGTGTAGAATTATCATTACGAATTTTGGTTGTGAATTCTGACTACGAATTATAGATACGAACTTTTATGAAATTCGACTCCGAATTATTCTGATAAACAGAATCTGAATATCCTTGTAATATACACTCTGAACTTTTTACTTACACTTCTATTTGTTAAGTTTGTTATAAAATGAAGTCGTGCTTTCAGTTACACATGTTTTGTTATAAAACGATGCCATCCATTCTATTTCTAAATAACCGTTGGTTGAGTGACATGTGTACAGGTCCCTCCAAAATTTAAGGAAAATATGCCCGTTGGAGGAGGGAGTCAACCGTTGCTTCCGAGCCTATAAATAGGAGCTCATTTGAAAGAGCCCAAAAACAAGTTGATCACTCTAGAGACCACACATTTTCAAGGTGATTTCTAGGTAGAGAATATTTTCATGCCTTGTGTGTACTGAACTGATCATTCAGATTGCTTCATGCGACACTGAATGTTGGTGATTACATTTGAGGGCTTCCGGGGATAGTAAGACAGAGGTGCGGACTACCGTAAAGTTCGAGGGATTCCTTGCTGTGGAAGACAAGGGTTCCAACTACCTTGATGTTGAGGGCTTGTGGGGATAGCAAGACAGAGACTCCAATCTTCATATCGAGGGATTACTCGAGTGTGGGTAAGACAAACATTCTTGAATGTATAAATCAAGGGACATTTATCCGAGGTTTTTGGATACCCTTCTCTTTGGGTTAAAAGATTAATATCTTATTACTTGTTTTTTTACAAGTTTATCTTTTCTACTGCATTTTTTATGTTTAAGAAATTATAACCATCTTATACTTCCTTACACTTGTGTAATTTGATTCAGTCAGATTCTATACACTTTAAGGTAGAATCTCATATTGTAAACTTTGGTTATGTTTGATTTTTGGATCCATATTTCCAGAACCGGGTTTTCAAAATAACTTTCAAGATTAAAGCAAGTGTATAAAGCTAGAAGTTTGTAACTTTATACATTTTTCCAATCTTTCAATTGGTGTTATAGGTGTTGCGAATATGCTTACTTTAACTTTTTTAAACTTAGATCATTCATTTTTTAAGGAATTTTTTAAAGTGTACAATTCACCCCCCTCTTGTATATTGAGCATCTACATCATTATTTCGATCCTAAAATTGATATCATATGAGGTTTTTGATATAATTATACTTACTTATAAGTTTTCCTTGCCCAATTTTTCGTTGTTCTATATTTTCCTTGCTTAGGAATATTCTTCTTGAATCTGAACTTTTGTTATTAACAATTTTTTGTGTATAAAGATTTTTTAAGATAGCAGGAATCAATGTTGGTTCCATCGACAACCTAAATCCTACAAGTCCACCAATTTTTTATGGCAATGATTATGAGTACTGGAGAGATCGAATGAAGACTTTTATCATCAATACTAGAGTAGAAAATTTTTTTATTCTTACTGGAGGTTATCAAATTCCTGATAAGAAAGTTACTACTTTCACAACCCAAGAGAATCATGATTATCAATTAAACTATAAGGTACACAATACTTTACTATGTTCAATGACAAGGAATATATATATCCAAATTTCTTCTTGTGAAGTATCTAAATGTATATGGAAGAAACTCAAAGTTACACATTTTGGTACATCCAAAGTGATTGAGACCAGAAGAGCTATGCTTAGAGCTGACTATCATGGTTTTAACTTTCCTTATATAGAACCCATTTGTAAGGTGCAACAAAGGTTTATGACTATTGTCAATAGCTTACAATTTATGGGAGAAAAAGGTCTGGATGATGAATCTCTTGTTGAAAAGATCATTGATATTATGTCCAATGAGTGGGAATCAAATAGAACATCAATTGATGAGAATAGGAAGGTCACTCAAATTTCCTTAGCTGAGCTGTTTGGAACTCTTCTCCAACATGAAACAAGGATGAAGAGAGATGCTGACAACATCAAAAAGAAGAATGGGAATGGTATTGTTACTTTTACTACAACATAAAATCACATGAAAGCTAAGACTCTTGAGAGAGTAACCAGATCCAAATCAAAGAATATCATTATCCAATCCGAATCTAGTGAGAGTGAAGTCTCAATGAATGAGTTATCAAATCTTGCTCGAAGGATGTACAAGATAGATGGACAAAGAAATTTCCAATCCAAGTATAAGAAGAAGGAAAGGAAAGATAAGAAAGATTTAGAAGTCACATGCTATGAATGCAAGAGATCTGGACACATAAGACCTGATTTTCCTTTTCTCAAGAAGAAATAAAGAAAATAGAGGCATTCTGAAAGTAATAGGAAGAAGTATTATAAAGATAATGTTAAGAAAGTTATTAAATCTAATGATACTTGGAGTGCCAATGGTGGTGACTCTTCAGATTAATCTTTGGATTATGAATCTTCTGTACAGAAGAATCTTGGTCTAATAGCCAGATTACCTATTGATAATCATTGCTATCTGGATAAGCTACACAATGCTGAATCATTGACCAATGTTACTTTAAATTATAATTATAGTAAATATTATGACTCTTTTGATGAATAATCCTCTTCTGATGAAGAAAATTCATTACCTACCTATGAAGAAGTTTCTAGGTTTGCTGAACTTCTTGAGATTGAGAATTAAAAACTCAATAAAAACATGATAAGGAAAATTCTAGGAACACTATTCTTACTAAGGAAATATCAGATCTTTCTAAAGATATTGATAAGAAAAATGCTGATTTTATAAGTATTTCAAAAAGTCTTGAGGAAGTAAATTCTGAAAAGAATAAACTTTCTAAAGATCTAGAAAAAACTAATTTCAAGAAAAGTGATTTCGAGCCTAGATCTAGTTCCATATAAAATGATTTTGAAGATAAAAACATGGTTATAATACTCATGTTCAAAATATTTTCGTAAAATAATTGTTTTTCGAACTTTACCTTAGGTAAATAAAATTTTGATAAGATGTATTCACAAATACGACCTTTAAGAAACATGTCCAGATTTGGTTATACCCATACTAAACCAATTTTTAGTAACAACTACTTTATTCCTCAAAGTGCCCCATTTTGTATCCAGGGTCAATGTGGTGGTCACTGGGAAAAGACATGTTCTTTAAACAAAACCTAATCTTTAGGTTTTCATAAGGTTTATTTTTAAAAAAATATGTGGGTACCCAAAATTTTTCTTTCTGAAATTTTCAGATCCATGCATGTATGGATTCCGAAAACCTAATTTTTTCTTATTTTCAGGAAAATAGGGAAAGTACCAACAACAACACATTGTACATGGACAGTGTATGTTTCTGGAATATGACTGGTAACAAAAACTATTTTTAAAAGATTATCAAGACAAAAGGAGGAAAAGTAACTTTCGGAGAAAACTCTCAAAGAAAGATTGTTGGTATAGGTAATATTTTTCTTCATGGTAAAACTTTGATTTCAAATGTTTTGTTTGTTAAGGGTCTTAAGCACAACCTCATTAGCATAAGTCAAGTATGTGATGAAGGATACCTTGTGAATTTTAGGAATGATAAGTGCTTAGTAAAAAATTCCAAGGAAGTTTTTATTCTCTATGCTCATAGGTAAGATAATGTTTACACTTTGAACATAGAAGACCTTAAGAGCCAAGACATACCTTTCCTATGTGCAATGGAATATCATTCTCTGATATGGCATAGAATACTAAGTCACTGTAACCTTAGAATCTTATGTAAAATCTCTAAGAAGAAACTAGTTAATTATCTACCGGTGCTTATATTTGATTATTCTAAAGTTTATAATCCTTGTCAATATGGAAAGAAACACAAATCTAGTTTTAAATCAATTGGTAAAGTCTCAACAACTGATGCGTTACAGTTGGTGAAAATGCATCTTTTTGGTCCAACACAAACTGGAAGCATTGGAGGAAAATACTATGTGTTTGTTCTAGTTGATGATTACACTATATTTACATGGGTCTATTTTCTAGAAAACAAGTCTGAAGCTTTTTATTTTTTCAAAAATTTTAGAGCCTGAGTTAAAAATGAGAAAAACCTTCCACCGAAAACTATTCATAGTGATCATGGAAGAGAATTTCAAAATTCTGATTTTGAAACTTTTTTAGTAGAAAAGGTATTACTCACAACTTTTCAGCACCTAGAACTCCTCAACAAAATGGTGTAGTTGAAAGAAGATATAGAATTATTCAAGAGATAATTAGAACCATGTTGAGTGAATATTCTATAACTAGAAGTTTCTGGGCTGAAGCTGTAAGTAATACTTGTTATACTATAAATCGATTTTTGATTAGACCTTTTCTTAATAAAACTCCTTATGAGTTATGGAATGGTAGAAAACTTAGACTTTCCTACTTCAAGGTTTTTGGTTGCAAGGTATTCATCCTGAATACCAAAGATAATCAACCCAAATTCACACCAAAATCTGATGAAGGAATTTTATTAGGCTACTCCACAACTTCTAAGGCTTATAGAGTTTTCTATAAAAACACTTTTACTGTTGAGGAAATAGTACATGTAAAATTTTATGAAACTGATCCTTTTTTTAAACCATCCCAACCTACATCCTTGGATGTGTTTTCAAAAACTGATTATCAACCATTGTTAGAAGATCATTCTGATAAGGAAAATTTCCAAGAAAATATTTCTGAAACATTTACCCCAGAAGACTTTCTACCCTATGTTGATGAACAGGTTATATAAAACCCAAGTCAGGTGTTTCTTAAGAATCATCCTAGTGATAGTATCATTGGTGATGTAAATCAACCTATAAGGACTAGAATTTCCGTGAGGAATGAAGTAGAACATCTAGCATTTCTTTCCCAATTATAACAAAAAAGAACTGATGATGCTTTTGGTGGTGATGATTGGATCAAATCCAAGAAAGATGAGATAAATGAGTTTGAAAGGAATAAAGTCTAGACCTTGGTTGAAAGACCTATGGAAAATTCTATTATTAGAGTAAAGTGGGTCTTTATAAATAAGTGTGATGAAAATAGAGTCATAGTTAGAAATAAATCTAGACTAGTTGCCAAAGTCTAAAATCAATATGAGGAAATAGACTATGAAGAAACCTATACTCCAGTAGCTAGGCTTGAATATATTCGTATCTTACTTGCCTTTGCTGCATTCTTCAATTTCAAACTTTTTCAAATGGATGTGAAATGTGATTTTCTTAATGGTTACATCCAAGAGGAAATTTTTGATGAACAACCTCCTGGATTTGAAGACACAAAATATCCTAATCATGTTTTTAGACTTACCAATGCTTTTTATGGAATTAAACAAGCCCCTTGAGCATGGTATGATAGAATAACATAATTTTTGTTTCAAAATAACTATTTTAAGGGAAATGCAGATCCAAACCTTTTTATAAATAAATAGAAGAAAAATGTTTTGATTGTTCAAATATATGTTGATGACATCATATTCGGTTCAACTCAGCAATAATTAACCGATTCCTCTGAAAATCTAATGAAATCTGAGTTTGAAATGAGTATGATGGGTGAGTTAACATGTTTCCTTGGTTTTCAAATTTCTTAAAAACCAGAAGGAACTTATATATCTCAACATAAGTATATTAAATATCTTCTTAATAAGTATGGATATGACAACAATAAACGTGTTAGTATTCCTATTGGTACCTCAAACACACTTGATATTGATGAAGAAGGGAAACCAGTGGATCAAACATCTTTTAGAGGTATGATAGGAAGCCTACTATACTTGATAGCTAGTCTTCTAGACTTAATGTTTTCACTATGATTATGTGCCAGATATCATTATAATCCTAAGGAATCTCATTTAAAGGCAGTGAAAAGAATTTTTTGTTACTTAAAGGGAACCATGGATATATGTATATTTTATAATTCTGGAAATTATTTTGTCTTAAAGATTTTTTCAGATGCTGACTTTGGTGGGTGTAGAATGGATAGAAAAAAGTACATCTGGAACTTTTCATTTGTTAAGAGATTTGTTAGTTTCCTGGTCATGCAAGAAGCAACACTCAGTAGCAGTTTCCACTGTTGAAGATGAATATGTAGCAGCTGGAAGTTGTTGTGCTCAAGTATTGTGGATGCAACACACACTCATAGACTATGGATTGAGTTTTACTAAGACTCAAATTTTGTTTGATAACACAAGTTCCATTTCCCTTACTAAAAACCATGAACATCACTCTCGTGCAAAGAACATAGATATTAGGCATCACTTTCTTAGGGATCACACACTAAAAGGAAATATCATTCTTCATTTTATCGGAACTCAAGATCAACTTGCTAATATTTTCACAAAATCTTTACCTTCCGATAGATTTGAATAAATTAAACAGAAGTTAGGAATGATAATCGTAAGGTAAGCTTTGTTCATTAACTTCTTGTTAAAACAATCTCCTTACAGTAATAAACTCCTTTTCAAAGGGGTACATTTTTTTGTTACCTTTTCTAGAATATTTGTAATGAGCTTTTGAATTTTTTTTGTAATAAGCTTTTCAAAAAATTTCGTAATAATATTTTCAAATTTTTTTTGGTAATAAGCTTTTCAAAATCTTTCATAATGAAATTTTTGTACTGGAACTTTTGTAATGAAATTTTTTGTACTGGAACTTTCATAATGAAATTTTCATACTGGAACATTCGCAATGAAATTTTCATACTGAAACTTTTGTAATGAAATTTTTTGTAATAGAACTTTCATAATGAAATTTTTGTACTGGAACTTTTGTAAAGAAATTTTCATACTGCAACTTTTGTAATGAAATTTTTGTACTAAGATTTTTATTTGTAATAAAAAATTTCATTTTCATTTTTTTTTCTGATTTTTTTGTAGAAATATTTTCATAGTCAAATTTTCTTCTAGAAGAATGTCACCTATTATGAACAATATTTCTAGCCAATCTAAAAGGTATGATTTCCTTAAGACTTTGTAATAATATTTTACTTTCTGTTATTTTTGTATCTGTTTTTAAATTTTTTGGATTCTTGCTTTCTTAAAGCTGAATGTTTTTCTTAGAACCTCAAAATATCAGAGTCAAGATTTTCCTTGATGATTTTTTTTTCAACCGTCAGATCAAATCTCAATGTTTCTCAATTGTTTGATCAACCATGGAAGTTGAACTGTCACCTCAACGCCTATATAAAGGGGACCCCCAAGTGTTGTCCCACATCAGATATCAATCTTTTACATCTCGAATCTCTGTCCTTCTTACTTAAGGCTGCTCCGATCTTTCCCAGTCCGTTCCGATTTCTTCAGAAGTGTTCAGTTCCGAATGTATGTAGAAGCCACTTCTCAAGACATGTCAACTACGAAGCCCATTTCTATGTGGTTAATTTATAGTGATAGGATGGTACATCTGAATTTCTAAAAGTATGATTCTATTCATGTAAATTTAAGGAAGTGGAAGTTGCTATGAAAACCCCTAATTCCAAGGAAACTCAATCCGCACCCCCGAAACCCAAGAAACAAAAGGCTTTTCCAGATAAGGTAGTTTCCAAGTGGAGGCAAGATAAAGAAAAAGGAAATAAGGGGAGCCTCAATTCGGATTGGACCCTGCTGAGGATAAGTCTTTAAAAGAGAAATCTACTGATGAATTAGAAAATCAAGACAATGAGAAGAAGTTGAAAAGGAAGATGTCAGAGGCAGAGATCGTTCAATCTCTTCTAAAGGCCACTAAAGTAGTATCTGAAAATTTACCCATTCTAAAATCGTTTTTGGTTGAAGGTTTCCCTGAAACTCTGAGTGAGAAGACTCAGGAAAGTTCTAAAAAGAAGAAATCTGAGAAGTAATTGATGCTGAGAGTTCAGTATGTTGTGGAGGAAATACAGCAAGCAGAGAGATGTGGTGGCTCTGGTGATGTAATAAAACAAGTTGAATACTATCATGAGAAGGATAGTGCTTCCGAGAAATTTTCACTCCAGACATCCCAAGCTGGATCTTCAAAAATTTCTACTCCTAGAGTTGATGAGAAAGGTGAAGATGAAGTAAATAAGCTATCTAAGGAAGAAAGTCACAATCATGACTTTATACATCCAGAGGATGTTGAAGCTGGTGCAGAGAAGGAGAAAGTTGATGAAGATGACATTGTTCAACTTTCAGAAAGTGAGCAAGAATCTCTGGATGAAAAGACCGTTCCGAATGTTGATAAGGGTAAGCAAGTGGTTGTTGACACTCCAACTAGAGATATTATAAGATGGAAAGAAGCCGGAGTATCATCCAAAAGGAAGCTGATACAGTCGGAGGAAGAACCATCTCCAACCAGAATATTAGATTCAGAGTCATCTGTCTTTGGACATGACTTTGTTGAGCAGTCCCTAAAGAAGCTGGTGGACATCATTCCGATTTTTCCAGCAATAGAATCCAGATACCAGATGATTTAGTATAGTATAAATCAAAATTTGGACTCTGTATCCATGGTGATGGATATGTGTGCTAAGCTTGAGGCTGATCATAAAAACTTTCTTATAAATTATGATGCTCATATATTTTCTTGCAAGAAGATAACCAAGTGGTCTATGAAATTTGTTCAAGAGATGGCAGAGCTTGATCAATTCCAATTTGATGTTAAAGATGATTTTGATACCGATGACTCTAAAATCAAAGATCTTACAATTTTTTTGCAAAGAAGTTAAATCTTGAGCAGGATGTTCAGATGCAAGAGGTCAAAGATCTGAATGGGAAGCTAAGTTCTCTTGTCCAGTACTACATAGAAGAAAAAGATCTTCAGACTCAGTTGGAAGCAATGTTTTTAAAGCAATATGATGCTCCTAAAGCTCATGTAGTGGAAATGGAGGCTCAAGATGCAAGAATCATATCTTTAGAGAAGCAAGTGGAGGAGGACCACAATGAAATGAAGAATCTGAAGAAAATTGTCAAAATGATTATGCCCAAGGAAAAAAGAAACAAAATAGACCACTTCGATCTTTTGTTGTACTTTTTTCCTTGTACTAGTTCTTTCCAATAGTAATGAAATTTTGGTTACTTGTCTTTTGGTTGGTTGCATGGACTAATATTTCAGGTACTTTAGTATCTTTTCCATTCCCTCAATTATTTTTGAAAATCACAAAGGGGGAGAAAGAAAAAATTACTCAAAAGGGGGAGAAAGAAGAATCTAAAAGGGAGAAGAAAAATTTCTAAGTAAAGAAGAAATATCCATAAGTAAGGTGGAGTTTATCTAAGGGGGAGCTTCTTATTATGATGTTTTTTATTTTTATGATAATGAAAATTCCATCCCAGAAATATAGAATACGATCCTTAGAGTTCCAAAGCCTAAGGGGGAGTTAGTCGTATTCACTATCATTCATAAACAAAGGGAGATAAGATTTAAGTTCAAAGTATAGAAATTTATTCAAAGCTCTTATATTCTTTTTCATAAGGATGTTTGTGATTTCCAAAAAGGGGGAGATTGTTGAGTCAATAATTTTTTCCTTATGACTTTTCCATTCCTTCTTGTTTTGAAAATCACAAATACCATATATTTAAGAAAATATGTTTTTACGCCTGTTTTACTTCTATAAGGAAAACTTCCATAAGGAAATTTACGTCTTTCTTATTTTCATTGTTCATATCAACATTTTTTTCTTAATTATAAAAATTGGATTTTTATCTACATTCTCGGAATCGTACAATACTTAGATATGAAAAACTCTGTTACAGGATCTGAATTCTCATTGTATATTCTGTAATGAATTCTCAATTATGAACTCTATGATGAATTCTCATTACGAATTCTATGATGAATTATCATTATGAATTATGTGACTAATTCTCATTACGAATTCGGTGACGAATTCTCATTACGAATTCTATGATGAATTTTCATTACGAATTCTGTGATGAATTCTCATTACAAATTCTGTGATAAATTCTCATTAGGAATTCTGTGATGAATTCTCATTACGAATTTTGTGATGAATTCTCATTACGAATTCTGTGATGAATTCTCATTACAAATTCGGTGATGAATTCTCATTACTAATTCTTTGATGAGTTCTCATTATGAATTCTATGATGAATTCTAATTATGAATTATATGATGAATTCTCATTACAAATTATCTGATGAACTTTCATTACGAATTCGGTAATGAATTATCGTTATGAATTCTGACGATGAATTCCCATTACAAATTCTAATATAGAATACTCATTATGAATTCTGATGGTGAATTCTCATTATGAATACTGTGATGAATTCTCATTACGAATTCTGTGATGAATTCTCATTACGAATTCTCTGACAAATTCTCATTATGGATTTCAGTGAAGAATTATCATTACGAATTCTGGTTGTAAATTTTGATTACGAATTATGGATAAAAACTTTTATGAAATTCGACTCTGAATTTTTTTGACAAACAGAATCTGAATATCCTTGTAATATAGACTCCAAAATTTTTACTTACACTCTGATTTGTTAAGTTTGTTATAAAATGATGTCGTGATTTTAGTTACACATGTTTTGTTATAAAACGATATCATCCATTCTGTTTCTACCTAACCATTGGTTGAGTGACACGTGTACAGGTCCCTCGGAAATTTAAGGAAAATGTGACCGTTGGAGGAGGGAGCTGACCGTTACTTCCGAGCCTATAAATAGGATCTCATTTGAAAGAGCTCAAAAATAAGTTTATAACTCTAGAGACCACACACTATCAAGATGATTTCTAGAGAGAGAATCTTTTCATGCCTTGTACGTATGGAACATCACATTCAGATTGCTTCGTGTGACTTTTAATGTTGGTGATTGAAATTGAGGGATTTTGGGGATAGGAAGACAGAGGTACCAACTACCTTAAAGTTCGAGGGATTCCTTGCTGAGGAAGACAGTGGTTCCAACTACCTTGATGTTGAGGGCTTGTGGGGATAGCAAGATAGAGATCCGGATCTTCTTATCGAGGTCTTACCTTGGTGTGGGTAAGATAAAATTTCTTGAAAGTATAAATCAAGGGACATTTATCCAAGGTTGTTGGATACCATTCCCTTTGGGTTAAAAGATTTATATCTTGTTACTTTTTTTGTTACAAGTTTATCTTATCCGCTGCATTTTGTATGTTTAAGAAAGTATATCCATCTTATACTTCCTTACACTTGTGTACTCTGATTCTGTTAGATTCTATACGCTTTAAGGTAGAATGTCATATTGTAAACTTTGGTTAAGTTTTATTTTCAGATCCATATTTCTGGAACCGGTTTTTCGTAATCTATTTCTAGATTTAAGAAAGTGTATAGAGCTATAATTTTGTAACATCATACTTTGTTCTAATCATTCAATTGGTGTAAGAAGTGTTGTGAATTTACTTAGTGTAGCTTTGTTAAACATAGATATTTCCTTGTATAATGTAATTTTTTAATGTGTACAATTAACCCCCCTCTTGTATATTTAGCATCTACATAATTATTTCGATACTACATGCTTGTAATAATATCAAGGACATAATAGTAATAACAATCATTTATCACCTACCAATGTCAAAAGAAAATCAAAAACATTATAATCAACACAAAGGGGTTTAACTTTAATGGATTTTGTAGTAAAAAATATTAATCTAATTAGGGAAAACATGTCAAACATATCCAGTAAAAATGTATCCAAAACATTTAATATTGAATCTCTCTTGGATTAGTTAATGTTTTTAATTAGTTACCAATCCTTGTAGAAAATAATTTTAGGCTTTTAATGAGATATTTGAACCTATGAATAATTTTTTTTGAGTGTTTGATATTTTTTGGAGTTTTCACAAGATGTCTTAAATCTATATGATTGATCTCTAACATTTTATAGATTTGTGTATGAGTTTTATTTTCATAAAATAATATCCATCTATGTGAAGATTCATATAAGATAATTCCTTAACACATATGATGGGATATGTAAGAGAAAATACCATGTAGAAAAAATTTGTATAAGAGGTTTGGCCAATGTATGAGAATTCCTCACTTTTGTAAAAATGGTATACCTGAATTCGTCCACATAAGAAAATTATAAAAAGGAAAGGTTCTCTTATATGAGAATTACACACCATACCCAATTTCTTTTACATATTATAATCCTGCACACATATGAAAATCCACGTAGATTTTTTTCTCTGTGTATCTATTTCTAGCCATTGTATCCAATTTTCTCATAGATCCAAATTCATGTAGGTTTTTTTATTGAACCAAGTATCCAAATTTTAGAAATGTACAAACTGGATTTTCCTAAATTCATCTTTTATAAAGTAATTAAACACTAATGATACAACAACTAATCTTCAATGTCCAAAAATTACATCTAAAATTCTTATCACATTGATTCATATGCGATTTCAAAAATGATGACCAAGGTTCAAATCAATTTTACATTTTCAGCTATTTTGTCAAAAAAATATTGTGATCCAATCAGAGGTGGGTCTATGCATAAAGAATCAGTAGATAATAAATTTTGATAGAAATTTTATAATTTAGTGTTTGATTAATCACCTTCATATTAATATACATTTGTTCTTAACAGTTCTCAAATTGGTAAATATTGATTTCATGGATTTACAATCAACAATTATTATACTATGTGAGTTGGGGGAAGATGATAAGCTCGTGAATATTTTAGGAAGAATAAGAAGAAGAAGGATATTAATAGGAATTCATAAATGTGATATTTAGGAATATTGATCAAAAGTGTAAGTTCCGTAAGATATTATATGAAAGGGAATTGGATTAAATAAATATCTATACACTTTTTAGGATTAATATATTTTAAAAGAATCATGTATAAAAGTAAAAATTCTTTAAGAATTGTTTTTTTAATGACCATTTGTGGTGGAATGAAAATTAGGTCTCATGATTTTTACATTTGATGGAACTAATTATTATGGGAGAAATTTAATATTCATATATTAAGTTAATTTGGGATAATTTATGTTGGAAAATTATTATAAGAAAGGAAAAATAATATTATCATGACTTATGTGAATGTTTTGTGAATGTGTGAGTACTTAGAAATGTAGAAACATTCATCTTTGTACCCATTTTTGATAGATTCTATAGTGTTGGGTTCTTAAGTAAGAAGAAGAAGTAGTTATACATCAGATCTGTATGAAGTGAGTGATTGTTCTTGATTGTATTTAAACACTAAATGAGAGATTTTATTTTACTCTTTATAAAGCAATTGATCTTTTATGATGATCAATCTAATTTTGGTTACATATTAGAAAAAAGGAATTGTAAATCTATGGGGTTCACTATAATTATTTAATAGAATATGGAATTTTTATTTTATACTTATAATCTTGTAATATGTTGTGTTTTTTGTTAATAATCCTTCCTTGGGGGGAGTAACCAATGATGACAAGATGTAGTTTATCCAGAATGGGGTCAAACCATGAAAAAAATCATTATGTTCATTATTTATTTACTTTTTCTATATACTCAAGTGAGTTTGGGACTCTTTGGCTGGGTGAATTGAATCTTAATATATTATAGGTGTTGATTCTAAAAAAATAAAATTTTAAAAAATAGTATCCACTGATTTTTCCACCCTTCTTAGTGGACTAATCCAATCCTAGTAAATACATCTAGAATTAAATATTTTTCACTTTTTCTGATTCAATTGAGTGCTTATAGTGGAAAATTAAAACTCTATAAACAAAAATGGTTTTTATTCTTTTGATATATGAAAATATCATAGTTTGAATAAATGAATGTTTCTATAACTTTTATACCATGGCTTGTCAGTTAGAGATATTTTTATCTTTGGTTTTCCTCATATTAAAGGGAATTCACCAATGAACCTGTATTACAAAATAAATATGGATAATGATGTAAAACCACAAAATTCTATTCTTATGACCCTGTTAGAAATGGTCTATATGAATGTGATGGGACATCAAGCTATAAAAGAAATTGGGATAAGCTTGAAATCAGTTATGAATGAAATATGAAAGTGAAAGAGGCTAAATTAAAAATTTGGAGAATAATTTTTGATGACATAAAGATTGTTTAGAAAGAAATAATTAATGATTATTTCTCCCTATTGAACGCATTTGTTAGTAATATATGAGGATTTGGTCAAAAACATGAATACTCGACAATTATTAAGAAACGCACAAACAATTTCCTATCGGTCATGATCATAATATCTCATCTCTATAAAATAGAGTGGATCTATTATTTGATGAATTGTATAACATTTTACTTTCTTATGAAGTGAGAATAATTCAAAAAATTTAGAAAATATATAATATGAAATTGCATTTGAGGCCATGGTAATGTTGAAAATGAAACATAGTAATAATATAGATTCAAGTAACTCTTGTAATTGTGATGATACTGGAGACTTTTGGTGAATCATTCCTCTTATATCAAATAGATTCAACAAGGGAAAGAGAAAACTGGAAATAATTTTTCTTTTAAGTATTATAAATGTAAGGGAACAATTAAATTTTATATTAACCTCCCTATGAAAAAGTAACCATATTTTGAATATGAAGAAGATGTGAAACCATACAAAAATATGTGGAATAATAGTTCATTTGAATCATACAAAGATATAAAAATAAAGATATTTTATTCTAGTGTCAAGAGAAAAAACTAGATGATAAAAGAAGAAGATGATGACCAATCATCATACAATGAATATGAAATTTTTTTTGGTGTTAAATTCACCAACTTCAATGCTCATTTTAAAAAAGTGTTTGACACTTCATGTAGTGATGAATATGGTTTTCAACCAATAGAGTTTGAACACATTTTGAAGGATGAGATTGAATCTTATCTTGAGAAGAGTGTCATGTTGGGATGTAAATCCTTGTTTTTTCATTAGAAGTTCATAAACATTAATATTTAGAGAACAATAAGTTTGTTCACTATAAATTTAGTCAGTTGAAGGTTGATGGACTTAACGTGATGGTAACGAAAAAATATATTCTTCAATGGTAGTAGTTACATTATAAGTCTATATCTACCTATGATATTATATTAATGTAATGGTAGGTTCATAGGTTCAGAAAATAACAAGTTTCATCAAGTTGGTAAACATTCTTAAAAGGACATGTCATATGATCCATGTTTTTAGGAGAGAAGGTTGAACTTTTTTGAATACAACTTCTTTGTATTTAAGTTTGTGGGAAATTCAATAAATATTTTGGAAGAAGAAAATGGTTAGACTAACGTGGTAGATGACATGATCATTTGTGAGTTTATTGGAGAGTTGAGATATGGTGATGAATACTTGTTTTTGTAATATGATTTTCCCCTGTGATCTTCTGGTTATAAAACAATCAATCAATAGTGTGTTTTTCCACATGTACATAGGAAAAAATTTTGAGGCATGTTAAAATTTTTGTTTTTTCGCTATTTTAATATATTTTCATTTCTTATATTACCATTGGATGTTTCAGTATATTGTATATTTATACTGAAGTGTGTACAAGGATGATTTTTTTCATTAACTATAGTGTAGTGACTAACTAATTCTGGTACACTCAGTCGAGGGGTTGTGAATTTATGAAGATTTGGTTTTCCAATATACTTCAACAACATGATGATTTATGTTCGATCTGTCAATCATACTTATATTATACTATTGGTTATACATGAGATTAACGTTTATATGGTTTCTTTCTCCCCTAATAAGTGGTACAAAAGGTATGGTTCCTAAACCTCAATGTATAACACACAAATGGTATCTACAAGTATCTAATTAGTTGAAGGAAAGACCTAGATCAATAAATTTTATGGATTCGATTTTGAATCTTGGTGAATTCATATCGAAGACTATATAATTTAGAAAGACATTGAAGTCCCCTTTCTAGGAGTGAATTTAGTGTTTAAATAGAAATATTAATGGGATCGATTTTGTAGTAAAGTGATTGTATTGTTGAGAATATGTATTGTAATTAATTTTGTGTTCAATATTTGAGTGTAGAAGACTACATTGGATGTTCGGAAGGAATTGGTGGACATGAATAAAAAACATACAACCATGATCAAGGTTTTCATGTAGTGATGGTTGTTTAACTTAAGGTTTTCAAAAGAAATAGAAGTGAAAAATCCTATTAATAAATTCAATTTGTTTCATGGGAATCATTAATTGGTAAAAGTAACTTTTTCTGATAATGTATGTGAGTTTCTTCTTTTGTATTCACTTCTAGATTTCTAGGATGAAATGGTTTCTATAGTTAGTAACAATAACAAGGTAACTAATAATGTGTTTTATGATATTACGAATATGATACTTTGTGAAAAAATTTAGTGAAGGGATGTTTATACACCATATAATAGTGAATTTAATATAGATAAAAGAGTTCAGTCACCCCCTCAAAAGTATATTTATGGGAAGAATCCATCAGTAGATAATTCTCAAGAAAATAATCAGGTAAAGAGATAAGGAAATTCATCTATTCGTGGGTATACCAAATATAAGTATAGTAAGAAAGGACATCTCAATAAGGATTTAATAATTTGCAATAATAATATAGTAAGGACATCATCAATAAAAAGTTTAGACCCATTCAATGAAACATAAGATCCTGATGATTGGTTTCTATGTGAGAACACATTGATAGAATATTTGGAGTATTTCTATGTATAATCAGTCCTTCAACTAAAAGTCAAATATTCTTTTCAAACTATGTATTTGGTAAGTCTAAGAGAATTTTTCTAGAG
This sequence comes from Viscum album, assembly GCA_963277665.1. Classification (NCBI taxonomy): domain Eukaryota; kingdom Viridiplantae; phylum Streptophyta; class Magnoliopsida; order Santalales; family Viscaceae; genus Viscum; species Viscum album. The sequence continues at coordinate 782,626,902 of OY728146.1, read as the reverse complement.
GATAGAGAAGCCCTAGAATTTTTTGGTACGGGAGATGTCATCCTCTAAATGAAGGATGAAGAATTATTAAAACTATCAGATGTTTTCCACATATATAGGATTACTAAGAATCTAATTTTTTAGGCTATTTCATGATGGAGGCTATGGGAATATCATTGAAACTGGGGTATGGAATGTTACTTAGGGATACATAGTGTTTGATAATGTTTTAAATTATGGGACCCCTTAAATGACCATAAATTCAATTAGAGGGTAAGTTATTATAAATTCAACATCAGATGGTTCAGATCTATGGAACTTCATGTTTGGTCACCATAGTGAGAATACCATGAAGGTTTAAAAGGCTAAGGAAATAATAAATCCTAATCAAAATGAAAATAGAAATTATTAAATTTGTCTGTTGTGAAAAATATCAAAGTTTATTTTAACTTTTATGGTTCAAAACCTAAGGACAAAAAGTTGTAGCTTGTACACTTAGACGTTTGGGGGCCTACCCCTATTCATTCAAAAAAATTTTGCCACTAATTTCACACTTTCACTGATGATACTTCTAGGAAAGTATGGATTCACATAAAAAATAACAAATATGATATATTTAAATTGTTTTTTAGTGGTAAGAGTTTGAATAAAGTGAACATATCTAGAAGTTGAAGTGTATCTGAACTAGAAATAGTGTGGAATGTAGTAGATGAAACTTTTGAAATTTATCCAAGAAGGGATAAGGAATGAAAATATGGTTCCTGTAACTTCACAATATAATGTTTTTTTGGAATGGATAAAAAATAATATTTTTAAAAATCAATGAGTATGTGGTTTCACATAGGAATGCCTAAGTAAATTTGAGTTAAAGAACACAACACAATGACTTATCTCACCAATATAAGTCCATCATCGACAGTTGGGTAGAGAATTTTTGAAGACATATAGTCTCTAAAATGATAGTAATTTCACCATATTAATGTTTCTAGTAGTTTAAATTATGTAAATGAAAATTCTATGTACCAAAACAAACTTTAATCTAAATTAAAAATATAATTTTTCATTAGTTATGGAGATAAATTTTTTGAATATCATTTATAGGAAGGGGAATGAAAAAAATATCATTAGATACAAGGATACTATTTTTTATGGGAAGGTGATTTGGAAATACTATAACTCAGTGGAGTAAAAATTTAAAAATAAATCAATTACTGAAGTACAGGATAATTGGATTACTAGTATCTCACAAAACCTAGTGACCATCATAATTCTAGATGTAAGACAATCAAAAGTACCAAAAATTTTAAGAGCAGCTAATGCTTGAGTAGAATCACAACAAGTATGTCCTCTGTATGTTTTGAAACAAATGTTAAGGTACCAACAGATCTAACTAGTTTAGTTTAGCTTAATAATTTGTGCAGATCAAACAGAATCAAGAGATTTGTACATAGGATTATTCTTTATTTTAACTCTCTACTCATAATAGATGAAGGTAAATGTTAAAATATAGAGTAGAAAGATTTTCTTAGTTATTATAATCTCAGGGAGTCATCCATCACTGAAAAAATCAATTTATTAAAGTTGAAAAAATTCATGTATATGGTTTCACTACAAGAGGGTATAAGGAACATAAAAATTTTGGTTTGCCAAATACATGATCGGTCTAATGAAAAAAAGGTAAAAATCACAATTGATAGTGAAAGGGTTTCAAATTAAAGGGTGTATATTTCTTAAAAACATTCTCACGGATAGTTAAAAATTCTAGCTTCATAATTTTGAAATGCATGGATCAGTCAAAATATCTATATACAAAGAATATATATCAATGTAACTTTCCTTCATGGTGAGTTGGTGGAAGAGATTTACATGAAATAGACAACATGTTTACCTAAAATTGGGTATCATTTATTAGTATGTAAACTTAATAAAATCATATTTGGAATAAAAAAAGCACCATGACAGTGGAATTGAAAATTCTATTCATTTTTGTTAAATAATGAGTTCAGCAAGGTATATTTCGAATCTATACTTTTACTGGAGGATATAAAGTGGATCCTTTGGTATTTAAAAGGATTAACTTGGATGATGTGAAGTGGATCCTTTGGTATTTAAAAGGATTAAAATATTAGTCTCTTTTATTTTGGGTGGAAGATACATTATAAGGATCTATGGAATTTCTTTTAGAATTAGATTCATATACTCAAAAGAGTACAATAGGTTTCATGTTCATATAATGAGTATTTTTAATTAGTTGGATGTAAAAACTTCAAAAGATCATTATGTTGAGTAATATAGAAGTAGATTATGTAATTACAATAGAAGTTATGAAAGAAATGGTCTGGTTTAAGGGATCACTATATGAGTTATAAAGGGTTCAATCACAACTAGTTATTTAATATAAAAGCCTATCTCCAATCCACTTAGCTAAAAAATTCAATGTTCCATGCATGAAAAAATCATGTTGATCGGAAGTATCATTTCAAAAGAAATTTATTGTAGAAAAAGGTTCTTGACCTAAGGAAGATAGTAAGATGAAAAATATAGAATATATATTCATAAAGGTGGTAGTTTAAGGGATTCAGATGTCGAATTGATCCTCAATATGAATTCATTGAATGAAGGAATGCTACTGAATGACCAGTTTTGGAGGTTATCGTGTTTTTCTTATGAAATAAATCAAGTAAGAGATTGTTATAATGTGAATAGTTTTTCAAGTATCAAAAATTTATAATATTTTATGTTCAAAACACTAGACGGTTGTTTTCTAAAATTTCAATTAGTGGAAGGTCGCTTGTCTCGATGCAAAGGTAGCGGGAGTATATCTTTTATAATGGTAGTAGTTACATCAGAAACTCTATAAACTTTTAGGATATATTCATTTTGATACTGGAGACACATACTACACCATATAAAATGAGGTGCTGGAAGAAGCCTTAAGGGATATACTTCAATGTTTTTGGTAGTCCATGTTACATAAAAATCAAAGGAACCATGATGGGAACATATGAAGAAAAAGATGATGAGGGGGGTATTTATGGGATATCTATCAAGTTTAAATTGATATAGATACTAGAATAAAAGTTCTCACAAAATGGTTGAGAGTTATAATGTTAAAATTGATTAAAATATGGGAATATTGGGAAATATGTACTACATGGTTTTGAAATATCTGTATATGATAATGAGATGTTTTTAGAAATTATGGCTATGAAAGTTGCTGAAATTGCACCAGAAACTTCTTGTGTAATCTTATAAAAAACTAGTGATTATGAGGGTGCTACTAGTGGTTTTAGATATTGACTTTAAATGGTTAAAATACATTTATAAATTGAAAATATAATTAGAAATTAGAATTCACCACTTCCAACAAGAAGAATATTAATTGTTGAGAATAAAGTAGCTATTTTATCACGGTTTGAACCAATAATAGTAATTGAAGGCATTAAAGATGGAGAGCTGGTACAATATATGAATGAATACCTCAATCGTATTGAGAAGAACCCCACAAGCTATCATGTTCCCAGACCAAAATTAATAAAATGTAATTGTCATAAAACTGGTTTTTAGAAATAAGGTGACTGAGAAAGGTGAAGTCATAAGGAATAAAGAAAGGATGGTTTGTAAAGGGTGTTCATAGTGGGAAATAGTATATTTTGACAAAAAAAATCTCCAATATATAGGATTCTAACTATAAGAATGTTTTTTCCAATGATTACATATAATCACTTATAATTCTATCATATGGATATGGAGTTATCATTTCAAAATAGTGAATTTGAGTACCAAGTATATACTGAGAAACTAGATGGATTTATTATTGATCATGGTGGGATTAAGATATGTATACTCAAGAAATAATTTTATGGCTTCAAATAGGATCCTATATTGCGGTACTCTAAACTTGAAAACTAATTGAGACAAATTAAATTTTTATAATGGAACTATTGACTACAATTTTTATATAAAAGTGGTTTTCATGGGTACCTTGATATTCATTGTGTATATGGATGATATAATTTTCTTAGTGGAAAAAATGATTATGTGATGAATTTAATATATAGATTTAGAAACATTTTGATATGTCTATATAGTGAAAAATAGATTATTTTTTAGGATTATATATAGAGAATAAATTTAAATACATACTTCCAATCAAATAAAAATATTCTAGGGAACTATTTAGGAAGTATGTAATGAATAATTTCATTGAGGTTTCCTCTTCTATTTTAGTTAGTAAAAATTTAGCAAAGATAAACAATGTGACAATATTGATCAGAGGGAATTTAGAAGTTTATTTAGTATCTTGTTTTATTTTATAGCTTCTAGACTAAACATTTCATATGTTGTGACCTTGTGTTGTCAATATTAAAGTATCATAATATATTCAAACATTCTTATTCCGAATTGAATATTGCGGGATGTGAAATGTACAATAGAATATTGATTTATTTATTGATGTAGTATAATTCTGTACTTTCTTAGTTACATTGATGATAATTGATTTGGTGACTGTGTCGATAAGAGATGCAATTCAGATGATATTTTTTTGTGATGGTTGTGTGAACTGGTACAATGAGAAACAATAGTCAATGATGTTGAGTACATATGAGTTCGAATATGTGGTTTTTATACATAAAGATACAAATTTTATATAGATATAGATATAGTTTAGTAATTTTAGAGTTACTATTTAAAAATAATTAGTAATTTTCAATGATAATCAATGTGATATGATCTCTCTAAAAATCCAGTTCAAAATTCTTGATCTAAATACTTTGAAAATTAATATCACTTTATCAAAGATAATTTTGTTACATGTGAGATTATAAATTTGTATATAGGAACAAAGAAGAATCATTATGATATCTTTTGAAAATATTTAAATAAAAAATGGTTTATAGTGTTAAGGATAAAATTGCTTGTTCATCCTTCACACCATTATTGAGGTTTTTGGACCTAAAACCCCCACATGGGCTTTTTATATTATTGAGAAATGGGTGGAAATATTGACACACATCTATACCATAGGGGAATAGAAATATTGTTCAATGGAAGAGTTCTCACTACCTTGACATCTAAAGTTGTGGATAATAATTAATGGGGGAATTTGTTGTCAATGATATCTATTGCATGAATAGAGGGATTGTTGATAAGTGTCACTTGGATTCATTTTTGTGACACTGAGGGATGATATTATCTCACAAAAATAACATTATATGACATGGGAAATGATTTTATGATTCACTATTTCATTAATGTGTTCTCTTATTAATTGGAGTTTTCTTATAATTATTTAATAATTTTTCTAAACAATGTCAAAAAGGGAAATTGAAGAACACTTTGAGTTATCAATGGTTTTAATTTATTTTAAATCCTTATAGAGAATAATTTAAAGTTATTAAATATTTATTTTAACTCATAAAGAATATATTTTGATTTGTTGATATTTCATTGGATTTTGAAGAAGAGATCCTAGAGCTAGTGGAGTAAAGGCTACCATTTAATAGAATTTACTAAGTGTTTTCTGTATTAAATAATATTTTTTACTCTTTGAATATTCACATAAGTGTCTTTAATGATGTATTTGATGGGATACATAAGAAAACAATACCATGTAGACAAAATCTATGTAAGAGGTTTAGTCAACATATGTGAATTCCTCCCATTTGAAAATATAACATACCCAAATGCCTCCTTGTAGTAGAATTATCCACAAGAAAATGTCTCACATATGTGAGTAACTAAAAGTATTTGATTTCTTATATGTATGAGAATTCTACCCACATATAAAAATTAATGTAGAAATTTTTATCTATGTATTTTTTGACCATTTTATCTGATTTTCTCATAGTTCTGAATATTTTTGGTGGATTTGGTTTTCAGAGAAACAATTATGAAAATTTCAGCTATGTATAAACGTTGTTTTCTAAAATTCATATGTTATGAAGGAGTTAAACATGGTAATGAAATACCTCATTTTAAATTTCAAAAAAATCAAATCCAAAATGTGATTCAATATGATTCATGTGAGATTTAGAAAATTATGGCCATGGTTTATATATTTTTTATGTAATGAGATGTTTTATCTTAAAAGGTGTTTTGTTTCTCAATTATAAGACTACAACAAAATAATATCCACATGTTAAATGTGATAATAATTTGTGAATATTATTTACATATTAAATTTTTAACCAATAACAGACCTTTGAAAATATATTAATTCTATTTAGTTATTGAATGGGTAAATATTAATGTTTTTGAATTTTGTTCTAGTCCCATTATACAATGAAATTAGGATGAAGATGGTGATATTTTGAATATTTCAGTGTGAGGAAGAAGACAAATATTATTCTGAAGACAAATATTATTAGGAATTCATAAATTTGTTTTTTTCATACTAATTGAAAATGGACATTTAAGAAGATAAAGATTATAAGGGTATTTGATCAAATAAATATTAATATAATTTTCAGTATTAAGATATATTAAATGAATAATCTAAAAAATGTGGTTTCACGTCGAATTATTTTTTGTAATGACCATTTTTGGTGGGATGAAATGTATATCTCGTTATTTTTTAAATTGAGGTAAATGATTATTATGGGAATAATTTAATGATATTAAGTTAATTTCATTTGGTAAAAATGATGTTTGAAAAATATTGTTAGAAATAAAGTATAAGGTTATCATGACTGCTTCACAAGTTGTGTAAATGTGTGAGAACCTAGAACTATTTCATCATTTATCTATAGATCTAGCTTTGACTAAATTCATAGTTTTTTGTTTTCTAATGAAGAAGGAGAAGAAGTAGTACTCCGTCATATCTTTATTAAATGAGTATCAATTTTTAATATTTATAATGGATCAAAGAATGTGATCTATTTCTACTTTTATGGAAGTAACAATGATTTCATAAAGATATATATAATCTTGGTTACATATCCTGTATAATGGATGTGTGAAGATGTTGTGTCTAGTGAGACTGTAGATATTCATAGTGAGACTCTATTACATTACTATAATATTGTAATTTTTTGTTCTTATACTGAATAATCTATAGTTGGGGAGTAATGAACCATGTGAAGTAGTTTTTTACCAAAGAAGCGGCCTAACCTTGTAAAAAATGTTTATTTTATTACTAAGGTTGATTAAAAAAATAATAAATTGTAAAAATGGGTCTCCCTAAATTCATCCACACCCTATCTCAATAAAGTATTCTGATCCTCAACACTACATAGATAATAAAGATAATACACACTATAATTTTTCATGTTAACAGAAAAGAAACATTAAATATGACCAAGCATGGTTTTATCAAATATAAAATTTAATTATAACACAATGTGTATACCTTATAATTCATAAAAAATCATCCCAAAAATTTCCTTTCAAGTTATTTTAGAATCACTATTGGTGAATTGTCACTAAACACCTAATGTTAATTCATCCAATGGTTTTTGGTTTTACTATTTTTTTATATAATAAATCTATTCTAAAAATAAAATAACATAATATGAACCATAAAGGAAGAATATAGAAATAAAGTAAAAATATTATAGAAGTTATTCTAAATGAAAACTAGGATTAAAACATCAATCACTCAAGATTCTACTAATAAATTAGATTCCATCAATTCATCCATTGACATCAATGTGAAAGGAGTATAAATAACATGATCTATTACAAATTATAAGATAAAACCATTATATATAAGTTTGGCACCCTAACATTATGAAACTCCGATTAATATTTATCCAACATAGAACCTTATCTGCCTTAGACAAGGGTATAGAAGAACAAGACGGATAAGGTATGAAGAAAGTGAGAGGAACATATAATATGATATTTTAAATAATTATACTTTAACTGTCAAGAACCTTTGATGGATTTTAGTCAATATAGGGTCAAAAAAATGAGAGATAATGAGTGGGAGTCAAATCCTTATGGATAAATAATGGAATGATGGAAATATAGAGATTAAGAACACTTAAGTATGACTAAAAACTAAAATGTTATTTGGGTTTAAAATGACACATAGTTTTTTTTGCATAGTTTATCAAATATTACCCAAACCATTCACCTTTTATTGGAAGTGAAACTTTTTACACACATAGTTTTTGCTCAAATTTATAAACCATGTAAAAAATATCGTGAAACATATAAATTACTTCATAAACTCAAAATTTTTACTCCAAACACAACAATAATTTATTCAACATTCAATATTTGAAATATATATAAATTAGTTTTTATTGTTACAATTATATTTACCATGTCACTTTATATACCTATAATATCCCTAAGAAAATTATTATTCAAAGGATAAATGAGTTTTAACTACGTCATCATGGAAAAAACTCATCCTTAAAATTATTTTGGTACACTGCATTGGGAAATAATTACTAAGGTCAAAATTCTATACATCCAGACATATTGATTCATTTATTACTCCTAGAATATATTCCATGACCACAACTGGATCCCATAAATATTATTACATATATATGTGTTGATATAAGGATATTCATCCCAACTCTTTAATATATTAATATATTTATAATGATCCATATCAAATTATCCAATACAAGAAAAATAAAAAGGTTCCTAAATCTTTCCCTTATTATGGATGGGTTGGGCTAAGAACCCCTCAAATCCCTGATGACCAAAACTAAGGGATTTTAATCAACTCAACATCTTTAATTTTTTCCATGATATTAGTATCCATGTTCATAACAAGTTAAATTTAATTTAAAATTAATAAATATCTTTCATTAAGGAGTGGAATCCTTATATTTATAGCTTCTAAAAAATGGATGCATAATGATAAATAGAAAAATGATATCATTAAATGAGGTAAAAAATTATTGTGGTCTCCCCACCGTATATAAATCTTTCCATATATAGTTTATTGAATGAAAATATTTATACCAAAAAATATAAATATGATTAGAAATGGTTTAATGGTTACTGTTATTCACTAGTTCGTATTATTAGTGATACCAATCGAGAGACAAAAACTATAGGTTTTGGAACCTTACTAAATTAAGATTATCACAATTACCATTAAAAACAAAATTCGTCACTTTAAATTAAATGAATCATAGAAAATATTATTAAAGAGCTAGATTCAATGTCGAATAAGGAAATATGTTTATAAAACTTAATAAATAACTCAATATTTTTCCATAATATAATTGGATTCAACATGATTAACCCAAGGATCGCTAGAAAGTGGAGAACTCAATTTGACTTTATTTTGTATTAATATTTTATAGAACCTTCATAGATGACCCTATCGACCATATCTAGGATATATCATGGAAACTAATTAGCATGAAGTATTATTATTCCCTAGTATACCACATTGGAGGAACACCAATGATTTATCCCTGGAGGAAGATGATGAGAGATGGTGGGATGTTGTTTTAATACTCTCATCCATTTAAGATATTTCCAACTACTTTCTTTTTTCTCTATTGTAAATCCCTTAACCACTTCTATGTATATAGGAAAAACCAATCATCTTAGAAATTTCTGTAATAAAATCCTTAAATCTTATATCCTACTTAGCTATATCCATGTAATTGGAAAGGCCAATCAAATTAAACATCAGAAAAAGTTTATGATAGAAATGTATTAAAAAAAACTAATGTTTCAAGGATTCATCTTGGACTAACTTTGGTAAATATGATTTTAGCTCCAAAAAACGATGAGTGTACTCAAATACCAATCTATCCCTCCAGTCAAGGTAACAAAATTTAATTTACCTTGCGAAAATTAAATTTTCAAGTAATTAGTGTTAAATAAAAAAACATCTTGAAAAATTCCTTGGATTATTAATGTTGTATCTTAGTCTGAATGATATACTTCTACTACTTACATCATTGAAATTCAAGCATAAACCAAGAAAATATCTTCTTAAAAGACCTTATAATATAAAGAAGGATGAAGATATTCTCAATAGTCTCCAACTCATCTTCCACTTCATGGGAACCATGTTACCCAAAAAATATAGTAGGACCCAAAGTTTGAATCTCTTAATCCAAATTTCTAGGCTGTTCAAGGATGTATGTAACACTATAATCCATATTTAGAACAAATTCGATAATCTACTTAGATATACTTCGATCAAGTGGTGAGTTCACTTTTGGAGAATCACCTACAACTCCCTCTTAGAGTTCCTAAAATTATTTGTGGGTATTTTCTCTAAAATAATAGGAAACATGAAATATATTCAATGCGCACCTCAAGATTTAGAATAAGGAAGTCAATAAATAAATAATTGAAACAATACCAAAATACTATTAAAATTATATATATTATAGAAAGACTCATAATAATTTTATCATAAATTAAGACATCAGGAAACCCTAAAATCATATCCATATATAATATATGAAAATAATTTTTTAATTATATAAATTTCAAAAGAAAAAAATGAATATCCATTTATGAAACAATTCTAAAAACTCTTTAACACACTTTCTACCATATAATAAAACTTATTTTAACACTATTGGAATTATCCAAAAAAAATTATGTTGTCTTCTATTCGGAGTCAACATAACTTTGAAAACACTTTATATTTATTAAAATCATAAAAAAAATATGAAATTAAAAATAAACTAAAAATTAAAATCTTAATTGGGTATTAAACACATTTTCAAAACCCCATAATAAAATCCCAAAAAATCTTATAGTAGTTACTGTTCTAATTAATATAGAGTATTTGTGATAACAATATAACTTTATAATTAAAAAATGACTCAGAAGGCCTCCACATTATTTCATGTAACATTTTGAGAGATTATCGCCAAATATTATTACATAACACAAATAAAAAGGGTTATAAATAACATAAATAACTTGAAAAATTCATCCCAATAAACCATATCAAATTATAATTTAAATAAAAAATTACAAGGAATCATCATACCAAAAATTTATTATTATCCCCACTACATAGGTTTTTTCCAGAAATTTTAAAAACGCATTCACAAACCATTCAAAGTAAAATAAAATTTACCAAGAACTGGTCGCGTGTTTTTAGCACAGATTTTTGGACAATTTACCATGAAATGTGACCTTGACGTTCCTCCGAATTTCCAATACAAATCATGAAGTTTCTCAAAAATAATTCTGGAATTATTACTATAAAACATAAAAACTCAAATAAAGATTAAAAACATGAATATAGTTGAGATCAAGGCTTGATTTCAAGACATACACATCCCAAATACCTTTGGAAATTCAAGGCTCAATACAAAATATGTTAGAAATATAATTAATCACACCTAACAATTGAGAATTGATGGTATTATCTCATGTATACCATTACTTTACAAAGAACATAAAAACGCTAGGATATAATTCTATTATTTCATGAACTGACCTAGATTAACCTACCAAATCACCTAAACCGGTTCTTCACAAGGTCTGATTCATGTTTCTAATCACCATGAGATGAGAATAGTGTAAGGGGGTCAAATTATACTCAATTTAGAAAACATTATCCTTATAAATAAATCATTACAAGATAACCCCACCAAATTGTTCATCATGGGCACTTTATATGTCATCGAGTCACATAGATAAAATATGTTGTTCTAAATTTGGTAACAAATAAATAGGTAATAACCATATAAATTAATCTCAACAACCCTTGAGAAAGTACTAAACTATATTACTAGTATAACAATATTATAAAACCATAAATAATATATAAGTATTTATATTACAAAAAACATAAAAAATGAAAAATAGACTTCAAGATGGAATGATATAAAATATTAACAATGATAAATAGAAAAAAGGAAACCCCAAAACATTCCGCTCTTGTGACAAGAAAAAATTCTTCACCTGCCACCTCTTTGTAGCTAGACCAAGACTATTAATCATCTCCTATATCCAAGAATTTCCCAACATGAACCTTCCTTAAAATCCATAAGGGATATATAAAAACACTATGTCTGTATGGAGGGTGTGCACAATATATTTAAGAATGAATCCTCCTCACACCCCATACATATCCCTCATAAACTAATCTATTAAATTCTAGTTTTCTTATACAAGTACAAAAATATAATTTTCATTTTAAATGAATAGAATAACATAAGTTTTAAATAATAAAACTCTTTACTATGAAATGAACAACTTATACATTCCTTACCATAATATTCCATAAAAGTCTTACTCTAAATAACAATATTGAATTATTTAAGAAAAAATGGTTTAATAATTTAATTTAAAAAATATAATAGGAATTGACCTTTTGGGACCCCCCATGGATGAAGAAATATAAGATTTCAACCCCAATCCCTCCTCCAATAGGTTAGGGGATGGCGACTAAAGCCAACTAAGAATATCTCACATGATGGGAGGACTTAAGTTAATGAAATTGTTTGAAACAGACACCTATACATAGGATATGGTATTAAAAAAATTTATAAATAAAACTAATATATGTATAATTCTCATGAAAAATAATAATATATACAAATATAAACATGTAGATAATAAATAATGAAAATTGGGAAAATATACACACAGTAACTCATCGGATTCACCGACATAAATAGCTGAGGTGATGAGGTCCCAACAACGAAAAATATCTAGACTCAAACACTATCAACTACTACCACTTACATCAACCAATAAGTTTAATGAAACCCATTACCACTAAGTTCAATACTAAACTATCCATTGTCATCATAAAATATGAAACAGGTAGGAAAAGATACCAATCCATTGGTGTGTACCATTGAAACTCGTGTTATTTGATGGATGAAATAAATAGAATTCTCTAATGGTAAAAAATATGTGTGTCCAAATAGACACCAATTCATGTTCTCCCTATACACACTGATTTGGTTGGTTAAGGGATACACAACCTATTCACTAGGATACATGGTGTGTGATATTTATCTTTAGCTGAAACCCAAGTCACCATTTCCACGAGGGTACATTACATGTATTATTATAAAATAAACTCTATTTAGTATCATTATCCATCTGGATTATATATTATGATATTAATTTCATTGAAGTCATCATCCCCACCCTTGATAAAGCCCAAATCATCTCTATATGCCATTTCTGTGGATGTTGTGCCTACAATGATCAATTTCTGGATGTTTCTCTTTAGAAAACCAATTTAAGTTGGGTTAAAAATCTCCCCTACCAACTTTACACAATTATACCTAGATGAACCCACACTATCACATATTTTAATGATCTTCCATTATCATTTATTGATTTTTCAAGCCTTGATCCTTTCCTCTACTCCAACATCCATAAATTTCATGACTCAGGGCTCAATTGTTTTGTTAACCAAAGACACAATTCTAGAATCTATAACCATAAATAAAACCTATATAAAAACCATAAATAATATATGGATAATATAAGTATACTAATCCAAAAAAATATTATCCGGTGTCCTGAGTAATGGTCAGGGAATTGTTATCCAGAGGTGCATTATATAATTATGATGAATAATGATATAAAAGTGAAAAATTATAAATATTAGGTCAAAATAAAAACAAAATAATTCACAAGGCCATGAAATAGATAAATAAATTCAATAATGGATAATCAATACTAAAAAATCACATCAAAATGTGAAATATATAAATAAATACACACCTCTAGATTGGATCAACTGATGAAGAGGTTCACATTTTCAATGATATTTGAAGATGATCCTAATGAATAATTTCATTCCAATAAAGGGGATATTATTATTTATAGGTTTTAGTAGAAATATTATTAAATAAATTAATAAATATTCAATTTAATAAATTCAATTTATTAATTCCAACTGTGATGAACCGATCCCAAGGATCCTAGTGTGAATGATGTTTATACATCCCCTAGGAAAAAACCTTATTCAGGACACAATAATGGTCTTGGATTTCCCATATGGGGATCCTATTTAATAAATTTGGTTTATTACCATTAATATTAATCATGAATATATTTTTAATATATTATTATCGATGCTTTAAAATTCTCACAACTCTATAACATCTATGTTACCCATCCTAAAAGTGTTATTTCAAAAAATATTTATTGTTTAACAAGAAAAAATGGTCACTGCATCCTCCCCACCTTCAATGAATTTCACCTTTAAACCCACTAGATACTAAAAATGATAAGGTTAGAAAGATTTTATCTAGTTATCAAGATCTAATGATCTCTTCTAAAGGTTTCTTCTCAACCGAAGTACATGCTCTAGAAAAAAACCGATCCACAAAGAGTCCTACTAATCCGTGATCGATAGTGGGTACCTTAAAAAGTGTCTTCGTACTTGATGTCAAACTCGACTCAGTAAATGAAATGTGATTTTTTATTCACACATTCCCTCTTCTGCAACACATAGAATACATCATGCACCTAGACCAATTATAAGGGAAATTCCATGCGGTATGGAACCTCTCCCAACCTACATGGGGTCTAGTATGGACTGACGAACCTTGTAAAAACATACCACCCTGACCAGATATCCATAAACTTAATCTTCTATATACCATTATGAACTCATGATATCAATTATAAAACACCAAAATCTTCCATTTTCAACCCATACAGAACCTATGACAGCTCTAATTGGTCCAAATCCAATATCGGGTCACTTTAACCTTATCTTTTACCACCTGGTCCAAATCCAACACCATCATTTATGAATCTCAATACTCTATCCAACATAGGTTTTCCTAAAACTTCCCCCATATGTGACCTCAAACTGTGATATTCCAATAATGTAGTGGTAGCTGTTGTTTCTCATGAACTCCACTAATAGAAAGTGATCGTCCTAGATCTAGTTAAAATCTAATAAACAATCCCTCATAATATCCTCAAGAACCTTAATGGTTAAATCTATATTACCATCAATATAAGGGTTTATAATTGTAATAATATGAAATTGAGTCCTAAACTCCCCATTCATGCTTCATCATAACTAAGAAGTAAGTTGATTATCTCAATCTGGGATGATCATTAAGGGAATCTCATAAAGCCTAATGATATCCTATACATTAAAAAGACTTATGATCTATATCGAACCCTACTATAGATTAGTGAGTAAGTAGTCTACTTAGTTACTCTATTGAGGTTTAATTAGATAAAATATTGAACCCTTACTGATAGAGGAATCCCTATTAAGAAATCCACTGATATGCTATCCCACTTCTACTTTAGCACCTCATGTGGTTGTACCAAACCTACTATAACTTGGTTCTCTACCTTAATAAATACATATGAGAGACATATAAATATAAACTTAGAAACATGTGTTTCTATAACATTAGAAAAAACTGATTCCTAAGGTCTTGGTATATATTTATCACTCCTAGATACGACTGGTACCACTTTCCATCCTCAGAAGAGGATGATGTACTCCACACCATTGGAATATCCATCCATTGAATATCTTCAAAATAGTTAGTCGCTCACAATATATGTAACCTAGATGTGCCTACCTCACACTTTTAAAAAGTAGAGGGGCTTCCATCATTAATAAAATATAATAAATTACTCTCTCATCTACTACGGATATTTGGAATGAGGATAAATAACCACACACCTCCCTTAATAATTGAGAACATGAATTTAAACAAAGGTTATTAACTAGAATTTTTTCACTTATATGGATTATAGATAATCTCAAAATCATAGTCCTGTATAAACATCTACCATTTTCTCTACCATGTGTTAAGAAATCACTGGGTAAAGATATAATTAAGAATCTTATGGTCTATATAGACCATGAACCTATCTCAAAAAAGATATTGAATTTATGTATTTTTGGAAAACAATAACACTTCTAGCTCAAAATAATGGGTCATGTAATTCAACAAGTGTGGTCTCAATTTTCTAAACCCATATGTAATCGCTACCTAACATTGCATCATCATGCAACCCAACCCTTCTCTCGAGTCATAGTAGACAACCAAGTACTTGAATCACTCCTATATAGACCTCTGGAAAGGATGACACCTATCCTTCCACATTATATAATTAAAATTTATTTAGTATCACTCAGAAAAAATTAATTCCTTCCCCTTGGGTAAGGGTAGTCATTGGTTTTGCAATCCGAGAGACATTTTCCACAGATCTCTAGTAGAGACCAACCAACAAAAGAAAAATTCACACCTTAAACATTCTCTTATGTGGATCCCAAGATGAAAATACAAAAATATTCATCTATCTAACAACTAGTCAGACATTTTAGTTGACATTATTTAATAAGCGGACCTCTTAAATGCAAAAATAACACTTTGAGATTTTTTTTCGGTTTTCAGTTTCAAAGTAAGTCTAGGAAAATCCTTATATTCTTTGCATGATCCTCCTATAATACTAAATAATAAAGGATGTGGTATATGAATATAACCATGAAATTGTATAATAATGGTTTAAAATCAATTTTATAAGGCCTATGGATGCATTTAAATAATTCATCATGATAAAGTACCTCATAAGAAACTTGTAATGGACAAAGAAATATCTAAAATCCATCCTTGAAATATCCTCCCTATGAACCCATATATAGTGATATAAATATTTTAGATAAATCTTTGATATCCAATTATCTTCCTCTAACTAGTGTAAGTATTTATGAATCCTCATTATAGGGAACATATTCTTTACTATCACTTAATCAAGAGGTGATAATCAGTATAGAGCTTTAATATTTCATTCACATCATTTGTGACCAACAAATATGCTTTTTAGTGGGATACACTAGGTTTGATGAAACCATTATCCACAAGGTTTTACAAATATAACTTATACTCCATGATCTCATCCAGGGCTATTCCAAAAGATGTTGAAGATATTAGGGTTGTCCTATGGGTGATCGACCACAAATTCCCATGCACTCACCCTATCCATCTTGAATGAACATCCCAATTTAACATGAAAAATAATATCAACCCATTATCTTATGAAAACATCATTTATTTATTTTAAAAGTCTATCATGGAATAGTATATAGATATATAATCCATACCAAGGAAAATGTCATAAGGCTTCAACACAAACACAATGAGGTCTCACAAAACTACCCTCCAATAATTGAAATAATCTTGCCTCAATAGATGTGAATGATCATGATATTTCATATAATTATAATCTATAGCCTCATGGGATCAGATAGGGGTTCCACTATATTCATATATCCCAAACTAGGGATGAAGTAATATTGGAATGGTTTATGCTGATTTCTAGGTGTATAAGGGTCAATGTATAGAATTCACAGATCATATATTAGATCATTCCATATGTTTTCTGGTCATAAGATTCCATCAGATACATCTATATGTGTCCCTAATTACCATCCCTATGAGCCTAGTGTGGAATACCTAGGGGTGGTGGGGGTGGACAAAGATTTTAGAGTCTTCCTCCTCCAGCTCCTCCTTTTAGGGAACCACCAACTCTTATGACAAGTTTCCTCCCTAAAGACCACCCTGAACACCACCAAGACCTCCCTAATTATATTTATTCCTCTAAAAAGGAGGTTCATATACTACCTAACAACGCTCTAAAACATGATGGGTATGATTGTTATGTTCTAGATGACCTCATCCTCTATAGTTATAACAAAGCATGTCCCATATATATCTAGATCCCCTATGTGACTCCTAAGTCACTAATATAATGGAATGAGAATTCTTGTGTACTTGGATACTATGTTGTACTTCTGATTCCTAACATTATCTAGCCTCAACTGATGAATCTATTCCTAGATGAATTCCTCCAAAATCTGATACTTGTTTTCCCTCTACTGAAAATTTATCCATTAGTAAGGATTGATATAGAACCCAAACATTAGAGGGGATACAAAGGTGGGAAATTTCAGATGGAATATCTTTGAAATGACCATGATCAAACATCCTCAAATGGAATAATCCATCATGAATCATGTGGAGTGGGTACCTCATGAAATCAGTCACTATTGACATGTAATACAAAAATATGACACACTTTTGAAACTCCAACAACTCCTAGATGTGAATGGAACTCAATGTTCCCAAGTAATAATACTCATGGAAAATTCCCTCAAACATCATCCATGTAAAAGTCACCTCATTTTTGTTTTAGATTATCAAGGTCCATTGGTGACCAATTATACTGTAGATAATTTTGGATGGATACAATTCCATATGAATGGAAGGCATCTGAACAATACTTCACACTTAAACTATTATCACATTTAAGTCATCAACCTCTTGAAGGACATACTCACCTTCCAAAAAATGTAATCTCTATTGCTGTAAAACCTGAAAATCAATAATCCTACTTGCATATTCATCCTAACAAACTAGAATAATTAGATTGAAAAAAGGTCAAATAATATCTGCCTACATTGTAGAAGGTGGGTATGCTCATTGCACAATGATTGGTGGAACTTCTCCTTGAACACCAAGAGGAAAAACTTAAGGAATTATCCCCAAGATAGAAGTATCATTTCTTAGATGATACTCAACAGGAGGATCAATCACTGGAACAAACAAATCATGACCCTGCCTCAATGTCTGAGTTGGTCGGCTTTGTGGTGGAATTCTACAATTTAGTAAAATGGATCATTATTATTAAAGTATATCTAAATAGATAACTCAAGAAAGAAATTGGTATCAGTGACCTATTCCTATATGATGCAAGTACCATTGATTTATTTTCTGTATCATGTTCCTCATTATACCAAGTTTATAAGAAGGTTATTAACGCCCTAGTTAATGGATATGTTAGTCTTTATACTAACATTGGGTTCCCCATCATGAATACTAAATCTGGGACCCTTTAACTATATTTCCATAAATTTATAATCTAGTCCTCACTATACATCTAAATCTAAATTAAATCCCTCTGACAACCCAGCTTTGATACCACTATGACATAGCCCAAACCACTATGGCACCCCTTGGGAATTGATAAAATGGGAGTGCCACCCCAATCATTCCTCCAATAGGAAAATGGATGGTGACTAGTATTGAGTAGGAAAATCACACATGATGGTTAGCCTTAACCCAAACCATATATACACAATGAACACTTCGACACATCAAATGATAATTTAAAAAATATAAATAAAACTACCTTATATATTTATATATAAACAATTCATGAAATAAATGTAAACATCCACAAAGATAAACTAGTACTTGAACCACAATGAAAAAAGGAAGAATTCATTCACAATAACTCACAGGATAATCCAACCTAAATATATGAGGTGAAGAGTTCCCCACAATGAACATGCTCTATATTAAAACATCATCTTCTACTATAACCTCCATCTAATAAGTTTTCTTTCATACTCATAAGACACTACACATGAAGGAAGATATTCTTATATGGGTAGGAGTATATACATACCATGTAGGATAACCTAAAAACAACAATTGACTAATAAAAAGTTAGATTTCTCAAAACCAAAAGGAAATAAGGATAGGATATCCCAATAAAAACCTATATATACTTTGAGAGAGAGATATCCTTGGATGAGGGAGGGAGTCCCACTTTTTATATCCAACCATTGGAGAATTCGATATGAAACCCCAAGAATAGAACTAGTTATATCTCATCACAAATTGTCTTGGATGGACATTATTATCCATACTTATCTATTTACAAGAATCAACTATCTCTCCTCACAAATCATCTTGGATGGCCAAATAAACCAATTCATTTTGATGAACATAGAAAAAAATAATGATAGTCTATTCATTTTCCTAAAACTCAGTCCAATGAAAGGAGTTATGAAAGATGCATCAAGGCTAGAAAAGCACATGACATGTAATCAAGGGGTACAGAAAACATAGACCTTATATATAAGTAGATCGATGAACTAACTCATGACATATCATTTCTATTTACATGATATGTGTGATAGGGAATTTGATGTATTGGACTAGTTGGGTACTTAGTGTGTACCATCACAACCCATGGCATGTGAGATTCAAAATACACAATGTGCCCCAAAGTTTACATGGTTTGTACGGTCAAACAAACACCTAAGTGTGAACTTTTTATACACACATAGATTGTTAGATAAAGGATACATGGAGTGTGTACTAGGCTATATGGTGTGTGATATTTATCACCAACTTAAAACCTAGAAATTGTAATCAGGGAGGTATATGATGTGTGCTCCTCTAAACTACACATCATGTAATAACATTTTTAATGTAACACCCTGTAATCTATAGAATCGGTACTCTAGGAAAAGGTTCCATGTGGCCTCAGGTGCACCTCACCATATCAATAAAATTCCAATTAGTAGTGAGGGTTAGAGAGGATATTATGGGGATACTATACCATGTCATCAGCGTCACAAGGGCCCCAAAGAAATAGGAAATATGATCAGATGAAATAAATAACCATTTCATATATGACAAGTTAGGTTTCAGAAAATAAAATAATATCACATGTAATAATAAAGAGAATGTAATAAAATAAAAGGATCCCCCATGGGGGATTATATACAAGGACATATAAAGGTATGAAATATACTGAATCTAAACTCAACCCAACAGGTATTCAGTACTTTCCATGCCCCATCACCCAACTACACTCCTCTAATTCTAGAAAACCACGTAAACTAGGCCTAGCCCATATATATACCTGTAACATGGAAAAAATTGTGTCTCATTGGGTACATGATAGCGACCCGAGTAGGGATTCAGTAAAAATTTGTAGGACGCCTCCTACAATGTCCCAAAAATAGCCAGTCCTTGTGCGAAGTTCACTAAGTAGTTCTCCGGATGAACATTTAAAAATATAAAAATTAAAATATTTAAATTTTAAATTCCTATGAAAAACATGAAACTTAGGATCAATGATGACACTTGAGAATAGTATATACCTACTTTGACCAATGTTTGGGTTTCTTTGAGCACATTGTGATGATCATTCTAACCCCTCTCTCACCATGGGTATTATACCCATCTCCAACCTAAAAATGACGTATTTAGGTAATATACCCATCTCCAAATCACCAAAATATGCACCCGGTGTCTAGGTTCACCCAGAGTCCAACAAGTATAACCAAATTCCACCTACGGGCCACGTACACCTTAGGTTTAATGAGGAAAAATAAATTCAACTTGAGGGAAAAGTTCACCCTGAGTTTAATGGGAAAAATTAAATAATTAACAAGCCTTACAATAAATTCCAAAAGTTATAACTATAATCCCTTTTTATTTAGAAAATCACATGCAATTGATAATAACAAGTATGATAAAAATTCATATTACACACATTATTTAAAAATCTTAATAGGATTGGAAATTATTCCTAGGTCACATTACTCTTTCACTTATACTAATTATTATTTTGATTCATTCAATTCGAATCATGAGGTTGGGAAGTACCATTCTCTTTGGAAATGTTTTCTTCACATTAAAAAATACAATTTTATATTTCAATATTTACCATTTACTTTCAATACCAACTAGGTGTAATAAGGCCATAATCCGTTTTTATAAAGTCATATCCAATGTTACCATTTAACAATTACATTTCCAAGATATATGATGTCACTTAACATTTCATTTCATCAATACCTTAATAATTCCAACCCATTATTCACTATTCGAATATTAACCTTTAATTTGGTCAAAACCGAGATATAGTTACATCTATAATTGGAGATGTTTTTGCAATTCCATTTCACAATCACTGATTCAATTCATAATTCTACCCTAAACTATTTAAACATAGTTATCAACTTTATTATTCTAAACCATTTTTGGTTTGAAGTACATCTAGGGTTCATGCCTTCAGTATTACACTTTTAATTTTATAAAAAAATTACTAAAGCATCACCTAATTTCAAGGTGGTTCCAATGTTATGGTCTATCACATGGTATATTATCTTAAACAAGGGTGTTTGCAGTATTTGATGAGATATTTAAATAAGGAATCCCTCTATATAAAAATTTATATTAAATTAGACCAACACATATAAAATATTATGTGGACACACTACCCACATACATAGATAAAATTTGAAACTATGGGATAATTAAAGGGACCACCTAACTTAGGTTTATAGGATTCCACTCATTAGATATTGGCCGTTGGTTTAACATGAAATGGGAGAAATCAAGAAACTATATAACGACCATGAAACTAGGTCTTAGATGATTTAATAATAAGAAATAAAATGGAAGAGAAGAAAAAATATGTAATATGAGGGATAAACTTATACATAGAATTCAGTCATTATAAATACAATCAAAATAAAAAAATGGTTGATCCCTCATAAATTTTGGAGGAGGAAAGTGGAATCCTATTATGGTGATTCTGGCCTAAAGAATCTCAGATCACAAGTTAATGGAAAAGGGGGAAAGGGGGGAAATGGTCAACCCCCCCCCCCCCATTAAAAACACAATTCACTGGTTTCATCGACTGGCTAGTGAGCCCTGTAGGACCAAACCCCTACTAGATAGCCACCAGCTAGCTGGTGGACACTAAATGGCTAGTAGGTGGCACTACAACCTATTATATACAAGCCCCAGTCACATTCTGAACCCTATAAGATTTAACAAGAACCCCTAGAACCTTGAGAAATCCACATTAAGAAATACTATAGGATGATTAAATGAGGTTTAAATGGATCTTCACATTGATAAGGGTTCAGGGTATTAAAAACACCCCACCATATGATAACTCATCAATGAGCTTTACTTCTGAGCTTCAACAAGTGTTGAACCATAAAAAAGAATGGAATACAATGGTTATGTTCAGGCCAAAATCACCCAAACCAATTTATCAATTATGTATCACTCCTGATGAAATATTCAAATTCCCACAATTTTCTAACATCTCACCTCTCCAGTGATTTCCTTAGTTTCACCAGACGGTCATCACCCAACCATTCTCATCTGAACCCATATATTCCTCACCAAGGCTAATATACTCGAGTTATATGAGCATGATCAGCCATATCATCATACTATCATTATAAACTCAGGATTTTAATAAATATTACAAAAAACATAAGTTTATTAGATAACGGACATACATGATGCATTCTATGAATTGCTCTAGCTCGGTGTCTCATACTCGAGCATACTAACCATATGATAACCAACTCCACCTAGGATCTTAAAAAGATCACTTCCTAGATTTACTTATTACAAAGAATACTTCTTTAAGATATTTTTAACAAAATATATTATAACATCCCCAACATCCACTTTACCACTAGAGTGAAACATCAAAACAATAACCCTCAAAAACCTCAGTAACATAGTGATTCCCACTAATCCACCCTCCAAGGCGTAGGACCTTGTATGATACCACAAAACATCCACATTCAACCATTACGGGCCTCACCTAGATCCAATAGTAGTTCATGACTGAATCAGTGCTCACAAAATTTTTATATTATGAGGAGTGATGATATAATAAACCAATTAATTTCTAAGGTTCATGGGGCTCTACAACAAAAGGAATTTCTTATAATTATTAATCCCAATTCTTGGTGTTCACATTCACAAAATCACCTACCAAATGAGATCATGGTGACTTATCAACATGATGGGTGCAATTTCCTTCACTCCATACCATGAAATTTATGAAAAATACTAGATGAATACCAACACAACAATTGTACCAAACTTCTAAATGAGTTTGAAGAGACACCAACATGCATAAATGGTCCCAAACAAGCTGATTTCCCATGATAAGTCTACATAAAAGTCAAACTATAACCTTAATATCCCATGTTATGTTTTAAAAGTGGTTACCAAGCTAATAAATCATATTTTGAGTAAAAACATGATATTCAGGCCACTCTAGGATGACTTATTCCCCAAAAATCACCACAAAAATTCCCAATCACGAGGCTTTAATTTCTAGTAATCCATACTAATATTGAAAAGCACATTATAGAAAAAAATCCACTACATGTGTACTACTATGATTGTATGTTCAACCCAAAAAATTTGGAAACTAGATACATCACAAGCATTGATGCACCTCCAACCAAATTCATACATGGTCCTCATTCAATCACATGATATACATTCATATATGAGTAATAATAAAATTCCCAATATAGGAGTGTCCTTATCATTACTTCACTGATTTAGAACTCTGGTCTCTTTCTCTCTTATCTAGCCTATAACCAAACATAATAAATAGACTTGGAAATTTCACACACCTATGAACATTATCAAAATGTACTGATTGTAACCCATTCCTGACTCATAATAATTTCTTCTATAACAGTCATCAATACATCCATCATTTAAGGGATTCATACCCTCAACAATGTGTCTCGAATACCCATGTCATGCCTTGGTATAATATACCCTCAAGAACTCATTAATTTCATCCTGGTTACCTTGTTTCGATAGGGACTATAAAAAAACCTAATGAGTCCCACAAATCTTTCCAAGAAATCTTTATTTAACATTCTCCCGAACACTACAACTTCCACATCACATGAGATTAAATAAATTTAAAAACATACTAAGAACAGTATGAGACACAATAATATATTCTATAAAAATAAATTTCCACTCTTGAACCACTCATTTCTATCAAAACGCTAGGGTCTCACACCCTATTATAGCCATTAACAGACCTTGAACCAGGGTCCCTAGAGTATAAAATTAACAATTTCATGCATTAAAACCTTAAAAATATCCATTAATCTCACACATTTCATTCTCATACTCAAGAATATATCCTATTTATTCTCACTCATACTTGGGTTAGTCACTTGATTTCCCATAGAATTGTGTTATTTCAAAACCACAAGATCCCACCTATTCTCTAACATTTCTCAAAAGGGAACAGCATAACTGATAGGATTAGGTTCTTTACAAACCTTCCCATCAATCCAAACTCTTTTACCAAAGGTTCTAATACTGTCAGTGCTCTGAAATCTAGAAAACATGGCATCCCCTATTCCTTTTCCTTAACCTTGTCCACTTCCCATGCTTTGACCTAAAACAAAGTGTTTACCCAATATTTATAGTTTCCTACCTAACCATAAAGTATTTTCTTCAACTATATCATCATAAACCACACTAAATGTTGATAGGTCTAGACATCTGAATGAACCCACCAACAAAAAAGTAACATTAACACCATGGAACTCAAAAACAAGTCCTTATCTCAAGGAACAAAGGAATATAACTCTCCAAAATAATAAATTTAGTAGGAATGCATATATATTAATACTGATAAAGAAGTAATATTCATATAATTCATGGATCTAAAGGCATATAAGGGCTATTTTATCCCCCCTTGGGGCCACCTTTGAGATTAAGAACCAACACATGAAACCTTGAGTCACACTAAAAACACTAGGCTCTCTTTTCAAACAAAGGTTCATAACTCGCATAAGTAAACACACACAACAAAATCCTAGATCATATATTATTTTTACATTTGAACTAGTATAATGACACAAAATTACCATCCCAAGGATTGTCACAACATGTAGGGGTAAAAACATTAACTAGGGTGACTATAGAAAACAACCTTCTATCTATTACAATAGACAACACTAATGTATCACAATTCAAGATCTTGATGTGGCTCTATAACCAAGTTCCCTAACTTTGGAGACACCAAACCAAGAAACACATCAGAAAATTTCCACTCTCAATAGCGCAACCACCCATAAAATGGTCAAGACCACATAAACTAGGTCACAATATGGGCGCTCCCATCTGCCATGTCCACTACTCAATGTCACAGGTCAATACTCACAATATTTACACTTTCACATTCATAGAGGGATTCCATTAACATTATAGGTTTGAAATTCTAGTTTCATTGTAACATATTAGTTACAAGTTATAATTTCAACCATATTCTTTTTTTACCAAGGTATCGCTTTTCGAAATGCCCATTTCTTAACTCAAGGGATTCAAAATTTAAACCATCCACTATTCTTTTTTTAATGTTTCCCTTTTTCAAAATATTCCACTTTTTATTAACGAAAATCCTTTATAATTTCCTAGGTTTATTTATAAAAAATAATATTCTATGGTTTTTTTAGAAAATATTCAATTCATAAGATATGAGGGAAATCTCCTTTTAAGTTTCTTATTGGCATAGGAGATATGGGAAGTTTTCATCCATTCTGAGGAAGAGATGTTGGAGAAAACGATTTCATTCAATGCCTCGAAGGAAGATGGCGATAAGATGTCTAAGAGAGAACTTTGGGTAGCCACTAGTGAGGTGCAGATGTAGTGGATTGGCAAACAAGATCATATTTTGGAAAGAGAATTTAATGCAGGGAAGGTAAACATGGAAGAGTTTATATAGATATGGGGAAAATTTCTTTTTCATTTGAGGACCTCATAAAATATGAATCGGATTTAGAGGTAAATGGGCATCGTTGGAAACTACTTTGAGTAATAAGTCTAATAGAAGAAATCTTGATTTAAATGGTTTGTTTATCTCATTTGTGGTCTGATGCTATGTTTTTTTACTAACATGGGTTCTTGCTTCACTTAAAAGTGTTTGGAAATAAAAAAGTAATTTTCAGGTCAATAACCAATAACAATGAAACCAATGTGCCTTCCCAAGGTAGAAATAAATCAACTATAAAAGTGAAATGCAAGAACAAAAATCCCATACCCTATGAATTGACCTTCCTCTTGTACATTGGTTAGCTACTCCCATGCATGATCTCATTATTAACCCCAACACATTCCTAGTTTTCTATTTACCATACCCAAATAGTAAGTCAAAGGAAAAAACATTGATTCTACTTTGTAACATTCACCCTCGGAAGCTAGTAAACTAGTGATATGGGATATTGTATGACATGAGCTCAGGCATACATCCCCATATTATAGTATCCACTTACTTGCAATAAGGGTCAAAGAAGTCATTGTGGGGATACTATAATGTATTTTCATAGTCAAAAGGAAAACAAAATAAAAATGAGGCAACATAACATAAGAAAAATAACAATCATAAACAAGACAATGAAGGTTACAGTAAATAAAAATACATCACATTCAATAATAATGAGTATTCCATAGATTAAATGGATCCCTTATGGGATGATATTTCAAAAAGACAGATAAAGGTACCAATTAATGGTCTAGAGTACTAACTCAGTACCAATGGAAAACTCCACACCTAGTATGCTAGACAACCACATGGATTTGGCCTTTCCCAAGTACATATATGTAACCTGAAATAAATATTTTATTCTCAAATATCCAATATATTCCAATTAAAGGTGTGATTATAACTCAATAGGCCACCTCAAACAATGTCCCTAAAATAACCAATCTATGTCCACGCAAAATAATTATTTTTAAAGATAAAATGTGAAACTATACGGGTCATAGGAATATTAAATTTTAAGATTATTTTATCACATTTGAGTATAAATGCTTTTTATGAGTCATATTTCTTATATTTTTTGTTTTGGTAAAAATAGGATAGGTACACTGGTTTGGCACAAGGTATGTCAAACCATTTTGTAACTATGTGATATTGATATATGGGTTCCAATAGAAATTTTCATGGGTTGAGAATAGTTTTAAGATTTTTTTTCATCCTTAGGAAACTGTGTGATTGGTATTCCATGGGTAGTGGATATCACATCATTAGTGCATGGTTTGTTGAACTGTACGGACTAACCATGAGCCTAAAATCCAACTTATTTAAACAAAAGAATTACTAAAATACCCATGTTTGTTATAACCTATAATCTCACCACAATACCTAATTATCTCAAATACCCCCCCCCCCCCACCACCCTAATTCTATATAGGACCCCCCTTTAATTCCTTGTGAATTCATTATCATTTTGAGTGGATCTCATCGAGGAATGTTCATTTTTACCCCGGTTTCTCCTCATATCTCTTGGTCTCCTCTTGGTCTCTCTTATAATTATCTCTATGGAAGACTAATGGGATATGATTTATAGATCCAGAGGGTTTTATGTGGGATTAATGATTTTTCACTTGGATCTAGTCTTATTATGACCCAATCCATTGATTTTTTAATCACTCATTTAGAAGGAGACAATGTTTTTTGGTTCTTGAGGTTGGTGTCTCTATCCTATGGTATATCCCTTTAAATTATTATATTCTCGATATCTATTCATTTTTTTTATTATGAAATTGAATATTGAAATTTTATTTTATATTTTGTTTCATGTTGAGGTGTTTTGAAAAATGGTTTTTCTTTAAAAATACGATTTTATACATATTATGTCTTTGAAAAAATGCACAAAAGACGACTTTAAGATGGATATGGTTTTTAAATAATGGGATTTGTGTGAAATATGATGACATGGTTCCTTTTAAACATATTATTACATGAAATGTAAACATAAATATCCTTTTATAAAACATAAGGATCATAAAGTCATAGTGTCATTGTAAGAGTACGTTCATAATATATCAAAGTGAGACTAAAAATAATATTTTCTATTTTATTCTCTATAAAAAACTCATAAATCCTTTAAATATCCAAAACTAAATGGGATATCCCGGGGAACACGTAGAAAAATAGGGTGAAATTGAAATCCTAATAAGGGAATAAACATGCTAAGGAAACATATCGTGTGAGTGAAAAGTATAACATGATATCATAAAGTGAAGGATTATGAGTAATCACAAGAAATAATAACATAAATTACATGGTATCATAAGATAATGGGTACATAGGAAATGTGGTAGTAAAAAAACATGAAATAAAAATAATTCAAGGATAACTACCAAGACAACATCACATAGTGGACAGATTCCCAGAATAGATTAGGTTTACTCCCTAATTCCATACATGATGTTTCATGAGGATAAATCTTTACCTAATTCATTGGAGAACTAGTCAGGGTCACCCATCATAACATGTTCATGATATATTTTAGAAAAATAAATGAAATAAATCATAAGTAATAAGAATTTAATTATTCATATAAACAAAATGGGTTGCATAATCTTTCTCCATATCATATTCAATACAAATTCATAATGACATAATTTCAAAAATAATCGTAACGTAATAATTAAATCTTCTCGGGAAGGTATAATAACAAGATATATATGTTAGAAACATATATACAAAATTTATAAGTAATTATAACATCAAAGGTTTTCATCATTAATGAAAATAATATTTATAATATTTAAAATATTCTGGAGTAAAATAACATTTTCACTTTGAGTAACATCAAAGGATGTCATTTTAGATGGTAAATGATTTTGAAATATCACTTTGACCATTTATTGTAGAAAATATCCTTCCATTTTAAAAAATATTATTTAAAATATATAATTTTTTCAAAAATTATTATTTTTTAAATAACCTTTGAATCATAAAAAATAATATTTAAAATATTGAGTGGTCATGATGGAGGTAAATGTCCATTCTAGCCGAATATGTTTAAAAAAGTCAAATATTACATTCACATTTTTCTAAGAAAAGTAAAAAAATAATTTTTTTAGAAACTAAAAGGAAGATAAATTTAAAATTAAATTTAATAATAAGGGGTAAAAATGAATTTAAACAATTAATAAAACATTTTTTTAATATGTAGAAAATATTGTTTTGGAAGAAAAAATATTTTTAACCCAAGAGAGAAATAAATTCATATTTTCATAGAAATATTTTTTAAATCATTTTAAGTATTAAAGAGGGTAATTTAAATTATTACATAAAAATGTCATGAATACCTAGTTGATAATAAATTTAATGGGGTTTATTATATAATGATCATATAATTTCATTCAAAATATATTCTACCATAAGCAATCCCAATTAAAATTAGAATAAGCAATTCACCCTTACAACATTGGTAACATTTGAATAATAAATTTCCATGAATAAAGTAGATGAATTATGATTTAAAATATCATGATTTAGGAATGATTCCTGATATAGTATGTAATGTGGTATTATATATAGAATTTAAAAATAAATTATGTGTATAAAAAACATGTGTCTCAAAGAAGAATGTTTGAGTAGAAACCCTTACAAAGATTGCACACTTAGGCGAGAGATAATATATAAGGTTATAATGTGTAAAAAAAATTTATACTCACAAATAAAATTGAAAATAAATCATAAATCAATCAAAAGTTTATTTGCATATAATTTTGGCAGAATACAACAATTAAGTAGCCATATAACCCAATGAATAAAAATTAAGTAAAGAAACCTCTTACCTCATGCTACCATTTAGTTGAGAACCCTTTAGACTCATTTATAGTGGTTTCTAAAAAGTTATTAACTTATAAAATAACCATATTATTATTTATAATATCATATATTATCCTCTTATAATATCATATTACATGTTTGTTAATAATATTTCATTATCACTATTGTTTCGGGTGTCAATTGCCTGGTTTTCTCATGCATGTTTTATCATGAAAGTTACATATTCCAAACATAAGATGTAGTTACATAATATCTGGAATTATATTAATTTTAAAAATATAATTTTTTTCTAATATATATACATTTTAATCATTATTTAATTTTGAACATGGATAATGAATCACATCTCTTTGTGAAGACGGTAGCCCATACATACGAAAGAGCGACATTATCATTTAATTAAGAGTAAAAACGAAATGAATTAGATTTAATTTTAATTTTAAAGATTAAATATAATTTTATATATATCTAATAAGTTCATTAAATTTAATCTTTTTTCCCATCTATGTAAATATTTAGTGAAATAAGAATCACATCGGTTCGCGAGGAGGTAGTAATTCGTACACAAGAACAACGTTATCATTTATTTCGTGGATTATAAGTTAAAAAATAAAATAAAATAATTATTTTAAATAATGATTAATATTTTATTAATATCACATATAAAAATAAAAATAATCTTTATTACCTTCCATGAAACCCGCAAGTGAAAAAACAATTGATTCGCTTCGAGAGGAGGCAATCCAACATACACACGAGTGACGTTATCAAATCCCCTATGGAATGGAATGTAAGAATTAATGTGTGATATTGTAATTTAATAAGTAAAATGATATCATATATATCATCTATAAACATTAAACATGTCATTAAATATATCCCCATGAAGCAGTGATGAAAAACGAATTACGTCGGTTCGAGAGGTGTAGTTTGTCGTACTCACGATCAAGGGTTTCATTTCCCATTTGAGGGTGGAGGATATGGTTTTTGAACATGAACATAATATTAAAAAATGAAAGTATGTATAATATATTTAGTTTATTATATAATCATGTTTTAATAAGATTTTAATGACGTATAAGAATAAATAAAATAGAATGCTTGGTTAAGGTTATTACATCTTCTTCAGACAACTTATTTTTGTTTCCACAAAAATCCTTCCTTTGATGGATTTATGAAAAAAAGTCTTCTAAGATAATTTTATGTAATTTTTTATGTTTTATGGGTAGGTATTTTATGAATTAATGGTTTTGGGATGTGTGTAAAGGAGATGAGAGTTGGTTCCTTTTTATAAATGGGGGAGAGGATACAATTTGTATTATTGAAGAAAAAGAATTCAACCCAAGTTTTTTCTCATGAAAAAATAATAATAAATTGATCATTTTAGAAAAAGTTATAAATATTACTATAAAATAATATTTACACATGTTATTTTCTTTTTTAACCCTTATCTTATTATTTTAACCCCTGGTAAACCCGGTTTCACATTAACCGCAATAAATAATTTTTATTATTTTCACGATTCATTATAGTCAAGAATTTATTTGGACATATTAGATGATATAATTTTTTTTGATTCACAATATGAAATCTAAATTTCCAAACTCATATCATATAATTTGAATCATTTAATTTAAAATTAAATCTACAATCATGTTTAAAAAACTATTTTCCAAATGAGAAACAATAAAAGGCTTAAAAAGTTTTTTTAAAAGAATTAAATATAAAATTAATCACAATGAAATAATTTTTATTAATAAAAATATAATTTATTTTACTTTTAAAACCACATTAAAAAAATTTCTTGTAAATTCTTCAAATTACAAGGCATTGTTTAATAAAAATCCGTATTTTTCACTATTCATAGAAAAATGAATTTTCTAGAAAAAATTGAAAACATAAATCTAAAATAATTTTGATTTAAGGATTTAAAAAATATGTTTCATTTTAAAAATATATATATTCACTAAAATAGGTAAAGAAATAATTATAAATTTTGTGTACAAAGTGCGACTAAACTGCCTTTTATAAAAATAACATTTTTCAGAAAACATTTCTTTTACTTCTAAATGATTTTTATTTTATTTAAGGATTATATAGAACATTGAAATACATTGTTTTATGTGGTATAATAATTGAATATGATCTTGAGTGGAATAATATATTAGTAGGAGAGGCTCTCAGGATTTTATGATTACTAATGGGTAGCAATTCCATGGGATCATGCTTCCATGATTATTAGAGTTACTTATATCAAGTAATGTTCCTTTGGGTGTCTTCATGGTTTAGTTGTGTAAAACCTTGTTTTATGGAAGGTAATTAGTGATTTGTGGTTATATTACATTCATGATTATTTATTTTCATATTTATTCACTAGATATGATTCGTAATGCTTGAAACCAGTTTTATTCAATTGTTTATGCCTCAAGGATCATTTTTTCATTTTTATTTGTTATAAGAATATGGTATGTTTTTTACAATATAAAAAAGTGTATTTTTATGTGAAAAATTATTTAGTTTAATTAGTTTTAGAAATATATTTTTACAATAACTAACAGATTCATGTGGATACATGTTGTATAGATTCTTGTTGGTATCCTATTAGTCTTTAGTGCTCAAACCCCAATTTTTTATATAGGGGTTTCTATCCTTATTTTTGTAGGATATAATTGAAAGGAAGAGAACCGTGTAGAGGAACAATCTCCTAGATCATGTTTCATTTCTAGTGGTTTGGGTTGGTAGTGACTTATTGTAACGCACCGACCCCAAAGGCCCAGATCCGGTACATTATTTTAATACATTGACACGATTACAAGGAATTATGTCTCGAAGGACCGATCAGTTTATCATTCCTGGAAAATAGATTAAATACATGAACATTATATTACACATTAACATATTACACAACATAAATAATCCTTTGAAAAATTCATTATTCCCCTAGCTTAACCCTACATATCAATAACAATACTCTTCTTGGAATCCAGGAAAAAACAAAAGAAAGGGGTGAGCTCAGATGCTTAGTAAGAGTAAATAATTTAGCGGTGTATATAAAAATTTAAGGAAATATGTGTAATAAAAAATAGCCTTTTAAACATAAACTTGAACATAATATGGAGAAAATAAATGAAACATTACTATATAATTATGCACATGGATATTATACTAGTATAATAATCACATGTAATAATTAATCTCCTAATGGGGGAATGCCTAACACCATAAATCATTACCACATAGTCAAGGTCTAATGCCAAGAATATAAATAAATGTTTTTTCAAGGCCTTATTCCACGAAACTAACTTGCCTCATTAGACCTACCGATGCATTGGGGAGCTATAACGGGCTCCACCCATCAGTTACTAAGTCCACTACATTCCTCATATAAAAATGTTGAAACATAAGATACATATTCGTATTAAAAATAGTAAATGAAATGTCAACACTTCTAACATACACCATGAAGGGTATAAAAATAGCACATCCATAGTCAAAAATATCAAAAATCATTCAATAAAATATGGAAGATTGTTTAAAAATAAGTCAACTTTAATCAAGAATAATATCCTATAATGTATGTTGACATTGTTGAAAATGATCAGTAAAACTTTTTGAGAGAAATATCCCTTTTTGTAAAATCATTTAAAAGTCACATATTTATAAAGTAATTAATTTAAAAGATAATCTTGAATCAATGTTTCCCATACCACTTTGAATATTTTGAAAGGAATTAACATTTTAAAACAATCATGTCCATATAAATAAATCCTTAAAACTATTTTTAAAACAGGGACATTAATGAGAAAGATTTAGAAGAATAAATATTTAAAACATTTAAAATTATTTTTTAGTTAAAGGGTACCTTAAAAGGATTATTTTGAAATGTATTTTATGAAACATGGACATGGATAATAAATATTTCCCAGAAAATACACACACATAAAAAATCTCCGATAATAATGAGATTGAGGAATTAACCCTTACCTAGTACTTTCCTTTAGTTGAGGGTACATTTAACCTCATATATAATGACCATAGTAAGTTGTTAAATTATAAAAGAACCGTATTCGTATTTATTATATCATACATTATTCATTTATGTCTTTATACTTCCCATTAATAATAATTTCCATGTTATAGAAACATTTCGTGTAATAATCGCTTTCTTTATCGTACGTGTTTTAACTAGTTATTCTTGATCATATCATTTAGATCATGATTTATATACATCCAGAATATAAAAAATGATTAATATATCATATATATTTAGAATATAAATAGGTATAATAGATAGATATATGAAATGGAAAACACTGTTTATGGAGACTGTAAGCCGTACGTACGCATAAATGTTGTTTCAGTTTTCATATCATATTGAACAGATTTAAGTGAATAAGATATATGTAAGTACATACATACATAAATAAATACATGCATATATATATATATATCCAGTAGCATTATTATGTCATATATTACATACTTATTAATCATATATATTTCTATAATCATCATTGAATGGTGAACATGAAATGAATCCCATCGTGTCATGGAGACAACAAGTTGTACGTACACACAGGTGACGATGTCATTTATTTAATGATTAAAAAGTGTGAAATTGGATGTTATATTAACTATACATAGAAATTATCATGTTATTTTCCATATTTATATACATAATACTAATCATTATTACCATCCAAATAACATAGTGTTGAATAACAAATTACACCACGATTTGGAGACAGAAAGTTGAACATACACACACATGGTGACATTATCATTCATAGGATGGATATAATAAGGAATATGGGTATACCATATTTATAATAACATCATAGTATGTAGATGGTACTGGAGTTATTATTTTTGTATATAAATAACAAATAAAGAGAAAGTGGAAGAAGAAAAGAACTTTGAAAGTGGTGATAAAATGATTACCTCTTCTTTGGGTGTTTCCTTTTGATTTGAACAAAAGGGCTCCTTAGGATGACTTTTTTCTCATGGGAAGGCCTCTAGGTTGATGTCAGGAAAGTTGGGAGGTGATTTTGGTAGGGGTTGGCTGAGCCAAATGGCATTGGAGTTGTGAAATTAAGAGAAGGGGAAGTACCCTTTTAAAAGAAAGGTGAAGGTCACTTTAGGAAAAGATTGAAATATTATTTTATTATACAATCATATTCTCTTTATAAAGGCACAAAAATGATTTATTTCAAGGATATGGTGGGTTTGGGTTGAAAAAATCTCAATGAAAAGGTTTTATACAGGTTTAGGTCACCATATTAACATTATCTTTTAGATTTAACTCTTAGATAAATAGTTTAACTTTTACCAAGTATTCGTGTATTATTATAATAAAAGGTTAGTAAATATACTATAAAATAACAAGAGAACCCCAAGTGGTTCATTAATGACATATATATTATTATATAAGTCCTTTTTCCGATCTTTATATTTTTAGGGTAATTATATCCTTTAATAATATAGTATTTGTTTTAAAAACTCCTTTATGTCAATTTTGACACTATTTAGTATTTGATTTTGATTAAATTCCAAAAAACATCATTACTTCAAAAAAAATTCATTTAATCAACCATAAAATGTCATATTAACCTTTAAAAGTTTTTAAATTCATCAAAAGTATCAATTTACATTAACTTGGATATTTATAATATCAATTATTTTATTCTTTCAGTAATAAATTCATTAATTCATCATCATTGTGTCATAAATAAATTTAATTATTTAATTTATAAAAATTATAAAAAACTATCATTATGTAGGAAATATATTTATCTTCTAATGAATATTTCTAGTTGAATTATCTTATGTCTAACCCAATATTAAAAATGTTTTAGTTATGAAAATTTAAATTTGACACTTTTAACTCTTCTTTAAATATTATAATTATAAATGTCCAAATCTAATCCAAGTGGACCAAAAGGATCATATTTTATTCCTAAGGATGATTTTGGTCAAAATAAAACTGATCTAATAGTATTAGGACATGTGTTAGGGTAATTATAACATCATTTATAGGACATGTATCGGCATGTGTTTATATCAAATTTAAATGTGAAATTACTTATAATTAACTATATTGTATTAAATAATAAAAATAAAATCTAATTGTTCTTCCAAACCATTAAAATTTATAATTTAACACTATAAATTATTTGGATTAAAAAATATGTATTCATATAAAATTATGTATTTTTCACTATTCACCGAAATATGAAA
Source organism: Viscum album (assembly GCA_963277665.1). Lineage (NCBI taxonomy): Eukaryota > Viridiplantae > Streptophyta > Magnoliopsida > Santalales > Viscaceae > Viscum > Viscum album. The sequence goes on along the minus strand of OY728146.1, from coordinate 782,590,530 downwards.
GTTATATGAAAAACACCAAAAAATTATCAAAAATAAATATTTATGTCTTAATTCTAAGGAAGAAGTTTATTTTGTAAAATTAAATATATAAAAGTGTCAAATATTGGATTTTAAAAGGGTTCTTCATTAAAAGGTAGTAAAATTTCATTTTCAGAAAAATACTTCCTTTATCTGAAAATTTTAATTTGTTCTTATATTATGTATAACAAATACATAATATGGATGTTAAAATTATATGAAGTATATAAATTTCAAAATACAGTTAATATTATTCAAAAACGTTTTTTGAATGGCTAGTTTGGTAAGTCGTGGTGCGCTCGAACTCGGTGTTGCATGTAGCGCATGTTATTCAATTACTTCAAAGAGATAAGGTACTATGAAATATTTGGGTGTTACATTCTCCCCTCATTCAATAAATTGTATCCTTGTAATTTGAAATTTTTTTTTGAAAATAAAAGGATAAAAATAGAAAAATACCTTTATGGAAAACCCACATTAGATATTGGGTTACTAAAATTTTCCCTTAATATGAGGGAAAGGTAAATGAATAAATCACCACCAAATTAGGATTCCTAATAAGAGAACATTGGTGGAAAATAGAGACGTATAATTAGAGGAAAAACATAAATATTAATAGTGGTGATTGAGGTCATCAATCACAAATAAGTGAAAAATAAATGGAATATTTAGGGTCTCAAAGGAATAAATCTATGATGATTTAAATATCATCGGTCCAAGAAAACATAATATATTAGGATAACACATTTTTGGTTTTAATATCCCTTCCCTAATGTTTAATAATTAATTTCTTCATAGAATAATTGAAAAAAAACTTGACTAGTAGAGTTCCATCCTTCAACTAACTTCTACCCCAAACTCATCGTTCACCCCAAAAGGTAATATAACACAAAAAATATTCTATTTATCGTAATCATATAGGGTTACAAAAATAATGAATTTATAATTCATCTGTCAGACCACATAAAAAAATACATTATACAAACAATGATGTCTCATAGGCCAGTGTTAGTTGATGTACCCTTGTCACCCTTCAGTTGTGGGTTCAAGTCTCACGACCTTGTCAGGCGCAACGGGTTGTCACCCAACCTTTGAGTTGTCATTTTTATAACAATCCAAAAACAATCTTATAAAATTTTTTAACCTTAAACAATAAAATCCAATTTCCAAATTAATTCATTCCAACTATTAGACTTATCCAAAATACTTATATCCGAACTCACAGTCTAGAATTTATAAGGAATATAAACATAATGAATATCTCTTTTTTTCATTTAATAACATGTGAATACATTCATCATGTATTCTTTTAAAACATGCTAACACCCTAAATTACCGTAAAACCTTATTGATTGCATTTATGTTCCCATATTCCTTATTGAATACTGGATATACTCCATATATAAAAAAATGATGCAAACTCCAACAATGATGGAATAAACAAACCATTAATCAGTTCCAAGGTAGTCAAGAATATCCAATATAATTTATCCAAATCAACTATCTCGTATTCCCAAATCACTACCTCAGTTTCAGGACCATATTAAGTTTTACCTTTCCTTTAACCATGTATTTACCCAAAAAATTAACTTGAAACTATGTCACTTTACTTGGTAAAATACAATATCAAATACTTAATGAAATAGTACTTTAGTAAAATCTTTATATACTCTATAATTATTATAACTTGTACTCAAATGACACAATTCTTTAATAACAACTTAAAAACACTTATCATTCTGCTTCATCTGTTGTAGTATCATTACATGATTATTATCAAATAGAATCATTTGGGGTATACTATGATTATTGGGACATTGATTTCGGTAGTGTCCCATCTCCTTGAAGATGAGAAATTGTAAACGTGAATCTTTTTTCTTACCCTTGCAATCACAAACATGGTGTCCTTCTCTCCACACATATAACAAACTCCCATTCCATTAGAGAACTTCCTAGGGTTTTTGTTTCCACATTTATCAAATAGGGGAAAATCTGTTTTCCCCTTCTTCCCTTTGTCCATCTTTCTCTCTACCACCCTGTTCTTCCCTTGCTTCCCTTCTAAGCCATATGACTATGAGAATTATTTACGTATATTATTAACATAGGATACTATTTCTTCATATGATGATAATACATTTCAGATTGTTTCCTTTTTTTATTTTTCTTTAAGACCATAAAACATATAATCCTTATTACTCTTTGGATCATGCGTATTGCTAGAGTTCTCATTCCTTTTATTGGGCATCATTTCTAAAAAATGGCGTACACTATATTAGTTTATGAATCACAATTCATAATTACAAACTTTTAAAATACCTAACATAAATCAAACAGTTAATGCATATTATACATAATCATAAAAATGTGTTAATTGAGGAATTATTTACTCATAAATCCTTCATAATTGTTTGTAAATAAAATATAAATTTATCCTATGTATATCCCCCAGGTGTGTCGTAACAAAGAGTGAAGCAATGCCTTTTTTCATGTACCAGGATACCCCGGGTCAAGCCTGAAAGTCCTTGTCAGAGTTTTCACTCCTAGGTATAAATGTGCCAGAGCCGCATCTACTTACTTGTATCCAAACAGGGATGTATTTCTTGTAAAATTCACAAAATCTCTACATTACCAAAATTTTAGGACATTATTCTATTATAATCCTAATAGTATATCTTAGGGTAATGTTCTCTAATCAGAGTATATCTAAATCTTGTTTCCCAGGTTATTTATAAACTTCCCCTAATACAACTATAATGCCCCAACCATTGAGGCCCGGAGCTAGTGCATTATTTTAATACATTAGCATGATTACAGGGAATCATGTCCCGAAAGACATATTAGTTTAGTAGTCTTGGAAATTAGATTACATACATGAATGTTACATTACACATTAAAACATAAAACACAACTTAAATAATCCTTTGAGATCACCATTATTCCCCTATCTTAACCCTACATATCAATCAAAATACACTTTTTTGAATCCTAGGAAAATAAAACATAAGCATGGGGTGAGCTTAAATGCTCAGTAAGGTTACATAATTTAGCGGAAGCTATAAACTTTTAAGGGAAGATGTGTAATAAAGACAACAGCCTTTTAAACATAAACTTGAAGATAATATGGATAAAATAAATCAAACATTACAATATAAACATGAAAATGGATATTTAATAGTCGAATAATCACATGTAATAATTAATTTTATAATGAAGGAATGCCTAATCCTGAACATCATTACCACATAGTCAAACCCTCATGCCAAGACTAAAAATAACATTTTTTTCAAGAACTTATTCCAAGACACTAATTTTTCTCATGAGATCTACCAATGCATCGAGGAGCTATAGCAGGATCCACCCATCACTTACTGCATCCACTACATTCCTCATATGAAAATTTTGAAATATAACATAAACATTCGTATAAAAACTAGCATACAAAATTTCAATACTTAAAACATAAACCATGAAGGGAATAAAAATATCACATCCATAATCAAGCATATAACAACTCATTCAATACAATATGGAATACTATATTAAAATAAATCAACATTAATCATGAATAATATCTTGTAAAGGATGTTGACATAGTTGAAAATGATCAGTAAAACTTTTTGAGAGAAATATCCAATTTTGTGAAATCATTTCAAAGTCACACATTTATATAAGGAATTCATCTAAAAAAGATTTTTTAATCAAAGTGTCCCATACCACATTGAAACTTTTGAAATAAATTAACAATCTAAAACAATCATATACATATAAATAAATCCTTTAAACAATTTTGAAAACATGGACATTAATGGGAATGATTTAGATGAATAAATATTTAAAACATTTAAAATGATGTTTTAGTTAAAGATTACCTTAAAAGGATACTTTTTAAATGTATTCTATGAAATATTGACATGGATAATAAAAATGTCCCAGAAAATACTTACACATAAATAGTATCAAATAATAATGAGATTAACGAACTAACCCTTACCTTGTACTTTCCTTTAGTTGAGGGAACATTTAACCTCTTGTATAATGACCATAGTATGTTATTAACTTAAACCAGAAACATATTCATATTTATTATATCATACATTACTCATTTGTGTCTTTATACTACACATTAATAATAATTTCCATGTTAAAGTTACATTTTGGGTAATAATCACTTTCTTTGTCATACGTGTTCTAACTTATTATTCTTAATCGTATCATTTAGGTCATGATTTAAATGATTACAGGATATAAAACATGATTTATATATCATATATATTTAGATTATAAATATTTATAATTGATAAATATAAGAAATGGAATGCACCGTTTATGGAGACCGTAGGTTGTACGTACGCATAAACGTTGTTTCCGTTTTCATATTGTATTGAACAGAAGTAAGTGAATAAGATATATATAAGTACAAATATAAATACATATATAAATATATATTATAATTATTATGTCATATATTTCATACTTATTAATCATATATATTTTTATAATCAACATTGAATAGTGAACATGGAAATGAATCTCATCACGTCGTGGAGACAGTAAGTCGTACGTAGACACGAGTGATGATATCATTTCCTTAATGATTAAATGGTTTGAAATTGGATGGTATATTAAATTAATAGAGAAATTATAATGTTATTTTCATTATTTATATACATATTACTCATCATTATAACCATACAAATAACATAGTGTTGAATAACAAATTACACCACGATGTGGAGACGGTAAGTCGTGCGTACGCACGCATGGTGACATTATCATTCACAGGATGGATAGAATATTGAATATGTTTGTACCATATATATAATAACATCACAGTATGTAGATGGTAGGAGAGTTATTATTTTGGTATGGAAATAACAAATAAAGTGAAAGTGGGAGAAGAAAAGAACTTTGAAAGTGGTGATAAAATAATTACCTCTTCTTTAGGTGTTTCCAATGGATTTGAAGAAAAGGGCTCTTTAGTTTGGCTTTATGCTCAAGGTAAGGCCTATAGGTTTAAGTGAGGTATGTTGGTAGGATATTTGGGTAGGGTTTGGCCGAGCCAAATGGATTTGGAGGTGTGAAATTAAGAGAAGGGGAAGTACTCTTTTATAAGATATGTGAGGGTCACGTTAGGAAAAGATTGAAATATTATTTTATTATACAATAATATTAGGTTTATAATGGATACAAAATGATTAATATTGAGGCTAAGGTGGGGATGGGTCAAAAAACTCTCAACCTATTTGTTTTAGACAGGTTTAGGTCACCATATTGCCCTTATCTTTTAGATTTAACTCTTAGTTAAACAGTTTAACTTTTACCAAGTATTATTGTAATATTATAATAAATGGTTAATAAACTTACAATAAAATGACAATAGAACCACAAGGGGTTCATTAATGACATATCTATTATTATATAAGTCCTTTGTATGAACCTTATATTTTTAGGACTATTATATCATTTAATAATATAATATTTGTTTTAAAAACACATTTATGTAAATTTTGACACTATTTATTATTTGATATCTGTTAAAGTCCTAACAACTTGATTAATTATATCAAATTCGTTTAACAAACCCTAACATGTCATATTAACCAATAAAATTTGTGTAATTCATCAAGAGTCCCAATTTACATTTATTTGGATATTTATAATATCAATTATTTTAATCATTCGTTAATAAGGTAATTATTGCATCGTCATTTTATCATAAATAAATTTAATTATTTAATTTATAAAAATTATAAATAAAATAAAATTATGTAAGAAATATTTATTTCTTCTAATAAATATTTATAGTCGAATTTATCTTATGTGTAACCCTATATTAAAAATGTTTTAGTTATGAAAATTTGAATTTAACACCTTTAACTCTTCATTAAAAAATAATAATAAATGTCCAAATCTAATCCATGTGGACCAAAAGGATCATATTTTATTCCTAGGGTTTATTTTGATCAAAAAACACTTATAAAATAGTATTAGTACATGTTTTAGAGTAATTATATATGCATTTTTACCTTTAATTACCCAATTTACATTTAACAATGATAAATAAAATTCAGAAGTTACTATTCACCAAAAATTCTTTTCTTCTTATTGAGCCACATTTTACTTACTTATATCAACTGTGTCTCTTAGATTTTTTAAATTCAATTCATAGAAGCGGTAAAATTATGTTTTATGCAAATTTTCAAATGTTACTAGAAGGTGGGTAAAAGACAGTAAAAAGTTCAGTAAAAATTTTTATATCTAAACATATTGTAAAATAATCCAATGAATTAAATTGATCTTATATAGGTATTATGTTTCTATTTTTACTTAAAATAAATTTTAATAAGATAAATGATTATTTAAATAAACGTCGGTTTAAAACAATAATGAAGTGTTTTTCACTTTTTAACAAAAATTGACAGTTTTCAAAAAATACAAAAAATTCACCTTAATCTATTTTTGATTTTATGAATTCAAAAATAATTTCTATTTTACCAAATTAAAAACATTATAGTTTCATTAATTAATTTAAAATTAATTCCCATTGTCAAAACCATAAATCAGGTTTTTTAAAAGTAAAAAGTATCAAAAGATTGGCATGTGTTTATGTGAAATTACTTAAAATGACATAAATTGTATTAAATGATAAATATATAATATAATTATATTTCCAAAAAATTCAAATTTATAATTGAACACCATAATTTATTTTATTAAAAACGTTATTTTCAATTTAAATTTTGTATTTTCACTATTCACCAAAATATAAACGTTATCAGAAAAACACCAAAAAATTTATCGAAACTAAATTTTTAAGTCCCAATTCTAATGAAGAAGTATATTTTGTAAAAGAGTATATATATAAGTGTCAAATATTTAATTTAAAAAGGGTTCTACATTAAAATTCTATAAAATGGAATTTTCTAAAAATTACTTCATTTATCTAAAAAATTGAATTTTTTCTTATATTATGTCTATGAAATACATAATATGGATGTTAAAATTATACGGAGTATATAAAATTCAAAATTCATTTAATAAAATTCATAACCGCTTTTTAAATTGTAATTTTGGTAAGTCGTGGTGCGCTCGAACTCAGTGTTTCATGTAGCACAAATTATTGAATTACTTTAAAGTGATAACGTACTATGAAATCTTGGGGTGTTACACTTATGGTCATAAAGATATGGTCCCATGGGTTTCTTCGAGTTTATTTTTGTAGTTTATTCAGTTGTTTTTTATAACTTTTTATCCAATCATTGGATGTTACCTTTTATGGTTTGGTTATTTTGAAATATGATATATTATTTACATATTTGGAAATGCATTATTTTTTTCTACCATATCAAATATATTTTTTGGTTGAAATAATTCATATGCTTCTATATATTATTAACTAATTCTTGTCCCTAGACCATTATGATCGAGAACATACTTTTTTCCTTGGGGTAGGCCAATTTTGTTGACATTATTAGTTAAACCAGTTTGGTCTGTTACAAATTAGTATCAATGGGTCAGGTTATCATTAAATATTTCACTCAAGCATCTATCTCACCCTCTTATGTCAGGGGTTTTTGAGAGACTATGTATATTACTATCATAACTCGATTGGTAGTGTGGGATTTTTATTGTCAATCTCACTTTCGTGATGAACATAGAGTTACCAAGGGAAGTATAGGGTTATATAACACCTTATTGGTATATTTAGTATGTTTTAGATTTAGTTCATTAAATTTGATTTATGATAAACGAATTGAACTATATTATAAATGATTTATGTTATCTTGTCAAATAGATCATGGATTATCTATGAAGAACATCCTAGATTACTTGAGTTGTGGTTATAGAGAATGACCAACAATATAATGCTCACATTGAATCAATACTAATTGAAAAAATTTTCTAAATGATATTTTCATTGGGCTATGTTACCAATGTTAAACTAGAACGAAGGGTGGACCATGCTTCTTAAGTCCACTAAGCTTCATCAACTGGAATTTTAGGGTGACAAGGGAACCTAGTAATCAAAATAATGGATCAAAAGTATTGAGGGTATTTTATACATTCTAAACACTCTATATGATTTCATGTTTTTTATCCTCAGTAATATACTTGAAGAGATGGGAAGTAAGTGGTTTGAATATATAATTTTAACCAAGTCACGCGATAAACTCACCTAGACATCAGTTTATAAATCCTTTAATCAAAAGTTATATCCTAATACACAGAGAGTGAAAAAGGAAAGATATTTCATTACTTTGGATGAGAGAGATTGTTATTCCATAGAGTATGCTACACTATTTACTGATTTGGTGCACCTGTCTCCATTGATTTTCTACAATGAATATCTCAAGGTTAGAGGTTTAAGATGGGTTTAATTTTAGATATTCTATCTAATTTTATTCCCATGTTCATTACCACATTTGTAGATGTTTTAGACCAGGATGTTATAATTGATGATGACATGGCTAGGAAGATTGGGCTCTTCAAGCCATCTATGAAAGATGGAGGTAACCAAAGTTCATGTTCTATTCAAAAGAGGATGCAGGATGAACATCTCTGAGGTAGTGGTAGGAGTGTTCAATAGACATTTTGGAAAATTCAATTTTACTGTTACCACTGTGTGGAAAATAAAACCTTATACATTATTCTAATGTAGAACTCAGGGTGTGTCATGTGTGTAGGTAACCTAGTCTCCATCAACATTTCTATAAGAGAGAATCTTTGGTAGTAGAGCTTGATACACCTTTAGCGATGGTTCTCATTTTAGATCTAATATAGTAAAAGGGTTGGGATCTCAACCTCATGATAAGGTTGATTTTCATGTTGTGAAGAAAGGGAATGATGAATCATTATATATCTTTATAGTAGAGTTTTCACTACAAGATTTATTGAGAGGACCAGATACTAAGAGAGGTACTATTTTTATTGCATATTCAATAGTTATATATTTTTTTATATTTATGAAATTCATTTTTTAATCTCATCAATGATTATTAAAACATTGGGTTTGTGTTCAGAGTTTATGCCTTTTGAGTTAACTCCTTATACCCCTTTTAGAAAGATGCTAGAGTAGGGTCTTAAATGTCCTAATTGTTAAGTGATAATCACTTATCATGAAACAACATGGGACTTTTGTGTTCTTGATATTGAAATATTTTATCTTATCATCGGATTGGATTTGTTGATCATCTATAAATCAAAGATCGATTTCTTTCATTACTAGGTATAGATCATTTCTACTAATGGAGTCAGTCATGCCCTATAAGGAGGGTGGGATCGAATATCAGGGAGAGAACATCACATTTCTCTGAGAACTAATATGATATCATTCATAGGATTAGTTTATTTCTACTAATGGTGTCACTCATGTCTTTTAGGGTGGGTGGGATCCTACATCAGGGAGATCACATCGCATTTCACCTAGAAGTGGTGATTGGATATCCTGATGTTTTTCAAGATAATTTATTTAGGTTTCCACCATATAAGGAACTCAATTTCTATACTTATATACATCTATGTATGAGGCCCATTTATTTACCTTTATACCATAAAGTAGCTACATGATTAAAAGAATTAAAATTACAACTTGAGTATCTTTTGGTTATGATATTTATTCTCCCAAGTGCTTCACCTTTGGAATTTCTAGTTCTCTTTGTAAAAAAGGAATATAGGAGTATCCAAAAAACAATTATTACACGAAACTGAACTAGGTGATAGTTAATAAAAAATATTCATTTTCTAGGATTGATGACTTTGTGACAAGATTAAGGGATCTTAGAGGTTTTCTAAAATTGATCTGAGATTAGGGTACCATCAGCAGAGGGTATGGGAGGAAGATATTCATAAAATATAATTAAAGTTTAGGTACGGTAATTATAATAACATGGTCAAGAATTTAGGACTTTCATATGATCCTGTGGTGTTTATGGAAATGATGAATGAACTTTTCCATCGATTATTTGATTCTTATATTCTGTCATGGTTTTTTTCATGGATGATGCCCTAATTTATTCCTAATTAGAATTAGATCATGTTAATAATTTCAATATCATTATTAGAATATAGAAAGGGTATTTTATTAATGGAAGGATATAAAAAAGTTAGTTATCCATTAAAGGGTTGAAATTTTATGTACATGTGATTTCTGAGAAATGTGACTCATTGGATATGAAAAAACTTGTCTAGTGATGCATCGATATAAGCCCATAAATGTATTTTAAATACATATTTTCTTTGGATTATCAAGTTATTTTTGGAATTTATTTTGATAATTATCCAACATTTCATCTACCACAACAAAGCTAACCCATAATGGGTTAATGTTTGTTTATAATAACCAGTGATAGAGATATTTTTAGGAGTTGAAATTTAGATTGACATTAGTGGTAGTATTGATTATCCTAAATCCATGGTTACATTATGATGTTTATTTTGATTCCACAGGTACATGTTATGTTTTTTTATAATAAAGGACTTATTAGTAGTAGCTTATGAATATCATTAGTTTTTCACTTTTGAAAATTACTACCCCACTCGTGATCTTAAGTTGGAAGAAGTCTTCCATGCTCTTAAGACATTACACCAGTACCTCTTTAAGGAGAAATTTACATGTAATTAATCCCATAAGAGTCTCAGCTATATATTCACTTCTATGGATAACTATATATGATCATATTTGACTTGGAGATGATGAGGATGTGTTGTGTTCATGCTTTAGGATGAATATTTATGGAAAAGAGACCTTGGGTGAGTGGTATTAGCCGCCTGGTGGGGTTTTGTGCTCTCAAGGAAGGATGGCTATTCTGATAGACCAGAGATATAAATTTTTGGATGATGGAAAATAATAAATTTGGTTCAAGAACCATAGTGCTACCAATATATACTATGATTTGAGAGGTCATTACTAGTGGCCTGTAATGAGATGACCGATTGAGGAGTTTGCACTTCGATAACTTTGATGTCGGATCATTAATGTGAAAAAAAACATAATTCTATTGGTTTTCTATAACAATTACCCATTATAGTATGAGAATGGGATGAGATATCCATAGAATTTGTGATAGACATACTTCTATCTCCTAGTTGTAGGGATACGATATGGGAGATTATTGATCAACTCATGAAATCAGTGAATTTACAATATATTAAAGAGTTCATGAAGGATGAGGACCTTGGGAACATGTATGTTTGGAATATTTTAAAGATATATTTTATTTTATTGGCTAATATTTTGGATAAGGAACCTAACTTTCCATCCCTATTTTTTAGTGGATTACAGGAAATGATGGGTTTTTAGTTGAAGTTGAGCTTGAATTATCATCCCCAAAGTGATGATAATCTACAAATTCTTAATTTCATGCTTTATTCATGAATTATTGACTTTAGTGGATCTTTTTAGATATAGAAAACCGCAGTTTATTTTTTCAATTGAAATATTTATCATGATTGGATCAAGATGGCTCCATTTGAGGCATTGTTTGTGAGGCCTTACATATCAACTCTTTATTGGGAATAGGTTGTATAATAATCCTTGGTTGGATCAAGTATCATTAGGGAGACACAAAATATCATGAAATTGAACAGAAGAAGGTTATATAAAACTAAATTTATAAATAAATCATATGATGATAAACATAATCATCTGTTGGATTTTGAGGTGGGTTGGTAGGTTTTTCTCAGAGTTACGACTTATTTGGGACATAAATTCTAGGGGAAAAGGGGAAAGTTAACACATTATTATATTAGCCTATTTCAGATTTTTGAGTGACTAAGAATAGTATATTATAAATTAAAATTACCCACTCATTTGAAATCAATAAATTATGTGCTTTATGTTTCCAAACTGAATATGTATCCACTAGATTTTTACAATGTGATCAAGTGGGAGGATGTTGATATTAAACCTAAAACTTTAGTAGAAGAAAGGCCCATTAAAATAGTAGAATGATAGGATAAGCTGATCAATGGAAAGGTGATCCAATTCATTCAATTAAGATGATACTTTTTTTTGAAATCCATGATACATGGGAATGTGATTCCTTGATGATGCAGTGATGGCCTTATCTATTTTTAGGTTTGTGATCCTGAGTCTTTCTAGGGATAGAAAGATTTTATAGTGGGGATAATTATAACATCATCCATGTCATAGGTATGTTTAATTTTGATTTTGGATGATTTATTTAGAGGGTTGAGTGGTTTTAAATATTAATAGGTTGAACATATGAATTTTTGGGAAATATGAAATGTGTATAATTAGTCAAAATATAAGGTAACTTTGTGAAATGGATCTACGGATTCTAGTATAAATTTTCATGTTTTGAGCATAGTTTTCAATTTTTTCATCTTTATCTAGGAAACTGTAGGATGTGGTTTTTTAAGGATAGTGGCTAGCACACAATTAGTGTACATGTAAAGACCCGTAAATTTCAAGGAAATTTTTTTTATAAATTTTTTTGGAATTTTACGAGTCCGCAGTTTCTGACGGCTCCTGATTCCGAGGCCCGGTGTACCCGAAATCAATTTCTGAAGTTTTGTTCGGGTACGTTCAGTAAACGTATGTGCATGTTTTTCTATATTTTGAACCGGTAATCGGAATTGAAATCCGAGAACATCGATGAACTCGTAGATCTGGTACTCTCTTAAGGGGATATTTACTATAGTTGCGTTTTATGCGGGTTGAAAGTTAATTTTTGAGGTTTAATAAAAAAGTTAAATAAAATTGGTGTGACCAATTTTATTTATCTTTGGTAGTTTAATCCTACATGGGGAAGTTGTTGGTGGGTCCCACACCCACATAACTTCCCATGTGTGGATATTTGTAAGGTGGGGCCCGCACGAACCCCTACCTTTCATCTCCCCATAACTCCCCTCAAAATCCCTTAAACCGCTTGTTTAATTCTTAACACCTCCCCTCATTAAGGTTAAACCTTCCAACTTCCTCTCTCTCTTTTAATATGCCAATAATTCTAATTAATGAGTTGAGCTCCTCGATTAATTAATTATATGTGGTGTCGTGAATCCATTTTGAATTTGCATGGCATCATTATATTTTTAGAGAGCCTATTATTTATTTTGGGGTTGGCTTTTATTTTTGTGCAGAAAGGCTTGGGAGAATTCACCTTCTCCAACGAAGAACACGAGGAACAACATCCTCTTCAACGAAGGACGCCGATTCCACCGAAGAATGACAACACGTGTTCTCCTAGCTTCTTCAACTAGAGCAAGAACGTGAGGTGACACCTCATGGAACACCATCATCTTTCATCTTCTTCCACGTCAAGGGAGAAGATGTTGTCGTCGCCAACAGCAATGTCTTTTTCTCCAACTTTGACGGAATGACGTTCGAATTCCGAGATGCCATCTTCCACAACTTCGACGACACCCTTGAATCAAGGTAGGGGTTTTTGTTTAATTTTTAGTGGAATAAAATTACCTCATTCTTCGTTGATTTCTGTGGTTTGTCATCGGCCAAATGTTATCATCCAATTTGGAGGAAGCAGGCCGAACCTACACGGCCCGACATTCCTCTGTGGCTTTTTGGTTTATTTGACGACGGAGGCGGAGTCGTAAGGGTGCGGTGTCGTCGCACCGCACCGGAGAAAGAGACCACGACCATAAGGCTACAGCGACTGAATGTCGCGGCCAAGCCAGTCCGCGGCGGAGGAGGACTGGCGCCGTCATTCTGACCATGTGAAGGAAACCACGGCCCGTGGTGCGGGCTGCTCGGACAAAGAAAACTAGCTGGCCAGGCAGGAGAAACCGGGGCGCCACCTTGGCGCCGCACTACGGGGAGACGGCGGGCCGCTTCCTGGATTAGCTGGTCGGATAGGAAGACTGCGGCGCCTTGAGGTGCCACACTACGGAGGACCGCGGCCCCCGCTGGGTGGGACAATTTGGCGGGCGAACTGGTCAGCTCCCCAGCCGGCTGGATGGAAGAAGTTGTGGCACCACTTGGCGTCGTATGGGAGATCAGTGGCCCGCCCGTGCGGGCCGATCACACCGGACGAAATCGGCCAGCTTTGGCCGGCCATTAGGGAGGGGTGGCTCTAGCTAGCGTCTTCGGTTTCAATTAACGGAGGGGAGGCTCTAGCTGGTGCCATCAGTTTCAATTATCGGAGGGCCACCCCCACCCCCCTCCCCAGTTCCGCGCAACGCACTCGGCCAATTGGTGGAGTCGTGACTGGCCACCAAACCGGGCCGCCAGCCGCGTGGGTCGGGCTGCCCATGTACGGGTCGGGACATAGCCACCGGGCCGGGCCGCACCCTACCGGGACGGACCCAGACCCATTTCGGGTCCACCCAGGGTGGGTTGGGCCTGGTCGGACTGGGCCCAGACCCCCCTTTTTCAGACCATTTTCGGTTAATTGCCCATAACATGAGCTACTGACCTCCGATCGATGCACCATCAGTTGTGTAGGATTAATCAGATCAAGATGGTCCTTTTGGTATATTACATTCAAGGTTTTGATAAACTTTCGGTACGGATGGGTTGGTTCAAACCCAAAACCAACTGGGCCCATGGACCGGAAACTCTTATAACTTAAGGACCGGACATCCGATTGACGTGTCGTCAACTATGTTGGATTACTTTTGATGATACGGTTCTTTTGGCATACTATACATGAGGTTTGGACACAATTAGAATACGACAGGTTTAGTTTTATCTTAAAAACCTACCGGGGCCTTAGAACGGAAAAGCCAATAACTCTCAGACCGGACGTCCATTGGACGAACCGTCAACGGCATTGGTAATCTCGTTGAGAAACGGTTCCTTTGAGTATACCCTATGGGAGATCGGGGTGCAGTTGAGATATGATCGTGTTGGTTCATATACGAAACCAATCGGGCCCCCGGGACAAAAAGGCAAAAAACTCACAGAATGGGCGTCCGATTGACGCGCCTGCTGTTGCGTTGAGACCCCTTGATGTGATAGTCCTTTGTGATAATTATACGTGACACTTGGAGTATCGATAAATTGCTCATGGAGTGGATCCTCCCGGATACGAGCATATAGAGTACGGAGACCTAGTAGTTATAGACCTGACGACTGCTTCACCGATTCAACTCGGCGTGATTCAACTAGCCCAGTGGATGGAGCACCCAGTTTGGCGACAGACCCACGGCGGATGGAGCGCCCGGTTTGGCGGCAGACTCACATCAGAGGAGCGCCCGGTTTGGAAGCAGACCTGCGGTACTCGACAGGAGGAGTACCTCTGCAATCTAATGTTAGTGAGTAGCGCCTCAGAGTTGTGACAGTGCCACTATACTCGACAGAGGAGGAGTTCTCCAGCAGTAGTGGTTTCGATAATGAAAATTGTGGTTTGAGCTGAGTCAATGACCTTTGTGTTTTCCTTTTTATTGATATGGGTTACTTGATAACATGGGTATATGTATAGGCATATACCTAATTAAATGTTATCTGTTGAGATCTTACTTTTTGGTTTATCCTTGTAGTATTTTGTGAGACCTTGAGGGTCTCAGGGTCCCTACTGAGTATCGTTATACTCACCCCTTCACAGGCTATGCCCGCACCTCATTGTGTTGGATGCAGATGAAAGACAGCGCTGACTGAGGTAGAGTGTATGAGGACTGGACGGTACACGGAGGTAGACCTCTTGACGAGTCGGTACCCGGAGGAGACGGACGGATGTGGAGTGCTGAGGAGGACATATATACCTACCCTTCAAGTAGGAACCCGGAGGATGATTCAGGAGCTGCTTCCATCTTCCAGTTTTTTGTCTTTTCAGTTGTACTTTCTTTCAGTTGTAGCTGTACCTTTCTGTTGGGCTTGTATTTCTGGCCCGTTTGTACTTTCAGAACACTTGTTATACTTCTTTACTTAGTGTTTGATTCTGTTTATTCTATTGTTGTGTGTGTTTACGTTTTATAAAGATAATGCCTTCCCAGATCTAGGGAATTACGCCTTTGGTGCTAGTCGCCAGCCACTGGCCTATGGAAGACGAGCTTGGGGTAGTCACGATGTGGGCCCTGGGGGATGAGTCGTGACAAGTTGGTATCAGAGGAGTCAGTTCTACCACATAACATAGGAATCTGATATTTTCTTTTCTAGGAAGCAATACTGTTAAGTGTACTGAGTGTTGTTTTCAGATCAAGGAGTCCAGTGTTGGTGCGGTGGTCGACGTATCCAAACACCAGGACCCTGACTTCTGATTTCTGACTCAGTGAACAAAAACACTGATTGCATGTGTGTTTTCAAATGTTTTCTTTAAGTCATCTCAAACCAGGTCAGCTCACTAGGTATAGTCTCTTGACAGTGTCGCACCTGTTTCTTTTCAAGATGTCTTCATCTAGTCGAGCATCACGGGTTCCGAGGGGAGAACGTGATGGTATCCCACTGAGCAGCGAGGTCACGGTGCAGGGCCACATTACAACAGAGGCACCAGTGGTACCATTACCCGCTGGGCTACTGTTACTACCAGCCTCAGCTGTAAAGGGTGCACACCACTTGAATGCGTTGCACGGGTTCCTACGACAGAAGCCTATGAGGATTCAAGGCGAGACAGATTTATAAACGGCTAGGTACTTGCTGGGGATTGTACCACGAGTTTTCCACATAGTTGGGACACCCGCAGACTTGGTGGTGTACCTAGCTATTAGTCTCTTTCAGGGAGCAGCTGAGAGGTGGTGGACCCTGATGATCTAGTTTTACGACAAGGCGACCCTCGCCTGGGGAAACTTTGAGGGTCTTTTTAGTGTGGAGTTTAAACCAGTGACTCTACACTCTGTGCGTGCTCAGGAGCTACTGCTCTTGCCATAGGGCTTTCTGTCAGTAGCTGAGTCATCTGTTGTAGGCATTTGACAGATGGAACAGGGGTACGAGCGGGTTAGACCTACTGACAGACGACAACAAGATATGGAAATGGGGGTTCGGGGCACCCGACACCGAGGGAGACCTGAATAGAGAAGAGTCTATTATTATTGCAGGGAATTGGGTCACAGAGCGCATGACTATCCAACTTCCTGCACAGTTGATCAGTAGGGGATGTAGGAGCCACCGAGACAGAGGCAGTGGCGGGAGCTTGAGCATCAACCGAGCAGTGGAAAAGGTAGTGGAGTCAGTCCTTCAGTGGATGGGGGTCAGAGTCATCAAGAACTACTACTCCCACCCCGAGGCAGTTCACCTAGAGCAACAGTGTCACGACCCGACCTCGGGGCCCGTGCCGTGACTACCCCAAGCCCGCCTTCCATAGGCCAGGGGCTGGCGACTAGCACCAAGGCGTATAATCCCGGTAAACAGGGAAGGCATTGCCATTATAAGTAACAACCACCACAGAGTCAGCAAGCGGAAAGTAACTACCAAGTGCAGAAAAGTAAAGGGGGCCGGAATACAAGCCCAACTGAAAGTACAACTGAAAAGGTAAAGAACAGCAACTGAAGAAAAGATGGCGGCCTCGTGTCGTCCACTGGAAATCCCACCTGAAGGGTGGGTACAGATAGCCTCCAGGCTCCTCGGGTCCCACATCCGCTCCGAGCACGTCCCGCCCAGTGGTCCGCCTCCAGGTACCGTCCTGCTCCACGCCCCAACCGAGATCAGCGTTGTCTGTCGTCTGCATCCAACACAACAAGGTGCGGGCAAAGCCCGTGCAGGGGTGAGTATAAACTACTCAGTAAGGACCCCGAGACCCCCGAAGGTCTCCCGAAATCCACAAAGGATATAGCACAAAAGAAAGGGGCAACCACGAAGAAACAACTGACTCGACTTAGGTATATGCCCATACATATACCTAAGTCCCCATTTCTAGCTCTGCTCTCGAGCTCAAGGTCAACTCGATCCACACAGGAAAGCAAGACTCAAATCCACCAGGGAGAGTAAATAGTAAATCCACATAGGATAGTTCAACACAAACACAAAGGAGAGTAACATAAGATTCAGCTCAACCAGGTATACTTTTTCAGATGACGACAAGATGGTCACCGAACCATCTAAGTCGTCGGACCCACGAAGGATCGATAGGTACTAACCTCGGCAATGACCCACACAGGATCGGGCCCACACAGGACCTGTAGGAATGGCTCACACAGAACCGTAAGAGATGACCCACACAGGATCGGGCCCACACAGGACATGTAGCACTGATCCACGTAGGATTGCTGAGTGCAGTAGTCGACGCAGTCCACTGAGGATCTCTGCACAGTCGTCGCCGCAGTCCACGAAGGATCTCTTCTCTGTCGTCGTCGCAGTCCACGGAGGATCTCTTCTCTGTCGTCGAAGTCACAGCCAGCGCTAGGGTTCCCGCACACAGCGAGCTCGTTTAGGAGGGTCCGCTCCACGAGCCGAGAGGCTGATACATCAACTGACACGTAGTCCGAATCTGATGTATCCAAAAGTTCCGTATCGACAACAGGATCTCAACGCAACAGACGGCGCGTCAATCGGACGCCCG
The DNA here is from genome assembly GCA_963277665.1 of Viscum album. Taxonomy (NCBI): domain Eukaryota; kingdom Viridiplantae; phylum Streptophyta; class Magnoliopsida; order Santalales; family Viscaceae; genus Viscum; species Viscum album. Next base: position 782,572,105 of record OY728146.1, on the reverse strand, counting down.
GTCTGAGAGTTATTGGCATTTTCGTCCCAGGGGCCCGGTTGGTTTTTAGGGAAAAACCAACCCGACCGTACTCCGCCTGTGTCCGATCCTCGGGCGGAGTATGCCAAAAGTTCCGTCTCACTTAGAGGAAACCTCCACAGCTGACGGTACGTCGATCGGACGTCCGCAGCTCGAGTTATGAGCGTTTCCGCTCCGAGGGCCCGGTTGGTTTCGCGTACGAACCAACCCGGCCGAACCCAAAGTCTTCCGAAACCTTGAGTGTAATATACCGAAAAGACAGTCTCGATCCAAGGATCGCGTAGCCGCTGACGGTTCGTCAATCGGAGGTCCCAGGCCCAAGATATGGGCAAAAGACCGAAGAGGGCCCGAAAACGGGGGGTTCTGGGCCCGGGGCGACCCTGCCCGAACCACCCCCGGGGTCGGCCGAACCGGTTCGACCCGACCCGGCTAGGCCGGGTCCGGTCCGGCCTGGGCGCGGCCCGGCCGACCGGACCGGCCGGCTCGGCTTCGGCCGAGCGGCCGAAGAGGGCTGCCGCGGGGCGCCGCCCCCGCGGCTCGGTGGAAAACGCGGCCCCGCGGGGGGGGGGGGGGGGGGGGGGGGCGCCTGTCACGCGGACGCGGCCCGGCCGCCGCGTCCCTCCCCGGTTCCGCGCGGCCGCAAAACCGGCCGCCGCCACCGCGGCTTCAGCCGCGGCGGATTCCTCCACGGCGGCGCGCCGGGCGCCGCCGCCTTTTGCGGGCCGCCGGAGTTGCTCTGGTGGCCCGTTTTGCCTCCCGTCTGCGCCATAGCTCCTCTCGGGGGCCGATCTTCACTGCGGGATCAACGGATCGCCACTGCCTCACGGTTCTTCGTCGTCCGCCAAATCCGCACAACAAAAAGATCGGAGGAGGGTTGCCGGGTCTTGTTCGTTAGACCCGCACCCTCCGCGTTAGTCATAAAATCATCGGGAGGGATTAAGGCAGCCACAATTTTATCCAAAAATAAAATTGTTCAAGTTTGGTTCTTTAATTTAAAAGAATTAGATCACGGGAACGAATCACCAAGAAAAAAAATAAAATCCCTACCTCTATGTCACCGTCGGACGTGAGGTCGTCGCGGAATCGCTCGTCGCGGAAGGAGGGGATCATCGCATCGTCGCGGAAGAGACGTTCGTTGCACCGCGGGAAAAACGTCGCGCCAACGATCTCCGGATCTAGAACAAACAGATTTAATTAATTAAATCCGTTGTCATTGAAATTAAAAGGGAGAATTAAATGATCCGTTTCTCACCTTAGTTTCCGAACGAGGATCGGCCGCGGAAGAAGAGGCGTCGCCGAAGAACGTCGCGGGTAGAGCTCGTCGAATTCCGGTCGCCGGCGTTCTTCGCGTTCTTCGCGAGGAGGGTGGAGGCTCAGAGAATTCGCACAACGATAGCAATCCTCCAAAATAGACAAGTTTGTCTATTTTATTAATTTGCCAACAAACGCAAACGCGTAAGTAATGACCCATTAAATTCGTTGAATTAATTCAACGAATGAAACAGCCCATTTAATTCACGAAATAAACCGCCCAATTAAAATGGTCTGTTAAGAATTAAGGAAAACGTGTCGGTTGACTTTTCAGTTACTTGACGGGTTTTCGCGGGTGCGTTACTTAGCGAAAGAAACGGCGGGGCTCATGCGGGCCCCACATCACAAATATCCTACCAAGGGGTAGGGTATTTCCGGATAGCACCCTATCCGCTTTAACTCAGTTCAAGTGGCTTCCAAGTGACTTCCAAGCGGCTTAAGTGAAATAAAATAAAGTTGTCGCACAACCTTTATTTTATTTCCGACTTAAAGCCCAAAATTTTTAAAACCACGGTTGAGCAAACGCAACTCCGGAAGAGGTGTTTCTAAGAAAATACCGGCACTGCGATTTCATCGGTGCCATCAGAATTCGATTCCGGGCACCGGTTCAAAAGATAGAAAAACCCGCTCGTCCGTTCACTGAACGTACCCGAGCCAAACTTCGGAAATTGATTCCGGGCACACCGGGCCTCGGAATCAGGTGCCGTCTGAAGCTGCACTCTTGTAAAATTCCAAAGAAAATTAAGAAAAAAAATTTCCTTGAAATTTGCGGGTCTTTACATTACTCCCACCTCAGGGCTTTATGTCCCCGTAAAGATACATCAAAAACTAGGGGAACAAATGGGGGTACTGAGCACGCATCTGAGCCTCCCGCTCCCAAGTGCTCTCCTGGAGGTTCCCGTGCTGCCATCTGACGCACACAAGAGGAATCGACTGCCCACGTAGGACCCGCTCCTGTCGATCCTCGATCTCCACTGGGACCTCTGCAAAAGTCGCCCCATCGTCCACGTCCAGCTCCCCAAAGTCGATGATGTGCGTCGGGTCGTGCACGTATCTCCTCAGTTGAGACATGTGGAAGACGTCGTGCACCCGGTGCAACTGAGGTGGTAGAGCCAGGCGATAAGCCACCTCTCCTATCCTGCTGAGGACCTGGAAAGGCCCGATGAAGCGTGGAGACAACTTGCCACCTCGGCCAAATCTCCGTAAACCACGTCGAGGTGAGACACGCAAAAAGACGTGGTCGCCATCCTCGAACTCTAGTGGCCTCTGCCTCCTGTCAGCATATGACTTCTGCCGGCTCTGAGCTGTCCTCATCCTCTCCTGGATGATCGGGACCTTCTCTGTCGTGGCTCGGACCATCTCTGGTCCCACGAGTACTGACTCCCCAGGGTATGTCCAGCACAACGGTGATCTGCAGGGTCTGCCGTACAACGCCTAGTATGGTGCCATCCCGATGGTGGAGTGGTAGCTGTTGTTGTACGCGAACTCCACCAAAGGTAGGTGGTCCTCCCAGCTGCGACCAAAGTCTAGAACACATGCACGGAGCATGTCCTCGAGTGTCTGTATGGTCCTCTCCGTCTGACCATCCGTCTGAGGGTGGAAGGCTGTGCTCAGATGGAGCCGCGTCCCGAACGCCTCCTGCAACCCCTTCCAAAGCCGGGAAGTGAAATGAGTATCTCGATCGGAGACGATAGACGATGGCACACCGTGAAGCCGTACGATCTCCTGGACATAAAGACGTCCCAATCTCTCCACTGAGCCCTGCTCTCTGATGGGTAAGAAGTGTGCCGACTTGGTGAGTCGGTCGACAATCACCCCAAATGGAGTCGTGACCTCTGGAAGTGCGTGGTAGTCCAGTCACGAAGTCCATAGATATCCCGTCCCACTTCCACTCCGGGACCTCCAAGGGCTGTACCAAGCCTGCTGGTACCTGATGCTCTGCCTTCACTTGCTGGCAGGTGAGGCATCGTGAAACGAACTCTGCCACAGCTTTCTTCATGCCCGGCCACCAGTGCTGTCGACTGAGATCCTGGTACATCTTCGCCGCTCCGGGATGTACCGCCAAGGGAGAAGTGTGAAACTCTCTCAGCACCTCCTCTCGTAAAGTGACTGGTACGAAGGTACGTCCTCTGAAAAGGATGTCGTGCTCTGCTCCAAGGGAGAAACCATCAGGCGCCTGACCTGAGGATATCAGTGCACGCCGGGTCTCACAGTCAGCGTCCCCACGCTGAGCCTATCTGAACCGCTGTAGAAGTGGAGGAGAGACTGTGAGAGACTGAAGAAAGGCTGCTCCGTCTCTATCCACGAAGGATATCTGTAAGGAGGCTAGCTGCTCTGTCGCCTCCTCAAGTAGCTGAATGCCCGTCCTCCTGCTGAGGGAATCGGCTACCACGTTCCCCTTCCTAGGAGTATAGACTATCTCAAAGTCATAGTCCTGGAGGAACTCAAGCCATCTCTGCTGTCTCAGGATCAGGTCCTTCTGAGAGAAGATATACCTGAGACTCTGGTGGTCAGAAAAGACTGTGAAGCGCTCGCCCATCAGATAGTGCCGCCAAGTCTTCAGAGCAAAGACCACTGCTGCTAACTCCAGGTCATGAGTGGCGTAGTTCTACTCATGCGGCCTCAACTGACGTGATCCGTAGGCGATCACGGCCCGTTCCTGCATCAGGACTCACCCGAGTCCAGTCCCTGATGCATCGCAGTAAACTACGTATCCAACTCCCTCCTCAGGCAACCTCAAGATAGGTGCGCTGGTCAACCTCTGTCTCAGCTCCTGGAAGCTCTGCTGACATCTGTCTGACCACACAAAGGGTTTCCCCTTCTTTGTCAAGGCTGAGAGTGGTGCCGCAACTCTGGAGAAGTCTGTCACAAATCTCCGATAGTATCCGGCTAGGCCCAAGAAGCTCCGCACCTCCGTCACGCTCCTAGGTGGCTCCCAAGCTAGCACTGCCTCGATCTTCGCGGGATCCACTGCAACTCCCGCCTCAGAGATGACGTGCCCCAAGAAATGGACCTCTCGTAACCAGAACTGGCATTTTGAGAGCTTTCCATAAAGCTGGTGCTCTCGGAGTGTGTCTAGCACAACTCGCAGGTGGTAGGCATGCTCCTCCTCAGTCGTCGAGTATACCAAAATGTCGTCAATGAAGACCACGACAAATCGGTCGAGGTATGGATGGAAGATCCCGTTCATGAGGCTCATGAACACTGCTGGAGCATTGGTTATGCCGAACGGCATAACCGAGAACTCATAATGGCCATACCGACACCTGAAGGCCGTCTTCTGCACGTCCTCGTCTCGAACTCTGAGCTGATGATAGCCTGACCGGAGGTCTATCTTCGAGAACCACCGCGCTCCCTTGAGCTGATCGAAGAGGTCATCAATCCGTGGAAGCGGATACTTGTTCCTCACTGTCACCTGGTTCAGGCGACGATAGTCGACACACAGTCGCAAGCTCCCGTCCGCCTTCTTGGCGAACAAAATCGGGGAAGCCCAGGGTGAAACACTGGGTCGGATAAACCCCTTGCTCTGCAAGTCCTCCAACTGTACCCGCAGCTCTCGAAGCTAGGCGGGGGCCATCCGATATGCTGGAGTAGATATCGGGGCTACCCCGGGGTACAAGTCGATGTAAAATTCTACCTCTCTACGAGGAGGTAGCCCTGGAACATTGTCGGGAAAGACGTCCACGTACTGGTCCACCACTGCAGGAAAAACTGGACTCCGCACGTCCACTGCTCCTAGGATGAGGCTAGCCAACTGATGAGAGATGGGCTGCACTCTCCTCCGCGGAAGTCCATCCTGTGCTGCAAAGGTTCCCTTCTCGCCGGTGAAGGTAAACCTGCTCCCGTCGGTGCGAACACATCGCACCTTGCGCCTAAAACAGTCGATCTGGGCATGAACCGTAGATAGCCAATCCATGCCCAAGATGACGTCGTAAGGCCTCGACGCCGCTACAAGGAGATCCCAGCCGAAGCTCTCGCCTCCTAGAGTAAGCTCACACTGCCGGCACCAGTGCGTAATCGTCGAGTCTGCTCCTGTAGGAGTCTCTAGCCGTAAGGATCGAGCCAACGGCTCAATCGGAATCTCCGAGCTCCAAACAAGGGAAGAGGCTATGAAAGAGTGACTCGCTCCTGTGTCTATAAGTACTACAGCAAGGGTGGAATAGACACAGATCGTACCTCGAATCATCTCTGGCATGTTGGGGTCGTAGGCCTCCACTGCCTGGAGCTGGGCCTGTCCCTGCCCGCCAGCTCCCTGTGGTCGAGGTGGCCCTCCTGGTGGTGGGGGGGGGGTAGAGCCTGGAAGCGTCGCCCACCACCCGCTGCTCGGCCAGCTCCTCTGCCTCATCCGCCTCCTCCCTGCGGACCGCCACGGTCGACCCTCTGCCTCTTCCTGGGTGGCCCCTCCACCGTCTGCTGCTCCTCTGGTCGGCGAGTCGGGAAGTCACGAGCCATGTGACCCTGCCCGCCGCAGGAGTAGCACTGCCTGCCTCTCAGAAGGCTGGCACTCCGCTGTGTGCCCCGCACTGCTGAGCCGGTGTCCTGAGGCCGTCTGCGTGGGGGTCTGGTCTTCCTGGACCTGAGAGTCATCCGTCGGCTACCTGCTACCGAAGACTCAGCTACCTGCCACCCTGTGCTAGGTCTCGCCGCTGAAGAAGGCTCTCCCAGGAAGCTCTCGATCAGGAGGGCTCGTTCCAGCACTCCCGCCTGGGTCGGAATGCTGAGGGAGATCAGCGACGCCCGAATCTCCTGCCGTAAGCCCTGCTCGAAGGTCCGGGCCCGGAAGAAGGGGTCCCGTACCATGTCGGTCGAGTAGCGAGATAGGTCAGTGAACCTCGCCGCGTACTGAGTGACCGTCATGCTGTCCTAGCGCAGCTGGAGAAGCTCCTAGATGCGCACCGCTCGGAGGGTGGCCGGGACGAACTCAGAGTGGAAGAGGCTCTCGAAGTCCATCCAGAGCAAGGATGCCTCATTGTGAACCTGGAGCATCAAGCTCCACCATCGTCCTGCCGCCGCCTGCCGGAGGCTCGCCGCGAGAATCACCATGAGATCCGCTGGTGTCCTTACTAGCCTAAAGATCTGTACCACCGCCTCTAGCCAGTCCTCGGCGGACTAGGGGTCCGCCTCACCGCGAAACCTGGGCGGTCGCTGGCTCTGAAACACATGCAGTTCCCTGAGGCGACGTGCATCGTCAGCGTCTGGTACTGGTAGCATCGGTGACTCGGCGGGTAAAGCTACCGCTGGTGCCACTGCTGGCAAAGGGCCCTGCACCGAGGCCTCGTCGCTCGGTGGGCTGCCGTCGCGCCCTACATTCGGAACCCTAGCTGGCTGTCATCGCGGGGCCATCCTGAAAAGGAGAACAAGAGCACCACAGTCAGAACAGTATACCTGGTGAGCTGGCACAAGTAATCACAAGGAAAACTTGAGACTTTCATGAAGTAGATCAGTATACCCGGTGAGCTGACACAAGTAATCACAAAGAAAACTTGGAACACACACGCAATCAATGTTTTCATGCATTAAGTCGGAAATCAAGAGTCAGGGTCCTGGTGTACGGATACGTCGGCCGCCGCACCAACACTGGGCTCCCTGAACTGATAACCACACTCAATACACTAAACACTATTGCTTCATATAGAAAGAAAAGACAATCAGAGTCTGCGGTAGAACCGACCACCTCTTATACCAATTGTCACGACCCGACCTCGGGGCCCGTGCCGTGACTACCCCAAGCCGCCTTCCATAGGCCAGGGGCTGGCGACTAGCACCAAGGCGTAAAATCCCGGTAAACAGGGAAGGCATTGCCTTTATAAGTAACAACCACCACAGAGTCAGCAAGCGGAAAGTAACTACCAAGTGCAGAAAAGTAAAGGGGGCCGGAATACAAGCCCAACTGAAAGTACAACTGAAAAGGTAAAGAACAGCAACTGAAGAAAAGATGGCGGCCTCGTGTCTTCCACTGGAAATCCCACCTGAAGGGTGGGTACAGATAGCCTCCAGGCTCCTCGGGTCCCACGTCCGCTCCGAGCACGTCCCGCCCAGTGGTCCGCCTTCAGGTACCGTCCTGCTCCACGCCCCAACCGAGATCAGCGCTGTCCGTCGTCTGCATCCAACACAACAAGGTGCGGGCAAAGCCCGTGCAGGGGTGAGTATAAACTACTCAGTAAGGACCCCGAGACCCCCGATGGTCTCCCGAAATCCACAAAGGATATAGCACAAAAGAAAGGGGCAACCACGAAGAAACAACTGACTCGACTTAGGTATATGCCCATACATATACCTAAGTCCCCATTTCTAGCTCTGCTCTCGAGCTCAAGGTCAACTCGATCCACACAGGAAAGCAAGACTCAAATCCACCAGGGAGAGTAAATAGTAAATCCACATAGGATAGTTCAACACAAACACAAAGGAGAGTAACATAAGATTCAGCTCAAACAGGTATACTTTTTCAGATGACGACAAGATGATCACCGAACCATCTAAGTCGTCGGACCCACGAAGGATCGATATGTACTAACCTCGGCAATGACCCACATAGGATCGTGCCCACATAGGACCTGTAGCAATGGCTCACACAGAACCGTAAGAGATGACCCACACAGGATCGGTCCCACACAGGACATGTAGCACTGATCCACGTAGGATTGCTGAGTGCAGTAGTCGACGCAGTCCACTGAGGATCTCTGCACAGTCGTCGCCGCAGTCCACAAAGGATCTCTGCTCTGTCGTCGTCGCATTCCACGGAGGATCTCTGCTCTGTCGTCGAAGTCACAGCCAGCGCTAGGGTTCCCGCACACAGCGAGCTCGTTTAGGAGGGTCCGCTCCACAAGCCGAGAGGCTGATACATCAACTGACACGTAGTCCGAAGCTGATGTATCCAAAAGTTCCGTATCGACAACAGGATCTCAACGCAAAAGACGGCGCGTCAATCGGACGCCCGGTCTGAGAGTTATTGGCATTTTCGTCCCAGGGGTCCGGTTGGTTTTTAGGGAAAAACCAACCCGACCGTACTCCGCCTGTGTCCGATCCTCGGGCGGAGTATGCCAAAAGTTCCGTCTCACTTAGAGGAAACCTCCACAGCTGACGGTACGTCGATCGGACGTCCGCAGCTCGAGTTATGAGCGTTTCCGCTCCGAGGGCCCGGTTGGTTTCGCGTACGAACCAACCCGGACGAACCCAAAGTCTTCCGAAACCTTGAGTGTAATATACCGAAAAGACCGTCTCGATCCAAGGATCGCGTAGCCGCTGACGGTTCGTCAATCGGAGGTCCCAGGCCCAAGATATGGGCAAAAGACCGAAGAGGGCCCGAAAACGGGGGGTTCTGGGCCCGGGGCGACCCTGCCCGAACCGCCCCTGGGTCGGCCGAACCGGGTCGACCCGACCCGGCCTGGGCGCGGCCCGACTGACCGGACCGGCCGGCTCGGCTTCGGTCGAGCGGCCGAAGAGGGCTGCCGCGGGGCGCCGCCCCCGTGGCTCGGTGGAAAACGCGGCCCCACGGGGGGGGGGGGGGGGGTGGGGGCGCCTGTCACGCGGACGCGGCCCGGCCGCCGCGGCGGATTCCTCCATGGCGGCGCGCCGGGCGCTGCCGCCTCCGGCCGCCGCCGCCGCCGCCGCCTTCCGCGGGCCGCCAGAGTTGCTCCGGTGGCCCGTTTTGCCTCCCGTCTGCGCCATAGCTCCTCCCGGGGGCCGATCTTCACTGCGGGATCAACGGATCGCCCCTGCAGCATGGTTCGTCGTCGTCCGCCAAATCCGCACAAAAAAAAGATCGGAGAAGGGTTGCCGGGTCTTGTTCGTTAGACCCGCACCCTCCGCGTTAGTCATAAAATCCTCGGGAGGGATTAAGGCAGCCACAATTTTATCAAAAAATAAAATTGTTCAAGTTTGGTTCTTTAATTAAAAAGAATTAGATCACGGGAACGAATCACCAAGAAAAAAAATAAAATCCCTACCTCGATGTCGCCGTCGGACGTGAGGTCGTCGCGGAATCGCTCGTCGCGGAAGGAGGGGATCGTCGCGTCGTCGCAGAAGAGACGTTCGTCACACCGTGGGAAAAATGTCGCGCCGACGATCTCCGGATCTAGAACAAATGGATTTAATTAATTAAATCCGTTGTCATTGAAATTAAAAGGGAGAATTAAACGATCCGTTTCTCACCTTACTTGCCGAACGAGGATCGGCCGCGGAAGAAGAGGCGTCGCCGAAGAACGTCGCGGGTAGAGCTCGTCGAATTCCGGTCGCCGGCATTCTTCGCGTTCTTCGCGTTCTTCGCGAGGAGGGTGGAGGCTCAGAGAATTCGCACAACGATAGCAATCCTCCAAAATAGACAAGTTTGTCTATTTTATTAATTTGCCAACGAACTCAAATGCGTAAGTAACGACCCATTAAATTCGTTGAATTAATTCAACGAATGAAACAGCCCATTTAATTCACGAAATAAACCGCCCAATTAAATGGTCTATTAAGAATTAAGGAAAATGCGTCGGTTGACTTTTCAGTTACTTGACGGGTTTTCGCGGGTGCGTTACTTAGCGAAAGAAACGGCGGGGCTCGTGCGGGCCCCACCTCACAAATATCCTACCAAGGGGTAGGGTATTTCCGGATAGCACCCTATCCTCTTTAACTCAGTTCAAGTGGCTTCCAAGTGACTTCCAAGCGGCTTAAGTGAAATAAAATAAAGTTGTCGCACAACCTTAATTTTATTTCCGACTTAAAGCCCAAAATTTTTAAAACCACGGTTGAGCAAACGCAACTCCGGAAGAGGCGTTTCTAAGCAAATACCGACGTTGCGATTTCATCGGTTCCCTCAGAATTCGATTCCGGGCACCGGTTCAGAAGATAGAAAAACCCGCTCGTCCGTTCACTGAACGTACCCGAGCCAAACTTCGGAAATTGATTCTGAGCACACTGGGCCTCGGAATCAGGTGCCGTCTGAAGCTGCGCTCTTGTAAAATTCCAAAGAAAATTGAGAAAAAAAAATTTCCTTGAAATTTGCGGGTCTTTACAAACAGAATTAGGTGGATAGGAGTGGGACTAGTTCCAGGCATAGTGGCCTTTGTTCATGATGCTTCTAGCTTCGTTAATGTTGTTGTTGTGGTTGCTTTGTGTCTTTGTACTTTGAGCTGCAGAAATAAAAGACACTAGTCCCTGTGAAATTTTCTTTTCTGCCTTTTTGTGTGGTTAATACTAAGAGGTTTCGGTTAAAACCTTTGACTTGACCATCACATTCAAGATTCCTACAGGAGGAGACCAAGTGACCACACACAGATGCCGACAGTGTGACTCAACCCTTTGAGGTGAAAATAACGGTTCGATCTCTTGGTAGTAGTGTCAAGGCCTTACTACATCGTCCATGACATGAATTATTATTGTCCATGTCATGATAGACAATATTAGGAAAAAGACATGGTTCATCCAGGGGATGAGACTGGATTTCTCTTTCCGGCAAAGGAGAAATCTTAACAGCTTTTACAGATCGTAGGCGAAGATGAGTGAACGTCGACTGAATTACCAAGCCGGCCCACTTCTTACCAACCAAAGATGGTACGAGCTTTGATAGGGAAGGTGCAAATCATCTAGGAGTGGATGAATACTACACAGATTAGGCCAATGTCTTAAGCTGATAAGAGAAAGAGACCTATGGAGTTCGAGGATGGAAGCCACGTCTTCATACGGGTCTCACCACGATGAGGTCTACATAGTTTTATCCGAAGCAGAAATTTATCTTCGAGGTTCATCGGACCTTTCCAGGTCCTCAGCAGGATAGGCGAGGTGTCTTACCACTTGGCTCTTTCACCTCAGTTGCACCGAGTGCATGACGTCTTTAACATATCTCAGCTGAGGAGATACGTGCATGACCCTTCACACATCATCGACCATGGGAAGCTATAAATTGATGACAGGGTGACTTTCATTGAGGTTACAGTAATAATTGAGGATCGAAAGATGCGGGTCCTATGAGGACGGTCGATTCATTTGGTGCGTATTCACTGGTAGCACGAGAACCTCTAGGAGAGCACATGGGAGCAGGAGGCTCATATGTGTGCTCAGTACCCCTTTTGTTTTCCTAGTATGTCTTGTAGCTTTACTGGGACATAAATCCATGAGGTCGGAGTAATGTAAAGACCTGGAAATTTCAAGGAAATTTGTTTTCTTAAATTCTTTGGAATTTTACGAGTCCACAGTTTCTGACGGTGCCTGATTCCCAGGCCCGGTGTACCCAGAATTAATTTCTGAGTTTTGTTCGGGTACGTTCAGTAAACGTACATGCAGGTTTTTGTATATTTTGTTCCAGTGCTCGGAATTTAAATATGAGGACACCAATGAACTTGTAGCGCCGATATTCGCTTAAGGGGACCATTACCGCAGTTGTGTTTTATGTGGGTTGAAAGTTTGTTTTTGAGGTTTAATAAAAAAGTTAAATAAAATTTTTGTGAAAAATTTTACTTATCTTTGTTAGTTTAATCCTACATGGGGAAGTTATTAGTGGATCCCACACCCACATAACTTCCCATGTGTGGATATTTGTGAGGTGGGGCCCACACGAGCCCCTACATTTCATCTCCCCATATCTCCCCTCAAACTCCCTTAAACCCCTTGTTTAATTCTTAACACCTCCCCTCATTAAGGCTAAAACTTCCACCTTCCTCTCTCTCTTTTAATATGCCAACACTTCTAATTAATGAGTTTAGCTCATCAATTAATTAATTATATGTGGTGTCATGAATTCATATTGAATTTGCATGGCATCATTATATTTTTAGAGAGCCTATTATTTCTTTTGGGGTTGGCTGTTATTTTTTGGAGAAAGGCTTTGGAGAATTCACCGTCTCCAATGAAGAACACGAGGAACAACGTCCTCTTAGATGAAGGACGTCGAATCCATCGAAGAATGATGACACGTCTTCTCCTTCCTTCTTCAACCGGGATAAGAACGTGAGGCGACGCCTCAAGGAACACTGTCATCTTTCCTATTCCTCCACATCAAGGGAGAAGACGTCGTCGTCGCCAATGACAACGTATTTTTCTCCAACGTTGACGGAACGAAGTCTGACTTCCGTGACACCGTCTTCCGTGACGTCGTCTTCCGTGACTTCGACGACACCCTTGAATCGAGGTAGGGGATTTTGATTAATTTTTAGTGGAATAAAATTACCTCATTCTTTGTTGATTTCCGTGGTTTTCCATCAGCCAAATTTTATCATCAAATTCAGAGGACGCGGGCCAAACCAACATAGCCTGACGTTTCTCCATTACTTGATGGTTTATTTGACGACGGAGGTAGAGTCAGAAGGGTACGGTGTCATCGCACCACACTGGAGAAAGATACCACGACCATAAGGTGGCGGTGACCAAAGGTCGCGGCCAAGCCAGGCCGCGGTGGAGGAGGAAGAGCACCACCACGTCGACTGCGTGAAGGAAACCGCAGACCGCAGTGCGGGCCTCTTGGACGAAGAAAACCGGTCGGCCATGAGAAACCGCAGCGCCTCCTTGGAGTCGCGCTGCGGGAAGACCGTGGGATTCTTGCTGGATGAGCCGACCAGACAGGAATACTGCGGCTCAATGACGCACCACGTTGTGGAGGACCGCGGCCCGCACTGTGCGGGCCGCTTCGGCGGGTGAACTGACTGGCTCACCAGCCGACCAGATGGAAGAAGTCGCGACGCCGCATGGCACTGCGTGGGAGATCAGTGGCCTGCTCATGTCGAATAGAAGCGGCCATATTTGGCCGGCCGGTAGGGAGGGGTGGTGCCAGCTGGCACCGCCAGTTTCAATTAACACCCCCCTCCCCCCGCTCCGCACAATCCGCTCGACCACATGGCTGAGCCGCGACTGGCCACCGGGTCATGCCGCCTGCGTCGGGCCAAGCCGGGTCACCTGCGCGCGGGTCGGGCCACCAACCGCACGGGCCGGGCCACAACCATCGGACCGGGCCTTGCCCTACAGGGCTGGACCCATGGTCGGGTCGCTCCGGGTTGGGCCGACCCAGGGTGGGTTGGGTCGGGTTGGGCCTGGCCCAGACCCCCCTTTTTCGGACCGTTTTCGGTTAATTTCCCCTAAAATGAGCTACAGACCTTATGATTGATGAACCTTCATTTTAATTGGATTCCTAGAATCGAGACGGTCGTTTCAGTATATTACACTCAAGGCTTTGGTGAAGTTTCGGTAGGGCCGGGTTAGTTCGAACTCGAAACCAACCGGGCCCTTGGAGCGGAAACACTTATAACATAAGGACCGGACATCCGATTAACGTGCTGTCAACTACGTTGGATTGTTTTTTATGAGAAGGTTATTTTGGAATACTCCACTTGAGTTTTGGACGCAGCTGGAGTACGGTCGGGTTGGTTTTATCTTGAAAACTAACCGGGCCCCTAGAATGGAAAAGCCAATAAATCTCAGAATGGACGTTAATTTGACGAACTATCAGCAGTGTTGGTAATCTCGTTGAAAAACAGTTCCTTTGAGTATACCCTATGGGATTTCAGGGTGCAGTTGAGATACGGTCGGGTTGGTTCGTACACAAAACCAACCGGGCCCCTCGGACAAAAAGGCTAATAACTCACAGACCGGGCATCTGATTGACGCGTCGTCTGTTGCGTTGAGATCTCTTTAATGTGGCAGTACTTTTTCATACTTCTACATGACACTTGGAGTATCAACCAGTAGCTCGTGGAGCATATCCTCTTAAAGACGATCATACATAGTACAGAGACCTAGTAGCTATAGACCTGATGAATGCTTGACCGATTCGACTCAGAGTTATTCAACTAGCCCAGTGGACGGAGCGCCCAGTTTGGCGGTAGACCCATGGCGGACAGAGCGCCTAGTTTGGCAGTAGACCCACGGTAATCTACAAGAGGAGTAACTTTGACGGCTATTAGGGGGAGCTCCTTATTTGGCGGCAGACCCATTGCGGAGGAGCGCCCAGTTTGGTACCAGACCCACGGTACTCGATAGGAGGAGTACATCAGCAGTCTAAGTTTAGTGAGTATCACCTCAGAGTCACGACATGTCCACTATACTCAACAGAGGAGGAGTTCTCCAGTAGTTGTGGTTTCTATAATGAAAATCCTTGTTTGACCTGGGTCAATGACCTTTGTCTTTTCCTCTTGATTGAGATGGGTTACTTGATAACTTAGGTATATGTATGGGCAAATACCTAAGTAAAGGTTATCAGTTGAGATCTTACGTAGTGGTTTATCCTTGGTGTGTTTTGTGAGACCATGAGGATCTCGGGTTCCCTACTGAGTATCATTACACTAACCCTTGCACGAGCTAAGCCCGCACCTCGTTGTGTTGGATGTAGACGACGAACAATGCTGACTGAGGTAGAGTGTACGAGGACGGGATGGTACCCAGAGGTGGACCTCACGACGAGTCGGTACCCGGAGGAGAGGGACAAAAATGTATTGCTGAGGATGAAATTTGTACCTACCATTTAGGTAGGAACCCGAAGGACGATTCAAGAAGCTACATCCATCTTCCAGTTGTTTGTCTTTTCATTTGTACTTTCTTTTAGTTGAAGTTGTACCTTTCTGTTGGGCTTGTATTTCTAGACCTTTGTACTTTCAGAACACTTGTTATACTGCTTTACTTAGTTTTTTCTTCCGCTTGTTCTATAGTAGTGTGTGTTTATGTTTTATAAAGGAAATGCCTTCCCAGATCGAGGGAATTACACCTATGGTGCTAGTTGACAGCCCCTGGCCTTTGAAAGGAAGGCTTGGGGTAGTCACGATGCGGGCCCCGGGGGATGAGTCATGACCGTATAGTTTTTCTAACCATGTGTCCAAAATGTGTTCCTAGATATGAAATTCATAAAATAGAAAATTAGCAAGATTATCTTAGTCATTTTAACATGTAATATCCCCCTAATACCTCATTATATACTACCATCCCCTCCATGATTCTCTATAAGACTCTACCATTGATTCATGGGTGATCCTTAATCATTTTAGGTGGATCACTTTAAGCTACATTTGGTTTTTATCTTGGTTTATCCCTTATTCTCAATATATCCTCAAAATCTACCTTCACCTTATCATGATGGAACCTTAATGGGATATGATTTCTTGATCTAGAGGGTTTTATGGGGAATTAAGGATGTTTCTCATAGGTATAGGCTTTATAGGACCTAATCACCTTATCTTTATGGAACCTTAATGGTATATGATTTCTTGATCTAGAGGGTTTTATGGGGAATTAAGGATGTTTCTCATAGGTATAGGCTTGATAGTACCTAATCAATTCATTTCATGTAATTTCATTAAATTCTAAAATAAGATCATTTTCTAGAAATCATATGGGACATGCAACATAGAGCTCAAAAAACCCATGAAATATATTTCTTTAAATGTTATCTCTTTGATCGCCTTCGAAATATGAAACCACAATTCTAAAAGAACCTTAATATAATATACCATTATAACCAAGCCAATAAATTATTAGATATTAATATTACCAAATAATATATAAACATTATGGTTATATATTAATTACAAAATTAATAAGAATCATTTAAAAAAATATTTTTTTCAGAAAAAGCATACTACTCTAATTGACGGATTAGTCACGCTTTCCAGACATAATTTAAAATTAATTTTTAATATTTTTTATTAATTTAATTGACAAAATACACATAATTTTTTAAATAAACACATAGAAATTATCTATGGATGATTTTTTATTAAATATAAGATTTTTGATGAATAGTGAATAATATTACTTGAATGACCCAAAGGCCTTCATTTTTATTGATTTTTGATAACCACACTTTAAAAGGATAAAGGAGAACCCTTACAAGGCCCATAGGCTCAGAGATTACATGGCCCGTAGGCTTAAGAGATTACATGACCTGATGGTCTTAGGGAATTCAACCAGACTATCTATAAGGAACTGCGCCTCCCCAGCATCGACATCATGATAGTAGCTCTCCACATTCACATGGTGGTCTGGCTAGGCTTTTCGTGCAAGCATAAGATGGTCCTGATGTTATAGTTGTAACCTTTCATTCTGAAAATCCATTTGGCTCTGCTCTGGTGAGTGTATTTGCTCTGAATCCTCTTCTAGGGCTCCTCTTTTTTTTAGTGTGTCTGGGGTAATTGCATGTGGCCCAAAGGCCACGAGGTGAATAATATTGAATTTTAATTGAAAACTGACTTTTCATTTAAATAATTTATAATGATAAATTATATTTTTCATTGGTTTAAAGTAAAATAACATAAATTATATGTCAATTAATTATATTCAGGTTATTAGAATCATTTTCATTTTTAGCTTTTATATAAATCATTGTAAACTTTTGGACATTTTCCCTTTAAAAACCTATTTTCTCATCACGTATGTGGGATTAAATTTAAAATAAAATTTTCCTTTTCTATGAATTGAATTTTGAAAAATGGATTCATTATTTGGAATCAAAATAATCTATCCTTTATGATATGTGAAAATTTATTTCTTACAAAAATGAATATTGAAAATAATTAAAATTAATTACCGTAGATGAGGAAAAATCGATTTACCATGGGGTTTAACTAAGAAGAAAATGGTTAAAAATGACCTACCAACTATTCCAAAACCCATTTTATACACATATATCAAATTTATATCATTTAATTTCTATAATAATACATTTTGTAATCTTGTTCACTGATAAAAACATGGGTATGATTGATTATTTTCAAAAAAAATTACAATTATTCCACTCGAATTAATTATAAAAGGACCCCTTTAGATTATCTTATTAATTCCATAAAAAACTTTTTGTTCATCCAATACCTACTAAAATAACTTTTAAAATTCCCTCTAATAATCCTAGAAGCATTATTTTTGGTACAAATTTAGTTTAATAAGGCTTTGGTGAAAACCTAAGGAGGATACATGAAGGATTGTTTATATTCTCCAATGAGTGTTTTAATATTTTTTCTTACTCCACCTACTCCAATTATTCTTAAGACATGTTGATATAATAAACTTAGTGTAATAAATATTATTAGATGTTTTTATATTAGTCTAAAAAACTAAAAACATCCACACTTCCATTAAATGTGTTATGAAATCATCATTCATGTGTACAATAGACCACCACCTTGGGAACCGATGTCATTCATTTTTCTATTAACACCTCTCATAGTGGGGTATTATGACGGATCTAAGATATATATAAATATATGATATTTATAACATAATTATACCTATATATTAATTATAATATATATAAATTTTTTACGTCCCATTCTGTAGGACATGATAATGTTGATTGTATATATGAAATATAATAATTACCATAATATATACATATAATATTGATGAAATAATTATGATATTAATGATATATTTATCCTTATTAAAATATAATATATCATTTTATTTATTACCTTTTCACTTACATTAATATGATAACATCGTTTGTGTACATGTGGACAACCACCTTCATGGTGCAATGTGACTCTCCTATCATCACAACACCAAATTCCTGATATATATAAGTATATAATATGATAATTGTTATATTATTATCATTATTTAAATATACAAAATTACTAACCACCTTTTCTTAATGGCCATGGAAATAAGTAAATGTTACTCGAGCATACGTATAACCTACCATCTCCATGATCTTAACATACTTCATTTTTCATAATCATATTTCGTGATTGGTTTAAAATTTATAATTGATTTATAAATATGAAAATTATTTCATGATTATTATTTTGTATATTATTTATCTATATAATATAAATTAGAATAGTAAATTTAATTATAAATCATGAATGAGAAAACAAGGAAATTGACATGTCATACAATGAAAATAATGAATTATTATTAATGAACAGACAATAATATGTTATAAAATGATCATTTATGATATTATAAATATTAATATGGTTCTATAATGAGTTTATAACATGTTTAAAACCACTATACATTAGGTTAAATCATGTTCAACCAAAATTAAGTGTGAGGTAAGGGGTTTAATGTTAATTTTATTTCATCAAGGTATATTACAATGTTATGAAAATAGTTTATTTTATATGGTGTATACACTATCCCATTGAAATGTAATATCATTAATAATTCATTATTAATGGAATTTTAAGTTTAACTTTTAATTATTTCATCAATGTGGATTATACTCAAAAGTTAAAAGCAGTAAATAATTTTGTAACTCAATTTCTTATCATTGGGTTATATTACTTCTTCATTGTCATTGATATTCTAAGATTATGTGTATATTGAATTTGGAATATATTATGTTGTATTTATAGTTATTTTATGTGTATTTTAAATTTATACACATAATAAATTCATTTTATCACTTCAACATTATGGTCATTGAAATAGTTTATTTTACAATCTCATTCAAATCGAGTTTATTTATTCTTGAATTTCAATTAATCGAAATTGTTTGACCATTTCTAATAAACACAACTAATTATCTTATCCTTTTGTTATTAATTATATTTTCAATTAATAGTACCCTTTAACCATTGTTTGTTACTTAGAATAATAGATAAAATGTTTTTAAGAAAATCCAACATCATTTTTCTCTCTGGTCATAAATCTATTTTCCTCCAAAATGATATTTTCTAAAAATGTTTTCAAAAATGTATATAACCTTTAAAAATAATTTATAGAAAATAATTTTACCTATATTTTCATTTTTTAATTTTTTTAAAGGTAGCTTCATTCTATTTTTCTAACAAGACACCTTTCTAACATTTCTACAGTACAGAAGGAATGTTCTTCTTAACATGTATGACATGTACATAATTACAAGCCGACATGACCATCATTTCGTTGAAGTTTCCTTTAAAATATTAAAAGGTTATTTTTATATATATATATATTTCCTAATATTCTGGGAATTATTTGTTTTTAAAATTAATTTTGAAATAATAATATTTTCAAATGTTTTATGTTTTAAATAGTTCTTTTCAAAATGAAAAGGATATTTTACTCAATTTTTTTAAAGATCATTTTATGGAATTTATATTCTTCAAAGTCAAAAAAACTTTATTTTATATATAGTACATTGGGGATATGTTGTCTTTTTACTACCGTTATTCTTCATCTATATGGTTTATGATTATTTTTACCAAGGATAGTATTGATATTCACTTTATTGATTCATTTTTGTAGTCAATAACATTCAATTGAAATGTTCACTTTCATGTGATTGTTGGAAATTAAATTTTCACTATATATCCATATTTTTTATCATAGATATATTTATTTTCTAAGATCTATATATCATTTATACATATGATTTCCTATATTGAATTTTTTTTCTTTATCTGGGGAAATATTAAAAAATGTTTATTCTTAACTCCATATGAATATTTGATGATAAAAGAGATTGATTTAAGAATTAAATCAAATATTAGGCATATGAAGAATTATTTGGAGTTGAATACATAAGTGGGTAATGGTTATATATTTATCCTTGATAAATCGATAGGTCTCATGAGAAAAATCAGTTGAAAAACCCATATGAGTTGGTACCAAGTAGTTTTAAACTTTCGTGTGAAGTGTATTGACAGTAGAAGTATAGTTGGCCAAAGAAAATCTGTTTGTACCCAGTATTTCTAAACTATAATTTGAATGTACTTAATGGTATAGGTACTATATAATTGATACTTGAAATCTATTAATTAATAATTACCTTCATTATGATTATTTTTATCCATGATATTTTTAAAATGATATTCTCTCTAGATGCATTTTATTATCTGATTACTGATTAGATGGAGTGTGTTTTTAGTTATTTAACTCGCCATATTTATTATTACTTATCCAATTATGATAGATATGTTATGGATTATATTAAATGTGTTTTGATTTATTTACTTTTTCTTATTTATTATTTTCTTTTATATTTTCTCATTGATATTATCTCAGGATGCACTCCTTTCTCAGTTTATTGATTACATGGAATGTGTACTCTATTATTTACCATACTGTATTGATTATTCTTATTTATTTATGATAAATTATACTATAAATAACACTTACTGATCATTTTAGATTACCCTTATTTTGTTTCCTTTCCTAGGAATCCATGAAGTCTACTATGATTGATATTAAATCATATGCTAAATGGGATAAAGTTTTTCTCGAAAAAAATATGTTTTTCTTTTTAATCTCAAATGTAATGAAATAATTAAGCATGTATATACTTTAAAAAGAGTATTAAGCTATTTGGTACTTCAGTATCGGATTTAGTGTATCCTATTCCAATTTAATAATGTAGAGACAAGAGATGGGATACTGGGGTTGGGGTCACTACGGTTAGTATCATATGAAATTTAGTAGAACCCTTAGGAACTAGATTTAGGAAAACATAGATTAGGGAACATAAACCTATTATAAACTTTGAAAATAAGTATTTAATAATTTTATAATGTTTTTATAAGGAATATAATATGTGGTCTTTTCAAGCAATACATCCCTTTCTGGATTCAATATGTGTACATTGTTATAGTACAGAGGTACCTAGGGGTAATAACTCTAAAAATGGCACATTGGGTTGGACCCAATCAGCACTTGGTGCATGAAAAGGGGCCTTATTGCACACCTAGTTTGACACTCCTGGGGAACAGTCTTAGGATAATTCATATTTTCCTCTTAAACCATTATGAATGATTTTAAAATGTATATATCCCAAAGGAGACTATAATTATGATTATGATATTAGTTTTGCCTAAGTTTTTTATATTATGTTATGTATTTCAGTAGTTTTGGGATTTTAAAGTATGTTTCATAATGATATAATCTAATATAGTGTAATCCATCATTTATAAATGGATCATATAAGAATGAATGATAACCACATCAATGAACATGATCCAAATAGTAAGAATGGTCATTTAGTTAATAAGTTTAGGATAATATTTTGAAGGGAACTAGTCTCCCAAACATTATCATCATGTGAGGACATTATTTAATTTTCTAATAAGATATAGAAATAATTCACTAATTATTATGTATTCTAAGGTAATAAAGAGTAGAAGATAATAGTAGATAAGAATATGGATAGAGGGAAGAAGGGAAAGAATGATTTTCCGACATGTTATAATTGTGGAAATAATCATCCAGGTGAATTCCTAAAAGTAATGGGAGCTTTATACTAGTGTAGAGAGTATGGACACAATGATTGTGATTGAATGGTTAAGAAATACATTTCCAATGTACAATGATCCAACTTTATATAGATAATACACTATGTAAATCAATGTCACAAGCACCAATGAAATATACCACAAGAAAAGAAAATAGATCATGGTAAATCTTATGATATTACCAATAAGGTAGTAGAATGATTAATGTGATTGTGTTTGGATTAAATGATTATATCATTTTATTATTTTATAAATTATATACTAGTTATAAGAATTATGATATATAAAAGTATTGTTCTGTAGTAATTTTTTGTTATGGATTTGAAATCTTATATTGAACAGTATTGATAAACAATAAAAATGTTATAGTAGAAAGTTGAACCTATTAGAAAACACATGATTTAGGGAAAGATAATCCCTAATATATTCTAGATGTTGAGATAATGATGTTGGGATATGATATTATTGATTTGGATAAAGTAAATTTGATTTTACTAAGTACCTTGGAATAGATTAATGAATTGATGAAAAAATATTATTCTTTCATTGATGGAGTTTACAACATTTTTTGATTTCAAGAATATGTCAAACAATATATGTTTTATATAAGGAATATAGATTCATGAATTTTTTTCAATAATTTTTTATGTAAATGAATTTTATTATCATATTTCAAAAGAATACAAGATAAAGGTACTAACATGTTTTGTATGTGATGGATAAGAGCTACTTCTTATTGTTTAGTGAATAGTCATAAGTTAATTTTTGGAAAAATAGTGTCCTCATTTATAAATTGTTGGATCTAAATCATTTGGAAGGGTCATATGGTTAACCATTTATGGAATGGTTGAAGTTAAAAATTGGATAGGGTTTTAGAGAACAATGTACTACTTAAAATTTTGAATATTGATTCATATTGTCTAAATTGAGATTACCATATTGGTTTTGGAAAATTATTTTATATAGACAAAATGACTTGTCACTCTTTTATGGATATTACGATCAAATAAAATGGAATTTTAGTTCTTCATCTATTAAAAATCAATTTTGAATTTTCATTTCATGAAGTTATGAATTGTAAATTGGTCAACACACAACCAAAGGATGAAATTGAACTAGAAAAATTTAAAGGTGTCAATTAAGTATATTTAAATGTATTCATAGAAATTAAAATAATCAATGAAAATTAGGGAAAAGGGTCTAGAAATAAAATGATGTCTTATTACCATAATTTTGGATGATATCAATGGCCTTTTTCTTGTCTATTTAATTTATGTTTTTTAGGTCCATAAATTTAAATTTAAAATTAACTTTTTTGTGATCAATAACTGTTATTATTCTCTATAATTATTTAAAATTTTCTTCCATGCCCACATCTTTAATTTTTAATATTGTTATATTTCACAGAAACCTATTTATGTGTTACTCCATATTGAATTTTTTTGACATCCATTTTCTCTCTTATTAGAAGGATATCTTACTAAACCTTTTATTATGTGGTATTTTCAACAATGGTATTTCAAAATTCCAAACCCTTGTTTACTGAGATCAAGTATAAATTGTGATGAAATAATGTATTTATGGTTAGGAGAATAAAACTACTCAAAATTATAAAATAATATTATTTTATTCGATATCATATATAACATGCAACAACGATTTTAAAGAATGCATCAAAATATATTTTATTAAATATAAACTCTTGGATAGATTGTAGATTATGAAACCACTAGTCTAAAAGAACCATAATATCATATATAGTTAGAAACTATCCCTTATATTTTCTAGTAAAAATGATCTATTATAATAAATGTAATCACTAAGAGGGGGAGATGGTGAGTTAGCAATTACTTTTTTTTATTTTATATTTCTTGTAAAACAACAATTGCCTCATGTTACATATTTATCACTTTTCTAAAAACTAGTCATTTACATATCCACTAGATCAAAAGTAATTATAAGGTTCACTACTCAGTAAGAGTATCTAGTACTTTTCATGGTTTGGAAATAATCCAACACCACATAGTACACTAGATAACAATCCTTTTGTGTGGATACAACAAGTAGGAAATACCCTTACACTTGTGTAGAACTATGATCAACAAAATTTTGAATGTTCTTATTCTAGAATGAATAATTTATATATTATTTTTTGAAAAGTTTTTAAAATTTTAAGAGTTTGTTCCAAACATGTTACTATTATGCATCGACAATATCCACATTGATAATTCTTTAAAACAAAATTCGTCACTTTCTTACATAGATGTAGGTAAGAAACATCATCAGAATAAAAATCTGAAATTTATTGACATTATTAAGGAATTTGAGTCCAAACTTTTGAAACTAAAACTCATATGTCTGATTGAAAACACTTACAAAGTTAAATAATTTCTTATAATTAAAAAAATAAAAAATAATTTAACAAACAACTTCTTTCAGCATCCAAAAACCACCACCATCCCTCACGGTACCAAAAATCTTCCCCTTTGGATTTTTTCCAACCAAGGATCATAAATTACTGAAACATTATAACTCAATCCATTCATTACATATCAATAATTATATTTATATATTAGAAAACTCATTATAGGAAATAAGAATCATTGATACAAAATCCATTTTTTTCAAATGTAGTGACTTAAAAACATCACGCCTTCAAGCTTTATACATTTAATGACTTCTTTTACATTCAGTATTCATAACTTATTTTACTTTCTTGTAAATAATAGTTTCCTAGTATCTATTCATCAAACCTCTAAAATAGTTCACAAACATACATGTTGAGTTCACAACATACCCATATCTCCCCCTAAATACATGCTTCTTTAAAAGGTTTAGCACATACCAATGCATAGATTTATGAAACATCAAATTTATCCCCTTTGATGACACCATCCAAAAACGAGAGAGATTGAGGAAAAAACATACCTCAACATTGGAGAAAAAGTTTTTAGATTCCCAAGATCAATATCAGTTTGAAAAAATTATTCCATTGGTAATGGTTTTGAGAAAATTTCAGTAACTTTTTTCTATTGTAGGAACATATTCCAGGTCGAGTTCATTATTATCCATATTCTCTATAATAAAGTGATATTACAAGTCAATATTTTTTGAACAATAATGTTGCACTATATTTCTTATGTAATTTATAGCACTCTGATTATAACAACTGAAAAGAAGGGGTAACTTGACTTCAATAAGGAAGTCTTGCAATTGAGTCTTCAACCACAGAAGTTGTGTTGTAGCTTGAGTAGTGGAAACCAATTAAAATTATTCTATTATAAGATTTAAAAAATTGTATTACATAGTATTCCGAATTATACAACATTCTTCCCAAAATAAAACTCCACCAAATGTGGATCTTATATCATTAATATTTCCATCCCAATCGATATCTATATAACTAAAAAAATCTATTTTTACTGAGCTGTCATATCTCATTACAATATCTATAATTCCTCTGATATATCTATGAAATATTTTTCCTATGAATATATGTGATTCATTTGGATCAATTTAGAATCTTTCACAAAATGTGACAACATATAAAATATTCGACCTTAAGGAATTCAGATATAACAAACTTGTTATCAGCTTCTAAAAATCTTTTGAAACAACTTCTCATCCTACTTTGTCTTTAGAAAAATTCATTCCCATTGAAATTGGCATAGAGAAAGGTTTTAAATTCTCTATTCCAAAATTATTCATAATTTTCCTATCATACTTTTCTTTAGAAAGAAAAATATATTTATTATTTTTTTAGATTTGTAACCCAATAAAATATTTCATTTCATCGAGCATTGAAATTTTAAACATCTTCTTCATATATTTTTCATAAGTTTCACAAGTTCTTTCATAATTCTTATGAATGATAAAATCATCAACATATATAATAACAGTGAGGGAAATCCACTGATTTTATCTAATGTAGAGATTACTATCAAATATTTCATTCATAAAGTTAATCTTCCTTAAACAGCTATCCAATTTGGAATAACAAGCTCTTGGAACATTCTTTAACCCATACAATGATTTATTCTATTTACACACATAAAATTTATCCTATCCAATAAAAATACACATATTTTTTTAATATAAACTTCTTCATCTAGTTCTCTGTTGAGAAATAATGACTTCTAATACATCTAAAAAAATTTATAACCCCATTGTGCAGCAATTGAAAGAAATATTGTAATTGTCTCTTACCTTGTAATAGGAGAAAAAGTCTCATCGAAATAGATACCTTCAATTTGTGAGAAAACTTTAAAAACTAATATTTATTTTTTTATTATAACTTCACTATCTATGTTTAACTTGTTTCAGAAGATCCACTTTGTTCCAATAATACTTTTATCATTTGGTTTGGGTACATGTTCTCAATTACCATTCTCTAAATTTGGTCAGACTCTTCATTCATTGCACGGATTCACTCCTGATGCTCAAAAACATCATTAAAATATTTTGTCTCCAAATTTTAATAAAAATATTCATGTTCAACCACAGTTTATGATCTTCTTTTTTTAACCATATTTTTTTATCACCAATGATGTTTTGTTCAGCTATCTATTTCCTCATCCTAGGATGACATGTACTATGTTCTTCCTAATCACTAGTAATAGCTGAGTCCAACTATTGAATTTACATTTCATCGCCATATATAGAATTATTTTCATGTTTTTTAATAAAAATTATTTCATCTTATTCATCTTCATTACATGTATATATTTGTGAAATATCTTCCATGTTTTTTAAGGACTTTTACATAAACGAAATCAACAATCCTTCATGTTTCTCTTGTGAATAGTTTATATCCTCTACAATAAAAAACATAACCAATAAAGATTACATCATAACCTCTTTGATAAAAGTTTCCAAGATTTACACCTTTTTATTTATGACGTAGGGAGTCCCGAAACCTTATATGTTATTCAAACATCGAGTTTCATAATAGTACATTTCTTAAGTAGTCATATTAGTACTTGTCTTATAAAACATATATTTTTTATATAAGTCATTGTACTGATTTACAACCTCTATAAATAGTGATAATTTTCTTGTTCAATCTATATTGTAATCCACATTTCAACTAAACTTATATTATTCTTTTCATTAACACCATTTTTTGTGGAGTGTATGGTCCATTGAACTCATGTAGAATTCCATATTTTTTCAGATAACTTCTAAACTCTTCATTATTGAACTCACCACTGTTATCAGTTCAAATCATATTCATAGAATACCCAAATTTATTTTCAAATATCCTCATGAAACCCTTAATCATTTTTAGCTTACAATTTAGGTTTCTAATACATAAAAGTCAATATAGAAAAATAATCAATGAAATAAATTATCTACTTATCTTTAAAAGTTGATTGTCTTTTCATTGGACCTCCAATATCAAAATGAATTAGTTTTATGCGATGATTTGAATGAATATAAAATTTATTATGCATAGAGTTTGTAATCTTCACTTTTTGACAAATTAAAAAAACCAATACCTTTTTCTTTACATATCAGGAATATAATGAGCACTATATCTCTTTTTTAACTTTATCATATTTCTTTGACTCATATGCCTCAATATTTTATTCAATAATTTATTTTTTTCCATAATTCATAAATGACATGAATTATATACATCACCAAATTTAATAGAGTTTCCCATTGTATTTTATCCTTTTAAAATAACTTTTCAATATTAAAAGCCTTTCAAAAAAACCCATATTTTCTAAAAACAAATTTATTGATTTCATCATAATGTTTTGAAACACTTATTATGTATTGTTTCATCCCATCAATGAACATTAATGTATTATTACATTTCATCCTTTGTACCACAATAAAACCATATCGAAAACCATTGATTATATGAGATTTTTCATTTCAAAACATAACTATTCCTTCTTTATATTGTTTCACATTCTTCAATAGCTTCAAATATCCTTTTATATATGAGGAAAAATAACTATAAATAATTCTGGGTCATTCTCTTTTTATTTCTTTGATAATATTTTCAACAAAAAGATATTTTTATTTCCCATTATCTTATTTTACATTAAAATGTTGAGAATTTTGATAAACATGTTATTTTACTAGTAATAAAACAAGGCATCCTTTCTCAAGATGTCCCATTTTTCAACATTCACAAATAACTTCCATAGGTTGAAATCTGTTTTCATCTTTCAAAATAACTATATCTAAAGACATACTTTTAGAGCATTAAATATACATCAAACTTTTCTTCCAATAACCCATGGGATGACTTTAATTTTTTTAATGAACCAACACATATTTTTTTTGTATTTGAAAATCCACCACAATATAAGCTGTAACCATAGAAGGAATATTTACCTACATAACTCCATTCTTCCTAGATTTGTGAACAAGTTTTTCTAAAACATTATTATCTTTCACATCAAAACATTTTTGGGCCCCAAAATTCCTTTTATCACTTAGATACTTCTTCTTTAATTTAGATTTATTCTCACCTTTATCATAATCAGAAGTAGTAACAAACATTGTTTCAGACTAAATTTTTTAGAAACATCTAAATTTTAATCATTGATGGTTTAAAAGAACACTATTTTATCATATTTATTCCTCTTAGGAAAATATACAAAATTATTTTCATCCTTTGGAAATATATTCTTTTAATGTTTCCTAGGTCACAATTTATCTTAATTTCCCCAACATTAGAGATAGAGTTTTTAAAACATGTAAATCCCTTCCCAAATGTATACTTTTTTTAAAAAAAAATTACAACTTTCATTGTCTTTTCCTTCACTTCAAGATTATAATTATGATTATTTTATTTTGAAATACATTTTTTTAATTAGTCAATCTCTTTCAGAAACATATCTTTCCCTTAAAGAAAATATTCCTGATTATTTTATATAGAAGATTCTTTTTTCAACTTCTTTATTTCTATTTCATGTCTTACAATATTTATATGTAATTATTTTAACTCTCTTTTCAAATGAAATTCTAACTAATTCTATTCCTCTTCAAAATTACTGAATTCAATATATTCATTATTAATTTTAAAAACAAATTTTTTTTCTCTAGAATCATTAGTGTTTTTTTAATTTCATCTTCTTTTCCACATCATATTTAGACAAAAAATATTCTCTATTTTTGTTTGCATAAATTATAATCTATTACCTTATAATTTCATTTTTTAAACAAGTTTATTCCATGATCTTCTTGGTATTATAACATCTTTATCACTTTATTCTTCATTATTTATTTTGGGTAATGCATAGAAAAATTCTCCAAAACTCCATAGTAAATTAATTTTTAGGATATATTCCCTTTTTTATTTTATGTAAACCTTTTCATATTTTTATAATATAAGTAGTATAATTCATCAAGGTTATTACTAAACTTATTTGCAATGTCGGAGTCACTATATTATTCATCTTCAATATCTTCCATGGATTTTACTTACATAATATCTTTGAAGTAAATTTCACAATAAAATTAATGTTTTATTTTCATAACTTAATCCCTTATCATTTCACATGTAATGAGAGTAATAAGAAGGTAATCCAAAGATAGAGTTTCATGATCTCTATCTTCAAAATATAAAACTTTTTCATAAAAATTTTAATGAATATTTCCTAAGATCTTTTCAATAGTAGTTAAATGTTTCATATTCTCACCAAGACATTTAATGTTTCTACCAATATCATTCACCCTATTAAAGAAGTAACTAATAGATTAATACTCACCCATTATAATATCTTCACACTTCAGCCTCTATATTTTCAACTTGGATTTCATCACCATCATATTTTCTTTAGAAATGTTTTTAGACTTTTCCAAGATAGATTTAGCTGTTCAAAATCCCTTCACTCTAGGTAAATCACTTTTAGAATGTGATGAGAGTAAAAAATATATTAGAACATACATAAATCTCTAGATTCATCATGTCTATAGATGTAATAGGAATATTTTCAATAAGAGGTGGGTATCCATCTATAGCAGTTTCCAAAACATCCTACCCAAGAGACATAAGAATTGACAACATTTTATACCTCTAGATATGATATATTTTACATTGAATACATGAATCCACTTACCTTCCACACATTCCATATTATACAAAGAAACTTATCTTCAAAAACATTAGTAATGTGTAAACAAAGGGATCCTTTACTCTGACACCAATTGAAAAGGATCAACCAGGATCATTGTAATCACTAAGGCGGGGAGGGGTAAATCCATGATATTTTTTGTGTTATGTTTTATTTCTTGTAGAAAAACATCCACCTACAATTAAAGCTGTATCAATTTGAAAAAAACTAATTACTCACAAATCCATAAGAACATATTTATTTTCAATGTTTTTAACTCAATAAAATTAGATTGTCATTGGAATTGTTTGGAAATAATCCCATACCACACAATCCACTAGAAAATAATACTTTTGTGCATATAAAACAAGTATGAAATACATTTTCACTTTTTTAAAAACTAAAATCAGTAAAAGAGTGCTTGTGATTCTTCTATAATGAATTATGTTAATAAAATGTTGTAATAATTTAGAAACCATCACTAGTTGGTTCCAAACATGTTATTGTTATACTTCATCAACTTCCACTTTGATAAATTTTCAAAACATAATTCTTAAATTTATTACCCATAAGCATGTAAGAAAAAATATTCTTGACTCTTTTAGAAAACATAGTTTGAAAACTCACTTGGATTCTTTTGTCCGACACTTTATTCTAGAAACAATTCTAAATTGTTATTTTAGAAAAATTATGTTTCTCGTCTATATTCTCACAAAACTCTTAGTCACATTTCTAAATATGTTCCAGAAAAACCTGACCAAAACTTCTTCTTTAATTCTTATTCCTTTTGGAAATTATTCTCATGAAAAATCCACCCCAAAACCATCCTCTTCTATTTCAATAATTCAGTGATATCACTCTCTCCTGCATGTGAACAATGTCAGAGTACATTTTACTTAGACATTTATTTATAAGTACCATAGAAGTTAAAAAGTGAGGGGAATCAACTTCACTTTCCCTATTACCCAAACTATAGAGACTCTAACTTTCAAATAAATTTAAAGTTCATTTTATACCAAGTTCCAACACTTATCAATTATTTAGAATTCTTATATAATCATCTTGAATCCTATGGATCACTTTGTTTCACAATAATCTTTTAATAAGAACTTCTCAAGTGCTCAGTACAAAAAAATATCACTCTAAAACTGATAGTTATTTTTATTCACTTTATCTGGTTAATGACATTTCAAAAAGAAAACTTCCCATTTAAATACTTCAAACCAACTAAAATTATTCTTCCAAAAACATCATTGTAAATTATATAGACTTATGAACCCAACAATAGTCCAATAGAATCTTCAATATGTTTCCACTATTTTTCTTTTGTTCAATATTTTCTTAGGCCGCTAAAACTGCATCCAATGTAGTATAGAATCTGATTACTTCCTTAAGGTCAGCATTCATCTAGTGGATCAGACTTCTGAAACATTAGGTTTAATGAAAATGGTTAACTAAAATTTTCTACATCTTCTAATTGATCGGTATCAGATCTCATCAAATTTAATGTCATCAATATAAAAAATCACTCATATTCCTCTAAAATAATTATTATTCAGATTCCTATTCAATACCAATAATTTTTTTGATGGAAGAAAGTCTGAAACCTTTTCATGAATTGGGGGAACACCTTTTGCAATGGATAAATATCAAAATATTCTAATTTATTTTTTATGCTAATCAACTGATGACTCTAAAAGAGAATCTGTTGATCAAAACATTGAAAAATCCCAAACATTAGAAAATTCAAACTCTTATACACCAAATAACATCTGATTCTAGTATAAATTTCATCGATGATTAGAAACTGAAAGACTTTTACTTTATATTTTCTTTCCATCCACAAACTCTTATTGTATCATGACTTCTTCATGATTTTTTAGAAAATAAAGACCAATAAATAATCTTCTAAATTAATAAACCATTTATTTGAATTATTTTCACAAAGTATGGATGAATTTTTTTCTAAAAAAATATGTTGTGGAAAATCATTTTCATAGAAAATAATCGTTAAATTTATTGTTGAACATCTGAAAAGGTATTCTATGATTGATATAACCTCTCACTCTAGAAAACATTTGAGTTTGAAAAAAAATGATTTCTCAGAAAATATCTTCAATATAGAAAAATAAAATTCATTGACATTATTAAGAAAATTGAGTCCACAATTTGGAAACCAGAAATCTTCTATCTAATCAGCAATACTCACAAAGTGAATTGATTTCTCATAATAACAACGAAAGGAAAAACATTTAGCAAAAACATATTTTAGCTTTTGAAAACCATCTTCAGCCCACTTGGTCCCAAAAATGGGTATGGATCTAATCTACAAAAATATAAAAAACATCGTTATCAATTTATTATAAAAAAATAAAAATTTAAAATAAAAATAATAGTTTTCTGAAAAACTATATTTTTCTAAAAGACTGATGATCTATGATTTCAAAAATAATTTAAAATTAATTTTTACCATTTTTAAAAAATTTATTTGACCAAATGAAATTCATTTTTGAAATAAACATATCAAAATTATCTTACTATGAATTTCACGGATTTGTTGAAAATATTTCATTTTTCGATAAATAATGAAAAAATAGATTTTTACTTGAAAACATATTTTTTAAAATAATTAATAATTTTATATTAGATTTTTAATTTTTTAATAAGTAAAATTTGTAAATTATATTCAGTTAATCAGATTTAGGTTAGTTTAGTCATTTTCAAAGTTAATTTTGATATGAAGATATTGTATGCTTTTAAACATTTTCTCTTTAAAAATTTGCTTTCTCATTATGTACTTGAGATTAATTTTAAATTAAATATTTACACTTATATGAATTGAATTTAGAAAAATGGATTATATATTTTTTATATTAATAATTTATAACTTTTAATAAGTCCAGCTAATTTTTTTTACCAAAAATACATCTGAAAACAAAATCAATTAATTATCACTGTTGAAGTAAAAATTGATTTAATGGGGGTTAAAGTAAGAAGTTAAGGGTTGAAAATGACCTACCAATTTCTAAAACACCCATATTGTGGACATATTTTAAAATTATCCCTTATATGTTCTATAATTTCCTATTTAATATTCTGTTTTCCTGATAAAATCATTTGTATGATTAAATTTTTTTCAAATACTTGCAAGTGTCTCACTCACCTCACTTATAAAAGTCCACCCCCTCTTATCTCTTATTCACACCTTATCACTCTTTTTCAGCCAGTAAATATGAAAATAACTTCAAAACATCCCTAATCTCATCCTAGAAGTGTTATTTTTTTTATAAAACCAACCAAGGATTTGCTGCAAACCAAATGAGGATACCTGAATAATAGGTAACGTTCTCTAATGAGAGTTTTTTCTTTTTTTATTTATCCACCTCATCAAACTCATATTAAAACTTTATGTTATAATAAAAATGATAGATTATATATAATGAGATGTTTTTATGTTATTCTCATGACCAAATACCTCGAAACTTTCATCAAATGGGTTATGAAATCAACATATATGTGTAGGAAGGACTGCTGCCTAATGAAGCGATGTCATTCATTTTTCTATTACCACATATCACAGTCACGTATTATGTTGAATATATAGTATATATATATATATATTATACATATAAAATAATTATAAAAATTTATTTTTTATATAATATATAATGTTTTTTAATTTCCATTCCATTTGAGATAAGATTATGTTGCTCGTGTGTACAGTGGACTACCGCCTCACGAAGCGATGAGATTCATCTTTCACTAATGATTTAAATAAAAAGTGATAAGGGTAATTTTCAGGATTATATATGAAATAAATAACATAATTATGATATCCATGACATATTTATCATTATTCTAAGATAATATATCATTTAATTTCTTATTTTTTCTATCACTTAAAGATGGTAACATCAGTCGTGTATGTGCGGACTACTACCTTCACAAAGTTGTGTGACTCTATTTTCCTCACCACACAACATGGATGATATATATATGTATATAATATGGTAATTATGATATTATGATAATTATTTAAATATAAAACATCACTTAATACATTTTCATAATGATTGATACAAAATGGAAACGTTGCTCATGCGTACATACAACCTACCATCTCTATGATCCTAACATACTTGATTTTTCAGAACCACATTTCATGGTTTTTTAAAAAGTAAAATTAATTTATAAATATGATAACTATTTAATGATTATTATTATAAATATTATGGAACTATATAATATTAATAAGAACTCTAACATTAATTATAAATCATAAATGAGAAAACAATGTAATTAACACCCGAAACAAAGAAAATAATGAAATATTATTAGCGAATGGGAGATAAGATTTTATAAAAGGATCATATGTGATATTATAATTATTAATATTTTTATGGAATAAGTTAATAACATGTTTATAACCACTATACATGAGGTTAAAGACCATTAATCCAAAATAAATCCTGAGGTAAGGGATTTTGTCTCAATTTCATTTCAATGAGGCATATTGTAATATTATGCACATAGTTTATTTTATATGTTGTATGCACTTAAAATTTTAATTTTAATATACTTTATAATTCATTATTTATGGTATTTTATGTTTTTTTTTGAATTATATCATCTAGGGTTATTTTAATTAAAAGTTAACAAGTTGTAAGGAATTTCATAACACAATTTCTTTTCTTCGGGTTATATTACATATTCATTATCATTGATATTCTAAGATTATGTGTATAATGACTTTTTATGATATTATGTTGTATTAAAATTATTTTATGTGGATTTATAGTTTATATACATAATTTATTCATTGATTAATTCTCACATCAATGTTATGATCATTGTAAGGGTTTTTTTATAATCTCATTCTCATTTAGATTGCTTATTCTTGAATTTCAGTTAAAGGAAATTATTGGAAAATTTTGAAATAAAAACATTTTATTTTAATATTATATGGTTATAGATGATATTTTCATGTAATATTAGCATTTCCAATCTTTTTTACTTAAGATAACTGATAAAATGTTTTTAAGAAAATTTGACGTCATTTCTCTCTTCGGTCGGAAATCTGTTTTATTCAAAAACCCTATTTTCTAAAAATGTTTCTAAAAAATGGTTTTGACCATATATAAATTATTTATTATAGACATTTTTAAAAACTTTTTATTTTTAAAAAATATTTTTAAAGGAATATTATTTTTGTTTTCTAAAAAGTCACGTTTTAAAACATTTTATAGTGCGAAATGAATGTTCTTTTTATCGGGTATGACATGCACAGATTTAGCCCACTAACATGGCCATAATTACTTTCAAGACCGATTTTAACGTTTTCAATGTCATTTTTAAATTATTTTTTTTCTAATATTCTTTAAATTTTTAGTTTTTAAAAGTTATTTTTCATGAAAAAGGATTTTCAAAATGTTTTATGTTTTAAAAAGTGATTTTCAAAATGAATATGATTTTTTCCTCAAGAATGTTTTTAATGATATTTTTATTGTGTTTATATTCAATTAAGAGAGAAACCCCTAATTTTATATATAATACACTGGGGATTTGATTTATTTCTACCATCCTTATTCTTTATATGGATGGTTTATGATTATTTTGACCAAGGATAGAATTGACATTTACTTACGTGTTTCATTTTTATAATAAATAAATTTCCCCTAAAATTTTCACCTTCTTATGATCGTTGGATATTAAATTTCATGTAAATATCCATATTGTTTATCAGGGATATTCTTATTTTTTAAAAAATTTATATCATTTCTATATAGTGTATTCGACATTGAAATTCATTTGGTTATCTAGGGAAATATTAGTAAATCTATTTTCATAACTCAGTACAGATATTTGATGATAAGTCATATTGATTCATGGATTAAATCGATAATTTAATATATGCATAATTATTTGGATATGAATACATAGGTGGGTCCTAATAATATATATATCCTTAATGCATTGATAGGTATTATGAGACAAATTAGTTGGCCAAGCCCAATGAATTTATACCCAGTAGTTTTATACTATTTTGTGAAAGGCATTGATAATAGAATTATAGTTGGAAAAAATAGATCTGTTTGTTCCCAATATCTCTAAATATTCTTATAAAAGGTCTTGATGAGAGATCTATCATGTTTTAAATTTATGATATCTAATAATTAATCATTTTATTCATTATGAATTTAGTTGTTATTATCCATGAAATTTTTACAATGATTTTATCTCTGCATGAATTTCATTATTAGATTATTGATTAAATGGAATGTGTGTTCTATTGTTTAAATTGATATATTTATTATTCCTTTTCTAGTTATGATATAATTTTCATCGATTAAAATAAATGTGTTTGCATTTATCTATCTTTCCATATTCATTATTTTCTTTGAGTTTTTCACATTTTTATTATCTATGGATGCACTACCTTCTCAGTTTATTGATTACATGGAATCATTGTTTACTTATTTACCTTTCTATATTAAGTATACTTATTGATTTATGATATATTTCATAGTACATATCCATTACGGATTATTTAACCACACACTTATTTTTTTCCATTCCTATGAAGCCATGAGGTTTTCTATGATTAATATGCATGTATATGCTAGATGGATAAAGTTATTCAAAACAAATTATGTTATAATTTGTGTTTTCAAATGTAATCCATTACGTAATGTATGGATATAGATTACCATGATAACTAAACTATTCAGTACTTTGGGATTTGATTCTATATATATTATTCCAATGTAATAATGAAGACACTAGATCTGGTATATTAGGGTAGGGGTCGCTACATTTCACATCACTAGTTTTTAAGGGAACATATTTTCTTCATTATTGAGGTAATTGACCCTATTATATGGTATATCCCCTACAATTATTCATTATTATGTTGATTTCAATTGTTTTTTTATGAAATTTAATATTGAATTTGTATTTAATCTTTGGTGTCAAGGGAGAGGGTTTTTCAAAAAATGGGTTTTCATTGAAAACTAGAATTTATATACATTATTTTTCAAACAAAATTCATTAGAGATGGTCCTGAAATAGAAATGGTTTTTCAAGCATGGGATCAATGTGGTGTCACTATAGAAAATTTTTTATGAAGCATTGGAATGGTTTTATTAAATTTAATGATTATAAAAAACATTTGGAGAGCTTAGATTATGAGGGAGAACTAAAGAAATAGGATCCATAATGGATAAATTTTTCATTAGGGGAGGTTCCCATGATGTTGTGGTTATTGGTGGGTTGCATTTATATTGGACTGATGTTCTTGGACTATTGGAGTCACTTTTCCTAGATATTGTTCCTTTTTTTGTCTTATTGATTTAGTTGTGTACACCCTCATGTCATGGATTTATTTTTATGATTAGTGGTTATATTATGTCCATGAATATTTATTTTTTTATTTTTACACTTTATATGGTCATTGATTCCTAAAAACTATTTTAATCATATTATTATAACGCATGTATATTTTTTATGTAATGTTGCGTTGTTATTGGAATATAGAATGTTTTAAAAAAACAAAGGTTTGTTTTATGTGAAAAATGATTTTATTTTAAATTATTTTAGAAATATATTTTATATAAGAACATATATATGTATGTAGATATAAATTGTATATATTCTTAGTGGAATCCTAATGATCTTTAGTAATCACACCCTACTTTTGTATTTTGGAATTTCAAACCTTGGTTTTAAAAGATACAGGTAAAGGACGTACCTTTAAATAGAGGATTTATCTATTGTATTGGGTTTGATTTTTGATGGGTTAAGATGACGGTGACTTATATTAAAAAAGGATATGGACCCTTTAGAAAGTTTTCCATGGAGGTGGGATTGTTAAGGGATCCAAAGGTGTAGTCTTTATGGCCTTCTCTGCCTATCTGGGCAGTGGTTCCTCCATCCATGCAGAGGCCAACACTACTCTTGCTGGCCTCATCCTTTGCCAACAGGCCAATATCATTCTCTCCAAGGTGGAGATAGACACTTTCATTATTCATAACTCTCTAAAGGGTATTTGTTCCATCCCATGGTCAATTTCCTATACCATTAGAAGGTGTTTGGATATGCTTCTCAATGACAACATCAAATTACATCACACGTGGCGTGAAGGGAACAAAGTAGCAAATCACCTTGCCTCATTAGCTGATCCCAACTCCCACATATACTGCATCTCAAATATGGATCTTGTGAAACCGGAGGGTGTGTATCTCATACAGAGGTATTCCCTTTGGTTACATTATTTCATACCACCTTAGTCTTGTGCCCTTTTTTCTTTGTCCCTAGGGGTGCATGCCATTTTTCATCCTCCCACCTTTTTTATCACTTAATAAATAAATAAATGATGAAGTCATTGATGTTTTAGTTTTCTGCTTAGGTCTTTTTATCCATTTAATGGATGATACCTTTATGAATTGGTAGATTTGATATAAGATATATTATGGGTATTTTTTTAATAATATATATTTTTTCTACATTATCATATGAATTTTTGGGGTGATATTGTTCCCATGTTTCCTTGTATGATTCCTTGGAACTTATTGATATCATATCGAAATTGGGAATTCACTTTGGTCCTAGAGGAATTCCAATTCATGTGATATTATGGGTTGACTTGGGTTTGTATGTTACTTAAAAAATAAAAAAGGAAAAAATTTAAAGATTACAATTTAAAAGCTTTGAAAAACACCAAACACTGGCTTTGTGATGACACTTGGGAATGGTATATACATTTTTCAGCTAGGGTTGGGGTGTCTATGAGGATGTCGCAACGACAATAAAATATTATATCCCTCTTGGGGTAATATACCCATATCTGAAAAAACAACCGGCATCTGGGGTAATGTGATCATACCTAAAGCCCAGGAAGATCCACCGAGGGGCTCGGTTCACCCTAGGTCCAAAACAAACAAAAATATTCCACCAAGGGTCCACGTTTACCAAGGGATTAATGAGCACAACAAATTCCACTCAGGGTTCTATTTCACCATGGGTTTAGCTAAAATGGCCGAAGAATTAACAATGCTAATAATATTTTACCAAAGTCACTAATACCATACATTTTTATTTATAACATCACATACAACATATAATAACAAATCTTTTAAGATTTCATAGTCCATACTAAATTTCAAAATTATTAACAAGATTTTAGATTTTATATAGGACACACTTCTCTATTACTTACACCAATTTATAATTTAACAACGTTTAATCTAATATATATGTTTGGAAGTATCAGTATATTTTGAAATTCAATAGTTGCACCACAAATTCCTATTTTATATCTCAAGATTTACCAATTTACATATATTAATAGTTTTGTGTAACAAGGTCATCATCCATTTTGTTGGACTCTTATTGTTTTAATGCTCCCAATCATGTTTCACTCTTGTAAATCTTGTTTAACTCTTCCAAAATCTTGTTTTATTATGTTTCAATAGGCTTTTGTTTAATATCAATCCATTTTGTGAGTATTACTTTTGAATAAAAATTGTATATATTTGGTAATGTATGATTCAGCATTAAGGTGAACTCAGAATCACTGTTGTTGTGACCAAATGACCTCACCATTTAGTCTAAAAATTAACAAAGTACTAGACACCATTTTAATGACACTGTTACAGTGACCCCATTGTATCACGCCACTAGGTCCATATTTCGACAAAGTATGAGAATCCATTTCAATGACACAATTTACAGTGATCCTATTTCTCACAAAGGACCTCACACTGTTGTTAAAACACCGTTACATCGCCTAATCAATTGAGAATTTTCAAAAAGAATGAGACACCGGTCTAGAGGAACCACTTAGAACCAAAGTACGAGTCACCACTGATTGTGGGACTTCTCCTAAATCATCATTCCTATGACACCATTCCTATGTCACCACTAATTGTGACATCATTCCATACTTAACCATTTCTTCCTTATTTCAATTAAATTTGAAATAATTTCTAATAGTCATATTTGAGTTACTAAATGATACTGATGTTATTAATGATAATTTATAGACAGCTTAGTATATAGTACGAGGTACGAGATGTGATAATCATACTTATTGTCGGCAAAAAGACAAACACATGAAGATTAAGATATTATGGAACATGATCTAAAGAAGAGTAGAGAGCGACACACATTAGAACACTTAGAAGGAGGTCAAGATAATTCATCTTTCTTGATGTGAGATAAAGAACACGTTGTCGACCATCCTGGAAACATCGATACAGTAATAGCTACTCAAAGAATAAGAATAGCTATGAATAACATATCATTGAACTTGAAACCAAAACACATAACTCAAAAACCTTTATTTCTGAGTATATTTTTAGAAGAGGACCCAAGATTAAAATATGATACATTCAAAGATTCCATATCATCATAGAACAACACTCATAGCGTTTCTAATCCCTTATTATTATATTCTTCTCTATTTTGTACTATTTTATTATTCCTTTGAGCAGTGTGTGTTTCTGTATTAAAAATAAACATTATCTCTTGTTCTAAACTGGAGGATACAATATATCCCTAACCTGCTACACTCTTACACCATTTTACTTCCATGTGTAACTTTGGAAGAGGTGTCTGTGAGACTTGGTTATATTTTGATCCCACATAAAACTATGGTAGAGGTCTAATTGACCTAGACAACATGTATGTTGTTGTAAACCATAATCCAGGGTCTGGATCAATCTTGTTTATATATAATTTTCATGGTGGTGTGTGATCAAAAAGTAGTGAGGACTAAGTATATGCTTGAGAATTAACCTTTTGTTTTTATCTGTTGTGTTCATGTTATGTTTTCTTGTATATGTTTATTCAAAACAATAAAACATTACTTTTCATTGATTGTTAATCTTAGACAATGTTTGGTCTCGAATTTTTTTAGTAGACTGGTTTCAAAAGTTGGTTTAACTATACAAATTTCATTAACAGATAATTAATCAATCTTTGAGGAATCCTTAAAAATCACAAATCTTTTACAAATATGATACTTCCATTAACTAGACTATGGTTTTAAATTGGGGAACTTCCAAAAAATAATTTTTTAAATGAACTTTTTAATATTAAATTAATTAACCCCCCCCCCTCTTGAGTGTCCTACATCAACCAAAATATGGTATAAGAGGACTTTTAAACCTTATAGTTTCAAAGTATTCAAATATTTTTCAAATCCTTTCAATTGTGATTTTAGTTTTGGTTTGAAGATCTTTATATTAATTTTATTTATAAATTTTTATCTATTTAAAAACTTAGTCATTGTTCTTTGTTATGGATAATATATTGGAAGGTTCTTCTACCAATATACATTGTTTTTCAATAGAACTAATTATTCATAGAGGAAAATTAAGATGCTAATGCATTCAGAAAGTACAGGTTTTTAAATTTGGTCTTCCATTGTAGAGGAATATAAGATTCCTAATATTGTCAGAAATAGTTGGGATGACCCAACTAAGACTTCTTATAATAATAACTACAATTCTATGAATGCCTTATATTGTTCTTTAGGAGATGAAAAATTCAATAGGATTTTTACATGTAGAATAACCCATGAAATGTGGGATACTCTAGTTGTTTCACATGAAGGAAACAATAATGTTAAAGAGATGAGACTTAACACATATACTATTAAATATGATAACATTAAGATGAATACCAATGAACCTATACCTAACATTTATCTTAGGTTCAATGAAATTATAAATACTATGAACTATATGGGAAAGAATGTTACTTATAAGGAACAAATCATCTGAATTATCAGATGTCCTCTAAATAGATGGAGGGGAACTTCAATGTAAATAATAGAATCTTGTGATACTAGTATGATTCTAGTCAAGGAGCTGGTAAGAAGGATAATGATGTATGAGGAAGAATTAATGGTCAACAAGGAAGAGGATGATGAACTAAAGAAAAAGTTAGTGTCTTTCAAAACAACTACTTCGAAAAATAAAGAAAAGGAAAGGGTATAAACACATTCTGACAGTAAAAGTAATGAAGATTCACCATAAAATACTGATATGAAAATGGACCCATTATCCAGAAGGTTTAAAATATTTTATAGAAAAAAAAATTTCAGGAATCCCAATTACATAGGTAAATATGAAAATAAGAGAAACCGAAAAAATGACTAGAAGAAAAATAAAAATTCAAATGCGATAGTATGATATGAATGTAAAATAAGAGGACATATAAAGGTTCACTGTCCTATGTTAAGATATAATAATAAGTATGAGGATACAGATAGGAAGTACTAGAAGGTAGTGAATCCCACCAGGAGGGATTATGAGGATTGCTCCAGTGACTCAGAGTCATCACATGATGAATAGGCTAATAAATCCAATATTGTTTTATGAAAAACACATCTCAGGTAACACTTGATTCACTTATAAAAAATTATTAT
The DNA here is from genome assembly GCA_963277665.1 of Viscum album. Lineage (NCBI taxonomy): Eukaryota > Viridiplantae > Streptophyta > Magnoliopsida > Santalales > Viscaceae > Viscum > Viscum album. The sequence goes on along the minus strand of OY728146.1, from coordinate 782,530,160 downwards.
TATTCTAGAGATAAATTTAATTCTAAAAATATGAATAATGAATAAATTTTTGAATACATTCAGATAATTGAAGATACATACAATTAATTAAAAGATAAATATAAAATTTTAAGGAAACAACATGCTCTTACCTCTACTATTAAATCCAATGTAACTATGGAAATAGAGAAAAATGATCAATTGCTTAAAAAGAATAGTGAAGTTAAACACTCTAATGAGAAATTTAAAAAGGACATAGAAAACATTACCAATGGAAATAATACTATTAACAAAATCATGATAAACAAGTTGAACCAAGATACACTACTAGTATAGGATACCAACCAGGGAAAAGGATTCTGGTCAAAAACAATTTTGTGTCAAAATATGGAAAAAAGTCATTCCTAGAATTTTAAAATCTACTGTAACTTCCAGTAGTGGACAATCATTTACTATCTCTAGTTTTCTAGACCAAATATATTTTATTTTTCCAATAATTTACGAACAATTTATAGGAAACCCATGAAACAAATATGGGTTCCCAAGGCCCTTATTACTAATTTTACTAGACCCAGGAATGTCTTGATACCAAAATATTCTCTTTTTTAATATCTTTATAAGAAATCTATTCAAATAGAATATATATAAGTATATGGTTTTGGATAATGGATTTTAAATACACTTCAAATAGGACTACTCAAGTTTCAAAAAACATGTCAAGATTGATGGTGGGAATGTCATCTTTAGTGACAATGCTAAAGGAAAAATAATTTTCCTTGGCTAGATTGGTAACTCTAATTCAGTTGTAATTTCCAAATTAATTTTTGTTGATGGATTAAAATATAATCTACTTAAAATCTCTTAGTTATGTGATTATGGTATCAATGTAAAATTTTAAAATTATTCTTGAAATATTTTTAATTCTAAAAATGATTTAGTTTTTACATCATTTAGAAATAAAAAAAATATGATGTTAATTTAGATTCCTTTATTTCTCAAAATTTTTCTTGTTTGACTGCCTTTCCCAAAGAGTCTTCTCTCTTGAATATTAGACTAGTAAATTTTAATATTCACTCACTTATGAAGCTTACAAGGAAAGAAAAATTCAAGGATCAACCCAAACTAGAATTTCCAAATGACAAAGCTTGTAATCCTTGTCAAAAAGGTAAACAATACAAAATCTATTTTAAACCAAAGAAATAAGTATCTCCATTTCAACCTCTTAATTTTTTTTACATGTATTTTTTGGACATTCATGATCTTCAAGTCTTAATGGGAATCACTATGTTTATGTTCTTGAAGATGAATTTTCTAGATATAATTGAACTTTATTTCTCACTCACAAAAGTGATGTTTGGTCTTATTTCAGTAAGTATGCTAGAAAAGTATAAATCCTAAGTGGTATTAGGATTAAAACCTTAATAAATGACCATATATTTGAGTCTTAAAATCAAGAGTTTGAATCCTTTTTCTCACAAAATGGATATAATGTTAACTTCTCTTCTCCTTGGAAACCCTAGCAGAATAAAGTTGTTTAAAAAAATAGAACCTTACAACAAATAAAGAAGAATTTTCTAAATGAGTATGATTTGCCTATTTAATTTTTGGAAACAGTTGTCAATAAATCTTGTAACATATTTAATATAGCATTAATTAGACCTATCCTTAAGAAAACCCTATATAAGTTGTGTAACAATAGGAATCCCAAAGTTAATTACATTGAAGTTTTTGGTTAGAAAGTCTATATTCTTAATACTAAGGATAATATTGATAAATGTGAAACCAAAAGTGAAGAAGGAATCTTTCTTGGTTACTCATTCTCTAACAAATATTATAGAGTTTTTAATAAAAGAACCAAGTGTGTGGAAGAATATATACATGGAAAATCTGATGAAATAGATCCACAAAAACCCAAGACTTACATAGAAAATATTGAGGATGATATGTCCAATCTAGACATAACTAACAAATATTCTGAACGTGCCCTTAAGAAACATGTTAAATCATCTAGTTTTGGAAATTATCCAGATTTTAGTCATGATGAACATGAACCAGTTGAAGAATCTGAAATTACTTGCCCTTCTTTTTCTATACCTACAAGAACACTTAAGAACCATCATTTAGACATTTTAGTTATGGACTTAGAGAAAAGAAACTCAAACTAGAGCTTCTATTATAAACAAGGTGGAACATCAAGCCTTCTTATCACAAACTGAAACTAAGAACATCAGTGATGAAATCAATGAGTAATTTTGGGTCATGGTTATGCAAGAAGAACTAAATCAATTTAAAAGAAATAAAGTTTGGAAACTATGGGATATCCATTAATACACCTTGACAATAGACACTAAGTGGGTTATTATAAATGAAGTAGATGGAGCTGGTATTATTGTACGAAATAAAGCTAGATTGGATGCACAAGGATATAGTGAAGAAGAATTCATTGACTATGAATAAAATTTTTCACCAGTTTCTAGTCATTAAGCTATTATAATCCTACTAGTATATGATGAACATATAAATTTCAAACTATATGAAATGGATGTCAATAGTTCATTCATGAATGGGTATATAGTTGAGGAATGTTTTGTTGAACAACCCCCTGGTTTTACATACCCTCATTTTCCAAATCATGTTTTTAAGGTAACAAAGGATTTATATGGTTTAAAATAAGATCCAAGAGTTTGATATGATTGAATAAGTAATTTTTTATTTCTAAATATTTTTTAAAAGGTATAATTGATCTTAATATCTTTATAAAAACAATATCTACAGATTTTTTTGTTGTTCAAATCTATGTTAATGATGTTATTTATAGATCTTTGAAAAATTGTTAATGTATTGATTTTTCATAAATGATGGAAAATAAATTTGAAATGAGTTTAATGGGTGAAGTCAAATTCTTTTGTGGATTTCAAATTTTTCAAAATAAATAATGTATTGTTTTAAATTTTAGTAAATATACTAAAGATATTCTATTTTTTCGGTTTGGATAGAATTAAAATCAGCGATACTCTTCTGTCTACCACCTGTAAATTGGATCTTCATGAGAAAGGAATATCAGTTGATCAAACCAATTATAGAGGTGTGATTAGAAGCCTTCTCTACTTGACTGCTATCCAACCTTATATTAAGTTTATTGTATGTATATATACTCTTTTTCAAGTAAATTAAGAATAATCACATCTTCTATCTGTTAAAATAATTTTCAAAAACCTCAAATATAATACCAGCATAGAACTATTATATCTTAGAGGACAATCGTTTTACCAAGTTAGTTATTCAAATACAGATTTTGGTGGTTGCAAGTTAGATAGAAAAATAACCTCTAGAAAATCTCACTTTTTGGGAAAGTCACCAGTATCATGTTGTAGTAAGAAGAAAAATTTTGTTGCATTATCGACTGTTGGAGCTAAATACATTGCTTCTGGTAGTTTTTGTGCTTATATATTCTAGTTGAAACACAATTTACTAGACTATGTATATCAATTTATACATGTACCTATAAAATGTGATAACATAAGTGCTTTTAAAATCTCTAGGAATCTAGTTTCACATTCATGAAAAAAACATTTTGATGTAATACATCACTTTTTGAGATATCACTATCAAAAAGGTGATATTACTTTAGATTTCATTGGCACTCAACATTATCTTGCTGATATTTTTTCTAAGCCCTTAAATTTAGAAAGAATGAGCAACATCATACATGAATTTGGAATGATCAGTATTGAGTGACCATTTACTTTCTCATAGTTTACTGTCTTAGAATTTACTATCTCACCATTTTCTTTCTCAATTGTTGTTGTCTCACTGATCATAGTCGTATTGTTTTAATGCCACCGTAACTGCACATTATAGTCAGATTTTTATAACTCATAATTCTATATTTAGTAATATATTACTATATTATTATTTTAATTATTTTATTTCACTTTTATATTATCTTTTCTAATTCACAACTCTTCGAATCCCTAAATGATAAAAAACCCATCACTCAACTTCTCTCCTCACTCATGCTCTCTACTCCTTTAATTGAAAACCTTATCTCTCAAACTCCTTTCTTTTCATTAAACCCTCTCTGCCTATCAAGAATTTCAAGGATGAAGAATCATTTTTCCTTAACTCTATAGAAGCTCAAGTCATCAAAGAAAGTTAAAAAGGATCCAATAAAAATGTTTGAGAAACCTCAATCTTGGGTCTTGCAGATCGTGTAGTCAGGAATGAAAAGGAAGTATGTGGGAAGTGTATTCATTCTAGTAAGTATCTTGTTCATATTTTTTTGGAAGAACATGATTTTTTAGAATTATTTACAAATTAAAATAGACCCATTTATCTGAATCTTGTTTTTGATTTTTATCATTATGTCCATTTTATGTTCAATAAAAATGATTGTATTATGGATATTAGTTGGGTAAATGAAAAATGATTCTCTATTTAATCAAGATTATGGGGTGCATGTTTAAGAGTACCTCAGGAAGGTATCTTCAAGGTTCATTAAAGAAACCATCCACCTCCAAGTGACATATTTATCCTAGAAGAGGCTTTGGGTTACATGAGTAGAAATTGAAAAGGGAGAAGGCTTATAGCTGCTGAATTAGATTGAGATACTATATTGATTTTCAACTTTATTCATCACCTATTAGGTCCCAGGAAATGTGAATTTCATACTCTGAAATATAAAGATATATTCTTGTTTCATCTCTTGAATAATGGTCACAAGATAAATCTTTTCATGTACCATTTCCTTCACATGTGTCATATGACCAAGACAAATTTAAAATCAACCTCCTAATTCTTTTCAAGGTTCATTTCTAATTTGCATCAAGAAAAGGGTTTAATAGGGAAGAATGAAGATGTTATTGAGGAATATGAATTTTTTATTTCTATGGATATATGAAGGATAATGAAAATTAGTTAGAATCCACAGAAGAGGTTATGGGTTTAAGACAATGAAAGGATGTATGAAGATTTCAATCCTGTTAATCACCCTTCCAGACCAAAGGATACCATTGATCCTTCTTTGGAACCATTTGAGTTTGTGGAATATTCAGATGAAGGAATGAATGTTGATGTTCCTAGAGATGAATCTGGAGTTGTTTCTGAAATTAGTGATCCGTATATTCCTAAAAGGAATGAAGAGTCTCCTCATTCATCCACTGAACCATGTCCAGCTATTCCCTATAGAGATTCTATTCTATATATAGGTGGTGATGGTGAATGTGACGAAAATAAAACCAGGTATAAATATTCTAATAAAGGTGAATCAACTATAGAAGAACATGTTGCTAATGAACAACATACAAAAGAAGAATATGTGAAAATAGAACACATTAATCCTTCTAAAGTAAGGATAGAATAAAGTTTTTAGTTAAAAGTAGATGTGTCTGAGGCTGAGAGGTACCAACAGATACTAGAGTATGTGGAAAGAGTTCAAATGATGGAGTCACATAATTCTCCAAGGGAAGCATCAGTTGAGGGGGATCATAAATCCAGTTTGAAAAGGATTAATGTTCCAATTCATGTTTATTCATGTTCAGTGGATGTCTGGTACATGTTTCCCAGCTACATTGATGTTGATGATTCTCATAAGTCCTTAGTGAATTAAATTGACCTCTTAACTGAGTAATAACTCAAACCAATCACAACTAAATAATTGGTATCTTCTAAGGAGGCAAAACCTATCTATGTTCCTAAACCTGTACAAGAAACCCCCAGTTTTTTAAGCCATGATGATCTAAATGTTTTTAGAGAAAATATATTATCTTGTTTTAGTAATTTTATGAAGTCATAGCATACTCCTATGACTAACCTCAATGAAAGAGCTACTGGAATGCTTCTATAGAAGTTAATATGAAAAAATCAACCCAAAATACTTCATTATATTTTGGAAGAAATTATGGAAAATTAATTGATACGTGATGAACTATAATCCTTAAGATCATTTGTTGAGGAAATGAAGAAACATTTCCAAGATACTCATTATCTAGTTTATATTGCTAGACTCAGTTAGGATGATGATGACATGATCTTAGGGAAGATTGTATCTCAAATTGAACCTAATTTTATTTTAACGGTTGAATAAGTGGTCATGAACAACACCAAAATAGAAAATGAAATGTATATACTTATGGTTCTAATCAATCGGTAGACTGATAGGTATAAAGGATCTTTAGAAATTGTACTTAAAAGGCTTAATTCTATATCCTTAGCTAATTCAGATCCATATTCTCTAACCTATCAACCTTTGGACAGTGATTCGATAAGATTGGTTATTAGAAAAGAGATTCAGACTTTGGGTGGTGATACAAATCAGGATATACTTAGTAATATTGAAAATTACAGTGAGAGTGAGCATGATATGGTCAAAACTTACTCCAATAATGCCATTGATTTTCAATTGATATTTAAATGATGGTGTATTTTTATTTTACAAACATTTATACCAAGAAATAGCTAACAAGTCATTTCAAATATCTGGTGAAGAGTTTTAAGCTACCTACAGTGACTCGAGCTTTCAAGGATCATGTCAAGAAGTTGAAGGATATTACTCACACTCATGAGAAGTTTATAGAAAATAAAGATGAATTTGAGAATTCCATGGAGTATGGTGGTGAAATCATCAATGATTTCATCAAGCTTTTGATGCCTTATTTTCATGATCATTGAACAACCATAGTTTCCCTTGCAGCTACTCCGCTCAGACCTAACCTACTTTCTTCTACCACTTTTTCTTCCTCTACATATTTTGATCATGTAACCATGACTCGAGATCAGGATTTGAGCCATATCAGACCTACCATCACTAAGAATCCCTTACTACATTCTTCTTCCATACCAAGCCTTGAACCTTTTATTTTTAAAGGTCTGCCTCTCCCTTCCCACTCTCTTGGATCTATCTCTACCACCTCTACTACTTCTGCACCTGATGCTCCTACTCCTACTGTCTCTGACAAGGTTAAAGGGAAGGCTGTAGAATCTGAAGATAAGTGAAGTATGATTTTTTATTGGTCCATGATGTATTTTCTTTTTGTTATTGTACTTAACCCTATCATTATATTCAATGAAATGTGTTATCTATTTTATTAAAATTTTAATTTCATTTAGTGTTTGTTTTTCTTTTTCTAACTTTTTTATAATACCAAAATTGGGAGAAGAACAAGCATTTATGGACATCCTTGATTTTATGTCTTAATATCCTATAATCTATTTGATATGTTATGAAAACTGTTTCTTCCTTTCTGAACTATACAGATTTTAAATGCCATGATTTTTTATTATCAAAATGGGGATACTATTGGACTCCTCCTATTTTAATGATCACATATCATGTTTCACTATTGTTAATCATGTTTAAATATTATAATTCTTGTTTCATTATGATTACATATACTTATGTTTAATATTAATCCATTCTATGAGTATTAATTCTTAAGACAGATTGTATATATTTGGAAAAGTATGAGTCACTATTAAAGAGAACTCACTGTCACCATTTTTTATAACCAAACGGTCTCACCGTTTCGTCTGAAAATCAGAAAAGTACCTGACAGTGTTTCAATGACACCATTTCAATGACACAGTTTCAATGACAATGTTATAGTGACATCATTCTATCACACTTCTGGTTCCATAATTCGACAAAGTAAAAGACACCATTCCAATGACACTATTTCCAGTGAATCTGTTTCATACAATAGACCTGACACCTTTATCGCAACATCATTTCATAGTCTAACCCTTTAAATTTTTGTGGAAAGTATGAGACACTGATTTGGAGGCATAGCTTAGAAGCAAAGGATTATTCACCATGGGGGTGCTAGTCTAATTGACATGGAAAATAGTATGAGGTATGGGGTGTGGAAATCATGATTTTTTTCGGCCAAAACACAATCACCTGATAATTAATATATTATTTCACAGAATCAGAGTAAAAGTAGAGTGTTACACACACTAGACCACAAAGAAGATGAGACACGATAATCCATCTTGCTTGATGTGAGCTAAATAAGAACTCATTGTGGACAATCATAAAACCATCAATAAAACATCAGCAACTCAAAATTCAATATGAACTATAGAAAACATATCATTGAACTAGAAACTAGAACACAGAACTCGAGACACTCTATTTCTGAGTCTATTTCTATAATAGGACCTGAGCTTCAAATATTATACATTAAAATAGTCTATATCTACATAGAACTACACTCATAGAATTTATAATAACATCTTATTATATTTTTCTCTATTGAGTACTATTTTATTATTATTTTCATTAGTGTGTGTATTTGTTTTAAAAAATAACACGGTATCCTATGCTAAACTGAAGGATATAATATATCCTCTCTTTACTACACTCTTAAATGGATTTACTCCCATGTATAATGGTGGAATAGGTCTCTTTTTGAGATTATTATGCTTTTCCCCATTTAAAATGTTGGCGTATGTCTAATTGACATGGAAAACAAGTATGCTATTGTAAACCCCGATTCAGGGTGTGGATCAATCTGGCTAATATATTTTTATCTTAGTGGAAGGTTATCACCAAGTAAAGAAGAATAAGTCTCTATTTTAGAATGAACCACTTGTTTTTATCCTCTATGTTCAAGTATTTTATTCTTAGTTGTCTTTTTTTATTCAAACCAAAAAACATTACATTTCTTTGATAGTTAATCTTAGATAGTGTTTGGTTTATAGTTTTTTTAATAGACTGATTTTAAAAGTTGAAGTAACATTACAAATTGATTTAATAGATAATTAATCAATATTTGAGGAATCATTAAAACTCTCAAATATTTTACAAATCTGGAACTTTGGTTAACTCGTCTATTTAAATTTTAAATTGCGTTAATTTCAAATAAGTAATTTTTAAGAGAAATTATGAATAGGAACTTAATTCATCCCCCCCCCCCCTTGAGTTTCCTACCCTGGCCAATAATTTTTTTAAAAAAATTTGTATCAAACATTATCATTTAACAATTCCCTTTCCAAGATAAACATTGGAACTTACGAATTTATTTTAAGAATACCCAACTAATTACCAGGAATGTATTCACCATTCAAAGATTAACATTTCATTTCATTCAAACCAGTAGATAGTTCCATACATAATTATTGATGTTTGGTCAATTCCATTTCCCCATCACCGATTAAAATCATAATTCCACCCTTATCAATTTAAAAATAGTTAACCACTTAATTATGTCAAACCATTTCAAGGTCAATGTTCAACTAGGGGTCATCCCTTTGGTGTTAACAATTTGATTTTATAAAACAATATTTTCCACAGTGTTAGAAAATTATAGGGCCTAGAAAATTCTATGGATCATCACTTAGTATTACCTCTTAAACTAGGGTCCAACGCATATTTAATGTGACAATTAAATGAGTCAACCCTCCTTTTAAACGTTTGGTTTAAATTAGACTAACACATAGATAAGATGACCTGGAAACACTACACATACACTTAGAAAAGGATATATTATGGATTATTTAAATTTAATACCTAATTTTGGACTAGAGGATTCTAATAGTAAGATACATGTCTTTGGTTTGACAGGAAATTGGAGAAACCAAGAAACTATACAATCACCCTGAAAATAAAGCACAAAACATTTAATAATGAGAACTCCAATAATAATAAATAAATAAAAAGAAAATAAGAAATGGTATGGATAGATTCACCCATAGACTTAAATTATATATAATATTAGCATAATTAGACAATAAGTGACATAGATCCTTCATTAACCAAGGAGGTGGAAAGAGGCATACATGGGGGTAGATTTGACCTAAAGAGTCAAATATTTCAATTCAAAGTTGGAGGGGTCCATGGGGTTAAATAAAAATTCCCCCCATTAAAACCCTTCTTAAGGCTTACTGGATAGGATTTTATTTTAGTAGTGCCACACCACTATTGTATTTACAACAACAAGCTGGTGGGATTACATCCCCTTGGATTCATCCCTAGGTCACTTTCGTAACCCTATAAGATTTCACTTTACCCCCAAACCCTTGAGAATGTGTCATTAATACATATTATATGAGGCTTCAATGAGTATTAAATAGTTCTAAATATTGAGTACGAGTTAGAGTGTTAGAACATTCTTCACCAAAATTCTAGTGTATTCCCCAAAATTAATTTATGTTCCAATCCTCTTCCACAATCTAGAACAAAACTTCTCCATTCATATTTTCGATGTATTATGTTCTTCCAAAGATCAATTTTTGGGTGTTCCCCATTGGAAAAAATATTCACAATGGGTTTATATAATAGTGACACAGGATTTTCATACAAGGATATTTTATCTTTTTATTTGAATATCCAATACATTACAAAATTAAATTCTTGATAACAAAAATAGTTTAGTCCATTTGAAAACTTGAAAAACAATATTCTAATCTCATGATTGATCTTCAGTGTTTCCCATGAAGATCAACCCATTTATAACTCTTCACAAACATACCCTATATATTTTTTTATAACTCGAGAAATGGGAACATAATAAAGGGTGAGATAAAATGGTCAGTAAGGTTAAACATAAGAGATGAATAACTATAACATGAATCTAGGGGTATGATAACATGATCATGATATTTGAAAACCATACCCTTCATATCAAAGATCATAATCATTATTAGTGAAATAAATATTGGTATTAAATAATAAATGAATAATAAGTTAATTAATGACCAAGATATATGTGAGAATAAAATAGGAATATACATGGTTTTTTGGAATATACATAAGTATAGAAAATAATTTCCATATTAGTCAAAACTCACTACCAATACCATCATAGTTGACAAAATCCGTTACTAAATCAGGTTCAATCCCCATTCCAACCCTGTATTACTGAACAAGGATCACTACCCAATCCATCACTATATTATTTAATAGGTTTAGTTCTCATTCCATCCCAATATTACTGAACTAGATTCACATCCATTTATATCTTTGTATTACTAAACTTGGTTCACATTCCATTCAAGTCTTATCTATCTCATGAGATATAAATGATTACCCATTGTATTGAAGGGAGATATATGTCCCACACATTACATAATGAAATCATACATATGTGTTAAAAAAATATCATAAAAATTCATCATATAATAAACTATCTAAAATATACAGGTTTCATAATCATTTTATTATATAATAAACCATTAAAAGAACTGGTTTTCATACACATTTTCTTAAGGTATAACACATGGAAGAGAAACATGTTTCATAAAAACTTATCATCATAAAAATAAATAATTAAAATAAATAATAATAAAGGTTTATTTGGATCATATATATATAAAAACATAAACTATACCAAAGGATGACATCTTATATGGAGAATGATTTTCAAAGATCACTTGGAACATTTCTTAAGGAGAATAAACTTTCTTTGAAAATAAATTTCTAAAACATAAATAATTATCAAAATAATATTCTTTTAAAACCACTTTGAATACTAATAAAGAAATATTTTAAAATAATTTAAAACTTTTTTTGGAAAAAATATAATTTCAACTTTTAAAACTATTTTAAAAACGTAAAACATATTGAAAGCCTTTTTCTTTGAAAATGTATTTGAAAACATATAAAGGAAAATTTTAAAATTATTTTAAAACATTTTAAAAATAAAATATTTTCAAAAACATTTTCTTTGAAATTTATCAAAAAATATAATTTAAAAAAAATATTTATAAACATTTTAGTAAAACATTGTTTTACAAGAAAATATATTTCTTATGAAAGAGTGAAATAAATTCGGATATTCGTAAAAAGTTATTAATTCTATTAAGTACCAATAATTGGAAAAATGGTACCATTACATGAAAATATCATGATTAAATAATTTATAATAAAGTTCATGAAAATTTATTGGATATGGATCATAATATTTCATCAATAGATATAGAATCATAAAAAAGCTTGATAAACTATGAGATTGTAGAAATAAACTCTTACCACATTAGTATCATATAATCATAATCCCCATGAAATAATAAAACTAAATTAAGTGTAAAATATCTTTAAAATTAGTATTTTCATGATATAACATTTCAAAGGGGAAGTGTACACACCTTTTAAATTAATATACCTGCATAACATAACATGTGTCTCAAAGAAAGAAAAGTGAAAGAAAATTCATGTAACTCTTTGGTATAATTGAAACCGTAACCCAATGAAAGAGATATCATTAAATAGATATATAAATAAAAAATGTAATTATACAAATCATAAATTACATTAATTGGAATTATATAAAAAATATAATGAATAGGTGGTGAATATAGTATGTGTCTCACAAAAGTAAAAAAGTGAGAAGGAAATCCCTTACCTTAAATCTTGATTTCCCACATTCACGTTAAAACCTATTATATAATAAATAAAATTTTATTATAAATATATATAAATGAACCATATTCATATATATATACTACCATATTTTATTTTCTTATGACTTTAATTTTCCCTTTTATTAACAATCCCATGTTAAAGTTATGTTTCAGGTAATAACTGCTTCATTTTTTATATAAGTTCTGACTGTTTTTTAAAATTTGATTACATTGATCATGATTTCATCATTTCTAGAGTATAAAACATGATATTAATATCATTTATATTTATTATATATGTATTTATATTAACCCCTTAATTTTATGGATAGGAAATGAAAATACATCATTTATGGAGACAGTAGGCCATAAGTGCACATGAACGTTGATTGCATTTTCTTTTCCTATATAGACAAAGAAATTAAATTATATATATATATATATATATTATAATTCTATTAGAAATAATTTTTCATATATATCATATATTTTAATTAAAATTATCCTCAAGAAATTCTATATAAAACGTGAATGAATCACATCACCTCACAAGGTAGTTGTCCGTCGTACCCACGAATGATGTTATTGTACTCCAAAAAATGGGAAGTTTGAAGGAATATGTGATATAATAATTAAAAAATATTAACAATATAATAAATATAATAAATATAATATATAAGAAATATTCCAATAATTATTTCCTACCTTTAATGGCGGTAATGGAAAAACGATCGACATCAATTTGTAAGATGGTAGTCCTTCGTACACATGAATGATTATTTTATAACCCATTTTATGGAATTCGGCGTGGTTTTAGGATGTTACCTTAAAATAACACCATATAAGTATATTAAATATACTTAGTTATTATATAAGTGTCATATAAAAATAACTTAAGAAGGTGTAGAAATATAAAAAATAAAACACACATTTTAAAATCATTACCTCTTCTTAGGTTATCCTCCTTGGGTTAGTAGTAAATCATTCAATGGGTTAATTTTTTCAAAAAAAGTATTCTAATATGAGGTCAAGTTTATATGTGATTTGAGAAGATCTTGGTAGATCCAAAATTCATGATATGTGTGATGAAATGGATAGAGTGAGTGACGTTTTATAGTTCATGAGGAGTGAGATTCTTGTAAATACGCAATATTATTCAACTCTGGGGGGTCAAAATTTCCAAAATCTACTCAAAAACTAATAATTTAATGTTTCTAAGGATCTTATGGTCTATTAAGACCTTTAAAACACTTTTAAAAACATGTTTTAATCATTTTATTCCTTAACATCTAAGTTTCCTTATTTTACCATTTCGGTTTTTCATTATGGTAACTAGTTTTCAAACCTAAGTAATTTATTTTTTAAAACTAATTAATGGTGATTATTATTAGATAATTTGAAATCAATAACTCTATATATTTTATCTAATTAATAAATGATAAATCCTATATGTGTTGGGAATTAAAGTTAATGCAAGCGCATGTAACGCGCATAAACATTATTATACCTCTAATTATCCTAACCGAGTTTTTTCTATTTAACTGTCAATATAGTCATTATTATAGAATAATTATTTCATGATAGAACCATATTTAATATTTATTAAAATTTAAAAATCAATTTTCATAAGTTATTTTTTTAATCAATTTTAAATCAACTAATAAAATAGAATTTATTATAAAATGACATTAAAGTCAATTTTGACATCATTAATTTAATTTAAATTAAATTAAATATCAAGAAAATAATGGAAATAAAATTAATTATGTTAACACCTATTTCACATGGTATATTCATCTACAAAAATAATTTAACTCAATAATAAATTAAATTAAATTCACTTTAATATTTTTAGTATTGGTTGATTTGTTTAATTATTAACTAAATAATAATTTTGTTGAGGTTTCTTAATCATTTAATGTAATTACATAATCTCTAAAAAAATATCATGATAAAAAATTCATTGATAATTGAAAATAATCGTTATAACATAACCTATGTAGTTTTTTCCTAATTCTAAATATTAATGGAAATTAAAAGGAATAAAGGTACATTTTTTATGATTTTCTTTAATTAACTTACTATACGAGTCACTTTCATGGAAAATTACTCCAAAACTAATACAATTACATAATATGATATTAAGTTCTTAAATATATTAAAAAAATTGGGTTTGGAAAATTTTCTAGGTCATTTTCTCCCTTAAGCTTAAAGTTTAGTCTGTTGGTAAAATCATTTTTCTTTTAATCGTTCTGATTAATTTTAACTGTTTTCACTAATATTTTTGGCAAAATAAATTATTTTTACTTATTAGAAATTATAAATTATGGTAATTCCAAATATGGAATCCATTTTTCAAAATTAAATTCACATAAGTGGTATAAATTAATTTTAAACTAATCACGAAGATTCTAGGACATCATTCATTTAATTTAAATTAAATTAAATATCATGAAAATAATGGAAATAAAATTAATTATGTTAAAAAAGGTTGGTTTTAATTATAATTCAGTATTTCTCAATAAATAATCAAGAACTAAGACATCTCAAAAAAAACCAAGAAATCACCCAAACATAATTTTAATATTACAATTTATAAAAATATTTTTATTTTCTAAAATAAATTTTTTAAACATTTTATAATTTAATTTTAAATTTTGTACACCCAACATGATTAACCCATCTTTTAGAAAAGATACTATTCTTCAGAAAACAATTATTTTTCTTATAAATGATTATTATTTAATTTCTAACCAATAAGTAGCTAATAAAAATATTAAAACTATATGTTTTAATAATTTAGTAAATCATATTCATTCTCGATATTACAATGTCTATGTGATAATTATCATATTATATAATAATATTAATATTTTTTCATAATTGTGTAAAATTTGGTCATGCGTGTAACAAAATCTATATAAGGAGCCTGATATTGTGTGTAACACAAAGAAATATTAGTGTTGTGTTTACCTCAATATAATCTCATTGTTTCATATAGCATAATATTAACTTGTAGTAGAATAAAAATCAAGCTTAACTTGGTGTTACATGTAATGATACCCATCAAATAATTATATTTTATTTTTAAAAATATCATAAAAACTCAAGGTGTTACATTATGCCCCCTTAAAATTAATTTCTCCCCTGAAATTCATTTGAGTCATTAAATTTTTAATACATTAAATTTCCTTTCATAAAGACCCACATCGTAAAAATGAATACTAAAACATCCTTTAAAAATGGAAAGTTGAAAACATAAGAGTTTCCCAAAGTAACTCAAAACTAGGTTTCCACATCGGAGGAAATAGGTGGGAAGTTAATATTTGGACATGTAATAAAATTTTATATAATTATAGAGAATGATATTGATCATTAATTATAAGAATGTGGATGATATAGTGAAATCTAACAACCAATAAAAAATACCCTAAAGAGGAATGAAAAAGGCCATTTATATCATAATCAATGATTGTAATAAAACAATATTTTATTCTAAGATCTTTTTCCTAATATTGGAGAATTTTCATGAGAATATATTCTTACTTTATTTTAGCACAACCTCACCCTATATTTGTTTCTTGATCATTTTTGAGTTTATTTCTTACTCCAAGAAAGGAAGGAGAATTTTTTATGCTTGAAGAACTAAAGAATCATAATAGTCACTCCTTTTATATCTAGTTAAAAGTTAACAATAATTATCCAAATGGGTAAGAATTAATATACTTAAATCATATATTAATCTTTAAAACCTCTTCTAGAATTCAACATAAACCTTTCCATAAATTGGTAACCTTATGAACCTTCTAAAATATTAGAATCTAAACATTTGTAATAAGGTCACTGAATTTACAAAATAAAATTATCATTAAACCCATCTAGAGCATAAAGTGTCTCTTGGTTGTCACATATCAATCATGTGAATACAATCTTCTTGTATTTTCTTGAAAAATAATAATATCCTAAATTACCATAATAACTTACTGAAAACATGCACGCTTATTCTTATAAAACATAGATTATTGGGTATATTTCTCAAATCCCAAATGATGTTAACTCTATCCATTTTATAATATACCAATTTGTCAATGAATAAATAATTAGTTCCAATGTAATAAGTACTATCCACTTTACATGTTCATATCCCTTATATTTTTATCCCAACATCATTATCTCAAAATCTAGAAAGTATTTAGGGTTATCTTTCCATACTCAAAATATCACCTTGCCATTAAATCACTTTTCTAGTCCAATGTAATAATTCAACATATTCTTTAGAATCCTTAATGAAGAACTTGTACCAAAAATATTTATATGTTTCATGCGTAATGTAAAATAATATTTGAATTATAATACATAAACATTTTGATTATTCTACCTAATCGTTAATTTATTAACAAGGATTCTTCAAATTTTTCATTAATACCTCTTTCCTTTCATATATAATTTTTAGTCACTTCATCTTTAGAAATATAAAAATTACTCATAACAGCTTGCTAAATATCTTCATGAGCTTCCCACCTAAGAAATAGATTTTTATAATCCACATACATTCAACATTTATAGAATTTATAAATTCATGATGTAATAGGGATTCCATCATTATCATCCATATAGTTAACTAAAATTTTCATTTTACCTTTTTAGTTACTTGATTTATGTTCGTATTTTCTATATTCAGAACATCTTCATGTTCCTTTAATACTTATAATTGGTTTTTTTCTCACATTTTTTGACATAAAGGAAACTGGATCTTCATTCCTACTTGACCTTCATTACCAGAACAATTATACAACTCCTTTTTTCTCATCATTGGTTATTCTGAGAGTTTTTAAGGTATATTTTATTGATTATGATCCATGAAAGTTGATTATAAATAATAAAAACATCCTTTAATCTATGTTTAATCACATTTGTCTTATCATCAGCAAATCGCCTCTCATATTCAATGTTGATCTTGTTTCTTATGTTTCCCACCAATGAATAAAACCAAAAATCATATTTTGATAAATACTAAACATAGTGGGAAACTAAATAATAATGAAAAATCAATTACAAATGTCTAAATCAAGACAACCTTTTTAATATATTTGACACCTTAGGTTTATCCTATGTCATTAATAGTCACCATCTATTTAAAGCCTTTCTGACAGTTCATAAAATTTTTTTATGTTTCTATTTCATATCCCCCAAGAGCGTTAAACTAGGTGTGCATCAGGGTCATTTATCCTTAACCATGTCCCGATAGAGTCTTTCTCAATATAATGTTTTTAGGGTTTTTACCCCTATGAAAATATTTTCTAGATCCCCATGTATTTTTAGTGTCCATATATACATGTAATTTATTGGAAAAATCTATTTAAATACTTTTTCAAAATTCTATGACATATCCGTAGACATTAACTCGTCCATAGAAACTTGGTCAAGGACCATAATAGTTTATTTCCTTTGTAAATGTGGAAAAATATTATCTAATATGGTGAAACATATTCAATGATTCTCAAAAAGATAAAATTTTTAACTCTTTAAATACATACCCTACATAAATCTTTATTCATAACTTGGAAAAGGAAATATAATAATATGAGGTTCTAGATACTCATTAAGGGTAAACATAAAATATACGTATGCAAAACATTAACATAGGGGTGTGAGAACATGAGAATAACTTTTGAAAACAACACCCTGTATATCAAAGATTATAATCACGATTCATGGATTAAAGATTGGAAATTTATAAGACATGAATCATAAGTTGATAAAATAACACGATCTGTGAGAGTATAACATTGGCATAAAACATGGAATTTATGGAATACACATAATCATAGAAAATCATTTCCATATTAGTCAAGTCTTAGTGTTGAGACCATCGTAGTTGAAAAATTCCTTTACTAAAATAGGTTTACTACCTGTTCTAGCCCTGTATTACTGAACCAAGTTCACTCCCCATTCCATCCTTGTATTACTAAACTGATATCACTTCTTATTCTGTACATTTATTAATGACTCGGGTTTACATCCCATTCTATCCTAGTATTACTAAATTGATTTCACTTCATTTTACATTTTTTTCTATCTAATTATATTAATTTTTTTACCCAATGCATTGTAGGGAGATATAGGTCCCACCCATAATATAATTAAATTATAATTTTTTGTGCCACAAGATCATAAAAATTCATAATATCTTAAACCATGAAATGAAATGGGTATCATAAACATTTCATCATATCATAATCTCATGAAAATAGACAGGTTTCATAATCATTTCATCATTTAAGAACCCATTAAAGGAAAAGCGATTCATAATCATTTTATCATGGTATAACATGTGGATAAACAGGTTTCATAAAAAACATTTAATCCTAAAAATAAAACATTAAAATAAAGAATAATAATGGTGTCCTTGGATTGTATCCCCAGTAAATCATAAACTATATCAAAGGATGCCATCATAAATGGATAATTATTTTGAAATATTACTTGGAAAAATTTATTAAGAAAAATAATATTTATTGGAAAATAATGTTCTAAAATATAAATAATTTTAAAAATCGTTTTCCTTGAAAATAACATTGAAAAAATATAATATAATATTTAAAAATCATATAAAACATTTATTGAAAGAAATATCACTCCTTCAATAAAACTACTTTTTAAAACATAAAACGTTTTGAAAAACAATTCCCTGAAATTTTCTTTGAAAACATATAAAGATAGATCTAAAAATAATTAAAAATATATTAAAAAAATCAAAATCATTTTATTTTAAAGTAATTTTAAAATTTCATTTAAAAACATCATTTAAAAAAATAATACAACATTATTTTGGAAGTAAATTTATTTTTGACCGAATAGAGAAATAAAGTCATATTTTCTTAAAAGGATTTTCTAATTTATATTAGTTACAATAGAGTGGGAAAATGGTACCATTTCATGAACATATCATCAAAAACCATAGTAGAACAAAATTAATAATAATTCTTCAGATATTCATCATAATATTCCATCAATGGAAGTTTAATCTTCAACAATTTTGATAAATGATGAGATTGTAACAATAAAATATTACCACTTTTGTAGCTATGAATCATAATCCCCGAGAAATAATAAAGTTAAATGAAGAATAAAATATCATAAAGATAAGGAGTTTCATGATTTTATATTTCAAATGGGATGTATATACACGGTTTAAAGGAATATAGGTGTATAACATAACATGTGTCTCAAAGAATGAAAATTAAGATAAAATTCCCTATCCATTTTCATAAATTTGAAACCATAACCCCAAGAAATATATATCCTAAAATGGATATGTAAATACCCAAAATATTAATTTTAATAATCATACAATACATTCATGATATTTATAAACACCACATAGAAGAATGTGGTGGTGAATATAGCATGTGTCTCACAAAAGTAAAAAGTGAGATGGAAATCCATTACCATAAGTCTTGAATTCCTTTGTACAAGTTCGTACCTCCAGTATAATAAATATATGTTTATTATAAATATATAACAGAACCATATTTATATATATTATCTTATATTATTTTCTTATGACTTTATATTACCCGTTTATTAATATTTCCATGTTATATTTCAGATAATAAATGTTTTATTATTTGTATAAGTTTTCACTGATATTTATGGTATGATTACATTGATCATTATTTATTCATTTAAATAATATAAAACATGATATAAATATCATATATATTTATTATATAATTATTTATACACATGAAATTTAGTGATAGGAAACTAAATATACTATTTATAGAGACGGTAGGTCATACATACGAATGAACGCTCTTTCAGTTTTCTTATTGTATTGAATGAAGGAATGTAAATAATATATATATATATATATATATATATATATATATTAATTATAGTATCACTATTATTTCATACATAAAATATTTTTTTAAACTATCTTTAATACATTCCATGTAAAGCGTGAACAAATCACACTACTTTGTGTTGTGGTAGTACACTATACACACGAACGGCGTTATCAAATTCCCAAAAAAATGTAAAGAATGAAGGTATGTGTGATATAATAATACCAAAATCATAATAATATAATATATACCATATAAATCATATATAAAGAGTAATTAAATAATTATTCCCAATATTTAATGGTGGTAATGGAAAAAACTAACAACATTTATTCGAGGGGTGGCAGTCAGTCGTACACATGAATGATGATTTCGTAACCCATTAGATAGAATTGTTTGTTTTTTTAGGTCATGTCCTTAACACATAAACATATAATTTTTTATAAGACACTAATTTTATTTTATAATCATGATATAAAAATAATTTAAGGATGTGGAAAAATATATAAAATAAAACACACTTTTGAAGATTGTTACCTGTTCTTCGGGTATCCTCCATAGGTCGGTATTAAAGCCTTAAAATGGTGGATTTATAGAAAAAAATAAGGATTCTTGGATGAGGGAATGTAATTTTATATCTTATTTGGGAAGCTATTGGTTTATAAAAAAGCATGAGATGCGTACAAAAGTTTGGAGAATTGGGGCCCTTTATAGTAGAGGAGGAGTGATATTCATGTAAATACTCAAAAGTATTCACTATTGGGAGGTCTAAATTACCTAAATTATACAAAAAACTGATAATTAATGGTTTTTATGGATTATATGGTCAATACAAACCACAAACATGCATTTATACACATTTTTTATTTATTTCACTCCTTAATATCTATGTTTCCCTACATTACAATTTTTTCATTATGTTGACTAGTTTTCTAATCTAAGTAATTTATTATTTAAGAATAATTTAAGAATGGTAATTATTATATAATTTGGAGTCATATATAATAAATATTATATATAATTTATAAATTATAAATCCTAAGTGTGGGGGGGATCAACAGTAACATAAGCACATGTAACGCACAAAAATACTACTTTAATTGTAGCCGTCCAAAACACATTTTTTCTATTTAACGATCCATATATTCAACAAAATAGAACAATTGGTCCATGAATGGACCATTTTTTATATTTATTATTATTTTAAAATTACATGATATAATATAGGATTTATATTAATCTCAAATCAATTATTAAAATATCATTTATGATAAAATGATGTTATTGAATATTTTATCATTATATATTTTATATAAATTAAAAAAATGAAGAAAATAATGAAAAATAAATCAATTCTATTCACACCAATTTATAAGGATATATTCATCTACAAAAATAATTTAACATAATATTTTCTTCAATTAACTTCACTTTTAATTTTTTTACTGTCATTTGATTTATTTAATTATTAATTAAGTAATTCATGCATTAGAATTTCTTTAGAATTTAATGTAATTACATAATCTATAAAAAAATTAAACCAATTATCTTAATAAAATCACATTTATCTTTCTAAATAATATTTATAACTGAACCTATGTAGTTTTCCCCCTATTCCAAATCTTTATATAAATTAAAAAAAAGAAATGTACATTTTTGTCCTTTTCTTTAATTAACTTATTATATGGGTAACATTCATGGAAAAGTGTCCCAAAAGATTATAAAATTAGATCCTATGGTCTTAATTTTGGAAAACATTTCAGCCATTGGGTTTTGGACAAGTTTCTAGGTAATTTTCCAACATAAGTTAAAAGTTTAGTTATTTCATAACCTTTTCTTCTTATAATCACCATAATTAATTTTAACTTTTTTTCAATAATTATGTTTTAATTATTAGTCATTATAAGTTATTCTGATTCAAAATATGGAATCTTTAATTTCAAATTAATCCCACATACATTGTAACATCCCAAGTAAGTAATGAATAATAGATATTTTTATCTATGTCTATTAATTATTAAGATAGTGTTTTAGAGGCTTAAAATGAAAATCAATACAATCTTATGCATGGAATACGCTAATATTCTTAAAAGATTGTTTTACTGCCTTTTGATGGAAAACCCTTTTTAAATCTATCTTTTGAAAAAAATTTAAGATATTTTTGTCAAAATATACTTATTCTTTATGATTGGGACAACAAAATTTACTTTGTGGGAATTTTTGGTATTTTTCTGACAATGTTCATTTTTTAATGAATAGTGAAAAAATACTACATTTTACATCAAAACTGCTTTTTAATTTACTTTATTTATATGATTAGATTATCTTATGAACTGGTTTTAAAGTTAAATTAGAATATATTTTTACCATTTAATCCAATGGTGGTCAATAGGATTAATTTCACTTTGGAATTGGTCATAAACTAATGCCAAACTTTTCATAGATATTGTTTCAAAAAAAAACCCGCTATTTGTTTTGACAACGGGAATTATTTTTAAATAAATTATTGAAATTTCTATGTTTGGAATTTGGTAAAATGGATTACATATTTGGAATCATTAGGCCCGAATTATGTAATCAAGACTCTTTTGTTTTTGGACATTATGAATAGTAATGACGGTAATTATCTTTAATTATCTTGATTAATGGGTAATCGGGTAGTTAAAGATAATAAAATAATATCATAATAATAAAAAATGACCAAAACATGTGTCTTAAGGCTACTAGTTGTCTCATGGCCGACCATGGGATGGCTTGTGCCAAACTTGGGGGCCCCATGGAATCACTTTTGTGAGAAAGTGACTTTTTATCTTTTTATTTTTAAAGAATGTTAAATGTAACAAAGAATGTATCACCTAAGTAAAATATTATTAATTTTGTCTAAATAAATGATATTTTGGACTATAAATATTCCTTATAAGTATAAAAATATTTCCTACATCATGATAGTTTTTTTATTATTTTTAGACATTAAATTTATTAAATTATTTAAGACATCATGATGATGCAGCGATTACCTCATTAATAAAGGATTTAAATAAAATGGAAATATAATGTAAAATATAAGACCTAAACATGTCCGAAACCTATTGTATCGGTGGATTTAGAACCCTTATCACCTCACCCTAGAATTATATCAATGTGGGACCTTTTGAATCCGAAAATCATTTTCAAATAAAGTTACATTTCTTTACTTTCCAAGAGTGCCCCTCCTCTCCTCTTATAAAAGGCCCCCACCTCTACCACCTTACCCAAACTTCCAAAGCCTTTGGCTAGGACAACCCCTGCCCATTTTGTCTCTCCACTTCCCTCTCTTACTCCTTGATTCCTCAATTTGGGCAGATGTCTTCCCAAGGAAGCCTTTGAGCTCAAACCAAAGGGAGTTACCCGATTTTAAGGTAATGTCTTCACTTGAGTCCTTTTGTTTTATTTTTCTTCTCCAACCCCCTAAACTCTTTTTATTCATTTCTTTTGTAACAAATCCAGTATCTTAAATATACTAGTGTGTTTTTATAATAATTATTCTAACTACACTTACACACACCTACATCTAATGGTTAAAGAACATATTGTTTCCGTGGATGGCGAATTTCTGCCTCCCGAAACGATGATTGTTCAACATTCTTTTAACACCATCATAGGTGTCCATTAAGATGAAAATATATTTATATATAATATATAATATGTTTATGTTTTCCTTAAGCTTCTGTATTTTTCATTTTGGTCATACCTTTATGGTTTCCATTATGGGTAGACGTGATATCTTCATTTAAGGAACTGCGGACTACCGCCCCCTCAAAGTGATTTGATTCGTTAAATACCATATGTGGGATGTATAAAGGATGGAACTATGATATTATATATGATATTATACTGTAATTATAATATAACTTTATATCATTATGATTCCACTCTATAAAATACGAAATAGAAATGAAAGTAGTGTTCATGCGTACGTACGGCTTACCATCTCCATGAACGGTGCATTTCATTTATTACCTCTAAATGATTATGTAATATTATAAATTCATGTATATACTGGATATATATGATATATACATCATGATTATAGTTCTGGATATAATGGATACATGAACAACTTGTAATTATAAAGGGTTTATTTTTTACTCAAGTACCAATGATCGTTAAAACGACCGTTATTAACTTAAATAATTTCATAGTGTTCATGACATGGAAATAAGTGATATAAAAGGAATAATGAACTTGAAAAAGGTTCTTAGGAAATTAGAAATTAACTCAAGTTTATTATTCAGGACATTAAAAAACGATCGAGTCAAGTCGGACCCGAGGTATCGGACTTCGTCTCAATCTCCTTTCATTCAGGCATATTTTGTTTTATACAGAACCTTCTTTATACGGTGTATAAACCCCTTTGACTTTTACATTTATTCAAAAGGAATATTTTTATATGAAGCATTTACTAAACGACAAAAGGGAATGTTTTTTTCATACTTATGCGGCGACAACGACTACTCTGCCGCTGTGACCATTATTTGAGTTTCGACTTCCTATACAAGCCATACCTTCTTTTTAAATGAAAAATAAATACCATGTTTTAATTTTCTTTTATTTTGGTATTGAAAATGTTTTTCATAATTTTTTTATATCAAAGTGTTGTATTGATATCTTGTGATTGAAAGTTGGAAATTTTATGTTTCCTTTATGCATGTTTTATGTGATACGATTATGTTAAGTTTCTTGGGCATTATTATGAAGACGGGTGGTTCCGTGATAAACTAAGGGTGGGTGAGCCTGATATAGCTCTCCAATGCATTGGGTAACACGAAGGAGTGAAACGTTAAGGTTTCTCTGAAGAGATTTAGGGAATATACTGTGATGGGTATTCCAAACGTAACCAAGAGGGTTACTCCCTACGTAAGAATGTTATGAATGCCTCAAGTTACCTTTATGTCTTATGATTTATATGATTTATTCCTGATTTGATGAGGTATGCTAAAGTGCTTATGTTTTATGGGTAATGTATGATTTTATTCTTATGTATATATGAACTCATGTTTCCTTTCCATAATTTTATAACCCATACTGATCTTTTTATGCTCATACTAAGTTTTTTTTTTGAAATGTTTTTCACAGGTCAAGGGAAAGGTACATGATATGATGATAGTGTCAAGGAAGTGTCAAGAATGAATCCATGTCTTATTTTAAATATGTTTCTGTTTATGGGAAAAGTGAATACTATCTTTATGTAACCACTTTGTTTATATGTGGTATATAATGAAAGTTTTATGTTCTAATTCTCTAAAACTCTAAACCTGAAAATATCCTCAATGTGTAATCTTATAATAACTCAAGATTAAGTAAGTATTAAGGCTGGGGCCTTATAGTTGGTATCAGAGGTCAGTTTAGATAACTTTAGGAGTTATAATTCTATTAAATGATTATCCAGAAATATTTTTTTATGGTCAAATTGAAGTGATATAGTATTTGAAGATTACCATGTTGCTTCATCTAACACATGTTTGTTCAGAATGGTTTTCCGTAGAGGAAACAGAATAGATTTTATGGGAAGGCATATAGAGGGAAATGACATTTCAAATCAGTATCTTGAGTTGGTCAGAATCAGAACTAAACAGTTTGTTGCAGTGATGGCTCTATTTACTCAGGTGATAAATTTTGGTTGTTTTATTGACTATATTTTGGTGTTTTCTAAAATTAAAGAGGATCATGAAAGACATTTAAGGGTTATCTTGAAAACCTTAAAAGAAAAGAAACTGTATGGAAAATTCAGAAAGTGTGAGTTTTGGTTGCAACGAATTTCTTTCCTTGGTCACATTGTTTCTAAAGATAGGATAACTGTTGATCTTGCAAAAACAAAAGTTGTGGAAGACTGGCCAAGACCCACAAATGTAACTGAGATTCGTAGATTCCATGGTTTGGCAGGCTATTATCGAAGGTTTGTTATAAATTTTTCATGGTTATCTAGTCCAATGACTAAGCTATCTTGGAAGGGTGTTATGTTTATCTGGAAAAAAGAATGTGATGATTGTTTTCAGGAATTGAAAAGAAGATTGGTGAATGCTCTAGTTTTGGCACTACCTTCCATGAATGATGAGTTTGTTATATACAGTGATTCTTAATTGAAGGGACTTGGTTGCGTCCTAATGTAGAATGATCAGGTAATTGCTTATGATTCATGACAGTAGAAAACTCATGAGGTAAATTACCCTACACATGATTTGGAATTAGCTGCTGTTGTTTTCGCTTTAAAAATTTGGATGCATCATTTGTATAGAGTAAAGTGTGAAATATATACTGATCACAAAAGTTTAAATTATATATTCACTCAGAAAGTGTTAAACATGAGACAGAGGAGATGGCTAGAATTAATCAACGATTATGATTGTACAATTCATTACCATCCGGGAAAAGAAAATAAAGTGGCTGATGATTTGAGTCGAAAAAGTAATGCTTCATTAACAATCTTGCATTTGGAACGTGATCCTTTGGTTAAGGATTTGATGAACTTTGGCATAGAATTTGTTGGTGCAGGAAGTTATTCTGTTTTTTTTCAGGTATCAGTGAGATCATCTCTATCAGATAGAATCAAGCAAGCACCGAATCAAGACAGTGAGTTGTAGAAAAAGGTAGAGCTGGTTCAGAAAGGTAAGTTTCCTGAATTCAACATTGATAATGATTTAGTTTTGAGATTTGGGAAGAGATTGTGTGTGACTTGTGATTCACAGTTGAGGAGAGAGTTTTATGTGAAGCTCATAGTTCTCCGTTTTCAGTTCATCCTGTCAGTACTAAGATGTACAAAGATCTGCGGGAGTATTTCTGGTGGGATGGAATGAAAAGAGATATTGCTGATTTTACTGTGAAGTGTTTGACATGTCAACAGATTAAAGTAGAGTGGCAGTTACCGAAAGGGATGCTTCAGCCTTTACCAGTGCCAGAGTGGAAATGGGAGAATATATCCATGGACTTTGTTGTGGGATTACCGAAGACATCTCGAGGTAATAATGCAATCTGGGTTATTGTTGATTGCTTGACTAAATCTTCTCATTTCCTTGCTATTCGAGATACTTTTTCCCTAGATCAACTTTCCCGTTTGTATCTTAAAGAGATAGTCAGGTTACATGGATTTCCCCTCTCCATTGTATCTGACCGTGATCCCAGGTTCACTTATAACTTTTGGAAAGGCCTTCAGAAGTCGTTGGGTAGTGAATTAAATTTTAGTATAGCTTTTCATCCTCAATCAGATGGGCAGTCAGAATGAACAATTCAGACCTTGGAAGATTTGCTACGAGCTTGTTCGATGGATTATCAGGGAAGTTGGGACCAACATCTTTCTTTGGTTTAATTTTCATATAATAACAGTTTTCATTCCAGTATACAGATGACACCAGTTCAGGCATTATATGGGAAGTGGTGTCGAACTCCAGCTTTCTGGGATGAAGTGGGTGAAAGGAAGTTGATGGGACCAGAATTGGTAGAAGAGATGGCAGAAAAAGTTCAGCTGATTCAGAAACACATGAGAACAGCTCATAGTAGGCAGAAGAGTTATGCAGACAACATGAGGAAGGATCTAACTTTTGAGGTAGGTGATCATGTTTTTCTCAAAGTCTCACCATGGAAAAGTGTGATGAGATTTGGTAAGAAAGGAAAGCTGAGTCCAAGGTTAATTGGACCATATGAAATTCTGGAGAGAGTTGGATCAGTTGCATACCGGGTGGCTTTACCTCCGAGTTTATCTCAGGTACACAATGTTTTCACGTTTCGATGTTGAGAAAGTATATGCCAGATCTATCTCATGTTTTAAGTCCAGAGGTAGTTCAGATGGAAGAGAACCTATCTTATGAGGAACAATCGGTCCAGATTCTTGACCACAGGGAGCAAGTGTTATGAAATAAGGTGATTAATCAGGTAAAGGTTTTGCGGAAAAACCACATGATGGAAGAGGCAACATGGGAATCTGAAAATGCAATGAGGGATAAGTACCCCCATTTATTCGATAAGTAAATAAATTGCGGGGACATAATTTTCTAAAGGGGGGAAGGATGTAACATCCCAATTAAGTAATGAATAATAGATATTTTTATCTATGTCTATTAATGATTCAGATAGTGTTTTAGAGGCTTAAAATGAAAATAAATACAATCTTATGCATGGAATACACTAATATTCTTAAAAGATTGTTTTACTTCCTTTTGATGGAAAACCCTTTTTAAATCTATCTTTTGAAAATTTTATAAGATATGTTTATCAAAATAAACTTATTATTTATGATTGGGATATCAAAATTTACTTTTTGTGAATTTTTGGTATTTTTCTGACAATGTTCATTTTTTAATGAATAGTGAAAAATACTGCATTTTACATCAAAACTGTTTTTTAATTTACATTATTTATCTGATTAGATTATATATTGAACTGGTTTTAAAGTTAAATTAGAATATATTTTTACCATTTAATCCAATGGTGGTCATTATGATTAATTTCACTTTGTAATTGGGCATAAACTAATGCCAAACTTTTCATAGATATTGTTTCAAAAAAACCTTCTATTTGTTTTGACAACGGTAATTATTTTTAAATCAATTATTGAAATTTCTGTGTTCGGAATTTGGTAAAATGGATTACATATTTGGAATCAGAAGGTCCGAATTATGTAATCAAGACTCTTTTGTTTTTGGACATTATGAATAGTAACGACGGTAATTTTCTTTAATTATCTTGATTAATGAGTAATCGGGTAGTTAAAGATAATAAAATAATATCATAATAATAAAAAATGACCACAACATGTGTCCTAAGGCTACTGGTTTACTCAAGGCATACCATGGGATGCCTTTTGAAAAACTTGGGGGCCCCATGGAATCACTTTTATGAGAAAGTGACTTTTTATCTTTTTATTTTTAAAGAATGTTAAATGTAACAAAGAATGTATCACCTAAGTAAAATATTTTTAATTTTGTCTAAATAATTGATGTTTTAGACTATAAATATTCATTAGAAAGATAAAAATATTTTCTACATCATGATATTTTTTTTTATAATTTTTAGACATTAAATTTATTAAATTATTTATGACATCATGATGATGCAGCGATTACCTCATTAATAAAGGATTTAAATAAAATGAAAGATAATGTAAAATCTAAGACATACACATGTCCAAAACCTATTGGATGGGTGGATTTCGAACCCTTATCACCTTAAAATCGAATTATATCAATGTGGGACATTTGGATCCGAAAATCATTTTCAAATAAAGTAACATTTCTTTACTTTCCAAGAGTGCCCCTCCTCTCCTCTTATGAAAGGCCCCCACCTCTACCACCTTACCCACACTTCCAAAGCCTTTGGATCGGCCAAAACCTGCCCATTTTTTCTCTCCACTTCCCTATCTTACTCCTTGAAGCCTCACTTTGGGCAGAAGTCTTCCCAAGGAAGCCTTTGAGCTCAAACCAAAGGGAGTTACCCGATTTTAAGATAATGTCTTCACTTGTGTCCTTCTGTTTTATTTTTCTTCTCCAACCCCCTAAACTCTTTTTATTAATTTCTTTTGTAAAAACTTTAGTATCTTAAATATACTAGTATGTTGTTATAAGAAGGATTCAAACTACACTTACACACACCTACATCTAATGGTTAAAGAACATACTGTTTCCGTGGATGGCGAATTTCTGCCTCCCGAAACGATGATTGTTCAACATTATTTTAACACCTTCAAAGGTGTACATTAAGATGAAACTATATTTATATATGATATATAATATGTTTATGTTTTCCTTAATCTTCTTTAGTTTTCATTTTGGGCATACCTTTATGGTTTCCATTATGGGTAAATGAGATATCTTCATTTAAGGAAGTGCAGACTACCGCCCCCTCAAAGTGATTTGATTCGTTAAATACCATATATGGGACGTATAATGGATGGAACTATGATATTATATATGATATTATACTGGAATTATAATATACCTTTATATCATTATTATTCCATTCTATAAAATATGAAATAGAAATGAAAGTAGCGTTCATAAGTACGTATGGCTTACCGTCTCCATGAACGGTGCATTTCATTTCTTACCTCTAAATGATTATGTAATATTATAAATGAATGTATATACTGGATATATATGATATATACATCATGATTATAATTCTGGATATAATTGATACATGAACAACTTGTAATTATAAAGGGTTTATTTTTGACTCAAGTACCAATGATCGTTAAAACGAACATTATTAACTTAAATAATTACATAGTGTTCATGACATGGAAATAAGTGATATAAAAGGAATAATGAACTTGAAAAAGGTTCTAAAGCAAGTATAAATTAACTCAAGTTTATTATTCAGGACATTAAAGAATGATCGAGTCAAGTCGGACCCGAGGTATGGTACTTCTTCTCAATCTCCTTTCATTGAGGCATATTTTGTTTTATACACAACCTTCTTTATATGGTGTATAAACCCCTTTGACTTTTATGTTTATTCAAAAGGAATATTTTTATATGAAGCATTTACTAAACGACAAAAGGGAATGTTTTTGTCGTACGTATGCGGCGACAACGACTTCTCCGCCGCCATGACCATTATTTGAGTTTTGGCTTCCTATACAAGCCATACCTTCTTTTTAAATGAAAAATAAATACCATGTTTTACTTTTATTTTATTTTGGTATTGAAAATGGTTTTCATAATGTTTTTATATCAATTTGTTGTATTGATATCTTGTGACTGAAAGGTGGAAATTTTATGTTTCCTTTATGCATGTTTTATGTGATATGGTTATGTTGATGTTCTTGGGAATTATTATGATGATGGGTGGTTTCGTGATAAACTATGGGCGGGTGAGCCCGATATAGCTCTCCAATGCATTGGGTAATGCGAAGGAGTGAAACGTTAAGGTTTCTCCGAAGAGATTTAGGGAATATACTGTGATGGGTATTCCAAACATAACCAAGAGGGTTACTCCCTATGTAAGAATGTTATGAATGCCTCAAGTTACCTTTATGTCTTATGATTTCTATGATTTATTCATGATTTGATGAGGTATGCTAAAGTGATTATGTTTTATGGGTAAAGTATGATTTCATTCATATGTATATATAAACTCATGTTTCCTTTCCATAATTTTGTAACCCATACTGAGCTTTTTATTCTCATCCCATGTTTTTTTTGAAATGTTTTTCACAAGTTAAGGGAAAGGTACATGATATGATGATAGTGTCAAGGAAGTGTCAAGAATGATTCCATGTCTTATTTTAAATATGTTTCTGTTGATGGGAAAAGTGAATACTATCTTTATGTAACCACTTTGTTTATATGTGGAATATAATGCAAGTTTTATGTTCTAATTCTCTAAAACTCTAAACTTGAAAAGATCATCAATGTGAAATCTTGTAATAACTAAAGATTAAGTAAGGATTAATGCTGGGGCCTTATATACATGATGATAAAATAGGTTTTTAATGTTAAAATGCTCAAAATCTTATAATATTTTTATATCCAATTTTAATACTAAATTAATTACAATGAACTAAGTTGTATTAATATATATATATATATATAATTCAAATAATTAACATTAAAACAATTTTAAAATATAATTTTACTTTATAAATAATTTAAAATAAAAGTAGGTTTTTATTTAGTATTAACTATTTTTCCCTATTCAGCAAAAAATGAAACTTCTTTGAAAAATACTCAAAAAAATCACCCTAAGATAATTTTGATATTACAATTTAAAAAATAATGTTTATTTTCTCAAATAAATTTTATAAAATTTTTATGATTTAATTTTAAATTATGGGTTCCAATCATGATTAACCCGTCTTTTAGAAAAGATCCTATTTTTTAGAAGACATTCTTTTTCTTTTAAATGATTCTTATTTTATTTATAACCAATAAATAACTAATAAAAATATGAAAAAAAATATATATTCATATTTTATTTAATCATATTCATTTAATATATTTCTATGGATATGTGATAACTATCATATTAAGAAATATTATTATTAATAGTATATAGTAGTTCATTAAATCTCAGTCTTTAATGTAAAATAAAATATCGAAGGAACATAGTATTTTTTGTAATGCTGGAAAAACATAGTGTTGTGTATACCACAATAAATAACTAGTGTTACATGTAACACAATATTAAATTGGTGTTTTATATAAATAAATCTTCTCATGTTGCAGCGTCTAATTCAATCCGTTAATGAATTTTAATTTATTTGAAAAAAGTTCATAAAAACTTAGGGTGTTAGATTTAGTCACCCAGGTCATATTTTCATGGTAATTCTTGGATAAAACAAAACATTAAATATGTATGTGATCTACCATCATTTTTCACTATTTCTATACACCCTAATGCTCAATGTTGTGTTGACATTCATTGATCGCAAGACATGGGTCTCTATTGTTCTAATCAACCCAAGACCCAATAATGAAACTTCTATCCATAGTGATGAAAAGAGGAAAACTATGAATAATATGAGGAGAATCAATAGAGACTAATCCTAAAAGTTTATTTTGTGTCTATTTCAATGGTTTGGGTACAATTATTTAGGAATTGATGCACGAACTATGAAGATTAAATATAAAAAAACCCAAAAACATAAATATTTTGAAAAAAATATAAATAAAATAATTCACAAGGCCATGAAATAGAGAAATAAATTAATATGGATAATACAAGCTAAAAATCACATTAAAATATAATTAAGAAAATAAAAAATCTACACCTCTTGATTGGATCATATGTTGAAGAGGTCTCTGTCGACTACGAGATCCAATGGAGTTTCCGATGATGAATTTCATTCCTTATTTCCTAGTTCCATCCATGGTCTATACCTATAACTCCCTCTCTTAAGTTATGTTTTATGAGGCTAACCCTATTTAAGGGATTAATTATTCATTTTAATGGTATATTAGTGTTTCTAGGTTTCTAATAATATAATATTAATTGACTAATTAATGAATGAATTAATCAAGTAAATAAATTTAACTAATTAATTCCACCCTTGAAGACCCAATTCTGAGGATCTAAGTGATGATGAAGTTTACACCTTTATTATTATAAACCCCGTGTTCAAAACATAATTTTGGTCTAGTATTTCCCATTCATGGCATTGATTTTGAGAAAATTAATTATTTACAACAATTTATACACACATACACTAAAATTAATATATTATTACCAGGGAACTAAAATGTTCATGACCCCATATTGACTTTATAACTCATACCAAAAAATATTATTAAAATTTTTCTAATAGATAAACTAGTAAAAACCAAGATCATTGTAATAACACACAATGTTTTTCCTATTTTTAATACACACTTTAATTATCTGACTGAATAATATCAAGAATCCTGAACATACTTTTTAGATAAAAATAATATAAGGAAATGTTTATAAGTGAAATAATAAAAACATTTCCAAGTGAAAGAATCCAATAATGTAAAAAACATTCGTGATTTAACATAAAATATAATATAATGAATATATAGAAAATAAGTCAACAATAATAATGAAAAAATCGATATAGAAAAAATAACTAATAATATTAGTAATCATCATAGGAACACCTTAGAGCCCTGGAGAATATCTTGGACAACATGATAAGAAAACATATCTAATTAGTACTATTAAGAATAAATCTTCCTAAAATCATGATTTTATCATTCTGAGCCTAACTGGTAGGAAAAAATACATTAATAATTGTAAATTCACATCCATATCATGATTTTAAACGAGAAAATCACTCTCTGTAGAACAACTACCTAGCTAACCAAGGTTTACGATGATAAAAATAAATGTGTTCTGTTAATACAATAGAAGCCAATATTACAGATAACACATGTTATAAAAATATAAAATCACACCTCACCTCAAATAACCCTTCAAATAAGTAACCCCTTGTAATAATATCATTGAAATAATAGTAATAACAACCCTTTATCACCAACCCATATCATCTGACAATCCAAAATTATATAATCATCACCAAATGAGTTTCACTTCAAGGGAATGTATACCTAATAAATCAATCATATTTAGAAAAACATATACAACATATATTATGACATCTTAAATTATAAAAAAGAAACATAAAAATTTTCATTTATAATCCAACAAAAATATTTATGTTAATGAAATAAATCAATAAATTAATGTTCTATGTTCATGGAAAATTTCTTTAAAAAGTAACTAAATTTGGTCCTATCTCAGGAAAACATTGATAATATCATCATGTAAATTCATTATAAATCTAAAAAACATCCTTAAAAGGTCTTTATAATTTCATATAGAATAATTTTTTTTAAATTTCATCAAATATCTAGTTTTCATGTTTTCCAAAGAGATTGGTTTTAACTGTTTAAACATAAAAATCCATTTTGAAAACAAAAGAACTTGGGAGGAACCATAATAGAACCATAAAATCAAACAATATAATATTTAAAATATCTATTCCAATTGAAAACCAATATTAAAACAACAGGAACCCAAGGTTCTATAAACTAAGGAGATTTTATGGAGCCACAAAATGGAATTGATGAAAATATGGTGAAAATTTGTAATCCACCAAGAGAGATAATAAGAAACTAGTAGATATTGATTTGGAATCCTAAAATTGAGAATACCCCAATTAAAACTGATCCAAAATGGAACACTTGTGGGTATATGATAGAATGAGTGAAATATTGACACCCCATATGATTTTAGTTTTTTTTATCTTTAAAAACATTTATATTTTTGTTCGGTCATAATACATGCAACACTTATCTATAATGAACAAATATATATTTTATGGAGATAAAATATTTCAATTAAAGATAAAAATTAATATATTATGATAATTTTTTGACAAAAAATACCACAATGAGTCCCTTAATTATGTTTGGGGTGTGACTATGTTTATTAAAAAGGTTAGATGACCACAAAAGAGTATGAATGGTATTTTCTAAAGAAGGTGATTGAGGTGGCACAGTTTACTAGTGTTTTCCAAATTTCTGGGCATCAAAATCAAGTGTTTGGTTTTGGGAAAGGAAATATTTCCACTTATAAGTTGAAAGTACACGGACCACGAAGTACAGTTTGCGATGGTGGAATAGTACATAGAAGGAATACTTTTTGTGGGGAGGCTCGTGTCTGGCGGAAGGCAAACAATTCATGGAAATGGTTCACATGATGGTATGCGGTATGTAAAAGTCTTGTGGTATAAATGATGGATTTTCATTGGTAAAAACAAGGATGTGATTTTAGAAGACTCTAAGGGCGTCATTTTTAAAATTTTGATGGTGATTTTGGCTACCGTGAAGGAAGATAGGTGGTATGCAGACCGCATAGGGAAGAATGGTTCATGGTAGGAGGACGATACATAGTGAAAGCTATACCACATTGAATATTTTCTATATATTAGATTATAATATTTTTAATATATTTTTCCTATATAAGGAGAACTAATTCCATCATTACTCTAAATGATTCTTATAAGAAAACATATTTTCTTCTAGAATTTGGACAAGTCCAAAAGAGGTTCATGATGAGGATTATGGAAAGGGTGAAGCAGTTTGTGAAAGTGATTCTGTGAAAGGGTTTTTGTGGACAATTTTTGTCTGCAAAGGAAGAAAGTGGTCCATGAATAATATAGTCTATGAAAAAAGGAATTCCACATAAACATATGTAGTTAAGAAATGATGTTTTTGAAACCATTTCACATAGGTGGTATGCAAAGACGGTTTGTAGAGACAGCATGTCAAGGTGGTACACAGTGGTGAAAGCAGTGGTAGTCCTTGGAAGAGGTGGTCCGCAAATCATACCCAATGTATAGTTTGTGTACTATGAAATGTGGTTTATAAAGGACTCAAGGAATCTTGAAAATTCAATAAAATATTCCGCAAAAGTAATTTCTGCTAACTAATAGTATGAAAAAAAGTAGATTTCATCTATAGGTAAAAAATGGAATTCAATCGTGCATATATCTATAGTTTAGGATGAGTGGTTTCATACAAATGAAGGGACCTAAAAGTCTATAAAATATTTTTGAATCCCTTCCAAGTGCAGTGGGAGAAGGAGGATAAAGATGGTCATCATTCCCACTGGCTGTGAGATAGAGGGAGAGACATAGGGAGTGACCCTTGGGAATTCTGTGAGCAGAATCTAAATATTATAAAGGTAGTAATAATAGAAATAAAAGTATCTATCCTAAAACTTTTAATTGTTATTGATCATTAGTGTATTTTTTATAATGACACATTGTCATTGTATGCTCCTAGGATGTATGGAAATGAGGGTGAACCATGTAAAATCACTATGCCATATTAATGATTTCATTTATGATCATATATTGCTACAGGAGAAAGAGTAGTGTGTTTTTTTAACAACTAAATAAGATCCCAAGGTGCAGTAGTTTTAATATTTCATTCCCTGATTCACCACCTCTCAGGGTATTTGACCTATAGGAACCAAAAACTAGTATTAGAGTGAAATATTAAAAGTTAGTGGATCTCTCTCAGTAGAATAAATGGAGGTGTTAAATATTAATGAAATTTCAATATTCAGTTGAAAATATTTTCAATTATGGAATAATCAGATACAAAACTACTTCTAATCATTAGGAATGGTTGTTTTCACATCATTTATTTGGGGAATATCTTCTTTTATAGATTTTGGTGCTTTATTAAAAGATGAAAGAAGATAATTTGATGTGATGATGAAGGTATCAATGATTTAGGGGGATCCCTATAAAATAAAATTTATATTAAGGTGATTTCAGGAAAAACATCACATGTTATGTGGAAAGATATATTGAATATATGTGACGGAGATTCAAAGGTCAGAGTAGAAAAGCTATTGGTTTTGTGGAACAAGTATGAAAATTTGAGTGTGAACCCAAATGAATCTATTGATTCATTCCTTGACATAGTGCATTTTGTAGTGGAATAAATTCATGGAATTAGATAATTCATTGAAGATATAAATATTGGGAAGCTTATCATGAGGAAAATTCCTCCTTGGTTTAATCGTAATGTTTTATAATTGGAAGATAAAGATCCAGAGTAGATGAAATTGGATAACATGCATAGTACCCTTGTTGAATATGAAATGAGAAATGATGATAATGAGGTTTTTGTGAAGGGGAAGTGCTAAGAAGTGGACTTCAAGGCCATGAAGAATCTCTCTACTGAAGATAGTCATGAGGTAGTTAATTTGGATGATATCAGGTCATTTATATCTTCAAATATGTAAATAGTAAGATAAAAGTTAAAAGTTAAACTTCCACATGCATGTTTTAGATGTGAAAATATTGTACAGTTTGCAGTAAAGGGTCCTAAGAAGTTTTAAGATGACAATGAAGACAATGATGAAGTTACCCAAAATAAGTATTCATCCAATGTGAAATGTAGAAGAAGTTATAATATATTTTGTTTTCAAAAATAAAGAATTTACTTTCCAATGGAGATGAATGTTGATAAAAATATTAGGCATAATATTTGGAGGACATGAAGGATAATTAGGTAGATTCTTTCGTGGTGGTTGTTAGAAATTATATAATAAAAGAAGGAAGTGACAATGAAGAATGAGAAGTTGATGTAAGAGTGGACCATCAAGCTAAATTAGAAGATTCTATTGAAGAGTTAGTTTTTTGGAGAGACAAAACAAATAAATTTAACAAAGTGGTACATGATTCCCAACTCTGTATGCAGTAGTAGAAAGAGGAGAATTTTGAGAAAAATGAATAAATTGAAAAACTGAAGTCATCAATGACAAAAATATCAGTAAAGTTGGTTGAGTACAAACTCATAATTGAAAAATAGAAAATAGAAATCGATATTTTTATTCAAATTGGATAAGATTAAATCAAAAGTATCAAAGAACTAGAAGAGGAATTCGTTGGTCTACGACGAAGTTTTAAAAATCAAGAAAATTTTTCGACACATAGAAAAACATCATGAAAACAGATATCCTAGGAAATAGAAAAGATGAAATTGGTTGATTGTTGTCTCGTAGAATAAAATAAATAGTCAAATCCAGACGATAAGGATAGTGTGGGGCTTGATCGAGAATATAAAGTAGTAACAGAGGAAGTTAAACCATAAGACCCACTCTTAGATTGATAATTGATTTGGGTATAAAGAAAAATCAGAAGATTCAGAGAACCCAATGGATAACCAGTTTTTTAGTATTTCTATATAATAATCTACCCTATATAATATTCTATTATTGTGGAAAGACGTGACACCCAAAAAATGTTTACTCCATAGTAAAGAGTTATTGAAGGGAATATGACCAATATATGCAGTCATACAGAGATCATATCTATATCATCATTTGATCACCACTATTTTATGTGTGGAAGATTCAGATATATTGAAAGATATTTCTCATCAAAAATATAGAAGAATGTGTTGAAGCATACTGATCTCGGTTATAAGAATTAAACAAATGTATCATCAAATGAGCTGAAAATGAAATATTTATTTGTATCTCCACAAGATGAAGCTAGCCCATCATATTCCTGGGAATGTTAATTGTATTAATCCATACTTGGTATGAATTCATAAACATGTATAAAAAACATCTAAGTAATAATTGGTTTTATAAATAGATTACAAGAAATAAGATCACACTAGAATATGGATCATTGACAATGGATGCACAACCCATATGATAGGAAACATGGATCTAATTAGGGTAATTAGGTACAAAAAATAAGGTATTCAAATATTATGAAATGATGAAGGGTTGAAAATTATTAGGTATTGAAAAAAATGGTTGGGGTAAAAATACATGATATGTACAAAATTCTTGGTTGTTGAAAGTCATAGTCCCAACTTATTAAGTGTAAGTCAATTTTGTGACTCGGGACATGCCATAATATTTTCAATGATATTATGTGTCATCAAGGAAAAATATGGTGGTGTTGTATTTCAAGGAAATCATATAAAATGGAAATTCTACCTCGTGAGTGGATAATGATATATGTTCTTTCTATCCAAGGAAGAAGAAAATAAGTTATGGCATAAACATCTTTTCCATGACAGTCAAACGTTATTAGAAGATCTGGTGAAATATGATGTTACATGAGATCTCCCTAGGATATCACATGATCATACACATTTGTGTCACTCCTTACTATAAGCGAATACCAATCTAAATACATATAAGGAAAAAGGGGAAAAGTTCAACAAGATTTCTTGAGTCGGTTCATATTGTTGTGTGTGGACCAATTTCACCAAGAACTATTAATGGAAAGAGATATTATTTTCTATTCATTGATGGTTATAGAATAATGGCATGGGTTTTAATCATCGCCCATAAATATGAGGTATTCAGTTGCATAAAACATATTTAAGGAAAATTGAGAAGATGTTTGGTTGAACAATCCAGAAGATCTGAATACATAACAGAACAGAGTTCAAAAATTTACAAGTAGAGAATTATCTTAAGAAACATGGGATAAGGAATTGAGCTTCAGTAGTAATAACTCCACAATATAATGGAGTAGTTGAGAGAAGAAATCAAACGTTCAACAGCATGGCTCAAACAATTCTCATTGATAAATAACTTCTAGAGAAATTTTGGAATGAATTAGTGATGATGGTAGTCTATACATAAAATAGTTCACTACAATGTCCAAAATAAGTGAAGACTCCATATAATATATGGTGTAGAAAGAATTAATCATTGAATTACTTTTGAATCATCATAAGTAAGTGTTTCATTTTTAATAATAAGAAACACATGAAGTTTTAATCCCATGGAGATGGAGGGATATTCCTTTTATACTCAAAGAAAATAATACTATATAAATGATTCAACAAGAGTCTAGGAATGAATATTGAAGTACTTGATGTAAAAATAGAAAATAATGAGCATAATATTCAACAAATTCATGATCACTCTCTAGTGGATAGTGACGGGGGGATAAGAAATTCAGTGGATGCTCTAGTCCTAGAGATAGATTTAGAAGAATATTTAGATGAAAAAAGGATGAGAACAATTCAGTATGTTCAAAAAGACAGAAGAGAAGATCTGAAATTTATAGTTATAATATAATTGGTGATCAAATAGTGCAAGTGCAGACAAGAAAGATGAAGACTCTACAACAAGAATCATACTTATCATAGGTAGAGCCTAATGTTTTAGTGAAGTAGATTGAGATGAGAATTGGGTTCAAGAAATGAATGAATATCTTGACCAAATTGAAAAGAATCAAACATGGGAGATTCATTTGAATCTAAAAATAAGAATTTCATCGGGACAAAATGTGTCCTTCACAACAAAATGAATGAAGATGGTGTTTTGATTCGAAAAGAAGCATGACTAGTGTGCAAATCGTACTCCCAAATAGAGGGTATCAATGTTGATGAAAAAAATTCACCTATTTCTAGGATATAGGTGATTCGATTATTCTTATCCATAATAGTGAAATGAAAGTTCAATGCTTTATAGATGGTTGTCAAGTCATTATTTCTGAATGGGGTTTTGTAAGAATAAATAAACCTTTAGTAACAAGACTGTTTTCTCATTCATGATGATTAAAACAAGGTTTTTCAGCTAAAGAAGGCTCTATATGGTTTTAAGTAATAACCCATGTCATGGGATATAAGGGTAGATAAGTTTCTAAAAAATCGTGATTTTCATCATTGCGATGTTTATTACAATCTATATTTCAACCATGATAGTAATCAAAGGATAATGGTGCTAGTATATGTCAATGACATCATATTTAGAGGATCAGATGAACCACCGTGCATATATTTTTCCGAATTCATGAAAAGTGAGTTTGAAATGTCAATAATTGGTGAATTAATGTTTTCCTTGATTTAAAATTAATTTAATGAAAGAATGGAAAATTAATTTCTTCTTATAAATATTCCAAGGGTGCTTTGAGAAGATTTGGAATGGAAAATTATAAGGATATGATGACTCTAGTGGCTACCTAGATGAAATAATCTTAGGATGATGAAGGCAAAGCTGTCAATGTCACAGAATACAGGCAGATTATTGGAAGTCTATTGTACTTAATAGTGACATGACCATATATTTTTTTTACAACATGTCAAGTAGCAAGGTATGAAAGTAATCACAAGTAAATCCACATTCCTTCTGTAAAAAATGAATACTTCATTATATCAAGTGCACTATGGATATTGATTTTATGTATAATGAAAAATCTCTTCCAGCACTTTTGGAATATATAGAAGCAGATTGGGTTGGTTCAGCTGATGACTGGAAATCAATGTTAGGAGGTTCTTTATATCTTTGTGGATTGTGTATTTCTTGGATAAAAAAGAAATAATATTTCATTTCATTGAGAGCCTTAGAAGATGAGTAAATTGTATCCACTCTAGCATGTACACAATTATTTTGGGTGAAATTGCAGCTTAAGGATATGGGGGTTGAAGTGATATCTCCTATCATGACCCATTACATTAATTCTAGTTCTATAAATATTATCAAAAATAAATTCCATCATTCAAGGAAAAAGAAAATTTAAATAAATTATCATATCATCATGGAGAACGTTCAGCAAGGGCTTGTGAATTTTGAGTATGTTCCTATAGAATAATAGGTTGTAAATATTCTAACAAAGACCATACCGAAAGAATAATTTAAAAGGCATCAAATAGATATGACAGTTTAGTCGACAAATTGCACTTGATAAAGTGTGAATGTGGGACCCCCAATCTCCTCAAGGTATGGTGTGTTTTCCCCTAATGTGATAATCTATGTTATTTACAATATTATAGACCTCAACAGAATGTCATTTAGGTCCATTGAAAAAGGGGGAGAAATTGTGCTATTAAAAGGGAGAAAATTTCTCAGTCAAGAAACAATGGTATTTTTCTAGGTATAGAAGAGAGATAAGGGGTATTAAAGCTATTATGGGGAGCATGGATGTAAGAGGATTATTAAATATGATGATGGTAGATGTGATCGATCAATGATTATATATCATGACTGATGAGCTTCATAATTAAAGCAGAAGTGTTGTGTTGGAATGGAATTAAGTGATTCATTTATGAAATACTCATTATACCCTTGTTTCTCGTGATGAGCATGGATCATGTGGTATTAGAGTATGTGTTGATTAAATCCATGATCTCAATCTTAATCACATGAAGTGAATGTTGACAATAGTTGAAAGAATCTTTAATAAGAGATCAAATTATGAATGTTTTTTCAACAAACCCAAAGGGAGAGATTGTTAGAAAGAAATATATCAATGTATACTCTAGATATGTTTTGGATGTGATTGTGTTTGTTGACATGTCCAGATGACCACAATTTAGTTTTAATTGTGTTTTTTGAAGCATGCATTTAAGGTGGTTTAGTTTTCCAGTGTTTTAAAAAAAATTGGGCCTTAAAATTAGGAGTTTGGTTTCTATAATGGGAATATTTCCCCATTATAAAAAAAATTACATGGACCAAGAAGTGTAGT
Organism: Viscum album; assembly: GCA_963277665.1. Taxonomy (NCBI): domain Eukaryota; kingdom Viridiplantae; phylum Streptophyta; class Magnoliopsida; order Santalales; family Viscaceae; genus Viscum; species Viscum album. The sequence continues at coordinate 782,487,536 of OY728146.1, read as the reverse complement.
ATATAGATTATAAAGGAGGTATGCAGAACAGTTCGCGAAAGGTGGTACGGTATGAGGAAGGAAAATGGTTCATAGAGAGGCTCGGGGTTAGTGGAATCCAAAAAGTTCATGGAAACAGTTCACATGATGGAATTAGGTATGCGGAAGGCTTGGGATATGAGGGGTGGCTTTTCATTGCGAAAACAAGGCAGTTATATGAGAAACTATAAAGGGAATCATTTACAAAAATGTGACGGAGATTTTGGCTCAGGCTAAGGAAGAGAGGTGGTATACGGACCATGTAGGGAATAATGGTTCACAGCATGACCATTGTATGTGGTGAAAGTTGTACCACATTAAATATTTGGTAAATCTCATATTAGTGGATTTTTCATATCTATTTTTCTATATAAGGAGCACTAATCCCATCATTACTCTATGCGATTCTTATAAGAAAACACCTTTTCTCAAGAAATTCGACCAAGTTCAAAATAGGTTCAGGAGAAGGATTTCACGAAGGGTGAGGCAGTTCACAGATGTGATTCTCTTAAACGGTGTCTGTGGATAATTTTAGTCCATAAAGGAATAAGGTGGTATGTGGATGAATCAATCCATAGAAGAAGGATTTTTCTATAAGCATAAGTGGTATGTGAAGTCATTATACAAAAGTGGTATGCATAATTAGTACGTGGAAGCGATATGTAGAAGTGGTATATAGAAGTAGTAGGGGGAAGCAGTACATAGAAGAGGTATGAAAAAGTGGTAAGTGAAAGTGGTATGCAGAAGTGGTATGTGGAAGTGATAGGCAGAAACGGTATGTAAAAGCGGTACGTGGAAGAGGTACGATGAAGTAGTGCACAAAAATGGTATGTTAAAGCCATATAGAGAAGCGGTACGTGGAAGAGGTATCTGGATGATGTATGTAGAGAAGGTACACAGAGGTGGTTTTTGGACACAGTAAATGGAGGTAGTATGCGGTGGCGGAAGAGGAGGCAGTTTGCGGAAGAGGTGGCCCATGAATAATACCTACTATGCAATTCATGGAATAGGAAATGTGGTTCATAGAAGACTCAATGAATATTTTAAATATACTAGAATAGTTCACTAAAGTAATTTTCTCTAACTAAATATACGTGGAAAAGTGGATTTCATATAAAAGTGAAAAAGGGAATTCAACAGAGCATATATCTATATTTATGGATGCATACTTTCATGAAAATTAAGGGACCTACAAGTCAATAAAGTATATGTGGATCCCTTCTAAGATCAATGAGCTAAGGAAGCGGATGATGATGATCTTTCGCACTGGCAGTGATCTAGAGTAAGAGAAATAGGGAGTGACCCTTTTGAATGTAGTGAGCAGACCCGAAATCTAGTAAATGACGTTATCCTATGCGTAGAAATGACCTAGCCCAAACATTGTAATTTGAAGTGAGACTGAGTGGATTTGGTAAATCATAACATCTCAGTTGTATGATCCTTGGACATAACCCAGTGAGGATGAACTACGTAAAATAGTTGTGTCCTGTGTATAATTTCATTTCCATTCATATATTTCTATGGGAGAAAGACAGAAATGATTTTTTTTAACGATGGCATAAGATTAGAAGGGAATTAGTTTTAATATTTCATACCCTGATTCACCCCCTAGGATTTTTGACCGAATGGACGTAACAATAATGCAATGTGAAACATCATCAAAAAAATTATAAGATGAATAAAATCACAAGTAAATAAAAATACAATTAATATTAAATCCTTATCCACTTGGTTTTCATTAAATATCATAACCCAGATTATAAATTTGGAAATAAGTAAAAAAATTATAAATATAATATAAATTTTGAGAAATAATTATTTGAATAGGATTAATGATTTTAGAGATATATTTAAGTCTATATATTCAAACTTAATATAACTATTCAATATATAGTCGTTGGACATACGATTGATGGATATATTACTATTGGATATATAGTCCTTGGATATTTAATCATTGGATATACTTGTATCTAATTGGTATATTAAATTTATAGAATTTGTTTTACAAGTTATAAGTATTATAATTCACAATTGAGGAAATAAATAAAGATCTAACAATTAATTATAATATTTTATTACAAAATAGGAATTTTTATTCATTATATGTTATTTTTAAAATAATTATTACCTTTTTATGTAACAACCTAATATTTTAAAAGAATTACATTGTTTTCAATAGTATGTATGACATGAAAATCCAAGATTAGAACAAACTATATCACCAGAGACTTTATGAAATAAGTATTTCTAAATAAATTTAATCACTTTGATTTCTTACGGAACACGCAACGCCCAGTCGAAATGAACCATAATATAGTATACCATTATAAAATAGACACTAAATTAGAGTGTCTGAATAGTAATAACTATATTATAGAATTTTTTTTATTTTTTTTTATCAATAAAATAACAATCATTTAAACAAATTTTTTTTTTGAAAAAACTGCTTTTTTTCAAAAATATGGTTTAGTCATTCTTTATGAACATAATTTTAGATTAATTTTTAGAAAATTTAGAAAATTTAATTAATTTAATTAACTTAATTTTTTAAATAATAATATAAAAATTATCTTTGGGTGATTTCTTTTTCTTTTTATAAAATAATTTATTTTTTGGCGAATACTGAAAAATAACGAATTTTAATTGAAAAATGTTTGTTAATTTAAGTTAATTATAATGTTAGATTAGTTTTTGAATTTGTTTTAAACTAAAATTAGAAAAATTATATGTATATATATATATATATAATTTTGGTCATTGAAATAATTTTCATATTGAATTTTTAGATAAAAACATTGTAATCTTTTTAAAATTTTCTCTTTGAAAACCTATTTTCTCATCATGTCTGTGGCAGTGATTTTAAATTAAATTTTTCTACTTATATGGATGGAATTTTTTAAAATGAATTAAATATTTATAATAATAATAACTTATATTTTATAATAATTTCAGCTTAATTTTTTACCAAAATTAAAATTGAAAACATTAAAAAAAAATTTACTGTGGTTAAGTTGAAAATGGATTTTCCTAGGGGTTAAACTAAAAATATATGGATTAAAATGACCTAAATTATAATCTAAAATATATTAAATGTCCATATTTATTACATAAAATGTATCAGTATTGATAATACTCCATTTTTTGACTCTTTTTGCAAGATAAAAATGTTGTTAAACCTTATTATTTTCGAAAATTAAAAGTGTGCCACTCACCTCACTTATAAAAGGTCTGCACTCTCCTCTCTTATTCACAATTTTGAACCCTTTTTTGGACAGTAACTACCAAAATTACTTCCCAAATTACATACCCTCATCCAAGAATCCATATTTTTGTCTTAAATCCAACATTTGAATGCTTTGTTGAAAACCTAAAGAGGTTACCGGAAGAATAGGTAATGTTCTACAATGTGCATTTTTATTTTATTTATCCCTACACCTCATTAAATAATTATTAAACAGTTATGATATAATAAACACAGTATATTTCATATCTTTATGTTTTTTATGTTAATTTCATGACCTAAAAACATTTACACTTCCATCAAATGGGTTACATAATCAACATTCTTATGTACGACAGACTGTAGCCTCACCAACCGATATCATTCATATTTCCATTACCTCATCTCAAAGTTAGGAATATTGATGTATATAAAGTATTTATATGATATTTATAACATAATTATACTTATTTATTAGTTATATAATATATATAACTTTTTTACTTCCCATTCCATAGATATTATGATAAAGTTTCTCGTGGGTACAGTGGACTAATGCCTCGTGAAGCGATGTGATTCGTCTTTCTCTAACACTTCCCCTGGAAGGTAATAAAGATATATTTAATGATTATATGGGATATAAATAACATAATTTAGATATTAATTACTTATTTATCATTATTAAGTGAAAATATATCATTTTATTTCTTATACTAAAAAATGATAGCTTCGTATGAGTACCTGTTGATTGTCACATTCACAAGGTGAAGTGAATTTGTTTTCATCACCGCACTACATAGATGATATATATATATATATATATTATATTATATAAATGAATTTATTATCATTAATTAAATAAAAAATATTACTTACCACTTTTCCATAATGATCGTTGAGAAATGTAAATGTTACTCAAGTGTATGTATGTACAACTATATCCACGATTGTACTGTAATTAAATTATAAAATTCATCATCCATGATTTTTATGAAAATAAAAATATATGTATTAATATGTTAATTATTTCACTATTATTATTATAGATATCATGGAACTATATAATATGTGAAAGAACTAGATCTTTCATGATAAAACATGCATGAGAAAACAAGACAATTGACACCCAAGACAATGACAATAATGAATGATTATTAATGAATGTGTTATTATATTTTATAAATGGATAATATATGATATTATAAATAAAAATATAGTTCATTTATATTTTAATAAAATGTTTGAAACCACTATATATTATTTTAATTCATACTCAATAAAAAGGAAGTGTGAGGTGAGGGACTTTGTCTCCATTTCCCATCATTGATGCATTTTGTAATGTTATGAACCTAATTTCATTTATATGGTGTATATAAAACCCATTTGAAATTTAATATCTAGATTAATTATTAATTCAAGGTATTTTGAGTTTTAAATTTTATTATTTTATTCAAGGGGATTTAATTTAATATTTACCAAGTGGTAATGAATTTCAAAACTCAATTTCCATTCATTGGGTTATATTACGTCTTCATTATCATATATATTATAAGAATATGTGTGAAATTGATTTTTATTATCTTATGTTGAATTTAAATTTTTATATGAGGATTTAAATTTGATACACAAGATCGATTAATTTATTAATTCTCACTTCAACATTAGGATCACTGTAAGTGTTTTTTTTCAAAATATCATTATAATCGATATTATTTATTCTCGAATTTCAGTTCAAAGAAATTATTTGACCATTTCCTAATAAAACTATTTTATTTTCAATTCCTATATTTATTCATGATATTTACAATTAATATTTCCATTTTCCCACTCATTGGAAATTAAATTTGTTTAAGAAAATCAAACTTTATTTCACACTTCGATCAGAAATCTATTTTTTACCAAAATAGTGATTTCTAAAAATACATTCAAAATGTTATAATCCTTTTCCAAATGATTTATTAAATTCAATTTTAGACATTTTTTAAAAAAAAATAAAAGGAATCTTCATGTCGTTTAAAAAATAATACTCATTTTTTTAGAGAAAGGTAAAATGAATATTTTTTTAACATATACGATATGAATGAAATTTATAGACATCATGACCACCCAAATATTTATAACATTATTTTATAAGTTTCGAAGGTTATTTTCAAATAAAATTGGAAAATTTTAGTTTTAATAATTTATTTTCAAATGAAATAGTTATTTTCAACAAAATGATTATAAATATATTTTTACAAAATTACTACTCACCATTGAAAAAACCATTTTTACTACTCCAACGGGTATATGTTGTATTGTACAATGATTTTTATTATTATGGATGGTTTATGATCATTTTTTACCATGTAAATTATTAAAATTTACTTTCTTGATTCATTTTTTAGTCATTAACTTTCCCTTGAATTATTCACTCTCAAGTGGACTTTAAATTTATCCTAAATATTGAAATTATTTCTCATTGATATGATTATTGTTTAAACCATATATAATTTATACATTGAATTTTATTTTTTTATCTGGTCAAATATTGATAAATACATATTCTCTAATCAATATGTTTCTTTTATTATAAGACACATTGTTCATGAATTAAATTGAGTATTCGATATATGAGGAATTCATTAGACATGTATATATGGATGGGGGTATAATTATATATATCCCCTTTATGTAGTGATAGGTGTCATGAGATGAATCAGTTGCCTATTCTTAGCTAAATGGGTTTCTACCCATCATTTTGAAACTAACATGAGTATATATCTTGATGGGAGTGTTTTTCATGATGCATGATATCATGATGTATAATAATTAAACATTAATTTCACCCAGAATTCAATTATTATTATCCTTCATGTTTCCATAGTGATATTTTATATTTATTTATTTCATTATTAGATTATTTTTTAAAATTATTTTATTATTTATTTAACTTTTCGTATTGATTATTCCCTATTTTATCATGACTGTCAAATTGTTTAAATGGTATTTGGGTTCAGTTGTTTACCTTTACATATTAATTATAACTTATCTTATCATGATTGTCAGGTTGTTTAAATGGTATACGAGTTCAGTTATTTCCATTTTCATATTTATTATGCCTTGTCTTATTATGATAGTGAGGTTATTTTAATAGAATGTGTATTAATTTATTTACCTTTTCATATTGATTATTCATTATTAATTTATGATATCTTCCACTGTACTTCACCATTATCGATCATTTGGGCTTACCCTTATTCTGTTGTATTTCCCCAGGATTACATTAAGTATAATATGATTGATGTTAAAGGATATGTTTGAGGGAATAGTGTTATTCTAAAAAAATATTATGTAGTAATTTGTGTCTTCAATTGTAATATGGGAATCATGTGTGTATCTAGATTACCAAGACTACTAATATATTCCATCCTTTGGGATGTGATTACTAATATATTATGCTAATGTAATAAACTAGAAACCATATTTGGGATACTGGGGTTGTGGTCACTACATTTTATTGATAAAATTTATTGGTTGTTAGATAAATAATGGGAATGTGATGAAATTCAGTTAATATTAAAATGAGATATTTTTTGTTGACTTTTTTTTATTATTTCTTGTATTTCTTTGTTAATAATTAAATTTCTAACTATTTAAGATTTAATTTAATTAAATGTATCATTTTTATATATGAACATATGAATAACTATAAATTTAATTATTTTAATTTATTAAGGAATTATAATATTTTTTTGGAATTAAAAAAATTTCTAAACGTTATTTTTATGAATTATACATTTATTAATTTAAAATTAATTTATATCAATTTTATAAATTTAATACAATAAAACTAATTTAACATTTGAAATTATAGAATCTAAATTTTGCAGTAATTTCAATATCATTTATTTTTATATTAAAATAAGTTACCAAAGTAAAAGTCATTCACTACGATAAAGGATAAAATAAAGGGGCTTAAAAAGGGGTAAATACCTAAACTATATAAAAATAATTAAATATATATATATAGTAATTATTTATCTTTAATAATTCATTATATATTATTGATTGACTTTTTTCTACTTTTATTTCTAAAATTACAATCTTATACATTAAGTAAGGGGAATTTGTGAAAATGCCACTCATGCTCACATATAAAAGGAATCCACTTATTCCCATAAACCCAAACCATTACTTCATTTTTTTGAATAATTTCCAAAATAATATCCTTAAAAATTCTATTTCACAATTGGAAACCCTTGGTTATAAGATGATTTCCCAGATACCTCATTTTCAAGAGGCTCTCTAAGAGTAGATCCAGGTCTTCAACATAAGTGTTATATTTTCCATAATCATTCTTATTTATCTTCGTCATCTACCTCTTATTGATTTTGATTTATAGATTTAATAAAATGGTTTTTAGAACATTAATATATTTAAAAGAGATATTATTACAATAAAATAACATGTTCTTATTTATTCAATCATTATAACATTTTCTTATATTGGTCGGCATTACCACAATCATAATTGATTTTATGAAATTTTCATCCTGATTTATTAATGAAATATTAATTTTAGTAACAATATATAATAATTGTTAATTTAATATTCTTTCATAGTTCCATAATGTAAGTTTATATGTATACTTATTAAAAAATAATTCTTATTATTGATTTGAAGTTCATAAAAAGGATATTTTTCGACACTCCATGTGAACTGTTACCTTAATTTCAATGAAATGAATATGGGTTTTTAAAAATATTTCAAAATATATATAATAAATAATCATAAACATTATGTATATAATGAAACCATGAACAAGAATCAAGGAGATGAATCTTATAACTTAAGTGTGTGTGGAAAAAGAAATAGTTAACAACTAAATAGTGATTTAAACAAAAAATTTAATATAAGGGTATTAAAGAATTATAAATGAATGGTAGTAAGTAAAATAACTAAGAATATTTTTATTATGTATCTTAATAATTAACCTAAATCTACTATTGAGAGGGTTAGAATGCATATAATAATGTGGATATCTGCGATAAGGGTTTTTTCAAATCTCACATTAAAATCAATATTTTCTATATTTAAATTAATATTTGGGGAAATTTTATATTACATCCCTCTAAAATACATTATATTTTATTATAATATAGTTTAATTAAGGTTTTAATTAAAATCTATCCATTTCACTACATTTAGTTAAAAATTCAACTGAAACAATGTTTATAAGTAGATCTGATCTGATCTTTTATTTTTAGCTGGGAATATTTTTCCTCCATGTTTATATTCATTATTTTGTTTTATAAATGAATTTATCTATAATTATATTATTTCTTAAGGTCCTTTTATATTTTACTTGACATTATTTATAAAATAAACAATAGAATTTATTTTTTATATTTTCTTCACATATCATTTTGTACTTAGAATTTATTTGTAAATGTTAGAAATTGGTATTTTTTTAACATGATCCATAGAAAAAAAAATTTCTTTACATTTATTATAATTTTATTTATGAATATTTGTTTCCATTTTTTTATGGGTTTTCAAAATAAATTATATTTTCATTATTTTATAAAATATTTCCTTTGAAATAAAATTTATTATAAACACAAAGGGAAATACATTTTTTCAATAAAAAATATCTAATGTTTCTATAGAGGTGATTTCACACACACACACATACATATACATATATATATACATATTCTTTAATTTTCCTTATGTTTCACTGGGTATATTCTTTAATTATGTTTTCCACCTTCTTACTCTATATGGATTTTGATCATGTATTATTGATTTTTTCAAGAAAGTTATTTTTTTCACATAGGTTAATTAAAATTTTATTGTGTTATTAATGTCTTCATGATCATAATACATACATATTTTTTCATTATGTGATTGTTTAGACCAAAAAAAATATCCATCAAATACATTGAGTAAATTTGTATATCTCATGAGATCTAATGAAAGGGACTAAGGAGTAAACCCAATACACTAAATTTTAATTGGAATGGAGAGAAAACTCAACCCACTAAGTGGAGTTATCCAAAATGTGATGATGGTATTGGAAGCGATCCTTGGTAAATGAAATAATTTTTCATTCTTATGTTTATTTCACACTCTTATGGTGCATTCTTATGACCTTGTTATGTTTTCATGGCATGTGATTATTAACTCACATTTCCACACCCCTATGATTAATGTCTTATACTTATCCAATAAAATTATACAATGAATCATTATTATTATTTATGTTCTATTAGGTATGATTATCTTACTTTTTCCATGTAATTAAATTATTTTCTCATACTAGTATGATCATCTTATTCTAAATTTTTAAATTCAATGGATATCTCATATCTTTACCCTTATTGAGCATATTAGTTCACTCTTTCTAATGTTTAAATTCCCTAGGTTTTTAGGAAGGGTATTATGTATGATATGTACAAAAGGCTTTCATGTGTTAAGAATATATATGATAGATAGTGAAGATGTTTTGAAATAAGTATTTTATGTTTCTAATCTCCAATGACACTAAACCCATCAGTTCTATGGTGTGTTTAATTATGATATGTAATAAATATTCATATAAAATGATTCAATATGTATTTACTTTATCATAGATTATTATTAGTTAGTATATGGGTGTTGTTTAGTTATATTTTTTGGATTAGGTTGTGAATTATAAGATTAAATTACCTAAAAAACCTATGCTTAACTACAAGTGATGTAGAAAAATTCTAATATGTCATATATTGAAAGAAATATTTCCTGATTTAGTGAATATTTGGATTTATTTTAATTATCATATGATTTATTACTGTAATTATTATTTCTTAATACTCAAACCAACCATTTTTTAGTCAATGCCTAGAATCAAGAGTAATTGAGTAAACAATTATTTTTATAGACAATGGAATGATCATCAAAATGAGAAAACAATCAGATTTGCATTTGGATTGAAAATTATCAATTTTATTATCACCCAAATATATCAAGATATTAATAATAAAACAAATCAAGATAAACATAAAAACTGGAAAAGGACAAAACACCTCTTTATTTAGTCTATCATTAAACATGTACAACCCTCCTTTAGTGGGTATTTTAATCCAAAAATCACAAAGAAATTGATCAATAAAATGGAAAATAAATTTTTTATTCTCCAATTATCAAAGTATGAAAAGGTTATTTTTATCCATTTATCATTTGGAAGGTCAAACTGATCAATGGAGGAATCTCATTAAAAATATGAGGCAGTAGGAATAAGTCTACTCTTTAAATAGAAATATTTTGATAAGGAATTTTTTCAAAAAAAGTACACAAACTCTTTATACTAAAAGGGGTGGCGAATTATTTGATTTAAAGGAAAAAAATAGGTTTAATCCATTGATATATATGAATAAAAATTCATGAGAATTTCAAGGTACACTTCCAATATTATCCTTAATCCTAAAATTAAAATTTTCATTTCTATATTGTCTTAAAATAATTTCTCAAAAAATCATTGGCTATAATATAATTTGATATTTTTGAGTAAATTGTTTTATTTACTCTTTATGTGAAAAAGGAAATTTAAGACTCCCATTATTATTATAGTTTTAGGGAAAATAACAGAAAAATAGAGTTTCATGGAATCAAATAATAAAAGATATTGATGGAAGAAGATCTAGATTCTTGCATGAAAAAAAGGTGTGAAGCATAATGGAGGAAAATTTCCTTAAAGAGATATATAAATGCTTCAATCGTGGAAGAGAAGTACATATAGAACATGAATTAAAAAGTGATATGATGAGGCCAACTAATGTAGTAGATGGAAGGAATGGGAAGCCTAATGAACCACCCCCAATTTAATGCTTAAATTATACGGATTTTAGACATTACACTAACCACTGAAACAATACAATGGTTAATGATGAAAATTGACATCAATAACCCCAAATACAAGGGATGCAGGGAAATATTAGGCAACCACAACTATGAAAGTGGTTCATGAAAATAAAGCGGTGGAAGGTCCAATAATCATACACCCAAAAACTATATATGTTTTATTTGATTCTAGTTTTAACCACTTATTTATATATAAAATATTTTTTATGATCATAAAATCACCACCCAAACCTATAGATATCAAATTATCAGTGAAAAATGTAAATGTTTTGGAAATTGAATCCCAAATCTACAACTCTTCTATGATTGATGTTTTTGGTAATATGTTTCCTACAAATTTTGTTATTGTCTATTTGATTATTTTTTATGTGATTTTGGTTATGGATTGTATATCTCTTTATAGATCCCATATCAATTTTCAAGATAGGGAAATAACATTTCATATTCTATATTAACCCCTGATTGTATATTGATACAAGGATAAATAAGAAATCTTAATGTAAATTAATCCCCTTTTTGGTAATTTTTACCTATAAATGAGGGATATATTGAAAAAATGGTTAGGGAGACACCAATATTGATGAAATATCAATTTTTTGGTAATATGAAAAGATTTATCTAGAAGTTCTAGATGGTATTCTTCTAAATCACGAGGTTGTGTTTTCTATTGAATGCATATTTTGTTTTATGCCTATATCAAATAAATATTATAGAATGGCCCTAGATGAGTTACATTAATTGAAGAATAGAATCTATGAGAATATAGATAAGAGGTTTATATACCCAAGTGATTCACCATTAGGTTCACCAGTCCTCTTTGTTAAGATCAAATAGGGATCAATGCATCTTTGTATTGATTATCGAGAACATAACAAGATCGCACTCAAGAAAAAATAACCTCTACCTCCTATTTATGACATGTTAAATCAACTAAGAGGGGATCAATACTTATGAGAGATTGAATTGGATATAAATATCATTAATTAAGGGTGAAATAAGGGGATATATCTGATACAACCATCCATAAAGTATATGGACAATATGAATTCATAGTGATGACATTGAGACAAAAAAATTCCCCCGTTATCTTCATGGATATAATGAATAAAGTATTTAGATATTACATAAAAAATTATGGTAGTATTTATATATGATATTATTATATTTTAAAAGATTAAATAATATCATTAATATCATTCAAGGATTGTGTTGATGACTTTTATAATGTAAAAACTACGTGAGTGTGAATTCTGGCTATATAATGCGTCATTATTGTGTCATGTAATCACATGTGAGGGTATATTTTTGTCTCCTTATAATATAGTGCTAATTTAAAAATATCTTTATAAGTCACCAACCATAAAACATTACTTAATCTTGAGTTATGTCAAGAATTATAAATTGATGATCTTTTTAGGTTTAGGATTTTAGAGAATTAGGCTATAACTATTACATTACATCTCAAAAATTACAAAGTAGACACTTCTACTCTATCCAATTTTTTCAAAAAAATAATACTCCTTAAATAAACAAGAATTATTTTCTTGATATAAGTCTTCCAAAATTCTTCATTTCACTTACCCATCCGTATAACCTATGAAAAACATTTCAAAAACATTGTTTAAGCATAAAAATATCATTAAGGGATATAAAATAAAGAAAGAAAATAGTATCCCATCAATACATACAAATAAATGAAATCATACTTTTCAACTATAAAACAAAAGATCGTTAACATACTTCATTATATCATAAGATTTATGAATAACACATAGAAATCAAAAATCATAATGGTATCTTTTGGTATACATAACATACTTACATTGAGGTTTTCATAGCTATATAGGGAGTTATGTTTGGAATTCCAATCATAGTATATTCCCTAAATATATTAGGAGAAACAATAATGTTTACTTCTATCATGTTTCCCAATGAATTTTAGAGATATCTTGGGATCACCTACCCTAGTTTTATCACAGATTCATGTGTATACGTAAACAATGTCCAAGAACCATAACATAATCATAATACATGAACAAGCATAAAGGAAAGATAACATTTCCACATTGCAATCATAAGATATCCGTTAACTATATTGAAATAATCAATCCATTGTCAAAAAGATTTTCAATAACACAATATGTAAAAATCTTATATGGTATTTATTTTCCTTTTAAAAACATTATGGCTTGTTAAGGAAGTAAAATATCAAATAATGCTTCTAGCAGTGGAAAGGTCGGTGTCACCGTGTATGTTAAAACGAAACATTAAATTTTTCATTTAGTAAAATTATTCATGGAAAAAAATATTCCATTTGAATTAAATTAAAATTAAAAGGGTTTTATACACCATATAAAATCATGTCGTGTATAAATCAAAATATCCGTCAATGAAAGGAGATTGAGACGAATTCCCTTACCTTGTGTCGGACTTATCACATATGTTCCTTGTTCTTTCGGAATAATAAACATAAGTTAATTTATAATTTCTTCATTACCTTTTTCAATATTATTATTCCTTTTATATCACTTATTACCACGTTATAAACATTAAATAATTATTTAAGTTAATATCAGACATTTTGTCGGTATTTGGTACATGAGTCAAAGATGAACATTTTATAATTACAAATTGTCCATGTGGTCAAAATTCCATTACCTCCAGAATGATATTCAAGATTTAAATATCATTTAAATCCAGTATATTTATGTATTTATAATAGTACAAAGAATTTGGATATAATAAATGAAATGCACCATTCATGGAGACGGTAAGTCGTACATACGCATGAACACTACTTTCATATCTTTTTCATATTTAAAGGAATTAAAACTAAATGATACGTATGTATATTATAATTCCATAATAATATCATATTTTATATATGTTACATATGTTCATTAATGTCATCCTTTATACGTTCCATGTATGGAATGAACAGTCATATCACTTTAAGGTGGAGGTAGTCCTTACATTCTCAAATGAAATTATCGTATATACACATTATGGAAAGAATAAAGGTATGATTTAAATAATAAAGCAGAAGAATATAGATAATATAAATATAATATATGTTATATATAAATATATTTCTATCATAATGGAAACCATGAGAGGTGGAAAGAGATAATTGAAGAATCATCATTTCGTGAAGCAGTAGTTCATCGTACACAAGAAACAACAGGTTTGTATCCATTATATGGAGGTGTGTGGAAGTATAGTTCGAATCCTTCTCCTAACAACATCTTATTATATTTAAGATACTATTTTTTTATAAAATCATTTGTTAAAAATAGTGCGTGGAGAAAGAAAATAAATGAAAAGAACTTTAGAGAAGACGTTACCTCTAAATCGGTTCACTCATTTTGATTTACACTAAAAGGCTTTATTGAATTTCCTAATTCATAAGATTAGTCTTCTTGGAGGAATATAGCTATGTTTGAAGCTTATTTTTGTAGAGTTTGGATGAGTCAAGGGTCTTGAGAGGTGTGATTACAGGTTAGAGGTGATTCCTTTTTACAAGAGGGAGGAGGGATACTTTATGAAGGTACTAAAATATTATTTTATTATATAATGATTTAGATTTAAAATGGTCCCAAATTCATTTATTTAAAATATAAGATGTTTTTGGATTCGGGAACCTCTCAACCAATAGGCTTTTGGAAAGTCTAGGTTATAAATTTAACCATATCGTTTAGCTTTTACTCTTAGTTAACTTATTTAACTCTTACCATGTTTTAATTTGTATTCATACCTTATGGTTAATATACTTACTATAAAATACCAATATAACCTCAAGTGGTTCATTAATTTCTTTTTAAACATTATCTATGTAATTTGGACAAATCTTATATTTTTCAAACTATTATATCATTTCATAAAATAGTATTTGTTTTAAAAACTCATTTATGTCAATTTTTATACTATTCATATCATTACTTTTTAAAAGTACATAAAAAGATTATTATTTTGAAAAAAAATCATTAATTCAATGAGAAAAAATCATAAGAATCCCTAAAATTTGTGTGGAATAAAAAAGTTTCAAAATAAATTTATTTTAATATTTATAATCTCATTTATTTAAATCATTCATTAATAATGTAATCACTACATCATAATTGTGTCATAAATATATTTATTTATTTGATGTCTAAAAATAAAAAATAAAATAAAATGATTTATGAAATATTTTTATATTTATAATTATTATTTATAGTAGAAAATATCACATATATGACCACATATAAAAATGGTTTTAGTAAATGATACATGGTTAAGTTATATTTTTATTAACATTAAATTAAATGTAATTAAATTCCATTTTCAGACACAAGTGGCTCTATGGGATCATAAAATCGACCCAAGGATCCCATGGTTGGAAATATCTCATCCAATAGGGTTAGGAAATGTGTTAGGGTAGTTTAATATTATTATAATTGTAACATCCCTTGTTAATAAAGAATATGAAATTTTGATATTTATTAATATTTTTTAATTAAATATTAATTTTACTTTAATGGTGATGCTATGTTCGATGGAATACCCGATACGTAACAACGGGTTTCTTTGAAATCTTACGTTGCACACAACATTGAGTTGTAATGAAAAATAATATAATAATAGTATTATTTTAAATGGTAGTTAAGGCCTAGCCGTTGTAATGGCAAGAAATAACAGAACTACCTAAAAATTATTACACATGTTTGTTAACTTTTTTTACATTTATCCAATAAATTTTAGAGGCTTAAAATAATAATGAATTTGATTTTAAGCATAAATACTCTAATATTCTTTAAAAGGATGATTTTTCACGTTTCGATGGAGAACCCTCTTTAAATCTTGTTTTGGCCACTTATATATGCTCTATTTTACAAAATAAAATTCTTTTCAGAATCGGGTCATCAAAATATACTTTGGATAAATTTTTGGTATTTTTTGGATTAAATTCATTTTTTAATGAATAGAGAAAAATACTGCATTTTAATTCAAAATTTCCTATTAATATATCTTATTTATAAGGTTAGATTATCTTTTTAAATGGTTTTAATGTGTAATTAGATTATATTTTTACCATTCAACCCAATACTGGTTATTATAAGAAAATTTACTTTGGAATTGGGCATAAACAAGTGTCAATCTTTTGATAGTTATTATTTCTTAAAAACATGCTTTCTATTTTGAAAATGGAAATTAATTTTATGTTAATTAAAGAAAATTATATGTTTTGAATTTTTTAAAATAGACATCATTTTTGAATTTGGAATATCAAATATAGCTTGGCCTATTTTTTGGTATTTTTCTAAAAACCATCAATTTTTTATGAATAGTGAAAACAATGAGTGGTAGTTAAAAAACCTTTTTCATTTAAATGAATTTTTACCACTTATGTCAATTGAATTTCGAAAATCCCACATACATGGTTGTTATTAGTAAGTAAAATTTAGTTCAATAAGATGAAAATAATTTATGATGAATAGTAACTTTTGACATTTATTTACCACGGTTAAAGGTAAATATGGTAAAATCAAGGTAAAAAGAATATTATAATAATACAAAATTACCTTAACACTTGTCCTAACCTTATTATATGAGTCATGGACGACCATGGGCATATTTGGGTTGATTTTGGGACCCCATGGAGCCACTTAAGAGTGATAATGACACATTATTTTAATTAACTTAAAGTAAAGTAAAAAATGACATAAACAAATATCTTCAAGTAAATAAATTTTTCCATGGGGTTATATAAGTTATATTTTTAACTATAAATATTATTTGGAAATATAAAAATATTTCCTATATCATGGTATTTTTTTTAAATTTTTAGACATCAAATAAATTAAATTATTTATGACACAATAATGATGCATTGTTTACATCACTAATAAATGATTTAAATAAATAAGATTATAATGATTAAAATAATATCCAAAACCTGTCAAATTCTTATAGGATGATTTTATTTCAAGCATGATTCATCTTATATTTGTTCTTAATGAGTTTTAGACCTTTATAAACCGAAAATCATTATATAATAAAATTATAATTTCACACTTTCATAAGGAGCCCCTTCTCTGCCTTATACAAATTCCCCACTTCTAACTCATTTCTCACACTTCTCAAGCCCATTGGCTCATCCAACCTCTACCCAATTAAGCTCCAACATCCCTCTCTTACATCTACAAGCCTTACCTTAGGCATAATACACTTCAAGAAATTATTTTGGTTCAAACCAAAGAAAGTTACCCAATTTTAAGGTAACATTTTCTCTTACGTTCTTTTATTTTATTTTACTTCTCCCACCCCTAAACTCTTTTTATTCCTTTATTTTATAAAAACAACTGTATCCTCAATATACATGTATGTTTTTATGAGGAGGATTTAAACTACACTTACACACACATCCATCTAATGGGTAAAGAACATGTTGTTTCTATGGATGGAAAACTAATGCCTCACGAAATGATGATTGTTCAATTATCTACTACCACCTCTTATAGTGGCCATTATGATGGAACTATATTTATATATTATATATATATATATGTTTATTTTTTCTTTATTATTATTTATTTTTAATTTATATCACACCTTTATGGTTTCCATTATGAGTAAATGCGATAATTTCATTTGAGGAAGTGCGGACTACCACCCACTCAGAGTGATATGAATCGTTCATACAATATGTGGGATGTATAAATAATGGAGTTATTGAAATTATATATGATATTATACAGAAATTATAATATAATTATGTACCAAAAATGTTTCATTCAATTAAATTTCGAAATTGAAATTAAAGTAGCGTTCATGCGTACGTACGAATTATTGTCTCCATGAACGGTTCGTTTCATTTCACAACTCCAAATATTATTTAATGTTATAAATACATATATATAGTGGATATATATTATATATATGATACCTAAATCATGAATATCATTCTGGAGATAATGTAATCTTGACCACATGGACAACTTGTAATTATAAGTTGATCATTTTTTACTGAAGTACCAAATATCGACAAAACGACAATTATTAACATAAATGATTGCATAATGTTTATTACATGGTAATAATTGATAAAAAATGAATAATAAACTTGAAAAAGGGTTATTAATCATGTATAAATTAACTTGAGTTTATTATTCAGGAATATCAATGAACAAACAAGTCATTTCAGACACGAGGTAAGGAGTTTCTTATCTCACATTTAATTTCGTGAGATTTTCATTGTTCGCCACTAATTTATTGCATGTGGTGTATTATGTACTTTCATATGATATATATTATTATAATTATCTTTATATTCATGTTATTCTATGAATCAGTTTGTGTTTATTAAGTTTTTTTCATATGACTCGATTGATTACAACATGGTAAGGTATTTTCATCTCACTTTTAATTCCTGTGAGATTCATGCTATATTTACCACTATTTCCTTTGTGTGGTGTATGTACTGCCATTATTGTATTAATTGTGTAATATAAATAAATTTATGGGTATTTACATCTTCATTTTATGATCCTTCTTCTATAGTTGAATGATTCATAAGTTACCAAATCGATAAGAGAACCTTGCACCCTCCTTTTAAAAGACTTCATTTTGTTATGTATTTTAATTTATATATTCTTATGTTGGGATATGTTATTCTATATCCTTATTTCTATAAATTTTATTTCCAAGTGATTATATACCCTTTTCTATCTCATAAACTAATTTCCTGAATTTTAATGTGACGTCATTAGGCTTTCAAATTTCTATAAGAGAACTTCTTAACCCAATTTCAATTCTTTGGGTTAAACTTTCACTTGTTGGTTATGTCATGATATGAATATGTGTGAATGACCTCTGATTGGTTTACACTGAATATCCAATCATGTTGAGTGTATTTATATTTTTCATGCAAAATTATGTAATTGATTTATCCTTAATCTAAGGTTACCGTCTTTATAAGATATGTCGTCTCAATTTACATTCCATTGAGACTTCATTGTTGTTATGCACCAATTCACTTTTATATGGTGTATATACATCCCTTTGACGTATTATATCATGAATCTCCTCATTCTCATGATATTATTATCTTTGATGGATGTTATTCATCAATTGTTTGTATTCAAGCGTCTCTAATTTTGTTAAAAACTCTTTAACTAAAATATCATTTTAAATGTTTTAAACATTTAGTCTTATAAATATTTCTCATTAATGTAATGGTTTTCAAAATGGTTTTATGTATTTATTAATATGGAAATTAATGTTTTAAAATTATAATTCCTTTAAAATTTTCAATGTGGTATGGGACACTTTGATTCAACAAATATCATTAATAAATGTTTTAAATGGTTTTGAAAATGGTTTGATAAAGCATTCATTATGTATATATCTTGAAAGGATATGTTGTGGCTGCAATGTGGTAATGTTATATTTCCTTTATTCTTATTTTAAGTGTTATGAATATGTTTTAGATCTTGGGCATTTTTTACGTACATGGGTTGTTCCGTGATAAACCTAGGGTGAGTGAGGCCAAGATAGCTCTCTAATGAATTGGGTAATGTGACGGAGGTAAATGTTAATGTTTCTCCTAAGAGATTTAGGTAATATATTGTGATTGGTCTCCCAAATGTGACTCCCTATATAGTTGTGATAGATACAATGTAAGTATGTTATGAATCCTATAATTAACCTTTATGATTTATGATTTCTATGTGTTATTCATAAATCTTATTATTTCATAAGGTATGTTATGATTGAACAGTATTGGTTTCATTGATTTGTATTTGTTGATGGGCTAATGTTTTCCATCCTTATATTATAACCCTTACTGAGAATTTTTTGCTCATCCCAAGTTTTTGAAATGTTTTCCATAAGACTTAAAGAAGAAAATGGTCAAGGATGGGATTAAGGAAAATTCATGTTGTCTAAGAAATGGAAGTATACATGTTTCTTTTTAAGAGTTTTTATTTTGTGAAAAAATTGGAAACTAAGTAGAATTTTCTACCTTGTAATTTTGGAGATGTAATGTAAAAGTTATAGTCTAATTCTCTAAAACTCTAAACCTGAAAAGATCCTCAATTTGAATTATTCATTTAATTCAAGATTATGTAATTTTTAAGGCTGGGTCCTTATAGTTTTTATCAGAGGTTGGTTTAGATAACTTTAGAGGTTAAGGTGTTCTTTAAGCATAAGTGACATTACCATAATGGTTAGGATTTTATAAAGAGTCATAGTTATTTTAGTTAATGTGAATGAGTTTAAGATAACATGAATAAGTATATCTTAGTATTTACCCTCATCATAAGATATTATATGATGATTTTACTGATATACTCACACTGACATTTTTGGTTTTAGTAAATGGTTGGGTCTAGCAGGCACTAAAGTAACAGTCGATGTGAAGAAAACTGTAACGGTTTTATGAATGATAAACTGAATGAAATGGGAGCTGCAATGAGAACTCTTGTGGTTATTCTCAACCAACTGTCTAGAGTCATGATTGACCACCTAAACCATGGTGATTTTTATAATCTATCCTATATGTGAAAAACAAATCTCTATGGATGTTCAGGTAAGAATCATATAGGTAAGTATTTTAAAAAACCTATGTGTCAAGGATGTGGAAAGAAACACCTAGGAAAATGATTCAAAGGGATGGGAAGATTCTATAGATGTGGGAATGAAGGTCATAAAGAAGGAACCTACCATGGAAAAAGGAAGCATCCAGATGACTCTAGGAAAGGGAAATAAGTTCTTTCCAAAGGATCAATTTAATGTTTTAAATGTACTACTCATGGTCAATATATAAATATATGTCCTAAGAAGAAGGTTCTGAAATGGTATTAGTTGGATCATACAAATATATGTTTACCAAATCCTAATGTCATTCAAATTGATGATAAGGAAACCAATAATGACCAATGAAAGGTATGGATTATTTCTTCAATGATGTTTTGACATTATTGAATCTTAGGATATGATTAGTGATTTTTTTTAGGAATGAAGTATTATGGAATATGTTTCAAAATAATGGATAATGGATCAAGAATAATGTTGAATGAGTAAAAAGTCTAAATATAAGGGATTCAATAGTTAGTCTACATTTTAGGATGATAAAATTCTTAAAAGTATTAAGGATCTATTGATGAAGGGATTACTTTGGAATACTTTTTCTAGTATGTGTAACCTTGATGTTTGATATGTGAAAATTTCATTCAAGAAATAGTTATCTTTTCTTTTGTGGACATAATGGATAAGCTTAGGGGTTTATATGATATTTTGTTTTTGAGGCAACTACATGTTATTATTTTATGGGATGAAAATGTGACGTATGAGATAGAATTTATGGAGTAATTGTTGGAATATTATTTTGGAAGAATATATGTTTTTATTCTCGACATAAGGTGATTTGGGTTATTATTGGAAATGATTAACATATCATAGAGAATATGTGATTAGGTTAATTACACTTCAGTATGAGACTTTAAGAGTAGTCGAAGTTTTTCGAGATAAATGTTATGATTATTGTGGAAGACTATGTGATGAAATCCTTTTGAATTTTGGGTTTCAATCTTAGTTTGGATTACTTTGAAGGATTTTAAGGAAAACTATATATTTATTGGTCTCTGTTGAACTTTGGGTACTATTTGTTGAATTTTGGAGATTAAGAGTAATAGTATTTTTAAATGATTATCCTTTTGGGGATTATCTGATCTTGTACTAACCAATTTTGGTTTTGGTTGATTTCTAAAGATAAGGGAAATGTATAGTTCTTCTTTTGTAGATTATGTGAAACTCTATAAGTAGATTCGAGCACTTCAGGTGTGACCATGTCATCTTGAATACTTACCATTTTGAGAAAATATGAGTTTGTGGTAGAATTTTATTAAAGGATTACACTATACATGACAAGTAAATATATTTCATTATGATATTAGTCTAGTTATTAATAAAATTTCTCAACTCTTTGAAAAGGATCTTGAAGAAAAAAAAGCTATAATCTCTCTTTAATCATTATACTTTTACCCAACCACAAATTTATGGTATTTTGGTGGTTAACTTTCCGTGATCAAGTTCTCTACCACTCTCTATTAATCTATGAGAGTTAGTTTCTCTTCCATATCCATGTTTTCATGGAATCCTAGTATATATTTTCTTGGGTGACCTTTGTACATATCTCCCTTTATTTTAAACTGATGGTTTTATTGAATCTTTTTTTCCAATGTGCGGCTTTCAATGAAGTTTCCGAGCCCAATTTTAAAATTCTGAGGACACAATTCTCAAAAGGGGGGAAGGATGTAACATCCAAGGTAAATAAAGAATATGAAATTCTCATATTTATTAATATTTGGGAATTAAATTTTAATTTTAATTTAAAGTAGATGCTATGTTCGATGGTATACCTGATACGCAACAACGGGTTTCTTTGAAATCATACGTTGCACACAACGTTGAGTTGTACTGGAAAATAATATAACAATATTGTTATTTTAAATGGTATTTAACACCTAGAACTTATAATGGAAGGAATGAAAAGAACTGCCTACAAAATGATTATGCATATTTGTTAAATGATTTTACATTTTTCCAATAAATCATAGAGGCTTAAAATAATAATTAATCTGATTCTAAGAATAATACTCTATTATTCTTTAAAAGGTCGATTTCCCACCTTTTGAGGGAAAACCCTCTTTAAATATATTTTTGATCACTTTTATATGTTCTATTTGACAAAATAAAATTCTTCTTTATAATCGGAACATCAAAATTTATTTGGGTAAAATTTTGGTATTTTTCTAATATAATTCATTTTTAATGAATAGTGAAAAATAATGTATTTTAATTAAAAACTACCTTTTATTTTAACTTATTTATATGGTTAGATTATCTTTTTAAATGGTTTTAAAGTCTAATTAGATTATATTTTAATAATTTAATCCAATTCTGGTCATTAGAATAAATTTCACTCTGAAAATGGGCATAAACAAGTGTCACTCTTTTGATAGTTATTATTTATTAAAAACACGGATTTTATTTTGACAATGGGAATTAATTTTAAATTAATTAAGGAAACTTCTATGTTTTTAATTTGGTAAAATATAAATCATTTTTGAATTCGGAATATCAAATATAGCTTGACCGAATATTTGGTATTTTTTGGAAAACCTTCAATTTTTAAAGAATAGTGAAAACACTATGTGGTAGTTAAAAGAACTAACTTTTTCATTTAAATAAATTTTTACCCTTCTGTGAATTGAATTTAAAAAAATCCAACATACATGGTTCTTATTAGTAAGTAAAATGTGGTTCAATAAGATGAAAATAATTTTTGGTGAATAGTAACTATTGACTTTTATTTACCATGATTAAAGATAAATAGGGTAATTCAAGGTAAAATGAATATTATAATAATACGAATTACCTTAAAACTTATTCTAACCTTATTGGATGAGTGATGGCCAACCATGGGAATCTTTGGGTTGATTTTGGGACCCCATGGGGCAACTTAAGAGTGATAATGATACACTATTTTAATTAACTTAATGTAAAGGAAAAAATGACATAAACAAATATCTTTTAGTAAATCAAATTTTACATGGGGTTATATAAGTTATATTTTTTACTATAAATATTAATTGGAACGATACAAATATTTCCTATATCATGGTATTTTTTTATAATTTTTAGACATCATATAAATTAAATTATTTATGACACAATAATGATGCAGTGTTTACCTCATTAATAAATGATTTAAATAAATAAGATTATAAAGATTAAAATAATATCCAAAACCTATCCAAGTATTATTGAATGATTTTATTTATACCATGAGTCATCTTATCTTATACATTAATGAGCTTTGGACCTTTAAAAACTGAAAATCGTTATATAATAAAATAATACATTCATACTTTCCTAAAGAGCCCCTTCTCCCCCTTATAAAAATACCTCACTTATAACCCATTATTAACACATCTAAAGCCCCTTGGATTGTCCAAAATCTTCCCAATTATGCTACCTACATCCCTCTATTACACCTAGAAGACTCACCTTTGTCAGAAGGCACTTCAAGAAATTATTTGTGTTCAAACCAAAGGGAGTTACCCGATTTTAAGGTAACGCTTTCTCTTAAGTTATTTTCTTTTATTTTACTTCTCCATCCCCTGAACTGTTTTCATTTTTTTATTTTATAACAAAACCCATATCCTAAATATTCTAGGATGTTTTTATAAGAATTATTTGAACTAAACTAACACACACCTTCATCTAATGGGTAAGGAAGATACTGTTCCTGTGGATGGCAAACTAATGCCTCATAAAAAGATGATTGTTCAATTATCTCCTACTACCTCTTATGGTGTCCATTATGATGGAACTATATTATGTTTATGTTTTATTTATTCATCTGTATTTTTAATTTATATCATACCTTTATGTTTTCCATTATGAGTAAATGTGATAATTTCATTTGATGAAGTTTGGACTTCTGCCCCCTCAATGTGATATGACTCGTTCATACCATACGTGGGAAGTATAAAGGATGAAGTTATTGAAATTATATATTATATTATATTATAATTATAATATAACTATGTATAATTAATTTTTCATTCAATTAATATATGAAATAGAATTGAAAGTAGTGTTCATGCATACGTACGGTTTACCATCTCAATGAATGGTGCATTTCATTTCTTATATCCAAATGTTATGTAGTATTATAAATACATATATATACTGGATATATATTATATATATGATATATAAATCATGAATATAATTTTGGATATAATTTACTCTTGACCACAAGGACAACTTGTAATTATAATGTGTTCATTTTTTACTCAAGTACCAAATATCGACCAAACCACCATTATTAACTTAAATGGTTACATAAGGTTTATAGAATGGTAATAAGTTATATAAAATGAATAATAAACTTGAAAAAGGGTTATTAATAAAGTATAAATTAACTTTATTTTATTATTTAGGAAGCACAAGGAACAAACAAGTCAAGTCGGATGTAACGCCCCGGCCCCAGCTACCCAGTGTCGGTGCATTAATTACATAACATTGGCATGATCACAAGAAAGATCAAATCCCGAAAGACCGATTTGTTTAGTAGCCTTGGAAACACTAGATATAATCATAAAGCTTTACATTACATAATAAAATGAAAAACTACTACAACAACATAATGTTTCCACAATCCACACTATTAACCCCTCATAAAATCCCTACAGGTCATTCATAACTTACTTCTTCACATCCTGGGAAAAATAAAACATAGAAAAGGGGTGAGCTCAAATGCCCAGTAAGGATAACAATAAAGCGGAAACTTTCATAAATAAGAATAAACATTTAAGGCAATGTATAACTAAAACAAAAGCCTTTTAAATATGAACTTTCAACATGGTATGGCATAAATAAAATGAAATAATGCCATTTACTTATTCAAATGGATATTCTACTAAACGAATAATCACATGAAAAAATCAATAACCACTTTCATAATGTTGGAATGCATAATGCCAGACTATCATAACCACATAGTCAAGGCCTCGTGCCAAGACTACAAATAAGATTTTGTTAAGGCCTTGTGCCAAGACACTAGTTTGTCTCATGAGACCTACCGATGCATCGAGGAGCTATAGCGGGCTCCACCCGTCACATATTAAGTCCAATGCATTCCCATATGAAAAGGTTTAAACATAACATAAACATTCGTATTAAAACTAGCATACGAAATGTCAATACTTTCACCATAAACTATGAATGGTATAAAAATAGCACATCCACAGTCAAACATATCACAAAACCTTCAATACAATATAGAAGTTTTGTATCATAATAAATCAACTTCAAATAATCTTAAAATCCATCAAAGGATGTTGACATAGATGAAATCAAAATTCTTTTTAAAGAAATATCTCCTTTTATTTTGAAATAATTTAAGATCCATATAAAATAAAACATTTTCTTTGAAAATATTCTTATAAGCTTGTAAGGAAAGCTTTGAAGATTTTATAACGGCGGAAAATAGCCGCACCCGCCGTATAAGTTAAAAAAACATTCTTACCTTAATTCTATCGAAAAGGTTAAAAATGACCTTGTTTTGAAAACGACGGAAAGATTCCTTTATAAACCTCTTATAAAAAGTCAAACAAGGGTATAAATGACTTTAACCCATATTCGTGTAAATAATAAAAATGCTTTGAAATACATTTTGAAGAAACATGGATGTGGATGATAAAGAGATCCCAGTAGATTATTACAAATAAACAACCTCGGATAATGAAGAGATTGTGAAATAAACCTTACCTTGTACTTTTCCTTGGTTGTGGTAGGTTAACCTCCTGTATAATGGTGAAATAATTGTTATTAAATTATACAAGAGTCATATACATTAATATGATATCATATATGATCTTTTAATATTGATTTGATAATAATATCTTAGTATTATCGTTGTTTCGGGTGTTAACTTACTTGTTTTCTTTTGTATGTTTTGTTACGTAAGACATGTATGTAAAGGTTAGGTTGTATATTATTCATATCCAGAATGATATCAAGTCCTTAAACATCATTTTTTAAATCATCAAATTA
Organism: Viscum album; assembly: GCA_963277665.1. Taxonomy (NCBI): domain Eukaryota; kingdom Viridiplantae; phylum Streptophyta; class Magnoliopsida; order Santalales; family Viscaceae; genus Viscum; species Viscum album. The sequence goes on along the minus strand of OY728146.1, from coordinate 782,460,805 downwards.
TACTTGAATGGATACGATGGAGAATGAATCTCATCGCGTTCGTGGAGACGGTAGTCCGTACGTACGCACGAGCGACAATATCATTCTTTTGATATTAAAATAATATATAAAAGGATGGTATATCATATATAAAGAATCATTAACATGTTAGATTTATTATTTACATGAGTTACACATCATTATTATACCCATCCAAATAATATTATATTGAATAACAATTACACCACGACGTGGAGACGGTAAGCCGTACGTACGCACGTATGGTGACATGTTATTCAAAGGGTGGATAGGATAATGAATATGGTTGTACCATATTTATAATAACATCACAGTATATGTGAGATACTGGAGTTATTATTTTAGAATGGTAAGAACAAAGGAAGAAGAAGTGGAAGAAGAAATGAACTTAGAAAAGGGTGGTGAAATCATTACCTCTTCTTCGGGTTCTTCCTTTTGATTTGATCAAAAGGGATCCTTAGGTTGGCTTTCTGATCAAACTAAGGCCTCTAGTTTGTATTGAGGGATGTTGGGAGAGTATTTGGGCAGAGTTTGGCCGACCCAAAAGGCTTTAGATGTGTGAAGAAATGAGAAGGAGGAGTGCCTTTTTATAAGAGGGGTGAGGGGCACCTTTGGAAAAGCTAGAAATATTAATTTATAATAAATTCATATTCGGTTTCCAAAGGCTCCAAAGTTGAATATTCAAAGGATGAGGTGGGGATAGGTCGAAAACAACTCATCCAATAGAATTTAGACAGGTTTGGGTACTTATATTAACCTTATCTTTAAGTATTAACTCTAAGTCAATTAGTTTCACTTTTACAATGTCTCTTTGTATTTTTATATAATATGGTTAATAAACTTACTATATACATCCAAGCGACCCCCAAGTGGTCCATTAATGATTAAAATATCATAATATAAGTGTCTTGGCCGAACCTTAGATTTTTAGGAATTTAATATCAATTAATAATATAATATTTGTTTTAAGAACTCTTTTATGTCAATTTTGACACTATTCAATAGTTGATTTTTGTGAAACTCATAACAGATTTATTACTTCGAAAAAAGTCAATTACATCAATACTAATATATCATATTATCCTATAAAATTAGTTCAATTCATTAAAAGTTTCATATTATATTTATTTGGGTATTTATAATATCAATTATTTTAATTTTTCACTATTATAGTAATTACTGCATCATCATTGTGTCATAAATTAAATAAATTATTAAATGTCTAAAAATTATAACTAAAATACCATTATGTAGAAAATCATTTTAGCTTTCTAATGAATATTTATAATCGAAAATCCAACATGTATAACCCTATGTAAAAATTGTTCTTCTAAAAGATGTAAGCTTATGCCATTTTTATTTTTATTTTAACTTTATTAATATAATGTGTCCCTACCACATACAAGTGGCTCCAAGGGGTCCCCAAATTGACCCAAGGATGCCCATGGTCGGGTATGTGTCCACCAATAAGGTTAGGAAACGTTTTAGGGTAATTTTGTATTATTATAATATTATTTTTTTAACCCTTATTTACCGGATTTACCCTTTAACCATGGTAAATAAAATATTTACCGCAGTAATTATTCAAAATGTCTAAAAATAAAAGTTACCTATTTACACAATTTGAACATCCTGATTCCAAATATGGAATCCATTTTCCTAAATTCAAAACACAGAAGTGGCAGAAATTAATTTAAAATTAATTCCCGCTGTCAAAACAAAAAGGGTGTTTTTAAGAGATAATAACTATCAAAAGATTGACACTTGTTTATGTTCGGTTTAATTGTAAAATTATGTCCAATGACCAACATTATATTAAATAGTAAAAATATATTCTAAATATACTTTAAAACCACTCAAATTCATAATTTATTACTATTAATTATTTTTATTAAAATTTTTTTTTTAATTAAAATTTAGTAATTTTCACTATTCATCAAAATATGAAAGTTATCCGAAAAGTACCAAAATTTCACCTTAGGCTAAATTTGATATTCCGAATACAAAAATGAAGTCCATTTTAAAATATAAAATATATATAACTTCAAAAAGTAGGTATTACTATTCATAACAGCTAGTTTGATTGGTTACGGGGTGTTAGAACTCGAAGTTGCATACAACACACGCTACTGTTTTATTCAAAGGAAAGCGTACCGTGGAAGCTTGGGGTGTTTCATTTTAAATTTTTTGATGTCTCCATTTAGTCAAAAAGATTAAAATATTGTATTTAAAAAGGTTTCACTATCAAAAGTTGATAAAAGTGCAATACTGAAAATGGATCTGTTCTTGCATTATGACTAAGAAACTCATAATATGGATTCTAAAATTATAAGGATTATATAAAGTTTAAAATTTAGTTAATACTATTCATGACCTCTTTTAATGGCTTTTTTTTGGTAAGTCATGGTGCAATTGAACTCAGTGTTGCGTGTAGTGCAAGTTATTGAATAACACACTATGAAATCTTGGGGTGTTACATTCTCCCCTCCTTCAATAAATTGCGTCCTCGCAATTTGAAATTGTTCTTCAAAAATAAAAGGTTGAAAGTAGAAAATATATTTGTGGGAAAACCCACATCGGAAATTGGGTTACTAAAATTTAGTCTTAATATGAGGAAAAGAGAAATCAAAGGGTCACCACCAAATTATGATCTTGATTAGGAGAACATTGGTGGCAATTAGAGACATATAATTGGAGGAAAAACGTAAATATTTATAGGTAGTGATTGAGGTCATCAATCACAAAAAAGTATAAAATTGAGGTCCTTAAACTCATCAATCTATGATGATTTGAAGTACCATCGGTTCAACAAAATATAGGGTATTGGGATAACACATTTTTGACGTTTCAAAATATCTTAGTTGAAATCCCACATCGAAAAATGAGTTAATGAGGCCTCTATTTAAAATAAAGAGTGGAAAGTATGAAGATTACCGAAAATAACACATACTAGGGTTCCATGTAGGAAAATATGGATATGGAAGAGAAATCTAACCATCAATTATCTGATGGAGAGTGGTAGAGAACATGGCTATGAAAAGGCCAACAATCCCAAAGCCATAAATTAGTGATGATTTAAGGTACCATTTAGGGAAACATTTTTGTTCTAAGTTCCTTTTATTAATGTTGAGGAATTTATTTATGAGATTGGCTAAGATCATAAGGAGATATACTTACTTTATAATCAGAGTTTTATCCATTAATAAGTTTCTACCATAAACTCATCTTTCACTCGTAAAAAAAATTATATTTATACTATTCGTACAGGGTTCCAAAATAAACGAATTTATAATTCATCTACCAGATCTTTTAAAAAAACTACATTATTTAATCCAGGACATCTCTTGGGCCAGTGGTAGGTGATACACCCTTGTCGCCCTTCGGTTACGGTTCAAGTCTCGCAGCCTTTCCGGACGCGACGGGTTGCCGCCCGACCTCCGGGTTGTTCTTTTATGGCAATCCAAAATAATCCAAACTAGAACTATCCAAAATACTTCTGTCTAAACTCACAGTCCAACATTTATAAGGAAGGTAAACATAATATAGATCCTTTTTACCCCGTAATAGAATATGAATACCGTCATCATGTATTACCATATTCCTTATTGATTACATTCATGCTCCCTTATTCCATATAGAATGCTGGATATACTTCATGAATCCAAAAATGTTTTAAACCCCAACAATGATGGAATATAAAAACATTAATCAGTTCCAAGGTAGTCAAGAATATCCAATATAATTTATCCAAATCAATCATGTATTATTCTAAAATCACCACCTCGGTATCTGAACCATATTATGGTTTATCTTTCTCTCAACCATATATTTTCCAAACATTTAACCTGCTACTGAGTCACTTTTCTTTGTTCCACACCATCTCAAGTCCTTAATGAAATAGTACTGCAGTACAATCCTTATATACTCCATAATTATTATAACAAGTACATTGTTGATACAACACTCAATTGACATAATCAACATAAGAACTCTAATCATTCCTCTTCATCTGTGGTAGTATCATAACTTGATTATTATCCAATAACATCATTTGCGGCATAGTCTGATGACTGGGACATAGGTTCGCGTAGTGTCCAAACTCCTTGCAAATGAAGCATTGTACATTTGAAACCATTTTCTTACCCTTGCAGTCATGTACTTTGTGCCCTTTTCCTCCACACTTATAACAAACTCCCATTCCTTTCAGGCAAGTTCCAGGGTGTTTCTTTCCACAGTTACCACATATGGGAAAATTATTCTTTTCCCTCTCCCCTTTATCCATCTTTCTCTCTTCCATCCTTTTCTTCTCTTGCTTCCCTTCAAAGCCATAGGAATCAGTAAACTCTTTACTTATCTTATCAACACATGATATTATTTCTTCATATGATGATAATACATGGGAGACTATTTCTCTTATAAATTCTAGCTTAAGACCATGAAAGATATGATCCTTCCTTCTCTTTGAATCATGTGTATTTCTGGAGTTCTCATTCCTTCTACTGGGCGCCATTTCTAAACAATGGCATAAACTAGATCAGTTTATGAATCAAAATACATAATCCCATACTTATAAAACACTTAACATAAATTGAACTATTTATGGATATAATCCATAATCATAAAAATGTTTTCTTTGAGGAAGTATATACTCATAAACCCTTCATAATGATTTGTAAAGAAAATGAGATTTATCCTAAGCATATCCCCCGGGAGTGTCGTAACCAAGAGTGCAGCAAGGCCCGTTGTCGTGCACCAGTTCCCGTTCGAGTCTTGCTCAAATCGGTGTTTTCGGGTTTTACCCCTAGGTACATCTGTGCCAGAGCCGCCTCTACCTGCTCGTATCCAGACAGGGATGTATTGCTCGGAAAACTCACAAAACTCTACAATACCAAAATTCTAGGAAGTTCTTCTATACTAATCCTCAAAGTTCATCTTAGGTCTACATGCTCTAATCAGAGTTTATCTAAATATAGCTTCCAAGGTTTGTACTAAACTTCCTCTGATACCAACTGTAACGCCCCGACCCCAGCTACCCAGTGTCGGTGCATTAATTACATAACATTGGCATGATCACAAGAAAGATCAAATCCCGAAAGACCGATTTGTTTAGTAGCCTTGGAAACACTAGATATAATCATAAAGCTTTACATTACATCATAAAATGAAAAACTACTACAACAACATAATGTTTCCACAATCCACACTATTAACCCCTCATAAAATCCCTACAGGTCATTCATAACTTACTTCTTCACATCCTGGGAAAAATAAAACATAGAAAAGGGGTGAGCTCAAATGCCCAGTAAGGATAACAATAAAGCGGAAACTTTCATAAATAAGAATAAACATTTAAGGCAATGTATAACTAAAATAAAAGCCTTTTAAATATGAACTTTCAACATGGTATGGCATAAATAAAATGAAATAATTGCATTTACTTATTCACATGGATATTCTACTAAACGAATAATCACATGCAAAAATCAATAACCACTTTCATAATGTTGGAATGCATAATGCCAGACTATCATAACCACATAGTCAAGGCCTCGTGCCAAGACTACAAATAAGATTTTGTCAAGGCCTTGTGCCAAGACACTAGTTTGTCTCATGAGACCTACCGATGCATCGAGGAGCTATAGCGGGCTCCACCCGTCACATATTAAGTCCAATGCATTCCCATATGAAAAGGTTTAAACATAACATAAACATTCGTATTAAAACTAGCATACGAAATGTCAATACTTTCACCATAAACTATGAATGGTATAAAAATAGCACATCCACAGTCAAACATATCACAAAACCTTCAATACAATATAGAAGTTTTGTATCATAATAAATCAACTTCAAATAATCTTAAAATCCATCAAAGGATGTTGACATAGATGAAATCAAAATTCTTTTTAAAGAAATATCTCCTTTTATTTTGAAATAATTTAAGATCCATATAAAATAAAACATTTTCTTTGAAAATATTCTTATAAGCTTGTAAGGAAAGCTTTGAAGATTTTATAACGGCGGAAAATAGCCGCACCCGCCGTATAAGTTAAAAAAACATTCTTACCTTAATTCTATCGAAAAGGTTAAAAATGACCTTGTTTTGAAAACGACGGAAAGATTCCTTTATAAACCTCTTATAAAAAGTCAAACAAGGGTATAAATGACTTTAACCCATATTCTTGTAAATAATAAAAATGCTTTGAAATACATTTTGAAGAAACATGGATGTGGATGATAAAGAGATCCCAGTAGATTATTACAAATAAACAACCTCGGATAATGAAGAGATTGTGAAATAAACCTTACCTTGTACTTTTCCTTGGTTGTGGTAGGTTAACCTCCTGTATAATGGTGAAATAATTGTTATTAAATTATACAAGAGTCATATACATTAATATGATATCATATATGATCTTTTAATATTTATTTGATAATAATATCTTAGTATTATCGTTGTTTCGGGTGTTAACTTACTTGTTTTCTTTTGTATGTTTTGTTACGTAAGACATGTATGTAAAGGTTAGGTTGTATATTATTCATATCCAGAATGATATCAAGTCCTTAAACATCATTTTTTAAATCATCAAATTATACTTGAATGGATACGATGGAGAATGAATCTCATCGCGTTCGTGGAGACGGTAGTCCGTACGTACGCACGAGCGACAATATCATTCTTTTGATATTAAAATAATATATAAAAGGATGGTATATCATATATAAAGAATCATTAACATGTTAGATTTATTATTTACATGAGTTACACATCATTATTATACCCATCCAAATAATATTATATTGAATAACAATTACACCACGACGTGGAGACGGTAAGCCGTACGTACGCACGTATGGTGACATGTTATTCAAAGGGTGGATAGGATAATGAATATGGTTGTACCATATTTATAATAACATCACAGTATATGTGAGATACTGGAGTTATTATTTTAGAATGGTAAGAACAAAGGAAGAAGAAGTGGAAGAAGAAATGAACTTAGAAAAGGGTGGTGAAATCATTACCTCTTCTTCGGGTTCTTCCTTTTGATTTGATCAAAAGGGATCCTTAGGTTGGCTTTCTGATCAATCTAAGGCCTCTAGTTTGTATTGAGGGATGTTGGGAGAGTATTTGGGCAGAGTTTGGCCGAACCAAAAGGATTTAGAGGTGTGAAGAAATGAGAAGGAGGAGTGCCTTTTTATAAGAGGGGTGAGGGGCACCTTTGGAAAAGCTAGAAATATTAATTTATAATAAATTCATATTCGGTTTCCAAAGGCTCCAAAGTTGAATATTCAAAGGATGAGGTGGGGATAGGTCTAAAACAACTCATCCAATAGAATTTAGACAGGTTTGGGTACTTATATTAACCTTATCTTTAAGTATTAACTCTAAGTCAATTAGTTTCACTTTTACAATGTCTCTTTGTATTTTTATATAATATGGTTAATAAACTTACTATATACATCCAAGCGACCCCCAAGTGGTCCATTAATGATTAACATATCATAATATAAGTGTCTTGGCCGAACCTTAGATTTTTAGGAATTTAATATCAATTAATAATATAATATTTGTTTTAAGAACTCTTTTATGTCAATTTTGACACTATTCAATAGTTGATTTTTGTGAAACTCATAACAGATTTATTACTTCGAAAAAAGTCGATTACATCAATCCTAATATATCATATTATCCTAGAAAATTAGTTCAATTCATTAAAAGTTTCATATTATATTTATTTGGGTATTTATAATATCAATTATTTTAATTTTTCACTATTATAGTAATTACTGCATCATCATTGTGTCATAAATTAAATAAATTATTAAATGTCTAAAAATTATAACTAAAATACCATTATGTAGAAAATCGTTTTAGATTTCTAATGAATATTTATAATCTAAAATCCAACATGTATAACCCTATGTAAAAATTGTTCTTCTAAAAGATGTAAGCTTATGCCATTTTTATTTTTATTTTAACTTTATTAATATAATGTGTCCCTACCACATACAAGTGGCTCCAAGGGGTCCCCAAATTGACCCAAGGATGCCCATGGTAGGGTATGTGTCCACCAATAAGGTTAGGAAACGTTTTAGGGTAATTTTGTATTATTATAATATTATTTTTTTAACCCTTATTTACCGGATTTACCCTTTAACCATGGTAAATAAAATATTTACCGCAGTAATTATTCAAAATGTCTAAAAATAAAAGTTACCTATTTACACAATTTGAACATCCTGATTCCAAATATGGAATCCATTTTCCTAAATTCAAAACACAGAAGTGGCAGAAATTAATTTAAAATTAATTCCCGCTGTCAAAACAAAAAGGGTGTTTTTAAGAGATAATAACTATCAAAAGATTGACACTTGTTTATGTTCGGTTTAATTGTAAAATTATGTCCAATGACCAACATTATATTAAATAGTAAAAATATATTCTAAATATACTTTAAAACCACTCAAATTCATAATTTATTACTATTAATTATTTTTATTAAAAAATTTGTTTTTAATTAAAATTTAGTAATTTTCACTATTCATCAAAATATGAAAGTTATCCGAAAAGTACCAAAATTTCACCTTAGGCTAAATTTGATATTCCGAATACAAAAATGAAGTCCATTTTAAAATATAAAATATATATAACTTCAAAAAGTAGTTATTACTATTCATAACAGCTAGTTTGATTGGTTACGGTGTGTTAGAACTCGAAGTTGCGTACAACACACGCTACTGTTTTATTCAAAGGAAAGCGTACCGTGGAAGCTTGGGGTGTTTCATTTTAAATTTTTTGATGTCTCCATTTAGTCAAAAAGATTAAAATATTGTATTTAAAAAGGTTTCACTATCAAAAGTTGATAAAAGTGCAATACTGAAAATGGATCTGTTCTTGCATTATGACTAAGAAACTCATAATATGGATTCTAAAATTATAAGGATTATATAAAGTTTAAAATTTAGTTAATACTATTCATGACCTCTTTTAATGGCTTTTTTTTGGTAAGTCATGGTGCAATTGAACTCAGTGTTGCGTGTAGTGCAAGTTATTGAATAACACACTATGAAATCTTGGGGTGTTACATTCTCCCCTCCTTCAATAAATTGCGTCCTCGCAATTTGAAATTGTTCTTCAAAAATAAAAGGTTGAAAGTAGAAAATATATTTGTGGGAAAACCCACATCGGAAATTGGGTTACTAAAATTTAGTCTTAATATGAGGAAAAGAGAAATCAAAGGGTCACCACCAAATTATGATCTTGATTAGGAGAACATTGGTGGCAATTAGAGACATATAATTGGAGGAAAAACGTAAATATTTATAGGTAGTGATTGAGGTCATCAATCACAAAAAAGTATAAAATTGAGGTCCTTAAACTCATCAATCTATGATGATTTGAAGTACCATCGGTTCAACAAAATATAGGGTATTGGGATAACACATTTTTGACGTTTCAAAATATCTTAGTTGAAATCCCACATCGAAAAATGAGTTAATGAGGCCTCTATTTAAAATAAAGAGTGGAAAGTATGAAGATTACCAAAAATAACACATACTAGGGTTCCATGTAGGAAAATATGGATATGGAAGAGAAATCTAACCATCAATTATCTGATGGAGAGTGGTAGAGAACATGGCTATGAAAAGGCCAACAATCCCAAAGCCATAAATTAGTGATGATTTAAGGTACCATCTAGGGAAACATTTTTGTTCTAAGTTCCTTTTATTAATGTTGAGGAATTTATTTATGAGATTGGCTAAGATCATAAGGAGATATACTTACTTTATAATCAGAGTTTTATCCATTAATAAGTTTCTACCATAAACTCATCTTTCACTCGTAAAAAAAATTATATTTATACTATTCGTACAGGGTTCCAAAATAAACGAATTTATAATTCATCTACCAGATCTTTTAAAAAAACTACATTATTTAATCCAGGACATCTCTTGGGCCAGTGGTAGGTGATACACCCTTGTCGCCCTTCGGTTACGGTTCAAGTCTCGCAGCCTTTCCGGACGCGACGGGTTGCCGCCCGACCTCCGGGTTGTTCTTTTATGGCAATCCAAAATAATCCAAACTAGAACTATCCAAAATACTTCTGTCTAAACTCACAGTCCAACATTTATAAGGATGGTAAACATAATATAGATCCTTTTTACCCCATAATAGAATATGAATACCTTCATCATGTATTACCATATTCCTTATTGATTACATTCATGCTCCCTTATTCCATATAGAATGCTGGATATACTTCATTAATCCAAAAATGTTTTAAACCCCAACAATGATGGAATATAAAAACATTAATTAGTTCCAAGGTAGTCAAGAATATCCAATATAATTTATCCAAATCAATCATGTATTATTCTAAAATCACCACCTCGGTATCTGAACCATATTATGGTTTATCTTTCTCTCAACCATATATTTTCCAAACATTTAACCTGCTACTGAGTCACTTTTCTTTGTTCCACACCATCTCAAGTCCTTAATGAAATAGTACTGCAGTACAATCCTTATATACTCCATAATTATTATAACAAGTACATTGTTGATACAACACTCAATTGACATAATCAACATAAGAACTCTAATCATTCCTCTTCATCTGTGGTAGTATCATAACTTGATTATTATCCAATAACATCATTTGCGGCATAGTCTGATGACTGGGACATAGGTTCGCGTAGTGTCCAAACTCCTTGCAAATGAAGCATTGTACATTTGAAACCATTTTCTTACCCTTGCAGTCATGTACTTTGTGCCCTTTTCCTCCACACTTATAACAAACTCTCATTCCTTTCAGGCAAGTTCCAGGGTGTTTCTTTCCACAGTTACCACATATGGGAAAATTATTCTTTTCCCTCTCCCCTTTATCCATCTTTCTCTCTTCCATCCTTTTCTTCTCTTGCTTCCCTTCAAAGCCATAGGACTCAGTAAACTCTTTACTTATCTTATCAACACATGATATTATTTCTTCATATGATGATAATACATGGGAGACTATTTCTCTTATAAATTCTAGCTTAAGACCATGAAAGATATGATCCTTCCTTCTCTTTGAATCATGTGTATTTCTGGAGTTCTCATTCCTTCTACTGGGCGCCATTTCTAAACAATGGCATAAACTAGATCAGTTTATGAATCAAAATACATAATCCCATACTTATAAAACACTTAACATAAATTGAACTATTTATGGATATAATCCATAATCATAAAAATGTTTTCTTTGAGGAAGTATATACTCATAAACCCTTCATAATGATTTGTAAAGAAAATGAGAGTTATCCTAAACATATCCCCCGGGAGTGTCGTAACCAAGAGTGCAGCAAGGCCCGTTGTCGTGCACCAGTTCCCGTTCGAGTCTTGCTCAAATCGGTGTTTTCGGGTTTTACCCCTAGGTACATCTGTGCCAGAGCCGCCTCTACCTGCTCGTATCCAGACAGGGATGTATTGCTCGGAAAACTCACAAAACTCTACAATACCAAAATTCTAGGAAGTTCTTCTATACTAATCCTCAAAGTTCATCTTAGGTCTACATGCTCTAATCAGAGTTTATCTAAATATAGCTTCCAAGGTTTGTACTAAACTTCCTCTGATACCAACTGTAACGCCCCGACCCCAGCTACCCAGTGTCGGTGCATTAATTACATAACATTGGCATGATCACAAGAAAGATCAAATCCCGAAAGACCGATTTGTTTAGTAGCCTTGGAAACACTAGATATAATCATAAAGCTTTACATTACATCATAAAATGAAAAACTACTACAACAACATAATGTTTCCACAATCCACACTATTAACCCCTCATAAAATCCCTACAGGTCATTCATAACTTACTTCTTCACATCCTGGGAAAAATAAAACATAGAAAAGGGGTGAGCTCAAATGCCCAGTAAGGATAACAATAAAGCGGAAACTTTCATAAATAAGAATAAACATTTAAGGCAATGTATAACTAAAACAAAAGCCTTTTAAATATGAACTTTCAACATGGTATGGCATAAATAAAATGAAATAATTCCATTTACTTATTCACATGGATATTCTACTAAACGAATAATCACATGCAAAAATCAATAACCACTTTCATAATGTTGGAATGCATAATGCCAGACTATCATAACCACATAGTCAAGGCCTCGTGCCAAGACTACAAATAAGATTTTGTCAAGGCCTTGTGCCAAGACACTAGTTTGTCTCATGAGACCTACCGATGCATCGAGGAGCTATAGCGGGCTCCACCCGTCACATATTAAGTCCAATGCATTCCCATATGAAAAGGTTTAAACATAACATAAACATTCGTATTAAAACTAGCATACGAAATGTCAATACTTTCACCATAAACTATGAATGGTATAAAAATAGCACATCCACAGTCAAACATATCACAAAACCTTCAATACAATATAGAAGTTTTGTATCATAATAAATCAACTTCAAATAATCTTAAAATCCATCAAAGGATGTTGACATAGATGAAATCAAAATTCTTTTTAAAGAAATATCTCCTTTTATTTTGAAATAATTTAAGATCCATATAAAATAAAACATTTTCTTTGAAAATATTCTTATAAGCTTGTAAGGAAAGCTTTGAAGATTTTATAACGGCGGAAAATAGCCGCACCCGCCGTATAAGTTAAAAAAACATTCTTACCTTAATTCTATCGAAAAGGTTAAAAATGACCTTGTTTTGAAAACGACGGAAAGATTCCTTTATAAACCTCTTATAAAAAGTCAAACAAGGGTATAAATGACTTTAACCCATATTCTTGTAAATAATAAAAATGCTTTGAAATACATTTTGAAGAAACATGGATGTGGATGATAAAGAGATCCCAGTAGATTATTACAAATAAACAACCTCGGATAATGAAGAGATTGTGAAATAAACCTTACCTTGTACTTTTCCTTGGTTGTGGTAGGTTAACCTCCTGTATAATGGTGAAATAATTGTTATTAAATTATACAAGAGTCATATACATTAATATGATATCATATATGATCTTTTAATATTTATTTGATAATAATATCTTAGTATTATCGTTGTTTCGGGTGTTAACTTACTTGTTTTCTTTTGTATGTTTTGTTACGTAAGACATGTATGTAAAGGTTAGGTTGTATATTATTCATATCCAGAATGATATCAAGTCCTTAAACATCATTTTTTAAATCATCAAATTATACTTGAATGGATACGATGGAGAATGAATCTCATCGCGTTCGTGGAGACGGTAGTCCGTACGTACGCACGAGCGACAATATCATTCTTTTGATATTAAAATAATATATAAAAGGATGGTATATCATATATAAAGAATCATTAACATGTTAGATTTATTATTTACATGAGTTACACATCATTATTATACCCATCCAAATAATATTATATTGAATAACAATTACACCACGACGTGGAGACGGTAAGCCGTACGTACGCACGTATGGTGACATGTTATTCAAAGGGTGGATAGGATAATGAATATGGTTGTACCATATTTATAATAACATCACAGTATATGTGAGATACTGGAGTTATTATTTTAGAATGGTAAGAACAAAGGAAGAAGAAGTGGAAGAAGAAATGAACTTAGAAAAGGGTGGTGAAATCATTACCTCTTCTTCGGGTTCTTCCTTTTGATTTGATCAAAAGGGATCCTTAGGTTGGCTTTCTGATCAATCTAAGGCCTCTAGTTTGTATTGAGGGATGTTGGGAGAGTATTTGGGCAGAGTTTGGCCGAACCAAAAGGCTTTAGAGGTGTGAAGAAATGAGAAGGAGGAGTGCCTTTTTATAAGAGGGGTGAGGGGCACCTTTGGAAAAGCTAGAAATATTAATTTATAATAAATTCATATTCGGTTTCCAAAGGCTCCAAAGTTGAATATTCAAAGGATGAGGTGGGGATAGGTCTAAAACAACTCATCCAATAGAATTTAGACAGGTTTGGGTACTTATATTAACCTTATCTTTAAGTATTAACTCTAAGTCAATTAGTTTCACTTTTACAATGTCTCTTTGTATTTTTATATAATATGGTTAATAAACTTACTATATACATCCAAGAGACCCCCAAGTGGTCCATTAATGATTAACATATCATAATATAAGTGTCTTGGCCGAACCTTAGATTTTTAGGAATTTAATATCAATTAATAATATAATATTTGTTTTAAGAACTCTTTTATGTCAATTTTGACACTATTCAATAGTTGATTTTTGTGAAACTCATAACAGATTTATTACTTCGAAAAAAGTCAATTACATCAATCCTAATATATCATATTATCCTATAAAATTAGTTCAATTCATTAAAAGTTTCATATTATATTTATTTGGGTATTTATAATATCAATTATTTTAATTTTTCACTATTATAGTAATTACTGCATCATCATTGTGTCATAAATTAAATAAATTATTAAATGTCTAAAAATTATAACTAAAATACCATTATGTAGAAACTCGTTTTAGCTTTCTAATGAATATTTATAATCGAAAATCCAACATGTATAACCCTATGTAAAAATTGTTCTTCTAAAAGATGTAAGCTTATGCCATTTTTATTTTTATTTTAACTTTATTAATATAATGTGTCCCTACCACATACAAGTGGCTCCAAGGGGTCCCCAAATTGACCCAAGGATGCCCATGGTCGGGTATGTGTCCACCAATAAGGTTAGGACACGTTTTAGGGTAATTTTGTATTATTATAATATTATTTTTTTAACCCTTATTTACCGGATTTACCCTTTAACCATGGTAAATAAAATATTTACCGCAGTAATTATTCAAAATGTCTAAAAATAAAAGTTACCTATTTACACAATTTGAACATCCTGATTCCAAATATGGAATCCATTTTCCTAAATTCAAAACACAGAAGTGGCAGAAATTAATTTAAAATTAATTCCCGCTGTCAAAACAAAAAGGGTGTTTTTAAGAGATAATAACTATCAAAAGATTGACACTTGTTTATGTTCGGTTTAATTGTAAAATTATGTCCAATGACCAACATTATATTAAATAGTAAAAATATATTCTAAATATACTTTAAAACCACTCAAATTCATAATTTATTACTATTAATTATTTTTATTAAAAAATTTGTTTTTAATTAAAATTTAGTAATTTTCACTATTCATCAAAATATGAAAGTTATCCGAAAAGTACCAAAATTTCACCTTAGGCTAAATTTGATATTCCGAATACAAAAATGAAGTCCATTTTAAAATATAAAATATATATAACTTCAAAAAGTAGGTATTACTATTCATAACAGCTAGTTTGATTGGTTACGGTGTGTTAGAACTCGAAGTTGCGTACAACACACGCTACTGTTTTATTCAAAGGAAAGAGTACCGTGGAAGCTTGGGGTGTTTCATTTTAAATTTTTTGATGTCTCCATTTAGTCAAAAAGATTAAAATATTGTATTTAAAAAGGTTTCACTATCAAAAGCTGATAAAAGTGCAATACTGAAAATGGATCTGTTCTTGCATTATGACTAAGAAACTCATAATATGGATTCTAAAATTATAAGGATTATATAAAGTTTAAAATTTAGTTAATACTATTCATGACCTCTTTTAATGGCTTTTTTTTGGTAAGTCATGGTTCAATTGAACTCAGTGTTGCGTGTAGTGCAAGTTATTGAATAACACACTATGAAATCTTGGGGTGTTACATTCTCCCCTCCTTCAATAAATTGCGTCCTCGCAATTTGAAATTGTTCTTCAAAAATAAAAGGTTGAAAGTAGAAAATATATTTGTGGGAAAACCCACATCGGAAATTGGGTTACTAAAATTTAGTCTTCATATGAGGAAAAGAGAAATCAAAGGGTCACCACCAAATTATAATCTTGATTAGGAGAACATTGGTGGCAATTAGAGACATATAATTGGAGGAAAAACGTAAATATTTATAGGTAGTGATTGAGGTCATCAATCACAAAAAAGTATAAAATTGAGGTCCTTAAACTCATCAATCTATGATGATTTGAAGTACCATCGGTTCAACAAAATATAGGGTATTGGGATAACACATTTTTGACGTTTCAAAATATCTTAGTTGAAATCCCACATCGAAAAATGAGTTAATGAGGCCTCTATTTAAAATAAAGAGTGGAAAGTATGAAGATTACCGAAAATAACACATACTAGGGTTCCATGTAGGAAAATATGGATATGGAAGAGAAATCTAACCATCAATTATCTGATGGAGAGTGGTAGAGAACATGGCTATGAAAAGGCCAACAATCCCAAAGCCATAAATTAGTGATGATTTAAGGTACCATCTAGGGAAACATTTTTGTTCTAAGTTCCTTTTATTAATGTTGAGGAATTTATTTATGAGATTGGCTAAGATCATAAGGAGATATAATTACTTTATAATCAGAGTTTTATCCATTAATAAGTTTCTACCATAAACTCATCTTTCACTCGTAAAAAAAATTATATTTATACTATTCGTACAGGGTTCCAAAATAAACGAATTTATAATTCATCTACCAGATCTTTTAAAAAAACTACATTATTTAATCCAGGACATCTCTTGGGCCAGTGGTAGGTGATACACCCTTGTCGCCCTTCGGTTACGGTTCAAGTCTCGCAGCCTTTCCGGACGCGACGGGTTGCCGCCCGACCTCCGGGTTGTTCTTTTATGGCAATCCAAAATAATCCAAACTAGAACTATCCAAAATACTTCTGTCTAAACTCACAGTCCAACATTTATAAGGATGGTAAACATAATATAGATCCTTTTTACCCCGTAATAGAATATGAATACCTTCATCATGTATTACCATATTCCTTATTGATTACATTCATGCTCCCTTATTCCATATAGAATGCTGGATATACTTCATTAATCCAAAAATGTTTTAAACCCCAACAATGATGGAATATAAAAACATTAATTAGTTCCAAGGTAGTCAAGAATATCCAATATAATTTATCCAAATCAATCATGTATTATTCTAAAATCACCACCTCGGTATCTGAACCATATTATGGTTTATCTTTCTCTCAACCATATATTTTCCAAACATTTAACCTGCTACTGAGTCACATTTCTTTGTTCCACACCATCTCAAGTCCTTAATGAAATAGTACTGCAGTACAATCCTTATATACTCCATAATTATTATAACAAGTACATTGTTGATACAACACTCAATTGACATAATCAACATAAGAACTCTAATCATTCCTCTTCATCTGTGGTAGTATCATAACTTGATTATTATCCAATAACATCATTTGCGGCATAGTCTGATGACTGGGACATAGGTTCGCGTAGTGTCCAAACTCCTTGCAAATGAAGCATTGTACATTTGAAACCATTTTCTTACCCTTGCAGTCATGTACTTTGTGCCCTTTTCCTCCACACTTATAACAAACTCCCATTCCTTTCAGGCAAGTTCCAGGGTGTTTCTTTCCACAGTTACCACATATGGGAAAATTATTCTTTTCCCTCTCCCCTTTATCCATCTTTCTCTCTTCCATCCTTTTCTTCTCTTGCTTCCCTTCAAAGCCATAGGACTCAGTAAACTCTTTACTTATCTTATCAACACATGATATTATTTCTTCATATGATGATAATACATGGGAGACTATTTCTCTTATAAATTCTAGCTTAAGACCATGAAAGATATGATCCTTCCTTCTCTTTGAATCATGTGTATTTCTGGAGTTCTCATTCCTTCTACTGGGCGCCATTTCTAAACAATGGCATAAACTAGATCAGTTTATGAATCAAAATACATAATCCCATACTTATAAAACACTTAACATAAATTGAACTATTTATGGATATAATCCATAATCATAAAAATGTTTTCTTTGAGGAAGTATATACTCATAAACCCTTCATAATGATTTGTAAAGAAAATGAGAGTTATCCTAAGCATATCCCCCGGGAGTGTCGTAACCAAGAGTGCAGCAAGGCCCGTTGTCGTGCACCAGTTCCCGTTCGAGTCTTGCTCAAATCGGTGTTTTCGGGTTTTACCCCTAGGTACATCTGTGCCAGAGCCGCCTCTACCTGCTCGTATCCAGACAGGGATGTATTGCTCGGAAAACTCACAAAACTCTACAATACCAAAATTCTAGGAAGTTCTTCTATACTAATCCTCAAAGTTCATCTTAGGTCTACATGCTCTAATCAGAGTTTATCTAAATATAGCTTCCAAGGTTTGTACTAAACTTCCTCTGATACCAACTGTAACGCCCCGACCCCAGCTACCCAGTGTCGGTGCATTAATTACATAACATTGGCATGATCACAAGAAAGATCAAATCCCGAAAGACCGATTTGTTTAGTAGCCTTGGAAACACTAGATATAATCATAAAGCTTTACATTACATCATAAAATGAAAAACTACTACAACAACATAATGTTTCCACAATCCACACTATTAACCCCTCATAAAATCCCTACAGGTCATTCATAACTTACTTCTTCACATCCTGGGAAAAATAAAACATAGAAAAGGGGTGAGCTCAAATGCCCAGTAAGGATAACAATAAAGCGGAAACTTTCATAAATAAGAATAAACATTTAAGGCAATGTATAACTAAAACAAAAGCCTTTTAAATATGAACTTTCAACATGGTATGGCATAAATAAAATGAAATAATTCCATTTACTTATTCACATGGATATTCTACTAAACGAATAATCACATGCAAAAATCAATAACCACTTTCATAATGTTGGAATGCATAATGCCAGACTATCATAACCACATAGTCAAGGCCTCGTGCCAAGACTACAAATAAGATTTTGTCAAGGCCTTGTGCCAAGACACTAGTTTGTCTCATGAGACCTACCGATGCATCGAGGAGCTATAGCGGGCTCCACCCGTCACATATTAAGTCCAATGCATTCCCATATGAAAAGGTTTAAACATAACATAAACATTCGTATTAAAACTAGCATACGAAATGTCAATACTTTCACCATAAACTATGAATGGTATAAAAATAGCACATCCACAGTCAAACATATCACAAAACCTTCAATACAATATAGAAGTTTTGTATCATAATAAATCAACTTCAAATAATCTTAAAATCCATCAAAGGATGTTGACATAGATGAAATCAAAATTCTTTTTAAAGAAATATCTCCTTTTATTTTGAAATAATTTAAGATCCATATAAAATAAAACATTTTCTTTGAAAATATTCTTATAAGTTTGTAAGGAAAGCTTTGAAGATTTTATAACGGCGGAAAATAGCCGCACCCGCCGTATAAGTTAAAAAAACATTCTTACCTTAATTCTATCGAAAAGGTTAAAAATGACCTTGTTTTGAAAACGACGGAAAGATTCCTTTATAAACCTCTTATAAAAAGTCAAACAAGGGTATAAATGACTTTAACCCATATTCTTGTAAATAATAAAAATGCTTTGAAATACATTTTGAAGAAACATGGATGTGGATGATAAAGAGATCCCAGTAGATTATTACAAATAAACAACCTCGGATAATGAAGAGATTGTGAAATAAACCTTACCTTGTACTTTTCCTTGGTTGTGGTAGGTTAACCTCCTGTATAATGGTGAAATAATTGTTATTAAATTATACAAGAGTCATATACATTAATATGATATCATATATGATCTTTTAATATTTATTTGATAATAATATCTTAGTATTATCGTTGTTTCGGGTGTTAACTTACTTGTTTTCTTTTGTATGTTTTGTTACGTAAGACATGTATGTAAAGGTTAGGTTGTATATTATTCATATCCAGAATGATATCAAGTCCTTAAACATCATTTTTTAAATCATCAAATTATACTTGAATGGATACGATGGAGAATGAATCTCATCGCGTTCGTGGAGACGGTAGTCCGTACGTACGCACGAGCGACAATATCATTCTTTTGATATTAAAATAATATATAAAAGGATGGTATATCATATATAAAGAATCATTAACATGTTAGATTTATTATTTACATGAGTTACACATCATTATTATACCCATCCAAATAATATTATATTGAATAACAATTACACCACGACGTGGAGACGGTAAGCCGTACGTACGCACGTATGGTGACATGTTATTCAAAGGGTGGATAGGATAATGAATATGGTTGTACCATATTTATAATAACATCACAGTATATGTGAGATACTGGAGTTATTATTTTAGAATGGTAAGAACAAAGGAAGAAGAAGTGGAAGAAGAAATGAACTTAGAAAAGGGTGGTGAAATCATTACCTCTTCTTCGGGTTCTTCCTTTTGATTTGATCAAAAGGGATCCTTAGGTTGGCTTTCTGATCAATCTAAGGCCTCTAGTTTGTATTGAGGGATGTTGGGAGAGTATTTGGGCAGAGTTTGGCCGAACCAAAAGGCTTTAGAGGTGTGAAGAAATGAGAAGGAGGAGTGCCTTTTTATAAGAGGGGTGAGGGGCACCTTTGGAAAAGCTAGAAATATTAATTTATAATAAATTCATATTCGGTTTCCAAAGGCTCCAAAGTTGAATATTCAAAGGATGAGGTGGGGATAGGTCTAAAACAACTCATCCAATAGAATTTAGACAGGTTTGGGTACTTATATTAACCTTATCTTTAAGTATTAACTCTAAGTCAATTAGTTTCACTTTTACAATGTCTCTTTGTATTTTTATATAATATGGTTAATAAACTTACTATATACATCCAAGCGACCCCCAAGTGGTCCATTAATGATTAACATATCATAATATAAGTGTCTTGGCCGAACCTTAGATTTTTAGGAATTTAATATCAATTAATAATATAATATTTGTTTTAAGAACTCTTTTATGTCAATTTTGACACTATTCAATAGTTGATTTTTGTGAAACTCATAACAGATTTATTACTTCGAAAAAAGTCAATTACATCAATCCTAATATATCATATTATCCTATAAAATTAGTTCAATTCATTAAAAGTTTCATATTATATTTATTTGGGTATTTATAATATCAATTATTTTAATTTTTCACTATTATAGTAATTACTGCATCATCATTGTGTCATAAATTAAATAAATTATTAAATGTCTAAAAATTATAACTAAAATACCATTATGTAGAAACTCGTTTTAGCTTTCTAATGAATATTTATAATCGAAAATCCAACATGTATAACCCTATGTAAAAATTGTTCTTCTAAAAGATGTAAGCTTATGCCATTTTTATTTTTATTTTAACTTTATTAATATAATGTGTCCCTACCACATACAAGTGGCTCCAAGGGGTCCCCAAATTGACCCAAGGATGCCCATGGTCGGGTATGTGTCCACCAATAAGGTTAGGACACGTTTTAGGGTAATTTTGTATTATTATAATATTATTTTTTTAACCCTTATTTACCGGATTTACCCTTTAACCATGGTAAATAAAATATTTACCGCAGTAATTATTCAAAATGTCTAAAAA
Organism: Viscum album; assembly: GCA_963277665.1. Taxonomy (NCBI): domain Eukaryota; kingdom Viridiplantae; phylum Streptophyta; class Magnoliopsida; order Santalales; family Viscaceae; genus Viscum; species Viscum album. The sequence continues at coordinate 782,439,349 of OY728146.1, read as the reverse complement.
TAAAAGTTACCTATTTACACAATTTGAACATCCTGATTCCAAATATGGAATCCATTTTCCTAAATTCAAAACACAGAAGTGGCAGAAATTAATTTAAAATTAATTCCCGCTGTCAAAACAAAAAGGGTGTTTTTAAGAGATAATAACTATCAAAAGATTGACACTTGTTTATGTTCGGTTTAATTGTAAAATTATGTCCAATGACCAACATTATATTAAATAGTAAAAATATATTCTAAATATACTTTAAAACCACTCAAATTCATAATTTATTACTATTAATTATTTTTATTAAAAAATTTGTTTTTAATTAAAATTTTGTAATTTTCACTATTCATCAAAATATGAAAGTTATCCGAAAAGTACCAAAATTTCACCTTAGGCTAAATTTGATATTCCGAATACAAAACTGAAGTCCATTTTAAAATATAAAATATATATAACTTCAAAAAGTAGGTATTACTATTCATAATAGCTAGTTTGATTGGTTACGGTGTGTTAGAACTCGAAGTTGCGTACAACACACGCTACTGTTTTATTCAAAGGAAAGCGTACCGTGGAAGCTTGGGATGTTTCATTTTAAATTTTTTGATGTCTCCATTTAGTCAAAAAGATTAAAATATTGTATTTAAAAAGGTTTCACTATCAAAAGTTGATAAAAGTGCAATACTGAAAATGGATCTGTTCTTGCATTATGACTAAGAAACTCATAATATGGATTCTAAAATTATAAGGATTATATAAAGTTTAAAATTTAGTTAATACTATTCATGACCTCTTTTAATGGCTTTTTTTTTGGTAAGTCATGGTGCAATTGAACTCAGTGTTGCGTGTAGTGCAAGTTATTGAATAACACACTATGAAATCTTGGGGTGTTACATCGGACACGAGGTAAGAAGTTTCTTATCTCACTTTTAATTCTATGAGATTTCCATTGTTCACCACTAATTTATTTCATGTGGTGTATTTTGTAATACAATTTGATATATGTTATCATGATTCTTTTTATATTCATGTTATTTTTTGAATAATTTTGTGGTTATAAACTTTTTTTCATACGAATTTATTGATTACAATGTGGTAATGGATTTTCATCTCACTTTTTATTATCGTGAGATTCATTCTATATCTTCCACTATTTCCTTTTGTGAGGTGTATGTACTTCCCATGATTTTATTCATTGTGTAATATTATAAAATTTATGGGAATTAATATCTTCATTTTATGATCCTTCTTTCAAATGTGTATGTTTCGTAAGTTACCAAATCAGTAAGGGAACCTTTCACCCTCCTCTTTTTAAAAGACATCTTTTTCTTATGTCTTTTAATTTACATATTATTATGTTAGGATATGTTCTTATATATCCTTATTGTTGTAAATTTTATTTCCAAGTGATGAGATACCCTTTTCTCTCTCATCAATGCATTTCATTAATTATAATGTGACATTGTTTGGCTGTCAAATTTTTATAAGAGAACTTCTTAACCCAATTTCAATTCTTAGGGTTAAACTTCTATTTGTTGATTATGTCCTGATATAAATATGTGTGAATGACCTATGATTTTTTTACACTGAATATACAATCATATTGAGGGTATTTATATTTTTCACAGATAATTATGTAATTTATTTATCCTTAATCTAAGGATACCATCTTTATAAGAGATTTCTTCTCAATTTACATTCTATTGAGACTTCATTGTTGTTATATGCCAATTCACTTTTATATAGTGTATATACCACCCTTTGATGTACTATATCATGAATCTCTATATTCTATTGATATTATAATCATTGATTTATGTTATTCCTCAATTTTTTTAATTCAAGCATCTCTTGTTTTTTTAAAAACTCTTTAACTAAAATATCGTTTTAAATGTTTTAAATATTTAATCTTCTAAATATTTTTCCTTAATGTCCATGTTTTCAAAATGGATTTAAGGATTTATTTATATGGAAATTAATGTTTTAAAATTATAATTCTTTTAAAAGTTTCAATGTGTTTTGGGACACTTTTATTCAAATAATATCCTTATTAAATGTTTTAAATGGTTTGATAAAGTATTGTATGTCTATATCATGAAATTATATGTTGTGATTGCAATGTGGAAATGTTATATTTCCTTTATTCTTGTTTTAAGTGTCAGGAATATGTTATTGTTATTGGGTATTTTTTACGTATAAGGGTGGTTCCGTGATAAACCTAGGGTGGGTGAGCCCGAGATAGCTCTCCAATGCATTAGGTAACGTAATTGAGGTAAACGTTAATATTTCTCCTAAGAGATTTAGAGAATATACTGTGATGAGTATTCCAAATATGACTCCCTATGTAGATGTGATATCTACAGTGTAGTTACGTTATGAATTCCATAAATTACCTTTATGATTTTTTATTTCTATTTGTTATTCATAAATATTATGATTTTTTAAGGTATGTTATGATTGAAAAGTATTGGTTTCATTTATTTGTATTTATTAAGGGGATAATGTTTTCCTTCCTTATATTATAACCCTTACTGAGCTTTTTATGCTCATCCCATGTTTTTTAAATGTTTTACAAAGGAATTAAAGATGAATAGGGTCATGAATGGGATCAAGAAAAAGTCATGTTTTCTAAAACATGGAACTAGAAATGTTTCTTTTTAAGGTTTTTTATTTTGTGAAGAAATTGGAAACTGAGTAGAAGTATCTACTTTGTATTTTTTGAGATGTAATTTAATAGTTATATCCTAATTCCCTAAAACCCTAAACCTGAAAAGATCCCTAATTTGAATTATTCATTTAATTAAAGATTATGTAGTTATTAAGGTCATGTCCTTATAATAATATTATTTTTTACCATTATTTATCAAATTTACCCTTTAACCATGGTAAATAAAATATTTACTAAAGTTACAATTCATAATTTCTAAAAATAATAGGCACCTATTTATGAAATTTATACCTCATGATTCAAGATATGGAATAAAGTTTTCCAAATTCAAAACACATAAGTTTCAAAAATTAATTTAAAATTAATTCTTGTTGTCAAAACCAAAACGTGTGTTTTTAAAATGTAAAAAAATGCCAAAATATTGACATGTTTTTATATCCAGTTTCAAAATGAAATTACTTCCAATGACCAAAATTGTATTAAATGATAAAAATATAATCAAATTACACATTAAAAACAATTAAAAAGATAATCTATCCATATAAACAAATTAGATGAAAATACATTTTTGACATAAAATATAGTATTTTTTCCTATTCATTAAAAAATGAACATTATCAAAAGAATACCTAAAATTTAACAAAAGAAAATCTTTATTTCCTACTTCCAAAGAATAAGTTTATTTTTTTAAAATGGATCATATAAAATAGAACAAAAATATAATTAGAAAGGTTTCTCTATCAAAAGGAGGTAACATTACCTTTTAAAAATATTAGAATATTTTTGCTTAAAATTGGATACATTCTCATATTAAGCCTCTAAATTTTATTAGATTGATGTAAAAAACTTTAAGAAACATGTTTAACCATAAAATAGTTAGTTTTGTTCATTCCTACATGTACAATGGCTATGCTTTAACTACCATTTAAAATAATAATATTATATTATTATTTTTTCAGTATGACTTAGCATTGTGGTCAACATAAGAATTCAGAGAAACCCATTATTGTGTGTTTGGTATGCCATCAAAAATATAATCTCATTTAAAGTAAAATTAATATTTAATTCACAAATATTATGAAATATGAAAATTTCATATTCTTTATTTACCTGTGATGTTACAGTCTAAGACCAACCACTATAATATATATGTAGAGTTTTCTTAGTTTGAATAGATACTATCTATGTTTTGTGAAACATTTCTCATGATTTTAAAAGGAAATAACCAAGTTCTCTCATAAGGTATTCAAGTTTCTCTAGGTAGATTTATTTGAACAAAATTTCAAGTATCACAATATAAGGTTTTTTATTTCACCTATGCTCACACTACCCAATAGTATAGAATGGTTTGTGATATAAAATGATGAATAAAATAAGGTATTGAATTATTTCCTCATTAAAAATTAATTGGTGGTAGTATATGCATCACAAAAATTAAATATACCTGATAAAAATCACCCTAAAAATGATTTGGAGCTAAAAGTTGTGATATTTTCATTAAATATATAGATAAATTATCACTATAGTGAAAATTCTTATATATATATATATATATACTGAACATAAGAGATTAAAGTATATATTCATAAAAAAGGGTTGAATATGCAGAAAAAATAGATGGTTGGAGTTGATTAAGGACTATGGATTCTCAATACCTAACCTGCATATAATGGTGAAAATTTTGGGTGTTTATTTGAGTAGAAATGATGATTTCACCTTATCCATGATAAACATTTAATGAATTCCAATAATCCAGAATTTTCACGGATATTCCTTTAATTCATAAGGTAAAAGAATAAATATGTTTTTCCCAAGTTATTTTCTGACCACCCATCCATGTAAATATCAAGTAGGTGTAGAAAGAGGTCGTGGAGTAGCATAAGAAGGTAAATAATAATCCAGACTTAAACCTTGGTAATGATGGAATTATAAGATTTTAAAAATTAATATGTGTTCCGTTAATACTATAATTGAAGGATTTGTTGTATTATGCACATATATAATGAATCACTATCTATTCTAGAAGAAAAATGCATATACATATCAAGAACTATTTTTATGGGACCACATTAAGAGGGAGATTGTAGATTATAAATCTCGATGCTTGGTGTGTAGGAATGTTATGTAAAAATTATATAGGTTTAAGGGGATGATACCAACACTACACATAAATTAATATAAATTTGAGTTAATAACCATTTATTTAATTAAATAAATTTCTTATACCTCTAAATTCAATAATTACTTTTGGGTTTTAGTTGATCACCAAATAAATTTACCACATTTCATTTTTATTTGATAATATTTTTCACCTAATAAACTTTACATGATATATATAAAGGAACTGGTAAGGATATATTCAGTAAAAATTTCCATTATATATTATAGGATTTTCATGTTTTCCATGATGTTTTGGAGTAGTTTTAACAAACATTGAATATGGAGTTGGGATTTATCACAAATTATTATCCTCAAAATGGTTGACAATATGATATTAAAAAAATTAAAAGGTTTGATGAGATCATATTTAGTGGATTTTAAAGGAGGTTGGGATAAACCCCTTCCCCTAGTATAATTCTCAAATAATTAAAATTTATATTCTAGCATTAAAATAAAACCATATGAGGCTATGTATGGGAAGATGTGTAGAACTCCCAAATGTTGGAATGAATTTAGAGAGTGTAAGATGTTGATACCAAATCTTGTTTCAGAAATGATAATGAATATTCAAACAATAAATGTTCCCTTTAAAAATTCACAATGTTCACAGAAGAGATATGCTAATAATTATTTAATGTATTTAGATTTTGAAGTTAGATATAAAGTTTTCTTTCATATATCATCATGGAATGGGTTTATGAGATTTAGAAATAAGGTAAAGTTGAGACCTAGATATATTAGACCTTTTTAAATCCCCAATCATGTAGGGATGATAATATTTCATCTTTTGCATCCCCCAAAACTCTATCAACTACATGATGTGTTCTGTTTATCAATTTTCATGAAGTAAAAACATAATCCATCACATATACTAGACTTAGAGGTTGAACCACTGGATCATGATCTCACTTATGAGGAAAAACTAGTTTAAATATTGGATCATTGAGATAGAATGATACAAAATAAGATTGATTACAAAGTTAAATTTCTCTAAAGGAATCATATATTTGAGGAAGAAATGTGGGAACTTGAGGATATAATAAAGTCAAAGTAACCTCATTTTTTCCATTAGAGTAATTAAATTTCATTGGAAAAATCGTTTGAGGGGGCAGAATGCAACACCCCTTGATTTTAGATTTCATTTTTATTTAAATAAATCTATTTTGTTTGATATCTTGTAATACACATAACATTAATCTTAAGTGAAACATGCTATGTTTTATTGAGATAAAATATTACAGTCTATGATAAAAAATTAATACATTATGATAATTCACTATGAACTGTCATTACGAAAATTACAACATAAATGAAACCAAAAGTAAATAAAAATTCCATAAACATGAAATCCCTATCCTATTGGCTTTCATTGAATATGATCCTTCTAATTATAAATATGGAATGTAGTAAAAAAATTAGAAATATAATATACATTTTGATTAATGAGTAAATGAATATGATGAAGAATTTTAGATATATATGTAAACATATATATAGGAATATAATATGACTATTATATATATGGTAGTTTGACATATGGATATTAGATATATAACTTCTGGATATATATAATCCTTAAATATATGGTCGTTGGATATACTTATATCCAATAGGCATATTGAAGTTTTATAATTGTTGGAAACAAATTAAAAAAATAATTCATAATTTCAAAAAAATTATAATAATTAAGTTGTATATTTTTTTTATAAAAATACTTATTTTTACCCATTATATGTCAGTTTTATGTCATTATTTTTATTTTTTTAAAAGAAATATTATAGTACTTATGGATTGATAAAATTGTGTGGTTTGAATATAATGGAATTTGATTAAATACATTATTTCGGGTACTTTTGTATTAATAAATAAATTAATCACTATTGATAAATTATTTTAATGAAATTTATCATTTATATACAAATTAAAAAAAAATTCATTTAATGATTATTATTATGTAATTAATATGAATAAATCTATTTCTGGGTACAAAAATATATTTCTCTAAAAATAGTTTTATACATTATACATTAATTATTTTAATTTTAATTATAATAAGTTTTAGTAATTGAATAAAAAAATGGATTTCATATTTTTAATAATCATATCCAATATATATAATAATTTAATATTTCATTTTAATCATAAAAACAATTTTCCATGGTTAAATTTAGTCTTCATGGTAAAGAATAAATTAAGGTAAATCGGTTTAAATAAGGGATAAATGACTAAAATATCATAAAACTTTTTCATTAAACAAATTTATTAGAAATTTATCAACTTCCCCTAATCCATTATATATTATTTTTTCACTTTTTACCACATTTATATTTTAATATTATAACCTCAAACATTATGTAATGGGTATTTGTGAAAATGCCACTCAAACCCACTAATAAAAGGACCCATCCTCTTCCCACTTAAACACACAACTTTCCATATATTTTTTTATTGTAGTACCTACCAATATACTCTCCCAAAAAAATATCTCAGGATTTAGAAGCACTGGTCATATAGAGAAGTCCCAAATCCATCATTTCGAAGATGCTCCCTAAAAGGAGATTCATGTATTCAACGTTAGTGTTATATTTTCCTAATCATTCTTTATTATCTTAATCATCAAAATCTTATTGAATATGATTTCTAAATTTAATTACACATTTTATAAAAAAATTATTATTCTTCAAAATATATATTATTATTATATAATAACATGATCTTACTCATTCAATCATTATAACATGTTCCTATTTGGGTTGGTTTTATGACTTACATGAATTATGTTATAACATTTACAACGTGAATGAATGTGGAAACATAAATATTAGTAATAATATCAAATAATTATCAACATAACATTTTTTATATTTATTGTAACACCCCGATATTTTATGAAAAATATTTTTTTTAATTTTATTAATATTTTCTATTGTACGCTACACCAAAACAAGCTTGCACAACACACATCCTTGACTTGCCTTGCATTACACGCAATAACAACCTTCCTCGATAGCGTGTGTAGTACGCAATACCGAGTTTCACTAAACAACGATATGCTATTATTAAAACTAGCCGTTATGAATAGTAATAACCACTTTTTGTAATTTTATAAATTTTAACTTTCATAATGGACTTCATTTTTGGATTCGGAATATCGAAATTAGCTTAGGGTGAAATTTTGGTACGTTTCGGATAACTTTCATATTCTGATGAATAGTGAAAATTACTAAATTTTAATTAAAAATAACTTTTTTAATCAAAATAATTAATAGTGATAAATTATTAATTTGAGTGGTTTTAAAGTATATTTAGAATATATTTTTACAATTTAATACAATGTTGGTCATTAGATGTAATTTCACATTTAAACAAGATATAAACAAGTGTCAATCTTTTTATAGTTATTATCTCTTAAAAACACACTATTTGTTTTGACGACGGGAATTAATTTTTAAATTAGTTAATGTAACTGATATGTTTTCAATTTGATAAAATAGACATCATTTTTTAATTCATAATATCAAATATAGCTTAGGCCTAATTTTTGGAATTTTTCTGGAAACTTTCATTTTTTGATGAATAGTGAAACCACTAAGTGGTAGTTAAAAAAACTGAATTTTTCATAAAAAATAATTTTACTGCTTCTGTGAGTGGAATTTCAAAAATCCGAGAAACACAGTTAATATCAAGGACTAAAATGTGGTTCAGTGAGATGAAAATAATTTTTGGTGAATAGTAACTTTTTACTTTTTTTATCACGGTTAAAAGTAAATAGGGTAATTAAGGGTAAAAATGATATTATTATTACCTTAACACATGTCCTAATTCTATTGTATAAGTTTAATTCGACCAAAAACAACCTTAGGAATAAAATATGACCATTTAAGACCACTTGTATTAGATTAGGACATTTATTATTAATTTATTTAAAGAAGGGTTAAAATAGTTAAAATCAAAGTTTAATAAGTAAATAATTTTTAATATAGGGTTATACCTAAGATAAATTCGACTATAAATATTCATTAGAAAGATAAAAATATTTACTACATAATGATATTTTATTTGTAATTTTTAGACTTTAAATAATTTAATTTATTTGTGACACAATGATGATGTAGTAAATATCTTATTAATGAAATATTGACATAATTGATGTTATAAATACCCAAATAAATGTAATTTGAGACTTTTTATGAATTCCAAAAAATTTATATGTTAATATGACATGTTAGTGTTGATTTAATTAACTTTTTCTAACAAATAATTCTGTTATGATGTTTACAAAAATAAATTACCAAATAGTGTCAAAATTGACATAAAATAGTTTTTTTTTTAAATTTTATATTATTAATTGTTATTATATTCCTAAAAATATAAGGTTGGCCAAATGACTTAGATAAGGTTATATATATTAATAATAAACATCTTGGGGTTCGTTTTTATTGTTATAGTAAGTTTATTAACCTTATAGTGTAAGAACACAAAAAGACACGGTAAAAGTAAAATTATATAACATAAAGTTAAAACTAAATGATAAGGTTAAAATAGTAAACTAAACTTTTCCATGTTCTATTGGATGATAGGATTTAGAACCATCCCCTCCTTAGCTTCTAAATAACTCAATTTGGAGCTATTAAAAACCGAATTTGTCTTTGTAATAAAATAATATTTTTAGTTATTCCAAAGGTGCCCCTATCCTCCCTTATAAAAGGGCACTTCCTCCCTCTCTTCCTCACACAACATTGAGCCTTCAAGCTCGGCCAAAACCTGAAAATTTCTTCTCTCCACTTCCCTAGAGACATCCTAGAGGTCCTGGTCTTCTTCAAAGACCAATTTTAGTGCCCTAAGAGGAGGTATCAAAGAGGTGCTTTAAAGAAGAGGTAATGTCCGTTACCGATTCTTTCACCTTTATTTCTTCTTCCACTTCTTCTTCTTAGGTTGTTTCATTATGAAGTAATAACATCAGTATCACTCATATACTGATATGTTATTATAAGTATGAAAATACCCTATTTCATCATCTATCCATCCTATGGAAAACAAAATCACCGTGCGTGCGTACGTACGAAATACTGTCTCCACGCCGTGGTGTAATCTATTTTCCACCACCACCTTACTTGGATGGGTATAATGGTGTAAATAATGAATATATATGATTATTTTAAAGTGATATTGATTCTGAAATAGTATATATATACTCCAATACAATTCTACAATCATGGGAACGATATCATCGCTCGTGCGTACGTATGGAATACCGTCTCCACTATGTGATGCGACTCGTTCTACGTGATCATCATTGAATAATGATTATATAAATGAATTTAATGAATTAATATGATATATATTACCCTAATAACATTCTATAAAAGAGGTATCTATAACCAAAAAAGAAAAAATAAGAATTTTTTCGACAAAACACGCATAAGAACAAAAAGTAATAGACACCCGAATAACAAGTAATAATGAAATATTACCAATAAGAAGCTAAGAATATGACCATATATGATATCATAAAAATAAGTATGATTCTGGAATAAGTCAATAACATTATTTAAATCATTATACATGAGGTTTGGTCACTTACGAAGCAAATTGGACCTATGGTAAGGGAAATATCACAATCTCATTTTTATTCGAGATTGTTTATACTTTGGAATTTACTGGGGTGTATTTTATCATCCACATCCATGTTTTCTCAATATGTAATATTTATATCCTTCTAAAATAATTTATATCCAATTTTACCCTTCGGTGAGTTTTTTTAAAAGATATGAAAGGAATCTTTTTTCATTTTTCGTACGAGGTACTTTTTGACTTTTCTGACAAAAGTATGAGAAGAATGTTTTTTAACTTATACGGCATGAATGGATTTTTAAAACATTTTTTCCAAGAATCTTCCTTTACAAGTTTTCAAGTTTATTTTGAATCAACTTCTTTTAGTTTAAAATTGTATGACATGTTAAGAATGGAAAATGTTTTTGAAGTAGAAAGGTTATTTTCCTCAGGAATGGAGTTCAAATGTTTTATCAAAATTATTTTCCATCTAAGATAATATAGGGTTCTGTTTCTATCCCTGTTATTACATTGATTTGATTATGTTGTGGTGGAATTATTTTTATGAATTCCTTTATCTTATATGAATTGTTTTATGATGTCATGTTGTTTAAGAATCCCATTTTTATTACATGGGTTATGCAATGATGTATGATTTATGATTTTTTGGCACACATAAGAATGGTATCATTATGAGATGGGTGGGACCTATATCTACCTCCAATGAATTGGGTAAAGATTTTATATCTCATGAGATAGACATGGCTGGAACGGTAGGTTATACCGGTTCAGTGAAACAGGACTGAAACGAGGAGTGAACTCGGTTCAGAAAGGGACTTTGTCCACTAAGATAGTCTTGGCAATGAGTCTTGACTAATAAGAAATAATTCTCTATGATTATTTGTGTATGCCACAAAGTTTCATGTTTTTTGTTATGATTATTGTGATTACATTTCACTACTATGATTTATCCCATGTTATGAAATTATGATCTATTTTGCCGGTTAAGATTTCCAAAAGATATGTTCTTATGAATATGATGTGATTGATATTCCTTTTGTTTACCCTTACTGAGCATTTGAGCTCACCCTTTTATGTTTTATTTTCCCCAGGATATAAAGAAAGGATTTAGGTTTAAAAAAAAGAAGATCTTTATGGGAGATGTTGAAGATATTTCACCACGATTAGAAGATTATATTCTGAGTTTCCAAAGACACTAAACTATTACGGTCCTTGTGTGTCTGTTTTTCTTATGTATTAAGTATTCCACAAAAGTAATGTAATGTTCATGTACGTCCAACTTTGGGTCTCTACAGTTGGTATCAGAGGAAAGGTTTAGTCAACCTTTGGAAACTAGGATGTGAGTACTTTAATGAGATCCCTAGAGATATTTCTATGGTATGTCTAGGGATGTCCCTAAGGTTAAGTATAAGTATAGGTTATAGTCCTGGAATTTCGCTAACAATCTTAGAATTAAACCTAAGATGTTAGATATTGAAGGTACTCCCCCTTTATTATGTTGTTTTCCCTATCATGATTTTTTTCTCTCACACTATTCTTTTTGGGTTTTAGACGATGGCTGGAACCCGAAGGAACCATATTGATCAATGTAATGGACAATGCAATGATTTTCCTCCTGAACAAATAAATGTTATGGGAGATGGAGTGAAAAATCTTATTTCTATACTTACACAAGCTATGAATCATTCTGGACTTCCAAATGAGCAGAGAAGGGAACAATATTCTATTGAGTCCTTCATGAGGCAACGTCCACCTTCTTTCAGTGGGTCTTCTGATCAACTTGTTGCTGAACAATGGATCAGTACTACTGAAAAGATATTTTCAGTTCTTCAATGTTCTGAACATGATAAAGTCATCTTAGCAGTGTATCGTTTGGAAGGTGATGCTGATCAATGGTGTAATCTTATCAAGAATATGAGTCCAAGAGATGAAATTGAGTCCATGGAATGGGATGAGTTCAAGAACTTATTTTTCAATAAGTACTTCCCTCGTATTCTTCGAAAAAAGTTGGAGAAGGAGTTTCTTGAACTAAATCAAAAGGATGATGAATCTGTTGGTATATATGAAGCGAATTTTACAAGGCTTGCAAGGTATGCATCTGGATTTATCATCCAACCCGAAAGTAAAGTTGATCGATTCTTTAGTGGATTAAAACCAAATATTCGAAGGGCATTAGCTATAAGAGACTTCAGTAGCTATGAAGAAATTGTGCGTTGTGCTATCAAGGTAGAAATGGAAGTTGGTGTTACTTATCCATCTCATAGTTTTGACACGAAAAGAAAGATGGAGTTCAAGGAAAAATATCAGAATAATGGTGAAAAGAAGATGAATTTTTCCTTATGCTAAAAGTGTGGAAAGAAACATAGTGTTGATTGTCTTAAAGGGACTAGAAAATTTTTTAAGTGTGGAAAAGAAGGTCATCGAGCAGGTGTGTGTCGAAGTAATGGAAAAAGGGTTTCTAATGATGTAAATAAAGAAAAGACTACAGAGAACACACCACCAACACTTCAATGCTTCAAGTGCAAGGAAATGGGGAATTATGCTAATAAATGCCCTAATCCAAGGGTTAGTGATGATCGACATGAGAAACCACTTAAGGAAAAGGACAAAGGGAAGTCACATGAGATCACTATTGGCGATGTTGAATATGAAAACGATGTGGTGGAATGATTAAGTGTTTATGTAATGGGATTCCAAAATAATGTTGTATATAGTATCGTGGAATATTAGAATATTTATGTATTGGTCTATTGTGGTTTTCAATAATTTTATGGTACCGGTAACCATGGAAAGTGATTGAGATATTTTTGGAAAAAAAGATGATATGTGCATAATGAAAGGATAAGGAGAAAATGAAATGATTGACAATATTCATGATCTCATGACTGATATAAGGAAATAGTTATATCATGGTTTGAGGTTTTGGTATGTGAAAAGAGTTAACTTTTGACAGCACTCATGTTTTCACTAAGATTCAATGGGTATTCATTTTTCAAGAGAATACATGATTAAGGCCTTGAAATGTTTGGAATGTGACCAACAAGACATATCTCATGATATATGGGGATCAACGATGGTATTAACATGCTTGTTATATGAACTCTTTGGTAATCGTTTTCACTATAATATGAGATTAGACAGTATTATTTTGGATGATCCTAAATATTAGAATTGATTATGTTGGACATAATTTAGTATTGTTTAAGGATAGAAGTTTTTCCGATATTATTTATGGGATGTTATAGTAATGTAGTTTCAGAGAAAGGACAACATGAAGGACGGGCGACAGCCCATCACGTCAGACAAGGCTGTGGGAATCGAACCCACAACCGAAGTGCAATTGGCCTTTATCGCCTACCACTGGCCTACAGGAAGTCCCTATTTCGTAGAAACTAGTTTTATTATATTAAGCAGTATGATATATGAATTATAAATCCATTTTAGGAACCATATATGATTAATATCACTATAGATGGACTTATGTATTTTTTGATAACTTTTCTAACCTTTTGTTTGAGACAGATGGAATGACCCATCATTCTATCACATGATCTGCTAACACATCACGAATGACAAATTAAACATCAATTCTGTAAGATATGAAGTGGAAATTTCCCAAAGAATGACCAACGGTGAGACTATACCAACATCACGAAAGTATTTCTTCTAATTCCAATTTCATCAACTTTAGGGAAATGATCTTGAAAACTAAAAATGTTGTCCTGGTGCTCTTATATCGAATGAATCAGATGGTACCTTAGATCGTCACAAATTTATGGCTTTGTGATTGTTGGATTTTCCATATCCATGTTCTCTACCACTCTCCATCAGAACATGGTGGTTAGATTTCTCTTCCATATCCATATTTTCACCTATGTGGAAACCCAGTGATTAGTTTATTTGGGTAACCGTTACGTTTCATACTTTTGTTTTTAAATATTGGTTTTGGTATTCCTTTTTATAATGTGGGTTATATTAAAGAAACATTCGAGTAGTAAACCATTTATAACCCCGACGAATTTTCAGGACGAAATTCATTTTAAGGGGGGTAGAATGTAACACCCCGATATTTTATGAAAAATATTATTTTTAATTTTATTAAAGTTTTCTGTTGTACGCTACACCAAAAGAAGCTTGCACAAAACGCATCCTTGACTTGCCTTGCATTACACGCAATAGCGACCTTCCTCGATAGCGTGTGTTGTATGCAATATCGAGTGCCACTAAACAACGATATGCTATTATTAAAACTAGCCGTTATGAATAGTAATAACCACTTTTTGTAATTTTATAAATTTTATCTTTCAAAATGGACTTCATTTTTGGATTAGGAATATCGAAATTAGCTTAGGGTGAAATTTTGGTACGTTTCAGATAACTTTCATATTCTGATGAATAGCGAAAATTACTATATTTTAATTAAAAACAACTTTTTTAATCAAAATAATTAATAATGATTATTTATTAATTTGAGTGGTTTTAAAGTATATTTAGAATATATTTTTACAATTTAATACAATTTTGGTCATTAGATGTAATTTCACATTTAAACCAGATATAAACAAGTGTCAATCTTTTGCTAGTTATTATCTTTTAAAAACACGCTATTTGTTTTGACGACGAGAATTAATTTTTAAATTAGTTAATGTAACTGATATGTTTTGAATTTGATAAAATAGAAATCATTTTTGAATTCATAATATCAAATATATCTTAGGCCTAATTTTTGGTATTTTTCTGGAATCTTTCATTTTTTGATGAATAGTGAAACCACTAAGTGGTAGTTAAAAAACTGAATTTTTCATAAAACATAATTATACCGCTTCTGTGAGTGGAATTTCGAAAATCCGAGAGACACGGTTAATATCAAGGACTAAAATGAGGTTCAATGAGATGAAAATAATTTTTGGTGAATAGTAACTTTTTACTTTTTTTACCACGGTTAAAAGTAAATAGGGTAATTAAGGGTAAAAATGATATTATTATTACCCTAAAAATGTCCTAATTCTATTGGATAAGTGTAATTCTACCAAAAACAATCTTAGGAATAAAATATTACCATTTAAGCCCACTTGGATTAGATTAGGACATTTATTATTAATTTATTTAAAGAAGGGTTAAAATAGTTAAAATCAAAGTTTAATAAGTAAATAATTTTTAATATAGGGTTATACATAAGATAAATTCGACTATAAATATTCATTAGCAATCTAAAAAGCTTTCCTACATATTGATATTTTATTTGAAATTTTTAGACTTTAAATAATTTAATTTATTTATGACACAATGAAGATGTAGTAAATATCTTATTAATGAAATATTGACATAATTGATGTTATAAATACCCAAATAAATGTAATTGGAGACTTTTTATGAATTCCAAAAAATTTATATGTTAATATGACAAGTTAGTGTTGATTTAATTAACTTTGTTCGAACTAATAATTCTGTTATGATTTTTACAAAAATAAATTACCAAATAGTGTCAAAATTGACATAAAATAGTTTTTAAAACAAATATTATATTATTAATTGTTATTATATTCCTAAAAATCTAAGGTTCAGATAGATGACTTAGATAAGGTTATATATATTAATAATAAACAACTTGGGGTTAGTTTGGATTGTTATAGTATGTTTATTAACCTTATAGTGTAAGAACACAAAAAGACACGGTAAAAGTAAAATTATCTAACATAAAGTTAAAAATAATGATAAGGTTAAAATAGTAAACTAAACTTGTCCAAATTCTATTGTATTATATTATTTCGACCCATCCCTACCTTAGATTCAAAATAACTCAATTTGGAGCTATTAAAACCCGAATTTGACTCTGTAATAAAATAATATTTTTTGTTATTCCAAAGGTGCCCCTCTCAGCCCTTATAAAAGGGCACTTCCTCCCTCTCTTCCTCACACCACATTGAGCCTTCAAGCTCGGCCAAACCCTGAAAATTTCTTCTCTCAACTTCCCTAGAGACATCCTAGAGGTCCTGGTCTTCTTCAAAGACCAATTTTAGTGCCCTAAGTGGAGGTATCAAAGAGGCGCTTCAAAGAAGAGGTAATGTCTGTTACCGATTCTTTCACCTTTATTTCTTCTTCCAATTCTTCTTCTTAGGTTGTTTCATTATGAAGTAATAACATAAGTATCATTCATATACTTATATTTTATTATAAGTATGAAATGACCCTATTTCACCATCTATCCATCCTATGAAAAACGAAATCACCGCGCGTGCGTACGTACGGAATACCGTCTCCACGCCGTGGTGTAATCAATTTTCCACCACCACCTTACTTGGATGGGTATAATGGTGTAAATAATGACTATATATGATTATTTTAAAGTGATATTAATTCTGAAATTGTATATATATATACCAATATAATTCCACAATCATGGGAACGATATCATCGCTCGTGTGTACGTACAGAATACCGTCTCCATGATGTGATGTGACTCGTTCTACATGATCTTCATTGCATATTGATTATATAAATGAATTGAATGAATTAATATGATATATATTACCCTAATACCATTCTTTAAATGAGGTATCTATAACCTAAAAAGAAAAAATAAGAATTTATTCGACAAAACACGCATAAGAACAAAAAGTAATAAACACCCGAATAACAAGTAATAATGAAATATTACCAATACGAAGCTAAGGATATGACCATATATGATATCATAAAAATAAGTATGATTCTGGAATAAGTAAATAACATTATTTAAATCATTATACAGAAGGTTCGGTCACTTACGAAGCAAATTGGACCTAAGGGAAGGGAAATATCACAATCTCATTTTTATCAGAGATTGTTTATACTTTGGAATTTACCGGGGTGTATTTTATCATCCACATCAATGTTTTCTCAATATGTAATATTTATATCCTTCTACAATAGTTTATATCCAATTTTACCCTTCGGTGAGTTTTTTGTAAAAGATATGAAAGGAATATTTTGTCATTTTTCGTACGAGGTACATTTTGACTTTTCTGACAAAAGTACGACAAGAATGTTTTTTTAACATATACGGCATGAATGGATTTTTAAAACATTATTTCCAAGAAGATTCCTTTACAAGTTTTCAAGTTTATTTTTAATCAACACATTTTTGTTTGAAATTGTATGACATGTTAAGAAAGGAAAATGCTTTTGAAGTAGAAAGGATATTTTCCTCAAGAATGGATTTCAAGTGTTTTATCAAAATTATTTTCCATCTAAGATAATATAGGGTTCTGTTTCTATCCCTATTATTACATTGATTTGATTATGTTGTGATGGAATTATTTTTATCATTTCCTTTATCTTATATGAATTGTTTTATGATGTCGTGTTGTTTAAGAATCCCATTTTTATTACATGGGTTATGCAATGATGTTTGATTTATGATTTTGTGGAACACATAAGAATGGTATCATTATGAGATGGGTGGGACCTATATCTCCCTCCAACGCATTGGGTAAAGATTTTATATCTCATGAGATAGACATGGATGGAACGGTAGGTTATAACGGTTCAGTGAAACAGGACTGAAACAAGGAGTGAACTCGGTTCAGAAAGGGACTTTGTCCACTAAGATAGAATTGGAAATGAGTCTTGACTAATAAGAAATGATTCTCTATGATTATGTGTGTATACCACCAAGTTTCATGTTTTAAGTTATGATTATTGGGATTACATTTCACTACTATGATTTATCCCATGTTATTAAAATTATGATCTCTTTTGCAGGTTAAGATTTCCAAAAGATATGTTCTTATGAATATGATGTGATTGATATTTCTTTTGTTTACCCTTACTGAGCATTTGAGCTCACCCTTTTATGTTTTCTTTTCCCCAGGATATAAATAAAGGATTTAGGTTTAAAAAAAGAAGATCTTTATGGGACATGTTTAAGATCATTCACCATGATTATAAGATTATATTTCGAGTTTCAAAAGACACTAAACTATTACAGTCCTTGTGTGTCTGTTTTTCTTATGTATTAAGTATTTAGAAAAATTAATGTAATGTTTATGTACGTCAAGCTTCAGTTCTCTAGATTTATGTACTGGTAATATATATATATATATATGTGTGTGAATATTCATTTATAAAACCAATAATATTTATTAAATCGAAGTTCACAATAAAAGATATTTTAAAAAATTCCCAAATAGGTGCCCCCATGAGTTCCATAAAATGACTACAGGACTCTATAAATATATTAAGAATATATAATACATATTAAATAGCATTCTTTTAGTGATAAATATGAACAAGTAGCAAGGATCAGAACTGAAAAAACATGCATGTAAAACCGAACAGTTAACACATAAATATTAATATTAACAATAAAAAATAAATATATGGGTAATAAGGAAGTATAAATTAATGATATTAAGTAAAATAAATAATAATAAAATTCTTATAAATATTAATAATATACTAAAATTTATTTTATGGTGGGTTTGAATGCATGAGACCAAGGTGGTCTGTAGGGTAAGGTTTCTTTTCTAATCTCACATTAAAATTAATATTTTATAAAATTATATATTATTTTTATTTGAAACCCCATATATTTTATTCCCCTAAATTTATATTTGGTTTCTATTTTTCTTTCTACCCTTTACATTATTTGGATGAAAATTCAACAAAAAATATGCTTGAATGTTGAGAAAACTGTATCGGTTCATTTTTTTGGGAAACTTTCTCTTCTATGTTCATATTATTTATTTTTTTTATAAAAGTATTTGTAAATAATTATATGATCTATTGATGTTATTTTATATTTTCCTATACTTTATTTACAAAATAATAAAAGGATTCTCTTTTTATCATTTTCCACAACTATCCTTTTCTATGTACGTTGACTTTATTTATAAAAGCATGGAATCAATATATTTTTAATGTATTCTATAGGAATAAATTTCCCTGTAATCTTCATTATGTTTCTTAAAAACATTCATTTATATGTTTGGTTTTCCAAATTAAATTCAATTATTTTTTATTTTAAAAATATTTTCTTTAAATAAATATTATGAAAAATATAAATATAATTCCTTCTTGTTTTAATAATAAATTTTCTAATGTTTTTAAAAATGTGTTTTTTACCAATTTAAACATCCTTATATGTTTCTTATATTTCAATGGAGAAATTATCTAATTATATCATCCATATTTTTACTCTGACTGGATTATGATCATGTGTTGTGATAGTTTCTGTGAAACCCATTTCATTCCCATTGTTTAATTAACCTATGATAATATTATGAATGTTTTTTTATTGATGTGGAAGAAATTTTTATTGATATCATTATTTGATGGGTGATCCTAGAATTTTATATCCCTGCAATACATTGGGTAAATATTTTTATCTTAAAAGATGATATGAGATGGACTAGTGAGTTAATGCAATTGAAAAAATATTAACGGAATTGGGAGTGAAGCCAATCCCCCAAGGGATGTTTTTCATAATGTAATAATAGTCTTGATAATGGGACCTGATAAAAGAAATGATTTTCCGTACTTTTGTTTGGGCCACAATTTTATTCCAAATTCTTATTCCAACATTTTTATTTCATTAATAATGATTATTGAATCATGTATCCACACTACTATAATAAATGTATTATGTTATTCCAAAAGACTTATAATGTGGCTCGTGATTTATGATCATTCATTTATTTGGGATGTTTATCTTATGTTTGGTTTATAAACATTTATTATGCTATCATACATATATGATCTTCTTTTTCTCACTTGTTATATTTTGTTGATATCTCTTATGTTTACCATTTCTAAGAATTTTATATCTCCCTTTATTATGATTTAATTCCCTAGGTTATATACAAGGGTATTATGTATGATATGTCTTGAAGGGTTTAATATATTAAAAATATATATGTAATATGTTTAATTTGTTTTAAAATATATTTTTTATGTATCTAGTCTCTAAATACACTAATCCTATATGTTTTTTGGTCTGTTTAATTATGAGGCTTAATGAATATTCATGTAAATTGATGAAATGTGTATATATGTTGTGGTTACTTCATGTTAGTTGGCATCATAGCACATATTAGTTATTTTTTTAGATTATGTTATGAATAATATGACGATAGAAACTAAAAAACATTTGTTTAACTAAGTGATGTAGGATAAACCTGAGAATTCATAGGATTACATGAAGATGCCATAATTCAGGGAATATTAGGAATGATTATCCTAACCATAATATTTATTAATTTGATTTTTATTTATTTATTCTCATACAATACTTTTTGGTATTAGTCTATTGTTTTAACTATAAAGAATCGTTTTAAGAGAAAGTGTCATGGAAAATATAATGATCATCATAATGAAAAACCAAATGGTATGATATTTGAAATAAAAAATACTGTGGAAATTCTCCTATAATTATATCAAGATATTAACAATAAAACCAATCATTAAAAACTTCCAAAGCTAGAAACTACTCACCATTTATTTCTTCGTGAAATAATGTTTACCCTCAATTAGTGGGTATTTAGATCAAATAATTTTTCAGTAATTGATCAATCAAATAGAAAAGAGAATTTATGTTCTCTAGCCCTCGAAGTATGACAAGGTTTTTTATCGATTTATATTTTGGAAGGTGAAAATAATAAATGGTGGACTATTATTAATAATATAATCAAGAGTAAGAAATAATATCAATTGAATGGTAGGAGTTTATAAAGGTATTTTTCTATAAATATTTAACATGAACTATTTACACTAAAATTTGGTGACAATTATTAGAGATAAGGAAAAATGGGGATGAATCTATTGGTACCTATGAATAAAACGTCATAAGTCTTCAAAGATATACTTATAGTATTATCATTTACCCTGAAATAGACTATGAGGTTTTCTTAAGTATTTTAAAATCATTTCCATAAAATGTGTTTACTATAGCATACTTTCATAGTTATGGAAAAATTGTTTGATGTGCTCTATTTGTGGAAATATAAATTAAGGAATCACATTATTATTGTTGTTTTGGGTAAAAGAAGAAAAAATAGAGCTTCGCGGAAACTATAATAATAAAAAATATGAAGGGAATAGTATTCAACTTCTTGTGTGCCAAAAAGGTGGGAAGAAGCATGCAAGAAATTTCCTTAAAGGGATAGTTAAATTCTCTATGTGTTGAAGAGATGTTTTTCATGAATATGAATATTGGAGAGATATGAATAGGAAAACCAATGAAGTGTGTAGAAATAATGTTAAGCCTAATTCACAACCCACACTCAAATGCTTAAATTTATAACATTATAGATAATACAGGAACTAGTGCACCAATCCATGGGTAAATTAATATTTTTTTATGTCAACAACCTCAAAATCCTAGTGATAAATGGAAATACTATAAAATATCAACTGTGGAAGTAGGTTGTAAAAATGAAGGCATAAAATGTACACTCATCCAAAAAATAAGAACTAAAATTTTTATATTTTTATATGGTTCTACCCACTCCCCTGTGGCTAGAAAGTTTTCATTGATCATAAAATCAACATCCCAACCACTAGTTATCAAATTATCATTGAAAATTATAAATGATGTGATGATTATATTTCAAGTATACAACTCCTCTCTAATAAATTTTTTCAATTATGGACTTCTTCAAAATATTTATTTTCTTCCTTTGGTTCATTTTTTTAGATTTTTCGAATTAATTAGATCTATTAACCATGATCCCATATCAATTACTGGGAGATGTAAATAACATTTCATATTCCAAATCAACCCATTATCCTAAATTGATGCACAGATAACAAAGAACACCCAATGTATGTCACTTCCCCAGTATGGGTTTTATTACCTAGAAATGAGGGATATATAGATCAAATTGTTGGAAAAAACTAAATATTAAAGAAATGTATATTTTTTGGGAATATTTAAATTTATTTTTAGAATATTTTATTATTCTTACCCTAGATCATTATGCAGATTTTTCTATAGAACTCATGCCTAGTGTTATAACATTATGTAAAACTCTTTATAGAATAGAACTGATTGAGTTATAGGAATTTAAGAAGAAAATCCAATAGAAAATATATAAGGGTTTTATACACCAATTTTCTTTAATAGAGGTTGCATTAGTAATCTTACTTAAGTCAATATATGGATCAATACATCTCTACATTGATTATCCTGAACTTAATAGGATCATGATAAAGAACCAGTATCCTCTACCCCATATTGATGACTTGTTCAATCAACTATAAGGGGATCAATACTCATAAAAATTTAACATTGATCTAGATATCTTCAAGTAAGGGTGAATATATAGGATGTTTCCGAGACTTCCTTTCATATAAGATACGGGCACTATGGATTCTTAATGGTGCCATTGAGACATACAAATTCCCCTGATTTATTCATGGGTCTAATGAATAGATTCTTTAGATATCACCTTAGTATATTTGTGGTAGTATTTTTATATTATATTATTATATATTTCAATAAAAGATAAGACAATTAATACTAGTTGAGCATTGGGATAAATAACATGAGAAACGATAAATTGTTAATTAAATTTATCAAGTCTAGATTCTGGATATAGAATGTATAATTTTAATGATATGCAATCCCAAGTAAGTGTATACCTATGGATCCTTCTACAGAATAGGAAAATGGATAATGGGATAAACCAATCACTATAACATAGATACATTTTTTTATTGGATAGATACTATTGTTGTTTTGTGATAAATTTATCACAACTGTCTAATCCACTAACCATGTTTACTCATAAGGGAGCCAAGTTCCTTTGGGCATATGAATGTGAATAAAATTTTAAGGGTATCAAGAGAATTTTGTTGAATACACCTATATTCACACAACCCTTTAATCAATAAGTGTTTGTGACATACATTGATGCATCAATAATGGTATTGAGATGTTTCCACATAAAATTAACTTTTTGGTATCGTATTCCTTTTGAAAATTAATTATTTATTAGAAAAATGACCCTACCCATGATTTGGATTGATTAGTGTTAATATTCGTATTAAAGATATATGTGAATAATTTATATAGTAAAAATTCTGACTTATATATATATGATCACTAGATCATAAAGTATATATTCATATATAAGGAGTTGAACAAACATTAAAAGATATGGTTGGAGTTGATCAAGGACTATAACTACTTAATTCATTAGAACCTTGGGAAGCCGGACAATGTGGTTGATGCATTGAGTAGAAATGATCGTGGTACCTTATCCTTAATAAATATTGAAAGAGACCCAATACTCATGGGTTTTCAATGTATATACCTTAAAATCATAAAGGGGATAAATCCATTCTTTATTAAGTAGTTGTTTGAACATCCATACTTTTAATGATTAAGGAGTTGTGGGAGGATATGGAGGTACTAAATTTTGTCAGGAATATTCTAATGATTAACCTTGTCAATGATGTAATTATAATGTTTTTGAAATGAATATGTATTCTATTAATACATGAATTGAAGAAGATATTTTTAAATGATACACTTATCTCATCATTTTACAACCATACGTGGATCATAAAGATTTATAGAGATATTATGAGTCATTTATAGTGGTACAATATGAAGAAGGATATTTCAAAAATATATAGCATGATTATTTGAGTGCCAAAAATTTAATATAGAATGACAAAACTCTAAGAGAATAATGAAATCATTTCCCATATCTGAATGGAAATGGGTTTAAATCACCATGATTTTGTTGTAATAATTTCTAATAAATATAATTGAAATAATTATATCTGGGTTATAATAGATTTCCTTATGAAATCTGTTCATTTCATTTCTATTGGTGAATATGAATCACTCGATAAATTTTATAATATATATATAAATTAAGTGGTATGATTTCATTGACCACCAATTTCTATTTAATATTATTATATCTATGTTTTGCCTAAGATTATTGCATAAGTATTCAAAAATAATTTAATTTGGAGTTAATCTTTAGTACTACTTATCATCCCCAGATTAATGGTTAATATGAAAGGAACATTAAAACTCTATATGATATGTCGATATCATGTTTAGTATATTTCAATGAAGTTTTTAAGAAATAACTTCTTGGGAGGAGTTCTTTTATAACAATAGTTTCCATTATACCATTTAGAAGGAACCATATGAAGATCTATATAGAATGCATTGTATATATTTGGATAAAGTTAGATATTGTAATATATAGTGACTCAATCTCACTGAAGAAATGTTAGAGAATATTATTGGTACATTAAAACTATAAAAATATGATAGAATATTAATATTGATGATAACTAGTGGAATTTGGAGATTGAATTTTGAGGTAAGGTATTCTTTCAAATATCACCATGGAAGAGGGTTTTGAGATTTGTGAAAAGGGAAAGTTGATCCCTACATATATCAGACCTTTTGTAATCATTGATCATGTGAGGATAGAATCTTATCATCTAGAAATTCCCTAGAAAGTACATCTGGTGCATGGTGAATTACATGTACAACTTATGAGGAAGTATATACTATATTCATCACATGTATTAAACTCTAGGTTTGTAGTACTGCAGCTTGACATCTCTTATGAGGAAAAACTGATTAAGATCTTGGATCATAGAGAAAGAATACAATGTATTAAGACCACTCACCATGTTTAATTTATTTTAAGGAACTATAAGTTTTAATAAGAAACATGGGAACCAAAGATGAAATGAGGTATAAGTACCCTCATTTGTTTTCTATAGAGTAATGAAAGTTCAATAGATAAATTATTTTAAGGGGTTAGAATATAACACCTCATGATTTTAGAATGAATTTCCCTTTAAATAAATTTGATGTGTTGGATAGTTTTTAATACATGTAAAATGATCCAAAAGAACCATGATATATTTTTTGAGATCAAATATTATAATTAAATATAAACAATAACACACAATGATTATTTAATATAAAACAAATTTTAGAAAAATAATAAGAGGAATAAAATCACAATAAATAAAAATACAATGAACATAAAATTTGTTACTCATGATTTTCATTAAAGAGAATACCTCCGATTATAAATATATAAATATGGAAAACATTACAAATAAAATAGTCGTTTTTAGAATGAATTAAATTAATATAATAAAAGACTTTAGAGATGTATGTAAGGAAATATATAATAATGTAATATGACAATTATATGTATGGCCATTGGATTCATAATCATTTATAGTCATTAGAAGTATGGTTATTGAATACAATTATATCAAATTGATCCATAGAATTTATGTAATTTTTACTACCAAATTAAAATAACATAAATCACAATTCTAGAAAGAAATAAAAAATATAATAATTAATTTATGTTGTTAATTATAAAAATATATATTTTTATTCATTATATATTATGTTTAAAGAATTATTTAATGTGTTCAAATAAATATCATATATTAATGGATTGTTAAAATTGAGTTTCTAGAATATAAGTAATGAGATGCGATTAAATTAATTTAATGTAAAAATGGGATAATTCTTAAAGAATTTTTATCCATTATTCCTGATATATTTGTGTTACTATTTAAATTAGTCACTAATAAAAAATTATTTTAATAAAATTTATAATTTCTATATATAATCAAAGAAATAACTATTCATCTGATGATTAATTATTTTTATGAAATAAGAATAAATCTTTTTTGGTCTTAAAAATATATTTTTCTAAAAAATGTTTTAATTTGTTGTAGATTTATTATTATAAAAGTAATTTTTATTAGTTTTTTATATTAAACAAAATAAAAAGGATTCCATATTTTTAATTAGAATAAAAAAAATTATGTAATAATGTCAATTTTATTTTTAGGCATAAAAATAATTTACCATGGTAAAAGTTAGTCATTATTGTAAAGACTAAGATATGGTAATGAAGTTTAAATAATGGATAAGGACATAAAATATCAAAAATCCTTACCTTTAAATGGGTGGATAATTTAATTATAGACCTAACCTAATAAATTATATATTATTTGTTCACTTTTTTCCATTTTATTTTTTAAAATAGAAAACCTATACATGGAGTAATTGGTATTTATGAAAATGCCACTCAAGATCACCTATAAAAGGACCCCTCCTCTACCCACTTCAAACCCCAAAATTTCATAGAATATTTCTTTATTCCTATAAAAATTCCCTCCTTAAAAATCATCCCTCATATTTTGGAACACTTGTTCACAAGAAAATTTCTCAAATCCCACTTTTCCATGAGGCTATCTAAGAGAAATTTTGAGTCATATACATAAGTATTATATTTTTCTTAATAATTATACTTAATCTTCATCAAACACATCTTATAATATATTATTTACCGCTTTAATAAAATGTTTTTCACAAACTTAAGCTTATATAAAAGTGATATTATTTTTATACAACAATTCTTCTTACTCATTTAATTGTCATATTGTGTTCTTTTTTGGTTTGTTTTACTAACTGCAAGAATGCTGTTATAACTTCTACATAATGATTGATGAAGACACTACTACATAAAACGCAATATACATCATTATCCTTTATTAATGTTAGTGAAAATCACAAATAATGGATGCCTTTTCAGTGCTAAAAAAGCACTCATAAAGGGTACCTTTTATCAGTGCTAAAAGAAAGCATTGGTAAAAAGTGCCCTTTATCAGTGTTTTTAGCTCTTATAAAGGGATACCATTATCATAGATTTATTTTAAGAACTAAAAAATTGTATCGTTATCAGTACTGATAAAGGGTAACCTCTATCAGTGCATTTTTTAGTGCTGATAAAGGTCTTGATCGTGCATGTCAGTCCCACATCAGAATTCCACAGGTTCAGCGGCTCCTTTATAAATCATCATGTCACATCATACACAAGCAAGTTTCAAGAATGTGCCATGGTATACAATTTACACACACTTTTATAAGGGCCCTTTCATGGGCCTCCATGAGTTGAGGCCCACTTTATGCTCTCCTTAGGCCTTCCCCCACCTCAAACACACAATAAGGTCCTATATGACCCAACCCACCAACCTGATGGCCCTATATATGGCCTGCCCCCATTTTTTGACTAGTAAAAAATACAAGTATTATAAATATTGAAAATTTTAAATAATTACAGAAATAAAAACTAAATATAAATAATTTTCTAATAATAATAAAATATTATTAAATGAGTAATTATTAATAAATTTAATATATGTACATATATATTATAAATATTAATAAACATTATATATTAAATATAGACATATTAATAAATTGTAATAATTAAATAATAATAATTAAAAAGTCATTAATTAGAAAAATTAAAAAAATTATTAATAAAAAAATTATTAATAAAAATGAATAACATTAATATTCATATATATTAAAAATAAAGATTAATTGATAGTATATTATGAATATAGATATATAAAATGAATAAATTATAATAATTGAACAAAATACTTTAAAAATATTAAATTGTATTAAAAAATTATTAAATTGAAAAATTATTAAAAAAATTAAAGGAAAGATTATTAATAAAAATGAATAAGTTTAACATATACATACATTAATTATAAATAGTAATAAATTATATATACTCAATATAAGCATATAAAAAGAATAAGATGTAATAATTATAATCATATTAATTTTTTATTCCTTTTTAATGGTTTTTACATAATAATTCATTAATATATTTAATATAGACATATATTCATAAATACTTCTACATATATTTATATAAATGTATATAATATTTCCTAAAATATGATTTATATAATACAAAATATATATTCTCACATTGAATAAGTCATACATTTAGTAAAGAATGGTTTATAATTTTAAATTTATATTAATTAAAAATATTGACTAATTGTTTCGGGTAATTGACATTAATTGCATGTCGTTTTATTTTCCAATTTGATTTATATCAAATGTGTGTGGAATTGATATAACACATACATATATGTAATTAATACATTTTTATATACAAAGCACACACACAAACATTTATGTAATTAATGAAATCTTATATTGAAACACATACACCTAATATTTATGTAATTTATTCAGATTTTAATATTTATTTTAGAAATTAATTTATTAAAATGAGAAATTTAATATATTTTGTTTATAATTGATAATTTTTTCCTTTTTCATATTATTACACTTATGCCTTAATTATTCATTTTTAATATTTCTTATTTCTTATTTTTTTGGAATTTAATCATTTTTTAATATTTATTTATATTTATTTATTTTCTATATTTCAATATATTCAATATGTCTTCATCTTCATTTTAATATATATCCACATTTTTTTAATATTTTATATTTAATTAATAAAACCTATCCATTTTTTTAATATTTTTTAAATATTCTTATTTTTAATTAATCAATTTCACTCATTTTTAACATGCATGAATTTAATATTATATACTAATTTATAATATTGAAAATATATTTGTAAATAGATATATTTACAAAATTTATATTTATTATATTTATAAAACTATATATATATATATATTTATAAATAAATAAATATATTTTCTTTAAAAAGTATTTATATAAATATAATTAGGTCATTATATGTTTAAATAATTATAAAATTATAATAAATATATTTAATTTCGTATTTATTTCTTCAATATATATATATATAATTATATAATTATATATAATTATATAAATATAAAAATTTTATTTAAAGTTATTATTTAATTATACATAAATAATTATATATTTAAATAATTAAAAAATTATAAGAAATGTATTTAAATAATGAATAAATTTACTATATTTATATTCATGTTTATATTTATATTTATATTTATTTATTAAATATACATATAACTATATAAATATAAAAATATATAATGATTTAAATTTATATATAATTAGAAAATTATAATAAATTTATTTAAATAATGAATATATTTACAATATTTATATTATATTTATATTTATATTTATACTTCTTTATTTTATATATATATATATAATTATTTATATTAATATATATAATAATATAAATATATAAATAATATATATTCCAGAAAGCTTTTATATAATCATCAATAAATAATTATATATTTAAATAATTATAAAATTATAATAAAAATATTTAAATAGTTAATATATTTACTAAATTTGTATTTCTATTTATATTTATATTTACTTATTAAATATACATATATATATATATATGGTTATATAAATATATATAATTATATAATTATATTTATACGTATTAAAATGTGTTAAATATATTTAAATAATGAGTATATTTAGTATATTTACATTTATATCTATATTTATATTTATATTTATATTTATATTTAATTATTAAATGTATATAATTATAAATAATTTATTTATTTAAAATACATATTTATAATTATAAATAAATAATTGTAATTTTATTTACCAATAAATTTATTTCTAATTATATTTAAAATGTATATTTACTATATTTATTAAGTTATAAATTTACAATTATAAACAAATAAATATAATTTAAAAAAATATTTAAATAATTATAAATAAATAGCTATATTTTTAAATATTTATAAAATTATAACAAAATATATTTAAATAATTAATATTTTTAATATATCAATTTAATCAATGTACATAATGATATAAATATTTAAAATGATATTAATCTGTTAATAATTATATACAAATATTTATAAATATATTTACAAATATATTTAATTATAATTATAGTTATCATTATAAATCATGTATTAGTGTTAAAGTTTTAGGGTTGATAAAGACACCTTTTATCATCTCTTTTTGAGCAATTATGAAGATGTATTTTTATCAATGCTAAAAATTTACTGCTAATAAAGATGGATTTTATCAGTGCTTATTATTTTAGCATTGATAAAAAGGTATATTTATCAACACTTTTTTGGTATCGCTAATAAAACAATCCCCAATCTACTTAAAATAACCCTAATAGAACCAATTTTAGGTGCACCCCTCAAGCTCTCATAGAACTCCACTACTGTCATTTCTCCACCTCGATTTTCTATGAGATGAATCAAGCCTTGAATATAAGGTATGTTTTTTTGTCCTCCTATATCATTCTTTGCTTGTTTATTTTCCACAATGTGATTTAGTATGACTTTTTCTAGACTCGGTGCCATCATGGGTTCCAGGATTATGGATCTACATGCTCACATTCAACTCTTATTAGTTTCACAAGCCTTAATGAACAAAACCTCACTCTTCGAGTTCAATGAGCCCCCTACATTTGGGTTGGGTTCATTCCATATGTATTTTAGGCCTACATTTATTTTCCTCTTCTTTTTTCTGTCCCAATATAGTAAGTTCTGGCATGAGAGATCCATTATATATGTAAACATGTTACATTATACATTGAATGATTATTGTTCCAATTAGTGGAATGCAAATTATCTTTGTTCCTAAGGATTTATAGGAGATTCAAAAATATTGAACAGTTCTATGCCAAAAATATTACAATTTCAATTTTGGTCATTTTTATTGGATATGTTAAATGAATATTATTATTATTATATTTGGGATTGAATAAAAAGATAAATAGGAAGTTTTTTTAGTTTACTAAATCCATTCATATTTGGAAACTCATAGGTGAATATGATCTTTTCCTATTATAAGAGATGATCTATTAATTTTTTTCTTCAGCTAATTTTATATAAATTATAACATTATTTAAAATTAATGATTCTTTGGTTCTTGATATTTTTTATATTTATTTGTGAAAATAGTTTTTTTTTATTTTTTGGACATCATAATTTTTTTTCTAGAAAAATATTTTTTTTATTATTTAAAGTCTATTATAATTTCTGAAAAATGTTATTTACGAAAATCATTTCATGGTTTATTTAATTTTAATAAATTGACGTCAATATGAAAGAATGATATTTTGATTTATTGTAAAAAATGGATTTAAATTTAAAATGATAAAATGTTTTGAAATGATTTTATGAACAAAATGAATAGTATATGTTTTAGGTCAGGAAATTATTTAATATAAGGTTCATAGTTTTTAATGAATGGTGTTAAAAATAATTTCAAAATGATTTCTTGAGAAATAAACTTATCCTATGTCCTGTAGATTCCTTATTTATAATGAGGGACAAAGTACCCACCCAATGGTTGGTAGATTCTATGTTTATATGGAGGGTATAAAACTCAAACTCTCCCTCGTTGTTGGTAGAATCTATGATTATGTTGAGGGATTATAGTATATTTTAAATTTGGATTATAATCTCTTTTATATAGGAATTTATTCATTTGAAAATATTATCTTTATATAACTTTTACTTATATTTCCAAAGGACATTATTGTGAATGTTTTTTATGGAATAAAGGGCTTCTTAGAAAGCATCCAACTCTTCCACATTCTTTTTCAAACATAGGATAATTACTACCTCAAATATGCAATGATATCTAACTTGAACTTAAATCTAATTTAAAAAGCGTTGAATTTCTTTTACATGGACTACTTATTCGAAAAAAATATAACTTCCACCCATGGTCACTTCACTGATAAATTTAATTTATTATGTTTAAAAGTCCCAATTCTTAAAAAAATTGTTATTTGAAAAATAACATATTTTAATTATTAAATAATTCTAACCACATTCTATAAAATTTAATTATTTATCTTCAAACCATTTAATAAATTTTCCTTTCCATAATATTTTTTGTTGATAATTAGAATAATACATGCATTTTTGTGATTTTGTTGAGTAAAAAATCTATTTTATTGTCATTTTTAATAAGTTATTTTATAATTATACATGACTTAATGATTTGAAATCCCTTTATTAATGATTTAATGTGTATTAGAACATGGTAAATGAGAATAAATAAGGGAGAAGATATTTATGCTTGATGTTTCTACCTATCATTGGTAAGATGTTATAATTTATGGAAAGAAGGATTAAGGGTTAACCAATAATTTTGAGTGGTCAAATGTCTAGTATGATATCATTTTATTGTTTCTTTTTTAGGATCTTTTAATTAATCATATGTGACATTTTTCCACTAAAAAGAGATGGTCACCTGAACTTTCACTCCTTTAAAGATTTATTCAGACTATTAATGAAACACCATCTAACCCACAACATACCAAGTATTGAAATGAATAAACATTAACTCCTCCCAATTGTTTGAATCCCACCTAGAAATGTTAAAAAAACTGTCCTTGATTGACTGTTATTTTGTCACGAGAAGCTAATTGCTTCTAAAATTTAGTCCTCAGACCAAAGTCCTTCTCCTTTTAATGTAGTAACTTATGTCTTTCTTTGAATTTTGAAACTCTAATGGTTGTCTCCGCATTAGTGTGTGTAAGACCATCCAGCCAAGCCTTCTCATGATCACACCAATCAAGGAGATCCTTGTAGGGATCAAATTGTTGCTGCTTCTTTTTTCATATTTCATCAACAAACTAATAAATGTTGTCTGGTGGTTCACTAACTCCCAACTTGAGAAAATTAAGATTTAAGGACACAACTATCATCCTCTTTAGCATCATCTCCTGAATATTTAATATTTCATTTTGTTTCTTGAGACTCATCCATCATCTCTTACGTATATGCACATATGTTTCTTGAACTACTCTGAGAATTAGTCATCCCATGCTGAGTAAGAGTGATAATTTTGGATGAATTCATAGGATAACACCTATAATAGTGGATTAATTCCTTTCATAAATTCAATTTCCCATTTACTTCAAACATTACTGAAATTATATGAAATAACCAAATGGTGGGATCCCCTAGTTTGAATTATCTATAACATTCACCTTTGATGATGAGTATATTATGTGTATTGTTTTATTTTTTTTACAAATGGAATATTTTATAAATATAATAAAAATTTTATGAATAAAAAATGGATTCAAACTAATTGTAGGGAAAAGAGAATTAAGGTGGAGTTAAAAAGTAAATCAAATCTGCAAAAGAGAATGGATACAACCCTTTTTAAATCCTTTATATGAGTAACATTGTTTTTATTCAAGAGAATTGGTCTAGAATAGTTGGAATAACATTTTATTTATAAAATAATGGATTAAAGTTATAAATGTTGGTATAAACATATGGAAAAGTGGAACATGTACACCAATTGGGATGATACAATGGTTTGTAGTTCATTTGATATATATACCAATATAAATTATGATGGATATCACATGGAAGATATGAAATAGAAATTTAATATGACCTTTGTGATTTTCCACAAAAATTTGAGATGTTAAATTGTTGTGATAAGACACCATTATATACTTACTGAACTAAATACACATCATTTTTAGTTGTATTGATGTTATATAATTTGAATTCTAGCAGTGGATGGAGCGACACCAGATTTACAAAACTACTTGGTCTCTTGAATGATATGCTACCAAAATAAAATAAACATCCTTTTGAAACATATGATGAAAAATGAATTATATGCTATGTGGGAATGATCTCTAAAAAATACAATCATTTCCAAATGATTACATATTGTTTTTTAAGGCCCATAAATCACTCATAATATTCCCTAAATGTGGTTCAAATCAATACAAGAAAGTTGGATCAAGCCCTTTGAAACATTTATGGTACTATCTTATCATTCTATGGTTTAAAAGACTATATGGATATAAAGAAACCACAATATTATTAAAAAATGAATATATAATAATTAAATATGGGAACCTACAATGTCCAGTAGAATCTTCTCAGTTGAAGAAAATTAATTGTGAGTATCCTGAATTTGGAAATGAGATTAGAAAATTCCAAATTACATTATCTAGATATCAAAGAAATCATTTTGGTATAAAAATCAGTGCTCACGTTATATGCATGTCATGTTTATAAATTATAACTTTCTTACTTGTATTTTAATGAAGGTAATATACATTATGTTGTCTACACTTATATATAGAACAAAGAAATATGGTATTGATATTAATTTCAATTATGTTCAATTGATCAATGATCTAAAATTGATGTGGGATATAGGTCTTACAATGTATAATGCTCATAGAAGAGAAGAATTAAAATTGGGGACCATGTTGTATGGAAAAATAAATGAATTTCATTATTATTAAAAATTTTAAAGTAATAGTATCCAAGGAATCTTGGGGTATCCCATTTGTGAAGAATAAACACACTCAGTTTGGTTGAAACATTCCATGAATACTGTGTTTTTAGGAAACTATAATTTTTTACCTCAATGATATAAATACTGATCTCGAATGATAGAATTCAATGGGTATAATTAACAAGTTAAAACACTTACTCCTCTAATGGGTGATACACTATTTGATAAATAGAAAGATATTGAAACTATTTTCAATAAAAAAATTTGAAAAACCTTATGAAATCAGGATAGAAAATGAGATCAAATTTATTTGAATTTCTGTGTTGGAATTGTTTGTAATTCAGATATTTTCTAGTCTTCATTCATGTTGAAAAAAATGTAATTAATAGTTTTATTGGAACATTTCTATATATTCCTAAAAAAAATTACATATGGAATCAAGGCTAGATTAGACATGATTTACATGAGGATAAGGGAAGAGTTTTAATTATAGAAGGGTAAAGAGTAAAAGTTTCTTCCTCCAGCATCTTACACTCTATCCATACATAAAAACTTTCTATTTTACATTTTCCTTAATGGTATGATAGTTTCATAGGTGTATTTATAAAATATCTAGAATTTCATGTTAATGATTAATTTAAAGTAATATGGACTGAAATCAAGCATCATTAATTTTTTATTCAAGATTTGATGTTTGTTTATTGATATTGCATTCTGCCTAAAAACGTAATTAATGCATTAACCAAAATCTCCTTTTTTCAAAGTCATATCCAGTAATGTTATATACCTGATGAAGATTAAAATTATGAATAAGGAGGTTGCAGTCATATTATGTGAATTGGAGATATTTTAACACTATAATTACTTGATATAATGGTACACCAGGTGGTTGACTTGGATAGGGAGGTTCAGAGATGTGTTCCTTTCCATTACAGATGGATATACCCTATTGAAATTTATATGAAGATTTTAAAGGATATGTCAATAATAAAAGTCTTCTATAAGGTTTTATTATATAAATATATATTATTAAAGAAGTTATTGAATTCCATACTGATTATCTATCAAATATTTATTGCATCAGTTTCCCATAGTCTCAGCATAGTAGAAACATTATGGGAAAATGTATTTCTAAAAGAGATGTATTTACAATTACCATCATATAGAAGGATCAGAAACACCATTAATTTTTACAAAACATTGAATATTTTTATCCATGCAATTATGTACACAAAGAAATTATAAGATATTTGATTCCATTAAGGGATGAAGGATGGATATCAAGTACACATAATCAATAGTTTATAGGATGGTTCAAAGATCATATTTTTAAAGAGTTATCTAAAAATTGTAATTCAATTATATAACAACTTTGATAGCTATACTGGGGACCAAATTCAAATGTTATATCTGACACTATTTTTTGGATCAATGGTTATAATTTATATAAAAAATTACTTGATGAATTCAAGAAGATGAAAAAAATGGAGTAACTCCTGTGGAGGAAGCGATGCACATATCTGGTGCCAATGATAGAAATCCAATTTATGTGAAAATGTCATATTTCGGCATTATCGAATAGATATATGAGTTGCATTATATAACATTTCATGTGTCTATTTTCCATTGAAAATGGTTTGAAAATAGGAGGACAGTGAAATTTGATGAAATGGGCCTTTTGAAGGTGAATTTCAGTGTGAAAGGGGAAATGTATGAGCCATTCATAATGGAATCACATGTTGGGCAAGTATTTTATGTCTCAAATCAAGTAATTAATAATTGGTTTATTATTCTATTGGTGAATAAAACTACTATATGGTCAGGGGAAATTTCAATCGATGATAACCCTATCAATGGGAGCTCACAATCAGTTCTTGGGGGTCCCATTGTAGATAATGTCATATACGTTAGATGGGACCACATAGAGGGGGATTTCATTCTCAGTAGAGGATCCAAGTCCATCCAACCTTTAAAAAAGATTTTATTGATAATTTTAAAGTGTTATTTATTATACTATTCTTTTCCTCATAATATTATGTGTTATCTACTGTATTAACATAATAAAAATTAAACATTTCATAACTCATATAAATAATTTCTTCTACAGATGATGATGTCACCAATCCCTGGGAATTATAAGATGTCCATTCTTAAACTATTGTATTATTAGGTGATCAAAAATGTTTTAATGATATAGAATCATAGTGTTGTCTAAAATTATCTCTCCAAGATGTAAGAGTATAAAATTTGGGGTTCAATGTAGTCAATGCGACCAACATGTTGAAACCAAAAAGTCAATATTATTTTGTTATATTGGGATCACAACATGGATGAATGTTCTGATTGACATAGATTTGTGGCACCATGTCCAACCTATAACGAAGGAAACCATATGAAAATATATAAAGGTAATGTTACAATAACATTTCATTATTTTACTATAAATTTATATAATGAAACATTGACTTGATTTTCATTATTCCTTGTCGATTTCATTTATTTTAGACAATTTTCATAAGAAATATGTTTTAATGGACACTGTAAAATCACATAGAGGCTAATGGACTCTTTTTAACAAATTTCATCTTAGGGATGCTAAGGGGAAAGTAAATTCCCACCCACCAGTTACTTTTGTAACATTATAAAATAGAAAACGTGGAATTATTTAATCATTCATTACAATGAGAAATCATTTCTGGTGCATTGTAGTCGATAATATATTATTTTATATTATTTCTTTTATCCAACTTTATTCAAAATTGTTAATTTATTAAACATTAAAAGAGTTCTATAAATAGAGTGCATCAAAAACAATATACTTCTATCGTAAAGCAAGAATGGAGTACACTTCACTAGAAAATAAATTGGTATGTTTTTTAAATTGACAATAAGAATTTTATATGATATGTAAAATATTATGTTCTATATTTATATTCATATTGAAGAATCAAAATCTAAATCCACTTTCATCTCATGTCATGTGCTATGGAAGGATGATCGTGTAAATAAGTAGGGTAAACTAGTTGATGAAAACACAAAATATGTATGAGTAAAATATGTAAGCATGAAATAATAGTAATTCAGTATAATTTATAATAGTATTGCATAAAAATGTCTATTTATGTTTATATGTTTCTCATATGGTTTAGATACATGAATTAGCAGTGAATGTACTGGAAGAAAAACTACTTTCAGTAGCTTTGAAACATTTGGAAGAATATGGTGGCATTAAAGGAGTAGGTTTTGGATTGTATCTTAAAACATATTTTGAAAAGAAAACCCCACAAGAAGATACAAATAATATTATTAAAATATTAAAATCACAAACTAATTCTTTTCAGGATATTATTGCCTAATTTGGTTTGAAACACCAAAATATGAGAAAAGATCAACCTGGAATGAGGGTGGAACAATGATTTAAACATGAAAAACCCAATGACCCAACTAGATTTGAGGCTAGTCATTCCACTCAACCACAAACCCGCCCTGGGTAATCATTTTTTAATTACTCTTTCTCTTAAAGGTAAATAAAACAAGTTTTAATATCTTTATATTATTAAAATTATGTAGGGTAAAGTTGTATGTGATTTCTATCTGTCAAAAACCACACACCACTTTATTGAGAGGGGTAAAGTGTATTATATCATGGGAGATTTGATACACAATAACGGGCTCCAAAAATATTACCTGATAGTGGGGATTGAGGTATATAAAGAGTTTACAACAGAGTTTCTAGTTCAACTTGATGATGTTGATATTAAAATGATCAATGATGTTATAGTAACTTTCGTAGCATAGTCATCTAATCTTATAAATATTCACGAAATATTTCATTAAGAAAAATTCTTATGAAAAAAATAAAAGTTGATGAAAATGGTATAAATTGAGGTATGGTATTGTAGATGGATAATGAAATTGGGAAATTGAATTTTAAATAAATAATTTATAGTGAATAAACCAAGAAATTAGAATGACCTTTTATGAGTACCATCCCCTTCCAGTTCCACTGCAAAATTTATTATCATTACAAATTCCTGTAGAGACTAAATTTAAAGATGGTGATATGTCTTACATTCCATACAAAGAAGAAATATTTGGAACTATCATTATATATGCAGTTGTAATTGAGTGTATAAATGATATTCTCAAGTTTTAATGGATGGGAGTCTCAATTGTGAATACATACATAAGGAAAATTTACTTAATATTTCTATCTAAAAAATGTTATAACATATTCATTAATGTTAATAACTTTTCATGTTTTCTATAGGTATTTATATTACACATATACAAATGGAAACCTATGTGAATAACTATTTTTATTCATTAATAGATGTATCATTTATATTCCATAAACTTCTTTGTAATGGTAAGAAATTCATAATAAAAATGATGGGATAAATGAAGCCTCTTATAAAAAAATAATAGATGATAGACTCTTTTTTATTCCTACAATACTGGGGTAAAACTATACAATTTATTCACATAAAATATATTTTTATTTTTTTCATTATTTTTATTTGTTTTTTTAGAATCTTTGGATGCTAATCACACTAAATTTTCATACCTCAAATATTTATTTTCTGGATCCAATGCATGAATATCCAACAAACCAACCACACAAGATGTGTATTTTGAATTTTTAATGCTTTAAAGTAAATATTTTATAAATAAAAATTGAATTATATGTTTTAGTCAATGTTTTAAAAATTATATTTTTATTATTGGGATGTCACTAAATATAGGCTAAATCATGGAATGAAGTTGGTGACTAAATATAATAATCCCATAGATTATGTTAGATGGAAATATATTAATGTATATATAGATATATATAACTATAAAAACATATTTCAAAACAATTTATATTTTTTGGTCATGTTTCTACAGTGTCTAAAGAAAGATAATAAAAAAGGTTTTTGGATGTTATGTTTGAAAATTCATGACAGAGATCTCAAACCATAAATATACTAGCATCCCCAAACAGGTAATTTATTAATGTAACTAAAAGTTTATTAAAAACATTTCTTAATCATTTTTCTGTCTGTATTTTCACAATACTACCAATATTTCCGACCATATTTATACTCAAAATAATATTTAAATTTATTTGAGATGAGCGGAAAGAATACATGGTATCATAATTTTTGGTGACTTCAAATTTAGGTGATTACCTACTATTTTTGTGATCTAGTATGGGTTATGACCTTATAAATATATTTGGGGTGTAAATCATTAACATCAAAATTCTAATATATTACGTTTGATATATTTCTCAAGGAGAAGTATAATATAGAAAATAAATTTATTGAGAAATTAATGGGAAGAATTCAAGGCATTAGAACGTATACAAGCATCATAAACTGGTGACTACCTATTACTTATTTAGTTAATTTTCTTATTATTTTATTGTAATGACCTAGTGTTTTCAGTAAAATTGGTTTCCTAAATAAATGCCTGTTATATGATATTATATAACATTATAAACATAAAATAATTATTGAAACCAAAAATACCATATTTCATTACTAAATAACTTTACATTAATCAATTATGAATCCAATTAAAATTCCAAACATTATATCTTAACAAAAATAAAAAATAGAAAATCCAAAACTGAAAAATATGGGTCACACCAATATACTAGAATCATCGCCCCCACTATAAAAATTATAGAGAACATGAAATATATTAGTAAAATAAGAAACATTATGGAAATATAGAACCTTGAGAGGAATTAAGTTGACTATTTAGTGAAACAACGTATTTGAATTATAGGAGGTAATGTGACCATTAGAATAGTAATGTGACTATTGGGAATAGTAAACTAACCATTGGAATAGTAATTTTAACTCAAATAATAAATTTTAAAAACACTAATATTTATCATGAATAATTTATATGAATATAAATTTTATAATTAAAAAAATATATCATGATTAGGAAGAAAAAAAAACATTTTCACATTTTTAATATACTATAGTTTTAAGTATTTCATAAAAGTGAGTATGTTAAGTGATAGAGATTAAGGTCTAGACATATATTTTCTATGGTTACCTTTACAGTTTCCTCAAAGAATTATTTTTTCCCCATTTCATGGGCATGATACTAGTTCTATAAAAGCCATCATATGGTCTATTTGCGGTGCTTAGTTTTTAGACGAGATATGTATTGGTGATTCTCCCTTCATCGGAAGTCGATGAATTTTCAAAGGCTATAGTGGATCCTTCCTCCTTAGATATTCAAGAGTACTCCTATCTTTCCATTGTTGGTGAGGAATCATCATTTCATCAGACACCCACTATGAGACCAGATGTTGTGGATGTGTGAAGACCAGATCTGTAGAAATCAGTTCTGGATGCTCTGTGAAATCTAGATTTGGATGCAGTTGCTAATGTATTTCGATTGGTTTTGATTGTATATTTGAAGGCCACTGATGGTTTGTCTTGGAATAATGTGGTAGATAAAAGTGATGTGAATCACCATTTTAGTTATGTTAAGGATGGGACCTCAGATTTCTTTATTCAAAGGGGTTGATTGTTCATATACGTGCGAATTAAGAGGAGATTCATGATCCGCTTAATCTGTGTATGTTTTTTATTCTTGGATGGATTTTTTTACCATCGGGTTCACTTTCAGGGAGTTTGACAGTTCTTCTATATCATATCGTTAAATATTGGGGTATCAGTGATTAGAGGAAGATTCCACTTGGTCATGTTTTCTTTCATAACATGTTTCTATCAGATGATCTAAAAGGGAGATATTGGGTGTTCAGTATGCTGGCATTAAGTCCAGGCATGTTATGCATATAATATTGGGTTCTCAATTTTTATCCATTTTCTATTTCAAATATTAAACCAAATGTTTGGTTTTATATTTTGGGTTTGAATTGGTTCCTCAGACAACCAATTTGTTTTATTTAAATTACTTTTGTGATTGATGTTTCTATCAAGATGTATAAAGTTACTAAGGATGCTTGGTTTGGTCACTTTTATTTTCTTCTTGTTGAGGTTGATTTATCTTAAATACATATTTAGAAAATTTTCTATCAACTTAAGATTATGATTTGGATCCCAAGATCATTTATGATAATCCTCCTGTCTCTTTCACTACTTTAAAAATTCTAGGAAACTTGAAGGAAAAGTTTCGAAGGGAGTTAGTCGCTTTGTCATACTCTCTGAACGGACATGATGTTGATAGATGTAGAATCCATGTTATGAGTATAATGTCTATTAAGGTTCCACTATGTGGAAATGATGGTACTTATTCTGATCAATATGATCCCTCTAATATGGATGGTGCTCCTTTGGGTTTTTGGAAGTAGGATATGGTTGATGGTTCTCCCCTGGGCTTTGGTCAGAAAATCATGGCTGATGATAATTTTAATTTGATTTCATCTATTTTCCAACATTCTACGAAGTAGCACACAAATACTGCCTTCATTCCATAGTTGTTTGCAGGTGTATTACATTTTGCTGCATTAGAGGACTCTCCTTCACAATTGGAATGACAAGGTTTTATTTTGCATCCACTAGCGTTGAATTCCAAGCATAATGATGGTCAGAATGATAACGGTATGCATGCATCCATATGGACTGAATCATCTAAAGAAGTTATTGTGAAGTTTTTTGTTATTTTCTAGTTAGATGTTTTTTCTGATGAATATTTTTCTACACCCAAGAAGGGGATTAAAATTCAGGTTTCTCCCATAACTAAAACTATGGATACATCTTCATTTTCAGACAGATTGATGCTCATTGAGAGGGAAGCTTCCACTGTGGATGATATAACATATCATAAAAGGATGGATTCTGGAAGAATTAAATATAAATATAAAATTGATAGTGATGGGTTTCAAATGATAAGGAATACATGCTTTGTCATTGAAAAGGTTGATTAGTCATCCAGTGATAAAGATGTTAAGATACTTGAGGTTCGTGATTAAATTAATGATGATGTATGTCATATGCCAAAAAACATAGTGAGGGGAAAAGAACCCCAAAGATCGTGGCCAGTGGTGTGGTTGTGCTTCTCAGGGGCATGGAGGGCATTCTTGATCTCTCATGGTTCATCTCACACTAGAGCAGGTGAATAGTAAGGAGAAATACATTGATCTTTTCAATAAGAAGAATTCACATTCAGAAAGGGAGTCTGTTGATGACATTGATACTTCTAATAATGACTCTGACCATGCTTATAATGATTTTTAAGTTGGCGTTTTTAATTTTTTTGTGTTATTTCATTTCTTCTTTTCTTCTTTCATGTAATGTTTATTTTTATTTCT
Source organism: Viscum album (assembly GCA_963277665.1). Taxonomy (NCBI): domain Eukaryota; kingdom Viridiplantae; phylum Streptophyta; class Magnoliopsida; order Santalales; family Viscaceae; genus Viscum; species Viscum album. Next base: position 782,396,608 of record OY728146.1, on the reverse strand, counting down.
TTTTATAATAAGTGGTTTGAACCCGAGCCTTCTCGGTATTGCATAGAAGTTGTAATTTTTATATTAAAATTTAAAAATACCTATAATAAAAATTTATTTTACTAAAATGAATATCATTTGTAAAATTATCACATTGAAATTATTCAAGGGTTATTTTTTTAAATTTTCTGAAATACTTCAATTTTCTACTGAATAGTAAAAAAATATAGTTTTTTTATAGAACTAGTGTAACTCAAATTGCATCATTCGTGGCGTAATGATGACATAATAAATTATTCAACTTCAGTTTCGTCCATGGTATATTTAATTTCATAAAATGTTCATTCAAATACAATAAAAACAATTTCCAAACCTAAAAAGAACATTACAAAACCAAAATTCAAAAGTGACTACTTAAAAGAAATTGTTTTCTTTCTCTCCACTTTACATTTTAATAATCTAAGGAATTTTAATTGAAAAGGTTATTTAATGTATTAAAGTCATTATATTATACAAATATATGATTTATATTATAAAAAACACTATTGAAAGTTTTACCTTTGATATATTATTTATTAAATATTTTATTCAAGAAATACCTCTCTCCTTAAGTATAAATAAGCTTTATCACTCCCCTATAAAAACAACTCCTTATAACCATTAAAAAGACAAATATCCTCCCAAATATTTCCTCTTAAGACTCTTATAATTCATAGGTACATTCTGAAGCAATCTAACTCCAATAACCAAGGAGTTAGGATGTCTTACAAGAGAATCTACACTGAGTATCAAGAGTTGGATAAAAGATGAAATAAACTGGGAATTAAGTTAAGGGAATTCTCAAACCCTATTCCATTATTTGGATTAATTTCTCTTACATGGTATGAATGTTCATATTATTTTATTATAATTTCCTTTCCCTTTTTTCCTTCTGGGATATATATGTTCTTACCTTGTCGAAATCTTTTCTAAGAAAATCAATTTTTAAGTGACTTCTATTTTCAAAACATCGTATTTTAATCCTATTTAAATGATTATTATCTACTAAAGAAAATTTATTTTTATGTTCAAGTATGATTTCCCTTATTCATTTGGGAACCAAAAATTTTATTCATGAATTTATGCTTTCTGAAATCATTATGAAACCCAATATCTTCCTTGGTTTTAAGTCATGAATTTGATTGTTATACTTTCTATGTGGCATGCATGATTATTTAAATGTTATGATGTTAAGGGTAGGCCTACAATTATATATCCCACCAATGTGTTGGGTAATGTGATATATCTCATTATATAATGTGAAATATGTGTGAACATGATTCTCGAATTGTTCATAGTGATTTTGTTATGATTATTCACATATGGTGTGCATGAATATGATGCAATATTTTTTCACACCTATGTCTGGTATTTGACCACTAAGACATTATATTTCATTTTTATGCATTTCCACATTCCACGAATTTATCCATTATTTCTCCCATGATGTTTATGATAATAATATGCTTATATTATGATGTTGATGATTATTCTCACTCATGTTATATTGATTCATGACCCTTATTTGACCTCTTACAAGAATTTTAACTCAAACCTTTCATTGATGTATATCCTCAGATGATTACTTTTACTAAGGATAAGTCTAGGGCCACTAAGAAGATAGAGAAGAAGGAATAAAATAATATTTATTTTTTATTAGGTAAAAGTTATGTAGGAGCCTAATTTTCTTAAGATAGAACACAATTTGATCTTGGATTCGAAATGTTATTCTATTTTTTATCATTGAAATGATGTAATGGTCAAGTAAGAATTGTAGGGTCACTATAGTTGGAATCATATAATGGTTTGGTTAATTTGTTAATTAGGATTACAGAATATTAGTTAAAACCATTAGTATAAGACTAATTATGTTTAAACATCCATGAAACTTTATTTTAGAAAATTTCTAAACATAGGAATCCCATAAGATATAAGTTTAGAGTTAATTGTGAAAATTAATAAATTATTTTTTAATGCTTTGTTGATTTACATTTTGAAAAAGAATTTTTTTTATTTTAGAAAGTGTTAGGAACTAGGAAAAACTGGGACAACAAACCATGTGAGGGACAAATCAATGATTTCCTAAACAAAATCCAAAAATACATTGGTGTTGGAGTTCAAAAATTTATGGAAATTATTAATCTATTATATCAGGCTATAAATAATAACCTAAATCAAGTGAAATGTATGACTTCACCAAAGAAGGATTAACTATCCATTGATTCCTTTTTTAGCAACAACCTCTGATGTTTATTATAACATCCAATCCACTTATTGTGGAACTATATGTTAACTTAATGAAGAAGATATTTTTGGTGATCCATTGTTCATAGAAGGTTGTGGTGACTCTAACAATTTATCAATTAGATGGAGAAGCATATCAAAGGTGGGTGTTGATTATGAAAATGAATCCAAAGTATGACATTGAATAAATTTAGAGAGAATACTTTAAGAAAATATTTCTTACCAAGTATTTCCCTCAAACTCTTTGAACAAAGATAGAGAGAGAATTTATAGAGTTGATGAAAAAGGAAGGTGAATCTACCATGACCTATGTGTCCAAGTTCACAAGGATTTTAGGATACTCATTGGGTTTTATTATAAAAAATGATACAAAAATAGATATATTCTTTTGTGGTTTTAAGCCACACCTTTGAAGGGATCCATTAGTTAGAGAATTTGTGAGTTATGAAGAAGTGGATCGATGTGATCTCAAAGTAGATATGGAGTTCTTATATTAGTCCCATGGTTAAGGAGATAAAAAATTGATAAATGTTGTTTGAATCTTGTGGGTCAAATGATAAAGGAGTAAAGTGGATAAAACTTCCCATTTGTCAAAAATGTGGGAAGAAGCATCTTGAAAATTGTCTCAAAGAGATGAATGTAGTTTCAATGCTTCAACTATTGGGAGTAAGGACACTATGAAATCTAGTTCAATAATCCTCGAGTCTTTAAGGGTAATTACTGTTTGCCACCACCAAATCCAAATGATCAAGAGAAAACCTATTCCCTCACTAAAACTAAAGGGGAGAAAGAAAACAAAGTCATGAGAGGTATACATTTTGTTCACTTAAGAATGGAAAAATTATCATTTGATTCTGGTTCTAGGCATTCCATTAAATCTTGCAAGTTTTCTAAAAATATTGAATCAATTCCCCGATACCTTGAAGTAGATATATCTATAAAAACACCTATTGGTGAAATAATTTCAACCAAAGTGTTAGAATTTTATCCTATTGGCACATGTAGTAATATTCTTCAATAGAATCTCATAGTTCTTCTATTGGTGGAATTTGATGCTATACTAGTCATTGAATGGATCTTATTATATAGGGAACACATCAACTATCAGGAAAAGGAAATATATTTTCATATTCTAAACCATTCAATGATCCCCTAAAAATTCAAGGAATATCACGAATCTCCTTTAAAAAATCCATCAATTGTGTGCATTTTGATACCCTATGGAGAATTATTACATTTATCAAATAGATGAGTTAAAGGGAGGTATCAACCTAAAAGAAATTCCCATGGTTAGGGAATAAAATTATATATTTCCCAAAGAGTTAGTTGTACTTCTCCTAGATCATGAGGTAGATTTCTCAATAGATCTCATACCTGAACCCACTACTATATGAAAATTACCATATAGGATGGCATCGATCAAACTAGAAGAGTTAAAGAAGAAGTTTTAAGAGAATTTGGAAAAATGGTTCATATGACCTAGTGCATAACCTTGGGGTGTACCTATTCTCTTTGTCAACAAGGATGATGGATCATTTTGGGTGTGTATCGATTAATGGGAGCTTGAAAATATCACTCTAAAGAACAAGTACCATATACCAATGATTAATGAATTGTTTGATCAACTATGAAGAGATCAATACTTCTCGAAGGTGGATCTCTATTTAGGATATCATCAAATAAAGGTGAAGAAGTTTGTTATTCTAAAATATTTCTTTCTGTATAAGGTATGAGAACTATGAGTTCATAGTGATGTCCTTCAGACTTACTAATTCCCTTGTAATCTTCATGGATTTGATGAACAGATTCATTAGAGATAACCAAAAAATTTTGATTTTTTTATTGACGATATTCTCATTTACTCCAAGAGAAATGAGGAACATGAAGAGAATATAAGGATTGTGCTTAAGAAATTATGTACAAATAAAATGTACACAAAGATATGAAATTCTGAATTCTGAATTTATCAAGAAAAATACTTTGGGCGTGTGATCACGGTGAGATAATTTATATAGACCCTTCAAAAACAATGATAATTGAGGAATGAAAGAGACCCACTAGTCTTATTTAAATCCATAGTTTTTATAGATTTCTAGGGTACTAATAATGTTTTGTGAAACATTTATCATGATTGTCTATCCCATTAACTATTCAAACATGAAAATGGGTAAAGTATGTCTGGATGGAATAATGTTAGGAAAGATTCAAGGATCTCAAGAAAAGGCTAATCACTGCACCTGTACTCACAGTACCACCGACTGGAGAAAGTTTTTTGATATACGGTGGTGCTTCAAATAACAGATGGTGTTGTGTACTCATTCATGATGATGACGTTATACAATATGTATCACAACAATTGATGATCCTTGAGAAAAACTACCTGAAACATGATCTAGAGCTATCAGCTTTGATGTTTTCCTTGAAAATATGGTGGAACAACCTCTATTTTGAGAAGTGTGACATATATACAGATCACAAGAGGCTAAAGAATATATTCACGCAAAAGGAATTTAACAATCCTCAAAGGATATTGTTAGAGATAACTAAATACTATTATTTCTCTATTAACTACCATACGGTAAAGGTGAAAAAGGTAGCTGATTCTATTAATAGAAAATAACATGAAGCTCAATCCATGATGAATATTTAGAAAGACCCTATATTCATTGAAATTGAAATGATTTATTTGTAAATCATAATTTTAGGTAATACATCCTACCTTTCCCAAATTATTTCCCAACCATCCATCCAATATAAGATCAAGGAGGTGCAAAGAGATGATATAGAGCTTAAAAAAAGGTGAAAGAAGTAAAAGAACGGAATCTATATGAGTTCTATACTAATAGTGATGGTGTGATTTGGTTTTCAATGAGGCTTTGTGTTCCTTCAACTACTGGGATAAATAATGAACTATTGGACAATGAACATAGATAATATTTCTCCATCCATACCAAAATCACCAATATGTATTATGATCTTTGAGAACTCTTTTGGCAAGGAAACATGAAGATCGATATTACTAGTTATGTCTTAAGGTATTTGGTATGTCAGCAAGTTAAATAAGAGTGACAAAATTACAATGGGATTATGAAACCATTGCATATACACATGTGGAAATTATATAACATCACTATATAATTTGTCATGAGTCTCCTAAAAACATCCAAAAGAAACAAAGTGATATGGTTTATGGTTGATCGACTCAGCAAGACCACCCACTTTATCATTATTCGGGAATATTTCTTTCTTGATCAACATTCCAAGATATATATGAAGGAAGTGGTGAGGTTGCATGGGGTACCACTTCTGATCATCTATAACCATAATCCAAGGTTCACTTCTAAATTCAAGAAAACACTTAAACATTTCTTGAGTACTGAATTGAATTTTATCAATGCTTATCACCCCCAAACCTATGGTAAATTTGAAAAGACTATTTATACGCTCAAAGGAATTTTGGGATTCTGCGCAATGGAATTAAATGGGGATTAGATAAGAATATCATATTGGTTGAGTTATCATATAACAACTACCGCCACTCTAGTATTAAAATTAATTTGTTTGAATATATACGTGATAAGAGATTTATAATTCAAACTTATTGGGATGAAGTTGGAAAATAAAATATATATGGACCTGACCTTGTGGAAGATATGATCGAGAAGGTTCAAGCCATCCAACAAAATATAAAATCTACTCCGAGTCTGAAAAAAAAATTGTTGAAAACCATATAAGGGACCTTTAGTGTGATGTTGGAGATAATGGATTCCTTAAAATATCACCATGGAATATACTCATGTGTTTTGTAAAGAAAGGTAATCTTAACCCAAGGTAAATTATCCCCATTGAGATCCTTAATCAAATAAGAGTAGTGGCCTATCAGCTTTCACTTACAAAAAATATGGATTAAATTTATTATGTGTTCCAAATATCGATCTTGAGTAAGTAATTATATGATCCCTAACATGTACTAAATCCAAAGGTGGTACAACTGGGGAATGAACTCTCATATAATGAACAATCGGTGAATATCTTGGCCCATAGAGACAAAGTTCTATAAAACAAGATAACTCACTTTATCAATGTGTTATAGAGGATCCATAAGTATGATGAGGTGAAATAAGAACCAGAAAAAACAACAATAAATAATTAACATAACCTATTCTCAATTGAGAATATGAGTTAAAGTTTTAGGGCCAAAATATCTAAATAGTGGAAGGATGTAATGACCTGGTTTTTTTAGTATAATATGTTTTTTGAATAAAAGTTAGCTGTATTATAATATATAATATTATACACATAAACGACACAGTGGACCCAAAAAACAATATTTTGTTACTAAATAATATTAAATTAATTAGTAATAAAACCAATTAAAAAATGAAACAATACATTTGGGCAGAAAAGATAAAATAAAAAATCCAAAATTGGAAACATATAAATCGCACCAATCTACTAAAATCATCTCCCGAAGTGAAAATGATATATATAAGAATAAAAATATTAATAAAAAAAGAAATATTATGGAAATATAGAATCTTGGGTGGAATTGAGTTCAATTTTGTGTGAAATAATAGAGTAGAATGTATAGGAGGTAATGTGACTGTTGTAATAATAATGTGACAGTTTGAAATAGTAACCTAACCATTGGAATAATAATTTTACCTCAAATAATATTTTGTAATAAAAATAATATTTATCGGGATTAATATATTTGAATATATTATTTATATTTCCAAAAAATAAATATAATGATTAGTAAAATAAAAGAAAATATAAGTACATTTTTAATAAACAATATTTTAATGTTTTTTTATAAAAGACACAATTTTTGCATTAAAAATTAAAATTACATATTTAAGAAATTAATTTTGATAAAAATTAATATCATTTTTTTAATCCTCATGTCTAAATAATCTGATGGTCATGTTTTGATAATTTTCAGAAATACTTTAATTTGGATGTAAATAGTAAAAATACAGTTTTTCATATAACTAATGTTACTCAAATTACATAATTCAGGATGTAATAATGACATGATCAATTATATAACTTTATTTTATTCCATGTTATGTTTAATTTCATAAATGGTTCATTAAAATACAATAAACTCAATTTCCAAATCTAATAAGAACATTCCAAAACATAAAGTCAAAAGTGATTCCTTAAAATGAAATTTTTATTTATTTCCACATTCCATTTTAATAAATTAATTTATTAAAATTATAAAGGTTGTTTAACATATAAAACTAATTGTATTTTATTAATATATGATTTATATTTTCAAATAATATCAATTATAATTATTTCATTTGATATGTTATTTTATTCAACATGTTATTTTAAAAATATCCCTCTCTTCAATTATAAATAACCCCACTCCTACCCCTTGAAAAATAACTCCTCCTACCCATTACAAATCAAAATCTCTACCCAAAATATTTCTTCTTAATCCTATTATAATATATAGGGATGTTCTAAAGAAACCCAAATTCAATCACTAATGAGTTATAGTGTCGTAAAAGTGAAGCTACATTTTAGATTAAGAGGTGGAAAATGAAAAACTAAGGTAGGAATTAAGGAAAGGGGATTATCCAACCCAATTAATTTATTTGGGTTATTCTATCTTCCATAGTATGAATTTTGATATTATTTTATTCCAATATCTTTTACCCTTTCCTTTTGGGGTATACAAGTTCTTACCATGTCCAAATGTTTTCTATGGAAAACCTTTTCTTCAATGTGACTTCAATTTCCAAAAAATCATATTATAATCCTACTAAAGTTATTATTTTCTAATAAAGAATAATTATGTTTTATTTAAAAGTATTATTTACCTTATTAATTTGGAAACATAAATGTTTATTCAATAATATAGGATTTATGATATCCTTATGAAACCCATTATATTCCTTAGTTTTACTTCATGAATTTGATTGATAAAAATTCGATGTGGAATGCATGATTATGTAAATTTTATGATGTGATGGGTGGTCCCATAATTATATATCCCACTAATTCATTTGATAATGTATTATATCTCATGATATAAAGTGAAATATTTGTGAATGTTATCCTTCCTTTTTTTACAAGGAGGATGTTATGATTATTCACATTTGTTATGTGTGGATATGATGCAAGATTTTCTCACAAATACGTGTGTTATTTTACTACTAAGACATGATATTTCATATTTATGAATTTAAAAATTACATTCCTTTATCTATTGTTTCCCTCATGATGTTTATTATAATAAAATGTTTATGTTATGATGATGATGATTACGCTCACTTATGTTATATTGATTCATTTCCCTTATTTATTATCTTACTAGACTTCTAGCTCACCCCTTTACATAATGTATATATTCATGTGATTTCTTGTAATAAGGATAAGGTGAGGGTAACAAAGAGGATAAAAAATAAGTAATTAAATAATATTTATGTTATAGTATGTAAAATTTATGTATGAGCCTAATTTTTCTAAGACACTAAACTGTTTCATCCTGGATTTGAAACCATATTTATTTTTATTTCCTTAAAATGATTGTATAGTCTTGTAAAAAAATTATAGTATCTATATTTATACAATTTTTTAGTTTATTTATTTATCATTTTGATCTGATACTTATTATATTTGTAACACCCCAAGATTTCATAGTGTGTTATTTCTTCAAAATAATTCAATAACTTGCACTACACGCAACACTGAGTTCAATTGCACCATGACTTACCAAAAAAATCCATTAAAAGAGGTCATGAATAGTATTAACTAAATTTTAAACTTTATATAATCCTTATAGTTTTAGAATCCATATTATGAGTTTCTTAGTCATAATGCAAGAACAGATCCATTTTCAGTATTGCACTTTTATCAACTTTTGATAGTGAAACCTTTTTAAATACAATATTTTAATCTTTTTGACTAAATGGAGACATCAAAAAATTTAAAATGAAACATACCAAGCTTCCACGGTACGCTTTCCTTTGAATAAAACAGTAGCGTGTGTTGTACGCAACTTCGAGTTCTAACACACCGTAACCAATCAAACTAGCTGTTATGAATAGTAATACCTACTTTTTGAAGTTATATATATTTTATATTTTAAAATGGACTTCATTTTTGTATTCGGAATATCAAATTTAGCCTAAGGTGAAATTTTGGTACTTTTCGGATAACTTTCATATTTTGATGAATAGTGAAAATTACTAAATTTTAATTAAAAACAAATTTTTTAATAAAAATAATTAATAGTAATAAATTATGAATTTGAGTGGTTTTAAAGTATATTTAGAATATATTTTTACTATTTAATATAATGTTGGTCATTGGACATAATTTTACAATTAAACCGAACATAAACAAGTGTCAATCTTTTGATAGTTATTATCTCTTAAAAACACGCTTTTTGTTTTGACAGCGGGAATTAATTTTAAATTAATTTCTGCCACTTCTGTGTTTTGAATTTAGGAAAATGGATTCCATATTTGGAATCAGGATGTTCAAATTGTGTAAATAGGTAACTTTTATTTTTAGACATTTTGAATAATTACTGCGGTAAATATTTTATTTACCATGGTTAAAGGGTAAATCCGGTAAATAAGGGTTAAAAAAATAATATTATAATAATACAAAATTACCCTAAAACGTGTCCTAACCTTATTGGTGGACACATACCCGACCATGGGCATCCTTGGGTCAATTTGGGGACCCCTTGGAGCCACTTGTATGTGGTAGGGACACATTATATTAATAAAGTTAAAATAAAAATAAAAATGGCATAAGCTTACATCTTTTAGAAGAACAATTTTTACATAGGGTTATACATGTTGGATTTTCGATTATAAATATTCATTAGAAAGCTAAAACGATTTCCTACATAATGGTATTTTATTTATAATTTTTAGACATTTAATAATGTATTTAATTTATGACACAATGATGGTGCAGTAATTACTATAATAGTGAAAAATTAAAATAATTGATATTATAAATACCCAAATAAATATAATATGAAACTTTTAATGAATTACACTAATTTTATAGGCTAATATGATATATTAGGATTGATTTAATTGACTTTGTTCGAAGTAATCAATCTGTTATGAGTTTCACAAAAATCAACTATTGAATAGTGTCAAAATTGACATAAAAGAGTTCTTAAAACAAATATTATATTATTAATTGATATTAAATTCCTAAAAATCTAAGGTTCGGCCAAGAGACTTATATTATGATATGTTAATCATTAATGGACCACTTGGGGGTCTCTTGGATGTATATAGTAAGTTTATTAACCATATTATATAAAAATACAAAGAGACATTGTAAAACTGAAACTAATTAACTAAGAGTTAATACTTAAAGATAAGGTTAATATAAGTACCCAAACCTGTCTAAATTCTATTGGATGAGTTGTTTTCGACCTATCCCCACCTCATCCTTTGAATAGTCAACTTTGGAGCCTTTGGAAACCGAATATGAATTTATTATAAATTAATATTTCTAGCTTTTCCAAAGGTGCCCCTCACCCCTCTTATAAAAGGGCACTCCTCCTTCTCTTTTCCTCACACCTCTCAAGCCACTTGGCTCGTCCAAACTCTGCCCAAATAATCTCCCCACATCCCTCTCCTCCTCCTTGAAGCTTCCCCTTAGGCAGAAAGCATTTCAAGAAGTCCTTTGGTTCCAACCAAAGTGAGTTACCTAAATTAAAGGTAACGATTTCTCTTAAATTATTTTCATTTATTTTGCTTCTCCAACCCCCAAAATCTTTTTATTCCTTTCTTAGATAACAAAACCAGTATCCTAAATATACTAGGATGTTGTTATAAGAAGTATTCAAACTACACATTCACACAAATCCATCTAATGGATGATGAACATAATGTTTCTGTGGATGGCAAACTAACGCCTCACGAAACGATGATTGTTCAAATACATCTTACCGCCTCTCATGGTGGCCATTATGATGGCACTGTAATTAAATATGATATTAATGATATATATTTTATATATAAGCTTCTGTAATTCCATTTTATTTCATACCATTATTCGTTTCATGTTGTATATACATACGATAATTTCATTTGAGGAAGTGCGGACTACCGCCCCCTTAAAATGATATGACTTGTTCATACCACACATGGAACGTATACAGGATGGTGTTAATGAACTTAAGTAACATATATAAAATACTATACTGGAATATTAATATACCTATGTATCATTTGGATTAGATTCTTTTAAAATAAAAATTAATTAAATGGAAGTAGCGTTCGTGCGCACGTACGGACTACCGTCTCCACGAACGCGATAAGATTCATTCTCCATCATATCCATTCAAGTCTTATTCTCATTTTGGGGTTAAAAATAATGTTAATATAATTCTGATTATGAATAAGATATAATCTATCCATTACAAACATGTCTTACGTAACAAAACATACAAAAGAAAACAAGAAAGTTCACACCCGAAACAACGATAATACTAAGATATTATTATCAAATCAATATTAAAAGATCATATATGATATCATATTGATGTATATGATTATTGTATAATTTAATAACAATGTTTTAATTACTATACAGGAGGTTAACATACCATCGACTAAGAGAAAGTTCAAGGTAAGGGTTATTTCACAATCTCTTCATTATCCGAGGTTGTATTATACGTAATAATCTACTGGGATCTCTTTATCATCCACATCCATGTTTCTTCGAAATGTATTTCAAAACATTTTTACTATTTACAAGAATATGGGTTAAAGTCATTTATACCCTTGTTTGACTTTTTATAAGAGGTTTATAAAGGAATCTTTCCGTCGTTTTCAAAACAATGTCCTTTTTAACCTTTTCGACAGAATTGAGGTAAGAATGTTTTTTTAACTTATACGGCGGGTGCGGTTATTTTCCGCCGTTATAAAATCATCGAAGCTTTCCATACAATCTTATAAGAATATTTTCAAAGAAAATGTTTTATTTTATATGGATCTTAAATGATTTCAAAATAAAAGGAGATACTTCTTTAAAAAGAATTTTGATTTCATCTATGTCAACATCCTTTGATGGATTTTAAGATTATTTGAAGTTGATTTATTATGATACAAAACATCTATATTGAATTGAAGGTTTTGTGATATGTTTGACTGTGGATGTGCTATTTTTATACCATTCATAGTTTATGGTGAAATTATTGACATTTCGTATGCTAGTTTTAATACGAATGTTTATGTTATTTTTAAACCTTTTCATATGGGAATGCATTGGACTTAATAAGTGACGGGTGGAGCCCGCTATAGCTCCTCGATGCATCGGTAGGTCTCATGAGACAAACTAGTGTCTTGGCACAAGGCCTTGACAAAATCTTATTTGTAGTCTTGGCACGAGGCCTTGGCTATGTGGTTATGATAGTCTGGCATTATGCATTCCAACATTATGAAAGTAGTTATTGATATTGCATGTGATTATTCGATTAGTAGAATATCCATGTGAACAAGTAAATGGCATTATTTCATTTTACTTTTGCCATACCATGTTGAAGTTCAATTTTAAAAGGCTTTTGTTTTAGTAATTCATTGCTTTAAATGTTTATGCTTATTTTGAATGTTCCGCTATTTTGTTATCCTTACTGGGCATTTGAGCTCACCCCTTTTCTATGTTTTATTTTTCCCAGGTAGTGAAGAAGTAAATTATGATTGACTTGCAGGGATATTATGAGGGGATTATAGTGTGGACGTTGGAAACATTATGTGGTTGTAGTAGTTTTTCATTTTATGATGTAATGTAAAACTTATGAATATATCTAGTGTTTCCAAGGCTACTAAACAAATCGGTCTTTCGGGATTTGATCTTTCTTGTGATCATGCCAATGTTACGAAGTAATGCACCAACTCTGGGCAGCTGGGGTCGGGGCGTTACAGTTGGTATCAGAGGAAGTTTAGTACAAACCTTGGAAGCTAGATTTAGATAAACTCTGATTAGAGCACGTAGACCTAAGATTAACTTTGAGGATTAGTATAGAAGAACTTCCTAGAATTTTGGTATTGTAGAGATTTTGTGAGTTTTTCGAGCAATACATCCCTGTCTGGATACGAGCAGGTAGAGGCGGCTCTGGCACAGATGTACCTAGGGGTAAAACCCGAAAACACCGCTTTGAGCTAGACTCGAACGGGAACTGGTGCACGACAACGGGCCTTGCTGCACTCTTGGTTACGACACTCCCGGGGGATATGCTTAGGATAACTCTCATTTTCTTTACAAATCATTTTGAAGGGATTATGAGTATATACTTCCTCAAAGAAAACATTCTTATGATTATGGATTATATCCATAAATAGTTCAATTTATGTTAAGTGTTTTATAAGTATGGGATTATGTATTTTGATTCATAAACTGATCTAGTGTATCCCATTGTTTAGAAATGGCGCCCAGTAGAAGGAATGAGAACTCCAGAAATGCACATGATCCAAAGAGAAGGAAGGATCATATCTTTCATGGTCTTAAGCTAGAATTTATAAGAGAAATAGTCTCCCATGTATTATCATCATATGAAGAAATAATATCATGTGTTGATAAGATAAGTAAAGAGTTTACTGAGTCCTATGGCTTTGAAGGGAAGCAAGAGAAGAAAAGGATGGAAGAGAGAAAGATGGATAAAAGTAAGAGGGAAAAGAAGAATTTTCCCATATGTGGTAACTGTGGAAAGAAACACCCTGGAACTTGCCTGAAAGGAATGGGAGTTTGTTATAAGTGTGGAGGAAAAGGGCACAAAGTACGTGACTGCAAGGGTAAGAAAATGGTTTTAAATGTACAATGCTTCATTTGCAAGGAGTTTGGACACTACGCGAACCTATGTCCCAGTCATCAGACTATGCCGCAAATGATGCTATTGGATAATAATCAAGTTATGATACTACCACAGATGAAGAGGAATGATTAGAGTTCTTATGTTGATTATGTCAATTGAGTGTTGTATCAACAATGTACTTGTTATAATAATTATGGAGTATATAAGGATTGTACTGCAGTACTATTTCATTAAGGACTTGAGATTGTGTGGAACAAAGAAAAGTGACTCATTAGCAGGATAGATTTTTGGAAAATATATGGTTGAGAGAATGATAAACCATAATATAGTTCTGATACTGAGGTAGTGATTTTGGAATAATATGTGATTGTTTTGGATAAATTATATTGGATATTCTTGACTACCTTGGAACTGATTAATGATTTGTATATTCCATCATTGTTGGGGTTTAAAACATTTTTGGATTAATGAAGTATATCCATCATTCTATATGGAATAAGGGAGCATGAATGTAATCAATAAGGAATATGGTAATACATGATGAAGGTATTCATATGCTATTACGGGGTAAAAAGGATCTATATTATGTTTACCTTCCTTATGAATGTTGGACTGTGAGTTTGGACAGAAGTATTTTTGATAGTTCTAGATTGGATTATTTTGGATTGCCATAAAAGGACAACCCGGAGGTCGGGCGGCAACCCGTCGCGTCCGGCAAGGCTGCGAGACATGAACCCGCAACCAAAGGGCGACAAGGGTGTATCACCTACCACTATCCCACGAGATGTCCTGGATTAAATAAAGTAGTTTTTTAAAAGATCTGGTAGATGAATTATAAATTCGTTTATTTTGGAACCCTCTATGAATAGTATAAATAGAATTTTTTTTACGAGTGAATGATGAGTTTTGGTAGAAATTTATTAATGGATAAAACTCTAATTATAAACTAAGTATATCTCCTTATGATCTTAGCCAATCTCATAAATAAATTCCTCATCATTAATAAAAGGAACTTAGAACAAAAATGTTGTCCTAGATGGTACCTTAAATCATCAATAATTTATGGCTTTGGGATTGTTGGCCTTTTCATAGCCGTGTTCTCTACCACTCTCCATCAGATAATTGATGGCTAGATTTTTCTTCCATATCCATATTTTCTTACATGGAACCCTAGTATGTGTTATTTTCGGTAATCTTCATACTTTCCACTCTTTATAGAGGCCTCATTAATTCATTTTTCGATGTGGGATTTCAACTAAGATATTTTGAAACGTCAAAAATGTGTTATCCTAATACCCTATGTTTTGTTGAACTGATAGTATTTCAAATCATCATAGATTGATGAATTTAAGGACCTCAATTATACACTTGTTTGTGATTGATTACCTCAATCACTACCTATAAATATTTACGTTTTTCCTCCGATTATATGTCTCTAATTTCCACCAATGTTCTCCTAATCGAGATCATAATTTGGTGGTGACCCTTTGATTTCTCTTTTCCTCATATTAAGACTAAATTTTAGTAACCCAATTTCCGATGTGGGTTTTCCCACAAATATATTTTCTACTTTCAACCTTTTATTTTTGAAGAACAATTTCAAATTGCGAGGACGCAATTTATTGAAGGAGGGGAGAATGTAACACCCCAAGATTTCATAGTGTGTTATTTCTTCAAAATAATTCAATAACTTGCACTACACGCAACACTGAGTTCAATTGCACCATGACTTACCAAAAAAAATCCATTAAAAGAGGTCATGAATAGTATTAACTAAATTTTAAACTTTATATAATCCTTATAATTTTAGAATCCATATTATGAGTTTCTTAGTCATAATGCAAGAACAGATCCATTTTCAGTATTGCACTTTTATCAACTTTTGATAGTGAAACCTTTTTAAATACAATATTTTAATCTTTTTGACTAAATGGAGACATCAAAAAATTTAAAATGAAACATCTCAAGCTTCCACGGTACGCTTTCCTTTGAATAAAACAGTAGCGTGTGTTGTACGCAACTTCGAGTTCTAACACACCGTAACCAATCAAACTAGCTGTTATGAATAGTAATACCTACTTTTTGAAGTTATATATATTTTATATTTTAAAATGGACTTCATTTTTGTATTCGGAATATCAAATTTAGCCTAAGGTGAAATTTTGGTACTTTTCGGATAACTTTCATATTTTGATGAATAGTGAAAATTACTAAATTTTAATTAAAAACAAATTTTTTAATAAAAATAATTAATAGTAATAAATTATGAATTTGAGTGGTTTTAAAGTATATTTAGAATATATTTTTACTATTTAATATAATGTTGGTCATTGGACATAATTTTACAATTAAACCGAACATAAACAAGTGGCAATCTTTTGATAGTTATTATCTCTTAAAAACACGCTTTTTGTTTTGACAGCGGGAATTAATTTTAAATTAATTTCTGCCACTTCTGTGTTTTGAATTTAGGAAAATGGATTCCATATTTGGAATCAGGATGTTCAAATTGTGTAAATAGGTAACTTTTATTTTTAGACATTTTGAATAATTACTGCGGTAAATATTTTATTTACCATGGTTAAAGGGTAAATCCGGTAAATAAGGGTTAAAAAATAATGTTATAATAATACAAAATTACCCTAAAACGTGTCCTAACCTTATTGGTGGACACATACCCGACCATGGGCATCCTTGGGTCAATTTGGGGACCCCATGGAGCCACTTGTATGTGGTAGGGACACATTATATTAATAAAGTTAAAATAAAAATAAAAATGGCATAAGCATACATCTTTTAGAAGAACAATTTTTACATAGGGTTATACATGTTGGATTTTCGATTATAAATATTCATTAGAAAGCTAAAACTATTTCCTACATAATGGTATTTTATTTGTAATTTTTAGACATTTAATAATTTATTTAATTTATGACACAATGATGATGCAGTAATTACTATAATAGTGAAAAATTAAAATAATTGATATTATAAATACCCAAATAAATATAATATGAAACTTTTAATGAATTAAACTAATTTTCTAGGATAATATGATATATTATGATTGATTTAATTGACTTTGTTCGAAGTAATCAATCTGTTATGAGTTTCACAAAAATCAACTATTGAATAGTGTCAAAATTGACATAAAAGAGTTCTTAAAACAAATATTATATTATTAATTGATATTAAATTCCTAAAAATCTAAGGTTCGGCCAAGAGACTTATATTATGATATGTTAATCATTAATGGACCACTTGGGGGTCGCTTGGATGTATATAGTAAGTTTATTAACCATATTATATAAAAATACAAAGAGACATTGTAAAAGTGAAACTAATTAACTTAGAGTTAATACTTAAAGATAAGGTTAATATAAGTACCCAAACCTGTCTAAATTCTATTGGATGAGTTGTTTTCGACCTATCCCCACCTCATCCTTTTAATAGTCAACTTTGGAGCCTTTGGAAACCGAATATGAATTTATTATAAATTAATATTTCTAGCTTTTCCAAAGGTGCCCCTCACCCCTCTTATAAAAGGGCACTCCTCCTTCTCTTTTCCTCACACCTCTCAAGCCACTTGGCTCGTCCAAACTCTGCCCAACTAATCTCCCCACATCCCTCTCCTCCTCCTTGAAGCTTCCCCTTAGGCAGAAAGCATTTCAAGAAGTCCTTTGGTTCCAACCAAAGTGAGTTACCTAAATTAAAGGTAACGATTTCTCTTAAATTATTTTCATTTATTTTGCTTCTCCAACTCCCAAAATCTTTTTATTCCTTTCTTTTGTAACAAAACCAGTATCCTAAATATACTAGGATGTTGTTATAAGAAGGATTCAAACTACACATACACACAAATCCATCTAATGGATGATGAACATAATGTTTCTGTGGATGGCAAACTAACGCCTCACGAAACGATGATTGTTCAAATACATCTTACCGCCTCTCATGGTGGCCATTATGATGGCACTGTAATTAAATATGATATTAATGATATATATTTTATATATAAGCTTCTGTAATTCCATTTTATTTCATACCATTATTCGTTTCATGTTGTATATACATACGATAATTTCATTTGAGGAAGTGCGGACTACCGCCCCCTTAAAATGATATGACTTGTTCATACCACACATGGAACGTATAAAGGATGGTGTTAATGAACTTAAGTAACATATATAAAATACTATACTGGAATAGTAATATACCTATGTATCATTTGGATTAGATTCTTTTAAAATAAAAATTAATTAAATGGAAGTAGCGTTCGTGCGCACGTACGGACTACCGTCTCCACGAACGCGATAAGATTCATTCTCCATCATATCCATTCAAGTCTTATTCTCATTTTGGGGTTAAAAATAATGTTAATATCATTCTGATTATGAATAAGATAAAATCTATCCATTACAAACATGTCTTACGTAACAAAACATACAAAAGAAAACAAGAAAGTTCACACCCGAAACAACGATAATACTAAGATATTATTATCAAATCAATATTAAAAGATCATATATGATATCATATTGATGTATATGATTATTGTATAATTTAATAACAATGTTTTAATTACTATACAGGAGGTTAACATACCATCGACTAAGAGAAAGTTCAAGGTAAGGGTTATTTCACAATCTCTTCATTATCCGAGGTTGTATTATACGTAATAATCTACTGGGATCTCTTTATCATCCACATCCATGTTTCTTCGAAATGTATTTCAAAACATTTTTACTATTTACAAGAATATGGGTTAAAGTCATTTATACCCTTGTTTGACTTTTTATAAGAGGTTTATAAAGGAATCTTTCCGTCGTTTTCAAAACAATGTCCTTTTTAACCTTTTCGACAGAATTGAGGTAAGAATGTTTTTTTAACTTATACGGCGGGTGCGGTTATTTTCCGCCGTTATAAAATCATCGAAGCTTTCCATACAATCTTATAAGAATATTTTCAAAGAAAATGTTTTATTTTATATGGATCTTAAATGATTTCAAAATAAAAGGAGATACTTCTTTAAAAAGAATTTTGATTTCATCTATGTCAACATCCTTTGATGGATTTTAAGATTATTTGAAGTTGATTTATTATGATACAAAACATCTATATTGAATTGAAGGTTTTGTGATATGTTTGACTGTGGATGTGCTATTTTTATACCATTCATAGTTTATGGTGAAATTATTGACATTTCGTATGCTAGTTTTAATACGAATGTTTATGTTATTTTTAAACCTTTTCATATGGGAATGCATTGGACTTAATAAGTGACGGGTGGAGCCCGCTATAGCTCCTCGATGCATCGGTAGGTCTCATGAGACAAACTAGTGTCTTGGCACAAGGCCTTGACAAAATCTTATTTGTAGTCTTGGCACGAGGCCTTGGCTATGTGGTTATGATAGTCTGGCATTATGCATTCCAACATTATGAAAGTGGTTATTGATATTGCATGTGATTATTCGATTAGTAGAATATCCATGTGAACAAGTAAATGGCATTATTTCATTTTACTTTTGCCATACCATGTTGAAGTTCAATTTTAAAAGGCTTTTGTTTTAGTAATTCATTGCTTTAAATGTTTATGCTTATTTTGAATGTTCCGCTATTTTGTTATCCTTACTGGGCATTTGAGCTCACCCCTTTTCTATGTTTTATTTTTCCCAGGTAGTGAAGAAGTAAATTATGATTGACTTGCAGGGATATTATGAGGGGATTATAGTGTGGACGTTGGAAACATTATGTGGTTGTAGTAGTTTTTCATTTTATGATGTAATGTAAAACTTATGAATATATCTAGTGTTTCCAAGGCTACTAAACAAATCGGTCTTTCGGGATTTGATCTTTCTTGTGATCATGCCAATGTTACGAAGTAATGCACCAACTCTGGGCAGCTGGGGTCGGGGCGTTACAGTTGGTATCAGAGGAAGTTTAGTACAAACCTTGGAAGCTAGATTTAGATAAACTCTGATTAGAGCACGTAGACCTAAGATTAACTTTGAGGATTAGTATAGAAGAACTTCCTAGAATTTTGGTATTGTAGAGATTTTGTGAGTTTTTCGAGCAATACATCCCTGTCTGGATACGAGCAGGTAGAGGCGGCTCTGGCACAGATGTACCTAGGGGTAAAACCCGAAAACACCGCTTTGAGCTAGACTCGAACGGGAACTGGTGCACGACAACGGGCCTTGCTGCACTCTTGGTTACGACACTCCCGGGGGATATGCTTAGGATAACTCTCATTTTCTTTACAAATCATTTTGAAGGGATTATGAGTATATACTTCCTCAAAGAAAACATTCTTATGATTATGGATTATATCCATAAATAGTTCAATTTATGTTAAGTGTTTTATAAGTATGGGATTATGTATTTTGATTCATAAACTGATCTAGTGTATCCCATTGTTTAGAAATGGCGCCCAGTAGAAGGAATGAGAACTCCAGAAATGCACATGATCCAAAGAGAAGGAAGGATCATATCTTTCATGGTCTTAAGCTAGAATTTATAAGAGAAATAGTCTCCCATGTATTATCATCATATGAAGAAATAATATCATGTGTTGATAAGATAAGTAAAGAGTTTACTGAGTCCTATGGCTTTGAAGGGAAGCAAGAGAAGAAAAGGATGGAAGAGAGAAAGATGGATAAAAGTAAGAGGGAAAAGAAGAATTTTCCCATATGTGGTAACTGTGGAAAGAAACACCCTGGAACTTGCCTGAAAGGAATGGGAGTTTGTTATAAGTGTGGAGGAAAAGGGCACAAAGTACGTGACTGCAAGGGTAAGAAAATGGTTTTAAATGTACAATGCTTCATTTGCAAGGAGTTTGGACACTACGCGAACCTATGTCCCAGTCATCAGACTATGCCGCAAATGATGCTATTGGATAATAATCAAGTTATGATACTACCACAGATGAAGAGGAATGATTAGAGTTCTTATGTTGATTATGTCAATTGAGTGTTGTATCAACAATGTACTTGTTATAATAATTATGGAGTATATAAGGATTGTACTGCAGTACTATTTCATTAAGGACTTGAGATTGTGTGGAACAAAGAAAAGTGACTCATTAGCAGGATAGATTTTTGGAAAATATATGGTTGAGAGAATGATAAACCATAATATAGTTCTGATACTGAGGTAGTGATTTTGGAATAATATGTGATTGTTTTGGATAAATTATATTGGATATTCTTGACTACCTTGGAACTGATTAATGATTTCTATATTCCATCATTGTTGGGGTTTAAAACATTTTTGGATTAATGAAGTATATCCATCATTCTATATGGAATAAGGGAGCATGAATGTAATCAATAAGGAATATGGTAATACATGATGAAGGTATTCATATGCTATTACGGGGTAAAAAGGATCTATATTATGTTTACCTTCCTTATGAATGTTGGACTGTGAGTTTGGACAGAAGTATTTTTGATAGTTCTAGATTGGATTATTTTGGATTGCCATAAAAGGACAACCCGGAGGTCGGGCGGCAACCCGTCGCGTCCGGCAAGGCTGCGAGACATGAACCCGCAACCAAAGGGCGACAAGGGTGTATCACCTACCACTATCCCACGAGATGTCCTGGATTAAATAAAGTAGTTTTTTAAAAGATCTGGTAGATGAATTATAAATTCGTTTATTTTGGAACCCTCTATGAATAGTATAAATAGAATTTTTTTTACGAGTGAATGATGAGTTTTGGTAGAAATTTATTAATGGATAAAACTCTAATTATAAACTAAGTATATCTCCTTATGATCTTAGCCAATCTCATAAATAAATTCCTCATCATTAATAAAAGGAACTTAGAACAAAAATGTTGTCCTAGATGGTACCTTAAATCATCAATAATTTATGGCTTTGGGATTGTTGGCCTTTTCATAGCCGTGTTCTCTACCACTCTCCATCAGATAATTGATGGCTAGATTTTTCTTCCATATCCATATTTTCTTACATGGAACCCTAGTATGTGTTATTTTCGGTAATCTTCATACATTCCACTCTTTATAGAGGCCTCATTAATTCATTTTTCGATGTGGGATTTCAACTAAGATATTTTGAAACGTCAAAAATGTGTTATCCTAATACCCTATGTTTTGTTGAACTGATAGTATTTCAAATCATCATAGATTGATGAATTTAAGGACCTCAATTATACACTTGTTTGTGATTGATTACCTCAATCACTACCTATAAATATTTACGTTTTTCCTCCGATTATATGTCTCTAATTTCCACCAATGTTCTCCTAATCGAGATCATAATTTGGTGGTGACCCTTTGATTTCTCTTTTCCTCATATTAAGACTAAATTTTAGTAACCCAATTTCCGATGTGGGTTTTCCCACAAATATATTTTCTACTTTCAACCTTTTATTTTTGAAGAACAATTTCAAATTGCGAGGACGCAATTTATTGAAGGAGGGGAGAATGTAACACCCCAAGATTTCATAGTGTGTTATTTCTTCAAAATAATTCAATAACTTGCACTACACGCAACACTGAGTTCAATTGCACCATGACTTACCAAAAAAAATCCATTAAAAGAGGTCATGAATAGTATTAACTAAATTTTAAACTTTATATAATCCTTATAATTTTAGAATCCATATTATGAGTTTCTTAGTCATAATGCAAGAACAGATCCATTTTCAGTATTGCACTTTTATCAACTTTTGATAGTGAAACCTTTTTAAATACAATATTTTAATCTTTTTGACTAAATGGAGACATCAAAAAATTTAAAATGAAACATCTCAAGCTTCCACGGTACGCTTTCCTTTGAATAAAACAGTAGCGTGTGTTGTACGCAACTTCGAGTTCTAACACACCGTAACCAATCAAACTAGCTGTTATGAATAGTAATACCTACTTTTTGAAGTTATATATATTTTATATTTTAAAATGGACTTCATTTTTGTATTCGGAATATCAAATTTAGCCTAAGGTGAAATTTTGGTACTTTTCGGATAACTTTCATATTTTGATGAATAGTGAAAATTACTAAATTTTAATTAAAAACAAATTTTTTAATAAAAATAATTAATAGTAATAAATTATGAATTTGAGTGGTTTTAAAGTATATTTAGAATATATTTTTACTATTTAATATAATGTTGGTCATTGGACATAATTTTACAATTAAACCGAACATAAACAAGTGGCAATCTTTTGATAGTTATTATCTCTTAAAAACACGCTTTTTGTTTTGACAGCGGGAATTAATTTTAAATTAATTTCTGCCACTTCTGTGTTTTGAATTTAGGAAAATGGATTCCATATTTGGAATCAGGATGTTCAAATTGTGTAAATAGGTAACTTTTATTTTTAGACATTTTGAATAATTACTGCGGTAAATATTTTATTTACCATGGTTAAAGGGTAAATCCGGTAAATAAGGGTTAAAAAATAATGTTATAATAATACAAAATTACCCTAAAACGTGTCCTAACCTTATTGGTGGACACATACCCGACCATGGGCATCCTTGGGTCAATTTGGGGACCCCATGGAGCCACTTGTATGTGGTAGGGACACATTATATTAATAAAGTTAAAATAAAAATAAAAATGGCATAAGCATACATCTTTTAGAAGAACAATTTTTACATAGGGTTATACATGTTGGATTTTCGATTATAAATATTCATTAGAAAGCTAAAACTATTTCCTACATAATGGTATTTTATTTGTAATTTTTAGACATTTAATAATTTATTTAATTTATGACACAATGATGATGCAGTAATTACTATAATAGTGAAAAATTAAAATAATTGATATTATAAATACCCAAATAAATATAATATGAAACTTTTAATGAATTAAACTAATTTTCTAGGATAATATGATATATTATGATTGATTTAATTGACTTTGTTCGAAGTAATCAATCTGTTATGAGTTTCACAAAAATCAACTATTGAATAGTGTCAAAATTGACATAAAAGAGTTCTTAAAACAAATATTATATTATTAATTGATATTAAATTCCTAAAAATCTAAGGTTCGGCCAAGAGACTTATATTATGATATGTTAATCATTAATGGACCACTTGGGGGTCGCTTGGATGTATATAGTAAGTTTATTAACCATATTATATAAAAATACAAAGAGACATTGTAAAAGTGAAACTAATTAACTTAGAGTTAATACTTAAAGATAAGGTTAATATAAGTACCCAAACCTGTCTAAATTCTATTGGATGAGTTGTTTTCGACCTATCCCCACCTCATCCTTTTAATAGTCAACTTTGGAGCCTTTGGAAACCGAATATGAATTTATTATAAATTAATATTTCTAGCTTTTCCAAAGGTGCCCCTCACCCCTCTTATAAAAGGGCACTCCTCCTTCTCTTTTCCTCACACCTCTCAAGCCACTTGGCTCGTCCAAACTCTGCCCAACTAATCTCCCCACATCCCTCTCCTCCTCCTTGAAGCTTCCCCTTAGGCAGAAAGCATTTCAAGAAGTCCTTTGGTTCCAACCAAAGTGAGTTACCTAAATTAAAGGTAACGATTTCTCTTAAATTATTTTCATTTATTTTGCTTCTCCAACTCCCAAAATCTTTTTATTCCTTTCTTTTGTAACAAAACCAGTATCCTAAATATACTAGGATGTTGTTATAAGAAGGATTCAAACTACACATACACACAAATCCATCTAATGGATGATGAACATAATGTTTCTGTGGATGGCAAACTAACGCCTCACGAAACGATGATTGTTCAAATACATCTTACCGCCTCTCATGGTGGCCATTATGATGGCACTGTAATTAAATATGATATTAATGATATATATTTTATATATAAGCTTCTGTAATTCCATTTTATTTCATACCATTATTCGTTTCATGTTGTATATACATACGATAATTTCATTTGAGGAAGTGCGGACTACCGCCCCCTTAAAATGATATGACTTGTTCATACCACACATGGAACGTATAAAGGATGGTGTTAATGAACTTAAGTAACATATATAAAATACTATACTGGAATAGTAATATACCTATGTATCATTTGGATTAGATTCTTTTAAAATAAAAATTAATTAAATGGAAGTAGCGTTCGTGCGCACGTACGGACTACCGTCTCCACGAACGCGATAAGATTCATTCTCCATCATATCCATTCAAGTCTTATTCTCATTTTGGGGTTAAAAATAATGTTAATATCATTCTGATTATGAATAAGATAAAATCTATCCATTACAAACATGTCTTACGTAACAAAACATACAAAAGAAAACAAGAAAGTTCACACCCGAAACAACGATAATACTAAGATATTATTATCAAATCAATATTAAAAGATCATATATGATATCATATTGATGTATATGATTATTGTATAATTTAATAACAATGTTTTAATTACTATACAGGAGGTTAACATACCATCGACTAAGAGAAAGTTCAAGGTAAGGGTTATTTCACAATCTCTTCATTATCCGAGGTTGTATTATACGTAATAATCTACTGGGATCTCTTTATCATCCACATCCATGTTTCTTCGAAATGTATTTCAAAACATTTTTACTATTTACAAGAATATGGGTTAAAGTCATTTATACCCTTGTTTGACTTTTTATAAGAGGTTTATAAAGGAATCTTTCCGTCGTTTTCAAAACAATGTCCTTTTTAACCTTTTCGACAGAATTGAGGTAAGAATGTTTTTTTAACTTATACGGCGGGTGCGGTTATTTTCCGCCGTTATAAAATCATCGAAGCTTTCCATACAATCTTATAAGAATATTTTCAAAGAAAATGTTTTATTTTATATGGATCTTAAATGATTTCAAAATAAAAGGAGATACTTCTTTAAAAAGAATTTTGATTTCATCTATGTCAACATCCTTTGATGGATTTTAAGATTATTTGAAGTTGATTTATTATGATACAAAACATCTATATTGAATTGAAGGTTTTGTGATATGTTTGACTGTGGATGTGCTATTTTTATACCATTCATAGTTTATGGTGAAATTATTGACATTTCGTATGCTAGTTTTAATACGAATGTTTATGTTATTTTTAAACCTTTTCATATGGGAATGCATTGGACTTAATAAGTGACGGGTGGAGCCCGCTATAGCTCCTCGATGCATCGGTAGGTCTCATGAGACAAACTAGTGTCTTGGCACAAGGCCTTGACAAAATCTTATTTGTAGTCTTGGCACGAGGCCTTGGCTATGTGGTTATGATAGTCTGGCATTATGCATTCCAACATTATGAAAGTGGTTATTGATATTGCATGTGATTATTCGATTAGTAGAATATCCATGTGAACAAGTAAATGGCATTATTTCATTTTACTTTTGCCATACCATGTTGAAGTTCAATTTTAAAAGGCTTTTGTTTTAGTAATTCATTGCTTTAAATGTTTATGCTTATTTTGAATGTTCCGCTATTTTGTTATCCTTACTGGGCATTTGAGCTCACCCCTTTTCTATGTTTTATTTTTCCCAGGTAGTGAAGAAGTAAATTATGATTGACTTGCAGGGATATTATGAGGGGATTATAGTGTGGACGTTGGAAACATTATGTGGTTGTAGTAGTTTTTCATTTTATGATGTAATGTAAAACTTATGAATATATCTAGTGTTTCCAAGGCTACTAAACAAATCGGTCTTTCGGGATTTGATCTTTCTTGTGATCATGCCAATGTTACGAAGTAATGCACCAACTCTGGGCAGCTGGGGTCGGGGCGTTACAGTTGGTATCAGAGGAAGTTTAGTACAAACCTTGGAAGCTAGATTTAGATAAACTCTGATTAGAGCACGTAGACCTAAGATTAACTTTGAGGATTAGTATAGAAGAACTTCCTAGAATTTTGGTATTGTAGAGATTTTGTGAGTTTTTCGAGCAATACATCCCTGTCTGGATACGAGCAGGTAGAGGCGGCTCTGGCACAGATGTACCTAGGGGTAAAACCCGAAAACACCGCTTTGAGCTAGACTCGAACGGGAACTGGTGCACGACAACGGGCCTTGCTGCACTCTTGGTTACGACACTCCCGGGGGATATGCTTAGGATAACTCTCATTTTCTTTACAAATCATTTTGAAGGGATTATGAGTATATACTTCCTCAAAGAAAACATTCTTATGATTATGGATTATATCCATAAATAGTTCAATTTATGTTAAGTGTTTTATAAGTATGGGATTATGTATTTTGATTCATAAACTGATCTAGTGTATCCCATTGTTTAGAAATGGCGCCCAGTAGAAGGAATGAGAACTCCAGAAATGCACATGATCCAAAGAGAAGGAAGGATCATATCTTTCATGGTCTTAAGCTAGAATTTATAAGAGAAATAGTCTCCCATGTATTATCATCATATGAAGAAATAATATCATGTGTTGATAAGATAAGTAAAGAGTTTACTGAGTCCTATGGATTTGAAGGGAAGCAAGAGAAGAAAAGGATGGAAGAGAGAAAGATGGATAAAAGTAAGAGGGAAAAGAAGAATTTTCCCATATGTGGTAACTGTGGAAAGAAACACCCTGGAACTTGCCTGAAAGGAATGGGAGTTTGTTATAAGTGTGGAGGAAAAGGGCACAAAGTACGTGACTGCAAGGGTAAGAAAATGGTTTTAAATGTACAATGCTTCATTTGCAAGGAGTTTGGACACTACGCGAACCTATGTCCCAGTCATCAGACTATGCCGCAAATGATGCTATTGGATAATAATCAAGTTATGATACTACCACAGATGAAGAGGAATGATTAGAGTTCTTATGTTGATTATGTCAATTGAGTGTTGTATCAACAATGTACTTGTTATAATAATTATGGAGTATATAAGGATTGTACTGCAGTACTATTTCATTAAGGACTTGAGATTGTGTGGAACAAAGAAAAGTGACTCATTAGCAGGATAGATTTTTGGAAAATATATGGTTGAGAGAATGATAAACCATAATATAGTTCTGATACTGAGGTAGTGATTTTGGAATAATATGTGATTGTTTTGGATAAATTATATTGGATATTCTTGACTACCTTGGAACTGATTAATGATTTGTATATTCCATCATTGTTGGGGTTTAAAACATTTTTGGATTAATGAAGTATATCCATCATTCTATATGGAATAAGGGAGCATGAATGTAATCAATAAGGAATATGGTAATACATGATGAAGGTATTCATATGCTATTACGGGGTAAAAAGGATCTATATTATGTTTACCTTCCTTATGAATGTTGGACTGTGAGTTTGGACAGAAGTATTTTTGATAGTTCTAGATTGGATTATTTTGGATTGCCATAAAAGGACAACCCGGAGGTCGGGCGGCAACCCGTCGCGTCCGGCAAGGCTGCGAGACATGAACCCGCAACCAAAGGGCGACAAGGGTGTATCACCTACCACTATCCCACGAGATGTCCTGGATTAAATAAAGTAGTTTTTTAAAAGATCTGGTAGATGAATTATAAATTCGTTTATTTTGGAACCCTCTATGAATAGTATAAATAGAATTTTTTTTACGAGTGAATGATGAGTTTTGGTAGAAATTTATTAATGGATAAAACTCTAATTATAAACTAAGTATATCTCCTTATGATCTTAGCCAATCTCATAAATAAATTCCTCATCATTAATAAAAGGAACTTAGAACAAAAATGTTGTCCTAGATGGTACCTTAAATCATCAATAATTTATGGCTTTGGGATTGTTGGCCTTTTCATAGCCGTGTTCTCTACCACTCTCCATCAGATAATTGATGGCTAGATTTTTCTTCCATATCCATATTTTCTTACATGGAACCCTAGTATGTGTTATTTTCGGTAATCTTCATACTTTCCACTCTTTATAGAGGCCTCATTAATTCATTTTTCGATGTGGGATTTCAACTAAGATATTTTGAAACGTCAAAAATGTGTTATCCTAATACCCTATGTTTTGTTGAACTGATAGTATTTCAAATCATCATAGATTGATGAATTTAAGGACCTCAATTATACACTTGTTTGTGATTGATTACCTCAATCACTACCTATAAATATTTACGTTTTTCCTCCGATTATATGTCTCTAATTTCCACCAATGTTCTCCTAATCGAGATCATAATTTGGTGGTGACCCTTTGATTTCTCTTTTCCTCATATTAAGACTAAATTTTAGTAACCCAATTTCCGATGTGGGTTTTCCCACAAATATATTTTCTACTTTCAACCTTTTATTTTTGAAGAACAATTTCAAATTGCGAGGACGCAATTTATTGAAGGAGGGGAGAATGTAACACCCCAAGATTTCATAGTGTGTTATTTCTTCAAAATAATTCAATAACTTGCACTACACGCAACACTGAGTTCAATTGCACCATGACTTACCAAAAAAAATCCATTAAAAGAGGTCATGAATAGTATTAACTAAATTTTAAACTTTATATAATCCTTATAATTTTAGAATCCATATTATGAGTTTCTTAGTCATAATGCAAGAACAGATCCATTTTCAGTATTGCACTTTTATCAACTTTTGATAGTGAAACCTTTTTAAATACAATATTTTAATCTTTTTGACTAAATGGAGACATCAAAAAATTTAAAATGAAACATCTCAAGCTTCCACGGTACGCTTTCCTTTGAATAAAACAGTAGCGTGTGTTGTACGCAACTTCGAGTTCTAACACACCGTAACCAATCAAACTAGCTGTTATGAATAGTAATACCTACTTTTTGAAGTTATATATATTTTATATTTTAAAATGGACTTCATTTTTGTATTCGGAATATCAAATTTAGCCTAAGGTGAAATTTTGGTACTTTTCGGATAACTTTCATATTTTGATGAATAGTGAAAATTACTAAATTTTAATTAAAAACAAATTTTTTAATAAAAATAATTAATAGTAATAAATTATGAATTTGAGTGGTTTTAAAGTATATTTAGAATATATTTTTACTATTTAATATAATGTTGGTCATTGGACATAATTTTACAATTAAACCGAACATAAACAAGTGGCAATCTTTTGATAGTTATTATCTCTTAAAAACACGCTTTTTGTTTTGACAGCGGGAATTAATTTTAAATTAATTTCTGCCACTTCTGTGTTTTGAATTTAGGAAAATGGATTCCATATTTGGAATCAGGATGTTCAAATTGTGTAAATAGGTAACTTTTATTTTTAGACATTTTGAATAATTACTGCGGTAAATATTTTATTTACCATGGTTAAAGGGTAAATCCGGTAAATAAGGGTTAAAAAATAATGTTATAATAATACAAAATTACCCTAAAACGTGTCCTAACCTTATTGGTGGACACATACCCGACCATGGGCATCCTTGGGTCAATTTGGGGACCCCATGGAGCCACTTGTATGTGGTAGGGACACATTATATTAATAAAGTTAAAATAAAAATAAAAATGGCATAAGCATACATCTTTTAGAAGAACAATTTTTACATAGGGTTATACATGTTGGATTTTCGATTATAAATATTCATTAGAAAGCTAAAACTATTTCCTACATAATGGTATTTTATTTGTAATTTTTAGACATTTAATAATTTATTTAATTTATGACACAATGATGATGCAGTAATTACTATAATAGTGAAAAATTAAAATAATTGATATTATAAATACCCAAATAAATATAATATGAAACTTTTAATGAATTAAACTAATTTTCTAGGATAATATGATATATTATGATTGATTTAATTGACTTTGTTCGAAGTAATCAATCTGTTATGAGTTTCACAAAAATCAACTATTGAATAGTGTCAAAATTGACATAAAAGAGTTCTTAAAACAAATATTATATTATTAATTGATATTAAATTCCTAAAAATCTAAGGTTCGGCCAAGAGACTTATATTATGATATGTTAATCATTAATGGACCACTTGGGGGTCGCTTGGATGTATATAGTAAGTTTATTAACCATATTATATAAAAATACAAAGAGACATTGTAAAAGTGAAACTAATTAACTTAGAGTTAATACTTAAAGATAAGGTTAATATAAGTACCCAAACCTGTCTAAATTCTATTGGATGAGTTGTTTTCGACCTATCCCCACCTCATCCTTTTAATAGTCAACTTTGGAGCCTTTGGAAACCGAATATGAATTTATTATAAATTAATATTTCTAGCTTTTCCAAAGGTGCCCCTCACCCCTCTTATAAAAGGGCACTCCTCCTTCTCTTTTCCTCACACCTCTCAAGCCACTTGGCTCGTCCAAACTCTGCCCAACTAATCTCCCCACATCCCTCTCCTCCTACTTGAAGCTTCCCCTTAGGCAGAAAGCATTTCAAGAAGTCCTTTGGTTCCAACCAAAGTGAGTTACCTAAATTAAAGGTAACGATTTCTCTTAAATTATTTTCATTTATTTTGCTTCTCCAACTCCCAAAATCTTTTTATTCCTTTCTTTTGTAACAAAACCAGTATCCTAAATATACTAGGATGTTGTTATAAGAAGGATTCAAACTACACATACACACAAATCCATCTAATGGATGATGAACATAATGTTTCTGTGGATGGCAAACTAACGCCTCACGAAACGATGATTGTTCAAATACATCTTACCGCCTCTCATGGTGGCCATTATGATGGCACTGTAATTAAATATTATATTAATGATATATATTTTATATATAAGCTTCTGTAATTCCATTTTATTTCATACCATTATTCGTTTCATGTTGTATATACATACGATAATTTCATTTGAGGAAGTGCGGACTACCGCCCCCTTAAAATGATATGACTTGTTCATACCACACATGGAACGTATAAAGGATGGTGTTAATGAACTTAAGTAACATATATAAAATACTATACTGGAATAGTAATATACCTATGTATCATTTGGATTAGATTCTTTTAAAATAAAAATTAATTAAATGGAAGTAGCGTTCGTGCGCACGTACGGACTACCGTCTCCACGAACGCGATAAGATTCATTCTCCATCATATCCATTCAAGTCTTATTCTCATTTTGGGGTTAAAAATAATGTTAATATCATTCTGATTATGAATAAGATAAAATCTATCCATTACAAACATGTCTTACGTAACAAAACATACAAAAGAAAACAAGAAAGTTCACACCCGAAACAACGATAATACTAAGATATTATTATCAAATCAATATTAAAAGATCATATATGATATCATATTGATGTATATGATTATTGTATAATTTAATAACAATGTTTTAATTACTATACAGGAGGTTAACATACCATCGACTAAGAGAAAGTTCAAGGTAAGGGTTATTTCACAATCTCTTCATTATCCGAGGTTGTATTATACGTAATAATCTACTGGGATCTCTTTATCATCCACATCCATGTTTCTTCGAAATGTATTTCAAAACATTTTTACTATTTACAAGAATATGGGTTAAAGTCATTTATACCCTTGTTTGACTTTTTATAAGAGGTTTATAAAGGAATCTTTCCGTCGTTTTCAAAACAATGTCCTTTTTAACCTTTTCGACAGAATTGAGGTAAGAATGTTTTTTTAACTTATACGGCGGGTGCGGTTATTTTCCGCCGTTATAAAATCGTCGAAGCTTTCCATACAATCTTATAAGAATATTTTCAAAGAAAATGTTTTATTTTATATGGATCTTAAATGATTTCAAAATAAAAGGAGATACTTCTTTAAAAAGAATTTTGATTTCATCTATGTCAACATCCTTTGATGGATTTTAAGATTATTTGAAGTTGATTTATTATGATACAAAACTTCTATATTGAATTGAAGGTTTTGTGATATGTTTGACTGTGGATGTGCTATTTTTATACCATTCATAGTTTATGGTGAAATTATTGACATTTCGTATGCTAGTTTTAATACGAATGTTTATGTTATGTTTAAACCTTTTCATATGGGAATGCATTAGACTTAATAAGTGACGGGTGGAGCCCGCTATAGCTCCTCGATGCATCGGTAGGTCTCATGAGACAAACTAGTGTCTTGGCACAAGGCCTTGACAAAATCTTATTTGTAGTCTTGGCACGAGGCCTTGGCTATGTGGTTATGATAGTCTGGCATTGTGCATTCCAACATTATGAAAGTGGTTATTGATATTGCATGTGATTATTCGATTAGTAGAATATCCATGTGAACAAGTAAATGGCATTATTTCATTTTACTTTTGCCATACCATGTTGAAGTTCAATTTTAAAAGGCTTTTGTTTTAGTAATTCATTGCTTTAAATGTTTATGCTTATTTTGAATGTTCCGCTATTTTGTTATCCTTACTGGGCATTTGAGCTCACCCCTTTTCTATGTTTTATTTTTCCCAGGTAGTGAAGAAGTAAATTATGATTGACTTGCAGGGATATTATGAGGGGATTATAGTGTGGACGTTGGAAACATTATGTTGTTGTAGTAGTTTTTAATTTTATGATGTAATGTAAAACTTATGAATATATCTAGTGTTTCCAAGGCTACTAAACAAATCGGTCTTTCGGGATTTGATCTTTCTTGTGATCATGCCAATGTTACGAAGTAATGCACCAACTCTGGGCAGCTGGGGTCGGGGCGTTACAGTTGGTATCAGAGGAAGTTTAGTACAAACCTTGGAAGCTAGATTTAGATAAACTCTGATTAGAGCACGTAGACCTAAGATTAACTTTGAGGATTAGTATAGAAGAACTTCCTAGAATTTTGGTATTGTAGAGATTTTGTGAGTTTTTCGAGCAATACATCCATGTCTGGATACGAGCAGGTAGAGGCGGCTCTGGCACAGATGTACCTAGGGGTAAAACCCGAAAACACCGCTTTGAGCTAGACTCGAACGGGAACTGGTGCACGACAACGGGCCTTGCTGCACTCTTGGTTACGACACTCTCGGGGGATATGCTTAGGATAACTCTCATTTTCTTTACAAATCATTTTGAAGGGATTATGAGTATATACTTCCTCAAAGAAAACATTCTTATGATTATGGATTATATCCATAAATAGTTCAATTTATTTTAAGTGTTTTATAAGTATGGGATTATGTATTTTGATTCATAAACTGATCTAGTGTATCCCATTGTTTAGAAATGGCGCCCAGTAGAAGGAATGAGAACTCCAGAAATGCACATGATCCAAAGAGAAGGATGGATCATATCTTTCATGGTCTTAAGCTAGAATTTATAAGAGAAATAGTCTCCCATGTATTATCATCATATGAAGAAATAATATCATGTGTTGATAAGATAAGTAAAGAGTTTACTGAGTCCTATGGCTTTGAAGGGAAGCAAGAGAAGAAAAGGATGGAAGAGAGAAAGATGGATAAAAGTAAGAGGGAAAAGAAGAATTTTCCCATATGTGGTAACTGTGGAAAGAAACACCCTGGAACTTGCCTGAAAGGAATGGGAGTTTGTTATAAGTGTGGAGGAAAAGGGCACAAAGTACGTGACTGCAAGGGTAAGAAAATGGTTTTAAATGTACAATGCTTCATTTGCAAGGAGTTTGGACACTACGCGAACCTATGTCCCAGTCATCAGACTATGCCGCAAATGATGCTATTGGATAATAATCAAGTTATGATACTACCACAGATGAAGAGGAATGATTAGAGTTCTTATGTTGATTATGTCAATTGAGTGTTGTATCAACAATGTACTTGTTATAATAATTATGGAGTATATAAGGATTGTACTGCAGTACTATTTCATTAAGGACTTGAGATTGTGTGGAACAAAGAAAAGTGACTCATTAGCAGGATAGATTTTTGGAAAATATATGGTTGAGAGAATGATAAACCATAATATAGTTTTGATACTGAGGTAGTGATTTTGGAATAATATGTGATTGTTTTGGATAAATTATATTGGATATTCTTGACTACCTTGGATCTGATTAATGATTTGTATATTCCATCATTGTTGGGGTTTAAAACATTTTTGGATTAATGAAGTATATCCATCATTCTATATGGAATAAGGGAGCATGAATGTAATCAATAAGGAATATGGTAATACATGATGAAGGTATTCATATGCTATTACGGGGTAAAAAGGATCTATATTATGTTTACCTTCCTTATGAATGTTGGACTGTGAGTTTGGACAGAAGTATTTTTGATAGTTCTAGATTGGATTATTTTGGATTGCCATAAAAGGACAACCCGGAGGTCGGGCGGCAACCCGTCGCGTCCGGCAAGGCTGCGAGACATGAACCCGCAACCAAAGGGAGACAAGGGTGTATCACCTACCACTATCCCACGAGATGTCCTGGATTAAATAAAGTAGTTTTTTAAAAGATCTGGTAGATGAATTATAAATTCGTTTATTTTGGAACCCTCTATGAATAGTATAAATAGAATTTTTTTTACGAGTGAATGATGAGTTTTGGTAGAAATTTATTAATGGATAAAAGTCTAATTATAAACTAAGTATATCTCCTTATGATCTTAGCCAATCTCATAAATAAATTCCTCATCATTAATAAAAGGAACTTAGAACAAAAATGTTGTCCTAGATGGTACCTTAAATCATCAATAATTTATGGCTTTGGGATTGTTGGCCTTTTCATAGCCGTGTTCTCTACCACTCTCCATCAGATAATTGATGGCTAGATTTTTCTTCCATATCCATATTTTCTTACATGGAACCCTAGTATGTGTTATTTTCGGTAATCTTCATACTTTCCACTCTTTATAGAGGCCTCATTAATTCATTTTTCGATGTGGGATTTCAACTAAGATATTTTGAAACGTCAAAAATGTGTTATCCTAATACCCTATGTTTTGTTGAACTGATGGTATTTCAAATCATCATAGATTGATGAATTTAAGGACCTCAATTATACACTTGTTTGTGATTGATTACCTCAATCACTACCTATAAATATTTACGTTTTTCCTCCGATTATATGTCTCTAATTTCCACCAATGATCTCCTAATCGAGATCATAATTTGGTGGTGACCCTTTGATTTCTCTTTTCCTCATATTAAGACTAAATTTTAGTAACCCAATTTCCGATGTGGGTTTTCCCACAAATATATTTTCTACTTTCAACCTTTTATTTTTGAAGAACAATTTCAAATTGCGAGGACGCAATTTATTGAAGGAGGGGAGAATGTAACACCCCAAGATTTCATAGTGTGTTATTTCTTCAAAATAATTCAATAACTTGCACTACACGCAACACTGAGTTCAATTGCACCATGACTTACCA
Organism: Viscum album; assembly: GCA_963277665.1. Taxonomy (NCBI): domain Eukaryota; kingdom Viridiplantae; phylum Streptophyta; class Magnoliopsida; order Santalales; family Viscaceae; genus Viscum; species Viscum album. The sequence goes on along the minus strand of OY728146.1, from coordinate 782,360,371 downwards.
AAAATAATCCATTAAAAGAGGTCATGAATAGTATTAACTAAATTTTAAACTTTATATAATCCTTATAATTTTAGAATCCATATTATGAGTTTCTTAGTCATAATGCAAGAACAGGTCCATTTTCAGTATTGCACTTTTATCAACTTTTGATAGTGAAACCTTTTTAAATACAATATTTTAATCTTTTTGACTAAATGGAGACATCAAAAAATTTAAAATGAAACATCCCAAGCTTCCACGGTACGCTTTCCTTTGAATAAAACAGTAGCGTGTGTTGTACGCAACTTCGAGTTCTAACACACCGTAACCAATCAAACTAGCTGTTATGAATATTAATACCTACTTTTTGAAGTTATATATATTTTATATTTTAAAATGGACTTCATTTTTGTATTCGGAATATCAAATTTAGCCTAAGGTGAAATTTTGGTACTTTTCGGATAACTTTCATATTTTGATGAATAGTGAAAATTACTAAATTTTAATTAAAAACAAATTTTTTAATAAAAATAATTAATAGTAATAAATTATGAATTTGAGTGGTTTTAAAGTATATTTAGAATATATTTTTACTATTTAATATAATGTTGGTCATTGGACATAATTTTACAATTAAACCGAACATAAACAAGTGGCAATCTTTTGATAGTTATTATCTCTTAAAAACACGCTTTTTGTTTTGACAGCGGGAATTAATTTTAAATTAATTTCTGCCACTTCTGTGTTTTGAATTTAGGAAAATGGATTCCATATTTGGAATCAGGATTTTCAAATTGTGTAAATAGGTAACTTTTATTTTTAGACATTTTGAATAATTACTGCGGTAAATATTTTATTTACCATGGTTAAAGGGTAAATCCGGTAAATAAGGGTTAAAAAAATAATGTTATAATAATACAAAATTACCCTAAAACGCGTCCTAACCTTATTGGTGGACACATACCCGACCATGGGAATCCTTGGGTCAATTTGGGGACCCCATGGAGCCACTTGTATGTGGTAGGGACACATTATATTAATAAAGTTAAAATAAAAATAAAAATGGCATAAGCTTACATGTTTTAGAAGAACAATTTTTACATAGGGTTATACATGTTGGATTTTCGATTATAAATATTCATTAGAAAGCTAAAACTATTTCCTACATAATGGTATTTTATTTATAATTTTTAGACATTTAATAATTTATTTAATTTATGACACAATGATGATGCAGTAATTACTATAATAGTGAAAAATTAAAATAATTGATATTATAAATACCCAAATAAATATAATATGAAACTTTTAATGAATTAAACTAATTTTCTAGGATAATATGATATATTATGATTGATTTAATTGACTTTGTTCGAAGTAATCAATCTGTTATGAGTTTCACAAAAATCAACTATTGAATAGTGTCAAAATTGACATAAAAGAGTTCTTAAAACAAATATTATATTATTAATTGATATTAAATTCCTAAAAATCTAAGGTTCGGCCAAGAGACTTATATTATGATATGTTAATAATTAATGGACCACTTGGGGGTCTCTTGGATGTATATAGTAAGTTTATTAACCATATTATATAAAAATACAAAGAGACATTGTAAAAGTGAAACTAATTAACTTAGAGTTAATACTTAAAGATAAGGTTAATATAAGTACCCAAACCTGTCTAAATTCTATTGGATGAGTTGTTTTCGACCTATCCACACCTCATCCTTTGAATAGTCAACTTTGGAGCCTTTGGAAACCAAATATGAATTTATTATAAATTAATATTTCTAGCTTTTCCAAAGGTGCCCCTCACCCCTCTTATAAAAGGGCACTCCTCCTTCTCTTTTCCTCACACCTCTCAAGCCACTTGGCTCGTCCAAACTCTGCCCAACTAATCTCCCCACATCCCTCTCCTCCTCCTTGAAGCTTCCCCTTAGGCAGAAAGCATTTCAAGAAGTCCTTTGGTTCCAACCAAAGTGAGTTACCTAAATTAAAGGTAACGATTTCTCTTAAATTATTTTCATTTATTTTGCTTCTCCAACCCCCAAAATCTTTTTATTCCTTTCTTTTGTAACAAAACCAGTATCATAAATATACTAGGATGTTGTTATAAGAAAGATTCAAACTACACATACACACAACTCCATCTAATGGATGATGAACATAATGTTTCTGTGGATGGAAAACTAACGCCTCACGAAACGATGATTGTTCAAATACATCTTACCGCCTCTCATGGTGGCCATTATGATGGAACTGTAATTAAATATGATATTAATGATATATATTTTATATATAAGCTTCTGTAATTCCATTTTATATCATACCATTATTCGTTTCATGTTGTATATACATACGATAATTTCATTTGAGGAAGTGCGGACTACCGCCCCCTTAAAATGATATGACTCGTTCATACAACACATGGAACGTATAAAGGATGGTGTTAATGAACTTAAGTAACATATATAAAATACTATACTGGAATAGTAATATACCTATGTATCATTTGGATTAGATTCTTTTAAAATAAAAATTAATTAAATGGAAGTAGCGTTCGTGCGCACGTACGGACTACCGTCTCCACGAACGCGATAAGATTCATTCTCCATCATATCCATTCAAGTCTTATTCTCATTTTGGGGTTAAAAATAATGTTAATATCATTCTGATTATGAATAAGATATAATCTATCCATTACAAACATGTCTTACGTAACAAAACATACAAAAGAAAACAAGAAAGTTCACACCCGAAACAACGATAATACTAAGATATTATTATCAAATCAATATTAAAATATCATATATGATATCATATTGATGTATATGATTATTGTATAATTTAATAACAATGTTTTAATTACTATACAGGAGGTTAACATACCATCGACTAAGAGAAAGTTCAAGGTAAGGGTTATTTCACAATCTCTTCATTATCCGAGGTTGTATTATACGTAATAATCTACTGGGATCTCTTTATCATCCACATCCATGTTTCTTCGAAATGTATTTCAAAACATTTTTACTATTTACAAGAATATGGGTTAAAGTCATTTATACCCTTGTTTGACTTTTTATAAGAGGTTTATAAAGGAATCTTTCCGTCGTTTTCAAAACAATGTCCTTTTTAACCTTTTCGACAGAATTGAGGTAAGAATGTTTTTTTAACTTATACGGCGGGTGCGGTTATTTTCCGCCGTTATAAAATCATCGAAGCTTTCCATACAAGCTTATAAGAATATTTTCAAAGAAAATGTTTTATTTTATATGGATCTTAAATGATTTCAAAATAAAAGGAGATACTTCTTTAAAAAGAATTTTGATTTCATCTATGTCAACATCCTTTGATGGATTTTAAGATTATTTGAAGTTGATTTATTATGATACAAAACTTCTATATTGAATTGAAGGTTTTGTGATATGTTTGACTGTGGATGTGCTATTTTTATACCATTTATAGTTTATGGTGAAATTATTGACATTTCGTATGCTAGTTTTAATACGAATGTTTATGTTATGTTTAAACCTTTTCATATGGGAATGCATTGGACTTAATAAGTGACGGGTGGAGCCCGCTATAGCTCCTCGATGCATCGGTAGGTCTCATGAGACAAACTAGTGTCTTGGCACAAGGCCTTGACAAAATCTTATTTGTAGTCTTGGCACGAGGCCTTGGCTATGTGGTTATGATAGTCTGGCATTATGCATTCCAACATTATGAAAGTGGTTATTGATATTGCATGTGATTATTCGATTAGTAGAATATCCATGTGATCAAGTAAATGGCATTATTTCATTTTACTTTTTCCATACCATGTTGAAGTTCAATTTTAAAAGGCTTTTGTTTTAGTAATTCATTGCTTTAAATGTTTATGCTTATTTTGAATGTTCCGCTATTTTGTTATCCTTACTGGGAATTTGAGCTCACCCCTTTTCTATGTTTTATTTTTCCCAGGTAGTGAAGAAGTAAATTATGATTGACTTGCAGGGATATTATGAGGGGATTATAGTGTGGACGTTGGAAACATTATGTTGTTGTAGTAGTTTTTCATTTTATGATGTAATGTAAAACTTATGAATATATCTAGTGTTTCCAAGGATACTAAACAAATCGGTCTTTCGGGATTTGATCTTTATTGTGATCATGCCAATGTTACGAAGTAATGCACCGACTCTGGGCAGCTGGGGTCGGGGCGTTACAATATTAAATTTACACATTAGTTCAAAACACACTTCACATGCTCAAAATTTATCAAAAGAGCTTAGATTGATTTCATAATTAAGGTAAATGATCCATAAGTTATTTGTGATGTATAGTAATTAACATCACATTAATATGACACACTATGTGGTTGATATGACTTGAGGTACATGTTTTCAATACAAAAGTTCCATTTTAGTTTAAATCATACCTCAAGTAGTCAAAACTAAGAAAATGAGCATGGATTATTTTCAAACATTAGGAAAACAATCCATAATTCATTCTTCATGTGTTGGAATTGACCTCACATAAATCTAAAACTTAATGTGGTTGGTATGAATCTAAGTATGTGTTTTCAATAAAAAAGTTTCATTTTAGTTTGAAACATAAACCAAATAGTCAAAAGTGAGGAAATTAACTCGTATGGTTTTCAAACCATAAGAAAATGTTACATAATTCATTTTCCACATGTAGGAAATGACTGCACATCAATCTAAGACACGATGTGGTTCATATGACACGAAGTATGTGTTTTCAATAAAAATGTTCCATTTTTTTAAAACATGTATCAAAAGAGAAAAAAATTGAGAAAATGAGTTCATATTATTTTCAAACTATAGGAAAATCCATAATTAATTTTCCACATGTCGGAATTGACCACACATCAATTTGACACAAGGTGTGACCTGTATAACTCATATTGTGTGGTTTCAGTATAAAAGTAACATTTTATTAAAAAAGACAAGTGACATACCAAAAATCAAGAAAAATAATATTGTTTTTATACTTTAGTAAAATGATACCTCAATTATTTTTGATATTTATGAATCAACTGTACCTCAATTTGATACACTCTGATCCTGTTATGACTCAAATTGTTTGGTTTTAGTTTAAAATTGACATTTTATAAATGTATTGTTTCATTTTTATGTTTAATTTATTTAATTATAGTATTAATAACATAAGAATTTTTTTATATAGGTGGATTATTTTTCTAATGTTGGGGTTGTTTATTTGATGGTTTTCAGGATCATGAGATATTGTAATTTAAGGTTTCATCTGAGGTAATTGAAATAATGAAATGGGTTAAAAAAATAGACAAACATCATGATAAGGTGTATTCTTACTAATTATTTTTTAATTTTTTCACCATTTAATCATTTAACTTTTAGTTAATTTCCGTATCATTTTTATCTAAAAAATATTTATTTTTTCATAGATTTTTTGGCAAGTCATAGTTTTCTTTCAACTGTATGCAATAAGACGGAAAAGATAGAAAATGTTTATTTTTGGATGGGGAATTTTAGGCATCATGGAGGTTTTTACTTACATTAAAATGGAACATGTTCTTTATTTTATATATTTTTTCAAACAGCTTAATGAAAAACACACATCACATACTCAATCATCCACACCTAAATATGATACACAGTGTGCTCAGTATGACTCAAACTATATGTTTTTAGTTTATAATTTACACTTTAGTTCAAAAAATACATCACATACTCATAACTAAACAAAAACATTCATATTTTTTAAATACTTTAGTAAAATGATCCATAAGACACTTGTGATGTGCCAGAATCATCCACACCTCAATGAGACAAATAGTGTGACCGGTATGATTCTGAGTTAGTCTTTTTTTATCTAAAATTGAGATTAATTTTGGTAAAAAACATAGGTGATATACTCAAGAATGAGAAAAAAACATTCATATTTTTTTGATAATTTAGGAAAATGATCCATAAGTCATTTTTATATATAGGAATAGTTCACAACTCATTCTGATACACTTTGCGCCCGGTATGACTCTAAGTGTATCTTTTTATTTAAAATTGGCCTTTATTTTAGTAAAAAAGGCATGTGACATACTCCAAACTGGGAAAACTAATCCATATTGTTTTTATGCCTTATTATATGATCCATTAGTCATTTTGGATATCTACTAAATATTCACACATCAATATAATACATAGTGTTCCTGATACAACACAAAGTGTCCATTATTAGTTCAAAATTGACATTTTAGTTGAAAAAGTGTGATACTCACTTAAAACTGAGAAAACATTCTAAGATTATCCTGATCATTTAGGGGAAAATCATATTTCATTATTATCATGTAGGAATCAATATCATTTCAAACTGATACACGATGTTATAGGTATGACTCAAAGTTCATGTTTCTAGTTTAAACTGACAATTTAGTAAAAAACACAAGTGACATACTCAATAATGACAAAAAAATTCGATTATTTTAAAACTTTTAAAAAGGATCCATAATTTATTTATGAAATTTAAGAATTAAAATTACCTTAATATGATGAATTGTGTTACTATTATGATTCAAAGTGTGTCTTTTTATTTAAAATTGAAATTATTTTTTTTTTAAACAAATAAAATACTCAAAACTAAGTAAAATTTTTTTTATTGTTTTTATAATTTAATAAAATGATCCATAGGTAATTTTTGACGTGTGTGAGTCATCCTTTCCTCAATATGATATTTTATGTTCTAGATTTGACTCCAAGTGTGTCATTTTATTTATAATTGACCTTAATTTTAGTGAAAAGGAAAAAGGGAAAACTCAAAATTGTGAAAACACAGTAATATTGTTTTTATACATTATAAAAACAATCTATAAGTAATTTTTGACATGAATGAATTATTTGAACCTCAATCTGATCCATGTTGTGACTGGTATAACTCAAAGTGTCTCTTATTGTTTTAAAATTTACATTTTAGTTCAAAAAGGGTGTCACTCACTATAAATTATGAAAAAACTTTTTGATTGTCTTATTAATTTAATAAAATTATTCATAAGTAATTTTTAGAATATAGGAATCAATTTCATGTCAGAATGACATATGATGTGACCAGTGTGACTCAAAGTTCCTATTTCTATTTTAAGATGAAATTTTAGTAATAAAGACAAGTGTGATAATAAAAACCAATAAAATGCATTCAGATTATTATTTTAGTTTATCTAAATTATCCATAAGTAATTTTTGATGTATAGGAATGAACTAAAACACAATCTGAAACATGTTGTGACGGGAATGACTTCAATAGTGTCTTAATATAAAATTGGAATAAATTATAGTAAAAAAGACAAGTGGAATTATCAAAACAAGGAAAACACATTCATATTATTTTGATAATTTAGGAACATGAATCATAAGTCATTTTTTTAATGTATGAATCATCATCACATCAATATGATAGATATTGTTTTTCAGAATGTCTCCAACTATTCCTTTTTTTTTTAATTGAAAATAATTTTAGTAAAAAAAGACTACTGACATACTCAAAAATAAAAAATACATTTATATAGTTTTTATACTTTATGAAAATGATACATACATCATTTTTTATGTGTAATAATAAGATTATCCTCATTCTGACATACTGTGTGAGTGGTATTACTCCATGTTTGTATTTATTATTTAAAATTGACATTTTTTATAAAAAAGAAAAGTGAAATAATCAAAAATAATAAAATCCATTAAGAATACTTTAATACTTTAGGAGAATGGTCCATGGGTAATTCTTGACATTTATTAATCACCTTCACCTCAACCTGATTCACATTGTGCCTAATATAACTCAAAGTGTATTTTACCATTTTAAAATTGACATTTTAGTTTAAAAAGTGTGTCACTCACTGAAAATCAAGAAAATGCCCTTAGATAGTCTCTATAATTTTATAAAATAATTAATAAGTCATTTTTTATGTGTATTAATTGGTCTCATGTGAATCAGACACACGATGTGACTGGTATGACTCAAATATCATGTTACCAGTATAAAATGAAATTTTGGTAAAAAGGAAATGTGACATACTCTAAACTCAGAAAATGTTTCTTGATTTTCTTAATAATTTATAAAAACAACCCATATATCATTTTTTATACATATAAATTAGATGCACCATAATCTGATGCATGCTCTTACTGGTATGACCCCATGTGAAGATTTTTTATTTAAAATTGACATTAATTTTAGTAAAAAAGACAAGTGACATACTCAAAACCGAAATAACACATTCATATTATTCTGATACTCTAGGAAACATAAATATAATTTATTTATTTTTGTGCAAGAAATATCTACACAACAATTTAATGTATGGGTTGCATGATATAACTCAATGTGTCTGTTATCAATATAAAATTGACAATTTTGTTCAAAACTTATTTCACTCATTGAAACCCAAGAAACACTCTCACATTTTCTTGATAATTTAGGATAAATACCCTGAATTCATTTTTTATTTGTAGGAATCAGTCTCATATAAAACCAACAAATGATGTAATCGGTTTGACTCAACGTGTATGAATCTAGTTTAAAATGGATTTTTAGTAAAAAAATAAATTTGACAAACTCAAAACAAAAAAAAATGCATTCAAATTGTTTTCCTACATTAGTAAAATTATCCATAAGTCATTTTTGAAATTAATGAATTATCTACACCTCAATATAACACATGGTGTGACTTGTATGACTTTAGTTGTGTCTTTTTATTTAAAATTGACATTAATTTTAGTAAAAAAACATGTGACATACTTAAAACTGAAAAAATGAATTTACATTATGTTTACAATTTTTTTAATGATCCATAAGTCATTTTTTACATTTATGAATCATACTCACCTCAATATGATACATGATCTACCAGGTATGACTCAATGTGTCCGTTATGAGTTTAAAATCAACATTTTAGCTCAAAAAGTGTGTCACTCATTGAAAACTAGGAAAACACACTCGGATTGTCTTGATAATTTAAGGAAATGATTCATAAGTTATTTTTTATTTGTATAAATTAAACTTTTTTAATATTGAAACACAAGTTGACATGTATGAATCAATGTGCATGTTTCCCATTTAAACATACATTTTAGTAAAAAAACATAAGTGACATACTCAAAACTAATAAAACGCATTAAGATTGTTTTAATACTTTAATATAATGATCCATACATCATTTTATTTGTTTATTAATCATTATCATCTTAATCCAACATATAGTGTGGTCGGTATGACTTGAAGAACATGTTTTCAATATTTAAGTGCGATTTTAGTTTAAAATTTGCATCAAATCACAAAAACCGAGTGAATGAGCTCATATTTTTTTCTCATATTTTATCTATAATTACTTAATTAATTCCTTAAAATTTTTATTTTATACTTATATAGTTAATTTATATAGATATAAGGGTTTTAGATAAAAAAATAAATGGTATGACATTCAAGAATCAACCACTACTCAACCGGATACACAGGGTTCCTGGTATGACTCATAGATTAGTTTAAAATTGAAACTTTATATTTAATTTATTTCATTATATTATTAATAAAATAATAATTTTTTTATAATATGGGTGAATTACTTTTCTCTATTTGGGGTGGTTTGTTCAGCAATACCATGATCGAGGGTCAGGGGCTAAAGATAAAGGAACAGTGCTATTTTTGAATTTTTGTGATAATTTATACTTACTCGTGTAATTTTACAAACCAATATTTGAAATGTATATAATATAGTTTTTTTTCTTTTGTTTATGTTTAAAATTTTGTTTCATTTAAATTATATATTTTCAATATGTTTTTTATATATTTTTGTTATTGTATTGTGCTGTAAATTTAACTGCAGACTATAGTTTTTTCCTTTATTAGTGATAATAAAGACACTGATAAAGATATCATTTATCAGTTATATTTAAATCAATAATAAATTATTCCTTTATTAGTTCTATAAAATATATGATAAAGGGTCCATTTATCAATGTTGTTTTTAGGATTGATGAATGGTCCCTTTATCATCACTTTTTTAGCGCTAATAAAGGACACATTTATCAGTCCTAAATAAAAGCACTGACAAAGGGGGTCCTTGATATGTTCTAAAAAATCAAATATAAAGTTACCCTTTATAATTTCAATTTATATCACTGATGAAGTGTACCTTTTGAGGCACTTTAACATCACTGATAAAATCCTTCGGCTTTTAATCACCCTATAGTAGTCAGTATTTTTTTTGCACTAACAAATGGCCAATTTTAGCATTGTTAATGGCTTGATTTATAGTAGTGAGGAAACAAAAATTATTATATTAATATCTAATAATTATTAATTTAATATGTTTTCATAATTCTATAATGGTAATATATATAATTATATTCATTAACAAAATCAATTCTGTTTACTGAAACAAAGTTTACCAAAAAGGACATTTTTTAGTGTTCCTTGTGAACCATCACCATAAGTTCCATAAAATGACTATGGGAATACATAAATATATGAAAAACATATAATATATATTTATTAATGTTATAAAAGTGATTTACCCATGATTAAGGAGCAGGGACTAGAACCGCTAAATAGAACCATGCATAGAAAACAAAACATTCAACCCCCAAATATTATTTTTAATAAAAATAAAAATTTGATACATGGGTAACAATTAAAATTAAATTAATATTATTAATTAAAATAATTATGAATATGGTTCTTATTAATATGATTAATTATCCTAAATTTCTTATATATGGAGTTAAAATGTGTCCGACCATACAGAAGTCTAAGGTAATGGTTTCTTTTCCAATCTCAATTCGAAATCAATATTATCTATATATAATTTATTATTTGAAAAAAAAATTGTGTTATTTTTATATAATACCAAAAAATATTATTATTCTCTAGTTATATATTTGGATTTCATATCTTCTTCAATTTGCCTTCCTTCAGTTGGCAATTCAACTGAAACGATTCTTTTTAGTGGATCTGATCTTATCTCTTATTTTTGGATAAGAATCCTTCTCCTCGATGTTCATATTATCTATTTTGTTTCCCAAATGTATTTATCCATATTAATATGATTTATTAAGTTTATTTTATATTGGCCTTAAATTTATATACAAGATAATGATAGGAATCTCTTTAATTTTTTATGTAAATGTCATTTTTTACTTACTTTTATATTCTTTATAAAAGTGTGAAAATAATAATTTTTAACGTTTTCCACATGAATTTATTGCACTACCATATTCTTTATTTTTATTTTTAAATATTACCTATCATTTTTTTGTGTTTTTTAAGTCAAATTCTATTATCATTGTTTTATAAAATATTTCCTTTGAAATAAATGTTTTTAAAACCAAGAAGGGTATCCTTTCTTATTTGTTAAAGAAATTTTATAATGTTCTTAAAAAAGAGTTTTTCATATATCTCAACATAATTTAATATTTCTTATGTTTCACTAGGTATATTATATAATGAAACCATCCATCTTATTAATTTTTATGTCTTAATATCATGTATTTTGTAGGTTTTCCTAAAACATTTTTCCTTCTCATGGGTTAATTATGCTATGAAGGAACTATGAATATTTTCATGCCCATCTGGAGATCATTTGTATCGTTTTAATTATTTGATGTGTGGGATGTATATTATAGAGTCCATAAATGTAATACCCAAAAATTTTAGTTTAAAATAATAATAATCTCGATATCTTGTTTAACATGTAACAGAAAGATTTAAGATAATTGAGATATATTATAGACATATTATTATTTAAATGTGACTGTTATAACATATCTACTGAATAGTTGAATATGTGAATACTTTTCCTACTCAATAAAAATTTATTGATTAAATATTTTGGAATAAACAATCAATTTTTTGTAAAGTAATTTTATGATTCAAAATTTCATTTTATTGGCAATGATTTTATTCCATTTTTGTGTGGAAACTATAATTAATTTATTCAAATTTTATAAATTTTATTTTATAAAATAAATATCATTTTTTAATTCTTAATATTAGAATTAAATTATTTCCAATTAGTGGGATGTGTTTATGGGAATGGTGGGGTGTCTCAGGTTGCGCGAACTATGGAGAAAGTTTCCTATACAAGTGGTTATTTTGGTGATGGTTCTCCAATTGTATACTTTAAAAGCAGGATTATTTTGGCTTTAGGTTTTCCCAAGTTTGATAATAGTGTTTTATATATAGATAAATAAATGACAGGGCTTTGGTTTTTTGGGGAGATGCAGTGATGGTGGTAGTGTGCGCTGGTGGTGTTACAGTTTATCTTCCTCCGACATCGATGGTTGGTGGTTCTCTATGGTATTAGAGATGGAAACATTTGTGTAGATATTATGTGTTGGTGATGGGATGAGGTATGGCCTTCTTGGTATGGGGCTTAACATAATGGTTTGGGGGGTTTTTTACTTCGAGACAATGGTTTGTGGGTTCTCACCGATGAAGTGTAAACTCTTACTGTATTTGATTGTCAGGACGAATGGATCAAGGTGGCTCATGGTTCAAGATCTCACATCCTAAGGTGGTTTTGTGGTGTAATAATTGATGGGGTTTTTTTACCTATTCAAATTTTAATTTTTAATTTGAATTATTAATCGGGTGACATGTTTTGAATTTTGAATCTAGGTGATGTATTTTTAATTTTTAATAAAGGTGATGTTTTTGAATTTGGAAATATGTGGTTACCACTAAAACATAATGTGGATTTCAAAAAATATTAAAAATTTGATTTGGAGTGAGGTTCAAATTTTGAAAATATGGCCCTTTTATTTTTTTCGTTGTGAATGGTAATAGTGATAAGTATTTATCACCTTAGTAAGGGTAAAATGGGTAAAACATGGTTAAAAGATGAGATAAGATCACAAAATAAACCCAAAACATACCCTTATTCCATTTTATGTAATAAATTAGACTATAGGCATTGCAAATTCTTATATATGGCCTTTTGGTTCCATTTTTCTATGATAGTAAAATTTATATTATTTTTGTAAAGAAAATTCCAAAATATCACTCTCTTGACTTTAATGTCTCTAATTCCTTTCAAAAGGATAAAAGGAGGATAAAATAAAAAATAAATGTTTATTTTAAATAATAATTATTTTTTATCATGGTAATTTATTTATAATTCTTAGTGAATGAATAATTACCTTAAATGGATACACAACACCGACACAGTATTAATTCAATTAATAAAAAATAAAATTAAATATTTTAAAAATATTAAAAGTAATATAATTTGGATAAATTATTATATCAAAATTTTTTTTTATAAATATAACATGTTATGGATGTTTTATACTTCTATATTCTAATTCTATAACTATCTTTATGACTTTAAAGTCAAAGAAAATTAATAGTTTCAAAATGACATTAATGATATTTTATGAAAAATAATATATTATGAAATTATTTAGAAATAATAAAAAACTAAAATTGTAAAATTATAGTGATAAATGGTCTAAAATTTCATTTATTTTACATTTATGAGTTAATTTTTAACTTATAAGTAAAATTTTAACCCTTTAATATTGACAAAGTCGTTACCGTAGTTAAAGTTAAAATTAGTTAATGAAGAGGTTAAACCAAAATATATGGTTTAAAATGACACAAAAACTAATATAAATTCCATTTAATGATGATGTTTCAAACTTATACTCTTCTTATTTGAATATATATCCATTTTGAATCATTTTTCTTGAGAATGACTTAATTATATTTTAATCTTTTTTATAGTTTCAAGTGTGTCCTTCCTTTCCCTTATAAAAGGACACCCATTATTTATTTTGTTTACACCATGTTGAGCCATATATCTTAAAAAACTATGTAATTATCTTACAAACATCCATATATATGATTTATATGTCATTGTATTCTTAAAATACCATTCCAATGGTCCTTAATAAATGATCTAAAGTATGTCTACCTAAGAAGAGGCAATTGTCTTACCCGGTCTCATTCAAATTTTTTCTTCTTATACCTCTTATAATTCTATTATATTTGTCCTAAAATAATATATTATGTATAATAAATATATTTAAATTTTATCATTATTATATAACCACTTATATCCACCCTTTATTCCATCAAATGGGAAGTGAATGTATTGTTTGTGCATATTTGTGGACTACTGCATCCACGTAAAGATACAATTAATTTTCCATAACCATATTTAAAATTTAGTTATTATGATGGGTTTAAAGATTTTATATTATATTTAAGAAATGATTATTCTTCTTTAATTATAATATCATATATACCTTCTTTGATTCCAATCCATTGAAAATGGATAATGTCACTCATGCATATGTGTGGACTACCTCCTCCACGAAGCGATGTGATTCATTTTTCATTTCTAATTTATATAGATGGTAATAATAAAATATTAAATAAATAAATATGGCATATATTATATATTAATGAATCATTAAAGGTGAATTATTATTTATATTTCATTCATTCAATCTATCAAAAATGTGAAAACATCGTTCCTGGGTACGTATGACCTATCATCTCCAATGGTGTAATTAATTTTTCCATATCAACTATTTATGGATAAATATTAATATATATATATATATATATATATATATATATAATATTTATATCATGTTTAAAAATTTTTATATGATTCTATAATTATCTATGTACAATTACCATGTCTACCCAACTGAATTTCTCGTAAAAAATGAAATAGTGAACACATGAAAATGATGATTTTGATAAGGAGTTATTAATAAATGGGTTTTAAAAATTTATAATTAAATAATATATGATATTATAATTATTTAAATTAATTATATATATAATTATAATAAATTTAAATTTATTATACATGAGTTCAAATCTCTTACAAATCAATTTAGATTTTAGGTGAGAGATTTGTGTCTCACTTTTTTTTCTAAGAGACACATGACATAATCACCACTTTCTTCTTTTATATGGAATCTATATTTACAATTAATTCCTTTTATAATGATTTTAATTAAAATTATGGGATATAAATATCCAACTAAGATTCTTTATTTCATGGGTCTTATGATTCAAAAGATACCAAAGTAGAAATATATTTATATTCCAATATCTTTTTAATCAAGATTGTTTATGATTGAATTTCCATTAAAAGAAATTATATAATAATTTAATAATAAATCAATTTAATTCCATTATCCTATGGTAATTCCTATAAATTAAATATTTTATTTTTATTTTTCTCTATTTAGATACTCAAGATGCTAAAATTACATTTTTAAGGAAAACTGACCTTTTATATCATTGGCCAGAAATCATTTTTATTCAATGTTCTTGTTTACTAAAAAAATTTAGAGAATATTTTTAATATTATGATATTATTTTATAAATTCATATTCACCCATGTTTTTAATTTTTTACAAATGTATTAAAAATAATTTTTTTATCATTTTCTAAATGAGATGCCTTATACATATTAGTGAAAATGTGAAAGGAATCATTGTTTTAATGTACATGACATGAAAAAAATTATTGATGTCACGAATACTAAATGATTTGAAGCTTAAAATACAATTTTACAATGTTATTTTCAAATAAAATATTTTCCTTATCATTTGGAAAAAAATATTTTAAAACATGTTCTAAAAATGAAAAGTGTATTTTCCTCAAGAAATTTTATAATGATATTTAAAATAAATTTTTCATCTATGATAACATCCATTAATGTTACATTTTATTTAATGTGGGTATGATCCAATAATACTGTATTTATTCTTTCTCTGGATGGTTTAAGGTTATGATGATTAATATCTATAAAACTCATTTTAGTTTTTCACAAGTAAATTTAGGGTAAAGGTTTTTTTGATCTTATGGTATACATATGAATGGATTTTTTATCATGTTATGTTTAATACCATAATTATATATCCCTATAATTTATTGAGTTAATATTAATGTTCTATGTGCACAAACGGTACATAGGTTATTATCCCAATCTTGAAACAGAGAACATAAGAGGTTGTACCATTCCCAAAATATGGCACACCGGAGGTTATTCCAAGCATGAAGAAGGTACATGATTTTTTATCTATTAAATAACATGTTATGGATTTATTTTTTAGTATCCTTGGTATAATATTCCTCATATAATGATTTTTCCACACTTTATGCCACTTTTTATAACATGATCTTATGTTTTTTTAAATTTGGGGATGGAGCCTCATTTATTATTAAAACAAAGAAAAGACCTCTTTAACTAGGTAGAGGAAGACCCATTACATAGCCCGAAGGCCTAGTGGTAATTTCACCCATTACATGGCCCGTAAGCCCAATTTATTTTCCCAAGGCCCATTCTGTGAATAGTACTTCTACAATACCGCTGATACAGCACCACATAGTACTTGATGCTGCTACAATTCCCACTATTGATATAGTTTCGTCGCTGCTACAGTCTTGCAACAGTACCCTACACCCCATGGGTTTTCAACCCCCATTTTCCATGTAGGATTATAGGGTTCTTACCATTAAGCCAAAACCCAACTACTATGACATGATATTATGTAAATATTTTTTTCTTATGACTCGTTTTCTTTAATAACTTTATGATTAATGTCTTATGAACTAACAAGATTTATTGTATGACTAAGTTTATGATCTATGAATAGATAGGTATGATTTTAAATGGTTAATATCATATTATCAAACCCTTCGTTCTCATGTTATATTTAAATGATCATTGATATCTGCATTGCTAACCCTTATTGAGAATCTAATCTCGCACTTTTTTTTCTTTTATTTTCCCCAGTTTACGATCAAATTTTTTGTGTATGATGTGTTTATGAAGCGTTCTAGTTTTAAACAACTATGTTGGAGGAAATTTAGATCTATTAAGAACCATTTTTTTATATATCCAAGTTTCCAAAAAAAACTAAACATTTACGGTTTGTACAAGTATTATATTGTTATGAAATGAATACCCATCTACTTACATATTTTTTATATGTGTGAAATGGGTAGATATAGTTGGTATCATAAAAAGGTTTAGTTAACTTTATAAACTATGATGAGAAAACATTATTGAGAATCCTTAGGATAATCATATTTATAAGAGAAGATTCTATGTTACGGTAAAGAAAATAGTGTGGTTTTCCTAGAAAGAAATCTATGAATGGCAACTATATGTGGATATAGTTTTTTCAAAAATTAATCTAGGGGTAATGACCCCAAATGGAGTTTATGGAATATATATTGACCATTATTTTGGTGTATGGTTACTGTGTCCTTACTACACTTCTGGTTTTAAAATCTTCCAGAATATTCTTTGGTTAATTAAAATTTTATTTATGAACCATAATGAATGATTTTAATAGATTATAACTAAGTATGACCTAGGTCAAAACTAAGGTATCATAGATTATAAAGAAGTTGTTGTGATTTATTAATTCTATAAATTATTTATCATGATCACTCACTATGATTATAATTTTTAACTATGTCATTTTTGTTTTTAGAAAATATATAGAATAAAAAGGATTCATGATAATGATGAATGTGATAGAAAATGGAATAATTTTCCTCATGAGGAACTAAATTAAATAGTAATTGGGAGGTGAAAACGTTTTATTATTCTTAATTAACTATCATGATATATTATTAGCAATATAAAATCTAGTGAGTTTCATAACGTTTCAAATAAGAGGAAGTTATAATTTTAGGAATGTTCATGGGGTAAAGAATATAGAGGAAATAATGATCACTTTTCTTTATTTCAAAAGGTCAGAAGGAGCCTGTAACACCCAATGGTTTTAAGAACTATATTTTTTGAATAAATTTAATTTCTTCGATATCTTGTGTAATATGCAACACTGAGGGTTAGCGAACCACTGTATATAATTAATATTATAATTTAAAATAGACTTTTATGACATGGTTGTTATATTTGGAGGTTTGAATAGTAATAATTTTCAAAAAATAGTTATAAAGGTTTTTAATAAAATAAATATTTTTATAAATTTGTAATTAATTTTTAGTATAGTCTTTATGGGATTCAAAAATATATTTTCTCAAAACAATGATGTTTATTTATTTCTGTGAACAAATAATAAAATTAATTTTTGAAAATTTTGAAAAAATATTTTATAAAAAACATTATATTGAAATATACATGTCAAAATTTTCTATGACTTAATTTTTAAGAATTTTATGAAAAGATTAATATTTTTAGGAATAGTTAAAAAATACTTATTTTTATTAAAAAATGTCTTTTCATTTAAATTATTTACAAGATCCACTTTATTTTAAGATTGTTTTAAGAGTAAAATTATATAAATTATATATTTATTAATCTAATATAGTTCATTTTAATCAATTTAATATTTAATTTTGAAATTAAAATTTTCTTTTATTATGAAAATTTTCTATTTGAAATATCGCTTTTTCATCGCGCATGTGGGATAAATTTGAAATCAAAGATTGCCACTTATTTAATTTAATTTTAAAAAATGGATTATATATTTGGAATAATAATAATTTATATTATAAATAAGTTAAACTTTTTTTTTCACTTTCAATAGTAAAAATTGGAAAACATAATTACCATGGTTAAGGTTAGAACTGCTTTACCCAGAGTTATACTAAATTGATAAGGGGTGAAATGATCTAAAAAATTATACAACTCCAATTTAATGAAATATTGAGAACATATATTCTTTAAGGTCTGATAATAATAAATTTTTTATCCTTTTGGGACGTGAAAAACATGGGTAAACATTTTTCATTTAAAAAAGTTTAAGTGTGTCATATCCCACACTTATAAAAGTTCAACCCTATCATATCCCATACACACTTACAAAACCCTTTGGTTATGAATATAACTACCCAAATATAATTCTTACATACAATAACGTATCGTATGGGACTTATTATTATTATTAACCCCTCTTAATTAGGTGTTAGGTATAAATCTAAAGAAGTTCTTCCAAGAAGAGGTAAAATTGTTAAACTTGTGTTTTTGTTTTATTTCTTCTTCCACCTCCATAAAACCCTATTAAACCTAGATTATATAATAAAATTGTTATCTATAATATAATTATATTTTATTATGTTAATTTAATGACTTTAATACATCTCCTCTTACATCATGTGGAAAATTAAATTATCGA
Source organism: Viscum album (assembly GCA_963277665.1). NCBI lineage: Eukaryota > Viridiplantae > Streptophyta > Magnoliopsida > Santalales > Viscaceae > Viscum > Viscum album. The sequence continues at coordinate 782,341,242 of OY728146.1, read as the reverse complement.
TCATGTGTACGGTGGACTACCACCTCGCAAACTGATGTAATTAATTTTTTTTCACCACCACTCACGACTAAATATAATGAATAATTTCACATGTTTATATGAAATTTATGAAATAATTATAATTATTTAATTATAATATTTTATAAAACTTTTTACTTTTGATTCCTTTGGAATATAATAATGTCGTTCATGTGTACGGCGGACTACCATCTCACAAAGTGATTTGATTCATTCACACTTTATTTTTAAGGTAATAAAGATAGGATTAATGGAAATATGTGATATATATTAGATAAAAATTATTTTTTAAAGTTAATATATTTTTTACCTCCCTTCAATTTAATCTTTTTAGAAAATGAAAACAAAGTTCATACATATCTACAGTCCATCGTCTCTACGAACAGTGTAATTTATTTTATATCTCTAACTTTAATGGATTACAATAAAAAATTATAGAATAAATATATATGATATTTAAATTATATGTAAAATTACTTATATGATTAAATAATGATAAAAATCAAGGATCAAAGATACCAAAACAAAACATGCATGAAAAACGATGCAGTTATTACCTAAAACGATATTTTAACGAGGGATTATTAATAAATGGGTAATAAAAGGTCATAAGTAAATAATATATGGTTTGTTAAATATGTGTATTATAATTTGATTGATTTATAATAAAACTATATTAATTATACATGAGTTTCAATCATGATGAATGGATTTAAGACTTAAGGTAAGCGATTTTATTCTCAAATTCCCTTCTTTGGGATATAAGTTATGTTATATACCCATATTATTTTAATAGGTGTATATAATAACTATTTGGATTGTTATATCCTAAATATAACTATTCTAATTGTATTCAAAGATTAATTTTATATGACCCCTTAATTTTTCTTATGATTCAAACGATACCAAAGTATTAAAGGTTTTACCTTGAAATCTCATTATTTAATGGGATTGTTTGGGATTAAGTTTCCAATGATGAAATATTATGATCTACCCCACAATAAACTCCTGAATTTCATCATAATCTTTCTATTTTGGTATTACTCATGTTTTCTCTTCATTTTCATCTCTTAAAGTATTAAATATTCCAATAGAATGTTTTTAAGAAGAATCATCTTTATTTCTCTCTTCAGTCAAAAAATATTTTTCTTACATACCATATTTTCTAAAAATGTTTTTAAATTTTTTTTAAAATTATCCAAAAAAATATTAAATACATTATTATCCATGTTTTCATTTTTAAAATTGCCTTTAAAAGGGATTTTAAAGTTTTTTTTCTAACAAGGTCACTTTGGATTTTTCTAAAAATGTGAAAGAAATTGTTGTTTTTACTTGTTTGAGATGAACAGAATTTCCTACTATTATTACCATTATTTTATTTGAAGATTAATTTATATTTTTTCAAATTTATTTTCAATGAAATTTTTTTCAATAATAAGTTTATATTTTTCAACTTTAAAAATGTTATTTTCAAAGAAATGTTATTTTCTATGTGAAAGTTTCCATTGGATTTTTCTTTCAAAATGATTTTCCATATATGATTAAATCCATTGATGATACTTAATTATTACAAGGTTATAATCTAGTGATACCATATTTTTTATTTCTCTAGATGGTTTATTTTTATTATGAAAATATTTTTATGAAACTCGTTTCTTTTCCATGGGTTATGCTGTGATAAAATGTTTTACAAAACTCATTTATTTTAATGGATTTTGATATGATGATTGTTTTAAGTTCTTACGGAACACATATATATGATTTTAATTATGTGATAGTTGGTACCAATATCAAACACTAATTAATTAGGTAAATATTTATATATTATGAGATAATAATGGGAAACCAGTATATGGTCTTGTTCTATAATGGTAAATAGGACAATGGGCTTGATCTACAATGGGAAACAGACTGATGGGATTGATTCATAATTGGAAAAAGGTGATTAGGATAGATCCACTATGTTTTATGGTCTTGGTAGTTATCCTTGACAATTTAAATAGTTTTTATAGCTAGTTTGGTACAAAAAATTTATGACATGAGATTATGGTTCATGAATTTTGATGATTCCACACCCTTATGAATCATGTATTTTTGAATTATAATGATTAATAGCATGGCTCATGTTTATGATCTATGATAGGTTGGGTATAAAAATTTAAATTATGTTCATGATCTCACGCCCCTACTCTTATCTTATACGCATATGATCATGGAATTTTATCTCCTATGTTTACCCTTAGTGAGATTCTAAGCTCACAATTTCTTATGTTTCTTTTCTCCATGTTATAAATAATTATTTTATGTAGGATATTTTTAAGAATTGTATTTAAGGGTAATGTCTTTACAAGATATGTTGAAGATGTTTCATTAAATAATAATTTTGAGTACCTAGTCTCCAAGGACATAAAACCATTATGATCCTTGGGTATTTATTAATGAAATGTATTTAATATTAATCTAAAATACGTTATATTTATGTTTGAAAATTCAAGGTTGTTAAAATTTGTATCAGAGTAAGGTTTAGTTAACCTTTGGAAACTAAGATGATAAAAAACATTGAGAACCCTCTGGATGATCATAAGTATAGGATATCATCCTATAGTTTTTATAATGAAGAGATTATGTGGTTTATATAAAAAATCTATCTCTATATATTACAAGTTGATATGTTTTGGTAACATATGTCGATAGGGGTAATAATTTTGAGAAAGGTATATTGGGTTTTACTCAAGTGTTACTTGGTACATTATAATGGGCCTTACTACAAACCTGGTTTGACACTCTTAGGGGATATTGTTTGGTTAATTATTTTTCTATTTACAAACCATCATGAATGATTTGAATAATTCATGATGATGGATGACCAAAGTTAATCTTATGGTTTCATATATTTAAAATAAAGTGTCTTGATTAAGACAACCTCTAAATTATACTTCATGATTATGTGTTCTCCCTCTATGATAGGTGTTTTTCACGTTATGTTTTTTTTGTTTAAATCAATTATTGGAACCCGAAGGAACCATGATAATGTTTAATGTTATGTAATATGTAATTATTTTCCACCTATGAAACAAAATTATATAGAAGATTTGATAAATAACTTTGTTTCAATGGAAATTAAAATTTCTCAGGTCATGAATCATGATAAACTTACAAACAATCCAAGGAAGGGAATCATTCTATTAAATACTTCATGAGTAATAATTTACCTTCTTTTAGTGGGAATTCTGATTCACTAGTGTTTGAGATATGGATAAGCACCAATGAGAATATATTTTCTATTCAATGGTTCTTAGAGCATGGAAATGTCACCCAAATAGTTAATCACTCAGAAGGTGAAACAGGTCAATAATAGAACCATATTAAGAATATAAGGCAAGAGGAAGAAATTTAATCTATGTAATGTGATGAGTTTTAAGGGATATTTATGGGTAAGTAATTCTCTATTATTCAATATATAATGACAGAGAATTAATTTCTTGAGATTAAGTAAAATTTTGATCAATATAATGGTTCCAATTAGGATAATTTTTAAAGTCTCGTAATGTATACCTTAAGTTTAATTATCATCCCAGAAAGAAGTCTTTTTTCAATTATTTGGTGGCATGAAAATAGGTATCCAAAAGGAATTATCCATAATAGGATTTTTTACATAGGAATAAATTGGTTGATCTATATTCTAGGTAGAAATAGAAATTGTAGATTTACACCATTCATATGGTTTTATAAATAAAAGGAAGATTGAGTCTCATAAAAACTAAAATAAATCATATATTGGAAATAAATTCTAGGTATCTAAATACTAAAAATTGGGGAAGAAATTAAAGGTAATTGTTTGAATGGAACTGATAGGTTCTTTAAATATCAAAAGGAGGGACATTAAGCCCATGAATGTCTAAATAAAATTAATTGTCTGGTTAATGAAATCGTGATGAAGAGAACACCAACTAATACACCACCCACTCTGAAATTCTTCAATTTCAAGGAGAATGTGAATTATGCCAACCAGTGCACAAATTTAATGTTTTTTATGATCACTTTCAACCACATCCTAAGCCCAAATACAAATTTAAACCTCATGTGAGCATTATAATCGAAGTGGGTTATGAGAATAACATGGTGAACGGTACACTTATCATCCACTCTAGAATGACTAATGTTTTATTTAATTATAAATATACCCACTTTATATATATTTATATATAATATACAAAGTGTATTAAATTATCAGATCAATAATTAGATGATGAGTTAGTAGTAGGAAATCATAATGGTATGATGGTGGAATAACAAGTTTATAGTTTCTCTCTCATTAAAGTTTGTGGGAATGTTATTCCTGAAAATTATATGATTCTTTCTTTAATTAAATTTTATGTGCTTATGGGAATCAATTGGATTTATTTATATGAATATCATATCAATTTTTTTGGAAGGTAAGTCACATTATGTATTCTAAATAATCTCATTATCATTTATCGTTGGAGGATGAATACAAATTTCCAATGGGGAATTACTTCAACGTAGTGGGAATTAATTATTATCCATGAGGTATAATTGTATCACATAGTTAGGGATATAATATCCATAAAATAAATGTCTATTGTTTTGGATTTTTTTGATATATTTGAAAAACTGTTTCCTAGTCTTCCACCAAATCAAGAAGTTGAGTTCTCTATATAACTCAACCTATTGTTTCACAAATTTTAAAGATTCCATATAAAATATCCTCGATTGAGTTGAAATAATTAAAGAAGAAACTCCAAGATATTCTTGATAAATGATTAATACACCCTAGTGTCTCACCATTGGGTGCACCTATTATATTTGTTAAGAAAAAGGACATATTGATTTAACTTACTATTAATTATATGGATATAAACAATATCACAATAAAGAAAAATTGTTGTATAACTCATATTGATGTATTTTTTGATAAACTATGTAGATATCAATAATTTTCCAATATTGAAATTCATTATAGATATCATTAGTTTAGGTTCAATAAGGAGGATATACCCAAGACAATAATCTATTAAAGGTATAGAAGTTATGAGTATATAGTGATTCCATTTAGTATTACTAATTGACACATTATCTTATTGAATTTAATGAATATATTATTTAGATATTAACTTGATCAATTTGTGGTAGTATTTATAGAATTTATTCTTCTATATTGAAAATGAATTTAACAGTATACATGTCACTTGAAAATTATACTGAAGACCCTATGAATGGAGAAACAGTATGAGAAATTTATAGAGTGTGAATTTTGGTTACAAATGGTTTCATTTTTGGGACATATAATCTCATGTTATGGTATATAGGTGGATCTATCAAAGATGGAAGATATTAAATAATGGCCTAGACCAAACATGGTAACTGTGATACGATGTTTTCTTGGTTTTGATGGATATTGTTGATAGTTTTTAGATAATTTATCATGAAAATATAATCTACACACTAAGTTTAATTGGAAGGGATCTGAGTTTCTCTATATGGATGAATGTGAGGAGAATTTCAAGGAACTAAATAGAAGATAATTCATTTAACCAGTGCTTACATTACTCTATAGTGGATAAGGGTTTGAAATCGGTATTGATTGATCCAAAAGTTATTAGGATGCATTATCATGATAAATGAAATTGTTATAACTTATGCTTCATGATAATTAATGGTTCTTGTGAAAAATTATCCATCTCATGATTTAGTGATAGCTCTAAAAAAATTTCATTAAATATATAAAAGAATTATCTTTATAGATAAAAGTTTTATAAGATGTAATGATCATAAAATTTTAATGTATATATTAATATATAATTAGTTTTACATTAACCATAGAATATGGTTAGAGCTAATTAATGATTATGACTTCTTAATACATTAACACCATGGGAGAGTGAGCAAGGTGGAAGATGATTTAAATAGAAATGATCATGCTAGATTATATGTGATGAGGATAACAAAATATCTAATATTTATGAATTTTCAAAGTATGAATCTGAAAAATTATCAAGGAAGGGGAAAAATCATACTTTTCTCAAATTAGTGTCCAATTATCTATCCAAGTAATGATTAAATAGGCACATAAGGATGGTTTGGAGCTGCATAATAAGATGATAGATGTTCTAAGATTTAGCCTTGATTATAATGGAATAATACGTTTTATGAACCATTCATGTGTTTTTTCCATGCCATATTTTAATACGGATTTATTAGAATTGGATCATAGTTATTCATTCTCTATTCATCCCAGAAGTAAAATAATATATATAGATTTGAAAGGGTGTTTCTTGTATTATAACATGAAGAGATATATTTTTGAGTTTCTATATTTGTACTTGTTATGTACTAAAGTTAAGGTTGAGATAAAAAATTATAAGGGTATATTACATCCCTTACCCATACCATCATTAAAACAGAGAATTAACAGCATGTATTTTGTCATTTGACTCCCCAAAATGTCTAAAGGGAATCATTATACATGGGATGTAGTTGATAATCATACAAAGTTATCTCAATAAATATCTATTAGATAAGTTTTATATTTGGATCATATTTTCATAATAAATATCAATGTTGTGGTATGGTTGCATGAGTACCACATTAAATTATATCTTATCAGGATCTGAGGTTTTTCTCGAAGCTCTGGTGAAATATTTAACAATATCTTGACACATAGTTGAGTTTCAGAACTGCATATCATCCTCATATAGATATGTATTTTTAGAGAAAAATTCAAACCCTATAATATATGTTAAGATCTTATTGTATAAATTTCAAAGGAGGTTCGAATCAACACCTTCCTCTAGGTGAGTTTTCATACAACAATATCATTCACCCAAGTATTCAGATGGATCTTTATAAATACCTCTAGAGAAATAACTATGAAACTCTAATATACTACGATGAATCTAGTGAAAAAATATATTAGGTTCCGATTTGGCTAAAGAAATGACTGATAAGTTTAGATACATTCTACAATACATATAAGAAATACAAAGTCGGAAGAAAAGTTATGTAGAAAATCACTAATGTGATCTGGAATATGAAGTTAGAGAAATGGTATTTATAAAAATCCCTCTATGAAAAAAGGTAATGAGATTTAGAAAAAGGGGAAAACTAATCCCTAGATATATTATTCCATTTTAAATTATTGATCATATTAGGATGGTATCTTATTTATTAGTTATTACATCGAACCTCTCTCAAGTGTATGATGTATTCCATGTATCTCTCATGAGAAATTACATACCTGATCCTTCACATATATTGAACTCAAAGTACATACTTCCATATCGTGATATTTATTATGGGTAAAAACCTATTAATATTCTACATCATATATATAATATTCTATGAAACAATATCACTCACAAGGGAAAAGTTTTTTTGGTGAAACCACCAACTTGATGAAGCTATGTGGGAACATGAGGATGTAATGAAGAAAAATTTTCCTCAGTTATTTATACCCAAGTGATGAAATTTTCAAGGAGAAATTCCATTTAAGGGAGGTATAATTTAACACACCTAGTTTCAATTAAATATACTTTTTTTCAAATAAATTTTGTTTCTTTTATACCTTGTGTTACACACACCACTGAGTTTTAATGAAACACGATATACAATTAAATTTTTTATTTGAACTTGAAAATTATAAACTAGCTATTAAATTTTGCAGTGTGAATACAAATAATCATATTTTTTAAGATATTTTTAACGTTTTTAGATAAATTTAATACATTTATAAATAATTACATAATTTTTAGTAAATTTTTATTGTGCTTTGAAAATACATTTTCCTCAAAAAATGATATGTTATTTTTTTGTAAACAAATATTAAAAATATTTTTTGAAGATTTGTGAAACATTATATGAGAAAATATATTTTTTAGAAACTATAGGTCAAAATTACCATTGATTTATCTTTTTATCATTTTTGGAAAAGATTAATTTTTCAATTAATATTAAAAAATTAACCATTTTTGTTAAAAATTCTTTTTCCTTTAAAGTATTTAAAAGTTTCATTAAATTTTATTATGGTTTTAAAAGTATTATTAGTTAATTTATAAATTTATTAATTCAATTTATTTTATTGGATTCAATTTCATATTTAATTTTAATATTAAAACAATCTCTTCTTAAGAAGAAAAATTCAAAAAGCCACTTTTTCGTTGCATCTGTGGTTTTAATTTTAAATTAAAATTTTCTAATTATATGAATTGAATTTAGAAAAATGGAATTTATATTTTTAATCAGAATATTTTATATTATTTAATATGGTTAAATTATTTTTTGGTCAAAATGAGTAGTAAAAATAGTAAAAATTAATTACAGTGGTTATGGTTAAAACAGCTTTACCAAGGGAGAACCAAAAAAGTCAAGTGATAAAACATTATATAAACTTGAAAAAATACCATTTTATAGCCATATGTTGACCTTATAACCTATAAGGTTTGATAATTAGACATTTTGGATCCCTTTGTCATGTGAAAAACATTAGTACATTTTTTTTCTTTTCAAAAATTACATGTGCATCATCTCTTCCACTAATAAAATGCCTCCCCCTATCCTCTTCTATTCACACATAAAAAACCCTTTTTTTTAAATAACTGACCAAAAAACATCCTTAGTTTTATATAATAATCCTAGATTAATTATTTTGATTATTAACCCCTATTAAAAAGGATTTAGGTATAAACATAAGAGGTTCTTTGAAGAAGAGGTAAAAATTTTAAAATTGTGTTTTTGTAATATTTCTTCTTCCTAATTAAAAAAAATCATATTAAACCATGATAATATAAGAAAATATGAATCTAAAATATACTTATATATTATTATGTTAATTTAATGACTTATATCCATCTCTTTTTCTATCATGTGTGAAATAAAACCATCGATCGTTTGTAGGGAGGACTAACACGTCGCGAACCAATGTAATTAATTTTCTATCAAAACCTTTCAAAATTAGATATAAGGATATATTTAATATATTTATATGATATTTATATCATAATTATACTTATGTAATTATTATATCACATATAACTTTTTATCTTATATTCCATGGGAATACGATAGCGTCACTTGTGTGTATAACAGAATATCACCTCGTGGAGTGATGTGATTCATTCAGGATTTACATGGAAGGTAATAAAAATTGGATGAATAAAAATATGTGATATATATGAAATAAAAATGTTTATTTATAAGTAATATATTATTTACCTTTCTTTTGTATCATCCGATGAGAAAATGTAAACTACGTACATACGCATGTTGGCCTACTATCTCTATGAACAATGTAATTCATATTCTTTATATAACATTAATGGGTTAATATAAAAACTTCTATAATGAATTTATATTATATTTATATCATGGTTTATATTTTTTATATGATGAAACTATGATCAAATTTAAATGACCAAAGATACCAAACCAAAATATATATGAAAAATGAAGCAATTATTACCCAAAATATGATTTTAACAAGAAATTGTTAATAAATTGGGAATAAAAGGTAATATGTAAATAATATACAGTATGATTAATAATATTAATGTTATGTAATATATTTATAATAAACAAAAATTTATTATACAAGAGGTTTTAACATGTATGAAGGAATTCACGACTTAGGGTAAGGGATTTTTATCTCAAATTGCATTCTTTTGGGTATAAGTTATGTTATTCAACTATATTATTTTATAAGGTTCATATAATTACCAATTCATATGTTATATAATTAATATACGTATTTTATTTATTTTTTAAATTTATATTTCATGTTATTGTTCAATGTGGTTTACGATTTAAAAATATACCCATGTGGTAAATCTTTTATGATACAATCTCACTATTTAATAAGATTGTTTATGATTAAGTTTCCAAAGATGAAATATTATTATCTAAACATAAAGAAACTCATTTATTTTCCTATATTATAATTATTTTTAGAGGATACATTTTTCCCTTAATTTTACATTGTTAATGTTTTAAAGACAACAGAATAATGTTTTTAAGAAAATTTATTTTTATTTTTATCTTCAGTCAAAAACCATTTTTCTTACATATCCATTTTTTCTAAAAATGTTTTAAAAATTGTTTAAAAATTATCCAACGGTTTTATTAAATAATTTATTACCCATTTGTTACTTTAAAAAAATAAAAAGGAATATTCATGTTGTTTTCATAACAAGTCATGTTTGGATTTTACTGAAAATGTTAAAGGAATGTTTTTTAATGTGTATGACATGAATGAAATTTCCAGAAAATTATGACCATTAATTGTTTTAAAGATTAGATTATAATTTTTTAAGGTTATTTTTTCAATAAAACTATGTCCACATCATTTTCTAACTTTATAACTTTTAAAATTTTATATTCCAATAAAGGTTATTTTCCTCAAGAAATGTTCCAAGTGATTTTTGTTCTAAAATCATTTTCCAAATAAGATATCAGGATTTGATGTTACATAATATATACTAGGGATATGATCCAATTATACAATAGTTTTTATTTTTCTATATGGTTTATGTTTGTGATGAAAACATTTTTACGAAACCAATTTCTTTTTTATGGGTTATGTTATGATGAAATTATTTGTGAAGCCCATTTCATTTCATGGATTTTTATATGATGAATATTTAATGATATTTTTGAACACATATGTATGATTTTCATTATATTACATGTAATACCTATATCTACCTACAATTCATTGTGTAATATTTATACCTCATGAGATAACAATGAGATACACGTTGACGGGATGGATCAAAAAATGGGGAATAAGTTGATAGGCTCGATCCAAAATGGGAAACATGCTGATGGGATTGATCTATAATAAAAAAATAGGTTATGAGGCATAATCATTTATGTTTAATGGTCTTGGTATTTAACTTTCACAAATGAAATTATTTTCATACTTATATTGGTGGCATAATTTTATGACATTATATTATGGTTCATGATTTATAATGATTTCACACCATTATGAATCATGTATTTTGGAATAATAAGGCTTTATTCCATGACACATGTTTATAATCTATAATAGGTTGGGTATGAACTTCATAATTTTTTTTCATGTTCTCATAAACATGTTGTTATCTTATTATTTCATATGATCATAGAATGATATCTGCCACATTTAAACTTTCTGAGCATCTGAGTTCACCACTTAGAATGCTCTCTTTCCCTAGGTTATAGAGAAAAATTTTAAGTAGGGTCTATTTATGAAGAGTAAAAATGGGAATATCTTTATGGGAGATGTTTTAGATATTTAAATAAAAAATAACATTTTGTACCTAGTCTCCATAAACACTAAACCATTATAGAAATTGGACTTGTATTTGTATAATATATTGAATATTTATATAAAAAGATGTGATATTTATGTATGGAAAAATTGGGCTAATATACATAATCTTGAATAATGTCTCAAATTATGGGTAAGATATTTTTTAAGTGTAAATTTTGGAAATAATGAGATTAATTGATAAGGAATTCAATTTTGTATATGTGGGGAACTTTGTAGTTATCAAAGTAAATTCCCTAATCTAAGGGTTAAATTTGATTCCAAGGAAGGACCTATATTATTCCAATTATTTAAGAGAAAGTACTGAAGTTTGTATGTATTGGGATTCATGAATTGTTTTTTATAAGTTTTATATCAAGGATATTCTAGTTATAAGGATCATGATACATCTATGGATTGTTCCATAATGGTTTATCTTTATGTATTTGAAAACATATGTTGAATGGTATTGATAAACAAGAAAATAAATTTAGTGGTAAGATGAAATTTTTTGGAAAACACAATATTTAGGGAAAGATAAACTATAATATTTTCCTTATGTCGAGTCAATAATTTTTATTTTGGATAGATATATGATTGAAATCGATGAAGTAAATGGAATTGTATTGGTATGTTTATATTTGGTTAGCGATTTGTTGAAAAAGTAATTTAGGAAATATTTTTTATATTTATTGCATTTTTTTAGATTTATGGAATATATTAAATAGTATTTTACCTTTTTAAACAAGAAGCATAGTTTTAATGTTTGGAATTATATATTTTTTCATTAAGGTTTTATAGTGATTCATGTTATTAGAATATTTTAAGAGAATAAATTCATTCACTTATTTGGTATGCAATATTGTCACCATCCCTCCCCTCAAAGTGTAACCCTCCTAGCCCATCAATTAAGGAAGGAATATGGTGACTGCATGAGTCCCACCTCTATCATACCCCAGTTTAGCGACTAGCACCGAGGGTATAATAAAAAGACATGCTGGAGGAATTACCATTAAACCGGATATATGTAAGAGAGAGATAAGATAGATGATTCAATAGAAACTAAATCAGACATATATATAGATATAAAATCCCAAGTGGAAACATGAAATTCCATACACAACTAAAAAACTACATGGAAAACTATAAGTAACAAAAAGGTAAAGATGGTAGAAAACATGAACCCCAAGAAGATACTATAAATCCATGAGATAGTAATACCCATTCCATTCTCTAACCTCCTCTAGTTTTCCTAAAAATAGTATATATATATACATATGGTGATCATAACAGTATAATCAATAGGATCCTCTCTATATACATTTGTGTAAAAGATAAATAAATCATGCTAAATCACAAAAAACACCAGTTAAACTAACTCAACCCCTAAATGGGTATAGTAATCTCCCAACCTCACCATGGACAACTACCACCAAGTATATCATAAAACATTCCATTAAATATAGAAATTAAACATAAAATTCACCCCTCTCTTGATTACCCACTAGTTTTACTCACTTCCCCAACATCACGCATCCTAAGATATCTCTCTCTAAAATAATCCATCCTTAAGACACCCAAGAAAGGCATTAAAACATGTAACTCATGCATCAGATCATCACATCATCCCATACCCATATCTTTATATGATAACTAAGTAGTTTTTAGAAGAAACTATATCTTGTATGATGTTTATCAAACATATAGTATTATACCTCAAGACATCACATACTAAACATGTCATACCTATAATAACAAATTTGATACTATATCGGGAGATACATATTTGAGAAATAACCATGAACCATAATAGCCATCTACCCACATATATGGGGAACTAACCAATATGCATACCAACACTAGTAACTACTATGAGAAGTGGGTGGTGCTAGATGGAGTAGTTACCCTTCCATCCTCTCATAGAGATGTTGGTGAAAACAACCTCCAAGAGTCTACTGGGTGTTATTCACCCTAACCAACATCTGTGGGATAGTATATGAAATCATAGAACATATAGGATATAATATACCTCACAAAAACACTACAGGAATAACATAGTCAAAGAATTAATTGTAGTTAACATCACTTGTACTCTTTACTTACACTACTAAGACAAGATAACCTATAAGCACTCAAGCATTTAAATGAGATACATTAATTAATATTTCATTTTTCATCATTTCATTATGTTAATTAATTTATAATATAATTATTATATAATAAAATTATTCAAAATTAAATTAATCATCAGAGTAATGTTTAATCCCTCCATGATTAATCCAAATTGAGTCAACAGTTTCTCTAGATTAACATTTTTTTAATATTTTCATTTTATCAATACCAACCCCATGGGTTAAAATTATTTATTCATTATTATCATTATTCTAGAAAATATGTACCCTAGGAAAACCATCCAAATATAACAAAAATATGAAACATGAAACCAAACACAATCACCTGCCTCAAGTAGTGAAGAAAGGAATAAAAATAAAACAAACTCAGCCATCAGCCATAAAACAAATTCATAAGCAGGAATCTGTTCTCTTATAATCACATCAATGGGTAATCCAAGCTTCAAATAACTCTTTATGTTTGGTTACATCCCCAACATAAACATACATATCTCAATGCATCTCTCCATAACATGCATCAACTACTGCCACATCATCTAGACCTCCCTACCCCATCACATCATCCATCTGAGGTTCAGCCTTCCCAGACTCATAACACATATGGGCCTCCCCACCCCATATCAAATCACATAGAAAAGTTCACATCCATATAAAATCACAAAAACAATAGGAACAAACAATCATAGAAAATATTAAAACCTATACCCATAAATAAGGGATCCAACCTTCACACATAAAAAAGCTCTCACGACTCCAAAATCATGGGGATTTTCCTTCTCAAGTAGAAAGGAAACTCAAAACCTAGAAATTATCTTTATTAAAAAACCATTTTTTATTCCACCATGAGTTAATTTATTCTTTATTCATGGGTACCAACTATAAGAAACTTAAGGTATCATGCTATAAAAAGCTATCAAAACTTAAACATGATCTTAGCATTAAAACCAATTTAAAAAAAACAGTGAGAAGAAACATTCCCAATTAACATGCCTTTTAGTTATTATCAAAATACTCAAAAATAATTAATATAATTCACATTATTTATCAAATATATTTATCATGTAGAATAACATTTTTAATTACACATGCCCATTTAATCAATTTTGTTACCATCAAATTTCAAGAAACACTAGATTCAAACCTACATCTTCTTTAATTTAGCAATCCAATTAATACATTAATTACATATTTATATTATTTAACAATTTAAATATGCTAATAAAATATTAAGAACATGCTAAAAAATAATAGAATAAATATCACACTATCTAAAAAAATAAGAGGCAACATGTAATTATTATAAAAAGCAACAGACATGTGATCACTATCCAATTATTTATTATTCTAGTTCAGTAATTCTTAGGTTAATTTCATTTCCATGTGATGTAATAGATCCTTGTAGAATAATTATTTCAAAAAAATAAATTTGATATGAAATAGTTCCCTTACTTTGAAGAAATAAGATCCATGTGACTCGCTCCTCCAAAATAGGGGGTGCATGCAAAATGATGTCACCATTGGAGATCTTGAGCCATTAAAAGAAGTGTTTCAGGACTCCAAGGGAAGGTTTATATAATTATTAGTCTTGAGAGATTAAAAGTAGTAATGAAAAAAGGGTATCACCTTCATTTTTTAAACAATAGATATCAAATAATTTGGATTTACATATCACAAAGGATTTAATTCCGACTCTTGAAGATCTCATTAAACTCAACATACAAGGACATGATTATATCCTTGATAATCACCAAAAATCAAAGACATAATTATCTTTGATCAATAGACATTATATTCCATAGATTTACATCACTGAAAGACCCTCATATCTATTCTCATGAAATTGATAGAAATATCTATATAGGTGATTTCATGTAGGCAATTAAACCATGTATCCAGAATCCCTACATAGACATTTTTCCACATAGTCGATTGGCTCACATAGCTAATTGGATCACATAGATTATTGATTCACATTTATGATTGGATCACATAGTTTATTGGCTCATGCAGCTGATTAGATAATGTATCTTATTAGATCATGTAGTTGATTGGCTAATGTAGCTGATCGGCTCATCTAGTCGATGCTCGTGTGGATGAATTAGACACATAACAATTCATCCATGTATCCATTTAAAATAGATGTGATTCGATCTCTCAACCAATTCGTGAAACAAACCTTCATGATGTGAAACCCTTTATGCTCCATATTTTATCATACAAAGACCTCCAAACCCACTCAAAGCCTCCTCCGAGCAACACGAACATAACAAACAAGAAAAGGTATGAAATAAATATATATATATATATATATATGCCCTTAAATTAGATACCTAATAAAAACTTATCATATTCTAGAATCCAAGACACACCCCAAAGAGAAAATTAAAAGGGTTCATCTGAAAAACAACCCCAATGAGATACCTCGTAAGGATCTCGCCATCACAGAAGCTCAACATCCTCACAAGATGAAACAAGGACATAACAAAAAAAACAATAATAAGAAGCTCCCAATCACTCTCTTGAGGTAGATACCTATCAAATGATAGTAATTCCACAAAAACAATTAATTGGAAACCATATCATAGACTAGAATGGTCAACATCCAAAAGAGAACAATGTCATTAGATAATAGATAAACATAAAATAGCTCAAGGTGTTGAGTGTTCATGTACGACTTACATTCCTAGGTTCTATCCTCCACACCAATGTGCTACCAAAAGACATGAACTAATGGAATAAAACACCCATAAAACACTTTCACCTAACATTCCTAGATCACCACAAGCTGCTACTAGAATGTTTTATCATTGTTAACATTAATCTTACCCAAATTGATGACAAGAGATTCATATTGATAAAACATACTCCCATGAGCCAATACCTCAAAAGCCCACAAAAACTGGGTAGAAAACTTACTCCCATGAAAAAAGCTTCACTGACCATGATGAGAAGTCACCTCAATGAACACAAGATCACCAACATTGAACTCTAGAGGCCTCCTCCTATGATCATCATAGGATTTATGATGATCCTACGCTACCTTTACCTTCTTGTGAATTTCCAAAACCATCATTATCATATTTTGTGCATGTTCTAGCCCAATAATTACTATCTCACTAACCATGGTCTAACATAATAGATAATGGAAAGGTCATACATACAAATCGTCAAAATTCTCCATACTAATAGTGGATTAAAAACTATTATTTTAAGAAAACTAGACTAAGGGAAGGTGCCTCAACCATGAACCTCCAAAATCTAGGACAAAAGAATGCAATATGTCTTTAAGATTATGGATGGTCTGCTCTATATGACCATCTGTGTAAGGATGAAAAGAATATATAAGGCATAACTGATAGAAAAAATCATGTTGGATACCTCTCCACACCTTAGAGGTAAAATGGGGTTCCTAATCAAATATGATAATTCTTAGGACCATATGGAGTTGAAACACTTCTTCCATATACTTATGTGAATCTCCACTATGATTTAATAATAGATCACTACAATGTGTGATGATTTTGTAAAATTATCCTCTATCACCTATATAGAATCATATCCTCCCTAATCTCAAGGAAAACTGGTAACAAAGTCCATCAAGATGTCCTACCACTTCCACTGGGAAACATCTTATGATAATACATACATCAATCTATTATGGTTGGTAAAAGCCATAAAACACTCAAAAATGTGGTATTATCACCAAAACATCAATGAAAAAGCAAGTATAACTGACTCAATATCAGGGGTGGTATAGTTACATTCATAGGGAAAGAATTGTTGATAGCCATAAGAAACATCTTCTCTATACGTCATTAAAATAAATCTCCTTCCAAGACATGAGGTGTCAAAGAAAACCTCAAACTAAAATCTTTATAAAAAATAAATGACTTGAGTTACGAACAACTTATCCTTCAAGTACTAGATAGATACCAAACAATGTTCATCCCACAAGAATGCCTAATACTTGTGGTTGAAGGCTGTAAGAGGAGTCATTGCCTGAGAGAAATTTTCTATAAACCACTAATAATAGCCTGCAAGACCAAGGAAACAATGTACCTATTCCGCTATATTGGGTGATTCCCAAGACACTATTACTCTATCTTTTAAGGATACACAATAACTCTCTAATTTGACACAACTTTCCCCAAGAAACGGACTTCACAATCCCAAAAATCACTATTTAAAACCTTCTTGAATAGATGATCATGAAAAATAACTCCCAAAATGGAATTTAGATTATCCACATGATCCTACTTAGATGTGAAGTATACAATGATGTTGTTGATGAAAATCACCAGGAACATATCCAAGAACTCTTTGAACAGTGCGTTAATTAACCCCATTAACATGGATGGAGAATTCATCACATTGTATGAAATCACAAAAAAAAAACTCATAATTCCTATGATAAAAATGCAAATAAGACTTCTAAATATCCTCATCCTTCACCCGTATATGATGATATCCTGACTAAAAATCAATTTTTGAGAACCCACTTTCTCCCTTTAGGTGATTAAATTGATCATAAATACACGTATGTGGATAGTGGTTATTCCCTTTCACTTGGTTCAATTGATGATAAGTGATACAAAGCTTCAAACTGCCATCAACATTATTCATGAACAAAGCCTTTGCACCCAAAGGTTACACACTAATCCAAATAAAATCTTGCTACAACTGATGGTCAATCTAAACTCACAACTCTATTAACTCTAAAGGTGACATCGTATATAGAGACATCGAGATATGAGACACGTATGGGGGTTGATCAATACCAAAACAGATCTCCCATTGAGGGGGTAACAATACAACCTCCTCAATGAAGGAATAAAGGTACTCTTATATGAAACTATGAAACACTAAATACTTATCCTACAATGAACTCAGTATCGGCTTGACTTTCAAAGATGATAAGGGTGGAACATGTCTCTGACACATCTGAGGGTTTTGATCACCAATTAACACTAAGGTATCTCTATCTACATCATAAAAAACAATCCCATTGAATCAGTCCTTGACAGCATACACTGAATGTAACCAAACCATGGTGAGAATAATGACATATGTTTTTATTTGTAAACATATAATGTTTCCCAAGGAGCAGTGTTGACCCAACACAAGCTCACAGTCTCTACATACTTCATACAAGTCAGATCTACCTCCAACTGGTGTAGTCAATGAAATGGGAACTAAAATCCTATCAACCTATATTCTTAAAGAATATATAATGGTAGGTGATATAAAGTAGTGTGTCACTCCATAATAGAAAAACATTAACCCAGGTAGAAAAAAAGAAAAGGGAACCCTGAATGATGCTTGGATCACCCAGTACTAGCAACACTAAAGAATGAATCTTACCATGACCTATACCACATCCTCTCTAACCCTACTAATGAACACCTCCATAGCCACAGTCTACTCTCTGAGGATGAGGAGCATCTTAGGGATATACTCTATCAGCCCCATATCCTCTCTATTGATTCCGAAATAGAACATTCTACTAATAATACCTCATCTAAAACTAACTCAATAGAGGAACCTGATGTGGGACACCTAGCACATGATGACTGCATAGAAATTTTGGTCACTCTATTTTCTAATAACCTCTTCCACCATAAAAAATACATATCTGATCCACTGGAATAGGTCTGAGAGCTACCATCCCCAAAGAAATGAGTTGATGAGGGATGGGACCTACCCCTGACTGACTAAAAGATGTTATGTCCTGTACACTAGGAACCCCATACTAAATCTTTTATTCTATATGAATCTTTAAAACTAACCTCTTATAATGATTCATTTCAATGCAAAATATTCTCAATAACCTAGTATCTCACCGGCACCTTAAGATAGGTCTTCAGCATAAACGAGGTGACCTGGAACTGGATATTTGGATTAAAGACACCTCAAAAATGCCTCTCCATGTCTGCTTTAACTAGAAAAATTATAAATCATACAACACAAGGGTCCAGAAATAAATCCCAACTCAACACATTGAGACTCTGCTATCGAATGTTAACTATTTCATAGATACTGGAATCCTTTTTGGTTTAATAATGAAATGTTTTTCAGAAATGGTCTCAGAAATCCTCCCACAAGACTACTGAATCATTTTGATACCTAAGGAATAAGAACCACCATCTCCATGTTTCTCCACATAGCATCGGTAAAACCTATAAAAACTAGTGCTCCATCTGACTATAGATTGAACTAAAATCTATCTCAATATCCTCTAACTAGTATTCTATGAGTGAATCATATATGTATATCTTATAATTTTGTATAATTTGTCACTAAAACACTCAGAGTTCCCTCTTCCATGTGTCATCATCATCTTCATCCACTCTGTGGAGATTCTCTGGCACATATTTTGGAACATATTTAGCATGAACCTAATGAGGACATAGAATAAGATTAAGGATTATAAAAAGAATAAAATATTTTAGATCCAAAAACTAGAATATATAAAACATCACATAAATTAATTGATTAATTAATTAATTATCTTTTTAATATTTTAAACTATCCCAAGGTATATCTATATTAAATATAGGATCAAAGAAGAATGATGCATGATCCTTTATTAGGTATATACCCTGTGATTGGTATCACTTAATTCAGTAGGTTCAAAAAACATAAAATTTTGTTTATTATATCATAGTGGGACTTCAATACTCTTATCTCAACTAGTATCCTCTATTTACATTCCTTACTAAACTTAGCTAACACCATTTTTCTACCGACCCATACTACCTCACATGTGCCTAACTCTAAAATCCATTCTATCCCTCAAACATTAACCTCTAATACCACTCTGTCATGACCCCCTCCCCTCAAATTTTACCCCTCCAAGGATGACAATGAGCGAAGAGAGATGGTGAATTCCTGAGTCCCACCTCTAGTAGGCCTCAAGTTGTTAATTAGAACCGAAGGTATAATAAAAAAACATTTTGGAGGCTTACCCTCTAAGAGATCAAACAAAAGGTAGATATAAAAAAGATACACCAAAAAAATATAATCATAAATATATATAAAATAAATCCAATGTGAAAAAATTCAATGGAATATAGTACTAATCAATTGGAAGGAAAACTATAGGTACCAAAAAGGTAAATACAGTAGCAGCCATGATGTCTAAATAGCTCCAGAAAACCCATGGACTAGTAATATCCAGCCTGATCCCCAAAATTATATGGATGGCCTAAAAGGTTTATATATATGTAGGGTTATCATAATAGTATAATCAGTAGGATCCTCCCCAAAACCTCTCATGAAAAATATAAAAAAACGTTCCAAATCACATTGAACAAACCCGAAACTAACTTTTCACCTAAACTGGTATACTATTTTCCAAGAATCACCATGGATAACTATCACCAATTATTTAAAACAAGGGAGAATACAATATAGTAATGAAACATCAATGGTACCCCACTCTTTCTTCCCCACTGGTTTTCTACTCTTCCCTAATGTCTCACGTCTTGATCCATCTCTCCCCAAAATAATCTATCCCAAAGACATCTGGGAAAGGAATCAGAACATGAACCTCTTACATAACATCATCACATAATCCCATCCACATAACCATATATAATAGCCATGTAGTTTTTGGAATCCATGAAAGCCTATATAAAGTTTATCATACATCGGTTATTATACCTCAATCCATTACATCCCACACACCGAGTAACTACTTCAAGCCACCATAACTTATACACTTTATAATTATAATAATGCTTTGAATACTATATCTAGAGATACTTGTGTGTGAAACAACCATGAGTCATCATATCCCTTTACACAAATATATGAGGAAACTAACTTTTTTTCATACTAGCATTAATACGTAATAAGATAATAGATTGGGGCCAGAGAGGGTAGCTAGACATTCGTCCTCCCATATAAATATTGGGGAAAACACCCCTGCATACCCCATTGGGTGTCAGTCGCCCTAAATGAAATTATTAGGGTAGTATATGAAATAAAATAATATAAAGGATATAATATATTTTACATCCACACTATGAGTATAACCTAGTCTTATAATCAACTACATCTAATATCACTTGGACTCCAGACTTCTACTACTAAGACTAGATATGTTATAAGCATAAAATAATTTAAAATAGATACATTAATTAATTATTCCCTATTTAACATTTCCTTCTATTGATTAATTCATTATCCATTAATTAACCAATAAAATTATTCCAAATTACATTGAATTACTTTAATCATTATATTAAATTCTATGACCTCCATGCATAATCCGAACCAAGTCCACAATTTCTCAAGAATAACATATTCTAATCATTTTCATTCCATCAACACTAGCCCGATGGGTTAAGAATTATTTATTCATTATTAACATCATTCCATAAACCAGGTAATCTAGGAAAAATATACTAAGCAACCACTAAGTGAAAACATGAAACCAAGAACACCCTGTTGCCTCAAAAAATGGTGAAAGGAAAGAATAAAAATAATTCTAGCCATTTACCATTTAAAAATTTATTAAGAGAGAATCCCAGATCTCAACATGATATTAATGGGTAAGAATTTATTCCACTCATTCCATTATATCTAGTTCTATCCCAGAAACCCATATTAATATTTCAATGCATCTCACCAACTTAGGTGTTAACTACTGCCACATTATTTGATCCTCTCTTCCCCATCACATCATCCATCCTATGATTATCTATCCTAGGATCATAAAACACCTAGGCCTCCCAACCTTATATTACATCACATAGTGAAGCTCACATATGGATCACAACAATGAAAATCAGGAACAAACAAGAATATTCAAAAAATCAATCTAGGACTTAAAATAATGAATCCAACCTTCCAACATAAATGATCTCTGAAAGCTCCAAAACACAAGTCACTCGGCCTTCTTAAGTAGACAGGATACTAATACCTAATAAATTATCTTTATAAATAAAAAAAAATTCCATATTTAATGAACTATCTATTTATTCAATGGTTACTACTATGTGAAACCTAAGGATTCAGGATATAACAAGATATAAAAATCAAAACATCCTCCCAGAATTAAAACCAATTTTAAAAACTATGAAAATAACTATTCCCCATTAATTTTCCTTTTATTTTTTATCAACATACTCAAAAAGAAATATCATGCTTCAAATTATTTATCAAATACATTAATAATATGGAAGATCATTTTCAATTAAACATTAACATTACATTAATTGTATTATGATAAAATTATATAAAAAAACTAGATTCAAACTTGCATCTTTTTTAATTTTTTAAGCTAATTAATCCATTAATACCAACTTTATATTATTTAGAAATTTGAATATGATACTCCAAAAATATGATCATGCTAACAATTAATTGAATAGATATCACACTATCAAGTAAAAGAAGAGGCAACCCATTATTGTGGTATAAATAAACAAAGATGACATGTAATCACTATCCAATTCTTTATTAATATGGTTCAATAATTAATATGTTAATTATATTTCAATAAATAATTAAAAATTTATTATATCGGTTAAATTAATAAGATAATCAATGAATCCATTACATGTAATAAATGATATCTATTAGACTTTATCCACCAAAATAGGGTGTGTACACTAGATGAGATTACCACTGGAGAAAACAAGTAATTGATAGAAGGGTTCCATGACTCCAGGGGAAGGGTTATGTAATGCCTGGTCTTGAGAGAATGCCACCAGGAAGAAAGGAAGGTAAGGACCTTCATTTTCAAGTCAAAAGATATGATATGATCAAGCTATATAGATCTGAAATGATTTAATTATGAATCTTGAAGGTCTCATTGAAATCCACACACAAGAAAGCATTTACTACTATAGTCATCATCAAAAATCAAAAATATAATTATCTTTCTTGAATGGCCTTGAATTCCCCTAATTCATGTCCCTAAAATACCTCTATGGCTATTTTTAAAAAATTGGAAGAAATATCCACACAATAAATGTCATTTAGTTGATTGTACCACGTAACCAAAATCCCCATGTACCCATTTTCCCATGTAATAGATGGGATCACATAGTCGATTGGATCATATAGATAATTAGATCATGTAGACAACTGGATCAAATAACTGATTGTCTCATGTAGGTGATTGGATCACATATCTAATTAAATCATGTAGTTGATGGGATCATGTAGTTTATGATCGTGTAGTCCATACATCCATGTATTAAATTCAACCATATATTAGTTTCAACTTTTCGTGAGTTAATCTCTCACCCAGGCTACAAACTGCACATTCAAAACATGAAAATATTCTTTCTTTTAGCTTTTAGCATCCAATAACCTCCAGATCCACTCTAGGCCTCCTCTGAGAACCACTATCTTTAAAAAATTTCAAAAAAGTTGGACTACATATATATAGTCTACTATGGGAATTATGAGATATTTCATGTTTTTTATTGATAAATGTTAAAGTTGATCTCGAAAAAATTTGTGATAAACTCTTTCAGATTTTTCAATTTTGAGTTTTTTCTGACATATTTTTGTGGATTCTTACATTTAACTATTTAGGGAATGTATTAAGTTGATCTTTTGGGGTTATTTTTGAGGTTTTATATATTAATGTGTTGTATTAATACATATTTGATAACTTATGACAACCATTTCAGACTTGATGATAACTAGAGATAGGCTGAATGAATAATAATTCTCTTATGGAAATTATGATCCATTAAAAGTTAATTTTGGTGTTTCCAGTATGAAGATGAAATTAGGGTTATGAAGTGACGATAAATCAAGTTAGTAAAATTTCATATGTTCTTCATCTTGATAGTAAAATAATCCCTCAACTTTAAGAAAACAATCTTATTAAAAAAAGTATACTATAACCATCATTTTTTATGAATCGATGGTATTTTCAACCATCACAAATTTATGGTTTTGTGATCATTAACATTCTTATGACCATTTATCTATCACTCTCTATTAGTACTTGGATGTTTGGTTTCCCCTCCATGTATATAATTTAACTTCACAAAAATACTCACCTTATCTTGTAGTTCAATTATGTGTTATTTTTGGTAACCTTTTTATTTTCCACTTTCCCATTTAAAAACAATTTTCATTATGCTATTTTAAAATGTCAATTTTTAATGAAGGTGATTTCAAATATTGAACATTTGATGAATGAGATAAAATTTTGAGCATACAATTTATTTAAGGGGGGAGGATGTAACCCCCTAAAAATTTTGTTTAAATTAATAATAATCATTATATCTTTCTTAACACACAACACTGAGCTTTTAGTGAAATGAGATATATTATAAAAATATTATTATTTAAATATGACCATTATAACATATTCATTGAATTTATTGATTTGAATATGAGTAAATAAATTATGATATATATATATATATATATTAATCCTAATAAATACATATTTATTGAATAAGTATTAGGAAATAAGCACTCCATTTTTAGTAAATTCATTTTATACTTTAAAAATGAATTTTATTCAAAAATGGTTTTTATTTCATTTTCTGCAGGTAAATTGTAATTAATTTATGAAAATTTTAGAAGTTTTATTTTATAAAATAAAATAATTGGAAATTATCATATCTTAATTAACTTAAGGTTAAATTTTGAGATTTTTTTCAAATGATTGGTTTTCATTGAATAATGAAATGTTTCAATTTTTCAAATATTATCATTTCTTTTTAGAAAATCAAGTAATTTAATAGTGACATTATATTTTAGATTTTTTCAAATTGAAATATGATATATTTTATTCATAATAAGGTATTAAATTATATTCAAATCATAAATATGTATTATTTTCATATAACGTAATTTTTATGCTTAAAAACACAATTTTTCTAAAAAAATATTGAGTTATAAAGTTTTGTATTATAATTTATTTCTCCCACTTTTTGAGATTAAACATTTAAAAATGGATAAAATATTTTAAATAATGAGGTTTAAATTTAGTAAATCGGTCCCTTATATTTTCTGAATTATGAATAGTAATAATAATAAATATTTATCACCTCAATAAGTGTAAACTTGGAAAAACAAGATTAAAATCATGAAATAAGGTCTCCAAATCAACCTAAAACATGAACATGTTTAATTTAATGGAAAAACATATACCATAGACATTAAAAAATTAATATTTTTCATTTTTTCCCATTTCCCCCCTATAATGAAATTTATATTATTTAAGTAATGAAAATTACAAAATGTCTCTTTCTTGACTTTAATGTATCAAAAAAAATCATAAGGATAAAAAGATGATATTTTTTTCTAAATATTTATTTTAAAGAATTATTATTTTTTATCATTGTAATTAATTTATAATTTTTAGTTATTGAATAACTACCTTAAATGCTTACCAATACCTGCAAAAAATTTATTCAATTAATAGAAAAATGATATAAATGATTTAAAAACAATAAAATTAATATACTATGGATGAATTATTGAATTCCAAGAATTTTTATATAAATATAAAATTTTAGGGTTGTGTGAAATGATTATATCTTAAGTCTATAACAATCTTGATGACCTTAAAGTCAAACTTAATGAATAGTTTCAAAAATGAAAATAATGGTATTTTATGAAAAATTGTATTTTATTAAATTATTAGAAATCATAAAAATATATTAATAAGATAATTCGGAATAAATATGGTCTAACATTTCACCCCATATCCATTTATGAGCTAATTATTAACTTATAAGTAAAATTATGACTCTTTATGATTGAGAAAGTTGAAACAGTGGTTATGGTTAAAATCCATTAATAAAGAGGGTAAACCAAAATATAAGTTTTAAAATGCTACCAAAACATATCGAAATTCCATTCGATGAGTATATTTAGATATTATACTCTTTATTATACTATTTGGACATTTTTAATCATATTATTAATAATTACTTAATTATATTTTAATTTTTTAGTAATTGCAAGGGTCTTATTTCCCTCCCTTATAAAAGGACACCCCTTGTCTCTTTTCATTAAAACATTTTGAGCTATCTATCTCAACCAAATACCACTAGATTATCTTATAAACTTATGTGAACCTGAAATAGATATTTTTTTTATTTTTAAAAGACCATTAACAACATCCTTTGGAAAGGATCTAAAGAAAGACTACTGAAGAAGTGGTAATCATCTTGCCCGACCACTTTTAATTTATTTATTATTATACCTCTTATAAATCTATTGCATTCATCATAAAATAATAAATTAAGATTATTTAACATACTTAAATGGTATTATAATTATGTAACCACCAATATCCACACTCTATTCTATCAAATGGGAAGTTAATGTATCGCTTGTGTTTACGAGTGGACTACCACCTCCTCGTAGCGATACAATTCATTTTCCATAACCATATTTCATGGATGGTTATTATGATGAGTTTAAAGTTTATATATATTATTTTTTAATTAATTATTCTTTCATTATTATAATATCATATCTACATTCTCACATACAAATCTGTTAGAAAATGATAATGTCGCTCGTGTGTACGTGTGGACTACCAGCTTCAAAAAGTGATGTGATATGTTTTCATTTCTGAATTACATGGATGGTAATAAGGATAAATTTAATAAATAAATATTATATATTTGATATAATAATTATTATTCAATGTTTAATTATTATTAACCTTTATTTCATTTCATCCATCGAAATGTGAAAAAAACATTCATGTGTATGTACGGCCTATCATCTCTGGGAACTGTGTAGTCTAATTTCCTCTACCAAAAATTTATGGATTACTAAATATAAATATAATAAATATATATTATATTTATATCATTTTTTTAAATTTTTAGATGATGGAACCATATTCGATGAACAAGGACCAGAACTACTGACCAAAAATTCTCATGAAAAACAAAACATTGAACACCTAAAAATGATGATTTTGATACGAAATTATTATTAAATGGGTGTTAAAATGTTATAAGGGTAACATATATTATATTATATTTATATACATAACATTTTTTATAGTTGTATAATAAATTTATATTTATTATAAAGGCTGTTAAATCACATTCAAAGTAATTTGTACTCAAGGTAAGGGATTTTCGTTTCGCTTTTATTTCTATGAGACGCATTCCATATTCACCATGTATATATTTACAATGAATGTTTTTATAATTATTATTATGAAAATTATGTGATATAAATATCCATATAATGTTATTTAAATCATGGTTATTATGATTCAAAATTTACCAAAGCGGTAAGGGATTTATGTTTTAATCTCATTTTAATTAGGACAATTTTTTCCTATATTTCCATTATACGGAATTATAATATCTTTTCCTAAAATATAAAATTAATTTTCTTATCATATGGATATTTATGGGGATTAAATTTATTCCTTTTATTTTTCTCTCTTTAATTACTCAAGATATTGAAATAACATTTTTAATAAATCCGAATTTACTTCTCTCTTCGAACGAAGATATTTTTTCTTCCATGTCCATGCATTTTAAAAATATTTTAAAGAATGTTTTTAAAAATTTTATATAATTTTATGAAGTCATGTTTCCCATTTTTTATTTTTAAAATATGGTTTAAATGGAATATTCATTCCACTCTCTAAATGTGG
This sequence comes from Viscum album, assembly GCA_963277665.1. NCBI lineage: Eukaryota > Viridiplantae > Streptophyta > Magnoliopsida > Santalales > Viscaceae > Viscum > Viscum album. The sequence goes on along the minus strand of OY728146.1, from coordinate 782,313,170 downwards.
TACTTTATACTTTTTACAAAAAATAGAAAAGGAATTTTTGTTTTAATGTACATGAAATGAATGAAATTTCTTTTTTTCAAGACCGATCAATGCATTAAAACATACCATAAAAGATTACAAGATTATTTTAAAATAAAATATTTTCTATAATATTTGAGAAATTTTTTTATTTTAATATGAGATTTAAAATTGAAAATATTATTTTCCTAAAGAAATATTCATGTTATATTTTAAACGAAGTTTTCATCTATGATAACATCTTTTAATGTTACTTAAGATTTATTGGGGATAATATCCAATGATAAAAAAATTATTATTTATCTATATGGTTTATGGTTTTGAAAAAGAAATATAGATGAAACCCATTTTCATTTCCATGGGTTAAGTTATGATGAATGTTTTTATGATATTGTTGAAAATATATGAATGGTTTTGTGATTATTTGATGGGTGAGTTCATAATTATATGTCCCTCTAATGAATTGGGTAAATATTAATGTTCTATAAGATAAACGGTGCCCAATAGTTCATTAAAATATTGAAATAGGGTACATGTGAGGTTATACCAATCTTGAAAGAGGGTACAAGAGAGGTTATCCCAAGGCTGAAGCAGGTACATGGGCTGTTAAACCATGAATAACATGTTATGAATGTTGTGGTGGGAGTAATTGAAATAATATTTATATGATTATGATTATTCTTCACTTTGTACCACTATTTTATAACATGGTCTTATGTTAATTTTATGTTCTTATAGATCATGTTCTTTGATCCTTTTATGATTTTCACCTTATAAATTACCAAAATTTATTCCATAAATCTTGTTATGATCTAATAATTACTTTTATGATTTTAAAATGTTAATATAATGTTCTCGTACCCTTTATTATCATGTTATGTTTAAATGACTTTTGATATCTCTCTTATTTACCCTTACTGAGCATCTAATCACACCTGTTATTTTGTTTTCTTTTCTATAGGATATGAATAATTTATTTAAGTATGATGTTTCTAATAAGGGTGAAAATTGTGAATTACTAAGTGGTAAATGATGTAGATATATTATGAACTAGTTTTTTAGGTATCCAAGTTTTCAAATACACTAAACCTTTATGGTTATGTCATGGATCATAATGTTATATAATAGATATTCTTATAATAAGATGGAATATTTATGTATGAAAAGAGTGGGTCACTATACTAAATGAATTATTTAATGATTTATATATTATCAGATGATATGAAATATATTAGGGTGTGGACCCAATCCACTAAATATTTATTGGAATGAGGAGAACACTCAATCTTCTAAGTCATGTTCTCTAAAATGTGATGATGGTATCATTATTGATCTTTGAAAAAGAAAATTATTTTCTTTTATTCTGTTTTTTACACACTCTTATGACACATTCCTATTCATATGTTATATTTTCAAGGATCTTGATTATGAAATCATGTTTCAACACTCCTATGATTCATGTATTGTGTTATTCCAAAATCCTTATTCCATGATTCATTATTTATGATCTATGTTTTATCGGGTATGATCCTATTATGTTTTGTAAATGCACCTTGATTATGTAATCATACCCATATTCTTATATTAATCTCACCTATGATTTTTTTTACATCTCCTATTTTTACTCTTACATGGAAATTATGTTTATCCTTTTTTATGATTCCATTACCCTAGATATGAATAAGGTTATATATGATATGTCAAGAAGGGTTTCTCATGTTAAAAATGCATGTGGGAGGTGTTGTAAAATAATTTCTTTATGAATATTATAACATCTTGTTACATGTTGTCAGGTACTCCACAAACCTACTTTTTTATCATTCTTTGGTTGGATTTTCTTCTAGGTTTTTTTGGGTGGAAAGTTAATTTTTTTGGAAATTTATGGGTTGTGTAGGGTTTGCATATGGTTTTCCCAAATTGTGCACATGCCTAGTGAAAATTGTGTAACCTTGAGAAGTGGGGGTTTTCATAGTTGGTGCAGGGTTTGAAAAATCATGCAAGCTCTTAGTATAAATCTTGCACCATAATTGAGGGGTGAAAAATTAGGGTGAAAAGTTTTTCTAACTCTGTTGTCCTGCCCAGCTAACCATAAAAACATGGAATTTTTATTCTAAAGAATTTTAAAAATTTATTAAGCCCCCTCTTGACCCTAACTCATGTTATAACGAATTTATAGTTCTTTGGGGCTCTCATGAATAAAATTTAGCTTCTCCATACTCCATCAATGACAAATCTATGAACAAGTGAAAGATCTAATCCATCCCTAATAACTAGATCTCCTCCCATTATTTCTATACTTCCCTCTATTACTTTCCTCCATAGGGTTTTTTAGATCATCATGTGACCGATGGATCTAAATTCATTTAATTTATATCATGAATCTAGGTTGGGCTTCTTAATCTTCATTTTCATCATTTATCGTTGGAAAATCCCACAGCTAGTGTTGAGTTTTGATACTATGAATAAAGATATGTAGTTCTATTTAATATTAGATAGTTTATTTAACTATTAATTTCTTGATGTTTGTAATATCTTTCAATTTATTTTTGAAAAACCAATTTGATGTCAATTGGAATCTATATTTGATTTTTCATGATATATTGGTAAAAACCCACAATTCCAATTGAATTGGAAATTGGGGTGTATTTTCAAATTAGTGGAAATTGTGAAATGATTTGACGATTGATTTTAGAAAAATTAGATTAAACTAAATTGACAAAAACCTATGATTGGTTTTTTCAAAAAGGTGTGAAATGATGAAAAACATATATTTTGGTTTTGAAAGTTAATTAGCATCTTGAAATAGAAAACAGAAAAATTTGAATTATGAATGATGTTTGATTTGAAATTAAATGATTTACTCCTTTTTCTACTAATTCATTAAGCATATGAAGACATAGGTAGTCAGTGGGTTATTTGGGACAAGCATGTTAGGATGGTAATTCCCATGAAATGAATTAATGATGAAAACTCTAAAAAAATATACTTAGGCATATCTTTATTATTGTTGTAATGTTGATGAGTATTATTACACCTGATCCTAAAGGACATGTATACACATATCCCATGATCACTAACTTGAAATCATGAGGATCCTATAACTTGAAACTATTTTACCACATGGAAGATGATCATGGTGCTTATTGTGATTGTTTTTTTTGTAAATTCCATTGATTATGAAACATATTTACTCATTTCAAGTGAATTATATAAGCTATATTATATATAGTGTTTATTTAATTCATGTTTAAATTTTTTCCATCATTCTAAAATAAAATAAAAATTTATTTAAATAAGAAAATGTACCAAAATGCCTATTTTAATTAAAATTGAAACCAAGATTTTTTTTATTATTATGGAATATTTTTATAGAACACATAGTGAGACCCTACTAGGATTTTTAGCTCAAAGCCTACCTTTACCTTTGGTAATTTGTAGATTTACTTCTACTAGGTATGAGAAAAGGGGAATCCCCTCTCAACAAAGGTTGATGTTATTGATCCTTTGGGATTGGAGTGATGTGTCTACTAGGACATTGAGTTTATCATGATAGTTTTTGAGAAATTTATTATGTATGTTTTTTTATACCCATATTTTTTTCTAGTACTATCTCCCTATAGATATTTGACCACACTTATAAGTATCTTTATCTTCTGATGTTTCATGGAAAATTATTTCCCTCTTTTGTTTTGTATGATTTTAGGTACTAGTCACCAACTCGTTGGGATTAATAATTACCTTCAAGACCTATCAGTCCCATCTTGGGTATCAGGGTACCAAGATAACCATGATGGTTCGTGAAAAAGTTGTATGATATTTTCAAGCTACGTATATTTTCTTGATGTCAGTATGGATTTTGATATGTTTTTAGGACTTATGAGGTAGTTTTGTGTGAGTGTCTTGACAACTCTCATTGTAATAAGCCTTAACTCTATATGTGTGGTTTGGGAAATGAATCTTGAGAAATAATTCTAGTTTTTATAGGATTTAGATTTGGATAGGTATAAATCCAAATCTTTTTTCTTACTTGGTCAGATTAATTTCCCTAATTATATTGGTTGAGTGTTGTTCTAAGTAAACTTCTGATGTCTTCAATGTTATTTGCTGATGTTTTGTAGCATCATGACTTTGAGAAGACATGTGAACAAGATTCAATAGGATAGTAATGATAAAACACATTGAGAAAATCCTTATGTGGTCTACATCCTCATTGAGATTATCGTGGGTGTTGTCCAAGCTCTGGGATTGGAACCTACACCCGTTCTCATTCAGTCTCCAGTGTTGGAACCTTATAGGGATTAATTATGGAGTCATTATTAAGAGTTCCTTCATTAGAGTACACTATAATTCTAATGATCTAATAATCCTCAAGTGGCTGAGGGTTTTTTGAACAATATTGAGCCTATGTTTGAGTTCTTAGAAATGCTTGATTCAGGCAATGTGAAATGTGCCACCTTCAAGATTGAGGGACCTTGAAGGAGATGGTGGGACTCTATAGTGACAGATAATAAGTTCAAGCTTTTTTATTGGAATTAATTTAAATATATTTTCATTAATCAGTTTTATTTAGATTCTATAGTACTGGATAAGTCTATGGAGTTTTTCTAACTTGAGAGGGTTTGCAGAACTATAATAGAATATGTGAATCAATTTTCAGATCTTTTTTAGTTCTCACTTAATATTATACAGAATGGGTAGATGAAGACTTGATGGTTCAATATAGACTTTTGACATGATATTCAATCTCATTATTTCTTGATTAATCTTCCTTGTTATGCTGATGTACTGGATATTGATTTGATGGTTGATTTAAACCTAACAGGTAAGTCGTGGTTGATGTTAGTTCCTTTTTCTCACGGTAGTGGTTTTGTGAGTTTCAATAAATGGAAGAGAAATCATGATGAGTCTAATGGTGGATCTAAAAAATTAGGTTCTTTAATACCCCCCTAAAGTTCCTATAAGATTCCCTTTGACTTTATTCTAGTGTGGAAAAACTAGGCATTCGAAACGGTTTGACACTAAGTCACCCAATATTTGGAGATCCAGTAGAAATTTTGGACACTTGAAGAAATTTGGTTATATCTTTTCTACTCCATGTAGTGGAATGGGATCATTAGAAAAAAAAGGTATGGTAAAAAATAACATTCCTCAATATCTAATGGGTTCAATCAATAAGCATGTAGAATAAAGCTACTTCATATAGTGGAAGAGTCTCCAGAGGAAGAATATATGGGTCTAGAGATTGTGAGAGATTCCATCACTATAGCTTCTTCTTTAGTAACTACTTTATTTTATATTGGTGATTCTCATTCCTTCATTTAAACTCGTGTAATGAACCAAATTTTATTTTTATATCCAACTCGTATCCTTTACTACACTCAATGGGGTGTTCTATATCTTTCAAGGAGAATGGTAATTGAGGCTGAGTATATCCCAACCATCTTATCCAAAGTTGTGGAAATTAACATCTGTTATTACTTTTGATCTAGAGAATGAATCATTGGCATATGGTCTCCCTCCAGTTTTCATCATGTTTCCCAATTTTTTACTTATGACTTCCCTAGTTTTTCACTAGTAAGGGAGGTAGAGTTTTCTATATATTTAGTTATTTATACTTAACTGATATCAATTATTTTTACCATATGGATCTAGATGAAATGAAATAGTTGCAAAATTAGTTGGATGATGTTTTAGAGAAAGGATTTATATTCCTGAGTGTGTCACCATGGGCTGTTCATATTCTCTTCATAAAGAAATTTGATGGAACACTTCAACTTTGTGTTGATTACCAGAAACTCAGTCAAGTATTGGTAAATAAAAATTATTTATTTCCATGTATTTTTTATCTGTTTTACCAATTGAAAGGGAAAATTTTTTTTAATGATTGATCATTGATCTAGCTATCACCAGTTAAGAATTAAAGAATCTGACATTTATAAAACCACATTATGAAGTAGGTATGACCATTATGAATACCTTGTCATGCCATTTGGTCTAATCAATACTCCTTCAGTATTCATGGATTTTAAGAAAAGGATCTTCCATGAGTATCTTATTAAGTTCATGGTTGTCTTTTTGGATGACATCCTTGTATACTCTAAATCATTGGAGGATCATGTGTTTCATCTAAGAGCAGCTATGAAATTATTGAGAAATCACTAAATTTATACCAAGAGATTTAAATGTGATTTATGGATTTAGGAGGTGATTTACTTGGGACATGTGATGTTAGAACATGGTATTTTAGTTGATCCTAATAAGTTAAAATCTATTATGACATGGGAGAAACCACATAAAGTTTTTGAGATTAAAATCAACATGGGTTTAGTGGGGTATTATCACTAGTTCGTAAAGGATTTCTCTAAGTTGGATTCTCTTATGACCGTTCTCACATGGAATGTGATAATGTTAATTTTGGATGAGAAATTTTCGATTTATTTTGTTGATTTGAAACATATTTTGACTTCTTCATTGGTGTTTACTCTTTGAAAGGCCGAGGTGGGCTATATGGTTATCTATAATGTTTCGGGTTTAGGTTTTAGTTGTGTCTTATGTAGGGTGATCATGTCATTTACTAAGTATCTCAGTAACTTAGGCCAAATAAGAAGAATTATCAAACCCATGACCTAGAACATGCATTTTTGATGCATGTTCTTAAGATTTTTCGACATAAACTTTATAGAGAAAGGTTTACTATCTATTCTGACCACAAGATCATGATTTATATATTCTCTAAAAAATATTTGAATCTCTACTGAGGCATTGGATTGATTACCTGCAATATTTTTACATTAACACTGCCTACACCCTAGAGAACAGGAATTAAAATGTTTATTCATTAATTATAAAATTATAACCAACAATTTTGAGGAATATTACAACGATTGGAACTAGATGGATCTTTTTTTAGAGCTTCATATAAGAGTTTAAGAATCATGGGCTGAGGTTTTCTTATCCCTTTTTCCATTGAAATCTTCACTTATTGATATTCTATTTTTGTAAAAACATCTTGATGATGATTTCTATATCATTATAAACTCTCTTTATAATGGGGAGACTATTTTTGAGTGGTAATTATCCAAGGAGGTAGTTCTATGTTTTAGAAATTGGTTTGTTGTGATGATAGCCGCGAGGAAATCCATGATGGGGTATTTCTATAATTCTCAATGGGTTGGACACCCATGAACCAAAAATGTGTTTTATGATATGTGATATTGATTCTGGTGGCCAGGTATGAGATGCGAATTTTTTATCTTGTCTCTCATTGTTATACTTTCCAACATGTCAAGTCCAAGCTTCAGATACCTTTGAGTTTTCATCACCCACTTCTAGTGCTAACTTGGAAGTCGGATGATATTTATATTCACTTTGTGGTTGGGTTTCCATGTACCCATAGAAAGAATAATTTGATAGGGGTTGTGATTAATAGGCTATCCGAATTGTCTCACTTTGTACTCATTCAAGATACAACCAATATTGAGGAGTTGGTAAATATTTATGTGAAAGAGATTTCTCATTTTCATGGAGTTCCATTTTCTTTATTTTCTAATGTGGATACCCATTATACTTCTCTCTTGTGTAGTGGCCTTTAGGAGGTACTGAGATTTTAGGTTTGTAGGAGTATGGAATACCATCTATAGATGTATGGACAGACAGAGAGAGATATATAGATTCGTTAGGATAAAATATTTTTCCTATGTCCATAAGTTTGTTGGGGTTTGGGAGGTCCATTTGGGACTGGTTGAGTTTTCCTATAATAATAAGTACCAATCAGTTACTCGAATGGCTCATTTTGATGCCTTGTATGGCCAGCCTTGTAAATATCCATTGTGTTGATCAATGAATGGTAAAATACCCTTAGTTGGATCAATATTATTCTATGATATTCCAAAAAATATTTAGTTGATTCATCAGAATATTTTGATGGAATTGACCTAGTATATAAATTATGTTGATCTTAATTATAAACCATTGGGGTTATCAGTTGGTGACCAGGTGTTCTTGAAATTTTCATCTCATTTTGTATATCGACATCTAGGGAGCCAAGTGAAGATTTCTCCTCTTTTTGTGGGACCTTTTTTGGTTTTTTATAAAGTTGGAAAATTGTCTTATTATTTATTAGTTCCTCCATAGTTGACATCAATACATAATTTATTTCATTTATCTCAGCTGCAAAAGTATCTTTTCGGTAAATATTATGTTTTGAGAAAGAGTAACCATAAGGTTGTGTCTAATTTATGAATGACTAAGAATCTAGTCATGATAGTTGATTTTGAGACCAAGGTACTTCATGGGAGGATGATACCTTTGGTCCATGTGCTATAGCATCACGATTCTCATTCGCACGAGACTTGGGAGATGAAGGAACTGATGAAAGAGCATTGGCTGCATCTTTTTGATATGGAAGTTTCTTGAAAGACTTTCTGAGGAAAAAATATTTCTATATAGGGATGTTGTAACATACTATTATTGGTTTTCAGGTACTTATTGACCCTACATTTTGATCATCCTTGGGTTGGGTTTTGTGTTGGATTTTTTTGGGTGGAAAGTTTAAAATTTTAAAATTTTCAAGGCTATGTGAATTTGGCGCACATTATTTCCAAAATATGAACCCACCCAGTTCAAATTGGGAAATCTTGGGAAGTGGGAGTTTTCATGATTGGCACATAGTTTGAAAAACTCTGTTCTCAGCTAGTAGAAATCATGCACCCCAATAGAGGGGCTCATATTTAGGGTGAAATATTTGCCTAACCGTATGAACCTTCCATGATTACCATACTAACATGATATTTTAATTCTAAAAAATGTTAAAAAAATTATTGAACCACCAATTGAAATTCCACTCAAACCTAACCTAGGATATCATGAATTCCTTGGACGTGGGGGATCATAGAACCCATTTTGGCTCCTCCAAACCCCATATTTGATAAATTGAAGCAATAATGGAATATATGATCCCTCTCTGGTAAGTGGATATCCTCATATTATATCTTTTATTATTTCTCTTTCTTTCCTCTATAAGGTTTGTTAGATCATCATGGGTTTTATTGATTTAAACTCTATTGATTTGGATCTTCAATCTATGTTGTTTTTGTTTATATTTGTTGTCATATTTCATCATTATAAAATCTAGCTACTAGTGTTTAGTTTTAATACCATGAATAATGGTAGGTGGTTTTGTTTATGTTTGTAAAATTGACTAAACAATGAATTTCTTGATGTTTTAAATTTATTTCAATAGATTTTTTAAAAACCAATTTTATGTGAATTGGAAAATGGATTATATTCAGCATGATATTTTGAGAAAAAACACACAATTACAATAGAATTGGAATTTGGGTTTTGTTTTGAAATTTATAGAAATTGTGAAATGATTTGATGATTGATTTTAGTAAACATTTCTTAAATTGAATTGATAGAAACCTATGATTATTTTTGTTTTAAAGAGGCATGAATTTTTGAAATACCTCTGTTTTGGTTTTTAAAGTGAAATGGAATATTGAAAAGGGAAATTGGGAAATATTAATTGGGAATGATGGTTGATTTTAATTGAAATTATTTCTCCCTTTTTCAATTTATTGATTCATCCCATTTGATACTGGGTTTTTATTGGATTATTTGTGAAATGAATTATAGGATTTTAATTCCCAAGAAACATATTGAAAATGAAAACTCTAAAAAAAATATTTGTCAAGAAGATCATATTCATGATGATGTTTTGATGAGTCCTGTTAGGACTAAGGATGAGGGTTGTGTGTACACAAATTACATGATCATTGATATGATAGTCTGAGTATCTTATATGTTTAAACTATCATACTGTTGGGTAGATGACCATGGTGATTATTGTGATAATTTTATTATAAACTACTTTGATTGTGAAACTCATTTACTCATCCTAGTAAATTATATAATTTATTTATATAAAGGGTTTATTTAAGCCATGTTTGAAATGTTTTAAATCATTCTGAAATAAAGCAGGTTTTGATTTAAATATGGAAAATTTCTACCATGCCCGTTTTAGTTAAAATTGAAAGCATGGTTTGGATTATTCTTAAGGAATATTTTTATGGAACACTTAGTGATAAAATTATCAGCCTTTTCACTCACACCCTACCTTTGACTTTAGGAATTTATAGATTTTCTTCGTCCAGGTCCAAGTAAAGGGAAAGAACCTCTTAGAGAAGGTTAATTTCCTTGATCGTTTGGCCTCGTAGTGATGTTTTCTTTAGGCTGTTGAGGTTATCTTTTTATTTTTCAGAAGTTTTACAATGTACTATTTTGGGTTTTTGATATACCTATTTAGTTTCTAGTACTATCTCACCCAGGAGACTTGATCATACTAATATGTATCATTATCTTCTACTATTTTGTGGAAAATTTGTTCCCACTTTTTTTTGTATGATGTTAGGTGATAAACACCAACCCATGGTGATCAGGAATTCCCTTCAGACTATGTTAGTGTTGGCTCAGGTATTAGGTACTCGGGTATCCAGGCCGGCTTGTGACACATTTAGTCTCTAAATATACTAAACCTATAGTTTCTAGGGTGTGTTTAATTGTTATATTTAATGAATATTCATGTAAAATGATGTAATATGTATGTATTTTATTGTTTATTTAACTCAAATATAGGGCCCAAAATCACTTAAATAAGACATAAAATAAAATAAAATGTTTTTTGAAAATATTCATGGTTTATCACACCATGCACAATTAAAGAACCTCTTATGGAAAGTTAATCTTTTGAAATTAAAGTTTGTGTATGGTTTTCTAAAATATGTTCAAAAACCATGTGTCCTAAATATTCCATAAATATTGAAAATTCTCACTCAAAAAACCAAAGAGTTTTTCCATCATTAAATATATGAAATATAAATCAATTAGTGATGTTGTTGATGTGACAAAAGGTTAAATGTTTTTGCTTTTTAAGAAGGCTTTTATTCTTATTAGAATGATTCATGAAATTTACTTGGATAAATGTTGTGAAAATGGAGCATTGGTGTATAGAATATTAATCTATAGGCTATTACACTTACTAAAAACCTAGTTAATAAGATGACATAAAAAATACAAAAGGATGAACATTTCATTAGAGAAGGAAAATTTAAGGAATAAAATCTAAATGATCATCCCACTATAATAGAAGCTTAATATAGTCTTAAGTTTCCACCTTCCAAATCTCAAAGATATATTTTTATTTCATTACATACCCACTATGTGAAGTTTGAAGTAATAATAAGAAGGTAAATAAATTTCATGATGGAGTTATCTTGAATAAGTATTTATAAATGAAATTTCAATAAAGTGAATGAATATGTTAGACAGTTAAAATAATGTGATGATTTAGATTCTTCTATTCTTGGAGATTTTATAATTTACATTAAAAAATATATATTAAATAATATTTGTTAAAATATAGACTTTCGGTTTCATAAATTCACTCTGACGATTCTATAAGAAATATAAATTAGAAATTATATTAATTATGAACACCAATTAGTATATAAAAGATAACATTTATCTCTATTAAATTGATATAACAAAAAGGTAATGTCATTTAAGCCTCTGAACACTACTTAGGAAGAAACTAAGGATCTGATGGAAGCATCTCATAAGAAGGTATAAGCATCATAAAAGGAAGGTTTACCTCAAAAAGATAAAACACTAGAATAACCATAATAAAAACCAAAAATAGAGGTATATATTACCAAGGGAGTAAATTATGGTGTTGAGTATCAAAATGGGACAACTATTAAGGTGAATAAAATTATTTCATAGGTGAAATAAGAGAACAAATTCAATGAAAAAACACAATCAGAGAAGATATATATTAAGAATATAGTTGATCTACAAGTAAAATTGCATGTTAGAAAGATAAGACACATAGTTGTGATCATTAATGATGATGATGAAGATTAACATGTTAACAATCAACCCATTATTTTATAAAATATGTAGCTCACACCATCATATTTGGAAGTTGTTATGCCAATTTCTAAGGATCATGTGATTATTCGACCTCCATCAGGGGAAGTAATTTCCCTCTTTACTCAAATAGGAGATTATTATCTATATATGTTAGAGAATATTCAAATTTCATTGAAATAATCTCAAGATACAGAAACTGAGTAGATATTTTAGGCAATACATGTCCCTAAAAAACGAATTTTTGAATATTTTCCCCTCGTTGAAGAGGTAGTGACATTTGTTGAAGATCAAGAGTGAATTTATGCAGAAAATAAATATGATGATACAAAAGATTAATTATCTACTATATTTGAGTCTATAATTGTGAAATATATATATTGTTGATTATAAAAAGACTACGGAAGTGACTATTTCCATGAAAGTGGATGAAAAACATAATTATTATATTTTTTTCTTTAAAATATTTTGATATACTCTATTATAATGATTTTGAATTACTTTTTCAATCTAATATGAATTTACACTATACACTAAACTAATTAATTATATCATCTTTTATAATCCAAAAGGGGAAAGTTTGTGTATTCTAGAGAGATTTATATTTTTTAGAGTGGTTTCTGAATTTTAGATGTTCAATCTTGAATAAAGGGTGATATATTTTTTTTATTGGTGGAGTATCTAGTTTGAATGTTTGATTTTGATTATCTCTATCAGGATTATTATATAAAAATTTATGTTCATAATGTTTTTATTGTTTATTATTTATTTATTTAAATTTTTTTCATAGTGTTTTACTTGTAAAAAAGTGAGATGTTGTTGGAACTATAGACCCAAAATTATTTTTCATTGATAAGAAAAAATCATATATATTTAAGTCAAATGTTAAGAATTTTTTATGCTCATATTTTTGTAAAATATTTAAATCAGGTAAGTGATGTGAAGGGAATTGGACTATTTAGTCCTGATAATGATATGTAGAGTCATAATGAATAGAATCTTCATCTGGATGAATGATAGTGTCAATTGGACCTCCAATTTAGGTGAAGGAAGAACTTTATCAATTCCTCGAGAATTTGGAATATTTATCAATGGTAGAGAAACAATTTTTGAACCCAATGGATCTCATTCCCAACTCCTGATAACATCCCCATTTCCTATCCTCATAGTGCCTGCATGCTTTTACATCTTAATTAAAACATCACTTCATGTGCTTCATGCCAACACTATGCAGTATTGTCCAAATAGTTTGGAACCCTGAGTATAGTGAGCCTCACTTATCATATATAGACATGACATCACTTTTTCAAAACATTTAATACATTACAAAAATAGATTCCCAAATACTATATTGGTTTAGAAGCTTTAGAAACTTGGAAACATAAACACTGGAACATAAGTGAGCTAAATTATCTCCCACTAGGTTCTACATTACTAGCACTCTTCTTAGAAACTTCAAACATAATACAAATCTTCATCACTTAGGGAAAAGAGACATAGGAATGGGTGAGATGAAATTTTAATGACTCTAATATTCTATATATTATTTTTGGATATTTTATAGATTATTTTCAAGACAAATCACAGAGATGGTGGGGGATTCCGAGCCTTAGTGTTCCAAAAATAAATTTTTGAAATATATTAAATATCACACACACATAGTTTTCCTAAAATTTTAATAACTCTTAGATAGGGGATCAAATTAGAAATCTTAGGGAACAATTGCGTTCAGAATAGGGTTTTACCATAGGCACAACATAATATTTTTCGGCATGATCCGTTTGTGAAATATTCATCACGGGCATAAATAAATTTATTTATTTATTTTTTGATGCAGTGGATGATTTCTCCTTTAATTATATGGTTATAGGATTTTCTCAAGGTTTTCCACTCAAATCATAGATATTAATAAACAAATTGGATATATTTCTTGGGAAACGATGATTGATCTGGATTAGATCATTGATTTTTGCACAAAAGTAGTATGTGGATCTAATCAATGATGTAAATACAATTTTTCATCCTCATTAATCAATCAGAACTCTAGGTAGGGTGGTTTTCATTGTGATTTGCATCCTATTTTTTAATCCTAAATGAATTTGGATCAATTCCAAGAATATAATTAATATGTACATCGTTATTATATTTATATTGATAGAATAATTGTTCATGTTATTTATTTATCTTCCCCACTTTATTTTTCTCCATCTATGACAACAAATCATGTCCAAAGGAAAAATGGATGATGTTTTTCCTTGTATTTTATGGATTATGGATTTCTCCCATATTTCTTTACTTGGCCATCGTTTGTATTTTTTTTGTCCAATGGTTTGACCAATACATGGTTTTTAATCATCGCATGACCATTATTTTATGCAATGAATCAAAACCATGAGTGTGGAATGTGAAGGAATTTGTGGTTTAAAAATTGGTGATGAAGGTTGGTAGATCAGGGAAGGATGGAACTATTTTGGGAATTCGACATTCCCCATGTGATTTATGGCAATGTAGATGATGGTTTATGGTTTTCTAATTCATTTGGTGGATGAAATCCTTTGGATTACTAATTTCAAGGCCAGTAAACCACAGAACTGGTGTTCTTGAGAAATATATATGGTGGAGGTAAAAAAATACAGGTGATGTGTGAACCAAACAAGGATCTCTAGAAACAAAACCGATCAACATGGTGTGTAAATTGGTATCACATGTCATGTGAGGCCAGTTCAGCGGTGGTTATGACTTTGGGAAGAATATAAGGATCGCACATCATGTGACCCATGTCACATTCCATATGACACATCTTGGTTTGATTAGTTTATACTTCACGAAGTACACGGGCATGGAAAAAATCACATAGCCAGTAGAATAATGTGTACTTCAACACTGACATGGGCTGATGTACACAGGCTAGTACCCGGACACGACCACTGGTACACAGACATCTCTAAATTACACAATAAGAGTGGTGTGTGTCTCTAAACACCATGTAATACTTATAGATGTTTTTTATATTGATACATACATTTCGAGTGAATCCTTCCCACACAGACAAACTTGGGGATATCTGGATATGTTGTGTACACCCTAATACACACTTTGTACCACCTTCAAGAGTATAGCTCTTTGTTTATGCGCTTTGGGATGTTATAGGTTGAGTGTGTTCTCTTGGTCCTTTATCTCAAGGTTATAGTGAGACATTACATCCACGTAATAGGATTTTGATCCCCTCTATAGGTTGAGTCTCAGATAGAGTTATGGTTCCCTTTGTGATATTGGAGTATGATCCTCTATTATCCTTTGTTCCCTAGGTACGGTTTGTAGAATCGGGATGACATCCCTAGGTAGGGTTTTGATCCTCCATATAGAAGGACATATTGGTAGGTTTGTGGAATAATTGGAATCCAATCCTTTTTTTATAGTGTTTATCCAGATTGGGTTCATGGTGTCCCCTAGTAGTTCTAGGTTCAACCCCCTATCTATGTATCATGGTCTCCTCAAACTTGTTAGCTTTATTGGGTAAGGCCTAATGATCTACGCCTCTTCTATAAGTGTCTCTAATGATGGAAATCCTCATGGAGTTTATTGTACTTGAACAAGAATTTCTATGAGAAAAAACCTATGGATGATATATTGTTATGACCAGCTGGTGGTTTGGTGTCTTTCTATAGTATATCTGGGTGATTTTGTTATAAATTGATTGTGATATCATGTATTGAGCTTACTGTACTTGGTGCTTAAAATTTAGTTTTTTCAGGGTGTCTTGATGGGTATTGTTATACTCACCCATGCATAGTCTTTTCTCACACTTTTCATGTATTATACAGATGATGAACTTTTTTATGGTGCTCTGGGATGAGATGGAGCTGGTGGAGCATAGTAGGATATTTTCAGTCTTATGTGGATATCGGGATCTTTCATTTGACTTTACTCCTCTCCCATGGAGAATTGGACTTTTTATAGTTTTTTGTTGGGATTGTATTTATCCCCTTTTTTCTCTTTCAATGATTTACATACTCTTTTGTGGGATATTAGATGTAGTAATGCATGGGTTTTAGTGTTTTTACATTTCATAATTGTCTAGTCTTGGAGATATGTGCATGTTCGCATGTACTTTAGGCTAACACCTCCTATTTTTGGGATATGCCTACTTGGCACTAGTCTCCAACCCATGGAATATTATAGCTTGGATTGGGGTAGTCACAGTTCAAACCTCAATGGGTTGGGTCATGACATAGTGGTATCATAGGTGGTCAATTATACCTTATGACCAAAGTTGGTGAGGATGGTTTGGGTAAATAGTGTATAGTGTTTCAAGTTTATCTTTCTGGCTAGGGAATCCAATGATGGGGTGTTGGCTGAAGTATCCATTCACCAGGACGCTGATCGCCTACCTTTTGGTTTGAAACATGTAAAAAAAATTACAGAGAAATTTTTTGGTCCACGCATCATATAGGAAATGATGTGTTTTCTGCATCCTTCTTGATTCATCACCTCGGATATATTATTTTTGACATCATACATATTTTTTTATTTCAAGATGCATCCACATAGATAACCATCTTGGATTTCACTATGTGATCATGAGGATGAATCTACTAATGATGAGGCATCGGTACTGGGTCTTGTACTAGAGATAACACCTATGGGTGGATTACCAACTATATGACCACCCTGTTGAGCAGCATCTAGAACTAAAAACACCGTCTAAGGATGCACATAGGTTAAGTGCATTTCATGAGTTTCAAAGGTAATGGCCTCCAAGTTTTCAGGGTGAGACAGACCCCTAGGTGGTTGAGGATTGGATAGAGGGAATCACTTATGGTTATCACCTTGTAAGGATGCCCAAATATTAGATGGTGATCATCACGATGATTCTTATATAGGGTTCTACTAGAAGATGGTGGAGTATTGAGAATCAATCACACAATGAGAGATCTCTCTCCTGGATAGACATTCAGTGTCTCTTCAAGGAGGAGTTCTATTTAGCCACACTTTTATTGATATTAATAAAAGAGATTATTTATCTACAGTAAGAAAGTATGATCATGGTGCAGTCCTCAACGAGGATTATTAATCTCTCACATTACTCCTTGTATTTGGTACATGATCATTTCATTAAAGATCATACCTTTTAGAAGGGATTTCATTAATACATCAGGGATTTAGTGGTATCCCTTTTCATTCCCCCATATACTAGGGTTCTTGTACAAGACTAGGTAGAGGAAAGAATTATAGTAGAGAATATAATGGTAGTGGGATCTAGTAGTGGGTACCTAGTAGCTGATACCATGGAAGATGGCACCAGACGATAGTCAAAGGGATCCAAGTGTTTCAAACACATTAGGTGGTAATCTGAAGACATAGGTTCAGTGGTGTAGGGATCTAATGGTGACTCCAGTAATCCATTGGAGAGGTGGTGTTTCTCATACCACAGTTGGGGAAATATTTCTCGGGATTTATCTACCTGTACTACAGCTAATCATGAGACGGTTGAGGGAACATTGAGATAGAGACAAAGGTATAAGAAGGGTTTGATGAAGGCTTTCAGTCATATAATAGGATCCCCTAGGTCAACAAGAGGTATTTAGAGGTTCTACATATTACCACCACCACCACCAGGTGGTCTGAGTTAGGATTAAGGAGCTGGTGGACAGAGACAAGGCCAACTGCAAGCTATAGAGGCCTATGACCCTAAGGCTCTAGGGATGATATGAGGTATGATTTTTATATTTTCTACTTTAGTAGTAGTATTGATAGAAACAGTTGTGAGTCATTCCTTACTTGAAATATCATTGGTTCAAAACATAGAGATTTTGGTTGATCCTATGGTTCAACCCTTGAAATTTAAGACTCCAATAGGTGGTGAATCGTTGATTGCTCATTTGTTACAACAAATTAATCTGGTTCTTAGAGGTTAGATTTTTGTATGGGATCTCTTCAATGTAGCAATGAGGCCTTATGATGTCATCTAAGGTATGAAATGACTATCTATAGTTCATCTCCACAATGAATTTTTTATGCAGAGTATTGGTGTGTTTGTAGTGATGGAATGAGGTTTTCCCTTCAAGGTGAAAAGGAAAACATGGTGGAGCAGAATGAGCTCTGGCATAAGAGAGTGCATCTTATTACTCACCGGTTGGATAGCATGACACTGGGTTCATTGGGTGATTTGGGCTATCAGTTTCCTAGAGTGGTGGCAGAGTATAAGGACACTTTTCCTTAGGACATACTAGGTTTAACTACCCACCAAGACATATAATTCTTCATTTACTTTCATTACAATATGGAAATGATATTAGTATTAGCATATTGGATGGCTCCAGCAGATCTGGAAGAGTTAAGGGTGTAGTTGGAGGACTTGTAGGAGAAAGGCTTTGTGAGACCCAATCATTCTCCCTAGGTATCCCAAGTGTTGTTCACCAAGAAGGAGAGAAATATTTTGAGGATATGTGGGGATTACCAACACATGGATTAGGTGATCTTGAAGAATATGTATCCACTACTGAGGATTGATGACCTCTTTGATTAGCTGATTGGGGTGCGATGGTTCTCAAAGATTGACCTCAGATTAGGCTATCACCAGCTACAAGTACAAGATTAGGATACACCGAAGATGACATTCCGATGTTGTTTCAATCAATATGAGCACTTGGTGATGTCTTTCTTTATGATTTACTCCCCATTAATGTTTATGGGATTGATAAACCAAATCATTCATACTTTCTTTAATCAGTTCTCAGTGGTCTTCATCAATGACATCCTAGTGTATTTAAAATCCAAGAAGAAGAATGTCTGAAACTTGAGGATGGTCTTAGACATAATATGAGAGCACAAAATTTATATAAATCTCTATAAGTGTTAGTTTTGGATTTGATAGGTTCACATGCTGGGAAATGAAATCTCAGATACTGTTGTAGTAGTGGGTCAAACAAAGGTTAAGGCAGTCCTTGTTTGGGATCCCCCTAACAGTGCTACCAAGGTGGAGAGTTTCCATGGGTTTACATGGTACTATCATTGGTTTTTTCCCAATTTCCCTAAATTTACAACAAACTTTACATCTTTAACTTGAAATGGGTAGTCTTTATTATGGAAAAAAAGGTTCCAATAATGCTTCTAGGAGCTAAGATAGAGGTTGAAAATCACTCCCATCTTGATATTTACAGAGGTGGGTGTCGAGTATATACTCTTATGAGATGCATCATGAACCCAACATATTTGATTCTTATATAGGTGTTTATTGCCTTCATGTAATTTGATACCACATGAGAAGAACTGTGTAACCCATGATCTTAAGTTAGATGTGGTAGTCTTATCAATGAAGATGTGGTGATGATACCTAATGGGTGGGCAATTTATCATTTAATATGACAACAAAAGTCTAAAATATATCGTCTGATAAAAGGAATTTAAGTTGAGATAAAGGTGATAAATGTAGATCCTCAAGGAATGTGACTTTGAGATTGTCTTTACTTCTTGGAAGGGGAATATAGTTGAATATTCTCTCAGTAAGAGATCATGATCTCAATTTATGATTGAGGTGTCAACGTAGTTAACCTTATTGTAGTTGTCCTTTGGGGATAAGGATGGTGATTCATATCTTCATTCAATGGTTATTACCCCACCACTTTTACATTGTTTCATGGATACTCAATGTGGAGATACTGACTATGAGACCTTAAGTACTCAGATGTCCATTGTACATGCTCCTATTGGATATTATGAAGGTGGGGATCATACTGTAATTTTAAGAGGACAGATGATGGTACTGTTGATGTTACGGGAATAACATATGCATGAGTTTCATACATCCCATTTGGTAGTGCATCCAGTTGTGTAAAAGATTTACCAGGACCTCTAATGTCAGTTTTTGTGGCCATAATTGAAGAAGGGAGTTTCATAAATTATCTCTCGATGCCTCACTTGTCAGAAGGTAAAGGAAGAGCACCAGGTTATTGCACGTTTATCCCAACTCATTGATGTGCGAGAGTGGAAGTGGGATGGTATATTCATATACTTCAGGAAGGGGTAACCATGTACTTCTATGGGACATGATTCAATTTGGTTGATTGTAGATTAACTCAACAATTCATCCCACTTTCTATCTATTCAAGAGTAAAGTTCGGTAGAGAGCTTGGGATAACTCTAAATGTAGGAGATACTCCGACTCAATGGAGTTCCCTTAACAATTATCTCTGACCATGATGATGACTTCATATTTTGGTTATAAATAGGATTATAAAAGGCCTTTGGGACACAGTTGTGCTTGAGCATCGCATTTCACTGCCAGAATGATGGTCAAACAGAGAAAAACATTCATATCTTGGAGGACATGATGTAGCATTGCATGTTGGAATTTGGGCGTAGTTGGGAGGATCACCTACCTTTGGTGGATTGTGAGTAAAAAACACCTAACATTCAACCATTGTTATGACACTATTAGTTTCTTTGTATGGGTGACCCTTCAGGTCACCACTTTTCTATATTGATCCATGTGAGTCAGTACTCGTGGTCTTAGATTTGGTATGGCCTACTACAAAATAAGGTTTAAATCATTTAAGGGTAGATGAGGAATACACACAGCTACTATAAGTCTTATGAGGATACACAATGGAGACCTCTAATGATCAAGGAGGGAGATCATGTGTTCCTAAGGATCTCACCTCAATCTGGATTGAAGAGATTTGGTTGTGGAGGCAACTTATCTCCAAGACGAATTGGTTCCTTATAAATAATGTGTATATTTGGTGATGTTTCATAACATTTATCTCTACAGTTTCAGTTGGATCAGGTAAACTACATATTCCGCATGTCACATCTAAATAGGTATGTGGACAATCTATCACACATTATAAAATGGTTTGATATGGATATCAAGGATTGAGCAACCTTTTCTAAATACCCATTGGAGATTGAGGATTGGCAAGAGGGGATCCTTTGTGGACTTTCAATTCCCCTTTTATGTGTCTAGTGGAAGTACAAGAATCTTCAAGAGACCACCTAGGAGTGGGAGACCCATATGTGAGCCCAGTAACCTAATATTTTTTAGTAGGTTTTTCTATTTTAAACATAAAAATATCTAAGGTTGGGAGAGTGTAATGACTCAAATTTTTGATGTATTATTTTTGGATATTATATTGATTATTTTTTTGTCTAGGTGCTCAGACGATCTTCAATTTTGATGCCCAGTGTTCCTGGAATATATGTTTCAAATATATTAAATATATTAAATATCAAGTGGATGTAGTTTTCCTAAAAAAGAGGAATAACTCCCGAATGAGAGGTCCAAATCAAAAATATGAGGGACCATTGAGTTTAGAATGAGATTTTTACCCTAAGAAGTGATTAAATTTTGTTAGTTCAATTCGTTTTTGAAAAAATCATCATGAGCATAAATAAATAAAATAAATTTATTTATTTATTTATTTATTTGGATGCAATGAATTATTTCTCCTTTAAATATATGTTTAAATTATTTCCTCAGGGTTGGCCTCTCAAAACCTATATATTAAGATAACTATTGGATATCTTTCTCGAAGAACGATGAAATATCAAGATTGAATAATGGATCATTACACCAACAGAGTCTCTTGATATCATAAACCATGAAAACAAAACTTTTCTTCATCAAATATTGATAAAAACTCCATGTAGAAATTTTTTTTCTGATTTACATATCGTTTCTTAATCCAGTATGAACATTCATCATTTCTGTGAACAATATTGATATGTGCATCATTGGTGGATTTAAATTGATGGAATAATTTTTCATGAAATCTATATATCTTATCCTCTTCTATTTTCACATTCTACTATAATGAATCAAGGACAAATGAAAAATAGTTGAGGTTTGTTAATCACATTTTCTGGTTTTTGGATTTTTCTCCTATTTCAAATCTTGAGCATCATTGGTATTTCTTTTTACCCAATTCTTAGACCAATACCCAGTTTCTAATCTTTTCACAACCATTATTTAGTGTAAAGGATAAAAACTATGAGTACAGAACACAATAATGGTTGTGGCTTGAGAATTAGTGACGAATGTGTGTATATTAGGGAAGAATGGAACTATTTTGGAGTAATTCATTTTCTCGAGTGATGTACGGTGATGAGTATTATGGTTGATAGTTTCCTGATTTTTTTGGTTACTAGAATATGGAAAAAACTGGTGGAAATATTGGCCAAACCAATATCCGATGTTCTTGGTTGAGATTGATGGTGGAGGCAAAAATCGGTGTAGTTTTTGAACCCGAAAAAAAATTCTAAAAAATCCTGATCCAAACAAAATTCAAATTCAAATTACACATGGTGTGTGGCATGTTTATTGTAATATAGGGTCTCAGAATAAAGATAAAGATCACATGGAATGTCACCCAAGTCACACGGCATATGAAACTTCCCGGTTGGCTCAATGTGTACATCATAAATTACAAAAGCATGAAAAAAGTACATGGCTAGTGGAATTCTATGTACTTAGACCCAGAAATGTCCAGGTGTACACTAGATGATACATAGACATGTCCACTATTACATGAGCATGGCTAGGCGACACATGTAGGGTGTCTTGTGAATCCTTTCCACATGGGCATACTTGGGGATAGATGGACACACCATGTACCCACTAGTATGTGTTTTGTACCCACTTAAATAGTATTTTTAGCTCTCAGTTTCCTTAGTTTTAACAATTATTTATTATGTGTGTTCCCTTGTCCCTTTTACATTAGGTTATAGTGTGAAATAACATCCATATCACAGGATTGTTATAGCCTCTAGAGGTCGAGTCCCATATAGTGTTGTGGTGTCCCATCATGAGACTGGAGTGTGATCCTCTATCATCCTTTATTCCCTAGGTGGGATTTTTGGAATTGGTAAGACCTACCTAAGAAGTGAATTGATCATGCATCTAGTAGGCCATATCAGTAGGGTTTTTGGTATCATTGTCATATGGTCCCCTATGTAGTGGGTTAATCCATATTGGGTTTTTGGTGTCCCCCAATGGTTCTAGTAATGACACCATATCTATATATCAAGGTCTTCTTAGACTAGTAATATTTCTTGTGTGGTGACCAATAACATAGATCTCTTCATATAGTGTCTCTGATGATGTCATGGCTCATGTAGTGGAGTCTACCGGAATGAGAATGGATTCAAGAGAAACCCTATAGGATACAGTTGGTTAGGACTTCCTAGTGGTGTGGTGTCTTTCTTGAGTATATCTAGGTGTTTCTTTATAAATTTATTATGATATCTTGTATTGATATGAATATACTCGGTGCCTTGTGTTTAGTGTTTCTGGGATGTCCTAATATGTATTGTTATACTCACGCATTCATTTTCTTTTCATGCATGTGTCATCTATTATGAAGACAATGACCCTTTTGATTGTGTCTTTGGTGGACAGGGAGTAGGTGGAGTGTAATTGGATCTTTTCAGACTGAGGTGTTTATTAGGTGATTTCCTTTATCATTAGTCCTCTCCCATAGAGAAGGTTTGACTCTTTATAGTTTTTTGTTGGTGTTTTATTTTTTCCCATTTTTCTTTCAGCAATTCAATGTCATACTCTATTATGGGATATTAGATGTATCCATGCATTTGTTTCAGTTTTTTTATATTTCAGTATTGAGTGGGATTGGATATGTGTGTATGTATACATGTACTTTAGGATAATTTTTCCCATTTTTGGGATGTTCCTACTCAAGGCTATTCGCTAGTCCCTGGCCTATTGGAGGTAGGCTTGGTGTAGTTAGGGCTTGGGCCTTGGTTGGTCGGGTCATGACACAAATTCTATGTAATTGTAAACAAGCGAGATATATAAGAATAATGATAGTCATAAGGGTATGATATCATGATCATCACATTAGAAGATAATACCCTACATATCAAAGATCGTAATCAAGTTTCATGGAAAAAAATTTGGTAGTTCATAAGATAAGAATTAAAACGGAATAAAGACAATAATTCATGAAAGAATAACATATGAATAAGACATGGAATTGTGGAAGAAACATATGTATATAAAAGTATTTCCATAGTATTCAAGGATTTATTTCATTCCCATATTAGTGGAATGTGTTTACTCCCCATACCATCTTGGTAGTCATGGTTCACTCCCTTGAACATCTTAGTAGTCAATGTTTACTCCTAAGACAATCTTAGCGTACGAAGTACTTCACTAAACTGAGTTCACTGCACATTCCAGGCATTTATATCTCATGAGATCTAAATCTTTACCTAATGCATTAGATACAGAAAAAAATCCCACCCATCTCAAAACTAAATCATACATACATGTTCCACAAGATCAAAACCAATCATATCAAAAACCATGAAATGAAATGGGTATCATAAACATCTCACTGTTTCATAACTTGTGGAAAAGAGAGGGGTTTCATAATAATTTCATTAAATCATATCCCATGAAAAGAATTGGGTTTCATAATCATATAACCCATGAAAGATAAATGGTTTTCATAATTATATAACCCATTAAAGAGATACTAGTTTCATAAACATCATTACATAAAAACATAAACCTTTCCTAGAATGAATATGAATGGAACCCTTGTATGATATTATCAAAAAGTAATGATAGCTCTAATTAATTTCAACTTAAATGGAAAATAATTTTCAAATAATTTTTTAGAAATATTTCTTGAGAAAAATAAACTTTCTTCTTTAAAAAACACATTCTAAAATATCAAACATTTTTTGAAACCATTTTCATTCAAAATATCTTGGAAAACGTATAAGGAAGAGTTGAAAACCATAAAACATTTTTAAAATACTTTTCCTTGAAAATAATATTAAAATATAATTTCTAAAAAACATTTTTGATTTTTTTTAAACATGGTTTTTGAATAAAATAGATTTTTTAATGAAGAGATAAATAAGGTAGGATTTTATTAGAAACGCTTTCTTAATTATCTTAAGTACTGAATAGTGGAAAATGGTACCAATACATGAAGATATCGTAAATAACCATAGGATAATAAAATTAATTAGTGTTATTGAGAAATGTATCATGATATTTCATCAATGGAAGTGTAATTTTAAAAAATCCTAATAAATGATGAGATTGTAGCAATAAACTATTACCATTTTGTTAACTTTGACACATAATCCACATTTGAAAATAAAATTACATGAAGATTAATATATCATGAAAGAATTAAATTCAATATAAAACATGTAAAAGGTCATTATATACACCTCATAAAGTAATGTTTCTTCATAAAATAATATGTGTCTCAAAGAAGGAAAATTGAGAAAAAAATTATCTCATGATTTCGAAAATTTTGAACTCTAAATCCAGTGAAATAGAGATCATAAAATAGATATGTAAATTACAATAAATTTATTTATAATAATAATAAAATATATTAATGGTTAGTATATACAGCACACAAAATAAATGTGAGGTAAATAAGGTATAAGTCTTGCCGAAATGAAAGTGAGACTAGACATCTCTTTACCTTATGTCTTGAATCTCGTCATACTCATTCAAACCACCTATATAATAAATATAGGTTTATTATAAATATATAATACAACCATATTAATATATATTATTCCATATATGAAGTAATTGTTACTTTATATTACCCTTAAATTAAAAAACCCTTGTTAATGTTACGTTTTGGGTAAAAACCGCTTTCTTTTTTGTACATGTTTTGACTTATCATTCTTAGTCCTCTTACTTAGATCATAATTTAATTATTTACAGAATTTATAACATCATATAATTATTATATATATTCATTATATACATATTTATAATAATATAAAAAAATATTAAAAGAAAATTAATTACACTATTCATGGAGATGGTAGGTCGTACGAACACATGAGCATGGTTTCCATTTTCTTATTATATATTTTAAAGAAAGAATAGTAAATTGTATATATATATATTATCAATAAATTAGAATTATTATTTAATATATATAACATATTTATATTAAAACCATCCTTTCTACATTCTGTATAAAGTGAGAATGAATCACATGGCATTGAGAAGGTTGTAGTTCACACATCCATAAACAAATTTATCGCATTCTCAGAAAATGGTTATCATGAAGTTAAGTGTTATATAATAACTAAAATAGAATAAATACATCATAAATACCATATATATAATATAAAAATATAAATTCCATCATTATTACCAACCTAGAAAGCTTATATTGGAAGAACAAACAACATCGGTTACCAAGGCGGTAATCCGCCATAAACAAGAATAGTGATTGTATATCCCATTTGATTGAAGTGTGTGTGAGTGTAGGTTAAAACCCTAACATAAAAAATATAATTATATTTAGTATAATTAGTTTATTATATAATATATATATAAAAAAAATAGATGGTGTGGAGAAAGAAATAAAACTGAAGTGCTTATGGAAGGATGTTACCTCTTCTTTGGGTAACTCTTTTTAGTTTACACCAAATAGATTCCTTGGATGACTTTCTTCTTAAAGTGAGGCCTCTAGGATTAGTTAAGGGATATTTGTTGAATAGTTTTTAAGGTTTTTCACACTAAAAATGGCTTGATATTTTTGAATAACTGAGAGGGGTGAGTTCCCTTTTATAATGGAGGAGGAGTGATGTTCTTCTAAATATAAAAAAGGAAAACATTATTGAGAGTTATCCCATACATAATATGCCTTAAATAATAGGATATATTCTATAAAAGGGATTATATGGTTTATATATGACCATAAAACTAATTTTTTACAATTTTATAGGTCATTTAGCCATCTAATATTAAATTTTAACCACTAGGTAAACTTGTTCTTCCTAAATCTCTATAATTAATTTTAATAACTCTCACTAATATTTTAGCTAAAAAACAAAATATAACTTAATAGTAATTATATATTATTCTTATTCAAAATATATAATCCAATTTTTAATATTCTAAACACATAAGTGTCCTAAATTAATTTAAAATTAATTCCACAGATGGGATGAGACGATGTGTTTTTAAGTGAAAATCTCGAAAGTTTGTAAAAATTTTGTATCCAATTTAAATGTAAAATTAGTTAAAATGACATAAATTAGATTAATATATGTATAATTAACGAAAGAATACTTTAAAAAAATTAAAATACAATATAATTATAAAAGTAAATTATATGAAAAAACATTTTTCAATTAAAATTTAGTATTTTCTTTATTCATCCAAA
Organism: Viscum album; assembly: GCA_963277665.1. Taxonomy (NCBI): domain Eukaryota; kingdom Viridiplantae; phylum Streptophyta; class Magnoliopsida; order Santalales; family Viscaceae; genus Viscum; species Viscum album. The sequence continues at coordinate 782,286,045 of OY728146.1, read as the reverse complement.
AATGAAACTTTTCAGAAAAATCCAAAAATATTACGCTAAGATAATTTTGATATTATGAATTTAGAGATTAATTTTATTTTATGAATCTAAATTTCTCGAATTTTCTTAATTTAATTTTATTACTTTGTAGACAAAGACCTAAAATGTAGTTCTTTAGATAAAATAGTATTTTTTGAACATATAAAGACTTTACTAGAAATTATGTATTTCATTACCAATATGTTTTATTTATATAAAACCATTATAAATCACATTTAAAAAATTAGTTATTACTATTCATGTTATAAATTTTAATTTCTAGGTTATAACACTCTCACTTAAATAATAATAATAATAAAATTAAGTATAGTAAAAACTCAGTGTTGCGTGTAATGCAAGTTAAGTTGATGTTTCATGTAGTTCAAGCATAACTTATTGTAGTAGATAATTAAAGTTTAAATTAGTGTCATGTATAGTGAAATAAATCAAAGAAACTTAATTTATTTGAAAAAATGTTCATAAAAACTTTGGTTATTACATTCTAACCCCTTTAAAATGAATTTTCCCATGAAATTCGTCATTCTAATACAAAAAATGAGGATACATCTACCTCATCATATCCTCAAGTTCCCATAAAGCTTTCTCTAACTATTGATTTCTCACAAAAAAACCTTTTACTAGGTGATTGGTCATGTTTTATATAACTTTCTCTATACAATCCATAATTTCAAATGGTTGTTCCTTGTATGACAGATCTAACTTCACTAGAAAAACTTCTGATTTCAATACATGTGAAAGGTTAGGTATGTACTTCCTCACGAGAGATACATGTAACACATCAAGGACTTAAGATAGGTTTTATAGAGAACCAAGTGATATGTTACTACCCTGATATGATCAATAATCTCAAAGTGATTGATATACTTTTGGATTTGTTTCCCTTTTTTCATGAATCTCATGACCTTATTTCTAAGAGAAATTCATAGAAACACCTTTTCACTAACTTCAAATTCATGATCACATTGATGGTTATCATAATAAATTGACTTACAATTTTGATCTTCCTTTATATGTGGCTAAATTGTTATAATCTTCTGATCCATTTATTCAGATATCTTAGGTCCCAATAGTTTTGTTTCTCCAACATCTTTCAAGCACGTTGGAGCTCTGCATTAATTTCCATATAAGGATTCAAAAGGATCCATCTTAATTCTTGAGTGAAATAAATTTTTGTATGAAAACGTAATTAGTTGAAGGTGTTTAAACAAAAAACCTTTGAAATCTAGAGAAACCTATCTCAACATATTCACTAGATTTTGAATTGTTATTTTAGACTGACCATCTATCTGAGGATGATAAGAAGTGTTGAAACTAAAACCTATGTCAAGGGTTTACTGAATACTTAGAAAGAACATTGAGGTAAACCTCAGATCCTGATCTAATATGATGGAATGTGGTACTTCATGCAACCTTACCACTTCATTAATGTATATCTTTGCAAGCTGATCCATAGTAAATATTTCATTATTAGTGATAAAGTTTGCTGACAAAGTAAGGTGATAGACTATCACCCATATAGAATTATTTCCTTTAGATGATTTAGGGAGCCCAAAAATAAAATCTATAGTGTTTTTATACCATTTCTATTTTGTTATGGGTAATGGATGAAAAATCCCCTTAGACTTTTGTATTTTAGACATAAATTGTTGACATACCAAGAACCAAGATACAAACTATGTGATATACCTCTTCATTCCATCCCAGCAGAAGACTTTTTTCAAGTCTCTATAAATATTTGTACTTCCAAGATTAATAAATAATGAAGAAATATGAGATTACCATAATATATAATTCCTCTAATCTATTATGGATGGAACACAAACCCGATTCCTAGACATTACCCTCCCATCCTAATCAAGGTTAAACTCATGGAAATTTATAACTTTTTTTTGCAGCTCTACATCTTTTTTCTACACTTCTTTCATATTTACTTGGATAGAGGGTTTGAAATTCAGTTTATCAAGATAATATTTATCCCCTTTCTTAATAATTTCTAGGTAAATTCTTTAAAAATCCATAAATATTTGATCTTTTTTCATCCTCATCATGGATAAGATAGAATGATGCTTTCAACTCAAAGTATTTTCCACCTTGTTCACTTTCCATGGTTGGTAATGTATTTAGAAATAATAATACTTTATCAAACCTCACCATCTACTGTCCCACATGTTCAACTCCTTTTTGGTGAATATATACATAAAAATTTTATGATCGGTATATATATATCACACTTTTTTCTATAAATATCATGCCTCTATAACTTTATGGAAAAAATTACCATAGTTAACTCAAAATCATGAGTTGGTTAATTTTTCTTATGAGTCATCAATTTTCCTGAGTAATAGGATATAACCATGTCATTCTGAAAAATAACACGTCCATATCCCTTCTTGGATGCATCACTATAGATTCCAAACCCTTCTCCAATATGGGGTAAATTAAGAACTGGTGCACTGACTAACATTCTCTTCAATTCCTTGAAATTTTCCTCACATTAATCTATCTAGAGGAACCTGAAACTCGTTTGAGTTAACATGGTTACAGGATTATATAGTGAAGATTAATTATCCACAAACCAATAGTAATATCCAACTAAAATAAGAAAACTACAAATCTCAGTCACTGTGGTAGTTCTTGGCCAACATTAAATAGCCTTCATCTTCATGGATCTATTGCTATAATCCCTCTTGAGATTGTATGACCTAAAAATGAAAACTTCTGCATCCAAAATTCACACATTGTAAATTTTTCATACATTTTATCCCTCCTTAGGGACTTTAGTAAAATTCTCAAGTGGTATTCATGCTCTTACTTTCTCATTGAATAAATAATAATATCATCTATAAAGACTACCACAAATAGATCAAGGTAATATCTGAAGACTCTATTCATCAAATCCATTGAGATAACTAGGGAATTAGTAAGAATAAAAGGAATAAATATATATTCATAGTTTCTATACATAGTAAATATTTTCTTATTGGGTATTTCTTCCTTCTTAACCCTCAATTGATGATATCAAAAATTAAGGTCAGTATTTGAAAAGTATTGAACACCATGTTGTTGAATGAACAAGTCATCAATACAGGGAAGATGATACTTTTTATTGAATGTGAGATTGTTCAAATTCCTATAATATATGTATAGTCACATTGATCCATCTTTATTTTTCAAAAAAAAGTATAGATGCATTCCAAGGTGAAAAACATGGACAGATGATTCCCTTTTTACAGTTTACTTGTATTTTAATCATCAATTCCTGGAACTCTGTCGGGAGATTATATAGGAAGTCTATGAAATTGGTATGGAACTAGGTATAAGTTCAATTGAGAACTCAAATTAACATTTTTTAGGAAGTCTAGGAAAATATTCTGGAGAAAAACCCAAAAATTCCCAAACAATAGGCATCTCATCAATGATGAGTTTATCCCGAACCATTTGAGATAAATACCCCTTCTAAATGAGAATTAATACCCATATAATTGATTTAATCTCTGTAGGATGTTCATATTTATTGTTACATTGATATATGATCATAGGTTGGTTTGAAATATCGAACTTAACTCACCTTACTCGATATTTTAAGTGGTGTTAATGAAGGTAAATCCAATCCATGCCTAAGATAAAATGAAATTAAATCCATTAAGGGTATGTACTAATAATTATACATCAAATAATTTTGGTTGAATCTTAATAACCTTATGAAATTCATTATATATGAAAGATTGGCTAAATCCAAAATCAAATAATACAATATTAGTTATATATTGGATGGTAAGTGTACGTTTCACCACATCATTATCGCACCCCTTATTAGAAATAGAGATTGCATGAGATTTCCCCTTGTCCCTTGGCTTATCCAGTTTCTAACATTGATCATCATCATTAACCTTCTATTTTGGGCACTAGTTACCATAATACTTATTCTCTTTATACATGAAGCACTTAAGTGGGGGAGATGTATTTTGTGACGCTTTCTCTCCATTCATATTGTTTGCTAAATTATTCACATAACTTTGGAAAAAATTCTCTATGACCTTCCCTTATACTCCTAAAACATTTATTAAAACCCATCATATAATTTCCTCTATGATTCTTCTCACACGTAGAGCATAAAATAAATCTTATCTTTTCACTCCATGGTTTTTATATTTTCATTTGAACCATATCTTCCTTTTCTTGTCAAAACTGTGAGATTGATACGTAACTCCAACCTCCATTTCATCCCTGATTTCCCAATGCATAGTATATTAATAGCTTCTAATGTCTTTTATGGATAATTCCCTTCTGATAATTGACTTTAATCTACCGAAGAATTAGACAACCTTACATTCATGTTGGATAAAAATTCCAGAAGCGTGCCTTAAAAGATTGGAAAATTTCAGCTTGTAGGAACCAAAGAATTCATCATTCCATTAATTAAACTCAAGGAACTCTTTATATAAAGTTGTATAAAGATTACTGGGAAATTAATTATTGAAAATTAATTTCATGAACTTTTCTCAATCCATGGATTCAATTTCATTATTTTTTCCACATATTCATGATTAGATCCCACCATTGGTCTGTTTCTCGTTCTAAACAATAAACAACCAGAATCAATTTCTCATTTTCCAAAAAATGGACATCAGAAAATATATTTTTAGTGGTACCAATCTATTTTTCAGAAACAAGTGGATAAAAAGACCCATTGAATGAAGTTGGACATTGACTCATTAAGGACTGAACAGAATAGTGTTCCCTCCTTTTCTCATTTTTATGCTGAGAATGATTTATAGATTTAGAAAGCTTTATGAGCATAGGAACAATGTTTTTCATTACAAATCCCATAGAATTTTGATTGTCAAGAGAAATATCATTGAATTATACACTTCACGCAGCATTAATTTGGTTCCTTTAGGTTCTAGGCATTGAATAAAACAAAAATTCATAGAGTAAGAAACAATCATCATATTGGTAAAATAAAAATTTATAGAAGACCTCTTATAGGATGTATAAATTATGAAACCTTATTTAAACTATGTAACCTTAGGTTTAACCTAGATTAATACTAGTCACTTAAATCTAAATATTTCATAGTGGTTCATTAAGAGTTTTCTAATTCATAAAGCATATCCCACAGGATAATCAAACCAGATGTGAAATAATGCTCGTTTTCATGCACCCGTTCCAGATTGAGTCATGCTCAATACAGTGTTTTGTGGCTGTTACCCCTATATAAATATATTTCAGAGACACATCCACTTGTAATATTTATAAAGGGATATATTTATAGGAAAACACTCACGTTACCCATACAAAAATTCTAGTACACTTTCCTATTCTTTTCCCAGTTATTATGCATATCATTAAACATTTCTTAATGGGTATCACTAATATTTTATCATTCTAGTTTCCGAAGGTTAAATAATATTGTTCTCAAATACAAACTATAGTAACCTTATCTTCAATTACATAGACATTACATAACTTTTTTGTAACATTTAATATGTTACACGAACAGATTCCTAAATACCATATTAGTTTAGTGCCTTTGAAAACATGGAAACAAAAAAAACTAGTACATAAGTGAGATAAATTATCTTCCACTAGGTTCTCCATGACTAGATACATTATTAGAAATATAAAAAATAATTAATAAATTCATAACCTTGGGAATGGAATCATAGTAAAGGGTGTTCTCAAATGCTCTGTAAGGGAAAACAAGGGATATTTGTAAGAATGTGAGAATGAGGGTGAGAGAACATGATCATAACATTAGAATCTCGCATATTGTATATGAAATATCATAATAAAGAGTCATGGTATAAAAATTAGAAGTTCATAATATATGAATCAAAATGGTATCAAGAGTATAATACATGAAAACATAACCTAGGAATAAGACATGGAATTGTGGAAGACACATAAGAATATACACTGATTTCCATAGTATATAAGGCTTAATTACGAGGATATATTAGTGTAATGGTTTCACTCCCCAAACCATCTTGGTAGTCATGGTTCAGTCCCATGACCATATTAGTAGTCAAGGTTCACTCCCAAGACCATATTAGAAGACAAAGTCATTTACTAACTTGAGTTCATCCCCTATTCCATCGATGCCTATATCATTAGATATAAATATTTATCTAATGCATTGGAGGGAGATATAGGTCCCAGCCATATCATAATTATATCATACATACATGTTCCATAATATCATAAACAGTCAAATCATAACCCATGAAATGAAATGGGTATCAAAAAGTTGTAATCATATAATAACCTATGGAAAAGAGACCAATTTCATAATCAGTTAATCAAATCATAATATACAAAAATAATTAGGTTTCAAAACAATATAACCCATGAAGGAGAAAATAGTTTTATAAACATATAACCTGTGAATGAGAAATATGTTTCATAAAAATCATGTCATCAAAACATAAACCATTAAAAGAAAGAATATGAATTGAACCCTTGGATCATATTCCTAGAAATTCATAAGTAACACCTGTTGGGTAAAAATCCATCATGGTATCATTGATGAATTTTTTTAGTTGCTTGGGTTTGTTGACAAATCAGGTCTTGATGTTCAGTTTGTTGACAAAGGGTGTTTTCATGATAAGTTGTCAAGTTTAAGAGATGTTGTTGAACACCTATGTTAACAAAGAATCATAAATAATGAATATATTTACTAGAGGCAGTACAAAAAGAATAGATTCAAGGTGGTTCCATTTTTTAGTGTTTACCACATTTTTTGACCTCAAAATCGAAAAATGGGAAAAAGTGCTTTTGTAAAAGAGACTTGTGCACCAGTATCTTGGTGACATGGAATGTTTTGTGCCATATGTTTTCCAAGATCAAAACATAAAAATATGGAAAAGGAATGAGGGGCACCCATGTTCTGGTTTGGGCATGCAAGATGACTAGGGTGACTTGCGTGTTGAGAGTAAAATTACGCATAGTGCTCAGGTTGGCCAAAATGCATATAAATAGTGGGCTACCCATACTCATTTCATGTGAATCTCAACACTTATAGATAATTAGATCTTTAATCATGAAATTAGGTTTGGGAATGCAAGTGGTGGTTTCAGTGCATGAGTATAAAGTTATTCATAAGTTGTGTTCCAGTTGATAGTTGCGCACCAATAATGGTTTGGGATTAAAGGGTGTGAGTCACCCAAGTTTTGAGTTAAGGAATGCAGTGTCGTGCAAGTGGGTCAGTGAAACTTATGCTCCAGGCTTGGATAAGCATGTAGGTTATTCTAGGGTTAAATGAAAGTTGGAATATTGCCCAGTACACCTGCAGTAAAAGGGGCACTCATCAGTGGACGAAAATTAGACTTCGACATAGCATCTAAATACAATAGATGATGAATTAATTAGAGATAATGAAAGGAAATACAATTCATTAAACTAAGAGTGTATATTCTGAAGAATTAGTAAGTTCTATTCAGTTGAGAGAGTAGTGAGCTTTCATATTTTGATTGGTTGTAAACTAGGAGGGATAGTGAGTCCACTCTGAACATTGTAAACCGCAGTGTGATTTTAGTGGATTTGGTACATCGGCACATTGCCAGCATATACTACTTGGATGTAGCCCAGTGAGGGTGAACCAACTAAAATTTTCGTGTCCTATTCATTCTTTAATAACTTTACATACTATTCAATGACAAGGAGAGAGAATATAGTTTTTTCTATCAATGAAACAAGATCAAAGGGCTAGTTCTTTTAATCTATCATACCTTGATTCTCCCCCCCCCCTCTCAGGTTATCTAGCCTAGTGTACCTAAAAACACCAATGTCATTCATATTAGATAGAAAATAATTTTAAAATATCTTTTTAAAATCATTTCAAAAAGAAAATAACCATTTTGTTTTGGAAAACACTTCTTATAACATAAAAAACTTTTTGAATACATTTTTCTTTGAAAATTGATTTAAAAACATATAAGGAAGCTTCAAAATCCATAAAACATTTTTAAAATCCTTTTAACTTAAAAAATAAAATAAAATATCATTTCAAAAAATATTTTTGAAAACGTTTTTGAAAATATGGTTTTTGAATAAAATAGATTTCTGACTGAAGAGAGTAATATGGTCAGATTTTCTTTAAAACGCTTCTTTAGTTATCTTAGGTACCAAAGAGTGGGGAAATAGTATCAATACAAGAATATAACATAAATAACTTGAAGATAATAAAATTCATGTGTGTTCTTGATAGATGGATCATAATATTTCATCAATGGAATCATAATTATAAATAATCCCAATAAATGATGAGACTATATTAATAAACTATTACCACACTGGTAACTTGAACTCATATCCACATGAGATAATAACATTACATAAAGCCTAAAATATCCTGAAAAAAGGATATTCATGATACAAAATGTAAAATTTCAATATATACACCTTGTACAATTATGTTGGTGTGTAACATTACATGTGTCTCAAAGAAGGAAAAATTGAGACAAAAATTACATTGCTATTTGGTTACGTTTGAACCATAAAACCCATGAAATAGAGATAATAAAATTGACGTGTAAATAAAAATAAATTTATGGATAATAATCATAAAATACATTCATGGGTGTATAAGCACCACATAAAATAAACATGTGGTGAATAAGGCATAAGTCTCGCACAAATAAAAGTGAGACTAGAAATCCTCATACCTTATGTATTGACTCTCCCTGTACTCATTCAAACATCCTATATAATTAATATAAGTTTATGATAAATATATCAGAAAAATATATTAATATGTATTATTCCATATATGATTTAACTATGAATTTATAATACCCATTTATTAACAATTCCATTTTAATGTTACGTTTCGGGAAATAACCACTTTGTTTTTTCTTACATTTTTTGACTTTTCATTCTTAGTCCTCTAATTTATATCATGATTTACTTATTTAATGCATGTAAACCGTGATATAAATTACATATATTTTCTGTATATATTTCTTTATAATAATATAAAAAATATATATATAGGAAATGAATTACACCGTTTAGAAATATAGTAGGTCGTACGTACGCATGAATGTTGTTTTCATTTTATTGTCATATTTTTAATGAAATAATAGTAAATTTTTATATATAAATATATTATCATTTTGGTATTACTATTATTTAATTTATATCACATATTTATATTAAAACCATCTTTTTTATATTCCATGTAAATCTTTAACGAATCACATTACTTTGAGGTGGTGATAGTCCACACATCCACAAACGAAGTTATCGTATTATCACAAAATGGAAAGTATGAAGGTATGTTGTATATAATAATTCTAATAGAATAAATAAATCATTAATAGCATATATATCATATAAAAACATTAATTCCATCATTATTCCTAACCTTCAAATGTGGTAATTGAAGAGTGAATGACAATGGTTCACGAGATGGTAGTCCTCTGTACACATGAAGGATGACTGTGTATCCCAATTGATGAAAGTGTGTGTGAGTGTACATAGAAAAATTAACATAAAAAATATTAGTAAATTTATTATTCTAATATTATTATATAATATTTAAATTATAATAATATATTTGGTTATGAACGAAATAAAACAAAACTTCTTCTGGAAGGATGTAGCCTCTACTTTAGGTAACTCTTTTGGTTTGCACCAAATGGATTCCTTATTTCTCTTTCATCCTAAATGGTGTCATCTAGTATAAAGGTAAGAATATTTTTAATAGGTTTCTTTGGGATTTTTTAATCCAAATTTTTTTAGAGGTGTGAATAAATGAGGAGGGTGAGTTTTTCTTTTTTAGTGGAGGAGGAGTAGAATTCAGGTAAATATAAAAAAGGAAAACCTTATTGAGAGGTCTTCCTAACATAATGTGCCTCATATAATGATATATATTTGATAAAAGGGAATATATGGTATATATATGACCATCCAATTTCTTTTTGACAATTTTATAGGTCATTTTTCTTTTTAAGATTAATGTTTTACCATTAAGTAAAATCGTTTTTTCCTTAATCATTGTAATTAATTTTAATTAATTTCCCTAGTATTTTTAGTAAAAAAATTGTTTGAAAGTATTCTAAATTATAAATTATTGTGATCCCAAATGTTCAATTCAATTTATAAAATTCTAAAAATATTACTGGTGGAAATTAATATAAAATTAATCATGCGGATGGGATGAGACAATGGGTTTTTAAAGTGAAAAGTTCAAAAGTATGAAATGTATTTATATCTGCATTCAATGTAAAATTGATTCAGATGACTTAAATTGTATTAACTTATGCATAATTTATCTAATAATACATTAAAACAAAATTAAAATATAGATTAAATATATAAATAAATTAGACAAAAAATTAGTTTTTAATTAAAATTTAGTTTTTTCACTATTCATTTAAAAAATGACACTTTTCAGAAAAATACCAAAAAATCACCCTAAGATAATTTTTACATTATGAATTAAAAATTATTTCTATTTTATAAAATTAAATTTCCAAAAGTTTATAAAATTAATTTCATTATTGTTCAAAGAAGGACATAGAAAGAAATTATTTAGAGAAAATAGTATTTTTCAAACATATAAGGACTTTACCAAAAATTATATATTTTATTACTAATATGTTTTATTTATATGAAATAATTATAAATAATATTCAAAAATTAGTTATTACTATTCATATTACTATTTTAAATAGCTAGGTTATAACTGCCTTTCTTAAATAATAATAATAATAATAATAATAATAATAATAATAATAATAAGATGTTGTTTCATAGAAACTCAGTGTTGTGTGTAATGTAATCTAAGATGATGTTGCTTGTAGTGCAATCTTAACTTGTTTTAGAATATAATGAAATTGTAACTTGGTGAAACATACAACTCAATACATGAAATAAATTTAATTTATTTCAAAAAAAAGCTTTATAAAAACTCACGGAGTTGTACTGAGGTGGTTCCCTTGGGTTATTGGGCACCTAAGTTTATTGCCTATATATGACCCCCAACACCCCTACTTTTTAGAAGGATAAATTTCAATATAATCATGCAGTGAAAACTATTCATGAAGGTGAAGTCCCATCAACATATAATCACATAAAATCTTCACCCAGATCTTCCAAGATCCCCTTTAGGTGATTTTTAACTCCAAACTATGGGGAAATGGATCAAAATGGAGGGTGTTTATATATTATAATGGAATTGAACATTCCAACACAAATTTTCCCAAGACCTCACCAAGATTGGGATGATTGACCCTCCTAAAGTTGTGCATGCAACTAAATAGGGCATCTCTTCCCCATGCTCGGGTTATCCCAAAGTAGGTTATACCCAGGTCCTTTAAAAATAGACGACTTCTGATCATGCCCAAGCCTCTCTAATATATCATTATATTTTCCTAGGTTTTATACTATGTTTCATATTTAGGTATTCCTCTATAATAGGGATACATATTATCTGAAGTCCTATATTGGGCTTCATATTCACCTAGGTCCCATACATGGGAACCATATTCTCATAAGTTATATACTAGGTTCTATATTCACTCATGTCCCATACTTAGCACCATATTTGACCAAATCTCTTACATGGATTCCATATTCACCCAAGACTCCATAAATGGGCATCACTTCTACCTAGTCCCATAATATGGAGTCACATTTCCCTACCCCATACCTGGAATCCAATTTTACCTAGTCCCACATTAGTGTTCCACTCCACCCTACCCGTATACAAGGAATAAATATTCACTGAGGCCCTTCACTAGAGAACTACCTTCCTAATTCTCAATGGTTGTCCAGCATAAAGTCCAGTTGGGAACCCCGTTCTCATAGGTCCACTATTTGGGCTAAAAGAATTTCCTAAATGACATCACCATCACATAGTAGCTTGAACTAACCCACTACTAATTTATCTCTATTTTGGCATCCTCAACAGCATCATAAATTACATGAAAAGGTGATTCATGCCACTGTGATCCCCTTAGATCATGTATTGATTTTATAATGGGGATTAGGAATCACCCAAGATATCCTCCTTTGGTTTTCCTCCCAAATAGATAGAATATTAGGGATACAACCAATCATGCATTCCCTTGATAACAATGGTCTCTATAGTTAGCCTATCCATGAAACCTCTCTTAGCTTAAGATGATCATATTGGATAACCCATATCGAGACTCCTATGACCTTTCAGTAATGCATTCAGAATTCTTTTGAGGTATATACCAATATTATGGGTATCTAATCTAGTATAATCCCCATTATTTTCTTGCTAGGGCATATCCCTCATGATTTTGTCCTTATTTCTTTATCTAGTTTCCAATAGACAAGAGGTGGACTCAAACACTATGGGCATCCCTTAAAGTTTAATAAAAAACCATATCCCCATTAATGAACTCGCCCATCTCCCACCATTTATGAACCATGATTATCGTAGTCCTCCTACTATGGTTTAATCCCCATCCATACACTCTTCTATTTAGTAACTAATAAACAAGATGATCCAGAATTTTCTGTTCATGCGCAAGTCCATCACCCGCAATTTATAGGAATCATTCACATTGTATTCATAACTTCATGAATTTAAATAGATTAATATACAGTTCATTCTACATGATATTAAACTACATATAATAGTTCTTAGTTGTATGACATTATACTATAGGATACCATGGTCCTGGATGCACAATTGTAAAAGAAACATTCTAAGCCCGAACACATGACCTAAAAAGGCACTTAATTTGTTCATAGTTACAAAAACATGAAATTAACCACATTAGTCCTTTTGATATAAAATTAATAGGTATAATTTTCCCATTATATGGCACCAAATTACAAGGGTTGTGATTCCCTTCAAGGGTATACATAGAAATACCTTATTATGGTCCTAATCCTAACTCCTTAACACCTACTTCAACCATGGATGAAGATATATTCTAGAGCACCCAACAATGTGGATTTATACCATAGTGTAACTAACTAAAAAAGGATATATATAGATATATGTTATATTAATTTGTTCAAAACAATACATGGTGTCGATTTATATCTATCATGACCAAGGTAATCTATAGTATTACTTAGAATTATCTCATGAATATGTCTTAAATCTAAAAGATATTCCTGTAATACTAAATAATACATCATAAAGAATCATTTTAACACTAATCATTTAAATATATTAGTGATTAAAATTGTTTATGGTATATCCTAATGACCCCCACCTTTGAAAATAAATCCCATATCCAACACAAAACATTCATGGGAATGAAGCATGTGGAGAAAAAAAAATGGTGAACCCAACAAGAAATAATTAACTTGTGATAGATATAAATTGACCATGTATGGGTAATTGTGATACAATAATATCAATTTCATTGTTTATGGTTTCATAATTTTCTAATAACTCAAAAAATTCAAATGGAATCATTTAATTCACTTCCACATTCCTAGATTATTGGATAAACTAGTAGCAATTGAAAGGAACATTAGGTTATCGCTTTCCACAATACAATTACCTAGATTAATTCTTCATCCATGATTGAGTTTGTGGCCCTATAATATCAATTAATTTTGTCACTAAATTATTGCTTCTAGTTTTAAGTGGTAAATTATTTGTTATTGTAATATCATTGCAATGAATCCATCCTAAATTTGGAAGCAACTCACATGAGCCTCTAGTATTTAATCCCCATAATATTTCCTAATGATGATAGTCTATAAAGAATTTAGTGGATCCTCTTTCCATAACCAACTACAATGGGAGTCTCTCCTCAAAGTGAAACAACCAATACATCTCTTACTTTATAGAGATACATGAAGAAATAAAATGTGTCATTGCTATTGTTCAAAAGATTCCCATTATGGCTCCTAACATTATTCATCACTATAAATTTTTGATGACCATGGATCCTTATTAATATTATGATAAAATCAAATTGTGTATCCCATCTATAGTTTTCCAAACATGGGAACCTTAAATGAAGACCTACCAGGGTCATCTTTAAATTCAACAGTGGAAGAGGGATTATATTATTATTCTTATAAACATCCAAGAGGATCATCAACATATTTTAGTAAAATATCCAAATAAGGATTATATTCATGTTATCTTCAACATCCAGCAGGTCTATCGATAGAATCTAAAAGAACCTTAAGAGAAGCGAAGTATTTGTATTCCTAGAAATATTTAAAATTTTATCATCATATTCAAACATAAACTTAGGACTAAACTTCTATTTATGCTATAAAAAATATTTAAAATCCCATCTGTATATTTTGGTAGAAAATAATGAGAAGGATGATATCCCTACCCCCACCAATATTCAAAAATCACATGAATATATTATGGTGTTATCTCAAAAAAAAATTCTAGTATTCCAGCCCCTAACAACACTAAGGTAATTTGTTGATATATTCTGATATAAACTTTGGAGAAATCTAATATCTATATTCCCATAAATTCCTTTGAAGCACATAAACCCAATTTTATGAAAATGGAGGATCATCCTAAGAAAGATACTAATCATGAAGTTTTTTTCTACACAGTGTGAACCCAGTTATCATTGAGGTTATAACCCTATTTGAAGTGCCTTATACTAGCATTGTTAGATCTCATTCTAAAAATACAACTTTTCATATATTCTCTGATACCAAGTGATATGACCAAAGCATAATACAAATATATTTTACATAATTTAAATTATTTAAACATTTCATCTCACAAACATACACAATCCTGACACATAATGGATTAATGTATTTGGATATTAGTTATAGGACCTTATTATTTTACAATTAGCCACCAATATTTCACAAAAATATTCTTCTCACAAGAAAATCTTTTGGACACGTTATACAAAATACTATTCCTCATAACCTTGGTAAATAAAACATAAGAAAGGGGTGAGATCAGATGATTAGTATTGGTAAACAAAAGAGATAAAAATTGAATACCATAAGTGAGAATAAGATGTGCATATGGGTATGATAACATAATCAAGTTTCATGGATAAAAAATAATAGAATTAATACCAATAAACATAGATCATAAAATTATGGGTCATATAACAAATATTTTTCAAAATATAATAAATTAACTATATAAATATGGATTTGTGAGTCAATAATATTTATAATTACATATTCATAAGGTATGAAATATAAATTTTCTATAGAAATAAGTATAGAAAATCATAACATCATGAGAAATCCCAATCCTACCCACAAATTTAGTTATTAAAAAACCCAATGATTCTCACACATTATTTGTGAGAAAACACAATCATTCCCATACATTATTTTTAAAACAAACAAATTTATGTCCACGCATTAATTTTTGATAAAACACAATCACTCCCATGTATTATGTTGTGATCAAACCCAATGATATACAAGTATTAAGTTGTGATAAAATCCAATGATTCTCACACAATTTGTTGTGATCAAATAAAATCATGATCATGAATTATCTCATTATATTTAACACTTTATCTATTTCATTTTAGGGTTATAATAAACCCACCCATCTCATAATAACATGTCATACATATTTTTACCACAATTACTTGAAAATATTCTTAATCATATCATATCATAGTTAACTCGTGGGAAGGAAACCAGTTTCATGAAAACATAAATAAGACCTTATAATAATCCATATAGAGAAATAAGGTTAGTGGTACCATTATATAATATACCTAGTGAGATGTAAATAATATTAAAGGTTTTTAACAAATATAAAAACACATTTATAATAGTTTTATTAAATTTTATTAGAAATTAGGAGAAATATCATTGAATTATGATAACGTTTATTCTAAAATAAAATAATCTATAAAGAATTGGGAATATAAATCAATTTATAAAACCATTTAAACATGAAAATGAATATTATAAGAGAAAAAAATTATAAAAGTGGGAAAATAAATTCATATAGAAGGGGTTTAACAAGAATATTTTTTCACACATTTGAAAAAATGGTCGAAGTTAGTGGCCAAATCGAAATATTTAAAACAATATTAATTTCTATAAGTAAATTTGATTTTATTGAAAAATAAATGAACAAATTATATAATAAAATACACGTACATTCATAAAAATATATAAATAATATAGATGTGGAGGAGAAATATTCCCAACCAAAAATAAAAAATAAGGAATTCTCCAGTTACAATTTTACATTCAATTGAATTTTCAACCAAAGTGAGGAAAAATGGTAAGAATACATGTAAAACCCATGAATAAATGGAGTATAATTAAATATATGGGTTTTATATATAATTAGATAAACACCACAAAAAATATGATAATTGGTTAATATATAAAATATATTAATGAAAGAAAATCTAAGGCGAGAAAACATTTCGGATTTGGTAACATTTGAATAAAAATACATTGAAAGAAGTAACATGATATGGATTTATAAATAAAAGGAATTATATAAAAAAAATATTGTATAATAAATTCAAATTATATTATATAGACCACATGAATTAATATTGTATTGAATATAGAATATATCTCAATGAGAGAAAATTGAGCTGTGAAAACCCTTACCTTTACACCTGAATTCCACAAAAGTGCTTTAACCCCTATATAATTAATATAACCATATTAAAATATTATTTAATAAACTTATTCATATCTATTACCATTTCTAATCTTTAATTGTAATCATTAATTACACATATATTGGTTATTTATTTTTTATTTCATCATTGAAAGTTGGTGATTTTGATTATTTCATACAAGTTTCAATGTTTTGATATTAGTCTTCATTCTATGATACCATTTTCATCATCATATTATTAGTAAAGGGATAAAATCATTATTATTCAATGTTTTATGTAATCTCATGTTCATTTTTCGTAATATGTGGATATAGTTTGTGAGAACAAAATCCACGACAAACATGTTTTATGTAAATTATCGATAACCATAAGATACTTTATAAAGGTAGTTTTTTATGTAACCCTTACATAAATATATTCATGATATTTATTAATCATTAATATCATATATTTTCATAATTAATGTCTCAATACTTATTCATGTCAAAAATGGTGATGTTGGAATAACACCTCTCATGTAAGTGGTTGAACTGACCCAAACAAAGACATGTTATATTAATGAATTATTAAGAGTTTAGAGTTATATAATAGTAATTTCACTCTATAATAATAATTATGATATTAATATTAAATAATTAAAATTTATAGAAATATTTTTTAAATAGTGTATATTAGAAGGTAATTTGAAAATATTTCGAAGAACCAGATACTTATTTGATGATTTCTCACCTTCTCGATATAGTTCCCCTTAGAATGAATGATTTTTGTTTATTAATTGGTGAAATAAGTTACAAAAATTATAAGTATTTTGGAGATGGAAAATTTTTCATTATTCAATAGATATTAAAAGGTAATTAGTGGTTTTTCTAGGGTAGATATGAGTCCCTTTATAGGTGAGTTTTGAGTGGAATTTCTAAAAAAACTCGTTCCTTGATGTATAAGGTCGTCATTTTAAAAAAAATAGATAAAATATAGAACCATAAAGAAAGTGTTATATTTTTTGGTTAAAAAATATTTCATAAACACATTTATATATAGGGTTGTATGATATTTTAAGACATTAAATCTCTGTTTAACCCATTTTTACCTCATTTTACCTTTACCGTGGTAACTTAATTTTTACCTCGGTAACTTATTTTTATGGATAAAAATGAAATTGACCTTCTTAAATAATTTTTGTGTTATGAATATAAATTTTTAATCTATTTAATCTAATTAAATTTCAAAATATGGTAAATTTATATTTTACATGAAAACATTAACATACATAAAACTTGTTTTTTATAAAAAAAATAACTTCTAAAACATCATGTGTTATTAATCATATTTCACATAAATTACTAATTATATTTGTGTTAATATATTTTTTTCTATATTAAAAAGTTATATTAAAAAATATTTTATGACATAAGAATTTAATTTTTTTTAATCTAAAGATACACAACATTTTAGAAAAATAATTATTCAAACAATCTTTTTTTCAACATGAAATTTTTTTATTATTTTTTATAACCAATTTATAATCATTACATGAATTTTAATTCATTTATAGATATATATATATATGATTTATTTCATTTTTTAAAATAAGATACATTTTAATTTTAAATAACAACATATAATATTTAATAAAATACTATTTTTAAATAAATTATATTTAATTGGCCATGAATAATAAATTCTAATTACTTATAGTTTCATAATTATTTCATGGATGATATACATTTACTTTACAAATCATTCATTTTTATAAATATATTTTATTGAAGTAAATATTTAATAATGATGATATTAATAATAATAATATGTACTGCATAAAAATACATTTTTATAATAAAATATTTTAATTAATTTTATTGTTTCATTATTTATCATTTATAAATTATGTTATTTTCAATATTTACTAATAATTATAAATATTTTATTTAATTATTGGATACATACTTACCCAATGAACATATATCTAATGAATGTATTTCTAATGACTATATATCCAATAACCATATATATAATGGCCATATTTCATACCTAAATATATATATACAAACATAAATAAAATAATTCATCCTATTTAATTCACTCTCAACGTGACTATTATATTACTAATTTTTTCCTTAATTCTATATTTTTAATGAAGGTGATGATATTCATGTAAAATCTCGTGAGTAAATACTTTATGTTAATCAATTTTTTTAATTGTGGATTTATCCAACTTATACTTTTCTTAAAAATGCCTCATACTATATTCACATAATATTTTAATATTTACCATTGATTTAAATATTTTATCTCAATAAATTTTATCACGGTTCATTTTTGTTTGGAAATGTAGGTGAAACAATCTATTTTCCATTGTATTTATTTAATAGGATATTCATTCTAAAACATCATGTTATTACACTAGTAGTCCAATTGAAAACATCTATATTGGGGAACCATCAGGTCAAATATACAATATAGGAGAAGAACTATTACCTTGTAGACATTAACATCCTTGATCTTATAAACATATTTCAACAAGGGACCAAGGATTCACCAAGTATTCATTAACATGAGAAGGCATCTATTTTCATGGAAGTTATCAGTGTGGCCCCAAATTTAATAACTCTAGAGGCCCTCCCCAAAGCCTCTATCATAGAGATCCTCCCTATGAAACCAAACATATAATTCATGAAGGTCCTCCTCACGGTAGTAGATAGAAGAACACAATTCATGGAGGTCCACCCCATGAAAATATAAATGTTAATCAAGAAGGTCCTCCTCATAACACTAGTAGTAGAGGTCCACCCTACAACACAAAGACTGATTTTGAAGAAGGTCCTCCCCTTTCCATCTCATCATCAATAAATACACATAGAGTTCTTATCTATGGTAACTAATATAGAGAACGTACAGGTCCCCTCTAGTGTATATATTGAAAAGGCACTCTAAATATAACCTTGTATCATGCTACTAACCCTTTATTGTCCTTCCCATTTCAAAGTTACTCTGAATATAACCACATATCAAAAGGAACTTTAGAAACTAAATATTTCTACACCAAGCACCTAGTCATCAACCAAAAATGACTAATCCACATCAAAAGGTTGTTTGAGATAATGATCATCATATGTACCTCCCCTAGACCATGAACCCATGGATGTGATTTAGGGTGTTCTGAATGATTATAATCTCTTGATAAATCAGTAGATAAGAAATATCTATGGTCATATCATGTATAATAACCAATAACAGAGGGTGAAGATAACTCAATGTTTATGTTGGATGAATTGGAGAAGGGGAGAATATCATTCATGTTTTGGACCATGTCAATTCATAAGTATGACATTCCATAGATTTTGAAATATTAATTCATACCTAATTTCCATCATAGTTATTGGGATACTCTCTATAATCTCAAGACCATATGTATATCTTATATGGATCACAAAAAACATCTCAAGAAGATGGATTATATTTTCCTCCGATTTGACTTGGCTGCCTTTTAGTGGATCGAATGCCTAAATCTACGAAATTAATAAATTGTATCTAACATTTTCTTTTTCAGATATCTACCACCACCCCACCAGACATGCTTATTATTGGGTGGGGAAAATATGGATCTGTGCATTTCACTCCACTCTTATACCTAAAAGTGTTTTCATGAATATAATCTTACAAGATCATAGATTAAGGAAAATTACTAGGCATTGGATCTTTACATTCTATTTTCTCTATCTAATGGAATCCCATTATTATTAAAGTTCAGAAATGGTCAAATCAGTAGGAGTGATCCATTGATAGACTCTTGAATTTGGCTTCTAGGATGCTTAAACAAGCCTCTTAATTGAGGAAAGAAAATACAATAGCCATATATAAATCCCAGAAACTGATAAACTTTACCCTAGAAAATTCACTTCATCCAGCTCATGCCTAGATAATAGTTTAAAAGTCTAATAAGTCTATGGAATCATTTTTAATGGAATTATAGGAGAAGACCCATCCCTTAGGGAGGTGAATTTTTACCACCACCACCACCTATCAAAATCATTAAATCTATTGTGGGGAATGTCTATCAGGGTAGTAGAGTCAAATCATCCCTAAACCATAGGGTTGGGGGAATATTTACCTCCACCCTCATCCAAGTAAGTTGGTCTTTTCTATAATGAGGTTAATTTCACAGGAAGTGTTGCGACAGTTTATACTACTTCATAATTTGTATCCTTCTTCATGAGTTTATTTAGTGAAGTCCTTTGGGAACTACCTCATGATCCCTTTCCACAATCTACATTAGAGGGAGTGTTAAGGAGAGTGAGTAAAAACTAAAATGGGCCATTAATAAAAATCTTCCACCTTGAAAATAGATATCATAGAGGATTAAAATATACCCCTCAAATCATATTGAGAGGGTGGTAAATCCCCTTATAACTCTTTCATAGATGAAGATATAATTCTCAGTGCATGGTTCATGTTTTTAATGCCATTTACATCATCCCCATAGACAACACATATTATATCATATATGTATAGGAACAAAATGATGATACATCCATCCAAAATGTGGTAAACATGGAAATTCATGAAGATAAAATACACAAATGAAATCATAGGCGGATTCATGATCTAGAAGATCCTCTGAAAAAATCACAACCACCTACTATATGATATTCAACATAGGTAAAGGGAAAGTTTTATCTATATAAACAACACACACAACACTAAAAAAGGTTAGGTCTATTTCTTCTGAATAATTGGTTTCTTAATATGAGGTATAGATGGAGAGGATAAGGCATATCACTGATGAATTTTTCATAGGAAATATACCTACTGAGTGTAACTCCCAAGCCAAGGCCAATTTGATCCCTTTTTAAAACCCCCTTAAAAAATAAGAAACTAATATTACTATGAGATAAGAGGTGACTCATCCAACCAACCTAATTCCTTAGGAAGCTAGTCTGTCTAACCTCAGGGATTATAGACTATCCATAGTTCCTTACCCTAGGGTAGTAAATTTCACTATTTCATGTGACCTAACCTAGGATTAATCCAAACGGATATCAATAACAAGCAATGGTGAGTTTAATATACCAATATCTACCCATTTTCATAACTTAAGAATTAGTATAGGAGATATTTCAATAATAAATCCTTCATTCCATTTAATCCTTGGATACCCAAATATAATCTATAGAGGGATGATGCATAGTAATGAAACTAGTTAGAAAACCATATCTAGAGTAGGTGAAATTAAAACCTACTCCATCCATATTGGGGAATCCAAAATTCTCAATATTCAATAGTATGAGGTATTTCAAGTGGCTCTTCATTCACTTTTAATAATGAAGAGGCCCTATGATTGGAACACTAGAGCATAAGGAAGATACAAAGGTGATATTTTTCTTAAAAACCCTATAAGGAAACAAGTTTTTCTAATATAGTAATATACTAACAAGATCCATATTTAATTTGGAATATCATTAATGGTAGTTACTCTACCATTTTTTCTCCACATCTAGGAATACAATGATCATTTTCCTCTCAAATAAAAAAATTGTTTAAAATTAATTTTCTTAATTTATTTATAGTTTGAAATGTTTAACCCAGTCACCAAATATTTAGATTCCATAAGAGAATATATTTTAGTTGGGATTATAAAATATTTATGATGATTTATAGGCACCTATCATTCCTTTATAATACCTTAGAGGGTTCTAGGAGTTTTCTATCATAGCATAGTGGTTGGATAATTTTATTCAGCCTTCTAAATCAGAATATCGTTCAATATTGTCAATATTGGAAAATAAGTCTGGTAAAGAAAAAAATGGAATTGTCATGCTTAATCCATCACAATTACCACCTTCAATCCTGAAGTCTACTCAGTAACATGTTGTACCTCCTCATGAATAGTGATTGTTTAAAAATAATCCTCTAAAATATGGGAAAAAGGAGAAAGGTCACCTAGAAATCAAAGACTGGAAGAATAGGGTATATTCCATTTAAAAAAATTAGTCTGGTGGGTTTTCATCACTAAATTAAAAGAAAATCGGATTCAATTTCCAATAATTAGGATTACTAAGTAAGGAGGTCTAAATGATCACCCTGATTACTACACCATTCATCAAATTTTTGGGAATGATATCTAGAAACGTTATATCACCAAGGAAACACCTTTTAAAATGATTAAAAATCAGCATGTATGGCAAGGTAAACCCACATTATAGGTGACCCATGTTTGTAATACTCTGATAGGGGAAGAAGGAGAGTGGTAGAAAATCCAAAATACAAGGTCAAAAATGATTTATGACAGAATGACTGGAAAATTGGTCATTTGGATTTTTGAATGAATCAGGGCATAACTAAATGGATCATTCTTGACCCTAATTCCTTCTTTAATTTTAGAGGTGACAACTTCATTGTCACAACCTTCTATGAATTGGTGTAAAAATCATTATTTAAGCAAGGAATAAGGTGAAGGTCCCCCATGTGCACCCAATATGGTCTTGAATCTCTAGGACATCTTACCCTCACCATTGGTAGGATAAGAACCACCCCACCAAAAGGAACCTTCATCTGTAGGGAATTCATAATACGACTCCATCAATTTCATCCCCTTGATAAACACTTACACTGATAAATAATAATCATATAAACATTAGTTTCACATACATAATCGAGGAGGAAGTTATAAAGTCATAGGAAGGATAATTTTTACTGAAAACCCACAGTAAGGTTTTATTTTTTCTAAATCAACACATCTAGATGAGACTCAAGGTCAGGTTATTTAGTGAGATAAGTAGGATAATCCGAAATCTTATAAGTATTGTTCTAACCCTATCATACTAGTCGACCAGTTAATTAATACGCATTTAGTCTATCAACATTAGGCCATATAAATATTAGTGCAATAAAACTTATGAAAATACCTTTGATCATCCAATTACTATATAGGAAAAGGGTTATAAGTGCAATTATCTTTATCCTCCAAGTCTCAAACTAGGGGGAAACCTAACGGTAGAAATCATAGGTCCTTGTTAAAAAGGCATGACATTTTAAAGTATTTCTTTGTTATCCAAAAAAGACTCTAAATCTTATATTCCCTTCATCTATCAAGAGAACTCGTAGGGGACCATATTGAAGACCTTTTAAGACCTCAAGAGTTCGATACTAATGTGGTCGAAATTGAGACATATCAAGAAAATATTGTCTCCACCATGTTCTATAAATCCATTTCCTTTTTGTGAAAACAAATCATGAAACTAACATACTTGGGAACATTGGGACATTATATATATCTAAAAAGATTTATTTTATCATCATATATTGATACCTATCTCAGAATTGTTATGGGATAAACATCATTTCTATTAGAACCATCCAATGTCTAGACTGAAGTGAAGCTAATGTATATCCCTCCAATGTAAAAGTACAAGGGTATAATAAAAGTGAGTAGAATCCACTCAATAGGATCAAGAATAAAATGAAATTTTTAAATATAATTTTTTACTCCTAGTTCATGATGGTTCTCAAAGACACAACTTCCAACATCTTGTTGGAAAGTATATGGATACATGTGCATGGAATAGTTCCCTCATCATATCACTAATTTATAAAATAATCCTTTGATGGAAAATTTTTGGTATTATATGGTGATAGATCTCCTTTGGAATCTTATGAATCCCAATACATTAAAATATTACTTTAAAAG
This sequence comes from Viscum album, assembly GCA_963277665.1. Lineage (NCBI taxonomy): Eukaryota > Viridiplantae > Streptophyta > Magnoliopsida > Santalales > Viscaceae > Viscum > Viscum album. The sequence continues at coordinate 782,261,769 of OY728146.1, read as the reverse complement.
TGAGGACAAGAAAACCATGGTATATAACTCTACAAAAATTATTACCCCAAACGGCCTCAAAATCACCCATGCCAATCCATGGAGGTAACTTGGTGAAGATTATATGTTTCCCATTAACTAAATTGATGCAACAAATTAGAATATAGAGAATCACTAGGTTGTTTTAGTTGATAAATCAAATAATACAATAAATTTCATCTCATATAGTGGTCAAGAGGATGTTTATGTTAAAGAGATTCCACCAATAAAATATTGGATTATTTCACAATCAATATGGATCAACCTTTTTCCCAATAACCTCAACTTTAATATGAGTTTGATTGATAATTTTTTACCCAACCAAGGCTCTTATATATGTTCTATATGAACCCTAGAAGAGGATTGTGGGGTTTAGGTAAATTTTCTTCTATAATCATGATGTCAGTTACACCAGAAGAATATACAAATTTCCATAAGCAGCACTAGTATATATTTTCATGGACTTACATGTAAATACATGGATTGGATCTCCATGTTGATACCCAAATTTTTTGTCTACAAAATGACCATTATAGTTATAAACATACATCAAGTAAAATTCATATGACCCATGCTACCAAGGTGGAAGAAGTAGTTGATAAGAAAATCAAAACCAACTTCATTTGAGAATTTAAATACCAGAAATGGATTAAAAACATAATTACCACAAGAAAAAGAATATTAAAATCAATATATTCATGGACTTAATGGAACTCAATCACCACTATTTAGAGGATGATTTACCAATCCTAGTCACTGAACTATTGATCAACTCAATAGTTTGTTTCTAAGACCTCTCCTTTATGGATTGGTATTTTGGATATAACTATATCATAATGCTACCTAAATATGATGAGTCCACTGCCTTTTGGGAACCAAAAGAAGTAAATTATTTCCAAGGAATATGATTTATCTTATTTAATATTGGATTTACATATTAAAGTGTCATGTAATTTATTTTCAAAACATCTCTTGGGAAAATTGTGGAATGTTATGTGGATGATCTGGTATTCAAATATAAATCACATTGTAATTTTATTTTTTATATTATGTTATTATTCAATATGATGTGGAAATAGATCTTGAAGATAAAACACCAAAAAAACTATTTGAGGGTGACATCTAGAAAATTCATCAGCTTCAGGGTGAATCATTAAGTCATTGAGGTCAACCCCAAGAAAACCAAGGAAATACTCAATATTCGTCCTCCATGAAACCTTATATATTTGATAGGATTATAGGGGAATCATGTTATATCAGATTCATCACATCTATCCTCTTTGGAAAGTGATTTCCCTTTACAATGTTTATGAAGATAGGGGTCCCTTATCATTGGGATAAGGATTATTTTAAATCCTTCAATGATTTTATGTAGAATATCTTACAACCACGGGTTTTTATGATACTCGTTGAACTAAATATTGTTATTCTCTACATAGAAACCTTGGATAGAAAACTCATCACCCTACTTAATTAGATGAATGATATAAGTAAGGAGAACACTCACTATTATCTTATAATAACATGTTTTGATACTCATACCTAGTATTAGTATGTTGATAAGAATGTCCAATATGTTTTATTTTATATAAAAAAATTGAGGCCCTATTTTTAGCTCCACAAGGTCCACCTCATCTCATGTTTTTATCAACACAAATAATCCTCAGTCATCTGATGGTAACTCAGAGCTATTCATGATGGGAAGTCATTTTCAAATTGTTTGACATCCATTTGTGTCCCAAAAGGTGTTTCAAGGGAAAATGTTGGAAAATTTCCTCATAAAACTCCCTATCTCAAAAAAATAATAATTAGAAACATAAATCCTTGATAATGAGGTTTTATCTATCTATGAAACTTCTAAAACATATGAAATTTACTTGACAGTGCTTATATAATCCAAATAAGTTGGAGGGTGGAAAACCTAAATCTCAACCGGGTCAATTTAATATATTTCTTTGTCTCTCTAGAAAAATCATTTTTCCTTAATAATTCCTACAATCAGAGGAAGGTACCAATGATGAGGAAAATATCAAGACCTCATTTTAGGATTGGAACTAGTTAGAAAAACATTATTGCATAGATTAAACATTAATCATGATTCAGAGTTGGTAATCAAACAAATTAATGGATATTATACCATCAAGAATGAGGATTTGATTCCCTTGATTTATATACAAGGATTTTTGGTTATATTCTCCTAAAAAACAAAACATTATTATATTCCTCATTCATATAATTCCCAAGTGGTTATACTTAGGAATGTATTTACAAGCCCGAAAGATCTAAACTAGGATGATAACATACTACACTATAGGGTAGTATCTCTATTCATCAATAATGATATGGATAAAATCAATGAATCATTACTATAAAAAAAGGAGAGGATATATATCCAATGATTGATTCCTTCGTTAGATAGATTTATCCTACACTAAACTATCTCAAAAACATAGTCCTCCCATATGATCAATCCAAGAAGTACTAGATTCATCATTTCCTTGAAAATTTAATCTTGTATGATGGACTAAATTCCCAAAACGTCCTCTATAAACAAGGATTTGATGGATTAATCCTTATATTCATTGAAGGTGGATATACACACACTCTTATGCGAGAATTTTGTGATGTAATTTGTGATTCTCACTAGTTAGTAAAAAATATCTCTAATCAAATCAAGAGGATTGGATACTCTTATCCATAAATGATATGAGACCATATATAATTCACAAAGAAATGGAATTCTTTTCAAATACATGAAAATTTTATCTATCAAGGATACATTCCATTTAGATTATATATATATATATCTAAATACTATTTTTAATATTCTCTCTAGGTATTAGTGTTATAGGGAAATATCCACCAGCTATATTCAGGAAGCTCAAGTTCAATCTTACTAACACTAATTTATTCTCTAAGTCTGTAAAGTCTATATCACTCAAGGAAGTAAAAATAAATTTTTTTCATCAATTTTATGAAGTATAATATCATTACTGGATTTATATTCCCTTACAAGATATTAATATACAAGACACAAATTTCTATGCTTCTGACTTGAATAGTTTATATCATGAATAAAACATCCAATCCAACAATTCATCCTAAAATCATGCATCAACAAATAAGAATATAAAGGCCTTAAAAAATATATCTAATATTATTCATAAGTTAGAGAAAAAAGATAAGAATTCTAGGAAAGATAAAATAGTATATGCTTTGATGGATTAACATATCGTAGCCCATACTATTATACGATTGACCCTATATTCACTTGTGTATAGGATAAAGGTTGTCCTACCTAATGAAGTTTTGTTTTTCTCACTTTGTTTTACTATCTATGATAAACTATCCAAATATGAACAGTCAAAAATATTGTTGGATCAATAGGATATACTCAATGAGAAATGGTTACAAACTCTATAGAACCTATAATTTCATCAAAATTGAGTTCTGTGAGAATTCAATAAGATGGTTTTCCTCTTCTCACTCATCCAAGGAGAATTAGTAATATCCCTAATAAACCCTATAATTCTTTAGAAGAAGCCTATAAATATTTTGATGAAGTGAAAGGTAAATTACATCATACATAAGGCCCACACAAACAAATCTTATTCCTTTATTACAATGGATGAATAGAATATCACCCCTACCACTAATTCAACATTTATTAATAAATAGTTTGAATAGTTTTGCGTTTTAAATATAAAGGTCCCCATAATATGAATTTAAATAGAATGAGATGTATTTCTTTATCACAAGAAGTTAAAGTGCATGACTTAAGGTTCTATTCATATAACCTTAAATTGTATGGCACATGAGTCATTATCGCATGATGTTAAACTACATGACATAAGGTCCCCATCATATGAACTTAAACTCCATGGAATCCAAGTCCACCCACCATAACTCTAATTTTATAGACATGGTTTTAGTTATATGACCTTAAACTATAAGACACAAAGTCTCTCTCACATGACAACAAACTATTTTGAGTGGTTAATCATGAATAACATTAAACTAATTAGACATGTGGTGTAAACTTGTAAAATTAGCTTTAATGTAAGATGTTTATATATATTAGAGTTATATTTATAATGTTATTATAATTTATATAGAAACATATTTCCACCCTAAAATCATAGTTCACCTAAACTATGACAACAATAAGACACAAATAGAACTATGTATGGTTTGATTCTTATTACCAAAATATATATATACTTTCCTAGATATCTTATCCTAGGCATGGTCATATATTCCATTTTCATATTTGGTTATTCCATATTAATGAAAAAATTTACAGATCACAACTAGTCATCCCATTACCATGAATTAGAGTGAAACCATTTTATTTTGTCAGGGAACTAATACCTCATTCATGTCTAGTTTCCTCCCTTATATCACTATGATAACTATAAATTTCATTCCCATTCCTTCCATGCATGATCCAGATCTGCACAAAGGCTCCCTGTTAAGCACTATGTGTGTCTTGATACCTATTACCATAGGATATGTAGTGATGCCATATCCATTAACTTTATCCCAAAAAATATATCTACTCCACTTTATCCTAGTGTACGAGTTTTCTAATTCACACCAGGTATTTTCTAATAGTCCTTTTTTAGGATAAAACTATCCCATGTTAATAACCACATAAGACTTGATTCCTATCATAAAAGAATATATACTAATTACAGAGTTTTTATATTCTAGTCATAATCATAATGTTCATAATAATCAAATCCCCTTATAGCATATAGTATCCTCATTCACATAATGTATTTATACATTATATTTTATACCGAGATAACATATTATTATCTATAACTAGATTTTCCTCGAATCCTATTACTATAGTACACACAGTGAATCTTGAATCTCCTATAATAGGTCAAGCTGCAAATATAATCCAATAATTATGACCATAAATTGTGTACACCTATCCTTAAACATATTTATATTAGCACTGACCGACTGACTGAATGTCCAAATGGATGAAATTTTTATTGATTTTGGATAAACCCCTTTTAAGGGTAATGGGGGAAAACACAAAATTAGGGACATAGAGACATAAAAAAATCCAAAAATCAAGTGGGTTTCAACCTAGAACAAGACTACGTAGAAGTACCCCTTCCCAGAATCAACGTCGATAAGGCACGCCTCCACCAGAGCATGCCTGCTCAGCAAGCTATCCCATTTAAAAAATCCATGGGATGAATACCGATGGCAGTTCCATACCCTCTCAATCATTCAAATCTGAAAATCCACACATGATGAAGGTGACCATATCTACTCTCCTATGAAGCAACTCCCTGTAGACTATCAGGGTTCCCCATCATGAAGTAACCATGAGACCATGGAACCACCATTAAGAATTATCTTGTTCAAATCTCTCCACACTCCACGCGACACACTAAACTACCACCGGAGAGGCTCAGAAGGCATTCCAAGGGACATGAATTCCAGCCATCATCACCTAGTGCTGGACGGCCTGACATCATGCCGAGGGAAACCCACTAAGGGGGATCTAGGTCATCCTAAACCAGAAACACTACTCTAATAATTGATCAACTCCATTCATACCACGTAAGAACCCTCTAAGGGTTCCAAATTAGGCTAGTAATGGTGGCAAGAAAAGCATCATGAAGATGTATAGGAGAACCAAAAATTTCAAAGCACCAACCAAAAAACGCTAGATTCGCAATGATTTTTTCATGAGATTTATATATATATATATAAGTTTAGTACAAAGAATCTTTCTATTATGAAATCAATAAACCATTTCTATCTTGGTAGAGAGAAATCAATTACATAGCATGTGGTCCCATGATTAAGTGCCCCATGAACATGGACCAAAGGCCTAGTGCAGCGTCATGCCCACATCATCCTAACTGCATCAACAGGCATGTGCCATGCCTGTATCGCCACCTACCTTCATCATTTCTTCATAACCTCCTATGTCATAAATTCCCAAGGGAAATATAGGATTCAAACTCTTGTTTTTTGGATGTAAGATCATGGGGTCAACCACACATGTACCACCCCAATTTCAGTCCAAATTACAAGAACATAAACTTTAAATAGAGGATACAAAATTTCTTATAATAATGAATTACTATAAAGGGAATTCTAATAATAAGTCATGAATTCAGTCTATAATATTTTCCCTTTTATTGATTAGGAAAATTTTAGGATGGAAAATAAAAATATATAAATAATTTATAGAAAAAATTATGGACAAGAAAAAGTCAATATATGATTCTTAATACCACAGGACTAGGAAAATGTTAGAATTAGTATTATTTACCCCTATAAGGGTAAGTAAACTATTACATGAATAAATTTTCACTAATGATGGGACCACATCCTTATATTGAATAGTCCCTCCATTTTAGATGATTGTATATTCATGAAGTTTTAGGTTATATCCTTTATCCCTGAGAATGTGATCAATACACCATGGAATAAATTTTATGGTAATCAAAACCTTCTTGAATATCCTTTTCTCTATGATATTTCTTCAAAGAAATTATGTCTATATCATTAATGACCCACAACCTTGAGTCAACATTCTCATCTTAACATTCCATAACATGAGGACAACCTCACAATTCACCCATTCATAGAAATTAGAAATGAGTTTACATGAATCTACAAGGAAACCAATTATTAGTAATGATATTCATGCTGCATATCCATCCCACCAACTAAAGGAAGGTTTTTTTCTTAGGATTAGATCCACTAACCCCATTTTTTTATTAGTGCAGTGGAATTATTTACATTACCAATGGTTAACTTATTCCAACTTTGTCACGACCCGCCTTATCCTCAAGGATTTCGTGTACTCTACCATCCTTAACACTTCACCACTATGTGTGCCTCGTGTTTTTATTACACACTTAGCTCTAAAGAGTTGGATTCCCTAAGGTGGTTAACTTTTATTATTAGGTGTCCAGGTTCATTGACCATATATAGGCCCCTAGACCCTCCCTTTTGAGATGGTTATGTTCTACAAAAATCAAAAATGAGTGGAAAATAAGTATGAAAGACAAATCCCAACAACACTTGAACCCTCAAAGTCCATGCCTCGAACCAACAATACCCCGTTTAGGTGAGTTTTAACTCAAAACTATGAGGAAAAGAATGTAAGTGAAGAGTATTTTCATATTTTAAATGATATGACCATTCGAAGATATATTTTCTTAGGTCCTCGGCATTACCAGGGAAAAGGAACCTCCTAGAGGGTTTCACTTAACTAATAAATTCACACTATCCCCACACCCAGGTCGGCCCAAATATGTTTTCACCATGGTCTTTTAAAAAGGGGTGAATTATTCTCATACCCAGTCCTCCTTAATAAGGAATCACTTTTTTCTAGGTATCATTATGATTTTTAAATTCTCTTGGGCCTCTATACCATGGATCTATATCTTCCTAAGTCCCTTATTAGGTACCATATTCACCCATGTCCCACAATAGGCTCTATATCTACCCAGATCCCATATTGGGAGTTATATTCACCCAGATATCTTTCCTATGCTCAAAATTCTCCTAGGACTTGATATTATGAGCCACTTCAATCTAACCCTATAAAATGTCACCACTAATCCATACCCCCATACTTGGGTTCCACTTATCCTTAGTCCCATACTAGGGCACCACTTTACCCTCCTCATGTATTAGGGTAGTGTATTCTAATAGGCCCCTTACTAAATTACTATATGACTAATTCTCAATAATTTTCCAACATGAAGTCCACTCAGGTGCCCAATTCTCCTAGATACTATAATTGATCTAAAATAATTTCCAAAAATACCATTGTAACACCCAACATCCCAGACCACCTCACTATTGAATTATCTCCATTTAGAACTCCTTCACAACATCCTAAAGTACATTACGGGGTGATTCCGGGAAACTATATCCCATTAGATCATTTATTACATTAATAATGGGGATTGGGATTCCCATGAGAGAACCTCAACAATTTTACACCAAAACCCATAAGACCTTAGGGAAACAGCCAGTCAGGTATTCCCTTGATAACAATGTTCCCTATCATTAGGATATCGATGAAGCCTCCCTTGACTCAGTATTCTCAAATTATCTACCCCATATAAATCCTCCTATAAACTTCCAAGCATTAACTTAGCCTCTTTTAATTTCATAGATATATATTATTGGCCTTTTATCCACTACAATCCCTGAATTTTCCATACTATGTCAGATTCCTTGTGTGTCCATTCATCTATTCTTTTCTAGTTACTAATAGAAAAGAGGTGGAATTGAACATTATAGGCTACTCATTAGGTGAAATCCCTTATTTTATCATTATTAATGATCTCACCCATGTCTCCTATCAAGGATTAATGTGTATAATGGGATGCCTCCTAAGGTGAAATATATAACCATACCCTCTAATATTTGTTCAGTAATAGAAACCATAATGGTTCACTCATCCATAAGTCCTTCACAAACCATGGCTAGAAACCTTTTACAAAGTAGTCTTAGCTGCATGAATATAAACTGCAAAGCATATAGTCTGTTCCACATGACATTAAATTACTTAAAATATGTTCTAATTATATAACCTTAAACTATAAGTCACTACGGTCCTGGACACATAGACTTAAAGTGCACACTGTGTACCTTAGTGCATGACCTGAAAAAGTAACATAATTTGTTCATGGCTCTATTACCTTAAAAGGAACTGCATTAGTCCTTGTCACATAACCTTAAATGGTACATCATATCCCATTAAGAGAAATTGAATTTGGTTGGTTTTTATTTCATTAATGAATATACATGGGAAGCCCTTATCAGGGATGTGATCCCAACTCTAAAACACCTACCTCCTTCCAAGATGGTGAAAAAATTATAGAGAATTCTGTTGTGTGGCTTTAAACCATAGATTGACTAACTAGAAAAGGATATATGAATAACCTATGATAATTATAAATTCTCACATCAGTACATGGTATCAATAAATCTCTCACTAAACCAAGCTAATGAGTATTAGTAATGGGAATGATTTTAGGAATATTTCATAAATATATATTATAGTTTTATAATAAGAAATAATACCTCTAAAAGCATGATTTGACCTATTATAATCTTAACTAATGTGAAATTCAAAGTTTCCGGGTATGTAACATTGAACAATACCTTAGGGAAACAAGACTTCATATAAAAAAATGTTATTATGAGAATAGTAAATGGGAAATAGCAACAAAAGACAATGTTCTCAACACCATTATCCCCCTTTTTATTTCTTTTCTTAAATTTTATTTTGTTTTTTTCTTTATGATCTTTCCAACTTTAATGCATATATTATTTTTTGTTAAGGTTTATTTTTGTTTCAATAGAAAATCATTTTATTAAAACTATCCTGTATTTAGCTTAATCCAAATTCGTGTGAAATAATAAAGATTCAACATAGAGAGACAACATCAATCCATCAGTGTATGATTGAATATTTTAAGATAGTGTTAATCCAATTATTTTTGTGTTTCATTTTTTTGGTTAATCTGAGATAGTGATTATGCCCTTAAAAAGTATTATGATATGTTATATATAGTAAAATCTTGAACTCTGTACTAAAAATTCAATAGATTCTGTAATTGTATAATAATTATATGTTAAGTGTTTAGATGTCACAAAATCACCATGTTAACACCCCATTGAGTATGTATGTGGGATAATATTGACTAAAAAATTCTGTATTAAGTTTGAAAACATAGACAATGTTGGATAACTAATACTCTTATATGAATTAAAATGGACAATGTTAACATGATAATGACATATTAGGTGAGAAGGCTAAAAATTACATCTAACACTCTATTGTATTATTGGTTAAAATAATATCATAAATATTTTGTTGCATCAAATGCTTATGGGGTAAGTGACATAGATTTTAAGAATCAATGGGAGAATTTCATTACGGAAACCAAAATATCATTATCATTTAGATCAAAATGGAAACTTCATATTTTTTTAAATTGAAGGAGATGACTATTGATGTAAATTAGATTTTAAAGGGGTAGAGAAGAGATCAAAAACATATATATCACCTTGATTCTGATCACCATTTAATTACTGCTACACTTCTTTATTATTGTGATTATACTGAATGTTTTAACTGATCTTGTTTATTCCATTCTAGTTCTTTTTTTATAATAAAACACTTTTATATTTCTTGTAAACATTTTTATTGTAAGTTAGTTTATATTTTCCCCACAAAATTAGTCTCATGCAACTAGTTATACCACTAGAAAAGTTACTCATTTGTATTGGTTCAACTATCTAACTAAATGGTAGGAATACTTGGTTATGTCGCTTGTATAAAAGGAAGTTTTTAATAGTGTTGTGGCTCACCTTCAAAAGTATTAAATTCTTAGTGTGATCTATACATCCCATGGATTTATAGGGGTAGTGAATAGAGGATTACGATATTATATCTAAATAATTATAAAATTTATGTATTCTTTTCCTTTTTATTTCATTCAATAAAATTTTTAAAACTATCAATTCACCCCCCCCCCCCCCTGACTCTTAACCCATGTCTATGAGATTATTCAGTGAAATAATAATAAATAACATCAAAAAACAGGAATCAAACTATATTCATTTATGCATGAATGTTATATCATATTCAAATCATTTAAAGACTAGAAAAACTTATATAATCACCATTTTATTTATTTAATGAATTAAAATTAAAATATATATATATATATAAACAATATTATTTCTTATCTATGAAAGGCCTTATAATAGTTAAATAATTCAATGAAACATTATTTTTACTTATTTGAGGCATCTAAAATAGATTAATAATTAATTTATCTTGTAGAAATCCATATTTCCCCCTTTTGTATTTCATTAATTAATTTTATAAATTTTATAGGGGTTAACACACTCATTTTTCAATGTAGGGTATGAAATTTTTTCATCGAATAAACACATATTATATTTTAACTCTATTTATTAGTGTATTTGGTTACCAAATGAACAATTTACAACATTAGGAATACACAAACTTACCAAATATACTCACGTAAAAGAAAAAATACATTAAAAGAGATCATGGTCACCTACATAAAATTAAATTAAATATTTTTCCACTAACACCATGACTTGATTCAAGATGAACTATTACAATTGACGAATCCTTATAATAATTTATAAAACATGATAATTTAACAAAATTTACTTAAACCAAATGAAAAGGAAACAAAATTATGAAGCTTAAATTCATCTCATAAATACATTTTCACTATCACATATATTAATCTAATTAGACACTAGAAATAAAAGAAATTAAAGTGATAATTTCAAATGAATATGGGGAAGAAGAAGAGAGAAATAGGGAAAGATAAAGAGAATATATGGGGGAAATTTTATAAAGAAACAAAAGTTCTTCCCATAAAATAATATAATGTTGAATTATCATTAACATTTAAAAAATGAAAATACAAATGAAAAGATCATTGTAGGAAAGGTTTTTATGTGGCATACAATTCATGACCCTCCCCACACATAATATTTTTATATTTTTATATTTAAAACTAATATATATAAATATAATTTTATTTATCTTCAATTAAGAAAAATGATTACTTAAATTGTTTTTTTTTTAATTTTCAAAAACTATAAAATAAGCTCAGATAATTAATTTACAACAAAAATTTGTTAAATAATTTCAAAAAATTATTAATTATTAATAATTAAATAATTAAACACTTGATAAACTATTTTATTTATAAGTTATTAATTAATTTGTTACAAATAAATGATTTGATTTCATCAAATATTTATCTAACAGGATTCACTAAAAATAAAATAAAAAAATAATTTTTACTTTATTATATTAACACAACTTTTTTAATTATTTATCAAAAAATTGGAATCTATGCATGGATTCAACATTTAATAAATTCATATAAAGAAAGACCTAATCATACTCTTTTTAATTAATGTTATTTATTTTTCTCAAAATATGAAATAATATGACTCTAAAATGATCTTGCCTTTTTTATAAATATATATAGTAAAACCTATCATGTGTGAAAAAATTACCGATCACATACACTTATCTACATTTTTTCCTCACTGTTTATTACCTTATGGGGGACTTCACAAAAGAAAATAAATCATATATTTCATGCATGAGGGTAATTAAATATAAGGGATAGAAGATTAATTCCTAAATTTATGATAGCTTTATATTAAGGTTTATGTGGGATTCTTCTTAGAGATCTTATTCATGTAATATCTTTTCACATTATCAAAATGAAAAATTTTATTAGGAATATGGGATAACAAAAATTAAAAATAAAACACACAAAAAAGTATAGAAAATCATAATCTTAGATTGTCTTCCAAAACACAAGGTTTTATGTATTCATTTAAACATATTTATTGATTTAAATCTATGTGATTTTTGTTTTAAAACCCTGATATTTTAAAATCCCACTATGTTTGATAGCGTATACAACATGCAACACTTTGATTAAACAAACCATGAAATATTGTTACTTAAATATAAATTATATAACCTACTTGTTGAATTGGAGATCTTGAATATTATTAACCAAATTATGAAATATATATATAAAGTAACTAATCAATATGAATTATGTTATTAATTCTTAGGAAATATGTACTCAATTTTTAGTATAGTTAGTTTATGCTTTAGAAATATGTTTTCTCCAGTAAATATTTTTAATTATTTTTGTGAGAAAATAGTATAATTAATTTATGGAATGTAACTAAATTTTATTTTATAAAAAATATATTTTTTTAAATCAAAATAAAAAAAATATATATTAGGGTGAATTTTTTATTTTTTTAAAATACTGCTTTTTCAGTGAATAGTTAAAATACTGATTTTTATTGAAAACTATATTTTTATTTAAAGCATTAAAAAATTTCATGTTTTTAAAATGATTTAAAAACCAAATTAGTTCTATTATATTATGAATAATTAGATTAATTTCTTTAGAATTAATTTTTATGATTTAATTTGATAAAGTAAACATTTTTATACTTATAAAAGATTTTTTCTAAAAAAATTGTTTTTCATTTCATTTTGTATTTTGATTTTAAATTATTTAATACCACTTATATAAACTTCATATTGAAAAATTTATTATGTATTTGGAATCCGGAGATTCAAATTTGGTAAATAGGACCCCTTTATTTTTTTCATTATGAATAGTAACCAAATTATATAATTGTCACCACAATAAGGGTCATTCAGGTAATTAAGGTTAAAAATAATATGATAAAGACTTTAAAATGGCTCTAAAATTTTCCTCAATTTCATTTAATAAACCTATTTCATTCATAATCATAAAATACCTGATTATATGAATTTTTATTGCTATTTTTCTATACTTTTGACCTTTCTATTATTTCATTTAAAGAAAATTCAAAAATTTAATTCTAATTGTTTTATTATCTTTAAATTTAACCATAAAGATAAATACTCGCTATTTTTTGTTCTAAATAGTTATTTTTAAGAAATTTTTTTATCATGGTAATTTATTTCTAATTTTTAGTGATGAAATAATTACTTAAAATCTTTATACAACACCGACACAATATTTATTCAATTAATAGAAAAATAAAATTAATGATTTTAAAAATATTAATAGTGATATAATTTGAATGAGTTATTTTGTCTTCAAAATTTTATAGAAATTTAGGATTTTCTAGGGACGTGTTAAAGGTTTATATTAGAATTTCCTCTTATCCTGATGTATTTAAATTCATATTAAATGAATACTATCTAAAATAACATTAATATTATTTTATAATAAATGATATTTTATTTAATGATTTAAAATTAATAAAAACATTAGTATAGGCCAAATAAATTGAATATGGTTGAAAAAATTAATGATGGTCCATTTAATATAATTTTTTCCTTTTATGATAACATTATTTACCCTTAAAGGGTACAAAATTTTAATATTGTAGTATTTGTCAAAATGGTTAATGGGGGATAAAACTAAAAGATACGTTTAAAGACATAAACAAAACTTATCGAAATATTATTGGATTATATGAATTATAATCATCATTATCTTATATTATAATTATAACAATTTTTGATCCATTTTTACATAAAATATAATTTATATAAATTTAATACTTTCTTGAATTCCAAGAATACTACTCCCCTTAATTAAAAAAGGACACTCATTATCTCCTCTATTTAAACCAATTTGAGGAACCTATATTGACCAAACCCTAAAAAATTAACTAATATAAATATTCAAGATGTTTTACCCTTTTAAAAGACCAACCAAAGTTCTTTTAATAGTAGATTTATAGGAAGCCTACCGAAGAAGATAAAATTTCCTTTACCAAATCATTCAAGTTTATTTCTTGTTCTACTTCCACTTAACATTTTTTACTCATCATAAAATAATAAATCTAGTAGAAAAAATATAATGATATGTTATTGTGATTATTTTAAAACAATTCTCCATCACTTTTCCATCACTGCTACAACACTAGGTTTATCTAGCGTAACGACTTCAACAGCGCTAGCTAAATATGATGTTAAAGACCAATTTTATTAGTTATAAACAAATCAATGTTAAAGGGGGTCTTTAACATCACTTTTATAAGAAATGTTAAAGGGAAAATTGTATCAGTGCTTTTTTATAAGTGCTAATAAAGGAATATCCTATATCAGTGCTCTCAAAATAGTGCTGATAAATGGGGTCTTTTTTCAGCACTTGTAAAAAAGTGCTAATAGGGGTTATCAGTACTTTTTTAAAAGTACTCATAAAGAACCCCCTTTATCAGGGATTTTTAGTATCACTGATAAGGGTATAATTCAAAAAAATATTTCATTAAGAATAATATATTAATATATTTATTGTTTTAGATATGGTAAATAGTAATTTACACTTAATATATAGGATTAATAGTGAAGATGGATTATAAAATAACTAAAAAATTATTTTAAATTAATTATTTTCTTAATATTACCAATTAATAGTTATTTAATATAAACTTAAATATAAAAAAATTAGAAAATTAATAAAAGATCTAAAATAAGTTGAAAACAAAAATAGAACTTCAAATGGCCATAACTTTGGATTTGAGTTTCAGTTTAGACTCTACCACATATAAAATCTAATCATGTGATGAGATTTACGTCCTTAGGGGCAGAATTAAACCTTTTTCACATTTTTTGGGGCCAAAAAATACCATCAATTCCTCTAAAACTATGTTTTTATTGGTACCCTGATTTTTTAACATTCGATGTATTTTGAGCCTCATTTAGTGGTGTATTATTTCCTTTTTTGGTGGAGATTGAATTTATTCCTAGGTCTTATATTTAAATTTACATATTGTTTTGAAATTGTATTATTTTTTTGCAACATAATTTTATTTATAATTAAATATATACAACTTTTCTTAAATTTAATTAGAACAAATCACTCATGTAAATACATATATCAACATATTTATGAAAAGTGTATATTATAATATATGTAAATAAATACATATTCAAAAAATGTATTTAAAACAATATCAAACCATTTTTTACAATATATATACATATACATCTATGTGTTTATTAATAAATAGATTTATATTTATATTATATTCTAGTATATGTAAATAAATATAATATATAATATATTTAAATAAATATAATTATATATACCACACACAAATATATTGTATAAATGTATTCAAAGATAATTATATAAATATATATAAATTTATATATAAATATATATATATATATAAACCGAAATAGCATTAAATAGACAGCAAAACAACATGGTGTAGTGGTAAAGGTGTTCCATATTCAAAGGAGAGGTGCAAGGTTTGAATCTAGGTTGCCACACATGAGTCTAGAAAATTGTAAAGTGGTGATAAAAGGGGTGGTGGGGTGAAAACCACCGATAAAGGGGTTGGAGGGCTATTAAAGGGTTCATGGAAGCATTGATAAAGGGGTAGGGCTCATAGGTGTCAAAAAATATAATTTTACCCCCTTTAATAGCGCTACCTTTATTATTAATAAAAATCAGTGTTAAAGGCACCTTTTACAATGCTTTAAAAAGTGCTCTTAAATGGGGCCTTTAATAGTGCTAAAAAGTGTTGTTAAATGACCCTTTGAATAGTGGTGAAAAAAATTCAGGATTTTAACCACACTCATGTTGTTAGAGCTTTATTAGCACTGATAAATGCATATTCTGGTGCTATTAAAGGCCAATTTTTTATTAGTGCATTTTATAAAAAGTGAAACCATCATTCATGCATACGTGCGGCTTATCGTCTCCACATAACAGTGTTATTCATTTTTCATCATCACTTTTCTTGGATGGTTATAAATATTAATATAATTAAATTATATGATATTTATGACATAATTATTATTATAAAATTATAATATCATATAAAATTTATTCCCATCCAATCCATTGGAAAACAATAACATTGCTCGTGCATATGTGTGGACTACCACCTCCATAAATCAATGTGATTCGTTTTTTATTTCCTCTGAAAATGGATGGAAATAAGGTTATATTTAATGATTATATATGATATAATTATTTTTCAATAAAGGTGAATTATTATTTACCTTTCATTATTCCATTCATTGAAAACTGAAAAACATCATCCACGCATACATATGACCTACATTCTCCATTAAAGATGTGATTTATTTTTCTATCTATAGATTTTATAGATTAATATAAATATAAATATATGATATATATTTATTTATTTATTTATTTATTTATTTATATATGATATTTATTTAATTAATAATATTATGTAAATTATTTAACAATGATCAAAGTAAAAGGAATGAAACTATCAAACCAAAACATACATGGATGATGAAGCAGTTATCACCCAGAATAATTATTTTAATAAATAATTATTAATAAATGGATAATAGAAGGTAATAAGTAAATAATATATGGTATGAATATATTAGTATCGTTCTAGAATATATTTCTAATAAATATATATTTATTATATAAGAGTTTTGATCACGTACACAGAAAGTGATACCTAAGATACGGGATTTTGGCTAAATTTACATTAATTATGGAATATTTTAAATTTATTCACCTAATTTATATTATATTTTATTTATGTTTTCACTTTTATATATTATATCATGAATATTTCATAATTATTGGTATTTAAATATCCAATTAAAATTATTTTATCCAAGATCATTTGACTTGAACGTTACCATGTGGTAAGTGTTTCATAACTCAATATTTTTTCATTGGGTTATAACACTTATTTATTGCTTATATTATATTAGTATTATGTGTGAAATGTAATTTTTTTATTTATGTTTTATTTACACTTTTGTTGGATTTAATTTATATTTTCATAATCATTTCATTTATTAATTCTCACTTCAATTCTAATTTCATTATAAGTGTTTTCTCATCTCACTTTTGTTTTCATGAGACACTTTCAATATTCACCACTTGTTACTTTGATGTGGGGTATATACTACCCATTTGATATAATATACCATGATTCCCTATATATTAATGATATTTAAATTTTCATTTGACGTTATTCCTTTTATGGGGGTTATAATTCAAAATTTACCAAAACGGTAAGGGTTTATTTCAAAATCTCATCATTATTCATGATTGTTTATATTAAAGACTCCACTGGGGATTTTATTTGATATTTCTATCATATAACCTATATATTTTCTTCTCTTCTAGTTATTTATGGAAATATTCATGTTTTCCTTTCATTTTCTGCTCATTATGTACACAAGATACGAAAATTTTGTTTTTAAGGAACATTGAAAATGTTTTTATACTCTGTCGAGAATCTTTTTCTTCCATATACATATTTTCTATAATGTTTTAAACAATATTTTTACAATTATAAAATGATTTATTAGAAAAAATTGTACATATGTTTTACTTGTACAATTTTTGAAAAGAAATCTTCCTTTTATTTTCTGAATAATGTATTTTTTGAATATTCATATAAAAGTATGAAAGAAATGTTTTTTTATGTTATACAGAAAGAATTTAATTTACCTCTATAACAACTACTCAATCCTTTGTATTTTCCTCAAAATGTTTACAATGTTATTTTCAAAGAAACTTTTTTCCCAAATATTCTATAAATTTCTAGTTTTTAAAAGTGTATTTCAAAATTAAACATCTATTTTACTCAACAATTTTTTAATAATATTTTTATGGTAATTCTACTCATTAATGTTAATAACCCTATATTCTACTTAAATTTTTCTAGGGTTATGTTATAATGATATCAACTTTATTCTTTCTTTGGATGGTTTATAATCTGTTTTACTAGGTAAATATTAATATTTTGTACACTAGTTTTTTAATAAGAATTTTTTTATTGATTATGTATTGAATTTTTATTCTCCTCTTTCATATGATAAATGCATTGGACGTAGTAAGTGACAGGTAGGTCCGACTATATCACATTTATACATCGGAAGGTCTTTTGAGAGAAACTAGTTTGGGTATTTGGCTAAGACCTTGCCAATTTATGTAATATGACTTGGCATGAGGCCTTTACGGTATGTTTATGATGTTCGGAATTATGAATCCCACCATTATGAGATTAGTTATTAATTTCCACGTGATTATTTGAATATTTATGATATCCATGGATAATATTCAATATCATGTGATTAATTATATGGAATTATTTGTTCATCATTTATTCCTTCCATGTTATTCTTCACGATAAAATTATTGATTAATTGTAATGTTTTTTTAGTTATTTACCTGAACATATTGATTATGAATTATTTATTCATGATTATTTTTACTAAACTCATACCCTTATTGAGCATGTGATTTCAACACATTCTTATATTCCCATTCTCTATGATGCTTGTACATTTTTTATGATTTATATATTGGTATATGTTATTGGAAAAAGTGGTGTTAGGAAATAAAATATTATGTTTTATTTTAATTTTTCAATTGTAATGTATGATCCAAGTATGTGGCTAGTTTTTCAAGACTCTTAAACTATTAAGTCCTTTGTAATGTGATTCCTTGTATATAGTGTTATTGCATTAATGTAACCACCAACTATGGGTTACTAGGGTTGGGTTATTTATATTTGGTATCATAGTAAAATTAGTATGAACCTTGGTAACTAGATTTTGTAAAACATTGATAAGGGAACATAACCCTATGACTGGAATTGATGATAATTCTAAAAATAGTATAATATCGTAATTTTTTTCTAAAGTAGATATTTTATGGTTTTATTATAAATACATCACTATCTGAATACTACAATTGGATGTGGATCTGGAATTGTTGTACCTAGGGGTAATAACTATAAAAAGGGTGTATCTAGACTTTACTCATTCATCACTTGGTGCATGACAATAGGGTTTTTTTTACCACCTGGTTTGACACTCTTAGGGGAAATTCTAGGGTTAATTCTCATTTTATTTATAAGCTATAAAGAATGGTTTGAATAAATAATGATAATTAATGACCTATATTAAACCTAAGGTATCATAGATTGAAAATAAAAAGCCATTATTTATATATCCTATAAATTATTTTTCATAATTATTATTATCGGTTCTCATAATGTGCTTTTTTATTTTAGTCATTGGGTGGAACTATGAGGAATGATGTTAACAGTGAATGTCATGTACAATTTGTTGATTTTGAGAAACCAAATGGGATTATTCCTGGGGATAAATATATTTTGATTATTCCTAATCAATTATCCTGAAATATTATTAATAAACTATACCTTAACCAATTATCAAACTCACCAAATATGAGAAGGATTGGTTCTTCTAAGATACCAGGTGGTCGAGACCATGGAGTAAAATGGCTCAATTTCATTTATGTAAAAATTGTTGAAAGAGACACTTAGGATAATGACTCAAAGGAATAGGAAAATTTTTTATGTGTAGAAAATAATGATATAGAGAAAATAGTTATAGACGAAAACTGATGACTTCAGTGGTGAGAAATAAATTTCATCCTAGAGATAAATTTATAGTTTTTTTTTCTTCAATTTGGAGATGCAAAGAATTACCCAATTGAATACCATCTTTTAAAGGATAACTCCTAGACCAATTATGGACCTATGTTATACAAATCATTGTAGTAAAAGGGTTTATGTATTTATATATTTATGTATTAGGATTGAATAACTACGTTATAAAAGTATTTTTACCAATGATATTTTGGTTATAGGAATCCTGAAACATCTGGGGATCATCTTAATTTTAAAATTATGTATGTCTTCATGTATGGTTAACTTAAGATTTATGGATACCATCATGGGTATATGAGTTTAAAGTTAATAAAAAGTTCAATGTCTTGATCACACCTTTTTAGTTTTTATGTGATGGGAGTTTATCAAGATTAAGTATATTTTGTGAGATATTTATGGAAATAAAACCTGTTGGTTTAGAAAATGTTTTAGTGAAAACATTGTCTAAGGAAGAATAAAATTACATTTTGTGCACATAAGTTTAAAGGTATTGGTAATATTTAAGATTTATATTATCATTAATGTTGTCCTAATTATGGGTTATTTAAATTTAGTAACATCAAAGGAATTATATTATAATAACTTTGGTAAAAGGGCAACCCCCATGTTGGGTGAAAACCTATCGCATCTGGAAAGTTCATGGGGCTTGAACCCATAACATAAGGGTGAAAATAGTACAACACTTACAACTATCCTATATAATTATCTAGTTAGTGTGACATTATTTTTACATAAAAATATTTAATGGGTAAATATTACGTTAATTTTGGGAAACATGATATAATAAAAAATATTTTTGGAATTTTTATTATTTTGAGGTGATTAATAATATTTTTGGAGACTTTTATTGAGTTGAGTTATATATAACCTTTAGTTTTAATGTAAAGGATTTTTCAGTACAAATTTTATTAAATTTTTGGTGATGTAACAAAAAGGATATGTGATAACCTCTAAGGTTGAATCCTTCTTTGATGTTGAGGTTATTGAGGTTTTTTGGTATATTAGATTAATTATTTAAAGAAATTTCTATATTAAACCTTTGGTTTTATTATTGAATTTTCAAGTTTAATGTATTATTTCATCATATGAAGTTTTATTCATTTTGAGTATTATATTATATTATGCTAAAAAAATTGGATTTATTAAATAATGTAGGAATAGTTTTTAATTATTTTTTAGATTTTGTGATCAGTTAAGATGTTGTTTTAGTGCTTTAAGAATTTAAAAAACATCTTTAATAATTATCTCTTAGTGAAACAGTTGAGATTATGGTAGAAATTGATTAAAGGATGAGATTATACTTCTAAAGTATGTATATTTCATTATGTTTTTATTCCAAGTGGTGAAGGAATTCCTCAAATCAAGGAAAATGGATCTTGAAATAAAAATATTTTCCTGTTAACTTTATTTCAAATTAATCAATGTTCTTTTCACCAATAATAGATTTATGGTTTTTTGTTGTAAACTTTATCAAGATCATGTTCTATAACCCTATATATCAATCCATGGGTGTCAATTTTATATTCTATATAAAAATTTTCACTTCTCACTAATGTTCTATTATTTTGAAACCTAGATTTATATTATTTCAGTTGACCTTCGTATTTCTCATTCCCTATTTTTAAGAGGAATTTTTATTAACCCATTTTATGATGTGGGTTTTATATAAAGTAATTTTTAAATGAAAAACACATGATTACCAAGAATAAGTTAAAATTTCAAGGATTATATTTATTGAAGTGGTGGTGGCGAATATGACACCCTTATATTTTAAAATATCACTATCTTCAATAGCATATACATCACAAAACACTAGCTTGAAAAAATCATGAAATATTATTAGTTAAATATGATTGTTCTGAAATAATCATTGAATTAGTGGGTATGAATAGTATTAAAAAAATAATAAAATATATATAAAGGACCCACTCAATATAAATTCATTGGTTAATTCTTAGGAAATAAGTACTCAACTTTTAGAAATGTTATTTTTTTTTGAGAAATATGATTCCATCCAAAAAAGATTTTTACTATTCTTTAAGAGAAAATATTATAATTAATTTTTGTAAATTATATAACTTTAATTTTATAAAAATAATATCTTTTTTAATCATTATATAAATAATTTATTTGGGAGATTTGTTTGTATTTTTCTGAAAAGATTTATTTTTCAATTAATAGTGAAAAATATAAATTTTTATTGAAAAATGTATCTTTATTTCAAGAATTTATAAAGTTCCATTTTATTTTGAAATTATTTAAAAATAAAATTATTTCTATAATATTATTAACAATTAAATTATTATTATTAGAGTAAATTTTATGTTTGAATTTGGTATAAAAACATTTGTAATCATAAGAGGCGTTTCTCTAAAAAATTGTTTTTCGGTGCATTTTGCATTTCAATTTTAAATTAATTAATTCCAATTTTAAAATTTTAATCTTAAAAAATGGATCCAATATTTTTAATTAGGAGGCCCAAATTTTTTAAATACTTCCCCTTTATTTTTTTCATTGTGAATAGTAACCATTGTAAATAATTATCACCGTTATAAGGGTAAATTAGGTAATTAAGGTTAAAAATAATATGATAAGGACAATAAAATGACCCCAAAACATGTATTAATTTAATTTAATAAAAAACTTTCATTCATGATCATCCAATAATCTAATATATATGCTTCTGTTTCTATTTTCATATGATTTTGACCTTTTTATTACTTTATTTAAAGAAAAGTCAATAATTTCATTCTCTTTGTTTTATTATCTTTAAATTTTTCACATAAGGATAAAAGTATTTTATGTTCAATTATAAATAGTTATTTTAAATATAAATGAATATTTTATCATGATAATTTATATTTAGTTTTTAGTGATTAAATAATTACCTTAAATGCTTACGCAACATCGACATGATATTTATTCAATTAATGGAAAAATAAAATAAATTATTTTAAAAATATAAAAAGTGATATAATTTGAATTATTTAATTTATAACATAAATTTTATATATCTATATGAAATTTTATGAAAGTTTTATATTATTATATTCAAACTCCCTCTTGTCTTGATTTATTTAAAGACATAATAAATGAATAGTTTTAAAAATTACATTAATAATATTTTATAATAAATAATATTTTATTAAATCATTTAAAATTCATAAAAATCATGTCTTTGGCCAAAAGAATTGTAATTTCATTAAAACATAAAACATGGTCTATTTATTTATTGTTTATCATTTTATGGTATCATGTTTGACCCTTAAAGGGTACAAATTTTAAATATTGTGGTAATTGTCAAAAAGGATTGTGGTGGGATAAAACTAAAATATAAGGGTGAAATAATAACCAAATATTATCCAAATATTATTTTATGATATTATTTATCCTCATAATCACCTTATAATTAAATTATATCAATTTTGATACATTTTTTCATAAAAAATAATATATTTTAATTTAATACTTTAAGAAATTCTAAGAATTCCCCTATACTCACTTATAAAAAGACACCCACTATATATTTTTTCAAACCAAATAGAGAAACATATCATGAAAAAACCATAAAAAATTACCTTCTCAAAATACTTATCAAATTTCTAGTTATTTTTTCTATTCCAATATTTCAACCCTAGGTCCCCTGAGAGTATATCTATAGGAATTCTACAGAAGAAGAGGTAATTGTCTTTACCTACTCTTTCAAGATTATTTATACTTATAATTCCTATTAATGTGTTTTAATAATATTAAAATAATAAATATAGTATCATAAATATACTAATATTTTATTATTATTATGACACAACAATTTACCATCTCTTTTATATCCTATAAAAATTGAAAACATCACTGGTGTGTACATATGGCTTAAGGTCTCCACAGAGTGCTGTAATTCATTTTTCATCACAAATTTACTTAGATCATTGTAAATATTGAAATAATGAAATTATATTATATTTATGACATAAATATTCTTCTGAAATTATAATATCATATATATCGTCTTACCTTCGGACCCATTATAAAAGGATAATGTCGCTCATGCATACGTGTGGACTATCACCCCCACGAACCCATGTGATTAATTTTTCATTTTTTTCATTACATGTATTGTAATAAGGATATAATTGATGATTATATATTATATATATATGATGTAATTATGATCCAGAAATGTTTAATTATTATTTACAATTATTTTTTTCCATTAATTGAAAAGTGAAAAGAATGTTTATGCGTACATACAACCTACTGTCTCCATGATCGATGCAATTCATTTTTTTTCTTTAACTTTTATAGATGAATGTAAATATAAATATATTGGTTATATATATATATATAATATTTATATATTAAATAAAATTATTGATATTATGGAACCATGATCTAAGTACAATAATTGAAACTATTGAACTGAAACATACAAGGAAGATAAAGCAGTTATAACCTAGAATAGTGATTTTGGTAAAGAATTATTAATTAATGGGTTATAAAAGTTTATAATTAAATAATATAAGGTATTATATATATTATTATGGTCTTATAATATATTTACTATATATTTTTTGAAACACGTACAAAGGAAGTTGAAAATCATGTAATGGATTTTGTCTCAATTTCTTTTCATTGAGGCGTATTTTAATGTTACGCACCTAATAAATATTATATGGTCTATATGTTTCCTATTTTATTTGTTTTATCATGAAACCGGCATAATTATTTTCATTTTAAGTTTCTATTAAATCATTTTATCTAAAAGGATTTGAATTGAACGTTACGAAGTGGTGTTTCAGAACTCAATTTTTATTCATTGGATTATAAGACTTCTTCATTGACTATATTATGTAAATATTTTGTCTAAAATGAAATTTTTTGATTTATGAATTATTTACATTTTTTTATTTACATATATTACACATAATCAATTTATTGGTTAATTCTCACATTAACTATGTGGTCATTATATGGGTTTTCGAATCTCACTTTTATTTTAATGAGACATTATACAACCCTTCTCTTTATTACACACTTAAACCTGATTTATTACATAAAATCATCACTTGATACAACATGGAAGATAGAGAGGTATAGTGTCTTTGAGGATTAGGATCATTACATAACAAATTAAAACATAAAACACACAACATATTTATTGAAAACTTCCTTTACATGACCACTACATTCCCTCATACGTAGCATTGCATGGGATAACCTGAGGACATGCATAAGAAAAGGGTGATCTATAAAGCCCAATAAGAGAATAAATATTAAATAACATGAGGAATAAAATAAATGTTAGAAAATAGGCATATCAATATAGAACCGGAGAAACATGAACATAAATCCATGATAAATAATGATAGTCATAACATGGAAATATGGCAACAACACTTAACATGGAATTAGCATGAGCCAAGGCTCATTGCACATAGAGAATGAGTAAACCCTCATTGCACATGAAGAATGAGTAAAACCTTGTTTCAATTTTATTATCAAGAATCAACACCCATTTCACATGATGTATCATGATACTATACATTACCCAATGCATTGGAGCGCTATCAGGGTGCAACCTTCTTAAATATTTCATTTCATGCATAAGTGTTCCACATAGATCATATAACATGAAATCAATCAACATCATAAGTTATTACATGATTATATAATGTGGAATAAATACATGAAATTTCCATTAAATATGTTTATGTGCATAATGTTTAATACCCTTTATAGAGACATGGGTATGGTATTCACTACACAATGATCTTGGCTTGGAAAAATGCAGTTCAATTTCGGCAGCATAACGACGTGACATAAAGATTCATGAAAATGGTTGATGAGAGAGAAAATGGGGTCTCATCATATGTAAATGAAATTGACATTAAGGGGTTCATATAGATACATTTCCTAACAAACGTAATGGAATTTAGATGCATAATATAAAATAATTACTTGGATGTATAAGAGGAGAGGAAAATCCCTCACAAAATTTCGGCATGGTAACAGATGTACATGGGAGGAATTAATGAGAGAGAAGGGGGGTTTTATTCATCCAAACATAAATAGGGTGTATGGGGTAGATGATAAATCATACCCTAAAATTTTTAATAGAGAAAAAGGGCATAACAACTTAAAGAAAATTTGACAAAATGAGAAAGGAAGAAATCCCTTACTGAATTTCGGCATGGTGACAGGTGTACATGGAAGGCATTAATCATATAGAAAGAGGATATCTCATTATTAAAACATGAAGAGAAAATTATGGGTAGGCGTGAAATCATACCCTAACATTTTAAATTTAAGGAAAAAGTATATAACAATATAAAAAAACATGAACAAAACTTAGAAAGGAAGAAATCCCTTACTTGGAAGTGTGATCCCAAAAGCTTGGGAGAGGCTTGGGAGAGGCTTCTTGGGAGCTTGGAGAACCTTGTAAGGATTATAGAAATAAGAGTTCAGGGTTTTTTCAAACTAAAAATGATTTTAGTGAAGAGGAATTGGGAGCATGGGTGGGTTTATATAGGAAAGGAGAGGGAATGCTTTATTATTTAGGTTTGGGAGGCCTCACATTAAACTAATCAAAACCACAAACCAGACCATGTTTTTTGCCCATGGTTTCTTCCAAATTGGATTGGAAAAAAATATTTTATAAGGCCAATGGTCATTCTTCTTAAAATAATAGGGTTTCTTATGTGGAGGTGAGTCACCCTCTCAAGGAAAACAATTTAAAAAGACAAAATGTTTTATAATCCTTAAAGGGTCCACTAAAGCTTTTGAAAAATAAATCAAACAAACCCAAAATCACATTACTTTAATGTTAAAACATATATTGTCCGAACATAATATTTATATTATTTTATTAAATCACTATTGGTTCGTTATGATGTCATAAAACACATTATATATTTAAACGGTATTTAATTTTTACCCAAAAATTCAACTGTCTCAGAAAATTATTAAACATTCACCATTGGATAATTTCAACATCCAAATTCCAAAAATAATATTAATTTTATCTAAATAATTTTTTAAATATGTGAATTTTTACTTTTAAAATAAAAACTGACATTTATCGAAAATTCATGGGTTTTGATAAAAACGGCTTTCAAACCATAATAAAAATTACAATTGAAAAAAATTATATGATCATTTATATCTAATAAAAAGTAATTTAATTATATAAATATATTATTAAAATATTATTTAAATAAAAAATCCATTAATTCATCAAAATAGATTTCTTAGTTGAATATTAACTAAAATCAATATTTGTGCTTTAAAAACTATTTCCAATGTAACAATAATAAAATAAATGCATGTTCTTTATACAAAAATAATGTATATAGTCATAGTGATAGGGTATTTTTACATAACCCCTTATAACACCCACATAATACAGAAGTTTAAGGTGTGCGATGGTGACAGACTCCTGCGGTGGCTTGGATAACATCGCTTGTGTGGTATTCACTATTAATTTCCACTTCTCTCGTAGTCGGTTCCACTCAAGCTTAAAATGTTCTAGATCATATTGGTCTTGGTAAAGAGATAAGACTTGTGGTGCCACTTCCATTACGATCTCTAACAAATGGGATTCATATGGGACAAGTCTATTGGATGAGGTCATCGCTTCCTTTGTCTGAGTAAATTGGATTTGTTAAATCCCTATATTTATACTAATCATGTGATCATTGTTTAATGGCAATATTAGCAATGGTCACAATTCATAATGGTATTTTAAAATCTAGAAACATAAAACCAATGAAGTTAACATTTTATATAACCATAATAAGACATTTAGTTATATCAAGATAAATTTTCATTATTGAATGTTTGGGTCGTTACAGACATTTTCTATATTAATCACTTATTTCTTTGATGTGGTGTATATAATTACCCTTTGATATTATATACCATGATTACATTTATATTATTTATATTTAATGTTTCATTTTAAATTATTTCTTTCATTAGGTTATTATTTAAAAGTTACCAAAGCGATAAGGGTTTATTTTACAATATCATCATTATTCAGGATTTTTATATTGAAGTCTCCATTAGGGAAATTATTTTATATTTCTTTCCTAAACTCAATATATTTTCTTCTCCTATGGTTATTTTTGTAAATTTCCATTTTTACTTTCATTTTTTTCAATTTAAGTACTCTAGATACCAAAATTGTGTTTTTAAGGAAAACTGAATTTGTTCTTTTACTCAGTTAATAATTTTTTTCCATATCAAATTTTCTTTAAAATATTTTAAAGAAATTTTATCCTTTATAAAGTGATTTTTTAAATAAATTTTTACCCATGTTTTAATTTTAAAAAATAGTTTAAATGAAATCTTCCTATAGTTTTCTTAATTAGTTATTTTTTAAATTTTCGTACAAAATTATGAAAGGAATGTTTTATAACTTATACAACATGAAAAATATTTCCCTCCATCATAACTGCTAAAGGATTTGAAGAATACTCAATAAGAATACATTTTTATTTTCAATACCCCAACCCTAGTATCCAAGATTTTATGGTTACATTATTATATAGGAACTCAATCTAAGGAATCGTATCCCAAAGGACCAAATAGTTTATAAGTATTGGAAAACTATATACGTACTTGAATATCACTTTTCAATTGAAAGCATAACCTAATAAATAGTATTCTATTTTAGAAAACCAGTATTCTATCTATTATATCCTTATATATAAATCATTATAAACTTCTTGGATTCATGGGTAAAGGAAACATAATAAGGGGGTGAGCTCATATTCTCAGTAAGGGTATGTATACAACAAAAGAAAACATGAATAAATAATTCCTAGCCAATATAGGAAGGTAAAAATCTGAAAACACACACCATTTAATCAATAAATTGATCATGAAAAATAATATAGTATGGATAAATGATAATAAAATAATTATATATAAATAATCTCATGAACTTGAAGCTTATACATGTATATCTTAACTATTAAATTAATCATATGGAAATAAATAACTAATATCATAATAAGGTAATTTATAATGTTGAAAATCATAAAAATAACTTCAAGGACACTTTACAATACTTATTATATAAATAGGTAATTCTTTGGCCAAATACCCAATCTAGTTTGTCTCTTGATACCTTCCAATGAAACGAGGGGCTATAGTAGGCTCCACACATCACTTACTACATCCAATGCATTCATCATATTAAAGAGATTAAACATTATCAATATAAATATTCATATTGAAAAACTATCATACAAAATTTAATACTCTATAAAATTAATAAGCATAATCATAAACCATTCATAATAATAAGGTGAATGGAATAAAAATAGTATATCTACAATAAAATTGTTCATAAACCATCTATGTAAATAATGAGTATGGTATCATTACAACATATTCCAAGTATATTATATGTAAAATAATTATTTTTATCATTCATGAATAGAAATATGTTCAATATTTCATTAAACAAATTCTTGGGTAAAATACCCTTGGAAATTTGAAAATCACTTTTAAAAAAATAAAAATTTACATAATATTATACAAACATTATTTGAAAAGAATCATAAAATATTATATACTATTCTTCAATGTAATGAGTGTTTAGGATAGTGGGAACTTTATTATTAGAAAATTATGTTAAAACAAAGATTACTTTTATTAAAAATTAAAAAATTAACTCTTTAGGAAAGAAATAGAAATATTCCTTTTAAACTATTTTAAAATGATTCTAACATGGGTAAAAATTACTTTTAACAATGATAGGATAATAGTTATAACATTTTCTGAATTTTGTTTTAGAAAATATGGACATTTAAGAGAAAGTTTTTTCAACTGAAATAAAGTTTGTGTTAATAACAATGGTATTTTCGAATCTAAAGTTTTTAAAGATAGGAAAATGAAAGGAAAGTATGAAATTTAAAAAAAATATCCCTTATAAAATAAAATTCCTGAATTTCTTGAGGGGTGGACCATAATATTACCTCACCATAATCATAATAATAAACAATCCTGATAAAATTTTATTTTTTTAACATTGAACCCTTACCACTTTGGTAACTTTTGAATAATAGTCTCCATGAAAGAAATAACATTATATGGATATTTATGTCTCAGAATTATCATGATAAGAATCATAAAATAAATTTATGTGATGTATAAATGTAACATTTTTTTATTTTTTGAAATATATTCTTTCAAATTAATTTAAATTATTTTATATCTTATATTGCATAAAATTAATATTTTACCTTGTGTTATACACAACAGGTTTATCTTTAATTATATATAATATCAAGTTTCATTGATAACTTGTATTACACGTAAGGTCAAGTCTTACCTGAAAACAATAAACTATTAATATTATCATTTAACATGATAGTTATCTCATTATTGTTAGAATAGAGGTAATAAATAATATTAACTATATTATGAAAATATGGTTTACACATGTTTATAAAATGAATCCATTGGTTACCAATTAACTAAAAATCAAAATAAAAAAATAAATTAATATTAATGAAATTTGTTTATAAAAAAACTATTTTTGTGTTCCCAAAGGAATTTTGTATTAATAAATTAAATTAATTGAAAACTAAATTTTTGTATAAACAATTTATAATGATAAATTAAATTTTGAATTGGTTTTAAAGTAAAATTTTCGCAATTTTATACCATTTTATCTAATTTAGGTCATTTGAACCTTTTTCATATTAAACATGGATATAAAAACTCTATAAACTTTTAAACAATTTCACATTAAAAACTCACTTTCTCATTGTGCCTGCAGGATCCATTTCTAATTGAATTATTCCATTTATGTGAGTTGAATTCGAAATAATAAATTTTATTTTTGGAATCATAACATTTTATATTATCCAATAATGTCAAATTAATTTTTTAGTAATGTGATTAGTGAGACAAAACTAAAATTAATTACAATGATTAATGTAAAAATGTGTTTACTTAGTAGTTAAACTTACAATATAAGGTGTGAAAATGACCCCACATTTTTCGAAAAACTATTTTATTGACATACGTATATCCTAATGACATTATAATATAAATTTATGAGTTTTTGTGACACTTTTCGATGAATGTGACCCATATAATAAGTAAAGACAAAAAATAAAAAAATATACCTTTCTTCTTTATAATTTCTATAGATCTTTGGGGATAGGGAAAAAATATAAAGGTTTAGTTATAAATAATATTTTTGAAGATAAATGAGTAATTTTTATCGTAACAATTTATCTTTTATTTTTATAGATGATATAATTACATTAAATTCTTAAGAAACGCCAATACATGGATTATTTAGTTAATAATTAAATAAAGTAATTAATACTAAAAACATTAAAAGTGAGGTAAATAGAATAACCCATTGAGTTAAATTGTTTATTTATATTAATATATCATGATAAAATTCTATGAAATTAATATATTTTTAATTGAATTGTTATCTTTGTATTTTATAAATTCAAATTAAGTAAATAATATCAAAATGGACATTAATTCTATTTTATAATTAATGATATTTTTTTAAATGATTTAAAGTTACTAAAAACCATATTCTATAAAAAAAAATTAAATCATTATAAATATAAAATATGGTCTATTAATTAACCAATTTATCTTTTATAATGATCATATTAACCCCTAAATAGTAAAATCATTTTTTTTGTGTTACATGTGTTTCTGTTAAAAAAAATTACAATGCACATGAGATTTTTACTTAATAATTCATATTTTATATTTTTAATCGGTGGTTATAAAAGTTATAATAATTATTGTTAAGTAAATAAAGATTCCTTATGACTTTTACATTCTTCCATGTTTTGAAAATCACAAAAAATCTATCTTAAGGAAAAAAAATTTCTTATGTTTCTTTTTAATAAGGAAAATTTTCCTTCCCTAAGGAAAATTTACCCTTACCTTCTTTTCAATGTTCATGATATAATTTCTTTATGTCTAACTCATTTTATTTATAAGATAAAAATTCAGTTTCATATATAAAACCTCAAAATCCTATAAGTACCAGAATATAGAGCATTCATTTTTTAGGATCCAAATTCAGTCTCTAAACTTTCTAAGTTCAAACTCAAATTCTATGAATTTCAACTCTGAATTCTGTGAATTTAGACTCCGAATTCTTATGAATCAAAACTACGAGTTCTCTAAATTTAGACTCCAAACATTATAAATTTAGACTATGAATTCTTATGAATTCAGACTCCAAATTTCCTTGAAATTTAGACTCCATCATTTTATAGAATTTAGGTTTAGAATTCTTCGAAAAATAGAATCTGAATATTCATGTGTTATAGACACCGAATAGTTTTTTATTAAACTCTGATCTTTTATTTTCTATAGACTCTGAAAAATGAATTTTTCTTAAGAAATCATATTTTTCCTATCCTTGTTGTAGTTATGAAATGATGTCGTACATTCTATTTCTAACCAACCGTTGTTTGGGTGACACATGTATATGTCCTTTCGAGATTCAAGGAAAAATATGACCATTGGAGGAGGGAGTCGAACGTTAGAGATGTGCCTAAAAATAGTATCTCATTTGAAAGAGCTCAAAACATTGATGACATTGTTTTACATTTCTAGAGATTACATGTTGTTGAGGTGATTTATAAAGAGGTAGACTCTCATGCTTAGTGAATACTGAATATCTTGTTCAGATTTTTTGTGCGACTCTGAATTTTGCTGAGTTCATTTGAGGGATTTCGGGGATAGTAAGATAGAGGTGCCAACTACCTTGAAGTTGAGGGCTTATAGGGATAGAAAGAAAAATTCCGATATTTATATCAAGTGTTTACACTGGTGTGGGTAAGACAGACTTTATTGAAATTATAAATCAAGGGACCTTTATCCATGGTTGTTGGATACCCTTTTATTTGGGTTAAAATATTTCATACTTGTTACTTGTATTGTTTCAATTTTTTTTTCACTGTATTTTAAATGTTTAGGAAAGTATAACTATCTTATACTCCCTAGTTTTTGTATACTCCGATTAGTGACATTCTATATGCTTTAAGGTAGAATCTTCACCTTTTAAACTTTTCTTATGTTTCATTTCTGGAACCATATTTCCAAAACATGAATTTTCGGAACCATATTTCCAGAACCTAGAAATCTTGTAAAAATAAGAGGTCTTGTGAATTTACCAAGTTTAACCTTATTAAATATAGTTTTCCTTAAGGTTTAAAACTATAGTTTTATACTAACTTTAAAGTTTCCAAAGAAATTTTTAAATTATACAATTCACCCCCCCCCCCCCTCTTGTAAGTTTTCTTTCAAGTGTTATGGAAAATTACATATTCACTTTCTTACACCAAGGAGGCAAGCTTGGTTGGTATTTCTTATGAAGGGGAAGCCAAGTTTTGTTCTCATAAGTTGTCTGAAGTTCAAGGATGTTTTGATAAGGTGAAGGTCATGTCTTTCCTTGGTCTCTCAGAAGTAAAGACTCTGAAGATTCTTCACCTGTATAAAAATTTTAAGATTCTTGAATTGTGGGTTCAAGGATTCATCATACCGAGAAAAGGAGACAAGGATACTTTGAAGAAAAGTGATATGTACATTCTGGATTTCTTTGTAAACCTAAGGAAGATAAAATTGGTTAAGAATGTCTTGGTTATTATTGAGAACATAAAGAATGGAAATCTAAAGGCTCAGATTATTATGTATTCATCCATTCTTTCAAAGATAATTGTTCGATGTCTATAATCCTTTAATATTCCTTGCATATCTAAGTTGAGGAATTCCAAAGTTATGTTGTTAAGTGATGACATGTTGACAAGAATGAAAGTTGGATTTTCTATAGAATCTGAATAATTCTATGACTTTCTTAAAGATAAATTTGAAGCTATTTCAAAGAAATAGGAGGTGGTTGAGACCTCTAAAAAGGGTGGAATGAAGAGTAAGTTGAAGGATGTGGAAGAGAAGGAAAAAACCCAGTGGCTAAGGAAACTCAATCCGCACCACCCAAGCCAAAGAATCAAAAAGCCTATTCTGAGGAGGTTGTGGATAAATGGAGAGAAGTCTAGAAAAATCATAAATAAGGGGAGCCTAAGTTTGGCTTGGACCTTGTTGAAGAAAAATCTTTGAAAGAAATGGAAGTTCAAGAGCATGAGAAGAAAGAGAAATAAAAGAAGGAAAAGAAGAAGTTTCTTGAGGTTGAGATAGTGAAATACCTTCTAAAGGTTGCTGAGAAATAATCCAAGAATATTTCAGGACAAAAATCCTTATTGATATAATCATTACTAGACACTCCAGAAAAGAAGATTGTAACTCTGGAAAAAGTTCAAAAAAACGTAGTGGAAGAAGAATAATAATAAGAATAAGGGAGTGATGATACCAAAGATCTGATAAATCAAGTTGAGGATTTTCATGAGAAGGAAAGCCCTTCTGATAAATTATCATTCTGAACCTCTCAAGTTGAATCATCAAAGCTTGCTACTCTTGGGAATGATGAATAGAAGGCTGAAGATGATGTAGACAAACCATCTGAAAAAGAAAGCATCAATAAATATTTTATTCACCCAGAGGATGCTGAAGCAGGATCCAAAAAAGAACAATTTTATGATGAGAGAATTATTCATTTATATGATAGTGAATATGAATCTTTTGATCAAGAGGAAGTCATTCCGAAGGTTGATAAGGGAAAACAGGTGGTACTTGATACACCTAGAAAGGTTATGGTAATGAATAAAGATGTTGGTGGTTCATTGAAGAGGAAAGCTGCAGAGTTAGAAAAAGAAACCTCACCAAGAAAGTCTCAAATTTATAATCGTCCTCTCTTGGACTTGATCCTGTAGTCTAGTCTTTGAAGAAGCTTGTTGGGACTATTCCAATATTTCCAAGCATAGACTTGAGATTTAATATTCTTTAACACACCTTAAATAAAAAAAAGATTCATTATCCATGGTGATGGATAAGTGTGTCAAACTAGAGGCAGACTTCACGATTTTTCTTATTAGCTATGAATCTCATAAAAGTTTATACAAAAAGATGATAAGATGGTCAAGAAAGGTAGTAGAAGAGATGAGAATTATTGATGAATTCCAAGAAAGTGTCAAGGTTTCTTTTGAAACTAAAAATAGTAAGTTCAAAGATCTCACTAAGTTTTTTGAAGAAAAGTTATCCCTTGAGGAAAATACTCAGATGCAAGAAGTGAAAGATCTGAATGGCAAGTTGAATTCATTTGATCAAAGTTGTAAGAGAGAAAGGGATATCAGGATTGATATAGAAGATAAGCTAGTTAAGCAAGAAGAAGTTCTAAAGGGTTAGGCAGAATCTCTTAAGGCTCAGGAAGAAAAAATCAAAGCCTCAGAAAAGAAAACAGAAGATCAGGATCAACTTCTCAAACATGTAGATGAAGATCATAAAGTGCTCAATAATTTGAAAACCATAGTTAAGAATTTGATGTCGAAGTAGAAGTAAGGATAATCTTATTCAACTATGAAATTTTGTTGTATTTTTCTTGTTGTACATATTCTTCCAATCCTAATGTAATTTTTGGATGATCTCTATATTTGGTTGTTTAGTACTAATATTTCAGGTACCATATTTCATTTCCATTCCTTTTAATCCTTTTTAAAAATCACAAAGTGGGAGAAAGAAATGTAAAAAAAAGAATACTAAGTAAAGAAGAAATTTCCATAAGTTAGGGGGAGTTCATCTAAGGGAGAGATCCTATCAATGAAGATTTTCGTATGAAATATTATGTAAAATATCATTCAGGAAATAAAGAATATGATCCTTAGTGATTCCAACGCCTAAGGGGGAGTTAGTCGTATTCACTATGATCCATAATTAAAGGGAGATAAGTCTTTATTTTCAAGATCATAAAAAAATCTAATCCTTATATTCTTCTTCATAAGGATGTTTGTGCATTCCAAAAAGGGGGAGATTATTGAGTCAATATGGTTTCCTTATGACTTTTATATTCCTCCATGTTTTTAAAATCACAAACAATCTATCTTAAGGGAAATTGTTTTTCTTATGTTTCTTTTTAATAAGAAAAATTTTCCTTCCCCAAGGAAAATTTACCCTTAACTTGTTTTCATAGTTCGAGTTATAATTTCTTTAAGTATAACTCATTTTATTTCTAATTGAAAATTTTGGTTTCATATCTAAAGCCTCATAATCCTATAAGTACTTGAATATAGAGAATTCTGTTTTTAGGAACCGAATTCAGGCTCCGAACTTTCTAAGTTCAGACTCCGAATTCTGTGAATTCAGATTCCGAATTCTATGAATTCAGACTCTGAATTATTATGAATCCAGACACTGAGTTATCTGAATTCAAACTCTGAAATTTATGAATTCAGAATCCAAATTCATATTAATTTAGACTCCAAATTTCCTTGAAATTCATACTCTAGAATTCAATAGAATTCAGGTTTATAATTCTTTGAAAAAAAATCCGAATATTTATGTATTATAGACACTGAATAGTTTTTTATTATACTCTGAACTTTTATTTTCCTTGTACTCTGAAAAATGAATTTGCTTAAGCAATAATATTTTTATTATCCTTGTTATAGTTATTAAACAATTTCATACATTCTATTTATAACCAACCATTGTTTGAGTGACATATGTATAGGTCCCTCTGAGATTCAAGGAAAAATATAAATGTTGGATGAGGGAGATGACCATTGGAGATGTGCCTATAAATAGGAGATCATTTGAAAGAGCTCATAACTTTGATGATATTTTTCTACATTTATAGAGATTACATGTTGTTGAAGTTATTTCTAGAGATAGAGACCTTCATGCTTATTGCGTACTGAACATCTTGTTCAAACTGTTTTGTGTGACTCCAAATGTTACTGAATTCATTCAAGGGCTTCTGAGAATAAGAAGACAGAGGTGATGACTACCTTGAAGTAGAGTGATTATAGGGATAGCAAGACAGATTCTGATATTCCTATAGAGTTCTTACCCTGTTGTGGGTAATATAGACTTTCTTGAAAGTATAAATCAAGAGACCTTTATTCAATGTTGTTGGATACCCTTCTCTTTGGGTTAAAATATTTCATATTTATTACTTATATAGTTTCAGGTTTTTTCCACTATATTTTTATTTTTAATTAAAGTATAACTATCTTATACTCCCTAGTTTTTGTATACTCTGATTAGTGAGATTCTATACGCTTTAAGGTAGAATCTTTACCTAGTGAACTTTTCTTAAGTTTCATTTCTGGAACCATATTTTTTGAACCATATTTTCGGAACATGAATTTTCAGAACCATATTTCCAGAACCTAGAAAGTTATTAGAGATAAGAGTTCTTGTAAATTTACCTTATCTAAACTTGTTAAAAATAGTTTTCCTTAAGATTTAAAACAAAAGTTGTATACCATCTTTAAAGGTTCCAAAGGAATTTTGAAAGTATACAATTAACCCCCCCCCCCCCTCCTCTTGTATATTAAGTATCTACATTCATATTTCAATCCTATAATTCTCAATTCAAATTATTCTTAATTTTTTAATTACATAGGTTAGAAAACTTGTTACCTTAATGAAAAACCACAATGAAAAATTAAGGAAACTTAACAGTTAAGGAAAAAAATGTTTAAAAATTATTTTGTTTTTTATTGTGTTTCTCAACAAAATAATCCCTTCCCTAAATTATTAGTTAATTTTAGATTTATAAGAGGTAAGTGAGACCTCTCAAAAGAAAATATTTTTGCGTATTTACAAGAATATCACTCTTCCTCAACTATAAAAGGGAACACACTCACCTCTCTTCTTCAAAACTCTCAATCCATTTGAACTATCCATACTCTATAAAAATCAATTCCCAAATTACATTATTTCAACCTAGAATCATAAATTTTTTCATAAAACAAACCAAGGAAAGAGTTTTGTTCAAAAAATATGAGTTACCATGTGGAGAAGTAGTGTTCATAAAATAATATTTTTGTTTTATTTCTTCCTCAATCCCCAAAAATTATTTTTATATCATGATTTTATAATAACATCAGTATCATATATATAATGATATTTTATTATTCTAATATTAATACCTACAACCACACACACTTTCATCAAATGGGTTGTGAAATCATCGTTCATGTGTATGTTGGATTACCACCTCACAAATCGATGTCATTCGTTTTTCCATTGCCATGTTTCAATGTTTGGAATAATGATAGAAATACTATTTATATATGATGTTTATTATTTAATTATTATTAATTAATTATTATATAAAACATAACTTCATACTTTCCATTTAATTGGAAAATAATAATATCATTCATGTGTATGACAGACTACTACCATGCGAAGCGATGTGATTTGTTCATGCATTAAATGGAATATAGTAAGGATTATTTTAACAAAAATATGTGATATATGACATAAATATGATACAATAATGATATTATATATATATATATATATATTATTTACTTTTATTTATTTCAAAATGATAAGAAAATAGAAACAATATTCATGTGTACGCATGATCTACCATCTCCATGAACACCGTATTTCATTCCCTACCACTAAAAATTATGGATTATTCTAAATAAATATATATTGAATATATATTATATTTATTTCATTGTTTAAATTCTGTATAATATGAAATAATTATTTAATTAATATTAACAATAATAGAAAGTCACAACATATACAAAAAACAAAGTGATTATTACCCAAAACGTATCTTTAACATGAAAATATTTACAAACTAGTAATAAAAAGTCATACAAAAATCATATATGAAATTTAAAATATTGATATGTTTCTTTAATAATTTAATAAAATGTTTAAAAATACTATATATGAGTTTAAATAATGTTTTACGAGAAGGAATTGTGGTGAATGAGTTTTTCTCATTTCACTTTTATTTCTGTAAAAAATATATCACTTTAACCACATATTTTTGTTGTGTGGTGCAAATAATGACCACTAATATATTATATGATTATTATAAATAAATTTATTGGTATTTAAATTTCCATTTTAGAGCCTCTATTTTATAGAGTTTATAGATTCAAAGTTAATAAAGCGGTAATTGATTTTCGTCACAATTTTTCATCTTTGAGACTTATGTCATGTTATACACCTATCTTCTTTTATGAGATGTATATATGTCCCATTTGAAATGTTATATAATTAATATACTTATTTAAATAATATTATAAGTTTCATTTAATATTTTTTCATGGGGATAATGATACAATGTTACTGTAGTGGTAAATGAATTTGTTACAATCTAATCATTTATTGGGATTGTTTATAATTAAATCTCTAATGTTGAGATATTATAATTTTGATGAATTATATTCTAATATAGTTATTAATAATATTTTCATGTTATAGTAACATTTTTTCACTCTTTTATACTTAGAATAATTGATAAAACATTTTTAATAAATTCTAACATCATTTCTCTCTTTATTCGAAAATCTGTGTTCTTTCAAAAAAATGTTTTCTAAAAAAATAAAAATAATTTTAAACAATATTTTAACATTAAATTAAAGGTATCTGATTTCAAAAAAAAATTATGTTTTTAAAAAAAATAAATTATTTTTAAAACCTCCATTATATGGTTCCAAATGTTTTCAACGAAATTTATTTTCAAAATTTTTATGCTTTAAAAAGTGATTTTTAAAATGAAAAAGAATATTTTCCTCAAGAATTTTATTAATGGTATTTTAATGGTATTTAAAATAATAAATTTCAAAAACCCCTTTTTGTTAATTATCCTCCACAAGGGATATTTTTTATTAATACCATCCTCTTTCTTCAACTGGATGGATTATGATTATTTCATAGTGATTGTTATGAAACCCATTTCTTTTCCATGGGATAATCATATTTCAATGAGATTTTCATTAATCCCATTTAAATTTCGTGGTTTAATTTCTATGATTTTTATTCATGTTTTAGTTCTTGGATATCTTACATGATGGGGTTTCCCAAATAGACATAAGTGACTGGTTACATCTTTGACAATGGGGTGGCCCAGATAGTGCTCGGTGATCCCATTATAGCATAGAATAAGGGGTGGTCCAAATGGTGTCTAGTGGGATCATTAAATATTATATTATGGGGTGGTCCAAATAGTCTTAGGTGATCCCATTACAACTTAGATGATGGAAAGTCTCAAATAGCACCGGGTGAACCCCTAACATCTTTGATAATGGGGTGGCCCAGATAGCACTAGGTGATCCTGTTATAGCTTATACGATGTGTGTTCCCAGATAGTGCTCCAATGTATTAGGTAATGATTATATTATAGGTTGGTCATTTTTTTATTCTAATTAATAGGGTTTCAAAAGGGTTTTATGAATACGATTCTGCAAGTTACCACAAAGGGTTTTAATTTCTTGTTATAGATTTATAATTTTTCTAATGATCACGGATTGATATCACATTTCTTATGATTATTGATTCTGAGGACTCCTTACTTTTCCATGTTTTTATATTTTATGTTTGAGGTATTTATGGGAATGAATTATTTTATGATTCGATCATGTACCATGATTATGTTTTCATACTATTATGCAATTCTTAGGCTCATTATTGACATTCAATTGCAAATTCTTATTTCTACGCTTACTGGGCATTTGAGCTCACCTTATTATGTTTCCTTTTCCCCATGTTATAATTAAAAAAAAATAACAAGTTATGTATTGATGGGATTTCATATGACTGATTATTATGACTTATTATGAAATAGAAATGTTCAGCTAAGTGGGAGAAATTCTCATTTAAAGTCGTGTGAATTTTTTATGTAGGATTTTGTTTGTCTAAATTTTCTAATACTCTAAAAATAAAAGGTTATTAAGGCTTTAAGTGATCCAATTTTTCCTTATTTTTTTTATGGTTTGGATGAAAAAAAATGAGTCTCCCTTATCAGCATCAAATTCATAAATGTAAAGTTCATTATTTTAACATACAATCACGGAGTGTGGGTCTTAGGATATTATAGTTGTTATCAAAGGTCTGTTTAGATAATATTTTATATTATGTTTTTTCCATGATAGATTATCCTAAAAGTTATGGATACCATAATAGGTTTATAAGATTAAGTACGATCATAATTTGAAAGTCCTAGATTCCTTGTTTGAGGGTTTTATGTAGTAAAACATTTTGAGGTTATTAATGACATATTAGGTGATGTTTTATTAGGTTCAATTATATTTACAAAATATTCTTAATATAAAGTATTCCTTTATAGTTTCAGAAATATGTTTTAAGGTATTGATAACCTTTAGGTTTTATATATTCTTAGGTATTGAGGTAATTATAGGAACACAAGTATCATCGTATAGATAACCACAAGATTGGAAAGAGATTTAGTAAATAAGTTATTAATGTTACTTCAAAATATTATCTCCACATATTTGGTCTTTAAATATATAAGGTATAAGGTAACCTTTGAGGCTATAAAACTCTTTAATTTTTAGGCTATTAAGGTTATTTGGGATATAGTGCTATAGAATTATTTTGTTTCAA
Organism: Viscum album; assembly: GCA_963277665.1. Classification (NCBI taxonomy): domain Eukaryota; kingdom Viridiplantae; phylum Streptophyta; class Magnoliopsida; order Santalales; family Viscaceae; genus Viscum; species Viscum album. Next base: position 782,220,222 of record OY728146.1, on the reverse strand, counting down.
TTTGGGTATTATTGTTGAATTTTGAAGATTATTTTATCATATAAAAGTTTATTCATTTGGTGAATTATCTTTCCATTTTATAACCATTCTGGTTTTGATTAATGTTTAAAGACATGAGTAATATCATTGTATCCATTTAATGATTATATGGTCTTTAAAATTTTATTTCATTGCTTCATGTGTGAAAACTTCTTCTTTAGTACTCATCGTCTAGAGAAAAAGAAGATATTATGGTGGAATTTGTTTAAAGGATGAAATTTTACTAGTAAATTAAGTATATTTCATTATGTTTTTAGTATATATGGTGAAATAATCCTTCAACTTTAGGAAAAATATCTTGAAATAAAATGTTATCCCATTACCAGATTTTCTAATGATATCAAAAACATTTTCCACACCTATTTGGATGGTGGTTTTATTTTCATTGACGTTCACATAACCAAATTATCTATCACTCTCTATTAGTCCATGTTAATTAGTTTTCCATTACAAATCCATCATTTAATTTCCTAAAAAATGTATCCCTATGTGGAATCCTAATTATGTGTAACATCGAGTTATATTTATATTTCACACTTTTAATTTTTGAGGGATGTTTTCTTTATTTCATTTGTAGCATATGGTGTTCTATAAATTAATTATAAAAAATTAATCCTTTGATAACAAGTATTAATTTCAAGGTAGAAATTCATTTTAATGGTGGTAGGATGTAATATCTAAAGATTTTATGAAATAATTTCTTTAAAATAAATTAATTTTCTTTGATAGATTATGTTACATGAAATTCATAGTTTATCTTGAATTATATGAAACCCCAAGTTTATCTTTCATTGTATTTAACATCAAGTTTCTTAGATAACTTATATTAAACGCAAGGCAGAGTCTTACTGGAGAATAATATACTATTAATATTATTATTTAACATGATAGTTATCACCTAGAATTTTAAATAGAGGGAATGAATAAGATTAAATAAATTTTACAAATATTTTTTAGAAATGTTTAAAAAATTAATTCATTTCTTACCAATTAATTAGAAATGAAAATAAAAAAAAATTAATATGAACAAAATATTTTTATAAAATAATAATTTTTATGCAACCAAAGGTGTTTTATCTTAATAAATTATATTAATTACTATACTTAAATGATATTAATTAAATATATCTCTATATAATATTCAATATAACTTTTAACATTCATCATATGTGTTTCTTAGACATGATATAAAAATAAATCCAATTTTAAGCATAAAAATATGTATTTTTCAAAAGGTAGTTTTGCCGCCTTTTGATGGCGTTATTTTTTTAAAATAAAATTTTGACACTTAAATAAATTTTATTTGAAAAATAAACTTTATATTTGATATATGAATGTAAAAATTATATTAGGTTTACTTTCTTGATATTTTTAGTTGATTTTTTATTTTTTGATGAAAAGTTAAAAATGATGAATTCAAATTGAAAACTGTCTTTTTATCTAAATAATTTATAATGATAAATTATATTTTTAATTGATTTTAAAGTAAACTTTGCTAAATTATATATCAATTAATATATTTTTGTTCATTTTAAACCTTTTTCATATTAAATTTTGATATAAAAACATACTAAACTTTTAAACATTCTCACATTAGAAACTCATGTTCTCACCGCATCTACAGGATTAATTTTAAATTACATTCTACCACTTTCATGATTTTAATTTATAAAAAATGGATTCCATGTATGCAATAATCATAATTTATATTATCTAATAATTTCATATTAATTTGTTATCAATTTTATTGGTGAAAAAAATTATAATTAGTTATTGTAATTAAGGTAATAATGAGTTTACTTAGTGGTTAAACTTATAATATACTATGGAAAAATGACCCAACACTTTTCCTACACCTATTGGATGTGAATATATTGACCCTTAGGACCATAGTCTCAAATTTATGAGTTTTTAGGACAATTTTCCCTGAAAGTGACCTATATAATAAGTTAAGAAAAGAAAAAGACAAAAAATTTAACTTTCTTCCATTTAATTTATATAAATATTTGGGGATATGGAAAACTAAAGAGTTTTAGTTATAAACATTATTTTGTAATTTAAATAAGTTATTTTTATCATAATAATTTTTCTTTAATTTTTAGGGTTGCTATAATTTCATTAAATGTTTAAGAAAATCCAACACATGGACTATTTAGTTAATAAATAAATAAATAAATAAAATGATAGTGAAAACATTAAAAGTGAGGTAAATAGAATGATTAATTTTTTCCATATTTTTGAAGATAAATATATCATGATACTCATATTTGAACATAATATATTTTAATTTAATTATTTTATCAATAGTTTTTAAATTTGAATTTAATATATAATGTCAAAATTCATATTAATGATATTCTATAATATATGATATTTTATTAAAGGATTTAAAATTACTAAAGATCGTATATTATTTAACATAATTTTTAAATTTAATAAATATAAAAAAAATTATTTATGTACCAATTTATATTTTATAATGAATATATTGACCCCTAGATAGTAAAAATATTGTTGGCATGGTTGGGGTTAAAGAATATTTTTAGTGCATTACATGCATTTTGGTTAAAATTAATTTTCAATACATAAGATATTTTTATTTTATAATTTTTATTTCATAATTAAAATATGTGGGTATAAATTTTATAATGATTCTCACTTTAATTTACTCATAATTTTTGAATTACATATGTTAGAAATGTAGTCACTGTAATGAAAAACCAAATTGAAAAAAATAAGGAAACTTTGGAGTTATGGAAAAAATGTTTAAAAATGTATTTATTTTTTATAGTGGAGGTGTTTATAAACCAAATAATCCCACACCTTCATAATTATTTATTTTTTTAGCCACATTAAGTAAGAGAGACCTCCCATTATTAAATACTTTTAAGTACTTACAAGAATGCCACTCCTCCTCAACTATAAAAGGGAACTCACTCCCCTAACTTGTTCAGACCTCTCAAGCCATTTGGATCACAAAAAATATGAACAAATAACTTTCAAAATTCAATAATATCATAATATAAGCCTAAATTTTATAATAAAACATACCATGTAAGGCCTTTTGTTAAAACCAAAAGGGCTTACCCGATGAAGAGGTAATGTTCATCAATGAATGGTTTTTTTATTTCTGCCTCAAACCCCTAAAATTATTTTTCAATATTGATTATATAATAACTTAAGTATCATATATATACTGAGATTTTTTACTCTAATTTTATTACCTAAAACCACAAAAACTTTCTTCAAATGTGTTACGAAATCATTTTCTGAGTGTATGACCGACTACCACCTCACCAACCAATGTCGTTTATTTTTCCATTACCACATTTCACATTTGGGATTAATGAGTGACATAATTTTTAAATATAATATATTTTATTTTTTGATGTAATTATTATTCTTAAATTATTATATAACACATACCTTCATACTTTCCATTTTTGGGAATATGATAATGTCGTTTGTGTGTACGGCAGACTACTGCCACGAGAAATGATGTGATTTATTCACGCATTACACATAATGAATTAAGGATGAGTTTAAAAAAATATGTGATATTTAAAAAATATATATGCTAATATAATGATAATATATGAATATATATATATATATCATTTATTTATTTTTTATTTCAAAATGACAAAAAATTGGAAATAGTGTTCATGCGTACGTACGGCCTGCTGTCTCCATGAACGATGTATATAATTTCCTATCGCTAAATTTTATAGATTGCTCTAAATAAATATATAATAAATATATACAATATTTTTATAATTTTTTAAAATTATATATTGTATTAAACAATGATTGAATTAACCAGACAAAAAATAACATGTCAAAACATATATGAAGAACAAATCAATGATTACTGAAAACATGAATTTAACATAGAAATATTAATAAACGTGTAATAAAAGGTTATAAGAAAATTATATATGAGATTTAAAATATTAATAAAGTTATTTAATATATTAATAACTTGTTTAAAACCACTATACATGAGGTTAAATCATGTTCATCTAAAAGTAAGGGTAAGGTAAGTGTTAAACATGTGATCATCTCAAAAACTTGTTTACTCCTTAATGGTGCACTCCTATTGTAACGACCCAAAGTTTCATTAATGGAAATCCCTCTTGATCTTATTTAGTGTCTCTTTATATAAAATGTTTTATAAAATGTCAACTTATTTGGTTTTATGATAAGAGTTGTGACTGTTACTTTTATATTCGTTGAACAGTGATCACATGATTAGTATAAATATAAGGCTTTAATGAACCCAATTTTTACTCAGAAAAAGGAAGCGATGGCCTCATCCAGTAGAATTGCCCCATACAAAGCTCATTTGTCGGAGCTTGGAAAAGAGTTGGCGTCTTTGGGCTTCTCCCTTGACCAAACCCAAGCTGAGCTTCATTATTTCAAGCTCGAACGTGACCGTCTACGGGAAAAGTGGAAGTTGATAGAGATTACCACTCGAGCGATGTTATCTGAGCTGCCCCAAGAGTCTGTCACCATCGCACACCTTACCCTTAGGTCTTATGCGGCTGTTTTAAGGTGTTATGTAACAAATAAGTAGTACTATGTTCATTACATTATTTTTTGAATATAATAATGAATATAATTTCTAGTCATTTCTGATACATTGTAAATAGTTTTTAAAGTACAAAAGGTGTTTTTAGTTATTATTTAATTAAGAAATATATTTTATTAAATTAAGGGATTTTTGAATTAAATAATATTTTAATAAAATATTATTATTATTATTATTAAATTGATTTTTATTAAATATAAATGATCTTATAGTTTTATGAATGCAATTAAAAATTTTATTAAGGTTTGAAAGCCATTTCTATCAAAACCCGTGAATTTTCGATAAATGTTGGTTTTTATTTTAAAAATGAAAATTAAAATATTTAGAAATTTTTTTAGATAAAATAAATTTCATTTTTGGAATCAGGACGTCGAAATTATCCAACGGTGAATTTTTCAATAATTTTCTGAGACAGTCAAATTTTTGGGTAAAAATTAAATACTGTTTAAATATATAATGTGTTTTATGACATCATAATGACCCAATGGTGATGTAATAAAATACCATAATCCTTATGTTCGGCCAATATATGTTTTATCATTAAAATAATGTGATTTTGGGTTTGTTTGAATTACTTTTCAAAGCACTAATGGACCCCTCAAAACATATTCAACACTTTGCCTTTTTAAATTAATTTCCATGGGAGTGTGACTCACCTCCACATAAGCAACCTTATTATTTTAAGAATTTCTTACTTTGGACTTATAAAATATTTTTTTCCTCTCCCCTTTTCCAAAAACCATGGGCAAAAACCATGGGATGGTTTGTGGTTTGGATTAATTTAATGTAAGGGGACCCAAACCTAAATAATAAAGAATTCCCTCACCTTTCCTATATAAACCCACCCAATCTCCCACTTCCTCCTCACTAAAATCCCTTAGAGTTAGTCCAACCTCTGCCCTAATCTCTCTAGAATCCTCACAAGGTTCCCCAAGCTCCCAGGAAGCCTCTCACAAGACTATCTCTAGACTTTGGAAGCACACTTCCAAGTAAGGGTTTTTTCTTTCTTTCTCATTTTTTGTCAATTTTCTTTAAGTTGTATTGCCCTTTTGATTTAAATTATGAATGTTGGGGTATGGTTTCTCACCTCCCCCATACTTCCCTCTTATTTTTTGAATGATGGGAGACCCATTTCTCTCTCATTAAATGTCTCCCATGTACACCTGTTACTCTGCCGAAATTCCGAAAGGAACTTCTCTCACCTCTTTTTCATTCAAGCAATACTTTTGTATCATGAATCTAAATTACATTACAATTGTTGGGACATGTATATATATGACCTCCTTACTGTCCATTAAATTTAAATATCATGAGGAAACCCTTTCTTTCTCATCAACCTTTTTTATGAATTCTTATGTCACGCCGTTACGCTGCCAAAATCGCACCGATTTTCTAAGCCAATGTCTTTGTGTAGTGAATACCATGCCCAATTCTCCATCAAGGGTATTCACCTTTATGCACATTTACATATTTATTGTAAAGTTTCATGTATTAATTCCACATTCCTTTATCGTGGAAGAAATTATTATGTTTTATGAATCCATGTTTTATGATCCATGTGGCACACTTATGCATGAAATGAAATGTTTAAGAAGGGTGTGCCCTTATAGCGCTCCAATGCATTAGGTAAAGTATAGTATCATGAGACGTCATAATAAATGAGTGTTGACTCATTATAATTCAAGTGCAATGAGGGTTTACTCGTGCTTCATGTGCAATGAGGGTTTACTCATGCTCCATGTGCAATGAACCTTGGCTCATGCTAATTCAATGTTAAGTGTTGTTGACACATTTCCATGTTATGATTATCATGCTTTATCATGCCTTTATGTTCATGTTTCTTTTATGCTCTATTGATATTCCTATTGTCTAACATGTATTTTAATCCTCATTTTATTCCATTTGTACTCCCTTACTGGGCTTTATAGATCACCCTTTTCTTATGCATGTCCTCAGGTTATCCTATGTAATGCTAAGTACAAGGGAATGTAGCGGTCATGTAAATGAAGTTTTCAATAAAGATGTTTTATTTCATGTTTTAAGTTTTTATGTAATGATCCTAATCCCCAAAGACACTAAACCTCTCGATCTGTTTTGTTGTATCAAGTGAAGTTTTATGTAATAAATCATGTTTAAGTTGTAATAAAAAAGAAGGGTTGTCATAGTTGGTATCAGAGGATAGGTTTAGTTATTTTTGGGATTAGGAAACCCTAGTAAAGCCTTAGTTACAAGACTAAGTATAGTAAAAACATCCCTAAGTTTTTGTTAGTACTGAGTAAGTGGTTTATCAAAAAAATACATCCCTATCTGGATACGAGTAGGTAGAGGCGGCTCTGGAATAGATGTATCCTAGGGGTAAAACCCAAAAACACCGCTTTGAGCTACACTCAAATGGGAACTGGTACAGGACAACGGGCCTTGCTGCACTCTTTGTTACGACACTCCCGGGGGATATGTTTTGATAAATTCACAAGATTAGTATGAAACTTTATTAAAGGAATTAAAAAAATGCCACTATTCAAGGTATTGTGGAGAGACCACAAGTTTGAAGAAGCGACTTGGGAATCGGAGGATATGATGAAGTTGAGTTACCCGCATTTGTTTTAGTGTGGGAAAAGGAAAATTTCGAGGGCAAAACTTCTTAAGGTGGGAATATTGTAACGACCCAAAGTTTCATTAATGGAAATCCCTCTTGATCTTATTAAATGTCTCTTTATATAAAATGTTTTATAGAATGTCAACTTCTTTGGTTTTATGATAAGAGTTGTGACCATTACTTTTATAGCCGTTGAATACTGATCACATAATTAGTATAAATATAAGGCTTTAACGAACCCAATTTTTACTCAGACAAAGGAAGCGATGGCCTCATCTAGTTGAATTTCCCCATACAAAGCCCATTTTTCGGAGCTCGGAAAAGAGGTGGTGTCTTTGGGCTTTGCCCTTGACCAAGCCCAAGCTGAGCTTCATTATGTTAAGCTCGAACGTGACCGTCTACAGGAAAAGTTGAAGTTGATAGAGATTACCACTCGAGCGATGTTATCTGAGCCGCCCCAAGAGTCTGTCATCATCGCACACCTTACCCTTAGGTCTTATGCGGCTGTTTTAAGGGGTTATGTAACAAATAAGTAGTACTATGTTCATGTACATTATTTTTTGTATATAATAATGAATATAATTTCTAGTCATTTCTGATACATTGTAAATAGTTTTTAAAGTACAAATGGTGTTTTTAGTTATTATTTAATTAAGAAATCTACTTTATTAAATTAAGGGATTTTTGAATTAAATAATATTTTAATAAAATAATATTATTATTATTAAATTAATTTTTATTAAATATAAATGAGCTTATAATTTTATGAATGCAATTAAAATTTTTATTACGGTTTGAAAGCCATTTCTATCAAAACCCGTGAATTTTCGATAAATGATGGTTTTTATTTTAAAAATGAAAATTAAAATATTTTTTTAGATAAAATAAATGTCATTTCTGGAATCAGGATGTCGAAATTATCCAACGGTGAATTTTTCATAATTTTCTGAGACAGTCAAATTTTTGGGTAAAAATTAAATACCGTTTAAATATATAATGTGTTTTATGACATCATAATGACCCAATGGTGATGTAATAAAATACCATAATCATTATGTTTGGACAATATGTGTTTTATCATTAAAATAATGTGATTTTGGGTTTGTTTGAATTACTTTTCAAAGCATTAATGGACCCCTCAAGACATATTCAACACTTTGCCTTTTTAAATTAATTTCCATGGGAGTGTGACTCACCTCCACATAAGCAACCTTATTATTTTAAGAAGTTCGTACTTGGGCCTTATAAAATATTGTTTTCCTCTCCCCTTCACCAAAAACCATGGGATGGTTTGTGGTTTGGATTAATTTAATGTAAGGGGACCCAAACCTAAATAATTAATAATTCCCTCAACTTTCCTATATAAACCCACCCAAGCTCCCACTTCATCCTCACTAAGATCCCTTGGAGTTCGTCCAAACTCTACCCTACTCTCTCCAGAATCCTCACAAGGTTCCCCAAGCTCCCAATAAGCCTCTCACAAGCCTCTCTCTAGCCTTTGGAAGCACACTTTCCAGGAAGGGTTTTTTCTTCCTTTCTCATTTTTGTCAATTTTCTTTAAGTTGTATTGCTCTTTTAATTTCAATTAAGAATGTTGGGGTATGGTTTCACACCTCCCCCATACTTCCCTTTTATTGTTTGAATGATGGGAGACCCATTTCTCTCTCATTAAATGTCTCTCATGTACACTCGTTACTCGGCCTAAATTCTGAAAGGAACTTCTCTCTCCTATTTTACATTCAAGCAATACTTTTGTATCATGAATCTAAATTCCATTAAAATTGTTGGGACATGTATCTATATGACCTCCTTACTTTCAATTACATGTAAATATGATGAGGAACCCCTTTCTCTCTCATCAACCTTTTTTATGAATTCTTATGTCACGTCGTTACGCTGCCGAAATCGCACCGATTTTCTAAGCCAATGTCTTTGTGTACTGAATACCATGCCCAATTATCCATCAAGGGTATTCACCTATATGAACATTTACATATTGATTGTAAATTTTCATGTATTAATTCCACATTCCATTATCGTGGAAGAAATGATTATGTTTTATGAATCCATGTTTTATGATCCATGTGGCACACTTATGCATAAAATGAAATGTTTAAGAAGGGTGTGCCATTATAGCGCTCCAATGCATTGGGTAAAGTATAGTATAATGATACATCATGTGAAATGAGTGTTGAATCATGCTAATTCAAGTGCAATGAGGGTTTACTCGTGCTTCATGTGTAATGAGGGTTTACTCATTCTCCATGTGCAATGAGCCTTGGCTCATGCTAATTAAATGTTAAGTGTTGTTGCCACATTTCCATGTTATGATTATCATGCTTTATCATAACTTTATGTTCATGTTTCTTTTATGATATATTGATATGACTATTATCTAACATGTATTTTACTCCTCATTTTATTCCATTTGTACTCCCTTACTGGGCTTTATATATCACCCTTTTCTTATGCATGTCCTCAGGTTATCCCATGCAATGCTAAGTATAAGGGAATGTAGTGGTCATGTAAAGGAAGTTTTCAATAAAGATGTTTTATTTCATGTTTTGTGTTTTTATGTAATGATCCTAAGCCCCAAAGAAACTAAACCTCTCGATCTTATTTGTTGTATCAAGTGAAGTTTTATGTAATAAATCATGTTTAAGTTGTAATAAAAAAGCAGGGTTGTCGTACCTATCCTGCCTCCACTATTAAAACCATCAACTCACTTATAAGGATTTATTTTTTGGAGTGTTAGTATTATTGAATGGAAAATTATTAAATACCCTTCGAATAAATGTTGTTTTCCACACAATATGGGAGGAATTTGCATCAAAAAAATTGATCTTTTTAACCAATCCCTTTAGGATCACTTCATTTGGAGGATTATTAATGAAAAATGAAACTCCCTATATTTTCTTAGAGTCATATTCCTTTGCAGGCTGATTTAAGGAAGGATAACTTATATACATTCCTCAGTTTGGCCCATTCTTAAAAGGATTTTCCAGAAGATTAAAATGCAGTCTCACTGGCTTGTAAATATGAATTCTTCCCTTAAATTATGGAAAAATAATAGGATAGGATCCCCCTTGATGGACTATATAATCACTCAAGATCCAGATATGGACTACAATTCCACCATCAAAGTGAAACTCGAGCAGATCAATATGTTTCAACCTCAAATTTCCCTCCAAGTTTCCTCACATGACTTTTTTAACACTGAAGACATTCTCATATTGGAACTGAGTGAAACATGTAGTCTGGACTCTAAGAGATTTTACAATAACCTCTTTCAATGTGACTGTAGTAGGATTGGGAAGTTTAATTAAAAATGGCTTCATCCTTCTTGGTTCATATTGCTTTGAAACCTCCACTTGAACAAGCTTCTAGTGGAAGATAACCTACAACGCATTGGCATCTCACTCTTCTCTAAGTGAGTCATGTGATACCTACATCGAGATGATATTAATTACCTATTTCTATTCTGAAATACTTTTTCCTCCCTATGGAATTAAATATTTACTCTTTTTGAGTTGTATCCTCCGTGTACATCCAATATCATGGATTTTCAACTGCAAATTACAGCAGTTCATCTCTCGAAGCAAGTCTGAATTCTTTTTATGGTTGCATGTGCTGAAGTCATCCATATAATATCGATGAGTAGGAAAAAATAAAGGCATGATAATACTGATTTTGAACACAAAGTGGAACTCACAGAGGTGTTGATCACAACTCAATAGTTTAATCTTCTACAATATGCTAGATGTCACAACTCGATTAAAGACTTTACAGTACTGAGAAAATTGCATCTTCCTGGAAATTTTCCAAAACCGCTTGGCAGCACGGAGGTCTTCGTGTTACCTCCTTTTATAGGGTGGATAAAATGTAACTCATATAGAATTGTAAGAGGAAATCCATGTCATGTTGGATATTTTTTATCCTTTAGATACCACAATGACGATTTACTTATAGGGGTTCATGGCTCTAGTTGTCAATCCACCACTCTTGAGGCAAAGATAATGGGTTTTATTAAGGTAGTGTAATGTGCTTGTCAAATAAATTGGAATATAATATGGTTTGAAATTGACTCATCTGCCCTTTTCCAAGCAGTTAGAATGGGACAAATTCATCTTTCATGGAAACTCAATACCAAATGGATAAACTATTTGGACACTCTCGATTTAATGCATTATATTATAACACATGTCTATCATGAATCCAACCAACTTGATGATGGACTTGATAACATGGGAGCCTCTGGAGATAATTGCAAATATCATTTCATCACACCCTCTAAAATTCTTCTTATCCTCTAAATAGATAAGTGTAAAATTCCTTTCTTTAGACTCTTGTGACCCTTTTACTTTTTCATTATATGAAGTTGTACTACTTGCTCTTCTAAAAAAGAGTCTTTTGTTGTGTCATGAACCTATATTATTTTAATTAGTGTATATACATCCCATTTTACATGTTATATCATGAATATATTTATTTCCATTATATTATATGTTTCATTTAATTTTTTTCCTTCATCTAGATTTTGGTTCAATGTTACCAATGTGGTAAGAGTCTTTATTAAAATTCAACATTTATCAGGATTGTGTATGATTAAGTCCACGATGTTAAAATCTTATAATTATAATTAATTATCTTATACTATATTTATTCATGATATTTTTATGTAATAGTACCATTTTTCAATCTTTGGTACTTATAATAGTTGAGGTTTTTTAAATAAAATTCAACTTCATTTCTCCCTCTAGTTAGAAATTTGTGTTCTTTAGAAATAATTTTTTATAAAAAAGTTTTATTAAGTTTATAAATTGATATTTTAAGATAATTTTCAAGGTATGTGATTTAAAAAATATATGTTTTAAAAAGTTTTTTAAAACTTTATTTATATGTTTCCATGTTTTCTTAAGACATGGATTTTAAAAATGTTATATGTTTTAAAAATTGATTTTCAAAATGAAAAGTAGATTTTCTTAAAGAATGTTTTTAATGATATTTTAATGGTATTTCTATTCAAAATTTTCAAAAAACATTGTTGTTACTTATCCTCCACTGGGTAAATTTTTCATTGATACTTTCTTCTTTCTTTCTCTGGATGGATTATGATTGTTTCAAAGAAATTGTTATAGAAATCATTTCTTTTCCTTATGTTAATCATGTTTCAAAAAGGTTTTAATTTAACCCATTTAATTTCAATTCGTTATTATATTCAAGAAATAAATAATTATTTTTTATATGAGTTTTATACATGTTGCAGTTCTGGGACATCTTACACGATGGGGTGGCCCAGATAGTGTTGGGTGATCCCATTACACCTTGGACAATGTGGTGGCCCAAATAGCACAAAGTGATCTTGTTATAACTTAGATAATGGGGATGCCCAGATATCATTGGTTGAGTCCATCACAACATAGATGATGGTGTGTCCAAGATATCACTAGGTGATCCTGTTACATCTTTGATGTTCTGGTGGCCCAGATATCGTTGGGTGATCCCATAATAGATTATATTATGGATGCATTGAGATAGCACTCAAATTCACTAGGTAATCATTATATGGAAATTTGATCATTTCTTTATTCTAATTATAAGAGTTTTGAAATGTTTTGTTAATATGATTCTCCACAATACCAAAATGTTTTTAATTTTTTTATGGGTTTATAATATTTCTCAGGATCAAAAAATATAATCACATTTCTTGTGATTTTTTATTCTAATGAATCTTTCCTTTTCCATGTTTTCATATTGGTTGGTCCCAATATTTATGGGTATGAATTATTTTATGATTCAGTCATTCATCCTAATTATATCATTATATAATTATTCAATTCATATACCCATTGACTAAATTCAATTTCCAATACTTTTTTTACCCCTAATGAGAATTTTATCTCACCATTATTAGGTTTCCTTTTCCCCAGATTATAAATAATGGTGTTGAATCAGTTATTTCTAGAATGGATTTAATATGTATGATGATGATGAATTATTGTGAAAAATTAAAGTTGGGTTAAGTGGGATAAATTCTCATTTAAATTCATGTGAATTTTTTATGTATGATTTTTTATTAAATATCTAAAAATCTTAACCTAAAAGTTTCTCATGGTTACAAGTGACACAATTTTTTCTTTTGATATTGTAAGGTTTGGATGGAAAATATGGCTCACCATTATCAGCATAAAAGAAATAAATATAAATTTCATGATTACAACATAATATATTATATTTTAGGACTTGTGCTATTATAATATACACCACACAAAATAAATTTTAGTGTGTATGGAATGTGTCCCTTAGAAATAAATGAGAGAAAAAATCCATTACCTCTAGTCTGATTTCCTTCCTAAGTATTAGAACTTATTGTATAATAAATATAGATTTATTATACTTCCATTATATAATTATAATAATATATATAATATCTTATATGATTTAATTATAGAATTTTATCACCTATTTATTAACAATTCTTTATTAAAATTACAATTTGGGGTGATAAATACTTCATTTTTCGTGTATGCTTTGGTTCTGTGGTTTTGGTCCTTGTACTTTCATCATGGTTATATAATCTCTATAATGTTAATATTTATTTAAATAACATATATATTTATTATATACACATTTATATTCATCCATAAAATTTATAGATAGAAAAATAAATTATACCATTCATGGTGATGGTAGGTCGTACATACCAAAGAACATTTTTTTCTATTTTTTACAATGGATGGAACAAGATAATGGTAATTAATAATTCATTTTTAGAGAATAATTTTTTTATTATATATGTAATATATATCATATATATCATATTATCATATATATTCATTAAATATACCCTTTGGTCAACCATGTCACTATAAATTGAAAAATGCTTCACATCACACCATAGATGTAGTAGTACACACATATGCATGAGAAAAATTATCATTTTCTAATGGATTCGAATGTAAAAATTTATACATGAAATTAAAATTACATAAGTATAATTATTTCAAAAATATAATATATATATATATAAAGATTAAATTCATCATTATATCCATTCGTGAGAGGCAATGATGGAAACCGATTTAGATCGGTTCGCAAGGTTGTAGACCTCCATACTCACGATCAATAGTTTTTTTTCATTTGATGGAATAGAAGATGTATTTAGGTTATTTAATTAACATAATAAAATATATGTACATTGAAGATAATTTTTTTTTTATTTTTTATATTTGGAGAAGATTTGGAAAGGTATATGTACAAATAAAACAAAATCGCATGGTTAATAACTATACCCATTCTTTAGATAACCTCTTTAGGTTTATACATAAAGCATTCCTAGGATGTTTTTTTGATAAAAAAGGATTTTAGTTAATGGGGAGGTATTCCTGAAAATTATTTAGGTTGGTATCTTCAAAATTGAAGGAATCTGTAAGTGTTGAGAGGAGAGTATCAAGGGTCTCGTTCAACAAGTGGGGGAGAGGACACACTTAGAATTTTTTAAAATAATAAAATATAACCACATTTTACACACACAAAATGGCTCCAAAAATGACCATTAACGAACCTTATTTCAAATAATAATGAAATATTTCCATAACATATAAATTTGACAAGTTTTTTGGTCAATTCAACCCATTTCTTTTTAGTTTAATCCCGGGTAAACTCATTTGAACATTAACTGTGATAATTAATTTTTAATTTTTTTATTATTCATTATGACCAAAAATTAAGTAGAATTTTTCAAATAATATAAATTATTATTATTTCAAAAATATAATACATTTTACCAAATTAAAATTATATGAGTGGTATATTTTATTTTAAAATTAAACCTGCAAGCATGACAATAAAGAGATTTTCCCAACAAAAGTTTTCTTAAGTATAAGAAGTTTTTATTTCAAAAATAAGTGTAAAATTGATTATAATAGGCTAAATTAGATTAATTATAACATAATTTCACAAATTTCACTTTTTAAAAACTTTAAAACAAAATTTAACGATGTAAATTCTCTAAATGAAAAAGTAGTTTTCAATAAAAATCAATACTTTTTACTATTCATTGAAAAATTAATCTATTTAAAAAATTCTCAAAAGTTCAATATAAGATAATTTCTACATGATGATTTAAAAAATTAATTTTATTCTTAAAATAAATTTCCAAAAAATAGTAATAAAATTATTTTTAAAATAAGTGTGGAAAATAAGGAGAAATCGCTTTTTAGAAAGATACATATTTAAGAATAAAACTAGAATTATTCTTATCCCACGACTAGAAAAATAATTACATGTTTGATAAAAAATTATTGAATATATAATCTATAAATTTAATTAAAATAATTTACCATTAGTGATTTATTTAATTTATTAAGAAATAAACATATTGGGTTCATTAAAAAGTTCTTCGGGATAATATTTCTTTTACTTTTGAAAGATTTTTATTTTTCATTTTTAATCAATTGATAACTAATGAATTTATTTATAATTTTTTAAATGAAATAATTTTAATAATTTAGTTAATATTATTTACAAATTCTAATTTAGAAGTTAGGTTATACTAATATACTATTTTACAATTCATTTAGACTCAAGAATGTATGTATCACAAGCTATTAAAGCGGATAAATTTATTTAAAAAGAAATATATCATAAAGTATCTGGGTGTTAAATTATTCTCTCCTTCAAAAAATTCCATCCTATAAATTTCCAAAATTTCACCCCGTGAAAATATTTGAGTGGTTCTTCATCATAATTTCTTTAGGTTCTCACATCACATCTTCTATCAAATGATTTCTCAAAAATAATTTTACTAGTTGATTCATCCAATTCCTTAACGATCTTTCTCTAGTGTATAATATCTTGATAGTCTCTTCACAGTAAGATAGATTAGGTTCCAATTCTATTTCACTCAAGGAGAGCGCATGTGTTGGGTCTGGAATGTACTTCTTTAACAATGGTATATGGAACATGTCATGTAATTTAGAGATACTTAGTGGAATTTCCAAATGGTAAGACATAACGCACATTATTTCTAGGATTTTAAAAGTCAGGATGTGTTTGGGGCTCACTTTAACCTTCTTACCAAACATTAGAACACCCTTACATGGATATAAATGCAAGAAATTTTGATCAAGTACTTGAAATTCCAAATCTTTCCTTCAGTTATAAGCATAGCGCTTTTGCCTTTTTTTAAACGTATTTATTATGGGTTTGAATAGTATTCACCTTTATCGGTGTATCCTCCCAAAGTTTTATTCTTGAAATCTTCCTTTTAATAAGTACATCCCAAAAATTTAGAGTATGATATATTTTTTCATATAATCCTTATGGTATCATATAAATACATGAATGGAAACTATTATTATAGGTGAATTGTTCCAAAGGTAAATAATGATCCCACTTACCTTGAATGTCAAGAGATCATGACCTCAATATTTATTCTAATGTTTTAATAGTATTTTCATATTGTACATTAGTTTGAGGGTGATAAGAATTTCTTAAATGAAGCATAATATCAAGAGCCTCCTAAAGAATTTTTTAGAATTTAGATATAAATTGTGGATCAAGATAAAAAAAATTAAAATAGTTCAGACATGAATTCTAAAAAAACATTAATATAGAGCCATGAAAGGATATAAATAGGTAAATCTTCTCTTGTAGTTAAGAAATGTTTAGATTTGGTGAGGCGATCAACATTAACCCATATTGCATCTTTATTTCTAGGTGTCTTTTCTAATATAAAAAAAAATACATTATAACTTCATCCCTTTTACACATTTTATTGGGTAGAGGTTGAAAAATTCCTACAGGGTGTTATCTCTTGGCCTTCACCTATTGAAAAACCCAGCATCTTGACACTTAATTAGTAATTTCTTGCTTCATATTATCCAATAAAAAACTTTCCTTCAAATATCTATATATCTCAGTGCTACTAGGGTGTATAGAGAAATTAAAGCTATGAGAATCATCCAATAATTACCTCTTCATCTTAGGTATAGATTAAACACCTAGTATCTTCTAAAATTTTAGATTTCACAAACAAAATATGACAATTTTACATCATTCAATGATTTAATTTTGTTTTGAAAATTCTCATCATCAGTTTGA
The DNA here is from genome assembly GCA_963277665.1 of Viscum album. Classification (NCBI taxonomy): domain Eukaryota; kingdom Viridiplantae; phylum Streptophyta; class Magnoliopsida; order Santalales; family Viscaceae; genus Viscum; species Viscum album. Next base: position 782,202,892 of record OY728146.1, on the reverse strand, counting down.
TAACTTTATATATTTTTCTATTAATATGGTTTATAAATCATTTGAAAATGGAGTTATGTACACCATTTCTTAAAAATTATCATATACATCTTTACTATGTCTATAAGAATATGATCCCTATCAATCTTCATTTTGTTTAGGGATCTATGTTATTTCTTACTTAATGCATCTTCTACCTTATTTTCCTTTTCTTGGTGGTAGTTTATTTATCAATCATAATCCTTTAGTAGATTGAGCCATCACCTTTTTCCTGATGTTAATCTCTTTCTATGGAAAATTTATTTCAAATTTTTATGATCTATATATATATATATATATATATCACACTTTAAACCATAGAGATAATGTCTCCATGTCTTTAAAGTAAAAAATTACAACCGCCAACTCAAGATCATAGATTGGATAGTATTGTTCATTAATCTTTAACTACCTTGATAAATAAGTAATAACTTTATCATTTTGTATAAGGACATAAAAAATTACCATATTTGATGAATCGATATATATCACAAATCCATCATTTACTAATGGTAGAGTCAAAATCAAATAATTCACCAATGTCCAATTCAATTCTTAAAAATATTCTTCATATTCTTTTATCCATATGATATTAACCCCTTTCTGAGAAATCTTTAATAATAGGTTATCTAATCATGAATTTTTTTTGAACAAAACAAAAATAGTAACCTTCCAAACCGATGAAATTGCATACCTAGATTATGCTCGTTTGTGTAGTAAATTCTAGGAATTCCTTTTTCTACATTGGATCAAATGAAATTCCATCATCAGAGACCATATAGCCATGAAACGAAACATTATAACGTAATAATTCACACTTTTTAAATTTATCGTATGACTCATTTCTTCTAAGAGTCTCAAGAATAATCCAAAAATGATTCTCATGGTATTCATTATCACGAACCATCCGCTGGGGCCCGTATTGTGACTACCCCAAGCTCGCCTTCCATAGGCCAAGGGCTGGTGACTAGCACCAAAGGCGTAATTCCATAAAACTTGGGAAGGAATTGCCTTTATAAAATGTAACACGCACTATGAGAGTACAAGAGGAAGAAAACACTAAGTAAAGTATTATAACAAGTGTGCTTAAAGTACAAAGGGTTTGGAAATACAATCCCAACAAAAAGGTATAGCTACAACTGAAGAAAGTACAACAGAAAAAGAAAAAAATCTGAATGGTGAAAGCAGCCCCTATATCGTCCTTCGGGTTCCTACCTAAAAGGTAGGTAAAGATTTCCTCCTCATCACTCCGCATCTATCGGTCCGCTCTGTGTTCCATCACACCAAGTGGTCCACCTCCGGGTACCATCCTGTCCTGGAGCTCTCGACCTCCGTCAGCAATGTCTGTCGTCTGCATCCAACACAATTAGATGTGGGCATAGCCCGTGCAGTGGTGAGTATAACCATACTCAGTAGGGACCCTGAGAACCTCAAGGTCTCACAAAAATCTATCAAGGATAAACCAAAAAGTATGATTTCAACGGATAACCATTACTTAGGTATATTCTGATACATATACCTAAGTTATCAAGTAACTCATATCAATCATGAGGAAAACACAAAGGTTACTGACTCAGCTCAAACCAGGATTTTATTCATGATGTCAAAACCATGGCTACTGGAGAACTCCTCCTATGTCAAGAATAGTAGTCATGTTGCGACTCTGATGTGCTACTCACTAACCTTAGACTGTTGAGGTACTCCTCCTGTCGAGTACCGTGGGTCTGCCGCCTCACACAGTAGCGCTCCCCGCCATGGGTCTGTCGCCTCACACAGTAGCGCTCCCCCTGATAGCCTACAGATTTAATCCTCCTGTCGAGTACCATGGGTCTTCCGCCTCATATATTAGTGCTCCTCCACCATGGGTCTTCCACCTCACACAGTAGTGATCCCCATTGGGCTAGTCAAGTCACTCTGAAACGAATCAAACAAGCAGTAATCAGGTCTCAGCCAGCCACTAGGTCTCAGTACTCCGTATGCTAGTCTCCAAGAGGATCCTCCCCACGAGCTAATGGTCGATACTCCAAGTGTCACGAAGTCCCACAAAAAAGTATCTCAAAGTTCAATCATGTCATAGGGGTCTCAATGCAACAGACGGCATGTCAATCAAACGTCCGGTCTATGAGTTATTAGCCTTTTTATCCTAGGGGACTGGTTTGTTTCGTGTCTAAACCAACTTGATCGTATATCAATTATACCCTGAACACCCATGGGGTATACTCAAAGAGGCGTTTTCTCAACGAGATTACCAATGCCGCTGACAGTTCGACAAACGGACGTCCGGTCTGAGAGTTATTGGCTTTTCCATTCGAGGGGCCCGGTTGGAATTACGCTCGTTCCAAACCTGGATGTTTTCCAAAATAGTCCAAAACTCACTTAGATTATTTCAAAAGGACCTCCTCATCATGAGAATCCTAGTGCCGCAGACGGCGCGTCGATCGGATGCACGGTCGTGAAGTTATTTGCATTTAAGCACAACGAGCCCGGCTCGTTAAACCCAGTGGGCTAGAGGGTCGGGTTGACCCAGTTTTGGGGGGTCTGACCCAGCTTGTGTCGGACCAGCTCAGTGAAGCATGCAGCCCGACCCAGTGGGGCACATCCCAATGCGGCGCGGCACAGTCCGGCGCGGCCCGGTGCGACTTGGCCTGCCTGGACGCGGCTCGGCCCGGCTGGCCGAGCGATGCGGGGGGGGGGGGGGGGGGGGGTCCCAGTTTGTTGAACCGGAGGCGCCAAGCGGTGCCGCCCTCCTGTTCGGCCGGTCTTCCTGGGACGAGCGGCACCTGCGGGCCACTCACCTCCCACGCAGCACCTGTGGGTTTCGTGACCTTCTCCAACCCGGCCGGTTCGCCCGCCAAAGCAGAACACGGATTGCGGGACGTGGTCCTCCATAGCGCAGTGTCGTGGGCCGCCGCGGTTCCACTAGCCCGGCTGGCTACAGCCGGCCAGTTCTTCTTTGGCCAAGCATCTTGTGGATGCGGGCCATGGTTCCTCTCCACGCATTCGGCATACAGTCGCTGCTTTCTCTGGTCTCCACCACCCCTTCTGTCACCGTCACCATCAAAAAATAACAAGGATCAACGGAGAGTCATCGGGCCGTGTTAGTTTGGCCAGCGTCCTCCGCGTTAGGTGGTATCATATGGTCGAAGATAAAACATGGTTTCAATGAAGAATGAAGAACAATTTTATTCAATTAAAATTGAAGCAAACCCCCTACCTCGATTTCAAGAGTGGAGCATGTCAACGAGTCGTGGAAGACAAGCATCGCAGAGGTCGGGTGTCATGGAAGAAGGATGTCGATTTCGTTGATGTCGGAGTGCACTTTAAGAAGAAGTGTCATTGGAGACTTCGCGTTCTTCATCGAAGATATTCTTTGTCGTAAGAAGAATGGTGTTCATCTATTTCTCAAGAGATCTCCCAAGATTCTCTCAACACAACTAGTGCCCAAATAAAATAATAGCTAAGGCAATTATTTTATTCACACAAGAATTTTCAAAATTCAAACACTTTAATTAATTAATTGTAGGGTTAAATTCATTTATCAAAAGTGTTGGAAAAAATTAATGGGAGAGAGTGAGGTGAAGAGATCACATTAATTAAGGGGAGATTTGTCAAATTAATTAAGGGGGAATTAATGGGGAGTTTAAGGGAGTTGAAAGGTTAGGGGTTCGTGTGTGCCCCGCCTCACATTATCCTCACATGGGAGGTTATGTGGGTGTGGGCCCCACCTATAACTTCCCCTTGTAGGATATAACTAACATCTTTAAATAAAATTGTGAAAAAACTATTTTATTTATTTTATTCAAAATCCACAAAAATTAACTCTCACCCCTCATAAAACGCAACTGCAATAAAGGTCCCCTTAAGTGAATATCAGTGTTGCGAGTTCATCGGTGTCCTCATATTTCAATTCCAAGCCCCGGTTCAAAAGATAGAAAAACCTGCACATACGTTTACTGAATGTACCCGAACAAAACTTCATAAATTGATTCCAGGCACACCGGGCAACGGAATCAAGTGCCGTCAGAAACTGAAGACTCGTAAAATTCCAGAGAATTTTTGACAAAAATTTTCATGAAAGTTTTGGATCTTTACATTACCCCCACCTCAGGGATTTATGTCCCCGTAAAGCTACAACACACACTAGGGAAAAAAAGAGGTACTGAGAACGCATCTGAGCCTCCCGCTCCCATGTCCTCTCTTAGAGGTTCCTGTGCTGTCATCAAATGCGCCCCCAGAGAAATCGACTATTCACACAGGAACCACTCCTTTCGATGCTCAATCTCCACTGGAACCTCTGTGAAAGTTGCCCCGTCATCGATGTCCAGCTCCCCGTGGTCGATGTTGTGGGACGGATCATGAGGACATCTTCTCAGCTGAGATACGTGGAAGATGTCGTACACCTTGTGTAACTGAGGTGGAAGGGCCAGGCAGTAATCCACCTCTCCTACTCTACTAAAGAAGAGGATGAGTGATTGTAGATAGGCTGCATCATCCTTTTCCACAAAGGATATCAGCAACTCGGCTAGCTGCTTCGTTGCCTCTCCTAGCAGCTGAATACCAGTCCTCCTGCTGAGCGTATCCGCAACAATGTTCTCATTCCCAGGAGTATAGACTATCTCGAAGTCATAATCCCAGAGGAACTCAAGCCATCGCCGCTGTCTCAGGTTCATATTCTTCTAAAATAAGGCACACCTGAGACTATTTAGATTGGATTGAATCGTAAATCGTTCGCTCAATGAACAATGGGTGAGACTAGCCAATTGTAAGAACTCGTCTTCACCCTATTTAGCCTATGTTCTACAAGAGCTGCTAAGATTACTCCTTTGCCGAAAAGAGAAATCCAGTCTCATACCCTGGATGAACCACGTCCTTTTCCTAATACATTCAATCCTAACATTAACGGTACTAATTCATGTCATGGGCGACGTCTTAAGGCCTCAACACTACTACTAAGAGATCCAACCATTACTCTCACCTCCAAGAGTTGAGTCACACTGTCAGCATCAGTGTGTGGTCACTGGGTCTCCTCTAGTAGAAATCTCTAAAGTGAGGGTCAAGTCAATAGTTTTAACTGGAACCTCTTAGTATTAACCACACAAAAGCTAGGAAATAAAATGTCACAAAGAAAAGTGTCTTTTATTACTGCAGCTCAAAGCACAAAGACACATAACAACCACAAACAACAACAACAAGGAAGCTAGAAGCACCATGAACAAAGGCATTCATGCCTGGAACTAGTCCTTCCCTTTTTCACCTACTTCCAGAGCTCCATAGTCATATGCTTCAGCTTCCTGAAGTTGTGCTCACACATGTCCACTTGTTCCTTGCGGTCGGGGTGGAACTCCTAGTGGTGGTGGTGGCAACACCTTAAAGCGTCGTCCACCACCAGTCGCACGACCAGATCCTCTGTCTCGGTCTCTTACTCCTTGCGGTCCACCTCGATCGAACATCTACCTCTGCCTAGGAGGTCCTTCATCTATCTGCTGATCGTCCGAGCAGCAGGTCAGACAGTCATGATCCATGTGACCCTGTCCACCACATGAGTAACACTGCCTGGTAGGTCTGGCTCTGTCTCCACCCTGTGTATCCCGCACTATCGGCCCTGAGTTATCCGTTCGACCACTTGTATGTCTGGTCCTCTTAGACCTCTACGTTATCTATCTACTTCCAGCTGTAGAAGACTCCACTGCATGTCGGCTAGTGGTGGTTCCCACTTCTGGAGACTGCACAGAAAGGAATCTCTCTACTAATATGGATCGCTCCAACACCCATGTCTGCGTCGGGATGTTGTGAGAGATAACTAAAGCTTTAATCTCTCACCTGAGTCCCTGTTCAAAGGTTCGGTCCGTAAAGAACAGGTCTCATACCATATCAATGGATTAGCGCAAGAGGTCAGTGAACATTGCAGAGTACTGCTTCACCATCATGCTACCCTACTATAGATGTAGTAGCTCCTGTATCCACACCTCTCCAAGGGGGGCTGGTACAAACTCCACCTAGAATAGGCTCTCGAAGTCTTCCCATAGAAGTGTCGCCTCATCAGGCATCTGGAGCATCAAGATCCACCATCTACCTACTACTGCCTGAAGGAGGCTAGCAGTAAGGATCACCATGAAGTCTGTTGGTGTCCCTACTAGCATGAAAACTCTCACCACATCCTCCATCCAATCCTCAGCCGCATGTGGGTCCGTCTCTCCCTAGAACCTGGGTGGCCTTTGGTGCTGGAACTCCTGCAGCACGCTCAAGCGGCATGCATCGCCTGCTGCTGGGGCTGGTGGCATCGGTGGCCCAACAAAAAGTGGTACCACTGGTGCCTCCAATGGTGCCTCAACTTGAAGAGGGCCTTGTATTGAGGCCTCATTGCTCAGTGGCCAATCAGTACGTACAACTCTTGGGGCCCTAGCTAGTTGTCCATGGGGAGGCATCCTGAAAGGCATAGATGCGACACGGTCAAAAGACTATACCTGGTGAGCTGACTTGGTTTGATCATATTTAAAGAAAACTTTTTGAAAACACACACGCAATCAGTGTTTTCGTGCACTGAGTTGGAAATCAGAAGTTAGGGTCATGGTGTATGGATACGTCAGCTGCCAGCGCAAACAGTGGACTCCCTATATTGAAAACCACAATTATTACCCTTAACACTATTGATTCATAGAAAAAAAAATATCAGAGTCTTAAGTTCTATGGTAGAAATGACGTCCTCTGATACCAATTTTTCATGAGCCCTCCCACGGGGCCAGTATCGTGACTACCCCAAGCCCGCCTTCCATAGGCCAGAGGCTGGAGACTAGCACCAAAGGCGTAATTCCTTAAAAACTGGGAAGGCATTGCCTTTATAAAACGTCGCACATACTACCAGGGTACAAGCGGAAGAAACCCCAAAGTAAATTAGTATAACAAGTGTGCTGAAAGTAAAAAGGGGCCAAAAATACAAGCCCAACAAAAAGGTACAGCTACAACTAAGGAAAGTACAATTGAAAAAGACAAACAGCTGAATGGTGAAAGTATCTCCTGGATCGTCCTTCATGTTCCAACATGAAGGGTAGGTGTAGATTTCCTCCTCAGCACTCCACGCCTATCGGTCTACTCCATGTAACGTCATGCCGAGTGTTCCACCTCCGAGTACCATCCAGTCCTAGTGCTCTCGCGGCTCCGCCAATGCTATCTGTCATCTGCATCCAACACAACGAGGTGCGGTCATAGCCCAGGCAGGGGTGAGTATAACGATACTCATTAGGGACCCTGATACCCTCAAGGTCTCACAAAAATACAACAACGATAAACCAAAAAGTATGATTTCAACGGATAATAATTACTTAGGTATATGCCCATACATATACCTAAGTTATCAAGTAACCCATCTCAATCATGAGGAAAACACAAAGGTCACTGACTCAGCTCAAACCAGGATTTTATTCATGATGTCGAAACCACGACTGTTGGAGAACTCCTCCTCTATCGAGCACAGTAGTCCTGTTGAGACTCTGAGGTGCTACTCACTAAACATAGACTGCTAAGGTAATCCTCCTGTCACGTATCGTGGGTCTGCCACCTCACACAGTAGCACTCCCCGCCATGGGTCTGCCGCCTTACAAAGTAGTGCTCTCCCTGATAGCCTACAGAGGTACTCCTCCTGTCGAGTACCATAGGTCTGCCACCTCACATAGTAGAGCTCCTCCACCATGGTTCTACCACCTCACACAGTAGTGCTCCCCAGTAGTCTAGTCAAGTCACTCTGAAACGAATCGGACAAGCAGTCATCAAGTCTCAGCCAGCTACTAGGTCTTCGTACTCCGTATGCTCATCTTTGGGAGGATCCACTCCACGAGCTACTAGTCAACACTCCAAGTGTCACGAAGTCCCATAAATAATTATCTCAAAGGTCTGCCACATCATAGGGGTCTCAATGCAACAGACAGCGTTTCAATCGGACGCTCAGTCTGTGAGTTATTAGCCTTTTTGTCCTAGGGGGCCCAGTTGGTTTTGTGTAGGAACCAACCCGACCATATCTCAACTGTACCCTGAACTCCCATGGGGTATACTCAAAGAGACCGTTTCTCAACGATATTACCAATACTGTCGACGGTTCGACAAACGGACGTCTGGTCTAAGAGTTATTGGTTTTTCTGTTCCAGGGACCCGGTTGGAATTACGCTCGTTACAAACCAGGACATTTTCCAAAGTCTTACAAAACTCACTTAGAGTATCGCAAAAGGACCACCACGTCATGAGAATCCAATTTTCATAGACGGAGAATCGATCGGATGCACGGTCGTGAACTTATTCGTATTTAAGCGTAACGGTCCCATCTCGTTAAGCCCAGTGGGCTGGCAGGTCGGGTCGACACGGTTTTGGAGGGTCAGACCCAGCTGGTGTTGGACCGACCTAGTGAAGCGTGTGGCCCGGCCTGGCTAGGTGCGGTCCGGCGCTGCGCGGCCCGGCTCGGCGTGGCGCAGCGCGGCCCGGCCTGGCTGGCCACGGCATGGCCCGGTGGGCCGAGCGATGCGAGGTGGGGCGCGACCCTCGGTTTCCCAAACCGGCGGCGCCGAGCGGCGCCGCCCTCCTGTCCAGTCGGCTGGTTTTCCCGGCACGAGCAGTCCATGCGGTTGTCGTGACCTTCCCCACCCCAGCCAGACGACAAGCTGGACGGTTCGCCCGCCGAGTCGGCCCACGGAGCAAGGGCCACGATCCTCCGTAGTGCAGCGTCGTGGGGCGCCGCGGTTCCACCAGCCCGGCCGGCTACGGTCTGTCGGTTCTTCTTCAGCCGAGTGGCTCGTGGATGCGGGCCGTGGTTCCTCTCCACGCCGCCGGCATACGGCCGCCTCTTTCTCTGGTCACCACCACCCCTTCCATCACTGACGCCATCGAAAAAGAAAAAGGATCAACGGAGGGTTGTTGGGCCGTGTTTATTCAGCCCGCGCCCTCCGCATTAGGTGGTATCATATGGCCAAAGATAAAACATGGTTTCAATGAAGAACAAAGAAAAATTTTATTCAATTAAAATTTAAGTAAACACCCTACCACAATTTCAAGAGTTGATTACGTCAACGAGTCATAGAAGACAAACGTCATGGAGTTCAGGCGTCGCGGAAGAAGGATATCTATTCCGTTGACGTCAGAGTGTGCCCGAAAAAGAAGCTTCGTATGTGACTTTGCATTCTACGTTGAAGATATTCTTCATCGAGAGAAGAATGGTGTTCTTCTATTTCTCAAGAGATCTCCCAAAATTCTCTCAACACAATGAGTGCCCAACTAAAATAATAGATAAGGCTATTATTTTATTCACACATGAATTTTCAAAATTCAAACACTTTAATTAATTAATTGTAGGGTTCAATTCATTAATCAAAAGTGTTGGAAGAAATTAATGGGAGAGAGGGAGTTGAAGATATCACATTAATTAAGGGGAGAGTTGTCAAATTAATTAAGGGGGAATTAATGGGGAGTTTAAGGGAGTTGAAAGGTTAGGGGTTTGTGTGGTCCGCACCTCACATTATCCTCACATGAGAGGTTATGTGGGTGTGGGACCCACCTATAACTTCCCTATGTAGGATATAAATACATCTTTAAATAAAATTGTGTACTAAAATTTTATTTATTTTATTCTAAATCCACCAAAATTAACTCTCAACCCTCATAAAACGCAACTACAGTAAAGGGGCCCTTAAGGGAATACTAGCACTGTGAGTTCATCGGTGTCCTTGGATTTCAATTCCGAGCAACTGTTCAAAAGATAGAAAAACCCACACATATGATTACAGAACGTACCCAAAAAAAACTTCAGAAACTGATTTTTGGCACACCGGGCCTCTGAATCAATGCCGTCAGAAACTACGGACTCATAAAATTCCAACGAATTTAAGAAAAAAATCCCTTGAAATTTTTGGGTCTTTACATTAATAGTTGATAGAGCACACCAAGACATTGTTAATAAATACCATACTAAAATTATCAAAATATTCCTAGAATACTATTTTCATTAGATATATGAATATTGAGGGTGAATTACTTAATCCAAATAAATTTATTTTTACCTCCTAATTTCCATGCCTCCTTCTAAATGTTTTCTTTATAATATATTCCTTCTTTACTTGCAATTCATATTACAAATAATAAAGTTTAATCTTTCTCTTTGGATTACGTACATAGTCTGAATCATTCCTTTCTAACCTTGTATAAGATTTCTTCATACTTATCAATGTTTTGATATTCCTTTTGTATTAGAATTAGGAATTCTATATCTATATCTGCTCATTGTTTTCAAGGAAAATATTTTTCCAATAAAAGTTCTGCAAATTTTTTCCATTCTATGCTTGATATTTAATCCTCATTCTTAGTGTTTTGAATCAATTTCCATCATTGACCCACATCCCCTTAGAGACAATAATCTTCTATGAAAATTTTCTCCTTTTCATTACTTATAAATGTAAGAAATATCTCTTCTAAGGAACTTATCGATTTTTCATCAATAAATGGATTCATATTTCTATTTAATGATGGATGTTGATAATGCATGAAGTGGTATAATATTGTTACAACATGTTGTAGATCAATATATTTCTCTATAGGAGAAAGTTTGTTGGTCATAAACTAAGTCATTTTCCCTAGAACAGTTATAATTTTTTCAAATCTAGCTATATATCCCGCTCCATATTTATTATATTTCCCTTGAGGTAAATCCCTACATGAATTACACACGTTTATTTGGTTTACCTTCCTTCTTATAATAACAATTCCTAAATAATATCATACACTATATTAGATCATAAAATTATGAAACATAATTAATAATTATATAACTAGTGAAACACTTAAAATATTTTGAAAAAAATATTTATAACAGGGGTCATTTTCAAGCACTAGGTAATAATTGATTCAAATCCCAATCTCCCCTTTTCAAAGTTATTTCCCAAGGGTACAACTTTGATAGATCCACATCAACTAGTAGTTTTTAAAAAGGTATTTTTTGTTAGAAAATCCAAAAAATATATACCATAAAAAAACATTAGGATGTTATCCTATACTTATACTTGTCCTCAAATTCAATTATAGGGTTATATTCCCTAATCTATATTTTTCTAAATCATTTTACAAAGGCCTCTACTAAACTTACTATGATACAAAATCTAAATACCCTAAATCTAGTATCCCATATTTAGTGGCTACTTTATTACACTGACATTCGAAATAAGGAATCACATAATGAATGAATGAATAGTTTATTAGTCTTGAAAAGGTAGATAAATAATTGAATATCACATTATAATAAAAAATCATAAAAAATAAAATATAATTTTCTTTGAGAAAACTAGTATTCCATTTATCATATCCATGAATATCAATCAAAATACACTTCCTATCATTATAAAGAAAGGAAACATAAGAAAGGGGAGAGCCCAGATTCTCAATAAGGGTATACATATAGTATAAGATATTATGAATAAATAAGGAATAACCAGTATATAAAGGTATGTATCTAAAAAACACATTCCATTTAATAAGTAACTTGTTCTTGAAGAATAATATGTAATGACTAAATGATGATCAAATAATTACATATAAGTCATCAAATGGTCTAGAAACATATCCATGGATATAATAACTAATAAAATACTCACATGGATATTAATAACTAATCTCATAATGAGGGAATGTATAATGTAGGACATCATAAAAATTTCATCAAGGCCTTGTCTCAAGACATCTTATAGAAATAGGTAAGGCCTCAGCCAAATACTCAAGCTACTTTGTCACATGAGACCAATCGATGCATCGGGGGTTATAGTGAACCCCTACAGTCACTAACTAAGTCCAATGCATTCCATATATGAAAGGGGTGAAACATAATAAATGTAAAAAAACATATTGAAAAATGAGCATACGAAATGTTTTCCGAACAAATCTAGGTTTCCATCTAACCCAACAGCTGACCCAATCTGTGGCATGGCCTAAAGGGCTTTCCCAATCCCCGTGGGCTGGAAACTAATGTCGAGTGTCAAATTAATTACAAATGGAATGATTTTTTTTCAATAAACTAGGATAAAATAAAAAAACGGAATATGTAGTAACAAACTGACATATGGTCATAAATAAATGATGTACAACTGATCCAGATATAGCTTCTAAACAAAACAGAAACTAAACAACTAAAGGCTACAAAGCATAAACTAAAACCAGACTGAAGACAACTTGATCTCCACGTGACCTCAATGTCACCTACATCCACAAACCAGCTCTCCACCAGGCACAACCAAACTAGAAACCTGCACCTACAAAACATCTCAGGTCTGCCAACACCAAATGACATAAGTAGGGTGTGAGTTGTAATAGCTTAGTGGGCTACCACCATAGAATCCATATATTTCCTTTCCTAAAATTATCCAGAAACACTAGTTTAAAATACATATAAAGAAATGGTTTTTATCATTTTTAATAAACAACCAAATATTTCTCTTTAACAAAATAAAAAATTCCACATTACCATTTTCAAAACAAATTTACCATTTTAGAAACCTAAATCCACACATAGATCCAGAAAAAGTGATACAAATCAATGTTGAAAATAAATTAAAGTGACACCAAACAGAAAACCAAGTGAAACAAAAAAAATAAACATTCATGTACAGATAGTAAACATGGGAGTTTCTTAGAAATATCTAGAGTGATCCTTATACATACTCGAATCGGACTCACATATCAGCATATAGTGAATCTCCATAGTCAATAACCAACTAGCTTCTATAAACTAGCCCCAATAGTGGCATGTCCCACCTAGCCTCTAGACATCCAGGGGGTACCAACCCATCTAATTTGGTTTGAAGAGAAACCATCAATAGACCCTCTAAAAGACACCTAGGAATCCCATGATGATAATAATAATAATAATACTTTTCAATACATGGAATAGAATCCACAACTAATAGTGTTATCATGTATGATTCATTTGAGAGGATCTTATCCAATGTTTCAATGGACTCAATACCACACGTTCCCATGGATGATCCACTAGATAATATCTCATACAATTTTCTAGAAATCTCAAGTTATAATCCAAGTTTTACAACTCATATGAAAATACATTTCATTTACAAGTGCCAGTTAGGCCGTCACATCATAGAATATTTCAAACCATTCTTCAAAGGATGCTAAGTTTCCAACCGAGAATTTATATTTCCAAAACAACTTTCATTTCTCAAACATCATAAAGTTCCAACCAGGCCTTACATTATGTCCCTTTCAAATAAACATATAAAAAATTTCCAAACCATTTCTAAAATAATATAAAACACCACTTTCATGTCTTTATTGATAAACATACCTTGTATTTCATGTTCAATTCCATTTCCCATACCATTTAAAAACCAATATAGAATCTAACAACATGATTAAAGGTTACAAATGGGCTTTCATACCATTTGAAAACCAACCTCATTCCAATGTACCAAATGGGACATAATTTCAAACAATAAATTTAAAATAATATTCAATCCACTTTGAGACCATGAACCATTTATAAAAATTGTAGGCTTAAATGAATATGAGAAAGAGGGTAGGAGGAAAGAATGAGTGTTTTGAAAACCCGGTCTTTAGGTTAAACAAGGCCACTATAATTTTTTGTCACATTCATACATACACCTTGTGCACATATAGATGTTCCTACATCCAATGGCATGACCATGAAATCCCAAGGGAAAATTCAAAACCATTTTAAAGAACCACATCTTAAATTTAAGGTTCATATCACCATCAATATGAACCATTATGATGCATCCAAGGATAACATACTCTTAAACTACTCTATTTTCTAAAAAGGGACCAAGTGAAAATTTATCAAACACCGTGCACACATGAAAACATAATCATATTTAATAAAACCCTTTAAAAACCAATTCCCTCGTGTTTTCCATCAGAAAAACAAAAAATCAATTTATACTAACACATCTCATGAAATATTATATTACTTTTAAAGAAATTAAGAAATATAAATCATTAAATAAAATTTTTTGGAAAGGAAAATAATGGATACAACTACCTCAACGAAGTCCAGATGCAATGAAACTTCAAGGGATGAAAGAATATTCCCCAATGAAAAATCCACACACCCTAGATCTAAAGAAATATAAAACAGCACAATAACCCAATACACTAGGGTTAGTCTAAAAAAGAACCAACCAATAAAACACTAATAAAATAAGAGGGGAGAAGAGAAAGAGGAGAAAATAAAAAAACCCCTTATAAATTCAACTTAGAACCTTGTAGAAGCATCCATGGAGGGAGGAGAACAAAATATAAGGGGATGTGGGACCCATTTCTGTTCCAAAAATGATCAAGTATGGAAGGATCTCGATTTAGGGCTAAAACTTAAGAGGGGAAGAATTATAATTTCATGTTTTAATAAATCTTGACAGCACACACAGTTTAGACACTCGATTTCTCAAACCATGTGAAACATGTATGGTCACCACTATCCAAATGGATAGAACCTCATATGTTGTGTTGAATGGTTTATCAACCATTGTGAAACCTATGCACCTCACCCATAGACCCTAGAACAAGTTGCATAGTTACCTGGGAAAATATTAATGGTTTTCCTTAATTGTGTGATGCTCGTTCACCCCTTGCTTCCAAGACCAAAACATCCATTTTTGAACAGAAACTCAAAAATTCAAACAAGGCCTCAACCTGAACCTCAACAAAAGGATAAAAGATCAAGAAAATAATAAAATAAAATTATTTACATGGTTGGGGTTTGAAAAATATCTCCGCCACAAATACTTTCTTCCCCTATAAATTCACCCATCCAAAAGGTAAAAAAACATAATTCTATACCTGATCCATATCGAAGGAAAACACAGTCCTCGGGGTGACCCTTCACTTAAAAAATTACACCTAACTGATTCTAGAGGAAATCATAATGTGAATAAAAAATGTAGAACTTGAGAGGGTTTTCCACACCATAAGGACTCAACTAACACCTTTTTATGACCTCGGACCAACCCAACACAAAACTTTCACTACAAGGTAACCCGAACAACTAGGTACCCCAGGAACTCCCAACCCAAACCATAAACACTCTACACTAGGGTGAAGTCATGGGAAGAAATCAAAATTAAAAATGAACCAAAACACAATTCATTAACTTTTCTAGACTCAATCATCTCAAAATCAAACACAACTAAGATTGAAGCCAACCCACACAAGGACCAATCATTCCCAAAAGAGAAAAATTGATTTAAGATTTATATTCAGATAGGCATACCCAATTGAATTTCAAAAGAACCAAACATCAAGGTTACTTGATAGAAGGAAAAACTTCCACATTAGTGAAAACTATAACAAAGAAAAATCCAAACGTCTCCACCCCAACATTAGAGACAATAGCTGGGACAAGGTTCCTACATAACCCAATTGATTGTTAACAATGTGCGAGCTTCACCCCAGGGTACATGGCTAGAGCACTGAGTGTTGAAGAAGGATAAAAAATCCTATGATCAAGACTTATTCTTCTGTGAATTCATTCTATAAAACTTCTCTAGATGACCCAAATATACACAATGATAAAATGTATTTGAATTATTTCTATAACACAACTTTTAATTCCCAAACCAACCACATTGGAAATATATGAGAAAATGGTCTGATGTACTGGATGTTAGAACCAAAAAGGTAACTCTTTAGAAATAGGTTCTTTTTTTGTACTCCCCTCACCATATGGGGAACCTTCATGAGATCCAACTACCACTGACTATACCTTGAGGACCAACTTAGCTAAAAACACCTCATCCACCAACTTCTCGAAACATATTTCACTGGATGAGAGGACTTTTTCTACGATCTCTAGATAAAGAACCTAATTAAAAATAGTATCTTTCAACTAAGCCTTTGAAATTGTTTCTTAAGAGAAATAAACCATCTCCTTGAAATGTCCAACATATGCCTTCATTATCCTTTGACTTTTCTAAGCATTCCTGAGATCTTCCACTTTCTTTATTTTCACCTCCTCTGGTATAAACCATCTGAAAAAAATGGACCTAAATACTTCCCATATAATCATAAACTACATCTAAAATGGGAAAAACATCTTCCCCCGATCTAACATTATTCCCTTAAACAAACCCAAAATAGCATGCACCCTCACAACTTTGGGATTTCCCAACAATCTGAAGAATCACTCAACTTCCCCAAGACACTCCACTACCTTCAATGAACCTCAATCACCACGATATATAGGAAACACACAAGAAGTAATAAAAACTAGATAAGACACATTAAATCCCATTAGAACCATTTTGGGAAGAATATTATGAAAAACATCAAAACACAAAACCAAAAAAAACATCAAAAAAAAAGTTCAACCAAGACGAACAGCTAAATAAAAACAATAGTCCCTTAATTAAAACATCAAGAAAACCAAAATCATTTTTTCAAGACCACCCATCTCATTATGATTTCAAAATATCCTTATTCTAGGTATATATTACAACAATCAAACCCCATTTTTTCAATGTAATTCAAACATAAAATTTATCTTTTACAATAAGGATCATTCTTTAAAATAATTTTCCATTTGAAACTCATTTTTATAAAAATCATTTTCTACTTCAAAACTAACCCACAGTAACCAAAAATCAAACTAAATCACAAATAACACGAAACTACCAGGATAAGGAACTATTTTCCATGCATAACTTAGCGACATGGTTAGTGGGACATTCCTGGCATCAATAACTAAGAGGACCTTGAACCATGTACTTAGACTCCACATGGGTCACTAATCTATTTGAGATCACAAAATGACACTGTCTCACCTCTATTGTCATTCCTCAATCCAAAAAAAAAGATAAAAGACTCAAATCCCAGATTACCCCCTGGAAACTATAGGATCAGAATGAGAAAGGGTTCATGGAATAATTTTTTTACCTACCTATCGAGTCCTGAAAATCCTAATATCCAATATAAATGAAACACCAAATATCAATGGGCCTAGTATCATAACATTTTTTTAAGAACCAGTCTGAGATTTCATCTTCCTCAACACCCAACCTAGCCTGTGGCATAGCCTGAAGGGCATTCCCAATCCTGATGAGCTGAAAACTAGTGTTGGGAATCAATGTAATTAAAAAGAGAATGATTTTTTTACAATAAACCAGGATCAAATAAAAAACATAAAATTCAATAATAAACCATCAAATGGTCATAAATAAATGATATACAATTGATCTAGATGAATTTTCTAAAGAAAATTGAAACTGAACAACTGAAGGCTACAAAGAAAGAAACTAAAATCAGACTAAAGACATCTTGATCACCACAAGACCTCAATGACACAACCATCCACAAACTATGTCACCATATGGCCCAACCAAATCAAAAACCTGCACGTACAAAACAGCTTAGGTCTACCAACACTAAATAACACATGTGGGGTCTGAGCTTTAATAAATCAGTAGGCAACTACTATAGAATCAATAGATTTCCTTTCCTAAAACAGTTCACAAACACTAGTTTTAAATAAATATAATAAAATGGTTTTTTATTATTTTTAATAAACAACTATATCCTTTCCTTTTTTAAAACAACACATGCCACATTCCTATTTTCAAAAAAATTACAATTTTAGAAACAAAATTCCTCAAATGGATCTAGAACAAGTGATACAAGGCTATGCTAAAAATAAAAAAAAAGTGATACCAAACAAGAAACCAATTTCGATATTAAAATAAAAAATCACATAAAGATAGTAACAATGGTATTTTCTTAACCATACCAAGAGAGATCTCTAGATGTACTCTAATTAGACTCACCGATTGGTGTATAGTGCAACTCCATAGTTAATAACCATCTGGATTATCTAAACTAACCTCACTAGTGGAACATCCCACTAGGACTCTATAGATCCAAGGGGTACCAAACTGTATAATCATGGTCGATAAGAATCCATCACTTATCCCTCTAAAATATACCTAGGAATCCTATGATGATGATACTAATAATAATAATAATACTAGGAAAAATGTGCTATAGAAACCAAAACTAACAGTATTCTAATTCATAAGCCATTAGAGAGGATCCCATTCAAAGTTTCAATGGACTCAATACCACATGTTCTCATGCATGATCCACTAGAGAGGATCTCATCTAATGTTCTAATGGTCTAATATAATAATCCAAGCATTATAACTCTCATGAAAAGTCATTTCATTGACAAAATATAATCGGGCCATCCCATCACACAATATTTTAATCCATTTCTCAAAGTATGATATGTTTTCAATTAGGCATTTGTATTTCCAAAACCATATTTATTTCTCAAACATCATAATGCTCCAACCAGACCTTACATAATTTCACTTTATAATACACTAATAAAACAATTCAAAACCATTTAGAAATAATATGAAACACCACTTTCATGTGCATAATTCCAAATAGGCCATTACATTTCATGTCCAATTCCATCTCTAATGCAATTTCAAAACCAAGATGAAAAAACAATATGATTAATGGTTACAAATGGGATTTCATACCATTTTAAAACCAAACACAGTCCAAAGTACCAAAATTCCATAATTTAGAACATAACATTTAAAACTGTATTCAATATACTTTTAGACCATGAACAATTTACAAAGCACATCGGCTTAAAGGAAGTTGATAAATATGAGAGGAGGAAAGGTTGAGTATTATGAAAAAAGGGTATTTAAGTTAAACAAGGCCATTATCAATTGTTGGAACCCTCATACATTCACCCTACGTACATATGGATGTGCCTACATCAAGTGGACCACCCATGAAATCCCAATAGAGCATCCAAAACGTTTTTATAAAAAGGGACCAACTGACATTTTATCAAACACCTTACACACATGAATATAGTAGAATATTTTAGAAAAACCATTAAAACCCAATTCACAGCAATTTTCCATCATGAAAAATTCCAAATAAATTTATACTAACACATAAAAAGTAATATTATATTACTTTGGAAGAAACTAGGAAAGCTCAAACATTCAATAGAATGTTCCTGAAAGGAAAATAATGGATACACTAACCTCAATGAAGTGTGGATGTGATGAAACATCAATGGAATGAAGAATAGGCCCCAAGGAACAATCTGAACACCAAAAATCCAAATAAAAACAACCTAACACATTAACCCTATCCCCTAGAGTTTTTCCAAATATGAACCCAATAAGTAAACACCATGAAACTAAGTGTGCAGAAGAGTAAGAGGATAAAATAGCCAAATACCCTAAGAAACTCACCTTAGAACCTTAGAGAAGTACCCATGGAGGGAGGATAACCAAAAGGAATGGGGTTTGGGACACCTTCATGTGAGAAAAATGAACAATGAGGGTGTGGTATTGATTTAGGGTTTAAAAATAAGAGGGGAACAATTGGAATTCTATGTTTTAAGAAATATGGGAATCTTGACTGGTTTGGCAGCCCAGTTACCCAATATATGCACTAGATATGCAGTATCCACTCTCCAAATCGATATAACATCCTGAAAAGTTTCTACAAGGTATCCCAAACCATGTAAAACCCATGCATCTCACACATGGACCCCAGAATAAGCTACAAGGTTACCAGGGAAAAGCTACGCAGTTTCCCTTAATTTTGTGCTTCCCATGCGCCCCTTGCTACAATGCCCAAAACATACATTTTTCAATAAAAACTATAAAAATCTAACAGGGACTCAACCCTAACCTCAACCAAAGGATACAAGAAATATTTCCATGTTTAGGGTGTGAACATATGTTAATATTTTCCCAAATCAATATAGATAATCATAAAAAATCCGTAGTAACATGGTGAATGATATCAAAATAATACATACCTAGTAAAACTGATCAAAAACCATCTAGATGAGTAATAAGTATGGTATCATTACAAGACATCCCTATTGGTGAAAAAGTAAAATAAGGGTTCTTGTGGATGATCAATAGAATTCCATAAAAATATCATTAAAAAAATCTTGAGTAAATACCCTTTTCACTTTCAAAATTAATTTTAAAAACCAAAAAATTCCCGTATATTATGGAAAAAAATATTTGAAAAGAATTGTGAAAAATTTTAAAGCTTCAAAGTAATGATCAATTATGATTATGGTAAATTTCGTTCACGCTAAGTAGATTAAAACAAATATTCCTTTCACATTTTCAGTAAAAAGTTAAAATGTACCTCATTTAGAAAATTATAAGAATATTATTTTTAAACAATTTTGTTAAAAAATAAATACTAGTAATTAAATAAGTTTAATTATGTCACAAATAAAATATATATATATATATATATATATATATTAAATCCATAATTATATCCATCCATGAGAGGTGTTGATGGAAAATGAATTACATCAGTTCGTAAGGCGGCAGTCTGTCACACACACAATCGGCAACATCATTTCCCATTTAATGGAAGATGAGATGGATTTAGGTTTTGAAATTAAAATAATAAAATATAGGTATATTTAAGATATTTTTTATTTTGTTTTATCATATTTGGAGAATATTTGGGGGAGGTATAGGTAGAAAAAAATGAAAATGCAGTGTTAAGAACTATACCTCTTCCTTAGAGAACCTCTTTAGGTTTACACCTAATTCATTCCTAGGAAGGTTTCATGATAAAAAATACTCTATGTCTTCTGGATGTATGAAATTAAGGTATTTGGTAAGGTATTGGCTGAATAAAAGTCCCCATAAATTATGTAGAGAATAGTAGAGGGGGTATCCTTTTATAAGTGGGGGAGAGAACAAAATTGGAATATTTGAAAATATATATATACCCAAATTTTAAAAAAAATTACTCAACAAATGACAATTAATAAACCTAAGATGAAATAATGTTGAAATATATAAATCCAATATAATCTAAATATGTTTTCAGGAAATTTTAACCGTTATATTTTTAGTTTAAATCCTCAGTAAAATCGTTTAAACCTTAACCATGATAATTAATTTTTGTCATATTTACTATTAATTATGAATTAAAATTAAGTTAAACATAATTAAATAATATTAAATGGTATTATTAAAAAAAATTAATCCATTTTATAAAATTTTATTCAAATTATTAGTAAAATTTAATTTAAAATTTAACCCTCAAGCGCAAAGAAAATTTATTTTCCAAAAAAATAAATTTTCAACAAAAATCAGTATTTTTCACCACTCATCATAAAATTAATGTTTTCAAAAAATTCCGATAAATTAATTCTAAGATAATTTTGAAATGAATTTTATAAAAATTAATTTAATTTTTTAAAATAAATTTTCTTAAATTAGATAAATTAATTTTTAAAATAAGTGTTCAAAAAGTGATGAAACCACTTTTTAGAAAAATACAATTTTAAGCATAAAAATAAATTTATTCTTATCCCATAACAAGAAAAAATATTATAAATATGATAAAAAATATTGAATTTCTCATATATATATTTCATTAAAAAATCCACTAATAATTAATAATTTAATATATTTTCTTATAAACCCATTACAGGCTTAGAAACAGTTTTTTAGCAAGACATGTATTTTACTTTAAAATGATTTTTATTTTTTATTTATAAAAAATTAAATAAAAATGAATTTATTTATACATTCATAAACCATATACTTTTCTTAATTTACTTAGTCTTATTCATACCCACAAATTTAACATCTAGGTTATAAGGTTATACTATTTTACTATTCATTTTGAATCATTGTTGGGTATATTGTAAGCTATCTAAGAGGTTAAATATATTTAAAAATAAATATATAGTAAATTCTTACGGGGTTGTAGTTATTTTAAAATAAAGTTTGTTAATAATATTATTAAAAAAAATTAAAGTGTGTTTCAAATTGGAAAGGTTGTTTTCCTTAAGAATGTTTTAATGATCTTTTTATGATATTTATATCCCTCAATGACAATTACCCTTTATTCTACTTAAACTCCATTGGGGATATGTTGTTATGAAAACATCTTTATTCTTTATTAGGATGGTTTATGATCATTTTAACTGGTGAAATATTAACATTTCATATGATAGTTTTTCAATATGAATGTTTATATTGATTATGTATTGAATTTTTATTCTCCCCTTTCATATGAAGAAGATATTGGACTTAGTAAGTGAAGTAAAGATACCGATATAGCCCCTCAATGCATCGGTAA
This sequence comes from Viscum album, assembly GCA_963277665.1. Lineage (NCBI taxonomy): Eukaryota > Viridiplantae > Streptophyta > Magnoliopsida > Santalales > Viscaceae > Viscum > Viscum album. Next base: position 782,180,719 of record OY728146.1, on the reverse strand, counting down.
GTTTCATGAAATAAACTTTTTTGGGTATTTAGCTAAGTACTTACCAATTTATGTAAGATATATTGGCATCATTCTTTGATAGTAAGTTTATGATGTTCAACATTATGCATTCCATCATTATGAGATTAGTTATTGATGTCCATGTGAGTATTTTAATAGTTATGATATTCATTGATAAGTTTCAAGAACATGTGATTAGATTTATGAAATAATTTGAAAATCATTTATTCCCGAAATATTATTATTCATCCCCATGATATTGATAAAATGGTATGTGTTTACATTTATCTACTTTCCATATTGATTATTACTTATTTATTTATGATTATTTTTTAGGTATATATACCCTTACTATAACACCCCAAGTTTTTATAAAAAAAATATAAATGCATAGAAATTTGTTTTTAGTAGATATTTTTAACTAGCCTTTAAAACTTAACTTTTCTACTTCTATGTTATGAATTTCAAGAAATTGTCATCTACAATTGTGTTCATTGTGTTATTTAGAGTCTATTGGAACCAACTTATTTTTTGGTAAATAGTAACACATCCTTATAAATAGTAGTATTAATATTGATATGACCCCAATGAATAGTAAATTTTATTATTATTTTATTTTATTAAGGCTTTAAGATAATAGCATCTAGGTTAATTTTTCATTGTGATAAAGAAGTAGTTGTAGAATTAGAACTGTTAATTTTTGAATTAAGTATGCCTTTATTTAAAAATTAAATTAATAATATTTAGAAAATTATTTTTCAAAAATGGACTTCATTTTTGAATTATACATGTCCAAAAATGGTTAGGGTAAATTTTGGGATTTTTCTGAAATTCAAGAATTTTTTATGAATAGTAAAATACGATAAATGCTAAATATTTGATTCACTGCATCATAGGTGATTCAAGGATGATGTAATACCACTTGGCTCGAACTCACATGCCATTTTTACTATTTTTGGTCACATTAATTAAAATTATTCATAGTCTTGAGCAAAAATATTATAATAATGATTAAAATAATGAAAAATACCCCCTATCTTCCACTATAAATACCACCCTCACTCCCCTCTTCCTCTCACACCTCTCAAGCCTTGAGAATTGTTTAATTTCTACCAAATTCCCTCCCCAATATTCTTCCCCACCTCCTAGATCTTCTAGTCTCACCAAAAGACCAAAACCAAAGCCCTTAAGGAGGATCTCGAGGAGAAGAGATCAAGAGGTAAACATCCTCTTTTATTTTCTTTCTTTTCTTTCATTTTATGTTATTCTCTTCCAATCCCTTTGGTTTATGATGGGATATTTCATTAAATATCCCCCCTTAATGCCCATATTATGTATTAATGATGATATATCCCCTTCCTCTCATCAAAATATTTTTATGAAATTTTAAGAGACGTCGTTAGGCTGCCGAATTTTCGTGAGAAATTTATCAAGTTTTATTTTATTTTAAGATTCCTTTCTTTTCTTCTTCTTTACTCACATCCTCTTAACCAAGAGGCATGAAAGCTCAAGAATCTTGTATATTATGGATTCTCTGATGTTCATGTAAAATTCATCATAATTATTTTTCTCCTCCCCCACTTATTCAAGGAGTTAAAATATTGTTCGAGATGTATCGAATTACCGGCATCGTGGACGATGTGATTTTAATTTGCATTAATTCATTCATGTCTGGTCATAAAACCATTTTTATGATTGAACAAGGTTAGAATATATGTTTTATTATTCACCCATGGTTCTGGAATTATTTTGTACTCATGGTTCTAATTTATAAGACAAAATAAGGTTTTTATTATCAAAGATCCACTAAAAGGATCTAAACGAACATCATTAATGTTCTAACTTATGAATCATCCTCATGTAAGAATTCAAAATGATAAATTAAATAATTTATGTTCCTGGATATATGTAAATACTACTCCATTAAAATTATGAAGTTTCACTTCAAATCGACAAGAATGTCCTCAATGAACCAATCATAGAAATCATGTAAGGAATTAAACCAAAAACAGTGTAAGGGGAAAAATACTAACAATTAAGGGTGAAATGATGTGATTAAATGATCATATAATATGTTATAAACATGAACATGTTTCTGTAAAATATTAATAAAACTATTTTAACTATTATAAAAGAGTCTTAAACACGTTGTAAGTAAGACAAACCCAAGGTAATAGAATTCTTAACCCGATTTCCATTCTTTGGGTTAACCTTCTACTTCATTATTTATGTGAAATTTCAATTGTTTGTGTGATGGTTTCTATTTATATTTTGTTTTATTATGTATATTTACTGTATATATTCATACTCCATCCACTCTATTAAGTCACTTTTCAATTTTATAGTATTTATAAGGGGTTTTTCTTTAAAAATCCTCTTTTTAAATTCGGTTTTACGAAATTCCAATATAATGTTTTTATGAAATTATTCATGTTGTATGATTATGTTTTGGTTCTTGGGAATTATTTATGTTGAAGGGTGGTACCTATATCTCCCTATAATGCATTGGGTATGAGTAAGTTGGAGGTCAGACGTATGGTTACTCCAAGTGTAACTGCGATGGTTACACAAAGTAAGGTAGCCGTGAGGGTTACAAATTATAAGGTAGCCAAGAATGGTTACAAGATTATGTAATTAATACCCCAAGATACCTTTATGATTATATTTATATTCTCATGTTTTCTTTGGATCTTGTGTAAATCTCATGTTACGCAAAGTAAGTATATATGGGTGACAAGAATGTCTTTTGAAAATGCATTCACATGTTACGAGTATTAATGGAATAATGTGATCTTTCCTTATTTTCCATCCCTTACTTTGATTTTGGGATCATCCCAAGTTTTTAAATGATTTTTCACAGGTTAATGGATGTGTAATACAAGGAATGAAGCCATGTTAAATGTTGAATAATTTTCAAGGAGTCTTGTTTTAAGTTTTAATGTTTTATATTTTGAATAAAATGGAAATTGTTTTATGGTATCCACTCTGCAATAAAGTGTAATGTCATGAATTTATTGTCTTAATTCTATAAAGATCTAAACTTGAAAAGATCTTCAATGTAAAAGGAATTGTTTTCTTGACTAAATTAAATATTATGTATGTAATAAGGTCGGGTCCTTATAGTTGTTATTAGAGGATGGTTTAGGTAACTTTAGGGGTTAAGGTGATGTTAATAAAATACCATAAATGATTTTCACTCTATGTTTAATTTGAAATGTTATAGCATTTAATTATTACCATGTTGCTTAATCTAAGACATGTTTGTTCATAATGGTTGTCCGCAGAAGGAATAGGGGTGCTGAAGAAGAGAGGCACCGATAGAATGACATCCTTCTGGAACTACAGCCCGGAATGGTAGGGATTAGAACTGAGAAGTTTGTGATAGTAATGGATTAGCTAACGGAGGAAACAAATGGGGGTGGAATCCATGCAAGAGAACTAATATAAGTACCACAACAAAACATGACAGTAGTGGAACATTTTATGAGACAACATCCTCTTGCATTCAATGGATCTTCTGACCCAGTTGAAGTTGAAGGATGGATCAAAGCCCTTGAAAATATATTATATGTTATTGGATGTTCAGACAATTAAAAGGTAAGTCTTTCCATTTATCATTTTGAAGGGGAAGTAGATCAGTGGTGGCCAATCGTAAGGAATATTAGGGGAAGAATGGATTTTGATGCCTTAGAGTGGGATTAATTTAAAAGTCTTTTCCTTGAAAAATATTTTCCTAAGGTTGTGCGACTAAGAATGGAGAAGCAATTACTTGAATTGAAATTGAAGGAGGAAAACTTAGTGTTTGTGTATGAATCGAACTTCACGTGACTGGCGAGCTATGCTCCAAATCTTATTCTGGATCTTGATAGAAAAATCAACCGCTTTCACTCAGGATTGAAGCCAATGTATCGAAGGGCGTTGGCCTCTCGTGAATTCAAAAGTTATGAGAAACTTGTCTGATGTGCTGAGAGGGTAGAGATTTAGTTTGTTGATGATCATGTGCATTTTGGAAACAAAGAGAAGAAGAGTTCCAGTTGGAAAGGAATGGGTAAGAATCAACCAAAGAAATCTGATGGTAATAAAATCCAATTTCCAGTTTGTGAAAAGTGTGGTAAGAAACACCCTAGATAATGTCTTAGAAAAACTGGGAAGTGTTTTAAATGTGGTGTGTTTGGACTTATGGCCCGAGATTTCAATGAAAATGATCCTAATAATAATCCTAATAAGAAAACTGTAAAGTGTTTTAAATGTGGTGATATGGGACACTATGCAAATGCCTTCCCAAAGAGAGATCTGAATGATGCAAAGAAGTCAGACTACAAGCAGAAAGGTGTAGTGAGATCCTTTGAGACTACGTCAGCAGATGTTGGGTCATCCAATGAAGTTGTATCAGGTACTCTGTTTGTTCACTCATATTTTGCTAATTTTTTGTTTGATACGGGGTCTACACATTCCTTCATCTCAGAGAAATTTTTTGGTATATTAGAAATATCACCTCAACAAATGAGACCCAAACTTGTTGTTAAAACACCAGGGGAAATGTTATAGCAAAGACGAATTATAATAATTTTTCTATTGTGGTCTTTGGAAATACTTTACCTACTAACCTTTTTGTTTTACCCTTAGTTGAGTTTGATGTTATTCTAGGGATGGACTGGCTTTCTGATTATCATGATAAAATTGACTGTAGAGCTAAAGAAGTTGGTTTTCAGAAAGAGTTTCAGTTTGTATACAAGAATGAACCCATACAATTGATAACATATCAGGAAGCTGAGAAACAATTGAATGATGGAAATGAAAGTTATCTTTCTCATATTGTTGAAAACAATGGAACTATTCAAATTAATGATGTGTCAGTGGTAAATGAATACATTGATGTTTTTCTTGATGAGTTACCCAGTGTCATACTTGATCGAGAAGTCGAATTCACAATTGACTTAGTTCTAGATGCTAAGCCAATTTCAAAACCCTCATATCGTATGGCTCCAATAGAACTTATTGAATTGAAAAATCATTTGCAGGATTTTCTTGACAAAGGCTTCATTCATCCTAGCACTTCACCATGGGGATTCCCTGTTTTGTTTGTTAAAAAGAAAGACGGTTCCATGAGACTTTGTATTGATTATAGAGCTTTGAATAACATCACTGTTAAAAACTAGTATCATTTTCCACATATTGATGACTTGTTTGATCAGCTCCAAGGAGCTCAGTACATTTCCAAGATTTACTTGAGATCCGGATACCATCAGCTAATGGTGATGGAGGATGACATCCCGAAAACAGCCTTTCATACTAGATAGGGGCAGTATGAATTTGTTTTTATGCCATTTGGATTAACTAATGCACCTACGGTATTCATGAATCTTATGAATAGAGTATTTCATGAGTTCTTGGATAATTTTGTAGTTGTATTTATTGATGACATTCTGTTATTTTATAAAAATAAATAGGAGTATGAAAAACATCTAAGTGTTGCTTTTCATACTTTAAAAACAAAAGAAACTATATGGAAAATTCATAAAGTATGATTTTTGGTTGCAACAGATTTATTTTCTTGGGCACATTGTAAATAAGGATAGAATAACAATTGATCCTGCCAAAACCAAAGTAGTTGATGAATAGACATGACCCACAAATTTTACAGAGATTCGTATTTTTCTGGGCTTAGCAAGTTATTACTGACGGTTTGTTAAGAACTTTGCACGGTTATCTATCCTGATAACTGAGTTAACATGGAAAGGGGTTAAATTTGTTTGTACAGAAGAATGTGATGTTTGTTTTCAAGAACTGAAGAAGAGATTGGTGAATGCTCCAGTTTTGGCCTTATCTTCCCGAAATGGTGAGTTTTTCATCTACAGTGATGATTCTTTAAAGGGACTTGGTGGTGTTTTAATGCAGAACGATCAGTTAATTTCATATGCTTCAAGACAACTTAAACCTCATGAGCAAAATTATCCCACACATGATTTGGAATTGGCATCTATGGTTTTTTTCTTTGAAAATTTGGAGGCCTCATCTATACGGAACCAAATGCCAAATATATACTAACCATAAATGTCTAAAGTATATATTCACTCAGAAATAATTAAACATGAGGTAGAGAAGATGGCTATAACTGATAAAGGATTATGACTACACGATCAATTACCATCCTGGAAAATCAAACAAAGTATAGGATGCCTTAATTCGGAAACATCATGCATCATTAACCATGTTACGTTTGGAACATGATCCCTTGATTAATGATTTGATGAATTTTGGATTAGAAGTTGTTGGTGCAGGGAATACCTATGTTTTGTTTTAGGTTTTAGTGCAGTCTTTGTTGTCAGACATAATTAAGCAAGCGAAGAAGGAAGACTGTGAGCTACAGAAAAAGGTATAATTGGTTAAAATGGGTAAGTTGCCGGAATTTAATCTTGATAAAGATTGTGTTTTAAGATTTGGAAAAAGGTTTTGTGTTCCTAGTGATTCTCAGTTGATGAAAGATTTGTTGTGTGAATATCATAGTTCTCCATTTTATGTTCATCCTGGCAGTACTAAGATGTATAGAGACCTTCGGGGGTATTATTGGTTCGATGGAATGAAAAGAGATATTGCCGATTTTACCCCGAAATTTTTGGCGTGTCAACAGGTTAATGTAGAGTGGAAGTTACCGAAGGGGATGCTTCAGCCTTTTTCAGTGCCATAGTGGAAATGAGAGAATGGGTCCATGGACTTTTTTGTGGCACTACCAAAGACTTCTCGAGCTAACAAAGTGATTTGGGTTATTGTTGATCAGCTAACAAAGTCTGCACATTTTCTATCTATTCGAGATACAATGTATTTGGATCAAATTTCTTGATTGTACCTCAAGAATATTTTCAGGTTACATGGAGTTCCTCTTTTCATTGTATCTGACAGAGATCCCAGGTTCACTTCTAACTTTTGGAAGGGACTTCAGAAGTTATTGGGCACAAAGTTAAATTTCAGTACATCTTTTCATCCTCAATCAGATGGGCAGTCATAACGAATGATTTAAACCTTGTAAGATATGCTTCGAGCTTGTTCAATGGACTATTAGGGAAGTTGGGATCAGAATCTTTATTTAGTTGAGTTTTCTTATAATAATAGTTTTCATTCCAGTATTTAGATGGCACCTTTTGAGGCCTTGTATGGGAAGCGGTGTCAGACTCCAGTTTTTTGGGATGAAGTCAGTGAAAGAAAGTTGATGGGGCCAAAATTAGTTAAAGAAATAGCTAAGAAAGTGAGGATGATCCAACAGCAAATGAGGATAGATCAGAGCAGGCAGAAACGTTATGCAGATAACAGAAGGAAAGAATTCTCTTTCGAGGTAGGTGATCATGTTTTCCTTAAAGTATCTCCTTTTAAAAGTGTGATTTGTTTTGGTAAGAAAGGAAAGTTAAGTCCACGATTCATTGGTCCTTTTGAAATCTTGTAGAAAGTTGGAACAGTTACATACCGTGTAGCTTTTCCTCAGAGTTTGTTTCAGGTACACAATGTTTTTCATGTTTCGATGTTGAGAAAGTATGTTCCAGATTCATCACATGTCTTGAGCCTAAAATCATTTCAACTGGAATATAACCTTTCTTAAAAAGAGAAAGCAGTTCATATTCTTGATCGAAGGGAACATGTATTACGGAATAAGGTAATCCTCAAGGTAAAGGTTTTATGGATAAACCACATGGTTGAAGAAGCAACATGGGAGTATGAAAATGCTATGAGGTAAAAGTACCCTCAGTTGTTTAACATGTAAATAAAATTACGAGAACGCAACTTCTAGAAAGTGGGGATAATATAACACCCCAAGTTTTTCTAAAAATAAATAGAAATGCATGGAACTTTTTTTAGTAGATATTTTTAACTAGCCTTTAAAACATAACTTTTGTACTTCTATGTTCTGAATTTCAAGAAACGGTCATCTACAATTGTGTTCAGTATGTTATATGCAGTCTATTGGAACCAACTTGTTTTTTGGTGAAAAGTAACATACCCTTATGAATAGTAATATGAATAGTGATATGACCCTAATGAATAGTAAATTTTATTATTATTTTATTTTATTAAGGCTTTAAGATAATAGCATCTAGGTTAATTTTTCATTGTGATAAAGAAGTAGTTGTAGAATTAGAACTGTTAATTTTTGAATTAAGTATGCCTTTATTTAAAAATTTAATTAATAATATTTATGAAGTTATTTTTCAAAAATGGAATTCATTTTTGAATTCTACCTATCAAAAAATGGTTAGGGTAAATTTTGGGATTTTTCTGAATTTCAAGAATTTTTTATGAATAGTAAAATACGATAAAATACGATAAATGTTAAATACTTGATTTACTGCATCATAGGTGATGCAAGGATGATGTAATACCACTTGGTTCAAACTCAAATTCCATTTTTATTATTTGGGGTCACATGAATTCATATTATTCATAGTCTTGAGAAAAATATTATAATAATGATTAAAATAATGAAAAATACCCCCTCTCCTCCACTATAAATATCACCCTCACTCCCCTCTTCCTCTCACACCTCTCAAGCCTTGATCATTGTCTAATTTCTACCCAATTCCCTCCCCATCCTTCTTCCCCACCTCCTAGAGCTTCTGGTCTCAGCAAAAGACCAAATCCAAAGCCCTTAAGGAGGATCTCGAGGAGAAGAGATCAAGAGGTAAACATCCTCTTTTATTTTCTTTCTATTCTTTCATTTTATGTTATCCTATTTAACTCTCTTTGGTTTATGATGGAATATTTCATTAAATATCCCCCATTACTGACCATATTATGTATGAATTATGAGATATAACCTTCCTCTCATCAAACTATTTTTATGATATTTTAAGAGATGTTGTTAGGCTGCCGAATTTTTGTGAGAAATTTATCAAGTTTTCTTTTATTTTAATATTCCTTTATTTTCTTCTTCTTTCCTCACCTACTCTTAAAAAAGAGGCATGAAAGCTCCAGAATATTTTATATTATGTATTCTATCATGTTCATGGAAAATTCATCATCATTATTTTTCTCCTCCCCACTTATTCAAGGAGTTAAAATATTGTCTGAGATGTGTCGAATTACCGACATCGTGGACGATGTGATTTTAATTTACATTAATTCCTTCAAGTCTGGTCATAGAACCATTTTTATAATTTAACCTGGTTATAATATATGTTTGATGAATCACCCATGGTTTAAGAATTCTTTTGTACTCATGGTTCGAATTTATAAGAAAAAATGAGGTTGTTATTATCAAAGATCCACTAAAAGGATCTAAACGAACATCATTAATGTTCTAACTTATGAATCATACTCATATAAGAATTCAAAATGATAAATGGAATAAATTATGTTACTAGATATATGTATATACTACTACCTTCCAATTCTAGAGTTTTACTTCCAATCGACAAGAATTTCCTCAATGAACCAATCATAGAAATCATGTAAAGAATTCAACCAAAAACAGTGCAAGGGGAAAAATACTAACAATTAAGGGTGAAATGATGTTATGAAATGATCACATAAGATTTTATAAACATGAAAATGTTTCTATAAAATATTAATAACACTCTTTTAATCATTATACAGGATTTTTAAATAAGTTGGAAGTAAGAAAAACCTGAGGTAAGGGAATTCTTAACCCGATTGACATTCCTTGGGTTAAACTTCTCCTTCATTATTTATGTGAAACTTAAATTGTTTGTGTGACGGGTTCAGTTTATATTATGTTTTATTATGTATATTTACAGTATATATACATACTCCATCCACTCTATTAAGTCTCTCTTCAATTGTATGATATTTATAAGGGTATTTTCTTTAAAAATTCTCTTTTTAAATTCAGTTTTACGAAATTCCAAAGTAATTTTTTTATGGAATTATTCATGTTGTATGATTATGTTTTGGTTATTGGTAATTATTTATGATGAATGGTGGGACCTATATCTCCCTCCAATGAATTGGGTATGAGTAAGTTGGGGGTTGTCTATATGGTTACTCCAAGAGTAACTGTGATGGTTACACAAAGTAAGGTAGCCGTGAGGGTTACAAGTAATAAGGTAGCCAAGAATGGTTACAAGATTATGTAATTAATTCCCCAAGATACCTTTATGATTATATTTATATTCTAATGTTCTTTGTGGATCTTGTGTAAATATAATGTTACAAAAAGTAATTTTATACGGGTGACAATAATGTATTTTGAAAATGCTTTCACATGTTATGAGTATTCATGGACTAATGTGATCTTTCCTTCTTTTCCATCCCTTAATGAGATTTTGTGCTCATCCCAGGTTTTTCAATGATTTTACCCAGTTAATGGAGTTGTAATAAAAGTAAAGAATCCATGTTAAATGTTTAAGAATTGTCAAGGAGTCTTGTTTTAAGTTTTAATGTTTTATATTTTGAAAAGAAATGGAAACTGTTTTTATGGTATCCACTCTGTAATAATGTATAATATCATGAATGTATTGTCCTAATTCTCTAAAGCTCTAAACTTGAAAAGATATTCAATGTAAAAGGAAGTGTTTTATTGACTAAATTCAATATTATGTATGTAATAAGGTCGGGTCCTTATACTTACTAAGTATATGAGCTCACCCCTTTTTTATATTTCCTTTCCCCAGGATTCTAGGATGTGTTTTCTGATTAATATATAGGGATATTCTAAAGGAGAAAATGGTGTTCCTAAATAAAATCCTATGTTGTATTTTATGTTTTCAATTATAATTAATTATTTAAGTGTGTATCTATTTTCCAAGACTACTAATCAATTTAGTCCTTTGAGAAGTGATTCCTTATATCTAGTGTTAATGTAATAAATTAACCACTGAATCTAGGATATTAGGGTTAGGGTATTTACAGATGTCACTTATTGGTCTACAGAATATCTTCTAATTTCATGTTTCATCCTTTTCCCATTAACCAAAAATAGTCTTTTCCAAATCTTATAAACTCTACATCTCCATAAGCATAAACCTTATTCTCTTTGAATTGTCTATACCATATTTAAATGTTTCATTCATTCTAATATTGATAAATTACTGATAATAAAAAAATCAAATTTATTGTCCCTTATTTCAGGATAAAATTATAATTTAAGAAAAACCAAAACGATCAGTCTTGGTTGTTATAATTTTTCACAAAAAAAATTGCATAGTTATGTTATATGTATACATAATTTGTTTTGAAACAATTTGGTTTATTTGAAATTTTTCAGAGCATAAGCATCAGCTAAAGAATATTTTTTAGTGGTTTATTAATCCATATGATAATGATTTGGTAATATTAATTCATAACAAATTTTTTTTACTTTATCCATCCTATAATATATCTAATCGAAAAATAATTTACATCATATATGAATTCAAATTATAAGCTTCAATATACTATAGTGATGATTTCTATAAAAATTAGATCCTTTTTAACCTCTCAAAATATTTTATGCACTCCTTTAAAATTTAATTAATGTTCCCTTTACTAAAAATTGGTACATTAGTCTGATAATTTTTGAAAATTACTTGATTAATCTATTTTAAATACTATAATTAATCAAAATATCACTCACTAGTCTCATTGAATTGGGTGTTTTATTAATTATAATCAATGATTAAACAAACTTAGTAATGATAATAGTTTTAAAATCCAATCTCCTAGATGACACTATAAAGCAATTGGGTGATCCTAAATATGAAATCTTCCATTGGGCACAATAACTCAAGTGGGTGTGATTGGATTAGTTTTTATCTCCCCAAAGTCAATATTTGATCCTATATTTTCACTAATTATTATGCCTCCACATGTAGAAGGTTGTGGTTTTCTTTTTAATATTTTATTTTAGTGTGTATTTTACCTATTTTGAACATGAAATTTTGGGAGTGTTGTTATAGTTAGAATTAGGTTAGGATCCTAAGATAATTATATAATCCTGGTTGATATTATGAAATCGATATGAACTTTGGTCAGTGTTAAGTTTTAGGGGATGTATTGATGTTATTTATTTCCTTAAATTGTTATTATACATGCAAAATATTGAGAATTGATGTTTATCAATACTTGGGATATCATACCGAGATCTTTTTACTCACCCCTTCACAAGAAATTGTGTACTGATGTAAATGTTGTTATACCGTCTATTTAGTAACACACTGATGTTTTAGTTTAAAAATAATACTATTTTTTATTGTGTATACCACATCCAATACTGAGCTTTAAATGAACTAAGAAGTTTGATTAAAATATTATTATTAAAACATAACCATTATAACCGAACCATTTAATAGTTGGGAATGAACAGGAGTAACCACATTATGAATATATATATATATAATATTCATTCTTAATAGAAATGTATTGATTAATACCTATGAAAAATAATTAAATTTTTTATAAGATCATATAATATTAAAAAGATATTTTTTTAAAAACCAATTTATATGATCAATGTATTTTAACAAAATTAAATTAAGTTAATCATTATAGATGAATGATTTTAAAAAAAAAATCAGATAAAATTTTCAATAAAAAATTAACATTCATCTAATGGTGGTTTCTAGAGAAGTAATGGTATTAATTCTTTTCATACATTAAAATCAATTTTTTTATAAAAATGGTTTTTAATAAATTTTCTACATTGATATTATGATTATTTTAGTCCACTCTTAAAATATTTATTAAATAAAATGGCCCTAATTTTTGAAATCATCAGGTCAAAATAATTTTAAGATAAATTTTTTGTATTTTTCTAAATATGATAATTTTTTTATGAATAATTAAAAAACTAATTTATGAAAAACTTTTATTTCTTTTAATTTTAATAAAACTAATTTCTATGTTACATTTAGTTTTTTATTTTTTTTAAATTCATATTAGTTAAATTTTATAAAAAAAATAATCCAATTAATTCTATGGGAATCAATATTATACATTATTTTTGTATAATATTATTTTTATGCTTAAATTTGGTATTTTTTGAAAACAATATTTCATTTCGTTTCACACACATAAATTAAAATTATATTTTAACACTTATGTAAGTTAAATCATAGAAAATATATTTCTTATTTGGAATTGTAATATTCTAATTTTTTAATAAGGTATATTTCATTTTTACTCATGATAAATAGTTATTGTGGTAAAAGTTTATCAATACAGTAAAAGGTAAAATGGGTTATTTGATATTGAAATTATGGGATAAGGCTTAAAAATATCTCCAAAAAATTATTAATCTAATTTTATATCTATATTAATACATAATTATAAATTTAAAAATATTGAATGTTTTTTCACTTGTTTGAGATTATGACCTTTATATTATTTTAATTAAAGAGTAATTACAAAATTTCACTCCCTCTCACTTGTTATGTTTTCATGATATGAATATACATAAAAATGATATATTAATGAATCTTGATTATAATATAGATGAATAATAAACTAAAGTTTTTATGGTCATTTATTTTTAATTTTTAGGGATGGTATAATTACATAGAACATTTACACAACACTCATGCAACACTTGTTCAAGCAATAGAAAAATCAAGTAATTGATTTTAAAAACATTATAAGTAATATTTTGTATTTGAATTAGGATGTATCATGTATTTTATGGATAATTATAATGGTTAAATATTGGTGAATTTTTTAATGTTATAATTATATTGTTATATTGATTCGTTAAATTCAAATTTTGTGAATAGTTCTAAAAAATGATTTTAAATGGCATCAAATGTTTAAAAAATATTTTAAAATATTTTAAAAATCATAAAATTTATATCATAACTCAATTGGATGGTATATTTGTTTATATAATTAATTTTCCATGTATGTTCCACTTTTAATTATTAAAATTACTTTCATCAACCTCTGATATTGAAATATTTGTTACCACGATTAATGTTAAAAGGGTTAACCATGAGGTTAAACTAATAGATAAGGTTAAAAATGACAGATACTTTTGTATAGATTTAATCTGTTGAATTTATTTGGAAATTATACTCATTATATTCTAATATATGGAATTTTGAACCATTTTATATGAGTTAGAAACATATTATATATTAATATTCATGTAGTTACAATATTGTCCCCCACCACACTTCTAAAAGGGGACCTCTAATACTCTCTTACTTGCACCAATTGATCAATTTATCTAGAAATATATCTACTAAAATAACATTAAAATCCCCCCCCATGTTATTTAGGTTCTTTTCTCACCAAAATATTATCCTAAAAGTATCAAGGTGTAAGCCACATGAGTTTTCTCAAAGAACGGGTGGAACTCTTAACTTAGTGTTTTCATGTTTATTTCTTCTTCAACCTCCTCTAAATATTCCATAACCAAGATAGTATAATAAAATAAATTTCCTCCATATACTTAAATTTTATAATTTTCATGTAATAACCCTTTTTCATTTCCTTTTCCATCCTATGGGAAACAAAAAAAATCACTCATGCGTACGTGTGGACCACCACCTCTATAAAGTGATGTATTTAATTTTTTATAACCACCTAATAAGGATGGTTATTATGTTGGATTTAATGAATATATATTATATTTATGACATAATTATTATTATCTAAAAAATATTACTTACCATCTTACCCTTCTATATGTTGAAAAATGATAATGTCGCTTGTTTATATGAGTTGACTACCACCTCCACAAAGAAATGTGATTCGTTTTTCATTTCCTAAATTAATGTATAATTTTAAAGTAATATTTAATATATAAAATTTATAATTTCTTTATTATTAATATTCTGAATATTATTTAACCATAACCTCTTTAACCATGGTCAACCTATTGATGTTGTTTTCGGATTTGGATCGAACAATATTAAAATTTCTAACATGAACGTAACCAATTTAGTAACTATATATGAAATGGTAATAAATGAAATAAAAGATATTATGATGAGTTAATAAACATGAAAAAATATTTGAGCATATAAATCATTAATATAATTTTATCATATAGGATTAAAATAATGTATGTGGAAAATCATACTTGACGTAAGGGATTTGTTATCTTAATTACCTTTCATTGATAATTATTCCTTTTTCACCACATGTTTTATTTTATGTGATGTATATAATTCCATATTGATTTTATTTATTATTCATTTACTAAAATTTAATTGTTTTAAAAAACCTTTTTAAGTACAATCATTCAATGATATTTTTATTTAAAAGTTACCAAAATGGAAAGGGATTGTTCTTTAAAATATTGTTTTAAATGTTTTGAAAACTTTTTCATAAATGTTCATGTTATTTTAAAATTTATAAAAATGTTCTCCTTTATTCATAAAATAATTTCAAATTTAATTTTCAATTACTTTTTACATTCTTTTACAATGTTTAAATTGTTATCTTTTAAATGTTTCCCATATAATTTATTTTGTATTTTTTTTAAAAAGTACACAAAGAATGTTTTTTTACAATTAATACCTGAATAAATTCCATTATTTGTTATCAAGATTAATATAATTTTTTATATGGTTCTTCAAAGAAGATCATTTTCCCATTTTTATGAAAAATTTTAAAAAATTCCGAAAGAAAAAGATGTTTTCTATTATTTTTCAAAGCACAATTCGAATGATTTTATAATGGTATTTTAATCTATTTCAACACCAATTAAAGTATTTTATGACTAACTGGTGATATTCTCTAAATAATCTCATCCATGTTATTTCTCTGAATGGATTATGAACATGTTGTTATATTTTATTAATTGGGATAAATATTAACATTTAATATGCTAATTTTGCAAATAATAATGTTTATTATCA
Source organism: Viscum album (assembly GCA_963277665.1). Taxonomy (NCBI): domain Eukaryota; kingdom Viridiplantae; phylum Streptophyta; class Magnoliopsida; order Santalales; family Viscaceae; genus Viscum; species Viscum album. The sequence goes on along the minus strand of OY728146.1, from coordinate 782,164,937 downwards.
ATTTATATTGATTGTGTATAATATTATTGATTCAATATTTGAGAAAAGAATTGGAAATTTCTAAGTGATGGGAGGGTTCCGATTATAGATAGCCTCTTGATGCATTTATGGGTCTCATGAGAAAATATAGAATGTGTATTTATCAGTGTATTTTTTTCCATATAATCGAAATGTCTTAGCATAAGGCCTTGAAGGTATATGAAATTTATTATCATAAGGTATTAATAGTATGTAAAATATTTCAGCAAAAGGCCTTTATAGTAAGGATCATAATGTCCTAGTACAATTCCTTGATAGTAAATTCCCAACTCCTAACATTATTTATTCCATCATCATGGAATAAATTATTTTTATCGATGTGATAATTTATATTAATATCCTTATATATATTATATATTCAAGTTATTGATAAGAATTTATAGAAATATTTTTATTTTATAATATAATAAAATGAACTTATGATATCAAAAAAATTATGATCTTTTAAGGGTCAAATGTTTATTTTCAAGGAAAATTTTCATTTTTTCAAGAAACCGTGATTAATTTTGTTTTTTACATTATTATTATTTATGAAATTTTTTATGAAAAACTTTTGGAAAATAAGTTTATTTTAAGAGTAAGTAACTGATTATTTTGTGCTCAAAACTTATTATGAGAAAATGTAGAAATTTCATGTGGGGTTTTTTGGTTTTTCAAAAGACTAATGATTTTACTTTATTTTTATATCCCTTAGTGAGTTTTTTATGATTATCCAATATTTTTAAATTTTTTTATAGGTATTAATGATGTGTAGGAACTATATACTGGTTTATCTTTAGACTATGGGGATTCATCACAAAATAATAAAATGTTTTTTGAATGAAACATGAGTTTATATTTAGGAATATAATTTTTTTGAAAACATGGGTTTGATATGTAAGATTTTTTCCAAATTATCTAAAACACTAAATATAAAATATCCTTGATATTTAAGAAAGTGAAACAATTGGTATAAATCAGGTAAGTATGGGTTTTTTTAGTTATAGATTGTTATATTTGGTATCAAAGGAAAGGTTTAGAGAACTTTAGATTTTAGGATGTTATTTGAGGATAAGTGTAACACCACAAGCTTCCATGGTACGCTTCCCTTTGAATAATACAGTAGCATGTGTTGTATGAAACTTCGAGTTCTAACACACACCACAACCAATCAAACTAGTCATTATTAATAGTAATACCCACTTTTTGAAATTTTATAAATTTTAACTTTAAAAATGGACTTCATTTTTGGATTTGGAATATTGAAATTATCTTAGGGTCAATTATTTGTATTTTTCTGAAAAAATTCAATTTTTGAGGAATAGTGAAAAAAACAATGAGTTATAGTTTAAAAACGAATTTTTATTTAAAAACTTATTTATTTTATTTAAATTTAATTATGGTAAAAATAGATACATAATACCTATATAAGTTCAATTTAATTCATTGGAGTTAGTTTAGAATAATTTAAGATATATAAAAATTTTATTGAACTTTTCACCGTCTTTTACCCACCTCCTAAGAGAATTTAAAAATTCACATAAAACTTAATTTTACCTCTTCTATGAGTGAAATTTCGAAAATCTGAGAGACATGGTTAATATCAAGGAGTAAAATGTGGTTCAATAAGATAAATTTTTTTTGGTGAATAGTAACTTTTTACTTTTATTTACCACAGTTAAAAGTAAATATGGTAATTAAGGGTAAAAATGATATTAATATTACCCTAACACATGTCTAAATTCTATTGGACAAGTTTATCTCAACCAAAAACAACCTTAGGAATAAAATATTATCATTTAGGTCCACTTGGATTAGATTAGGACATTTATTATTATTTAATTCAAAGAAGAGTTAAAATCAAAGTTTAATAACTAAAACATTTTTAATATAGGTTTATACATAAGATAAATTCGATTATAAATATTAATTATAAATATAAAAATATTTCCTACATAATGTATTTTTATTTATAATTTTTAGACATTAAATAATTTAATTTATTTATGACACAATGGTGATGCAGTAATTACCTAATTAATGAAATATTAAAATAATTGATATTATAAATATCAAAATAAATGTAATTTGAGACTTTTTATGAATTACACTAATTTTATAGGTTAATATGACATATTAGGATTGGTTATATAAATTTTATTCAAAGTAATAATGTTGTTATGAAATTATCAAAAACAAAATACCCAATAGTGTCAAATTTGACATAAAAGAGTTTTTAAAACAAATATTATATAATTAATTGATATTTTATTCCTAAAAATCTAAGGTTAGGTCAAAGGACTTATATCATGATATTTTTATCATTAATGGACCACTTGGGGGGTCTCTTGAATGTATATAGTAAGTTTATTAACTATATAATATAAAAATACAATGAGACATGGTAAATGTCAAACTATTTAACTAATAGTTAAATATAAATGATAAGGTTAATATAGTGACCCAAACATGTCTAAAATCTATTTGTTGAAAGTATTTATACCCATAACCACTTTAACCTATAAATAATCCACTTTGGAGCCATTAGAAACCGAATATGAATTTATTATAAAATAATATTTCTAGCTTTTCCAAAGGTGACCATCACCCCTCTTATAAAAGGGCACTCTCCCTTATCTCTTATTTACACCTTCAAAGCCTTTTGGCTCGTCCAAAACATTCCCAAATATTCTATCAACTTCCCTCAGTTAGACATATAGGCCTTAGTTTGATCAAAAATCCATCCTAAGGAGCCCTTTTGATCAAATCAAAAGGAAGAACCCGGTTAAGAGATAATGTTTTCACCACCCTCTTTCATGTTCCTTTCTTCTTCAACTTCTTATTTCTTTGTTATTCCCATTCTAAAATAATAAATCCAGTATATTATATATACTGTGATGTTATTATAAATATGGTACAACCATATTCAGTATTTTATCCATCCTTTGAATGACATGTCACCATACGTGTGTACGTACAGCTTAATGTCTCAACGTCGTGGTGTAATTGTTATTCAAAATATTATTATTTGGATGGGTATAATAATGATGTGTAATTCATGTAAATAATAAATATAACATGATAAAGATTCTTTATATATGATATAACATCCAATTATATATTATTTTAATATCAAAAAAATGATATTATCGCTCGTGCGTACGTACGGATTACTGTCTCCACGAACGCGATGAGATTCATTCCCCATTGAATACATTCAAGACTAAATTTCATTTGATGATTAAAAATAATTTTTAGAGACATGATATCATTCTGGATATGAATAATATACATCCAATCCATGACAAATACGGCTCACATAACAAAGAATATAAATCAAAATTAATCTATTAACACCCGAAATGATGATAATACTAAGATATTATTAACAATCAATATTTAAAGATCATATATGATATCATATTAATGTATATGATTATTTTATAATTTAATAACAATTATTTCACCATTATACAGGAGGTTAACCTACCCTAAACCAAGGAGAAGTACAAGGTAAGGGTTTATTTCACAATCTCTTCATTATCTGAGGTTGTTTATACGTAATTATCTACTAGGACCTCTTTATCATCCACATACATGTTTCTTAAAAATGTATTTCAAATCATTATTAATATTTTACAGACTACGGGTTAAAGTCATTTATACCCTTTTTGAATTTTTATAAGAATTTTATAAAGGAATCTTTCTATCATTTTCCAAAAAAAAGTCCTTTTTAACCTTTTCGATAGAATTAAGGTAAGAATGTCTTTTTAACTTATACGGTGGGTGCGGCTATTTTCCGCCATTATAAAATCATCAAAGCTTCCCTTAAAATCTTATAAAAATATTTTCAATGTAAATTTATTCTTTTATAATTATGTGACTTTTAAATGATTTCAAAAAAAAGATATTTCTCTCAAATAGTTTTGATTTCATCTATGTCAACATCCTTTGATTGATTTTAAGCTTATTTGAAGTTTATTTATTATGATACAAAACTTTGATATTTTATTGATGGTTTTGTAATATGTTTGACTGTGGATGTGTTATTTTTATACCATTCATGGTTTATGGAGTAAGTATTGACATTTCTTATGCTAGTTTTAATACGAATGTTTATGTTATGTTTAAACCTGTTCATATGAGGAATGAATTGGACTTAATAAGTGACGGGTAGAGCCCACTATAGCTCCTCGATGCATCAGTAGGTCTCATGAGATAAACTAGTGTCTTGGCATAAGGCCTTGATAAAATATTATTTGTAGTCTTCGTACAAGGCCTTGACTATGTGGTTATGATAGTATGGCATTATGAATTCCTTCATTATGAAAATGGTTATTGATATTGCATGTGATTATTCGACTAGTAGAATATCCATGTGAATAAGTAAATGGAATTATTTCATTTTATCTTTGCCACATTATTCAAAAGTTCATGTTTAAAAGGCTTTTGTTTTAGTTATATATTGCCTTAAATGTTTATGCTTATTTATGAAAGTTTCTTCTATATTGTTATCCATACTGGGAATTTGAGCTCACCCCTTTCAATGTTTTATTTTTCCTAGGATGTGAAGAAGTATTTTATGAATGACCTGTAGGGATAGTATAAGGGGATATGCGTGTGGTTACAAGATGTTGTTGTAGTTTTCTCTTTATGATGTAATGTAAACTTTATGAATGTATCTAGTTATTCCAAGGATACTAAACTAATCAGTCTGTCGAGACTTGATCTTTTGTGATCATTCCAATGTTATGTAATAATGAACCAACTCTAGGTAACTGGGTTCGGGGTGTTACAGTTTGTATCAGAGGAAGTTTAGAACAAACCTTGGAAACTACATTTAGATAAACTCTGATTAGATCACATAGACCTAAGATGGACTTTGAGGATTAGTATAGAATAACTTCCTAGAATTTTGGTATTATAGAGATTTTGTGAGTTTTCAAGCAATACATCCATGTCTAGATACGAGCAGGTAGAGGTGGCTCTACCACAGATGTACCTAGTGGTAAAACCCGAAAACACCACTTTGATCTATACTCGAACAAGAACTGGTGCACGACAATGGGCCTTGCTGCACTCTTGGTTACGATACTCCCGGGGGATATGATTAGGATAATTCTCATTTTATTTACAAACCATTATGAAGGGTTTATGAGTATATACATCCTCAAAGAAATCATTTTTATGATTATGGATTATATCCATAAATAGTTCAATTTATTTTAAGTATTTTACAAGTATAGAATTATGTATTTTGATTCATAAACTGATCTAGTTTATGCCATTGTTTAGAAATGGAGCCTAGTGGAATAAATGGAAACTGTTTCAATGCATACACTGCATATAGGGATTTCCGTCCTGCTCAAGATAATTATAGTGGAGCTGGTGATACAACTGGTGTTGATCATCTAATCACCATACTAGGACAACTCACTCAGGTTATGAATAATAACCTTACCCGTATGGAGCACACAGAACCACAACATGGAGGATCAATGTTAGATAGATTCATGAGGTAACAACCCCTACATTAAATGGGAGTACAAATCCATTGCTAGATGAGCAATGGATAAGTTCCCTAGAGAAAATATTTCAGGCATTGGGGAGTAGTGAAAGGAAAAAAGTTATCATGGTAGTTTACCGCCTCACTGGAGATGCTGATCAATGGTGGTCATTGATTCAAAACAAAAAGTAAGATGATGAAGTATCAAATATGGAATGGAGGGAGTTCAAAGATCTATTTTTAGAAAAACACTTTCCTCGTGACCATCGAGCAGATATGGAAAGAAAATTTCTAAGTCTGAGACAAAAGGAGGATGAGAATGTTGCAAAGTATGAGGCTAACTTTACAAGGTTTGTAAGGTACGCTACAGATTATATACGTAACCCAAGAAGTAATATTGGTCATTTATTTGATGGGTTAAAACCGTTTCTCCATCGAGCATTGGTCTCACAATACTTCACATCATACGAAGATATTGTCTCGTGTGCTATCAAGGCAGAAAAATAATTCTCTAAGTCTTATGACTTTAAAGAAAAGAAAGAGAAGAAGAGATATGCTGATCACTCTAGAAATGGAAATAATGGGAAGAAGGGAAAATTTTAATATCCATCCTATATTAAATATAGTAAGAAACACCTTGGTAATTGATTGAAGGGAATGGGATTTTTTTACAAGTGTGGTGAAAAAGGCCACCAAGCTCGTGATTTCCAGGGGAAGAAAGAAGCTACTGATGTTCAATGCTACAACTGCAATGAGATGGGACATTATGAAAATGAATGTCCTAAGCGTCAGGGGAACTTACCTTAGAAAAGGCCAAACTTATGCTATCACTACTGCTGAGGTATAATCTCTGAAAGACATGGTGGCAGGTAATTTAATGGTTTCCTAAAGTTTAGAAAATGCATTATTTGATTCTAGATCATTGTGTTGTTTCATGTCTTCCCAGTTTTCTATGAAAATTAGATATTTCCAATTTGATTTAACAAGGGAGTTGTCAGTCAAAACTCCTAAGGGAAGTATCATTGCAACAATGTTTTGTGAATCAGTCCCCATTAGAGCACATAAATGTTCTTTATCTGCGGATCTCATTGCCATAACTATGACTTAATTTGATATAATCCTCAGTATGTATTGACTTTTTGACCATGATGAAAAAATTTATTGCAAGAAGAAGGAGGTTACTATTTTTGATGATGATGATAAGGAACACCTTATCTTTAGAGCGGAATTATCACCACCTAATTCTTACCTAGATCCACCCCCAGTAGCTCAACTAAATTCAATTATTAGGGAGGAAGAGAAAGAAATGACTGTGGGTGGGGAAAGGAATGTTCAAATAGAGGATGTACCAATTGTGAGAGAATATGTTGATGTGTTTCCAGAAGATTTACCTGGACATCCTCCAGAACGAGAAATTGGGTTTTTCATTGATTTAATTCCTGGTTCAAGGCCTATATCGAATACCCCTTGTAGAATGGCCATTGTAGAATTAGTTGAACTAAAGAAAAAACTAGAGGAATTGAGTAATAAGGGATTTATTCACCCTAGTGTTTCTCTATGGGGATCCTCTATCTTTTTTGTTAAGAAGAAAGATGGATTTATGAGGTTATGTATCGACTACATGGAAATCAATGCTATAACAATAAAGAACAAGTATCCCCTACCTCGCATTGATGATTTATTTGACCAACTGTTTTGAGCTCAATACTTTTCAAAGATTGACCTTCGATCTGGATACCATCAGTTGTGTGTTAAGAAGGAAGACATTTCGAAGACAGCATTTCGAACCAGGTACGGGCATTACGAGTTTACAGTAATGCCTTTTGGATTGACTAATTCACCCTCTTTATTAATGGATCTAATGAATAGAGTTTTCAAGGAATATCTCAACGATTTTGTGGGGGTATTTATTGATTATATCTTAGTATACTCCAAAAGCTACGAATATCATGAAAATCACTTACGCATTATCTTGAAGACACTTAGAAGACATGAATTATATGGGAAGTTTAGCAAGTGTGAATTCTGGCTTTAGGAGATCCATTTTCTTGGCCATATTGTCTCTAAGGATGAAATCTCTATTGATCCTAACAAGACAAGAGCAATCCAAGAATGGCCAGCACTAATGAGTATAACCGAGGTACGCAGTTTTATTGGCTTAACAGGTTATTATCAGCATTTCGTCCAGAATTTTGCCCGATTGGCTAACCCATTAGTGAAGCTCATGCGTAAAGGGGTTAAATTTGTTCGGAAAAAAGAGTGTGAAGAATGTTTTGAAGAACTAAAGAGAACATTATTTAATGCTCCTATATTGACTCTATCATCGGGGAATGATGGATTCGTTATTTATAGTGATGCATCGAAGAAAGGACTTGGTTGTGTCCTTATGCAGAATGATAGGGTTATTTACTATACATCATGGCAGCTAAAAATTCATGAGCAAAACTATCCTACTCATGATCTTGAGTTTGCTACTGTAATCTTTTCTTTGAAGATATGGAGACATTATCTCCATGGTGAAAAATGTGAGATTTATATTGATCACAAGAGTTTGAAGTTTATTTTCTCACAGGAAGAACTCAGCATGAGGCAAAGGCGATGGCCTAAACTAATCAAGGATTATGATTTCATGATACACTACCACTCGGGGAAGGCAAATAAGGTGGCAGATGCTTTTAGTAGAAAAGATCGTGGAGTTTTGAACATGATGAGAATTGAAAGGGATCCTATTTTCATGGATCAAGTGAAGATGGATATGTGAATTAACATGGAAGGTGAAACATCAATGATTTTTCAAATGGTTGCCAAACCATCTTTACTAGAAAGGATTAACAGTTCTCAGACCGATGATGAAGAATTTCAAAAGAAGATTAAAGCTGTGAATGATGGGAGAATGAGAGACTTTGTGTATAAAGAAGGAATTTTAAAATTTGGGAAGAGACTTTTTGTTCTTGATATACCTGATCTGAAAAGGGAATTGATAGATGATGCTCATAGTTCCAATTTCTCTATACACCCTGAGAGCACCAAAATGTATAGAGATTTGAAGGAACCTTATTTGTGGCACAGCATGAAGAGGGAGATTGCTGATTTTGTGTCAAGATGTATGGTTTGTCAACAAGTGAAAGCTGGAAGGCAATAGCCTGGAGGATTCATGCAACCTCTTCCCATACCAGAGTGGAAATGGTACAATATTACGATGGACTTTGTCATGGGGCTACCAAAGACTCCTAGACAGAATGATGCAATATGGTTTATTGTTGATCTTCTTACCAAGTCAGCACATTTTTTTGCTATAAGAGAAGATCTAGCACTGGAACGCCTAGCAATATTATATATTAATGAATTTGTGAGACTTCATGGAGTACCCCTATTGATTATTTTTGATCGTGATCCCCATTTTACATCAAGATTCTTGAAGAGTCTTCAGAAGGCCTTGGATAGTGAACTTCGGTTCAGTAATGCCTACCACCCTCAAACAGATGGACAATCAGAATGAACTATTCAAACCTTAGAAGACATGTTGAGATCATGATCACTTGAATTTTAGGGTATGTGGGATCAATATTTACCTCTAGTGGAATTTTCCTATAGCAATAGCTTCCATTCGAGTATTCAGATGGCACCATATAAAGCGTTATACAAAAAGAGATGTCGCACACAAACCTATTGGGATGAGGTTGGGGAAAGAAAACTAGTAGGCCCAGAACTGGTGGAGGAAATGATAGAAAAGGTAAAGGTAATCTAAAACCACATCAAAGCAGCTCAAAGTAGGCAGAAGAACTATGTCGATAACCGAAGGAAGGATTTGGAATTTCAGGTGGGAGATCATGTTTTCTTGAAGGTGTCTCCATGGAAGGGAGTTATATGCTTCTATAAGAAAGGTAAAATGAGTCCCATGTACATCGGACCATTTGAAATTCTAGAACGAATTGGGAATGTAGATTACCGTTTGGAAATGCCGCCAAGTATCTCCAAAGTTCACGATGTGTTCCACGTATCACTGTTGAGAAAATACATGCCTGACCCAACGCATGTACTCACTTACGAGGAATTTGAACAGGAACCTGATTTGTCTTATTGTGAAGAGCCCATCAGGATTCTTGATACAAGAGAATAAGTGCTGAGAAACCGGACGACTCGTCTGGTAAAAGTTCTATAGAGAAACCATAAGATGGAAGAGGCAAAGTGGGATCCCGAGGAACCTATGATGGAGAACCACCCGAGTCTTTTTATGCGGTAGTATTCTAGAAATTTTGAGGATGAAATTATTTGAAGGCGGGAGGAATGTAACACCCCAAGCTTCCACGGTACGCTTCCCTTTTAATAATACAGTAGCGTGTGTTGCACGCAACTTCGAGTTCTAACACAAACTACAACCAATAAAACTAGCCGTTATGAATAGTAATACCCACTTTTTGAAATTTTATAAATTTTATCTTTCAAAATGGACTTCATTTTTGGATTTGGAATATCAAAATTAGCTTAGGGTAAATTATTCGTATTTTTCTGAAAACATTAAATTTTTGATGAATAGTGAAAAAAACACCGAGTTATAGCTTCAAACCGAATTTTTATTTAAATAATTATTTATTTTATTTAAATTTAATTAATGTAAAAATAGATACATAATACCTATATATGTTCAATTTAATTCATTGGAGTTAGTTTAGAATAATTTTAGATATACAAAATTTTTATTGAACTTTTCACCGTCTTTTACCCACCTCTTAGGAGAATTTAAAAATTCACATAAAACTTAATTTTACCGCTTCTATGAGTGGAATTTCTAAAATCTGAGAGACACGGTTAATATTAAGGAGTAAAATGTGGTTCAATAAGATAAAAATATTTTTTCGTGAATAGTAACATTTTACTTTTATTTACCACGGTTAAAAGTAAATAGGGTAATTAAGGGTAAAAATGATATTATTATTACTCTAACACATGTTCTAATTCTATTGGACAAGTGTATATCGACCAAAAACAACCTTAGGAAAAAATATTATCATTTAGGTCCACTTGGATTATATTAGGACATGTATTATTATTTAATTCAAAGAAGAGATAAAAGAGTTAAAATCAAAGACTAATAATTAAAACATTTTTTATATTGGGTTTTACATAAGATAATTTCAATTATAAATATTCATTAGAAATATAAAAAGATTTCCTTCATAATGGTATTTTATTTATAATTTTTAGATATTAAATAATTTAATTTATTTATGACACAATGGTGATGGAGTAATTACCTAATTAATGAAATGTTAAAATAATTGATATTATAAATATCAAAATAAATGTAATTTGAGACTTTTCATGAATTAAAATAATTTTCTAGGTTAATATGACATTTTAGGATTGGTTATTTAAATTTTATTTGAAGTAATAATGCTGTTATAAAATTATCAAAAACAAAATACCCAATAGTGTCAAAATTGACATAAAGGAGTTTTCAAAAAAAATATTATATTATTAATTGATATTCTATTCCTAAAAATATAATTATCAGACAAAGGACTTATATCATTATAGTTGTATCATTAATGGACCAATTGGGGGTCTCTTCGAAGTATATAGTAAGTTTATTAACTATATAATATAAAAATATAAAGAGACATGGTAAATGTCAAACTATTTAACTAATAGTTAAATATATATGATAAGGTTAATATAGTGACTCAAACCTGTCTAAAATATATTGGTTAAAATGATTTCGACCCATTCCCACCTTAACCTTTAAATAATCCACTTTGGATCCATTATAAACCGAATATGAATTTATTATAAAATAATATTTCTAGCTTTTCCAAAAGTGCCCCTCACCCCTCTTATAAAAGGGAACTCCCCATTCTCTCTAATTTACACCTTCAAAGCCTTTTGTCTTGGACAACCCCTACCCAAATATTATCTCAACTTCCATCAATTCTACCTAGAGGGATTAGTTTGATCAGAAAGCCAACCTAAGGAGCCCTTTTGATCAAATTAAAAGGAAGAACCCGATTAAGAGGTAATGTTTTCACCACCCTCTTTCAAGTTCCTTTCTTCTTTAACTTCTTATTTCTTGGTTAGTCCCATTATAAAATAATAACTTCAGTATATTCTATATACTGTGATGTTATTATAAATATGTTACAACCATATTCAGTATTATATCCATCCTTTGAATGACATTTCATCATACGTGCGTACGTGCGGCTTACCGTCTCCACGTCATGGTGTAATTGTTATTCAAAATATTATTATTTGGATGGGTATAATAATGATGTGTAATTCATGTAAATAATAAATATAACATGATAATTATTCTCTATATATGATATACCATCCTATTATATATTATTTTAATATCAAAAAAATGATATTGTCGCTCGTGCTTACGTACGGATTACCGTCTCCACGAACGCGATGAGATTCATTTCCCATCGAATCCATTCAAGACTAAATTTCATTTGATGATTAAAAATAATTTTTAGAGACATGATATCATTCTGGATATGAATAACATACATACAATCCATAACAAATATGGCTCATATAAAAAATAATATAAATCAAAATGAATCTTTTAACACCTGAAATGATGATAATACTAAGATATTATTAACAATCAATGTTTAAAGAGCATATATGATATCATATTAATTTATATTATTCTTGTATAATTTAATAAAAATTATTTCACGATTATACATGATGTTAACCTACCCTAAACTAAGGAAAAGTACAAGGTAAGGGTTTATTTCCCAATCTATTCATTATCTGAGGTTGTTTATAGGTAATTATCTACTGGGACCTCTTTATCATCCACATACATGTTTCTTAAAAATGTATTTCAAATCATTCGTACTATTTTATAGACTACGGGTTAAAGTTATTTATACCCTTGTTTACTTTTTATAAGAAGTTTATAAAGGAATCTTTCTGTCATTTTCCAAACAAGGTCCTTTTTAACCTTTTTGACAGAATTAAGGTAAGAATGTCTTTTTAACTTGTACGGCGGGTGCGGCTATTTTCTGCCGTTATAAAATCATCGAAGCTTCCATTACAATATTATAAGAATTTTTTCAAAGTAAATGTTTTCTTTTATAATTATGTGACTTTTAAATGATTTCAAAAAAGGGATATTTCTCTCAAATAGTTTTGATTTCATCTATGTTAACATCCTTTGATGGATTTTAAGATTATTTGATGTTTATTTATTATGATACATAACTTCCATATTGTATTGAAGGTTTTGTGATATGTTTGACTATGGATGTGTTCTTTTTATACCATTCATGGTTTATGGAGAAAGTATTGACATTTCGTATGCTATTTTTAATACGAATGTTTATGTTATGTTTAGACCTGTTCATATGAGGAATGCATTAGAATTAATAAGTTATGGGTGGAGCTTGTTATAGCTCCTCGATGCATCAGTAGGTCTCATGAGACAAATTAGTGTCTTGGCACAAGGCCTTGATAAAATCTTATTTGTAGTCTTGGCACAAGGCCATGACTATGTGGTTATGATAGTCTAGCATTATGCATTCCTTCATTATGAAAGTGGTTATTGATATTGTATGTGATTATTCAACTAGTAGAATATCCATGTGAATAAGTAAATGACAGTATTTCATTTTATCTTTTCCATATTATGCTGAAGTTCAAGTTTAAAAGGCTTTTGTTTTAGTTATACGTTGCCTTAAATTTTTATGCAAATTTACGAAAGATTCCGCTATATTTTTATCCTTACTGGGCATTTGAGCTCACCCCTTTCAATGTTTTATTTTTTCCAGGATGTGAAGAAGTATTTTATGAATGACCTACAGGGATAGTATAAGGGGATATGAGTGTGGAGACAAGATGTTGTTGTAGTTTTCACTTTATGATGTAATGTAAACTTTATGAATGTATCTAGTTATTCCAAGGCTACTAAACTAATCGTTCTTTTGAGACTTGATCTTTTTCTATCATGCCAATGTTATGTAATAATTCACCAACATTGGGTAACTGGGGTCGGGGCATTACATAAGTGATAATTATTTTATCACCATTAAGGTTAATATGCTATGTAAAATAATGGTTATTCAATAGAATATGAAATGGTTAAAGATATCTTAGTATTTATCATCCTCATAATATGGTTTATTGTGATTTTATTTTATATACTCACACTTATTATTTTGGTTTTACTAAATGGTTAGAACCAACATGGAAGAAGTAAACAAAGGTTGTGAAGAACAATGTGGTGGTTGTCTAAACTAGAGACAAAACAAGATAGGATCTAGGGAGAAAACTCATATGGATATTCTTAACTATATATCTTGATATATTATTAACAACATGAACTTTTTTTAGTTTCCTAACACAACAAATAAAATAGAAATGGAGTTTTATAAAAGTTTGATAAATAAACATCATAAATATAAAAATGTACACCTTTTTACATGTCATGGATGTGGGAAGAACCACCCAAAGAATTGTCTCAAAGGACCAGGGAGATGTTTCAAATGTGGAGAGTATAGGCATCATTATAATCAATTTACTAGGATAAAATATTATAAATTACACCAACACGATCATAAAAAATAATTATTATCAATGTTATAAGATAATGATGAAAAAAAATGGATAATACATAAAAGGTATGCGTTATTTTTATAGTCTTTCTTATGTTTAAAGTAAGAAACATGATTTGATTGATATTGATGAATATTATGGCATGATTCATATCTTTCATTGTATAAAGGAAGTATTAAGGAATAATATGAAAAATCTTGGTTAAGAGTTTATAAATAATGTTTTAATTGTTGATATATAGTGTTTTAATAGTTATTATGTAGTGGTATTTTAATGATAAATTTAAGGATGACCGTAAGTTTAAAGGATTTACTACTCTTTTGAAGTTTTATGTGGGAGGGATACCTTAGAGACATTTATTAAGATTTTTAAGTCATTTGTAACCCTTATTTTTAACATTTGAAAAGGTTATTTGAAAAAGAATCCTTTTATTTTTTTTATATATTGAAATGTATTGATAACCATTAGGGTTAATATGATCTTTGATGTTAAGGTAATTATAGATAATTGGAATTAAAGGGTTATTAAATTTTTGGAACATATTTTTTATTATATAGATGACCATCAGATTGAAAATTGATATGGTGAATAAGTGGTTAAAGTTGTTTTTGAAGAAGTTTAGTATATTGGAAACCTTATATGATTAAGGAAAATAAAGATATTTTTGGTTAATATCATCATTTATTTGAGGAATAAATATTGAATTTTATTTTAGAAGAATGTATTATTTTATTGTTGTTTTATGGTGATTATGGTTTTATGGAAAATTTTATAATATTTTAAAGATTATATGATTTGGGAATATCAATTTTTAGTATGAGACTTTATGAGTGATTAATGTTGCTTTGATATAAATGTTAAATTGTAATTGAAAGAATATGTGATCAAATCATTCTAATTTTTGGGTTTTGAACTTCTTCAAACATATTTTGAAGTGTTTTAGGCTTAGTTATTTATGGAATGTTTTAAGTTAAACATTGGGTGTTATTATTGAAGCTTTAGAGATAAATTCAGTATTTCTTCATATGAAGGTTTATTCATAGTACATATTTTATTGACTTGTGCGAACCATTTTTTGATTTCATTAATAGATAAAAATAGGAAAAATAACTTTTCAACCTTTTGAAGATATTGTGATCCATTAGAAGTTTATTTTAGTGCTTTTGGACAGAAAAAATCATCTAAAAATTTCATTTCTTGGAGTAAATGATGAGATATAAATCAAAACTAATTGAAGAGAAAATGATTAGATTCTACTTATGATGTAGAATAAAATAATGTATAATTTCTGAAAATCTCGATCTCATTGGTAAAATAATTTCTCAAACCTATCGAGTCTTACGTGGAAAGTAACACTTAGCTATCATGGTTCCTGAATGGCCCGAAGGCCTTCATTTTTTATTGATTTTTTGATAACCCCCCTTTCAAGGGATGAGGGGGAACCCTGACAAGGCTCATAGGCTCAGCGATAACATGGCACGTAGGCTTAGAAGATTACATGACCCGAAGGTCATAGGGAATTCAACCAGACTATCTACAAGGAACTGCCCCTCCCCAGTATTTGCATCTTGATAGTAGCTCTCCACCTTTGAATGACCGTCTGGATAGGCTTCCCGTGCAAGCAAAGGGTGGTACCGATGGCATAGCCATACCCTCTCATTCTGACAATCCATTTGGCTCTACTCTGGTGAGTGCACCTGCTCTAAATCCTCATCTGGGGCTGCTCATTTTTTGTAGTGTGTTTGGGGCCTGCATTCATGTGGCTCGAAGGATTTGGGGTGGCCCGAAGGCCTTAAGGTGGCCCGAAGGCCTTGAGAATCAACTGGCCCGAAGGCCTTGGGTGGCCCGAAATCCTTGCAGGACCCGAGGACCAAACTGGTGGCCCGAAGGCCCAAATGGATGAATAGTTCCAGCTACTACAGTACTGAATAGTTTCTGCTACAGTGCCTGCTACAGTGCCTGCTACATTACTGCTACAGTACCTGGAAATATGCCTCCACCCGTATTTGATCTTGGGTCTCTTGGATGCACCTAGTGAGTCTTCACCAATTGGGCTGAGGATCTTTTGCCTTAGCTATCATGGTGTGATTTTAGATACTCATATGCAATTAAGAGTCTTATAGATGTACATGAATTTATGGAATAAAAAGTTTCTTGGTCTTGAACTATAAATAAATGTTCCGGATAAAATCTATATCCAATATTATTAATATGTTATGAAAAATTCATTTTGATAGAATGAAATTAAAATTGGGAGGACTTGATTTTGGGGGGGGGGGATGTAATACACCAATATTATCAATTAAAAAAATTATATGTTCTATTCTGTGTACCACATACAATACTAAGCTTAAAAAACTATAATATAGTATTATAATAATATTATTAAAATATGGCCATTATAACCAAGCCATTAAATTAGAGGGAATGAAAAATAGTAATCACATTACGAAATATATGTAGAATTTTTTTCATTAATACAAATGTAATAATTAATTCCTAGTAAATACACTACTTAATTTTTTATTATTTGCGATAGAGTATTCAGGATGGAAGCCCATCGCAAAACTTTATTTGCGGCGGGATTCTATTTTCAATACTACGTCGCAAAAAACGACGTCACAGTTGCTGTTATTTGCGATGGAGCGTCGTAAATAAGTGACGTAATATTTTTAAATAAAAAATTGTGACGGTCTGCTGCAATTACTTATTTGTGATGGAGTTTCCATCTATTGTAAATAATATTTTTCTTAAAAAAAATTTAAAATTAAAAATAAATTTTAAGTTTTAAAATTTACGAAAATTAATAAAAAAATTCCAAAAAATTATATCTTTAAAAATAATTTAAATATTATTAAAAAATAAATTAATTAAAAAAATTGTATACTTAAAAATAATTAAAAAAATTAAAATATTATAATTAATTAAAAATTAATAATAATATAAAAAATTAAATATTTTTTAAAATAATTAATATAGTTAGAAAATTAAATTTATTTAAAAAATTAAATAAATTAAAATTAATTAAAAAATAATAAAATTGACATAAAAGTAATACATCATTTCAAACATGATATGTTTTTCATACCAAATTAAAAAATAGTTATAAAACATCAGAAATCATAAATTTTCATCAGGTGGAGGAGGACCACTCAAAGGACAAGAGGGGAAACTCCATATCAGTGCCATACACAAGTTACCACATATACTCCAACATCTTCTCATCTCTTAGATGTTTCAACTCATTCTCTCACTCCCTCTATTTCTACATCAGCTTTATCATCTCATCCTGAGCTCCCAACCCCTCCTCATAATGTGCACCAAACGACGACAATGACTCTCTATGATCTCCCTTCCCACTCACTATTGCCATTACATAAGTACCATAATAACTTCTAGGTATCAGTTGAGAACCAATACTAATCACTTGACCTTTCTCGACACCATAAAATATCACCAGTATCTAGGCCCCTCATCAAAAACCAGAATCAACAATGACATATTTTTCGCTCTCTCCTTGAATCTCTTGTGATTGAGAAGTCATAGTCGCATACATTTCCTTTAAATATATTGAAAATTTTGAATAAAAATAAAATAAATATCGATTAATTTTTTTAAAAAATACTAACCAAAATATGAAATTATTGGTCACCTAAAACTTCTTATGTATGAGGATTAGTATACATACTCTTATACACTTGAAACTCTATAATAGTTGGTTTAGTATTGGACTGTATAATATAACTAACATGTTATAGTTAAAGTGTATATACATTAACAAATAATATCACTTACCATATGTCATTGATGTATGCAAAATGTATGAATTATGGTCCTATGTGTGACCTATTAGCTCCTCTGACATTGACGTCAAGATGATGACCTCCTCCTAAAAGTCTCTCCTATCCAGAAGGAGCACAATCCATCCCATACCTAAGATAATATATATTCAGGTCGATGGGAGACACAAGTATGTTTGAAAATAATATCACACGTTTTTTCAATATCTATCTTTCTAAGGTTTTGTAGAAACTAGTGAAAGATCTCACGTAAAAAAATATCTCATCCCTCTTAGATAGGACCTCTCTGGATATTAGGAATTAAAGAAAATAAATTCTACAATACAATTGAAAAAAAATATGTTAATATTTAAATAAATTTTAAAAAGTATATATTATTTAATAACATAAAATCCAGGGGTAAATTATCTAGTGACACACAGTGATGGGATCCAGGTTCCATGACACCCATGGCTCAGAAAAATAATTTCGTAGAATTGCAACATTCTTCCTAGTATATAAATGTGGAAAACTGTGAAAATAAAAACAAATAATCATAAAATTATTTCCAATATTAATAAACAAAGTAAATATAAAATAAATATATTAAATAAATAAACATACCTCCGTAAATGAGGATCAAAATCAACAGATGTGAATCTATCTAGAATAGGATCCAGAATCACTAATTGAGAAAGACTATGCCCCCTCTAAATATGTGCATTAGCTGGTGGGTTAACTAAATCAGGCTCACCATTAGGAAGCCCGACATCAGTGAGAGAATGAAGTAGATCATCAGGATCATCTCCAGCCATCTAAAAAAATATTATTACCTATAATAAATCAGTAATATAGATATCAAAAATAAAAAACTAATAAATACTAGAATATAAAATTTCCTATAAAAAAATTTTAATACAAATAAAAAATATAAAAAACTAATAAATATCATAATATAATAATTACCTATAACTAAATAACTGAATATAATACATCAATCTCCATCTTCTTTATCATTTTCATCAAGATCAATTTCTTCATACTCATCTTCAGAATCATCAACTTTTATATGGCTTTTAGTTTCATCATCCCTTATTACATCATCAAAACTATCTATATCATCACCCCTTAACTGAGGGGTTTCATTGTCAATATTTATATCTCATCAGGTAAGATATATATTTTAGGATGTTTATTGAAAATTTTCAATATGTTTCACTTCCATAGAACCATTATTTTAAATAAGTTGATTTTCACATGATTTTATTTTTATCACACTCCATAGGTCCTTCAAATCTCACAAAACATCACAGTAATTTACATAATAAACTTGATGGGTTGATGTTCCAGCATAAATGGTTCAATTGATGCAAGAAGACTATTATATTTATTTTCAATGACTCTATGATTTGGACGAACTCACAAATATCAATCATTATCGAACCAATGACATTTAAACATTGTTACATAATTTGGTCCCATATAACATAACTCAATTATTTCTCCTAGAATACCATAAAATTTAGCTCTTCTTTCCTTATGATGGTATCCTTTCAAACAAACACCATTATTCATTGATTTATTTGAGTCTCTATATATGTTCATATGGAATTGAAATCCATTAACCACATACCCATCAATTTTCAATGGAGGGTTTTTCATCACACATAATCGACTATCAATTTGATTTTAAACTTGTGTTTCCTATCAACAATAAAAATTATAAATAATAGATATCATTGAAATTTTGATTTCTTATTCTATCAAAAGCAACATAACTTACCATTATTTGAAACCAATGTGAATTTTTTTTTTATTATGATCTTTAAGAGAAGTAGATGTAATTTTTATAAATTGTTTTCTGATGTGGTATTCATATAGAATACACAAAAAGTTAATGTAAAAAAATTATATTTTATAAATATTTAATAAAATAATAAAAAGTATTACTTACTGCATAAATCATGTCATTTCTTCACAATTTAGTAGAACATATGTATGATCTTGGTGCAGTTCTTCATCTGCAATCCACTGTTCATGATAACCACCAAAACCAAGCTCAGGTTTATTAATAAATGAAAACTTATGGTCTATGACATCATCAATATTTTATTTATTGTGACCAATTGATTATTTTTTGAAGTATATTCTAACATAAAATAATAAGAGCAGAAATTTAAAATTTCCCCCTAGAAGTATGCTTCTATAGTTGAACCTTCAATTGATACTTTGTTACATACTTTCTTAGTTAATTTTTTCATACATCTCTCAAATAGATACATCCACTGGAATTGTATTGGCCCTCCACATTTAGCTTCATATAGAAAATGAAATGTTGAATGTTCCCTATAATCAAAGAAGCCCAATGGGAGTATTTTATCCAATTTACATAAAATTAAAACATCTTTTTCCAGAAAAAAACTCAATTCATCATAATCTGATGTTGTCACACAAATATCTCATAAAAATATGATATTTCAGACAACACATTCTAGATTTAAGAATTTTATAGCCATCTAAGACCAATAAGTAGTAATATTTTAATTATGACATGACGGTCATGGATTTTTAATCCTGTAATATGCCCATTTTTGACGTAATGAGACAAATTAGATGCATAACTATCTAGTAACCTCAAATCTATAATCCATTAAAACTAATAAATGGTTTTCATTTGTGAGTGAGTAATCTTATTTTGGATTCATTAATTTTTGTGATCTTTTATATTCAAATAATTGAAGTTCAGGATGTCTAAGAATCTCGAAAGATCTAACTATAACTTTACATTATCTATGTTCTTACCGGGAATTTCCAACATTGTATAAAATATTTTATCAAAAACATTATTCTCAAAATGCATTACATTTAATATGTGATGATCCAAAAAATAATTCCAATATGGAAGATTCAAAAAATACTCCACTTTATCCAATTATAATCTCTCCAAAACCATTTATTTTTTGTTCATTTATGGTTCATCCAAATGTAATAGGAGGTAATGTAAAGACAATATATTTTACCAGATTACCTGATAGAACATCTGGAGTTTCATCTGTTTCAATTCTACCTTTTGTAAAATTATTTATGTTTCTTCGAAAAGGGTTATCCATATGAAGAAATATTGTATGCCATTAAAATTAATAAACCTTTATCTCATTATAAATAATAAACACTTTTTTCTTATCCATGTAGTATGGAAATGATTTTAGACCATGTGTGTTCCATCCAGATAACATATCATATGAAAAAGATGAAGTCCAGATAACATATCATTATAAATAATAAAATTGAGAAAGCTCTATTTACAGAATTGTAATATCATTCTCAGTTTTTGTTTTATGAATTTTCAGACTAATAGCCTCATGAACTAATTTCTAAAATGATGGATCTTGAAACAAAAAATTTTGTATTTTCTATTGAATTCTTTTCACTGTGTTGATACCAAAAAATAAAATATTTCCAAAAAATGTAAAAGATGATGTCCAACATTATCAAAAGTTTTGAATATACTAATATCACACTCCTAACATGAATATTTAATTGTTACTTCAGGAAAAAAAATCATAGTTTGATGATTCAAATGATATAAAGGTTTCAACACCTTCATTGTATACAGGATTTATACCATACCCATTTGGATTTTTGCGTTGATTTATCCAATCACAATAGCATAATAGAAACTCATTTCTACTTCTTGATTCCATAGTTATCTAAAAAATAATATAATTAAAAATAATTATTATCAATCACTTTGACTAGTTTCAAATTATTATTATCATTTAACACCTTGAATTATTTTATGAAATATAATCAAAGTGAGGTGATGGGTTAGAACTAGATTATGATATCCATAAAGGCTCGATGTATATAGAATAAAAATATTAAATATATTTTATAATATACAAGATATTTTTTTTAAAATATGATAAAATTTCACTCGAATGGTGTCTTGTATTAGAAATTAGAGACCACCACTAGGTCTGAGATGTGGGGTTTACCCTAGGCGCGACATAACATTTATGAGTGTAGGGTGTTTAGTTACATTTAATGGGAGAGTAATTCATTTAATATTTTTATTATAGTTTCTTATCAAAATTTAAAGTATCTTTAAAAATTTTATTGTATGAAAAATCAGAGACCACTATTGAATCGGGGATGTTGGGTTTACCCTATGCATGAAATAACATTTGTGAACATCGGGTGCTTAGTTATATCGCATGCAAAGGAAATTTATTTAATATTTTTATAATAATTTCTTATTAAAATCTAATGTTTCTTTCAAACTGTGTATCATATGAAAAATCAGATACCACTGTTGGGTCTGAGATGTGGGGTTTACCGTAGGGGAGACATAACATTTTTGAGTGTTGGGTGTTTAGTTACATTACACATGAGGGTAATTCTTTTAATATTTTTATTATAATTTCTTATTAAAATTCAAATTATCTTATAAACTATGTATCATATAAAAATTCAAACACCGCCATTAGGTCCAGGATGTAAGTTTTACCCAAAGAATACCATAACAGTTGTGAGAATCCGGTGTTTAGATACATCACACACAAGGGTAAATCATTTAATATTTTTATTATAATTTATTATTAAAATTTAAAGTATCTTTCAAACTGTGTATCATGTGAAAATTTATACACCACCTTTGGGTTTGAGATGTGGGGTTTACCTGAGGTGCGCCATTACATTTGTGTGCATAGGATGTTTGGTAACATTTCACATAAGCGTAATTAATTTTATATTTTTATTATAATTTCATATTAAAATTTAAAGTATCTTTCAAACTAGGTATTGTATGAAAAATTGAAGATAGTTGTTTGGTCCAGGATGTGGGGTTTACTCTATCCATGACATAACATTCGTGAGTGTTGGGTGTTTGGTAACATCATACGCATGGGTAATTCATTCAATATTTATATTACTATTTCTTATTAAAATTTAAATTATCTCCCAAACTGTTTATCATATGAAAATCAGAGAGCACCATTGGGTTTGGGATGTTAGTTTATCCTAGGTGTGACATAACATTTGTGAATGTCGGGTGTTTACTTACATGAAATGATGGGTAATTCATTTAATATTTCTATTATCATGTCTTATTAAAATTTAGTATATCTCCCAAAATATTTATTGTATGCAAAATAAGAGGCTGCTATTGGGTCTGGGATGTGAGTTCTACCCTAGGCGTGACAAAACATTAGTGAGTGTTAGGTTTTTGGTTATATTGCATGTGGGAGTATCATTTTTAATCTTGTATTAATATTGTTTTTATATATTATAACAATTTTACAAATTATTAATACAAATTAAATTAATTAACATACCATATACAATAATTATTATGAATTTTTAATAGTTATCATTTTTTATATTTTTTGGCAAGATTTGATATAGAAATTAGTATTTGTTATAAATATTTTTTTAAAATTTTTAGTTTTTTAAACAATTATTTGTTAAGTAATTATAAATATTTATTATTTATCTCTGATTTTTTTATAAATATTACTAATATTTAACTTTTAATATTTTTTCATTTTTTTCTTTAATAAATTTTTACATATTTTCATAATTTCCACAAAATTTGAAATTATTAATAATAATTTGTAACTAACACTAATATTTACTATTTATTAATAATATTGACTATTTAAAAAAATATACATATTTCAAATCCATATAAACATATATATGTATATATATATAATTTATAATTAATTTTACTAATAGTTAATTTTGATTATAAATAAATTTTTTATATTGAATTAATAATTTTTATAAGTAATTAATTAATAATATTTTAACTTATAATTTATTAATTAACAATTTTTACCCTATACACATTATAACAGTAACACATTGGTTGTTTTTACAACATTTATACAAAATTAAATAAAATCTTGCAATAATAAATGAAATCAAATCCTGCAACAAAAATTGACACCCAAATGAAATCGAATCTTGCAATTAAAATGAAATCAAAAAACTGACACCCAAAAATTAACACCCAAATGAAATCAAATATTCCAACAAAAATTGACACCCAAATATAATTATACAAACATTATAAAATAAATTTAAATGTTTGAACATGAATTAACCCAAAAAAATAATTGAACGATTCAGGTTTACATTGTCATATTTATCTATCACAAATAAAATCCAAAATCAATGGAACAATTCTTTCAATGATCAATTTTGGAATTTAATAATTATAAAACAATTGAAACCCATATATATATATATATTAACCCTAAAATAAATAGAAATATGGTCTTATAGAAACAATGGACATACAAATACAAGCTAATAAATATATATTAACTCTAAATATCAAATATATTAAAACAACCCGGTAAATTGATTAAGTTGGATTTTGAACTGACTATTATTCAATATATTGAACATATATATGAAAAAAATTTAAGTAGAAGGAAATAAGAGTCCATACCTAGAAAGTCTGAGTGGGGCGATCTAGGGTGGAGTTGTATTGCGGATGTGTGAGATATGGAGCGGTGAAGTAGCATGGAAAAGTGGTGCACCAGTGTGTTGGTGCAGATAAGGGAGAATTCGACAATGTGTGGGAGGGGAGGAAGAATTATTAAGAAGAATAAGGTCGGTCGTGTGAGTTAAATCATTATATTTTTTACAACAGACTATTTGCGATGAAATTAATTTTGTCACAGATAGTCTATTGGTAAAAATTATTTGCGACGGGCATTTAATTCCGTCACAAATAATTATGTGCCTATAGGAAATTACGACAAAATGATCACTTCATTGCAAATGTCTATCACAATTGGTTTTGGTACCGGGTGGTCGGAATCCCTGCCAAAACTATTTGCGATGGAATGGTTCTTTCCATCGTAAATAGTGACTATTTTCCACAAAATGAGTATTTTTTCGCAAATAGTCAGAGTTCAGAGACTATTTGTGATGAGTCATTTATCATTTGTAAATGACCAATTGCAAATAGTAATTTTCTAGTATTGAATAATAACTCAATTTTAAATATAATCATATAAGATTACATGATATCTTTTTCTAAAAATTAACTAATGCACACAATGTATTTTTATCAAGTTATATTAAGTTAATTAGTATAGATGAATTATTTTAATGAAATTTATATATCATGTTTTTTATAAAATAATTTATTATCAATATAATGTTTTTTATTAGATAAGGAATGAGTATAAATTCATATTATACATAAATAAATAAATTTTCCTCAAAATGGTTTTTATTTCATTTTTGCATAGATGTTATGATTAATTTTTACCACATATAGAAATTTTATTTGATATAAAGGAAATAATTTTTAAAATCACCTTGTCAAAATAATATTAAGATGATTTTTTTTTAATTTTTTAGAAAAGGTTTATTTTTGGATGAGTATTGAAAAATACCTCTTTAGTAAAAATTATAGTTTCATTACTTTTAATAAAATTAATTTCAATGTTATATATGTTTTTAGATTTGTTTTAAATTCAAATAAGTTTTATTTTGTTAAATATAATCCAATTAATTCCATGGGAAATAATATTATACGTAATTTTGGTATAAAATAATTCTTTATACTTAAAATGAGTACTTTTCAAAAAAACTATTTTTCATTTTCTTTCGTTCACTTATATTAAAATTAATTTTTAAAACATATATAAATTAATTCATATAATTTTTTATATATTAGGAATCAGTATGTTCAAATTATGTAACAATTTATATTTAATTTTTAGTCATACTAAATAGAAAAAAATGATAAAAGTTTATCACCATGGTAAAGGATAAAATGGGTTAATAGAGGTTAAAATTATGGGATAAGGATTTAAAATCTATTAAAAACATTATTTAATCTAATTTAATGTCCATACTTTTTCCAAAATAATCATTAATTTTAAAAATTCAAATTTTTTCTAATTTTTTTATGATTCCCTTTATATTATTTTAAGTAAAGAGTATTTAGAAAAATATCACTCTCTCTCTCGCTTATTATGTTTTCATGATATAGATATATTTTAAAATGATATATTAATAAATATATATGATACAATTGATTAAAAATACAATATATTTATTCTATAAAATTATTTTTAATTTTTAGTGATGATAAAATTACCTAGAATGTTTACACAACACTAATGTAGGCAATAGAAAAATCAAGTAAATGATTTAAAAAAATAAAAGGTAATAATTTTTGGCTGAATCATTATTTCACAAAAAAATTATGTATAATTATAATGTTTAATTATTATTAAATGTTTTTATATACTAATTATATTGTTATCATGATGTCTTTAAAATCAAATTTTGTGAATAGACCTGAAAATTCCTTTAAATGGTATTTGCTATTTAAAATTTATTTTTAAATTATTTTAATATCATAAAACATATAATATCTAAATATGATGGAAAATTATCAATTATATAGTTAATTTTATATTCATGTTGTTCTTTTAATTTTTAAAATTAGTTTCATGACTCTAAGAGATTGAAAATTTTGTTAACACGATTATGGTTAAAAGGGTTAACAAGGGGTTAAACTTTGATATAAGGTTAAACATTAAACTTACACTTCTATAAAGTTTATTGGTTGAATTTATTTAGAAATTATCCTCTTTATATTTATATATGTGGAAGTTTATATCCATTTTACATGAGTTAAAAAAATCTTATATATCAATATTTCCTATATTTACAAGATTGTCACCCACCTCACTTATAAAAGGAAACCCCCTCTCTTCTCTTCCTTAGACCTCTTGATACATTTATATTGACCAATATCTAATAAAATATCTTACCAAGAATAATCCCCATGTCCTAGAGTTTATTTTATCCCTAAAATACCAACCTATATGTCTTATGGTATAAGCCAAAGGAGGTTTCTCAAAGAAGACGTATAACTCTTATTAGAGATTTTTAATGTTTATTTATTTTTAAAACTCCTCTAAAATTTCTATAAACACAATGATATGATAAAATTATTATCTTACATATAATAAAATTTTATTATGTTTATGGAAATACCATTTTCATCCCCTTTTTCACCCTATTGGAAATTAATACACCGCTCGTGTGTACATATGGACTACCACCTCCACGAAGCGATGTGTTTCATTTTTTATATTTATATACCAAGGATAGTTATTATGATATATTTAAAGATTATATATGATATTTATGAAATAATTATGATTCTATAAAAATATGATATTACTTACCTTCTTACCCTTCTATCCATTGAAAAATGATAATGTCGCTTGTTCATACATGTGGACTACAACCTCTACAAAGCGATGTGATTTTCTTTTCATATCTGCATTTCATTGATCTTTATAAAATTATATTTATTTTTTAAAAAATAAAATTATTTCATGATTTATATTCTATAGATGACAGAATCATAACCCCTTTGACCATATTTAAGCTACTAAATTGTTTTTGTATTATGGACTGAATGTCCTTAAAAATTATGAAATGAACTTAATCAATTTATTAAATATATAATACTAGATAATAAATGAAATAAATAGAATTTTTATAAGGTAGTAAATCTATATATTATTCTTAATCATGTAAATAATTAAAATAATTTTATTATACCGATGTTAAAGAACATATGTGGCCAGTTAGACTCATGGTAAGGGATTTCTCGTCTCAATTTCCTTTCATTGAGAATCATGTTGTGTTTGACACATGTTTAATATTTTATGGTGTATATACTTCCATATGGATTTATTTTATCATTAAATTACTACAATTAAATTTTTTTACAAAACCTTTTCATGTTCTCTCATTTAATTATTTTTTTATTAAAAGTGTTACCAAAGTGGTAAGGGATTCTTATTTAGAACATTGTTTTAAATATTTTAAACTCTTATTCCTTGATGTCCATGTTCTTTAAAAAAAATTTAAAATGTTATTATTTGTGCCAAAAATATTTTTAAATTTTATTTTCAAGTAATTTGGATTTCATTTACCAAGTTTTAAAAATTAATATTTTCAATATTCTATGTATGGGTTGTTTAAATTTTTTACAAAAGTGAGAAAATAACCATTCTTTTTAAATTTACCACATGAATGAGTTTTTAACATCATATTTTCCATTATTATTTATTAATATTACTCTAAAATTATCTATGGTATTTAAAAAAAATATCCTTTTCTCATTATCTATGGAATTTTTAAAAGATACTAAAATAAAAGGAGGTTTTATTTTTTTTTAGTATAATTATAATGATTTTATAAAGGTATTTTTCATCAATGTTTAAATAATTTATTGTATTATGTGATTAATTGGGGATATTCTCTAAATTATAGCATCCATATTATTTCTCTATATGTATTATGATTACACTTTTCTTTTTTATTAATTGTGGAAAATATTAACATTTTGTATTCTATTTTTTCAAATATAATTGTTTATTATAAAGGAATGTTGACTATGTATTTTATTATTAACTAAATATATGACTAATTTATTGGAAATGTGTGGGTTATGATTGGGGATTGATTATATATATTCCCTCAATGCATCAAAAAGTCTCATTATAAAAAATAGAAGGGGTATTTATAAGTGTATGTTGGCCCATACAATGAAAATGTCTTCGCATAAGGCCTTCGTAATACATAAAATACATTGGAAAAAGGACTTTATGGTATGAAAAAATTCTAATCATGAGTACCTGAAAATATGGTTCATGATTTTTTATCATGAATACTTGATATAAATAACATTAATTCTGACATTATACATTTTATCACTATGAAATTAATTATTGTTATCCATGTGATTATTTATATTGTTGGTCTTGTATATATTTCATTTTCATGTTTTTTTATGCTTTTTTGTGAAAAATATTTTTATTTAACAAGATATTTAAATTGGATTAGGATTTACAAGAAATTTTATAATCTTTTAAGAGTGAAAGGTTTATTTTTAAAGAAAATTTTTCATGTTTTTCAAGAAACTCTTGTGAATTGTGATTTTTCCCTTATGTTTTTCTATGAAATGTTTTATGAAAAATATTGTCCAAATAAGTTTATTTCAAGTTTATGTAAGTTATAATATTGAGTTCAAAGGTTATTATAATAAAAAATAAAACTTCCATATGATTTTTTTTTAAAAGGACTAATGGTTATATATTAGTTCTATATCCCATAATGAGATTTTTTTACTCATTATATGTTTTTTAATATTTTTTAAAGGGATTAAGGATGAGTAAGAACTATAGAAAGGTCGATCTTTCTACTAGGGGATCCATATTAATAGAAGTAAATGTGTCATAAATAAAAATGAGTTTAAATTTAAGAATATTTCTTTTATAGGAAAAATGGAAATTTAGTTGATATATCCACTTTTTATTATAAGGGTTTGATGTGTAATAGTTTTTCCTAATTCTCTAAAACCCTAAACCAAAAAGATAATAGAAATTAAATAAAGTGAACCATTGGTATAAATAATTTAATTATGGTTTTTTTAAATTATTATTCATTATATATTTTCACTTGTTATGATATCATGGTGATAATAGAGTTTTTAGGGTAGCTCAATTATGATTCTTTAGAGTAAATAGTTTCCATTACTCATTGGAGATCATTTTCATTTATTGTTTATATCTTTAAATTTTTACAAAGACTTTATCGTATTCTTATTTATGTTTCTTTATATCAATAGTATGATTTTGGGATTAAAAAATCCTCTAGTATTTGTGATAATATATAAATGGTGAGATACTACTGATGATGATGATTTTGATCAGTTCTGATATAAGGGATCAATGGTCCAAGTAAGTTCAAGGTTCACTATTGGGGAACTTGTCAACTTATTCTTTACTCTAGCTTCAAGTTCCATCACTACCCAAAGTTTATTTTGGTACACTAGTTCCCTAAGAGGCTTTGTGATATGTTTTTAATAATTGTATGATATTCTTATAGGCTCAGCTAGTGTAAAATACTTCCCTTATTTTGATTTTTTGATGGGGTTTTGGTTTGTCACACATTGATGGCTAGTTAGTTGAGTTTTGGTTTTTATAGTCTTTTTTTCTATTTGTTTTTAGCAGTTAGTAATGATTATCGGTAAATATTTTTTTGTTCGTTTGAGATATTATTTTTAAATTTTTATTCTTTACAGTAGTGTGTATTGATGATAGTTTCTCATTGTCGATGTTTCTTATCTGTTGGGTTTATTTAAGTTTGATATTGATGATGTCGCCTTAGAATTAGGTTTTTTAAAGATTATTATAGTGAATATATTTAGTTGGTAATGAAAATTAGTAAGATTTGATAGTAGTTTTAGAGTGGGTGTGATGTTGATACGATAATTATGTTAGATAAGGAAACTATTTGTAGTCTGGTGGAAGACGTCGATTAGCAGTAGTGGTGGATTTGTTGTTTTTTTATTTATTATTTTTAATATGTATTTTTTAGTACTTTTTTTACCTAGTATTTGAGTTGGGAAGGTTTCCACTTAACCCATAAAAGTAATTTTTTTAATGGTAAAAATATAGATTTTAATGAATGAATTTAACATTTCAAGAATACATGCATTTATTCTCCCCTATATAATTTATATTTTGGTTTCTTTTTTTATTTTTTTATAATTGGATTCATTGTTCAAATTATTGATATTTTTTAGTCATTTCCATTAAATTTCATTTTATATCCTTTAGTTTATTATAGATACAATTGTGATGAAACTCTTAGTATTTTTTTGGACTAGTGTGGGGTCCCACTTGGGGCATATCATGTTAGTATAGCTCAATAACTTATGAAATATATCATAATGAAATAAAAAACATCTTCTTTATTTGGAACCTACTCATGGTTTTATATTTAAAAAATATAAGGTTTTTGATGATCCATATAATACTACAAATGGTATATAAACTAGCAAGATCCATTGAAAAACTTAATAATGCTTATTATATTTAGATTATATATCTTAATGAGGAAATAAAAAGTAATTCTATTTCATAAAAAATGAATATGGTCTTAATTTACACAAAAAAAGTAATGTAATATCAATTATCATTATGATGTTTTATATTAATAAAATATTTCCCATTTTAAATTTAATTTCCATCATATGGTTTATCAAATATTTTAATATGAATAATATAACAATACAATATCATTGAATAATATGAATAACTTTTAGGTATACGGATAGATGAAGGTTATTTCTTAAACTTTTTGAGGGTATATAAATTTTTAAAGTCTAGTTTTAGTACAATATGGATTAGTTGTAAAGGGTATTCATACTAATAGCATACAAAAAAGATATTTTAATGATGGAAATAATACTTGAGTTTAAGTAAGAAAGAAAATTAGTGACATTCCTTATGATTTATATTAATGATCCCTTATAATTTTTATATTTTTAATATATCAAAAAATATCTTAGTCTTAGAAGATGATACAATGATACTAATATGATCTTATTATAAGTCATTGGATAATTTCGTGGATTTTCACAAAGAATATGAACAAATACTAAGAATATGTTCTTAACATTTGGGAAGAATAAAATTCATATCATAAAATACTAGCAATAACACCATATTTCTTATTCAATTTTTATTTTTAATAAATGAAATATTAAAATGATATTTTTTATAAAAATAATTATGTTTAGTTTTATAGTAAAATTTGATTATATTTCATGATTTTATGCATAAAAGTTGATTGCTTTGGTTATAAAGTACTTAACAAAAATTTAGGTTTTTATATAATAAAAAATATTATTAATTTTTTTAGAGATAAAAATAAATTGATCTCACAAGCTAAGGAATGTAAATCTCACTAAAAATAAAAACATTTTCCTTAAAGATATTATCTCATTTTTATGTCAAAAGGTCACTGATATCTATAGATATTCTTGTTTAATATAGATGAAAATATAATATATCCTCAAGAGAAACCATTTTCATAATAGTAGCATTAGGGTAAAAAATGATCTTTATATATTGGATAAATTATGTATTAGAACTATTATATGTTTTATTTTTTTGAAATTATTTCCTATAGATGAATCATGTTTGTATAAAATGTTTATATCCTATAAAACTTCCTTTATTACCATATTAATTTTTACTACTTTGGAAAAATTAACTGTGATTATAATATTTATAGTATATAGATATTGTATATTTTATCAGAAAAAAATAATTATCACATAAGTAAGTGTTGTCATTAAAAGTTAGTATAAATATTACTTCTATATAGATAGATATACTAGATTCTTACATGAGTTATGGGTGATAATGTTCACACAATATATGACTTGACTTCAGAAACATCACATGGATAGTTTAGCTATTTTTATTAGTGTATCTCAAGTGAATATTTATTCATGCACCTTTTAAATAAAAGGTTTTAAATATAAAATACATTTCATTCTTAGGATTCAATCCTATGTTATTCTATAGTTTGATCTAAACATATGGTTATTATGTTTGTTACTTATATTGGGTAGGACATCACTCAAATGGCATACATCATTAGTCTAACTATATGACATGTATGTCATATATATCCTTGATAAGTATGGACATGAAATTTTTATGGCCACATTAGATTTCATTGGATTTATAAATACACCTTAGTTAGTTTTTCAAGGATTTTTATAATGATTTTACACGATAAAAGATTCAGGATATTGACGTTATTTTTGTCTTGTGTTCAAACTTGATGTTAGCTTATGAAATTATAATGGTAATCATTAAACATACTAGTGACCAAAATATGTCAAAAAATTATTATATATTTAATATTAATAAATACAATTCATAAATAAATAATAAAAATATAAAAGGTTAAAGGGGAAATATTATAATATTTTCAAAAATAATTAGTTTGTATAAGGATTTTGGACATTATATGGATTAAATATTTAATTACATTTTTAATAATTAAGTAATTTAATAAAATAATATAAAATCCTAATTTTATAGAAATTAATATTTAAATTTAATATGTATATTTAATTAATAATAATATTGATATATTTAATATGTGTTATTATACAAAATCATTTGATTTTAATATTATAATGCATGACACATGATCATATGGATACATTGCATATACTGTGTAATGACTATCATATGAATTTGGGGAAGAAAGTGTTTGATGTGAATAGAGATTCTTTAAAAAATTATCAACCTAATTAATTGTCTCATAAAAGTAGTTTAGAGTTAAATTAATAAGGGGTATTTGGAAAGTATAAAAGGGAATATGTTTATTGATCATTAAGCACAGGAATGGAAAGGATCCCTGGGGTAATTTTCTTATAATCTCTTCCTCTTCATGGGAAATCACATCTTCATCCATCCAAAATATCAAATATTTTAATAAAAATATTTTAGGTTATTCATCATGTATAATATTTTAGATTTTTCTTGATTGTGTTTTGTTTTAATTTGTTCTTAAAATATATTCTCTTTGGTTGATCTGTATTGGAATTCATCCTTAGTTTTTATTGTGTTTGTTTTTCTTTGAGAATTATTGTACCTCTATACATAAACCATAAATAAAGGTATCCTTTAATTCATAAATGGTGGTTTAGATTCCTTTAACCAAAAATATGTTAGGTAGACTGATGATATATAGGAAATTACTATCATAACTAAGAAATTTTCTAATCACCAACAAAGTTTGAAATCTTCTAAAATACAATAATTTATTCAAAAAATCAAATTTAAAACCACCTTTTAGATTATTATATCATATATGTGATATGTTTTATCACCCACATGTTAGAATCTATTGGGTACATGATTCAATTAATTTCAAAGGCATCATTTTTAAATCCTTCTTAAGTTTCACATAAATTAGACTCAAGTCGTGTTGTTAATGAATTTTCACTTATGAAATGTATTCCATCAAGTTGTTGATATCTGTTAAAAATTTTATAGTTTTATTTAACCTAAAAAGTATTCCACCAAATTAAAAATAAAGAATTTATAATTATTGAATTTATAAAAAAAATAAAAAGCAGAGATAAAGTGTTGAGGTTTTAGAATCCTTTCTTAAATATATATTCCTCCACTTTCCCATTCATTGTATACACATCTAAGAAGTAAAAAAGATTGGTCAACTATAAATCATAATTTTATTCTAAAAATAGACATAGATTAAGATTTAGTAATTATAACTTCATCCACTTGTACAATACTAGTAGATAATAAGAATATAAGAAGTTGAACTCAATGATATCCCATCATATATAAGGGTAATTTTGATTCCTCTAGATGATATTCCACTAATGGATTGTCAGACCTTGAAAAAAAAACTTCTATCATCCACATCCAACAGAATCATGATGTTTTTATTATCTTGAAAATCATTATCATGATATCAAACCAATTATTTCAACCTATGGGATAATATTACCTTTAAAACATGGGTTATTTAATTTTAAAATTCATTAAATGTTCTATGTCGACTGATAACCCATCCATTGAATCTACAAAATTAATTTTTTCCACTAATAAAGGGTGATGCATTACAAAATAATCCTCTTTAGAACACACTCAAATTAATCAACAGTGGGGAACATATATGAAACTTATTATTGGTTAGGAACCACAAATTAAGTTAGAAAAATAAAATTCATTTGAAATAATCTAACTATTTAAATATTTCCCAATAAAAAATATTATATTAAAGATAATTCATAGATAATAATTCATATATTTCATGTTATTTCATGTTTCATGATATATCCCAATGTATACCATATATTGAGTTGATTTTGCTTCAAAACTCACTATATATGAAATAAAATACCTTGTAAGGGACCATGGTAGTCATATATGTTTTTTATTAGGTTTCCTAGAATAATAAATTTCACCTAGGTGTCTGAAGTTAAACTACCTTATACCCACACCCCCACCTTATGGTATTGAATATACTTTAATCCCTAAAATTTCTCTATGATAATACTTTGACCCAAACCAACCCCACTATAACCTTATATGGGTGGAAAGTGAGATAGAGAGGGTCTCTCTAAACCAACCTCTAATAAGACAATGGATAGTGACCAATGTAATTAATGAAAACACACACATTATATGATATATTTCACCCAAAGAATATAACATCTACAACCCTATAAAGGAACATGTAATATTTTAATTCATTTAAATATTCATTAAGAACTGAATATATGAGATTACAGGAAATACATTAAATATATAATAAAAATATAGAAACATAAAATTCTCATAAAAATGGATATATCCCAAATATATAATGAAGTATATACATATTATATGTGAATATAATAAAATTCAAATAGATCTATAAAACTTTTGAACTATTATTCCTTAATGCTTGACACTTCCATATACACTCATACAACATTCTCTGTGTGTGTAAGTATCATTTGAAAAATGTTTCTATGTATGCGTATGTAAATGTACCTAGTATACTAATCTCAAGTATCAATTCATGTTAATTCATGTACATTGCGCATATAGCATAACATATGACATAAAATGAACATATAAATGGTCTTACCACACCAGATTAGCTCCAAAATCTCTAGTCTACCTAAAATACAAAGATATCGTACAATAATCAATAAACAAAAAAGAAAATCTAGTATTCTCAATACACATGAATATATAAAAAATATACAAAAAATTACACCTATCTTAAGGGAAGGCATATTCTAACCATTATCATGATTCATTTTCATCACTTAATTTATAAATATAAGATATATGGAATTCTATACATATCACATCCCAACAAAATTAGTTCATTTGCACCATATCTATTTATTTTTGTTTTTACCTACTAAATTCCTATCAAGGAAGTACCAATAAAACATAAATCTTCCTCAACTACACCATATAGATTTTTATTAGGCCTCATCATCATAACATTATTTTTATTCTAGAAAAATAAAGGAAGAACAAGAGAGTGAGGTTAACAGCCCTTGACACCAAGAGAAGAACTAAGGGGGCCTAAAATAATGAAGCCTCAGGGCATACCCTCTAATCAATTTTACACCCTCAGGAATCAAGATGTCCATAGTGTGAAAATAAATAACCTCAGTATCAGGTAAGTCCAATGAGGCTAGATGATCTACTACTTTATTTCACTGTCACCATGTATGCTTCACTTTGGTGATATTATCGAGTAAACTCAGGCACTTTATGATGATGTATTGGATCGACCAAGGAGAGATTCCAATGACACACATGGACTTGTGCACCAAAAATGAGTCAGTTTCATCTTCAATATTGGATAGACCCCTCTTCTTACAAATACTTAGCCCAATGTATAGTGCCATGGCCTCCTCATGGAGAGAAGATCCCAGACCCATATTGATAGAGAAATCCAAGAGGATCGAACCGCTGGCATCCCGTACCACACCCCCACCAAGCATGACACCCAGGGTGAATGATCCATCTGTGTGGAGCTTAAAGCCTTCAGAAGGAGGGCACCAGCAAACCCAGTGATTGCCAATGTTGTTGTTGATCTAATGGGAAGCATGAGCTTCAGCTTGAAGCTGGACCAGAGAAGGGGTGTCCCCCCAATTATGAATGACTCTGGCCAAGTGAAGGAGGAGATTTATTATTCTAGAAATAATGGAATGGATCGATGCAGATCCCCCTTCATGTATAATTTTATTCCTCACCTTCCAAAGACCCCAACAACCATCATGTAGAATCACGGTGTGGGCCATTTTGTCAGGTCTTCCTTCACCAGATCCATGATACCACCTATCTAAGACGGGGTATTCTACCATAGAAGGAATAGAAATAGAATTAAAATCACTAAAAAAATTCCACAACTCATGCTCCCACTCACTGTCAAATAAAAGGTGCCCCACACATTCCTCATTATGGACCTGACAGAACACACAACTGGAGGCAAGATTGATCCTGCAAGGTTTGATATTCTCCTCAGTTGGAATCACCCCCTTCCTGATTCTCCAGGTAAGAAAATAACTTTTTGGAATACTTTTAACCCAGATAACATCATATCATGCATCATCTTGAAGCTTCATGTTATTAATGTGGTGAAAATCCTTATAGGTGAAGCAACCTAAGGGGGGAGGAGTAAAAACACATCTATCATGGTCGAATTTGATCTTAATAAGATTGAACTAATCCATCTATTATTTTTTCATTACTGCACTGATGAAGGTAAAAAAAAATGGATTCCATGAAAAAGATGTGATTTTCAGGGCACCAAGGAAAACCGAGAATAGAGCCCTCGCCAGTTTTGATGCTAGAAAGAGAGCTATCCATTCCCAACCATCTAGCGGGAGTTCAGGAGTAGAATGAAGACTAGGGGAAATGATCGACCAAATAGAGGAGGGATACCCCGTAGCTGAGATCTGCTACTCTAAGTAGGTCTGTATGGTGATCCCCCAAAGGGTACGACGTTCTAGGACTCTCTAGGCAAGGACATCATGCATGCAGCAAAGGGTGTCCTCCAAATTGCGAACATTAACACCACCTTCACCGGTCGGTCACACCATCTTATTCCAAGAGACCCAGTGTTTTTTCCCTCTGAATGTAGATCCCGGATGAATTTATCTATAATTTGATCAATGTTTTTAATGACACCTTTGGGAATGTGAAGCACTGATAGGGCGTGAACTGGAGTAGATAATAGCATGTTGTTGATCAGTGCAATTCGGCCTCCAAAAGATAGCTAACTATTTTTTCCATTTACTAACACAGTCGTTAATCCTTTTGAGGAGGGGTTAGAAGTCCTAAATATACACCCTTAGAGGTGATATAGGGGCACCCAGGTAATCCATTGGGATAGACCCTAGATGAATACCCATAATAGAGCTCACCACTGAAACTCATGGGTGGTTTCACCCACTATAAAGGTAGATGGTGATCTTGCTATAGTTGATAACATGCCCGCTCCAGTGACCATACTCCTCCAGAACTTTTTTCACGACATGTAAGAAATGGATCAATGAATTCAGGAACAAAATTGTATCATCTGTGAACATGATTTGAGACACAACTAGAGAATTCCTCCGTCTTCTGATAGGTAGGATGGCTCTATTGTTAATTCCACGTTGAATGGGGTGGCTCAGAACCTCCTTGAAAAGAATGAAGAGACATGCAGAGATCAGGTCCTCTTATCTTAGGCCGTGGTTAGCTTTAAAGAATTCATAGGCTTTCCCCATGAAGGTCACCGAGATCCAAGTGGAGCTTAAACACCGGAAAATATTATCAGGTTTTCAAGAATTAAGACCCATACCTGCGATCACTCAGTTGATGAAGCTCCATTTGACCCTATCAAAATCCATATGCATGTGGAGTTTGTTGGCCACATTAGAACCGTGAGTTTTGAAATTAATGTCCCAGAATATTTCCTGGTACAGAGCAATATCCTCTTGAATTGAGCACCCCTTAACAAAGCCATGTTGCTATAATGAGACCCACCACGGGAGATGAATGGCCAGCCTCGAATTAATGATACATGCCAAAATTTTATATGGGACATTACACATACTCACCGGGAGATAATGAAAAATATAATTTGGGTTTTTTATCTTGGAGAGGATCACTAAGTTAGTGGCAGAAGCAACACAGGGTAAACTGCCACCTCAGAAGAAGTCCTGGATGGAAGTTATCAAATATTTCTTAACGATGTCCTAGTAAGTCCTATAAAATGCACTTGGAAAGCCATCTAGTCCAGCCACAATATCTAGGTTCGAGTGCATCATAGCTTCCAGAATCTCCTTCTCATCCAGGATAGAAGCCAAGAGATCATTTTCATGGTCTGAAGCAAGGTTAGTAAGCACATCAAAGATATATATATTCTATGAAGGGTAACCATTGGGGAAAATGGAATTAGGACCATAAAGAAGCTATGTAAATAAGGAGTTGGACAAGCCTCCCACCACATCCCTATCCTTCGTGAATGACCCATCCGCCAGCATGATATTAGGTTTTTCCTGCCTTTTCTTCTCTTTTATACAAGCATGAAAAAAAAAGTATTATTTATATCACCCTCTTTAAGCCACTTGATCCTCAACCCCTCTATAGCAATGCATTCCTTCTTCATAAGTAAGTCCTCCAGAAGTGATTTTTTCTTAGAGAGGTCCTTAAAATCCCGGTCATCCCTTATATCCTCCAGAAGACTCTCAAGGCGTTCAAAATTATGCATGGTGGATTGCTTGACCCCATAAATTTGAGGGATATCTCTAGACCATGATTGAAGATTCAACTTTAGGAGACACAACTTATTATGAAGAGGAGACCAATTAGATCCTTGTGAGGATTCATCCTAGGAGGTTCGAACCAGCTCTATGTAACCCAAGAGTCTAGTCCAAAGCTGGCTATATCTGAAGAACTCCTTGAAATCTTGAGATGAAGAAAGAGATATCATAAGGTGGACTGATCGTAGATCACGCAAATCAGATGTTTAACCTTAGATATAGAAAATAAGGGTAAGGAATTAAGGTTGGCAAGACAACTATCCAAACTTCCCCATGAACAATGACTACCATGCTGATTATTACACCAAGTAAAACGATCTCCCACAAAGACGAGGTCTGAGAGCCCCTTACCCACCATGAAATGGTTAAAATCGAGGTTGGCCTTCCTAGGGAAAGGACCCCTACCCTTCCTCTCTGTCAGGTCCACAACCACATTGAAATCACCCCCAACGATCCATGGTATCAGTCCAGGATCAAACACATGGAGATCATTCAATAATGTCTCTCTTTGGTTCGAGTTGCATCTCCCATAGACAAAGGACAAGAAGAAGGAGTGGTGACTTAGATTCACATTGGAAGTAATGAATTGGTCA
Source organism: Viscum album (assembly GCA_963277665.1). Taxonomy (NCBI): domain Eukaryota; kingdom Viridiplantae; phylum Streptophyta; class Magnoliopsida; order Santalales; family Viscaceae; genus Viscum; species Viscum album. The sequence goes on along the minus strand of OY728146.1, from coordinate 782,125,256 downwards.
CCTACTTTAACCTTAGAAAAATTGAATTGATTGTGCCCAAAAATCCAAATATGGTGGTTACTGGGGTCAGCATGCATGTAGCCATGAATTCTTAGCTTTCGAGAGCAGTCTCCAATCCTATCAGGATATTGTTTGTGTTTGAGAATGGCCACCACAACCACCTTGTGTTTGGATATTTTCGAAGCCAGAAAGTCTATCTTGATCCAGGTGACAATACCCTGGGAATTTCTAATGAGTAAAGGTGTCATTAAAGAAAAAGTGTTTTTGGGATTGGCTCTAGAATGCATATCCTTATGGTAGTGGGCGGACAACATCGCCTCCTTAGACCTAGATCTAGGTCTAGTGCACAACCTGATCTCATTATATAGGAGCATTACTAAGGTAGGGTTTATTAGAGGAGAGAACTGGATTCACTTGTTGTGCACGTGAGGAGTAGGAGAGGGAACTCATGCTTCCCAGGAAAGAGAGACTGAGGATGGCTGGAGGGTCAAAGTAGGAGGCAGGTAAAGATCTCATGGTGGAAAAGTCAAAGGCTGAGAAACCTCCACAATTTCCCACATCTTAGTATCCACAAATATACTAGTTTGAGACATAGGAAAAGGTTTCAAGGCACTAGAAACCAAGGGCGCATGACCATTACTCTCCATTTGCGACCCCTCTATAGAGAGCTGCAAGAGATGGAGGAATGAAGAAAGAGGAAGAAAGACTTGAGGGGGGAAGAGTCCTGGTGGAGCAAAAGGAACCACGGATTGACCAGGCATAAGAGACTTAGAGCTAGAGGTAGGGGGGATCCAAGGATAGCCTAGGCAAACTTGAGGAAGCCTAACAAGGAGGGGTGGAGGAGGGACCACCCTGTCTTCTATCCGAGTAGGAAAGGGGGGCCTCCCTAACCACCTGATGAAAGTATCATCAGCATGCACCTTACTCTTTGGGTGTTTACATGTGTATTAAAAGGATATGCATCAAGACCCTAGAAATATGAGTATGTAAATTATTTTTTATAAAATAATGAATATATTTTCATCCCATTGTTGTTACTTTATAAATATTTTCTATTTTGATATAATAAAATAAAAATTGTATTTTTGGGTAAAATTCAAATTTAATTGATGAATTTATTTTAATGAATTAAAATATTTTTTTGGAAATAAATAATATTTTAATAAATTATTATTATTAATCCATTTTTATTAAATATAAATTATCATATAATTTTTATGAAGTCAAATGTAATTTTTATAAGGGTTCGAAAACTGTTATTGTCAAAAAAATCATCATTTCTCAATATATGTCGACGATTATTTTTAAATTGAAAATGAATATTATTTTTGGAATAAAAACATCAAAATTATCTAATGGTTAATTTTTCATAATTTTTTGAGACAGCCAAATTTTAGGTAAAAATTAAATACCTTATAAAAATATTTTTTATATTATGACATTATAATGAAAAAAAAGTGATATAATAAATACTATAAAAGTTATCCACGAACTATTATATATTTTACCTTTAAAATAATTTTATTTTTATTTTATTTTATTAATTTTATAAACCAATTATGAATCCTCTAAAACCATTAAAATATTGTAAGGTTTCAAAATCATTTCTTTAATAGTATAACTCTCTTACACTTAAGAAAGGGTATTGTTTTATTTTTTTCATACCTTAGAGTTATAAAATAATTAAAACCACTCATGTTTAGATAAAACTAGGGAAAAACCGATTGGAAATTTTGTGGTTTTTGTTATTTTATTATATAGAGTCCAATGCCTAAATTTGAGAAATAATAAATAAATCCTCACCCATTTACTATAAAAACCAACCGAACCTCCCATTTATCTTCACTCAAAATCATTTTATCCCATCCTTACTCTTCACTCTCCTCTATAGAGTTTTTCCACGGTGATCCCAATCTCTCAATAATCCCCTCCTAATCATTTGGAGTCAAACACTCAAATAACGTATCATTTCATTTTCTTCTTTATTCAAGTTTCTTTTTATATTATAAATTCATTTTCCATTACATATCATTGGGATATGTATTTAAATATCCATATAACATCCCATTTGATTTTAAAAAAAATAGAGACCCATTTCTCTCTCATAAAGTTGTTTTATGAATTTTTAAGTTACATCGTTATGCTGCCGAAATTCCAATGCAATTTTCCATTATAAAACAATTGTGTAGTGAATACCTTACCCATTTACTATCAATTGTGTTCACCTTTATACCCTTATAATTATTTTAATTCAGACTTACATGTATTTATTCCACACTCCTTAACTGTGTAGTAAAATATGATGATGAATTAATCCATGTTGTATGATCTATGTGTCACACTCATGAAAGAGAATGAAATGAAAGTGGCAGGTGATCTCAGGATTATATAGTGCTCCAATAAAATGGGTAATGTTTAGTATCATAATATGTCATGTTGGAATGGGGAGTGAACCTGATTCATTTATGTGACTTTGTTCATTATTATTTCTTTTGGGTTATCCTTGACCGTTGTTTATGATGTAGTGTTTTGAGTTGTTTCTATATTTCTTATGTTATGATTATCATGTTATATCCTATCTCATTGTTCATGTTAATGATTCCTAATATTTTTATTAATCCATTTATATGAGTAATATCTTACATGTATCACTTTATTTCATGTTTATTTCCTTACTGGTATTTATAACTCACTCATTTCTTATGTATGTCCTCAGTTTATCCCATGAAGTTTTAAGTGCAGGCATGTTAAGGATGTTTTCAATAAAGATGATGTCTTTCTTGTTTTAAAATGTTATGTAATTTAAATAACTCCCAAATAAAATAGAATTATAGATCTCCTATGTTTTATTAATTACAACTTTATGTAATAAATCATATATTAAATTGTAATAAATAACAGGGTTGTTATAGTTTGTATCATAGGAAATGTTTAGTTATTTTTGGGTTTAGGATTGTAAAACTCTAGTGAAAGACTTATGGATAAGACTAATAATAATAAAACATCCCAAAATTTTTGTAATGATAGACTAATTGTTTTATCAAGAAAATATATCCTTATCTATATAATACAAGTGGACGTGGTTCTGGTACAGATGTACTTAGGGGTAACAACTCTGACAAGGTGTGTCGGGCCTAACTTGGTGTAACAAGGTACATGAAAACAAGCCTTAATGTGCATCTAGTATGACACTCCCATGGGATATGATTTGGTAAATTCATAACCTAATTATAAACCACTATTAAGGGAACAAAAAAATACCCATAAGAATATGTGTTGGGAAATAGATCATGGAAAAAATAGATTGAAGCCTAAAAATTCATAAGTTAAGAAATAAATGAAAAATATAAGTTATCAATTTACTGTCATTGGATTACCTTTTATTTTTTTAATATTTTAAAATTAATCATCCCTAATTTTCTATTTATTCTATCCAATTGACATAAGTAGGAGGATTCAGGTAAATAATTGATGTGGAAGGCAATGTGATGACTGCCCCAATGAGATACCCAACCCGATGAGAGCGGTAATCACAAACTTTGTAATGACACTTTCTCAAATGACTTAGGTCTTAAATAGAAATTTGGATCAAGGTGATCTCTCAAATCCCCTAAATAAAGACCAACCTTCTATTGATATATTTATTCAACAAAGGCCTCTAAATTTAAATGGATCATTTGATCCCTTAATCACGAAATAATGGATCAAATTCATTGAGAAGATCTTCTACATCCTTTAATGTTCTAAACAAGAGAAGGTTCTACTGGATATTTATCATATGGGGGGAGATACTGATCATTTGTGTACATTGATTTGGAATATTATTTTGAGAAAGAGATCGAAGTGATGGGGTGGAACGAATTCTGAAAAATTATTTTTGATAAATATTTTCCCCGCACTCTTCAACTTAAAATGGAAATGGATTTCCTTGTACTCAAGAAAAAAAAGATGAATATATCAGGTCATATGAGGAAAACTTCACAAGGATTTCGCGATATTCCACTAGCTTTTCTGTTACCCCCAAATTCATGTTTTACCACTTCTTTGGTGGGATAAACCCTAGTCTATGAAAATCCCTCGTGATCTGTGACTTTGATGCTATGAGGAAATTTTTAGATGTGCCCTCAAAGTTGAAATGGATATTAGAGAATATAAAGGGTTTAATGGGGATATGAATTGTAAATTAAAGTTTTATTTTGGAAATTTTATGTAGAAATCTACCGGTGCTAAGAAATTTCAACAACCCACTTGTCAAAGGTGGGGAAAGAAGCACTTTAGAAATTATCTAAGGTGAACTGGGAAATATTTTAGGTGAGGGAAAAAAGGACACCTAGATAATTATTTACAATAATATAAACTCACAAATTTTATGGAGTAAATTAATTCTCTAGTCAACCCTCAACACATTCTTCATTTCTACAACTATAAGGAACTTGGGAACTTTGAAAACCAATGCTCTAAGATAAGGGTTTTCAGATACAACTAACAACCTATAATGCATCAAGGGTGAAATTTTTCAATCACAACCACCAAGATGGATCCCAACAGTGAAGTGGTGATAGGTATTCTAGTTATTCATTCAAGTATAGAGAACTTAAATTTTCATTTTGGTTCTACGCATTCCTTCATATCATAAAATTTTAGTATAACTACTTAAACACCATGAAAATTCATGGAAGTTGAGTTATCGATGAAAATGAAAAATGGGAAAATTGTTTCATCTTGAGTATATAACTCATACTATTTCACAATTTGTGGGATGAACTTCCCAAAAAACATATTAATACTCCCTTTGTTTTAATTTTATGTAATTATGGGTATTGATTGTATTTTCTTATATGGATCCAACATAAATGGCCATGATAATGAAATCACTCTTCATATCGCGAATCACCCCCTGATTCTGTATAAGTATAAAGTGGAGGATGAATCTTAGTTAGCATAAAAATCACAAGAATGGATATTATTTCCCTATGAGAAATTATATCTAGCTTAAATGATTGATTATAAGTAAATAATCATCCTTGAATACATGCCTATTGTGATATAATATATCAATTTGTTTCCCAACGAATTACACGGTCTTCCTCCTAGCATAGATGTTGAATTTTCCATCAAGATTATACTTTGGGAGTTACCATTATCCAAGACTCTATATAGAATGGTTGTTGTAGAACTTTAGAAAATAAAGAAAAAACTATAGGAGAATGTAGATAATGGGTTCATATGCTCAAGTGCTTCAGTAAGGGGTCAACCAATTCTCTTCTTGAAGAAAAATGGGGGGTCAATGTTCCTTTGAATTGATCATCATGATCTCAAGAAGATCACGATAAAGAACAAGTATCATCTTCCTTGAATTGATGAATTGTTTGATCAACTACATTGAACACAATACTTCTCCTAGGTGGATTTTTTTTGGGATATTACTATGTTTAGGTGAAGAATGAGGATTTTCCCAAGACTTCTTTTGTTATGTGGTACGGGCACTATGAGTTCATAGTGATGCCTTTTGGGCTCATTAATTCTCAAGAAATTTTAATGGACTTGATGAATAAAGTCTTTAGAGATTAACAACCCAAATTTTAGTTGTTCATTATAGATGATATTCTAATATACTCCTAAACAAATAAGGAGCATTTAAGCATTATACTAATGACCTTATGAAAGGAGAAGCTTTATGGAAAGTCAAAAAATTGTGAGTTATGGTTAAAGGAATTATTTATATTGGGGAATATCATCATAATAAATGGTATATCTATAGACCCTTCAAAGACAAAAGTAATTGAAGTATGGGTAAGGCCAAAATATATGATATAAATCACTAGTTTCCTTGGATTAGATGGGCATTGTCTTCAATTTGTGATAAATTTCTCATGCTTCTCAAACCCTCTAACTATGCTAACATGGAAGGGATTCAATTTTTCTTGGAATGATGAATGTGAATAGGGATTCAAAGAGTTGAAAATGGGGCTTATCAATTCCCATATTCTCACAATACTCACACGTGGATAAATTTACACAGCATTTAGTGATGCTTCGAAGAAGGGATTGGGTTATGTGTTAATCCTGAATGAAAAATTCATAGCCTTTGCATCAATGAAGTTAAAAGTTTTCAAATATAACTACCCAACGCATGATTTGGAGTTGGATATAATGATATTATCTTTGAAAATATGGTGTCATTATCTCTTTGGGGAGAAGTGTGAAATATATACTGATCACAAAATCCTCAAGTATATATTCACACAAAAAGATTTGAATATGCACCAATAAAGATGGTTAGATCTAATCAAGGACTATAAATGATCAATTCACTACCATACTAGGAAAACGAATAAAGTAAGGATACTCTAAGTAGAAAGTATCCAGCAATTCTATCATTGATGAGAATTGAGAGGGATATGATCTTCATAGATTTGGAAAATATAGATATAGGAATCATAAAAGAAGGAATATCATAAATCCTTTCACAAATGATTTCTCAACCATCCCATCAGAAGAGGATAAATGATGCTCAAATAGGTGATGTGGTAATTTTGAAGAATGTGGAAACTATAAAGGTAAATCCCCATATTTCAATGTTAATGAAGGAGTTCTAAGATTTTGGTCACAACTCTGTGTACCAAGAAATCCTAAGTTAAAGGAATTTTCGGATGATGTGCATGATTCAACCTTCTCTATCTATCTCAGAATTAAAAACATGTATCAAAATCTCCGAGAAGACTATTGGTAGGACAGTATGAAGAAGGAGATCACTGAATATACATCAATGTGCTTGGTATGTCATCTAGTGAAGGCTAAAAGGAAAAAATTATATGGGGATGATGAAACCATAACTCATACCTACATGGAAATGGGAAAACATCATCGTGTACTTTTTCAACGAACTTCTAAAGAAATTCATAGGAAACAATTCTATCTAGGTTATGGTGGATCTTCTTATAAATACTATGCATTTCATTATGATTAAAGATGATTTCTCATGGGATCAACTTACGTGGATATATATCAAATAAGTGTTGAGGATGTATGGGGTACCACTAATGATTGTATCTAATTGGGATATGAGATTTACCTCTATGTTATACAAGAGTCTCCACATTCTATGAACACTGATTTTTACATCATCACAACTTATCACCCTTAAACTGAGGTCCAATTTGATCAAACTATACAGACACATGAGGACATGTTGAGAGCATGCTCAATTGACTTAAAAGGAGGATGGGACAAAAATATTATTATTATCAACTTCTCTTACCACAACAGTTTCAACTAGAGCATCCTAATGGATCCCTATGAAGCCCTTTATGGTAAGAGGTGCAGAACACCCTCTTATTGGGATGAAGTTTGGAATGAAAACTAATAGGTCTTGAAGTGGTCAAGGAAATAGTGAATAATGTTAAGACCATTCTAAAGCATATCAAGGCTCCTCAGAGTTGAAAAAAGAGTTATAATGACAATCATCGAAGAGACCTTGAGTTCGATATTAGAGACATGGTATTCCTCCACATATTTATATGGAATAAATTGATGATATTTGGGAATAAGGGATATCTTATTCCAAGATACATTGGCCCCTCTGATATCCTTGATCGCATTGGAGTGGTGGCCTACCAACTAGCACTCCTACAAAACCTATCTCAAGTACATGATGTGATCCATGTATCCCCCTTGAGAAATTAAATTCCAACACCCTCACATATACTCAGTATAGAGGTGGTACAATTGGAGAATTATCTTTCCTTTGAAGAGAAAACAGTGAATATATTAGATCATATAGAAAATGTTCTATGAAATAAGACAATTCCCTTGGTCAAAGTATTGTGGAGAAACCACATGTTTGAAGAAGATATGTGGGAACCAAAGGTGGTGATGAAATAGAGTTACTCTCATTTTTTCTAGTGTGGTATTTTTTAATTTTTAGGGTGAAATTTCATGAGTGAAACAACTTAGTGAAAAGATAAAGCTCATTGAGATCACAGCCCAAACCATGTACGTCAAACCACCCCATGAGAGTCTCATTGTCACGCACATTACTCTTATAGTTTTTTCTGGTATATTAAAGGGATATGTATCAAGAAAATAACAATATGAGTATGCAAAAAAAATTATAAAATAATGAATATATATTCATCCCATTATTGTTACTTTATAAATGATGTTTATTTTGATATAATAAAACAAAAATTGTATTTTTAGTTAATATTTAAATTCAACTGAGGAATTTATTTTTATGAATTAATGGATTTTTTTAAAATAAATACAATTTTAAATAAAATATATTATTATTAAATAATTTTTATTAAATATAAATGATGATATAATTTTATGAAGTAAAATGTAATTTTTATAAGGGTTTGAAGACTGTTATTGCTAAAACAATCAATCACTTCTCAATAATTATCAATTATTATGTTAAAATTGAAAATTCACATATTTATAAAATTATTTATATAAAATGAATATTATTTTTTGGAATCATAATATTGAAATTATCTAATGGATAATTTTTCATAATTTCCCAAGTGAGTTGAATTTTCGGGTAAAAATTAAATATCGTATAAATTTACTTTGTGTATTATGATATATTAATGACCCAAAAGTGATGTGATAAATACTATAAAGGGTATCCATGACTGAATCAATGTTTTACATTTAAAATAATGTGATTTTATGTTTATTTGAGTAATTTTATAAATTCATTATGAATCCTCCAAAACAATTAATATTTTATAAGTTTTTAAAATAATTTCATTAAGATTATTACTCAATTCCACATAAGAAATGGTGTTATTTTATTAATTTCATCCCCTAGACTTATAAAATAATGAACAAAATAAAATTTGGTAGAAAAAATGGTCAAAACCATGGTAATTATTTTGGTTTTTGTTATTTTATTATATATATTCCAAAACCTAAGTTTGAGAAATCATAAATAAATCCCCACTCATTTCCTATATAAACCCCCCTAATCTACCATTTATCTTCACTAAAAATCATTGGATCACATAGTTACTCTTCCCTCCCCTCTCTATATTACTTCCAAGGTGCCATGAGATCTCAAGAAGCCCCTCCCAAGCATTTGGTGTCACACACTCCAGTAAGGGATCCTTTCCTTCTCTTCTTTATTCATGTTTCTTTATTATCTTATACCTTTAATTTTCAATCCATATGGTTGGGATATGTATTTACATTTCCATATTACTACCCATTTTATTTCCAAATTATTAGATACCCATTTCTCTCTCATCAACCCATTTTTATGAATTTTTATGCGATGTCATTATGCTTCAGAAATTTCATCACGATTTTCCATGCCAAAACAATTGTGTAGTGAATACCTTACCCATTTCCAATAAAGGGTGTTCAACTTTATAAAATTATAATTATTTTAATTGGTAATAACATATATTTTTTCCACAATTTTTAACTTTGGAATAAAATATAATGATGAATGAATCCATGTTGTTTGGTCTATGTGTAACACTTAACCATGAGAATGAAATTAAAGTGATGGGTGCGCCTGAAATTATATACTACTCCAATTCATGGGTAATGTTTAGTCTCATGAGATGTCATGTTGGGATAGGTAGTGAACCTAATTCTTTTATGGGACATTTTCCATCATTATTGCTTGGTATTTATCCTTGTCCTATGTTTATGATGCAGTTTCTTAAGTTGTTTCCACATTTCCCAGGTTATAATTATCATGTTATATCATGTCTCATTGTTCATTTTTATGATTAATACTCTTTTGATGCACCATTAATATGTATATTTTGTTACATGTGTCACCTTATTCCATGTTTATTCCCTTAATGGGATTTATAGGTCACCCCTTTCTTACATATGTCCCAAGGTTATCCCATGTAGTTTTAAGTGCGAGCATGTTAAGAAAGTTTTCAATAAAGATTATTTTTTACTATTTTAAATTGTTATGTAATGTACATAATTCCAAAATAAGATATAATTATTGATCTTTTAGGTTGTATTAAGTGTAACCTTATATAATAAATCATCTATTAATTTTTAATAAAGATTACGGTTGTTATATTCAATCAAATCTCCCCTATAATAATACCATTATTAGTTATCATTTGTAATGATATAGGTAATATATAGTTCCTTTATCCAACTAAATTCCCCAATAAAATTTATTATCCATATTTATTAATTATTTTTTTCATAATTTTATTATATTTATAAAAAAGGTTTAGAAGTATTTCATAGGTTTTTCAACTTAATTTATAATTTCTCGGCATAAATATAAAATAATAATAGCATAAAAATATAATACTGTAATTTCAAGGCGGAAGAGTCATGAAACTTCATGGAACATTTTTCTCAAAATACATGATATAAAAGGTACATTTCATAATCATATGACATTTTATAATATAAATTCCTACAATGCCTAAAATTTCACTTCAAAAAAAATTGAAATATGGAATAATTAATCCCTCAAATTATGTAAAATGACACCTCACTAATGTGTAAGGATGTAACATCAAGAAAAATGATCATGTCACAATAAATATTAATTAAATAATTTCATGGAATTGCATGCTAATCCTGACACATTATGGTTCCCCATATAATAATTATCCTATAGAAGACAATGAATTAAATGTTTCTATTATCATAATACAATTTTTTTAATTTTGGACAAATATAATGATAAATATTTCATGAAGTTTTATAAAATTCATCTTATAACCCTTCATTGTTATTATATACACACTACTATATAAGAAACATGGGATTTCTATAATTACATTTTTCTTCTAGTTCACTTTATCATTCATTGATTTTCACATCTTACTTTTATATCAATCCTTTATTTTAAAAAAATTGTAACAACCCTAACTCCAATAACTCAAGGTCACTGTTCACTTTATTATATTGGAATAAGATACAAGGAATCACATCCTGAAGGGCCGAAAATTTCAATCATATTTTTAAACTAGATTCATACTTTAGATTCACATTACAATTGAGAATATAAAATATGCAAAGTGTTTTCTTTGAGAATTCCATTATTTCTCATATCATACACTTATATATTAATCACAAAACACTTCTTATTATCCTTTGTTAAAATAAAACATAAGAAATTTTGGTCCACATATGATTATTAAGGGTAAGTTTATAGAGAAAGATATCATGAATAAATAATAAAATTCAATATAGAAATGTAAATAATAGAAATACATTCCATGTAATCAATCAGTTAAGAATAATATGGAAGAAATAAATTATTATCAAATAAATCCATATAAATAATCACATAATATTGAAACATATACATGTATATTATAACTAATTTAATAGTTATATGGAAATAACTAATCTCATAATGGGGGAATGCATAATGTTGGAAATCTGAAAATGTCAAGTCCATTTCCAATATATTTTAAATATGTGGGTAGAAACCTATCTAATTTGACCAACTGATTTGTCTCACAAGGCCTGTGATAAATTGAGGGGCTATCTATAGCTGATCACCATCAGTAATTTACTAATTCAAATTCATTCATCATATGAAATGGTCGGAACATAATCAATACAAACATTTATGTTTAAAAACTAAGATATGAAATTTTAATACTTAACCTAATAAAATAAACATAATCATTAACCATCTAGGGTAATATAGTGAATAGTAATAAAATTTAATATGTTAAGTTAAACTAATCATAAACCATCTAAATAAAGAATAAGGATGTTATAAATAAAAAATATACCCATATGATCATAAGTATAATAAAGGGTTTATGTCTTCAATGAATAAAAATTCAATAAAAATTTCATGAAAACAATTATTGAGGAAAATATCCTTTGCACTTTGAAAATCACCTTTTAAAACAAAAATTAAAAAAAATTGAAATATTTTTTTTAAATATTATTTGAAAAAAATTAAAATAAGATTTTAAAAATTTATTATTCATGATGATGTAATATTTTTTAATGTCGCACGTGTTAAAACAAATATTCCTTTAACATTTTTGATAAAATAAAAATGAGCCTTATTTTGAAAATGACATGATGATTCCTTTAGAAAAATTGTAAAAAGTAATAATGGGTAATTTTTTTTAATAAATAATTTTTAGAAGTTTAAAAACATTTTTAAAACATTTTTATAAAAAACGGATTTTGAAGAAAAAATATTTTAGACTAAATAGAGAAATTATGTTAGATTTTCTTAAAAATATTTTCCCATTAATTTTAATTAAAAAAGATTGGAAAATTGTACTATTAATTTAAAAGTTCATTAATAACCATATTATATGTAAATATATTGTTTTTATGATAGAATTGAAATATAATTTCTTCAAGAGAGACTTAAACAAAAATAATCTAGAGTAATGATGAGATTGTGAAATAAACTCTTACCACTTTGGTATCTTTTTAATAATAATACCCATGAAAGAAATGAAATAAATTGAAACTCAAAAAAACATTAATATAAATAAATTCATGATATAAAATATCAAAATGGAAATTATATACAACACATAAAGTAATAAATGGTGAATATGGCTTATGTCTCATGGAAGTAAAAGGGAGACGAGAAACCCTTACCATAGATTCGACTTTCTCTATATGTGTCTGAAACTCCCTTATAATAAATATAGGTTTATTATACATATATTATATAACCATAATCATATATATCATTATATATATAATTTACTTATATTCTTTTGTCACTTATTTCTTAATAACTCTAAAGTTAAAATCACTCTTTCGGGTGATAATTGCTTCGTTTTTCATGTATATTTAAGTTTGGTAATTTTGGTCCTTTTAATTTTATCATGGTTAAATAATATCCATAACTTTAACCATTATATAAATATCCCATATATTCATTATATAGGTATTTATGTTAATCAATTAAAGTAAGATAAAGAAAATGGATTATGTCATTAATGGAGACGGTAGGTCATACGTATGCATGAACGTTGTTTTAATTTTTCATGATGAATGGAATGAAAGAAAAATAAGTATTAATTAATCATTAAAAAATAATTATTATGTTACATATATAATTTATATTAATAAAATCCATCTTTATTTTCATCCATGTAAAAATAAAGTTAAAAACATTCTAGATCGTTACGTGGAGGCGGTAGTCCACACGTACGCACGAGCGATGATATTATTTTCCAATGGAATTGAAGGTAAGAAGTTATATGTGAAATTATATTTAAATAATTATAAATTTTACATATATTCAATAACTTTAACCTTACTTCATTTTATGTAAATCATAAGTGAAAAATGATTCACATTACTGTGCGAGGTGGTAGTTCGCCGTACACACAAGCGGCGTTATCATATCCCCTGTGGAATGGAAAGTAAGAATTTATATATGATATAGTAATTACATAAGTATAATAAAGATATAAATATAATATAAATTTGTTAAACCCATCATTATATCCATCCTTTGAAGGTTGTTATGGAAAACAAATTACATTGATTTGTGAGGCGATAATTCATCATACACTCGATCGATAGTTTCATTTCCCAATTGTTGGAAGTGGAGATGGATATGGTTTATGTCATTAACATAAACACATATAATAATATACTATATAATGGTGTTTTTTTATTATCATAGGTTAATAATATTATAAAAATTTAGAAAAATAAGTATAATGAAAACACCTAGTTAAAAACATTACCTCTTATTTAGGAAACCTCTTTAGGTTTAACCTAATGCCCTTCTAGATTGGATTTATGATCTAAAAAGCAATCAAGTATATGGTTAGGGATTTAAGTGAGATATTTGGGTATTTATTTCATGAATTAAAGGGTTTTGGAAGTGTGATGAGGGGAGGTGATGGGGTGGCCTTTTATATGTGGGTGAGAGGACACACATTGACTTTTTGAAAAGATAAATTGATAACCACATTTTCCTACTAATAAAATCCTCCTAAATGGGTGTTTTTTTAAAAAATAGAGATTATAGGGTCTAAATATTCCCATAAAATGGTTTTTGGACATGTTTTAGGTCATTTTGTACCCTTATCTTCTTAGTTTAACCCCTAGAACATCAATTTTTACCTTAACCATGGTAATTAATTTTAATTGTTTTCACTATTCATTATAGTAAAAAATTAAGTTGACCTTATTAAGTAATGTAAATTATTATGATTCCAAACATTAAGTCCATTTTTTTAAATTCAATTCAATATAATATTAAATTGTAGATGCAATGAAAGAAGGTTTCCGAAGAGAAAATTCTTAAAAATATATAGTGTTTTAATATCAAAATTTGATATTAAATTGATTATAATGACCAAACTTATTTATATTATAATATATTTAAAATAATTTTACTTTAAAAAAAATTAAAATATAATTTACCTTTTTCAATAATTTAAATGAAAAAGGTAATTTTCAATAAATATTAGAATTTTTACTATTCATCAAAAAATTAATCCTTTTAGTAAATTATCAAAATTTCACCCAAATATAATTTTTACATGTAGATTTTGAAAATGAAGTTTATTTTTTCATATAAATATTATAAAATTGATAAAAATTAATTTTAAATTTTGTGCGGAATTTATGAATAAACTGCCTTTTAGAAAAATAAAGTTTTCGGAGAATATATCATTTTATTTCAAATGATTATTATTTTATTGATAATCAATATATAACCATTTAATTTATTTTATACATGTTTAGACCATATCATTTTCATAATTTATTTATTACTATTCATACCCTCTATATTATAATCTACGTTATAACATTCGTGTTTAAATAATAATATTTTATTAGAGTATTGCATCTCATTTAGACCCAGTGTTGGATGTTTTATAATCTATTGAAGATATTTGTTTTATTTAAAAATAAATATATTATAAATTCTCAGTTTGTTACATATCTTCTAATCCTTTCATTTCATATCCTACATTTTATCGAACATGATGTTCCTCTTTTAAAATCTCAAGGTGTAACATTATACCCCGTTAAATAAATTAGGTCATCACAATTTAATCTTGATCTCGATAATTAAGGGATTGAAATTCAAAAACAACTTTATTGGAAACTCGCATCATAAATGGTTTAATAAAAATTTCTCTTTGTAAGATAAAGAAGGGAAGTATAAAGTTCATTTAAAATAACACATTACTAGGTTTCTAAGTAAGAGAACTTTGGTGGAAAATGAAAACATATACATTAAAGAGAATATTAAAGCCCAGGTATTAATATATAGTGATAGAGAACATGGTCATGATAAATTTAACCACAAAAAACTGTAAATTTATGATGAGTTAAAAGACCATTGATTCAACTAAAATGGAATTAATAGGATAAATTTTTTTCTAATGATATTTTTAAAAAATTTGAGTTATTATACTACCATTATGATAATTAACACAAAAAATATACATACAATTTTGATCTCTTTTTGTGATTCATTTAATTCCTACATCATATATTACTCTAAGAAATGAATATCCAATAGGGATTTTTGTTCCTAAAACACTAAAATTAACATTTACCATATCATTAGAATGTAAAGTCATTGCCGTTGTCTCAATATATTTTCCAAAACCAAAATGTTTTTCACAAGTTATCCAATAACAAACAAATTTCAACATAATCCATTAAATATGTATTTAAACTTAAGACTCATCCAAAATATGTCTGGACAAATTCAAAATCCAAAATTTCTAAAGGATGGTCACGAAACCAACATTATATTCCCCAAAAAATATAATGTGGCTCTTAATTTCACATTCTAACTATGTGAATACCTTGATCACCATAAAATCATAATGAAAAAACGTATGCTTCAAAAAATACACTACTGGAAAACTAACTTATACCAATGGTTTGGAACTGTTGGTATATGCCTCCAAACCGTTGGTATAGCCTATACCAACGGTTTGGAGAACTGTTGCCAAGTAAGCCGTTGGGATAGCTCAATACCAACGGTTTTCCTAAAACCGTTGGTATAGACCTATCCCAAGGGTTTTGGAAACCGTTGGTATAATTAATATGAAAATCTATACCAATGGTTATGGAACCGTTGGTATATGTATTTCAAAAAAAAACATCCATTGGGATTTGATCCCAGGACCCCTAGTTTATTATTGAACGACTTAACCACTAACCTAACATGAATTTTGTGAATATAATTACATAAATATATATATGTATTCTCATAATTATTTTAAATTTTGATTTATATAATGTTCTGGGTAAGAAGAAATGATAAAAAAAATCAAAGGATTTATACCAACGGTTGTCAAAACAGTTGGTATAGGTCTATACTAACGGTTTTGACAACCGTTGGTATAGATTTTGATTTTAGATTTTGTTTCTGGGTGGAAGGTTGATTTGTGGGTGACCTTTCCCAACGATTTGGGAAAACCGTTGGGATAGGTATACCCTTTCCCAACAGTTCCGTTGGGAAAGGTGTCCACAAATTGAACATTTCCCAATGGTTTGGCCAAACAATTGGAAAAGGGTATACCTATCCCAACGGTTTGGACAAATCGTTGGGAAAGGTGGCCTCAAAGTGGGATTTCCCAACGGTTTGGCCAAACTGTTGGGAAAGGGAACCTATACCAATGCTTTTTACAAACTGTTGGTATAAAAGCGTTGGGAAAGGTCAGATTTCCAATAGTAATAAAATCTTAGGTTTTCAAATATATTCCCTAAATGAATACTTGTAGTAGACTTCATCAAATATGAAAAAAAATATTAAACCACTTACCAATTTTATGGTCACCAATAATATCCCCAAAAAATCTCATTATTATCTCAATATCAGGAACATATTATGGTTTATCCTCACTTAATCATGTGTTTTACAAGAGGTTAAACTTTTCACTGAGTCACTTTTCCTGGTCCTTGATACCACTTAACATATGCTCTCAAATCCTTTAAGAAATAATATTGTAGTACAATCCTTATACATTTCATAATTATTATAACTAGAATATCAACGATAAAATAATCTTATAAAATAATTCTTAAATCTAAATATAATCACTTTAATCATTCCAATTTGGTTGTATCAATAGCATAAGTTTCACCGTGACCCCTAATATTCTTCTGGTATATAATCACTTGATGTTTGGGACATTCATTTGGGTAGTGCCCCATATCCTTATAGTTCAAAAAAATTACATAAACAGTTTATTTCTAACACTTTAATTCATGCTCCTAATTTTTTTTCTCTCCAAACTTGAAGAAAAATCTCATTCCCTTCAAGGAAGTTCTAAGGTGTTTCTTTCCACAATTATAACATGTGGGAAAACCCTTCTTTCCCTTCTTCCCCTTATCTATTTTTTTTTACTCTATAATCCTCATATTCTCTTACTTCCCTTAGAATTCATAATACTAGAGAATTATTTCTCTATTTTGAGATCATATGATATTTTTTCCTCATATTATGATAATTTTTGGGAGTGTAGTTTCATTTTAAATATTGTATTTAGACTATAAAATAAAAGATCATTCTTAATCTTTGGATTAAGTTCATAGATATAGTTCTCATTATTTCATCTAGATTCCATTTCTAAATAGTGGAATACAATATATTAGATCATAAAATTATGTATCATAATGTATAATCCCAAAACTAGTGAAACACTTAACATAAATTGAAAATTTTATGAATGGTTAATATCATAATCATAAAGATGGTTTCCTTGCGAAGTTGTCCAAACCATAAAAATATTTTCAAATCCTACATATTTTTTTATAAATAAAATGTAAATTATCCTAATCATATACCCTATTAGTGTCAATCTAGGTGCATATTAAGGTTCATTTTCTTCTACTAGTTAATTCTCAAGTCAAACACAATGATCCTTTTTTATCATTATTACCCAAAGGTACATTTGTACCAGAACCACATCCTCTTATAGTATCCACATAGGCATTTGTTTTTAATAAAATCAACAAAATATCAATCTTGCCAAAACATTAGGATGTTATTCTATACTTATCCTCAATTTCTACCACATATTTATTCTTCATAATACATGTTTTCATAAATCTAGTTCAAAAATTATTCTACAAAATTTCATCTAATACCCACTATAATGACCCCAACTCTAGTAACTCAGAGTTAGTGTATACTTTATTATATTTTCATAAGATATAAGGAATTAAATTCTGAATTACCTAATAGTTTAGTAGTCTTGGTAAACTAGATACATAATTAAAATTTTCATTATAATTTAGAACATAAAATACACAACTTTTTCTCTTTTATAATGCCATAATTCCTCTTAGAATATCCCTTCATATCAATCACAAAACACTTCTTGGTATCCTATAGAAAATAAAACATAAAGAAGGGGTGAGCTCAGATGCTCAGCTAGGGTAAGAAAACATTAGAATCTATTGTATAAATAATAATAATCAATATAGAATGTTAAATAATTGAAACACATTCCATTTAATCAATTTAATGAGAATAATAAGGTATAAATAAATAGTGGTCAAATAAAACAATATAAATAATCACATAGTCTTGAAATTTACCCATGGATACTCTAACTAATAAAATAATCACATGGAAATAACTGATCTCATAATGAGTTAATGCATAATTATAGGAATATGAACTTATCAAGACCTTTTATAGGATAGTTAAATCTATGGGTAGAAACCCATCTAATTTGGTTGACTAATGTTTCTCACGAGACTTATTGATACATCGGGGGATATCTATAACTAGGCCCCACCCATCACAAAATAAGTCAAATGCATTCTTAAATGAAAGGTGTGAATCAAAATCAATATAAAAATACATGTTTAAAAACTAACATATGAAATATTAATACTTACCCTAATCAAATAAACATAATCACAAACCATCTAGAGTAATATAGAAAAGGGTAATCAAATTATAAATCCTTAAAAAACAATCACAAACCATCCAAATAAGTAATATTGATTAAATAAATACAACATATCCTCAGTGAATCATAAGTACAATAAAGATATGATGTCTTGGATGAATATAAATACCATAAAAATTTTGTTAAAACGTTATTGAGTAAAATATGCTTTCAAATTTGAAAATCATCTTTTTGAAAAAAAAATTCACAAAAAAAATTTCAAAATTATTTTCTTTAAAAATGTACTTTGAAAAAATGTAAATTAATATTTATAAAATTGAATGGTCATGGCAGAAAAAAAAATTATGTTCATGTTGTACATGTTAAAACAAAGATTCATTTTACATTTTTCGTAAAGGCCAATCAGTCCCTCTTTTAAAAAAGAATTCAATGTTGCATGAAAAAAATTATTAAAAAGTAAAAATGGGTAAAAATTTATTTATTAAATAATTTTTTAATGGTTAAAACATTTTTAGAAAACATGGATTTTGATAAAAAGGGATTTTTGACCTAAAAGAAAAATAATGTCATATTTTCTTAAAAACATTTTCTTATTCATTTAAAGTACCAAAGAGTGTAAAAAGTTATTATCAATTGAAAATTTATTGAATAACTAGAGGATAAATAAATATATTGGTTTTATAATTTAATTACAAAATAATTCCCCCAAGGGAGACTTAAACAAAAACAATCCCGAATATTTTTGAGATTGTAAAAGAAACCCTTGCCACTATTGTAACTACTGAATCGTAAGCCTCATAAAAGAAATAAATTCAAATGAAACTTTAAATATCATTAATAGAAATATATGCATGATATAACATATCCAAATAGGTAGTATATACACCAAATAATGTAATTAGTGTTGAATATAATGTATATCTAATGAAAGTAAAAGTGAGATGAGAAACCCTTACATTAGGTTCGACTTCCTTTATATGTGTTTGAAACTCTTTTATAATAAAAATTGGTTTATTATAAATATATTTAATTAACATAATAATATATTTTATTCCATACATGATTTACTTATAGTATTTTATCAAAGGTTTATTAACAACTCTTTATTAAAATCGCAGATTCATATGATAATTGCTCTGTTTTTCACATAGTTTTAGTTCAATAATTTTGGTTCATTTAATTTGATCATGATTAAATCCTAAAAAAAAAATTAAACATGATATAAATATTATATATAGTAATTATTTATGTATTTATAGTAATCTATTAAAGTAATAGATAAAAAATGGATTACATCATTCATGGAGACGGTAGGTTGTATGTATGCATGAATGTTGTTTTTGTCACAACCTGTCCCCTGGGGCCCATACTGTGACTAAACCAATCCCAAAACTAATAGGCCATGGGATGGTGACTAGCACTAAGTAGACACATCCTTTAAATGGGAGAAATTTTTCTAATTATCGGGACACACGCACACGTCTCCAAGAAAAAGTGTTGAACTGAAAACAGTATGTAAACTAGCATGAATACCTATAAGATACCAACAATAGAGTATGAAAGTAAAAAACTAAAAATTAAATGTGTCCAGAATACAAGCCCAACTAAAAAGGGAAAATTACTCTCTCCTGTGTCTTGTCTGCAGAAAACCGTACCTAAAGGGTAAGTACAGAAACAAATGTTGGAAGTCACAAAAGCACACCTCATCTATCAGGCCTATCTCTAAGAACCACCTGGCCCTGGTTCACTAAGGACTCAATCAAATCATCAATCATTTGTACAGGACATGACATGTGTGGTCACAGCTCGTGTAGGGGTGAGTAAAATAATACTCATTAAGGACCTCAAAACCACAACGGTAACACAACTAAGAAATACACAAAGTATACCAAAAATTAAACACACAAAGTATACCAAAAAGGAAACACATGAAGTAAAGTCAATATGGTCATCTCAAAAAGGTATAGGTCTAAAGTATGAAGAGAAGTATTTCCATTTGTAGTCCAAAGATCTCCCAATCATTATGAAATTATATGTTTTGATGGAACACGAAGCATTGATGGTGCACAGAGTGTTGGTGGTGCATTAAGTGTTATGGGAACATGGATCATCAGTGGAACACAGAGCGTCAGTGGTGCATGGAGCATCAGTGGTGCACAGAGTGTCAGTGGTTCCTGGAGTGGTAATGGCATCTGATACGTTGATGGTGCACAGAGCGTCGATGGAGCACGGAGCGTCAATGGAGCACGGAGCATCAGTGGTGCATGGAGTGTCAGTGGAGTATGGAGTGTCAGTGGCATGTGAAGAATCAGTGGGTCAATCAGTCCCCTAAGTCACATAGTCACCAAGACTACATAGTCACATCCAGCAGTAGGATTTCGCTTGTAGCGTGCTTGTTCTGGGAGAACCTACTCCTCAAGATATTAGGTCATATAGAAACTTCCACAAAAACTCAATTAGAATAATCCAAGAGGACCATGCCATCTCAAGGGTTCCAACACCGCAAACCGATCATCAAACACACACATGGTTTGAAAGATAATGATAGTTTGGTAAAAATGGTATGGACCGGTCAGGGTTCAACCCGACCCGATCTGGCTGCCCCTACCCAACCTAGTTTAGCTGACCTAACCCGACCTGATCGGTCTGGACCGCGGCCCATTTCTCCCAGCCTAGCCTACCACATGTGTGTTGTCTCATTCAGATCATGACTCGGCCATGAACTCTTGATAAATGTGGCTTCTACATTAAACACGGGCGACATCGCGTCCCGACCCTTGTTCTCATGGCACCGCTACTATGGGGTCCTCCTCTAACATGAACTCCAAGCCACGTCCCACTATAGCCTCTATTGTAGCCTCCTCCTAGATCTCAAATTCACTGTCTATGACATGTGTCACCGTGAACTCCTCCTCTAGTGTGGTCCCGCTGGATCGCGGTTGTGCGCCCTATCGAAACCCGACCTCCCATCAGGACAGACGTTGCCCTCACCACCGACCACCCTACTAGCAGCCTACCATTCATTTCACCCTCCTCCATGATCTTATTCCTTCATACTACACTATCATTTCACCTCCTCAATGTAATTATGGATCACAACCTTCAGTCGCGGATCATTGTGTCACGGATTGTGGGCACAACGATCAATCGTTCGCGTAGGGTTTCAAATGGTAAAAAATGTGTAAAGAACACAATAGATTTTGGGGTGACATTAAGCACATGAACACCCATAGAATGGATCTTTTACTTTTTTTATCCTTGATTCATTCATGTTAGTGGGATCACAAGGAAATAACAACAAAATAATCACAAATATCTATTCCCTTTAATCGCGTAATAATTATCCCTTTCGCAAGAATGATTGAATCATGGATCAACCTGTTCATGGGGTGTTCTACATTTATCGATAGATTTTATGAAAGGGAAAATAAATCCCAAAATCATCGACACACTACATTGAGGTTACATTATTCACTGACGAAGAATGGGGTTTTTTGTCGTTATTGATCCTCAATCTACCGAATTTTGTTATCGGGAGAGATATATTTCTTCTCTTTGCCTTAGGGGGATTCCAGGGTTATCGAAATAGCCCTAAATTTCCTCTGAAATTTCTTATTAAAAAGTAAAATTGTCGATGTGTCAACACGTAATGTTCAATAAAATATTTTTATTATAGATTTTAATGACGTCTACATCCAAAAATTAACTTTTTTGTCCGACCCATAGTGGTCGATGCCAGGAATCACCTAAGGAAAACATCACCTTATGAACTCAACAGTGGTCTTGGATTTCCAATATTAGTTACCATTTATGAGTTATTATGATTAAAAAATAAAATAATTTTTATCTAATTATTTTATTTATGGTTATTCCCCTAGTGAATTTTTCTTCATATGAACCTCGTCAACCAATGTTAGGTCGCGGCTAGGGTAAGGTCACTACTATGAGCTAAATGATGCCCTTATATTTCTGATCCGGGCACCCATTTAAGAGTTATTTCACTTTTTCAAAAAATTATTATGAGAGTGCTACTAAAAACATAACATATTTCAAAAAATAATTTCAGGCACCCTGGTCCTTGGAATTGTTCATCATCTCAGTGACTGGTCTTAGTATTTTCCCAATTAATTTATAATAATAAAACCAGAGAAAATCCAAGTCATTACATTCTCCATGCTTTGGGGATTTACATCCCTGAAATACAAAATAAGGGCTACTCGACAAAAATATGAGGGTATTGAGCATGAATCTGAGACTCCCACTCCCCAGTACTCTTATGGAGATTCTTATACTACCATTGAATGCATACTGGAGGAATCAACCACCCACAAAGGATCTACTCTTGTTGATCCTCGATCTCCACCGGGTATTCTACAAAAGTCACCCCATCTTCAATGTCTATCTTTCCCCAGTCGATGACGTGTGATGGAATATACATGTACCTCCTCAACTAAAACACATGGAAGACATCATGAAACTGGTGCAACTGTGAGGGTAGAGCTAGGTGGTATGCCACCTCACCAACTCTACTAAGAATCTGAAAAGGATCGATGTATCTCATAGATAAGTTTTTGCCCCTACCAAATCTCTATAATACCTATTGAGGTGAGACCCGAAGAAATACATAGTCTGAATTCTCATACTCTAAAGTCCTAAACCTACTATTAGAATATTACTTCTGTCGGCTCTATGGAGTCCTCATCCACTCTAATATGGTCTGCACCTTCTCAGTGGTAGCCCGTACCAAATTTAGACCCTTGAGCGATGAAAATCCTAGGTCTGTCCAACATAGTGGTGACCTACATGGTCTTCTATAAAATTCCTCAAATGGTTCCATACCAATGGTAGAGTGGAAGATGTTGTTATATGAAAAATTCACCAGTGGTAGGTGGTCCTCTCAACTTCGGCCAAAATCTAAGATGCAATCACGTAGCATGTCCTCTAAAACATGGATGGTCCTCTATGTTCGGCCATCCGTCTAGGGGTGAAATGTCATGATAAATAGAAAATGAGTCCCAAATGCTTCCTACAATCCCTTTCAAAACCGGGATGTAAAGCAAGAATCACAATCTAAGACAATCATTGATGGCACTCCGTGAAGCTAAAATATCACATGTATGTAGAGGCATCTTAAGATCTCTACTGAACTCTACTCATGGATCAGTTGGAAGTGGATTGAATTGGTGAGTTGGTTGACAGTCACCCAGATGTTATCATATACCATGGATGTGTGTGGTAAACCCATCATGAATTCTATTGATATCCCATCCCACTTACACACTTTTACTTCAATTGGGTGAGTCAAACCCATTAGAACCTTGTTCTCATCCTTTACTTCCTGACAAGTGAGGCATCAAGAAACAAACTCTTCTACCACTTTATTTATCTCTGGCCACTATAAATGACATTAGAGGTCCTGATACATCTTTTCCACTCCTGGATATATCACTAAAGGGGAAGTATAGAACTCCCTCAAGACCTCCTCCAGAAATGTCACCGGAACTACTTTTCATCCTCTAAAGAGAACTACGTGCTCCCTAACTTTTGAATATCCATTAGGGGCATGCCCCATGGACATCTGAGTATGTGTATTCTCGCAGTCAGTATATCCAAGATGTGCCTCCTTGAATCATTGTAACAGTGGAGGGGTAAATACCATCAACTAGAGATAAGATGCTCCATCTCCATTCATAAAGAGTATCTACAATGAGGCTAACTGCTCTGATGCCTTTCAAGAAATTGTAATCTGGATCTTTTACTGAGAGCATCTGCCACCATGTTCCCCTTCTCACAGGTATAGAAAATCTCAAAGTCATAGTCCTAGAATAAATTTATACATCTTCCCTATCTCATGTTTAGATCCTTCTCATAGAAGATATATTTGAGACTCTTGTGGACAGAGTAGGTGGTGGACCACTCTCCCATTAGGTAGTGTCTACACATCTTCAATATGAAGACTATAGCTACTAGATTAAGATCATGGGTCGCGTACTTCTTCTCATGTTGCATCAACTGAAACAAACCATAGGCAATCACTACTTTCCCATGCATCAGGACACAACCACGACCATTCCCTGATGCATCACAGAACACCATGTACTCAACAACCACCTCTGGTAATCTCAAGATAGAAGCACTCACCAATCTCTACCTCAACTCCTAAAAGCACTGTTGGCACTTCTCTATCCACACGAATGGATTCCTCTTCCATGTCAAGGTCATCAAGGGTGCTGATACCCTAGAAAAGTTAGGTACGAACCTATGATAGTACACATCCAAACCTAGGAAACTCCACACCTCAGTAACACTCTTGGGTGGATCCCAAGAAATCATTGCTTCAATCTTAGTTGGATCTATTGCAACTTTAGCCTTTGAAATGACGTTTCCTAGAAATTGGACATCCTGAATCCCTAACTAACACTTTGAGAGATTCCCATAAATACTATACTCTCGGATTGTGTCTAAGACCATCGTCAAGTGTATCACATGCTCCTCATCAAACACCGAGTACACTATGATGTCATCAATGAAGACCACGATGAATCGGTCTAAGTAAGGCTACAAGATCCTATTCATGAGTCACATGACCACTTCTAGGACATTAGTTACACAAAATGGAATAACTATGTATTCATAGTGGTTGTACCAACATATTAAGGATGTATTCAGGATGTCCTCATCCCATACTCGAAGCTTTTGATATCCAGATCCGAGGTCTATCTTTGAGAACCACCTCTCTCCCTTCAGCAGATCGAAGAGGTTTTCAATCCTTGGTAGTGGATACATGTTCTTCACGGTCACCTGGTCCAGGTTCTGAAAGTCCAAACACAACCTCAAGCTCCCATCTTCCTTCTTGGAAAACAAAACTAGGGCCACCCAGGGTGATATACTAGGTCTTACAAAGCCCTTCCTCTATAAGTCATCCAGTTTTACACTTAACTCACGAAGCTCCATGGGATCCATCCGATATGCAGGTGTAGATATCACTATTGTCCCAAGGCATAGATAAATGTAGAATTATTCCACTATGAAAGGATATAATCCTAGAAAATATTCTAGATATACTTACTCGTATTCATCCACCACTGTAGAAAAATGAGGACTTGTCTCATCCACTGCGCTGAGGGTCATGTTATCCAATTGGTGTGTAATCGTATTCACCCTTCTACATTCAAGCCCTCTTGTGATTATTGGGTTTTCTTTTCACCAAAAAGGAAAAACCTTATCCCATATTTGTGGAAACACTGCACTAAGAACCTAAAACAGTCAATATGGGTATAAACTGTGGACAATAAGTCCATTCCAAGAATGATTTCATAAGGCCTTGGCACTACCAACAAGTGATCCCAACAGAAAAACTCACCCCCAAGAGTAAGGGCACACTTTCAGTACCCATGTGTTATCATCAAATATCCTCCCTTAGGAGTATCTAAGCATAAGGATCGAGTCAACGGTTCCACTGGAATCTCTGTGACTCAAAAAAGTGTCATGGTGAGAAACGATTGATTGGAACTTGTGTCTATCAAAACATCATATATGGTGGAAAAGACAGATATAATATATTTAATCATATCTAGAGAATCGGGGTCATAAGACTCCATTGAATGAAGCTAGCCTCATCCCTTTCCACCAACTCCTTGGGCCCGTGGTGGTACACCTAGGGGTGGTGGTGGTGGTACCTCAAACCTTTGCACACCTCCTACTTCCCGTCCAACTCCTCTACCACATCTGATGCCTATATTACCACCCTATTCCTACCTTCACCTCTTCCTCGGTGGTCCCTCAACCATCTGTTGATCATCCGTATGGAGAGTCAAGAAATCTTGATCCATGTGTCCCCAACCTCTACCTTAGTATCACAGTGTATCCATTGGATGAGTCTTTCTTCCCTGGGATACACACACCATTGAACCTATGTCTTGGGGTCGTCCCCTAAACTATTTGATCTTCTTAGATCCTTGCATCAGCTATCAGCTACCTGCTACTAAAGATTCAGCTACCTGACGTCGGGTGGTAGTTCTCATTGCTGGTGTCTGCTCTACCAGAATGCTCTCTACTATCAGAGCTCTCTCCAGTACCCAAGCATATGTCGAAATGATAAGGGATATCATGAATTCCCGAATCTCTGGGTGTAACCCCTACTCGATGGTCTAAGCTATGAATAATTAGTCCCTCACCATCTCCCCACTAATCCATATAGTAGACTCATGACTAGGACTGCCATCTGGTCGAGAGGCATCCTCAATAGAAGACACGCGTAACCACCTCCAGCAAATCCTCGGCTGTCTGGGGGGTATAGATCACCCTTGAACCTGAGAGTTCACTGCCTCTAGAACTTATGCAATGAAATTAGCATGTGTGCATCCTCTATCAGTAACACAAGTATTAAATGCTTCTCTCTGTGTGTTGGTGTCAATGGTACACCACCCAGGGGTGAAATATTCAGTACTGGTCCTTGTATCGATGCCTCATCACCATGAGGATCATCATTAGGATCACGCATTGTAATATTGGCTGGTTGTCTGCATGGAGGCATCTGGAAATAGATCAAGACGTACCACATTCAAAAGAGTATACCAGGTGAGTTGACACTAACTCAATATGGACATGAAAACACTCTCAATCATATATTATGCATGTACTATTTATCCACTACAACCAGTGTTTTGATGTACTGAGTTGAAAATTAGAATTCAGAGTCCTTGTGTATGGATACGTCGGTCGCCGCACCAACACTGGAGTCCTTGGTCTGAAATCTGAATTCAAAAAACATAACATTTTTTCCCCAAACCAATCTCACAGACTCTTGGTACATTAGGTAGAACCAACCTCCCTGTGATACCACTCTATCATGACCCATCATCTGGGGCCCATGTCGTGACTACCCCAAGCCTGCCACCAATAAGAAAGGGGTTGGCGACAAGCATCGACTAGTCATATCCCACATATGGGAGGAATTTTCTGAAGTACCTGTACACACAGACGCATCTCCAAGAAAATGTGATGAACTAAAAACACTAAGTAAACTATCATTCATAACTCTAAGATACCAACAAAAAATTATGATAGTAAAAAATTGAAAAATAAATGGGGCTAGAATATAATCCCAACCAAAAAAGGAAAAAAATGAGATCCTTCTTCTCGTCCATAGAAAACCCTACCTGAAGGGTAGGTATGGAAACAAATGTTTAAAGCCATTAAAGAACACCTCATCTCTCGGGCCTCTCTCCAAGCACCACCTACCCTGGTCCACCAAGGACTCTGTCAAAGCATCAATCATCTGTACAAGACATGACACGTAAGGTCAAAGCTCGTGCATGGGTGAGTAATACAATACTTAGTAAAGACCCTGAAACCAAAAAGGTAACACCACTATGAAATAAATGAAGTATAACACAAAGTAAACACATGAAGTATACCATAAAGGAAACACATGAAATATAATCAATACAGATAGACCACACAAGTATAAGTCTAAAGCATAAAGAGATAGATTTCCAATTGTAGCTCACAGATCTCCCAATCTATATGACAATAGAAGTTGCGAGGGTGAACAGAGCGTCAATGGTGAAAGGAGAATCAATGGCACAGAGAGATTCCCCGATGCATGTATCATCGGTGGTGCATGGAGCGTCAATGGTACATGGAGCATCGGTGGAACCCAAACCGATAATGGCATCTAGGATGTTGATGGTACACAGAGTTTCGATAGTACACAGAACGTCAATGGAACACGGAGCATCGATGGCACACGGAGTTTCATTGGCGCATAGAGTGTCAGTGGGTCGAGCAGTCCTCCAAGTATCATAGTCTCAAAGATTACATAGTCACAGCCATCTGCAAGATTCTGTTTGTAGCATACATGTTCTGGTAGAACCTACACCGCAATCTATTAGGTCATATTCAAACTTCCATAAAAACATAATTATAGTATCTCAAAAGGTCTATTTCATCTCAAGGGTTCCAACATCAAAAATGGATTATCAAATAGACAAATGGTTTCAAAGATAAGGCCAATTTAGTAAAAAGGGTCTAATTAGGTCCGAGTCATACACGGCTCAGTCCAGCCGACCCGACCCAACCCAATTGGTCTAGGCTAGCCCAAACCGGCCAAACCCTATATATTAGGGTCATATCTTTCAATGCACGGCTTGGTAGTTCTCTCCCGGTCAATGAGGCCACAACGTTAAACATTGACGGCACCACGTCACGGCCCCCTAGTCCTATGGAACAACTTCTGAGGGGTCCTTCTTTGACGTGACATTTGAGCTACGTATCGTTGTAGTCGTTGCCACGGCCTCCTTCCATGAATTCTTTCCTCCACCCACAGCCTACGCCAACATGGGATCCTCCTCTGGCGCGGTCCTATTGGACTTCGGTTGTGCACCCCATCAAAACTAGGCCTCTAATTGGGTTGTGTTCTACCCTCGCTACCAAAACCCTTTCGGAGGCCTGCCATTCATTTCCCCCTCCGCCATGAGCCATCGTCTACCTATTTCACTCCCATATAACCTCCATAATTTCATCATGGATCACAACCTTCTGTCTCGAACCGTGGAACTATAGATCATGGGTGCAATGATTAATTGTTCTGGTAGGGTTTCAAATGGCAAAGAACGTGTGAAGAACACAATAAATTTAGGGGAGAGATAAAGAACATGAACACCCATATAATGTATCTTGTCCTTGTTCATTCAGACTTGATATGTTCATGCTAGTGGGATTACAAAGAAACTAACAACAAAATAATCACCAAGATCTATTCACTTTAATCCCGCAATAATTATCCCTCCCGCAAGAATAATATAACTATGGATAAAGCTATTCATGGGTTGGTCTATATTTGTCATTTTATTCTAAGAATTGAAAAAGAAATCACAAAGAGATTGGCACCCTACTTCGAGGTTGGATCAGTCATTGATGAAGAATGGGGTTCCATGTCATCATCGGGAGAGAGATATTCCTTATCATTATCTCAGGGTAATTCCAAGGTTATGGGGAAAACCTTGAATTTCCTCTAACATGGATTATTAAAAAGGAAAACGGCCACTATTTAAACACATAAATTTTAATAAAATATTTTTATTATATATTTTAATGAATTCTATGTCCAAAAATTAACTTTTGCATTCGACCCGTATTGATCGATGTTAGGCCTTACCTAAGAAAAACACCCCCTTATGAACTCAACAGTAGTCTCAGATCTCCAATATGAGTTACTGTTTGTGAGTTATTAGTATTTAAAAATAAAATAATTTTTATCTAATTATTTTATTTTCAATTATTCCCCTAGTGATGTTTTCTACATATGACCCACACTGACCAATGTCATGTCGTTCCTAAGGTAAAGACACTCCTCTAAGCTCAATGGTTCCCTCAAATTTCTGATCTGGGCACCCATTTAAGAGTTATTTCAGTTATTCAAAAAATTCATGCGTGTATGCTATTAAAAACTTAACATATTTCAATCAATCGTTTTGGGAACACCGGGCCTCGGAATCACATGTTGTCTCAACAACTGGTCTCTGGATTTTCTCAATTAATTTATAAAATTTAAATCGTAGAAAATCTGAGTCATTGCAGTTTATATTTATTTCAATGAGTGGAATGAAAGTAAAATAGATATTAATTCATATTTCAAGAATCATTAATATTTTATATATATAAATTATATTAATAAAATATATCCTTGTTACCATCCATGTAAAAATAAAATGAAAAACATTTCACATCGCTATGTGGAGGAGGTAGTCTACACATAAGCACGAGCGACATTATTGTTTTCTAATAGATTGTAATGTATGTATTTAGATGTGATATTATATTTACAGAAGTATTTTTAGATCATAAATATAACATATATTCATTAACTATAAACTTACTACCTTTTATGTAAAGAGTAGGCGAAAAATGAACTACATCACTTCACAAGGTGGTAGTCCATCGTACACACGAACAGTGTTATCATATCCCCCACAGAATGAAAATTAAGAAGGTATATGTGATATCACAATAATTTAAGTATAATAATTTCATAAATATCATAGAAATATTTTAAATACATCACTATAAACATCCTCTATAGGTGGTGATGGATAACAAATTTCACCAGTTCGCGAGGCAGTAGTCTGTCGTACACACGATCGACGGTTTCATTTCCCAATTGATGGAAGTGGAGTTGGATATAGATTATTTTTCACAGCCCCCTCCCCACAAGGTGTACCCCACTTGGGCTGGCAATGTGATAATAGAGATAGTGACCCCTGAGTCCCACCTTCAGTAGGACCCGGGTTGGCGACTAGCACCGAGGGTGTATTAAGTACACAAATGGGAGGCACTACACTCTAGAAGAACACATACGGAAGAGAGAGATAAGAAAGACACCATCCAACTCCAACTCTGACTAGAATATAAAAGAAATCTCATGTACACATATGTAATTTCATGAAAAACTTCTACGAATGAATAGAAAATTTTAAGTACCAATGGAAAGTAAAAAACAACAGCAACCAAAAAGCCCGAAGAGCTCCTGCAACCCCAAGCTAGTAGTAACCAATCAGATCTCTAACCTTCTCCAAGTGACCTAAAAAATAGTTTATATATATATAGGGTGATTATAACAGTATACTCAGTATGATCATCCCTGGATCCTCTCATGAAAAAGTAAACAAATCATGATAAAACACAGTGAAAAACAATGGAAACTAACTTATCACCTAAATAGGTATACTAAGTCCCCATCCTCACCCTGGATACTCTCACCAAGTATCATGTATTAGAGTATATAATAATAATAAAGAATATCAAGAGTACCCCACTACCACTTCCCTAGTGGTTTGTCTCTTTTCCCCAACATTGCACGTCCTAAGAATCTCTCTCCAAAAAGGCTTTCCCATAGACACCTGGGCAAATCACCACAACATGCACCTCGTGTAGTAGAAAACCACCACATCCACGTAATAAATGTAACCATATAGTTTATGGGAGACACCAGAGCTTGTATAATGTGTATCATAAGTCAGGTATTAAACATCATACCATTATAGCCCATACACCGAGTAAGGATCCTCAATCCATTACAGCCTATACAAGTTACACCTATAGTAGTCCATAGAAAACTATATCCAGCATATATGTGTGTGAATAACCACAAGCTATTACAACCCTCTACACACATATATGGGGAAAACTAACCACTTATCCTACAACCACAAGTAAACACCAGGAGAATAGAGCAGGGCCAATGGGGGTAGTCATCCATCCATCCTCCCACCATAATGTTGGGGAAAACACCCCCTAGGGATCAAAATCCTTGGGGTGTCAGTTTCCCAAACTAATGGGGTGGAGTAGCTTATAGAGAAAAAAATTATAGAATATATTATAGCTCCCAACCACACTATGGGAATAATCTAGTCTTAGACTCAACTGTAGATAATGTCTCTCAGACTCCTGGATACCACTTCTAAGACTAGGTATCCTATAAGAACCGAACCATTTAAAGAGATTTAATACATTACTTCATTCCTTATTTATCAATTGCACTTTATGTTAATTAATTCTTTAAAAATTAATTAACCATTAACAATTCCACATTATATTTCATTAGTATCACACCCAAATTCCATTGCTCCTTTAAAATGTAACCTCAACATTGTGCCCTACAAACTCCAACACCATGGGTTAATCATCATTCATTCAATCATTTATTAACATAATTATTACTTTCCAATATTCCCCAGATTTCTAGAAAAACATTCTAAGCTACTAAATACAAGGGGTTCAACATGGTGGGTATTTGAACTATCTATCATGACTTTTCCACCTATATCAAGAGTGTAGACCCATCCTCCCTTAAGAAGCTAAACACGAAAAGTACAGGGCATACCTCACAGGTCTTCGCCCCTTTTTGGAAGGAGGGTAAGCAAGACAAGCTTCCTTGAGCAGTGGGGAAAGTAAACCAGATATAAAACCAACAAGATTCATTGATCATCCAAACATTTACATCCAACCCATTTAATCATCTCGGGTGTCATCTTCTACACCCACATGCATAAATCAATGCATTTTTTCCACTCTAAGCATCAACTGTTTCCACAACCAATGATCTTCCCTACCCCACATATCACAAAAGACATCTAGGCTCACATCACAGCACAAGAAGTAGGAAAAAAAATCATAGAAACTGGGATCTTGTTCCTTAAAAAATGCATCCATCCTTCAAACATAATGAGATCTCAAGGATCCAAATCACAAGTCACTTGGCCTTACCAGAAATACGGTAACTTATAACCCTACTAGGCATTATATTTTATCAAAAACCCATTTATTTAATCCATCTTGAATTGACTGGTTCATTAATAGTAGGTTCCAACTATGAGAAACAAAAAAAAATCTATCATAGTTATCACAAATTGATTAAACATGCTTACTACATCAATTTGATTAACATCAAATTACAGCAGCAACAACCAGATTCAATTACATGCCTCTTTATCTTTGAAAAAAAATTAAAATTAATATTAGTTTTCATTATTTACCAATTTCAATCAAGAATGACATGAAAAAAAGAGCAAGAATAGATATCAAACTATGTATCAAAATAAGAGGCAATAGCATGTGATCGATACTAATTTTTTTTCTGGTTCAAATATTAATTATGTCAATTGCATTATGGTTCAGTGGATAAATCATATTAACTCTACAAATTCATGTAAAAAATAGATAAGTAAGTAATAACCTACATCAAAATGGTTATTAATGTTCTTTATACGAGAACAATCCAAACAATGGATCATGATTGCTTCCTCCCGTGAAAACTGCATCCACCCAAGGATGACGCGACACGAATGCACTGAAACCCATGAAAACTCTATTAGAAGCATGGATATCACATTCCATAACATGGAAAAGATAAATAAGAGAAGATGAACCAAAAATAATGACAATAAATCATACCTTATATCGAAGATTGATCGAAACTGCTTGGTTTTACCAAAACAGGGGGTGCACTTGCAGCAAGAAGAACATCAAGGGGAACCAATACAAATAGGAAAGTTTGATTTCATGACTCCTATGGGAAGGAAGGAAGGTTTCGAGCATCTCATACTAGGAAAAATAGTGAAGAACAAGGGAGGAATATATATTTCCCCTTTAGAATATTTAATGGAGTATCAGTTTAAGATACACTGGATTTTCCATTAAAAGAGGATTATATTAAACCACATGGTTTGACCAAGTAAAGGTATCTTGAGCCTTAGGAAAATTAATGTTGGATTTATGGGATTTGAATCGGCCTTGAATCCCTTAAAATAAGTCCTTGAATTCATTTTACATAAAAGAAAATGTTAAATCAACGAAACTAGAAAAATCTAAAAAAATAGAAAAGGAAATATAAAACAGTTTGGGAAACACTGTTCTTGAGACAGTTTCTATGACACCATTTCTGTGTCACCATTTCTGTGACACCATTTTTGTGACACTGTTTCTATGAAAACGTTTCTATGACACCAATTCTGTGACACCGTTTCAATGACACCGTTTCTGTGAAACCATTTCTGTGACACCATTTCTATGACACCGTTTCTGTGACACCATTTCTGTGACACCGTTTCTTTAACACCATTTCAGTGACACCATTTCTATGACATTGTTTCTATGACACCGTTTCTATGACACTGTTTCTATGACACCATTTATGTGACACAGTTTCTGTGAAACCATTTCTGTGACACCATTTTTGTGACATAGTTTCATGAAACAGTCTGTAAATTTAGAAAATTGTAGGGTATAAGTCACATTGACCTCCCAAAACACATCAAACACTAGATTTCAACAATAGAATGGACCAGAGAGGTCTGGGAAATTAAATCAGATACCTCTAAAAACATTCTCATACTTGATAATCCAAAACCAACCCATATAGGAAGGATCCTAAACAACCTCCCATCAAGATACCTCTTAAAGAGGGAAAGCCACAAAAATCAACAAAACAAATCCATCTCATAAACACAAAAAGTATCCTATCACAAATGAAATTTTATACATTAAATGAGTTAAAAATCAAAAAACTCAGGGTACTAAGAACATATTTTTGACTCACGTTCATAGGTACTCTCATCCACACCATCATGTCGCCACAATACATGAACCAAGGGGATATCACACTTGTGAAACACCATCTCCTTGCGGTCCTGGATCTCAACAGGCCGCTCCTCGAAGGTCCAATCATCGTCAACATCGATCTCGACCCAATAGATGACTTGAGAGTCATCATGAAGATAACAATGAATATGTGGCACATGAAAAACATCATGTATCTGACTCATATTCAGGGGAAGTTCTACTTGATATGCCAGGGCTCCAACATGGGCCAACACCTAGAAAGTCCCAACAAAATGAGGAGAAAGCTTACTCCCATGACCAAAACTTCTCTACCCATGATGGGGAGTTACCTTCAGAAACATGTGATACCCAATATCAAACTATAAAGGTCTCCTCCTTTGATCGACATATGATTTATGATGATCCTGCACTGCCTTCATCCTCTCACAAAGCACCTGAACTATCTTTATTGTATTCTGCAATAGTTTTGGTCTGAAAATTTCTAACTCTTCGACCCCAATATAGTACAATGGAGAAAGGTAAGGTCATCCATACAAATCTTCAAATGTATCCATATCGATGGTGGAGTGAAAACTATTTTTTAAAGATAACTCCACCAAGGGTAAGTGCCTTGTCCACAAACCTCCAAAATTCAGGACACAAGAGCGCAACATGTCTTCACGATTCTGGATGTCCGATCTGTTTGACCATCTGTCTGTAGATGAAAAGCGGTGTTAAGGCATAGCTGAGAAAAAAAAATCTGGTTGGAGACCTCTCCACACCCTAGAGGTAAAATTAGGATCTTAATCGTAAATGATCATCCTCGAGACTCCATGGAGTCTCACCACCTCATCTAGATACTTCCTTGAAAAAACTTCCACTGAGCTCAACTCTCTGATTTCTATAAAGTGGGATGATTTTTTTAAAAGATCCACTACCACCAAAATTGAGTCATGTCCTCCCTAAGCTCATGGTAAACTCGTAACTAAGTCCATTGAGATTTCATCTCACTTCCACTAAGGAATATCTAATGGCTGGAGCAAACAACCAGGGACACGGTGCTCAGCCTTCACCTTCTGGAAGACCAAACATTGAGACACAAACTCCGTAACTACATGCTTTAGCCCAGGCCACAAAAACTAACTCTTCAAGCCTCAATACATCTTTGTTACACCATGATGTACTACTAATGGGGAACTATGGAACTATCTGAGAACTGTCTCATGCATCTCCAATGGAACAAAAATCCTTCCATGATACAACACTATGTTTTTTTCATAATCAAACCAACCATCAGGGGCCTCATTACAAAAAAATTGGTCTCTCTATACCTCCACTTCTAGATCTCCCAACTGGGACTCTTCCACCTGTTGAACTAGATATGATTGCACTATCATCTGAAAAAGACAAACTCTACTTCCAACTTCTCCCATATCGAGATGTAATGTTGAACATTCTTCCATTACTTTCTAGGAATCACCAGATTCATGCATTACATCACTATGTGACTTCCTGTTCAACGCATCATCTACAGCATTCCCCTTCCCAGGTGTATATGAGATTTCAAAGTTGTATTCCTGTAAGAACTACATCCACCAATATTATCGCAAGTTTAAGTTACATTGGGATAAAACATACCTCAGGCTCCTATGATTGTTGAAAAACACAGAACGCTCTCTAACGAGGTAATGTCTCCACAACTTCATAGAAAACACCACTACCTCCAACTAAAGATTTTGGGTGGCATAGTTACATTCATGGGGAAGCTACTTATGAGACCCATAAGAAATGACCAATCTCTATTATATCAGAACACAGCTTAACCCCAGATAAAAAGCATCACAAAGAATATCAAACTGAACTCCCTCTACTGGAAGACAAAGAAATGGAGCACTTACCAACTTATCCTTCAAATAATCTAAAGCTATCGGACACCGATCATTCCACAACAATGATTGATCCTTCCTGGTCAATTTTTTCATAGGATTCACTACCCGAGTGAAATCAACTACAAACCTACTATAGTAGCCTACAAGCCAATGAAAATTTGCACCTCTACTACTGTCTTGAAGGATTCCCAAGACACAATGTCTTCTATCTTAGATGGATTCACAGCTAATCCATGTTGGGACACAACATTCCCCAAGAAACAGACTTCTCTATCACAAAACTCACACTTCGAAAACTTCCCAAATGACGGATATTGACAAAGAACTCCCAAAATGGCATGTAGATGCTCTGCATTCTTATACTCAAACCTAGAGTACATAAGGCTGTTTTCGATGAAAACCACCACTAACTTATCCAAGAACTCCCTAAACACAACGTTCATCAATCCCCTAAACATAGTTGGAAAATTCTTCACACTGAACAGCATTATAATGAACTCATAATGCCCATGACAAAAACGAAAAGTAGTCTTCAGGATATCCTCATCCATCACAAACATCTGATGATATCCTGACCACAAGTTGATTTGTGAGAACCATATTTCACCCTTCAGTTGATTGAATAAATCATCAATCCACAAAAGAGGATAGAAATTTGTCATTGTCACTTTGTTTAAGCGATGATAATTGATACACAACCATAAACTATCGTCAGCCTTCTTCACAAACAAAAACTGGTGCACCCCATTGTGACACACTCGGGTGAAAAAAAACCGCACAGTAAAAGACCATAAATATGTATACGTGTCTCTCTTAACTCAAAATGGTCCATCCTATATTGATACATAAAGATAAGATACACTCCTGGATATAGCTCGATCCCAATATCGATCTCTCGTCGAGGGGGTAGTGCTAAAACCTCTTCTAGAAATACATCAGGGTACTCTTCTACAACCTGAAGAAATTCCAACTGCTGAACCTCCAAAGAATTTAGCATCATCTCAGCCATCAAGGATGATAAGTACGGGACATGCCTCTGACCCATTCAAGGGTATCTCTCACCAACAAACACAGATGGTTCTCCATCAACATTGAAGAGCAAAACCTACCTCCTAAAGAAATCCATGATATCCTGCACCAAATAAAACCAATCCATGTCAAGGATGACATCATATGGTTGTATCTGTAAACATAATAAATCTCCCCAAGAGCAGTGCTTCCCCAGCATTAGCTCACATTCTCTATATACTTCAAACAAGTAAGCTCGACCTCCAACTAGTGTATTCAATGCCAAGGGCACTAGAAAACTCTCTACCCCAAGTCCCAAAGAATGGAAAATGGAAGGTTTTATGAAGGAGTGTGTCTCTTTTGAATCAAACAATGCATAAACCCTAGTAAAAAACAAGAAAAGTGTACCTCGAATGATGTATGTCTCACCTAGTGCTGGAAACGCTAAAGCATTAAGTTGACCATGACCTCCTCTACAGCCTCTCTGACCCTGATGATGACCACCACCATAGTCGTTCTCTACTCTATGAGGATATGGATAATCATAGGGTTTTCCTCTGCCTTCCCCATCTACTCTCTATATATCCAAAGTCGATGCAACCTTCTACTGGTACCTCATCTGAAACTACTTCAATAGAGGAACCTCGAGCGGAACACCTAGTGCATGATGACTGTGCTGAAAGGTCGGTCACTCTTGATGTTGATGACCTCATCATCCACAAGAAAAAAATTTCTTGATCCCTTTGCATAGGCTTGAGATCTGTTGTCCCTTTATAAATGAGATGTTGTGGGCTAGGACCTACCCAAGACCGAACGGAAATTCTTCTGTCCAAAAAATCGGGGACCCCGGACCACAGCTCTACTTCATGAGGAATCATGAAGAATCCACTATCATGATGATTTGGTACTTTTCATTGTCCTCTTGATGACCTATTCCCTCAATAAAACCTCAAGATATGTCTTTTTCATAAACAGGGTTACCTGGGACTAGATCTCTAGACACAAAGCCTCCTCGAAATGCCTCGCCCTGGCCTCCTCGTCTGGAAATAGGTCCAAATCATATTCTAAAAGGTTCATAAAATGGATTCAAAACTCTCGCACACTAGATCTCCTTGTTGATGGGTAAGAAGACCCTAGCAACAGGATTACTTTGTGTTCAAAGAAAGAAACTAAAGTCTGAACTTGTCTCGAAACTCCTCTCATCAGATATCCAACTCCTCATTATCCCTAAGTAAAAAGAACCACCACTGCCTCACTACTCCTCGCCGCATCGTCACAACCAAAGACACTCATTGCTCTTTATAAGCATAGATATAACTGAAGACTATCTCAACCTCCTCCAACTAGTCTGCCATGACTACATCTGAAACAAATCCCCCATACTTTTGTAGACTCTGTCACTAAAACTCGCAGAGTTTCCTCCTCCAAGTATCATCTTCATCAACCTCTACCCTATGGAGATCTGCTGGCATAGCCTACTGGACATATTTTGTGTGAACCTGACAAGGACGTCGACCCGGAGCCATACCTATAAAATAGAAAACAGTTAGAGCTCTAAAACCTGGAATATGGAAGACTCAGCATTAATTAATTAATTGTTTTATTTTATTCATTTTTTTTGTTATCCTATCCCAAGGTCTACCCATTAAAACATAGGCACAAAGAATAATGGTGCATAATACTTTCCTAGGTCTCTACACTACAACTAGTATGACCTCATTTATTAGCCACTGGAAACGTAAAGGTCCATGAATCAGATAACAGGGGCCCTAAATGCCTATTTCTCAACTGGTCTCCAGTGTTTACATCACTTTCTAAACATGACTGACACTGTTTCCCTACTAACCCATGAAACCTCACATGTTCCTAACACCAAACTCCATCGTATCCCTCAACCATACCTCTAATACAACTCTGTTATGACCAATCACTACAAGGTGTACCCCTCCTAGGTCGGCAATGTGAGAAGGGAGATAGTGACCCCTGAGTCCCGCCTTCAGTAGGCCCCGGTTTGGCGACTAGCACTGAGGGTATAGTAAGAACACAAATGGGAGGCATTACCCTCTAAGAGAACACATGTGAAAGAGAGAGATTATACAGATACAAACAAACTCTAAATAAAACTAAAATATAAAGGAAATCCCAAGTAAACATATGTAATGTAATGAAAAACTACTACAAATAAATGGAAAACTATAAGTACCAAAGGAAAATAAAAATAGCAGCAACCACGAAGCCCGAACAGCTCCTGAAACATCAAGCTAGTAGTAACAAGCCTGATCTCCAACTTTCTCCAAGTGACCTGAAAACTGTTTATATATACATAGGGTGAGTATAACAGTATACTCAGTAGGATCCTCCCCAAATCCTCTCATGAAAAAGTAAATAAATCATGCTAAAGAATAGTGAATAACAAGTGAAACTAACTCATCACCAAAATAGGTATACTAAGTTCCTAGCCTCACCATGGATACTTCTCACCAAGCATCACATACAAGAGTATATAATAATAATAAATAAAATCAAGGGTTCCCCACTAACACTTCCCCATTGGTTTTCCACTTTTCCCCCACATCGCATGTTCTAAGAATCTCTCCCCAAAAAGGCTTGCCTATGGACACAGGGGTGAATCACCATAACATGCACCTCATGCAGTAAAAAACTTCCATGTCCACATAAGAAAAGTAACCAGGTATTTTCTAGGAGCCACCACAGCTCACAAAACGTGTATCATACATTGAGTAGTAAACCTCAAGACATTATATCCCATACACCGAGTAAGGATCCTCAATCCACTATAGCCTATACATGTTACACCCATAGTAGTCTATAGAAAACTATATCCATAGTATATGTGTATGAATAAGAACAATCCATTACAGCCCTCTACACACATATACAGGGAAAACTAACCACTATTCCTACTAGCACAAGTAACTATAAAGAGAAGTGAGTGGAGGAAAAGGGGGTATTCATTCATCCATCCTCCCACAAAAATGTTGGGGAAAACACCCCCCAGTGCTCAGAATCCTTGAGGTGTCAGTTTCCCTAACTAACAGGGTGGATTAGAGTATAGAAACCCAAAAAGTACAAAATATACTATAGCTCACAACCACACTACGAGCATAACCTAGTCTTAGACTCAACTTCATCTAACTCCTCTCAGACTCCTGGATTCCACTTTTGTGACTAGGTATCCTATAAGCACACAACCATTTAAAGAGATTTATTACATTACTTTATTCCATTTTTTATCAGTTGCACTTTATATTAATAAATTCTTTAAACATTAATTAAACATTAATAATTCCACATTAAATTTCATTAGCATCACACCCAAAGTCTATTGTTCCTTTAAAATGTAACCTCAACATTGCGCCCTAACAAACTCCAACCCCATGGGTTGGTCATAATTAGTTCAACCATTTATTAACATCATTATTACTTCCCATATTACCAAGAATTATAGAAAAAAATTCTAAGCTACTAAACACAAGGTTTCTCAACATGGTTGGTAGTTGAACTACCCATTAAGTGTTTTCCACCTATAGAAAAAGCGTAGACCCATCCTCCCTCAAGAAGCTAAAAAAGAAAAGCATGTGCATACCTCGCGCGTCTTAAACTGTTTTTTGGAAGGAGGGTAAGAAAGACCAGCTTCCTTGAGAAGTGGGAAAAGTAAATAAAATATACAACCAATAAGATACATCAATCATCCAAACATTCACATCCAACCTGTTTCATCATCTCTGGTGTCCTCTCCGACACCCACATGCATAAATTGGTGCATTTTTTACTCTAGGTGTCAACTGCTGCCATAACCAATGGGCCTCCCTACCCCCAAAAATCACAACAGCCATATAGGCTCACATCATAGCACAAGCATCAGGAAAAAAACATCATATTAACTAGGCTATTGGCCCTTAAACAAGGTATCCAGCCTTAAAACATAACGAGCTCTCAAGGCTCCAAATCACAAGGCACTCAGCCTTATAATAAAGAGGGTAACTCAGAACCCTACCAGACATTATTTTTTTCAAAAAACCATCAATTTAATCAATATTTAATTAAACGGTTCCTTAATAGTAGGTTCCAACTATGGGTAACCTAAACTGAAATCTATTATACTTATCAAAAATTGATTAAATATTCTTACTGCATCAATTTGATTAACATCTAATTACAATAAAATCAACCATATTCATTTACATGCCTCTTCATCTTTGAAAACAAATTACAATTAATCCCAATCTATTTTTTTACCAATTTCCATCTAGAAAGAAATTCTAAACCAAGAAACCATAAATATAAAACTATATAGCAAAATAAGAGGCAATAACATACGATCGATACTAATTTATTTATCTGGTTCAAATATTTATTATGTCAATTCCATTGTGGTCCAGTGGATAAATCATGCTAACTCTACAAATAAACATAAAATAATAGATAATAAATGAATACCCTACCTCTAAAAGGTTCTTCACGTTCTTTATACGAGAACGATCCACACAACGGATCATGATCGCCTCCTCCCTTTACAACCGCATTCACCCGAGGATGTCGTGGCAAAACTGCACCAACCAAAACTGAAGAAAACTCCACTAGAAGCCTAAAGATCACATTCCATAACATGGAAAGGAGAAATAAGAGAATATTAACCTAACAGAATGATGATAAATCATACCTTATATTGAAGATTGATTGATACTTCTTAGTTGCACCAAAATAGGGGGTGCACTTGCAACAAGAAGAACTTCAAGGGGAACAAATATTAGGAGTAAAGTTTGATCACATCACTCCTATGGGGAGGAACTAAAGTTCTGAGCATCTCGTACAAAGAAACAATAGTGAATAACAATGTAGGAATATATCATTCCCTTTTAGAAGATTTAATGGAGCAACGGTTTAACATATGATGGATTTTCCATTAAAAGGGGATCTCATTAAACCATGCAGTTTGACCAATTAAAGGCTTAAAATCCTTAAGAAAATTAAAATTGGATTTATGGGATTTGAATCGGCCTTAAATCCATTAAAATAAGGCCTTTAATGCATTTTACATCAAATAAATTGTTAAATCGGCGAAACTGAAAAAATATGGAAATTTGGAAAATGAAATATGAAAAAGTTCTGGAAACACTGTTTATGATATAGTTTTTTCGACACTGTTTATGTGACACTATTTCTGTGACACCATTGTTGTGACATCATTTCTGTGACACTGTTTCTATGACACCATTTCTGTGACACAATTTTTGTGACATCGTTTATGTGACACTGTTTCTCTAAAACTGTTTATGTGACACTGTTTCTGTGACACCATTTCTATGTCACTATTTCTATGGCACCATTTCTGTGACACTGTTTCTGTGACACCGTTTCTGTGACACCATTTCTGTGACACAATTTCTATGACACCGTTTCTGTGACACCATTTCTATGACACCATTTTTGTGACACTATTTATGTGACACTGTTTTTTTGACACCGTTTCTATGACACCATTTATGTGACACTATTTCTGCGACACCATTTCTTTGACACTATTTTTGTGAAACAGTTTCACGAAATAGTCTGGAAATTTGGAAAAGTATTGGGTATAAGTCACCTTGGCCTCCCAGAACACCTCAAACACCCGATTTCATCAATGGAAAGGACCAAAGAGGTCTGAGCCATTACATTATTAAATTAACATAATAATATATAAGTATATAGGATATAATAAAGTTATTATATTATAATATTTTAATGAGTTTGAAGAAGAAGTAAAATGAAAACACGTAGTTAAAAACAGTACCACTTCTTTAAG
Organism: Viscum album; assembly: GCA_963277665.1. Lineage (NCBI taxonomy): Eukaryota > Viridiplantae > Streptophyta > Magnoliopsida > Santalales > Viscaceae > Viscum > Viscum album. The sequence continues at coordinate 782,081,604 of OY728146.1, read as the reverse complement.
AAACCTCTTCAGGTTTAAACTAAATCATCTATAGATTGGATTTATGATATAAAAAATGATCTAGGATGTGGGTAGGTATTAAAGGAAGGTATTTGGGTAGATATTTTCCTAGATAGAGGTTTTTTTTACATGTGAAGAGGGGAGTAGAGGGGGTGGCCTTTTATAAATGGGGGAGAGGATGCACATGGATATTTTGAAATGATAAAGTGATACCCACATTAATCTCATTCCACAAGCCTCTAAAATGGGTCCTTCTAGAATCATATAGATTATAGGTTAAAAATATGTCCATGAAATGAGGTTTGGATATGGGTTAGATCTTTTTAAACCCTTATCTTTTTAGTTTAACCCCACAGTAAACCCTTTTTTACCATAACTGTGATAATTAATTTTTACTATTTCCATTATTCATTTAGGAAAAAATTAAGTTAAAATTATTATATAATATAAATTATACAAATTAAAAATTTAAATCCATTTTTCAAAATTTAATTTATATAATTGGGATAAATCAATTTAATATTAAACCACAAACACGACAAAATAGCGGTTTTTAAAAGAGAAAATTATCATAATTATATAATGTTTTAATATAATATGAAATTGATTAAAATGACATGAATTAGTAAAATTATAATATAATTGAACTAATTTTAATTTAAAACCAATTTAAAATATAATTTATTTTTTTCAATAATTTAAACAGAAAGGTAGTTTTTAATAAAAATTAGTATTTTTAACTATTCATCAAAATATTAATCTTTTTATAAATTTATAAAAATTAACCCAAAGATATTTTTTATACATGGATCTAAAAAATTATTTTTTAAAATACATTTTTTAAAATTTGTAAAAAAATAATTATAAATTATGTGTGCAAAGCGTGATAAACCGCTTTTTATAAAAATTTAGTTTTTTAGAAATCATTTATTTTTCTTTCAAATGATTACTATTTTATTTATAATTAATAGATAACCATTTGATTTATTTTATAATGTGTAAACCATATAATTTTCATAATTTAGTTATTATTATTCATACTCTCTATCTTAATAGCTTGGTTATAATGGTCATTTTTAAATAAATATATTTTAATATAGTATCACATCTCGTTCAAACTCGATGTTGCGTTCATTAAAAACTATCGAAGAGATTGGATTTATTGAAAAAGAAACATGTCATAAATTATTTTGGTGTCACATTATATTATAATATTGGTGTTGTGTTTCATACACATTATCAACCATGATGTTGCTCTTTTAGAATCTCGAGGTCTTACAAAAATGACAATATATTTAGATAAAAATATTATTTTTTCATAAAACAAAAAATAAATTATGGGTTATTTTGGTCTTTTATTAGATAAATGTTTGTACTAGTGGATATTTTTTATAGAAAACTTCTATTTTTTACCTCATGTGAAATGAGAGGAAATTTTCTTGTCAGGTTATGGTTAAATTTACATTTTAAGTAAAAAAAAAATAAAATAAATTAGAAAAGAAGTCATTTTTTCTAATTAAAAAAATCTATTTATTATTTTAATCCTAAAACCACGCATATATATTGAATTAAATAATATCAGTCTTTTAATACATACCATTATATTTTCCATCACTAATTCATTGCTGTTTAGTGTCTCTAGTGACTATTAAATAAAAAATAGAGTAGTGTTTATATTAACAAAATCATTTATATTTATCCATACATGGGTCTCAAGATTAATCAAAATCCTAAATTAAAAAATTTTATCTCCAAGAAAAAATCTCTAATTACAGTAATATGGTATGGTAAGAATTTTCGTAGATTCATTCATTTATGAGATATTCATGTTTCAATTGTTCAACTTTTAGAACCCAAAATTTCAAAACTTTTATAATAATATCATTCATCTAACTGAGAACACTTAATAAATTAAATTCAAATTTTCATTATTATAAAAACCTAAGATTTTAATATATGTTTTCTTCTAATTAAGTTGATTTCTTTTGATATATTGTTCCGCACAAAACATCAAACTAAAATGAAACTGTGATATCTTTATACCATTAAAACCTATTTGTTGAATTAGTAGGCATGAATAGGATTGACTAAATTACAAAATATATTAATATATATATATAGTTTATTTTATACAAGTTTTCTTCATTCATTAATGTATTTAATAATCTATCTTTTTATTTGTTGTACTTTTTATTTAATAAAACTAAGTATATTATTTTTAAATGATGATTTTAAAAAAATATAATATTGATTGAAAAATTATATCTTTAATAATGTTTTATAGAAATTAATAATAAAATAACCAGTATTTTAAAAAGTTATTTTTATCTAAAAAAGGTTTCTCATTATATTTTATAATTAAAATTAAAATTTAAAAAAGAAAATTCTATAAATTTAATTTGAAAATATAAACTTAATTATTTAATTTAAAACTATAATATTTATTTTAAGATTTCCTTTTAGTATTTTTAGAAATAATTGATTTTTAAGTGAATAGTGAAAACAATTAATTTTAATAATACTATCACTTTTAGGAAATTATTATACAAGAATTACCTGAATGTTTTTTAAACCATTCTTAAAATAAATAATATAATTTATAAATTTAAATTATTTATTTTAAATACTATATTGACACGAAAACCCACATTTAACATTTTATAATATCAAGGTAATGTTTTAATAAAAATTTCTTTTTATCTGTTTCTTTATATAAAATTTTCTGACAGTTAAATTAGAATCTCGAATTATTTTAATGTTAATTAAACATTGAATGAATAATAATTAAAATTTTAATTCTAATTGAATCAATAAAATTGATAATTTTATCCTAAACATAGATCTTATTCTTAAAATACACCATTTTCTAAAACTGGGTTTTTACATGTTATATGCACTAAAACTAAAATTAATTTTCATAAATCATGTTAAATTTTACTTTATAAAATGACATTCAAATTTAAAATTAAAATTTTAAAATTATTAAATAATTTAAATTTTAATTTTGGCCCTTAAATTTAGTTTTCAAGGGTGAATGTGGAGTTACTCAAAAAGGGTAAATTTGGGTAAAAGTTATTTAACATAGTAAAAGTGGTCAAAACAAGTGTAAAACGTGTGTTATATTTAATTTTTGAAGATTTATTTTACTTATCCATTTCCCCAAACCATTATTGGTTATTATATAATCCTTTTTCCTTGAATAATGGAGTGATATTATTGAGAAATAATGAGTTTTTACAAAAGTTTTCTTTTCTTCAGTTATAAAAGGAGACCACTTCCTACCTTTTTATCCACCCATTCCAAATATTAGATAAAACAAATATATACCATATGATATCTTTAAAATCTACCCAATTAATTTTATTCCTTAGTATCACCAAAAACCAATCTAGTGATTCTTACGGAGTTACTCAAGGGATAGCTTGCAAGGGAAAGGTAATACTCTCAACCCAACCTTTATAAGTTCTTTTCATATTTTTCACCCCTCAAGTCCCCTATATCCATGAAGGTATGGTAACACCATCATTTTAAATATGATCACATTTTATTATACTAATGTAATATTCATTTTATACTTCCATTCAATATCATTAAGAAAAATGAAAATGATGTCATGAATGTGTACGGACTACCGCCTCCATGAATGACATGTTTTTTCCATTCCACCCCACATGACTAGATTTTAAAATATATTTAGTATGTAAAAATTATATTTTTAAACATGATTAATATTAAGTAATTATAATATATTGAAATACATAATTAAAAATAATAATAAATTGTTATAGTAACTTTAATCACTTAAAATAGATTTTTCAAGGAACCATTCTTAATTTGGGTGTTTTTTGGAATAACATTTGAAAATGTATTATTATTTTACTAATTAAATAATAAAATAAATAAACCTACACAATTATAGAGATCAAAAAGTTATTTTATATGTATTCCTTTGAAATAAATTTTAAGTATTCGATGTCTTTATTAACATACAACCCTAATTCTAAAAGATCCAAGACATATTATAACATTTATAACCATGTGGTCTGATTGGAAAGTATGAATAGGATTAACCACATTATGAAATATATATATAATTCTTTATTTAATTCATGTTTATTAATTAATACCTAATAAATAATCATTATTTTTTTTAATAAAATCATTTCATGATTAAAAAGACCCAATTTCTTAAGAAATATAATCTTCTATGTGTTATTTATTTTTATATAAAAATATAAATTGATCACTATTAAAAAGAAATTTTAATAAAATTTATTGAAATTTATTAATAATGATCCATAAATTAGTTACCTAATAGTTAATAATAAAGATAAATCCATTTGAATATTAAAAATAATTATTTTAAAAAACCTATTTTTTATGCGCACAATGTGTTTTTATCTTAATAAATCAAATGAATCACTAATTATTAATGATGTTAATGAAATATATAGAATATATATTCAATAAAATATTTTAACATTCATATAATATTTTTTAAAAGGCAATGAATGATTGTAAATTCATTTGTATGCTTAAAAATCTGTTTTTTAAACTGTTTTTATTGCATTATGAACAATTATTTTATATTTGATTTCTTCAACATATAGAGATTTAATTTGATAGAATGGTTTCCATTTTTTACTGAAAAATACATGAAAAATGAAGCAGTTAACACCTGAAATTTTGGTGATAATGAAATGTTGATTGTGAATGGGTGATAAGATGTAGTAAGTAAATAATATATGGTATTATAAGTATGAATATTATTCTGGAATATATTTATAATAAATTTAAATTTATTATAAAGTAGGTTAAAAAAACTTACAAGGAAAGTCAAACTTGAGATAATGGGTTTATATTGAAATATTATTTTAAATGGTATTATTTATACTCTAATTTATATTGAAGAAAATTATATGATACTTATCTATTAAACCCCCTTTATTTTGTTATCATTAATTTATTTTTTGTATTTTTCATGTTTTCATTTCATTTTTCTCTCTTTCATACTCAAAAATACTAAAGGAATTTTTTTAAGAGAAACTTCCCTTATCTCGCATCTTTGGTCGGTGAAATTTTTATTCTATATCCATATTCCCTAGAATGTTTTCAAAAATGTTTTTACTACTCTCTAAATATTATTTAAATAAATTTTTAAATCTATTTTACTTAATTTACCATGTTTTCAAAGGAATATTCTTATCATTTTATGAATGAGGTACTTTTTACCAAAGGTGTGAACAAAATATTTGTTTTAATATTTACCACATGAATGAATTTTCCATCCACACTGACTATTCATTTCCTTGAATATTATTTTACAATTTTACAAGGTTCTTTTCAAATAAAACGTTTTTCCTAATATTTTGGAAAATTTTATATTTTAAATAAGTGATTTAAAATTAAAAATGGTATTTTCCTCAAGAAATTTTTTAGTGTTCATTTAAAGATATGTTCTTCTATAAAAATATATTTTGTGTTTCTTATGATTTACTAGGGATACAATCCAATGATACCATATTTATTCTTTAACTAGATAGTTATTGATTATTATGATGAAATATTGATGAAAACCATTTCTTTTCTATGGGTTAAGCTAAAAAATTGATAAATATTTTTATTATATTGTAGCATACATATAAATGGATTATGATCATTTGATGTATGGGTCTATTATAGTCCTTAGACGCATTTGGTAATGATTAATATTCTAGGATCAAAAAGGGTACACTGTTGGTTTTCCCTAGACCAGAGAGGGTAAATAGGTGGTTAGCCCAAGCCCAAATAAGGTGCATGGGTGGTTAACCTAATCCTATTATATTATGAATTTCTTATTGGGTACCCATGGTATATAATTTATAAGATTATGTTCCATTTTATGCCACTCTCTAATGACATGTTCTTATATCTATGTTATATTATCATGGATCATGATTTCCTTAAAATTAATGTCTTATGAATTTCTCTATATTTATATCATTACTCGTGAAAATTATCTATGAATTGTTTGGTATTATTTTCTATTATTACAATCATGTTATCATACATTTATTCTTATATTATTATCACTTAGATTTATCAACTAATATCTTCTATGTTTACTCCTATTGATCTTCTGAGATCAACCTTTCTTCTGTTTTATTTTCTATAGGATATGAATAAAGGTTTTAAGTATTATATGTCTAAGAATGATGTAAGTGTGAATAAATTAGTGGGGGATACTTTTATGTACCATTTTTTTATGTATCCATGTTTTAAAAGAAACTAAACATTTATGGTTGTTGGTGTGGATAAAAATGATATGTAATGAAGTTTCATTAAAAAATATTTGATATTAATTTATGTTATGATTGGGTCTCCTGAGTTGGTATCATATCAAGGATTAGTTATTTTTGGAAATTAGGATTAGATTATTTTAGTGAGAACCCTTAGGATACACCTAAGTATAGAAGAACATATAAGTTGTATTAAATGATGTATTACAGTTTTCCTAGAAAATATATCTCTATCTAGATAATGGAACATGGATACAGTTGTTCCGCAAAAACACCTAGGATTAAAAACTATAAAAGAATAAAATTGGATATTAAATTGATTATCACTAGTTCACGATGAGTGTTACCCTAACTACACAACTAGATAAACACTCCCATAGGATATGAATGCATTAATTTTCATTTTCTTTATGAAACAGTATAAATTATTTGAGAATATTATGACCAAGGATTACCTAGGTAAAACATATAGTGTCATATATTGATAATAAGGTGTAATAATTTAGAACATATCAGTAATTATGTTCATGATTATATGATTTATCACTCAGATTATTATGACTTGATGCCTATAATATGTTTTTTTTAATGGATATAAATAGAAGTAATCTTGCAAAAAATTAATCTAATAGCTAATATAATGACTATATTTATGATAAACCAAATAAAGTGTGATCTAGAATGAAAAATATTATGATTATTATTAATTATATGTCTTGGGATATGATCAAAATCTAAAACATAGGTGAGCTTTCTAACTCAACAAATAAGATAAAAATGGAGTTTTAGGAATGTTCAGGTGATAAAGACCATGGAGGGAAGAGAATTTATCTTCTTATAGGTCACAAATATGGAAATAAGTACCCAGGAAAATGTCTAAAAAGAACATGAATTTGTTTTATATTTAGTATAGGAGAATATAGAGCAATAAGATTCTAATAAAAAATGATGAATCCAGTTAACTCTATAGAGGGAAATAAAATTATCCCAAAGGTATCAATTCAATGTTTTTAATGTGGAGAGTATAGTCTTTATGAAAATAAATGAACTTGGAAGAAACCCCAAGAAGGGGATCAAAAGGACATTAATAATAAAGGTTTACTAAGTTTATATTATAATGAATAAGAAACTAAAAATCCCTCATAAAAGGTGTGGATTTTTTAATAGTTTTTCTTTCATTCAAAGTAATAAGTATAATTATACTTAGTTTATTAATCATAGGATGTGATTCATAATTTTGATTTTATGAAGAAACAATTGAGTAATAAGATGTAAAATATTAGCTAAAGGTATGTAATGTTTGTTGAATGATTTAAGTGTCAATATTTAGGGTTCCAAGAGTTATGATGTAATGGTATTTTATTTAAGGGTTGATAAATTTAAGGATGACCATAAGTTTAAATTCATTGATACACTTTTTAAGTTCTATGTAATGGGACTTTAAGATTATTATAAATCCTTATGGAGGAACAAATTAAGTTTTGATATATTATTGAGGTATATATAACCCTTAAATTTATCTTATGTCTTAGTGAAAAGGTTATTTCAGGAAGAATGATATAATTTGAAAGGTATTGTTAAACATTAGGGTTAATATAATCTTTGATATTGAGGTAATTATAGTCAATTGGGATAATGAGTTACTATTTTTTTGAACCATATTAGATTTAGATATAGTTATATTTATTTCCTAAAATTTAATTTTATTTCAATGTGTTTGATATTATAAAATATGGGTTAAATTTTATAAAAACATATGATTTTATTGTATTTAATTTAGAAAATATAAGATTAATAGATATGCATTATTATTATGTGACTTTTTGAGTGATTACTTTTTTATAGATAAATTTTAAATTGATATTTTAATAATATGTGATCAAATATTTCTAATTTTTGCGCTTTGAACTTGGTTAGGCATATTTTTGATGATTTTTAATGTTAGATATTTATGGAGTGGTTTAAGTTGAACTTTGGGTTATATTATTGAGATTTTGTAGATTGATGAATAAATGTTTATTAAAATTTAATATTATCTTATTAAAGTTACCCATGATAATATTAACATAAATAGTAAAATAATATCATTATTTAAATAATACATATCATAATATTCACATAATCTAACAATTGAAATGTTTAGTGTCTTGGAAATTAGTTACATAAAAAATATTATTTTATAACACTTTCAAAAAAATCCATTATTGTTCTCATCTAGATATTTTTCTAGATATTTCAAATGATGTAATAATATTCATAATATGGGGAATATAAAATTAACAAATAGTTGATTTGAAATTCTTTTTAAGGGAAGAGACATATAATAAATTATTAGATCAAAACTATGAGAAGAATATGATGAAAACATAAATATCTAAATAATATATCATAAGACCATGTATGATTATAAAAAACATTATGGTTCTACATATGATCCTAAAAATATCTTTAAGTAAACATAAAAGATAAAAAATATAACATGTTAACATTACATAAGGTGAAAGATACTTTAAAAGGAATAATTATAAAAACATGGAATTTATTGGAAATAAAATTCATCTTGAAACATGGAATTGCTTGATAAAAATTTGAAAATGTGTCATAAATTTATAAACCAAAAAGTTTGGAACATTCATAAACATATGAAAACATGTGTGATCAAACTCATTATATCTATACCGATGTGATCAAACTCATTATGTCCACACCTGAAAATGTGAGAAAACCCATCATTCTCATGACTATGTGAACAAAACATTATTTACATGCCTAAATATATCATGATATATAATATTATAATAAATAATTTGAGGTATATAGAGTATCCCACCCATCATCATCTATACATATGTGTTCTGCTTAGAAATAATTATCGTCATAACGTAAATAACCCACGAAAAAAAGAATAGTTTTATTTAACATATCACATAACATGAAATTAATAAATAATAGTATATAAAAATATAATTATACAAAATGATTAATAATATAATAAAATATAAAACATCAATTCATGATCGATATTTCATTTTAAGATAATTATATCAAGATCAGGGAAAGAGTTTTTTAAAACAAATTGTATTAATTGTTGTAAAATTCATAGTTATGAGTCCCTTTTAAAAAATCCATTATTATTTTTATGAGAAATTAAAATAATACCCTACATAAATTTCATTTTGGTTCAAAAACTCATTTCCCAATAAATAAGGAAATAACATCAATCAAAATATAAATTCTTAGAAATAAAATGTTCTATAATAAATTGCATAACTCAAAGAAAGTATTTTGATTTACCAAATCCATTAACTTTACCCTTGATTTCCATATAATTCTTTAACCTATTACATTATAAAGATAAAAATATTAATTAAATATTTCATAACCTTATTATTATATATTTCTATTAATACACTTCTATTTCATCAGGAGAATAGGTGTGGATGGGATCCACCTAATGGTTTGATTTTGGGGAATTTGTGTTGTGAGAAATCATGAATATTGTATTACCATTGTCACCCTTATTGAAAACTCTCAAAGGTTCCCTCATTTTTAAATGGGTATAGACCCATTTTCCAGAGGTAGAATATCGTCTGGGTTTTCAGGCCCAATGACTCTTGGGACTCTCATTGGTCGAGAGGATGGGAGGTTGGACTCATCACACCCTTTTTGGGGGAATTATTGACTAATATGGGACTCTATTATAGATTTAAGATATATTTGTGGATCTATTACTAATATAGATATAGGACTAGTTACCCTAACAAAACAATCATGGGTTACTTCTCTTTTTAGTGCAAAATACTGGGGGGGCTCTTTCGTGAATTCATATGTATGTATCTGAGGTTCTCTATCGTTTTCTAGTAATGAGAGGTCTATTATGTAATGAATCCATAAAGCAAAGTTCTTTGGAATGTTTTGACATGAAATGAGGTATTCAAAAATCTAATGAGGTGATTGATCAATTATGAGGAATCCTATGTATCCTTATTATTATAGGAATTAAAACCCACATAGTTCGTTAGACCCATGTAGTTTAACTTCATGTGGAGATGACTTATATAGGTGCTATGGGACACCAAGTATTCAAGATTGAGTCTAAGAGGGACATCCTACATATCGTCATTATGGAGAGAATCAAATTTTTCATAGTTTTTTTATTTGGGGCTTACACTCTAAGGTTTCCCTTGTCATTATAGATACTTATGGTGATGATGACATGATTATTGCAATTCCCTAAGCCCATGTGAGATATGCTCGGTGTGAGAAATAAGAGATGGAAAATTATCATTTTTTCATTACTCATGATGTAGAACCTATGTTATAGGACCACCCTGGTAGGATTTATTATGGATCTCGAGTCTCAAAGAGACACTCTATTTATCCGGTTTATGGAATGAATCAAAGTCATCATAGTTTAGTTTATTTCTCTATCTATTGATGGATGAGGTATAGTAAACATCTTGTGGTAATGATTGGTTCTGGATGGTTGAAAAAGGAATTTTCATAAGGATTACATATAAATGGATGTTTATTTGAGCTCGGGCCTTAGGAAGGCATCTTACGTATCATGTTTATTAGATGAATCAGACTTATCTTAGTTTAATCACACCCTTTGGATTAGACACAAGGTAGATTTACTTGTGTTAAGGATAATGTGTCATTCCAATCATTGAAGATTTACATACATATATTTCCCTAGTTGTGGGAGACTCATGATCTGAATGATATGATTATTGCAACTCCCTAAGTTCACGTGAGATATGCACTATGTGAGAAATAAGGGATGGAAAATGATCATTTTTTCATCACTTGGAGAGTGAGGAACTTATGTATTGGTACAACCCTATGGAGATAAAACCTTGAAGAGGTGGCCTATGTATCATCAATATAGAAGGAATAAAAATCAATGTAGTTCCTTTGATTAGGTATTACACTCTGAGGTTTCCTTATTGATCTGACCTGCTTTCCTTCCGAACATGCACTGATTGTATTATTATCTTGATATGTAAGAGAGTAACTTTCTAGAATATCCAAATACAACTAAATGATCTTGTTGGTCTTTCTAAAGTGCTTCACATATCCTATATGGAAAATCCAAAGGTTGTCACATGATTTAGGCTGACTTGTTAAGAGGACATCACAAGATACATATGGTTTGTCCTGAAATTTATTGCTTGACCTAGATGACTTATCCAGAGGGTGTCACATGATCAAGATGGTTTTCTTATAAGGTACCATCAGTGCTGGATGACATGATCCAACACCATTATGTGAGTCAGGTAATGTATCTGCAGAATATGATGAGTATTAGGCAAGAGGCCCATAGGGATTCATGATAAAAATGTGGTACATCCCAAAGGGAAACTGTGTGACTATATCTGACATGTCTAGAGGACTTTACATAACCTTAATGTCTTTTGGGAGGAGTTTCATGAGATCTGGGTGACATTCCCTGGTGTTGTCTCATGTCTTGTATAGCTCATGCGAAGCACATGAGGGTCATCGAACATGATTTTGTTTAAGCCTTACACCTTTAGTCTTTTTTATAGACCTTTTATTGTGAATTGCATATATTTATTTAGTGTTAGTTTATTTAATGTATCACATGATATGGCATACATGTGGGATATTCTTTACATTACCTGCTAGAGGTCCTCTGTATGATTTATGAGTAATCATATGAAGTCTTTCATGCATGGCGCATGATCACTCCGGTTGCATGTTGATATATTACATGACGGAAGACTTTCTGGTCATGATATCAACTACTCAGGGAAATCCTCTTTGGTGCTTGGGTGTGTCGATGCTCTTGGATACGAAAAATCCAAACTTCATCTAGTGCATTGCAGTCATATGGTAGTGGTGAATTTTTTATACTGGGGTAGAGAATTTATAGGTCTCGCCACCACATTTGTTCTCCAATTTTCATGGAGTATCTAGAGATGATTTAGGCTATAGTTTTCAAAGGGGTCTGGTTCCATACGTCTTTATAAGCCTTTTTCAAGGATCACTTCAAGGGTGTCACCTAATTTTCAGGGACCGTGAGTCCCTCTCATCAATGCCTCTATAATTGGATTATTTCCAATTAATGTGGACTTGTTGACTCATGTGTATGTGTCGAAGGACTTTCATATTTTCATTTTTACATGTCAAATGGACTTCATGAGATCAAAGTTCCTATTGAAATTCCTTTATGTGATGATTGATTCCTTTTTTGAGACATTTTATGAGGCAAGGATGGCTTGTCTAGGTGTCTTGTGGAGTCGTTCTACGAACAAACTTAGTGTATCACTAGTGTTTTATGATTGTGAGAGGCTTCCACCTCCTCCCTATTTTATTCCATTTGTTTTATTTTTCAATGTTTCTGGAATTATGCGAGATTATATGAGTAATTTAAAATACAATTACTCTATTTTTTTATGATTCATCGTGTGACCAAAAGAGGTCCTATGGGGATGTGTGATCATTTCATGGAAAGATCCATCTATTCATCCTCAGGGAGCTGAAGGGGGAGTGAAAGGTTTTCTGGGAATGCCAGAGGCTCTTTGTGCATTATGGATGAAAACCAAAGGGCTTTTACGAGATGAGTAGGACATGTCACCGGATTCTCGTGGTGTCTTGTGGGCTTCCATGTGCATATCAAATATCTTTTAAGACCGTGATTAGTCTCTACCTCCCTTCCTTTTATTTCCTTTGTTTCATTTTACAAAGGCTTGGGGTTCATGTAAATTTTCTCAAATTTTTTCAAGGACAACCATCCTTCCCCTTAGTGATGATTCTCATGATGTTTACAACTGCTAGAGGCCTCCGCCCTTTGGGTATTTTCCTCTTTTTCAAAGGATTTTTTGGTTAGATTTCTAGGTGATTTCTGCCAACAAACCATGCAGTCTGGGGGAGCTTACCCAGACATTGTCACATTTCTATTATTTTTTTAAGGTTCCTTTGTGAGAGAAAAAAGGACTTTCCAAAGGGGTGATTTGTAGGACATGCTGCAGTCTATCTTCTACACCCGGTTCTTTTGCATGACCCTATGTCGGTCATGTGATCACAATTCTCTTGGAGGATCATGCGATATATGAGATTTATCCATATTCTACTTCTTTTTATTTTGTGGGAAATTAATACCAATATCATGGTATTACTTCCTTTTTGAATTTTTTTGATGCTTATTTGGTGGGAATCAATAAATCCCCCCACACCTCAGGAGAGAGATCCACAGGAACAAGGACTCGGATTTGAGGAAAGTAAATGCTCACCTGAGACTTTGGTGTTGTCACGAATCAATGTCTGGGGATACATTTGGTATACTAGGTGACTCTTGAATTTCAATAAATTCCCTATATATAGTGGGATAGAGGGTAGTTTTATCCATCGTCTATCATTGCTACAGATATCACTCACTCTGCCTCCATCGTGTGTCCTTATCAAAAGACCATTACACAAGTCCTGCTCATGAGACTTGTTTGTGAGACCCGGTCTTGAGGAATTTTCTGCAAGACTTACCTATCATAGGTTCATGTTCAAACTATCCACGAACCATAATTTGATAATTTCTTAAACTTTTCCCATGAGGTTTATGGTTGCATTAGAGGTTTCGCAGGATCTTCTAGTTCGATCACATTATCAATTGATCGTCATGGTATTCGTGTAACCATCCTAGGTCACGCGATTGTGAGTCTCCAAAGGGGTCATATGATTATGAAATTATCTTTGGGGGTTATGTGACCCATTATTCCTTTGTGGTGAGGCAACTATTGAACCATTTATGTGGTTTGTGAATCTGTTACTAATTCATGTGATGCACATGATGTTGTCGGTTTATGTCTTCACTTTGAAAATATTTTATGTCATCTGTCTAAAATATTCAACTTACTCTTATTAATATGGATTCTAGTTCTCATCAATCATCTTAAACTACGGCCAATCAAAGTTCCATGGTTTATAGGAATCTCAATGTCGACCCTTGATATCATGTGAACACTAATAATGAGAGTCTGAAGAGGTTCCTTTCATCTGGGCTTTGAGACTATCCTTTATCTCAATGAATTCCTCTATATGGGTTTGTTCTGTTGGATGATTCTTGTATCCCCTCTCCAAGATTTGATTTTCCATCTCATTATGTGTTAGGTTCTCTTGACTATATCCAAATGAAAATTTCCATGGATAGTTGACTAATAACAGATTAGTCTCAGGAGCTATCTTATATATTGGAAAACTCCCCCTTAGTTCTAGATGTCTGTGAATTTTCTCATCATCCCATTTATTAGATATATTATTGTATATATACTTCCTCTATGAACAATAAAAGTACGGTATGGGGTTTTAAGTGGGATCTCTATCTTGTTAGTAATTTCTCTGATGAATGGGCATGGCCCTTCTCAGTTAGGAAAAGCTGCATATTGTTTATTGATCAGCTATACAGAGTTCACCTTTATGAAGCTATGTGGATTTCCTAGTTCATCATTTAAATCAACCCCAACCTTATTCCATAGATGATAAGTAAAGGGTTTCCTAGAACCAACACATTCCACCTGTCCCACTGTGATGTTGGTATCAACTTATTGGACATCTACCAACTGGGTGGTATTCCCCTCTTAGAGAGATATATAATGAATTAATTCCAACTTCAAATGTCTAGGATGATCCATTGCAAACCCCAGTTTTGGAGAGGGAGGTTCTTATTACCATAAAGAAGAAATTCAATAAGGATATAACAATGTTTTTGCTTATTTACTTCAAGGATTGGATCGAAATCTGTCTTTTCTTTAGTGGATATTGTCCAACTATTATACATCCTCATCGATGCCCTTCTCAGCAAGTCTGTGAAGCTATTGTATTGTATTGGTATATCTAGGAAGCCATAGATTATACCTCATGGGGATATTGGTTTAATAAGGAGGTCTCTCTAGACCTTAGGTTTGAAGGCATTATAGTCATTTTTCTAAATAAGTGGCTTTTACTAGCCGGGGATGCATGCATAGGGATCTGAGTTAGCACATCGTTGATGGTGGCATGAATTGTAGAAGGGAGGTGCCTCAATTTGGAAGTACCAGTCCTTTCACACCTTTAACAACTCCTAGGACATATTCAACAAGGTTTCACCCCTTACAGGATCAGATATCCTCTCCAGTTTCTATTTGGATGGATATGAGAGTGCTTTCATTGTTATGAATATTATTATGCCACCTAGATCCCTAATGCTTCATCTCACCCCAGACTGTTGAATATATCAGGGGTTGTGTCCATGTCTCTAATCCCCACTGAGATTAAATATATGTTAATCCAATCTAAAAACTATGATTTTACACCTTTTTGTGCACCAGCTTGACTAATTATTGATAATGGTAGTGGTTCTCTTGATGAAAGGTCATATATGATGTCTCTTCAGGATGGGATTCTCACAGCTAGAGTGGACGAGCTAGTTATCTGTGAACCTTATGCACCTTATCAATTTTCTCATCAGTTTTACTACATTCAAATGGTCTCCCATTTTCCATTGGTTGGTGTTCTAGTGGAGTGACATCCTGGAGTCCTCCACCAATTTTGGAAGATGTTGGAATGTGAAGATACTGAGGCTAAGATCATACTTATTCCTGTTTGTTCTTCTATCTTCCTCACCCAATATTGTTCCCAAGATTTGGTAGCATCTTTCCTAAGTGGTGTGCTAAACCATTTGGTTCATCACATGGATAGTCCCTTTTCCTCCTCGATCCCATTTTTAGTGTTGATGATGGAGTTGATAGAAGATCTGGGTGAGATTCCAAAAAAGATACCCCATTTTAGTGATAACTATTTTGATGGTGAAACATATTCTATTGATTAAATTATTCCTCTAACATAGTCTATAGATGATATTTCTATTGATATAAGAGCATATGGGGCTTATTATCCTTTTTTCATCGTTTCAACTGGTTATTCCTCCTCCTATTGTGCCTACTCCATCGATCGTAGAGGCTTAGGTGAAACATAAGATGAACTGGAAAAGGATTCATTCTTTGATCACTGATACCCCTTGGAAGTATTACGTGACCAATAGAAACATCTTAAATAGTTACTTCATGACTTGGGGGGTAGGTAATTTTGACTGATAACCTTTGTATGAAATTATGAAGCAAATCATTCTGACTCAGAATGATCTGGTCATAAGTGAAAGAGATTTTCTTGATCTTATAGATGAACCTCCTCTTTCAAGGAAGATAAGGGCAACGTTGGAAGAATTGGAGAAAGGTATTAAATTGGTATCCCAATTTCAGTATCAAATACATGCTTGGATTGTGCGTATATATAGATGTGAGTAAATCATAACTCATATGAGGTCTGATCTTTCAGCATCTTCATCTTCTTGGGAAACCTCCCAAAAGAGGGTTGAGGAATTGAAGGATTTGTTCAAGACTCTTCATCCTGGAGTAGTGGTAGAAGAATCAGGGCGAGCAGAAATACAATTTTCCATCGACGCTTCCCATCATACTCTTGCAAACCTTTTCAGTGTAGTCGATCAACCTTTATCTTAGTTTGACCCCTATTATGAATTTCCTTTTTTAGATCTCGGAGTGACTCCAAAATGTGGATATTCCTCCCTCATTTTTTACACTATGAATGGATGAATTTTATGAACTTTCTATATAAGTATCTAGTTTTCATTCATTCAAGATGTGTATTACATTTCATTACTTCAATATTATGAGAATTTATAACCCTTCCATTACTTTAAATAACATTAATTAAACCTGAATGTTTGGATCTGAATATTTGAATTGTAATAGATTCTTTTCGATAAGTACTCATGAATTCCCACCAACACAAGGATCTATACTAATGATTTATTCCAGTTATCTTGAGATCACTTGATTTTCATAATGATTTCTTGGGAAGGATACATGTCCCAGATAGAGATTTATCTATCTTCTTATAAAGGTTATAGACTTGGATAGAGCATATTTTTTAAGGCCATGCAATGGGCCTTAAAATCCATTTCATACTAAATATATGTTATACTTTAGATTATGTTCTTTTATCTTAGACCTGATATTGCTTTAGTTTAGGGCCTTTTTTCTTGTACTTGGTATCACTTTAGTTTAAGGTCTTTTATATGGTACCTGATATTGCTTTAGTTTAGGGTCTTTTAGCTCAAACCAGATATTTCTTTAGTTTAGGTTATTTTATATCATACATGATATTTCATTAGTTTAGTGCATTTTATTTTGGACCTAATATTGATTTATTTTAGTAAATTTTAGCTCGAACCTGGTATTTTTTTAGTTTAGGGTATTTATCTCATACCTGATATTGCTTTAGTTTAGGGTCTTTTAGCTCGGACTTTATATTACTTTAGTTTATGGTCGTTTAGCATGGACCTAATATTGCTTTATTTTAGGGTCTATTAACTCAAATATGATATTGCTTTATTTTAGGGTCTTTTAGCTTGGACTTGATATTGATCATGGGATATAGTTCATACATTCCATGAATGATCCAAAACACACTGAGATGCTGGGTTCTATCGTGGTGTTTCAAGGGATTACAAGGATCAGAAATACCTTTTTGTAGAGTGACACATTTTGTTGATGACCATAGGCACATGTACAGGAGCCATAGGCATACGTGCATAGTCAGTCAAAGGGTCCTTGAAGTCAGGTATATTTTCTAGGGGCTATAGAGGATTTATATAGATAATATCAATTGAGGGATAAATAATAGGGGTTCTATCTCTACCTAGATATTTGGAATATCGGTCATGTAAGTCATAATCCAAAAATCTAAGTCCATGAATATGAGATGGGGAAGACCTGATGGGTATTTCCCATGACATTCAGAGATGCTAGGTTCTATTTTAGTGTTTTCAGGTCTCATAAGGATTGAACTCTTTTCTGAAAAGGATGGGATGCCTTTAGTTGGTGGGTCAGGGACCTTATGCATCGGCATCATGGACCAACAAAATATGATCTCTGTTTTTTTCAAGGGCTATAAAAAATTTATAAAGACTCAAAAATCAAGATTATGAGTTGGGTATGAAAATAAATCTATCTAGGAAGGGTTATGGCACCCTATTGAAATTTAGTATCTAATACAGAGCTCGATCTTTACACCATGTGATTTTGAATCACGAGGTGTGGGCCACCAAAGGATTAAAAATGGAGTCTCGCATTTCTGTATTGAGAAAGGATGGAAAATCATGGTGATGTGATGTTGATAATATCAAATCCAATCTAATAGTTTGGAATAGAGAATGTAAGTCATGGTAAAAAGTGCTTGGATCAGGATGATAACATGGGACAGTCATACCAGGAGTAGTTCAGACACACTGAGGTGTTGAGTTTTGTTGCAGGGATATCAGGGCTTACAAGGATTAGAATACCCTTTTTCAGAGTGACACATTTGGTTGAAGACCACAGGTGCATATGCAATAGCCATAGTCACACTTTCATAGTCAGCAAAGGGTCATTGAATCTAGGTATCTTTTATAAGGGCCATGAAAGGTTATGGAAATCTGAGTCACCTAAATCATGAAGTGTGATTTTTGGAATGTTTAATATACAATAAGGGTTCGAGCACACTAAAAGTTTTGTCACCACCTAGGAAACTTGTTCTCACAGTGAGGAGATGTAAAAAAATTACTCTAACTTCTTCCTGGATCATGGGTCCTATAAGCATAGCTCGGATTTTACTAGGGATATAATTTAGGTCTTATGATCTTTATACCTTGTTTATTTAGGCTCTAATTTTTTTATAAACTCTATAGATGAAGAGTTTAGCGAGTGAAGACTTTATTTTTTCTTAGGCCTCCCTTTGCAGGTTTTTAATAAGAAAAGTTTTGTCTCTATTTTACTAGTAGTTTAAGGTCTTGATATTTAGACCATTATATTCTAGATTTTAATTTCATATAGATTTGACCAAAGTTCATGTATTTTAAGGTCATGAAATGCATGGACCTAATATGAAGAGTGGTACACAAGAGCCCAATTAGGATACTCAGGGTCAATATCACTCCAACATCCTTATGAATGGGAAATATAAATAAAGTAAATCATGGATCGTGGTTCTCGGGTCATGAGTAATGATATAGGAAATTCATACCAGGAGTAGTTAAGACACATTGAGGTTTGGAGTTATGTCTTAGTGATGTTAGGGATCACAATGATCAGAAATACCTTTTTCATAGTGATGCATTTGGTTGATGACCATAGGCGTATATGAAGGAGCTGTATGAATTAATGCATAGTCAAGAATGAATAACCCCAGAGCACCCTGAGAGGGGAGGGATGAATCGAGGTGTCAACATTTTCTTTTTAAAGTTGTATATCTTGTTCCCACATTGGTAGGAACTTGTTAAATCTGTCAAAAAAATGAAAGCAAGGAGATGACATAGCAATTTTACTTAGTTCACCACAAAGGGCTACATCCAAGAAGCATACGCCAAAAGTGTTTCAGTCGTACCTAAATCCACTAATCATTACACGTTTGAGAATTACAATATTTGGTCATAGTCACTATGTGCCAAGAACACTACCTTTACAAAGGTTCGGGGATAACTCACTATGTTTCCTAGATCACTTCCCTCGACTCCCCTTAGCTCACTACCTTGAGAGAATTCAAACTCAGTTTATCGACTTGATGGTCGCTTCAATAGATTTTAATTTAATTCTTTGTCTTTGTTCATAATGAGACACATATTGCATAGAAGTCCTAAATTGATTCACTTGAAATCACTGAACCACTAAACCGGATATTCAAAATTTATATTCAGCCTACACTAACAATTGGGTGAAACACCTACCCTATACACGCAAGATCCGACTTTTACGTGCAAGATTTAATTTTTGTGTGGAAAATATTTCATGAAACTAAACCCTTTACATGAAACTGTTACATTTTTCATTCAACTTTAATATTTTCCATGCAACAGTAATTTTTTTGCGCATCCATAAATTTTCTGCGCAACTCTAAATTTCCCACACAACTCCCTTTTCGCGCAAATTTTATGCGCATCAGAACTCATATCTTCTCTAATCCTTCAGTCATATTGAATGAGGGGGTAACTTCTTATTTATATTCATTGATGACCCCCACACACAAAACCCACCATGTCACACAAAACCTCTCATTCTGCATGAAATTATTTTCGCGCAGGAACCGTTTTCCGTGCAAAACTCTAGATTTTTCACACAGCTCATGCATTTGCTATTTTTCGACGTACTGATCCCAAAACATGCCTTGCACACAAGTTTCCATAACAGCTACAATTTTTCATGAAACATCCTTTTCCAAAAACACTTTTCTCCATTTTCTAATTTTCAGGCCCAAAAATTTGGCAAACACTTGAAAATGACACCACCTTCAGTACTATTTTATGCTTGAACTGTATGATCTCTTTGCTAGAAAAAATTTTGAACTTCCAAAGAGGATTGAAAACAAACACAAACCAAACTCCATTTTCTACATAGAATGGTTTCGGTTCTAACAATCTCCCCCTTTGGGATTATTGACAATCAATAGATAAATCCAATAGAGTACCAGCCATAAGCAAAACCTAAAATGCAAGAATCAACTCATCCAATACTCTAAGTCTACGTGATCAATTATTGATGTATAAAAAAAGAGGGAAATCATGAATTGGGATCTTGTGTTTTTAGATTATTAAAGACACCACCCAAGCTATTCTCTTACTGTGCGACAAAATCATTACATAAACTGAATGTAGCATGAATTGGTATCTTGTGTTTTAGAATTCTTAAAGACACCACCCAAGCAATTCTCTTACTATTCCACAGAATCATTACATATCCTGAATATATTCCTTCTCCTCCTAACAAAAAATTATCATCGTGTCACAGAAGCATTACATGTTAATTACATGTACATACCCTGCATTCT
Source organism: Viscum album (assembly GCA_963277665.1). NCBI lineage: Eukaryota > Viridiplantae > Streptophyta > Magnoliopsida > Santalales > Viscaceae > Viscum > Viscum album. Next base: position 782,060,455 of record OY728146.1, on the reverse strand, counting down.
TAATTTATTCCTTTCTCCCCCATTGATAATAAACCTAAAGTCTCATAAAAGATCACTAAACAGCTCAAAACACCCCTAGATAGTATCTCCCCCATAAACTTGTATCACATCCACAAATTGATTAAAAATAATTAACATAGCTGGGGAGAGGGGAATTTCATAACCTCCTTATGCACTGAGAGGTGGCTGAACATCGAGGTTCAACTGATGTTTCTCAAACACAACCACTGACAGTGGATTATTCATGATATCAGAAACTTGATCATCAGTTACCACATGATCCATTTTAATCACTCCTTGTTCAACTCTTTCCTTGATAAAGAGATATATAATTTCAATATGTTATGTATGATAATTCTGAAGAGGATTCTTCATAAGATCAATTGTGCTCTTGTTATCACAGTAAATCACCATTACTTGTTTCACCTCAACACCAATATATGTCAGTTGTTGCTCCATCCATAGTAGTTGAGTGCATGCCTTTGTAGCAGAGATATACTCAGCTTAATCAGTACTAAGAGAAAAACTATCTTGTTTCTTTCTCTACCATCCAACACATTTCTGCCCAATATAGAATGATCCACCACTGGTGGACCTTTTTTTCGCTACATCTCTAGCCTAGTCAGCATCAGAAAATGCTAATAACTCACAGTCCCTTCCTATAGCAAAGTATAACCCATAATTATGAGTACCTTGAATGTACCTCATGATCCTTTTTACTATTTTCATATGTTATTAATTCATATTACTCTGAAATCGTGCCGTTAAGCAAGTTTCAAAGAAAATATCAGGTCGTGTTTCTGTTAGGTATAGTAATCTTCCAATAATCCTTCTCTATATGATGGGATCTACAGAGGTCCCATACTCATTCTTTCCAATTTTGGTTCTAACCGCAATCAGAGTTGAAATTAATTTGGAGTCGTGAATGTTAAATCTCTTCAATAACTCTCTTGTATACTTTTCCTGAGAAATGAAGATGTAATTCTTCTTTTGAGTCACCTGCAGCCCTATGAAATATGTTATCTCCCAAATCATAGACATTTCAAATTCTGATTTCATGTGATTGGAAAATTAATCCACCTATTTATGCCTTCTTCCACCAAATATAATGTCATTAAAGTAAACTAAAACCATGAATTGATCTTTTGAAGAATTATTCACATATAGATTGTGATCTACTCCTCTTATTTTAAATTCCAGCTTCTTAAGATAAGAATCCAACTAATAATACCATACTCGTGGTGCCTACTTCAAACCATAAAGAGCCTTCTTTAGTTTACTAACCTTTGTTTCATCAATACCATGAAGAAAACCCACCGGTTGTTCAATGTAGACTTCTTATTTTATAACACCAGTCAATAATGTTGTCTTGACATCCATTTGATATACTTTATATCCTCTTTATATTTCCATGGAAAGAAAAATTCTAATTGACTCTAGTCTAGCCACTAGAGCAAAGGTTTCTTCAACATGGACACCTTCAATATGTTAATATCCTTTACATACCAGTCGTGCCTTTTTTTTATAACACTTCCATGCTCATCAAAATTGTTCTTGAAAATCCACTATGTACCAATCACCTTATGACCTTTGGATCTCTTAACTAGATCCCATGTATGATTCTTGTAAATCTGATCTAACTCTTCATTCATGGAATTCACCCATGATTTATTCTTGGAAGCTTCCTCAAATGAGGATGGTTCCACAACTGACAGAAATATAGATTGTGTGTTATTACTCATTCTCCTTGTTTGGGTGGGTGTAGTACAATCCTCAATAATGTTGGATTGATCAATTTCTACTCTTCAATTCCTCCTTTGAGATTCAACCGCATTCTCTCTAGCCAAGGTTTCCTCTTTAGATTCATCTTCTGAGTCAACATCATGATGCGACTCCGGAGTGTTTTTTACACCTTCCTCTGTTTCTATATTTTCATTTACTCCACATTCACTTTCTTTTGTATTTTCAATCAAATCATCATATGAAATCCTTGAAGCATTTTTAGTTTTCTCTTCAATGATCTTAACATTGATGCTTTCCAAAATCCTTCCTAAGAACATGTTGAAACACTTGTAGGATTTTTTGTTCATTGAGTATCCAAATAAAATTCCTTCATCTATATTGTCACCGTACTTCCCTTGATTTTATTATTTGTTTCTGATGTATAATTTACTTCCAAAAATACAAAATTACTTCAAAGAGGCATTCCTTCCATGCCACAATTCATATAGTGTCTTAGTCTCACCCATATAAATCCATGTTTGATTTTGAATATACACTATATCTTGAACAGCCTCTTTCGAGTAATTTTGTGGAATACGACTCTCAATCAGCATAGTTCTTGACATGGTGTTCACCTATCAATTCTTATCCTCAACAACTCCATTTTTCTATGGAGTTCTCATAGCAGCTTCCTCATGTTGTATCCCATGATTCTCTAGGTAATTTTAAAATTCAATGGACGTGTATTCCCCTCCATTGTTAGATCATGTCACTTGGATTGTTCGTCCAGTATCATTCTCGGTGATTCGCCGATATGTTTTCATGCAGTCAAGAACTTGTCGTTTCCTATGTATAATCATTACACATGCCATTCTACTATAATCATATATGAAAAGGAAAAAGTACCTTTCTCTATGAGTTCCGAAAACATTTATCAGCCCACATACATCTGTATTAATGAGATCAAGAAGATGAGATGCCCTTTTCTTCTTTGAACGATATAAACTGTAGACTAGTTTCCCCCGAATGCAATAATTACAATACTTTTCACGTTCATGCTTCAGTTTGGGAATGTCTCTGAAAATATTCAGTTTTGATATTTTTTCCATGTCTTGTTGATTTATGTGACCTAATCTCGGATGTCATAGGTCACTTTCTTCCTCAATAGACATGTAGAAATTTTTTTCTTTACTGCCAACCTGAAATAGTTTTCCTTATATTCTACATCACTTCATAACTGAATTTCTTGTATTTCCCTTGATAGTTCATCCTTTCTGATTAAAAGTAACTATAATTCATGAGTCACAAATTTGACTCACACTGAGGATATTATGACGTAGGCCATCTACATAGAGAACTTCAGTTTTCTTTACCTCTCCATTAGTTATTTTAGTAATTCCACTACCTTTTAATTTCAAAGCTCCATCGTTACCAAACTATATTGTTCCATCAACCCTCCTATTGACATTCATTAACAACCCTGCATTACCTATCATATGAGACGAACAATCGCTATCCAGAATCCAGGTGCTATTTCTTTTTGTATCTTTGAGGGCTACCTCTGCAAGGTTGGATTTCTCAATTTTATTCATTTCATTCCATGATACATTGGATTGAGTGTAGAATAAGGATGTACTTTCAATTATCTCTACTGTGTACATGGGTTCTTCATAATTGAAATATTCTTCCAGAGGATGAAACCTGTTTGTAAGAGAAACATTTTCTTATTGATGAGCTTTGAATTGTCTTAGACTCTGGTATGGGGTGTCCATGTCCCTCCTCTGCTTGCAATCAACAGCCTTATGATCAAAGTTATAACAATGACAAAAATATCCAATGAAATTTTTTATTATAAAATAATTAGGATATTAATTTTTTCTCCTTTTTTGAACTCCCATATCTTCTCCATTAAAATATAAACCTGACACTTCGCAATAATACATGGTATGGATTAGATATACACAGAACTAACACTTTATGAGAGGAAATGTCTTCTCACGTCTGTTTATCCTCATTCCTTCTTCCATGGGATAATATTTTGAGTGCCTCTTATTTCTGGAGGCTTGAGGATAGTCTTTTGTTATTCTTTCAGATTGAATTAGATGTTTCTTTTTTAGTACTTCAAATGACTTTTCTACATGACCCATATTCATCTTACCTTTATTTTGGTCCCCTTTTTTGTAGCATTTGATTATTCATCCTCACAACTGATTACACTATTTCCCATGTAAGAGGGTCTTTGATCATTAAAACTCTTTTCAACTCCATAAGAGCCACATTTTTCTCTCTCCAACATCACAGCATATTATAACCTTCCAAACTATATTTTCTTCCTTGATTCATTTAAAATTGATTCACACTCATGTTTACTCCTATGAATAACAACTTCCTCCTCAAGACCCTTAGCAGTCTTGGACTTTTCTTCCAGTCTGGAGGTGAGGTCATTGATGACCTTTGCCTACTCTTCAATTATCATATTCAGATCCACTACATCATCATTGATTTCAAAGATTTTAGACTATACATTGACAAATTCTTCTAGTTGTTCAATTTTAGATTCAATATGATCAACATATTCAATTGGTTCTTCTATAATTGATTTCCACTTATTGAAACTCTTACATTTGATCTTAATCTTAAAAATAGAATCTTTAAGTTGCAACTCAGGATTGGCACTAGTTGTCAAATAATTGTCTCCACCATTATATTATGATTTTTCAACACTGGCCATCATGGATGCATGGTTTCCAATTTTAAATTCTAGTTCTTCTTCTTCACAGAATTCATTATCATCATCTTCCTCTTCACAGACAAAACTCTTCTTCGGTAATTTCTTTCTATATTTGAAGTCTCCCTTTTTGAAAAAAACCTTTCTTAGGCTTCTCAATGTTTGTAGATCCGCTATCTATATCATCTATCTTTCTTAATAACTGAGAGGAAATATTCCCAACTTTTCCACAACTAAAGAAAGCTATAGGTAACTTTCCTTTGAATTTCCCTTTTCCCTTCTATAACTTCTTGGCAATGAGAGAAATAATTTATTTTTCCTCATCATCTTCACCACTAATATATTTTTAAATTTATAGTTTCTTTATATATTTTGATTCCATTTCCTTGCTCACTTGAGTCATGGAATATTCTGTATTGACTCTCATTTCATATGACACGAGGCTACTCAGCAGATCATCCAGAGAAAGTTTGGAAAGATCTATTTCCTCAATGGCTAACACCATTTCATTGTAAAGGGGTGTAAGTATTCTAAATATTTTCTTTACAATGTAAATGTATTTGATTTATTTTCCTAGACCCTAAATTACTCCAACCACTTCCTCAATTTGATTGAATAAGGAGTCTGAATTCTCATCAGGATGCATCTTTAGATCATCAAACCTATTATGCAGGACTTGTAGTTTCGCCTCCTTTACTTTTCTATCTCATTCATAAATATTTTCAATTTTATCCCACATGGACTTTTCTATGGTGAAACTCATCACTTTTAGATATATCTAATTAGAAAGGGCTACGGTGAGAGCATTTTGTGCTTTAGCATCTGCATCAAGAATTTTCCGGTCTACGTCAGTCCTAGCTAGCCCTATTGGGTCAGCAACTTGTATACCTTGAACATTGGAAAATAGGACTTCCATTCCAAGGGATATTAGATGAGATCTCATTCTATTCTTACAAATATGAAAATTACTTCCATCAAATAGGGGGACTCCCCTAACACTAGCTGAATTCTCCATGACGGTATAAGACAGATCAAACACTAGTGACATCTCTCTGATACCACTTGAAGGACCCCAAAACACCCTGAGAGAGGAGGGGTGAATAAGGGTGTTAAATGTTTCTTTTTAAATTTGTGGATCTTGTTCCCATATTGGTAGTAACTTTTTAAATCTATCAAACAAATGAAATTAGGTAGATGACATAGCAATTTTACTTGGTTCACCACAAAGGGCTATGTCTAAGGAGCATACACTGACAGTGTTTCGGTTGTACCTAAATCCACTAATAATTACAAGTTTGAGGATTACAATATTTTATCATAGTCACTCTATTCTAGGCACACTGCCTTTACAAAGGTTTAGGGATAGCTCACTGCATCCCTCAGATCACTTCCCTCAACTCCCCCTAACTCACTGCCTTGAGAGAAATCCAACTCAGTTTGTCAACTTGATAGTCGCTTCAATAGATTTTCATTGAATTATTTGTCTCTATTCATCATGAGACACTAATTGCATTGAATTATTTAATTGATTCACTTGAAATCACTGAACCACTAAACCAGATATTCAGAACATGTATTCAGCCTATACTGACAATTGCGCGCAACACCTACCCTGTGTGTGCAGGATCTAACTTTTACGCACAAGATTTGATTTTATCATGGAAAATATATCACAAAAACTAAACCCTTTACATTCTAATATAACTTTTTACATGAAACTTTAATATTTTATGCACAATAATAATTTTTTCGTGCAACTCTAGCTTTTTTACACAGCCGTAAATTTTCCGTGCAACTCTATCTTTTCCACACAACTCCCTTTTCGCTCAAATTTTACGTGCATCAGAACTCAGACCTTTTTCTAAGTCTTAACTCATACCGAATATGAGAGTTCACCTCTTATTTATAGACAACGTTGACCACTACAAAAAAAAACCCATCGTGTCATGCAAAACCTCTCATTGTGCGCACAAATGTTTTTCACGCAGGAACCATTTTCCACGCACAACTCTAGATTTTTCACGCAGCTCGTGCATTTTCTATTTTTAACATACTAATCCTGAAATATTCCTTGTACACAATCTTCCATAACACCTACAATGTTTTGTGCAATTTCTTTTTCCAAATACACTTTTCTTCATTTTCCAATTTTCAAGCACAAAAATTTGGAAAAAACTGGAAAACGGCGCCACCTTTAGTATTGTTTTATGCTTAAATTGTATGATCTATTTCCTAGAAACATTATGAACTTTCAAAGAGTATTAATAGAAAACACAAAACAAACTCCATTTCCTACATAAAATGGTCATGGTTCCAACAAAGAAAAGTTTCCTTCAAGCTGTATATCCTTTACTAGGGCCATGGAAGATTTTCTACAACCTAAAGCACCTGAGGTATGAAGTGTGGATTATGGATTGAGGTTCTTTAAAAGATAGTGAAAGCACCCCATACTCTGATTGACCAGGGTAAGGCCCTTATGGTCCATTGATAAGGGGTGGTGAATGGGTGATGGTCTACATAGTTTATTTTCTTATAATGGGGATATTTTCTATACAGTTTAATTTCATGCAGTAAGGACATTTGTCGTGCAGTTTATTATCATGAAGTAAGGATGAATTTTTTGTGGAGTTTTAATGTCATGCAACCAATACATTTTCCTTTCAGTTTAACAAATTGTGGTAAGTAAATACCTCTATGTAGTTTATCATCATGCAGTACTGATGTGGGAACTAATGTGAATGGATGGAAATTTCACGGTTGGGCTCAAGTGTGGAAGTCTGGGCATCAGTACATATCTCATGAGAATGAGAATCAAACCACACATAGTTATAAAGAGTTGTGATGTTTAATGTCATGTGTAGGGGATTTGTATCCCTTGAGGTGAAATGGTGGTATTGTAGTTAGGCTCATGGATATAATTATGGGTGTCACTATGTATCCCATGGTGATGTGAATCAAGCCACACATAGTTCTTAGTGATGTTCATTGTGAAATTCTTACCCATACATAAAGACAAGAGAATTTTTATATTTATTTATTGTGATTGGGCCTGGTTTTTGATATTTTATAATACCTACATACCTTTAAAGGAAAGGAATCAAGTCATATGTAGTTCTTGAATGATAAATACTCTGTGTAGGTCTGACCCATATCTAGAGGTGGGAATTATTTCTACTAATTTTTTAGTTAGGCCAAGATTGATGACTGATACATCACTACATATCCTATGATGACATAAATCAAGGCACACATAGTTCTTAAGGAACCATGAATGTTAATGTCATGCATCAAGGAGGAAGATGAACCAATGTGAAAAATAGGTGATGTTGTGGCTGGGCCTTAGAGTGGAAGTTTTGGCATCGCTATATATCTCATGAAAGTGAGAATCAAGGAACATGTAGTTCTTTAAGAATATTGTAGTTTATCATTATATGTAAAGTAATTGGGATCCTCTATGTGAATAGGGATAGAGTGGCTGGAGGTGTGGTAGAAGACTAGCACCAACTGTAGTGGCCCTCTCGGAAGAGGTCCACAGGACTGTGCAGTTTCATGTCGTGCAGGGAACATTAATTGTGATTTTTAATGTCATCTAGTGAGTACTAATGGTATTATTTTTATATTATTTCAGTTAGGATAGAGATGGTCCTATGAAAATATTTTATGCATTGTTTTTTCAAGGAAACACTTACCAAAACTACTAAGCCTACGTGTGTTATGCTTGGTGTGAGAAATAAGAAATGTAAAGGGATCCTTTCACTATAAAGATACATTTAAGAGCAAGATAGGGTAATTTTGTATCATGTGGTGGCTAGAACAAGATATAATATTGAGGAATACCTACATATCAAAATGGAAATGAGATTCAATCCATACGTATATCTTAAAGAAACCAGTGCAATTTAATGTCATGCGGTAAGGATAAGATCTGTATAGTTTAACATCTTGTGGTCATGATGAGCTCCATGCAGATTAAAATCATGTGTTTAGGATGAGACTTATATAGTTTAATATCATGTTTTTAGGATAAGATCCATATATTTTAACGCCATGGGGTCAGGAATAGCTCCATATAGTTTAACGTCATTTGGTCAGGATGAGATCCATATAATTTAACATCATATGGTCAGGATGAGCTCTATACAGTTTAACATCACATGTTTAGGAAGAATAGTAGGACTTATATTGATGTGGATTCCCATTCCTCTGAGCATTTTTTATGATGGATATGCAAAGTATTTCTTGATAAACTTCCCATTGGTGGGTGGTGAGACACGATCCCCATCCATTGTGGCCAATGAGTAATCCCCATTATGATACAACTTATGTATAATGTAAGGTCCCTCCCACTTGGGTTCCATATTTGGGGGCTTCTTTCCTAGTATAATTGGGGTTCTGAGTACTAATCCCAGTTCTCCTTGGAGTAATGAGCATAGGAGAACAATTTATTGAAGGCTCGTGCTGATTCTGATGGACTTTGAGGTTGTGCAGTGTGTGCAACCTATCCTCATCATTCCTCTACAATTCATCCAGGAACTTTTGCAATTCTTCATCATCTGAGAGCTTTCCCTATATGGCTATGTGGAGAAAAGGTATTTGGAACTCTATTGTTTACACTTCTTCAGTCTCGTGCACCAATGAGTATAGTGTTTCCTATCTGGTATTACGCATGGTGGTATGGTAGGCCCATAAAGTATGGAGGAGTTTTTCTTGACAATTACTCTTATCCTTGTTCACCATCTTCTTGATTATATTTGATATAGTCTTATTGAAGGCCTTTGTCTATCCATTTTTTCACTACATGGTAGCAAGATGAGTGACTAGACTCTATTTTGTACTTCTGGTAGAGTTTATTCAACTCCGTATAATAGAATTTGGTGTCGTTTTCTATCAATATTGAGTGAGGGACCTCCAACCTGGTTATGATACATGGCTTTAAAAGGTTGATGATATTCTTCTTCCCAACTTTATTGAGATTTATCACCTCATTCCATTTGGAAAAGAATTTGGTTGTAGTAAGTATGTACTTGAATTGTTTAGCTGTGGTTGGGGGATATGGCCCCACAATATCCATTCCCCACAAGATAAATGGACAGGAATATTTATCTATATGTAGAAATTCTGGGGGATAATGGATGATTTTTTCATGGATCTATAACACATTAAATTTCTTGGTGAATTCCACACAGTCTTGTATCATCGTTTTCCAGTAATATCCCAACCACTTTATTTGATTAGAGATACTGGTTCTAGACTAACGGGTGCCACAAGATATGGCATGGACTTCTCCCATGATGGCAGAAATCTCTCTATATGTTATTCACATGAGGATTATTCCATCAAAGTCTCATTTTTAAAGGTCTTTTTCTCATTTGGACCATCGTGCATAGTGAAATTTTACACCAAACACTGAATATGTTCCTTTACAGCTCAGTCTTTTGAGAGAATCCCATTTTGGATATAACCGATTATAGGCTTAATCCATCTAGGGGTGGTTATTTCTTCATCATGCTCTGGGGTGGTGCTGAACTAATTGATTTCTTCTATATCACATAAAATAATCAATAAAAACATTCTTTGATTTTTTACATAGAATAGTGCTCCCTTCTAATCAGGTTCAGCTAGGACAGTGGCTGCATTAGCTAGTGAATCGACGTGAGCATTCTGTGATCAGGGAATATGATGAAATGCGGGCTCAAAATTGAACTCTTCCATCAACCTCCCTAACATAGCTATTGAGGGGGATATCTTTTCCTTTTTAATTTCATATTCACCATTGATATACTTTATCCTCAATTCTGAGTCCCCTTTGATATTTAGGTAGGCTATGTGAATCTATAAGGATACATCCAATCCAACGATGAGGGCTTGGTATTTTGCCTCATTATTTGTGTAGCCTTCATACAGTGATAAAGAGTAGGGAAATTTTACTTTTTCTATATAGAAAAATAAAATCCCTAGACCAACCTGATTAAGATTTAGGTTTTAAATCCTTGTTTCGATGAGACTCCAGGAGGCCCCATCAAAGTACATCTCCCATTTCTGGGGAGATTCATGGGTGTAGAATACCTCCTCATCTAGAATCTTGGTGTGTTTTGGTATATTTTACGAGGAATGATGGGTTGTGAGGAAATCAGTCAGGGCGTGTCCTTTCATTTACTTTTTTTATATGAACCGAATGCCATTTTTTTGTAGAATAACCTCCCATCGATCCAAGTTCCCAGTCAACAAAGGGCGTCAAAGGATATACTTGGGTGGGTCAATATGAGATAGTATATGGAGTTCATGGTATTGAAAGTAATGCCTCATCTTTTGAACTCTAAATATGAGTTCAAGTCAGTTCTTCTTGACATCAAAGTATCAAGTCTTAGTACCTATCATTGTCTGGCTAAGGTATTAGAGTCTATTCTCACTTCTTATATTGTTTTTCTATGCATGGAGGAATCTTAGTGAGCAATCCATTATGGACACATATAAGATGAGTGGTCTTCCTTCCACAGGAGGAATTATAACTAGTGGGTGCAGCATTTACTTCTTGACACTTGAGAAGACTTTTTAACAGTCATCGTCATATTGATAAGTGATTCTCTTATTCATTGGTCTAGTTAAGGGGAGATCATTTCCGACCATGTTGGATATGAATCACCGAATGTGGGTGAGGTTCCATTCAATTCCACTCTGTTATTTGATATTTTTTGGGGTGACATTACTAGAATAGAACTATTATTTTCTAGGTCAACCTCGATTCCATGGTGGAACACCAAAAATCCAAGAAACTTCCCTTTTATCACCCCAAAAGTGAATTTTAATAGATTCATCTTTAGAATGTGTTGTCATAGCTTGTTAAAGATTATTGCATGGTCTGCGAAGTGATCACATTGTTGTTAGGATTTAACAAATAGGTCATTGAAATAACATTTATTTATCCATCCTCAGAATGGTTTAAAGATTTGATGCATGGTGAGATGATATGTAGAATCAAAATTATTTAACCCAAAGGATATGACTTGATATAATAATATCACCTGAGGCACTCTGAAGAGAGTGGATTATTCATATTTAGGGGGAATCTTGATCTGATAGTACCCCAAGTACCTATCCATGAAGGAAATGGATTAGAATCTAGTAGTTTCATTGATTAAGAGTTATTTGGTTGGTAATGGTAAATCTTCTTTCTGGAAATATTGATTAAGGTCACTAAAGTCAATGTAGACCATAATCTTCCCATTCTTTTTCTTGACAAGGATGATGTTAGAAATCCATATCAATTATTTCATTTCTCAAATGAAGTTTTCTTTTATCAACTTGTCATCTTTCGCCTCTAAATTGGTGGAATGAGAGGGGTGAATCTTCATGGATGCCTTCTTGAAGCCTCGATGCTCATCAGGTAGTTTGAGATGATGTGTAGTGACATCTGGATTCAGTTTGGGAATTTTTGTATAGTTCTAAGTGAACATATATTGGTGATTATTTATAAATGAAATGTACATCTCTTTCTCTTTGAGGGGAATGGAGGCACTAATCATAGTAGGTCACGGGTCTTCTTTTGTTCCCAGATTTATCTGTCTGATCTCATTGATGGTGGTGGAGACACCTTCCTTGAATGCTAGAGGGGATTTCCTATGATCATCCACATCTTCTTCCATCTCTATGTTTATAGAGACATTTTAGGTGAATATGTAACTATAGGGGCTTCTCCATCACTATCAGGGTGAGGGAGTCCAAGAGAAGAGACATTATCATCCCATATCACCTGAATCGTTGTAGGGAGATGACAAATCTAGATGTTTTATACACTTTCACTAAGGATGGGATGGGTTTGGACATTTGGGATTAGATCTACTACCTCGACCATATTTATGGGGAGAACATAATCATTTTCAATCATAATTTAGGGATTCACATGGGAGATCCCCAAGCCATTGGGAGCTACAACCTGTATATCAACATCCGCTATTGGTTTCTTGCCTCCCTTATTATAGAAATATTCTTCAGTATATACATCTTCACAATTTTTAAAGGAGGAATTTTCACCATGTACTATGTTGACTTTTCTATTTATGGGGTACTTCATATACTAATGGAATGTTGATGGTACCACCAAGTGGATATAGAGCAAGGGCCTTCAAATTAAGACATTATATGTGGTGTCTTCCAAGAAAACCATGAACTCAACATTAGATGTGAGTTCCCCAAACTGGACTTTGAGTTTGATCTTCCAGGTAGGTATTTTTTCATGATTATTATATAATTTAATGGTAGGATTTTTTGGAGATAGGTCCCCTTCTCCATATCCTAAATGTCAGAGAGTTTGAACTGGGATGAGAATGATCCTGGAACCATTATCAATCAGATCCATTTTTACGTTGACATTATTGAGTTTTCTTGCGAAAAATAGTGGTATGATGTTCCCTTAGATGTCCTCTTATTGATCTTTATCAGTGAATGATATTTCTATATGAAATTTTGAGGACATGGTCTCCACTCAATAGACCTCATCCATAATAAGTTCCTTCTTAAAATATTGTGGGATCTGAAGGGATTCAAAAAGTTCCTCCCTAAGTTATTTTGAAATGAAAATTTCATCTAGGATTGAGATAATGACTAGGAAAATATCCAACAATTTTAAAACATCATATTTGTGTGCCAATGGATAGTGCTCCTGATATGAGTATTCCTCTAGGCATGTGTTTTAGGAGATGATTCATTTGATGTGGATAGGTTTGGGGCTTGTGTAGGAGTTGATCGAATATCTACTACTAGAGTTGTAGGTCATTCCAACCTTCCTAGTGTCTTGGGTTGATCAGATTAAACCCATTCTAGGTGGTTACATAAGATAATAAGTTGTGCTCAAATACTAGAGGGCTTCGGCTAACCTCCTTGCCTCTTTTGGGCATGTTGGAGTACTTTTCCAAGAGTCTTAGCTTCATATATGTCATCCATGGGATATGACTATAATATTGGGTTTGACCACATCTGTTTTTTCCCCTGTATTCTCATTTTTTATGCATGCAGCCTCTTGTTCCCCAGTTATGTGCAGTAAATTCATATTCAAGGGCATATTCATAATTAGATAAGGGTTATTCCAACTATATCATGTTAACAGAACCAAAGATAAAAGCTTCATCTGATGAGGATTCCATTTGGTAGGGTGGTTCCCATTCTACGAATAGCGTAAGGAAGAAATCTACAAGGTTTGAATCTTATGTTGGAGTGGAATATGATTCTTCCTCTTCTATTTCTTCCTTCTTCTCATGTTCACACCCACCTTTGAGAGGAACATTTGATGTTACCTTTTTAGGTGGTAGTTCTATTGTGGGTCTTCCCAACTATGATCTTAGAGTTGAATGAGATCGATTAACTATTTTTCAAGTCATCCAATTGTTGACTTTTTTTAAATGATAGGCCAGAAATTTCTTCCAACCATCCTATTCTTCTGACTGGGAAATGGTTATCTGGTCCACCTATTCTAGGGAGTTTTCTAGTTCTACCTATCCATAATTGACCATGCCTTGAAGGACATGTTTTAAGATGAAGTAGTTCTAGATACTATGGCCCAACCTTCTATGTAAAGGGAAGTAGTCGGGATTTTCGATGAGTTTGACCTCATCGGGACTCCTAATTTATGGAAATGTTAGTAGGTTTTTGTACATGGCTGCCTACAAATGACTAGGGACTTGTTCATTTAGGAAGGAGTATACTTTATTCATTCATTAATTAAATCTTGAGTGACCGTAATTTCTATATTCTTTTGTATGAGGGTGATTTTTTTTGGTTATCGCTGCTCAACAAAAGGTGATGGGTGGTGTGGATCCTGCCTAGGTTCCTATAAGGGAACTGCTACTGGCTTAAGAGTGACAGTTGCAGCTTCTATTTTGCCAGGCCTTTTCCCCGGTACTGTGGGAATGAGTTGAGTTTTGGATTAGGTTCTCTGAAAATATTCTTCAAGAAGTTTTTTCATTTCAGTGAACTCACATAACCAACCTAGATACTTCATGGGGATCAAAGGTTTTTTCAACTCATCATTAATATTTTCAGTACATCGTTCCAGCATATCCTCTTACAAGAGAAAGATGTTGAGAGAATAGGTCAAGCCTTTCTATCTCTCTATGAAATCATACACCCTCTCTTTCCCATATTTTTTGCAGTTTATCAGGTTCATGATCTTTGTTTTCCTCGGTGTGGAGTTGAAATGATAAAGGAACTAGCGAAGAAGGTATTCCCATCCTACAATGGATCCTACTGGAAGACTATTGTACCAAACTAAGGTTGGCCCTATCAGAGTCTATATAAAACACCTCATATTTTTTACCTCTTGTTGATCTTGATGGACCATCATTGGCCCACATCAGGATTCAAAGTTTGTGAGATTTTGTTCAGGGTCACATGCACTATAAAAGGTAGAGAAGGTAGGATTTATGAATTTGGGTGGAGGCAAAGTGTCATCAATCCAATGAGAAATGGATTTATCTCAGGCTTTATAGGTGTGAGTCTCCCTTCCATATATTTCATTTGAGTAGCCAGGGGCTCAATGATGTTAAGAAACTCTAGGGGCACTGTTATCAAAGTTTTCTCTCATCCATAGGGAGTGGACGGGGGTTAATGATGTGGCCCAACTTTTATCTTCTACTAATTCTCAATTCATCTTAATACTAAATGATCACCCTAGAGAAGAAGATGTTGTCACCACAACGGATGGAAGTATCAATAATTTTTGAATTTCTCATTTATGTATACTAGATTTTGGGATCTGGGGCCAATCTGATGCTCAAATGCCACTCTTTTAGGGGGGTCATCCATAGGAGGTAGAATATTAACCTCTACCTAAAGATGATATCTAGTGGAAATATTTCTCCTGAGTAGCTCCTCGTTGAGTTGTTAGAGAGTTTCTATTTCACTCTCATATTTTTAAAACTATTTCCCTGGGGAAGTAACTTTAATTCTTATAGGTGGTGATTGGGATGTATTATTACCTTTCTATTTGGTAATGTTTGTTCATAGGGGTAGAAAATCGATATCTGAAGGTGAAATTTTTTTGAAACCTTCTTTGGTTCTGGGTGTGTGCAGCCTGATTTAGTGAATCCAAATCACCCTCCTCTCACGGTAGATTCTCCATGTTGTGGCCATATTCATTTTCTTCTTGATCAATATCTGTAGTTTTGATATTGAAAACATTCACATAGGTATATCAGAAAATGGTGGTTATGCCATTTCTTTCAACACAGTAGGTTGATTCAGCACTAATTTCATTAGGGTTGTTGTTTGAACCCAAGGACTTGTTGGTCCATTTTGGCTTATGATCCCAGTAGGGTCTGATCACCTTTGTCGTGCATTTCTCTTGTCTTGGACTGTGATTAATGACCACGAGGTTTTTTTTGTCATGATTATCTAATGGGCCCTGACTAGAAGAGGTTTGTCCCATGGTGGCTGGGATAGGTGGGACACCAACCATTTTCCTCCCAACCTAGAAAAAAATTATTTACTATGTGGTTATAATGATGATGAAAATTCCCCCAACCCTATGGGGTGATGGTCATTTGGGGATGCAATTGGAATTGATTGGTCCTGTTGTTGAGGTTCCAATGATTCCAGTTAGGGACTTGATTATTCCCAGGACGGACATGAAGATATAAATTCCCACATACTACTGGTGTGGGGGTGATCTATAATCACCAATAATTCTCCTATAGCCCTCTTAGGGGATCATGAACTTGGAGATGGTCATTGAGATATAAATTACCCCAGCCCAGTAGGATGTGGTTTGGTTGCAGCTTTTGAGGATATGTCCTAGATCCTCTTAGGAATTGATGATCTGAGGGTAGAGGTGGCGGTATATATTCTATTGGCCTAGGGGGATACGTCCACTCTGAGATGGCTTCTATGGTATCTGATACTACAACCCTTTTGATGTGGTGCAGGTGTGATCATGTAAGAGATGGGTGTGACAACAGCCTTTGATGAGAACCATACTTTATAAGAAGTCATCTAGATGATCACAACTTCGGTCTCTATGTATGAAATGCATTCACATTGCATAGAGGAGCCCAATTTGATGTCTCATTTTCTATCTACTCCCTCCATTAAGTATTTATAAGCATTGTTGAAGTTGGTCATTCCATTTTAGTGACCAACTAGAACGAGCATTACCCAGTCCTCTAATTTCTCTAGAGGCTATAACATTACTTGATGCAGAATATGATGGGTTTTATTGTTCCAGGGGTGAAAAAAAGTGTAACACACCATATGGTCCCCATCCTTGAATACAGATACATGACTTAGATTTAAATATCATCATCTAAAGTGTCATGATGCATTGGTGGAAATCATGTTCCAAATTTTGCATTGTGATTTTTTGATTTGGGATCACAGACCATGGAGATAGCAGCCAGTTCTAACAACATAGTATATTGATTGTCTGAAGGTGAAACTCATATCCTGGATAAAGGATATGTCAATACTTCAGTCATTGATGAGTATCCCACATATTTTTTCATAGATAAATCATGTACTCTTTTTCTATGTCTATTGGGATCTCATATTTGGAAGTAGCGAGGGGGCAGAACATGATGGAGAGGTTGTTTCCTGCTAACTCTCCCCATATGTCAATGTTGACCTCCTCCTCATTATACATACATGACTCCATCTATTCGTACTATAGAAGGTGGCTCTGATGGTCACTGACTAATGGGAGTGGAGTGCTACTAGAAGTTTATGGGGAACCATATACAGTGGACCCCAATGTTTTGAGCACCTCTCTATACAAATGTGTCGGAGTTTTGAAAACCTATTTATACAAAGGTGCCTAGGAAAGGGGTGGATTTCCTTATTTGTGGGAGATAACATTATGGGGGGTTAACCATGATGGATTTCAGGATTAGATTCACTGTGATCCATCTCAACACTACCATGAGGAGGACTATCATAACAATGAATGTCTTATGCTTCCGCTTTGATAGAATATTTAAAGGAACCTCATGGTGTTGAGAATGTGTCTCGAATGACCTTAAGGATAGTAGAATTGATAATATTAGGAATTTGGACCATGTTATGTGTTTTGGTAATAATATTTCAAACTGGATTTTGGAATTATATAGGGATATTATCATGTTGTGTGACGGTTGTCATAACTTGAATATAATCTTCTGGTGTTATGGGGAATAAGTGCACACTACTGAGAAAATGTTAGAATATCCCAATGATTTGTCCCAACATTGACTGAAATATGAGCCTATAATAAGGTATTTTCCATTCTGACATTGTGATCCTCGATCAATATGGGAGTCTGAGCCTGATCTTGAGACTTTGGTATTTTCCAATGGTCTTTCTTGGTAGAAGTATGAGCCTACCTCGAGGCATATGTTTCTCTCACTTGGTGAGCCCTATTTGGAACAATAATATGATCTTGGTCCAAATATACATTCCCCACTGGTATATTTTAACGTACCTCTGAAATGGGAGAAGGGATATGATCCTTCTATTTTATTTCATTGAAATGATGTTGGTGCAGTTGTTTGTTGGAATAAGTAGGAATATGTTCTTGACTTCTGTGATCTGATGAACTCATTGATAAGAATATGAGTATGTATTAAGACTTGGGTCATTCTTATTTGGTCATCCCCATCCAAAATGGGGATATATTCCTGATCATGGGCCTTTGGAGTTTTCTGTTTGACTTCTTCGTTAGGAATGTGATTTTGTCCCGAGTCTTGTGCCCCTCTCACATGGTGAGCTCTAGCCAAAACGGGGATATGATCTTGATCCTATGAATTTGGAGTATGTCACTAGAAATTTTCATCAGGTATTTTCCCCTATCTTGAGGAATATTATACTCTTACTTGGTGATCCCTAGTTGAAACAAGAGTATGAGCCCAGTCTGATGATTCATCCTTTATCAGAATATGCCGATAATCCTCCAAGACGGGAGCAAGAATGTGAAATTTCTCCACTACAACCACTTTTTCGTGATGAATAAAATGTTGAGTTGGCCAATTTGTATGGATTAGAGTATTCTCTTATCTCTTTATCAGTAATAGCATCAAAATATATTGGCAGAGTTCTTTAGTTGTTCCTAAAATATATTGTCCTTTTAGAAAAGTGTGTACAGGAAAATAAGCCTGCAAATTTTCCATCTCTATTATACACTGATGGGTTTATTTGATTGAAGGTGGAATATGCACTAAATTTTACCTCCTTGTTCCATCATAATATTCCAATGGACTTCATGCACAGGGATAGGGATATGTGCCTCACCCATGATTACTATGGGAATATGCCCATAGACTTTCTCCAAGTGAATGGGAATATGAGCCTTCTCTCTAGTTCCTATCGTAATATGACATCATGAATCATTAGTAAGAGTAGGGATATGAGCCCTCTCTTGAGTATCCAATACCTTCCTCCTCTAATGATCATTCTTTTTTGGTCATTCATGGGAATCAAAGGTGTAATTTTTTCAAGTGGTACCCTCAGCAGGCAACTGATGGGTACCAATGGGATGGTGTTGGTGATAGAGGTTGACATGTTCCATCCTCAGCGGCACCTGAACCGAAAAGGAGATGAATTTGGCTTCCTCGCCTACCTTTATTAGAGACTAAATATGTCATTTTTTTAACTCTAGGGATAAGCTTCTAAAGAGGTTGGTTGTAGAGACAAGGGAAATTGGCTTAGCAGCAGTTTTTCCTATGCAATGCGGACTCACCTGTTGTTGTTCTTGGATAACCTCATGGGTAGCTTCCATGTTCAAGATTTTACCGCATAGATGGTAATCTTGGACCATCATGTTCACCACTTGATGTTGGATTTTTTTAGTAGGTGATATCACTTGTGACTAGTGGGGGTTGCATCCATAGATGATTTACTAGAGCGGTGGGGGAATGATGAAGACATTGTCTCGAATCAGGATGCTGATAGGTTTATCTAAATTTGTTCAGACAATGAATAATAAGGTTACCAATTATCACAATATCATAGGCATATTATTCTCAATCATATATTCCTAATTAACACAATTTTTCTTTTATTCCTGATTCATCCATTATTCTCTTTTGGGCTTATCAAAGTGAGGATGGACTTATTTCATGAGAACCCTAGTTATAGAGGATCATCTATAATATCATGTCGTTCTTACTACTCTGTTTTTATAGGGTATGTAAAACAAACTGGCATGATGCATGATTAACCAATCATGTTGTTATTAAAGGGATTCACATCAGGTTCACCATTTTTTTCATTGGGATCAGAGGTGTGGATGGGATCCACCTGATGAATTGATTTTGGGGAATTTTTGTTGTGCACAATCATGAACATCGGATTACCATTTTCCATCTTACCAGAAACTACCAATGTTTACCTCATCCATAACTGGGTATAGAAATTATTTCGAAAGGCAAGGAATCACCTAGGTTTTCAAGAACAATGACTCTTGGGTACTTGCATTGGTCAAGAGGGTGGGAGGTCGGGCTTATTGGACCCTTTTGGGGGGAATTATTTCCTACTCAGAAACTCTTTTATATATTTAAGATATATTCACGAATCTTCTATTAATCTTGATATAGGACCAGTTACTCTAAAAAAATGATCATGGGTTAATTATATTTTATGTTTGAAAGATTAGGGGATCTTTATTGAATCCATATGTATGTATATGAGGTTCTCCATAATATTAAAGTAATAGGTAGTCTCTTATGTGGTGAAGTTATAAAAACAAGTGCTTTTGAATATATTGCTATGCAAGGAGGAGATTAATATACTGAGGGGGGGATTGCGTGATTATGAGGTGTCCTATATATCCTGGTTATTATAGGAATAAAAACACACATAGTTATTGAGACCTGTTTAGTTTAATATCATGTAAAGAGGACTTATATAGGAACTCTAAGACACCAAGTGGTCAAGATAGAGTCTTAGAGGGAGGTCCTACATATCCCGATTATGGAGATAATCAAATTTCTCATAATTTTTTTTGGGATTACACTATAAGGTTTAACTTATCATTGTAGAGACTTATGGTGTAGATGAAATGATTATTTCAATTCCCTAAGACCACATGAGCTATTCTCATTGGGATAAACAAGGTATAAAATGGTCATTTTTTCATTGCTCATGATGTGGGACCTATGTGTTGGGACTGCACTGAGAGGATTTATTATGGATATCAGGCCTCAAATAGATATCCTACGTGTACTAGTTATGTTGGGAATTATAGTCAACTTAGTTTAGTTTATTTCCATATCCACTGATGGATGAGGTAGATTAATCATCCCATAAGAATGATTGGGTCCCGATGGTCAAAAATAGAATTATCATAATTCTTACATTTGAATGGATGTTTATTTGATCTTGGGCCTTACAAAGGTGTCCTACGTATCCTAGTTTTTATAGGATTTATAGTTATCATAGTTAAATCACACCATTGGGATTGGACCTAAGGTAGATAACCTTGTGTGGAGGCAAATGTTTCATTACACTCATTAAGGTTTTACATACATATGTTTACATGGTTGGTAGAGACTCGTGATGCGAATGATATGATTATTTAAACTCTCTAATCTCACATGATCCATACTCATTTTGAGAAATAAGGGATGGAAAATGTTTAAGTTTTCATAACTAGGAGAGTGAGGGACTTATGTATTGGGAAAACCCTGTGGAGATTGAACCTTGAATAGGTGGCCTATGTATCCTAAATATGGCAGGAATCAGATTCATCATAGTTCCTTTGATCAGGTCTTACACTCTTAGATTTTCCTATTGTTCTGACCTAATTTCCTGCTTGACATGTGCTGATTTTTTGTTTATCCTGATATGTAGGAGAGTATTTAACTAACATATATGAATACAACTAAATGATCTATTTGTTATTTTTAAAGGACTTCAAGTAACCCGAGTGTAATATATGATGGTTATCTCGTGATCGAGAATGACTTTTCCATAAGACAAAAAAAATATCCATATGGTTTATCTTGGAATCCATTGCAGGACCTTACTGGCGTGTCCAAAGGGTGTCACGTGATCTAGATGGTTTTCTCAGTGGTTATCACAGGAGCTATCTGACATGAGATGGTGTTGTTATGTGAGTTAGCTGATTTATCTAAAGGAATTCATGAGGCTTAGGTGACAGGCTCGGAGGGCTTCGTGAGAATAATTGGTATGTACTGGAGGGAAACTATGTGACTTTTTATGACATGTTTATAAGACTTTTCATAACCCAAATGGCATGTGGGAGGAGAGTCGAGGGATCTTGATGACATGTCCTATTGTTGTCATGTGTCTTGGATGGCTCACGTGAAGTGAATGAGGGTCAGCAGACATGTTTTTATTTAAGTCTTTCACCTTTAGTCTTTGTTATATCCCTTGTAGTGAGAATTCATAAGATTTATTCAATGTTAGTTTATTTTAAGTCTTGTGTGATCCAGTAGAGATGTGGGATGTTATTTTATTCCCTTCTAGAGGTCCTCCATGTGATCTGTGAATGATCACGTAAAGTGATTTATGCATGGATCATGATCACTCTAGTTGCTCACCGGTAAATTACATGATATAAGACTTGCTAGTTGTGAGATCAGCTGCTCTAAGAAATCAGCTTTGGTGATTGGGTGTGTCAATGTGCCTGGATTCAAAAAAGATAACCTTCATCTAGAGCATCATGATCATATGGTAGTGGTGAATTTTTCATGTTGGGTTGGGGAATTTATAAGCCTCTCCACCCTAGTTGTTTGTTGGTTTGTGTAGTGCATCTAGTGCAAATCCAGACTGGAGTCGGTGAAGGGGTCTTTCACCATGCATCTTTTTGAGCCATTGTCATGGATCACTCTGAGGGCATTGACTGATTTTCAATGACCATGAGTCCCTCTCATCAATTCCACCATTATTGGATTATTTCTAATTAATGGGGACTTTTTGACTCAGGAAGATATTCCGAAGGAATTTTATATTATCATTTTGACATGTATAAGGGATTTTTTGAGATCAAAGTGTCTACTGAAATTCCTTCACGAGATGCTTGATGCCTTGTCTAGGACATTTCTTAAGGTAAGGATGGATTATCTAGGGGTATTTTAGAGTTTTGTTATAGAAAACCTTAGTGTGTCGCAAGGTTTTTACAGCTGTGAGAGTCTTCCACCTCCTCCCTCTTTTATTCTATTTTTTTAATTTACGGAGGTTTGGGAGTTATGCAAGATTACATGAGTAATGACAAATACAATTACTCTATTTTTTTATTATGCATCACATGAAAAATAGAGGAGTTATGGGGATGCATGATCATTTCATGGAAAGATCCATCTATTCATCTTTATGGAGCCTAAGGGGGAGTGAGAGGTTTACTGGGCACACTTGGGGTGCTTTACGCAATGAGGATGACAATCCAAAGGAATTTTGTGAGATGAGGCAAACATGTCACTGGAGTCTCACGGTGTCTTATGGACCTCCAAAAGTGTGTCAGATGTATTTTATGACCACAATTAGTCTCTTTCATCCCTCCTTTTATTCTCTTTTTTTCATTTTACAAAGGGTCAGGAGTTCCTTGAAGTTATCTTTGCACTAGATAAAATCTGATCATATCTTCTTAGCACTAAAGTTATTGTTTTTTCTGATCATACAACACTCAGGTATTTAATGAAAAAGGTGGATGAAAATCCAAGGATAATGAGATGAATGTTACTCTTACAAGAGTTAAAATTGGAAATTAAATATAAAAAGTGAAATTAAAATTAGGCGGTTCATCATCTAAGTCGACTACCCCACACTGTTGAAGTAGAAATTCCAAACCAGAACCCACTTAATGATGAGATACCTAGATAAAAAATCTACATCATCAATGGTGAAGTTCCATGGTATGTCAATATGGTCAATTATCTAGTAACATCTCAAGTCCCATCACATTTAAATTCCCCCAAAATTCATAATATGAAATATAAATCTATATATTACATCTGGGATGATCCATTTATTTGGAATATTTTCAATGACCAAGTGATAAGAATATGTTTGTCGAAAAGTTAAATTGATTCTATATTTGATTTTTTTTCACACTTTAACTTGAAGAGTCCTCTTTGGACATCAAAAGGCAACGAAGAAGGTTTTATAATCTAGACATTATTGGCCAAACCTTTTTAAATATTCTCATAAATTTTTAAAAAGGTGTGAAAAATGTTAGTTTTCTAGAAATATTTCAAAGATAAAATAAATTACCCAAAAACCACTTAGTTTTTGTGAAATTTTTTATGTCTAGGGGATATATTTTTTGGGACCTTTTTAAATTTAATTTTGAAATTTTTTATATCATCTTTGCAGTTGATTATGTTTCCAAATTGGTGGAATAAAACGCCACCAGGACTGATAATGCTAACATTGATTTTGATTTTGTTAGGGATAACATATTTTGTAGGCTTGGAGTGCTTAGATCCATCATCAGTGATCAAGGGACTCACATTTTCAATATTATAATAGAGGATTTACAGAATAAGTATGGGGTGCATAATAAAACATCAACTCCATATCATCCACAAACTAATGGTCAAGATGAAGTGTCCAATAGGGAAATAAAAGGAATTTTGGAAAATAATGTTAATACAAACATGAAGGATTAGAGCCAATAGTTGGAAGACACATTATGGGATTATAGGATAGCCTATAAAACCCTGATTGGAATGAGTCCATATATTCTAATTTATTAGAAAATTTGTCACCTACCTATTCAATTAGAATATAAGGCATACTGGGTTATGAGGAAGATAAATTTGGATCATGAAAGTGCTGGAAATTATAGAAAATTAATGTTACATGATATGGAATAAATTACAAGGGAATATTTTTTAAATTCTAGGATTTATAAAGAGAGAACAAGAGTGTCTCATGAAAAACTAATCCAACTAAAATACTTCCATCCTAGATACACAGTGAAATTATTCAACTCAAGACTCAAAATGATGTCAGGTAAAATTTGTTCTAGATGGGAAAGTCCATTTATAGTTACTAATGTATATTATTTCGATTCTATAAATATTGTGAAGG
This sequence comes from Viscum album, assembly GCA_963277665.1. Classification (NCBI taxonomy): domain Eukaryota; kingdom Viridiplantae; phylum Streptophyta; class Magnoliopsida; order Santalales; family Viscaceae; genus Viscum; species Viscum album. Next base: position 782,035,995 of record OY728146.1, on the reverse strand, counting down.
ATGGAGAGAATATTCCATTCACTATTAATGGGAATCAGCTGAAGAAATTCCTTGGGACTATGCCATTAGAGGCAATGGAGGAGATCACAAACCTCCAACCTATTTATCAGTAAACCCATCAGGTCATACCTCTCCTTTAAACTTTCTTGCTTTTCTAGATTTAATTTCAAATCTTCTTACATGATAAATCCAATTGAATGCCTTAAGGGAACTCCATAATTTAATTATGGAGTATGGAACCTTTGTAGTTTAGCAATTTGATTTTTTTTTGACTTACAATTTAGAAAAATGTTTTTTTCAAATTTTTGTGTATTTCTAAAACTTTTCATCTAAAATGATTCTCAACACCATTTTTTAAATCCATATAAATGATTAAAACAATTTTTCTCATAAAACTAAGATTAAATGAATGCTGAAAATGAATTTTTTTTAAAGTTTAAATCCTTGAGAATTTCATGAAAAGTAATCTGATTTCAAATCTCATGCCACATCTCACAGTCTTTATCTATGAAATCACTAACCTATGAGGATTCTAAACAATTTTTTCATATTTTTTCAATCACCTCACTTCTTGAGAAAACCAAACCATGATTTATTTAACCATAATTAAACTTATTCATGTAAAAACTATAGGTTCTAAGGTACATGTGTTTTAAATGATTGAGTCATTTCTTTGGTTTTAAAGACCCCTTTTCAAGAGAATCCTTTTTATAATGGACTACCTTGAACATTTAATCCTTTTAGCCCTTGGATCCATGAATATACTATTAGGTTAGCCACATTACAAGATAATTTTTCCTTTCTAGATTACTCTTGAAGTGAAATTTCATAATCTAGTTGAAATTAAGTGTGGGGGAAGATGTCTTGTATTGTGATACTTATTTGGTGAAAATTTGGGTTAAAAATAAAATATTGAAGAGATTATTTTTATGCTGAAAAAAAATCATTCTATTGGAAGTTGTTCCTTTCTATATCTTTATGGATAAAAAGAAGTAGTACCTTTCTAGATATTCCAATGTAGAATGAAAGTTGTGCCTATCTATAGATTTCAAGAAAATTTTTGTTTTAGAATATTGACATTTTTGTTTCTAAAATGATGAATGGTGTGAAATTTCTTTGATTTTTCATGATGATGGAGCTAATTTTATACTAAATGGAGGGAAGAGGATTCTATACTTGAGTGAAAATTAGAATCATTCAATTTTTCTTCAAAAATAGCCAATACCTCATAATTCTGCCTCAGAATTGTTCACATCAAAATCCTACCAAGAAAAAGCCAAAGAATAACCTTTATATGTCCTGATGATAAATAAATGTCCTTGAATCACATCAAATGGAGATGTTGGAATTTATCAAGCCTATGATGACCCTTACATGATTTTGGATGATAAATAAATTGTTGAAAATTTACATTTGTGTGATAAGTGAAAATGAAAGTGAGGTAAGTGTTTTGTGTGCTAAGGAGGAGAGATGAAGTGGAAATATATTGAAATATATGAATGAAGAACTTGAAATAAATTTTTTTAGGAGGCATGATATCTTTTTTTTCTTGGTGTTAAATTGTTGGATATCATGGATATGCATTTTAATTTTCTTTTATTTGATTTTGATATTTATTTGTTCAGGATTCCAAGTGATAAGTGTAGGGGAATTAATAGAGCTATTATTTTAATAATTATACATATGTTTTTCAATGATTTATTCTCTACCAATTAATCAATTTGAGATTATTTGTATCATTTTATGATTTTTGGTGAGTTTTGAGATAAAATTTTAAAATTTTTTAATTGAGGAAATTTAATGGTTTTCTATTGCTTCTATTTTTGGAGCATAACATCTACAATTTTGATCCAATTAAAGTAATTTTTGTGCAGGTTTTAATTTTTCATGGGATAAAAATTCTTCTTCTGGACCTAGAGGCCATTCTAAATCCTAAAATACCAAACAAATCGATAAATATAAAAACTTATTTTGGTCAGAAGAATGACCCCTACCCCATTAAATGAGGTTTATCTCAAGCTACCGACCTACAAAGTATGCTAGATGAATTCAAGATTCGGTAGCACCTACTACAACCAACTTTTATACTTTTATTTATTTATGTTTCCATTTGGTTTGATGTGTACTTATACCCCTATAAATAGGGAGTATTGCGAGAATTTTGTTTAAAAAAATCAAGTTGAAGAAATAAATACCATATTTTTTTTTTGTGTTGTTTCAATCATCTCCATTGATCTGCATCTCTGTTGCTATGTTTGCTGCTTAAAGATCCTCCATTAGTGGTATCAGAGGGTTGAAGGTGAGTGTGTCAAGAGAAGGGTATGTGAGACCTGGTACCAATCTATTCCAATAAGACTACCAGTCTATTATAGTGGTGATAGGATAAAGGAAATTAATAGCTAATACTAATCATTCAGATCTGAAATCATTGGTGTGAGGTTTTTTTTAAATTCCCATGTTACTTTATCTTTTGAAAATTTTTAAAAAAATGGGGGGTTGAAATTTTCCAAAGTTTCTTTTCACACCTCCCTTTATTGAATAATTTTCCATGGATTTTTTCCACCCACCATGCCATCTCATATTTGTCTATTAAAAAAATATAAATCATCTCCTTAGCATGCCTTATGCCATTTTTGACCCTATAAAAAACCATCCCATGATTCCACCCCTCTATGTATTTTACGATCGTCAGTATGTGTGGAAGGTTTAGTGAATATTCTTGATTTTTTGGGATAAACAAGACCCAATCGGGAATTACCTATGCCAAATGAGTTTATTTTCTACAAAACATTCACACATAGGAAGGAGAGTAGACCAAGCTGAGATATTGGTAAGGTTTACTCTCACCATCACCATTGACCAAGGGAGTGAGAGGAAGTGATCATGGAATATCACTTTAATCGTCTTAGTAAAATAGGATTAGATGAATTTTAACTATGACAGTATTGAAATTGGAAAACTAAACCTGGCCTAATCACCTAATTCATATCACTATTTTAAATGACTTTCTTTGTCAAATTTATTTTAATATTTTTATTTATTGCTTTCTTTTTTTCGTTGCATTCTTTTCAAAATCAAACAATTTCAAAAATAACCTCTACTTATTTCCCAAATTTAAAGTGACAAATGTAATTTTGGTGCACTCCTCTCCCAATACAACCTAGGTGGACCAATATACTTTATTTTAACTAAGTAAATAATTTTATTTTCACACCCCGTGATAGGAAGGTGTCAAAAATTGATTGTTGGCACCACCTCCCCATTAAAGGCGCCAAGTTTTAACAAATTCCTATGATGGGGTGTGGAAAAAATAGTTATCTAATTAGTTAAAATGAATTATAGGGGTAAATATAGATTTTATCTTGAGAGGAGCGCACAAAAATCACATTTTTTCACTTTAAATTTGAGAAAGAAGTAGATGTTCTTTTTTGAAATTGTTTGATTTTGAAAACAAAGTAACGAAAAAAAAGAAATAAATAAATAAAAATATTAAAACAAATTTTACAAAGTGATTTAAAATAGTGAGATTAATTAGGTGATCAATTCAAGTTCATTTTTTCAATTGAAATACTATCATAGTTCTAATTTATCCAAACCTCTTTTACTAAGCCAATTAAAGTGAGATTCCACAATCAATTCCTCTCACTTCCTTGGTCAAAGGTGATGATTAGAGTAAAACATACCAATATATAATATTGGTCTAATATATTTCATTTGTGTAAAACATTTGTAGAAAATACCCTCAATTAACTGAGTAAATTTTCAATCGAGCCCTGTTTATCCCTAAAAATTAAGAAAATTCACTACCTCTACCACACGTACTGATGATCGCCGAGTACATCCCCACTAAGAATTTATCTATTTTATCATATATAGACCAAAACCTAGTGGATAGATATAAATTACCATTAAAAAATCAATAATTACAACATAATAAAAAATCAAATACGATCGCATAAGATAACAAAAAACATTATTAGAATTTGAAGCCAACTTTTCAAAAGATAGAAAATATTTCAAACCATTAAGTTCATGAAATCAAACATTAAAAAAGGAAAACCCTCTCCTTCCCTAATCACTCATAATATTACCCCTATATGTGAATTTTATCCATGAATAAGGGTAAATAATCAGATTTGAAAAAACTAAAAATATAGAGAAGAGGGAAAAGAAGAATAGAGAAATTTCCTCCAGAATCTTTCCTTTAAGTTTGCTTCTGTTATTCCCTTCAGATGGATGAAACATTCAATGTTATCTTCTTATAACATGTTTTTAATTGATTTGGATATCTAATATTGAAATTTAAAATCTTTTTAATTCATTTACAAGAATTTATGGCTGTATTAATATCACCAACTTTTTCTGGATGATGAATACTATTCCACCTACCCCATTTTGTCTTGTTCAAGGGATTCCTTAATCAAATAATGTATCCCATAATTTTAATTAGAATATTAAAATTAGAGTAATATTTCTAACCCAACTATTATAACCACATTTGGAGGTTGGAAGCTCAAGATATACCTCATTTAATAAGGTAGTGTCTATTCTGCTGACCATAATAAGTTTTCACATTAATTGATTTGTTTGGGTTTGTGGGATTTCGAATGGGATATGGTTATAGAAGATGGATTTTTATCCCAAAAACAATTTAAGCATACAAAATAATCACTACTAGAAATAAGGACATTTGCGACGGGCCATTTGCGTCGGGATCCCGTCGCTAATGTGCTTTTGAGACGGGGGGTCCGTCGCAAATAGCTCGTTGCGGAAAACGGCGTCGCAACAACAATTATTTGTGACGGGCCCGTCGCTAAAAGTATTATTTGCGACGGAAATATTTCCCATCACAAATATTAGTCGTTATATTTAAAAAAACTTTTTAAAACTTATTTGTGACGGTCCAGTCGCAAATAGTAATTGTGATGGGCCCGTCGCAAAAAAAAATTAAAAACAAATAAAAAAAATTACTAAATTATTTTAATTAATATAATAATAATACTATTTGAGAAGAGCATAGTATCCCGTCGCAAATAATATAAAAAATAAATAATAAATAAATTATTAATAAATTATTTTAATTAATATAATAATAATCCAATTATAATTCAAATATAAAAAAATAAAAAAATATTAATAAATGATTTTAATTAATATAATAATAGAATTATAATTCACAAATAAAAATAATAAATTATTAATAAATTATTTTAATTAATATAATATTAATAGAATTATAATTCAAAAATAAAAAAGAATAAAATATTAATAAATGATTTTAATTAATATAATAATATTAGAATTATAATTCATAAATAAAAAAATATTAATAAGTTATTTTAATTAATATAATAATAATAAAATTATAATACATTCAAATATTAAAATAATTCAAATATTACAAAAAAATATAATTAAATTATAATATTATAAAATTTTAATATATATATAAAATTTAATATTATAAAATATAAATAATATTATTATTCATATTAATATTGTTATTTCAAAATATAATATTATTTATATTTTATAATGAGACAGAAACTATGAATAGAAAAAAAATTCATATTTTGATTTAACAAACTTTATAACATAAAAACAAATTCTAATCTAAAGGAGGGGGGGAGGAGGAGGGGGGATCTGCAGATGCTGGTGGAGGAAACTCCATCCCTAAAGCATGAGTGAGTCGGCGCATGTACTCCATCTGCTCCTGCTGCTGCTGCGGCCACCAACTCATCTGCTCCTCGTACAGCTGCTGCTGGCGTCGACGCTCCTCCTCATGCTGCTTCTGCTGCTAACGCATCTCCTCCTGCTCCTGTCGGAGACTCTCTATCAATGCAGTCTAAGATCGCAATTGATCCTCATACTGTGTAGCAGAAGAAGATGCACGAGCTCCTCTCGAGCTGGACGCCGACATCGCAGCACTGCCATAATAATCTCCGGGAGTCAGTCGAGAGCTGATACCAACTACCCGGCCCTTTTTGAAGGCATACTGGGTGGCCTGCATCCATGTCGCCTCATAAAACTGACGGCCACTGGTCTGATCTGATGACTCGGCCTGACTCTCAGGCTGGGTCTGTGACGCTGCGGCCTCATATGACTCATGTAGTTGCAATTTAAAATTAAAATTGTGAATATATTATATGAAGTTAATTTTTAAAATTGAAAAAAAAATAATACTGACCACGATGTGACGCTGACGATCACCTCTGATCTCCCCAGTAGCAGGATCACTATACATCCTCCGATATATGTCATACTCCGTAATATCGGGGTGCTCGACAGCCTATAAGAATAAAAAATAAACTGTTAATATTTATAGTTATATAAAATATTTATAAATAATGTATGTACCAGATGTTGTCTATGAGTACTGAAAGTACGACTCCCAGCTCGATGAGTCACCTCCTGTCTCCCCTGATTCTGCCTCCCCATCGATGATCTCCTCTGAAAGGCATCACTCAACCAGTGCGCACATAATCCATCCCATACATGGGATGAAATGTACTGTGTGTAATGGTCTGGATTTACTTCCAGTGGACTATAGTTGATACCTATCAGGGCACTCCATGGGAGGCTACACCCCCTGGGTGGGACACACCACCATCCCCAGTGGCAGCCATTTCCTCATGAAGCCCTTGGGAAGAGAGCCATGCTTCGTCCAACGCTCACATGTGAGAGTTCCCAAGGATCGGATACATTCCTACCTCATTTGCCTCTGATACCAACTGTAGAGACCCGAAGCTTGACGTACATGGACATTACATTACTTTTGTGGAATACTTAATACATAACAAAAACAGACACACAAGGACCGTAATATTTTAGTGTCTTTGGAAACTTGGAACGTAATCTTCTAATCGTGGTAAAAGATCTTCAACATCTCCCATAAAGATCTTCCACTTTTTGTTTCCTTACCTAAAACCTTTCTTTTAATCCTAGAGGAAAAGAAAACATAAAAAGGGTGATCTCAAATGCTCAGTAAGGGTAATCATAGATAAAATAAAACATACCATGCACATTGGAACTTAAAAACATGAACATAATGTTTAAACGTGAAAATCTTGAGCAACGACATAAAACATGGAAGTACATAAGGCATAGATCATAATGGAACATAAATCATGATAAAATAGCATGGGAATAAAACATCTAATTGTGGCAACCATTCAGCACATGTCATGATTTCCATAGTAGCCAAGGCATTGCTACCAAGACCATCTTAGTGTACAAAGTCCCTTTCTGAATCGAGTTCACTCCTCGTTTCAGTCCTGTAACACTGAACTGGATTAACTTACCGTTCCATCCATGTCTATCTCATGAGATATAAAATCTTTACCCAATGCATTGGAGGGAGATATAGGTCCCACCCATCTCATATTTAAATCATTCTTACTTGTGCCACAAAATAAACTTAAAACATTCATCATAACCCAAAGAATAAAATGGGTTTCATAAACATCATCCCATCATCTCATAATCCATATGAAACAAATGGACATTTCATCATAAGAAAAGTGAAACCATTTAAATCATAGAGAGATTAAACTTGAAACATACACATATTAAATAATGTCATCTTAGATGGAAAATTGTTTTGATAAAACATTTGGAATGAATTCTTGAGGAAAATATCCTTTCTTCTTCAAAATCAATTTCTTTTCACAAAACTTCATGCAATTTTAAAAGAAGAATATTTTGTTGAAAATAGTCATGAAATCTTTTGGAGGAAGCTTCATGAAAATAAGGCTTTATAAAACCGTAAAAATCCTTTCATGCCGTATACGTTAAAAAAACATTCCTCTCGTACTTTTGTCGGAAAAGTCAAAAAGTACCTCATAACGTAAACAAAAGAAAGATTCCTTACATACCATGTAGTAAAAGTAAAAAATGGGTAAAAATGACTTTAAACAGACATGAATACACTTTTATAAATCATGGACATGGATGATAGCAATAACCCCAATAAATACTTATGAATAAGCAATCTCGGATAAAAATGAGATTCGCACAACTATCCCTTACCTTAGGTCTGATTTGCTTCGTAAGTGTCCGAACCTCATGTATAATGATTTAAATAATGTCATTGACTTATTCTAGAATCATAATCATTGTTATTATATTATATATGGTTCACTTATGACTTTATATTACCCGTTCTTTTCTAAATTCCATGTTAAAGAGCGTTTTGGGTAAAATCGTTTCATTTGTCGTCCGTATTTTGACTTGTAATTATTCATATGATTACTTAGATCATGATTACATAATTCCAGAATATAAAACATGATTTATATATAATATATATTTAGAATATACATATATATAATAAATCAGTAAATGGAAAGAAATACACCGTTCATGGAGACGGTAGGTCGTACGTACGCATGAACGCTGTTTTCGTTTCCTTATTGAGTTGAATAGAATTAAGTAGATGAAATACATATATATACACATAAATACAGTATCACTATTATGTCATATATTTCATTATTTCTTATTATATATACTTTATAATCATTCATTAATGGTTAACGTGGAGAATGAATCTCATCGCGTCGTGGAGACGGTAGTCCGTACGTACGCACGAGCGATGATATCGTTCTCATGATCGTGGAATTGTATTGGAGTGTATGTATACTATTTCAGAATCAGTATCACTTAACAATAATCATATATAGTTATTATGTACACCATTATACCCATCCAAGTAAGGTGGTGGTGGAAAATAGATTACACCACGGCGTGGAGACAGTATTCTGTGCGTACGCACGCGCGGTGATTTCGTTTTCCGCAGGATGGATAGATGGTCAAATAGTGTTGTTTCATAATTATAATAACATATTAGTATATTAGTGATACTGATTTTATTACTTCGTAATGAAACAACCTAATAAGAAGGAGTGGAAGAAGAAATAAAGTTGAAAGAATCGGTAACAGACATTACCTCTTCTTCGAAGCGCCTCTTTGAGTCCTCCTCTTAGGGCACTAAAATTGGTCTTTGAAGAAGACCAGGACCTCTAGGATGTTTCCAGGGAAGTGGAGAAGAGAATTTTTCAGGGTTTTTCCAAGCTAGAAGGATCAAAGTGGTGTGAGGAAGACGGGGAGGAGGTGCCCTTTTATAAGGGAGGAGAGGGGCTCCTTTGGAAAAAATAAAAAATATTATTTTATTATAAATCCAAATTCGGTTTTAGATAGCTCCAAATTGATTTATTTCTAATATAATGTGGGTATGGGTCTAAATAATCTCATCCAATAGAATTTAGACAAGTTTTTGTTCCTATTTTAACCTTATCATTTATATTTAACATTAAGTTAGATAATTTTACTTTTACCGTGTCTTTTTGTGTTCTTACACTATAAGGTTAATAAACTTACTATAACAAGCCAAACGAACCCCAAGTTGTTTATTATTAATATATATAACCTTATCTAAGTCATTTGGCCGATCCTTAGATTTTTAGGAATAAAATAACAATTAATAATATAATATTTGTTTTAAAAACTATTTTATGTCAATTTTGACACTATTTAGTAATTGATTTTTTTGAAAATCATAACAGAATGATTAATTAGAAAAAAGTTAATTAAATAAATACTAACATGTCATATTAACCTATAAAATTAGTTTAATTCATAAAAAGTCTCAAATTACATTTATTTGGGTATTTATAACATCAATTATGTCAATATTTCATTAATAAGATAATTACTGCATCATCATTATGTCATATATAAATTAAATTATTTAATGTCTAAAAATTACAAATAAAATTCCATTATGTAGGAAATTTATTTATCTTTATAATTAATATTTATAGTCGAATTTATCTTATGTATAACCCCATATTAAAAATGATTTACTTATTAAACTTTGATTTTAACTATTTTAACCCTTCCATAAATAAATTAATAATAAATTTCCTAATCTAATCCAAGTGGGCCTAAATGGTCATATTTTATCTATAAGGTTGTTTTTGGTCGAATTACACTTATCCAATAGAATTAGGACATGTGTTTGGGTAATAATAATATCTTTTTTACCCTTAATTACCCTATTTACTTTTAACCGTGGTAAAAAAAAAGTAAAAAGTTATTATTCACCAATAATTATTTTCATCTCATTGAACCAAATTTTAGTCCTTTATATTAACCGTGTCTCTTGGAATTTAGAAATTCCACTCACATAAGCGGTAAAATTAAGTTTTATGAAAAAATTAGTTTTTTAAACTACCACTTAGTGGTTTCACTATTCATCAAAAAAATGAAAGTTTCCAGAAAAATACCAAAAATTAGGCCTAATATATATTTGATATTATGAATTAAAAAACTATTTCTATTTTATAAAATTCAAAACATATCAGTTACATTAACTAATTTAAAAATTAATTCTCATCGTCAAAACAAATAGCGTGTTTTTAAGAGATAATAACTATCAAAAGATTGCCACTTGTTTATAACTGGTTTAAATGTGAAATTACATCCAATGACCAACATTGTATTAAATTGTAAAAATATATTATAAAAATACTTTAAAACCAATAAAATTAATAATTTATCACTATTAATTATTTCGATTAAAAAAGTTGTTTTTAATTAAAATTTAGTAATTTCACTATTCATCAGAATATGAAGGTTATCCGAAAAGTACCAAAATTTCACCCTAAGCTAATTTTGATATTACGAATCCAAAAATTAAGTCCATTTTGAAAAATAAAATTTACAAAATTTCAAAAGGTTTTTATTACTATATATAATGGCTAGTTTTAAAAATGTTTTAATAGCATATCATTGTTTAGTGAAACTCGGTATTGCGTACTACACACGCTATCGAGGAAGGTCGTGATTGCATGTAATTCAAGGCAAGTCAAGGATGCGTGTTGTGCAAGATCCTTTTGGTGTAGCATACAACAAAAGACATTAATGAAATTAAAAATAATATTTTTCATAAAATCTTGGGGTGTTACATTCTACCCCCCTTAAAAGGAATTTTGCCCTCGAAATTTGTCGGGGTAACAAATGGTTTACTACTCGAAAGTTTCTTTAATAGAAACTCACATCGTAAAAAGGAATACCAAAACCAATCTTTAAAAAAAAGTATGAAACGTAAAGGTTACCCAAATAAACTAATCACTGGGTTTCCACATAGGTGAAAATATGGATATGGAAGAGAAATCTGACCACCATGTTCTGATGGAGAGTGGTAGAGAAAATGGCTATGGAAAAGCCAGCAATCACAAAGCCATAAATTTGTGACGATCTAAGGTACCATATGATTCATCAGATATAAGAGCACTAGGAAAACATTTTTGGTATTCAAGATCATTTCCCTAAAGTTGATGAAATTGGAATTAGAAGAAATACTTTCGTAATTTTGGTATAGCCTCACCGTTGGTCATTATTTGGACAATTTCCACTTCATATCTTAAAGAAATGAAGTTGAATTTTTCATTCGTGATGTGTTAGAAGATCATGTGATAGAATGATGGGTCATTCCTTCTGTCTCAAACAAAAGGTTAGAAAAGTTATCAAAAAATACATAAGTCCATCTATAGTGAGATTAATCATATATGGTTCCTAAAATGGACTTATAATTCATATATCATAGTGCTTAATATAATAAAACTAGTTTCTACTAAACAAGGACTTCCTGTAGGCCAGTGGTAGGCGATAAAGGCCAGTCGCACTTCGGTTGTGGGTTCGATTCCCACATCCTTGTCTGACGCGATGGGCTGTCGCCCGTCCTGCAGGTTGTCCTTTTTCTAAAATTACATTACTATAACATCCCATCAATAATATCAAAAAAAGTTCTATCCTTAAACAATACTAACTTATTTCCAACATAATCCATTTCAATCTTTAGGATTATCTAAAATACTTCGGTCCAAGCTCATAGTATAAAGAAAACGATTACTTGAAATGTCATCAACCAAACATGTGAATACCATCATTTATCCGCCATATATCTTGTTGGTCACATTCCAATCATGTGAATACCTTAATCATGTATTCTCTTGAAAAATGAATACCCATTAAACCTTAGTAAAAACATGAATTCTATCAAAAGTTAACTCTTTCCTCATACAAAAATCCAAAAATTCTATATACTCAAACCATGGTATAAACTTATCCTTATATCAGTCATGAGCTCATGAATACTATCAAACATTGAATTATCCCTTCATTATGGGCATATCATCTACATTCCAAAAATATCTGAATAACCTTTCATGGATACTGGTACCATTAATCATACACTTTCAAAACTCAAGGAAAGACAACATTGTAACAATCCTTAGATGTCTCTTTATTCCATAGTACCATGAGATTACTTATACAACATTACACTTGATAAACATGTAATCATTCCACTACCTTCTTAAACCATTGACCGAGCTTCAACAATTCTTCCATCTCACATATCATTTGTAGTCTCTTCATCATCATCAACATAAATACTACCCATACGACCATACTGATTCTCTTCATGAGACTTTCCCTTAGGGAATTGGTTTGCATAATGCCCGTACATTCCACATTTAAAACATTTAACCATTGTTGATGTCGTAGCAATACCATTATCCTCATCCATGGTGTTAACTGAACAGTTTCCTTTGCACTTACTGGCTTTGAGTCCTTCTTTTCCACACCCAAAGTATCTTCCAGTTCCCTTGAAACAATCTCCCCGATGCCTCTTCCCACATGATTTACATGAGGGTAATTGAACTTTCTTTCCTCTATGATCATCATGAAACTCCATCTTTCTCTTATTATCTGAGTCGGGAAACTTACCAAAGTTGAGATTATTGATCATATTATGAGATTGCTGATTAGGCATAATAACGATGTTTGGACTTCCAAATCCCATTTAATTTGGTTTCTCATGAAGAATATCATTCCATTGTCCGTCATATCCTCCATTATCATGAATCTTCTTGTTTCCAGCTATTTTCTAAAACCCAAAAAGAATAGTGTGAGAGGTAAAAATCATGCTAGGGAAAACAACATAATAAAGGGGTAGTACCTTCAATATCTAACATCTTAGGTTTAATTCCAAGACCGTTATCGTAATTCTAGGACTATAACCTATAGGTATACTTAACCTTAGGGACATCCCTAGACATACCTTAGAAATATCTCTAGGGGTCTCACTAAAGTTCTCGCATCCTAGTTTCCAATGGTTGACTAAACCATTCCTCTGATACCAACTGTAACGGTCTGGATTTACTTCCAGTGGACTATAGTTGATACCTATCAGGGCACTCCATGGGAGGCTACACCCCCTGGGTGGTACACACCACTATCCCCAGTGGCATCCATTTCCTCATGAAGCCCTTGGGCGGAGAGCCATGCTTCGTCCAACGCTCACATGTGAGAGTTCCCAAGGATCGGATACATTCCTACCTCCTTTGCCTATGATACCAACTGTAGAGACCCGAAGCTTGACGTACATGGACATTACATTACTTTTGAGGAATACTTAATACATAACAAAAACAGACACACAAGGACCCTAATAGTTTAGTGTCTTTGGAAACTTGGAACATAATCTTCTAATCGTGGTGAAAGATCTTCAACATCTCCCATAAAGATCTTCCACTTTTTGTTTCCTTACCTAAAACCTTTCTTTTAATCCTGGGGGAAAAGAAAACATAAAAAGGGTGAGCTCAAATGCTCAGTAAGGTTAAGCATGGATAAAATAAAACATACCATATACATTTGAACTTAAAAACATAAACATAATGTTTAAACGTCAAAATCTTGAGCAACGACATAAAACATGGAAGTACATAAGGCATAGATCATAATGGAACATAAATCATGATAAAATAGAATGGGAATAAAACATGTAATTGTGGAAACCATTAAGCACATGTCATGATTTCCATAGTATCCAAGGCATTGCTGCCAAGACCATATTAGTGGACAAAGTCCCTTTCTGAATCGAGTTCACTCCTCGTTTCAGTCCTATAACACTGAACCGGATTAACTTACCGTTCCAGCCATTTCTATCTCATGAGATATAAATTCTTTACCCAATTCATTGGAGGGAGATATAGGTCCCACCCATCACATAGTGAAATCATTCTTACTTGTGCCACAAAATAAACTTAAAACATTCATCATAACCCAAAGAATAAAATCGGTTTCATAAACATCATCCCATCATCTCATAATACATATAAAACAAATGGACATTTCATCATAAGAAAAGTGAAACCATTTAAATCATAGATACATTAAACTTGAAACATACACATATTAAAGAATGTCATCTTAGATGGAAAATGGTTTTTATAAAACATTTGGAATGAATTCTTGAGGGAAATATCCTTTCTTCTTCAAGATCAATTTCTTTTCACAAAACGTCATGCAATTTTAAAAGAAGAATATTTTGTTGAAAATAGTCATGAAATCTTTTGGAGGAAGCTTCATGAAAATAAGGCTTTATAAAACTGTAAATATCCTTTCATGCTGTATACGTTAAAAAAACATTTTTCTCGTACTTTTGTTGGAAAAGTCAAAAAGTACCTCCTAACGAAAACAAAAAAAAGATTCCTTACATACCATGTAGTAAAAGTAAAAAATGGGTTAAAAGGACTTTAAGAATACATTAATACACTTTTATAATTCATGTACATGGATGATAGCAATAACCCCATTAAATACTTACGAATAAGCAATCTCGGATAAAAATGAGATTCGCACAATTATCCCTTACCTTAGGTCTGATTTGCTTCGTAAGTGTCTGAACCTCCTGTATAATGATTTAAATAATGTCATTGACTTATTCCAGAATCATACTCATTTTTATGATATTATATATGGTTCACTTATGACTTTATATTACCCGTTCTTTTGTAAATTCCGTGTTAGATAGTGTTTTGGGTAAAATCGTTTCATTTGTCGTCTGTGTTTTGACTTGTAATTATTCATATGATTAATTAGATCATGATTACATAATTAGAGAATATAAAACATGATTTATATATAATATATATTCAGAATATACATATATATAATAAATCAGTAAATGGAAAGAAATACACCGTTCATGGAGACGGTAGGTCGTACGTACGCATGAACGCTGTTTTCGTTTCCTTATTGAGTTGAATAGAATTAAGTAGATGACATACATATGTATAAACATAAATAAAGTATCATTATTATGTCATATATTTCATGATTACTTATTATATATACTTTATAATCATTCATGAATGGTTAACGTGGAGAATGAATCTCATCGCGTCGTGGAGACGGTAGTCCGTACGTACGCACGAGCGATGATATCTTCTCATGATCATGGAATTGTATTGGAGTGTATGTATACTATTTCAGAATCAATATCACTTTAAAATAATCATATATAGTTATTATTTACACCATTATACCCATCCAAGTAAGGTGGTGGTGGAAAATATATTACACCACGGCGTGGAGACGGTATTCCGTACGTACGCACGTGCGGTGATTTTGTTTTCCGTAGGATGGATAGATGGTGAAATAGGGTTGTTTCATACTTATAATAACATATCATTATATGAGTGATACTGATGTTATTACTTCATAATGAAACAAACTAATAATAAGAAGTGGAAGAAGAAATAAAGTTGAAAGAATCTGTAAGGGACATTACCTCTTCTTCGAAGCGCCTCTTTGAGTCCTCCTCTTAGGGCACTAAAATTGGTCTTTGAAGAAGACCAGGACCTCTAGGATGTTTACAGGGAAGTGGAGAAGATAATTTGGAAGGTTTTGGCCGAGCTTGAAGGTTCAAAGTGGTGTGAGGAAGAGGGGGAGGCGGTGCCCTTTTATAAGGGAGGAGAGGGGCTCCTTTGGAAAAACTAAAAATATTATTTTATTATAAAGCCAAATTCGGTTTTAAATATCTCCAAATTGATTTATTTCTAAGATAAGGTAGGTATGGGTCTAAATAATCTCATCCAATATAATTTAGACAAGTTTATGTTCCTATTTTAACCTTATCATTTATATTTAACATTAAGTTAGATAATTTTACTTTTACCGTGTCTTTTTTTGTTCTTACACTATAAGGTTAATAAACTTACTATAACAAGCCAAAAGAACCCCAAGTTGTTTATTATTAACATATATAACCTTATCTAAGTCATTTGGCCGAACCTTAGATTTTTAGGAATAAAATAACAATTAATAATATAATATTTGTTTTAAAAACTATTTTATGTCAATTTTGACACTATTTAGTAATTGATTTTTTTGAAAATCATAACAGAATGATTAATTCAAAAAAAGTTAATTAAATCACTACTAACATGTCATATTAACCTATAATGTTAGTTTAATTCATAAAAAGTCTCAAATTACATTTATTTGGGTATTTATAACATCAATTATGTCAATATTTCATTAATAAGATAATTACTGCATCATCATTATGTCATAAATAAATTAAATTATTTAATGTCTAAAAATTACAAATAAACTACCATTATGTAGGAAAGTTATTTATCTTTCTAAGGAATATTTATAGTCGAATTTATCTTATGTATAACCCCATATTAAAAATGATTTACTTATTAAACTTTGATTTTAACTATTTTAACCCTTCTTTAAATAAATTAATAATAAATGTCCTAATCTAATACAAGTGGGCCTAAATGGTCATATTATATTTCTAAGGTTGTTTTTGGTCGAATTACACTTATCCAATAGAATTAGGACATGTGTTTGGGTAATAATAATATCTTTTGTACCCTTAATTACCCTATTTACTTTTAACCGTGGTAAAAAAAAGTAAAAAGTTATTATTCACCAATAATTATTTTCATCTCATTGAACCACATTTTAGTCCTTGATATTAACCGTGTCTCTTGGATTTTCGAAATTCCACTCACAGAAGCGGTAAAATTAAGTTTTATGAAAAAATCAGTTTTTTAAACTACCACTTAGTGGTTTCACTATTCATCAAAAAAATGAAAGTTTCAGGAAAAATACAAAAAATTAGGCCTAATATATATTTTATATTATGAATTAAAAAATGATTTCTATTTTATCAAATTAAAAACATATCAGTTACATTAACTAATTTAAAAATTAATTCTCATCGTCAAAACAAATAGCGTGTTTTTAAGAGATAATAACTATCAAAAGATTGACACTTGTTTATAACTGGTTTAAATGTGAAATTACATCCAATGACCAACATTGTATTAAATTGTAAAAATATATTCTAAATATACTTTAAAACCAATAAAATTAATAATTTATCACTATTAATTATTTCGATTAAAAAATTTGATTTTAATTAAAATTTAGTAATTTTCACTATTCGTCAGAATATGAAAGTTATCCGAAAAGTACCAAAATTTCACCCTAAGATAATTTTGATATTCGGAATCGAAAAATGAAGTCCATTTTGAAAAATAAAATTTACAAAATTTCAAAAAGTGGTTATTACTATTCATAATGGCTAGTTTTAATAATATTTTAATAGCATATCATTGTTTAGTGAAACTCGGTATTGCATACTACACACGCTATCGAGGAAGGTCGTGATTGCGTGTAATGAAAGGCAAGTCAAGGATGCGTGTTGTGCAAGCTCCTTTTGGTGTAGCGTACAACACAAGACATTAATGAAATTAAAAATAATATTTTTCATAAAATCTCGGGGTGTTACATTCTACCCCCCTTAAAAGGAATTTTGCCCTCGAAATTCGTCGGGGTTATAAATGGTTTACTACTAGAAAGTTTCTTTAATAGAAACACACATCGTAAAAAGGAATAGCAAAACCAATCTTTAAAAAAAGTATGAAATGTAAAGGTTACCCAAATAAACTAATCACTAGGTTTCCACATAGGTGAAAATGTGGATATGGAAGAGAAATCTAACCACCATGTTCTGATGGAGAGTGGTAGAGAACATGGCTATGGAAAATCCATAAATCACAAAGCCATAAATTTGTGACGATCTAAGGTAACATCTGATTCATTAGATATAAGAGCACTAGGACAACATTTTTGGTTTTCAAGATCATTTCCCTAAAGTTGATGAAATTGGAATTAGAAGAAATACTTTCGTGATTTTGGTATAGTCTCGCCATTGGTCATTCTTTGGACAATTTCCACTTCATCTCTTAAATAAATGAAGTTGAATTTGTCATTCATGATGTGTTAGAAGATCATGTGATAGAATGATGGGTCATTACATCTGTCTCAAACAAAAGGTTAGAAAAGTTATCAAAAAATACATAAGTCCATCTATAGTGAGATTAATCATATATGGTTCCTAAAATGGACTTATACTTCATATATCATACTGCTTAATATAATAAAACTAGTTTCTACTAAACAGGGACTTCCTGTAGGACAGTGGTAGGCGATAAAGGCCAGTCGCACTTCGGTTGTGGGTTCGATTCCCACAACCTTGTCCGACGCGATGGGTTGTTGCTCATCCTGTAGGTTGTCCTTTTTCTAAAATTACATTACTATAACATCCCATCAAGAATATCGAAAAAATTTCTATCCTTAAACAATACTAACTTATGTCCAACATAATCCATTCCAATCTTTAGCCTTATCTAAAATACTTCGGTCCAAGCTCATAGTATAAAGAAAACGATTACTTGAAAATTCATCAACCAAGCATGTGAATACCATCATTTATCCCCCATATATCTTGTTGGTCACATTCCAATCCTGTGAATACCTTAATCATGTATTCTCTTGAAAAATGAATACTCATTAAACCTTAGTGAAAACATGAATGCTGTCAAAAGTTAACTCTTTCCTCATACCAAAATCCAAAAATTCTATATACTCAAACCATGATATAACCTTATCCTTATATCAGTCATGAGCTCATGAATACAATCAAACATTTAATTATCCCTTCATTATGCGCATATCATCTACATTCCAAAAATATCTGAATAACCTTTCATGGATACTGGTACCATTAATCTTACACTTTCAAAACTCAAGGAAAGACAACAGTGTAACAATCCTTAGATGTCCCTTTATTCCATAGTACCATGAGATTACTTATACAACATTACACTTGATAAACATGTAATCATTCCACTACCTTCTTAAACCATTGACCGAGCTTCTACAATTCTTTCATCTCACATATCATTTGTAGTCTCTTCATCATCATCAACATAAATACTACCCATATGACCATACTGATTCACTTCATGAGACTTTCCCTTAGGGAATTGGTTTGCATAATGCCCGTACATTCCACATTTAAAACATTTAACCATTGTTGATGTCGTAGCAATACCATTATCCTCATCCATGGTGTTAGCTGAACCTTTTCATTTGCACTTACTGGATTTGTGTCCTTCTTTTCCACACCCAAAGCATCTTCCAGTTCCCTTGAAACAATCTCCCCGATGCCTCTTCCCACATGATTTACATGAGGTAAATTGAACTTTCTTTCCTCTATGATCATCATGAAACTCCATCTTTCTCTTATTATCTGAGTCAGGAAACTTACCAAAGTTGAGATTATTGATCATATAATGAGATTGCTAATTAGGCATAATAACGATGTTTGGACTTCCAAATCCCATTTCATTTGGTTTCTCATGAAGAATATCATTCCATTGTCCATTATATCCTCCATTATCATGAATCTTCTTGTTTCCATCTATTTTCTAAAACCCAAAAAGAATAGTGTGAGAGGTAAAAATCATGCTAGGGAAAAAACATAATAAAGGGGTAGTACCTTCAATATCTAACATCTTAGGTTTAATTCCAAGATCGTTAGCGTAATTCTAGGACTATAACCTATATGTATACTTAACCTTAGGGACATCCCTAGACATAACTTAGAAATATCTCTAGGGATCTCACTAAAGTTCTCGCATCCTAGTTTCCAAAGGTTGACTAAACCTTTCCTCTGATACCAACTGTAACAGTCTGGATTTACTTCCAGTGGACTATAGTTGATACCTATCAGGGCACTCCATGGGCGGCTACACCCCCTGGGCATAACACACCACCATCCCCAGTGGCAGTCATTTCCTCATGAATCCCTTGGGTGGTGAGCCATGCTTCGTCAAACGCTCACATGTGAGAGTTCCCAAGGATCGGATACATTCCTACCTCCTTTGCCTCTGATACCAACTGTAGAGACCCGAAGCTTGACATACATGGATATTACATTACTTTTTCGGAATACTTAATACATAACAAAAACAGACACACAAGGACCATAATAGATTAGTGTCTTTGGAAACTTGGAATGCAATCTTCTAATCGTGGTGAAAGATCTTCAACATCTCCCATAAAGATCTTCCACTTTTTTGTTTCCTTACCTAAAACCTTTATTTTAATCCTGGGGGAAAAGAAAACATAAAAATGGTGAGCTCAAATGCTCAGTAAGGGTAAGCATGGATAAAATAAAACATACCATATACATTTGAACTTAAAAACATGAACATAATGTTTAAACATCAAAATCTTGAGCAATGACATAAAACATGGAAGTACATAAGGCATAGATCATAATGGAACATAAATCATGATAAAATAGCATGGGAATAAAACATGTAATTTTGGAAACCATTCAGCAGATGTCATGATTTCCATAGTAGCTAAGGCATTGTTGCCAAGACCATCTTAGTGGAAAAAGTCCCTTTCTGAATCGAGTTCACTCCTCGTTTCAGTCCTGTAACACTGAACTGGATTAACTTCCCATTCCATCCATGTCTATCTCATGAGATATAAAATCTTTACCCAATGCATTGGAGGGAGATCTAGGTCCTACCCATCTCATAGTGAAATCATTCTTACTTGTGCCACAAAATAAACTTAAAACATTCATCATAACCCAAAGAATAAAATGGGTTTCATAAACATAATCCCATCATCTCATAATCAATATAAAACAAATGGACATTTCATCATAAGAAAAGTGAAACCATTTAAATAATAGAGACATTAAACTTGAAACATGCACATATTAAATAATTTCATCTTAGATGGAAAATGGTTTTGATAAAACATTTGGAATGACTTCTTGAGGAAAATATCCTTTCTTCTTCAAAATCAATTTCTTTTCACAAAACATCATGAAATTTTAAAATAAGAATATTTTGTTGAAAATAGTAATGAAATATTTTGGTGGAAGCTTCATGAAAATAAGGCTTTATAAAACCGTAAAAATCCTTTCATGCCGTATACGTTAAAAAAACATTCTTCTCGTACTTTTGTTGGAAAAGTCAAAAAGTACCTCATAATGAAAACAAAAGAAAGATTCCTTACATTCCATGTACTAAAAGTCAAAATGGGTAAAAACGACTTTAAACATACATGAATACACTTTTATAAATCATGGACATGGATGATATCAATAACCCCAGTAAATACTTAGGAATAAGCAATCTCGGATAAAAATGAGATTCGCACAATTATCCCTTACCTTAGGTCTGATTTGCTTCATAATTGTCCGAACCTCCTGTATAATGATTTAAATAATGTCATTTACTTATTCCAGAATCATACTCATTGTTATTATATTATATATGGTTCACTTAAGACTTTATATTACCCTTTCTTTTGTAAATTCCATGTTAAAGAGTGTTTTGGGTAAAATCGTTTCATTTGTCGTCCGTGTTTTGACTTGTAATTATTCATATGATTACTTAAATCATGATTAAATAATTACAGAATATAAAAAATGATTTATATATAATATATATTCAGAATATACATATATATAATAAATCAGTAAATGGAAATAAATACACCGTTCATGGAGACGGTATGCCGTACGTACGCATGAACGTTGTTTTCGTTTCCTTATTGAGTTGAATAGAATTAAGTATATGACATACATATATATACACATAAATAAAGTATCATTATTATGTCATATATTTCATGATTACTTATTATATATACTTTATAATCATTCATGAATGGTTAACGTGGAGAATGAATCTCATCGTGTCGTGGAGACGGTAGTCCTTACGTACGCACGAGCGATGATATCGTTCTCATGATTGTGGAATTGTATTGGAGTGTATGTATACTATTTCAGAATCAATATCACTTTACAATAATTATATATAGTTATTATGTACACCATTATACCAATCCAATTAAGGTGGTGGTGGAAAATAGATTACACCACGGCGTGGAGACGGTATTCCGTACGTACGCACGCGCAGTGATTTCATTTTCCGTAGGATGGATAGATGGTGAAATAGGGTTGTTTCATACTTATAATAACATATCAGTATATTATTGATACTGATTTTATTACTTCATAATGAAACAACCTAATAAGAATAAGTGGAAGAAGAAATAAAGTTGAAAGAATCGGTAACGGACATTACCTCTTCTTCGAAGCGTCTCTTTGATTCCTCCTCTTAGGGCACTAAAATTGGTCTTTGAAGAATACCAGGACCTCTATTATGTTTCCAGGGAAGTGGAGAAGTAAATTTGGTAGGGGTTTTCCGAGCTTGAATGTTCAAAGTGGTGTGAGGAAGAGGGGGAGGAGGTGCCCTTTTATAAGGGAGGAGAGGGGCTCCTTTGGAAAAACTAAAAATATTATTTTATTATAAAGCCAAATTCAGTTTTAACTAGCTCCAAATTAATTTATTTTGAAGCTAAGGTGGGGATGGGTCTAAATACTCTCATCCAATAGAATTTAGACAAGTTTATGTTCCTATTTTAACCTTATCATTTAGATTTGACATTAAGTTAGATAATTTTACTTTTACCGTGTCTTTTTGTGTTCTTACACTATAAGGTTAATAAACATACTATAAAAAGTCA
Organism: Viscum album; assembly: GCA_963277665.1. Lineage (NCBI taxonomy): Eukaryota > Viridiplantae > Streptophyta > Magnoliopsida > Santalales > Viscaceae > Viscum > Viscum album. The sequence continues at coordinate 782,013,222 of OY728146.1, read as the reverse complement.
AAAGAACCCCAAGTTGTTTATTATTAATATATATAACCTTATCTAAGTCATTTGGCCGAACCTTAGATTTTTAGGAATAAAATAACAATTAATAATATAATATTTGTTTTAAAAACTATTTTATGTCAATTTTGACACTATTTAGTAAGTGAGTTTTGTAAAAATCATAACAGAATGATTAATTCCAAAAAAGTTAATTAAATCAATACTAACATGTCATAGTAACCTAGAAAATTAGTGGAATTCACAAAAAGTCTCAAATTACATTTATTTGGGTATTTATAACATCAATTATTTCAATATTTCATTAATAAGATAATTACTGCATCATCATTGTGTCATAAATAAATTAAATTATTTAATGTCTAAAATTTACAAATAAAATACCATTATGTAGGAAATTTATTTATCTTTCTAATTAATATTTATAGTCGAATTTATCTTATTTATAACCCCATATTAAAAATTATTTACTTATTAAACTTTGATTTTAACTATTTTAACCCTTCTTTAAATAAATTAATAATAAATGTCCTAATCTAATAAAAGTGGGCCTAAATGGTCATATTTTATTCCTAAGGTTGTTTTTGGTCGAATTAAACTTATCCAATAGAATTAGGACATGTGTTTGGGTAATAATAATATTTTTTTTTACCCTTAATTACCCTATTTACTTTTAACCGTGGTAAAAAAAGTAAAAAGTTACTATTCACCAACAATTATTTTCATCTCATTGAACCACATTTTAGTCCTTGATTTTAACCGTGTCTCTTGGATTTTTGAAATTCCACTCACATAAGCGGTAAAATTAAATTTTATGAAAAATTCAGTTTTTTAAACTACCACTTAGTGGTTTCACTATTCATCAAAAAAATGAAAGTTTCCAGAAAAATACCAAAAATTAAACCTAAGATATATTTGATATTATGAATTCAAAAATGATGTCTATTTTATGAAATTCAAAACATATCAGTTACATTAACTAATTTAAAAATTAATTCCCGTCGTCAAAACAAATAGCGTGTTTTTAAGAGATAATAACTATCAAAAGATTGACACTTGTTTATAACTCGTTTAAATGTGAAATTACATCCAATGACCAACATTGTATTAAATTGTAAAAATATATTATAAATATTATTTAAAACCACTCAAATTAATAATTTATCACTATTAATTATTTCGATTAAAAAAGTTGTTTTTAATTAAAATTTAGTAATTTTCACTATTCATCAGAATATGAAAGTTATCCGAAAAGTACCAAAATTTCACCCTAAGCTAATTTCGATATTCCGAATCCAAAAATAAAGTCCATTTTGAAAAATAAAATTTAAAAAATTTCAAAATTTTGTTATTACTAATCATAACGGCTAGTTTTAATAATTTTTTAATAGCATATCATTGTTTAGTGAAACTCGGTATTGCGTACTACACACGCTATCGAGGAAGGTCGCGATTGCGTGTAATGCAAGGCAAGTCAAGGATGCGTGTTGTGCAAGCTCCTTTTGGTGTAGCGTACAACACAAGACATTAATGAAATTAAAAAGAATATTTTTTATAAAATCTCGGGGTGTTACACTGTGGTCGGTGCTCTCTATAGGAGTTATCAAAAATGGATACTCCTGATTTCTTCATGGCTGCTCTCCTCAAGTTGTGAAAAAACTAACGAAAGCGATCATTCATGACCACCTCCCATGCATCGTGGATGGCGCCACGCATGGTATCCTTGATCGGATACCATAAACCCTACAAATAAATCAAAATATCAAGTTTGAAATGAAATAATTTTCAAAATAAAAATTATTTATTTACATACGTACCAACCAATGGCCGAACATGGCCTACTGCACATCAATATAAATCTGCTCCCATGTGGTCCAAGGCTGAGAGAAATAGTTGCACAAAATAGCACTGCCCTGTCCAACTGCTATATGCGTAAAACTGTAAAAATAGTAAACATTTATTATGTGAATAGTTTAATGAAATCTTAGTCAAATCCACAGGTTATCACACAAGTTATCACACCTTCATGTGCATGGATCAAACCCAAGACATGGACGTTGCTCATGGACGGGGTCAGGAATCATCAATCGTGCAAGACCACGCCCCCTCCGCGTACTCCCTGAAGTGCCTACAGGCTGAGGGTCATCTGCCAGCAACTCATCTGCATCGAAAGACAAGTCAGCATCTGTCAACTCACGAAATGCGTCATCGTCCATCTGAAACAAAAAATGTTAATGTTGTTAGCAAATAATTGAAAATTACTATTATATATACATATATATTAGTTATGATTATATATAACTACCATGGAATTCTATCAGTGTTCATCTTTATCATCATCTTCATATATGTCAATGTCATCTTCATATTCCTCCTCAACATCATAGATATCCATTTGAGTTCCAGTTGCTTCATCTCTTACCATTTCAAATTCATATGTGACATCATTAACATCATCGTCATCACCTACTCTTAGATGTGGGGTGTCGTCATCGATATTCATGTCTCTTTGTAAAAAAGATTGATTTTGAGTACTCTCTTAAAAAACTTCAATTCCTTGCACATCAGTGAAATCACATTCACTTTGACTAAACTGATTGTCTTGAATTTTGATTTTTATTATACTCCACCAATCAGTCAAGCCTTTTGACGTAGCACAGTACTTTGTGTAATAAACTTGATGTTCCTGTTGAGTCAATAAGAATGGTTCATTTGCTGCGAGAACACTTTTACATTTAATATTGATGATTCAATGAGTCGGATGAACACGCACACCTCTCTCTGTATCCAACCACCGACATTTGAACATGGTTATGTAATGTTGTCCAAGATAACAGAGTTCAATGATTTCATCAAGCATTCCATAAAAGTCACCTTCATTTTCTCGATGATGAGATCCTCTCAATCTAACTCCACTGTTCATTGTTTTTTTTGATTCCCCATATGCATGTGTATGAAATTGAAATCCATTCACCACATATGCATTATAAGTTTTAACAATTTTGGAAGGTGGGTTACTCAATATACATAGCCATTTTTCAATTTTATCAGCATGTCGAGACACCTGAAAATTTGTGAAATAATTATCAATATAGTAAACTATACATTGAATGAGTTGCTAAAAGATAAATAATTTATGTTACCAATTTTTTAAACCAATGAGAGAAATTGTTCTGTCGGCGTTCTTCGAGAGCAGCTGCTGTAATTTGTGGAATTTGTTTCTTGATATGATTATCATACGACCTATAAAAAACAAAGTTATTTACTGTAACATAAATGATAGAATAAGGGATATAAACACTTATAGTACAACTGATTTCATCTCTTCACAGTTGAGCAGAACATACGTATGAGCTCTGTGATGTTCATCATCTGAAATCCAGCGTTCATGAACTCCACCAAAACCAAGATCTGGTTGGTTGAAAACAGATAATTGATTGTCGATTTCATCAATATTTCTCTCGTTCCATCCCATTCGGTTGTGTTTTGAAGGATACTCAGATTCAAAATAATGGGAGCATAAAAAAGATATTTCCTCTTGCAAATAAGCTTCTGCAAAAGATCCTTCAACAGATTCTTTGTTACGTACTTTTCTTTTCAATTTTTTCATGCATCTTTCGAATGGGTACATCCATCGAAACTGTACTGGACCTCCACATTTGTCTTCATATAGAAAATGTAATATCAAATGTTCCATTGAGTCGAAGAAATACGGCGGAAATATTTTTTCCAGTTTACATATAATTACAACAACATCTTCTTCAAGTTTTCATAGAGCATCATAATCTGTTGTAGCTGCACAAATGTCCCGAAAAAAATATGACATGTCTTTTATGGAATCCCAAATCACAGAATTAAATAGACCTATTAATCCAATGGGTAGAATTCCTTCCATTATAACATGACAATCATGACTTTTTAATCCAGTAATATGACCATTCTTTATACATCTACCCAAATTGGAAGCACAGCCATCTGGAGGTCTCAAATCTGCAATCCACTGACAAAAAAATAAACAGTTTTCTTTAGACAGTGTATAAGCTGCTTTTGGTTTCAGTAACCTTTCTGTTCTGACATTCTCAAAAAGTTCTAGTACTGGACGCCTGTAAATTTGGGCAAGATCTAAACGTGCATTTACATTGTCTTTTCTCTTTCCTGGCGTATCCAAAACTGTATAAAACAAATTATCAAAACAATTCTTCTCAATATGCATGACATCCTGCATGTGGTGGACCAACAAATCAGACCAATATTGAAAATCCCAAAATATGCTACGTTTAATCCAATTGTGTTCTTTCCCAAAACCATAAATTTTCTTTTGGTTTATTGTGGGACCAAAATTGGTGGGAGTTAATGAAAATAAAACTGATTTTAACTCTGAACCTGATAGCATTTTTGGAGGTCCATCCCTTTCAACTATTCCTTTTCTGAAATGAGATCTGTGTCTGCGAAAAGGATGATCAGCTGGAATAAATCTGCGATGACAGTCAAAATAACAAGGTTTCTTTCCATGAATGAGCATAAATGCTTTTTTCTCTCCCATAAAGTAAGGACATGATTTTTGATCATGTGTACTCCAGCCAGATAACATCCCATAAGCCGGGAAGTCACTAATTTTCCACATCAATGTTGCTCTCAGTATGAAATTCTGTTTCATAGAAACATCATATGTACTGACACCAGTACTCAAAAATAAACTTAATTCATCAATAAATGGTTTCAAATAAACATCAATATTCTTCTTCGGATGTCCTGGAATTAGTAAAGTCAAAAAGATATACGGCTCCTTCATCAACATCCATGGAGGTAAATTGTACGGAGTTAAAAAAACAGGCCAACATGAATACTGACTACCATAAGATCCGAACGGATAGAAAACATCAGTGGAAATTCCTAGTTGAACATTTCTATCTTCTAAAGCAAAGGATGGATGCACTCTATCAAAATATTTCCATGAATCGCCATCAGCTGGATGATTCAAGCTTTTACCGGTTGAAATATTCACTTTATGCCACGACACCATTATTGTTGTATTCTTAGACATGAATAAACGTTGTATTCTGGATGTAAGAGGAAAATATCTCAACTATTTTATAGGAATCAAACCATACTTCCCATGTTTCCCTTCTTTATATCTCGGTTGCCCACATGTGGGACAACTATCCAACGACTCATTTTCCCCAGAATATAAAATGCATTCATTTAAACATGCATGAATCTTCTGACAAGTAAGTCCCAAATTTCGAACCAGCCTCTTACTCTCATAGTAATTTGTAGGAAAAACATTTCCTTTGGGTAACAGTGTTTTAAGCAAAGAAAATATCTGGTCAAAACAGGTGTTTGACATTCCGTTATCTGATTTCATAGCCATAAATTTATCAACTGCTTCTAATTTTCTCATCTTGCAGCCAGGATATAATGCATCCTCAGCAGACCTCAACAACTCATAAAACTCAGACAGTGCCAACTCAGGATTTGAAGTTATATCAGTTGGAGATTTTGTATGTTGAACAGATGAACCTGCAACATCATGTACTAAATCTTGAAACCGGGATGGATCCGGAATCAAGTTGGTATCACCTACTCTAGAACTGCGTTCACCGTGTTGATACCAAAAAACATAATCTGGTTGAAAACCAAAACGCAAGAGATGTTCCCCCACTTTGTAAAACGTTTCAAATGTTCTCAATGCACATTTTCTACAAGGGCATTTTATTGTGCCTTCTGAAACAAATTCTAGATTTGATGCCGCAAATGATAAAAATGTCTCCACGCCCTCTATATATAATGTATTTAAACCAGAATCGTTTGGATTTCTACGTTGATTTATCCATATGCGATCATATAATGATGACTGTTGACGACCTCATTGTTCTATATTTTTCTATAAAATATAAAAGCATTACTGGTTTTGAATAATTTGTTAGAAAAAACACTCAAGCAAGGATAATTATAGAGTTTACATCAGACATGACCGATGCAAAATTTTTATCAGGAAAGACCAAAAAATTGACCCTTTAAGAATTGGACATGTTAAGAATAAATCAAAACCTGTTAAAAATATTGATAATTTTAATATTATATAAATTTTTTATTATTTTAATAATACTAATATTATTTTTTTATAAATATTAATTATATAATAATAACATTATTACATTATTATTATATTTTATTATTAATATTAAAATAATATCATTTTCTATATTATATACAATTCTCCTTTCATCTGTGTGTTTAACATTCTGTCTCCACATGTAATATTTGCATTCACTTTCACCTCTCCATTGGTGAGTATATTGATAATTTTTAAAAATAATGCAAATATTACATATGGAGACAGAATGTTAAACACATAGATGAAAGGAGAATTGTATATAATATAGAAAATTATATTATTTTAATATTAATAATAAAATATACTAATAATGTAATAATGTTATTGTTTCAAATTATTGGTAATTATTCCTAATTATTGGTAATTATTCCTAATTATTGGTAATTATTTCTAATTATTGGTAATTATTCCTAATTATTGGTAAATATTGGTAATTATTGGTAAATATTGGTAAATATTGGAAAATATTGGTAATTATTGGTAATTATTGTTAATTATTAATAATTATTGGTAATTATTGATAATTATTACTAATTATTGGTAATTATTATTAATTATTACTAATTATTCCTAATTATTGGTATTTATTCCTAATTATTTGTAATTATTCCTAGTTATTGGTAATTATTGTTAATTATTGGTAATTATTGTTAATTATTGGTAATTATTACTAATTATTAGTAATTATTACTAATTATTGTTAATTATTGGTAATTATTCCTAATTATTAGTAATTATTCCTAATTATTGGTAATTATTCCTACTTATTAGTAATTATTCCTATTTATTCCTAATTATTGGTAATTATTCCTAATTATTGGTAAATATTCCTAATTATTGGTAAATATTGACAAGTATTGGTAATTATTGGTAAATATTGACAACTATTGGCAATTATTGGCAATTATTACTAATTATTACTAATTATTGTTAATTATTACTAATTATTGGTAATTATTGTTAATTATTACTAATTATTGGTAATTATTGGTAATTATTGGTAATTATTACTAATTATTGATAATTATTACTAATTATTGGTAATTATTCTTAATTGTTGGTAATTATTCCTAATTATTGGTAATTATTCCTAATTATTGGTAATTATTCCTAATTATTGGTAAATATTGACAATTATTGGCAATTATTAGTAAATATTGGTAAATATTAGTAATTATTGAAAAATATTGACAATTATTGACAATTATTGGTAAAAATTAGTAAATATTGATAATTATTACTAATTATTACTAATTATTGTTAATTATTTTTAATTATTACTAATTATTGGTAATTATTGATAATTATTGGTAATTATTATTAATTATTACTAATTAATGATAATTATTTCTAATTATTATTAATTAATTCAAATTAATTTTAATTTTTCATAATTACTGCTAATTAATTGTAATTACTGCTAACTATTTTAAATTAATTAGTGTTTAATTGTCTCTAATTACTGTTAATTATTAATAGTTATTCATAATTATTTCTAATTAGGAATCAGAAAAAAAAATTATAAAAATTTAAAATAAAAAAAAAATATTAAATTAAAATTCAGATAAAAACCTTAAACTTGATGTCAATGTCGAGCCGCTGTAGTTGTAGGACACCACCAACTGACTCCTCGAAGACGGAAAAAAAAATTACAACTGATCGTCGTAAGAAGTTCAGAGTGAAAAAACTGTAACGGTTGGCAGTATTTATTCGTTAGATTAATTATGTCGGGTTTATTTGCGACGGGACCCATCGCAAATAACCCCTTCCGCCGGAAGATTTTCGACGGGACTGCAGTCTCATTGCAAATACTCTTTAACCGTCGCCGGTTATTTGCGACGGGGTTAGAACCCTGTCGCAAATAAACTTCGCGCGTATTTCACGCCAAACCATTTGCGATGGTTAAAAGAAACCCATCGCAAATATTCTTTAACCGCCACTGGTAATTTGCGATGGGGTTAGAACCCCTTCACAAATAAAGTGTGCACGGTTTGGTGCGCATTTCGCGCCAAACCATTTGCGACGGGTAAAAGAAACACGTCGCAAATAACAGCTTATTTGCGACGGGAATAGTTTATCGTCGCAAATAAGCCTTTCCGTAAGGTATTTGCGACATGAATAATTCCCGTCACAAATAACCCGTCGCTATTATCCATTTTTCTCATAGTGAATAATCATTTAAATTGGATCAATATTTTAGAAGTTATTATTGAAAAACAGAAGCAGCAAAAAACTCCTAATTTTACAGAATTTACCAATTTTCACATTTAACCTCAAAATTCCCCAAATATACTAAAATGTTGAAAATAAGATCAATTTGATTAATTATTAGGGATTAAATCATTTAAAACATATGAATAATATTTAAAATATTATCTATTCTAGTCACATGATCTCATCTCTCTTGGACTCTCACGCGATCTGTGAGCTTTATCCACCTTCTCTTTCCTTTTATTTTGTGGGAAAGTAATACCCATGTTCAAGTATTCCTACATTTGTGAATTTTTTCAATTCACAATTAGAGGTCTTGAAAAACATTATAGCTAAAAATTCTATTCATTTATTAGATTTTTGTAACCTCTTTTCAATATTGTGTGTTAAAAATCATAACCTTTTTGAACTAGGTTCATAAAAGCTATACAGCTCTTCCTTTTAATCCCAAATATATTCATTTAATAACCATTAAAGGTACAATAATTTATTTTTTATAATTAATTATAATGTTATAACACCATTACAAGTTATTCTTAATAATGTTTCAGGAAAATGAAAATGGTAATAAACTAGTTTTTGGTTATTTATCGATATTGATGGATTACATTATGACGATCATCACTTTTGTGTTATAAAAAAAGAAACATATTAAAGATACATATCAATTATATATATTATATATACTCAATCACTATAAACTAAAACCATATTTTGTATTAAGTGAAGGAAAAAAATGCGTTTATTCATGGAGGTGGTATATTACACAACACACGATTAGCATTTCTATTACCCAAAAATTTAGATTGGTGAAGGTGGACAGTAAGTAATAATTTAATAATAAAAAATAGATTATATAAATCATAATTATTTTTCAATACCATCCTTAATACCATACATGAGGGGAGGTGATGAAAAACCAAAAGCACTGCTTCATGGAGACGGTAATCTGCATGCACACACTAATAAAAATTCTTTTCTTATTAGTATATGAAAGAGAATAAATAATAGTTGTAACATTATTATAATAAAATATAAATACACTAATGATTCTGATGTTATTATTATACTATGGTTATGGTTGGTTTATAATGTAAATAATAAGAAATAATCATTAACAAAGATGTGATACCTACATTGAGACCTTGACCATCCTTTTAATATAGGCCTTATATTTTAGAGACTTAGGATAATTTGTGGTAACTAGAGAAACTAGTGAATGTAATGGAATTAATATAGAGGGTATTTTTTTAGGGGTTTAAAGAAATTTATAAATTGTAGTTGTCTTTTTAAAGGGTGGAATTGGGTCACCCTTTTATAAGTGAGGAAGAGGCAGTTTTCCATGGAAAACTTTGGTAAGTAAGGGGTAAGAATGGAAGGGCATGAAAGTTAGCTGGTTTTAGTGTTGCATGGTTGGATATACATTTAGATAATATATTAAAACCTAAAAAAAATCTAGAATGTATAATGTTCATGTTAATTTAGGAAAATTTGGGCCACCATAGATTAGTCATTTAAACACTTATTACACTTAATTAAATATTAATCTTGTAAATTATTTTGTTACTAGAAATAAAATTTTATCATTATTACCAAATTTTAACATGTTTAATCTGAATTTTTTATTTACTTATCCTAATTCTGTTTTTATGTTGGATAAAATTAACTTCTAGATCAAAATATATAATGTTTTGAAAAACTATTTTTGTAGAAAAAAAAACATTTTAATAATAAAGTGTTATTAATATTATTTAACATTGATTTCCAATTAAATTAGTGTTAATTAATTTGTATATATGCTTAAAAATATTATTTAGGTCTTAATTCAAAATACATTCTTTTTATAAAAAATATTTATAAAAGTATTATTCTTTGAAAAAACAATGACTCGACCATGCTAACTAATATTTAATTTGGAAATATAATTCTATGCATAAAAACAAATTGACCCCATTACTTAATTTTAACATGATAATAAAAAAATATGTGATTAAATTTATCTGATTTATTTACTAAAATTTGTAAAAATTTAATTTTAATATAAGTGTGAATAAATATTTTTTAAGAAACATATATTTTCTAAGCATAAAATGATGTTTGTTTTATTATACACTTTTATATAGTTTTTATAAAGAAGTTTCTTCTAGTGATACCCACCAACTTAATGGATATAATATAATCATAATATTTTATTATGGTAGAATGGTTATTTATTTTAGTTTAGTGTTTTATACTAAAAAATATTCTCATATGGAATTTAATTGAAAAATTATTCACCAAAATCACAGTTTGTTACATTTTTCCTCTTAAAATAATTTCATCCTCAAATTTTTATTACATAGAGGAAAAGAATTGAGGGTAATTATATCTAATCAAATACTTTGTTCCCATTTAGGCTCCTAAAATTTATTATTTATACATATAACCTTTACTAGATGAATGGTCTTATTTTACATCACCTTATATCTATTCAATCCAGAATTTCCCTTAGTTTTTTCTCATATGAGAGATAGTGCTCCAGTTACACTGCTTTAAAACTTAGAACTTGTTAAGTGTATGGTATTAAATCTCTCAAAAATGATACATGGAACACATTTTTAACTTTGGAGAGGTGTAGAGGGATCACTAATGGATAGGCCACAACCATAACATGATCAAGGATTTTGAAGGGCTTGATGTATCCAGGGATCGATCTCTTTTACTTCCCAAATATCATAACTAGATTCCATAGAGATATTCAAAGGAACACCTTGTCACAAACTTCAATCTATAGATCTCATAAAATATTATCATTATATATATTCAATAAAATCTTTATTCCTTTCATATGTCATTTAATGGTTTGAACCTTCTCTGTAATTTCCTAGATAAGGTCAGTACCTATCAGCTTCCTCTATCCAAATTCATCCTAGAAGGTTAGAGTCCAGCACATATTCCCATATAGAGATTTACACATTTACATCTAAATTATTTAATGGAAACTAATATTTTATTTTAACTCTACCAAGGGAAGGTGTTGATCCCAAAATCCTTATAAATCCATCAAACAAAATCTTCGTATATCCTCTAGAGTTTGAATTTTCCTCTCAGACTGACCATTTGTCTAAGTATGATATGTAGTGATAAATATCATCTCTATCTCCAACACTTTTTGAATACTTCTCTAGGACCTCAAAGTAACCCTCAAATCCCAATTAGATATACTAGATAGTTTTACTACATACAGGCTTGCCACTTCCCTTATATATATCTTGGCAAGTTGGTCAGGGGAGAAATCTAATTTGATGGAAATAAAATTCACTAACTTTGTAAGGTGGTTGAATAAAAACCAAATAGAATTATAGACTTTATATGTTTAGGTTTTTCCTATGGTGTAACACCCATATATTTTAGAAACTAAAACTATGTTTGATAGCAGATTTGACATCCAACGCCGAGTTTAAACAACCCGCGATATATATAACCATTATAACCTTGTTGTTAAATTAGATGGTTTGAATAATATTAACTAATTTATGATATATATATATATATATAATAATAAATAAAAATTATTGATAATTTTTTAGTAAGTAATCAATCAACTTTTTGTAAAGTAATTTTATTCTTCAAAAATATGTTTTCCTCAAAAATGTTTTTTATTTATTTTGATAGAAAAATATTAAAATTATTTTTTTGAACTTTTAGAAAATTTATTTGATAAAATTAACTTTATTTTTTAAATAATTATATTAAAATTTACTTTGGGTAAAAATTTTGGATTTTTTATAAAATATTTATTTTTCAATGAATAATGAAAAATAATGATTTTTGTAAAAATGTCATTTATTTTCAATAAATTATGAAATTTAAACGTAAAATAATGTTATTAATATGATTAAAATTAAAATTATTATTATTAAGTTATATTTAATCCACTTATTTCGTTTTAATCAACTATATATTGGATTTTAGTATAAGTTTGCCTTTGGGTTTAAAAACGGGATTTTCCTGAAAACTATTTTAAAGTGAATAATGTTTCTCTATTTTAATTTTTTTAAAAACCCCATAATTAGGAATTATTTATATTAAATTTATATATAATATATAAAAATATATTAATTTAATTTTTATTATTCATAAAGTTTATATAAATTCATCTTTTTCTTCAAAAATACACTTTTTGAAAATTAGGTTTTTCATCACCTCTATAAGTTTTTTTAAAATTTAATTTTTCCTCTTCTGTGAGTTGAATTTGATGACACATATTAAAAATTTTGAATCAAAATAATTTATATTTTCTAATAAGTTCAACTTAATTTTTTACCATAATGAATAGTATAAAGAGTAAAAATTAATTACCATAGTTAAGGTAGAAATATGTTTATTGGTGGTTAAACTACAAAGATAAGGGTTAAAATGACCAAAAAACATGTATAAAATCTATTTTATTACCATATTTAGACCTTATAATTTTTAATTATGTATAACACTCTATTTTTTACCCTTTTTTAATGGGAAAATGTGGTTACACCTTTTTCTTTTCAGAAATTACAAGTGAACCACTAACCACATTGATGAAAGTTCACCCCCTCTCCTCCCTTCTTCACAGCTCCAAACCCTTTTGGTTTGTCCAGTAGCTACCCAAATCACTTTAAAAATTCCATCACCACTTATTATAATCCTTTTTTGGTCATATATTCATTCTTGTAATACTTTAGATATAATCCAAAAAATGTTGTCTGAGGAGAGGTAAAATTCCTAACTATGAATTTTTGTTATATTTCTTCTTTCACCACCTTAAAATATTATTAAAATATGATAATATTATAAAACAAGTATCTAATATATACTTATATGTTATTATATTAATTTAATAACCTAAATATATCTCTTCTTCCATCAAATGGGATATGAAATCATCATTCAAGTGTACAGCAGACTACCGTCTTGTGAACCGATGTCATTCGTTTTCCATCATCACCTCTCACAAATTGTTTTAATGATGTTTTTAAAGTATATATATGATATTTTTAACATATTTATATTAATTTAGTTATTATATCACATATAAATATTTTCCTTCCATTCTTGGGGGATACGATAACACTGCTCGTGTGTATAGTGGACTACCACCTCATGAAGTGTTGTGATTCATTTTTCACTAATAATTTACATGAATGGTGATACGAATAATGTTAATGAATATATTTATGACACAATAATGGTATTAATTACATTTTTATCATTATTAAAAGATAATATATAGTTTTCTTTCTTACATTTAAAAATCATATCGTTATTTGTGTACGTGTGGATTGCCACCTCCACGAAGCGATGTTATTATTTTTCCAAAACCAAATCAAAAGAATGATATATATATAAGTATATTTAATAAAATAATATGGTATTTATGATATTATTATATTTATTTTAATATTAAATAATACATACCTTCTTTCCATAATGGTCATTGAAAAATGGAAACGTTACTCATGTGTATGTATGGACTACCATCTCGATGATTGTCACGTAGTTAGTTTTTCTTAACCATATTTCCAAATTGGTTTCAAAATTATAATTGAGGAGTAAATATTATAATTATATCATGATTATTATTCTTTATATTTTGAAATAATGACCTCTTTTACCATGGACAACACACCGAATCCGTTTTAAAATAATGAACCCAATGTCCTCAAAACACTTGTCGTGGACTTAACTGATTAAGTATTCAAATGTGTCATTAAAAAGAAATAAAATATATGATTTAAGTACAAGTTATTAAACCTGGAAATTTTTATTAATAAATCAAATAATTTATATAATATTATTATATAGGATCTAAAGGGAATGTGAGGAATGTTTGGACTCGAGGTAAGGGTTTTCTCATCTCGTTTTCAATTATGTGAGACATATTCCATATTCACCACTTATATTTATTATGTGGGGTATATTTTATCAATTTTACATGTAATATACTACATCAATCATACATAATGGTATTTTAAGTTTCAATTTTCATTATTTCACCTAATGTAATTTTACTTGAAAGTTACCAAGTGGTAAAAAAATGCATAACTAAATTTCTTTTCATTGGGTTATATTACTTCTTTATTGTATTTGATTTTATATAATTATGTGTGGAATGAATTTTAATTATATTTTATTTTATTTCCAAAATTTTATGTAGATTTACATTTGATTCGCATAATTTATTCATTGATTAAATCTCAAATTCAATGCTATGATTTTTGTAAGGGTTATTCATCTCAAGTTTACTTTCTTTGAGACATACATTTACGATATGCACCTATATTCATTTTTAAGATGTATATACTTCCCTTTGACATGTTATATCATGAAAATACTTATTTTCAGGATATATACATCTTAATTTAATGTTATTATTACATTATTCTTATGATTAAATATTTACCAAAGTGTAAAAGGGTTTAATTTACAATCTCATTTTTTTCAGGATTATATATGTTCAGGTTTATTTTAGATGAAATAATGTTATATTATTTTTATGAACCACATATATTTTATTCTAAATTGATTATATATGTAGTTCATATTATTAATTTCCATTTCCTCCTTATTTATTTAAGAAACACCAAGAAAGTAATTTTTAAGTGATATTGATCCTATATTTTTATTTTAGACTGGGTATCTTTCTCTTCCATATCCGTTTTTTCTAAAAAAATTATAAATTGTCTTTTATAAAACAAAATTATTTTATAAATTAATTTTGCAATATATTTTACCATTTTTTAAAGGTTTTAAATGGAAATTTATTTCCATTTTTCAAATTGGTCACTTTGTTTCCTTTTCTATAATGTTTTGAAAAGAATATATATTTTTATCATTTATGACATAGACGAATTCTACCACTATCATGTCCATAATTTTTCCTGAAATTTCATTAATATTTATCCAAATTTTTTCAATGAAAATGATTTTTTCAATATTTTGTGAATTTTTAGTTTTTAAATGTGATTTTGAAAATGAAAATCTTATTTTTCTCAAAAAAATATTAATGATCTTTTAGTGTTATTTCAATTCATTAATGTCAACAACACTTATTGTTACTTATGCTCCAATGGGGATATGGTATAATGATACCATACTCATTCTTTATATGGATGGATTATGATTATTGTAAATTTATTCTTATGTAACCCGTTTGTTTTCCATGGGTTAATCATGTTTCAAAGATATTGTAATGGAACCCATTTTTTCCATTGGTTAATAACATTTCAAAGAGATTTGTATGGAACCTATTTCGTCTACATGGGTTAATCATGTTTCAAATAGATTTTTATAGATCCCCATTCTTATCTGTGGGTTAATAAAGTTATTGATGGAATAATGATTGTTTCTCTGATTTGATGATGAAATGAATGCTCTATGTACTTTATTCATGATAGAGTTCTAGGAAATTATTTATAATGATGGGTGGTTTTGTTAAAAACAAAGTATGGGTGGTTTTGTTATAAAATAAGGATGGTTGGTTACATTATTAACCATGGATGGGTGTTTCTATGATAAACAAAGGATGGGAAGGTCCGTTATATCCCTCCAATACTTTGGGTACTCCGAATATAGAAGTTGAACATATTGTTTATTCCATTAGTAAGAAGTGATGTGAACATAATGTTCCAAGATACTAATAAGTCTTATCTATTCTTTATATGGGTTTATAATGTTTCACATTTTCAATATTGATATCACATAGCTCAGTATTATTGATTTTTATGACTCTTTAAAATATTAAAGACTTATTACATTTTTTAACATTTTATGATCTGGGTACTGATGGGTATAAATATTCTTATGTTATACTCATGAACTTTGATTAGTTCATCATAACCTTATGTTGTTCTTATTATCCTTGATGAAATTCAATTATTAATGCTTATGTTTACCCCTAAATATAATTTTAGATCACCCTTATTATTTTTCATTTTCTCTAGGTTATAAAGATTGAGGTTGAATGAATTATGTTTATAAGGGTGTTATATGGATGATGATGATGACCTGATATGGAATATGAAAATTTCGGTATAGTGTGAGATGATTTTCATCTTTATTAACTTGTTGTTTACAAATCAATGATGTTAAGAGTTTTTCTCAAATATCTAAATATCTAAACCAAAAAGGTCCTTGAGAATGTTTGTGATCCAATATTTTTTATTTTGATGTTTTAGGTTTTGGATGGTTAAAATTGGTTAACCTTCATTGGTACTATAGTTGAAAATACAATGATAATGTTCTCATCATCATATCAAGGATTGTGGGTTCAGGGATATTATATTTGGAATTAAAGTAAAGGTATAGATAACTTTGGGGATTATGATATTTCCATGTGAGGTTATCTTAAGAGTTATGGATACCATATTAGGTCTATAATATTAAGGTTTATCATAAGTTCAAAGTCTTAGAGACAAATTTTTAGGTTATTTGGGATATAGGGTTATTTATTTATGGAATTATATAGTTTGAGTTTTTATTATTACTATTGAATTTTGGATATTAATGATATGAAGGTTTATTCATTTTGGGAATTATCTTACCATATGCTAATCATTATAGTTTTTCTTAATTTATAAATATTGGTGGAATACATTTTTATCCTTTTATGGTTATGTATTCCTTTAAAATAGTATTTTAGTGCTTTAGGTCTGAAAAAATCATCTTGAGTACTCATGGTTCGGATAAAAAGTCGAGATTTCGGTGTTAATTGACAAAAGAATGAAATTATACTCATTATGTTTGTATATTTCCTTATTATATTAGTATATATGGTAAAGTAATTATTTAAATATAGGAAAAGGATCCTGAAATAAAAAAAATCCTACTACTATCACTTCAGATGAAATCAATGAACTTTTTCACACCACTTTGGTTTATGGTTTTGTAGGGGTTAACTTTCTCTTGATCATCCAATTTCTTATGACCAATGATCTCTATCACTCCATATAATTATTTGGGAATTAATATTTTCTTACATATCCAAATATTCACATCCCACCTATTTTATCCTATTTTTAAAACTATTATGTTTTGTTATAAATAACCATTATACTTCATTTTCTCTCTTATCAAGAGGATGTTTATTAACTCTTTTTACGATATAGGACATCAGCAAAGGTATTTTAAAATTTCCAACTTTTAATAACCAAGATAATGTTTAAATTTCAGGGATTAAATTTATTAAATGGGGGTTTATGTAACACCTCTAGATTTAGAAAATAAAACTATGTTCGATAGCAAATTTGACATGTAACATCGAGTTTAAACGTCGCGGGATATATATAATTGTTATAACCTAGCCGTTAAATTGGAGAGTATAAATAATATTAAAAAATTTATGAAATATATATATATATATACTACTCAATATAAACTATTGATAAATTTTTAGTAAATAATTAGTCAATTTTTACTAAAGTAATTTTATTCTTCAAAAATATGTTTTTTCATAAATGATTTTTATTGCTTTTCATGAAAAATATTATAATTAATTTTTGGAAAATTTAGAAAATTTATTTTATAAAATTAGCTTCATTTTTTAAATTTTCATATAAAATTTTACTTTGGGTGAAATTTTGTTATTTTTTGGAAATTATTTATTTATTTGTAAATAGTGAAAAATATCAGTTTTTTGTAAAAATGTCATCTATTTTAAATAAAGTAAACAATTTAAAATTCCTCTTATTTTTTGAATATTAATTTAATTAACATAAGTAATATTTATTTATATTTAATAAAATTAATTTCTTTTGAACCAACTTTATATGGGATTTATGTATAAGTTTGTCTTTGGGTTTAAAAATGTGATTTTTCTATAAACTATTTTAAAGTGCATAATGTTTATCCTTATGAATTAATTAAAAAACTACAAATAAGAAATGATTTAAATTAAATTTATATATTATATTTCAAAAGATATTATTTTATATTCATATAATAATTATTATTATTCATATAGTTAATATAAAATCTTCTTTTGCTTTAAAGATACACTTTTTGAAAACCTGGTTCTTCATCCCATCCAGAAGTTTTGTTTTAAATTTAATTTTTTCACTTATATGAGTTGAATTTTTTAAAATGTATTAAATATTTGAAATAATAATAATTTATATTTTATACTAAGATAAAATTAATTTTTAACCATATGGAGTAGTGAAAACAGTAAAAATTAATTACTACATTTAAGGTAAAAATGGGTTTCTTGAGGGGTTAAACTAAAAAGATAAGGGTTAAAATGACCTAAATCTTGTATAAAACTTATTTTGTGGCTATATTTAGACCATATATTTTTTAATTATCTATAATAATCTATTATTTACCCTTTTATATTGTGAAAAATTTGGTTCAACCTTTTTCATTTCAAAAAATACAAGTGTGAAACTCACCTCATTTATAAAACGCCACCCCCTATCCTATCTTATTTACACTTAAAAACTATTTTGTTTCAGAAAATACCTTCCCAGATAACTTCCAAACTTCCATTCCATCATACTATAATCCTTTTTTGTCATAAATCCATTCTATGAATACTTTATATATAATCCTAAAGTTGTGGTCTAAGGAGAGGTAAAATTCTTAACTATAAATTTTTGTTATATTTCTTCATCCACCTACTTTAAATCTTATTAAACTATTATCATATTAAAAAATATATCTAATATATATTTATATGTTATTATATTAAATTAATAATCTAAATCTATTTTATCTTTAATCAAAAGGGATGCAAAATCATCATTCGTGTGTATGGCGGACAACCGCCTCGCGAACTGATGTCATTCTTTTTCCATCATCACCTCTAAAGGCCTGTTTTAATGATGTATTTAAAGTATATATATGATATTTTTAACATATTTATACTTATTTAGTTATTATATCACATATACCATTTTTATTTCCATTCTTTAGGGGACACAATAGCATCGCTAGTGTGTATGGAAAACTATCGCCTCACAAAGCGATATGATTCGTTTTTCACTTATGCTTCACGTGAAATGTAATAAGAATAATGTAAATGAATATATATTATATAAATGAAATAATAATGATATTAATTTCATATTCATCATTTTTAAAATATAATATATCATTTACTTTCTTACAATGAAAATTGTTAACATTATTTGTCTATGTGTGGACCACCACCACCATGAAACAACGTGATTCTTTTTTCATTACCACATCATATGATTGATATGTATAAGTATATTAAAATAATTAATATGATGTTTATAATATTATTATAATTATTTAATAATAAAATAATATATATCTTCTTTCCATAATGATCATTGAAAAATGGAAATGTTACTCCTATGTATGTATGGCCTACCATCTTCATGATCATAAAATAATTCATTTTTCATAACCATTTATTTTTATTGGTTTTAAAAGTATAATTTATGAATAAATATTATTATTATTTCATTATTATTATTATAGATATGTTTAAATAATAAAATCTTTTGTAGAGACTCTATTTTTCCCCTATAAGACTTTGAAATATATTAAGAAATGTTTTTGGAACCAGGCGCTGATACGGTACGCGATTCTGAGGCACAAAGAGACTGGAATTAATTTTATAAAAATATTAAATATATTTTATATCATGAATGCATAGTTTTTCAAAAATAATGGAATATATCTTTAATGGATTCCTAGATCAAAAATATGAGACCATTGTTGAATCCAAAATGCAGGGTTTACCCTAGGCTTGACATAAAGTTGGTTGGTGATGGATATTCAGATAAGGAATCTATTGGTGTGTATATTAATTATAATTAATAATTTATTTATTTATTTATTTCATTTAATTCAAAAAACTATTTTTACACTTTAAACATTTTTTTTAGAAAATTTATATGGTTATTTGTATAACCTTAGGATCATTGGGAGGAGGATTCCACCATTCTTCATTAGGGGATTGAGATCGAATGATGACCGAAAACTGGATCAATAATCAATCCTAATTGAGGTAGGGCACATATTTTGTCTTTTTTTCCTTCTTTTAATTAATCTAACATGAATCTTAAATCTTCATTGATTTCATGGTAATTTCCAACCTTCACATGAGCTCTGAAAATTGTTGATTTTTTCTTTTATCATATTAAACACCTTTTTATATTTTTTTCACCCTGTTTATATGATCATTTTACAATAATACTTGTATAATAAAATATTCACTACATTTTTGTGCCTTTACCCTATTCATTAAACATGTTCTTCATCATTTTCCTATGGGTTCGTGGTTTAACTTTGTCGAGTCTAGTTCAAGTGTGATCAAACCTCTAAATTCATTGTGGTAGCATAAAAAACACATGGATAGATGGATTATGAGAGGATTGAGGTATGATGTGGGGTGTAGTTGATCCCACCGTTGACCAAAGACCTAGGGAGGTAGCGGTAGTCGCCACGAATGATGGGTGATGACAGGGATTTGTATGGGAGGACCAGATTCTAATTTCTGACCAATAGAGGTCCATAATCAATGTTTTTGGGTGTCTACCACCATTTTTGGGTATTTTTATGGCCCTATATTACATAGAAAATGAATATCTATAAATATATATATATATATATATATATAGAGTTTTTGGTAAAATCTACACTACACACCATATAGTTCATAAGAACACATGATGTGTTCTTTAGATTCCATGGTGCTAGGGTTTCTATGTGGAAATAAGTATTTCACACTGTGTCGGACACCCACACATTATATGACCCAGTGCTAGAGGTTATTAATGTACTCTGGGAGTATATGACTAGGTATACGACCTAAACCATTGACATATCTTGAAGGGCACGGGCACGACTAGAAGCACACAAGCTGGCCCTGGGTGGCTGAGACACATTGTGTAGTACCATTGAAAACTTTTTATTATAACATGTTGAGAAAGTTGTGTTCTAGTGATGACATAGAAAAGTAGGGGATAGGTTACACACACCATGTGGACCCCTTAAATTTCATTTACTTCTTTGTGAATCTTTTACCGCTCATATATCCTTATTTTTTACTCATATTTTGGCCCATGAGTAGCATATCTTGAGTGTTGTTTCATGTAAAACATGATGGTGAACTTATTAATGGATTTTTAGATATGATGTGAGATATTCTGATCATGATGCTTCTTTAGCCAGTTCTTGAATATGGCAGTAATCATGCGTGATCATCATAGAGTGTCCTGAGTTCCACCCCCTAACAGCTTAGGGTGTGGTTCCTCTATATACTTACTTATTAGTACCCCTAATGGACTAGCATGTGGGTCCTCTATCTACCCAATGAGTGGTATACCCTAATAGAATAGGGTGTGGGTTATCTATCTACCTACTAACTGGTACCCCCTAATGTACTAGGGTGTGTGTCCTCTATCTACCTACTGAGTGGTACCACCTTGATAGACTAGGGTGTGGGTACTCTATCTACCTACTGAGTGGTACCCCCTGAAATACTAGGGTGTGGGTCCTCTATCTACCTACTAAGTGGTACCCCCTGATAGACTAGGGTTTGGGTACTCTATCTACTTATTGAGTGGTACCCCCAGATGGACTAGGTTCTGGGTCCTCTATCTACTGAGTGGGACCCCTGGAAAACTAGGGAGTGGGTCCTCTACTTAGAGGTCATTAACTTTTGACTATATGGAAAATTTATAAGGTTTGGGTCCTCCATAAGGTTACTTTTTGAAATAGACATGTGAGATTTTGGGCATCAATGATGGACCTTTGGAATTGATGGTAGACTCATCATCCTGTGCATAGAGCTATGAGATGGAGATCCCCATTCTATCTTATATGGGTTTCTTATATGATCATATTTATCTTTGTTGATGGGTTTTATTTCAATATTATTTTGGACTAATATGATTACTCTTATCATGTCTCATATTATTCCCCCTCCAGTTTTCAAGGTGTCCTACTTAGTATGTATATAATCACCCCTACATAGATTTTTCCCACACATGGTGTGTCGTATACATTTGAAAAATAGGTTGGTAGTGATTTTAGAGGAGTATAAGGATACTTCGGTGCATTTGACCACGTAAGATGGTTGGGGATTATAGATCTAGTTTCGGGATCTCTCAAAATTCATTTTACAGCTATTTTTAGGTTATTAAATTTTTTATGGTTGGGAAATTATTTTCCACCTTTACTTTTTGGTTTTCATTGTCACACTCTTTGTATTCCCTAGAGGTTGTTACATGCATAGTTTTTACCCTGGATGTTATAGTCTTTTATTATTATTCCTCTGCACTTCTGCATGGTGATGGTTGGGTGAGTGTGTACTTGTACTTTAGGGAAAGGCCTCCTATTTTAGTTATTCTTTTAGATGATTGTCTCTAGACCCTAGCTTATGTAAATGAGATTGGGGAAGTTATGGATTGGCCTTCTGCTGGCCAGTTGGTCCCAATTGGTTCAGGTCATGAAAGGTTGGTATCAAAGGTGGTTCGACCGCAGGATAGTGTTATGATTGTTTTAGCCTTATGAGTTTTGGTTATAAACTTAGGGAAAAGTGTCAAATTGTCTCAAGTGTAGATTTTATGCCAGGGAGACCAATGTTGGTGTGACAGTTGACATATCTATTCATCAGTACTCTAATTACCTTCTTTTCAACTTGGAATACCAATACATTAGTTGTAGGGAACATTGTTACATGAATCATATAAGGTTGATTCCTTTGAATATCCTTCTTGATTCATCTCCCCATATATATATACATATCTAGTGGTTGCGCCCAAATTTACCCAAGTTTTAAGGGTCAAGTGGTTACTTGTAGTGTAGCTTGGGTTGTTGAATCCTTAGAGACCTAAGAAGAACCTTTAGACACTCAATAAAAAGAGATTGATTTTTGGCTATGAAGTGTCCAACTTGGGTTGATTTTATATTGTTTTGAAAGAGTACTAAAAGATCTATGTGAATTCAAATTATGAGAAAATGAGTTTATCCTAGGTTATTGCTCGGGGTGAATTGAATGAATTCCTTTTTTTACGATTTTAATTTCATTAACTAGAGAAGGATTCATGCAATGAATTCAAACTAACCTCATCACTTACTGATTAAACACCTTCAAAACATATGATAATCACCTATAAACTTGTAGGATCATTTTCATGAGCACTCCAAGGTAAAGGATGCAATTAGCACATGAAAGTGGGGTGAATAAATTCAATAAGGAAGAGGAAGAATAAAAATCATTGAATGAAAGAAACTCAATTAAAGGAAATTAATAACATTTAGGGAATTAGAAATAACATTCAATACATCCCCTTTGCTACTCCCTTGGATCAACCCATAAAAGAGATAGCCCTCCATTGATGACAAGTTCTCAACGGAAGCAGAAAGTAGACTTATGAGGGTGGAATTGAAGAAGTAAAAACAACAAAAATAACGATCACTCCACCGTTGTGTGAACAAAATCACAAGGTTTGGTGTGAATAAATTCAAACCTTGAGGCAACGATATCAAGGTGATAAGGAGAAGAACATAACAAGAGAATAATAAGAACTTTTATTTAAGACTAAGGTGATTCGAACAACTTACATGAGAAGGAAGAACATTACAAAGGCAAATTGGCATAATAACATTACAATGAAAAGAAAGCATCCAACATCCCTAAATACACCACCACTACTGCCTTAAATAAGAACAAATAAATCCTTGGCCTATCCCCCAACATCCCATGTGCCTTTAATTAATTATGTTGGGGAAAGGTGGGTGGAACATTAATGATGAGAGACTTTTCCACTTTTTGCCCCGAAGTTGCAGCCAGCTTGCATCTACCGGAAAAACGCGCCTAAAGGACCTTATATAAGGCAGAATTTGAGTAGGCCATAGAATACTTAAATGATTCCCCGGATGTTTCCTAACATCCTGTACAATTTCATCCCAAAATACTTTGTGGTTCGGGAGATATGATTGAAACAGTGGGATGTTTTTCTGGGCCGCAGACTCTGGCCCAAAATTAAATCTTCAACTTGGGCCGCCTTAATAACAACCATTGAAGACTAATTATCACTGGCTCCGGAAGAATTATTTGTTCCCCTATATGTATTCTATCCTTCCATAAATTTTGGGCTTCATTGGGCTTGTATTGTGGGACCCATAGTCCGATCAGTAGGATGATATCCAATCTGCCTTCTCCAGAATTGTTTCCTTTAATCGCCAAATATCTCCATCATACTTTATTAATAATCCATTGATCCCTGAATAAAAAATGTTCATAATTAAGTTCATATCCATTTCCAAAAATATCAAATTAAAATATGGATAGTTACATTCTTTAAAATCAGATGAAACATTGGGCCTAAATTGGTGCACATTAGGCATGAAGTGCACAAATGATGAGAATGGGTGTTCAAAATGTAAAATGCACTAAAATGGTATTTATGAATATCAAGGCACATGAAAACTAAATATATTAGCAATAAATATTAGCCTCTTACAGTGGATAATCACACCCCCCAACTTGAGTTTTCCTAGTCCCGAGCAAAATATATCTCACAAAAATGAAATTCGAATGACCTTTTCCAAAAACATTTTAATACACATTTCTCACCCAAGGATCACATACCAAACAATTATGAAACCCATCAAAATCATTTAATACAAGATATGTACACAGGAATATCTCAAGCCCAAGCCCATTCTTTTATTCAAATTCATTTCCATATTTCATCCAAATTCAATTAAGCATGATGAAGTGTTGTGCGTCACAATAGACACGGGGGTTCATTTACATTCGAGGGAGAAAAGATGGAAGCGCTAGGAGCAATCAAATTTTAATAATAATATGAGTACTCATTTTTTTTATTTTCTTTTTTTTGGGTTTTTTTTGTAATTTTTCTATGGTAATTGAAATTGAACTCAATCGAGTCAACCCATGTAGCAAGACTTTGCCGATGACTCCCAGGCTCAAAGACCTTAGGGCACCAAGTGAAGCTCACATACTCGGGCATCGTATAGAGTTAACTCAATCAAAAACGAATTCAAAGTACCACAAATAGAGATAAATTGCCTAACTCTGGGCCAGACAACTATGGAGTCACGATCCCCAAGTGCCGAAAGCCACACATTACGTCAATTCATTCCTCTACGCGCAATTGATTTTTTTTTGAATAATCATGTTAAAATTAAAATGATCGCCAATCCTATGCTATTTATTATGGGTCCCCAAGAACTCAAACTAAGACCCCACAATCTAGAGGACGTGCATTGTGTTTTTTTATTAAATGGATGAAAATATAACAGTGAAAAATCACATCGGACAACCGCACTTTCCAATATCTATGCACATGAACATAAACTTGCATTAAAATCAGAATCAAGGCATGCAAAATTATTTGATATCCAATTTCAGAGTTTGGAATGTGTGTTATCATGTTCAAGGTTAATGGAATTTTTCCTTCCACACATTTTCATCTCCCCCCCAACTTGGAATACACTATCCCCAGTGTTTAAAGAATTGAAACATAGAAGTGGCAGGATAGAAGTTCAACGAAGACATTGAAAATGAAAATTATGGAATGAAGTCACCTGGTGGTTGATGTTGAAAATGCATTCCCAAGTCTCCCTTCAGTTCTGGTTTATCTCCCAATGGCTCTGACGGTTGTGACCAGCTTTTCCCAATGACCTATGACATGCCTTAATTTTTTTTTAATATATATATTTTTTGTATTTTTTTTAACCTAAAAAAAGTACAAATAACATAAACTGATGATACATTGTCTTCTTTATATTTTCTGGGTAAGGTATTACTCAAGGATCACACCGCGTGACACGGATGAATACGGTGCTCCCCTTTCATACCCATCCGTACTCATAAAAGAAGAACAGGTCAGCAATCTATTTTTTTTAAATACCAAAAAAAACAAAAATATAAAATAAAATAAAATAAACGGATGATACATTGTCTTCTATATATTTTTTGGGTAAGGTATTACTCAGGGATCACACCACGTGACACGGGTGAATACGATGCTCCACTTTCGTACCCATCCTTACTCATAAAAGAAGAACAGTTCAAAAGTCTATATATATATATTTTTTTTAAATAACAAAATGAAGAAGAAGGAAAGAAAGAAGAAAAAAAATGATTCACAAAGATTAGAAACATGAAGACCACGGGTTGCCTCCCGTGCAGTGCTTTTGTTTAACGTCGTTAGCCCGACATGGATCCTAAATCTATCAATTCTTTCCTGGTTCATAGGTTGGCTCTGTTAACTCTACCTCTATTTCATGTTTATTGAATGATTCAATGAATGGTTTTAACCTATGACCATTGACCTTAAAAATGTTACCACTTGTGGGATCCTGAATCTCTACTGCCCCATGGGGGTACACATAATGCACTATGAATGGACCTGACCATCTAGACCTTAACTTTCCTGGGTGTAAATGATGTTTTGAACTATACAAGAGCACACATTTTCCGAGTTCAAATTGTTTGAATTTGATATTACTAGATTGTTAGGCTTGAACTCTAGCTTTATTTATCCTTGAATTTTTATAATCCTCCATCCTAAGTTCCTCAAGTTCATTAAGATCTAACTTCCTCTTTTCTTCGGCTAAAGAAATGTCGAAATTCATTTTTTGATTGCCCAAAATGCCTTATCCTCAATTTCAACAGGTAAATGGCATGCTTTTCCATAAACCAACCTATATGGTGACATTCCTAGGATGGTTTTTAATACTGTACGATATACCCAAAGAGCATCCAAGAGTTTCTCAGACCAATCTTTCCTAGAGGGGTTGACAGTTTTTTCAAGAATTTTCTTAATCTCCCTATTTTCTAACTCAGCTTGATCATTGGTTTGAGGATGGTACGCAGTGGAAACTTTATGAGAAATTCCATACTTAGACATGAGTGAAGAGAATGAGCAATTACAGAAATCGGTTCCACGATCACTGATTATAGCCCTCGGAATTCCAAATCTAGAAAAGATATGCTCTTTTAGGAATCAGATCACAACTTTATGATCATTAGTCTTGGTGGGAATGGCCTCAACCCATTTTGAGACGTAATCAATAGCTAAGAGGATGTAGAGGTATCCCTTAGAGTTTGGAAAGGGTCCCATGAAATCAATTCCCCAACAATCAAAGATTTCAACGACTAGAATGGGAGTGAGGGGCATTTGATTTCTTTTGGAAATGGATCCTAATTGCTGACACTGAGGACAACTTTTGCAGTATTGGAAGGAATACTTAGTGAGGTTCATCCAGTATAAACCACTTTGGAGGACCTTTGAAGTTGTTTTCTTTGTAGAAAAGTGTCCTCCACATGCCTCTCCATGACAAAATTTTAGAATGTAATCTTGCTCAGACTCGGGAACACATCTCCTGATGATTTGATCAGGACAGAACTTGAAGAGGTAAGGGTCATCAAACACGTAGTGTTTGACATCAGAAAGGAATTTCCTCTTAGCTTGGGTCCCTAGGAATTTTGGAATGGCACCCGTCACCAAATGGTTTGCTATGTCAGCATACCAAGGGAAATCACTCACTAAATAGAGGTGCTCATCGGGAAATGAATCAGACACAGAGAGGTGGTGTGAGTTGTCTTTGAATTCCATACTAGAGAGGTGATCAGCTATAACATTTTCAACACCCTTTTTATCCTTAATGGTTAAATCGAACTCTTGAAGAAGAAGGACCCACCTAATCAATCTATCCTTGGCATCTTGTTTTTGGAAAAGGTATTTTAGGGCTGAATGGTCAGTGAAGACAATGATGGGTGATCCTAAGAGATAAGACCTGAATTTCTCTAAAGCAAAGACAACAGCAAGCAGCTCTTTCTCAGTAGTGGTGTAGTTTATTTGTGCATCATTTAAAGATTTTCCTGCATAAGAAATTACACATGGAGTTTTCTCACATCGTTGTCCTAAGAATGCTCCTACAGCGAAGTCGCTTGCATCACACATGAGCTCGAAAGGAAGTTTCCAATTTGGAGATTTCATGATAGGTGGAGATATAAGAGTTGACTTGAGTGTAGAGAATGATTCTTCACAGCTTTCTGTCCATAAAAATGGAGCATCTTTTACCAATAGATCACAAAGTGGTCGAGAAATAGAGCTGAAATTCCTAATGAACCTTCTATAAAAACCAGCATGTCCTAAGAAGGACCTTACTTCCTTAACAGTTTTAGGAGAGGGAAGGTGATGAATAATGTCAACCTTAGCTTTATCAACTTCAATCCCTCTACCAGATACCATATGACCTAGAACATGTCCTTCCCTTGCCATGAAATGGCATTTTTTCCAATTTAGTATGAGATTTTTATCCTCACACCTTGACAAAACCTTTTCAACATTTAAGAAGGCATCCCTCAAAAGTATCCCCAAATATGGAGAAATCATCCATGAAGACCTCTAAACAATCCCCCACCATGTCCGAGAAGATTCCCATCATGCACCGCTGGAAGGTACCAGGGGAATTACATAACCCAAAGGGCATGCGCTTGAAGTCAAAAGTTCTTAATGGACAAGTGAAGGTCATTTTTCCTTGATCCTCTAAAGAGACTTCGATTTGATTATACCCTGAGAATCCATCTAGGAAGCAGTAGAATTGATGACCCGCCACTCGCTCGATGACTTGATCTATAAAGTGCAAGGGGAAATGGTCTTTATTGGTACCAGAGTTGAGCTTCCTATAGTCAATACAGACTCTCCATCCACTACTAACCCTTGTTGGAAGCATCTCTCCATCATTATTGGTTATTACTGTGATTCCAGTATTCTTTGGAACCACATGGATTGGTCTAACCCACTCACTCTCGGCTATAGGATAGATGATACCAGCTTTTAACAATTTCAAAAGTTCTTTTCTCAATACTTCCATGAGATTAGGATTGAGTCGCCGTTGAGGTTGACGACATGGCTTTGAATCGAATTCTAGAACAATTCTATGAGTCCCGATAAGTGGGCTAATCCCAGGAATATCTGAGAGGGTCCATCCAATGGCTTTCTTGTGTCTCCTAAGGACATCTAGAAGCATCCTCTCATGATTGGATTCAAGAGAGGAAGAAATGACAACAGGAAAGGATTGATTGTCCCCTAAGAATTCATACTTGAGTGGTGAAGGTAAAACCTTAAATTCAAGATCAGAGTGGTTATCACTTTCCAATAAAGGATGAGACTTTGTATTGAACTCAGTTTCTTTGTTCACATTTCTTGACAAAATTGGTTCCTTGTGAAGAGAATTTTCATCCACTAAATTAGCTAGAGTAGTTTCATGAAGGGATATGGACTCGATGTTATTTATTTCACCCATGGTATCATTGATTGGTGATTCTAGAAAATCATCAATAGAGCAATCTGAAAGAGATTCAAGCCAAGGAGACAAATTTCACTTATGTGAACAAAGAAAATCAATCTCTTCTTGACTTAAACATCCTTCGGTAATTCCTTGATGTTCCTTGAGTTCACTATCAACACTACCTATCCAATTAACCTCATGGATCTCTTCATCATCCCCAATTTGAGAGTTTGCATTGTAGATGTTCAAGTCTAGACTCATGTTTCCAAAGGTGATGGCCATGTTCCCATTTCGGACTCGGATAAC
The DNA here is from genome assembly GCA_963277665.1 of Viscum album. Lineage (NCBI taxonomy): Eukaryota > Viridiplantae > Streptophyta > Magnoliopsida > Santalales > Viscaceae > Viscum > Viscum album. Next base: position 781,983,320 of record OY728146.1, on the reverse strand, counting down.
AGAGTTGATTGTTACAAGGAAGGAAAGACCAAGGATGATTGGGGTTTTCTCCCTAGTACCTAAGCTTGGGTGATTGTCTAGAACAATGAAGTCAGGTGGGTAAATGAAATTTTCAACTTTCACCAAAACATCCTTTACGATCCCCTTTGGAACTCGAATACTACGATCAGCAAGTTGAAGAGTGATAGATGTGGGTTGGAGTTCTTCGAGCCCTAACTGACAATACATAGCATAAGGAATGAGGTTCACACTGGCTCCTAGATCACACAAGGCTTTGACAACTTTGTTCTCTCCTAGTTCAACATTTATGTAAGGGACTCCCGGGTCTTTCATCTTTTGAGGAAGGGTTCCTTGGATTGTTGTGCTAACATTTACTGCCATAAGGACTTGGTTCTTATGTGAGAATTTCCGTTTAAATGTGCAGAGGTCCTTAAGGTATTTTGAGTATGCAGGAATGGTTTGAATGGCATCGAGGAGTGGAATGTTCAACTTGACTTGTGAGAATATTTCCCTCAATGTTTCACTCAATTCAGGCTTGGTTTTCCCCCTCATGCGTTGAGGAAATGGGGCAGGTTGTGGGGTTGTTTTTTGAAGAGTTGTTTCTTTCACATTTTTATTAGTATCTTCAGTTTGTTCATGTGTTTCATTTGAATTTTCATTAGAGTTTGAATCTTCAGGTGGGTTTTGAAATATTTGTTCAGGTTTCTCAATTGATTTCCCACTTCTCAAAACTGTCACAGCCTTTAGTTGTTCATGAGTTGTTTGAGTGCAACTTGTCTCCCCCCTTGATGTTTGTTGTGGAATTGCCTATGTGGGCATGGGTGCCTTTCCAGTTTTGATGGTTTTAAGTTCTTGTTTAAGGGACGAGACTTCTGAGTTCATCCTTTCCATTTGTTTGCACAGTTGTTCAAGGATTGGGAGAGGGACAGATTGGGAACGGGTTTGTGTTGGTTGGGTTATCCCAGGGGGATACTTTGGTTGTTGGATGGGTTGTTGGTATTGGACGGGAGGATGTTGGTATTGGACTGGTTGTGGTTGGAATTGGTTATGGTTTTGAAAATTTTGTGTAGGGTAGGGGTTTGGTCCTTGTGGTTGGCTTGGTTGTTGGTTATCTTTCCATCGGAAGCCTGGGTGGTCGTTATACCTTGGGTTGAATGTGTTTAGGTATTGAGGCTTTTTAAAGTTTAGGGCATTGACTTCAGCAGGTGGTCCTCCTAAAAGAACATCCTTGATGGACGGAATGGTTGGGCGGTTGTCTGTTTTTTGGTCATGTTTGTCACAGATTGTGTAAACAAGGTCTACAGTTTGGATTTCATTGATTTTCCTATGGTTTATCTCTTCAACCTTCCAAGAGAGTGCTGCAAGTTTCTCCCTAAGGCTTTCCTCTTCCCTAAGTGTATGCATTACAATATTTCTTTGAGGCTTTTCAGAATAAGGTGATGTTCCCCATGTTTGGTTTTGTTCAGCAAAGATTTCTAGATACTCGTAAGCATCATTTGGGGACTTTTTTTTAAAGGTCCCATTACACATCATGTCAATGAATTGTTTGTTCCCCGGGCCCAAACCTTCATAGAAAATTCTTACTTGTTCAGGAATAGAAAAACCATGGTGTGGAACCATGTTTAGGGTGTCTTTGAACCTCTCCCATGTTTCATAAAATGACTCTCCCTCTTTTTCAAAAAAAAAATTGAATGCTCTTTTTTAGTGCAATGGTTTTGTGATGGGGGAAGTATTTTTTGTAAAATTATCTTTGCAGTTGGTTCCAAGTGTGGATTGATGAAGGTCTCAAATTATTTAACCAGTTCTTTTCTCGGTCCTTAAGTGAGAAATTAAAGAGCCTCATCTTAGCTGATTCAAGTTGATGTGGTGAGAACATGGTTTCAACAATGTCATTGAACTCCTTGACATGAAGGTAAGGCATTTCTGACTCCATCCCATGGAAGGTTGGAAGGTGGTTTAGGAAATGAGGTTTAAAGACATAGTGGGCATCTCCTAGGGAAGCATGCCTAATGAAAGAGGGTTCATTGGTCCAAGTAGGTGTAAGGTAGTCATTCATGGTTTGATCGACTGCATTCCCCAAATTTGGGGCTGCCTCATTTGGATTTCCATTTTGGTTCCCGCCCGGGTTTATGAGTTGGTTTCTTTGAAGACCCTTCATTGAAATTGACTCAATCTTTAACTCTGGGGTATTAGGAAGGTTAGGATCTAATGGTGTACTTGACTCCCCTATCCTATGACTTTCCACCCTAACTATTCTGTTTGAGTTATCGCGTGTGAAGGCGGACATGCGCCAAAAAGAAGCGAGAAAGGGAAAAGACAAGAGATCTTGGGTGAGAATAGAAGAATGGGGGTGAGGAAAGAAGTTTTTTGTCTAAGGAACTTACTTGGTCCCTAGAAATGGCGCCAAAATTTGGTTGCGCCCAAATTTACCCAAGTTTTAAGGGTCAAGCGGTCTCTTGTAGTGTAGCTTGGGTTGTCGAATCCTCAGATACCTAAGAAGAACCTTTAGACACTCAATAAAAAAAGATGGATTTTTGGCTATGAAGTGGCCAAATTGGGTTGATTTTAGATTGTTTTGAAAGAGCACTAAAAGATCTATGTGAATTCAAATTATGAGAAAATGAGTTGATCCTAGGTTATTGCTCGGGGTGAATTGAATGAATTCCTTTTTTTACGATTTTAATTTCATTAACTAGAGAAGGATTCATGCAATGAATTCAAACTAACCTCATCACTTACTGATTAAACACCTTCAAAACATATGATAATCACCTATACACTTGTAGGATCATTTTCATGAGCACTCCAAGGTAAAGGATGCAATTATCACATGAAAGTGGGGTGAATAAATTCAATAAGGAAGAGGAAGAATAAAAATCATTCAATGAAAGAAACTCAATTAAAAGAAATTAATAACATTTAGGGCATGAGAAATAACATTCAATACATCCCCTTTTCTACTCCCTTGGATCAACCCATAAAAGAGCTATCCCTCCATTGATGACAAGTTCTCAACGGAAGCGGAAAGTATACTTATTAGGGTGGAATTGAAGAAGTAAAAACAACAAAAATAATGATCACTCCACCGTTGTGTGAACAAAATCACAAGGTTTGGTGTGAATAAATTCACACCTTGAGGCAATGGTATCAAGGTGATAAGGAGAAGAACAGAACAAGAGAATAAGAAGAACTTTTATTGAAGACTAAGGTGATTCGAACAACTTACATGAGAAGGAAGAACATTACAAAGGCAAATTGGCATAATAACATTACAATGAAAAGAAAGAACCCAACATCCCTAAATCCACCACCAATACTGACTTAAATAGGAAGAAATGAAGCCTTGGACAATCCCCCAACATCCCATGTTCCTTTAATAAATTATGTTTGGGAAATGTGGGTGGAACGTTAATGATGAGAGACTTTTCCACTTCTTGCCCCGAAGTTGCATCCAGCTTGCATCCACCGGAAAGACGCGCCTCAACGACATTCTAGAATGCAGAATTTGAGTGGTCCCTAGAAGACTTAAATGAATCCCCCGATGTCTTATAACAGCCTGTAAAATTGCAGCCCAAAATACTTTTTGGTTCCGGAGATATGTTTGCAATAGTGGGCTGTTTTTCTGGGCCGCAGACTCTGGCCCAAAATTAAATCTTCAACTTGGTCCGCCTTAATCACCACCATTGAGGACGAATTAGCACTGGATCCAGAAGAATTATTTGTTTCCCTATGTGTCTTCTATCCTTCCATAAGTTTTGGGCTTCATTGGGCTTGTATTGTGGGCCCCATAGTCCAATCAGTAGGATGATATCCAATCTGCCTTCTCCAGAATTGTTTCCTTTAATCGCCAAATATATCCATCATCCTTTATTAATAATCCATTGACCCCTGAATAAAAAATGTTCATAATTAAGTTCATATACATTTACAAAAATATAAAATTAAAATATGTATAGTTACATTCTTTAAAATCAGATGAAACATTGGGCCTAAATTGGTGCACATTAGGCATGAAGTGCACAAATGATGAGAATGGGTGTTCAAAATGTAAAATGCACTAAAATGGTATTTATGAATAGAAAGGCACCTGAAAACTACATATATTATCAATGAATATTATCCTCTTATATTGGCTAATCATCTAGTCATGTTATGTATAAAATAAGTTTTATAATTCCTTCGCAAATACATCTATCCAAGTTACCAATTTAGGATCATGATGATGATTCAATGAGTAACGAGGCCTTAGTTTAGGGGCCATCTTGCGACATCGATCTTCCAAGAAGATAGGTAGAAACAACCCCACCAATTGAGTAGTATATTATACCAGCATAGTAGTATGAGGATTCATATATTCTTAGTTAACTCTATTAGTTCTAGTACCAAAGTTCATTGAGGTTCTGTGGTGAGCTAGATCCCCTGGTAGTGGAGGATTTTCTTGAGTTAGGGATCCAAGTTTTCAAACTTGTGAAGACCAAACTAATTATATGGTTGCACTGGAATCCATTATTTTCCTTGGAGAAGATATAAACTGGTGGAGTATAGTCACATAGACACATGATGATTCGGCACTATCATGGTCTGGCTTTCAAAAACTATTTTTCAAGTACTTCTTCCCCAAATTCTTGAACTAGATTTGGATTTAGGAGATTTTGGTGCTACAGTATGGAGTAAAGATAATTGTTGAGTGTTTTGTGAGGTTTACTAACCTTATATGGTACTACCTCAACATGATTCAACATGGTAACTTTTGACTACAAAAGTTTTAATGGGGTATCAATAGATACATATGTGACAGTGTGGTACCCCTTTGTATTCCCACATATAATAGAGTGCTAGAGTGGTCACTGGTGAAAATATATTCTTATCTAATGGATTCCATGAAACTAGATCTAGTTGTGGATATTATTGGGTTGATTCATCTATAATATTTATCAATCACTAGTTAGTAGGATCTTAGCATAAGATATTGACTTATGGAAGAACTTAGACATGTGTTCATATGGCTCAAGGATACTAAAGAGGACCAGGGTATCCTTGAAAGGGGATATGTTATGAATGTGATGGGATAGGTTACATGGAACATGATTTTCAGACCCGACATGCTAAGGAGGATAGGTAGGAAGCAGGAAGACCATCATGATAGAAACATTTCCATGATCATGATTCTCCCAGGTGTGGCTAGGTTAGCCCCTAAAGCAGTGGAGCTAGAAAATGAGTAAGTGGGGCTCCAATAGGAGGATCTGGTGGTGGTGTATGATGATATACTCTCCTTCAACCACCACCACCAATCGGCCCATGTCAGGATCAAATATTTAGCAGTCGAGGTTGTGAGTAGCTATAGACTATGGAATATTAGGATCTAGAATCTCACAAAATGATTAGAGGTTTGATCTATGTTTTTTCTACTATTTTTTTGTACTAGTAGACACAAGTGTGATTCATTCCTACATCTCCTTACTCCTGGTGTGAGAGATGGAACTTCCAGTAGAGACATTACCCCCAACAGCTTTGTCTTAAGGTTCCTATAGGGAATGATTATTTGATATCAATTATCTATTGGTAGTTTAATCTATCACTTAGTGGATATAGTTTATCAATGGACCTATTTTTAATCAATATGAGACCATATAAATTAATCTTGGTTATGGAATGGTTGTACATGGTTCAATCCTAGATCGATTGTCACCATAGATCAGACAGATTCCTTTGAATGAATGGGCTGAGATTATCCTTTATGGGTGAGAGAGATATCATGGAGGTGCAAGTGGGTATTATGAGAAGTAAGATACCACCCATCACCCATCATTTGAAGAGTTTATACCTTGATATGGTGATCTCCTCAAGCATCTATGTTTCTTCAGTCATGAAGGATTATATGGTTGTCTTCCCTGAGGGAATTCTGGGATTTCCTCTGAGGCGGGAGATGGATTTTTTCATCAACATGCACTCTAGGACCACTCCTATATCTTATAATGAATATTTCATGTCCTCTAGTAAGCACTAGGAGCTAAGGGTGTAGTTGGAGGTCCTTTTAGTGAATCTTTTTATCAGACCCACAGTGTCCCCCTGGGAATTTCTTGTTTTGTTCATGAAAAATGAAGGGAGATCTTTTATTTTTTTTTAAATTATTATCTACTGAACTAGGTCATGATAAATAAAAATTACACCTTTCTAAAAATTCATGACCTCTTTGATTAGTTAGGAGGCATGATATGGTTCTTTAAGATCAATCTCAGGTCTGTGTGCCATCAGCTGAGGGTTTCTATGGTTGATATTTTGAAGCTGAAATTATAATGTGACTACAAACTCTATGAGTTCTTGGTGATTCCTTTTGGTGTGAATAATTACCCTTCTATGTTTATGGATTTGATGAACTGGATTTCACAGCAATACATGGACTAATTTTTAGTTGTAAACTCATCTACTCGGTGTTAGTGGAGGAGCATGTAGAGAACTTGAGGATGGTCCTAGACTTTATTAGGGAGAACTAACATTATGGTAAGATCTCAAAGTGAAAATTCTAGATCCATGAGGTCTAATTTCTAGGGAATTTTATTACTGGTCAGGATTGTCTATAGACCCAGTGACTATTAATGTAGGGATTTCTTGGGATCCACCCATGAGCGGGTCATAGGTGAGAAGTTTTCATGGATTTTTGGGGTAGTATAGGAGGTTCATGGAGGAATTATCTAGGATTTTATCCCCTTTGACTACCCTGATGCGAAAAGGTAATTTTTTTACCTGTATTGAGTAGTTTTATAGATCCTTTTAGGAGTTGAGGATGAGGTAGAAATTTACTCCTATTTTGATACTAACAGAGGTGGGTGTGGAATACATAGTGTATTTCAATTCCATTGGAGCTAGGATCAATTGTGTGTTGATGTAGAGGTAGTCCGTGATTGCATATGGGTCGAGGTATTTGAGACCCATGAGAAGAACTATGTGACTCATGACCTGGATTTGGTAGCGGTAGTCTTCAATCTGAGGATGTAGAGGCACTATCTTATAAGAGATCACTTTATTGTTTACTTATACCATCAAATTCTTAGGTATGTTTTCACACAGAGATACATGAACCTAATATAGAGGTTTTATTTGGATTTAATATAGGACTATGACTTTTAGATAGTCTATACTCTTGGGAAGGTAAATATGGTGGATGATTTTCATAGTAAGAAGTCTCATTATCACCTAGTGGAGAAGTCTTATTTGCATTTGGCATCATTAAATCTATCCCTAGTGAAGGAGATGGGTAAATGTTATCTTTATTTGATGGTGTTTACTCCTCCACTTCTCTAGAATGTAAGGAAGGTTCAGTTGGGAGAATCAACTATGAGTTCATACATGACCATATATCCTCTGAAGATTCACCAGATGGGTTCTCTAAAGGAGGGAATCATGTCATCCTTTTATAGGTACAAATGGTGGTTTTGGTCACGATTTGAGATAAGGTGATGTGGGAGCTTCACACTTTTTCTTTGGCTATACATATCAGTGTATGGAATATGTACATTGACCTTCAGATGTAGTTTTGGTGGTCTCACATGAATTGTATTGTTATCAAATTCATCTCTTGATGTCTCTCATGTCAACAGGTGAAGGATGATCACCAAGTTCCAATAGGTTTTTTATAGCCTCTCGAGATCCTAGAGTGGAAATGGGATAACATATTCATGTTACTTTTTGTAGGACTTCCACAAATAGTGAGATTACATGATGCCATCTGGGAGATATTTTACCATCTTACCAAGTTGGTCCACTTATTTTCTATTAGGGAGTAGATTTAGGTAGAGATTTTTGTGGTAGTTGTATGGGCGGGAGATCATACACCTCCATGGGGTTCCCTCGGTGATTTTATTTTAACATGATTTATGCTTCATGTCTTGGTTTTGGAAGATCCTACAGGATAAATTCATAGCCTAGTTTTGGATGAGCACATATTTTTACCCCTAAAAGGATGGGAAGAATGATTTTACTATATAGGTACTAGAGTATATGATGTGGGATTGTGTTCTAGACTTTAATCAAAGATGGGATGATCATTTACCTTTGGTAGAGTTTGCTTATAATAATAGTTATCACCCTATTATTGGCATGACAACGTTCAAGGATCTGTATGAGAGATTGTGCAGGTCACCCTTATGTTGGATTGATATCGGTGAGGCATCTCTTGTTGGGTTAGATATTGTGAAAGAAATTATGGTGAAGACCCAGGTTAACCATGAGTGGATGAGGAAAACCTGGAGTAGGAATTAATCATATACATATCAACTTCATAGGCCCACGGATTTTTAGAACGGAGACCATATTTTCCTTTGAGTCTCCCCATGATTAGTATTGAAGAGATTCATTCAAGGAGGAAAGTTATCCCTGAGTTTCATCTATCCATTCAAGATCATGTAGAGGTTTGGCGTGGTTTTATACCACCTCGCATTACCCCCACAGTTAGAGAAGGTTCATGAAATCTTCCATGAGTCACAACTGAGGTAATATGTGCATGATCCTATGAATGTTATTGACTATCTCAAGTTGTACATCAAGGATGAAGCCAAATTCATAGAGTGGTTGTGGAGATTGAGGTTCAGTAAGATAGGATCCTATGTGGATAGACCATTCCCTTGGTTCATGTGTTGTAGCAGCATGGGAGCATGTCGGAGAAACCCTGGGTGTGGGAGAGCTAGATACAGCCTCAGTATCCCCACCTGTTTACTTATTTTTTTCTTTTTGGGGAATGAAAATCATGAGGGGGTAATAATTTAGATACTTTTTCCCTTATATGAATTTGAAATATATTAAGAAATATTTTTGGAGTCAGGTGCTGAGATGGTGCATGATTTTGAGACCCAGAGATCTAGAAATTAATTTTATAAAAATATTAAATATATTTTATATCACATATGCATAGTTTTCATAAATAATGTAATATCTTCTAAACTGAGTCCCATGTCAAAAATATGAGACCATGGTTTAATATGGTACATGGAGTTTACCCTAGGTGAGACATAAAGTTAGTCAAATTTATACATTTTGATAAGGCATTCATTGGTACATTAAGTGAATATATTTATTTATTTCTTTATTTATTTATTTATTTATTTATTTATTTATTTTAATTTAATTTCCAAAAAAAATACTGTTTAAATATGTTGTTATATAAAATCTCTATGGTTAGCTACATAACCCTAGGATAATTGAGAGGATGATTCCACCCTTCTTCATTGGTGGACCAATATCATATAATGACCAAAAACCATATCATGGTGAATCAAGGAATAGTGAAAGTAACGAGTCCTCTCCATTGTCAGAAAATTTTGTCTTCACCAATGATTGATATGAATTAATTTAAGTCATGTATTTTGTTGGTTTTCTTACTATTTATAATTAATCAATCATGAATCTTAAATCTTCTATGAATTTTTGGAAATTTCTAACCTTTGCATGAACCCTACAAATTATTGGTTCTTTCTTTTATCCAGCTAAACCCCTTATTGGGTTTTTATCACATTGTTTATTTGATCATTGGAAAAGAGTTATTGTCAATCACATTATTCATTATTGGCCTATAAGGTCATGGTTAAACTTTTAGGGGGAGGTTCTGAGCATGATTAAACCACCAAATTCATTTTGGTAGTATGAAAGACATGTATATTGATGGATTATGGAAGGATTAAGGCATGATGTGGGTCATCCCATCATGGATTGGGGACTCGGTGAGGTAGTGAGATGTTATATGAGTGATAGACAGCACAAGGGATTTGTGTAGGAGTGCCATATTCTAATGTATGTCCAATAGAGGGAGAAAATTGATTGTTGGGGGAATATACCACTATTTTTAGGTAATATGGTAGCCATATATGATGCGGAGAAGGAAAATATGGAACAAAACATGTAGATACAAACTTTCAGTGAAAAGTATGACTAAACGTTGTGTAGTTTTCAATAACATGTGATGTGTTCTTTATATTCCAAGGCGTTGGGGTTTATAAATAGAGATATGTAGCACTGTGTGACACATTGCTGGAATCTTGGCATGTACTTCAGGATTACACGACCAGGTACACATCGAGACACACGGACACGACCCAAAGGACAGGGGAATGACCAGGAGTGCATGGGATGGCTCTAGGTGGCTGATACACGCCATGTAGTACCCTTATACACCATTTATTATAACATGGACATCAATAAATGTGCTAGTGAAGGCACGACCCGGCATAGGAGCCTGGCCAAATGTCATGATGAGCCCTTACATACAGTGTACTTCTTTATAAATCTTCTAACTCTCATATCTCTTCCGTTTTCACTTTGATTTTGGTCTGTGAGTAGCCTATACAGAGTATTTTTCTATGTATAATGTAATGGTGTCATTTTTGTGGATTTTTAGATATGATGTGATATTTTCCAATAATAAATATTCTTTAGGTGGAACTCGATGATGGAAGTTATCAAGAATGATCATTAGAGAGATGCCTGAGTGGTACCCACTAACGGGCTAGGGTGTGGGTCCTCTATCTTCCTATTAAGTGGTACCACCCTTTTAGACTAGGGTTTAGGTCCTCTATCTACATCATGAGTGGTATCTCCAAATGTACTAGGTTGTGGATTTCCTATATTCCTACTGAGTGGTACCCTCTAACAGACTATGGTGTAGGTTCTCTATCTACCTACTAAGTGGTTCTCCCTTGATGGACTATGGTGTGAGTCCAAAATCTACCTACTAAGTGGTACCCCTTGACAGATTAGGGTGTGGGTCCTCTATCTACCTACTTAGTGGCACCCCCTAACGAACTAAGGTATTGGTCCTCAATCTACTTAATGAGTGGTACAACCCTAAATGACTAGGTTTTGGGTCCTAAATCTACTGAGTGGTACCCCCTAGTGAAATAGGGTGTGGGTCCTCTACTTGTATGTTGTTCCCTATTGAATTTTCAAAACTATGGCATTGTTTGGGTCCTCCATGTGGTTACTTCTTTAGATATGCATTCAAGACGATGAGTATCCATGATGGGCCATTGGAACTTTTTTCAAACTCATCATCCTGGGCAGGGAGCTATGAGGTAGTGATCCCCTTTCTCTCTCATTTGGGTTTATTATATGAGTATATATATCGTTTTTTATGGGTTTACATTCCCTCTTTCTTTGGGATAATATTATTGTTCATATCATGTATCCTATTGATCCCACTCCAGTTTTTGGGGCATCCTATTGGGTATGAATATACTCACCCCTACATGGGATTTTCCTGCATGTGCTATTTCTTATACAAACAATGGATAGGTTTCTGGTGATTTTATAAGATCATAGGAATACTCAAGTTCATTTTACCATGTATAGTGGCTAGGGATTAGAGATCTGTATCCAAGCTCTCTCAATCTTCCTTTTCCAGTTATTGTTAGGTTTGGACATCTGTTCTGGTTGGGTATGTATTTATCCCATTTACTTATTAGTTTTCACTATTTCACTCTTTGAATTACCTATAGGTTTTTACATTCACATTTTTTACTATAGATTTTAAGGTCTTTTATTATTATTCCTCTTCACATATACATAGATATGGTTGGGTGTGTGTGTACAGGTACTTTAGAAAATAGCCTCTTATTTTAGTTATGACTTTCAAAACTTATCATTGGCCTCTGGTCTATGAAGATGGGATTGGGGTAGATTTTTCTTATCCTTCCACTATCTAAGTGGGACTCAGTGGCTTAGGTCATGATATATTTTACCATGGTCAACACACTGATTTTTTTTTGAAATAATAAACTGAACATCCTAAATACACCCAATGTGGACTTGGTGGATTAAGTATTCAAATATTTCATTAAAAAGAAATAAAATAAAATATTTAAGTATAATGTATCAAACATTTAATATTTTATTAAGAAATCAAATAATTTATTTATGCTTATTATACAATCGTTAAAGGACGTTCAAGGAAAGCCTGGACTTGAGGTAAGGGTTTTCTCATATCACTTTTACTTTAGTGAGACATATGTCATATTCACCACTTGTTTTTATTGTGTGGTGTATATACTATCCATTTTAAATGTAATATTATTAATCATTCATACATCATGGTATTTCTAGTATAAATTTTAATTATTTCATCCAATGGAATTTGAATTGAATGTTACCAAGTTGTAAATAATTTCATAACTCAATTTCTTTTCATTGGATTATATTACTTCTTCATTGTATTTTCTATTATATGATTATGTGTATAATGACTTTAAATTATATTATATTTTATTTCCACTTGATTTACATTGATTTACATTTGATAAACATAATTGAATCATTCATTGATTCTCAATTTCAATGGTATGACTTTTTGTAAGGGTTATTTGTCTCAAATTCTCTTTCTTTGAGACATATATTTATGATATGCACATAATTCATTTTTGAGGTGTATATACTTCAATTTGATATATTATATCATGGAACTCTTTATTTTCATGATATATTATGTATCATTTTATTTTATTATTTAATTAGGATTATGATTGAAGAGTTTCCAAAGTGGAAAAGGCTTTATGTGACAATCACCTTTCTTTAAGGATTATTTATATCCAAGTTTCTTTTAGAGGAAATGATTGGATATTATTTTATTAAACCACATATCTTTCATTATCCTATATCTATGAATGTTTATCAAATGTTTAATTTTCTTTTTCATTATTATCGATAATGAAACATCAAGAAAGTTATTTGTAAGTGATACTGATCTTGTATTTTTCTTTTAAATTATGTATCCTTCTCTTCCATATACATGTTTTATAAAAAAATAAAAAACATTCTTTTTTAAAACTAAATTAATTCATAAATACATTTTAAATAATATTTCACCATATTTTAAAATGTTTTAAAAAGAAATTTATTAATGTTTTCAAAATGGGTTACTTTGAGTCCCTTTGTCAAACTGTTTTAAAAAAAGAATGTTTATTTTTAACATTTATGATATGAACAGATTTTTTCTATATCATGTCCATTAATTTCCTTGAAGTTTCCTTTATATGTTTTCAAGGTTTTTTTAATAAAATTATTTTCACAATATTTTTTATATTTTTAGTTTTTAAAATTGATTATCCTAATGGAAAGGTTATTATCCTAAAAAAATGTTTTTAATAATATTTTAATTTTATTTTGATTCATCAATATCAAAAAAACATATTATTAATTATCCTCCACTGGGAATATTTTGTAATGATATAATACGAAATATTTATCTCGATAAATTATGATTGTTTCAAAGAGATTGTTATGGAATCTATTTATTTTCCACAAGTTGATCATGTTTCAAAGATATTTTTATGGAACATAATTCATTTTAATGGGTTAATAATGTTTGAAAGATATTTTTATAGAACATGTTTCGTTTCCATAGGTTAATCTTGTTTCAAATAGATTATCATGGAAGCCATTTTTTTCATGGATTAATCAATTTATAAAAAGGAATAATGGTTATTTTCATGAGTTTATGATGAAATTAATTCTCTATGTACTTTATTCGTGATACAACTCTTGAAAATTGTTTATGATGATGGGTGGTTATAATAAAAACCAAGGAAGGGTGGTTTCATTATAAACCAAGTATGGGTGGTTTTTTTATTAACCAAGGACATGTGGTTTCATGATTAACCAAGGATGGGTGGTTTTTTAATATCCATCCAAGGCATTGGGTACTCTGAAGATGGAAGTTGACCATATTAGTTATTCCATTTGTAAGAAGTGATGTAAATATATTATTCCAAGATACAAATATGTTTTATATATTATTACTATAGGTTTATAATTCTTATTATGATCAAGATTCATATCACATGGTTCATAATTATTTATTCTGATGACTCTTTCTATTAGTGAATCCTTATTCCATGTTTTCATGTTTGATGATCTGGGTATTGATGGGTATGAATATTCTTGTGTTATACTCATTCACTTTGATTATGTCATCATTCCCTTATGCTTTTCTAATGTTCCTATATGACATTCAGTTGTTGATGCTTATGTTTACCCATGCTGGGAGTTTGAACTCACCTATCTTATGTTTCATTTTCCCCAAGATGTAAATATTAAGGATGAACATATTATGTATATAAGGGTATCATATGGATTATTATGATGACATTGTTGTACCCATCTCTCTTGGATTTTAATGATCACAATCACTCTCATCGTGATCTAATATTGTTTCAAGTGTTTTTGTTAATAGGCATGATTTCAGGAGCAAGAAGTGGCAAAGGAGGAAAAGTGTCTGTTTTCATGTCCACCAGCCAACCGGTGGCCTCAGCACCGGCCAGCCGGTGCTGCCTGGGCAGAAGGGACAGCTACTGCCTCCTCACCGGCCAACCGGTGGCCTCAGCACCGGCCAGCCGGTGGAGGCTGGACAGAAGGATCTTCCCTCTGTCAAGACCACCGGCCAACCGGTGTCCCACCACCGGTCAGCCGGTGGAACTCCTTCAAATAGTGAGACCTACTGTCTCACCACCGGCCAACCGGTGGCCTTCTCACCGGCCAGCCGGTGGCTTCTGGGCAGAAGCACTCTCCACATTCCAAGGCACCGGCCAGCCGGTGGAGAAGCACCGGTCAGCCGGTAAGCCCAGTCAAACTAGCCGTTGGGCTTTGACTGGACTTGTACTTTTGACCCCTAACGGCTCCGGAAGCCCTCCAACGGCTATATTGAAGTATTTGGGGATATTTCTCCTATAAATAGACAAGGATGGATGTCGGGAACATTACCGATACATTGGAATGATATTTTGATCCCTTGAAGCTCTAAACGACAAATCTAAAAGGCTACTTGTGATCCACCTCCATCCTTGAAGCTTGGGCTGCCTCTACATCAACTACTCTTACACTCTTGGCACTCAAGGCTTCCTCAAGTTTGCTGTAATTTATTTATTTCAATTGCTTAGTTCTTCATTGGGTTTGTATTAAAACAAACCATCCTTTTCTTCCTCACTTTCATTTTGGGTTTCTTGCTACAACCATAATAAAAAAGCAAGTTGTACGAAGGTGATCTAGCCTACCTTAAAACGGCTAGTGGGTTTCTTGCTACAACCATTAAAAAGAAAGCTGAAGTAAATCTCTCAACGGTTGAGTTGGGAGCGGAGAAGTAGGCTTTGGTTTAAGCCGAACTCCGTTATCAAATTCTGTCTTGCCCCTTTTTATTTCCGCTGCATTTACAAATTGTTTTTAAATTGTTAATTAATTTTTTAAAAGGAAATTTCCCCCCTCTTGCCATCACTCTCCGACCAACAATTGGTATCAGAGGGAGAGTTTGTGTAATACCTTAACCGGTTACAAACTCAAAATCCATAGTGATGGCTTCTTCCTCACAAGCACCCGAAGGGTATTCCATGACTCGGGCTCCATTCATTGATGGAACCGACTACAATTATTGGAAAACTTGCATGATTACATTTCTTAGAAGTATTGGCTATCCTATATATAGAATTGTTTTGCAAGGCTATACTCTCTCCAGCAAAGATGAGTCTAAATGGACCCCCGAAGACATTGCTAATTTTGAGCTTGATGTAAAAGCCATGAATGCTCTTCATTGTGGGTTAGACCGTAATGAATTTAATCGTATTTCTACTTGCACCACTTCTCATGAAATTTGGAAGCTTTTGGAAGTGACCCATGAGGGCACTAACAAAGTCAAAGACACTAGATTAGATATGTATCGTCAAGACTTTGAAAGCTTCACCATGCACCCACACGAATCTATTACGTAAATGTTTACTCGCTTCACTGATGTGTGCAATGGGAGAAAGTCTCTTGGAGATGATGTTTCTGCAGAGACGATGGTCAAGAAGATTCTTTGGGTCCTACCAAGCTCATGGGCTCCAAAGGTGACGGCAATCCAAGAAGCGAAAGATGTCAAGAAAATGCCGGTGGAAGAACTCATTGGATCACTTATGACCTATGAGATTACCATGAAGAGGCAAGCCGATAAATAAGGTAACATCCTCAAGGAGAAAAAGAACATAGCATTCAAAGCAAAGCAAGAAAGATCCTCCGATGATAGCGGATCCGAAATTGCTTAACTTGCAAGAAAAATGAGCAAGTTCATGAAGAAAAAGAAGAATTTTCAAAGGGCACGAAAGGAAGAGCCAAAAGCAGAAAAAGAAGTTACATGCTTTGAATGTGGAAAGAAAGGCCACATAAAACCGGAGTGCTCTCTTTTCAAGAAAAGGTTAAAGGAAAAGAAAAACAAGAAGGCTTTCAAAGCGTCAACATGGAGTGCAAGCGATGACTCCATGTCTTCAAGCGACTCAAGTGATGAAGGTGGAAAATGCCTAATGGCATTTGATGAGGTATCTTCTTCCGACTCCTCTTCCTCATCTTCTTCTTTTAATAATGAAATGTCTTATGAAGATCTCCAAAATGCGAGAGATCAATTAGAGGAATGTTTTCACGAACTTACCTCTAAATTTTTGGCCTTAGAAAAGAAACACAAAATTCTAATTTCTGAAAAAGATCAACTTCTTAAAAAGAATGAGAAACTTGCCCTTAAGGTCCAAGATATTCCCAATGTTGATTCTTTGAATTCAACTATTAAAGATTTAAGGGAATCTCTTGCCAAGTTCACCCAAGGTGAACAAAACTTGACCAAATTGCTAGGTTCTCAACGTTCGGCTAGAACCACACATGGACTTGGCTTTAACAAGCAAGCCACCTCTTCTAGAGCACCCACTACATTTATAAGGGGGAGATCTCAAAATAAATTTTGTAATTATTGTAGAAAAACCGGACATATGATTTATGAATGCGATTGTAAAAATGCTAGATATGGTCGCCCCAAAATCATTTCCTACTCGGATGAATATCTTAGGATGTACCCCTCTAGACAAATATGGGTTCAAAAGTCTCTCTTAGCTAATCTTTCCGGACCCAAACTTATATGGGTACCAAAATATATTCTCTCTTGATTTTGTAGGATAAACATCAAAGAAGTAGGCCTTCGAAAGGCTCGTGGTATCTCGACAGCGGATGCTCGAGGCACATGTGTGGCGATCCCTCCGAGTTCAACTCCCTTGAAGTATTCGATGGAGGATACGTCACCTTTGGTGACAATTCAAGAAGCAAGATCGTCGGAATAGGTACCATTAGTTTTGGTAGCTCCTCCTTAATTAAATATGTTTTATTTGTTAAAGGTCTAAAACATAATTTAATTAGCATTAGTCAACTTTGTGATAGTGGTTTTTCAGTGAATTTTAAAAATGATTTATGCAATGTGTTTGATTTTCAAAACAAATTGATATTTTCTGCTTCCCGTTTTCAAAATGTTTACATTATTGATTTAAAGTCTTTAGCTAGCCAAAATGTTAAATGT
The DNA here is from genome assembly GCA_963277665.1 of Viscum album. Lineage (NCBI taxonomy): Eukaryota > Viridiplantae > Streptophyta > Magnoliopsida > Santalales > Viscaceae > Viscum > Viscum album. Next base: position 781,965,982 of record OY728146.1, on the reverse strand, counting down.
TTAAGTGCTCTTTACAATGAGTCTTGGCTTTGGCATAGAAGGTTGGGGCATTGTAGCTCTCATTCACTTCTAAAGCTTAATAAGAACAAGCTCATCTGTGACCTTCCTAAACTTAAGTTTAAGAAAGATTTGATTTGTGAGCCATGCCAACTTGGCAAGCAACACAAATCTTCTTTCAAATCTAAGAAGGAAGTGTCCACTTCAAAAACTCTTGAGCTCCTTCATCTTGATCTTTTTGGTCCTACCCCTGTAGCAAGTCTAGGTGGAAAATCCTATACCTTTGTCCTTGTAGATGACTTTTCTCATTTCACTTGGGTTTTCTTTTTAGCTCATAAAAATGATGCTTGTAGAACCTTTTTGAAATTCTCTAGGAAAGTAGAAAATGAAAAAGGATATAAAATTATATCGCTCCGTAGTAACCATGGAGGTGAATTCGAGAACAAAGAATTCGATGAATTGTGTTCCTCTCAAGGATACAATCACACCTTCTCTGCCCCTAGGACTCCACAACAAAATGGAGTGGTTGAAAGGAGAAACCGAACTCTCCAAGAAATTGCTCGAACCCTCCTTAGTGAATTCAATCTTCCTCAATATTTTTGGGCCGAGGCGGTAAACACTGCTTGTTATACTATCAATAGAGTCCTTGTAAGACCCCTTCTTAAGAAAACCCCCTATGAACTTTGGAAAGGTAAATTGCCCAAAGTTGGTTATTTTAAAGTGTTTGGTTGTAAATGCTTTATCCTTAACACAAAAGATAACCTCGGGAAATTTGATGCCAAATCCGATGAAGGTATTTTTCTTGGGTACTCCAACTCAAGAAAAGCCTATCGTGTCTTCAATAAACGTTCAAAAACCATCGAAGAATCATCTCATGTAAAATTTGATGAAACTCTTCCAAAACCTCACCCGGTCATTGAAGATGTTGAAGATAAGCTTGATAAGCTTCATTTGAATGATTCCTCTTCTCCTCCCAAGGAGGATGACCACCAAGAACCCTCTTCACCTTCTTCTCCTTCCACCTTGCCTAAGGTTTGGAAACCTTCTAGAGACCATCCTTTAGAAAATGTTATAGGTGATCTTCAAGCCGGTACTCGAACTAGAAGATCAATCCTCAACGAGGTTGAACATCAAGCCTTTCTTTCTCAACTAGAGCCTCAAACCATTAATGATGCCATTAATGATGAGAATTGGGTTCTTGCAATGCAAGAGGAACTAAATCAATTCTCCAGAAATGATGTTTGGACTCTTGTTGAAAGACCCAATGATCATCCAATTATTGGCACTAAATGGGTTTTTAGGAACAAACTTGATGACCAAGGGAATATAACCCGGAACAAGGCTCGCCTAGTAGCTAAGGGCTATAATCAAGAAGAAGGAATTGATTATGGTGAAACCTTTGCGCCCGTTGCTAGATTGGAATCCATTAGGATCTTTTTGGCATTCGACGCTCACTTAAATTTCAAACTTTTTCAAATGGATGTTAAAAGTGATTTTTTAAATGGTTTTATTTCAGAAAAAATCTTTGTTTAACAACCCCCCGGTTTTGAAGATCCAAAATTTCCAAATCATGTTTTTAAGTTAACCAAGGCTCTATATGGCTTAAAACAAGCCCCTCGGGCTTGGTATGAGCGGTTAACAAAATTTCTTTTAGAAAATGATTTTAAAATGGGTCAAGCTGATTGTACCCTATTTTTAAAACACACTTCCAAAGATCTTTTAATTGTCCAAATTTACATTGATGACGTTATCTTTGGTTCAACCAAAGAATCTCTTTGCACTGATTTTTCAGATTTAATGAGGAAAGAATTTGAAATGAGTTTTATGGGGGAATTAAAAAAATTTCTTGGTTTTCAAATCTTTCAAAATTCAAATGGTATTTTTCTAAACCAAGGAAAATACACAAACGAACTTTTAAGTCATTTTGGTATGGATCAAGTAAAGGAAATTAGTACCCCCATGAGTACTTCTTGTAAACTTATGTTAGATGAAGCCGGGAAACCGGTGGATAACAAGCTTTATAGGAGTATGATCGGGAGTCTACTTTACCTAACTGCGACCCGTACTGACATCATGTTCAGTGTTTGTCTTTGTGCTCGTTTTCAAGCCAATCCCAAAGAATCACATTTTAAATCTGTCACAAGAATTTTTAAGTATTTAAAAGGATCCAAAAACATTGGTTTGTTTTATCCCTCTAATACTTCTTTCGAACTTTCTTCATATTCGGATGCTGATTTTGGCAGATGTCAATTAGATCGTAAGAGTACTAGTGGAACCTGTCATCTGCTAGTCAAGTCCCTTGTTTCATGGAGTAGCAAAAAGCAAAACTGTGTTGCTCTTTCTACTGCCGAGGCCGAGTACGTAGCAGCTGGTAATTGTTGTGCCCAAATTATTTGGATGCAGCACACTCTCTTGGATTATGGCCTTTCCTACGATCATGTCCCTATACGGTGTGACAACACTAGTGCCATTAGTATTTCTAAGAATCCAATACAACATTCTAGGACAAAGCATATAGATTTAAGGCATCATTTCCTTCGTGACCATTTTCAAAAAGGGGATATCACTTTGGACTTCATTTCTACTGATTTCCAATTAGCTGATATCTTTACCAAACCGCTCCCTGTTGGACGTTTTCATTTTATTAAGGGGGAGTTAGGAATGATTCGTCAATGAGCACTATTAAATATTTGACTTTTTTTTGGCTTGCTTATCTTTATTTTTAAGTTATTTAAACTCTTTTTTATTTTTTATTTTATTTTAATTGTTTTTTTTATGAAATTCAAGACCACCGGTCAACCGGTGGTACATCACCGGTTAACCGGTGGTGTCGTGTTTCCCTTTTTTGGGCCGGCCGGGGAAAGGGTTAAAAATTAAATTAAACCCTTCCCCTCCCATTTCCTTCTCTCCCTCTCGTGCGCCCCCTCCAGACCAGCGGCTCCTCCTTGCCCTAGCCTCCTCTTCTTCCTTATTTTCCTCTCAAACTCATTTTTCTCTCAATATCTCTCACTTTTCTCTTCCTTTTGCCATCATGGGTCCTCGTTCTTCACGCAAGGGAAAGAGCATCGCTCAAGAGGCACCTCCTCCTCCTTCAATCCCTCAAATCCCAGACATTTGGCATGACAAAGTCATTCTGCCGGGTAGGGTAATTGATTTTTCTTGGCTTTCTTCAGCTCGACTCGAGCTTTTCTCAATCATTGAATATCAACACTGGCATTCGTTTTTTGAACCTCCTGAGAAGGATGTCATTTATCCCCTTCTTGTCAAAGAATTTTATGCTCACCTGACGTGGTCGGTCTCTGACGACGTCGATACCATTACTACCACTGCTCTTGGGCAACCCATCACTATCACCTCTTTGGAGATTGCCAGGATGCTAGGGGTTCCTCATGTTGGACCTCATGCTTTTGCTCAGGGGGAGTTTCCTCGGGACCCTGAATTTGATCTTGTTGTCGCCCTTGAGCATCTCACAGGGCAGCCCACCGATCCCATTGTCAAGCTCTCCCAGCTCTGCCCTAACCATCGCATCATTGAGCGCCTCATTCAGACCACTCTTGCACCCCGTATCGGTGATCACGATACGGTAAAATTTATTGATATTTATCTTCTTTCTTATATCACCAGAGGCGTTCATTTCAATTTGGTCCGGTTCCTATTCCGGGCCATGTCTTATGTGGCTGAGCACCCGCGCCGGTCCAAAACTCTTCCTCACGAGTGCTTGTTGACCAAAATCTTTACCTTTATTGATATCCCTCTCCGTGCTACATCCTTCGAGCAGCCAAAGAAGGATAGCATCATCAATTTTATGATGGTGCAACGGATGAACATTCATTGGCATCCTTGGCGTCAGGAGTGGATTACTGACAAGGAGGGCCTTCTCAAGGCTTACTCCCCTCAGACACATTCACACCCTCCTACCCATGCCATGCCTCCTGCCATTGCTGCTGCCTATCCTCTTTCAGATAGTGAGGGCAGTGGTGATGATGAAGAGGAAGGGAGTGGTGACGACGAAGGTGAGGCTGCTGCTGCTGCTGATGAGGGAGATGGAGCGGGTGATGATGCACCGGAGCCTGCTGAGGCTGTGCCTCCTCCCGATGATACTGGAAGCCTGTCGGTGACGGCTGATCAGTTCCTTCGCTTCCAGGATCAGATTGAGACCCGGCTCGACTTACAGTTTTCTTACATCAGCTCTCAGTTTGATCAGCTCCACTCTCGGATTGATTCTCTAGATCGTCGCTTTGAGGCGGTCCAGGCTCCTCCGGCTCCTCCGTCCTTCAGGCGTCGCCGTCACTCTCGGCCCTCTAGGAGTGAATAGAGCCGTTCCAGTTTTTGACTTGTCTTTGTATTTGTATTTTGAACTTTCTATGTAACATTTCATCTTTTATGAAATTCAAGATTATCAATCCTTTTTGTCATTGCTTATTATTGTTTTTTTAATTTTCTTTCATACTTTTCCTCCTATTTTGATAATCCCAAAGGGGGAGAAAAACTCTCTATTACATACTTAGTTACTTATTTCATTTAATTAAGTGCTCTATTTAAAAGTTCAATTTTAATTTATTACTTTCATCAAAATCTGTTTTTAAAACGGTTAAGTTTTTGATTTCAGTTGTTTCTTTTAAATGACCTATGGTTACAATTTCAAAATGAACCATTCTCTTTATCTCAATCCTTTCAAGATTAATATCATTTTCAATACATGATACATCTATGAAATTCTTGTATTAACATGATACCTCTATGAAATTCTTGTATTAACATGGTCTCTAAAATTTTTTCATGTCCAAGTTTCTTATTTCTTTTTACTTGGCATATCCTTTTAAAAAAAAAGAGGCTTTCTCATTTGTGATTGTGATCATCAAAATAGGGGGAGATTGTTGTACCCATCTCTCTTGGATTTTAATGATCACAATCACTCTCATCGTGATCTAATATTGTTTCAAGTGTTTTTGTTAATAGGCATGATTTCAGGAGCAAGAAGTGGCAAAGGAGGAAAAGTGTTTGTTTTCATGTCCACCGGCCAACCGGTGGCCTCAGCACCGGCCAGCCAGTGCTGCCTGGGCAGAAGGGACAGCTACTGCCTCCTCACCGGCCAACCAGTGGCCTCAGCACCGGCCAGCCGGTGGAGGCTGGACAGAAGGATCTTCCCTCTGTCAAGACCACCGGCCAACCGGTGTCCCACCACCGGCCAGCCGGTGGAACTCCTTCAAATAGTGAGACCTACTGTCTCACCACCGGCCAACCGGTGGCCTTCTCACCGTCCAGCCGGTGGCTTCTGGGCAGAAGCACTCTCCACATTCCAAGGCACCGTCCAGCCGGTGGAGAAGCACCGGTCAGCCGGTAAGCCCAGTCAAACTAGCCGTTGGGCTTTGACTGGACTTGTACTTTTGACCCCTAACGGCTCCGGAAGCCCTCCAACAGCTATATTGAAGTATTTGGGGATATTTCTCCTATAAATAGACAAGGATGGATGCCGGGAACATTACCGATACATTGGAATGATATTTTGATCCCTTGAAGCTCTAAACGAGAAATCTCAAAGGCTACTTGTGATCCACCTCCATCCTTGAAGCTTGGGCTGCCTCTACATCAACTACTCTTACACTCTTGGCGCTCAAGGCTTCCTCAAGTTTGTTGTAATTTATTTATTTCAATTGCTTAGTTCTTCATTGGGTTTGTATTAAAACAAACCATCCTTTTCTTCCTCACTTTCATTTTGGGTTTCTTGCTACAACCATAATAAAAAAGCAAGCTGTACGAAGGTGATCTAGCCTACCTTAAAACGGCTAGTGGGTTTCTTGCTACAACCATTAAAAAGCAAGCTGAAGTAAATCTCTCAACGGTTGAGTTGGGAGCGGAGACGTAGGCTTTGGTTTAAGCCGAACTCCGTTATCAAATTTTGTCTTGCCCCTTTTTATTTCCGCTGCATTTACAAATTGTTTTTAAATTTTTAATTAATTTTTTAAAAGGCAATCCCCCCCCTCTTTCCATCACTCTCCGACCAACAGACATAATGTGGAATATGAGAAACATGGTATGGTGGGATATTATTTTCATCTTTATAAAACAGTTTTTTATGAATCCATGATGTTAAGAGTTTGTATTAATTCTCTAAAACTCTAAACAAAAAAGTCACTTGATAATGTATGTGATACAATATTCTTCCTTTTTATACTTTAAGTTTTAAATATCTAAAATTGGGTCACCATCATTGGTATCATATCCATAAATATAAAGATAATTGTTTTAGCACTAGATCCAGGATTATGGGTTCAAGGCTGTAATATATAGTGAATTCCATGGTGATGTTTTCCCATTTCCATACTAGAATGGGTAAAGGATTCAATATACCCTTAAAAAATTTTCAATCAGCCTTAAATTTTTGAAATACCAATCATAGAGATACATACTATATAATATCTCTCTTCATATTATCCCACCATAAGTTTGGTTTTAGATATTTGTACATCTTTGTACTTCCTAGATGTATAGAAATGGATGAGATATGTTCATTATCCAAAATTTCATTATTAAATTTTGTATTTGATGGAACACATATTTAGTTCCAAACCTTATAAATTTATCTTTATAAAAGTTTAACTTTACAATATTCACTTCCATTTTCTATAGCTCTATATCATCTTTCTAAGATTATTTGATCTTTACATGAATGGAAGGTTTAGCAATCAGTTGGTAAATATAGGATTTATCTCCCCATTATTATGTCAAGATTTATACTTTTAAAATCCATGAGTATTGGATCTTTTCCAATCCTCAACATATATAGAGTATCATGATCTGTCCTACTTAGTGCATTTTCCGCCTTATTTTCCTTCCTTAGGTGGTAATGTATTGAGCATTAATAATCTTTTATCAACCCCAACCATCTCTTTTAGTACATTTTAAATTACTTCTATGTAAATATATATTTTAATCCCTTTTGATAAGTATATATATCGCACTTTTCTCCATAGAGATAATGTTGTAGAATCTTCAATGTGAAGATCACTACCGCCAGCACTAAATTATTAACTGGGTAATTTTTCTTGTGGATATTTAATTGTCATGAATGATAAGAAATTACCTTATCATTTTTCTTTAGAACACAACCCAAAACCTTTTCTGAAGCATCGCTATATATTAAAAACCCTTCCTCGATGTAGGGTAATGTATGTATAAGAGCAGTGACCAACCTATTCTGCAGATTTGTAAAATATTCTTTACATTACTATATCCAAAGGAACTTTAATCCCTTTTATTTTAACTTTGTTAGTGTGGTTCATAATTGTGAAAATTTTCTCAAAAAGAATCATTAATATACTACTAACCTAAGAAAACTATGGATCATAGTTATAGTTGTGTTTTTAGGTCATTGCTCGATAACTTCTATCTTTGATGGATATACTTATATCCCCTTAATTGTGATTACATTACCTTATAATGACAACTTTTGTATCTAGAATATACATTTACTAAATTTGGAATACAACTTATCCTTTATTGATATCCTTAACACAATTTTGAAATGATCTTAATAGTCTTAATTTATATTTGAATATATAATAATATCATCTATAAAGGCAACCATAAATTGATCAAGCTAGTCTATAAAGACTATATTCATTAGATCCATGAAGATAATAGGGGAACTGGTAAGACCAAATGGTGTCACTATAAATTCATAGTGTCCATAACTTATATGGATAAACATCTTATATATATCCTAACTTTTGACACTTAACTAATTGTATCCAGATCAAAGGTCAATCATTGAGAATTATTGAGATCCTCTAAGTTGATTGAATAGATCATCGATATAGGGTAGAGGATACTTGTTTTTTATCATGATTTTATTAAGCTCACAATAATCAATTAAAAGGTGCATCGATCCATCCTTCTTTTCGACAGAGGATTGGAATACCCCACAGTGAAGAACTGGGGAAATTGAAACACTTGTCTAAATATTCTTGTATTTTCTTCTTTAATTCTATTAATTCATTAGGAGTTATTCTATATGGACTCTTTGAGATGGGCATAGATCCAGGTATGAGTTCAATCGAGAACCCAATCTTGCACTCTTAAGGAAGGCCATAAATTTCATCCAAAAATACATCAGTATATTCTTATACAATAGGCATGTTATAAATTTTGAATTTATTCCCAATCATTTGAGATAAAATTTCCTCTTTTTTGGGTACTATAACCCACATTATATAATTTTCTTCCATAGGGACTTCATAATTATCCTTTCATCACTACATGATAATATAATGATTTAGGATAGGAAATGAGACTTCATTATCCGGATAGTTGATATTTGATTTATATTAGTAGATCCAATCCATACATATTATTATATAAAACTCAACCAAAGGATGAAGAATTAGAATTGTAGGAAGTATCCTCCCAAAAATCTCAATCGGAGCAGATTTATAAATCTTAGAAGTAATCATTATTCCATCAGAGGCTTTCACTAATTTTTTAATATCCATTTCTTGGGGTGGTGATTTCAAATTTTATAAAAATTATTTGATATAAAATAATGTGATGAATCATAATAAAATAAGGTATTAGTAGAGCTATAAAATAGATCATGTATACCTTGAATCACTTTGTTATCATGATCCACCTCAGTGGTAGTGATTGTGAATGAACTTCCTTTTCCCTTAGTTTAGTAGGTTACTAGGTACTATTTTATTGACTGGATACAATTAGGGGAATTTATTATAATAATTTCAAAACTCCTTACACTTGAAGCATTGTAGTGTAGTCGGATCCTTAGTAGGGACCTTCTTTTATTTGGCTATGTTAATATGCCTCTTATCCTTAGTTCAAAAGTTGTGGTCCTAATTTTCTACATTACCAAACTTAAAACACTTATGAAATACCTTGATAAAATTATTAAAGTACTTACACCCAAATTTATTTCATATAGAAAATTGGTTTTTCTTCCCACCATGTGTCTTATTATCATTGCTTACATGATACTTGACTTTCATTTTCTTTTCTTCGGAATATTGATAGGTTCCATTTTCCATACCAACCTTAAGAGCATACTAAAAAATATCTTCATAGATTTATAAGTATATTATGGATAAAACCCTTCAAAGAATCTTCTTTATGCTAGTAAATAAGTTATCAATTTTACTCTCATTGTCAAAGATAAAACTGGAGGCATACCTCATAGGTTTAGTGATATTTTCCTTGTATATCCCAATATAATAATCCTATTTTTACTTAAATTGCAATAATTATAACTTATTTCTTATGTGAAGATTATATGGAACATACTTATTGAAAATATATTCCTGAAATGTTTCCATTCCATAGAGTTTATGTCCTCCTTTTATGTAGTGATCTAAATGAGACCCCAACACTAGTCAACATTACCTTCTAAATGATAGATGTCCAAAATAACCTTCTCATAGTCTAAGAACTAGATAATAGAAAATATATTTTCCATTTCATTAACCTAATACTCAAAAATAAATGTATTATGAGACCCACTAAAATAGGGTGCAAATTTCCTTATAAATGACTTGATAGAGAGTTTCTCCCTCCATGATGCATCTGGGAGCACAAAATGACATGGAATGTTTTAAATATCTTAATAAGGTTGGGTGAGAATTGTCATAATATTTTTCATTCTAGTCCCAATCTAATTAGTCTTACTATTTGGAAAATCTCCACATTTTCCCTTTCACCCATTGTTAACTCTGTTGTTTTAAGATCCTGCCATTACCTTTACTAAAAAAACCGGGAATGATTATACTTAAATTAATGATTGTACATAAAAGTAAATAATAAAATTAGAATAAGTATTTCATAAGTAACATGTATAAATTATCCTATGAATATATGGGTTTCAATATAGGTTATCCCTAATTGTATTTATAACTGAATTGGTAATATATATTCAAATACTTTTTAATTTTTTTAAAGATAATGTGATTAACCAATGCATATCCCCTTGAAGTGTCGAACTAGGTTCATAGTAAGAGACCATTTACTGTGAACTAGAATGATGGTCGAGATATAATCAACCAAATATTTTTGGGTTTGATAGACCTATATATATCTATGTCAAAACCATGGACAATTATAGTATCTAGATAGGGGTGTATTTCTAGGAAAACCACATAATTCGTACTTTACTAAAACATCGAGATGTTATCCTATACCTAGAATCATACATTTATATTTTCCCTAAGGTTTTAACGAATTTTCTCTTAAATAATATCCAAAAATAAGTAAACCTCCCTTTTATACCAACTAAATCATACCATGTTAAAATTAAAATATATAGTATAGAAATATAATGATTTAAATAATATATCTCACAAAAGTCACATAATCCCAAGATTAAAAGGTTTAGTGTCTTATAAATTAGTTACATAAACATATTATTTTATAACACTTGATAATATTTTTACATTATTTTTCTCCTAGAGACCCTTTATTATACATCTCACATGATGTAATAATATTCATAACATGGGTAATGAAAACATAAGAAAGGGGTGAGCTCAAACACACGGTAAGGTAAAAACATATCATAAATTATTATATCATAAGCATGAGAATAATTTGAATAAAACATAAATATAGATAAAATAGATCATAATACCATGTATGATAATCAAAAAACATGATGGATCCATATAATATCATTAAGGAAATATAAAAGATTAAACATACAATATGTGAACATGACATAAGTTTCAAGATACTTAAAAAGGAATAATCATAAAAACATAGAATTTCTTAGAAATCAAATGAATCTTGAAAATTGGAATAACATGATAAAAACTCAGAAATGTTTCATAACATGATAAATTTAAAAAAAATCACATCCATAACAATCGAAAAACATGTGTGAGAAAACCCATTAAGCCCATACATATGCGAAAAAACTCATTATGTATATACCTAAAAATGTGAGCAGTCCCATCATGCTCATGCCTATTTGAAAAACCCATTATCTACACACCTAAATATATCATTATTTATAAGCTTATAAAAATTAATTGTAGGTTAATATATTACCCCATCCATCATAATTTATACATATGTGTACCACTTAAATACAATCATCATCATAACTTAAATAATCCATCGAAAAAGAATGGGTTTATTAAACATATTAGATAACATGAACTTGAGAATACATTGGATATCAAAAACACATTATCCTAAAGGGTTGATAACATAATAAAATATAAAAAATAACTTCATTAGAGATATATAATTTTAAAATAATTATAATCATGTCATGAAAAGAGTTTCTTGAAATCATTTTTTATTCATCATTGTAGAGGTCATAGGTACGAGTCCCTTTTCAAAAATTCCACTTTATTTTTAAGAGAAATGAAAAAAAATACATTACATGAAATTTATTTTGTTTAAAAAACTCTTTTACCTAGAAATAAGTAAATAAAATCAATCAAAATTTAAAGTCTTTGAAATGTTATTTTTTTAATAAATTGTGTAACTTGAAGAAATGATTTCGGTTTACCAAGTACCTTACCATTACCCTTGATTTCCATGGAATGATTTAAACTCTTATATCATAATGAAAAATATATTAATTAATTATTTTAGAATATTATTATTATACATTTCTATTTATACTCTTCTCATTTATAATAATTATCTTCATGTATTATATTGTTGTAATATATTTTCAACATTAGGTGTTAATAATCTTAACTGTTTTGAACAAGTTTTGTAAAAATGGAGTTGATATTCATTTTTAACTAGAATATCATCATTTTAAATACATTAAAGGAACTATAATTAATTATTTATAAATAATTATAATTTTATAATACCATTATATGGGATTTTTAGTTGATTTCATGAAAACAAAAATGGTAATGAACTAGTTTAGGGTTATTTACTGATATTGAAGTATTAGCTTATAACAATCATCACTTATTGTGCTATCCAAAAAGATAATATTAATTATATATATTTCTTAAATATATTATACATACTCTTCCATTGTAAACTAAATTCTTCCATGTTTTTAAGTGATAGAAAATGAAAAATGTTTATTAATGAATGTGGTAGTCATACAACACACGATTAGAGTTTCCATTACCCAAGGAATGAGAGGGGTAAAGGTGGATAGTAATTGATCATTTCATAATAATATATTAATTATATAAATAATATTTATTCTTAAATATCATAATTAATACAATCCATGATGGGTGGTGATGAGAAACTAAAAGTGCCGCTTCGTGAAGGTAGTAATCCATGCACACGCACTAATAAGGATTCCTATTTTTATTAGTAGATGGAATAAAATAAATAATGTTTGTATCATTATTATAAAAAAATATCAAAACAATAATTATGATTATGTTATTATTATACTATGGTAATGGTTGGTTTATAAAAGAAATATGGAGAAATAATTTTTTATAAAGATGTGATACCTACATTGAGACCTCAAACTTCCTCTTGGTGAAGGCCTTAGATTTGAGGGACTTAAAATAATTTAAATTGAAAGGGGGAACTAGGGCGTGTAAAAGAATTAAATTAGAGTTAATTTGGATAGGTTTTGAAGGAATTATCTAAATAGGTCTAGAGTATTGAAAATGTTGAAGTGGTTTTCATTTTACAAGTGAGGAAGATAAACTTTTCTATGGAAAATAATGGTAAGCGAGAGGTAAGAATGGAAAGACATGAAATTTAGGTCATTTAGGTGAGGGAAGGTTAGTAAGAGATGTATTTAATAATATAAAATATGAAAATGTTTTCTATAATGTCTAAAGGTCACGTTAGTTTAGAAAAATTCATGCCACCTTAGATTAGTCATTAAAACATTTATTACGCTTAATTAAATTTTAATCATGTCAATTATTTTATTACTAAAAAAATAAGTATACAATTTTTTTAAATTTAAATGTGATAAATATAAATTTTTGATCCATTTATCCTAATTTAATTTTTAAATAGAAGAAAAATAACTTTTAAATTAAAATATATAATGTGTTGAAAAACTATTTTTGTATAAAAAAGTCATTTTAATAATTAATTGTTCTTAATATTTTTTAACATTTATTACCAATAAAATGAGTGTTAATTCATTTTTATATATTTATAATCATATTATTATGGTATTAATTTAAAATAGATTCATTTAATACACAATATGTATATATGTATTATTCCTTGACAAAAATAACCTCTCTGTCGTGATAACTAATATTTAATTTGGAAATATAATTCTATGCCAAAAAGTAAATTGAACACATTACTTAATTTGATCATGATAATAAAAAACATTTGATTCAATTTATCTAATTTAATTTATAAAATTTGTAAAAATTAATTTTTATATAAGCTCACAAAAAAATAATTTTAAGAAACATATATTTTCTAAGAATTAAACAACATTTGTTTTTTATACACTTTTTTCTATTTATTATAAAGTTATTACTTCATTGATACTCAAAAAAATTAATTAATATAATATAAAAATAATATTTTATTATATAAGTATCATTTTTTAGTTTAATTAAGTGTTGCGTATAGGAAAATATACTCAAACCATTTTTAATTAAGGAAAAGTGATCACCGAAATCGTGGGTCATTACACTTATCGTGTGCTAACCATTTTTGTTTTCTATAATGTTTAAAGATTGTATGAATAACTTTTCATCCTTTTGGGGATGTTTTTTCTATTAAAATTTAATTTTAGTACTCCATGAATGAAAAAATCATCTTTAATATTCATTTCTTAGAGTAAGATATGAGATAGAAGTGAAAATTGATCGAATCACGACCAAAGGATGAAATTTCACTTATGAAATGTAAATAAATAAAGTAAGTATATCTTATTATGTTATCTATTTATATAGTAAATTAATCCATCACCTCCGTTAAATGGATCATGAAATAAAAAATGTATCCTTTAATCTTTATTTCTCGTGAATTGATGTTCTTCTTTATCCCTTGACAATTTATAATTTTGTAGTAATTAACTTTCTTGGTATCATGTTCTCTATCACTCTCTAATATTACTTGGATGTTATTTTTCTTCTTCATTTTCATATTTTCACTTCCTTCCAATGTTCTCCTTATTTGGGAACTCTAGGATGAGATGAAGTGGAATTATCCTTATTTTTTTATATCAAAGTGATGGAATTATGAGGGATAAATTCACTTTTGGGGGTAAATGTAACACCCCAAGAATTTATATGTATTCCTTTGAAAAAAAATATTCAATAGATTTATTTATATGCAAACCTGGGTCTAAATAAACCATGATATATTATAACATTTATAATATAGATTCTTGATTGGTAGGTATGGATAAGATTAAACACTTTATGAAATATATTTGGAAATTTTTTTCTTAATTATAATTTATTAATTAAATCTTAAATAATAATCATTAAATATTTTTAATAAAATCATTTCATGATTTAGAGACCTATTTTTTGAAGAAATATATTTTTTACGTGTAATGATTTTTTATATAAAAAAATATAATGATCACTGTTGAAAATACTATTTAATGAAATTTATTTATAATTCATGAATAATAATTCATACATTAGTTATCTAATGTTTATTAATGATTATAAAACAATTTAAATATTAAAAAGAATTATTTTCTAGAAAACTATTTTTTATGTATATAATGTGTTTTTATCTAAATAAATTACATAATTCACTAATGAATAATTATGTTAGTGAAATTTATAGAATATATATTTAATTATATATTTCAACATTCATATAATAGTTTTTAAAATGAAATTAATGAGAGTAAATTTAGTATTATGCTTAAAAATGCATTTTTCAAAAAAACGGATTTTGTTGCGTTTTGCGCAATTATTTAAAAAATTAATTTTTACAACTTAAAAAAATTGAATTATTTAAAATATTTTCCATATTTGGAATCATAATGTGTAAATTTTTTAATGAGGCAACTTTCATTTTTTTCATAATGAATAATAAAAACAGTAAAAATTTGTTACCACGGTTAGGATTAAAACAGGTTTACTGGGGGATTAAACTAAGATATAAGGGTAAAAATTCCAAATAAACTTGCCTTAATATTATTATTTGAATATATTTAGATATTTAAGAATCTTAAATTATAAATATTTTCTATTTTTTCTCTTTCACAAGAAAATGGATTTATATTATTTAAATATTTTATATAATTCCATGTGTGTCCCTCGCCTCAATTATAAAAGGGAAGCTCGTATCCTATATTATTAAAAAACTTTGATCACCATAAATCTACCATGACCTGAATAAATACCTTATTGTATTCATTACCTTCATTATTAATCTTATTTTATTACCCTAATACCATTCTAATAACGATTAAGGTGTAAGCCAAAGGAGGCCTCTCAAAGAAGTGGTAATCGTCTTACCCGACTCTTTCAAAGTTTATTTCTTCTTTTACTTCCAATAAATATATTTTATATACCCTAAAATAATTAATTTAGTATCATAAATATAATTATATTTTATTATTATTATAGTAAAACCATTTTCCACCTCCTTTCTATTAAATGGAAAATGAAAGTATTGTTCGTGCGTACGTGTGGACTACCACCTCCATGTAGCGATGTGATTCATTTTCTATCACCGCCTCACATGGATGGTTAAAATTATGGATTTAATAAATATATATTATATTTATGATATAATTATATATCTTTAGAGTTTAATTACTATTTACCTTTTTTTAATTTCATTCGTCTAAAAGTGTAAACATCACTCATGATTAAGTACAGACAATTGTCTCCAAGAAGTGATGTAATTCATTTTGCATCACCACTTAATATAAATAGTTATAAAAATATTTATAATTAATAAATAAAATATTCACGAAATTATTAATATTTTTTATATAATTAAATCATGATCAACATGAAATGACTATAACTGTCGAACGAAAACATACATGAAAAATGAAGCAATTAAAAACTAAAATGATGATGATAATGAGAAATTGCTTATAAAAAGGTGATAAGATGTTATAAGTAAATCATATATGGTATTATAATTATGAATATGGTTATTTTATAGATTTATAAATAAATTATGTTTATTTTATAGAAGGTTAAAGATACTTATGAGGAAATTCAAACTTGAGGTAAGGGATTTATGTTTCAATCTCATTTTAGTTAGGAATTTTTATGGTTGAATATCCATTAAAGAAAATTATATGATATTTAACTCTTAAAACCAATATATTTTCTTCACATATGGTTACTTATATTTTATTCTATTTTTCCTTTCATTTTTCTCTCTTTGGTACTCAAAAATACCAAAATGATGTTTTTAAGAAAAAAATGGCCTTATCTCTCCTCTTTGGTTGGAAAATTTTTTCTTCTATTTCCATGTACTCTAAAATGTTTTTACTATTATAAAAATATTATTTAATGTATTTTTTACTA
Source organism: Viscum album (assembly GCA_963277665.1). NCBI lineage: Eukaryota > Viridiplantae > Streptophyta > Magnoliopsida > Santalales > Viscaceae > Viscum > Viscum album. The sequence goes on along the minus strand of OY728146.1, from coordinate 781,949,552 downwards.
TATTTTAGTTTCTTTAACAATTTTTAAAATGAAACTTCTTATCATTTTTTGAATGAGGTAATTTTTTTCAAATATGGGAATAGAATATTTGTTTTAACATTTATTGCATGAATAGATTATCCTGACATCATGGATATTATTTTCCCATGAAGCTTACATTATAATTTTCAGTGGTTATTTTCATACAAATTGTTTTTCTTAATATTCAGTAAATTTTTATATTTTAAATAAGTGATTTCAAAATGAAAAGGGTATTTTCCTTAAGTAATTGTCCAATAGTCGTTTAAAGGTATTTTAATATATAATGGAATCCTTTAATATTTATTATTCTTTCCTGTGTATATGTTTCAATGTTACTATATTTATTATTTCTCTATATGGTTATTAATTATGATGATAAAATCTTGATGAAACTAGTTTTCTTTTCCACATGTTAATGTATGGTGAAATGATTAATTGATTTATGATCTTATGACATAAATATGAATGTATTATGATTATGTGATGTGTGGATACATTATAGCCCTCAAATTAATTGGGTAATAATTAATGTTTTATAATGTCAAAGGGTATATGGATGGTTAGCCTAAGACCAAAGAGGGTATATGGGCAGTTATCCCAAACTAAAGAGACCAATAATATTAGGTGATGAATGTCTTGGTGGGTAGCCTTGACATATAATTAATATGATTATGATAAATTGTATTCCACTCTCTTATTACAAGTTATTATACAAAAGTTATGCTCTCATGACTCATGATTTACTTATGATTAATGTATTATGAATTTTCAAATCTTTATTCCATGAATCATAACTATGATATATGAATTGTTGGGTATGATTTTCTATTATTAAGATAATTTTATCAATACCTTATTCTTATATTATGATCACTCATGTTTACTCTTACTAAGAATCAGAGATCACTATTTCTTATGTTTTATTTTCCCTAATATAAGAAGAAATTTTTTAAGTGTGATAACTCTATGAAGGGTCATAGGTTAGAAGAACTTAGTGGGAGATAATTTTATGTATCGGTTCTTTGTGTATCCAAGTTTCCAAATACACCAAACCATTATGGTTCTTAACATATATTTTAATGATATTTAATAAATATTCTTATTAAAAGAAGTAATATTTATGTATGTTATGCATTGGTCTCCTGGGATATGTTTTTTTATTCAATGTTATCCAATATATACATTATTTATCTTATTCTATATGATATAATTTTTCTCTTCCAATGGGGTTTTTATTTCAAGTTTTTTCCTTAAAACATGGATTTAAATTTTATTCTTTCTTCCCAAACACCATTAAAACTTAGAAAGAGAATATATATAATTCTTAGATATCTAAAATGTTAAATTGATTCAAACTAGAAGGAGGGTCTCTAAAATAATAGTAATCCATGAGTTTGAGGAATACATCTCATTTTATAGTAGTTTTTTCAATAAAAAGGGATCCATGTGAATTGAAATAATCCTAACCAGTTGAAAAAGATGAATGATAATGTATAATTTTAGACCAACTTAGAGTTATCCAACTAAGTCTTGTTTGGCATGAAAAAAATGACCATGTGATATATTTTTTGTTAGAATAATAATTGGTAGATTATTACATAAACCTTTGTAGTGATAAATCCCTAAGTAGTTAATATGTTTGATGAATAAGTGAAGTTGTAATTAAAGGTTTGGGTTAATAATTTTATTCCTTTTTTAAACAGACCTCTATAACGTTTTTTCATTGGTTTTCTATGACATGATAATTTGAGGTGAATAAAAATTTGGATATTAAATAAATAATTTATTATGTGCAATATAAATAATTTTAGTATTTTATTTTTAAGGTTATAATTATTTTCATAAATGTATGTTTTGGTACTCTTTGGCTTATTATTTGATTATTTATTCATTAATATTGGACCATGGAAAATTATTTAGTCTGACTTTTCCATTTTATCTATCTGAGTATATGAATAACATATTTTAGAACATTAAAGTCATTTTTTCATTAGTTATGTATAAAAATTTATCCATTTTATGGATATAATACCCCATGTATGAACACGATGTGACATTCTAGAGGATTTTAAATTTCTAATTTGGTGGACGGTTTATTTTGAGAATCAGGACTCAAAATGGGATTCTGAGAGTTTAAAAATCCTAAATATATGTTCTTTTATGTGGTTTAAGGTTTTTTGGAAATACTAAGGGTTTGGGTGAATATTATAGAAGTGTTAAAGGATTCGGGATTCATAAAAGTGTAATAGAAGGCCATTCATGGCATGAATAGGCCATTCATGCTATGAATGACATTCATGAGGGCCTTCGAGCTGTGAAAGAGGGATATCTAAGGTTGGGGACCTATGGACTAAAGATTTATGGTGTGAACCAACATTTCATTACATTAAAGGTGGATGTGGGTTTTTTTAATAAAAGGGGGGTTGGACCCCCCACCCCCCCCCCCCTTTAGGTCAAGAAGTACATGAAAGATGCCATTTCAAAAATACTTATACCTTCTTATCATCTCTCAACCCCCCTACTTTGGGGATGTGTTTAAGTGTGTCTTAATGACGATCGTAGGTGAGTTATTCCTCCTACTTCCAACCATTCTATTTTCCCTTTATCACAGCTAATTATGGGTGATTCTGATTTGGGGTTTTCCCCTGATTCCACTATAGTATAAAGGAATCATCTTCTTTTTATGGTGATTCCATGAAGACTAGTGATAGGGAATCCTGAGATGATATAGGTATGTTTTTGTGTGTTGTGTTGATGAGGTATGATGTCGCATTTAATTTTCTAATTTTTTGGGTTAAATTAAATTTATTTGGAAGAAAAATAGTTTATTTATGTTAGGTATTTTTCTTGATATGGTGTTTGGAGTACACCATAGACCTTCCATGTGTTTTTGGTTATGGTTCTAGTATAAAGGGAGTACCTGATGTTATTTTATACTTTATACCTAATTAAATTAATTTGTAAATGTATCTTCAAATTGTTTAATTAATTATAAATTTATTATAATTAATTTATATGGATATATTAGCATGAGTTAGGGCCTCATGGTAATGGGTAGTGGTCATTTATCTTGGACAGTCTTAGGTAGTATTTTTCGGGTGGTGAAATGAAAAAAGGAATGACTCTGAAATGGGTTAGTTATCTCATACACAGTTACCCTATGGTATTATGAATTTTATTTATTTCATGTGATATATGTTCTCACCACTGAGGGATATCAACCTGATAAATTGTATAAATTTTTTAATTTATGGTAAATTCCTATGAATGGATTATACAAAGTGACACGACCATGATAGAACATGTGGACTGGATTGATTACCTCAAACATTGATGGTAGGGACCTTAATTATAATTGTATTCTTGGTATGTATAGACCCTAAGGGGTATAAATTAAATGAAATATAGTGAAAGAGATGTAGTGGCCCTAGTATAGTCACCTTGGACATCTCCTTATAGAGGAGAGTGTTGGGTTGATATAATTTTTCCACATAGGCCACATGGGAACCTTGAGATTCCTTAAATCCTTCGAGATAGTGAGATGAACATGTGGAAATTGTTCCTCATCCATTAATATTATTATTATCTAGGTGGGTAGAACCTATGGAGATTGGTGGATAGTTTGGGTGATTGGACAGGCCTAGGTATGACATGGGGATGTAAATATGACTTTTTCTATATCCTGGTAATAATGCCAATGAGGCTTGCCTTATGAGGCATATTGGGTCATGTAATGACTATGATGAGATAAAGGGATATATTACCCCCTGAGTGATGGGTGTTGAACTGAGAGGTGTAAATGCCATTATGGAACCCAAGAGGGGTTTCCGTGCTTGATATGACCTAGGGTACCCCAAATGATTACCCAATGATATAATGACCCTTTAAGAGGGTGTGGGATTAAATGGGTAGTGATGACTATAGGTGTCACCTTAGAACCTTATCCAATTATGAGATTATTATTATTGAATCACTTTAGATTACCTCCTAGGGATCGATGATGATGGCTAAGGACTATAGAACACTCAAGATTACCTATTACGGTTCATTATTTGTGATTTATGACTATTTTAACTCAAGATTACCTCCTGGGGTTTGATGTTCACACCTAATTACTGTAGAATAATCAATATTACCTCACGTGGTTTTTCAATAATTCCAAATTATTATTGACTACTTATAATTAACTCATAGTAATCATCTTAGAGCCCTATGACTATTGTATTCTCAATATTACCTCCTAGGGTTCAATTATTTCACCTAATGACTATGGAATTATCTAGATTTCCTCTTGGGGTTCATTGATGATGTATGATGATTATTGATTTTCAAGGATTAACTCCTAGAGATTGGCTTGGATCATGGTGAATATGGAATGATTAAGATTACTGTAACACCACAATTTCATTTCTCAATGGTAAAGAACCTTTTAATTAAAGATTAACTCTTTGAATTTGACTTAATATGAATACCAAATGAGGTTGTGGAGATTTCAAGGGTGTCTGAGGCTTTCTCGGACCCCAGATCCCTAATTTTATTAAGGAATAGGTGGGACTCATGGTTAGTATACATTGTACGTCCTAGTCTACATGGTTTGTTTAAACTATGTGGGGTGGTCTAGTGAAAAGCAGAGGGTGGAACGATTATTCATCACCATGAATCCCATACCTCACTTTCATGTGAATGTTGTAGGCCTTGTGACATAGGTTTTTTAAATGTTCTATGCATGGTTATTCCAAATGTGTGCCTAGCCCATGCAAGGGGTTCCTTTAGACAGTGCATGTCGCATGGTTGGTGTATCATTTTTTCAAGAGTGAATTTAAACCATATGACCTCTTAAATAGGAGTTAATTTATGGTTTTTTACTACTTTAATTTTATTTCTCACCCCATTTATCTTATTCCACCATGCACATCACCTCAACCTCTTATTGGGTCTTCTCTTTCGCTTCAACCTAGGCATTGAATTATCTCCCTCATCCAAATTTTGATTGGACCACCATTTGTCTCATTGGATTCCTATCGATAAGTGGTTAAATCAACTTCATTACATTCACAATTTATCTCTCCATCTATAATGATATTTTGGTGTGAGATAATATTCCTTATTTTTAAGGTATTTTTCTATTTTCTTCCAATCAATATGAAGCCAATGGTTGATATTGGATGAGTGTTCCTCTAATTCCATATGGTAGGTGGTATATTAATTTTTCCCTCAAGTACCATAGATCTATAATTTGTTTATTGTTTCAAACACCAGTTTCACTAGTGATTTTCCAATAAAATCAATTTGCCTTAAATTAGTTTAATTTTTAATAAAAAGCCTATTAGACCCTTTTATTATGGATAAAGGCTAAGGACCTCAACTTCATCCAACCCTTTGGGTGCTCCATACATATTCTAATGTGAACCTCTTTATATTAATAACTAAAATACCAATTGGTGAGTTTAGTTTGGCTTCAAAAATGATTTAATTAATTTAAGTGGTTGAATTAAACTATGTAAATGAGAAATCATGTCTATATTGGCTCTTATTAAAGTGGAATCAAATAATTGATGGTATTAAACCTTAGATATCCTTTTTTATTGTATAATTAAAATGTATAGACTTGATTTATGTATATATATAAATTTAATGAATTGTCCCTGATTATTTCATTAAAATTAAGGTTCCTATTACTACTATGGACCTTTTTCTTATTATAGGAGTGGTGTGAATTGATTCATCCTTGTATTCCTAAGGGAATTCCTTGAGCACTCAGAGGACACCACCATGTTTCATTGTGTCGGTTTCCAAGGGAGATACCCACCTTGGAACATGGTAAATTTATTATTTATATGTGAATGCCTTAGTGTAGTCTAATGATTCACTTGACACATTTCTAGATATTAGAATTCCTTGGATACACTCCTTGGATTCAAGTGATGTCTTAGGACATGAGGTTCCTGGGATTATTCCCTTAGGCCCGAGTCGTTCTTAGCCTAGGATTTATAGTGTACATTCTCCATAGACTTAGTTAGACACTTTTATAATTTAAATCCTTAGTTGCACCCCTTGGATTACACTTAGTTCCTTTTATCTAGGTTGAATGGTTTATGCACTATGTGCTATCTTGATCCTCCAAGGTCAAGTAAGCCTTATTCCTATTGGATCCTTCTTTACTATTGTTATAAATTGGATTCCTAGGGATAAACTTGGATCCTATTTTATAAATACTTAATTTAGTACACTTTGGTTACACATTCTAGACCCTATATTCTTATAGGTCACTTGTTCAAATATTATCATCATGATTCGAAGCAGGTATGGTCCAAGCCTGAAATGGTTATTGTCTCATGCAAGTTATTCCACTTCCTATCCTTATACTTGTACACTATTACTTTTATATTCATGGACTGTATTTTTATATATGTCATGGGTGGTGGCCTATTGAGTATATATCACACACTTTTTGGGATACCTTATGGTGCTTAGACAAAATTCGTTGATATGGGTGGGGATAAGGTAAATTGATCAGTCTTTGATGCCTAATTGATTATAGAATGGGAGATTGTGGGTCTAGGACCAAGACTTGGTTTGTAATTCTATCAGATATCCTTTTTGGTATTTTTTCATTTTTATATACTTCTATGTATGAATTCAGGAATTTTTTATAGCTCCATGTCATACTCACCATTTTTTATATGGTTCCACTTTTGGATTGATGTAATATTAATGTCTATATGATTTACTTTCATTACTCTATTTGTAATTATTATGATTATGTTATTTATTCATTATCTCTCCACTATCCCACTCTGATTATGAGGGTATAGTCTCCCCATTGTATCACCAAGGGCCCTCACTAGTAGTTGGCAGTATATGGTGTATAGGGAGGTGTGATTGAGGCCTTGTGACCAACCGATTTTAGTTACGTATGATTAAACCAGGTTTGGGATGTTTACAATTGGTATCATAGGTTTCATTTACTTTATTATTATTGTTTGTTTTATTATATAGTATACTAATATGTGTTGGTATTCTTTAATTAACCTATTATTAGGAGTAGTTGACCCATGTACCTAGAATTACTAGGATGAGATTTGTTATTCTAGATTATGCTTGTCATATTTCAACTAATTTCACCATTGGGTGATACACATGGATTGTGTTTTTCTTTATTATTTTTGGAAAATACTTTTACACTTTTATCGATATGATAAAGAGGTAGTATCTCATGAATCATTATAGGAATGTGAGTATTTATATATCATGTATTATTACATAACATTTTTACTTATTGTGTGCATTTTTATTTCATAATTTGTGTGCCTTGATTTTTATATTTGAGATTGTGGTAATGTTACTTATAGGGATAAATAATTGGAATAATTAAAGTGTTTGCATCAGCCTAAATGTTTTTATACCATATATTGTGATGATGGAACTCTAATTATCCAATTATATTGAGTTTAAACTATGAATCATTTGTTACATGAGATGAAACATTAGTTGGTTCCAATTATATGTATTATAATTGTAATTTAAAGAGTGTGTGTGCCTCTATAAATTAGAAATCATGATCCATCTCATTGAACCGTCTTAAAAACTTGGTTGTAATTACATGTAGTACCATTTGTAATGTATAAAGTGTATTACTTTTTAAATTGGGAATGATAGAAACATATAATGGGACCTTGGTATATATATATACATATGGATATGTGTAATGAAATATTGAAGAACTGTTGATTTTTATGTTTAAATGGATGTGGTTTCTGTTAAACAGTGATTCCAAATGAAACTTAAAGGTCTTTTCCTCTATAAATTTCAATTGAAACACTACATACTGGAACCCTGATATAAAATAGAGAACTTGACCTGGGCCCAACCTTAGTAGTGGAAAGTAGGTAATATATCTAGTGTTTTATCATGGTCTTATATGAAACTTAGGCCTGGCTTTACGAGCAGGAATATGGGTGTGATTCTTATATAGGAATGATAATACCTATCATATTTTTTTATCTATGATATTTTCATGTTAAATCTTATCTGATTCCTGTTTTTTTCATTTGTATAATTATGAAACTATGAATTCTTCATGTCAGGTTCCAAGAAGGTGGATACGGCCATGTTCCTGAGGTGGTGTGACCAAAAGTGCTAGTATTACCACCTGTGGAACCTCCAGTTATACCAAAATTGGGAATTGATGTCCATTATCAAGAAGGTTTTTTGTGGTTTATAAATAATATTTAGAGAGTTTCATATATTTCCTCTAATATGGAAGAAATGACCTGAGAGTTTAGTAATAATATCCACCCATGTTTTCATAGTATGGTGTTCCATGGGATATTGAGACTTTTCTAGAGGACATGTTGTTCATCTTTGATAACTTGTAGAAGCCTCTAGGGAGGAGGGTCAATCTTTCCACTTATATACTTCATTTTTCTTCTAGATATTATTGGGATTTTATTACTAAGGTAGAACAACTTCTAGATATGGTATAGATAGATTTTTTAGGTAGCCTTCTATAAATATTTCTTTTTGGATACATTGAGTGATGATAGAGCTAGGGAGTTTTGGTAGCTAGAGAAAGGATCCCTCTTAGTTATGTATTATTCATCTCACTTTACTGATATTTATAATTTTTCACTTTAGTTCATTACTAGTGAGATTTCTAGAGTGGGATTATTTGAGGATGGGATTAGTTATGCCATCTGAACTCAGGAAAATGTTTTTCTCGTGACTATTATCTCGGGAAATGTGAATCAAGCCCGTATTACTAACCATAATTTGAGGAAATCTAGTAGTACATGGCACAATATATTAGTTCCAAGATTGATTAATAGTTAATATTTTGTTATGAAGCATCATTTGGATGGTTCATGATAAAGAAGTGGTATCCATAGTATTTGTACTAAAAGTTATGTTATATTCCATCAGTGTGGGAGATATAGTAATTTAAAGCCTCAGTGATACCGAGACCCAGTTGATTGCTGATCGTGCAGTATAATAGTGAATCTTTATAGTTTTTTTTATAGATTTTCATTTGTTTCAAGTGGAAGAGGATCTTCACCATCTCTTCCTTCTAGAGAAGGATTAGTATATCCATGCCAGGACAGAATTTGGAATACCACTGGTCATACAGGCTAAGGAGGTAGATGTGTTCAAGGAGTCCAGACTCAGGATACATAGTTCCATTTTAGTGTAATTTCTCCAGGTATTCAGGTTGTAGCATAGGACCATGGATTTGGCTAGATTTATGCAGTGCAGTATTTACTTGATGAGTAGGGTCACGGGCTATCTACGGTTAGAGGTATAATCTTAGTATCCTCTACTTTAGTATATTTTTTTATAAGGCTCTTTATATAATTTTATCTTTTTGGATACTATGGAAATCCTTTTTCATTATATTCATTATTTTGGTGGTGTTATGACACATGATACTTCATTGGGAATTTTATTAGAGAGTGTGTGTTAGTGAAAGGAATCCCCCCTTAAGGTAGGTGATGATCATTTATTATGGGACCTCTTCATCCTCAACGTGATAGGATTCCATATCATTATTTAGATGGGATGGTTAGTCCCCTACCATGCTTATGTGTACTGTTAACATTGAAGGTTATCATAACATAACTAGATAGTGATATTTTTCTTCACAAGGTGAATAGGATGTCCAAGAAAGTATAGCTGTACTAGAGCATTGTGGGATGGGTGGAGTGAGAGTCCATATTTATAGACATTATGTGGAGGATTAGAGAATACATCAGGAGGATTTCACTCATGTCATAGATCATTTCAAGGATGTTTTACCTAACTATTTTTTTAGTTTAACTCCTAAGAGATAGGTGGATTTACCTATTGATATAGTACTAGAAACATCACTGGTATCCATTCCTCCTTACAGGATGGATACTATTAAGTTGTTGGAGCTTAAGAAGTAGCTAGAGGACTTTAAAGTTAAGGGTTTTATATAGAACAGTAACTCACCTTGGGGTTCATATATCTTATTCTCTAAGAATTTGTATGGTACCATCAAGATTTTTCTAGATTAATATCAGTTGAACTAGATTATGGTTAAGAACTAGTATCCACTACATCATAGAGATGACATGTTTGACTAGATCTAAGGAGTGAGTGTTTTCTCCAAGATCGATTTGAGTTCTAGATATCATAAGGTATGAGTTAAGCCTTCTGAAATACCTCATACCTTATTTCATAGTAGGTATGGTCTTTATGTGTGTCTGGTTATGTAGTTCGGTCTCATGATGATGCTATCATTTTTATGTCTTTGGTGAATAGGGGTTTTCACTTGTATTTGGATTCATTTTTGGTAGTCTTCATGGATGATTTCATAGTGTATTCTCACACTCAACATGATCATGTTAAAAATCTTGATATAATACTTATTACACTAAAAGAGCACTAGATTTGTGATAATCTTAGTAAATTTCACTTTTGGATCAATAAGTTTCACTTTATGGATCATATTATCTTAGATGTGGGAATGTTAGTTGACCCAAAGAAGGTGAGAGTCTTGGCTTCTTAGGAGAATCCCAAGAATGTATCTGACATCTAGAGTTTTTTGGGGATGGATAACTATTATAGGTTCTTTATTCATGAATTTTAACACCTAGAAGCACCTCTTATGGTCTTGAATTATAAGGGTGTGAAGTATATATGGTCATAACCCTATGAGTTATCCTTTCATGTGAGGAAATAAAGACTGACTTCAGCATCAATTATGATACTTCTAGATCTAGGTAGAATCTATACAATTCATTATGATTCATTAGGAATCCGGATAGAAGTAGTTTTGATGTAGGATTATTAAGTCATGGCATATGAGTCTCATCAATTAAGGCCACATAAGAGGAATTACCCGACACATGATCTCAATCTAGAAATTGTAGTGCATGCCTTACATTTTTTGAGGGATTATTTTCTTAGAGATTGTTTTGTAGTGTTTACAAACTAAAAATCTTCAATTATATATTTATACAATGTGAATTTGACCTCAGGTGGAGAAGGTGGGTTCAATACCTATAGTAATTTGACTCTGAGCTTGTCTATATGCTTGGTAAGGGAAATTCTATAGTGAATACTTTGATTAGAAGAACTAGGAAAAAGTCAGCTTGAGTGGCTAGTGATGAGTGGAGATTGATGACACTATTTTCTAACATTCATATAGAGGTCCAAGAGTATCATGATAAGCCTACCCTTATAGAATTGGTAGGGAACTCTTCACTATTATAGAGTGTGAAGATGTGGAAGCTATCGAATATTGAAGGCCTAGTCCAAAGGGAGAGTGTTTCAGGTGATAACCCACCACCAAGATGGATCGTTGTTAAAGATGATGTTTTGTGAATTCATGGATACACTTAAGTTCCTACAAAAAATTTGGAAGAAATTTATGTGATAGTATCATGCTTCAACATGGGAAATAAACCCTAAGGTTACAAAGATTTATCATGATCCATGTCACAAATATTGGTGGCCTAGTATACAAATTGAGATAATTGGATTTGTTTATAGGCATTCCACCTATCAGTATATGAAGGAGAAACACCAGTGATCAGTAGGGATTTTATAGTCATTTCCCATTCCTGGGTGGAAATTGGATGACATCAACATGGAATTCTTGACTGGATTATCAATATCCCCTCAAGAAAATGACATGGTATGGGTGATCGTCGATAAGCTAACTAAGATCTCTCACTTCTTACCTATTAAAGGTACCATTTCTATGGATGAGCTTGGTAGGATCTATGCATGAGAGATTATCTGACTTCATGGATTTACACAGACTTTTGTATCAAATATGGATGCTCATTTTACTTCTTAGTTCTAGAAAGGTTTGTAGAGGGAGTTAGGTACATAGGTACTTTTGAGTACAGTATACCACCATCAAACTAACAAGTAGTCTTAGTGGCCTATATATTGGAGTTGGTTCTATAGAACCAACTTCTTTTGTACTTTTTGATAACTTATATTTAGGGTTTTTTAATATCAATAAACTCTTTATCACGTCATGCTTATTCTTCTACATAACATTGCATGTGATAATGTCCCAAGAGTAGTTGTTGCACTAAAAGGTCATAGTAGTTCCTCGCTATGATGAGAACCTAAAAGTGCTATGACACTATTCTTATATATATTTTCTATACATGAATGATATCATTTGAGGGAAATAAATGATAAAGGTTATCAGGGGTGGAGACTCATATAACTTTGAGGAACCTTTTCATGGTGTACGTCCTTGGTGATATCTAATAGGATATTATAAGAATGAGACTCGATAGTAGGAAATCCAAATTTATAATTGTCATTGGATGTTCCTATCTAAGAATGTGTGTACTAGTCCTTAGACTTTAAGATTATTATTAATGGGTATTTTTACTGGCACACTTAGATATATTAGAGAAAACCATAACAACATATGTTCGCGGTGAGGTACGATATGTTGGGTGTGTCACGAGTAATATTGAATTAATGAATAATGCGAGAAAGGATTTGTCCATTCTATTCCATAATGGAATTTTATATCTTATTCCCTTTAATGGAAATGATATAGCCTAAATAAATCCATGGTCATGGTGTTCTATAGGAAAGTTCAATTTCAGCAAGTCAAAGAATGAGAAATTGAGCACATGCGTTGATGGCGCTTGCATGAAACCCGCTTGATTGGTGATATCAAGAAAAAAAAGGGATTATATTACATGGTAAGCATTCATATGACATGGAATGAAATTATGGGATCAAATTATTTCTATATGGGTGCCTTGGCATGTTGATAGATGCTAACCATGGAATTTAGGCAGGTTTTCCTAATATCACTGATAAAGAGGCCTAGAGGGTCACACACTAAGTTTATTTGGAATCTTAGTTAAATAATTTATTATTTAACAAGTTGAATAAATATTATTATCAGTTGTGTTTTAATAATTATTAAAGTCCCAATAAATATTAAGGAGGATGGGAAGACTAAGTTTAAGGGTCCATTGAGAAATAATATTAAATATTTTTTGATTAAATAATATTTAGATATAACTTGAAAGTTAAGCACATTTCATGGAAATAATAGTATTGTATTTATTATTTGACATGGGATTTCACATGGAATAATAAAATATTTAGCGGTACTTGTGATAATTATTTATTATTACCTAGTGAATTAAATTCCCAGTTATTTTATTATTTTATTATTAGCCTAGGGAAAGAGAGAGATAGCCTATTTGGTTGTACATAATAATTTGGAGAAATAATCTCGAGTAAAGAGAGTTCTTTCCTATCCAAGAATTCTCTCAAGAACTAGAGAGGCCCTCCTCCACCGGATCAAGGAGAATACTTTGAAGTGGTTTTGCGCATATAATAGTTTTTTGATTTTCCCGATTTAGGTGGTCATTCAATTTTCATTTGATGTGAGATCCTCATACCATGGATATTTTGATCTCGCTTTCTGGTCTTTCTCTGCCATTTCAGAACCTGGAGATTCTTCGCCTGATTGGTAACCTACTGGGTCGTTTTCTCTACTAGGACCAGAGGACCCTCATCGTCTTCCATCCGATTTCTCTTATGATTTCTGTTGAAGTCGATGTTTCCAAGGTACCAAATAACACTATTGGTATTGAGATTAAAGGAGAGCTATGGTGGTATCAAAAGTTCTACTATGAATCATGGGTACATTTTTTCATCCTACAATCATCTTGGACATAAATCCCTTAGTTGCAGGTATGGAATACTTGAAAATTCGTAGGCAGACCTTTCTTCAAACAACTTGGGTGAAGGAAACTCTTTGTAGGTCAAAGCGGGGTGTGAAAAGGAAATTTTGGTTGCTTCCACTAACTTTGAGATGGTGAATCTGGTCGATCCCTCCTTCCGTAAGGAGGCTAGGGCCATGCCATAGAAGCCTCGGGTTGTTGATGTTTTTAAGTGGTTGAGACATGATTTGGGAGTTAAATCAATGGAAAGGGAGGGGACCAAGGGTCCCCTGCATAAGAACTCATCTACCTTATCATATGTAGAGGATGTGAATTCAATTGGTGGTGTTGCTCTGGTCTAGAAGTTTCATGAGGGAGTTGAAATTATTTGCAAACAGTGGGATGCTCAGCCTAGTGTAATAGAAGATGTCAACCTAGATATGCTCAAATCTAATTCACAAGCTTTGGTGGTATTTTTTCACCTGACTGATGATGGAAAATCCATGGATAAGTAGGATGGAGAGGTGATAACACTTAGATCAAGCAGGAAGCTAAGTCCTAAACAAGGATATAATCTAAGGAAGCCTCTGACCTATATCAATTTGAACAACTGCTTTGAGGTTTTGAGTTCTGGTGGAGGGGTTTAATGCAACTCATTTTTTCCCTCAGAAATAGAGTCAGATGGAGAAGGAAAAACCTTGGGTGACAATGTTATAGGAGGGGTCAGAAAAGTCCTGCGCAACCCAAGGAGGAAGAAGGGAAGTAAAGAAAATTGGGACCCGGGGTGTTGCATTGTTTCTTGGAAGTAGAAACCAAATGGCCAAAAATACTACTCATATATCCCTAGGACAATAGAGACTCGGTCATACAAAAAAGTTAGTATATACAAGGAACCCAAGGTCCAGTCAGTGGTAGGAGAGCAGGCCCAGCAAGTTGGTGACTATGGGTCTACAGAGCACAGAAAGGAGATTTCTAAGGAAGGGGATAGATTGGAAATTTTGGTGAACCCTTTTGGGGATACAGATGAGATGTTGGAGGTTCTTCTCGAGTATATATGGGAAGTTATCATCCATTCTGAGGAAGAGATGTTGGAGAAATTGCTTCCATTTAATACCTCGAAAAAGGATTGTGATAAGATGTATAAGAGAGAACTTCGGGTGGAAACTAGAAAGATGCAGGTAGAGTGGATTGAAAAAAAATATCATATTATAGAAATATGGTTTAATTTAGGGAAGTTAAACATGGAGGAGTTCATACAGATGTGGGACAAGTTATATATTTGGTTTGAGGACCTCATCAAAGATGATCCGGATTTAGAGGTAAATAGACTTCTTGGGAAACTACTTTGGAATAATTCATCTAATAGGCTTAAAATTTATTTCAATGGTTCTTCTATCTATTTTGATGTTTGATTCAATTTTTTTTGTATGTACATGGGTTCTCACTTACCCTTAAATGTTTTTCAAATAAAAAAGTAATTTTCAATTCAAGGCGATTGAAGGTAGATAATGCAAGTGCAAGGATCTTCCGTGTTAGAACTTGGAGACTCCTTTAGCGACGTCCAGAGATTTAAGGAGCATGTGTGGATCACCACTAGAGGTGATCTACTCTTGATCTCAATAATGAAATGAGGGATCACCATAGAACTATGGTCGAA
Source organism: Viscum album (assembly GCA_963277665.1). Lineage (NCBI taxonomy): Eukaryota > Viridiplantae > Streptophyta > Magnoliopsida > Santalales > Viscaceae > Viscum > Viscum album. Next base: position 781,934,195 of record OY728146.1, on the reverse strand, counting down.
CACATTAATGAAGAAAGAATCACCTTAGTGGTAGGTAATTCTTTGATTTAATTAAATTAATTATAAACAAAATATGTTGATCATCTCTCTTAGTTATGAGAGAAATTCTTATTTATCTAAATCCTTGATTCAATTCCATGGATACTGGATTTCAACTTTGTATTGATCCCCAATTGATCATCAATTATGGAAAAAATCAAAGTTGGGCATCATCCCTCCTATGTTTTTCTATGCTTGGAAACTACAAGTGGTATCAGAGGGGGTATATTATTTTTTATAATTATTTAAATAATTCATTGATGATTTAAAATTTAATAATTAATTTTTCAATTCAAGTTTAATCATTCTTTTAATATAAATTGTGATATTTGTTTCTTCCTCTATCGTTTCTCACAGATCTAACAAAAATTATTAATTTTATGATTAAAATTATATAGAGGATCTCATACGGAGGTTCCAAGGGTTCTGTCTAGGTAACACAGAAGTACACACTATATAGTCAGATCTACACATCGTGTAGTTGTGTTCAATTCATAAGGAGTAGAACAGAAATTACTCAACCTATGTGCATTAATGACACGCAGTATAGTTAATTCTTACACCACATGTTGACCAGGACAGAATGGTGTATGGTCATCTAGACTAAATGTTGCGTAGCCCACTGGACATAGCGTGTAGTCCCTTTTAGGTCAGTGTTGGGTTGTTTATCCTATACATGCCTTAGCCAACCAGTGACCACGTAACATGGAGTTAACATAGTGTGTGGCCCACTAGACACATCGTGTACTTCAAAGATTTCCAAAGTACACCTCACAAGATGTTTCCCCAAGCGTGTACTTTGGATGGATGGTGAGGAGGGTACATGTCATGTTGTCGGATCTATACATCATGTACTTTTTTCATATTATGCAGATTTAAAATTTATTATTATATTACGTAACACTTGATACATGTACCTTTGTGTGGGTGTGAATCTGGGACACAACATGTGATAGGTGTTTTATATATGTGTGTGTGTGTGTGTGTGTGTTCAATTAACATTTGTATAATTTTAAAAAAATATGCACAACATGTATCAGTTGTATTACAATTATAATTCTTCATGCATGATACTTGTCACAAAGAATAAAGTATATACAAGTATAATACATATTGGGTAGTTTTGGATGGGTATTCATTGGGTTACCTCTAAGGTGAATGTTAAGTACATAGTTAATTTTAAATGAATTTATTAATTTGTTTAAAATTATAAGGTATGGTAATATCAAGGAAATTTAGAAAATTTTTAAGATAAAAGGATTGATTAATTAAAGATAATAATTAATCTATTCAAGTGTGATTTATCTTAAATAAGAATTATTAAATAATTAAATTCTTGTTTTATTAAATGTGAAATTCATTGCACGCATATGGATGATCATGAGATAGACCAGACCTTTGTATGTGATTAGTTTCCCTTTTAATTTATTATTAAATTAAATCATTGGCTTATGTTCCTTCTCTCCTCATTAATATGTAGGGTCTATGTGACTATGGTTTCTTTTATGTAAAACCCCTTTTACCCCTCACTTATGTGTGAGTAAAATTATATGTAATTGATGAATCTCACAAGCTAGTGGAGGTGGTTCATGTTAGGAGCTAAGGTGAAACCAATTAAAGGATATACAAAGGTGGACATGTGAAAATATGTAAACACAAACCTAATTAGTTCAAGGTGTTTCTCCCCTAGGTCAGCGGTTAGTTTATCAACCTCTATCTAAACTAACCATTATAAAAATATCATGATCATACCCTTTATTTTATTTCTATTATTTTTATTGTTATTCATTATAGATTTTTTTTTCATGATCACATAATTAATGAATTAACAAGCATGCAAGATGGAACTAAAATAAAATGGCTTATGCAGAAATATTATCTAATATATGGTTAATCAGTTAAACTCATCCCACTTAATATTAAAAATTGCATGAAAAGATAATAAATGGAAATTTATGCATAAAGGATAAAATCCCTCAAAAAAATATTAAGTCTGTATAGTCTTACATTACTTCGGTTAGAATCGAACCATAGTTTAAAGTGTTTGACCAGCCAAAGTTGGGGTGCTTTCACTTATCAGGAAATTCTAATTTGATGTTTTGGGTTGAATTTATGTAGTTTACATCAAGGGTTGACTACCAAATAAGGACTTGGTGTAACTAAGAGGCAAATATTGAGGAAATAAAAAAATTAAGGATTTCATGATTGGGGATTCCACTCAATGGATCAAGGAGTTGTGAGTTAATACATTTGACATTTGGAATGCCTACCTAAAACCTTTCAAATTTCTTGACCATCCAATGTTGGGGTAATGCGAAGGGATATATGGATCCTTACCGCTATAATGTCCAATAAACAGGATATTTTGAAGCCAATGGTGAGGATTATTGGGTTTTGATAAAATAGTGGGAGACTAAGGAATATTTATTTATTTATTTGTCTTAATTTTATTAGATAAAGTACTAAAACTATGTTCATATTATTTGTAGAAATATCATTAAAAAATTCCATCAAACATATCATTACAATCCATACTCAAGAAGGAAAACATTCTCACCAGCACTAATTTATAGAAGTGGAAAAGGCACCTTCAGGTCATCCTTCACCATGAAAGAAAACTATATGTACAGGAAGAACCTTTACTAGTTTCTCCTTGAAATGAGGTGAGTGATGAGGAGCTATCTCTGTATGAGAAACATCTGAATGATGTTATAGATGTTCAGTGCCTCATGTTATCATCCATGAACAATGATATCTTGAAGAAACATGGGAAAATGGATGCTTATAGAATGATGTCTCACCTTCGGGATCTCTATCAAGAGAATACGAGACAATATATGTATGATATCTCCAATGATTTGTTCTCCACAAATCTTAGAAAGTCTGTGCTAGCTGGTCCACATGTAGTCGATCTTATTAGCTACATTGAGCATCTTTACATCTTAGGGATTAAATTCCTAGCTGATTTCTATATAGATCTCATACTATCATCACTTCCCAAGACCTTCTCTAGTTTCATTGTGAATTATAATATGAGAAATAATGTGAATAGTATATCATAACTTCTTACTTTAATTCTCCAAGTGGATAAGAACATAGGGCATTAAAATCCTGCAGTACTTATAGTGAATAGGAAGAGGAAGGACAAGGAAAAGGGGCCTAAGATTTATAAATAGTCTAAAGCCCCTGAGCACCATCTGACCAAGAAGAATAAGATCGAGATAGAGGGAAAAATGAGATAGTGTCTTTTGCATGTGGAAAGTTATGCCACTAGAAGAGGAACTACACCTAGAGGAAAGGGAAATCCAATGGTGCATTTTTTATTGAGTGAAATATTTTCATTTATACACATTGGGTATTAGATACAGCTTATGGTTCTCACAAATATATTCAAATACAGAAAAAAAGTACATTTTGGAAAATTTCCAGAGGAGATGTGGATCTACGAACAACTAATGGTTCGAGGCTGGCTGCTCTTTACATTACTGACTAGAACCTTTTGTTGTTGACTAGGATGATTTTGGTTTTACATGACTTTTATTATATACTAACTATTACCAAGAACATAATTTATGTATCAATTTTAGACACATATGGTTTTATTTTTGAATTCATAAATAAAATTTGTTTCTTTTATAAGGATAACATATGTTATGGTATGAAACATTTAAATAACAGTTCGTAGGTATTAAATTATGATAACCAAGTTGTGGCAATCAATAATGAATCAAGTTCACATGACTCATACAACACCCAATTATGGCATCACCATCTCGGTCATGTAAATGAGAATCTTTTGATAAAGCTCTATTAAGATGGTTATTTGGACTCTTATGAGATAAAACCACTTGATAGATGTCATGCTTGTTTATAAGGAAAAATGACCAAACCACGATTTGGTGGACAAGGTGAAAGGTCCAAAGAGATTCTAGGATTGGTACACACTAATGTTTGTGGACCATTTCCAATAGAATATAGAGGTGGATATTATTACTTCATAACTTTTATTGATGACTTGAGTAGATATGGATATATTTACATGATAAGGTATAAGTCTGAGTCCATTGAGAAATTCAGGGAATTCGAGAATGAAGTAGAGATTTATCTTGGTAATAAGATAAATAATATTCAATCAGATTGAGGTGGAGAATATATTAACTAAGAATTCATCAAATTTTTATGGGATTTTGGGATTATATCTCAACTAACTCCACCTTATACACCACAGTGGAATGGTGTTAGTAAAAGGAGGAATCGTACCATATTGGGCATAGTAAGGTTGATGATGATTCATGCATATCTTCTATTATACTTTTGGGGATATGCATTACAAAATATGGAATAAACATTAAATCGAGTACCAAATAAAGCAGAAAATAGAATTCCCTTCGAGATGTGGATTAGAAAGAACCCTGTTTTATCTCATATACATGTTGATGCAGAAAGGCTAGGATTCGTAACAACAAAAAAATGATTCAGAGAAGAGTAAAAAGTAAAAAAAGAACAAGAACACAATGATTTACATGGTTCAGGAAAAATACCTATGTCCACAGAGAGGAAGAAAATCACTATAATTTGGGAGCAAAATTACAAGATTTTCTCACACACACACACACACTAAGAAACCCTAGCCCAAAAATGGGCTAATATAGAGGAAAATGCACTATTCCACTAACCGTTAGAAAGTTTTCATCACTATAGTGAAAGGTAACCACCCAAGTCAAAAGTGCTACAGTGGATTCCGGTTATAAGTCCAATGAGATACAGTGAATGGAGGCTGGTGCACAGTACGGGCCACAAGCATTTGGCCCAATCGAATCATGCTAAACTAGTCCAAAAAATTCCTACTTGGAGCCTAATCCACTACACTATTATTCTTTTATTCTAATGACTAAGACAACATACTTAATCTAATCTATTCCTCTTCTTCACTCACCAATGGCATGATTTCCATTCATAACTTTAATTTCAAACTGACGATTCATGAAATACAAGTTGTTTTCATCCTATGATCCTACTGTATCCTCCCTTATTTTGCCTCTCATCCTCCGTTCATCAGTGGAGACCACTAGAGGCACTGAAGTGCCTCAACTTCTATATTACCATGGGATTCATCAACATGTCTACCAGATTTTTGGTTCCACAAATCTTCTACAATGACAGTAACCCATCCTGTATCAACCCTATGATGAAATGGTACTTCAACTGAATGTGCTTCATCCAGGCATGAAACACTGGGTTGTTTTCAAGATTTAAAGCACTTTGATTGTCACAGTGCAATACATTCTCCTCTTTCTTTCTTCCCAATTCATCCAAGAAGTTCTTTAGCCAAACCATCTCCTTCCCAACTTCTGTTATAGCAATGTACTCGACCTCTATAGTGGATAAATCCACCACCTTCTGCAATTGTGATATCCAACTTACCACAGTTCCTCCATAGGTAAATACATAAGATGTGGTACTCATCCTACTGTCGATGTCACCTCTAAGGTCAGCATCCACATACCACTAAAATGAATTTACTTTTCTAAAACATAGATATATCTCATTTCTTCCCTTCAAATACTTTAGTATACACTTCACAGCTTCCCAATGTTTCTTTCCAGGGTTATCCATATACCTAATCACAACTCACATTGCATGAGCGATGTCAGGTCGAGTGAAGACCATGGAATACATCATACTTCCAACAGCTGATGCGTATGTAACCTTTTCCATGTACACAACCTCTTTTGCTGTCTTTGGTGATTTATCCTTTGAGAGTTTGAAATGTACCGCCAAGGGAATAAAGACTTTCTTTTCTTCTAGCATATTGAATCTTCTTAGAACCTTCCCAATGTAGTTATCATGTGATAACATTAAGGTTCCAATCGCATAGTCTTTCTTTATCTTCATCCCCAAAATCTTGCTAGCTTCTCTAAGATCCTTCATTTAGAACTCCATAGACAATTTCACTTTAAACTCATCAATCTTATGCATACATGATCCTATAATGATCATGTCCTCCACATACTGAAGAAATATAATATATTCATCACCAAAGGACTTGATGTAGCAACATTGATCCATACCACATCATTTATATTCATTTTTAGATATAAATGAATCAAACTTTTAGTTCCACTGTCCAGGTGCCTACTTCAATCCATAAAATATCTTATAGAGTTTTCGCACTAGGTCTTCCCTCCCAAAATCAATATATCCCTCTGGATACTACATGTATATTTCCTCCTATATATATCCATAAAGGAAAGTGTTCTTGACATCAAGATACTCAAGATACAAGTCTTCTGATGACACAATGCTAAGAACCACCCAGATGGTGGTAAGCTTCACTACAAGTGAGAATATTTCAGTGAAATATACTCCCTCCTTCTGTTAGAATATTTTCACCACCAACCTTGCCTTGTACCTCCTCTTTCTATCATGTTCTTCCTTGACACAGTATACCCATTTGTTCTGCAATTATCTCTTTCCTTGTGGTAGAGGTGTCAACTCCCAAGTGTTGTTATCATGCAATGAGTAAATATCCTCCTTCATATCCAACTCCCACTTTCTTGACTCCTTCAGCTACATTGCCTCTTCAAATCATTCTGGTTCTCCACCGTCATTCAATAACATATAATGTAAGGATGGTGAATACCTCTTCACATTTATTCTCACACTTTTCGATCTCCTCAACTCCATTGGAGTAATAGGTTCCACCAGTTCCGATGTCTCATGATCAGGTACACCTTCAAACTCCACTTTCTATTTTCACTCCAATTCAATGTTCCCATTTTCATCTTCAACTGTATGGAGAACCTTGTACATGACACCTTCATTGAATACCAGGTTCTGGATCCTTATGACCATCTTATTGAGATCATCCCAAAAGCGATAACCAAACTCCTCAACGGCATATCCAATAAAGAAACATTGCTTGGAATTAGCATCAAGATTGTCTCTAAAGTTATAATCAATATGTACATAATAAAAACTTCTAAAGAATCATAAATATGAGAGTCTTACCTCCTTACCAGACCAGAGCTCCTCAGGTAGACATTCTCCCATTGGTATAGATAGACTTATGTTGATAAGATATGCTGTTATATTCACTACATCTTCCCAAAAGGTCTTGGGCAACCCCGAGTGTAACCTCATACTTATGGAATGTTCATTAAACATCCTATTAATCCTCTCTACCATACCATTTTGTTATGGTGTACCTGGAATTGTCTTCTCCCAAAGAATTCCATTTTCAGAATATAATTCTTTGAACCCATTGCTACTATACTCACCATGGTTGTCTGACCACAAGCATTTCAGTTTTGCTCTAGATTCATTCTCTATCATGACCTTCCACTTCTGAAACATATTAAACATGTCATATTTTCTTTTCAAAAAGTAAACCTGTAACTTCCTTGTGGATTCATCAATGAATGTCACATAATATTGTGACCCTCCAAGGGAATGTACTAGTGCAGGCCCCCAAACATCAATGTGCACCATGTCTAGCTTCCCAAACTTTGGTATTCTACCTCCTTTTTCAAATGATACCTTATTTTTATTTCTAAGGATGAAATATTCACATAAAACAACCTCCACCGATTTCAACTCTTGTAGCATCCCTTTTGTTGCCCGAATCTTCATCCATTTCTCACTCATGTGTCCTAGCCTATAGTGCCACAGTTTAGAATCCCAGTTTCATTTACTAATGCCTCCATGTTTATTAAAGTCTCTTTCATGTTGTACAAAAGTACCATTTTTTCTCACCAAGATATAACCATAACTCCCTTGGAAATCTTCAAGGCACCACCAATAAAAATGGTACTAAAGCCTACATCATCAAGTTTCCCAAAAAATGAGATTTCTTCTTAAACTAGGGATATACCTCACATTTTACAGAACTAGAAAACTCCTAATGTTGGTCTTGATCCATACATCTCCTTTACCCGCAATCTACAAGGTTTCATCGTTAGCAAGATGTACCTTTCCAAAATTTACTAAAACATAATTGTTTAGGAAACCCTTCTCTGATGTCAAATGAAAAGATGCCCCAAGGTCTAAAATCCAAGACTCCATTAGGCTATCTACGCTCAACAGCAGCACAAAATTGGTTCCTTCAGCCACTGTGTTTGCTCCACTAGTTTCAGGTAGCTTCCATTTATCTCTACACTCCTTTTTAACATTTCCTTTATTCCTGTAAGTCCAGCAAGTAGGATCATCCCCCTTTTCCTTGTCTCACATTTTCCCTCTTGACTTTGATCACCCTATATGATTGTCTCGTTGTGGGTACCTTCCTCTTTCTCCAACGTTTAGAGCAGAACCAGAGAATCTACCTGATTCTCTTCTTTTCATATACTCACTAAGGATCAGTTCTCATACATATTTTAGAGCCAACTTTGAATTCCATGAAGAACTACTCACAGCTATTACAATTTCTTCTTAACTATCAGGTAAAGAAGACAATAAGACAAGTGCACATACCTAATCCCCAAGATGAATTTTCACCAATGTCAGCTGACTTGTGATGGTGTTGAATTTATTGATGTGGTCTAAAAAAATTCTCCCATAAAACATTTTTAGTTTGAAAAAACATCGCATCAGATGCACCTTGTTTTCCACAGAAGGATTATCGTACATATTTGCGAGAGCTTTCATTAGATCAATCATCGTCTTCTCCTATCCCATGTTGAATGCGATGTTTTTTTCCAATGAAAGGAGAACAATTCCCAAAATCTATCGATTCAGTAACTCCCATGATGACTGCTCCTTGTCCATTGGCTTCAGACCCAGAAGTGGAAAGTGTGTCTTTTTTTGATAAAGATAATCCTCGATCTACATCCTCCATAAACTAAATTCATTTCTATCAAATTGATTGATCTTAACCTTTCCTTATTCTATATTCATTGTTGGAGAATCTTAAACTCAACCTTTAATACCTATTGATGCGGAAAAGCCGATAGTCACAATGACAAAACAACAATTTGGAGAATAGTAAAAGGGAAAAAAGAACAAGAACACAAGGATTTACGTAGTTTGGGAAAATTCCCTACATCCACATAGAGGTAGAAAATCACTATAATTCAAGAGCACAATTATAGGAGTTTCTCACACACACACACTAATAAACCCTAGCCCAAAAATGGGTTAATGTAGTGGATGAATCACTATTCCACCAACCATTAGAAATTATGCATCGCTACAATGAAAGGCGGCCACCTAAGTCAAAAGTGCTACAGTGGATGCCGATTGGAAGTCCAAGAAGCTACATGTATGGGGATATGAGGCATTTGTTAAGGATTTATTAGGAAACAAACTAGCACCTTGGTTCATGAGGTGTATCTTTATAGGGTATCCCAAGGAAACAAAGGGATACTACTTATAAAACCCCTCATACAAGAAAGCGATTATTTCCAGAAAAGTCATCTTTCTTGAGAGGGAGAACATCCTCAAAAATGATAGTGGGAGAAAGATTAATTTTGATGAATTTGGTGCTCAATATACATATGAGTTTGTATATGAACAAGTTCCAAAGGTCCCTATGGAATAAGTAGTTCTTGAAACACTAGTACTACATAGGAGCTCAAGAGAGGTAAGGGAACCAGAGATATATGGTTTTCTAGTCACCGAGGATGGTGACTCATTATTTTTGGACAATGATGAACCTATCTCTTACAAGGAGGTAGTAGAGATCTCAGAATCTACAATATGGATATAATATTTGAATTCTGAGATTGATTCCATGTATCATAACTAATATGGGTTCTAGTCAATGCACCATTTGATGTAAAGCCTATTGGATGTAAATGGATATTCAACAGTAAATTGGACATGAAAGGTAAAGTAAGTGATTATAAAGAAAGGATAGTGTCTAAAGGGTTTAAACAGCATCAAGGAATTGATTATGATGAAACCTTTTCTCTAGTTTCTATGTTTAACTCCATCAATTGATATTTTCCATGGTAGCTTACCATGACTATGAGATTTGGAAGATGGATGTCAAAACTACATTCCTTAACAGAAAACTTTGGGAAGACGTCTATATGAGACAAAAAGAAGGGTTTGTGACACTAGGTGATACCAAAACGGTTTGAAAGTTTCATAGATCCATTTATAGATTAAAAAAGAATCTAGATAATGGAACATTTGATTTGATTAATTCATAAAAGAATTTGGTTTCATTAAAAATGAATGTGATCCATGTGTTTACAAAAGGTTTAATGGGAATACAGTCATTATCCTAGTAGTATATATTGATGACATATTACTTATTGGTAATTACATACCAGTCTTACAATCAGTTAAAGACTGGTTGAACAAGTGATTCTCTATGAAGGAATTAAGTGAAGAAGCCTATATTCTAGGGATCAAGATCCTTCGTGATAGATCCAAGAGGCTACTTGGACTAAGTCAAAGTACATATATTGACCAGATACTAAATAGATTTAGTATGGAACATTCCAAGAGGGGATTGGTTCCAGCATCACATGGTTTATATCATTCTAAGAAAATGTGTCCCCAAACACAATAAGAGAAATATAGAATGATTAAGATCACATACGCTTCAACGATAGGATCAATCATGTATGCCATGTTATGTACTAGAGTTGATGTTGCCTATGCATGGAGCATGGTAGAAAGATATCAACCAGATCCTGAAGAACAGCATTGGACTATTGTTAAGACTATCCTTAAGTATCATAGAAGAACTAAAGATATGTACTTTGTGTATAGAGGTGATGAGGAACTTTTCATTAGAGGGTATGTTGATGCTATTTTTCAGAAAGATCAGAATAATCTAAAGTCTCAGTCAGGATATGTTTTCTATCTCAATAGAGAATCTGTGAGTTAGAAGAGTTCAACGCAGCTAGTTGTTGTTGATTCTACAATGAAGACCGAGTATATAGCGGCTTCTGATGTATCCAAGAAATCCATCTGGATTTGGAACTTTTTTTAGGAGATTTATGTGGTACCTAACAGTAAAGAACCTATCACATTATATTGTGATAATACTACAGTGGTGTATCTTATAAAATATCCAAGGTAACATCAACATACAAAGAAAATACTCTAGAAGTATCACCACTTGAGGGATTTTTATCAAAGGTGTGAAGTTGTAGTGAGAATAGTATGCACGGAATAGAACATGGTGGACCCCTTAACAAAAGGCTTATCTCAGCATAAGCATGAGTATACTGTGAGAGCTAGCAGACTAAAGGTTATTAGTAGTTGGCTCTAGAGGAAGTGAGAGTCTATTGGAGTTGGTTCCCTAGAACCAACTTCTTTTTTACTTTATGATAACTTATATTCATATTTTTTTGAAAACTAATAAACACTTTATCGCATCATTATTGTTCTTCTACACAAAATTTCTTGTGATAATGTACCAAGAGTAGCTATCGTACTAAAAGGTCACATCAGTTCCCTGATATGATGAGAACCCAAAAGTGCTATGACACTATTCTTAGATATATTTTCTATAGCTGAATGATATCATTTTAGGGACACAAATGATAAAGGTTATCATGGTTAGAGACTCATAGGACTTTGAGGAACCTTCTCATGGTGTACGCCCTTGGTGATATCCAGTATAATATTATGAGAACGAGACCTGATAGTAGGAAATCAACATTTATAAGTGGAATTTTATGTTCCTATCTGTGGACGTGTTTTGTATTGGTCCTTAGACTTTAATATTATTATTAATGGGTATTATGACTCATTAACTTAGATTTATTGGAGAAAATCGCGATGACATATGTTCGTGGCAAGGTAGGATATGTTGGGTGTATCACGAGTAATACTGCATTAATGAATAATGCGAGAAAAGATTTTTTCTCTCTATTCCATAATAGATGTTGATATATTAGGCCCTTTAATGGAAATGATATAACCTAAATAAATACATTTCCATGGTGTTCTATAGGAAAGATTAATTCTGGGAAGTCAAAGAATGGGAAATTGAGCACATGGGTTGATGGCCCTTGCATGAAACCCGCTTGATTTGAGATATCAAGACAAAGGGATTATATTACATGGTAAGCGTTCGTATGAGGTGGCATGTCATTGTGGCATAAACTTCTTTCTTTATGGGTTTCTATGCATGTTTCTAGATGATAACCTTGGACTTTAGGCAGGTTCGCCTAATGTCATAGAGAAAGAGGCCTAGAGGGTTACACACTAAGTGTATCCGAAATCTCAATTAAATAATTTATTATTTAACAAGTTGAATAAATATTATTCTTGGTTGTGGTTTAAAAATTATTCAGGTATTCCTAATCACATTTTATTATCTCACTAGTTATTCAAGAGAATATATTGTGAGCAGAATATTTAATTATTTATTGGTGAATAATGTAGTTAAATTTATTTATTTATTAAATAAATAAATATTCATTATTCAAGGCTTGATAAATATTAAGGAGGATGGGAGGACTGAGTTTAAGGGTCTAGGTAGAAATAATATTGCATATTATTTGATAAAATTATATTTAAATATAAATTACAAGTTAAGAACATATCATAGAAATAATAGTATTACTATTATTATTTGACATGAAGGTTTCACATGGAATAATAAAATAAGTAATGGCACTTGTGATAATTATTTATTATTACCTAGTGAATTAAATTACTGATTATTTTATTCTTTTATTATTATCCTGTGGTAAGCAGGATCTATCCAATTTGGTTGTGCAAAACAATTTGGAGAAATCCTCTCGAGCCTAGAGAGTTATTTCCTCTCCAAGAACACTCTCAAGAACAAGAGTGGCCCTCCTCCACCAGATCAAGGAGAACACTTTGGAAGCAGTTCTCAAGGAAATCGAAGGCATAAGACACAAACACAATGATATTCCATGCTAGCACTCGATGACTCCTTCGATGATATCCAGAGATTCGTGGAGCACGTGTGGATTCCTACTGGAGGAGATATACTCTTGATCTCTACAATGAAACAAAGGCTCACCGCAAATCTATAGTCTAACACATCAATGAATAAAGAATCACCATGAAGGTAATTTTTTGATTTAATTAAATTGATTATAAACAAAATATGTTGATCCTCACTCTTAGTTCTGGGGGAAATTATTATTTTTCAAAATACTGGATTCAATTCTGTGGATATTTGTGTTCATCTTCATATTGATCCTGGATTTTTTATCGATTATGGAAAAAATCAATGTTAGGCATCATCCCTCCCGTTCTTCCACTACACCTAGAAACTACACAATACAGGTGTTAGAGTATATAATTAAAGTAAGTGTCCTTGATTTTAGAGGTTCTTGGGAGAAAAATATACACATAGAAGATTTTTTCTATAATAAATGTTTTCATGAAACAATTAAAATGGATATTTATGAATCCGTATATGGTAGTCCATGTCAATCAACTTTTTGCTAGTTAGATGTAGGGGAAGTTGCACTACTTGGACCTCATCTCATTCAGGAGACTTTAGAGTAGGTGTCACGAACCAGATCTGGTCTCCATCCAAACCGGAACCCAACCCAATCCATGGAATGTCCTGAGGGGTGTTCCTTATCCCAATGGGCTTTCACAAGTTCTCGGGTATCGCAAATAAGTGTTTGGGAATGATTTATCTGAGTTTAGAAACATTAAACAACCAACAATAATGAATAAACCGAATCTAAAAATTTAATCCAACAATCCTTTAATAAAAAAATTCAGAATTGAAATACATAGTTTAAAAAATACTTAAGGGGACACAAATAGAAAGTATCAACAAGTACAACTCAAGAACCACCACATGATAAGGGGACATCACACCTAATCCTTCTCCATAATATATCACCAAGGAAAGAGGCTAACAACCCAAACTGCAATCACCAAGGACCTTTCCCTTACCTATGTCAAACATTGTCAATTCTACTTACACCCAAAGGTGTAAGTAGGGAGTGATCCTAAGCCCAATAGGATTCCACCCAAAAATATTCCATGTGATAAACATTTTAAGACAAAAACTTGCAAGTTTTTATAAACAATAAATTCTAGAACAATTTCTAAAAGGTGAAACTTTAAATGAAAATATCTTTCAAGAGGGAAAATTGGAAGAATGTACACTTTTAAATGAAATTAACATTCTACTGAATTTTGCAGAAAAAAAACATTGTATGCTAATGGAAAATACAATATAAAAAATTATCACTAGTCATAGGAACACCCTTAGGCACTAGCTAGTTGTGGGGACCTAGGTACATCGTATCTCAGTGTATAAGCAACCAAAACCAATATCCTTCTCATGCACGAGCCACTGGGAGGGGAAAACCCAATGGCCTAAAGGTCCCCAAACATCATCAAAATTTAGTTAGTGTTGTCATTATGAAACTTTCTAAGTGAAATAAGGATGATACCACTACTGAATCACTAGCATACTAGTCCTAATCTTCCCACCTAGATACCTAGATTTCCCTCTTTATGCTCAATCAAGTTCTACATGTTATAAAATACCAATTACACATGAAAGTACCATTTTTACATATAAATACCATTTTTAAATCATACACATCTCAAACAATCCACAAATATATTTTTCACCCTCAATGTAATTTAGTGAACCCTTTAAAAATTTTATAAACCATTTCAAGAGGTAAGACAATGGTTTTCACACCAAATCCATTCAAAAATCCTTTATTAAGGCAAAACACCCAACAATACTACACCCAACCAGATTTAGAATCCCTAAAAACATTTAATAAACTAATTCCATGAGTCATAAAACAATTCCAAAAGACACAACATGGAATACTCATGAAAAAAACTCATTTTGATACAAACATGCTTCTTTAAAATCAACCGCTAAATCAATGCTAAAAAATGGTTTTTTCACCAAGAAAAATGGAATAGGAACATGAAAAATAGAAAAATCAATAAAGATAAATTCATCAAAGAATTTATACACAATTAATCACCTATCTTAGATGTCAAAAACTTCAAATATTTAGGAGAAACTTCAATCGCACCTCCACCGCACCACAAGGGGGTGAAAACAAACCCTAATCCACAAGATTCAGCCAAGAAACACAAAAACAAACCTTAGGTATGAAACCCTATCTTCTGGAAATATTGAACTGCAAGAAATAAGGATTAATACCCAAGTAGAATGAATAAATCAAAGAGAGAGTCACTTACTTGAAATATCTTGAAGTTTTTCCCACCAAAACCCCTTCAAAAATGGCTTCCAGGAGAGCTTGAGGGAGCTTGTAACCCTTATATGGATGTGATTCGTGAATGGGGGAAGAATGTTCACATTGTGGTTAAGAACAAGTGGAAATTTTGAAATGAAATAAAATTTTTAATGAGATGGATATTGTGCATGGTTTGTCTGCACGATTTAGTAAACTGTTCGGCCTGTTCTGGCACCCCAAAACATACCCATTTTCTTCCAAATTCAAGAGGGTTTGAGGGGGAGCATAGGGGGGAAGGATAGGCCAATAATATAAGAGGAAAAATACATGAAGATAAGAAAATGGATGTGATAGTAGGTTTAGTAAATTAGGAATTGGATGGATATAGCCCAGTCTAGGAATAAATAATATGTTGAACTTTATCTATTATCTTAAGATTTCGATGTCAGCCATGGGGTATTCTTGAGTGTATCGGCTATACTGGGGTATTGATGGTTTAGGCATCAAGGTAAGATGTCACCTCATTTTTAATACCTTTTGTGGTTTTGGAGAGGGTAGGATTAGTGGAATATCTAATATAACTCCCTGAGAGAAACATATATGTACACGATGTGTTCCATGTTTCTCAGTTACATCAATACTAATTAGACTTGTCTCATGTTTTCCAGCCCGGTGGGGTGGAACTGGATGTTGATTATTCTTTTTAGGATCACCCTATTCGCATTATTGATCAGTGCATGAAGGATCTATGAGTTAGGTTATTTCCTTTAGTTTGGGTGTTATAGTAGCACAGACACATATAAGATGAGACTTGAGAGAGAGAGAGAGGTTGATGTATGTTCCTAGTGGACTGAGCTTTTCTCATATGGTATATTATTATCCATGGAAGGGAAACTTAGGGATGAGTTATCTTTAGTGGGGGTGGTTGTAACACCCCAATTTATTTTCTATAAGGCATGAACCTATTAATTTAAGTTTAATTCTTTTTATTTTAAGTAATATTAATTTCTAATGAGGTTGCAGAGGTTTTGAGGGTGTTTTGGGATTGTTTAGAGCCCGAATCCCCAAGTTTTGGAAGAAACTAGTGGGCCATAAGGTTATTATAAATTGTGCATCCAAATACACTTGGTTTGTTTAAACCATGCGGTCTGATCCAATGTATAGCAGGGGGCCTCTTGGTTTTTCCTAACCATGAATCCTAGGCCTCACAACCTTATGAATTTTGAGGTCCCTGTTATAGAGTTTTTTTCCCTGGGTTATGCACAATTAGTCAAACTGTGTTCCTAGCCTATGTGAGGGGTGACTTTGGATACTTCTTGTCAAATGGTTGGTGCAAGGTTTGGAAAACCATGTTACCAAAACATGTGTGATCTTAAAGAGGGGTAAAATTATGATTCTTTTATCCTTTATTATTATTTCTCATCCCCCTTTCTCTTCTTCCTCCATGCATAGCACCTCACCCTCCTGTTGAATATTCCCTTTGGATTCAGCCTAGACATTGAAGTATCACCCTTATCCAGACTCTAATTGGACCGCCATTTTTATCATTATATTCCTATCATTATTAGTTTCCTTAAACTTCCTTAATTTTAGGGTTTAACTAATCATATTTGGCACTATTTTGGTGCGAGCTAATATGCCCTATTTTCAGGGTATTTTTCTATTCTTATATTTTCTTCGGTTTCAGACCAAACAATGGATTGATACTAGATGAGTGTTCCTATAACACCATAATGTAGGTTTTCTATGAATTTTTCTCTCAAGCCCCATCAATTTATAATTTTCACCATTGTGCCAAGAACTATTTTCACCTGTATTTTTTTCCTAAAATTAATTTTCCTTAAATTAGTTGTTAAATTTTGGAATGAAAATGCCTATTATCCCATTTTATTATGGTTGGAGATCAAGGAAATAAACTTTATCCACACATTTGGGTGTTCTATACATATTCCAGTGTTCCCCTCTTTATGTTAATAACTGAAACACCTATTGGGGTGTTTGGTTCAACATTCTAAATGATTTAATTAATGTAAGTGGATGAATTGACCCTTGTAAATGGGAAAGCATGTATATCTTGGATCTTATTAAATTTTAATCAAATTATTAATGTTATTACACCTTACATAGCCTTTTTTATTTTCAAATGAAAAGTTATGGGCTTAGTATATATATATATATATAAAGTGAATGAATTGACTATGATTATTTTATTAAACGTAAGGTTTCTATTACTACTATGGACCTTTTTCTTCTTATAGAAGTGGTATGACTTGATCCAGCCTTGGATTCCTAAGGGAATTACTTGGTCACTCAAAGGAAACCACCCTAATTAATTGGGTTTATTTCCAAGGGATATTCACACCTTGGAACTTGGTCAATGTCTTATTTATATATAAATACCTTGGAATAGTCTGATGATTCACTTGAAAAAATTCCTGACAATAGAATTCCTTGGATATAGTCCTTGCATTCAACTGATGTCTTAGGATAGGAAGTGCCTGGGATTCTTCCCTTGGTCCCTAGTAATGCTTATCCTAGGATTTACTATGAACATTCTCCATGGAATCAGTTATCACTTTTACAATGGAATGACTTGGGTGAACCTCTTATATTACACTTAGTCCCTTATATTTAGGCTACATGGTTTTGCACTATGAGTTGGCTCGGCCCTCTAAGGTTATGGATTCCTTCTTCCTATTGGATAATTCTTTAATATATTTTTAAATTGGATGCTTGGGTATCACCTTGGATCCTATTTTATAATTACTTAAACTGGTACACTTTGGTAACATGTTCTAGACCCTATCTTCTTGCAGTTCACTTGTTTAGATATTACTGGAATGAGCCGAAGCTAGTATAGTCAACTGGGTATCCATAAGTATTCTAAGCCCAAAATGGTTATTATTTCACATATATTATTCCATCACCTATACTAATATCTTCACACTACTACTTTTATATTCACAGACTGGATTTTTATAGACGTCATTGGAGATAGCCTACTAAGTATATCTCACACCCTATTTGGGCCATCATTTGGTACTCAAAAATACTTTATGGATATAGGTAGGGGTAACATAAAGTTCTTGGTCTTGGATGCTTGATTGATTATAGTATGGGATCTTAGGAATGCAGTACTAAGCCTTGAACCATGAAGCTATTGGAGATCCTTTTTGGTCTTTTATTCATTTTGATATACGTATGTGTATCTATTCCTACATTTTGTATAGATCTGTGACATACTCATAATTTTTATATGTTGACACTTTTGGATTGATTTACTATTATTCTCTGGATGATTTACTTCCACTTCTCTATTTATCATTATTATGATTTCTCTATTTATTTGTTATCTCATCATTGTGCCACTCTGATTATGAGGGTATAGTATCCCAATTGTACCACCATGGACCCTCCCTACTAGTCAGTAGCCTATAGTGTATGGGGAGGGGACCATGAGGCCTTGTGAGAAACTAGGTTCATTTACTTATGAGTGAAACAGGTTCAATATATTAGAATTACCTCTAATAGGTTTTAAAGTTGTGTCTGATGACTATTGGATGCCTTGGACATGCACCTTAGATTTAGTGATAACACTTGTTACTATAAGATTACTTGGACATACTTCTTATATCCATAAGTTATTCTTGATATTATATGTCCATTAGGCTTCTATTTGTTGGCATGGCTCCCTAAAGTTCTCAGAGACACTCCATTACTAACTGAAGAAGGATTAGGTCAATCTCATCTTTTGTGATATAACCTGAGGATCGACAGTGATAATTTATTTATGCTTCTTGAGTTAATTATTTGTTCATACGAGATATCACATGTGTAAAATAATTTTACTGGTTATATATAGAACCATATTGGTGGTTTCCTACTGAGTTACACTCACACCCTACCCAGAAATCCATCGAACTTGGGTACCTGATCAGGTCTCATTGTTCGCGGGTTTAGATTGGGAAGAGGCTCATAGGATCTTGATCGAGTTGGGTTTCGTACATGGGATAGGATATTGGGATAAGTTTTGGATCATAGATGCAGTATAGACTCTTGTATATTTATTTTATTCTTGTTTTAATTTTATATATGTGGTTTGCTTGGTGGGAATCCAGTGAGTCTATATGACCATATTCTTCCACATTCTTTTATTATTGGTGGACATGTTTATTTATTTTTCTTACTCTGGTTTATGTTATGGGTAATGTTTGGTTTATTTTATCTATTTTTGTGCACTCTAATATGGGGTTATATTTTCCCAATGGTACTAGCCTAGACCCCTAATACTAGTCTATAGCCTCTAGTATATGGGGAGGCATTCTTGAGGTATAGTGGAAACCCCTTTGGTATGGGCACTGCTCAGTGTTCATGGATTGGGGGTAGTACATTAGAAAGTGGTATCCAAGATTTCATGTGATTGTTTTCACATAGTATATCATATTTTTTTTACTATTTGAGAAGACACAATACATGTAGAATGGGAATGCGTCAGATCTCGTGATGGATATCGGACTGATACATTATACAAACCTTTCTTGATTAGAGTTCTAGGTTACCAAGGTATTGAGGTTAATGTTATTGGTATTTTATTTTATATTTATATGATTTTCACTGATACTGTTGTATATGATTTTTATATTTTTGATTTATGATTTATTAGGTCTTTAGCTCTTGGCCCAATGGAAAGAGGTCAGTGTTCATGCATCATATTCGGTGTGTAGGATTCACATGATATGTATATATTCTTATGTGTGATTAGTATCATTGATGATATAGGGTTAGATTGTTTAAATTGTTAGTAATAACTTATATTTATTTTTCCCATATAACTTGATGGTGGAATTCAAATCAGATAGACCACAGTATATTTTTCTTCTAATTACATGTATTATGGATCTACAATGAGATTCTCATTGATGAAAACTATGTAGTACCTCAGTGTAAGGGATTTTTAGTAACCCTTAGCGGGTCTATAATTTAATTTTATGCCTTTTAACGAGTTTTGAAATAAATAGGTTTGGTTATAAAAAAAGTGTTAATAACAAAATATGTGGTGTTTTTTTATATAGCTTGGTCGTGGAATTATACCAAACCAAAATATGACTATGGTTTTCTTAAAACAGATCATGGTAGAGAGATATAATTATATTCATATATGTTAATAGATAAGAATTTAATCCTTATGGGGGGGTTACTCTTATATGTAGAGTCCTGATGAGGATCAGCCTAAAATTGTGATTTTCAAGGGGGAAATCCCATATAAAGATTCTCTGTGAGAAGCAGTTCCCTAGTATGGCTAAGAATTCAACATGTGATACTGATATATATGTGTGTGATAAGATCATTATCCTTGTAGGGGTATTCCTATATGTGGATTCATGGTAAAAATTAGTGTCCTAGTAGGTGGTGATTTGTTATGTGATTCCATATATGTATATATGAACCCTGGAGTTGGTAGTTTTGAACTTGAGTTGTTGTGTAATGTTTCATATAGGAAAACATAGGTGTTTCCCTTAGTTGTGATCTATGTGAGTTGTGACCTATGTGTTATTTTGGAGATCATAGTGCTTGAGATACATATCAAGAATTATAATCTAGGTATTATGGATGACATGAGTTGTGTTATATGAGGGTAACCCATGAGAGTGGTTGTATTAGGATTGTGAGTTTCCTAGATATATGATGCACGGATAGGTGCTTTGGGTTGAGTTTTATGAATGGGACGTGCTACCGAATATGGGATGTAGGCGTTTTGATTAATTTTCTTTTGTAAAAATGGAAGGAAAAGATAGTTTCCTTTCCTTTTGATCAATTAAAATAAGGTTCTACTAGAGATACTTTAAAAGAATGATTATGCTTTGATTTTTCATGATTAATGCACCTTGGGTGATAGTGATTTAGTATCAAAGTTAAGTTTTGAGGGAATTACTGGTTGAGTGATTAGACATATTGGTTTTTTATATACATTAAGTGGTGTGATGATAGAGTAGGTATATTGTTGTTATTTTGGGATAATTTAATATTTTAAGTTGATTATGATGTTGACCATGGAACAGGTGATATTCCCAATTTTGAATAGAAGAAACAAAGGTTCTTCTAATTGGATGATTGACATGTCATGGATCATGATCCATGGTTTAAACACATGATACTAGGTATGATGAGACATGACTCACGGGATCATGAGTTGGGTTGTGTGATTGGGTGATATGGGAGTGTAAACCTATTATGTTTAGATGAGATCAAGGTGGAACATGTTGGATACACATAGTGATATTGAATTAGGAATCGATGAGAATCCATGAGAATTCTATGACCAAATGGAGTTGTGAATACTATAAGTCATAGTTTCCACAAGACTTGATAATAATAATGAGAAATTTCTTTCCATGGTAGAGGGTATATTAGAAATTGATCGGGTGTGGTGGCATAGCTGATCCGAGTTGATCGTAGTCAAGTATTGATAGGATGGATGAGTGTGGCTCCAAAGGAGGGACACACGTTTAATATTGGAACCTATTGAGGTATAACTATAGGATCAATATAAGGTAATAAATTTTTTATTAGTGAACCATCATCCATTTGAGGACATGGCCCTTGTTATGATCTGAAATTAAATGGATATTGTGGATAGCATTCAATGTGCTGATAATAGGATGTGATTTATTTTTTTTCAATGACTCTTAGTTGTGATCAATATGGTTACTTATATTCATTATTTTTGGTAATGGATAGATCCTGGGTCATGGTATCCCAGTCCTTATGATGGAAGGTTCATTAGAATGGTGAGATTGGTCATTGGATGGTTAGGTGGAACTTGGACACCAGTGAGTGGTAAATATGATTTTTCTGGTCCCATGTTAAAACCAAATTTTATGTTTTTATGTGGTGTTGGATGGATTTAATGCATTAAAATTGGGAACATTATGTTTATGGTGTGATTCAAATAGGAATAATTAGGTGAATTATAACTCATCTCATATTTTAGTGATAAACCAGTGATTCTTGACATGGTTCGAGGGTGAACTTAATTCTGATTGGTGGAGACTCGTCTAATTTGGTTCTGAATAAAATATAAGAGGTAGTATAAAATTTAAACCTATGTATTTTATGATGTTGGGTGTGGTGATATGGTATTCAAATCAATAAGGTCATTCGACTATTGAGAAATAATTTTTGGTAAGTATTTCTGATGGTAGGGAGTATTGTGGATCTCGATCAACTATTATGAGTTGGGTATTATGGTGGGGAGATCCATAAGATAGATTATGAGTTCAATTATGATGTTATTTATAAATATATATGGGTGTGGTTAATCTCTATCTTGATGGTTTGAGTAATTATTGTGAGTGGTGGCTCAGATTTTCATGAATGATACACCTTGTGTTTGGAGTTGCACAAAGGGAGTCAATCAACATTCCAGAGTAGTATGTGATGAATTGAGCATGGATTGGTGACCTGAGTAGGTTAGGATTTTTTATTGAATGATTTAAGAGTCTTGTCAAGGATGATAAGTACTGTGGTGGGGATATTTTAATACCCCGTGTTTAGATGGGTTATGAAATTCAATGGGATTATTAATTTTTGATTTGGTGGATAGTTTTTTGAGAACCAAGACTCCAAATGGGATTTTGAGAGTTTTAACATCCTAAATATATGTTTGTGGATGGATTTTAAGGTTTTGAGTATGTCTTTAGGGTTCGAGTGAACATGAGATAAGTGGATGGGGGTGATCTGCTGAAAAGTGCAATTGAAAACCTTTCATGGTGTGAGTGGTTCATACTATAAATGAAATTCATGGGGGTCTTCGAGCCATGAAAGAGTTTTCTATGAGGGTTGGGACCTCTAGTATGAATTTTTATAGCATGAATATTTGGTTCAAACCAAGAAAGTTGGTTGCAAATGTTTTTAAAATTAATTAAATGGGGGGTGGACCCCCCCCCCCACACACACACACATTTTAGGTCGACCAGCGCATGGGGAAGGTTGTTTTAGCTAGGCCTCACCCTATTTATCCTCTCTTTATCCCATCTATTGGGGATGGGTTTTGATGTGTTTCTAATATGACTAGATGTCATTTCCTCCTCCTCCTTCCTTCCATGTTGTTTTCCCTCCATTGTCACTAATTTTAGGCAGTTTTGATTTAGGGTTTGGTGTCGATTACATTAGAGAATAGTAGAATCAGCTATTTTTTATGAGACTTTCAAGTATCATAGAAAGAGGAAATCCAACGATAAATATTTTATGTAATTAGATGTCATTTTCATGAGGCATATTTTCATAGTGGTTTTTCTAAGATTTTAGGAAAAATTAAATTTATTTGGCAACTGAATCATTGTTCCATGTTATATATTTTTCTTGGGATAGTGTTAGGAGTGCACAATGAACCTTTAATAGTTGTTTATTTGTGGTTCCAATGTGATGGGAGCACTCACAGAGACTTTGGAATTTAAAACTAATTAAAATAAATTGTAAATTTATTTTTAAATTTTTTAATTAATTATAAATTGATTATAATTAATTAAAGTGGATGTATTGGCATGACCTAGGGCCTCGTAGAAATGGGAGATGGTTGTTGGACTTGGAAAGGCATAGGAAAGATATGAAAGATGGTGAACTAAAAATGGAATTACTCTGAAATGAGGTAGGTGTTCCTTATGTATTTACCCTATGGTATTATGCATTTTATTTATTGCATGTGATATATGATATCTCCACCAAGGGTGATTGACCTGATAAAATTGTATAAATTTTTTAATTAAAGTAAAATGACTATAAATGGATTCTACAAAGTTCCAAGGCCATGATGGCCCTTATTCACTAGCTTCAATTCACCGGCCTCCGTTTGGTAGGTCCTTGATTATAATTGTATTCTTGAGTTATATGGACCATAAGGGGTATAAAAATGGAATATATTGAATGAGATACAGAAAACCTAGTGTAGGAGACTTAGAAATATACTTATATAGGATATTTTAAGGTTGAGATGATTGGCTCACATAGGCAATGTGAGAACCTCAATATGGCTTAAAGCCTTCAGACTAATCAGATGACCATGGTTCAAGTGTTCCTCCCCCACAAAGATTGTTATTATTTGAGTGGGTATATCGTATGGAGATTGATGGATACGTTGATGAGTAGACTGACCTTGGTATGACATGGGTATGAATATGGTCCTTTTTCCATATCTTAAGAGAAATGTCAATAAGGCCTAACGTATGATATTAGTGGGGTTTTATGACAATTAGGATGAGATAAAGGGATGTATTACCCCTAAGTGATGGGTGTTGAACCAAGAGATATAAATAGAATAAAAAAAACCTAGGAGAATTTTCAATACTTGAAGTGACCTAGGGGATCCCAATGAGTTCCTTAGTGGTATATTAACTCTATAAAAGGGTGTGGGTGCATATTGGTAGTGATGACTGTAGGTGTAACCATAGAACCCGAGTTGATGATGATTATTTTATTATTAGATCATCTTTGACTACCTCCAAGGGATGGATAATGGTTCCTGATAACTATTTATCACCTAGGATTAACTCCAATTGATCATCTTGGAGGATGATTTGTATAGAATACTCAATATTACATCTAGGTTTTAGTATTAATGTCATATTACCATGGAACACGTAAGATTACCTCCTAGGGTTTGGTGTTTTTTCTTGATATCTATGGAACACATATAATTACCTCATGGGTTTAAACAATGATTCTTGATGATTATTTATCTATTATTATTAACTCTTAGGTATTGTCTTGGAGCCTAATGACTATGGGAAACTTAGTATTACCTCATGGGGTTTAGCATTTGTTCCTGGTGACTATGGAACACTTAGGATTACCTCTTGGGGATCGGTGATGATGTCTAAAGATTATTGATCTCTTAGTATTAACTATTAGTGATCAAATTGGATCATGATGAATATAGAATGATTATTAATGAATCTTAGGGTTCATCAGTTGTGCCAAATGACTATTTTATTCCTTGGACACTCTCCTTGGATATGAAAATGATGCATGCTACTATGGGATTCCTTGGACATGCTCCTTGGATCTAGTAATTATGATTGATACTATATATTCATTTGTATAGAATTAGTTTTCATGGTCCTGTGACATGATCATATACACTTTGTAACTAGCCAAAGTAGGTTTCAATCAATATTTAGTATCACGGTAGAACCTGAGGATTTATAGTGGTTATTTATTTACACTTTAATAGTTAATTATTTTTTTATTTGAGCACATTTCATGTGTAAACTTATATTACTGGTAATGTATGGGACCCTATTGGTGGTTCCCTATAGATTTTTACTTACACCCTACCCATGGGGGGGCATGGCATTTGGGTACCCAAGATGAACTAACTATTCATAGGTTCAAATTGGGAAGAGGATTGAAGGATCTTGATTGAGAAAGAATTATCAAATGGGATTATAGATTAGGATGAGTTGAGGCTTGGGGATATAATATATCCTCTTTTAAATTTATTTTATTCTTGTATTCATTTTTTATATGTGGTAATTAAGGTTTTATATTAGTTATTTTGTATAAATAAATGCTTCTGAATTCATTTATTATTGATGGATATGTTTTTTTTCTTCCTCTTACCACAAATGATGTTATAGATGATATTGTATTATTTTACTTATTATTGTACACTTTGATATGGGGATATAGTCTCCCTATTATGCTACTCTAGACCCTCATTTCTAGTTAGAAGCCTTTGGAGTACATATAGGAACTCCTGAGGTCCAGTGGAGACCCCTCCATTCTAGGATCCACTCAGTTTTTTCAGAATGGGGGTGGGATGTTACAATGAAAAAGGACATGACGTGATAGTTTTTAAATAATATTTTATAATTTAATAAAGGTAGGGTAATTTATATTTTATATATATTTTTATGTTCTTTGATTTTTTTTATTAAACCCATTTTTTAGGAGTTGATTTTGGTTTTTCATGAGGTTTAAAATTTTGTAAGCATGTTAAAATGGAAATAGGCAGCCTATAAAAGCAAGGTTTAAAATTTGGAAAAAAAATTATATTATATATATTTGGGTTCAATGAATTAGAGACTTCTAGGAGGTATAACCATCCATATAGGTGGTACCTAATATAAATAGTTTGGTAAGAATTCTTAGGATGTGAATCAAGTTCAATTTTACAATCTCAGCTCTAATAGAAAGAGAATCTATGGCAGATATCTTAGTCTTGGGGTTTAAGAACAAATAGAAAAAAATTATTTAACCAGGATGGGTTGTTTTAATGATGATATTTATTGATGAGTAAATGTGTAGTAGTTAGTTTTATTAAAATATGTTCAACAAGAGTTACAGACTTCAGTACATGCAGTTTTATAGAAAATTACGTGTAGTGTTCCATTGATCACAAGATGATGCAGTCAAGTACTAATTGGTATAGGTGATCATTAGTCACCAAGATCATTGTTGGGATGTCTATGAAATTTGGATGGCAGTTCAACTATAATATCAACTTGAACCCTCTATAAATTTGGGGTAGTACCACTTGTACATGATGTATTATAACTCATATTGGAAGGTTATCTAATATCAAACATTACTAATTATGATTGTAATCTCTTGTATCTTTTGATAGTAATGATAATTATAACAGTGATATCACATGGATATAGGACTAATGTATGAACTGAATAAACCAATCTATTTAACTTTCCTTTCTTTTTTAATTTCCATTTATCCTTAAAAAATTGTGTGAGATTGTGAGTTAGATTGAGTGTGTGTGAGGTCGACTTAGTGTGGCGGGTAAGGTGTGAGGTCTTCCTATATTTTCATAAACTAACATTTATGGAGTGTTCTTATAGGATATATTTCTACTATGTGGAATCATCTAGTGGATAAATTCTAGTAATTTGAATTTTATGGATTCCCAATATGTGGTGTCAAAGCTTATGGTTGTTTTAACTCACTCATCAACACACTCTAAGATAGATCTGGTAACACTCTCTCTATTTCCTTGGTGTTATTTTGATTCAGTGGGAGTTTATTGGAATCAAAATTTATTATGTTGGAAGA
Organism: Viscum album; assembly: GCA_963277665.1. Classification (NCBI taxonomy): domain Eukaryota; kingdom Viridiplantae; phylum Streptophyta; class Magnoliopsida; order Santalales; family Viscaceae; genus Viscum; species Viscum album. The sequence continues at coordinate 781,906,968 of OY728146.1, read as the reverse complement.
AGGTAATATCTATATAAAAAGGTTAAATGGAATAAATTTTGGGTTATTTATAATATAAATGGATGACTATCTCATTTAGAAGTATTTGGTAGTTCTGTTGTTTAGAATCAGACTGAAGAAGATTGATAAGGAAGAATGGGAATGGATGTACGGAAAAACTCTTGGGCTAATAAGGATTTCATTGGAATGTAAAATGGTCTCTAGTATATAATAATTGAATACCATGGTTGAGTTTTTGAATTCCCTATAATCCATGTATGATAAGATGATGACACTTAATCAAGTTTTCATAATATAGAGGTTGTTTAGTATAAGAATATCTAAAGGTAGGCCTATGTAAGATCACATGAACGGATTCAACATGATTTAAAGGTAGCTCAAATAAGTGAAGGTCAAGGTTGTGAATGATATTTAGGATCTTATTTTTCTTTCATCACTATCGGAGTCATGGTATGTGGTGGTAATGAAGTTAGTAATTACTTGAGTAAAACTAATTTGGTTTTTGAGGATGATAGGAAAATATTTTTTAATTAATAACTCAGATAGAGGTAGGTTCAAGTACCTTTTAAAACCATGATAAAAATTGAAGGAAGGTTTTTATCACCCCAATGGAGGAATAATTTAAGACCAAAAGATAATTTGTGAGATAGGATCCAAGGAAAATAGGTATGTTTTGGTCCAACATGCTAGAAGTTTGGGATAAGAGGAAAATTCAAGAAGGAATTTAGGAATCATAAGGAAACAAATGGAATGGAAAATTTTAGAATTTAAATTTTTTTGAAAACAATTGAGGTAAGTAACATCTTACTACTAAGTTTAAAAATTATAATGGATTCATGTATGATTGACTTAGGAGAATAATTTAACTCAATAGTGGATCTTGGAAGCATAGTGAATATATGTTTGGGAGGTGTAGAAAACTAAATTTGGTGGATGATGAAGATATTTAAGTCAGGGGTAAATCTGATGTTAACATCCATATGAATAATGGATGTTTCTTACTATTGAAATAAGTGAGACACATCCCAAGTATATGGAAGTATCTAATTTCTATAACTCAACTATATGAGTAAATTTATGGCACTAGCTTTTCCAATGGAGTTTGGAAGGTGACTTGAGTATCCTTGGTGGTGGAATGATGTATCACTCCCTAGCCCTAATTAAATTATTATATTATTTACTTATATATTTTATTAATCTTAAATCTTGGGTCTTTTTATTTTTTTTTAATTATGGAAATTTGTATGTCACATTGTTAGTGCATGGTTAGTGTTAACCTATGATAGTCTTGTGAAAGGGGTCTAAAAATTTTCAATTCCATTTATCATGTTCAGTGCATAGTTTTTCCAACCATTCTAATCAACCATGAATGTGCCCAGTATTATCCATTGGGGGATGCATGGTTAGTGCATGGTTTTTCCAACCGTGTGGCCAAATTGTATAATATACCCAGACTTAAAAAATAATAAGTTAAAAAAAACGACCTCACTTCATTTTTCCTATAAATAAATCCACCTTACTTTTTAACCCCTCCATATCATGATGCAGGACTAAACCCCCTCCCTATCACACTCCCTTTTTCTTCTCCCCTTTGATTTTAGGTGTTTCTCCCATAGATTTTAAGTGAGATATCCTCATGTTAGGGTTATTTTATCTTCATATACAACTTCTTATCTAATATTCTTTCCATTTCATATCCCCATTACTGACTGAACCTTCGGAAAAATCTTAAGTGGGTTTGAGTTCTAATTTCAAGTGGTTTGGGTTTGTATGGTTTATGATCTTCTTTTCAGAATTTACTCCCTCTATCTTTGAAGGCTTTTCATCATTTGTGCTTTCACTAGGTATCTATCTCAATGATTTTTCTTTCCAATGACATTATATTCTTCTTTAGGTATTCCAAATTGTTTTATTTAAATTATAAATACCTTATAATTTCAAATGGATTTATATATGCATATAAATAATGTTTTTCAAATGTAAAAAATTGATTTATTGATAGTTTTTCATAAATTTTCCTCTCTTAATTTCCTTCAGTTAAAGAATAATTGTATTTTTGACCTATAAAACATTTACGATAGTTTTTAAATTTAAGATGAGTGTTTTAGTGATGTTTTGAATAGTTTATATAAATATATGGATTGTAAAATGAGTTTAAAATGGGATTAATTGAATAGTATTTCCTTTTATAATTTTTTTATGATAACTTGTTCCAACTTCATAGTATTTAAATTGGGTGGTTATATACATATACATGGGTATCAATATATATATCTATGTGTGTGGGTGAATATTTATATGATAATATTTGAATTTTCGAATTTAGATATATATATATATGTGTGTGTGTGTGTGTGTGTGTGTTTGTATGTAAATCTATATGAGCATAAAAATAGAGTAAAACCTTTGGAATTTAAATCTGATACTTAACTTGGTTTTCTAACAAGTTTTTAAGTGGATTTATAAAGAAAATTGAAAAGGCTTGATTTTCATGATTTATAATACTTGTGGTGTTTTATAAATGATTTGTTAATTAATTAATGACTTATTGAGTTGATTTTTATGACCTTTTATATATCTCTAGGATACTTTAAATGTATTCCCTTTATTTAGAAATAAATTGATTTAATAAGTCATGTGGTATTTGAGGAATTGAATTGCATGAGATGGGTTAATGAAAGTCCATTTTTTAAATGAAATTTGAAATATTGAAATGGTTAAAGAACATGGGAACTCAGGTGTCTAAGAGGGGAAGAATAGATAAAGTATACTTTTAGATTACACTACGCTGACTAAACACCTATACTTGGATAAAGGTCATAGTTCCATGGACGATCATCGCCACATCACTATTCCAAGACATGTATTCTTTAGAGGTGGGTTGGATGTGGTTTTGTGGATGAGAGGAACCACCTCACAAGAAAAAAAGGAATGTTCTTATTAGTGGTTAGTGTTCACGTTTTATTTTGATTGATTAGATCATGAGTTGATATGAGGATCTAGAGTGCCCATATCCTTAGATAGCCTAGGGGTTTTCTCATGGTGGATGTTCAGGAATTGGTTACTTATATGGTACATTATTTTCCTAAAAAAATTCTAAAGTATACTATTTTTTTCATTTAGAACTTATTAAAGTATGATACATGATTTTATTTATAAATTGTTTAAATTATGTTGTGTGCTTCTCGTTTCTAAAAGTTAAAAGCCTACTTTCATGGAACTAAACTTTATTTTCAAATTGTTAAAGAATTTTACTTTTTTATCATCATTAAACATCAAGATAATTTTCTTAAAATTAATTTAAAACTAACATATATTGGATTTTTTTTAAATTGAATGCATGGAACCATTGGTTAAACCATACTGGTCCATTTGTGATCACTCCATACTTAAAACCCTTACTATTTATAGACTAAGTGGATTTTGTAGGTTTAGGATCTGGTGTGGATGAGTACCTTTTAGGTAATATTTTCTCTAGAATACTCTTGTGGAAGTTTTTTATGTCAATTTATGGAGAGTGACCATGGGTCACATAGGGTATTTCAAATTTTATTTTTAGTTTATTATCTACATCAGATAAATTTTTCTTTTTCATACATTCAGTTATGGTTAGGGGTGGTGTACTTTCATGTGAAGTTATGAAAGTAGAATATGTCACAAACCAGCCCGAGTGGACCCTGAACCGGTCACCTAGGCCAGCCCGCGATAAGTCCCGAGAGTCGTTCCTGATCCTCCTGGTATGGAGACAAGAACCAAGGGAATCAATATAGTATACAAGGGAATGATTTTGTCCATATATATACAATCAAACAAATAGCTGAAAGAAATGGACATCCCAAAATACATTTATATAAAAATTGAACTGAACGTTATTTGTACAAGAAACTGAAAGTACAACTAAACCAATAACTCAACTGACCAAACCCGATAACCAACTAACTCCATGTGACCCTGCTAGTTACTCTCCAAAAAAATGATCACATGTCACCCTAGGAGATCGAACTCAAGATGAAACCTGTACAAGGGGTAAAAATAGAAGAAGACTATAGGTGTGAGTATTAAAACTCAGTAGGTTATCTTGATATTATATTCCCAATTCACATCCTTTAAAATAAAATAAACATAAATTTCAAGTTTTAAATACAAATATAAAGGTATGTTTTCCAAATGAGGTCATATGATATAAAAATTTACCATACAAAAACTTGTATGTTTTATAAAAAAGAATGCTAGTAACAATTTTCATAGAGGTGCAACTTAAAAATAGAAAAAGTTCTCAAGAGGGATGCTTTAAAGAATTTCAACTTTTAAATAAATCACCCAAACTACTGAATTTACCAACTAAACACATCGTATGCCGATGGTGAGTACAAAATAGCCAATGATCACAAGTCACGGGAACACCCCTAGGCACTAGTTAGTTGCGAGCCCCAGGTACCTCGTATCTCAGTGAAAGTAACCATAATAAATATATGTTCTCGTGCACAAGAGCCACTAGTAGTGAGAATACCCATAACCTAGTGGTCCCCCAACATAATAATCATCATATTTTAGTTAGCGTTGTCATCATCAAACTTGCTATGTGAAACAGGGGCCAAACCCCACAGGATCACTAGCATACTAGTACACATACGCCCACCTAGATACCCAGGATTCCATTTAGTGCTCTATCAAGTTACACATATTATCAAATACACATTTCACATCAAATTTACATTCTAAAAACATAAACACATAAATATACCACAAACATTCTTCACATTTCTTTCACGAATCAATAAACCATTGAAATTTTTTGTAAAACAATTTCAAGGAGTGTATTGAGGCTTTACACAAAAAACTCATTCAAAAACAATCTTTTAATTATAAACACACACAAAAAACCATACCCAACAATATTTTTAATCCCTAACAACATTTAATAAAATCATTTCATGGACCATAAAACAATCTCAATTGACAAAACATGGTATATACAAGTAAAACACTCATTCTTCATTTTTAGGAAAGGCCAAACGAGCCTTTAAACATTTTATCAAAACTAACATTTGAAAAAGTTATGCATTTAAATTTTATTATGGAGGTGTATATACACCATTTTTAGCATCAAACCAAATTCATAAATCCCTTAAAACACTCAGGTTACATATTCAAAACACAACCATTTTCAAAAGAATGTAAAACGAACCATTTTCTGGCAACTCAGACCAAAACGTGTTGTAAACCAAAACCCATTTGTTTTTAAAACAATATCCAAATTTTAAATCCATAAAATTATCCCAAAATAATTTTTTACATTCTTCTAATGTATTTATAAATCCAAACAAATCATTTTAAATTTCACTAGACATATAAAATCCAACGAGGTAATTTACCGAACACATGGCATGAACTCTTTAACAAAACAACCTATGTTAAGCACTTAAAAAAGGATAAAGTACCATTTTCATGCCATAAAGTTATTTAAGATACTGAAACATATTCAAAATTACATAAACCAAGTGCGAAATCTCATGGAATAATTTATCAAACAAGAGTAGTGCACATTTATACCAAAACAACTATATTTTTAACAAAATAAGTCATAAAACATAATTTGCACAAAAAACATTTAAAACCAAGGTTTCACAGTAGAACATATCATATAAATAAGATTATAATATCATGATAATTATTATAATTAAATAATAAAGTCTTGTGCATGGGATATCCTACCTCAAATCCTTGGCGTAATGGAAACGCACACCCAAAATCACCATCTGAGGGTTTACAAACCCTAAACCTATGAAGAACAGCCCAAAACAAAAAAAACACCATAAAAATCATGGGATAACATAACCATAGGTATATCATGACTATGGGATATTATAAAACCATGAAATAATGAAAGGAGGAAGAATAGGGAAGATAAAGGAGAAGGAATCTCATCTTTTCAACTAGAAAACTCTTCGTATTCTATTACATCTGCACCCTTAGAGAAAATGGAAAGGCTATAAAATTCTTTTAGATACTCCTTAGGTATGTACTAACAAGGTAAATAATAATTATGGGGAAAATAGTATGAATTGAATGATTTAGGTATGAAATAATTTACCTTCTCTATTTTGTACGATTTGAGGAAACCTAATACCATACGCTCTAATACTTGCTTCAAATGAGCTCCAAAGAGTTAATCTAGATAATGGGGGTGAGGCTAGGTGTTTTGGATTATAGTGGGAGGTAAAATCACCAAAAAATATTAAAAAATAAAAAATACATAAAAGAAACAAATTATTTTTTTAAAACTAGAAGTGGGCCCAAAATTTGGACCAATACCTAAATAAGTAACCCAAATTCACCATGATTGTGAATTCTTAAGGAGTAAAAATGATATGGAGGTTTGAATATGTTAGTGGAGGAAAATTATTAAGTGAAATGGGTGAAGAATATTGAAAAACAAAGGATTTATAAAAGAAAAAAATTTTATTTTTAAAACTAGAAATGGGCTCACGGTTGGCCCAAATCCTAAAGTAACCACCCTCTCTCCAAAAACTCCTAAAAAAGAAATGGGGAACCCAAATTCGGGTGATTAGACATATATGGAAGTTAAAAAATTAAAATTTATCTCACCCAACACCCAAGAATAATATCGGGATTTTCAATGAACCGGATCAAAACCATGACATGAAAAGAAAAAAAATCTGGGTGTGACAGAATAGAAGGGGTTGTTTCTATAGATATCATTAGAGGATGATATTAGGTAATTTATTTTACGTTATATATATTTTTATTAATTCTGTTTTTTAAAGTTTTAATTTTTCTATATATTTTATTTTTGGTGTGGGCATCCAATGTATGCACGAATTGTGCTAAAATTCCTGAAGAAATTCTACTACTTTTTAAATATTATGTATTGGGCCAAATCAACCCCAATGATTGATTATTATGCCTTTGAGACTTTTAATAATCCTAATAAGATCACGTATTCCCCTCAATTCTTTCCTAGTATATCATGGGTGTCCAGTAGAAAGATGACTCTGGATAGTTCATGATAAATTGGTACCAGAGCCTTGTCTTTTTAGAGTCATAGTTTTTAAGAGATCTCTTTGTTATTTTGGTAATAAAGGTAGATTGAAGATAAGAATTTCAGGAATAAAGAAGTAGAATTGGAAAGAGTCTAGCCATTTCTTTTCTATTTTAATCCTCAATTTTCCATGGGATTTTTGGGTTTTATTTTTGAATTTGAATTTTTCTTTTATTCTTCTGAAGGATTTATATTTGGATTGATGTCGTTTGATCATTATGATAGTGTTTTGTGATTTTTTTTGAGTTTTCATGTTTGAGGTGAAAATGGGAGTGGAACTGGAGGTATAGGTATCTCAAATGGTGTAAAACCCTAAAAAATTAGTTTAAAAACATAATAAGCTTGATAGGTTTCTTAACATGCAACACCAATCTTTAAGTGCATTATGATATACTATAAAAATATTTTTAATTAAATATGAAAGTTATAATATAACCATTAAATTTTTGAATATGAATAGAATTAAAAAAAATTATAAAATATATTCATAATGATCCTACTCAATAAAAATTTATTGATTAATTCTTAGTAGATAAGAACCCAATTTTTAGTAAAATCGTTTTATTCTTTAAAAATAATTTATCTATAAAAATGGTTTTTATTGCTTTTTATGAGTGAATATTATAATTAATTTGTAAAAAAATTCAAAAAATTATACCATTGTTGAAATCGTCATATGAAAATTACATTAGGGTGGAATTTTTTTATCTTTCTAAAAAGACAGATTTCTCAATGAATAGTGAAAAATAATAATTTTATTAGAAACTTTATTTTATTTTCATGTATTTACAGAGACCCACTTTTTTGAATTGGTTTTAAAATTTTCATTATTTAATTTTTATTAAACAAAATACAATTAATTTCATTTTAATTGAAATTATGATTAATTTTGGTATAAAAATATTTTTATACTTAAAAATGAATTTTCCTAAAAAATTGATTTTCCTTATATTTTATGAATTTATTTTAAAATTAGTTTCTTCAAATTATAGGGATTTAATTTAATAAAATGGATTCCATATTTGGAATCAAAATTTCAAAAATTCGTAAATAGTTCAACTTTTTTTTGTCATAATGAATAATAACTGTAGCAAATATTTGTCACCTTAGTAAGGGTAAATCGGGTAATTAAGGTTAAAAATAATATGAAAATGATTTAATATATACATATATATAACCTAAATTATTTCTATTTTATGAGTTTATTTTGACAATCCTCATCCAATTTTCAAATATATGACAACTTGTTGCCATTTTTCTTTGATAATGACCTTAATATTATTTTAAGCAAATAATAAATACCAAATTTCACTCTCTTTGTTTAAATATATATAATATTTTTTCATAGGTATAAAAGGAGGTTATGTTCAGTTATAAATATTTATTTTTAATATGAATGAATTTTTTTATCATGTTAATTTATTTTCATTTTTTAGTTTTGGGATAATTAGCTTGAATGATTACACAATGTTGACGCAATGCTTATACAAGCAGTATAAAAATCAAAGTAAATGATTTTAAAAACATTAAAAATGTAATTTTTTGTATGATTTATGGTGTCACAGGAATTTTTTGGTCAAACATGATGTATAATGAGGTTGTGAGATAGTTTATATTTTAATTATATAGTTTTATTTATTTCATTAAATTAAATATATGTGAATAGTTCATAAAATGACTTTAATGGTATTTTATGTAAATAATATATTATTAAATTATTTAAAAATATAAAAAAACTAGAAATGGGACAAGGGGGTGGTATATGGTTTAAAATATCATTCCATTACCATTTTTTATCCAATTTTTACCTTATAAGAAAATTTATAACCCTTTAGTATTGAAAATTTTGTTACCATGACTAAGGTTAAAATTGGTTAAGAAGGCATTAAACCAAAAGATAAGGTTTAAAATTCTAAATAAACATGTCCGAGTTTCATTAAGGTATATAAAATTTAGCCTATATTATCTTAATAATTTTTCCCACTTTTTTGACATTTTCACATAAAAAATGTTCTATTGTGTTTAAATATTTTATTTAATTCCAAGTGTGGCCGTTCCTCTACTATAAAAGGAAATTACCCCTCCTCTATTCTTCACACCACCTTGTGCCACTTATCTTGAAAAAACCATGAAAATAATATTCTAAAAATCCTTATCCAATTTATAGGGGTTTTTTCTCTTAAAAATATCGTCCCTAAGGTCCTTAAGAAGAAATATAAAGGAGATCTCTCAAAGATGAGGTAATCATTTTAATCGGTCTATTTAATTTTAGTTCTTCTTATACATCCTTCAATTATATACTATAAATTAAAATATAATAACATAATTATATAGCATGTAATTATATGTTATTATGTTAATTTAATAACCTTATTCACCTCATTTTTTCATCAAATGGTAAATGAAAGTATCGCTCGTGTGTACATTTGGATTACCACCTCCACAAAGTGATACGATTCATTTTACATTTCTGCATCAGGTGGATGTTTATAGTGATGTATTTGATAAATATATATGATATTTAGGATATTATTATGTTTTTGTAAATTTTAATTACTATTTACCTTTATTTCATTCCATCTATCAAAAAATGGAAACATAACTCGTGTGTACGTATGGACTACCATCTCCATGAAGTGATGTAATTTATTTTTTCTCATCACTTTATATGAATAGTTATAGAAGTGTATATAATGATTATATATGATACTAATTAAATTATTAATAGTATATAAATTATGTAATCATGATCAAAGTACAAAGGACCATAAATTCTAAACCAAAACTTACATGAAAAATGAAACATTTAACACTCAAAATGATGATTTTAATAATAAATTATTTATAAATGGACATTTAAATGTTATAATTAGATCATATATTATATTATAAATATTTATATAGTTATATAATATAATTATAATGAATTTATATTTATTATATAGGAGGTTAGAGAACTTATGAAGCAAGTTGTACTTGAGGTAATGGTTTCTTATCCCACTTTTATTTCTGTACATATGTCATATTCACCACTTGTTTCCTTTGTGTGGTGTAAATAATTCCCATGAATTTATTTTATGATTATTTGCATGAAAATTATCAGGATATAAAAATATATATAAGGTTCTCTCTTCCATGAGGTTTTAATTCAAAGATTACCAAAGTTTTGAGGGTTCTTTATCACAAATTTGGTTTGTTAAGACATGTTTGATGTTATGCACATATTTATGTTTATGAGGTGTATATTTTGACCCTTTTAAATTTTATAACATGGATAATTCTTGATTTCCATTATTTTATGTTACAATTCAAATTATTTTATCATATTTTATTTGATTCAAAAGTTATAAAAGTGGTAATGGTTTACAGTTTGAAATTGTCTTCTTTTGGATATATGTTATGTTATACACCTATCTTATTTTATGTGATGTATATACTCCCAATTTGATATTTTATATAATTAATATTGTTATATTTATGTTATTTAAATTTAAATTTTAATTTATTCCTTTCACAGGGGTTATAACTCAAAAGTTAGCAAAACGGTAATGGTTTTACATTACAATCTCATATTTACCAGGATTGTTTAGGCTTAAATTTATGGTGATGAGATTATATGATCTATATATCACAATTATTATGAATATTATTATACTATGGTTAATTTTTAGATTACATTATTTCCTTTCATTTTCCTCTCTTTAAGTACTCAGGAGACTGAAAGAATGTTTTTAAGGAAACCCAATTTTGTTTTACTATTCTGATAGGAATCTTTTCCTTCCATGTTCATATTTTATTTAAAATGTTTTCAATAATGATTTTATTATTCTCCTATTATTTTTTAAAAGTACTTTTACATATTTTTTTACTTTCTATAAAAAAAATTAAAATAAATCTTCTTATCATTTCCCAAATGAGGAACTTTTACTTTTTACCAAAATTGTGAAATGAATATTTGTTTTAACACCATCGTTATGACCATTCAATTATTTTAAGATTACTTTAAAATTATACATATTTATTTTCATAGAATATTTTTTCATTAATATTTTGTGAATTTTTTTTCAAAATTAAATGGGTATTTTTCTTAAGAAAGTTTCCAGTGATCTTTAAAAGGAATTTTTCATCTATGATAACAGAATTTTATGTTATTTATGATTAAATGGGGATATGATTCTATGATACCAACATTATTAATTCTCTGGATGGTTTATGATAATTATTATGACATATTTTTGAAACCCATTTTCTTTTCCATGGGTTGAGTTATCATGAATGATAAATGTTCATGTGGCATATATATGAATAGATTGTGATTATGTGATGGGTGGGTATGTTATATGCCTCTAATGTATTAAGTAAATATTAATGTTTTATGATATCAAAGGGTACATACACATGAGGGTATCCCAATCCCAAAATAAGTTTCATATGAGGTTTTCAAAAACTCAAAATAGGGTACACGGGAGGTTATCTCAATCCCAAAGCAGGTACACGGGTGGTTATGTTGTAACTAAAATGTTATGAATGTATTTGTGGGTAGCATTAACATAATATTTTTATGATTATGATTATTCCACACTTTATACCACCCTTTTATGACATGATCATATTCTTATTATATGTCCTCATGGCTAATGAATTTTGATTCTCCTATGATTTATGTCTTATGAACTACCAAGATTTATGTCATGACTCGTGATTATGATCTATAAATTTTTAGGTATGATTTTATATCATTATGATCATGTTATAATACCCTTATGAATATTTTATCCTTAAAATTAATCATTTACTAATATCTCCCATGTTTAAACATACTAGTCATATGATCTCACCCTTTCTTATGTTTTATATTCCCCAGTATATGAAGAAAGGTTTTACGTATATTATTTCTAATAAAGGTACTATATGGGAAAAACATAGTGGGAGATGATATAGATTTTTATGAATCAGTTGTTTATGAATCCAAATTTATAAGGACATTAAACCTGTATGCTTCTATCATGGATTGTAATGATTTATAATAAATATTCATCTAAAATGATGTAATATTTATGTATGAAATTCTTGGGTCACCTCACATAAAATTAAAACCCATGTGGGGACTTCATGCATGGTTTTTAGAAACTCCCAGTGGTTGTGGTATGGTTGGAACATGGCTTTCTAATTGGGTGCCAAAATCATACAAGGTCGTTATCCTCTCTAAAATCTTTTTTTATTATTATTTGAACTTTATGATTTTTATGTGTTTTTTGGTGATGTTATTTTAAGGTGTGTTTATGTGATTTGATTTGATTTTAATGACGTTTTAAAAGGAACCATGAATTAAAAATATAAGAGTGATTTTTATAAGACAAATTAAAGTGGGATTGGGTTTAAATACTTGAGGTGTTTTTTTAAATTATTAAATAGATTTATAAAAAGGTTTGAAATGGGTTTTGTTTTTTGAGACTCATGGGCTGATTTGAAAAATAGATTTTCAATATTTTAAGGTGATTTCAAATAGATAATTAAATTTTTAGAAATGTTAGTGTATACTTTAAAAATACTTTTTTGGTAAAATTTTATGATTTTAAATTTTTTTTAAAAATAGAGTTTAAATTGTTTTGGGAAGGGAAAGATGATAGAAAAATATTTCACGAATGGATTTTGTTGATATTTTGGATTGAATAATTTTGTTTTAAAAATGGAGATTTTTTTTAAAAATTATTAAATATGTTTTATAAAAAAATTAAAAATAATTGTTCTATTTATATTTAAAAAAAAATTAATGATGAATGTGTGAGATTTAAAATGGATTTAAACATAAATATGTAATATTTTAAAAGAATAAATATGTGGTTTAAAATGGTTGGGGTTTGTTTGATGTTGTAATCTAATTTTTAATGGTGTTTATGGTCTATTTTCTTAAATTTTTATTCTAAATTAAGATGTGATTTTTGGATAGGGGTGATTATTATTTTTATATTCGATTCATAGGGTGGTGTGCTTTCTATATTGCTTAGATGATGCCTCCCAAAAAATTCTTGAGTATTGTAATGTGTGGGTGATTGTCTAATGTGGTTTTTTAGTCGATTGACTTTTTGAGTTAATTCTTATTCAGTTGTTCATCATTGGGTTCATTCACATTTATGTAATGTAAATGGGGTGTTTTTATGTTTTTCTCATGCTTCATTGGAGTGAGTAGGTCTTTCACAGTTTTGTGTGGCCCTGGTGGTGGATGATTTTTTTCAATTCATTGAACATGAGGTAAACCTTGGGTGCATGCATTAAGCAACTAGGATGATGTCGAACCAGTTTAGATCACACCTTGGATAGTGTTTACTTAGTTTTATTGGGATCACCAAGAATGGTTTTCCTGGTATGAGGTCCTATGTTTCTTTTCTCTTGTTCTTTGACCCAATAATATAACCCATGTTGTTTTGATGAGGCATATCCATAGTCTATTCCACCTTCCCTAATCATTCCTAGTTATATGAATGTTGATGGGTTGTTTTATGCTTCATGATTTGAGATCTTTGGATCATCCTTATGTTGTGTTTTCTTTTTAATATTGGTTGGTGTGGTTTTTGAGATGTTATTATTACCACCCTTTCCTTATAGTGTTTCTTGTCTCTCTTGGTTGGTTAGTTTCAATTAATTTTTGGTTTACCAAATTAAATTTTTTTAGGTATCTTGTCTTTTTAAGAGTTGTAATAAATTATTATAGGAATTATGGATATGTTTTGGGATTTATTATTTCATTCTTCTCAGTTGTATATTTGGGTCGTGCCTCTAGGGGTTTTTGGGTGATTCCTTTTTCTCATTAATCCACCAAGCATGAAGAATTCTTAAATGGTGGGGATACCCACTATGGGTATTTTTTTCTTAATTATTTATTTGGTATGGTTGAGTGTGAGATTTCATTGGAGATGGGTACATGCTTGATGGGTTTAGATCTTCCTTATAGGACTCATAATCCATACCACATGGATTTTTTCCTTAACTACTTCAACAAATTTTGTGATTTCTTTTTGAGACTCGATGACTTTATAGGGGTATAAGAGGTTATCGTGGGGAGTTATATCACACCCCAAACATCATTTAATAATTATTTTATTTATTTTGTTAATATTTAATCTTATGTATTTTTATTTTGAACTTTTTTTAAAAAAAATAAGGATATATTTCTGTCATGTGATTAGCGCATAGTTCGGGCTAACCCTGTGATAACTGTATAGTAAGGGTCTGAAATAATATAGATCCATTTAGAATGATTAGTATATAGTTTTTACAAAAATGAAAACCAAATGTGTGTGTGGTCATAATAATCAAGTAGGGGGTACATGGTTAGTGAATGGTTTGGTTAACCATGCAGCCAAACCATGCAATATACCTAGACTTAGAAATTTTCAAAAATTACAAAAACACCCTCACTCCCTTTTACCCTAAAATAAATCCACCTATTTACTTACCCCTCACTCTCATGATGAAAATATAGGGACCCTACCTAGTGTTATCTCTTCTCCTTATCCCCTCTGATTTTAGGTGTTTCTCCCTCCAATTCCAAGTGAGATCTTCTTAGGTTAGGGTTCCTTTATTTTTATTCCATTATTCCTATCTTTTATTCTACTCATTTCTTATCCCCCTTATTATTCATACCCTAGGAAAACCCCTAGGTAAGTTTAGTTACTAATTTCATTTGTATTAGGTTTATAGGGTGTGAGATATTCTATTAGGACCTTCCTCTCTATGTCTCTAAATATTTTTCATCATTTATGATTGCCCTTGGTAGGTGTCTTTGTGATTTTTCTTTCTAATGACATATTATGAATACTTGGGTGTTTCAAATTGTTTTTATTAAATTTATACATGATTTATGAGTTTAGATGAATTTATATATGTGTAGAAATAATTATTTTCAAGTCACATTAATTGATTTCTAAATGTTTTTTATATATTTCCCACTATTAATTGTCTTCACATAAAGAATAATTATATTTTTTTATAGAAAATATGGGATTTTTTGTAATGTTTGAAATTTTTTATTTAATTATATGAGTTATAAAATTATTTTAAAATGGGGTTAATTTATTATGATTTTCTTATTGTAAAATTTTATTTCTATTACTTATTTTAACCTCGTGTTATTCGTATTGGGTGGTTATACACATATACATGGGTATACATATATATATATATATATATATAAACAAATTCAAATAAGAATATGTGAGTTTTTTCATTAAGACACACGTATGCGTGCGTGTGTGTGTGTTTAAATATATATGCACATAACGATAGAGTAAACCATGGTAATTTAAACTGGATACTCAAACTAGGTTTTCAAACAAGTCTTTAAGTAGATTTATAAAGTAAATTGAATAGGCCTAGTTCCCTGATTTACACTTTTTATTGTGTTTTATAAATGATGTCTCAATTAATTAAATCCATGTTGTATTGTTTTTTATGACTAATTATATATCTATTGTATACTTTAATTGCTTTCCCTTCATTGATAAATAAAGAGATTTAATAAAGAATGTGATATTTGAGGAATTGAATTTCTTAATATGGGCTTATGAAAGGACACTTTTTTTAAATGAAATGTGACATCTTGAAATGGGTAAAATCACATGGGAAGTTAAGTACCTAAGAGTGTAAAACTACATTAATTATCCTTTTGGACTATTCCACAATAGGTGAACACTTAGACTTCGATAAAGGTTGTGGTGTCATGGAGGGGTGTCACCACATCTCTAGGACATGATATTTATGACTTGTTTTTTAGTTGGATGTGGTATCATGGATGGGAGATACCACCTAGATAATACATAGGAAAGTTCACCTTAGTTATTAGAGAACACATTGTATTTTGAATAATTATATCATGAGTTAATACAATGATCCAGAGTGTCTATATCCTTATATGGCCTAGGGGTTTTCCCATGGAGAATGTTTATGAAATAGTTATTTTTATGATAATTTTTTTTAAATAATTGTTAAATTATACTATTTTTCATTTAGAACTTATTAATGTATGCTACATGATTTTATTTATAAATTGTTTAAATTATGTTGTGTGATTTTTGTTTCTAAAAGTAAAAAATATTACCTTCATGGAACTAATCTTTATTTATAAATTGTTAATTCATGTTACATGTTTTATTATCTTTAAAAATTCAAGACTATTTTCTTATAATTTATTTCAAACTAGAATATGTGGGAATTTTTTTGGAAATGAAATGCACAGACCAATTAGTAAAACCCTACTGTGCCATTTGTGATCATGCCCAACTTGCGCCACTCGATGTTTGTAGTATGAGTGGATTTTATAGGTTCATGCTCCACTTCTGAGGAGTACCACCTGGGGACCCTTTTCTCTAGACTTCTCTTAGGGTGGTATTTTATGTCAATGGATAGAGATTGACCCTTGTCTATTCATTGTATGTTAATGTTTATTTTTAGTCTCCTAGATATTTCATCCAAATTATCCTTTTATTTATTATATTTATGGTTATGGGTGGGGTATTTGCATGTAGAGTTATGGAAGTAGAAAATATGGGGATGTTTCTGTGGCAGTCATTAGAGATTTAGTTGAGGGAATTTATTTTACAATATATCTATGTTTTTTACTTTTGTTGCTTAATGTTTTGTTTTTTTATCTATTTTTTAGTGTGAAAGTCCAATGTATCCATGGTTCATGTCAAAATTTATAGAGAAATTATATAACTATTAAAATATTATTTATTGGGAAAAATCATCCACAATGATTTCTTATGATACCTTCAACACTTTTCATTGGCCTGAGGGGATCAAGGATGCCCATAGAGTATATCCTGAGCCAGAATAGGTGTCTATGGGAAGGATGACCTAGGATAGTTTGTGACATGAGGGATGATGCCCTTTATTTAACTAAAATATCAAATGGTGTGAAATTTTTTAGAGAAATAACTTTCAATAGTTTAGAGTTTTGGCACTTTTGATTTTGAAATTTCGATAATAATAGCATGTATGATCTATTAGAAAATGGTATACTGATTCTTAATCATAATAAAATAGAAATTTGTTATAATTTTATGCTTAGGAAGTAAAATATAGTGTCGTTTAACTTGAACAGATATAGTCTCAAATCCCAAATGTTATATGTGGTTCACTAAGATGTCATGGTACCAAACCCAGTTAAATATAATGGTAGTCACTTAACATTGTGACATTCATTAATAATGAAATAAGGAAATTGTGATGTCCCAACCCAAATTCCAATTATAAATGGTGCACTAAAGTGAGTTGGCCACATGGCCTCAAGCATGCATCTCTGTATGCCATAGGCTACTGCCTAGCAGTGAGGGCATATGGTGTGTCTTTAAGGAGACTATACCCTCACTACTAGAGTGTATCACAATGGATATAATAACAAGTAAATAGTGTAAGCATATATAAATGGATGGAATAGTAGAAACAGACAATATGACAACTGGACAAGTAACTTGTCGTAGTGAAAATAGTATAGCTATATATAGAAAATCAAGAAACATATAATAATACTCAAATCTATAAATTGAATAATATTAAAAAGATTATGATAATGAATGTGATGTTTCTACAAAATAGGGAAAACATGTATATATGGTAGCAGGTAGTCAAAACACCACATGATATACAAAAGTTACAAAAAGTCCAAAATCTCTCCAAGAATCCAAAGCTTAAGCCTAGCCATATGCTACTAATATACCAACCTAATTCATACAATAATTTTTGCATCCATAAGAGGATGTTTCCTCTTATCTACACCTACAAGCATATAGTCTACATGAGTACCATCAGGGGCCTGGATAGGGTTTGAGATAAACTCGGTAGGCCACCACCAATGGTGTCTATAAATATCCAGTCCATGTATATGATATGTAAGTATTAAGATATCATATGAAAATTATTAATAATAATAGTAAATGGGTCATCCATGTTTTCTGAAGGAAAACATGACTAACACTACCTACTTCGGCTCGTGCCGGAATATCCCTGAACAAGTATCAGAGAACGTGATGCTCAGTACCATAGTATAGGTTCACCATGCCCAATGTCACAAGAGTAGGGGACTCCACACTCAATATCATAGTATAGGGTCTCTATGCTTAGTATCAAAAGAGTAGGGGACACCATTCCCAATATCACGGTATAAGGTCGACATTCCCAATATCACAATAGTAGGGGATACCATTCCTAGTATCACAATATAGGGTCTCTATGCCCAATATCACAGTGTAGGGTTTTCACTCCTAGTATCTCATTTATAAAGGGATGTTATTATCGTATCAAAATTATAAAGGGACTTTATTCCCATGTATCAAATTAGCATAAGGGATTTCATGCCACATTTATATCAATCATAAGGGTCATCATGCTCATTTATCATAATTATCAAAAGTCACCATTCCCACATTCATAATCTATAAGAAGTAGTCAAGGATTTATAAAGATCCATCAGTTGATTTATAAGTCATTTATATTTAATAATAACAAGTTCATAACCACTTTTTCATTTAATTTGCATGAATTTGTCATACCACTCTCATTCAATTCAATTCATTATAATTTTAAGGCTGTTTTCCATGCCATGCCACTATATTCACCTATTATCAATATGATGTTATCATTTAAAAGTAAATCCAAACACACTAATAGGTATTTTGGGTTATTAAACTTGAAATAAAATTAGATATATAATAGGGAACACCTAAATGAATTTCTCACTCTGAGGTGGATGATGTCAATATAAATTTTGGGTTCTAACAAGTCATTAGGTTCTAATCAGGACAACCAATTTAAGATGGATTCAAATTATAGTAAACATGTGGTGAAACCGGTGTGCGACACATTTCCCTTATTATGAAACAATGAGACTTGAATAGATAAATACAAGACCACCTACCTCATGGTCACAGTACTCTCCTCATTCAGTATCGGCCTTTTATTTGACCTGGATCGGAATAAATATGAATAATAGACAAACATCCTAAAAATAGGGCATATGAACCTACACCTCAATAACTATGTCTACATAAATAAAAATAGAGAACGAAATAATATTAATACATTACCCACTAATGGATATTTAACAAGAATATTGGTGGAATAATTGGATTTTGGACAGATGAGGTATTTAAGAACCAAGGTTAGAGATTCAAAGGAGATCAATGGAAGAAGAAATGGATCTCCCTACTATTGAAAATAAGAAACAGTAGGTGGGGGTAAAGATATAAATATTTAAGGGTATTTTGGTAATTTTACCCATAATATCTGGGTTTCATGGTTTTTCCACATGGTTTGAAAAACCTTGTTCCAACCATTCACCTCCCACTACCTAAGGAGGGACACGACATGGTTTCATGCGCATAGTTTTATAAATCATGCACAAACCGTGTGATCTGAATTTTCTAAAAACTACAGACCAACCATATGTTCATGAACCCCTAACTATACAATTTCCTAAAACCGTAAACCTCCTGATAGAGGCCTAGACCACCTCATATGATTATGAGTAACTATGTGTCCTATCCCTCGTGGTTTCTTCTAATCATGATGTATGCCTTGTTTTTTCAAAAATCCGAGTATCGGGATCCGAACAAGCCCCAAAAACCCTTAATACACCCATGAACTCATTAGAAATCTATATTAGATGCAAAAAAAAAGAATTTAGATTAAAATTTAAAGGATACATACCTCATAAAAAACTAGGTTCTTACATTCTTTCCCCATTAAAAGAACTCATCCTTGAGTTCACCTTCAAAAGGTGGTGAAATGATGTCTAAGAATAACTCCGACAACTGAGAACATATGTCAGCCTCCCACTCCCAAGTATCATCCTATACCTATTCTTACTACCATTGTACCCATACTAAAGTGACTTAATGGACTCGGAGTGCCTTCATGATCTGATCAATGATTCTTATAGAATATTCTTGAAAACAAGCATCAGTATCCATCTCAAAATCCTTGGGATCAATAGTATGAGATGGGTCATCATGATAATAAAGAAGATTTGAAATTTGGAATATTTAATGCAAAGAATGTTGCTTATGAGTTAATATAAATTAATAATCTACTAAACCAACTCCCTCTAAGATCTCAAATTCCCCAACAAAGCACCGCAAAATCTTTCTTTGACTATGTATCTTTCTATACCCAAGTCTAGGTGATACTCGTAAGAATACATGATCCCTAACCTAGAAGTCTATAGGTTGTCTATAAATATCAGCATAATATTTCTATCTCTACTAAGCAATATATATTCACTTCCTAATCAGCTAAACCTTCTTTAAAGTATCTTAAACAACATGAGGACCCAATAGCATTTTCTCTCCTACCTCTGATCATTATAGGGGTGAACAACATGGATGACCGTATAGGGCCTCATAAAGATCCATTTGAATCATTTCCTAAAATATTTTATTATAAGATAACTAAATGAGATGGATATGTATCTCCCAAGAACCATTGAAATCAAGAATACATTCTCAAATCATATCCTCTAATACATGTATAGTCTGTTTTGAGTGACCATCAATATGAGGGTGAAAAGATGTTCTCAAAAGAACCTGTGTGTCCATAGATTTCAGTAACCCCTACCAGAAAATTGATGTAAATTGAGCATCCATATCTAAAATGATAGTACGAGGGACCTTGTGCAGACATATAATCTCACAGACATATAATCATATCATTTCATAAACTAATAAAGTCTCCTAAATATAGAGGAAGTGGGATAATTTTGTTAGTCAATCCATGAATACCCAAACTACTTCACTACCTCAAGGGGATCTAGCTATTCCAATGAAAAATCCATAACAACATCCTCTCATTTCCATTTTGGGATTGGTAACAACTGTAATAAGCCAGAAAGTCACTGGTGCTCTACCCTCACCTTCTAATACATGGAACACATAGTGATAAAACCCATTATCTGATGTTTCATCCCTAGACACCAATACTATCAGTGCATATCATGATAAATCTTGGAGATACATGGGTTAACTGCCCACTGAGAAGCATGTGACTCCCAAATCATATCCTCTCTCATATCTATGGGAACCAAGATATTCCCATGTATACGACATATGTCATCATCATCGGAAGTCCAATCCAGAGGCAGTTCCTCACTAGAAATACCCTCTCATATGACTAAGACCTCAATATCTAAAAACTAAATAATCTTCACCTTCTTAATAAGTGAAGAGTTCACTTATAGGGATGCAATTATAGGCTATCCATGATGTTCCTGCACCTATATATGCATCTTAGAAAATAGATCCATAAGAATCCATTCGCTATTGTCCTCTTGAACTACATGTGTCTGAGTCCTCGTACTTGGAGCATCAATAATAGAATTTTCTTTTCCTGGTGTATAAGAAAGCATGATGTCAAAGGAATGTATATATTCAACCCATCTTCACTACCTAAGATTAAATTCTCATTGTTTGAAAACATATCTAAGGCTTTTGTGGTCCATTAACACCAAAAAAATGCTCTCCCAATAGGTAATTCCTCCAACAAAGTAAGTTATGAGGAGTAGTTGCTAAATTGAGATCATGCATTGGGTAATTCCACTCATGATTCCTAAACTACTGCAACCCGTAATCAATGAATCTATCTTTCTATATTAGAACTATTCCTATCCTGATATCTAATTCATCGCAATAGACTATATAGCTCCTTCCCAATTCTGTAAGAATCAATATTGTTGCTGAAGTCAATATCCCTTTCTACTCCTAAAAGGTTGTCTTGTAGGATTTATACCATATAAACCTCACACCCTTCTTAGTCAAGCTCTTTATGGGTGATTCTAAGCATGATAAGTCCTATATAAAATTTATTTAGTAACCAGATATCCTGAAGAAACTCTGTATATCAAATACATTCTTGGGATGCTCCCAGATAACCACATATCACACCTTATCTGGGAAAACTTAAACTACTTTCTTTAAGATAGTATGACCCAGGAAGTGTACCTTGTCAACACAGAAGTGAAATTTACTGAGCTTATCATATAGATGGTGCTCACTCAATGTATTCAAAATGATTTCAAGATGAGTGTCATGGTCACTTTTCATATGAAAATACACCAACATTTAATCTATAAATACCACCATAAAGGAATACAGATAGATATGTAAAACCCTATTCATCAAATTCATAAAGATGGTAGGAAAGTTCATAATACTAAATGTAATAATGATATACTCATATAAGTCATACTGAATATGGAAATCTATAAATGGATTATCCAAAAGCCCAACTGGAACTTGATGATATCCCAATCTCAAGTCGATCTTCGAGAATATACTCACTCCTCTAAGTTGGTAGAAAATATAATCAATATGAGGTAAGGGATACTAATTTTTTACTGTAAGATGATTTAACTTCTAGTAATCCATGCTTAACCTTAGGTTTCCATCCATCTTCTTAGATAAAATGACTGGTAAACCCCACAGATAAGTACTAGGCCATATAAAACCCTTGGCCTTTAAATCTTCTAGCTACCTCTTAAGCTTCTGCAACTCAGTAGTAACCATCCAGTAAGGAGGAATGGATAAAGGTGCATCCCCAATAACTATATCTATAGTAAAATCTACCTCCCTATTATAAATTGGTCCTAAAAATTCATTAGTAAAAACATCCCTAAATCAATCAACTATAGGAGGTAACTCAGTTGGATGTATTCCTTGATCATCCATGTAAAGACTATCAATTTTGGAAGTCACTCCACCAATACCAAGATGATTTGGTCTATATATACCTTTATAGACATCCCACTCACCCTTAGGAATATAATTACCTATCTCTAGTGATGTAAATGACACCCTCTGATGATAACAATCCACATAGGCATGATAGGGAACCAACCGGTCCATTTCGAGAATGACATCAAAGCCAATAATCTCGAGGATGAAGAGGTCCCACAAGAAACAATAGCTACCTACCTCAAGGGGGATTCCCTTTCAATATTTTATACTCTCAAAATGTATAACCAAGGGTGTATTTAGCATCATAACACCATAATAGTACTCAATATAAAGGTCAAGGATCTACACAATAGGAACAGATATTAAAGAATGTGATGCATTTGTATAAAATAAAGAATAAATTATAATAGAGTCTAATATAATAATACCTCAAATAGTAGATGGTATTACATATTACTCCTATTGTATAGGTAACACTTAATAAATTTGTCTCGATCCTTTTCCCTATGCTACAACCTGACTACCCAGAGCGGTTCCACTATGTTGGCGCTATATATCCGAAGCCTGGATACCTCAGCTATGACCTCCTCCTTTGCCTTTATAGACAGTAGTACTCTAGCTACCTTCCTAGTGAGGTGATACTGAGCCTTCTCATTAATACGAAGCTAGAACGGATCTTATCCAACTAGGCATAGATGAGAAGGTCCTACAGAAACATTATAGATGCCTCAATCTTCTACATCCTTGGCACTTGATGGGGTATCTAGGACACTGAGGCCTCTTATTCCCAGGCCTCCCACACTTGTGACATACCATGTAACTGTTGGAGGGTTTCAACTGGCTACTTCTGCTCACACACGTAGTCTTAAAGCATCACTTCTGGCTGCTAGTCGAACCACTACCTTGCCTCAGTTTTAAACTACCCTAGATCACACCATATAATTCCCTTACATTCTACTTGGTGATAAGGGAATAGTTCACTATATCATATACAATGGTCAACCAGAAAACAATCACCTAATAAATAATAGGATTCCTCAGACTATCCTCAAATTGTCTCACGTTCACTATCTCGTTAGCAATATAGATGATCACAAAGTGTTGAAGCTCTGTAAAACGAGATGAATAATCCATAACTATCATTGAACCCTGCTTCAGGTTCATGGACGCCCAATAATGATCATCCCTTAGGGAATTAGTGAATAAATAATTAAATAATCTTGACTCAAAATCCCTCCACATCACTCCCTGATACAGACCCACCTTTTTTAGGATATCCCACTAGGGTTTGGAGGATCCACGAAGCATGTATGTAGTGAGTTTCACTCTCCTCTCAAGAGGTTTCTCTAGATACTTGAATATATACATAACTATCTTGATCCGTATCTCTACATCTTGTGGTCTTCCATGCCATCAAAATAATGGGTGGATGATGTTGCTAAAACTCCCACGTAAGTTCTCCCATAGAAGGGGTAAATAACAGAGGTCCCTAAATCATCTGTATAATCCATAGAATGTCTCCTAAAAAATGGTAATCATTGACCATGTCAAAAATAAGAAGAGGTTCCAAAGGTGTCACAACAGGAGGTATCATTGGTGGATCAATCCCCACCACCTTTGGGGCATGGTCATCACAACCCTCTTAGTGTATGACCAAAGGAATTCATGGTGGCGTTACTCTATAAATTTCAAACACATGCATCAGAAAATATTTAACAACGATATAAGCATATGATGAAATAATAGAATAGGTACAAATCCTTTCTATGTAACTGCTACACCCCTCTTCCTACTCAAAGAGTCAGGTCTGGCTAATAGGAACATTTATATATATAACACAATATATTCTATTTGTTTCCCACTACTAAGGCCAGGATAGGGTTAAGATTTGTGTTTGTACTTCAATTTCATTTTATAATTATAATTATAACATAATTGTATTTAGATGGTTAAACCAAGTGGTTCACCGTTTTTGATCCATAAGGTCCCATAATCCTTATAAACTAAAATGTGGTATCCACTTAATCCATTCTATAACACGTTCCAGTCCATGTGACCAATGGTCCATGATTCAATGTGTTATAGTTGACTACTTAGGGTGTCTTCTATAGCCTAAATAGAAAAAAAAAATTAGGTTATGAGAGACAACAGCTATGTATTTCTCAATTACCTTTATAAAACATTAGTCAATTTAACATTTACATCATATATAAGACATATAACAATTTCATGTAGTCAAGCATTTATAGTAATCATAGGAAATCCAATAAAAGAAATCTCCTATATGGATGCCATATGCATGGCATGTGAATTTCCTACAAGGTGACTAAAATGATGCATGATTAATGATTCTTTTCCCTCATCACATCAGTACAAGTATAAAATATAATCCTTAATAATAATAACAATAGTAACCTCACAATTCCAGTACATTACCCAATAGTGGAATCAAATCAACTATAATAGGAAAAATATATAATAAAAAATCTTATTTCAGGAAACTCAGTATTTACCCCAAATGAAGGGTTTTTTATGACCAACAATGGATTATGAACAAGTTAAAAAGTGTTCATAATCTTCTCTCTATTGTATAAAAATAGTAAAGCAATAAATTAATTCGATTATACCACTTTGTGAAGTCCCTCCCTAGATGCTACTTAAATGGTGCCCCGAAGCTGGTTGGCCACATGGCCTCAAACGTGCCTCCCCATATTCTAGAGGTTGTCAACTATCAGTGAGGTCCTAGGGTGTTTATATGGGGAGACCATGCCCTCAATAACAGAGTATAGCACAGTGGATATAATAAAAGTAAACATAAGAAGCATATATAAATGGATGGCGTAGTAGAAACAGACAATATAAAAACTGGACCAGTAACTCACTGTAGTGGAAATAGTATAGAAATGTATAAAACTCAAGAAAAAAATAATAATACTCAAATACAGAAATTAAATCATATAAAAAAGTTAATGATAATGTACATCATGTTTCTATAAAATAGGGAAAACATGTATACATAGAAGCAGGAAGTCAAAACACCACATGATATATAAAAGGTACAGAAAGGAAAAAATTATTGAATAATATTGATCTCCAACCTGATCATATACTACCAAGCTCCCATTTTAAGTCATGAAATAAGTCACGAATCCATAAGAAGACTCTTTCCCTTATCTTTACCTGAAATCATACATTCTTCTTGGGTACCATCGGCGGCTCAGATAGGGTGTGAGATAAACTTAGTAGGCCACCACCAACAGTATCTATATATATCCAGTCTGTGTACATAATATGGTAGTGTGAATATAAAATATGAAAAGTAGCAATAATAACATTAAATTTTTTGGACCAGATTCCTAAAAGAAAATAGGACTGACACTACCTTCTTTATCCCATACTAGAATATCTCTAAACAAGTACCAGGGGACATAATGATCGGTATCATAGTATAGTTTATTTATGCCCAGTATCACAAGAGTAGTGGACAAAATTCCCAGTATCATAGTATAGTTTCTCCATGCCCATTATCACAAGATTTGGGGACGCCATACCTGGTATCATAGTATAGGGTCTCCAAACCCAATATCACAAAAGTATGGGACACCATGCACAGTATCACAGTATAGGTTTTCCATGCCCAATATCACAGTATAGGGTCTCCATACACAGTATCAAATTTATAAAGGGTCGATAATCATGTATCATAATATTAAAGGGACTCCATTCCCATGTTTCGAATTATAAAAAGGGACAACATTCCCATATGTATATCAAGCATAAGGTTCATTATACCCACTTATAATAATTATCAAGGGCCACTATTCCCACATTCATAATATATAATAAGCAGTCAAGGGTTTAGAAAGAGATATCAGTTAATTTATAACTCATTTATATTTAATAATAAAAATGGGGTAACTATTGTTCTGTTTAATTCACGTGATTTGGTCATACCACTCACATTCAATTCAATTTGTTATAACTGTTAAGGAAATTGTCCATGAAATTCCACTACATTCATCTTCTATCAATATGATATTGTCATTTAAAAGTAAATACAAACACACAAATGGGTGTTTTGGATTATTAACTATGAAATCCAATCAGACATGAAATAGGTCACACTCAAAGGAATATATCACTCGAAGCTGGATGAACAAAATATGAATTTGGGGGTCTAACAATTCATTATGTTCCAAGATGAACAACCAATTTAAGAAAAATTCAAATTAGAGGCAATACCTGATGAAATCAGTGTGTGGAACATATAACATATTATGAGACAATAAGACTTGAAGGGATAAATAATAAACCACCTATCTCATGATCTTATTACTCTTATCATCCAGTATCAACCTTTATTTTATCCTGGATTAGAATAAATATGAAGAATGGATGAAATCCTTGAAAATAGTTTATATGATCATACACCTAAATAACTCTATAAAGAGAAATAAAAAATGATAAAGGTGAAATATGAATATATTACTCATCGATGGAAATCCAATGATACTGGCGGAGGAAGAATCGAAATCTATACAGCCGAGATATTGAAGAAACTAGGTTGGATCTTCAAAGAAGATCAACTGGAGAAGAAATAGAGATCCCTATCACTAGAAATAAGAAATAAGAGATGGGGGTAAAGATATAAAAATTTAAGAGTAGTTTGGTAATTTTTCCCAAACTATCTGCATCACATGGTTTGGTCTCATGGTTGTCCAAACCATGTGTCAACTGTTCACCTCCCACTAGCTAAGGAGGGACACTGCATGGTTTCATGTGCATGGTTTAAGAAAACTGTGTGACCTGGATCTATTAAAAACTATAGATCAATTGTATAGGCATACTCCCCTGGATGCATGGTTTCCTAAAACTATGAACCCCTTGACAGAGGCCTAGACCACCACACATGGTTAGAAGTAAGTATGCATATTTTACCTCATGGGTTATTTTAACCATGAAGCCTAACTTTTTTTCCAAAAAGCTAGGTTCTGAACTCTGAATAATCCCTTGACACCCATAGTACACCAATTAACTCATTAGGAATCCATATTATTTCTAAAACAAGGAGTTAGACTAAAATTTAAAGGGTACATACCTCATAAAAAACTATATTCTTACAGAAAGTATGTTTTTAATTTTTAAATCATGATTTTTATATTTTTAAAAAATTTATTAAATGTAAGTCCATAGTAGAGAGGGAAATTGATATTAAGTTAAAATTTCAAAGATATGAAAATGGAGGTGATTATAATATAAGGGACTTACAAAACTTCTGTGGAATGGTGGGTACTAGGATGGATAAAAATATTCCAAGTACACCTTAGTAGAATAGCATGGTAGTGAAAATGAATCAAAAATTAAAATGGAAAGTGTAGAATTTGATATTTCACTCAGGAATTCCTAAGTAATATTTGTTGGAAGAAGTTAACAAGGAAGTATACCTAGTAAAAAAATGTCTATCTTTTCCATTAGGATAGGAAATTTTATAATAGATATGTTCTAGTAAACTAATAGAATTTATCCACTTTAATCTTTTTAAGAGTATCTCTTATGTTTATGTGGATGATAAGGATCAATATGAACTCAAGTAAAAAATCCAAGGCATGATTCTTTATTGGATATGGAGATGAAAACATTGGATTTTGACTATAGTATGATGATAAACAACAAGTCATCGAGATTCAAGATGTTACATTCAATGAGAAGGTCCTATAGAAGGACCAGAACTTGGATAAATTATAATTTTAGATAAAGGAATCAATTGACCAATTCCAAGTTGATTTGAATAGAGGCACCAGAAGGAAACAAGTTATAGAGAGTTAAAATGGTATCATTGGATGTTTGGAAAAAAGAAAAGTAGAATATGTGCCCAAATTCTCTAAGGATACTGAGTTTTAGAAGTCATGGATCTAGAATATAAATCATTGGAAGATACAATACCATAAATAGTATATTCATAAGTCCAGTTATAAATATATTCTAGACCTAGGTGGCCAATATAGTGGTTTGGGGATAACATGAATTTTATACATCTAATGGACAAGGGAGAACATAAAATCCTAGGAGATGTGACCACTCTTAGTGAATCAGGAAAGTGGGATTCAATTTTGAAATAAAAAATGTGTTCATTGTATACCAATAGAATAAGGGATCTAACTAAGTTACCATAAGGTAAAAACACTTTAGAATAAGTGGGTTATCCATTTGAAGGAGGAAGATAATGTAAAGAAGGTGTATAAGGAATGATTAGTGTTAAATGGTTTCTAATATAAGGATGGGATTAATTTCTATAAAATATTCTCATTAGTAGCTAAACATTTGACTATATGAACTATGATGATCCTAGTAGATTCCGATAATTTTCACTTTGAGTAAATGGATCTAAAGACAACCTATATTTATGGTAGCTTGGGGGAAGATATTTACATGAAGCAAAAAGTGGGTTTTGAGGATAATCAAACAAAATCCTTGGTGTGGAATCTAAAACAAACCCTCTATATATTAAAGTATTCACCAATGTAATAGAACCGGAAATTCAATGAATTTGTGATTGAGGGAGGATTCTCTTTGTGGAATGTATATCAGCATGACCATTGGAATGTTTGTAATAATGGAAGTTTCAACATAATTCCCCTTTATGTGGATGGAATATTGCTAGCTAGTCCAGATGTTACAAGGATCCTAAAGCTGAATCATGACTTTTCTAGAAGATTTTAAATGAAAGATCTTAGTTATGCTAAAAAATAGAATGAATATTGAGGGAGATAGGGAGGATGATATTTTGGATCTATCTCAAAGAGACTACATCTATATTGTCATCAAAAAATTTGGGATGACCAGATGCAAGCCTGTATCAACTCTATTCACTATAAACTTCATATTATACAAGTAGAAGGTGCATAAATGGAATATTATGTCACATACATGGTGAAATTTATGTTTTAATCTGTGTTAGGTAGTCTTGTGTAACCCATGATATGTACTCGATGATATATTTAAATTTTAGTGGGATTCGTGAGCCATTTAAAAATGAATTCTGGATGGGAATATAAATTGGATCATCCAATAAGGGATCAAAATATGTCAGGAGGGTGGAATATTATTATTTTAAAGTGAAATTAACTTTACATAAAATCTAGTGTCTCAAAAAGGAATGAAACACATCATTATTAAATATTACTTTATCTGTAATTTACTAGATTATAAAGTGTTAGAGTTGTGGAAGATAGATGGGAAGAATAATCTAGTGAATATGTTCACCAATAAATTATTCTAAGAAAGAATAAGGAAACTCTTTGCCTCATGGGGGCTTAGGTGAATGGAAGGGGATAAAGATAAATGTATTATATTACTACAAAAGATCAGAAGTTATGCATAAGTGTTTGATAGTTTCCATGAGTTCCTTGAACCAGAATTAAAGTGGGATATTGTTAGAATGTGAAGCATGTTCAAGTTTGCAAACTCAATTATACTGGAAGGGGAAAATATAATCAATGGATTGGTATGGGGGTTTGGGTAGTGATAGCAGAATTTTTCTTTATCCAGGGAAGGTTGGTCAGATGATGATATTGTTAGATGGGCACATGTGCAGTGGTCAGTTTAATTAGTAGGTTTCTTGTACGAGTTATATATTTTGTTCCATAAAATTTTTTGGTAAATTTTGGGAATTTTTATAATGAACATCAAATGATGTGTTCAAGTACTAATTTATACAAGTGACCGGTAGACATTGGGATCAATGTTGGGACATCTATAAACTTCATATGATAATGCACCTCTATGGTCATCTTGGACCCACTACAAAAGTATGGTGAGTACACATGTATAATGTGTACTATGAATCAGATTCTAATTTCTTTCCAATATTAGTAATTATAAATTGTGACTGTAATCCCTAGTATCTTATGAGAGTAATGAGAATTTCTGAAATTTTCTCCTATGCATGTAGGCTTCATATACAAACAACATTTACTAAAGTGTTCAACTTTCCAAGTGTGTTAAAATTTCTATTTATCAAGAATATTTTTTTGTGTAAGATTGGAAATTAGCTTGATTTTATGTGAGGTTGGCTCGGTGCGGTGAGTATAATTTTAGGTTTTCATATCTTCCAGTAAACCAATATCGAGGGAGTCATTTTAGAGGACTATTTCTGCTGCATGGAATTTTATGGTAGATAACTTCCAATAATCAAAATTTGGAAGATTCCTAATAAGAATGTGAATTCAATAGATATGAGATAATAAAATTTATTAACAATAATTATTTTTAATCATAGTCTTGAAACCTAACTTAAATGTTTATATATATAAGAATTATAAGTTTTAAATTTTAATATATATTTTCTATTATTTAACATGCCTTACTCATTACTACTGTATTATACTATTTAACATCATAAGATACTTGTTATAATTTTTAAATATTTTCCTTCTTAATTTTGTTCAACTAATGTTCTTAGAGTCATAAGGACCATTAAATTAGAGTGGGGAGCAGTTAAAGGTCAGACCAATCTGATAAGTTAAGTCAGATGATCAAATCAATTTTGTTATTTTATTTATTTTTAATATTTTGTCATTTTTATTATTTATTTTTATTGATTATAATATATTTTTATTATGATATAGATATTTTAATGATATTAAAATTTTTTTTATCATAAATATCACAATTTTTATTTTTATTTCTTAATATTTATCTTTTTTATTTATTTTACATTTTCATTAAAAAAATCTTAGATATTTTATACATTAAATTAACATGTACTCACATGTTTGTAAGAGAACAAGGACCAAACTCTATTTAACTATATAAAAGGGGAGTGATAAAAATTCCCATATTAAAAATTTTATAAAAGTTTTAAACACTATTCTCAAATAAATTTTTGTTTTGGGAAATGATTTATATATATATATATATTATTTTTGAAATTTTAAGTATATATTTATGTAATATATATAATTATAAATAAATAGATAAACACGTATAAAAAATAAGCTTTTAAAAAATGAGTTTAACATCATTATTATAATTTTACAATCCATTCTCTCATATTTAAATTTTAAATATGAATAAGAAACATTTTTTATTCAATATCGACTATAATAAATAAAATGGTATCTTGTTAATAAGTATTATATAACATTTATAAAACCTTTATTACTAAAATAAATAGAAATATAATAATCTTATATTTTTTAGTTACATATCTTCAAAATATTTTTATATGATATCTTGATATTTATATGAATATTTAACAATATATTTCCCCTTTTCATTTAGTAATATGATCAATGTAATTTTCATTAACTTGAATTTTCTTTTAAAAAATTTCATTTCAACTATAATAAATGGATCATGACT
Organism: Viscum album; assembly: GCA_963277665.1. Lineage (NCBI taxonomy): Eukaryota > Viridiplantae > Streptophyta > Magnoliopsida > Santalales > Viscaceae > Viscum > Viscum album. The sequence goes on along the minus strand of OY728146.1, from coordinate 781,874,817 downwards.
TGGAACTAATCTAATATGATTCTTCATAAAACACGCTATTTGAAATTCAAAAATATACTCATAAAGAGACACAATAACTAGGTTATTAATTTTTTTCATATAAACTCAGTATCATAGTTTTTAATCTTGTATATTATTTATGCACTATTAAACAATGTTTTTTTAACAATTGGTAAATCATTTAATTTCATTTATTATTCCAACATTTAAAACTACATGTATTTTATTTTTAAATTTCTTAATTAAAGTGATTAAATGTGGAAAGGAGGACATAATTGACAAGTTTTTAAAATCATGGGTTCAAATATGATTCCTTTAAATTTTATTTAATGTGACGCTCCATTTATAATGTAATCAATTGTCTTAGATTACTCATATTCATCATTTTAAGAGATTTTATTTTATAATTTTTCTATATTAACTATAACTTGATTATATACTATTTATCATAGAGAAAAGTATTACATACATTTTAATTTTCAATTTTTAAATAAAATTATAAAGTTATGAAAACAATAATCAAATTAAATAATCATTTTTCCCAAATTTTTATTAAAAAGAAAATAGTGGTTATTGGTAGAATGGAAAAAGTGGATGATTATGGATGGATACCACTAATCCACTTTATGATTTTTCTCTCCATAGGAGTTGATTTTCCCCTACCACTTCAGTATATTATAGGTTGAAATAGAATTCCATTTAGGATACAATTATTACTCATCACTCGACAATGGTACTTAGTGGAGAGTAACACTTGAAGAATTTTTAGAAATAATAGAGTATATGTGTAATGTTTTTATTTTTACACTATAATAAATACTATTTGATTATAGTAGAAGATAATGAGAGGAATATTAATTGAATTTTATTAAGAATTATTTTTCCATCCCATGGATCCTCTATTTTATAATCATGGAAGTATCCATTTGGATAAGATATCATTCCATTTATGATTAGATATGAACCTATTATGGAAGGATATATTTGTTTGAATTTAATCCTATCCATTAGATCTCACCCCCATAAAATCATTGGTCAAGACCACACCTACTCTATAATGTATGTTACCTAAATACCCAAACATTAAATTAATCTCATCATCACAACACCTCAATTACAAATCTCAATTTATAAAGGCTAAAGTAAACTCTAGGGATTGATTAATACATAAGCGGCAGATATTTTTCCCCTTTAAATAGTGTGTCAAACTAGTCATGTTATATACCTCTAAGTTTCATGTAATGGACCACATCATTACAGGTAGTGAAAAGCATAAGAGATTTTACTTTTTAGTCCCGTAGTAGTGGATATTCTGAGAACTAGAATTTGAATTAGGATTCTAAGGGTTATATTTTCCCAAGGATATTTTTTGGATGTGGTTAGGTGTCCTATAGGTGTTTTGGATGCTTGGTTAAATTCTAAGTGAGGGTTGGAATGGAAATTATATGTAATTATCCTATATGATAAATACCATGCCTCATCCCATGGGTGTTTTGTCATGGAAAGTATCACATGTTGAGTTTTTTCTAAGCTAAAAACCTTATATATGAGGAAATATTTCTACAATGATAGGAGTTGTGATGTGAGGATGGTGTGGTGTAAAGTGGAGGTCATAGTTAGAGTGAATACACTATGGTGTGTAATTTAATGAGTATATTTTAAAAAGGAAAATAATTTACGTATGGTTATACCATAGCCCATGGTTTTTATTAGAAAGGACGAAAACAGTAAATATGCCTTTGTTAATTTTTCATAAGGGGGTAGGGCACTATGTATCTAGAGGGGATACCCCATTAGGGTCAATTAAGGGGAAAGGATTAAACTATAGGGGAAGTGATACACCATGTATGGTGATTAGGAGTAAGTGAAGTTAAAAACTTTTAGGAGGAGGGTTGCACTGTGAATCTTAGGGTTAAAACGCATAAGGTTCCCATGGGTGAGCCTTTTCATTGTAACCTAGAGGGTTGTTCTACAAGGTGAAATTGGGTAAGGGGATTTGTTTTTTAGTCCCTGTGGGTTACACTTATAAGGGAACATCATCTTGTTTTTAAAAATATGGGTAGATCCATTATTTCTAGGTCAACCCCTTCAGGATTTAAGGGAAAATGGGTGTTTGGAGAGGGCTATTTGTTTGGATCTTCACCTCTATCCATTTGATTCCCCTTATATATCGGTGTTATTAATGTCATTCTATGGTGATTTAAGTTGATATATTCCTCCAACTCCATATTTTCTTGTTTCCCATTGTATATCTCTAATTTTTGATTATTTGGTCTAGGGTTTTGATGCCAATTACAATGGAGCATGGTGGAATTGGTATGAGATAATAAATATTTTTCATGGATTAGATAGAGGATATCCTAAGAGGATTATTTCATGTCATTTCTCTTTATATCATTGAATATAAGGCTTTGGTGAATTTTTCTATAGTTTTTCATTTCTTTATCATGGAATGGATTCCATTAAGGATGTCTTGTGATGGGGTTTCTTTCATAGGGATATTAAGAGCATGTCATGGGAGGTTAACATGTTTTTTTAGGTTTTATTGTGTGGATTTTTCTTGTTGATTTTTGGGTGATTCTACCCCCCCAATGAATTAATGTTTAATGATTAATTATAAATTATGAAAATTAATTATTTGAATATTTTTTATTGAGATAAGATATCTATATTTATATGAGATTAGATGAGGCTTAAATGATCTTAAGTGGTGGTGGCTGAGTTTTATTAATGGTAATAACTCCATATAAGGTAGGTGGTCCCTGAACATCTCCCTAAATATTTTTCATTATGTTTATATAGCATGTGACATGCAGTCTCACCACTTTTATGTGATTGAACTTTAATTTAATAAAGTATTCTTTAAAATTCCTCTGGATATAATAGAAGTTTAAAGGGACATGTTGGGACCCTAAATGATATATTGGGTTCTTGGACACCGATGATCTATGTTTAAACTACAAATACATGTGATAAGATACACAACCCCTATAAAGGTAAAAATTAAATGAAATAGCCATAATATACCATGTGAGAGGTTCCCTTATACCCCTTTGATTTGGAGAGAGTGATAGATTAAAAATTTTTATCCTAGGGGTAATCCATATGGAACCTTAGAATGCCTTAGAGATTAATGGATCAATGATTGTGTTGGGTGAGAGTTCCTCCTCCACTTTATTGAGGGGTATTAGTGTGTGGATCCCATTGAAAGGGTTCATGTGTAGATTATATAAGAGGACTACCCTAGTTTGATTTTGGAAATGATATGGGATTTATAAAATCTCTCTAGTGTGATACCAATGTTGAATCACTCATATGGTCAAGTGTACCATCATGAAATAATGATTGTGTTGAGGGATGGTATGCCCTATGAGTGATAGGCCTGACCTAATAGTTAGGGATGTGAGAGGGGAACCCATGTGGGTGTCCTTCCTTTAATGTTACCTAGGGTATTATAGAGGGTTCCCTAATCTAGTGTTTTCTTTATAGGCAGTTGGTATAATGATGTTACCATGGTGATAGCCTAGTTGGAATATGGTAACAAGAAGAGGTTATGTGTTTGATAGGCCAACCTAGTAAATGTGTGATGGGTTTGGGAAAGTGTCCAAATCAGGTGAGGATGATTCATGATAGGTATTATGAGATGGATGCTTTTCTCTATGATGTGGTGTATGATATATTAGGTTCAAGGTTGAGATGATGCTCCTGAGTGTATGGGTTATATGTAATTGGGGTGGGATGTGACCCCCTAGTTAATGATGGCATGATAACTATTTTAGGTTGGGATATGGCCCCATGGGTATAAACTATATGAGATATATGATTACAAGTATGGTAATTATTATCCTTGATGAGATATATATATATATATATATATATATATATATATATGATTATATAAAGGTGTTTCATCCCCCTTGAGTTATATGTGATTCCAAGAAGGGCCTCCATTACCCCTGATGTGATATGGTTCTGGGTGTGGCTCTATTCCATGGATATATGTAGATATTTGGGGGTAGGTTCCATTCCCCATCAATATTTATATAGATATATTATAGGGTGGATTCCATTCCACCTAATATGTATATGGAGATATTATAGGGTTGATTTCATTCCCCATATATTGTATGATGAGTATTATGGGGTGGGAATCATTCCCCTGATATGTTATATGATTGTATTTAAACATGGGGTATTATCCCCCCTGATGACTTATTAATATAATTTTGTGTGAGGATATTACCCTAAATTATGTGTGTTATGTAACATGTTCAAATACATCTGAAACTGTTCAAAGAATGTATGATCAACCTTGGGTTCTGCCTTAGAACCTGAGGATCGATGGTGATAATTTTATTATGCTTATTAAATTAATTTATTAATATGAGAATACCACAAGTTCATACACTATATTTAATAATTATGTTAGGAAAAAAGTTTTTGGTCACCTACTGAGTTTTACTCACACCCTTCTCAGGTAGCCCTGATACTTTAATACCTGAGTAGACCATCTAATCATAAGTATTGGTAGGGTAGATCCCCATTGTTGTTTGATCGGGTTGGAGTAGCTCAACGAGGATTTGGAGATTGGTATGAGGTGAGGTGAGGGGATGGTAGTAGATCCTTGTTTAATTTAATTTTATTCCATTTATTTTTTATATGTTATGAACTCGGTGGGAAATCATTTTTTATATGCTTGTATGATAACATTTCATTTAATATAGCGTGGATACATTTTATTTTTTGTGTACTTTGATTATTTTTTATGGATTTTTTATTGGTTATTTATGTTATTTTATTACTCTAATATGAGGGTATATTCTCCACATGGTATCACCATATAACCTCACTACCTTTTGATGGACTCTAGTATATGAGGAGGCTCATTTGAGGTCATGCGGAAGTACATTGGGGACACGGGTGAGTGGTCTTATGTCAAGGTCCTTACAAACTAGTATTAAAGCACCTTTTTATTCTTCCTTGATTTTTGTGATATTGTATACATGGAATAGGAAAGTTTCAATTTTTTTACCTCAAATTAGTGATACATAAAAAAATTTCTTGATTAAATTCTAGGTTAACTGGGCTATAGGATTTTTTATCTTAGTTTTCATTATTGTAGTTGAGATATTTATTCAATTATCATACATTTATTTTATATTGATATTTATGGTTTTGGATATTGTTTTTTGTGGTAATAGGTGTGTGTACATGTATCTTATTTAAAGAATAGTATTAATAAGAAATTTTTGTGCTTATATGTGATTCATTTCACTAAAATTTTTGGGTTTAATCATTTAAGGTGTCAAAAAAACTTATATATTGTTTTTCTATATAACTTGATGGTGTAATTCTACTCAGTTGATCCACCGTACTTTTTCCTCTAATGAAAGGTCATGTGGATTACATGTGGAATGTTCTCTAATGATGTCTATATAGTAACTCTATGAAATAAACGTATAGTGATCCTTAGTGGGTCATTTTAGGTATTAGATTATTTAGTGATGAACCCCTTATGGGTGATTGGGGTGCTAGTCCAGTCACTTAAAGCATAAAAAATAACCTATATGGTGTTTTCCCATATAACTTATTGGTTTCATTCCACTTAACTAGACCATATGACTATGGTTTTACTTGATGTGAATCATCATAGGGATATGTCATTATATGCACATATATGTGACATGTTCTTAAATAGGATAGTCCAATATATAGATTCTTGATAATAATGGTTTCCCAAGGATAGGAAATTGACTTAACATGTGATTCTTGATATGTATTTCAAAGAACGCTAGATTTTGTGATTTGGTATGTTAGTTTACTTATGATATTTGATATGGGAGAAAATATTTTTCCCTGTGAGTGGTGGTCTATGTCATACATGGTCATGGGATAGCTAGGATAGCCTAGTGTCATTGAAATGTAGCTTAAGATATTTGTGAATCAAGTGATATGATCGAGTAGGAGGATGTTTTCCTACTATTTTTTAGATGAGTTGTGATATATGAGGGTAACCTATTAGATGGGTTAGATTGAAATTGTGATTTATATTAGAGATAGTAATAATTAATATATGATTTACATTTTATATTGATTAATGAGAAGTGATATCGGATATGTGGTGTAGGCGCATGGATATGCCTTATGTATCATCGATGTTGAAGCATGGGTAGTGATTGAGTTATGATAAGTCTGACATGCATGGATGGAATGGTCAGTTTGTTAATTATAAAAGTGAGCCTATGATGGATTAGATATGACTTTTTATTACATGGCTGATATTACTTTGGTTTTTTGGATAAGAATAATCAAGGAATGCTTTTGGATAGATGATATTGACATGTGTGGGGTGATCATGTGTTAGGTTGTTTGATTGGGTTGTATGGAAGTATGCACTTATTAGGTTTGGATGAGATTGATATGGAAATTGTATAGAAAACTATGATATGGTTATTTATTGTTTTACTCTTCCTTGGGAGTAATAGAGTGAGTGTTACCATGTTTTTTCTGGAAAAGTCTCATTGTGTGAGGTAAAATGCACATTGATTTCATAAAATTCCTATTTTGTTTATGAATTAGTGAGAAGTTATGAATGGATCAAGGATAGAAGGATTTGATGAGACACATTTGATTATGGTGTCTTGACATTTGAGGTCAAGATTGGAGATTTTTCCCTATAGTGGATCGTGACATCATGGATGGTTTAGAGTGTTGTGGAATAATCAATCTAACCTAGTGCTTAAGGAGAAGTGTAAGGGAATACATATGGTAGGGACTATACCATTGGGTATTTTAGGGTGTGAACTCATTGATGATTGGATTTCAATTGATGTTGAGGATGGAATTCCTAGTGAGATGGGGTATGGTAGTGATTGGTGTTTTCTTATAGTTCATATGTATTAGTGGAATGGTCATGAACAGTCATTCCATGTGGTAATAAATAGAGAGTGGGCCATGGAGATTAGTGTTTCAGTTAAATAGAGAGATGATAAGGATACTACTTTTGAGGTAATCATCTTATTAGTCATGGAGGTATGACCCTAGTATCGGAAGGGTCATAAATATGGTGAGACCGGATGGTGGATGGTTGAGATGGAACCAGAATATCGATGAGTATATACCATTGGTTTTATTTGGTTCCTTAGAGAATATTAGTTTTGGGAATTGGATGTGGTATTTGTTGGGGTTTGTGTGTCAGTGTCAGAAATTGGATATAAATGGGTAAAATCTGAGAGTGAGTCAGATCAAAGGTGCACTAGTGCTCATGATGAGAGTATGATTGTTGGTGTGGGTGGTTGAGGACTTAATCAAGTAATTACATTAAGTATCAAGTTTGAACTTCTCTATGGTCATGAATAATATTAGGATTCCTTTGGGAATTAAGGCATCATGATCAAGTGATTTGATAGCATGTTGGTGGGTGTGACCGAGTAATTTTGGAATAGGTTGACCAGAGGAGGTTTGACTAGTGTTTTTGAACAAGTTGGGTGTGTTGAGGTGGAAACCACATCGAGTATGCTGATGGACCACTAGAATTTTTTTCATTGGGTGATTTATATGGTGGGAATCACCATGATCATGAATTTTTCTTTTTAAGTGAATTATTATAGTGGGGAGAACCATAATCATGTGGATGAATCGTTCAATGGTGCTTCAGTGTCTTATGATATATGGGTGTGTTTGAGAATCATCTTAGTGTTGGCGATAATAATGAATGAATGTCTTGGGTTTTGATGAATAATTCACTCTAGTATTTGGAGTTACATAGCCGAAGCTAGTTCAACATTTTTTATTAGAATATAGAGAGCTCATGGTGAATTAATGACCAAAGTGGGTCGATATTGATAGTGAAAACATGACTAAAACTTCTTGGTGATGAGAAGCATTATGGTGGAGTTTTTTTAAAGACTCCATAATTTTGGGTTATTAAAATTATGGGAAAATTGATTTTTGGTCCCATTTGAGGGATTTTTTCACAAACTATAATTTAAATCATGATTTTTAGGGTTAAAACATATCAATGAGATTTTTTTCATATTTGTTTAGGGGATCGGTAGGTGATTTGGGTGTTTAAGAAAATGTCAATGAAATGTTGGGATGACCCTACTATGAAATTTTTCTATAGGATACAAACCACACTATAGAGCAAGGGCCTTGTAACATGGTGTGTTCCCAGTGTCAAGTTCTCTTTAAGGAAAAACCTTACATATGGGTAAGTCATATCACAAAAGAAATTATATACACCTTAAGGATGGCATGGGGTAAAGAGTTTCACTACAGAGAGGGTGGTTGTGCATTGGTGGGTGTATATATGGGGATATTTTGAGAAGGAAAATATCTTATTCATAGTTGAACTGTGACCTAAGTTTTGTGATGTGAAAGAGTAATAACTTACATATGCCTTTGTAAATTATTTGTGAGGGAGGATATAATGCTATAACTTTATGGTTTAAGTCATGAGGGTTGATTGAGGTTAAATTATTATGTTGTATGGGAGGTGATTCACCATAAAGTTTTCTCAATAGGTAGCGGATTCAAGTTCTATTGAGAGGAGGTTTTCACAATGGAGATCAGGGCTACACCACAGTAGGTACCTGGAGGTGGGCCTTTACACTATAACCTAAAGGGTTTCACTATAGAGAAAACTTGGGTGATGGGATTTGTTTTATGCCCTTTATGGTATATGCCTCAATGATTCCCTCTTCCAGTTTTTAAATAGGGGAAGACATATAATTTCCAAATAGACCCCTTCAGGGTTTAAGGGAACGGTGGTGTTGGGAGAGGTTAATTTGGACAACCTTCGCCTCCCTCTCCCTCTCTTTGATTCCCATTAGAGAGGGTTGTTCTTGATGGAGTTTTATGGTGATTTAAGGTGAGAAAATATAACATTGAATAATGTGATACATGTTATACAATAGGCATATCAATGGGTAATAAAAAGAGTAGGAATCATAAACATGGACAATGAGACATGATATAGCATGATAAACATAAAGGCAACATAGAAAATGTGGAAATAACTTAAAACACTGCATCATAAAAATAGGTCAAGGATAAACTGCCAAGACATCATGGTTGAAAAATTACCAAAAAGTAATCAAGTTCGCTTCATGTACCAACATAATGTATCATGAAACTAAAATTTACCCAATTCATTGGAGTGCTATATAATTCATGGCGCACCCATCACATTCATTTCATTCTCATGCTTAAGTGTGCCATATAGATCATACAACATGGATTCATTCATCATCATAATTTATTCCACAATCAAGGAGTGTGTAATACACATATGTAAGTCGCCAATAAAAAGGTACAGGTTCATAAATGTGAACACCCTTGATAGGAAATGGATATGGTATTCACTACACAATATTTCTTCATGGAAAAATCGGGGTGAAATTTCAGAAGCATAACAGTGTTGCTTAAAAATTCATAAAAATGGATTTATGAGAGATAAGGGGGTATCTTATCACATATACATAAAATGGGAAGTAATAGGAACATGAAATACCATATCCCAACATTATAAATTATACATTGAAGGCATAAGTTAATAAAAAACTTGAATGAAGAAAATAATCATAACTATATTTTGGCATGGTAACGGGAGTACATAAAGGATCATGGGGGGATTAATGAGAGTGAAATAGGTATATCATCATTTATACATTAAATGTAAAATAATGGAATATAGAAGAAAATAACTCAACATAATAATATGTAATTTAATATTCATATCATAAAATAAGTGCTTGATAAAAAGTGGAGAGTGGAAGATCCCTTATGGAATTTCATCATAGTAACAGTTTTGGTAAGGGTTACAATTATAGAGGATAAATGGTCTCTCATTCATATAAAATAAATTATAAAGTAATATAATGATTAAAAATTAATTACAATATAAAAAATTGAAATTAAGAAGACTAATTTCAAAGAATGTGCTTGAATTGAAAGGAGGAGAGGAAGGTGAGGATCCCCTACTTGAGTGTGTGACTCCAAAAGCTTGGGAGGAGATTATTGAGAGCTTGGGTGACTTGGGAGGACTATAGAGAGTGTAGGTCAGAGTATGTATTTTCTAAAAGGATTTTGAGTGAAGAAAAATGGGATCTTGGGAGGGTTTATATAGGAAATGAGGGGGATTTCTTTATTATTTAGGTTTTGGACTCTACATAAAAAAATATCCAAAACCCACAAATAATCCCATGATTTTTTCCCATAGTTTCTTCCAAATGGAAGTGGTTTTTATTATTTTATGAGGCCAAGGTCCTAACTTATTAAAATAATTCCCTTGATTATGTGGCAGTGAGTTACACTCTTAAAGAAATAATTTTAAAACCTTAAAATATTTTATAGGTTTTGGAGGATTCATAATGGATTTACAAAATAAAAAAAATTAAATCAAAATTAAATTATTTTAAAGGTAAAAAGTTATTTGGTAGTGGATCCAATTTATATTAATTATTACAAAACTTTTTGGGTCATTATGATGTTATAAAACACAATGTATATTTATACGATATCTAATCTTCACCCAAAAATTCGACTATCTCAGAAAATTATGAAAAATCACCATTGGATAATTTCAAAATTATGATTCTAAAAATATTCATTTTATATAAATAATTTTCTAAATATGTGAATTTTCACTATTAAAATAAAATCAATATTTATTAAGAAATTCTGGTTTTTTTAACAATAAAAGTTTTCTAACCCTTATAAAAAATATATTTGACTTCATAAAAATTATATGATCATTTATATTTGATAAAAATTATTTAATAATATTAAAATATTATTTACTTCAAAAAAACATTGATTCATAAATTCATTAATTGAATATGAATATTAACCAAAAAATACAATATGTGCTATATTGTATCAAAATAAATATCACTTAAAAAGTACCAATAATATGTTCATTATTATATAAAAAATAATGTAAATATTCATATTTCTAGGGTATTGTCACATATCCCTTTAATACACAAGAAAACACCCTAAGATTAAGGTGTGTGATGGTGGGACTTTCATGGGGTGGTTTGACGGACATGGTTTGAGTCTTGATCTCGATGAGCTTGAAATTCTCTTATAAATGGTTTTGCTCATACTTAAGTTGTTGGATATAATCTTGGGATTAGTTAAGGTCGAAGCCCATAAATTCTATATCCCTTGTAATTTTTGATAAATGGGCGTCATAGGGTACGATCCTACTAGTTGAGTCCATCACTTCCTTTATTTATGTCAATTGGATTGGTTAAAACCAAATATTTATACTAATCATCTAATCACTATTCAAAAGTTATATTATCAATGATAATGATACTTAATGGTCTTTTAAATATAATTAGATATAATAAAACAAAACAATTTCATGTGTTTTCTATAACCATATTACTTAATAATACATTTAATTAAAATAAAAAAGGAAAATTTTATTTATAATTGTTCAGGTCATTGCAGTCTTCCTCCCTTAAGAGATTTTTCCCTTAAAATTTCCATTTCCCATACTAAAATAGATTAGGTTAACTCTACTTCATCACCTCCCCTAATTCCCATGTTGCTTCTTAAAACTTTTGGTTCCTCCACAATACTTTGAAAAGGTTCATTTTCTTATTTTGTATATTTTTTTCTCTACGATCTAAGAACTTCACCAGCTTCTCCTAATAGGAAAATTTATTCTCCAATGGTACTACCTCTGGATTGAGTTCATGTGAGGGGTCTAGTATGTACTTTCTCAAGGGGGATACATGAAATACATAATGTACTTGAGATAGGTTATGTGGTAGTTATAGCCGATAATCCGCCACTCTAATGCGATCAAGGATCTCAAAGGGGCATATAAATCTTAGAATAAGCTTTCCCTTATTCCCAAATCTCATTAATTTCTTCTGTAGAGATATGCAGAGGAATACGATGTCTCCAACATAAAACTCAAATTCTTGTCCAATATTGTTAGCATTGATCTTCTGTCTACTCTAAGAATCTCTTCTGTGTTGTTGAATGGTATTAAACTTTTCCACCATTTCATTGACCATTTCAGGACCTAGCAGTTTTCATTACCCAACTCCATCCCAACATACAGGTTTTCTACACCACTTTCCATAAAGGGATTCATAGGGATCTATTTGTATGCTTGATTGGAAACTATTTTTATAATAGAACTCAATCAAAGGAAGATGTTGGTTTTATCCTCCTTTGAATTCCATAGAACATGTTCGCAACATGTCTTCTAGTGTCTGAATATTCTACTCAGATTGTCCATAAGTTTGAGGATGATAGGTTGTACTAAAGTTCATATCATTATTTAGATCATGATGTAGGCTTTTCCAGAACTTGAAGGTGAATCTCAAATCTTGGTCAGATACAATCAATAGTGGTACTCCATGCATCCTTACCACTTCTCTAATGTATATACATGCAATTTGATCTAGTGAGAAGTCCTCTCAAATTATGATAAAGTGATTTTTCTTTATAATATGATCCATAACAACCCATATATAATTGTTTCCCATAGATGTATTCGGAATTCCGGTGATAATGTCTATGGTGATGATCTCTCATTTCCATGTTGGTATGGGTAATGGTTTCATCATCCCCTTAGACTTCTTCATTTTAGACTTCACTTTCTAGAATACCAGGCACTTTAATGTATATTCAGTGATCTCCTTCTTGATATTGTCCCACTAATAGTGCTCACATAGGTCTTGATACATCTTTTTACTTCTTGGGTGAATGGATAAAGTTGAACTATGTGAATCATCCAACAGTTTCTTCTTTAACTTAGGATTTTATGGAATACCAATTCTTGACCCAAATCTCAAAATTCCTTCTTCATCAATTTTAAACACCAAGGATTTCTCATTTTTCATGGATTTCATCTTCTTATGAGTTTCTACATCATTTCTTTGAGCATTATTTATTATCTACATGAGGGATGGTTGAGAAATAATTTGAGAAAGGATTTATGATGTTTCTTATTTAATTATTCTCATGTCCATCCTTTGTATATCTAGGAATATTGGATCCTTCTCAATTCTCATCATTGATAAAGATGTAGGATCCTTTCTACTTAGAGCATATACCACCTAATTTTCTTTATCAGGATAGTAGTGGATTGATCAGTCATAATCCTTGATAAGCTCTAACCATCTTCACTAGCACATATTAATCTCTTTCTATGTAAATATATTTGAGGCTCTTGTGATCATTATATATCTCACACTTCTCCCAATAGAGATAATGTCACCATATTTTCAATGAAAAGATCGCAACTTCCAACTCCAGATCATGTGTGGGATAGTTTTTCTCATGAATTTTCAACCACCTTGAGGTATAGGCTATCACTTTATCATTTTAAATCATTAAATATCCTAATACATTCTTTAAATCATTATAATATACCATAAAGAGTTCCCCACTTGTCGGTAGTGTGAGAATTTGTGTAGTGATTAGCCACTTTTTGAGATCCTTAAAACTTTCCTTGAATTCTTGTGCCCAAAAAAACTTCACTCCCTTCCAATTTATCTTGGTAAGGGGGTTTTAAAATCACGAGAAATTTCTCATAAATCGGTAATAATACCCAGCTAACCCAAGGAAACTATAGATATATTTCATCGATGTTGGCCTCATCCATCCTTCAACTACTTCCTTCTTTTAAGGGTCCATATATATATCATTTCTTATAATGATATTCCCTAATAAAGAGTCTTTATTCAACCAAAAAACATATTTTTTTTACTTGGAGTAAATATTAACCTTTTGTAGGGTCTTTAGCACAGTTCATAGATGCTCCTCCTTAATTTTGGATTATATTAGAATATAATCTATAAATACTACCAAACATTTATTGAGTTAATCTCTAAATACTCTATTCATCAAGTCCATGAAGATTGTTGGAGAATTATTAAGTCATAATTGAATCACTATGAACTCATAGTGCCCATACCTTGTACGAAAAGTAGTTTTGGGGATATCTTCTTTCTTCACCCCTACTTGATAATATCTCAACTGAATATTTACCTTGGAGAAGTATTGTTCTTTAAATAGCTTATCAAACAAGTCATAAATTTGAGGTAGAGGATACTTTTTATTTATCATGATCTTGTTGAGATCATTATAATCAATTCAAAGGTTCATTGACCCATCCTTCTTCTTGATGAAGAGGAATGGTAAAGCCCACGGTGAAGCACTTGGGCATATGAACCCTTTATCCAAATTCTCATGTAGTTGTTTATTCATCTCCTCAAGTTCCACAACAGCCATTCTATATGGAGTCTTGGATAATGGTAATTACCTAGGTATAATCTCGATTGAAAATTAAACCTCTCATCTAGGAGGAAGACCTGGAAATTCATCAGGAAACACATCAGTGTATTCCCTCACAATAGGCATATCTTCAAGGATGATTCTTTCCTTAGACTCAATCATTTGATCTAGATACACTTTCTCATAAGTAAATAATATAAATTCTTTAGATGTTGGTTTTAAATAAGATTCACCATACTCCTTTCACTTGTTCATAATCAGAGGATAATTCAAGATATGGAGAGTTATTTCCTTCTCCCGACAATTTATGTTGGCACTATATAGGGAATGAAAATACATGCCCATAATTGCATCAAATTCCACTAAATGGGGTATGAAAAGGTTCACTGGAAAGTTTTACCCACAAACTTTTATAGGGGAGGAGTTATATACTTGGGATACAATAATTTCCCCATTTTCCATTTTCATCAATAGCTCTACTTCTATGATTTGTTGTGTTGTTTGGATAGTTCTACTAATCTTTCATGATATGAAGGAATGCGTAGAACCAAAACAAAAAACTATGTTTTCTATTCTTGAATGAATAACTATAATTCCTATCACCAATTAATTTTTGGGATCCACCTCACTGGTTGTGATGGAAAAAATCTCTCCCTTTTTGCATTGGAGGTTGTTGGTTGTCTCTGAAAACCCTTGGCTTAGTGCATTAGTTTGAAAATTGCCATGGTTCCTTGCAGTTGAAGTAATGAAAAATGTAATAAGGGTTGACTAGAGAATTACTTTTCTTCATTTAATTAGTGTGTTTATCCTTTTGAAAATTTTCATCTAGGTTCCCTTCTTTCCCGCACCTAAATCATTTCTTTGTCCACCTTAGGCAATTTATTGGGTGCTTCTTTCCACAACTTTGACAAATGGGATGATGAAATTTCTTAGCACTGCTATATTTCTCCATCATACCACCAAAATTAAACTCCACTTTATTATTCTTATCCCCATGATACCCTTGGGATTCACTGATCTCCACTGTGACTTTGAGGGAATTTGGACAATTCCCTCATTGTTATCAAAGTCATAGATCTCTAGGTATTTTCTTAGACTAGTTTTTATCCCACCAAAGAAGTGGTCAATCATGTATTTAGGGGTAACAAAAAATCAATAGGTGTATCATAAAAGTCTTTTAAAGTTCTCCTTGTATGCCCTAATATATTCATCATCTTTTTTCTTTAGGGTGAAGAAATACATTTCCATTTTAACTTAGAGAGTCTGAGGAAAATATTTATCAAAAAATATTTTTCTAAATTCCTTCCACTCCATCACTTCGATCTCTTCCTCGGGCTTCATATTTTTGATAAATTTTCACTGCTGATCAGATTCTAATTCCATGTGAAAAATCGCTACTAGAACCTTCTCTTTCTCAGAACATTGAATTATGGAAAAGATATTCTCAATGGAGTTGATCCATTGTTCCATGATTAAGGGATAGGATGATCCATTTAAAGTATGAGGAATTTGTCACATGAATATCTTGATTGTAGCTTGTCCTCTCTTAGTGGGGTTTGGGTGATCCTCTTGATCTAGGTTTCTATTTAGAACCTGAGTTATCTGATAGAGTATCATCATAAAGTTCTCAATTCCCACTCCTCTTGGTTTGGACATCTCATTGGGGAAGTTATCACATTTCTCATCGCATTTATTGTTTACCCAATTCCTTATATTTATATCCATTGGCTAGAATAAAGGGAAAATTAGGGATGAGTATTTTTAAACTATTAAACACAAAAAGGGGAATCAAATGACATTAAAAAGATAACTTATAGGTTTCATTTATTTCCTTAACTTATGAATTTTTAGGATTTGATCTATGTTATCCATGATTTAACTCCTAACATATACTCTTATGGAAATTTTTTATGTTCCCTTAATAATTTTTTATAATGAGATCATGAATTTACTGAAGCATATCCCCCAAAAGTATCAAACCAGGTGTGCAATAAGGCTTATTGCCATGTACCAGGTTACCTCGAGTTAGGCTTGGGACACCTTGTCAGAGTTGTTACCTATAGGTACATATGTGCCAAAACCACATCCACTTATAGTATCTAGACATGGATGTATTTGGTTGATAAACCACTTACTCTATACTTATCAAAATTTAGGGATGTTTTCTTATACTGAGTCTCATCCCTAAGTATTTTGATATAATTTTCTATATCCTAATCCCAAAAACAACTAAACATTGGCTTTGATACCCACTATAACAACACTTCACTTTATTTCACATTAATACATGATTTATTACATAAAAACACCACTTAATACACCCCAAAAGATCAATAATTTTAGTATATTTTGTAATTATGTACATAACATAACATTTTGAATATGGGATGCAATAACATTATTGAAAACTTCCTTAACATTCTTCTAAAATTCCATGGCTCTTTAAAACTGCACGAGATAACCTGGGGAAAAACATTATAAAGGGGTGAGATACAAATCCTAGTAAGGGAATAAACATGTCATAAGGTGATACATGTTAGAAAATAGGCATATAAATGGGGCATAAAAAGAGTAGGAATAAAAAACATTAATAATGAAACATTATATAGCATGATAATCATAAAGAAAACATGGTAAATGTGGAAATAACTTAAAACATTAGATCATAAACATAGGTCAAGGATAATCCTCCAAGACATAATGGTCTAAAAAGTATCATAAAGGAACCAGGTTTACCCCTATCCAAACATGATGTATCATGATACTAAACATTACCCAATTCATTTGGAGTGATATATAATTTCAGTCTCACCTATCACATTCATTTCATTCTCATGCTTAAGTTTTCCACATAGATCATAAAACATGGATTCATTCATTATCATAGTCTATTAAATGATCAAGGAGTGTGGAAAAAATGTATGTAAGTCCCCAATAAAATGGTAAATGTTTATAAATGTGAACATCCTTGATAGGAAATGGGTATGGTATTCGCTACATAATTTTTTTGGCATGGAAAATTGTGGAGAAATTTCTACAACATAACGATGTTGCTTAAAGTTTCATAAAAATGGGTTGATGAAAGATAAAGGGGTATATCATCACATATACATAAAATTTTTAGTAATAGGGACATGGAAGAACATATCCCAATATTATAAATTATACATTGAAGTCATAAGTTAATGAAGAAACTTGAATGTATAAAAGAATCATAACTATATTTCATCATGGTAACGGGTGTACATAAAGGATCATGGGAGGATTAATGAAAGTGAAAGGGGGATCTCATAATTTATACATTAAATGGACAGTAAGGTAATATATAAGAACATATAACAATATAAGCAAATGGAATTTAAGATACATATCATAAAAGAAGTTCTTGATAAAAAGAGGATAGTTGAAGATCCCTTACGGAATTTTGGCATAGTAATGGCTTAGGTAAGGTTCAAAATGAGAGAGTATAAATGATATATCATTAATATAAAATTAATTTTATGGTAAGGTAATGATTATAAATGAATGAAAATATAAAAAATCAAAATTAAGAAGACTAATTTCAATAAATGTGCTTGAATTGAAAGGATGAGAGGAATGTGAGGATGCCTTACTTGAGTGTGTGACACCAAAAGCTTGGGTGGGGATTATTGAGAGCTTGGGGGTGCCTTGGGAGGACTCTAGATAGTGGAGGTCAAAGTATGGACATGTTACAAGGAGTTTGAGTAAAGATAAATGGCATATTGGGTGGGTTTATATATGAAATGAGGAGGATTACTTTATTATTTAGGTTTTGGACTTTACATAATAAAATATTGAAAACCACAAGCCATACCATGGTTTTGTCC
This sequence comes from Viscum album, assembly GCA_963277665.1. NCBI lineage: Eukaryota > Viridiplantae > Streptophyta > Magnoliopsida > Santalales > Viscaceae > Viscum > Viscum album. The sequence continues at coordinate 781,856,701 of OY728146.1, read as the reverse complement.
CATGATTTATGAAAAATTAGAGTTTTTTTTTATTATTTTATAATTAAAAGGTCCGAACTTATTAAAATAATTCCCTTTATTATGTGAAGGTGAGTCACACTCTTAAAGAAATGATTTAAAAACCTTAAAATATATTATAGGTTTTGGAGGATTCAAAATGGATTTACACAATAAATAAAATAAACTTAAAATCACATTATTTTAAATAGAAAACATTTATTTTCTCTTGGATCCAATTTATTTTAATTATTACATCACTTTTTGGGTCATTATGATGTCACAAAATACAGAGTATATTTATACAATATTTAATTTTTAACCGAAAATTTGAATGTCTCATAAAATTATGAAAAATTAACTGTTAGATAATTTAAAAATTATGATTCAAAAAATAATATTCATTTTATATAATTAATTTTACAAATATTTGAATTTTTACTTTTAAAATAAAATTGATATTTATTAAGAAATATTGGGTTTTTGATAATAACATTTTTCGAACCCTTATAAAAATTACATTTGACTTCATAAAAATTATATGATCATTTATATTTGATAAAAATTAGCTAATAATATTAAAATATTATTTATTTCAAAAACCATTAATTTATAAATTCATTAATTGAATTTTAATATTAACCAAAAATACATTTTGTGCTTTATTGTATCAAAATAAAAATCATTTACAAAGTAACAATAATATATTCATTATTATATAAAAAATAATTTACATATTCATATTTCTAGGGTCTTGATATATATACCTTTAATACACTAGAAAACTCCCTAAGATGCGCGATGGTGGTATTTTCATGGGAAGGTTCGGAGAATATGGTTTGGGTCATGATCTTGATGATCTTGATCTTCTCCTATAAAGGGTTTTGATCATGATTAAGTTGTTGGATCTCAGCTTGGGCTTGGTCAAGGTCAAAGTCCAAAAATGATATCTCCCTGACAATCTCTAGTAAATGGGCTTTATAGGGTATTATTATACTATTTGAGGTCATCACTTCCTTTTTATGTGTCAATTTGATTTGTTAAAACCCTATATTTATACTAATCATGTGATAACTATTCAATGGCTATATTATCAAAAATAATGATACTTAATGGTCTTTTAAATCTAATCAGATATAATAAAACAAAATAAGTGCATGTGTTTTCTATAACCATATTACTTAATAATATATTTAATTAAAAAAGGGAATTTTATTTATAACAGTTTTGGTTGTTACATAAAATACCTTCATATCCTTTAATAATTATTTCTATAAAATTTCATACCCTTTCAAGGTGTGAATCCATCAGGGAATTTTAATTTTTGTTTTAATGAGAGTTTTGTTTTGAAAATTTATGTTCAGATTTAATTTCAAAGTGTTGGAACATCTAAAGAGGTGTCTTTTGAATATGGTTTGAGATTTGGTTGGTGGTATTGGGGATCATGAGAGTATTGGAGAATTTTTGGGGTCAAGCTATTGAAATTTTCTAGTTACAATCCATTATTAGCGTAAAATATTTATTTACATTGTGAATGAAATTTACGCAAGGTCAGGACCCTTATATAGGGAACTCATCCCATGAGTGGGGAATTAACAACATGATAGTGATCCTTACATGAGGGGTTAGGGAACCTTATTTGGATCATTCATGGTGTGAACTATGGTTCATGTTATAAAGGAGGTTCAGTAGAGGGGGATACACCACTTCCTTTGGGATTTTATAGTGTGAACCAGGGGGTCACTCCAAGAATGCTGTACTAAGTGGTTTTTTATATGGGGTAATTTTGGTATTTTCAACTTCATGGACTTTGGGTTTTTGGGCTATATAGGCTTGGGGGGGGGACATTTTTGGCTGGTGTGCCTCCTCCCCTCCCTCTCTTATTTCCCACTTGATCTGAGGTGTTTTCTTGGTGTTTTTTCAGCATTTTGAGGTATGGAACTTATTTTTATTCCTTCTAATATTCAATCCCTATAATAATAAATGATTTAATTTTAGTTTTGGTTAGGTTTTGGCATTGATTACACCAAATAATGGTATAAATAGTTGATTTTTTTTTTGTAAATTTTTTATGGCATAGAAAGTGGACATCCCAAGAGGATTTCTGCATGATGTTGCTAAACATTTCGATTGATGTACATCACTCTATGATTTTTCATATGATTTTTAAATAAAATTAAATTATTTTATGAAGTAATTGATCTCATTTATTATATCATTTGTGTGGATTAGTCTTAGATCCATGTCGAGAGTGGACCGCACCACATTGCTTGAGGTTTCGATGATTGGATGTCACTCGATGAGTTTTAGGAATTTTTCCCTATTTTAATTAAATTTAATTTAATTTTTTAATTTATTATAAATTTTTATAAATAATTTTTTATGGTTCTTGGCTTGAGATAAGGACTCAAGTGGATGGATTATGGCTGGCCATGCTTGGATGATTTTGAGCAGAGCTATGAGATAGAGAAATAATGGGAATAAATCCATTATTGAGGTAGGTGGTCCCTTTAGAATACCCCTATGGTGTTTTAATTTACTTATTTACTCTTGTAATGTGGTATTTGGTCTCATCACCAAGGTTTATTGGCCTTGATTTAAAATTAATCATTTCTTATAAATGAAAATTTATGTGGAGTGAACAAAGTTCCAAGGGCCATGTTGGAACCTTGTTCACTAGATTGATTGCCTTAGTCGTTGATGGATGAGGTCATGATCATAAATTAATTACATGTGATACCTGTACCCTAATGGGTGTAATTTAAATGAAATTAAATGAATGAGACATAGAAGACCAAGTAATAGGTTCCCTTAGTGACATCTGAGTAGAGGAGGGGGTTGGACTAGAGTGTTCATCCTGAGTAGACCATGTGATAACCTTGTGATGAATTTGATCTTTTGGGCTAGAAAAGATGACCACAGAGTGATTTTTACTCCCCTGCAAAGAATTTATTACTTGGGTTGGTATACCTTGAAGTTATTTATGGATATATTGGGGTGTAGACTGACTTAGGATCAACCTAGGTTTCAAGATGGTCATTATGACATCTCTTTAAAATAATGACAATGATACTTGCCTTATATGGATAGTGAATTTTTATGATGGTTGTGATAAGGATGAGGGATTTATTACCCATGGGTGGAATATTTTGACCTAAGAGATATAATTGAGATAAGGTAACCCAGGATGGGTGTCCATGCTTGATGAGATCTAGGGGACCCTGGTGGGTGCCCCGATGATATGTTGACCTTAGAGAGTGTGTATATGAGAAATGGGTAGTGATGATTATGGGTGTCACATTAGTAATAAAATAGACAAGGAGCCTAATATGTATATATGGATGATTACAGGTCATGCACTTGAGAGGATGACTTCTGATTATGGGATGGGTTTCTATAGAATGTTGACCACATCAAGATGTGTTACATAATATGATTCAGGTGGGATAAAATACCCACTTATATGTATTGAGATACATCATGTTCCTTGTATATTCACCTTATATATATTCTTTATGCATTCTAATATTATGATGTGATTCCTAGAAGGGGATTATAACACCCCTTGCACCTGGTGATGAATTTCCAAAAGGTAAATCCATTAATTTTTTGGATAACATGATTTCCTAAAAGAGAAAACCTCTGAGTTTTTTGATACAATTTTATGGGAAGGTTATTCCTAGATTCAGGTGATATAATTACTAATAATATATATATATATATGCCTCTAGATCTATGTAATGGATTCCTGATAGGGAAACCCCCTTAGTTTCCAGATTTAGTTTACCTGGTAGGGTATTCCCTAGATCTAGGTGATGAATTCTTGGAAGGGAAACCCCTTAAGTTTCAGATATGGTTTTCCGGGTAGGTTTCACCCTAGCTCTAAGTGATGGGTGACTTACGAGCATTATTTTTTATTTCCTAGAACACACTTTGATGTGTCAGGTGTTGATTATGATATCGATAGTCATGGTTGCAGTATGTGCTTAGAGACACTTTGGAACTGGAAAAATAAGGTTTGGGTTAATTCAAAGTTTCATGTGACAACTTGAGGATCGACAATGGTTATTTATTTACACTTAAATAGTTATTTTATTTATTTATTCTAGTCACATCACATGTTTGTGCTAAATTTATTTATTTTTTACTAGATTGTGTTGGTCGTTCCCTACTGAGTTGTACTCACACCCTAATCGGGTGTCCATGGCACTTGGGTACTCGAGAAAAATTCACTAATCATTGGTTTATATTGGAAAGAGTACCATAGTAACTTGATAAAACATTATATATTAGATGATATTGTATATCCTGGTGAGTTTATGATCATGTATTTTAGTAAATACCATGTGTTGTTTTATTCTATTATTTATTATTGTATATTGGATTGGCCTAGTGGGTGATCGGTTTGGGTTGTATGACTGTAAATTGCATTTAAATTTATTATAACATGTTTTTAAAGCTTTTTTATTCTATGATTATTTAATTTTTCAGATGATTTTATTTATTTATTTATTTTATTGTGCACTATGATATGAGTTTATAGTCTCCCCATGATATTACCCTAGACCCATGTTACTAGTTGGAAGCCTCTGGTGTACGTACACACATGAATGAGGTCCTAGTGGCATCTTAGATCCAATTACTATAGGGTGAACCAGGTTGGGGACATTAAAAAGTGGTATCAAAGCTTTTATGGGACTAATATCAAAGAATGTATCAAATTTTTATTTTATCTTACTATTTGGGGAGATGGTAGATGGGGAATTGGAATGTGTCAGAGCTTGTAATGGGTATCACACTAGTGTGTTGAGAACAACTTTTCTTGTAATAAGTATAGCTTACCATGGATATGAGATTTATTTTCTTGGTTTCTATTTTTATGATTGTATGATTTTACATAGCATGAAACACATGAGTTTTGATATTTATAATTTATGATTAATGTGGTTTTGGATCTTGGCCCATTGGTAAGAATCTGGTGTTCATGCATCATTTTTAGCATGTAATATTCACATGAAATATTTGTGATTTTGTTATTTTTATCATTGATGATAGATGGTTTATTTTCTAAGGTGTTAGTAACAACCTATATAGTGTTTTTACATATAATTTTTTAGTGGAATTCAAATAAACTAGACTATAGTATATATTTCTCTTAATGATAGTTCATGTGGATCTATGGTGAGATTATACTTAATTATGACTAGATATTCCCTTAGCGTAAGGGATATATAATTAACCTGGTAGGTTAGTAAAGGCATTTGATTCCTTAGTGATAAACCCCTTGCGGGTGTTCATGATACTAGTTTTGGAAGATAAAATTTTTTCAGTTATTTAATCTATCAACAACAACAACCCATATTTTGTCTTCCCATATATATTTTTTGTTTAATTCTACTTAAACAAACCAATTAACTATGGTATACTCAGCACAAATAATTTTAGGGTGATCTGATTATATATATAAGTGTGTAACTGGATTATAATGTGATCCTTTTGGGGGGGTGTCTCGTATGCGGAGGCCTGAGAGGATCAGTCTGAGATTTTGATTCTTGAGGGGTTAGTTCTGTATGTGGATTCCTAGTGAGAATTAGTGCCTTAGTAGACTAAGAATTTGTAGTTTGATATCAATATGTATATATATATAGATAAGATTATGATTATCATGGTGGTAGTCCCATACACAGATACCTAGTGAGAATCAGTTCTCATAAGTAAGCAATGAGTTGACATGTGATTCCTGGGATGCATATGATTAGGTGGGACCATAGAATGGGTGTTTTATTCATGGGTGTTCAGGTGATATTTTATGTGGAATCATGGATGTTCCCTGTCAATTATGAAATATATGAGATGTGATTTATGGGTTAGGTAGGAGAGCCTAGTGCCTTTTATATATGGATCGGGAACTTAGTGGTCTGGTTGATATATGTTTGTATAGAAGGGTGACCAGAGTGAGGGTTTATATAGGATTATGAATTAATTAGGTGTGTTAACCATGGGTAGATGCTTTGGGTTATGATATCAGTACACATGAGGTGTTATCAGGTATGTTATATAGGCATGGAGATTCCATATACTTTTTATATAGAAAACCTTAAGTGATAATTCTTTTTGTATCAAGGTTTTTTTTAGGGTAGGATCAGTGTGATGTCTATCCCTATTTATTTTAGATACACTTATGAGTGTAATAGTGGTGGAGTGTGGAAATATTCTTATGATTTTGGAATGATTCCCATATGCTGGGTGATTTTGAGATAGACCATGGCATAGGTGAAATGTCTGATTTTGAAGAAGGATGTTGAGTGTGCTTATGAATCGATGATATTGACATGAATGAGTATAATTTTTGGTAATTGGGCATGTGAATCTTGTTTTGGTGGTGTGTAACCCATGGTAGCATGATCTAGGTTTTGGGATTGGGTGTTAAGAGAGCGTACACCCATTAAATTTGGATGAAATTGAGATGGATCGGTGAACAGTAATGTGTGATTTTAAAACTAATGGGCATAATGAATCCTTATGAGAATTATTTCTAGAGATTTTTTATTTAATGAGAAATATCTCTCTATAGTGAGAGGTGACATAGAAATAGATCAGGTGTAATGGCATGATTAATGCGAGGGTTAATCCTAGATAGGTGTTTCCTAGGATAAGATGATCATGGATCAGGAGTATTAACATGAATATGATGATGGAATCCATTGAGGTTGTTCTCAAGGAGTGGTATAATGTAATTCATATGGTTGGAAGAGCACCCTTGTCCATTGGAGGGTGTGATACTCATTATAATTGGGATTTTAGTGGGTACCGGGGATGAAATATTGGATAAGTTGGGAATGGTTAAAGTTTGATGTTTCATGTTGTAGCTCATTTATTATTGGTATGACCACATAAATTCATTACATGAGATAATGTATGGATCATGGGATGTGGAGGTATGACCTTAGGTTGATAGGTTCATGGGAATGATGAGTTCGGTCATCGAATAGTCGAGGTGGCTCTTCGATTTTGTTGAGAAATTAAATCTGGTTATTTCTAATTCCATGGGTAATATCATATTTTGGAATTTTATGCGGTATTATATAGGTTCCATGCATTATCATCGGTCTCTAAATGACTTGATATGATCCAATCATGAGTTGGGTTGATGGTTTATAAGTGCTTGTGTAAGATCATGACAAAGTTTTTGGTTGGTTGGGGATCCAACTGTTGAATTAAATTAGAATTCAGGTTCAAAATTCAGTGTGGGTATCATAAAATCATAGGATGACTTTGTAATTTCAAGAATCATGATCAAGATATGAGATATTACATTGACAGGTGTGACCGAAAGCAATTGGAAAAGGTCAACTAAAAGTGGTTTGATTGGTGATTTTGCATGTATTCGGACACGGTGGGTTGAAAATCACATCAAGTGTGTCATTTTAGGTATGATAACTGTGTTTATAGTATTTTAAAATAATTTTCAAGTAAAAGATGATGTATTTGGGCTTGTTCATGGTTGGTGGAGACTCATATACCATGGTTTGTTAATAGAAATGAGGAGTGGTATCAGATTTTGATTGGTGTTTTTTCCTATGATTAGTTATATTGAGAGGTAACCAAACTAACAGTGTTGTTGGACAATTGAGAATTTATTTTATAGATTATTTCAATGGTGGGGTGCACTATGGATTGGGAATAACCTTTGATGGGTTAATTATTATATTGGGGATAAACATAATCTTATGGATGAATTAATTGATGAAAACATGGTATCTTAGGTTACAAGGGAATGGGTAACCATCGCATGGATGTTTAAGTAATGGTATTGAGTGGTGGATTGGGTTCTGATAAGTGGTATGCCTTATGTTTGGAGTTGTGCAGAAAAATATGATTCGATATTCTAGGGTAGAACATAGTGAACTGGACATGAATTAGTGACTGGTGTGGGTTGGTATTAATGGTTAAAAGACCTCTAATACTTATTAGTGATGATAAGTGCTATGGTTGTGAGATTTTAAAACCTCATACCCTTTTAGGATGTGAATTCCTGAGAGAATTTTTTTTACTGAGATGATCATTTTTTAAATTGAGTTCAAAGTTGATTTTAGAGTGTTTCTATATCTCAAGTGGTGTCTTTATGACATGGTTTGAGACATAGTTAGTGTTATGGGTGCTTGGGTGAGTGTTGAAGTAGGGTCAAGGGGTGGTCTTCTAAAAAAAATTAGTTGCGGTCCATTCAATATTTAAAAGAATCATTAACATCAATAATGATTTTTACCTAGGGATAGAACCCCTATACAGGGAACTCACATCATGAATTGAGTATTCATGTTGTGATAGTGACCTTTATGTGAGGGGTTAGGGACCCTTACATGGTCCATTCACAACATGAACTATAGTTCATGCTATATAGGAGGATTAGATCAGGTAGATACTCTTATTCCTTAAATATTTCATGGTGTAAACCAAGGGGCCACACTGTGAATGGTTTTCATATTGGTTTATTTATATAGGGGGAGTATTTTCTTTTCATCATTAAGACCATTTGATTTTGGGGGGACAAGGGCTTAGTGGAGACCATTTTTTCCTGGAGATCCCCCTCTCATCCCTCTCTCATTTCCCCCTTAATCTAGAAATTTTTTAGTGTTTATGGTATGAATTTTATTCTTCTTCGCTTTTTTATTCCTTCACCTTCACCCCCACTACTTTAATTATATTTTTTGGTTAGGGTTTGGTAATGATTCCACCTAATCATGGTGGAATCAGTCAATTTTTTAGGGTGTTTTTTATATGTATTAAAAATAGGGCATCTTGAGAGTATGTATGAACATAATTGCTTGTCATTTCAGTTGAGGTACGTGACAATATGATTTTTAATAGTATTTTAAAATTAAATTAAATTATTTGAAAAAGTAATTTATTTTAGTTATTAAAGATTTTTTGTTTCTTAGGCTCAGGTGTGTGTTGGGAGTGGACCACACCCCATTGCTCGAGGTTTCAGAGAGTGGATGTCTCCTAATAAATTTATATATTTATACCTATTTAAATTAAATTGAATTAAATTTTCTAATTAATTATAAATTTTTATAATTCATTTGTTTTAATACTTTTCATGAGATAGTGTCTCAAGTGTATGTATGATTTCATGTTGTGATTGGATGGGCTTTTGAAGATCTTTCGGGTTGAGAAATAAAGTTAATAACTCCATGGTTGATGTAGGTGGTCCCTTGAGCATAACCATATGGTATTTTCATTTACTTATTTATTCTTGTAAAGTGGTATGTGGTCTCTCCATTGAGGTTTAATAGAATTTATTTAAAATGTATTGTTACTTATAAATGAAAATGTTTGTGGACTAGATAAAATGCCAAGGGCCATGATGGACCCTTGTACACTAGATTGATTTCCATGATAGTTTATGGTTGGTTCCATGATCATAAATGAATTTCTTGTGACACATGGACCCTAATGAGTGTAATTTAAATGAAATGAAATTAATATTATGTAGAAGATATATTAACAGGTTCCCTTAGTGACCTTCAGGTAGATGAGGGGGTTGGAGTAGAGTGTCCAGCTCGTGTAGGCCATGTTAGAACCTTATGATTACTTATAACTTTTTGTCTAATCAGGATGACTATGGGGAGAGTGCTCCTCCCACATAGATATGTGATTACTTGGGTGGGTAGACCCTTTGTATATTTATGGATAGGTTTGGGATTTAGACTAACCTAGGATGGACCTTGGTTGTGAAATGGAAATTATTCCATCTCTTGTCACCAATTCCATTGAGGCTTACCTTATGAGGTTAGTAAGGTTTTATGGGGATATAATGATAAGGATGAGGTATATATTACCCCTGAGTAGTAGTTACTGACCTAAGAGTTGTAATTGAGATAAGGGAACCCATAGAGGGTGTATGTGATTAATGAGACCTAGGGGACCTCTGTGGGTGTCCCAGTAATATTTTGATCCGAGCGAGGGTGAATATGGAAAATGGGTAGTGATGATTTCTAGCATCATATTAGAACCCAAATTTTGTAATGATCCTTATATATTTTTATTGATAATTAAAATTCATGCACCTGACGGTGAAACTATGGATTTTGGGATGGGTTTGGGTAGAAGGATAACCCTATCAAGGTGTGTTATATAAGATGATTCAAGTGGGACTCACTACACACCAACATGCATTGAGATACATGGGATTCCATGGATGTTCTCCTTTTATTAGTATTTCAAGCTTAATACTATAATGATGTGATGATTAGTACAGAAGAGTTACACCCATAGCTCAATGTGATGGATTCCTGGTAGGGAAACCCTTTTTTTTTAATGCAGTTTTTAAGGAAGGGTATGCCCTAGATCTAGGTGATGTGATTCCTAATAGGGGTGAGACACACCCATGGATCCATGTGATGGATTCTTGGTAGGGTGACACCCCTAAGTTTTCATATGTGGTTTCCCTATTAGGGTATTCCCTAGCTCCATGTGATGGATTCCCATTAGAGAAACCCCCTGGGTTCCAGATGCAGTTTTCGTGGAAGGGTTGTCCCTACCTCCAAGAGATGGGTAGCCTACAGGCATGATTTATATTTCATGGGAAAATCTTCTAGGAATTGGCTGTTGACAATGATATTGGTAGGCATGGTTGTTTTATTTACATAGAGATGTTATGGCACTGGCCAAAGTAGGTTTGATTTAATCCTATGTTTCATATGAGAAACTGAGGATCCATAGTGGTGATTTTTTTACACTTCCATAGTTATTATATTTATTTATTCTAGAAATATAACATGTGTAGACTTAATTTATGAGTTATATATGGAACTGAATTAATGGTGCCCTATTGAGTTGTACTCGCACCCTGCTTGGGCATCCGTGACACTTGGGTACCCAAGAAGACTTCACTAATAACAAGTTTAGGTTCAGAAGAGGCCCAAAGTTTATTGATCAAGTAGGATATCTCAAATGGTACAAGTGATCGGGATGAGTTTCTAATCATGGATAGTGATAGAGCCCCATTGATATTTTATACTTTTATTTATTTTTGTATATGTGATCATCCTAGTGGGAAATCAGTATGGGATATATGAATGTATATTGCATTTAAATTTATTAAAACATATTTTTGTTTTATATATTTAATATTATCAAATTATTTATTGTTGTGTATGATGTTTTTTTTATTATTATTATCACACACTCAAATATGAGGGTATAATCTTCTCATGATATTACCCTAGATCTCTGATACTATTCATCATCCATTAGCATATGGGAAGGCATGCCTTATGTCTCAGTAACATATCTAGTCAAGTTACTATAGAGTGAACTAGGTCAGGGAAGTTATTGTTTCCCTTTTTATCCCTCTAATTTGTGATGATTTATTCTAGTTTGTTTACATTGATTCCACTAGAGCATGGTGGAATCAAGTAGAGATGATGGTGATTTATCATGGATTGGATAGAGGATGTCCCAAGAGGGGGATTTCACATTGTTTCTTTATAGGTAAGTCGCCAATGATTTTTATGTGGTTTCCCACTACTTTAGCAAAGAATAGGTTCCTGGGTGGATATCGCATGATGGGTATTTTTTTCGCATGGATTCTAGGATAATTTCATTTCTCAAGGTTTCAACATATGGATATCATTCTATGATTTTTGGGGATAATACCTCATTGAATTAAGTTGAATAATTTAGTATAAATTTTAATAATTAATTATTTGAATATTGAATCTTGAGATAGGATATTGATGTTGATATGATCTTGGAAAAATCTCGGATGAGATTAGGTGATGGGGGTAGAGTTTTCTTAAAGGTAATAACTTCGTATGGGGTACCATTCCTTGAATACCTCCCTAAATTTTATGCATCATGTTCATGTAGCATGTGATATATGATTTCTCCACTTGTGTGTCATTAAACATCAATTAAATTAATTATTCTTTAAAATTCTCATGGATATAACATAAGTTTTAAAGGCCATGATAGACCCCTAAACACTAGCTTGGGGTCCCAACCATCGATGGTTGAGGGTTAAACTATAAGTATGTATGATGGGATATGAAACACTAGAAGGTTATAGATGAAATGAAAGATCCATAGTAGACCTTTTGATGGGATCCTTAGACCCCTCTGAGTAGATCATAGTGATATATTTAAAATGTTTTTCCTAGGTGTAGTCCATATAAAAAATTTTAATTACTTAGATCCTAATGGATCAATGATTATGTGGGGTGAGTGTTCCTTCTCCACTGTGGGGATCTGAGTGGGGATCCCATGTAAAGGGTTCATGTGTAGGTTCGGTGAGAGGAAAACCCTGATTTGATTTTGGAAGTGAGATTTGATTTATGTCATATCTCTAGTATGATGTCTTTTTGTATTATCAATATAGTTGAGTGTAATATTATATGATAATAGTCATGTTTAGGTACTCTATGTTTTATGAGTGACTGGATTGAATTTAAAGTTAGGGATGTGATAGAAGAGCCTAAGTGGGGTGTCCAAAAATTGATGTTTCATTGGGGACTATAAAGTGTGCCCCGATATATTTTTTTCCCATGAGGTTATTAGTATAGGGAAGATACCACAGTGATATATTGGTATTAATATAGTGATAAGAAGAGGTTATGTGCTCAAGATCCCAACCTAAGAAATGAGTGATGGGTTTAGGAGAGTGTACAACCCATATGATGATGATGCATAATGGGTATTAAAAGGTGAAAATATTTCCCCCTAATGTGATGTATGATATATAAGGTTTTAGGGAGAAATGGAGTTCTTGAGTGTAGAGGTTATCAAGTATTAGGGTAGGATGAAACCCCCATGTAATGTTGATCTGGTAACAGTTCCAAAGTGGGATGCGGCCCCCTAGGTGTATGTTATATCAGATATGTCATTCCAAGTATGAGTTCCTTTTACCCTTGATGAGATATATGTGATTCTAAATAGGGGATCCATTCCACCCCCCTCCCAATGTTATATTTGATTCCATATAGGTGCTCTATCCCCCTTGATGTGATCGGGTTTTGGGTGATATGTCGTCCCCCTGATATTTATATGGAGATATTATAGAGTGGGATTCATTCCCACTAATATGTATATAAGATATTACAAGGTGGGTTCCATCCCCCCCTGATATGTATATGGAGATATTACTATGTGGATGAAACCCTTCTTGACATGTATATAGAGATATTATGAGATATGCTTTATTTCCTCTGTTATTGTATGATGAGTGTTATGGGGTGGGTTCCATTTCAGCTGATATGTTATATGATGGTATTTTTGTGTGGGGAAACCCCCCCACCCCCACCCCATGATTTATAAGAATACTTCTCATTGGGGGGCCATTTTCCCAAATTATATACATTATATGACATGTTCAGAGACATTTATCATTGTTTGAGTTAGGTATGATCGAACTCAGGTGTTACCTTAGAACCTGAGGATTAATGATAGTAATTTTATTATACTTAAAAACTTAATTAATTATTCTAATAATATCATAGGTTCATAAACTGTATTATTAGATATTTTAGGGATGTTGTTGGTGATAGTCTATAGATTTTTACTCACACTCTACTCGGGTGGCCCTAGAACTTTGTTGCTCGAGAAAACCTCCTTATCGCAAGTACGGGTAGGGAAGAGGCCTAGTGTTAGTTGATTGAGTTAGAGAATATCAATAGGTATTTATAGATTGGGATGAGGTGAGGTGAGTGGATGGTATTATAGCCTCCTTTTATTTCATCTTCTTTCATTTTTTTTGTATATGTGATCAGCATATTGGACAGTCTATTTTGATGTATGCTTGTATGAAAACCTTTCATTTGATATAGAATGGATATGAATTATTATTCAACATACATTGATTATTTTTATTGATATTTTTTGTTCATTTTAATTTTTTTATTACTCTGATATGATGGTATAGCCTCTCCACGGTACCAACTTCGACCTTGTTATTAGTCAGTAGCCCCTAGTGTATAGTGAGGTACACTTGAGGTCATATGGAACTATGGTCATAAAGTTGGTGAGTGGTCTCAGTCTGGGATGTCACATAAAATTACATGTCTAATATTTAGTTATATAAATCTTGTAATCAATTTTCAATGGAATTGGTTGATAACATAGAATAATAAAAAATCCATAACATGACATAAACATGTGTAATCATGCCTCAATGATCCAAAGATATCCATAAATCCTAAAAAGTGTGTTATACTACATGAAAACAATATATACATAAGGGGTGTAAGAGAAACATATCCTAAGGTCCCAAAAGTGGTTCTTTCATGCATGAAACCTATTTAGAAAGATACTAGGGGAAATCCATGTGTTGTCCACTAAACCACTAAATAAAGACCCAAAAAGTTTTTATTCAATATCCACACACCTTGTATAACTCGATCCTATGCTTAGGAACCTTTCCATTACCTGAGTCACATAAAAAAGGGTTTTCACACATCTATAGACGTATATACAGGGCATGAGTATAACAATACCCAGTAGTCAATCACTGCCCCACCCCTAATAACCTATCATAAAATAGAGTGCATGTCAACAATGAAATAAATCTAATGGAATAAGTAGTTTAAAAACATATATTCTTTAACAAATAATCATACATGAGAATGAAAAATTACAAGTAACTCCTTTCATGGGTAGGTTCCTTACTAATACAACCAGATTCATGCCTCATCTTGGAATCTGAGATGATGTGTTGTTGGCATCTCTCATGGGGAATCACTCACACCTGTAATTCCACCACACACACACACACATGTGCACACACACATTTAAAAGTTAAAAAATTTAAAAAAAATAAAAAAATTAAAAAAATTAAAAAAAATCTGTAAATCGGAGGGCGATTTTAACAGCGCTTGCCCCTTCCCCCCCCCCATTTATCAGCGCCCCTGCCCCACCCACTCCCCCGCAAGCCCCAGCCACAATGCCCCATGTTTTATCAGCTCTTTGTAGACCCCTTTAACAGTGTTATATCCCCCCCCCCCAAATTCACCCATGTGCGCGCCCCTGCCTGCCTCTACCAGGTTTTGAACTCAAGACCTCCCCCCATGCGCACTAAGCCTTTACCACTCGTCCAATTTGATTTGTTCTCTAACTAGTGATATATCTATATATATATATATATAGTTATATTTATTCATGTATTAATATAAATTTATATAGTTGTATTAATAAATATATATATATACATATATAGTTATATTTATATATTTATATATTTATTTGTATATTAATATATATATATATAGTTAGTTATATTTATATATGTATATATTTATATATTTATTTGTATATTAATATTAAGTTATATCTATTTATTTATATATATTTAGTTATATTTTTTATCCATATATTTATTTGTATACTAATATATATTTATAAGATTAGTTTTTAATACAATTATAAAATATGTTTTGTTTTGTGTGTGTGTAAATAAATACATATATACAAAACACACACACACACACACATATATATATATGTGTGTGTGTGTTTCTATAAGTATAATTATACATATTTATATATATATATAAATATATTTGCATATACATATGTTAGAATATATATATATATATATATATAATATCAGTTTGTTAATATATAGCCACACACAAATAGACACGCACACATTATATAGGTACATATATAGTTAGATTAATATATAGGTATATAAATATTGATATATTGGTATTTTAAATAAAATGGATATTATTTATTATTTAGATAAAGCTAATATATTTTATATGTAAATACGTTTAATTATTTATTTAAAAAATTAATTTTTATGTGTGAATATATAAAAAATATGTATATATTGTTATATATTTGATTATAAATAGTAGTGCATTATAAAAAACGATAAAATTTCAAATACATAATATTAATATGAATGTAATACCTTGGAATAAATTCCATCCCCACCAAAAAAATCCAATAATACCCCCTTAAACGAGGCTGAAAATCCACAAAATGTTAAAAAATCGGGGTATCCAAACTAAAAACTCAATTTTGGAGGACTTATGGGATTTTTTGGCCTATAATAATGTGACAAAGTCTTTTCCTGGGTTATCAGTGCGTAGAGCTCATCGCAGGCTTCGATTTGATATGTTGTAGAGCTCAAACGGACACCCGAATCAAAAGTTATGGTCGTTTGAAGTTTGAGTTGCGTTTTCAACATATTTTGGATCTTTTTTAATTTTGTTTTATTTCTTCAGTCTTCAAATTGTTATTAAATGACTATTACCCCATAATAATTAGCAAATTATTAATTAAAAATATTTTTTTAATTTTTTTATAAGTCATTTTCACTTAATATCTTATATATTAAGTGTAACTGTATATTTACACTAATCTAAAATATATTTAAAATTATATTTAAAAAATATATATTATATTTATATCAATATAACTATATCTATATATTTAAATATTAATATCTATTTTTTAATGAATTTTATTTTGGAAGCAGACCCTTTATCAGCGCTTTTAAAAAAAAGCGATGATAAAGACCCCCTTAATCAGCGCTACTAAAAAACTACTGATAAAGGGGTACCCTTTAACAACACTAAAAAAAGCGCTGTTAAAGGCGGTACCTTTATCAGCGCTAAACAAAATGCTGATAAAGGGGTACTTTTATCAGCTCTTTTTTTAGCGCTGATAAAGGTACCCCCCTTTATCAGCGCTTTTTCGTTAGCACTGATAAAGGCCGGCGCTGGACTTGCCCATTTTTGTGGTAGTGATTGTAGAAAGTATTTGAGTCTCTAAGGAAGAGAACCGGTTACACCAACAAGATTAGCTCTAACATAAATCAAGAGGATAGAATTAGTTCATAACCATTTCTATTTAAGAAGAATTAATTGGGAAAGCATAATTACATGGATACCTATGATTCATCTCATAAAAACACCCACAATAGCTAGACTAAGAAGAATGTAAGAGATTGGATGAATTTTGGAATCCCTAGATTTATTTGATAATGGATTTTACTAGTTGTTATAATGAAATGGGAGGATATTGTTTATAGGATGATTATGAACCTACCTAGAATAAATCCATTTCCCATGACCAATTTGAGGTACTTTAGACCAAGGATCGATGAGGGTCCTCTTTAAATGAGACAGAGATAAAGGGGCTATCTTGGGAGAAGAATATTTGTCCAAATGAGAGTGATTCTCAAGCTAATGAGTTTTAGATAAGTTAAACTTGAGGGTGAAAAGTCGGATTCACCCCCACTATTAAAAAATCATTAGTGATTCTACTAAGTACCTAGTCCAGACCCATCAGGTTCCCGGTGGTGCTAACAGTGGCCATGTAACCCACCTATATCCATTGAGTACCAAATAATAGAACATAAGGTACTCAATGCTTCTGTATAACCAAAGGGAATTTCCTTTACATTCCCTAATCCTTCCAACTCCTCTAATTCCTACTTTAAATTATAATTACACCCAAAATGGAATTAAAATAAAAAACTTAAAGAGGAAACTTGCTTGAAAATGGTCAACGTCTTTACAACCTTACCATCATCAGGTTTCACATCCCTAATAAGCTTCAAACAGCTTCTTTAGGGAACAATTTTGACCACTATATCTTCATCTCATCCTTCCACTCCCAAGTTTCATCTTGGAGATTTTTATACTTACATTTAACCTAAACTAAAACAATTTTCTTCCCTCATAGCTCATTCATACTCTGATCAATGATACATATAGGAAGCTATGTGTGGTATGCATTGGTCTCAAGTTCGATATTATTATATCGAACCGAATTTGTAGGGAAATAACATACTTACTCAATTGGAAAACATGGAAATTATTATATATGGAACTAACTTTTATAAGTATAGAAATATTATAGGTTATTTCACTAAATAGTCCCAAGATTTAAAATGGTCTGAAATATCTTATAGCTAGTGCCCATATTTATCCATCATCAAATGAACCAGCCTTAGTGGAACATGTAGGGACACATGCTCACCAACACTGAATTATAAGGGTCACCTTAAATGGTTGGAAAAAATACTTTTGCTGAAATCGAGTGGTTATGAGCCGCTTTTGAATCAGATTCATATATTTCATCATCTCATAGATGATGATAAGTGCAGTCTCTAAAGACTTACCTATCTTAGTCCAACAGATAGGGTAATAACATTATTCCATATAAGGCTTCATAAAGATCTATTTAAATCAATGATTGATATTTTTTTATAATATAATTCCACCAGGGAGAGATGATACCCCATGATTCTCCATAGTCAAGGATGAACACTCATAACATATCCTCTAGAATATGAATTATCAGCTCGAACTGACTATTACTTTGAGTGTGAAAAGTAGTAATCATATTGACTAGATAACCTAAATACCATTTTAGTCCTTTATAAAGATAACTAGTGAACCTAGATTGCTTTATAGAGATGATTTTATTTGGTACGTCATTAAATTTTAAAATCTCTAGGATGTATGGTTTTATATTCTCATCAACTAAATAATATTATATAATTGAAAAAATTTGATTTATCTTGGTTAGATGATACATAATCATCCATATAACATCTCTATCTTTAAAATATATTAGGATACCAATTATGTAATCCATTATGATCTTGTCCCATTTTATTATAAGTAAAGGAAGTAGTTTGAGAGTATTTATAAGCCTTTAGTTCTCTACCTTTATCGGTTTATAGTTAAGGAATTAAGAAATTCACCTTATAATATTATTCTCCATACATGGAAACAAAAATTAGTGATTAATGAGTGTAAATATTTACCAAAAAAATTATGGTTTTCATTGATAACTAACCATTTAATTGATCTATAACCAAGAAAATTAATATATTTCTGTTGCTTTTTTGAAATATGGACTTTAAATGATAAATGGATTGAACTTTATTTTTAGTTTTTATTTATTTTTTGAATTTAATTAAAAATAAAAACCTTGAACTTTGATTCAATAATTTCATTTTTTAAAGTCTTTAAAAAATTAAATTTTTTTATTAATTTTAATCTTAATTTAGACAAACCCTCCCTTGTAATTTTGTTTTTTTCTTGATTTTAATGTTTTTATTACCCTTAATCGAGGAGTAAGTTGGATAAGGGTAACTTTTCATGCTGCATAAAGGTATAATCCCCTTGCTTCATGATCTACATCAAGTTAGTCACAAGGTGTTTCATAAAGGTACCAACATGGTTCAGAAGATGTGTAAAGGTAGGACACTACCACTATATTAAGGTAATGTGTTGGATGTGTAAGGGTATAAATCATAGTCCCCCAGTTATGTAAATGTCATCCTCTACTATGTAAAGGTAGTCCAATATTAAAAAATGCTATGTAAAGGTTATAAAATCCTATATAAAGGTGATCTCCATGGCCAATGTAGTTATGTAAAGGTTATTATAAGAATTGTGTAAAGGAGGAAGAGATCATGGGAGAATGTTAAGAAAGCTGTAAGATTTATGATTCCCAACTGAAGCCATCATGACCCTAAAGTAGTGCAAGTGGAAGACGATATAAGGCTCATGGGAGTTCTCTTCTCAGCGCTAAATTTTTAGTGAAGTGGTATAAAGGTGGTTTGATGTCTATAAATAGTTTTTCCTTCACCATTTGTAATAAATTTGAGCCCATGGTTATTAGACGTAACTTGATCTGGCATAGGATTTTTTATTTCTTATATATTTTTAATTAAAATTCATTTTTTTATGTTTTTTTATGTAATTTTATCTTCTTCCCCATTTATTCATGTTTCTCCCACTATGAAGTCGTGGTGATTCCCAAGCTCTCATTAATAATGAGATTTTAACTCGAGGATCACCCACCGGTTGAAAACCAGTTATACAGAGTCTAGACACATAGCTTTGTTTCTTGAAATTTTATTTTGTGAATTTTTAAAGAGTTAGGGGTTGAGGAAAAGATTTTACATCTTGGTTATTTCTTCCACATTTCCTTTCACCTTGATAAAATTATTTTGTCTCCCAATTTTTTGATTGATAATGTAAAATGATATCAATAGTTTTAATAGTGGATAGACTATAGTGACCCAAATCTTTTACACATATCATTACATGATTTTAATCATAATTAAACATCAAATTAAAATCCAATGATAGTAAAGTCTAGGGATCAAGAGACCTCCTTCGTCCGACATCCAATCGAGCTTTCATTCGTCACGTTGGATGCACAATGGTAAGTACTCAAGTCCTCTTTAGTCGTTCTTCTTCTCTTTCACTCTCGATCTGGATATCGCCATGTGAGTGTTTCTTCACTTTTCTTAGATCTACTCCAATCCGAGGCAAATCAAGGGCCGATACCGGAGGAGGAGAGTCGTACAACCCTAAGGTGTGTGGTCTATAACTCATCCCTAAAGTTTGTTGTTTTTGGAATGTTCGTGTGAGGCTCACCGGTTTCGTTGGAAACTACTTCTTAAATTTACATGTCATGATTATACTTGTTAGAATCGTATGATTATGCGCTTTCTAATTATGTGATTAGTTGTTAGTGGTTACACCCACAACTCAATCCGCCTCATGTCTAAGGTTATGCCATAATTGAGTTTTTATTGTTTCGGTACATTTGAGCCACTGTTCGGGTGTGCCTTTGCTTGACCTTCCTGAAGGTGAGTCCTCTTATCATAAATGACTTGTTATTACTGAGAATTGCATAGTGGCATGTACCATGTATTCTCACCACTTGACCCATCTAAGGTAAGTGCTTCTGAATGGTTATTAAAATTGAAAAGTGAAAAGCGAAATGACGAGTATACTATGTATATAGCTTGACCTTAATAAAAAGAGATTGAATAAAGGTTACATGTCTGTATCACCCCTTTCCATGTTGATGGAAGGTAGCGGAGTGAACCTCAATAATTGAATAAGCCTTAATGGATAACTAAGACTTGATTAAATGGTTGTAACGTTACTTAGCATATCCACACTAATGAAAGACAAGGTTTGGACCAATAGATAAATGGTTTCAACTCTACTTGACCTATCCACACTAATGGAAGGTAAGACTTGAACCAAATGAATTATTACATGATTACAATATCAAATAGGAATGGACTGACTCGAGCTCGCCTTGGATTCTGAGAGGAGAGTACATTAGGTTTTGGGAACCTCATTCCTATTCAAGGATACAGTTTGCTTAGGTTGATACCCACCTAGACTCTGGTTCTTGTCTATTCCTTGGATGCCCAGTATTATATTGTTGGGTCCCTTTCATTATTATAGGATACCTCAGATACACTCCTTGGATCCTACATTGACTTGTAGGTGCCATGGTGAAAGCCCATAGAGCCCTGTCTTTGCTTATCCCCGTTTTACCTTGGTCAATCACTTTGGACTCGGTAGGTGCCTTATTGTGGAATGACTTGGATTACGCTTCTTGGATTACACTCTTACCCCTTTAGCTAGACTCAGATACTACTGAGTTAGCAGTCCGTGATATTTACGTTACCTTGGTTATTACTCTAGAACACTGGATATCATTTTCAGGTTGCCTTGTCATGTCTTGGGACCTTCACTACTTATACTATCACGAAGTGATGTCAGTGCTGGCTATGTCTCACGTGACCTATTAACATTAAATGGTAATTGCTTAATTAATGAACTGGTTACATGTTCAGACACCATCTAAGGGCTGAAACAGGTACTTGGTTATTTAGTTATATTGTACTGCTTGCTTTACCTTATATATTCATGCGTGTACACTGTTATATTCTATTATACGGGCCGAATGTTATAGACACCGTTGGTGGTGGCCCATTGAGATTTATCTCTTACCCTCTTCGGGCATCGATTGATACCTGAAGTAGATTACATGATTGGAGGTATTGACAAAGGGAAGCATTCGGCTTCCAACACTTGATTGTGTGATGATAGGATGGAGCTTGATAGCAGATGACCGAGTTGGATCTCGGGATGCTTAGAGTAATATTGTTTTCCTTTACTTGTGGAACATGTTATACATGTTTTCTTGTATCCATGCTTTCCAGTTTTCTAGTGACATGAGATTACATCATTATTGTCTTAGTTGATACAATTATTATTATTCTCGTTTATCTATTTCATCAGTTGCTTCTGATGTTTCTATTATTTATATTGCTTCTGATGTTTATTATTCATTTATAATCCTTTAGTTGTGCTACACTCTGCTAATGAGGGCATATGTCACGACTCATTCCAATGGGGCTCGCGCTGCGACTCCCCAAGCTCGCCTTCAATAGGCCAGGGGCTGGTGACTAGCACTGAGTAGACATATCACTAACATGAGAGACATTGCCTAAGTACCTGTACACACGCACACATCTCCAAACCCACAAATACTGGAATGTATTGAAAACCACTAAGGAACAAAATACATGCATACAACTAAACCCAACCAAAAGATTAAAATTAAAAGTAAAGTACTAAAAGTAAATTGGGGCGGAATACAAGCCCACCAAAAACAAGAGTTTACAAACTACAAAGTCCAACCTTTAAGCACAAAGAGGTACTGAGATTGTTGCTCGTAGTCGTAGGAACACCTTGACCTGTAGGGAACTCAGAAAGCTTGGTCTGGTACTGGTTTTCCCTGGACCCCGTCAAAAGGCCGCTCGTCTGCAGAAGACACAACATGTGCGGGCAAAGCCCGTGCATGAGTGAGTATAACAATACTCAGTAGAGGACCCTGAAAACCACAAAGCAATACACAGGAAAAGTACAGTCATCTCTACACAGTATATGTCTACTAATCATATAACAAGAGAAACTCATCCAGATATACTCGAAACCCAGACCCGTAGTCTAGAGACAAATCACACAACCACATACCCCCGTCAGAGATTTAGATCGAAGGTTCCACGAAACACTCGTCTGGGAGAACTCACTCCATGAGTTTGATGGTCCTGATGACATCCGTCCGAGAAGTACTGTTCGTCGAAAAAGGTCACGAGAGATAGATACACTCATTCCGAGAGAACACACTCCTGAGTGGGGAAAAATCACGATACACAGATGAGGACTACTGCCAGCGCCTTGGCGGATATCATGACTCATCCGGATTCACCTGCTAGGTAGAGGATCAATGCCCTGTGAGAATAGTAACGTCGATACCTGACTCTACCTAGGGTTAAGAATGGTCAGAGGATCTCGCTTGGGCCTCTTGGAGGGATACCTGACTTTATCCTGGAAAGTCCTGCTAAAGGGGTCATACTCCTGTGGATGAAAATGATACATGGCCTTCAGAGGAACGAGAAAAAAAGGGTACTAACCTAAAAGAACCATGTCCAAGATACGATGGACAAGAGGTACATGCCATGTTCCAAGATATACATGATGTGTATAAGGGTTACACGTCGTGTCCCTCGACTCTGGGTACTACCCGTCTAAAACGGCCCGAGTTAGAAGAACATGTCGTGTAGAAAAGTAAATACACGGTGTGTAGTACGGACCACACATCTTGTCCGAGTAACCGGGGGTCCCTTCGTGTACGCGGTCGTGTGCTCGTACATGGTTTCAACCTGTGTATGTCATCCCGTGTAATCGGTACACAGGCTAGTTCGTGCAACCGGCCTAGTCTGGTCGTTTGGTTAAGTACATGACCGTGTACCCACCCTGTGTCCCTGTATATTCCGAGATACACGCCGAGTCCATGTAAGGACCTACATGCCGTGTGACAATGGTCACAGACTGTGTTTCTGCTTTCCTTCGCCCAGAACTCCAGCCGCCATTGGGTGGGGCCCACACATCATGTCTCTCCGGAGGCATGTTGTGTTCTTCATCGCTTGTTGCGCGCAAACCCTAGTCTTCATCATGCCAACCCTACACGGCGTGTTCTTCGGGATACACATCGTGTTGATCAGAAAATTCCAGAAACCGTCGTTCTTCGTCGCCGTGCCTCGGGGATCCTCTGATCCTCGATCCGACCGTCTGATTGTCACGATACTCAAGATCTAAGGTCATATTTCTATACCATCAACGTTTCAGAAGGTTTCAGGGGTTCTATTGGACCCGAAAACACGATTCGGTCATCCGCGCGAAGAACGGACGAAGAACAATTTCTTTCGAACCGTGTTGATTTGTCTGCCATCGTCGTCGTCGCACCTCCATTGAGTCTTCATGATGTTGGATATCCAATTTGGGATCGTTGCGTTGCGAAATGGACATGCAACGATCCGTTGTTCACAATCCCGCGAAGAACGCGAAGAACGCAGGGTTTAAAAGAAGGAAGAAAATCAATAAACAAAAGTGGAACGCACTTCCGACGTTGGTCGTTACAGCGCCGATTCACTCCCATTAGAAAGATTTAATAGGGTGAATCAAAAGATAATCCAACAATTATCAGAAATCAATTTCCCGAATCAACCCCCAAAAGAAACGGAAAATAACGCCCTCCCGTAAGAACGCATGATCCGCAGATCAACCTGTTCATGGGTTAATCTGTGTTCATCGTTTAATCGAAGAACAAGGAAGAACTAAATCAAAAATAATAAACCCCTACCTCGATTCGGTTGAAGAACAATCTTCGCATCGCATTCGTTGGTGAGGTTCGTCGAATTCAAGATGTGTCGATCAATTGTGTCGTCGTCGTCCGCCAACATGTTCTCCTCTAAAGCTCTAATGACAATCATCAATTTGCAGGGTTACACGGATAACCCTGTGAACTTTCCATAAATAGGTATTTAAAGGGGAGGAATTATGTCGTTGATTAAAAAGGAAACATTTAAAATAAAATAATTGTCAATTTATTTTATTTCCTTTAAAAAGTCCAAAAACTAACTTTCGCAGCTAACCCACGCCAATCGAAGCTAGGCCCCGCCTAAAGTAAAGTTGTTATTCTGAACGCAACGGTGCCCTCAAATTTCTGATCCGGACACCTTTTTAAAAGTTATTAAACTTTTCAGGAAAATCGCTCGCGCACGCTGTTTAAAAGTTTAATTTATTTTGAACATTTATTCCAGGCACTCCGGGCCTCGAAATCGCACATCGTTGAAAAGACTGGTCTCGAATAATTTCATAAGATATTTAAAAAACAATACACGGAAAATCCAAGACATTACATTCTTCCCACCTTAGGGCTTTATGTCTCCGAAAAGCCAAAACAAGGCTACTCAAAAAGATTTGGGTACTGCGTATGAATCTGAGCCTCCCGCTCCCACATGATCTCCTAAAGATTTCTGTGCTGCCACCGGATGCGAACCAAGGGAATCGATCGCTCACGAAGGATCCTCTCCTGCCGATCCTCAATCTCCACCGGGTACTCAGCAAAGGTCACTCCATCCTCGTTGTCCAGCTCGCCCCAGTCGATGACGTGCGATGAGTTATGCACGTACCTCCTCAGCTGCGACACGTGGAAGACATCATGTACCCGGTGCAACTGCTGCGGTAGTGCTAGGCAGTACGCCACCTCGCCAGCTCTGCGCAGTATCTGGAAAGGTCTGATGAACCTCAGAGATAGCTTTCTGCCCCAGCCAAATCTCCGTAACTATCGTCGAGATGAGACCCGAAGGAAGACATGGTCTCCCTCCTTGATCTCAAGAGGTCTCCGCCGCTTGTCAGCATAAGACTTCTGCCGGCTCTGTGCAGTCTTCATCTGCTCCTGGATGATCTGCACCTTTTCAGTGGTAGTTCACACCAATTCTGGACCCATGAGTGCTGACTCTTCGGGGTCGGTCCAACAAAGTGGTGATCGACATGGTCTCTCATATAAAGCCTCGAACGGTGTCATACCAATGGTGGAGTGGTATCTATTATTGTATGCAAACTCCACCAGTGGTAGGTGGTCCTCCCAACTGCGACCAAAGTCCAAGATACAATCCTGCAACATATCCTCCAGAACCTAAATGGTCATCTCTGTCTGACCATCTGTCTGGGGGTGGAACGCTGTGCTCAAGCGTAGCTGAGTCCCAAAAGCCTCATGCAATCCCTCCCACAATCGGGATGTGAAGTGAGCGTCCCAATCCAAGAATATTGTTGAAGGGACACCATGAGGCCGAACTATCTCCTGCATGTAGAGGCGTCCCAAGCTCTCTACGGAACTCTTCTCCCTGATAGCTAGAAAGTGGGCCGACTTGGTGAGTCGGTCAATGATCACCCAGATGAAATCATGCCCCTTGGACGTCTGTGGTAATCCTATCACAAAGTTCATTGATATTCCATCACACTTACACTTTGGAACTTCCAGGGGGTGAGCTAACCCCACAAGAACCTGATGCTTAACCTTCACCTGCTGGCACGTAAGGCACTGAGAAACGAACTCCGCTACTGCCTTCTTCATGCCTGACCACCAGAACTGTCGCTAGAGATCCCGGTACATCTTCGCCACGCCAGGGTGTACCGCCAAGGGGGATGTATGAAACTCCCTCAGGACCTCCTCTTGCAACGCCACTAGTACAACAATTCATCTTCTGAAAAGAACAACGTGTTCTCCACCTTGAGAATATCCATCAGGAGCCTGTCATGTGGATAATTGAGCACGTAAAGTCTCACAGTTGGCATCCCCAAACTGTGTCTCCCTAACTCGATGTAAGAGTGGAGGGGTGATAACCATCGACTGAAGGTAAGTTGTATCCTATCTGTCCATGAAGGATAACTATAACGTGACTAACTGCTATGTCGCCTCACTCAACAGCTGCGAGCTCAACTTTCTTCCAAGAGCATCTGTCACCTTGTTCCCCTTCCTAGGAGTATAGATGATCTCGAAATCGTATTCATTGAGGAAATCTAGCCAACACCTCTGTCTCAGATTCATATCCTTCTGCGAGAAGATGTATTTGAGGCTATTGTGGTTAGAGTAGACGATAAACCATTCGTCCATAAGATAGTGTCACCACATCTTCAACGCGAAGACTACCGCTGCTAACTCGAGATCATGGGTCGCATAGTTCTGCTTGTGTGGCCTAAGCTGGAGCAAACCATAAGCAATCACCGTCTGTCCCTGCATCAAGACACAGCCAAGCCCGGTCCCTGATGCGTCACAGAAAACTATGTACCTGACACCCTCCTCCCGGAATCTCAAAATCGGGGCGCTCGTCAAACTCTGTCTCAACTATTCAAAAGCCTGCTGGCACATCTCTGTCCATAGGAAGGGTTGCCCCTTCCTGGTCAAGGCTGTCATCGGTGCTGATATTTGGAAGAAATCAGGAATGAATCTTTGGTAATATCTTGCCAGTCCAAGGAAGCTCCGTATCTCCATCACGCTCCGAGGTGGCTCCCATGCTAACACTGCCTCCACCTTGGCTGGGTCCACAACTACTTCGTCTACTGAGATGACATGTCCCAGAAAGTGGACCTCCTGAATCCAGAACTGACACTTCAAGAGCTTCCCATAAAGCTGGTGCTCTCGGAGTACGTTTAGAACCATCCGCAGGTGTCTCGCGTGCTCGTCCTTTGATGCTGAGTAGACAAGGATGTCGTCGATGAAGACCACTATGAACCGGTCTAAATACGACTGGAAGATCTGATTCATAAGTCCCATGAACACTGTGGGGGTTTTCGTCACGCCAAAAGACATCACCAAGTACTCATAGTGACCGTAGCGGCATCTGAAAGTCGTCTTCGGTATATCCTCGTCCCGTACTCGTAACTGGTGGTAACCTGATCGAAGGTCAACCTTCGAGAACCATTGTTCCCCTCTCAGCTGATCAAATAGGTCTTCTATCCTCTGTAGCAGATACTTGTTCTTCACTGTTTCCTGATTCAGGCGCCGGTAATCCACGCACAACCTCAAACTCCCATCTACCTTCTTGGAAAACAAAACTGGGGCCGCCCAGGGTGAAACGCTGAGCCTCACGAACCCCTTCCTATGAAAATCCTCTAACTGCACCCTAAGCTCACACAACTCTACGAGATCTATCCGATATGCTGGTGATTATATCGGTGTCGTCTCGGGCTGCAAGTCGATCCAAAAGTCGATCTCCCAGTGGGGAGGTAGTTCTGGAACATCTTCGGGAAAGACGTCCTCTTACTCCACCACTACTGCTGGGAACTGAAAGCTCACAACATCTACTACTTCGAGGGTAAGTCTAGCCAACTCATGAGTGATCGGTTGTACCCTCTTATGCATGAGCCCATTCTGTGTTGCTTGGGTCTCCTTTTCACCGACAAAGGAAAAAATCGTCCCATCGATGCGGACACACCACACTCTTCACCTAAAGCAGTCAATCTGGGCATGGACCGAAGATAACAAATCCATACCGAGAATTATGTCATAAGGCCTCGACGCTGCCACCAAGAGGTTCCAACCGAAACTCTCATCTCCAAGGGTAAAATCACACTGTCTGCAAAGGTGTGTGATCATCGAGTCTCCTCTCGTAGGTGTCTCCAAGCGTAAGGGTCGAGTCAACGACTCTACCAGAATCTCAAGGTTTCGCACAAGACATGTGGCGAAGAAAGAATGACTGACACCTGTGTCTATAAGTACGAAGACTAAGGTAGAAAAGACATGGATCGTACCTCATATCATCATTGGATTCACTGGGTCGTAACCCTGAACTGCATGCAGCTGCCCTCGCCCCTGTCCCCCAGCTCCCTGAGCCTGGTGCGGACCTCCTCGAGGTGGTGGTGGAAGTAGATCGAAATGTCTGCCACCACCGTCGCACGAGTAACATCGCCTCTCCCTAGGCTAACTGGATCCATCTTGAGAGCCATGGACTGTTGATCCCTTGTCCTGGGTCCTCCTGTGATGTCTCCAATGTCCTGATCCTTATGCCTGACGTCGACTCCCTGCTGCCGAGGTCTCCGCACCTGTCTGCCTGCTTTCGAGCACTCCAACATAAGTTAAAATGCATAGAGGCATGACACTAGTCAGATGTCTCATCGTAGACCTCGCTCGAAGGTTTGAGATCTAAAGTACTGATCCTTAACCATATCCATCGAGTACCTGGTGAGGTTGGTGAACCTCGATGAATAGTCAGCCACCGTTAAACTGCCTTGCTGGAGCTGAAGAAGCTCTTGGATACGCACCGCTCTCAGTGTAACCGAAGAGAACTCCCCCTAAAGAGTCGCTCAAACTCTGTCCACAAAAGAGTCTCCTCATCGTGAGTCTGTGTGGCCAGACTCCACTATCGTCCCACTGAACCCTGAAGAAGGCTCGCTCCTAGGATCATCATTTGGTCTGCTGGTGTTCTCACTAGACGGAAAACTCTGGTCACCGCATCAAGTCAGTCCTCAGCCGCCTGAGGGTCGGGCTTGCCTCGGAACCTGAGGGGTCTCTGTCTTTGAAACTCATGGAGCACGCTCAGTCTTCGCCCCTCATCTTTCTGTACTACAGGTACCACAGGATGCTTCACTGGTGGTGGGATAGCAGGTGCACCACATGGAGGTAACGCCTGGGGAACTGGTCCCTATATCGGAGCCTCGCCACTGAGGGGGTCATCTTCGTGATCGCGCTGCTGAATCCTAGAGGGTATGAATTGCGGAGGCATCCGGTAAAGAAATAAGATGTACCATGGTCAATGAGTATATCTGGATAGCTGACACAAAGTACATGAAGAAAACAACCCACTCGTATATGATGCATGTACCATTCTTTTACTTCCCCACAACTAGTGTTTTCATGTATCGAGTCAAAAAGCAGGTTATCAGAGTCCTGATGTATGGATACGTCGTCTGCCCACACCAACATTGGAGTCTCTAGCCTGAAATTCAAGCTCGAAACACTTAACACTATTTCCCCAAACCAATCTCACAAACTCTTGGTCCTAAGGTAGAACCGACCATGCCTTTGATACCACTCTGTCACGACCTGTTCCAATGGGGGTCGCACTGTGAATTCTCAAGTCTGCCTCCAATAGGCCAGGCACTGGTGACTAGCACTGAGTAGGCATATCACTAACATGGGACGCATTGCCTAAGTACCTGTACACACGCACACATCACCAAGCACAGAAATGATGGAATGTAAAGAAACCCACTAAGGAACAAAATGCGTGCATACAACTAAACTCAACCAACATAGTACAACTAAAAATAAAGAACTAAAAGTAAACTCGACCTGAATACAAGCCCATCAAAAACAGGAGTCTGCAAATTACAAAGTCCAACCTGTAAGCACAAAGAGGTAATGAGACCGTTGCTCATAGTCGAAGGAACACCTCGACCAGTAGGGAACTCAGAAAGCTTGGTCTGGTACTGGTCTGCCCTGGACTCTGTCAAAAGGTCGCTCGTCTGTACACGACACGACACGTGCGGGCAAAGCCCATGCATGAGTGAGTATAACAATACTCAATAGAGGACCTTGAAAACCACAAAGCAATACACAAAAAAAATTACAGTCAGCTCTACACAGTATATGTCTACTGAACATATAACAAGAGAAACACATCCAGATATACTCGAAACCCAAACTCGTAGTCTAAAGACAAATAAAACAACCACATACCCCCTCTAGGGATTCAATTCAAAGGTTTCAAGAAGCACTCATCTGGGAGAACTCACTCCATGAGTCTGATGGTGCTGATGACATCCGTCTGAGAAGTATTGTTCCTCGGGAAAGGTCACGAGAGATAGATACACTCATTCTGGGAGAACACACTCCTGAGTGGGGAAAGGTCACGATACATAGATGAGGATCACTGCCAGGGCCTTGGCAGATATCGCAACTCATTCAGATTCACCAGCTAGGTAGAGGATTGACACCCTGTGGGAATAGTCACGTTGATACCTGACTCTACCTAGGGTCAAGAATGGATAGAGGATCTCGCTTTGGGCCTCTCGGGGGATACTTGACTCTATACTGGAAAGTCTTGTTGAAGGGGTCATACTCCTGTGGATGAAAACGATACCTGACCTTCAGGGGAATGAGAAAAAAAGGGCACTAACTCAAACGAAACATGTCCAAGATACGATGAACGAGAGGTTCAAGCCATGTTCTAAGATATACACGAGGTGTAGAAGGGTTACACGCCGTGTCCCTTGACTCTGGGTACTATCCATGTAAAACAGACTGAATCAGAAGAACATGTCGTGCAGAAAAGTAAGTACACAATGTGTAGTACGGACCACACGTTGTGTCTGAGTAACTGGGGTTCCCTTCGTGTACGCGGTTGTGTGCTTGTACACGGTTTTAACCCTCGTATGCCATCCCGTGTAACCGGTACATGGGCTAGTCCGTGCAACCGGCCTGGTCTGGTCGTGTGGTTGAGTACATGACCGTGTACCCACCCCGTGTCTGTGTATCTTTCGAGATACACGCCGAGTCCGTGTAAGGACCTACACGCCGTGTGACAATGGTCACACGCCGTGTTTCTGTTTCCCATTGCCCGGAACTCCAGCCGCTGCTGGGTGGGGCCCACACACCGTGTCTCTCCAGAGGCACGCTATGCTCTTTATCGCTTGCCGCGCGCAAACCCTAGCTGCCGCTAGGCCAACCCTACACAGCGTGTTCTTCGGGATACACGCTGTGTTGATCGAAAAATTCCAGAAATCGTTGTTCTTCGTCTCTGCACCTCGGAGCTCCTCCGATCCTTGATCTGACCGTCCGATCATTTTGATACTCAAGATTCAAGGTCATCGTGCTATACCATCAACGTTTCAGAAGGTTTTGGGGGTTCGATCGGCCCCAAAAACCTGATTTGATCATTCGCGCGAAGAACGGTCGAAAAACGATTTCTTCCGAACCACGTCGATTCGTCAACCACCGTCGTCGTCGCACCTCCGTTGAGTCTTCATGATGTTGGATCTCCAATTTGGGATCGTTGTGTTTTGAAACGGACATGCAACAATTCGTTGCTCACAACCCCGTGAAGAACGCGAACAACATGGGGTTTAAAAGGAGGAAGAAAATCAATAAACAAAAGAGGAACACACCTCCACCATCATTCTTCACGATGTTGATTTGCTCCCGTTAGAAAGATTTAACAGGGTGAATCAAAAGATAATCCAACAATTATCATAAATCAATTTCCTGAATCAAACCCTAAAAGAAACGGAAAATAACTTCCTCCCGCAAGAATGCACGATCCACGGATCAACTTGTTCATGTGTTGATCCACGTTCGTCGTTTAATCGAAGAACGATGAAGAACTAAATAAAAAATAACAAACCCCTACCTTGATTCGGTTGAAGAACAGTTTCCGCATCGCGTTCGTTGGGGAGGTTCGTCGAATATGAGATGCGTCGATCGATTGTGTCGTCGTCGTCCACCAACGGGTTCTCCTCCAAAGCTCCAATGACAATCCTCAATTCACAGGGTTATGCGGCTAACCCTGCGAACTTTCCATAAGTAGGTATTTAAAGGGGAGGAATTAGGTTGTTGCGTAAAAAGGGAACATTTAGAATAAATTAATTGTCAATTTATTTTATTTCCTTTAAAAAGTCCAAAAACTATCTTTTGTCGTCGACCTGCGCCGGCCGAATTTAGGCCTCGCCTAAGGTAAAGTCGATGCTCTGAACACAACAGTGCCATCATATTTCTGATCCGGACACCCATTTAAAATTTATTCCACTTTTCAAGAAAATCGCTCATGCGTGCTGTTTAAAAGTTTCATTTATTTCAAACATTTATTCTGGGCATTTCGGGCCTCAGAATCGCATGCCTTCGAAACCCTGGTCTAGAATAATTCCATAAGATATTTAAAAAATAATACACGAAAAATATGAGACATTACAATATAGTCTTCCCATAGAGACACCATAGGCCCTCGCTGCTAGTCGGTAGCCTCTGGCGTTCGGAAAGATGTGCTTGAGGCCATGTGGCCCATCGGGCTCTGGGCACCCGTTAGGTGGCATCCAGATCCGAGTCGTCACAAAGTGGTATCAGAGGTGGTTTCTTTTCTTGATTTACTATTTGGAGACAATAGATTTGAGAATAGAAACGCTTGAGACTTTGTCATAAGTCGTGTTTGGGCGTCGCGAACCCATGTTCGGGGTAAAAGCCAAGTTACCCAATATACAATTATTGTTCTATTTGCCTATTACAATTGATATTATTTCACCGTTGGGTGACGCACATGTTGTGTGGTGTTGTTGATTTTTACTCTGGTTGAGAATTTATTTCATCCTTGGCCCGATGATATGAGGGCAATGAGTATTGCTACATGCATCATTATAGGCACCTAGAATTCACAGGTCATGCATATTGTCATGTCATATAGGTGCATTTCATTGTTTTTCATTGCTTGATATGCCTGTAATTGCTAAATTATGTTGTGATAGCTTCTTGTACTTGTACTACTTTGGCTTTGATTGAGTGATTGTCTGTCTCATTTCATGAGGTGTATGGGACCTTGTGGGTTGGGATGAGTAATTTACGGAGTCAAGTCATTACATTATAAATAAATGGCTGTTGTTTCTGGTGATAGGTGTATGAGCGCTAATTTATCGGAAATGACTATCCATTATAAAGTGAATCCTGAAATCTAAAATGAATTGGTTGCACATCCTTATCCCACATTGTCATGTTTATGAAAGTTAAATGAGCGAACTTGGAAATTAACTGCAAAATGACATAAAAATTATACTTGAGCACTTACCGATACCTGGTTGTCTAAGCGGGTAGTTTGGGTAGTATGCCTTGTGTAGTGAGTTTTCTTACGATCAATTTCTACTAGTGTTGCTATCTTTTGCTTCTATGCTTGTTTTGAGGCGTGTGCTTGGCATTTGTAGACCAATGTCGCTACGACGTCCTCGTGTCGTTCGCCAGGAATGTAGTGAGGACCATGCTTCAGACAGGGTGGGCCCAAAGCCGCCCGTCTTACTTCCAGGAGTACCACTTAAGACACCACCTATTGTACCTAATCCGGGCACTAATTCCCAAATTCATGATAATTTTTTACGTATGATACAATCCATGATTAGTGCTCCACAGGTTGCACCTATGATGAATGATCTGACTGTTGGATTGGTGTTGCCCGATCCGGTTGGGCCAAATGCTTATGGCCTGCAACTGTCGCAGGTCGAGCTCCACGGTGAGCTCGTTGGGGGTTACAGGGGCCAACACGCCCCTGCTCTGGGGTCCGGGGGCCGAAGGCTCCCGACCCAATTTTTTTGGCACTATAGCATCTCTGACTACTGTAGCGGAGCTGACCGACCAACACCGACAGACACAGTAGCAGTGCGGACTTCAGATTCAAATTTACTGTAGTGCTTTTGACTTCTAGTCGGCAATCATTTTAGCGCTATTGACAAAGCTGGCCGCCGTTCACTGTAGCGATGCAGACTCACTTTTCGAACAGTGATCGTCTTCTCTATTGTTTTATAGCCCATTTCGGGCTAGGGTTACTACTGAAAAATCCTCTGTAATTTCGTGCTTCTGAATAGTGAATTTCTGCCTCTCCCGTGGACGTAGGGATTATTCTCGAACCACGTAAATCGTTGTGTCCTTATTGCTTTCTTTATTTCGTTTTCTCGTTTCTGTCATTGTGTCTCCCGACGATTCCGCAACACTGACCTGCGAGTTCCAACAGGATCATCCTTTTACTTTTTCAAGGGATGACGGTTCTCAGGCTACTGAGTCTTGGCTAGAGGTCATGTTGTCTATCTTTGAGCATTTGGAAATGCCTCCAAATCGGAGAGTCAAGCTTTCTACATACATGCTTCGAGATTCGGCTAAGCGTTGGTGGGATGTCGTTACCCAGACCAGTCGTCATCAGGTCATGTTATGGGTTGACTTCCAGACTGCCTTCTATGATCAGTTCTTTCCTCAGTCACTGAGAGATGACAGAGCCAGAGAGTTCATGCATCTCGAGCAGGGTTCTTGGTCTCGCCCAAATTTACCCAATATTTTAGGGTTAAACGGTCACTTGTAGTTTAGCTTGGGTTATCGAATTCTCGGAAACCTAAGAAGTAACCTACAAACACATACATTATATGGATTTTTTTTTGCTATGAAGTGGACAACTTGGGTTTATTTTTTACGAGTTTAAGTGAATTCTAAGAGACTTAAGTGAATTCAATTTAAAAGAATGAGTTGATCATATGTTATCACTTGGGGTGGATTAGATGCATTCCTTTTTCAGCTATTTCATTTTCTTATATTTGAGATGGGTTCATTTAAGAAGATCAAACAACATCATCACTTACTAGTTTAATACCAACACACCTTAATACTAATCACCTATACACTTGGAGGATCAAGGTTTTGAGCACTATAAGGTAAAGGACCGTATTAGCACTTGAAGTGTGTTGCCTTAAATTCAACAAGGACGAAACGGTTTAAAGATCGTCAAACAAAATTCCCAATTAAAAGAAGTGATTAGACATTAATGGAGTGAGAAATAACATCCAATCCAATCTCTTTCTACTCCCTTGGATCAACCCATAATTGAGTTAGATCTCTGTTGATGCTATGGTTTCAATGGAAGTGGGAAGTAGACTAATGAGGGAGGAATTGAAGAAAAAAACAATGAAATAACGATCACTCTACTGTTGTGGGATAATTTCACAAAGTTTGGTGTGAATATATTCACACCTTAAGCCAACGATATCAACATGATATGAAGAAGAACAGAATAAGAGTAGAACAAGAACTTTTATTAAGAAAATAAGGTGAATTGAACAACTTACATGAGAAAGACAAACTCAAGGCAACAAAATCGCAGCATAACATTACAATTAAAGAAGGAACCAAAGATAATAAACTTCTCCACCACTGCCTTAAATAGGAATTTCAAGAGGCTTGGGTTGATCCCCCAATAGTCCAAGTCTTACCACTTGTGTATGGTAGGCCCAGGGTGGTGGAAAGTTTGTGGAATTTAGACTTTTCCACCCTTGACTCGAAATGACATCCAACTTGCATCCACAAAACATAACCACCTAAATGAGCTTCTAGATGACTGAATTAGAGTGAGTCATAGAATAAAATGAAGCTCTGGATTTCACCTAACTGTTTATAAAGTTTCAATCCAAAATAGTTTATGGTTTACGAGATATGTGTAAAATGGTGGTCTGTTTTTCTGGGCCGCAGAATCTGACCCATAATTTTATCTCCAACTTGGACTGCCTGAAACTCCATTAAAAAATCAGAATTAGCTCTTATCACTGTTGGATGAAATGTTCCCCTTGATGTCCTATATCTTCAGTTCAATTTTCAGAAATATTGGGTTTGGATATTGGTTGCTACAGTCTCTTTATTGGGGTGTTTTCCTGTTTACTTTACCTAGAATGTGTCGGCATGAAAGCCCATTTTGGTGGTCTTCCAATGTGAATCTTCAAGTACTCCAAAAGCATGAATTGTTCCTTATAGAATGAGATACCTGAAAATAAAATATAAAAATAAAATAAAGACTATTTTGTGTTTTAGGATGTGTTCAAATATGTATTAAGTAATAGTACACTTTAACAAAGAATTACAATCATAATGTGAAATAATGTTCAAATTGTAAAATGTACTAAAAATGGTATTTATGAATAATTAAGATCATGAATATTATAAATATTAACAATGAATATTAGTCTATTTCAGTGGCTAATCACACCCCCAACTTCAGTTTTTTTAGTCCCGAGCAAAATATATCTAAAAAATATGAAATTTGAATTCCTTTCTCCAAAAATATTTTAATACACAACGATCATCAAAAACCCTTATACCAAACAATCATGAAACTCATCAAAATCTTTTAATACAAGATAGTTTCATAAGCATATCTCAATCTCAAGCTCATTCATTTGTTCAAATTCATCGTCATATCTCATCCAATATCAATTAAGCATGATGATGTGTTGTGTATCACAATAGACATTAGAGTTCATCTTTATTCAAGGGGGAAATGATAAAAGCGCTAGGTGGAATCACATTTCAATATTAAGATGAGTATTCATTTTTTTATATACATATTTTTTTTGTTTTTTTTTTCAATTTTTCTGTGGTAATTGGAATTGAACTCAATAGAGTCAACCCATGTATCGAGACTTTGTCGATGACTCCCAGACTTAAAGACTTTAGGGCACCAAGTGAAGTCCACATATTCGGGCATCATCTCAAGT
Organism: Viscum album; assembly: GCA_963277665.1. NCBI lineage: Eukaryota > Viridiplantae > Streptophyta > Magnoliopsida > Santalales > Viscaceae > Viscum > Viscum album. The sequence goes on along the minus strand of OY728146.1, from coordinate 781,819,793 downwards.
TAACTCAGTAAAAAACAAAATCAAATTACCACAAATAGAGATAAAATTACTAACACTGAGCCAGAAAACTATGGAGTCACGATCCCCAAGTGCTGAAAGTCACGCATTAGGTCATTTCATTGCTCTACGTGCAAATTTATTGTTTTCTTTTATCTGTTTTTTTAATGATTTTTTTAAATAATCATATTAAAACTAAAATGATCACCAAACCTATGATATTTATTTGGGGGACCCCATGAACTCAAACTAATACCCCACTATCCAAAGGACGTTCGTTGTGATTTTTTTTTATTTGGATGAAAATATAAATGATGAAATATCACATTGAACAACCACACTTTCCAAAATCTATGTTCATGAAATTATACACGGATTAAAATCAGAATCAGGACATGCTAAATTATTTGATATTTAGTTTCAAAGTTTTCAATGTGTATTATCATGTTCAAAGTTAAAGAAAATTTTCCTTCCATTTACACACATTTTTTATTTCACAAGGATTTTTTTCTTTCTTTTCACCCCCTTAACTTAGAATAACATTGTTCCCAGTGTTTAAAGAAAAGAAAACTTAGAAGGGGGTAGAGGATAAGAGTTCAAAGTTGACATTGAAAATGAGAATCATGGAATGAATTCACACGGTGGTTGAAGTTGATGTATGTGTTGTTCCAATTTTATCCTTTGATATTCATGTCACTCGCAGAGTTCCGTAGTGGAACAAGGAAAAACAAACAAACAAATAAAACAAAACAATATATATATATAATGTAAAATATAAGTATATATACAAAAATTATAGAAGAAGGAATCACTATAAGTCGTAGGTTAGTGGAAAGTGCATGCCCCCATCTCCCTTCGGTTCTGGGTTTGAGTCCCTGCGACTTCGCCGGTTGTGACAGAGTTTTCCCCACAACCTTCGACGTGTACTTTTATTTTTTTTAATTTTTTTTTGTATTTTTCTTTTAACCTACAAACACATAAAAATAAAATAAAATAAACTGATGATACATTGCCCTCTTTTTAAATTTCTGGATAAGGTATTACTTAGAGATCACACCACATGACATAGATGAATACGACGCTCCCCTTTCATACTTATCCATACTCATAATAGAAGAGCATGTCAACAGTATAAGGTATTATCATATTCAGAGTTGATTGATTAAGTTTTTTTTTAAATATCAAATTGATTTATTAATCCTATTTGAAAGATAAAGATGATTCATAATTATTGGAACCATGAACACACGGGTTGCCTCTCGTGCATCGCTTTTGTTTAACGTCGCTACCTCGACTTAGACCCCTAATTGTTAAGTATTTTCAACATCTAAGGTTGGTTCACACAAGTCTTCATCAACTTCATGTTTTTGGAAGATTTCAACGAATGATTTGACTCTATGACCATTAACTTTAAAGGTTTGAACATTGGTGGGATCTTGAATTTCTTCAGTCCCATGGGGGTACACCTTATGCACTATGTATGGACCTGACCATCTGGACCTCAACTTTCTCGGGTGTAAATGAAGTTTTGAACTATACAAGAGCACAGATTTTCCCGGTTCAAAGTGTTCGATTTTGATATTCCTAGATTTCTAGGCTTGAACTTTAGCTTTATTTATCCTTGAATTTTCATAAGCCTCCATCCTAAGTTCCTCAAGTTCATTAAGATCTAATTTCCTCTTTGCTTTAGCCAAAGAAATTTCAAAGTTCATTTTTTTGATTGCCCAAAAGGCCTTATGCTCAATTTCAATAGGTAAATGGCATGATTTTCCATAAACCAACCTATATGGTGACATTCCTAGGATGGTTTTGAATGTTGTACGATATGCCCAAAGGGAATCCAAGAGTTTTTCAGACCAATATTTCTTAGAGGGATTAAAAGTTTTTTCAAGAATTTGCTTTATCTCCCTATTCGCCAACTCAGCTTGACCATTGATTTGAGGATGATATGCAGTGGAAACTTTATGAGAAATCTCATACTTTGACATGAGTGAAGAGAATGGGCGGTTGAAGAAATGGGTTCCTCAATCATTGATTATAGCCCTAGGAATTTAAAATCGAGAAAATATGAGCTCTTTCAGAAATCGAATTACAATATGATGGTCATTGGACTTGGTGAGAATGGTCTCAACCCATTTTGAGACATAATCAACAGCTAAGAGGATGTAGAGGTATCCCCTAGAGTTTGGGAAGGGTCTCATGAAATCAATTCCCCAACGATCAGAATGAGAGTGATGGGCATTTGATTCTTTTTGGTAATGGATCCCAATTGTTGACACTGAGGACAACATTTTCATAATTGGAGCCTTAGTGAGGTTAGGCCAGTAGATTCCACTTTGTAGGACCTTTGCAGTGTTTTTCTTTGTGGAAAAGTGGCATCCACATGCCTCTCCATGATAAAATTTTAGAATGCACTCTTGCTCAGACTCGGGAACACATATCTTAATGATTTGATCAGGACAGAACTTGAAGAGGTAAGGATCATAAAACACAGTGTTTGACATCAAAAATGAATTTTCTCTTAACTTGGGTCCCTAAGAATTTTGGAATGTCACCCATCACCAAATGGTTTCTATGTCTGCATACCATGGGCAATCACTCACAGAATAGCGATGTTCATCGGGAAATGAATCAGTCATAGAAAGGTGATGTGATTTGTCTTTGAATTCCATCCTAGAGAGGTGATCAACTACAACATTTTCAACTTCATTTTTATCCTTAATGGTTAAATTGAACTCTTGAAGAAGAAGGACCCACCTAATCAATCTAGCCTTGAAATCTTGTTTTTGGAAAAGGTATTTCAGGGCTGAATGGTCGATGAAGACAATGATGGGTGATCCTAAGAGATAGGACCTGAATTTCTCTAAGGTGAAGGCAACAATAATCAACTCTTTCTTAGTGGTGGTGTAGTTGATTTATCCATCATTTAAATATTTTATTGCATAAGCAATGACACATGGAGTTTTCTCACACCGTTGCCCTAAGACTGCTCCTATAGAAAAGTCACTCGCATCACACATGAGCTCAAAATGAAGTTTACAATTTGGAGATTTCATGATAGGTGGAGAGATAAGAGTTGACTTGAGTGTAGAGAACGATTCCTCACAGCTTTCTGTCCATAAAAATGGAGCATCTTTCACCAATAGAGCACAAAGTAGTCAAGAAATAGAGCTGAAATTCCTAATGAACCTTCTATAGAAACCAGCATATCCTAAGAAGGACCTCACTTCCTTAACAGTTTTAGGCGAGGGAAGATGAAAAATGATGTCAACTTTAGGTTTATCAACTTTAATCCCTCTACCAGAGACCAGATGGCCTAGAACAAGTCCTTCCTTTATAATGAAATGTCATTTTTCCTAATTTAGGATGAGATTATTATCCTCGCATCTTAACAAAACCCTTTCAACATTCATAAGGCATCCCTCAAAAGTATCCCCAAAGATGGAGAAGTCATCCATGAAGACCTCTAAACAATCCCCCACCATGTCCGAGAAGATTCCCATCATGCACCGTTGGAAGGTACCAGAGGCATTACATAACTCAAAGGGCATGCGCTTGAAGGCAAAAGTGGTGGATGGACAAGTGAAGGTTGTTTTTCCTTGATCCTCTAAGGAGACCTCGATTTGATTATACCCTGAGAATCCATCTAGGAAGCAATAGAATTGATGACCCGCCACTCGCTCGAGGACATGATCAGTAAAGGGCAAGGGGAAATGGTCTTTCTTGGTATAAGAGTTGAGCTTCCTATAGTCAATATAGACTCTCCATCCACTACTGAACCCTTGTGAGGAGAAGGTCACCATCTTTATTGGTGATCATAGTGATTCCATCTTTCTTTGGGAAAACTTGAATTGGGCTTACCCACTCACTCTCAGCAATGGGGTAGATGATACCCGCTTTCAACAACTTAAGAAGTTCTTTCCTTACCACATCCATAAGATTTGGATTGAGTCACCGTTGAGGTTGACGACATGGTTTGGATTCAGATTCAAGAACAATCCTATGAGTTCCAATGAGTGGGCTAATCTCAGGAATATCAGAAAGGGTCCATCTAATTTCTTTCTTATGCTTTCTTAGGATATCCAAAAGTATCATCTCTTGATTGGATTCAAGAGAGGAAGAATTGACAACAGGAAAGGCTCGATTGTCCCCTAAGAACGCATACTTGAGTGATGAAGGTGGGACCTTAAATTCGAGATTAGATTGGCTATCACTTTCCAAGAAAGGATGAGATTTTGTATTGAACTCGGTTTCTTTGTTTAGATTTCTTGATAGAATTGGTTCCTTGTGAACAGAATTTTCATCCACTAAATTGGCTAGATCATTGTCATGAATGGGTATGGACTCAATGTTATTGATTTCACCAATGGTATCATTGATTGATGATTCAATAAAATCATCAATAAAGCTATATGAAATAGATTCAATCCAAAGTGACAAATTCCCCTCATGTGAACAAAGAAAATCAATCTCTTCTTGACAACATCCTTTAGTAATTCCTTGATCTTCCTCGAGTTCACTATCAAAACTACCAATCCAATTAACCTCATGGATCTCTTCATCATCCCCATTTTGAGAGTTTTCATTGTAGATGTTCAAGTCTAGACTCATGTTTCCAAAGGTGATGGTCATGTTCTCATTTTGGACTCAGATAACAGAGTTGATTGTTCAAGGGACGACCAAGGATGGTTGGGGTTTGATCCTTAAGACCTAATCTTGAGTGATTACCAAGGACAATGGATTCAACTGAGTAAATGAAAATTTCAACTTTCACCAAAACATCCTTTAAGATCACTTTAGAAACTCGAACACTACGATTAACAAGTTGAAGAGTGACAGATGTGGGTTGGAGTTCTTCGAGCCCTAACTGACAATATATGGAATAAGGAATGAGATTCACACTGGCTCCCAGACCACAAAGGGATTTCACAAGTTTGTTCTCTCATAACTCAACATTAATGTATGGACATCCTGGATCTTTCAACTTTGGAGGAATGATCCCTTGAATGATGGTACTCACATTAGCAACCAAAAGGACTTGGTTTTTATGTGCAAATTTCTTTTTAAAAGTGCATAAGTCCTTAAGGTACTTTGAGTAGGAAGGAATGATTTGGATTGCATCGAGAAGTGGAATATTCAGCTTAACCTGGGAGAAGATTTCCCTCAAAGTTTCATTCAGTTATGGTTTAGATTTTTCTCTCATGCGTTGAGGGAAATGAGCAGGTTGTTTGATTGTTTGGTGTGGTTGTAGTTCCTTCACATTCTCATTGGGGTTTTCAGAATCTGTGGGTGTTTCTTCATCATTTTCATGCGTTGTTGAAGCTTTTAATGGTTCTATAATGACTTGTTCAGGTTTCTCAATGGATTCCCCGCTTCTTAAAACAGCCACTGCTTTGAGTTGTTCGTGAGAGGTTTGTGTGTAACTGGATTCTCCCCTTAAAGTTGAGGATGATACCTCCTGAGTAGGCATGGGTGTCTTCCCAATTTTAATGGTTTTTAGTTTATGTTTAGGGGATGATACTTTTGAGTTCATTTTATCCATTTTTTTACACAACTGCTCAAGGATTGGAAGAGGGACAGATTGAGTAGGGGCTTGTTCTGGTTGGTTTATCCCGGGAGGATACTTTGGTTGTTGGATTGGTTGTTGCATGAGTTGCTGGATGAGTTGTTGGTATTGGATAGGAGGGTGTTGGTATTTTACTGGTTGTGGTTGGAACTGGTTATGGTTTTGAATTTTTTTTTGGAGGGTAAGGGTTTGATCATTGTGGCTGACTAGGTTGTTGGTTATATTTCCAACGGAATCCTGGATGATCATTGTACATTGGATTGAAAGTGTTTTGGTACTGTGGCTTCTAAAAGTTCAGAGCATTGACCTCCGCTAGTGGTCCTCCTATAAGAACATCTTTAATAGAATGGATGGTCGAACAGTTGTCAGTCTTGTGGTCATGTTTGTCACAAATTGTGCAAACAGGGTCAACGGTTTGAATTTCATAGACCTTCCTAAGATCTATCTCCTCAACCTTCCTAGTGAACGCAACAAGTTTCACCCTAAGGCTTTACTCATCCCTAAGTGTATGAATTTCACCAGATTTGGGTGGATTCTCATAGTAAGGTGATGTTCTCCATATTTGGTTTTGTTCGACCAGTCCTTTTAGATACGTGTAAGCATTGTTTGAGGCTTTGTTTTTGAAGGTTCCATTACACATTGTGTCAATGAATTGTTTGTTTCCCAGACCCAACCCTTCATAGAAAATTCAAACTTGTTCTGGGATTTAAAATCCATGGTGAGGTATCATGTTGAGTGTGTCTTTGAACCTTTCCCATGTTTCATAAAATGACTCCCCTTCTTTTTCAAAAAAGTTTTGGATGCTCTTTTTAAGTGCAATTGTTTTGTGATGGGGGAAGTATTTTTTGTAGAATTCTCTTTTCAATTGGTCCCAAGAGTGGATTGATGCAGGTCTCAGATTGTTTAAACAATTATTTGCTCGATCCTTAAGTGAGAAAGGAAAGAGCCTCATCTTAGTTGAATCAAGTTGATGTGGTGGGCACATTGTTTCAACAAAGTCGTTGAACTCTTTGACATAAAGGTATGACATTTTTGACTCCATCACATGGAAGGTTGGAAGGTGGTTTAGGACATGAGGTTTGAAAACATAGTGGGCTTATCCTAGGGCAGCATGCCTAATGCAAGATGGTGCATTGGTCCAGGTAGGTGTGAGGTAGTCATTCATGGTTTGATCGACTGCATTCCCCATGTTTGGAGCTACCTCATTTGGATTTCCATTTTGGTTCCCACCCAGGTTTATGAGTAGATTTCTTTAAAGACCCTCTATTGAAATTGGATCAATTTTTGAATCTGGAATATTAGGAATATTTGGATCTAATGAGAAGAGACCCCTAGGTGTGCTTGACTCCCCAACCCCAGGACTTTCCACCCTAACTAATCTGTTTGAGCTATCACGGGTGTAGGCGGACATGCACCAAAAGAAAACAAAATGAGAAAGGGAAAAGATAAGAGAATTTGGGGTGAGAAAAGAGAAATGGGGGAGAATAGAGTGAGTGTTGAGATGACTTACTTGGGTCCTCGGTAACAGCGCCAAAATTTGGTCTCGCCCAAATTTACCCAAGATTTTAGGGTTAAGCAGTCACTTGTAGTTTAGCTTGGGTTGTCGAATCCTCAGAGACCTAAGAATTAACCTAAAAACATGTACATTCTATGGATTGTTTTTGGCTATGAAGTGTCCAAATTGAGTTTATTTTTGATGGGTTTAAGTGAACGTTAAGAGACTTAAGTGAATTCAATTTAAAAGAATGAGTTGATCCTAGGATTTCACTTGGGGTGGATTGGATGCATTCCTTTTTCAACTGTTTCAATTTTTTATATTTGAGATGGATTCATTTAAGAAGATCAAACAACATCATCACTTACTGGTTTAATACCTATACACCTTAATACTAATCACCTATACACTTGGAGGATCAAGTTTTTAAGCACTCCAAGGTAATGGTTCGTATTAGCACTTGAAGTGTGTGACCTGAAATTCAACAAGGACGAAGGAGTTTAAAGATCGTTGAACAAAATTCTCAATTAAAAGAAGTGATTAGACATTAATGGAGTGAGAAATAACATCCAATATATCTCCTTGCTACTCCCTTATATTAACCCATAAGTGAGTTATCCCTCTATTGATGCTATGGTTTTAATGAAAGCAGCAAGTAGACTCATGAGGGAGGAATTAAAGAAAAAAACAATGAAATAACGATCACTCCATCACCGTGTGATAATTTCACAAAGTTTGGTGTGAATAAATTCACACCTTGAGACAACAGTATCAACTTGATATGAAGAATAACAGAATAAGAGGAGAAGAAAAACTTTTATTAAGAAACTAAGATGAATTGAACAACTTACATTAGAATGACAAACTCAATCCAACGAAATCGCAGCATAACATTACAATTAAAGAAGGCACCAAAGATGATAAAATTTTCCTCCACCACTACCTTAAATAGGAATTTCAAGAGACTTGGGTCAAGTCCCCAATAGTCCAAGTCTTTCCATTTCAGTATGGTAGGCCTAGGGTGGTGGAAAGTTTGTGGAATTTAGACTTTTCCACCCTTGACCCGAAATGACATCTAACTTGCATCCACAAAACAGAAGCGCCTAAATGAGCTTCTAAATGGCCGAATTTTAGTGTGTCATAGAATAAGAAAATTAAGTTTCAGATGTCCCCTAACTGTCAGTAAGGTTTCAGCCCAAAATATTTTATGTTTTATGAGATATGTATAAAATGGTGGTTTGTTTTTTTGGGCCGCAGAATCTGGCCCAGAATTTTATCTCCAATTTAAGATGGATGTAACTCCATTAAAAAATCCGAATCAGCTCTTGTCACCATTTGATGAAATGTTCCCCTCGATGTCCTCTATCTTTAGTTCAATTTTCAGAATTATTGGGCTTGGATCTTGACCGCTACAGTCTATTTATTGGGATGTTGTCCAGTTTACTTTGCCCAGAATGTGTTGGCATGAAAGCTCATTTTGGTGGTCTTCCAATGTGCATCTTCAAGTAATTCAAAAGAATGAATTGTTCCTTATAGAATGAGATACCTGAAAATAAAATATAAATATAAAATCAAGACTATTTTTTGTTTTATGATATGTTCAAATATGTACCATGTAATAGTTCACTTTAATAAAGAATTACAATCATAATGTGAAATAATGTTCAAATTGTAAAATGCACTAAAAATGGTGTTTATAAATAATTAAGATCATGAATATTATAGATATTAACAATGAATATTATCATATCTCAGTAGCTAATAAGTTCTATGTTAGTTATGGAATATTCATCACATTTCACTGATTTACAACGCTTTGCACCAGTTCTAGCCGGTGATGAGCTTTCACGTGCTAGACATTTTGAGGATGGGATCCAGTACACCATCTGAACTCAGGTGAATGTCTTTCGCCTTCCTACATTCTCTGAAATAGTTGATTAGACCCTTATCACTTAGCATAACTTGAGTGAGGACGCGAGTACCAGGTTTAAAGGATCAGTGCCATGTCAGGATAGTAGTTCTTCCGGTGGTAGGAAACGTTCTCTTGAGGTTTTTTGTCAGGGAAATGGCAGTTAGAGTATCCAATTTGATAGGTCTGTAGTGTTTCGTTAGTGTGGGAAACTAGGGAATAAGAAGCCCCAGTGTGATAGAGACCCTATGGAGTGTCGGTCTTTTGCCTGTATGGGTCATCTTTAGCGATTTTGCAGGACCTTTCCACCAGCTTCGAGTGGAAAAGGATCAGCTTCAGCTCCACCTTTAGGAGTGAGTTCTTTTGCACCGCCTCAGGCGGGGAGTTGGAGTAGCACCGACAGGTCTGGATGAGGAGGAGGTCGTGGTCGTGGTAGTCTAATCCCTGATCACCAACAGCTCCAGCAGAATAGTCATGATCGTGGTAGTCCATGTGTTGCACATGATTGTGGATCAATTCAGTTGCATGCTTTACAGTCGATACCCGAGGATCATGCTGCAAGATCATCTACAATATGAGGTATTATTCTAGTAGTCTCTACTATTGTCTCTGATTTGTTTAATACAGGTGCTTCAAACTCATTTATTTCTGTATATATCGTGGAAAGTATCGGACTAGAGATACAATATCGCTATGGTGTAATGACCCTCGATACACTGTTGGGAATATAGATGGAGGGCATACGCCACTGCAGGGACTGTCCCCTTGAGGTAGGCAGTTACCCTTTCTTGTGGAATCTTCTTGTTCTCGAGATGATGAGCTTCGATGTCATTCTTGGGATGAACTGGTTAGTTCACTATCACGCCTTTGTAGACTGTTATCACCGCATGGTTTCTTTTATATCACCGGAAGGCATCATTTTTCTTTTCAAAGGTGAGTGGGATGTCTGGGCTGGGAGATGCATTTAGATGTTCAAGATTACTAGGGTCAAGAAACCCTTGCATCCTTGTCTATTGTGCCCTTAATTTTCAGTAGGATAAAGAGAATAAGATTATCAGATCTAGAGTTTTTATCCCTAAGGGACTGTTATGGTGGGGAGACACCATCAGATTGGATCCTTGATGATAACAAGATTCCCCATGTTTGCATTCGCATTTTGGTTCCCACGAACATACGTGAAGTGATGATGTGGGAGTCTCATGACTTGGAGTGTGTGGTTCACCTAGGTCTAACTAAGATGTATTGTGACGTGCACTGGAAGTAGTGGTGTCCAAAGATGAAAAACGATGTTGTGATTTTTGTCTCGCGGTGCTCCACATATCAGTAAGTGAAGACCAAGATCTAGTAGTCCAAAGGTCCTCTATAGTTGTTTCCCATTCCTGTGTGGAAAATGGATGAAATAAATATAGATTCTATAATAGGGTTTCCAAGGACACCTTGAGGTAGTGACATTGTGTGGGTAATTGTGGATCAGATGACCAAGGTGGATCACTTTCTACCGATTCAGGAGACATTTTCAATGTATGAGTTAGGTAAGATCTATTTCTATGAGATAGTTACCTTACCTGGGACCCCTTAGATATTGTATCGAATATATATTTTCATTACAAGTCATGGTTCTGGAAAGGGTTATATAAGGCACATGGTACATAGGTTCATTTAAGCACTACCTATCACTCGTAGACTGATGGACAGTCCAAGAAAATGATTCAGATTTGTAGGACATTCTAAGATACTGCACCCTAAGCTCACACAACTCTACGAGAGCCATCCGATATGCTGGTGATGATATCAGTGGCGTATCAGGCTGCAAGTCGATGCAAAAGTCGATCTCCCAGTGGGGAGGTAGTCCTGGAACATCTTCGGGAAAGACGTCCTCGTATTCCGCCACCACTGCTGGGAACTGAAAGCTCACAACATCTACTACTTCGAGGGTAAGGCTAGCCAACTCATGAGTGATCAGTTGTACCCTCTTATGCATGAGCCCATTCTGTGTTGTTTGGGTCTCCTTTTCACCGACAAAGTAAAACATTGTCCCATCGCTGCGGACACACCACACTCTTCGCCTAAAGCAGTCAATCTGGGCATGGACCGAAGATAACAAATCCATACTGAAAATGACGTCATAAGGCCTCAACGCTACCACCAAGAGGTTCCAACCGAAACTCTCGTCTCCAAGGGTAAAATCACACTGTCTGCAAAGGTGTGTGATCATAGAGTCTCCTCCCGTAGGTTTCTCCAAGCGTAAGGGTCGAGTCAACGACTCTACCAGAATCTCAAGGTTTCACACAAGACATGTGGCGAAGAATGAATGACTGACACCTGTGTCTATAAGTACGATGACTAAGGTAGAAAAGACACATATCGTACCTCATATCATACTTGGAGTCCCTGGGTCGTACGCCTGAACTGCATGCAGCTGCCCTCGCCCTTGTCCCCCAGCTCCCTAAGCCTCGTGCGGACCTCCTCGGGGTGGTGGTGGAAGTAGATCGAAATGTCTGTCACCACCATCGCACGAGTAGCATCTCCTCTCCCTAGGCTGACTGGATCCAGCCTGAGAGCCATGGACTGTCGATCCATTGTCCTAGGTCCTCCTGTGATGTCTCCCATGTCCTGATCCCTGTGCCTGACGTCGGCTCCCTGCTACCGAAGTCTCCGCACCTGTCTGCCTGCTGCCGAGCACTCCAGCATAAGTTGAAATGCATAGAGGCACGACACTAGCCGAATGTCTCGTCGTAGACCTCGCTCGAAGGTTCGATCTCTAAAGTACCGATCCTTAACCATATCCATCGAGTACCGGTGAGGTTGGTGAACCTCAATTAATAGTCAGCCAACGTCAAACTTCCTTACTGGAGCTGAAGAAGCTCCTGGATACGCACCGCTCTCAGCATAACCGAAGAGAAATCCCCCTAAAGAGTCGTTCAAACTCTGTCCACGAAAGAGTCTCCTCATCGTGAGTCTTTGTGGTCAGACTTCACCATCGTCCCACTGAACCCTGAAGAAGGATCGCTCCTAGGATCACCATTTGGTCTGCTGGTGTTCTCACTAGACGGAAAACTCTGGTCACCGCATCAAGTCAGTCCTCAGCCGCCTGAGGGTCGGGCTTGCCTCAGAACCTGAGGGTTCTCTGTCTCTGAAACTCATGGGGCACACTTAGCCTGCACCCCTCATTTTTCTGTACTGCAGGTACCACAGGCTGCTCCACTGGTGGTGGGATATCAGGTGCACCACCTGGAGGTAACGCCTGGGGAACTGGTCCCTGTATCGGAGCCTCGCCACTGAGGGGGTCATCTTCGTGATCACGCTACTGAATCCTAGCGGGTATGCGTTGCGGAGGCATCGTGTAAAGAAATTAGATGTACCATGGTCAATGAGTATATCTGGATAGCTGACACAAAGGACATGAAAAAAACAACCCACTCGTATATGATGCATGTACCATTCTTTTACTTCCCCACAACTAGTGTTTTCATGTACCGCGTCGAAAAGCAGGTTATCAGAGTCCTGATGTATAGACACATCGTCTTCCCACACCAACATTGGAGTCTTTAGCCTGAAAGTCGAGCTCGAAACACTTAACACTATTGCCCCAAACCAATCTCACAAACTCTCGGTCCTAAGGTAGAACCGACCATGCCTCTGATACCACTATTTCACGACCTGTTCCAATGGTGCCCGCGCCGTGACTTCCCAAGCCCGCCTCCAATAGGCCAGGGGCTGGTGACTAGCACCGAGTAGACATATCACTAACATGGGAGACATTGCTTAAGTACCTGTACACACACACACACATCACCAAGCACAGAAATGTTGGAATGTAAAGAAAACCACTAAGGAACAAAATGTATGTATACAACTAAAATCAACCAACATAGTACAACGGAAAATATAGAACTGAAAGTAAACTGGGCCGGAATACAATCTCATCAAAAACAAGATTCTTCAAACTACAAAGTCCAACCTGTAAGCACAAAGAGGTAATGGGACCGCTGCTCATAGTCGTAGGAACACCTTGACCTGTAGGGAACTCAGAAAGCTCGGTCCGGTACTGGTCTGCCCTGGACTCTGTCAAAAGGTCGCTCGTCTGTACAAGACACGACACGTGCGGGCAAAGCCCGTGCATGAGTGAGCATAACAATACTCAATAGAGGACCCTGAAAACCACAAAGCAATACACAAAGGAAAATTACAGTCAGCTCTACACAGTATATGTCTACTGAACATATAACAAGAGAAACACATCCAGATATACTCGAAACCCAAACTCGTAGTCTAGAGACAAATCACACAACCGCATACCCCCGCTAGGGATTCAGTTCAAAGGTTTCATGAAGCACTCATCTGGGAGAACTCACTCCACGAGTCTTATGGTCCTGATGACATCCGTCTGAGAAGTATTGTTCGTCGAGAAAGGTCACGAGAGATAGATACACTCATTCTGGGAGAACACACTCCTGAGTGGGGAAAGGTCACGATACACAGATGAGGATCACTGCCAGGGCCTTGGCAGATATCACGACTCATTCGGATTCACCTGCTAGGTAGATGATTGGCACCCTGTGGGAATAGTCATGTCGATACCTGACTCTACCTAGGGTCAAGAATAGATAGAGGATCTCGCTTTGGGCCTCTCGGGGGGATACTTGACTCTATCCTGGAAAGTCTTGCTGAAGAGGTCATACTCCTGTGGATAAAAACAATACCTGAACTTCAGGGGAACAAGAAAAAAAGGGCACTAACTCAAACGAAACATGTCCAAGATACGATGAACAAGAGGTTCAATCCATGTTCTAAGATATACACGACGTGTAGAAGGGTTACACGTTGTGTCCCTCGACTCTGGGTACTATCCGTGTAAAATGGCCTGAGTCAGAAGAACATGTCGTGTAGAAAAGTAAGTACACAACGTGTAGTACGGACCACACCCTGTGTCCGAGTAACCGGGGTTCCCTTCATGTACACGGTTGTGTGCCTGTACATGATTTTAACCCGTGTATGCCATCCCGTGTAACCGGTACACGGGCTAGTCCATGAAACTGGCCTGGTCTGGTCGTGTGGTTAAGTACATGACCGTGTACCCACCCCGTGTCCTTGTATCTTTCAAGATACATGCCAAGTCCGTGTAAGGACCTACACGCCGTGTGATAATGGTCACATGCTGTGTTTCTGCTTCCCATTGCCCGGAACTCCAACCGCCGCTGGGTGGGGGCCACACGTTGTGTCTCTCCGGAGGCACGTCGTGCTCTTCATCGCTTGTCACGCACAAACCCTAGTTACCGCCAGGCCAACCCTACATGGCGTGTTCTTCTGGATACACGTTGTGTTGATCGAAAAATTCCAGAAATCATCGTTCTTCGTCGCCGCGCCTCGGAGCTTCTTCGATCCTCGATCTGATCGTCCGATCATTGCGATACTCAAGATTCTAGGTCTTCGTGCTATACCATCAACGTTTCAGAAGGTTTCGAGGGTTCGATCGGCCCCGAAAACCTAATTCGATCATCCGCGCGAAGAACGGTCGAAAAACGATTTCTTCCGAACCGCGTCGATTCGTCTTCCACCGTCGTCGTCGCACCTCCATTGAGTCTTCATGATGTTAGATCTCCAATTTGGGATCGTTGCATTGCGAAACGGATGCGCAACAATCCGGTGTTCACAACATCGTGAAGAATGCGAAGAACACATGGTTTAAAAGGAGGAAGAAAATCAATAAACAAAAGCGGAACACACCTCCATCTTCATTCTTCACGACGTCGATTTTCTCCCGTTAGAAATATTTATCAGGGTGAATCAAAAGATAATCCAATAATTATCATAAATCAATTTCCCGAATCAAACCCTAAAAGAAACGGAAAATAACGCCCTCCTGCAAGAATGCACGATCCGTGGATCAACCTGTTCATGGGTTGATCCATGTTCGTCGTTTAATCGAAGAACGAGGAAGAACTAAATAAAAAATAACAAACCCCTACCTCGATTCGTTTGAAGAACAGTTGTCGCATCGTGTTCGTTGGCGAGGTTCGTCGAATCTGAGATGCGTCGATCGATTGTGTCGTCGTCGTCTGCCAACGGGTTCTCCTCCAAATCTCCAATGACAATCCTCAATTCACAGGGTTATGCGGCTAACCCTGCGAACTTTCCATAAGCAGGTATTTAAAGGGGAGGAATTAGGTTGTTGCGTAAAAAGGAAACATTTAGAATAAATTAATTGTCAATTTATTTTATTTCCATTAAAAAGTCCAAAAACTATCTTTTGCCGACGGTCTGCGCCGGTCGAAGTTAGGCCTTGCCTAAGGTAAAGTCGCTGCTCTGAACACAACTGTGCCATCATATTTCTGATTCGGACACCGATTTAAAAGTTATTCCACTTTTCAGGAAAACCGCTCACGCGCGCTGTTTAAAAGTTTCATTTATTTAAAACATTTATTCTGGGCACTCCGGGCCTCAGAATCACGCGCCTTCGAAAATCCTGGTCTAGAATAATTCCATAAGATATTTAAAAAATAATACATGGAAAATCTGAGACATTACAACATAGTCTTCCAACAGAGACACCATAGGCCCTCACTGCTAGTCGGCAGCCTCTGGCGTTCGGGAAGATGCTCTTGAGGCCATGTGGCCCATCAGGCTCTGGGCACCCGTTAAGTGGCATCCAGATCCGAATCATCACAAAGTGGTATCATAGGTGGTTTCTTTTCTTGCTTTACTATCTGGAGACAATAGATTTGAGAATAGAAATGCTTGAGACTTGGTCATAAGTCGTGTTTGGGCATCGTGAACCCATGTTTGGGGTAAAAGCCAAGTTACCCAATATACAATTGTTGTTCTATTTGCCTATTACAATTGATATTATTTCACCGTTGCATGACGCACATGTTGTGTGGTGTTGTTGATTTTTACTCTGGTTGAGAATTTATTTCATCCTTAGCCCGATGATATGAGGGAAAGGATTATTGCTACATGCATCATTATAGGCACCTATAATTCACATGTCATGCATATTATCATGTCATATAGGTGCATTTCATTGTTTTGCATTGCTTGATATGCCTGTAATTGCTGAATGATGTTGTGATAGCTGCTTGTACTTGTATTACTTTGTCTTTGATTGAGTGATTGTATATCTCATTTCATGAGGTGTATGGGCCCTCATGGGTTGGGATGAGTAATTTACGAAGTCAAGTCATTACATTATAAATAAATGTGTGTCGTTTCTGGTGATAGGTGTATGAGCGGTGATTTATCGGAAATGACTATCCATTATAAAGTGAATCCTAAAATCTAAAATGAATTGGTTGAACATCCTTATCCCACCTTGTCATGTTTATGAAAGTTAAAAGAGTGAACTTGGAAATTAACTGCAAAATGTCATAAAAATTATACTTGAGCACTTACCGATACCTGGTTGTCTAAGCGGGTAGTTTGGGTAGTATGCCTTATGTAGTGAGTTTTCTTACGATCAGTTTCTACTAGTGTTGCTATCTTTTGCTTCTATGCTTGTTTTGAGACGTGTGCTTGGAATTTGTAGACCAATGTCGCCACGACGTCCTCGTGTCGTTCTCCAGGAAGGTAGTTACTACCATGCTTCAGACAGGGTGGACCCTAAGCCGCCAGTATTACTTCCAGGAGTGCCACTTAAGACACCACCTGTTGTACCTAATCTGGGCACTGATTCCCAAGTTCATGATAATTTTTTACGTATGATGCAGTCCATGATTAGTGCTCCACGGGTTGCACCTACGATTAATGATCTGACTGTTGGATTGGTGTTTCCTGATCCGGTTGGGCCGAATGCTTGTGGCCCGCAACTATCACAGGTCGTGCTCCGCGGTGAGCTCGTTGGGGGTTGCAGGGGCCAACGCGCCCCTGCTCCGGGGGTCCGGGGGCCGAAGGCCCCCGACCCAATTGTTTCAGCACTATAGCATCTCTGACTACTGTAAAGGAGCTGACCGACCAACACCGAAAGACATTGTAGCAGTGCGGACTTCAGAGTCAACTTTACTGTAGCACTTTTGACTTCTAGCCAGCAGCCACTGTAGCGCTTTTGACAAAGCTGGCCACCGTTCACTATAGCGACGCAGACTCACTTTTCGAACAGTGATCGTCTTCTCTATTGTTTTTAGCCCATTTTTGGGCAGAGGTTACTACTGAAAAATCCTCTGTAATTTTGTACTCCTAAATAGTGAATTTCTGCCTCTCCCGTGGACGTAGGTATTATTCCTGAACCACATAAATCGTTGTGTCCTTATTGTTTTCTTTCTTTCGTTTTCTCGTTTCTGTCATTGTGTCTCCCGACGATTCCGCAACACTGACCTGCGAGTTCCAGCATGATCATCCTTTTACTTTTTCAAGGGATGACGGTTCTCAAGCTACTGAGTCTTGGCTAGAGGTCATGTTGTCTATCTTTGAGCATCTGGAAACGCCTCTAGAGCGGAGAGTCAAGCTTGCTACATACATGCTTCAGGATTCAGCTAAGCGTTGGTGGGATGTCGTTACCCAGACCAGTCATCATCAGGTCATGTTATGGGTTGAATTCCAAACTGCCTTCTATGATCAGTTCTTTCCTCAGTCACTGAGTGCTGACAGAGTCATAGAGTTCATGCATCTCGAGCAGGGTTCTTGGTCTCGCCCAAATTTACCCAATATTTTAGGGTTAAACGGTCACTTGTAGTTTAGCTTGGGTTATCAAATTCTCGGAGACATAAGAAGTAACCTACAAACACATACATTCTATGGATTGTTTTTTTCTATGAAGTGGCCAGCTTGGGTTTATTTTTTACGAGTTTAAGTGAACGCTAAGAGACTTAAGTGAATTCAATTTAAAAGAACGAGTTAATCATATGTTATCACTTGGGGTGGATTGGATGCATTTCTTTTTCAGCTATTTCATTTTCTTATATTTGAGATGGGTTTATTTAAGAAGATCAAACAACATCATCACTTACTAGTTTAATACCTACACACCTTAATACTAATCACCTATACACTTGTAGGATCGAGGTTTTGAGCACTATAAGGTAAAGGTTCGTATTAGCACTTGAAGTGTGTTGCCTTAAATTCAATAAGGAAGAAACAGTTTAAAGATCGCCAAACAAAATTATCAATTAAAAGAAGTGATTAGAAATTAATGGAGTGAGAAATAACATCCAATCCAATACCTTTATACTCCCTTGGATTAGCCCATAAGCGAGTTTTCCCTCCATTGATTTTATGGTTTCAACGAAAGCGGGAAGTAGACTAATGAGGGAGGAATTGAAGAAAAAAACAATGAAATAACGATCACTCCACTGTTGTGTGATAATTTCACAAAGTTTGGTGTGAATAAATTCACACCTTGAGCCAATGATATCAACGTGATATAAATAAGAACAGAATAAGAGGAGAAAAATAACTTTTATTAAGAAACTAAGGTGAATTGAACAACTTACATGAGAAAGACAAACTCAAGGCAACAAAATCGCCACATAACATTACAATTAAAGAAGACACCAAAGATAATAAACTTCTCCAACACTGCCTTCAATAGGAATTTAAAGAGTCTTGGGTTGAGCCCCCAATAGTCCAAGTCTTCCCACTTGAGTATGATAGGCCTAGGGTGGTGGAAAGTTTGTGGAATTTAGACTTTTCCACCTTTGTCCCATAATGACATCCAGCTTGCATGCACAAAACAGAAGTTCATAAATGAGCTTCTAGATGACTTAATTGGAGTGATTCATAGAATAAGAAAATGAATCTCTGGATGTCCCCTAACTGTCTATAAAGTTTTAATCCAAAATAGTTTATGGTTTATGAGATATGTGTAAAATGGTGGTCTGTTTTTCTGGGCCGCAGAATCTGGCCCATAATTTTATCTCCAACTTGGACTATCTGGAACTCCATTAAAAAATCCGAATTAGCTCTTGTCACTGTTGGATGAAATGTTCCCCTTGATTTCCTATATCTTCAGTTCAGTTTTCAGAATTATTGGGTTTGGATCTTGGTTGCTACAGTCTCTTTATTGGGTTGTTGTCCTGTTTACTTTACCTAGAATGTGTTGGCATTAAAGCTCATTTTGGTGGTCTTCCAATGTGAATCTTCAAGTACTCCAAAAGCATGAATTGTTCCTTATAGAATGAGATACCTAAAAATAAAATATAAAAATAAAATCAAGACTATTTTGTGTTTTAGGATGTGTTCAAATATGTATTAAGTAATAGTGCACTTTAACAAAGAATTACAATCATAATGTGAAATAATGTTCAAATTGTAAAATGTACTAAAAATGGTATTTATGAATAATTAAGATCATGAATATTATAAATATTAACAATGAATATTAGTCTATTTCAGTGTCTAATCACACCCCCAACTTGAGTTTTGTTAGTCCCGAGCAAAATATATTTCAAAAATATGAAATTTGAATTCCTTTCTCCAAAAACATTTTAATACACAACGATCATCAAAAACCCTTATACCAAACAATCATGAAACTCATCAAAATATTTTAATACAAGATAGTTTCATAATCATATCTCAATCTCAATCTCATTCATTTGTTCAAATTCATTGTCATATTTCATCCAATATGAATTAAGCATGATGATGGGTTGTGTATCACATTAGACATTAGAGTTTATCTTTATTCAAGGGGGAAATGATGAAAGCGCTAGGTGGAATCAAATTTCAATATTAAGATGAGTATTTATTTTTTTATATACATATTTTTTTGGGTTTTTTTTGAAATTTTGTCGTGGTAATTGAAATTGAACTCAATAGAGTCAACCCATGTGGCGAGACTTTGTCGATGACTCCCAGACTTAAAGACTTTAGGGCACCAAGTGAAGTCCACATACTCGGGCATCATCTCAAGTTAACTCAGTAAAAAACAAAATCAAATTACCACAAATAGAGATAAAATTACTAACACTGAGCCAGAAAACTATGGAGTCACGATCCCCAAGTGTCGAAAGTCACGCATTAGGTCATTTCATTGCTCTTCGTGCAAATTTATTATTTTCTTTTTTCTGATTTTTTAATGATTTTTTTAAATAATCATATTAAAACTAAAATGATCACCAAACCTATGCTATTTATTTGGGGGACCCCATGAACTCAAACTAATACCCCACTATCCAAAGGACGTGTGTTGTGATTTTTTTTATTTGGATGAAAATATAAATGATGAAATATCACATTGAACAACCACACTTTCCAAAATCTATGTTCATGAAATTATACACGGATTAAAATCAGAATCAGGACATGCTAAATTATTTGATATTTAGTTTCAAAGTTTTCAATGTGTATTATCATGTTCAAAGTTAAAGAAAATTTTCCTTCCATTTACACACATTTTTTATTTCACAAGGATTTTTTTCTTTCTTTTCACCCCCTCAACTTAGAATAACGTTGTTCCCAGTGTTTAAAGAAAAGAAAACTTAGAAGGGGGTAGAGGAGAAGAGTTCAAAGAGGACATTGAAAATAAGAATCATGGAATGAATTCACATGGTGATTGAAGTTGATGTATGTGTTGTTCCAATTTAATCCTTTGATATTCATGTCACTCGCAGAGTTCTGTAGTGGAACAAGGAAAAACAAACAAACAAACAATATATATATATATATAATGTAAAATATAAGTATATATACAAAAATTATAGAAGAATGAATCACTATAAGTTGTAGGTCAGTGGAAAGCGTGTGCCCCCATCTCCCTTCGGTTCTGGGTTTGAGTCCCTGCGACTTCGCCGGTTGTGACGGGGTTTTTCCCACAACCTACGTGTACTTTTAATTTTTTTTAATTTTTTTTGTATTTTTATTTTAACCTACAAACACATAAAAATAAAATAAAATAAACTGATTATACATTGTCTTCTTTTTAAATTTCTGGGTAATGTATTACTTAGAGATCACGCCACGTGACATAGATGAATACGACGCTCCCCTTTCATACTCATCCATACTCATAATAGAAGAGTATGTCAACAGTCTAAGTTATTATCATATTCAGAGTTGATTGATTAAGTTTTTTTTAATATCAATTTGATTTATTAATCATATTTGAAAGACACAGATGATTCACAATTATTGGAACCATGAAAACCACGGGTTGCCTCTCGTGCATCGCTTTTGTTTAACGTCGCTAGCTCGACTTAGACCCCTAATTGTTTAAGTATTTTCCACATCTAAGGTTGGTTCACACAAGTCTTCATCAACTTCATGTTTTTGGAAGAGTTCAATGAATGGTTTGACTCTATGACCATTAACTTTAAAGGTTTGACCATTGGTGGGATCTTGAATTTCTACAGTCCCATGGGGGTACACCTTATGCACTATGTGTGGACTTGACCATCTGGACCTCAACTTTCTCGGGTGTAAATGAAGTTTTGAACTATACAAGAGCACAGATTTTCCTGGTTCAAAGTGTTTGATTTTGATATTCCTAGATTGCTAGTCTTGAACTTTAGCTTTATTTATCCTTTAATTTTCATAAGCCTCCATCCTAAGTTCATCAAGTTCATTAAGATCTAATTTCCTCTTTGCTTTAGCCAAATAAATTTCAAAGTTCATTTTTTTATTGTCCAAAAGGCCTTATGCACAATTTCAACAGGTAAATGGCATGTTTTTTCATAAACCAACCTATATGGTGACATTCCTAGGATGAGTTTGAATGTTGTACGATATGCCCAAAGGTAATCCAAGAGTTTCTCAGGCCAATCTTTCTTAGAGGGATTGACAGTTTTTTCAAAAATTTGCTTTATCTTCCTATTCGCTAACTCATCTTGA
This sequence comes from Viscum album, assembly GCA_963277665.1. Taxonomy (NCBI): domain Eukaryota; kingdom Viridiplantae; phylum Streptophyta; class Magnoliopsida; order Santalales; family Viscaceae; genus Viscum; species Viscum album. The sequence continues at coordinate 781,798,064 of OY728146.1, read as the reverse complement.
CCATTGATTTGAGGATGATAAGTAGTGGAAACTTTATGATAAATCCCATACTTTGACATGAGTGAAGAGAATGGGTGGTTGTAGAAATGGGTTCCTCAATCATTAATTATAGCCCTAGGAATTTAAAATCGAGAAAATATGTGCTCTTTCAGAAATTGAATCACAACATGATGGTCATTGGACTTGGTGGGAATGGCTTCAACCCATTTCGAGACATAATAAATAGCTAAGAGGATGTAGAGGTATCCCCTAGAGTTTGGGAAGGGTCTCATGAAATCAATTCCCCAACGATCAATGATTTCGATGATCAGAATGAGAGTGAGGGGCATTTGATTCCTTTTGCTAATGGATCCCAATTGTTGACACTGAGGACAACTTTTGCATAATTGGAGCCTTAGTGAGGTTAGTCCAGTAGATTTCACTTTGGAGGACCTTTTTAGTGGTTTTCTTTGTGGAAAAGTGGCCTCCACATGCCTCTCTATGATAAAATTTTAGAATGGACTCTTGCTCAGACTCGAGAACACATCTCTTAATGATTTGATCAGGACAGAAATTGAAGAGGTAAGGATCATAAAACACAGTGTTTGACATCAGAAAGGAATTTTATCTTAACTTGGATCCCTAAGAATTTTGGAATGTCACCCGTCACTAAATGGTTTGCTATGTCAGCATACCATGGGAAATCACTCACAGAATAACGGTGTTCATCGGGAAATGAATCAGACCCAGAAAGGTGATGTGAGTTGTATTTGAATTCCATCCTAGAGAGGTGATCAACTACAACATTTTCAACATCATTTTTTTCCTTAATGGTTAAATCGAACTCTTGAAGAAGAAGGACCCACCTAATCAATCTAGCCTTGAAATATTGTTTTTGGAAAAGGTATTTCAGGGCTGAATGGTCGATGAAGACAATGATGGGTGATCCTAAGAGATAGGACCTGAATTTATCTAATGCAAAGGAAACAATAAGCAACTCTTTCTTATTGGTGGTGTAGTTGATTTGTCCATCATTTGAGGATTTGATTGCATAAGCAATGACACATGGAGTTTTCTCACACGGTTGCCCTAAGACCGCTCCTATAGCAAAGTCACTCGCATCACACATGAGCTCAAAAGAAAGTTTCCAATTTGGATATTGCATGATAGGTGGAGAGATTAAAGCTGACTTGAGTGTATAGAATGATTCCTCACAGCTTTTTGTCCATAAAAATGGAGCATCTTTCACCAATAGAGCACAAAGTGGTCGAGAAATAGAGTTGAAATTCCTAATGAACCTTCCATAAAAACCAGCATGTCCTAAGAAGGACCTCACTTCCTTTACAGTTTTAGGAGAGGGAAGATGAAAAATTATGTCAAATTTATCTTTATCAACTTTAATCCCTCTACTAGAGACCATATGGCCTAGAACAAGTCCTTCCTTTACAATGAAATTTCATTTTTTCTAATTTAGGATGAGATTCTTATCCTCGAATCTTAACAAAACCCTTTCAACATTCAGAAGGCATCCCTCAAAAGTATCCCCAAAGATGGAGAAGTCATCCATGAAGACCGATAAAACAATCCCCCACCATGTCCGAGAAGATTCCCATCATGCACCAGTGGAAGGTACCAGAGGCATTACATAACTCAAAGGGCATGCGCTTGAAGGCAAAAGTGCCGAATGGACAAGTGAATGTTGTTTTTCCCTGATCCTATAAGGAGAACTCGATTTGATTATACCCAGAGAATCCATCTAGGAAGCAATATAATTGATGACCCGCCACTCGCTCGAGGACATGATCAATAAAGGGCAAGGGGAAATGGTATTCCTTGGTATAAGAGTTGAGTTTCCTATAGTCAATACAGACTCTCCATCCACTACTGAACCCTTGTGAGGAGAAGGTCACAATCCTCATTGGTGATCACAGTGATTCCAACTTTCTTTGGGACAACTTGAATTAGGCTTACCCACTCACTCTCAGCAATGGGGTAGATGATACCCGCTTTCAACAACTTAAGAAGTTCTTTCCTTACCACATCCATAATATTTGGATTGAGTCTCTGTTGAGGTTGACGACATGGTTTGGATTCAGATTCAAGAACAATCCTATGAGTTCCAATGAGTGGGCTAATCTCAGGAATATCAGAAAGGGTCCATCTAATTGCTTTCTTATGCTTTCATAGGATATCCAAAAGTATCATCTCTTGATTGGATTCAAGAGAGGAAGAATTGACAACAGGAAAGGCTCGATTGTCCCCTAAGAACGCATACTTGAGTGATGAAGGTGAGACCTTAAATTCGAGATCAGATTGGCTATCACTTTCCAAGAAAGGATGAGATTTTGTATTGAACTCAGTTTCTTTGTTTAGAGTTCTTGACAAAATTGGTTCCTTGTGAATTTAATTTTCATCCACTAAATTGGATAGATCATTGTCATGAATGGGTATGGACTCAATGTTATTGATTTCACCAATGGTATCATTGATTGGTGATTCGAGAAAAACATCAATAGAGCTATCTGAAAGAGATTCAAGCCAAAGAGACAAATTTCCCTCACGTGAACAAAGAAAATCAATCTCTTCTTGACAACATCCTTTAGTAATTCCTTGATGTTCCTCGAGTTCACTATCAACACTACCAATCCAATTAACCTCATGGATGTCTTCATCATCCCCAATTTGAGAGTTTTCCTTGTAGATGTTCAAGTCTAGACTCATGTTTCCAAAGGTGATGGTCATGTTCCCATTTCGGACTCAGATAACAGAGTTGATTGATCAAGGGATGACCAAAGATGGTTGGGGTTTGCTCCTTAATACCTAAGATTGAGTGATTATCAAGGTCAATGAAGTCAACTGAGTAAGTGAAAATTTCAACTTTCACCAAAACATCCTTTAAGATCCCTTTAGGAACTCGAACACTACGATCAGCAAGCTGAAGAGTGACAGATGTAGGTTGGAGTTCTTCGAGCCCTAACTGACAATATATGGAATAAGGAATGAGATTCACACTGGCTCCCAGACCACAAAGGGCTTTGACAAGTTTTTTCTCTCCTAACTCAACATTAATGTATGGAAATCCTGGTCTTTCAACTTTGGAGGAATGATCCCTTGAATGATGGTACTCACATTAGCAACCAAAAGGACTTGGTTTTTATATGAAAATTTCCTTTTAAAAGTGAACAATTCCTTAAGGTACTTTGAGTGGGAATGAATGATTTGGATTGCATCGAGAATTGGAATATTCAACTTAACCTGGGAGAAGATTTCCCTCAAAGTTTCATTCAGTTATAGTTTAGATTTTCCTCTTATGCGTTGAGGGAAATGAGCAGGTTGTTCGATTGTTTGGTGTGGTTGTAGTTCCTTAACATTCTCATTGGGGTTTTCAGAATCTGTGGGTGGTTCTTCATCATTTTCATGCGTTGTTGAAGCTTTTAATGGTTCTAGAATGGCTTGTTTAGGTTTCTCAATGGATTTCCCACTTCTTAAAACAATCACTGCTTTGAGTTGTTCCTGAGAGGTTTGTGTGTAACTAGATTCTTCGCTTAAAGTTGAGGATGATACCGCCTGAGTAGGCATGGGTGTCTTCCCAATTTTAATGGTTTGTATTTCATGTTTAAGGGATGAGACTTCTGAGTTCATTTTCTCCATTTGTTTACACAACTGCTCAAGGATTGGAAGAGGGACAGATTGATTAGGGGCTTGTGCTAGTTGGTTTACCCCGGGAGGATACTTTGGTTGTTGGATTGGTTGTTGCATGGGTTGCTAGATGAGTTGTTGGTATTGGATAGGAGGGTGTAGGTATTGGACTGGTTTTGGTTGGAACTAGTTATGGTTTTGAAAATTTTGTGGAGGGTAGGGGTTTGATCCTTGTGGCTGACTAGGTTGTTGGTTATCTTTCCAACGGAATCCTGTATGGTCATTGTACATTGGATTGAAAGTGTTTTGGTACTGTGGCTTCTGAAAGTTCAGATCGTTGACCTTCGCTAGTGGTCCTCCTAGAAGAATATCTTTAATGGAAGGGATGGTTGGACAGTTGTCAGTCTAGTGGTCATGTTTTTCACGAATTGTGAAAACAGGGTCAACGGTTTGAATTTCATGGACCTTCCTAAGATCGATCTCCTCAACCTTCCTAGTGAGTGCAGCAAGTTTCACCCTAAGGCTTTCCTCCTCCCTAAGTGTATGAATTCCACCAGATTTGGGTGGTTCCTCATAATAAGGTGATGTTCTCCATGTTTGGTTTTTTTCGACCAGTCCTTTTAGATACTTGTAAGCATCGTTTGAGGCTTTGTTTTTGAAGGTTCAATTACACATCATGTCAATGAATTGTTTGTTTCCCAGACCCAACCCTTCATAGAAAATTCAAACTTGTTCTGGGATTGAAAATACATGGAGAGGTATCATATTGAGTGTGTATTTAAACCTTTCCCATGTTTCACAAAATGACTCCCCTTCTTTTTCAAAAAAGATTTGGATTTTCTTTTTAAGTGCAATTGTTTTGTGCTGGGGGAAGTATTTTTTATATAATTATCTTTGCAATTGGTCCCAAGAGTGGATTGATGTAGGTCTCAGATTTTTTAACCAATTCTTTACTCGATCCTAAAGTGAGAAAGGAAAGATCCTCATCTTAGTTGACTCAAGTTGATGTGGTGGGCACATTGTTTCAACAAAGTCGTTGAACTCTTTGACATAAAGGCATGTCATTTCTGACTCCATCACATGTAAGGTTGGAAGGTGGTTTAGGAGATGAGGTTTGAAAACATAGCGGGCTTCTCCTAGGGAAGCATTCCTAATGCAAGAGGGTGCATTGGTCCAGGCAGGTGTGAGGTAGTCATTCATGGTTTGATCGACTGCATTCCCCATGTTTGGAGCTGCCTCATTTGGATTTCCATTTTGGTTCCCACCCAGGTTTATGAGTTGATTTATTTAAAGACCCTCTATTGAAATTGGATCAATTTTTGAATCTGGAATATTAGGAATATTTGGATCTAATGAGAAGAGACCCCTAGGTGTGCTTGACTCCCCAACCCGACTTTCCACCCTAACTAATCTATTTGAGTTATCGCGGGTGTAGGAAGACATGCTCCAAAAGAAAACAAAATGAGAAAGGGAAAAGATAAGATAATTTGGGGTAAGAAAAGAGAAATGGGGGAGAATAGAGTGGGTGTTGATATGACTTACTTGGATCCTCGGTAACAGCGCCAAAATTTGGTCTCGTCCAAATTTACACAAGATTTTTGGGTTAAGCAGTCACTTGTAGTTTAGCTTGGGTTGTTGAATCCTCAGAGACCTAAGAAGTAACCTACAAACATGTACATTCTATGGATTGTTTTGGCTATGAAGTGTCCAACTTGAGTTTATTTTTTATGGGTTTAAGTGAACGTTAAAAGACTTAATTAGTTTAGCTTGGGTTGTCGAATCCTCAGATACATAAGAAGTAACCTACAAACATGTACATTATATGGATTGTTTTTGGCTATGAAGTGTCCAACTTGAGTTTATTTTTTATGGGTTTAAGTGGACATTAATATACTTAAGTGAATTCAATTTAAAATAATGAGTTGATCCTAGGTTTTCACTTGGGGTGGATTGGATGCATTCCTTTTTCAACTATTTCAATTTTTTATATTTGAGATGGATTAATTTAAGAATATCAAACAACATCATCACTTACTGGTTTAATACCCATACACATTAATACTAATCACCTATACACTTGACGGATCAAGGTTTTGAGCACTCCAAGGTAAAGGTTCGTATTAGCACTTGAAGTGTGTGACCTGAAATTCAACAAGGACGAAGGAGTTTAAAGATCGTCGAACAAAATTCTCAATTAAAAGAAGTGATTAGACATTAATGGAGTGAGACATAACATCCAATCTATCTCCTTTATACTCCCTTTTATCAACCCATAAGTGAGTTAGCCCTCTATTGATGCTATGGTTTCAATGAAAGCGAGAAGTAGACTCATGAGGGAGGAATTGAAGAAAAAAACAATGAAATAATGATCACTCCATCACCGTGTGATAATTTCACAATGTTTGGTGTGAATAAATTCACACCTTGAGCCAACAGTATCAACATGATATGAATAAGAACATAATAAGAGGAGAAGAAAAAAATTTATTAAGAAACTAAGATGAATTGAACAACTTACATGAGAAAGACAAACTCAATCCAACGAAATCGCAACATAACATTACAATTAAAGAAGGCACCAAAGATGATAAACTTTTCCTCCACCACTGCCTTAAATAATCATTTCAAGAGACTTGGGTCGATCCCCCAATAGTCCAAGTCTTTCCACTTGAGTATGGTAGGCCTAGGGTGGTGAAAGTTTGTGGAATTTAGACTTTTCCACCCTTGACCCGAAATGATATCTAGCTTGCATCCACAAAAAAAGAAGCGCCTAAATGAGATTCTAAATGGTCGAATTGTAGTGGGTCATAGAATAATAAAATGAAGTTTCAGATGTCCCCTAACTGTCATTAAAGTTTCAGCCCAAAATAGTTTATGGTTTACGAGATATGTATAAAATGGTGGTTTGTTTTTTTGGGTCGCAGAATCTGGCCCAGAATTTTATCTCCAATTTAGTATGGCTGGAACTCCATTAAAAAATCCGAATCAGCTCTTGTCACCGTTTGATGAAATGTTCCCCTCGATTTCCTCTATCTTCAGTTCAATTTTCATAATTATTGGGCTTGGATCGTGACCTCTACAGTCTATTTATTGGGCTGCTGTCCGGTTTACTTTGCCCAGAATGTGTTGGCATGAAAGCTCATTTTGGTGGTCTTCCAATGTGTATCTTCAAGTACTTCAAAATCATGAATTGTTCCTTATAGAATTAGATACCTGAAAATAAAATATAAATATAAAATCAATACCATTTTGTGTTTTAGGATATGTTCAAATATGTACTATGTAACAGTTTACTTTAATAAAGAATTACAATCATAATGTGAAATAATGTTCAAATTGTAAAATGCACTAAAAATGGTGTTTATAAATAATTAAGATCATGAATATTATAAATATTAACATTGAATATTATCATATCTTAGTAGCTAATAAGTTCTATGTTAGTTATGGAATATTCATCACATTTCACTGATTTACAGCGCTTTGCACCACTTCTAGCCGGTGATGAGCTTTCACGTGCTAGAAATTTTGAGGATGGGATTCAGTACGCCATCTGAACTCAGGTGAATGTCTTTCGCCTTCCTACATTCTCTGAAATATTTGATTAGACCCTTATCACTTATTGTAACTTGAGTGATGACGCGAGTACCAGGTTTAAAGGATCAGTGCCATGTCAGGCCAGTAGTTCTTCCGGTGGTAGGAAACGTTCTCTTGAGGTTTTTCGTCAGGGAAATGGAATTCAGAGTATCCAGTTTGATAGGTCTATAGTGTTTCATTAGTGTGGGAAACCAGGGCATAATAATCCCCAGTGTGATAGAGACCCTATGGAGTGACGGGCTTTTGCCTGTATGGGTCATCTTTAGCGATTTTGCAGGAACTTTCCACCAGCTTCGAGTGGAAAAGGATCAGCTTCAGCTCCACCTTCAGGAGTGAGTTCTTTTGCACCGCGTTAGGCGGGGAGTTGGAGTAGCATCGGCAGGTCTGGATGAGGAGGAGGTCGTGGTCGTGGTAGTCTAATCCCTGATCACCAACAGCGCCAGCAGAACAGTCATGATCATGGTAGTCCATTTGTTGCACATGATTGTGGATCAAGTCAGTTTCATGCTTTACAGTCGATACCCGAGGATCAGGCTGCAAGATCATCTACAATATGAGGTATTATTCTAGTAGTCTCTACTATTGTCTCTGCTTTGTTTAATACACGTGCTTCAAACTCATTTATTTTTGTATCTATTGTGGAAAGTCTAGGACTAGAGATACAGTATCGCTATGGTGTAATGACCCTCGATACACCGTTGGGAATATAGACGGAGGGCATACGCCAGTGCAGGGACTGTCCCCTTGAGGTAGGCAGTTACACTTTCTTGTGGAATCTTCTTGTTCTCGAGACAATGAGCTTCTATGTCATTCTTGGGATGAACTGGTTAGTTCACTATCACGCCTTTGTAGACTGTTATCACTGCATGGTTTCCTTTATATCACCAGAAGGCATCAGTTTTCTTTTCAAAGGTGAGTGGGATGTCTAGGCTGGGAGAGCTAGATTGAAGCATCATGGTCTAGGTGGAGTGACCGCCCAGATTACAAATCTTTTCATGGAGGATCAGGGTTTGCTTCAAACTGATTTCCCTCCAGTAGTTGATCGTTTCAGGGAAGTCTTTCCTGATGACTTTTCTTGATTACCTCTTAAGAGAGAGGTAGAGTTTAAAATAGTGCTTGTTCCCAGATCAACTTCAGTGTCCATTCCTCCATATAGGATGACACCTACCAAAGTTTGTGATTTGTCCGCTGATGTGACCTTGACTCTTGCAAGTGCCACCGCTGCAGTATTATCACAATAGAGTGTGATAGGATCTTTACTGCTAGGTACTACATCTAGATTTTGGACGAAGCTTCGCATCCATACTACTTCTTTAGATACTTCATAAGCTGCGATATATTCGGACTCTGTTGTAGAATCTATGACCACACATTGCTTTGAGCTCTTCCAGCTCACTGCACCTCCATTCAAACTGAAGATGTATCCAGTCTGCGACTTCATGTCATCTTGATCCGTCTGGAAACTAGCATCTACATGTTCTCTGATGACTAGTTCCTCATCTCCTCCATAAACCAGGAACATATCCTTAGTACGCCTCAGATACTTAAGGATAGTCTTGACTTCCATCCAATGACGGTCTCCTGGATCAGCTTGATATATTCCTACCGCACTTAATGCGTAAGAAACATCTAGCCTTGTACATAGAATAACATACATGACTAACCCAATCGCGGATGCGTAAAGGATCCTTGCCATTTTATTTATTTCCCATGTGTTTGAGGACACATTTTCTTGGAAAGATGAATGTCATGTGACACTGAAAACAATCCCCTCTTGGACTGTTCTATATTGAATCTCTTCAGTATCTTGTCAATGTATGTATTTTGACTCAGGCCCAGCATTCTCTTGGATCTATCACGATGGATCTTGATCCCATGAATATATGTTGTCTCACCCAAGTCTTTCATAGAGAAGTATTTATTCAATCATGTCTTAACTGACTATAAGACAGGTACTTCATTTCCAATTAGTAATATTTCATCAACATATACTACTAGGAAAACAATTGCACTTCCTCTAAACCTTTTGTAGACACAAGGCTCACATTCGTTCTTAACAAAGCCAAATTCCGTTATGGCTTCATCAAAATGAATGTTCCATGACCTTGATGCTTGCTTTAATCCATAAATGGATTTCTGCAACTTGCATACTTTGTTGGCATCCTTTGGAGTCACAAACCCTTCAGGTTGTGTCATGTAGAAATCTTCCTGGAGGTTCCCATTAAGGAATGTTGTTTTGACATCCATTTGCCAAATTTCAGTCATGGTAAGCGGCAATGACCAATATGATTCTGATGGATTTCAGCATCCCAACCGGTGAAAAGGTTTCATCATAGTCAATTACTTGATGTTGTCTAAAACCTTTTGCAACCAGTCGTGCCTTATAGGTGCTGAATTGTCCCTCCATGTCTAGTTTCTTCTTGAATACCCATTTATTACCAACAGACTTTACATCAACTGGAGGATCTACCAAAATCCAGACTTTGTTTTTGTACGTGGAATCCATTTTAGAATTCATGGCTTCTTGCCACTTGGCAACATATGTGCCTTAAACTACTTCCTTTTAGGTAAGAGGATCATCATTGTCAACCAATAATGAGTCACCATCCTCAGTGATAAGAAAACCATATCATTCTGGTTCTCTCACCTCTCTCATGCTTCTACGCATTTCTTATGTCTCTGGAACAGATTGTTCTTCCACTGGGCTTTGTGGAATCTGTTCTTGTACCAACTCCTGTGTATCTTGATCCTTGACTTCATCAAAGTATATCTCACTCCCACTATCTCTTTTGGAGATGTGCTCCCTCTCAAGGAATATGGCGTGTATTGCCACTATAATCTTTTTATCTGAAAGGTTGTCTAGGTAATATCCCCTTGTTTCCTTGGGATATCCTATAAAGGTACACTTTGTTCCTCAGAGTGAAAGTTTGTTACCTGAAGAGACCTTAACAAATGATTCTCTACCCCACACATGTAAATTTGATAACATGCCTTTGCGTCCACTCCATAACTCGTATGGAATACCATTTATCGATTTAGTTGGTACTTGGTTTAGTATGTGTGTTTCTGTTTGTAATGCATATCCCCAAAAAGATAATAGAAGACTCGCGTGACTCATTATTGATCTCACTATGTCCAACATGGTGCGGTTCCTCCTTTCACTTACACCATTCCACTAAGGCGTGTAAGGAGGAGTGAGTTGAGATAGAATCCCAAAATCTTGTAAGAAATCAATGAAGTCTTGATTAATATATTCTCCTCCTCTGTCTGAGCGGATTTTCTTAATCTTATTACCAAGATGGTTCTCAACTTCATTCTTGTATTCTTTGAACCGATCAAAAGAATCTGACTTATACCTCATTAAGTAAATATATTCATATCTACTAAAATCATCAGTAAAAGTTATAAAGTACAAGAACCTCCTTGCTTCAACTGGAAATTGTCCACACACATCTGTGTGAACTAATTCTAGAAGCTCTTTAGCCCTTTCACCTTTCCCACTAAATGGGGCTTTGGTCATTTTTCCTTGTAGACACACATGACATACACCAAGTGGTTTTAGTATGAAAGAATTTAAATACTCATCTTGATGTAATTTTGTCAAACGTTTCTCATTGACATGACCTAGCCGGTGATTCCAAAGTTGGGTGTGGTATGAGTCATGTGAATTAACTTTGTTATCGATTTCCATTACTTGGTTTGTGTAGTCTAACAAATAAAGGCCGTTATATAAATATTCCCTTCCAAAACAAATGTTATCTTTATAAAAGTATCAACATTCATTTCTCAACTTAAAGATGAATCCATCAGTATCTAATCTAGATACTGAAATAATGTTTTTGGTTACAGAGGGTACATAATAGCATCCTTTTAATACCAAGACCATCACAGTAGGCAATGTGAGGTGGTAGTCTCCGACAGCTACAATAGCGAGTCTGGCTCTGTTGGCTGCTCACAGATCCACCTCACCTCGGTCAATCTTTCTGAATCTACTTGGTTCCTGTATTTGGATACAGATGTGAGCACCATAAGTAGTATCTAATACCCAATTGGTAGAAATAGATAGATTGCATTCGATAACAAACGCACCTGAAGATTCTCCTTGCTTCCTTGGCTGGGTGCAGTTTTTCTTCCAGTGGCCCAACTTGCCAAATGCGAAACAAACAGCCCCATGTTCTCTTGCCTCCCCTTTCATCTTCCTTTTCTTGGAAGGCCTTGAATAAGCTTTGGGATTAAAGCTTTTTTCCTTCCCTTTCCTTTTATTCACCATAAGGACAGAAGGCTTTTCACGCTTCATATCATTTTCCACTTGACGAATGAGGATAAGAAGACCAAATAGAGACTTCCCAATGTTGTTAATGTTGAAATTTACAACAAAGTTAGAGAATCTCTGGGGGAGTGATGCAAGAATGAGATCGGTACCCAGTTCTTCATGGAGTTTAAACCCTAGAACCTCCAAGCGCTCAATGTAGCCAATGAGCTTGACTACATGAGACCCAGCTGGGATAACCTCTCCAAGCTTTCTATGAAATAGAGCATTGGAGATCTCAAACCTTTCATGTCTTTCTCTCTCCTGGTATAGACCATGGAGGTGCTCGAACATGCTATATGCATTCATGTCTTCATGAGATTTTATGAGCCCACTAGACATTGATGACATCATCAAACATTGAACATCGAGTGCATCATTCAAGTGTTGATCATAGACCAGGAAATCTTCATCACTCGCCCCTTGGGCAGGCGAATCAGGAAGTGAGGACTCTAGTACGTAATACTTTCGTTTATGGTGTAGGATAACCCGAAGGAACCTAAACCATTCCTAAAAGTTACTGCCGGTGAGGATACTGTCTTTATCCAGAATTGATCACAGAGAAAATGTGGTTGACGAGTTTTTCATATTGATTCTACAAATTAAAAGAACAAATTTATCAGTGCCTTTTGATTACATTTTATGAAAAATAATAAATGAATTTATTAATTATCCCGCTATTTTATCATGTCCCAATGACTCCCACTATTGAACTTGGAATGCCTAGTTTCTATGACATTCTAGTGGCAATGATCCATATTCCTCTTTGCATAACCCCAACAAGGGTTGGTCAAACTATTTAAAGGTATTTAGGTAGGCAGGTCTTTGCCAACTGTGATCTTACAGTTCTTTGATCTGTTGAGTGGACTCCCGAATCCTGAAATCCTGACTTGGATTTCCTCCACACTTGCCTCCATTTTTCAACAAGTCTAGGAAGAGCTAATCCTCTTGATGTAAAATGTTTAAGTCAACCCAAAAATTTCATAAGAGTTTCCATTATAAAAGTAAGTGTCCCAACAAGGGTTGGTCAAACACATAGTTTTATTGAGTCTTTCCCTTAATCAAGTAACGGAAGGCTTGGTCTGACTTAATATGGTATTTGAGAGATTTCAATCCTTTATGTGTAGTTTCACATTATCACATGCTTGTTAATATTAAGTGATGCTTGCTTAAGTGATTAACTATGTTCTGATAATGTTTACGCATAGTCCAGTTTTTATTTTATTCCATATTTTCATGCTTGTTTATTTCATTAACTATGTGATCGTGACAACACATACATAATAAATAAACCATGCAATCAGATAGAAATAAAATAAGATGACATGATCACGAGCTTCTATTAGTTAGCTTATCTAGAGGTTTTGATAAGCTAACCCTAACCTAGGGAAAAACACCTTGAACCTGATGGTTCGTATTTTGCAGCTCCTACCTGTCTACCTTTGTATCTTCTTGGTTTAGTTTCGCCTCAGCTTCAGATTTTGAACCGTCTCCTCTGGCTTGGGAGAGCCTCCATTACATGGGGTTTACATTAAAGAAACCATGGGAACACAGAGCCTACATTTTATTGGAAGAAGGCTCGTAGGCCAACGAATTTAAATTAAATAAATTTAAATGAAACCATACACAAACATAGGGTATTTGGTCTAGCTCATGATCATACATAGCTTGCAATGACATTTACACATATTTAGTATTCAAATTCTTTTAATCCTTCTTTTATTCAAGATAAGTCACGCTTGAATTCAATTAATTGTGATATTATAATTAATCAATTCTTTATCTTAAATTCCTTTCTGAATTTCCTTGAGATTCTTCTCATCCATATTCCTTGTACGGGTCTTTGTACTTTGTAGGAAACCTGGTGAAATTCCATTCCTGGAAAGTACAAGGCGTGTAAGCTATATTAAACGGCGTGTATTTGTTTTCAACCTTTATCCAAAGTACACGCCCAGGGTTTTGACGTGTTTTCTGTAATTTGGAAATTTTGGAGTACACGACGTGTAGATAAATCTAACATGGCATGTACTTCCTTGTTACGCGGTTACCGGCCTGACAATCCCATGTACGCGGTTATATAGCTTCTCCTTGTACACGATTTCACCTGGCCCAGATCGGACTACACGGCGTGTTGATTCAACATAAACGCCGTGTATTCTGTTTTCCATGCACCGTTCAGTTCTAGTCAACACGGTGTATTAAAAAAAAGTTAGGTATGCTCAATTCACACGACCTGGTTTGGCGGACCAGTACCGGTTCATTGAACCTAAGTATACGGCGTGTAGATTTCACTACACGCCGTGTATTCCTGTGTTGTACAGACAGAATGAGCGGCTCCTCCGGACAAGTTCCTCGTTTTTATTTTAATCAAAATCAAAATTAAAAGGTTGTTTCTGTGATGTGAATCGAAAAACGAAGGAGGAAGAACAGATCTCATTCATTCAGTTTTATAGAATGATTTATCTTGAATTGAATCAAATATAAATGCATAAATTATCAATGAAAATTAAATAATTATAATCAACGTTGTGCTCCCTCTGATACCACCTGAAGGTCCCGGGCGCAGCGGAAGCTCTTGGGTGGATGTGCCCACTTGACTTTTTTTCATTAGAAATGATCAATCCGGGATCAATATGACGATAAATGCCAGACTCCACAGATCGAATCAAAGAAATAGACAAAGAAGAAGAATAGTTTCGGAACCACAAAGGAGGATCATCACAGGTTGATTATAATTAATTTAATAAATTGACAAGAAGTACCTTTTATGGTGTTCTTTCTTTGTTGATATGTTTGATCACATTCTGATGTTATTCGTCGTTGCGTCGCAGAACCCAAGTGTAGACTTCCTCTAGTGGTGATCCACACATGAACCACGTATCTCTGGACGTCACCAAAGGAATCTTCGGGTGCTAGCGTGGAGAAGCCTTTGCTTGTGTTATTCTCCTTAGATCACCTTGATCTGATAGAGGATGGTCTCTCTTGGTCTTGAGAGCGTTCTTGGAGGAAGAAGTTCTTTCGGCCTTGAGAAAATTCTTTAGAATTGTTGTGCACAACGATTAGGAAAAAGTGTTGGGGTTGTGAGGATATTTATAATCAGGTTTGAGGTTATAGAGTTATGATAATAAATAAACACGTTACACATTTTATTTATTTCATTAACTCTTATTGAAACCCCCCATGTCGAATCATTAATTCCTTGACATGCGCCCACGCTGATTATAATAAATATCATTTAATAAAACGATATTATTTCCTCAAAATCCCAATTGGAAAAACTACACGGGGTGTAATCATTAATACACGACGTGTACTCGTTTTTCATTTCCTTTCCAAAATGAAAACTACACGGCGTGTAGATTCAATGTACACAACGTGTATATCTTGTTTTCATTTTATTCTTCCTCTAACATTAAAACGATTTAGGCTTCCTTGAATAATTATGAAATCACATACGGGAATAATCTTTATTCTACTTGAGATACTTGGATACACTTAGTGTGTGACCCTCTAGGACTATTTTTCATTTGCATTAGGCGGGCTTGCCTAAAGTCTAAGATTGTTGTCTAGAAATGGGTCAAGGCAACCAAGAGAAAGAAGTTGACGCCACATTAACGTGTCACCTCATACGAACGCTTACTGTGTAATTTAATCCATTTGTCTCAATATCTCATCAAGCAGGTTTCATGGCAGTGTCATAAACCTATATGCTTGATCCGTCATTCTTTGACTTCCAGAAATAAACTCATCGTGACACCATGACCATGGAATTTGGGCAACAGTTCTATTTCAATCAAAGGGCCTGAGATATCTACTTCCATAAATATGGAAGAGACAAATCCTTCCTCGACTTATCCATTAACAATATGTCATTCGTGATGCACCCAACGTACCCTACTTCCCGCCAACTATCTTCGTGACGGTTTTCCTCAGCAAATCTAAGTGTGCAAGTCATGACATGAGTTAATGATAATCTTCCAGTCTAAGGACCATTACAAACGCTCGTAGATAGCGATGTCTGATGACACCAAGACATGCCGAATTACTACTGGTGGGTCTGTTCTCATAATCTCCCATCTTGGAGATTACTAAGTGCGAAATCCATGAGAGAGAGTCTCACCTTCTTACGAGTACTCGCACATGACGGTCTGTATACTATGTTTCCTATCATAGTATGTCATCCAACCATAGAACTTTATTTAAGAATATTGTTATAGAATTTCAAGGTTCTCATCATAGCGGGGATCTGCTATGACCTTATTAATGCAACGAATATTCTAGGACATTATTATATTATAGTCATGCAGAACAATGAAAAATATATAATAAGGGTACATTCATGTAATCAAAGTATAAAAAATTGGTTATTAGGACACCATCTCTAACAAATCTTTAAGGTCCCGGGCGCAGCGGAAGCTCGTGGGTGGATGTGCCCACTTGACTTTTTGTCATTAGCAATGATCAATTCGGGATAAATACGAAGATAAATGTCGGACTCCATGGATCAAATCACAGAAATAGACAAAGAAGAAGAATAGTCTCGAAACCACAAATGAGGATCATCACAGGTTGATTATAATTAATTTAATTAATTGACAAGAAGTACCTTTTATGGTGTTCTTTCTTCTTTGATATTTCTGATCACGCTACGATGTGATTCGTTATTGCGTCGCAAAATCCAAGTGTAGACTTCCTCTAGTGGTGATCCACACATGCACCACGTATCTCTGGACGTCGCCAAATGAATCTTCGGGTGCTAGCGTGGAGAAGCCTTTGCTTATGTTGTCCACCTTAGATCGCCTTGATCCGATAGAGGAGGATCTCTCTCGGTCTTGAGAGCGTTTTTGGAGGAAGGAGTTCTTTCGGCCTTGAGAGAATTCTCCATAATTGTTATGCACAACGATTAGGGAAAAGTGTTGGGGTTGTGAGGATATTTATAATCAGGTTTGAGGTTATAGAGTTATGACAATAAATAAAAGTGTTACACATTTTATTTATTTCATTAACTCTTATTGAAAACTCCAACGTCGAATCATTAATTCCTTGGCATGCGCCCACACTGATTATAATAAATATCATTTTATAAAACAATATTATTTCCTCAAAATCCCAACTGGAAAAACTACACAGCGAGTAATCATTAATACATAACGTTTTTCATTTTCTTTCCAAAATGAAAACTACACAGCGTGTACATTCAATGTACATGGAGTGTATATCCTATTTTCATTTTATTCTTCCTCCAACATTAAAATGATTTAGGCTTCCTTGCATAATTATTAAACCACATATGAGAATAATCTTTATTCTACTTGAGATACTTGGATACACTTAGTGTGTGACCCTCTATGCCTCTTTCTTGTTGGCATTCGACGAGATTTCCTAAAGTCCAAGATTACTGTCTAGCAACGGGTCAAGGCACCCAAGAGAAAGAAGTTGATGCCACATTTACGTGTCACCTCATACAAATGCTTACTGTGCAATTTAATCCCTTTGTCTCAATATCTCATCAAACAGGTTTCATGGCAGTGTCAGAAACCTATATGCTTGATCGGTCATTCTTTGACTTATAGAAATAAACTCGTTGTGACACCATGGCCATGGAATTTGGGCGACAGTTCTATTTCAATCAAAGGACCCAAGATATCTACTTCCATAAATATGGAAGTGACAAATCCTTCCTCGACTTATCCATTAACAATATGTCATTCGTGACGCACCCAACGTACCCTACTTCCCGCCAACTGTCTTCGTGACAATTTTCGTCAGCAAATCTAAGTGTGCGAGTCATGACATGAGTTAATGATAATCTTCCAGTTTAAGGACCATTACACACGCTTGTAGATAGCAATGTCTGATGAAACCAAGACATGCAGAATTACTAATAGCGGGTCTGTTCTCATAATCTCCCATCTTGGAGATTACCAAGTTCGAACTCCATGAGAGAGAGTCTTTTCTTCTTAAAAGTACTCGCACATGATGTTTTGTATACTATGTGTTCTATCATAGTATGTCATCCAACCGTAGAACTTTATTTAACAATATTGTTATAGAACTTCAAGGTTCTCATCATAGCAGGGATCTGCCATGACCTTATTAATGCAACATATATTCCAGGACACTATTATATTATAGTCATGTAGAACAATGAACAATATATAATAAGTGTACATTCATGTAATCAAAGTATAAACAGTTGGTTCTCAGGACACCAACTCTAAAAAACTCCCACTTGAACTAGAGCCAACTGCCTATGACTTTTAGTCTGCTAGACCTCACATGATGATCATGTGTCTACTGAGTCAAGACTTTAGTCAAGAGGTCTTCCACATTGTCTTCTATGGAAATACTTCTCACTGCAACTTCACCTCTCTGAGAAAAATCCCTCAAGAGATGATTCTTCCGAAGTATGTTCTTTATCCGCTGATGTGACCTTGTCCCTTTTTCAAGTTTCACCGCTGCAGTATTATCACAATAGAGTGTGATAGGATCTTTACAACTATGTACTACATCCATCTCTTAGACGAAACTTCGCATCCATACTGCTTATTTAGCCGCCTTAGAAGCCGCGATATACTCAGACTCTACTGTAGAATCTGCGACCACACCTTGCTTTGAACTCTTTCAGCTCACTGCACCTCCATTCAAACTGAAGATGTATCTAGTTCGCAACTTCATGTCATCTTGATCAGTCTGGAAACTAGCATTTACATGTCCTCTGATAACTAGTTCATCATCTCCTCCATAAACCAAGAACATATCCTTAGTACGCCGCAGATACTTAAGGATGGTCTTGACTGCCATCCAATGACGGTCTCCTGGATCAGCTTGTTATCTGCCTACCTCACTTAATATGTAAGCAACATCTAGCCTTGTACGTAGCATAACATACATGAATGACCCAATCGTGGATGCGTAAGTGATCCTTGTCATTTTCTTTCTTTTCTCATGTGTCTGAGGACACATTTTCTTGGAAATATGAATGCCATGTGACACTGGCAACAATCCCCTCTTGGACTGTTCCATACTGAATATCTTCAATATCTTGTCAATGTATGTACTTTGACTCAAACCCATCATTCTCTTGGATATATCACGATGGATCTTGATCCCAATAATATATACCGCCTCGCCCAAGTCTTTCATAGAGATGCATTTATCCAACCATGCCTTAACTGACTGTAAGACAGGTACTTCGTTTCCAATTAGTAATATGTCATCAAAATATACTATTAGGAAAATGATTGCACTTCCTCTAAACCTTTTGTAGACACAAGGCTCACATTCATTCTTAACAAATCCAAATTCCATTACGGCTTCATCAAAATGAATGTTCCATGACCTTGATGCTTGCTTTAATCCATAAATGGATTTCTCTAACTTGCATACCTTGTTGTCATCCTTTGGAGTTACAAACCCTTCAGGTTGTGTCATGTAGACATCTTCCAGGAGGTTCCTATTAAGAAATTATGTTTTGAAATTCATTTGCCAAATTTCATAGTCATGGTAAGCGGCAATTACCAATAGGATTCTGATGGATTTCAGCTTCCCAACTGGTGAAAAGGTTTCATCATAGTCAATTCCTTGACGCTGTCTAAAACCTTTTGCAACCAGTCATGCCTTATAGGTGCTGACTTGTCTCTCCATGTCCAGTTTCTTCTTGAATACCCATTTATTACCAACAGGCTTTACATCAACTGGAGGATCTACCAAAATCCAGACATGGTTTTGGTACATGGAATCCATTTCAAAATTCATTGTTTCTTGCCACTTGACAACGTCTGTGCCTTCAACTGCTTCCTTGTAGGTAATAGGATCATCATTTTCAACCAATAACGAGTCACCATCCTCGGTGACAATAAAACAATATCGTTCTGGTTCTCTCACCTCTCTCTTGCTCCTACATAGTTCTTGTGTCTCTGGAATAGATTGTTCTTCAATAGGGTTTTGTGGAATCTTTTCTTATACCAACTCCTGTGTATCTTGAGCCTCGACTTCATTGAAGTCTATCTTGCTCCCACTATCACTTTTGGAGATGTTCCCCCTCTGAAAGAATATGACATGTCTTTCCATTATAACCTTTTTATATGAAAGTTTGTATAGGTAATATCCCCTTGTTTCCTTGGGATATCCTATAAAGGTACACTTTGTGCCTCAGGGTGCAAGTTTGTTACCTGAAGAGGCCTTAACAAATGCTTCGCTACCCCACACATGTAAATTTGATAACATGGCTTTGCGTCCACTCCATAACTCGTATGGAATACCATTTATCGATTTAGTTGGTACTTGGTTTAGTATGTGTGTTGTTGTTTGTAATGAATATCCCCAAAAGGATAATAGAAGACTCGCGTGACTCATCATTGATCTCACCTTGTCCAATAAGGTGTGGTTCCTCCTTTCACTTACACCATTCCATTGAGGCGTGTAAGGAGGAGTGAGTTGAGATAGAATCCCAAAATCCCATAAGAAATCAATGAAGTCCTGATTAAGATATTCTCTTCCTCTGTCTGAGTGGAGTTTCTTAATCTTCTTACCAAGTTGGATCTCAACTTCATTCCTGTATTCTTTGAACTGATCAAAAGAATTTGATTTATACTTCATTAAGTAAATATATCCATATCTACTAAAATCATCAGTAAAAGTTATGAAGTACAAGAACCCACCCCTTGCTTCAACTAGAAATGGTCCACACACATCTGTGTGAACTAATTCTAGAAGCTCTTTAGCCCTTTCACCTTTCCCACTAAATGAGGCTTTGGTCATTTTTCCTTGTAGACACGCATGACATACACCAAGTGGTTTTAGTTCGAAAGAATCTAAATACCCATCTTGAGGTAATTTTATCAAACGTTTTTCATTGACATGACCTATCTAGTGATGCCAAAGTTGGGTGTGATATGAGTGATGTGAATTAACTTTGTCATCGATTTACATTACTTGGTTTGTGAAGTCTAACACATAAAGTCCGTTATATAAATGTGCCCTACCAAAACAAATGTTATCTTTATAAAAGAAGCAACATTCATTTCCAAACTTGAAGATGAATCCATCAGTATCTAATATGGATACTAAAATAATTTTTTTGGTTACAGAGAGTACATAATAACATATTTTTAATACCAAGACCATCCCAGTAGGCAATGTGAGGTGGTAGTCTCCGACATCTACAACAGCGTGTTTGGATCCGTTGGCTGCTCGCATATCCACTTCACCTCGGTCAATCTTTCTAAATCTACTTGGTTCATGTATTTGGATATAGATGTGAGCACCACAAGCAGTATCTAATACCCAATTGGTAGAAATAGATAGATTTCATTCGATAACAAACGTACCTGAAGTTTTCCCTTGCTTCCTTGGCTGGGTGCAGTTTTTATTCTAGTGGCCCTTCTTGCCACATGTGAAAAAAACAGCCTCATGTTCTCTTGCCTGCCCTTTGATCTTCCTTTTCTTGGAAGGCCTTGAAGAAGATTTGGGATTAAAGCTCTTTACCTTCCCTTTCCTTTTATTCACCATAAGAACAGAAGGCTTTTCACGCTTCATATCATTGTCCACTTAGTGAATGAGGATAAGAAGACCAGATAGACTTCTCAATGTTGTTCATGTTGAAATTTACAACAAAGTTAGAGAAGCTCTGGGGGAGTGATGCAAGAATGAGATCGGTACCCAGTTCTTCAGAGATTTTAAACCCTAGATACTCCAAGCGCTCAATGTAGACAATGATCTTGACTACATGAGGCCCAGCTGGGGAACCCTCTCCAAGCTTTCTCTGAAATAAAGCCTTGGAGTTCTCAAACCTTTCATGTCTTGCTCTCTCCTGGTATGGACCACGGATGTGCTCGAGCATGTTATAGGCATTCATATCTTCATGAGACTTCATGATATTACTAGACATTGATGACACCATCAAACATTGAACGTCAAATGCATCGTTCAAATGTTGATCATATACCAGTAAATCTTCATCACTCGCCCCTTGGGAAAGCGAATCAGGAAGTGAGGAATCCAACACGTAAAACTTTCGTTCATGGCGTAGGATAACCCGAAGGCACCTAAACAATTCCTGAAAGTTACTACCGGTGAGGATATTGTCTTTATCCAGAATTGATCGCAGAGAAAATGTGGTTGACGAGTTTGTCATATTGATTATACAAATTAAAAGAGTAGATTTATATATATTCCTTTTGATTACATTTTATGAAAAATAATAAATGAATTTATTAATTCTCCCACTATTTTATCATGTACCAATGGCCCCCACCATTGAACTTGGAATGACTAATTTCTATGACATTCTAGTGGCAAGGATCTATATTCCCCTTCGCATAACCCCAACAAAGGTTGGTCAAGCTATTTAATGGTATTTAAGTAGATAGGTCTTTGCCAACTGTGAGCTTACAATTCCTTGATCTGTTGAGTGAACTCCCCAATCCTGAAATCCTGACTTGGATTTCCTTAAAACTTGCCTCTATTTTACAAGAAGTCTAGTAAGGGCTACTCCTCTTGATGTAAAATGTTTAAGTCAACATGAAACTTTCATAAGAGCTTCCTTTATAAAAGTAAGTGTCCCAACAAAGGTTGGTCAAACACATAGTTTTATTGAGTCTTGCCCTTAATCAAGTAACGAAAGGCTTGGTCTGACTTAATATGGTATTTGAGGGATTTCAATCCTTTATGCATAGTTTTTCATTATCACATGCTTGTTAATATTAAGTGATTCTTTCTTAAGTGATTAACCATGTTCTGATAATGTTTACGCATAGTCCGTTTTTTATTTTATTCTATCTTTGCATGTTTGTTTATTTCATTAACTATGTGATCATGACAACACATACATAATAAATAAACCATGTAATCAGACAGAAATAAAATAAGATGGCATGATCATGATCTTCTATTGGTTAGCTTATCTAGCAGTTTTGATAAGCTAACCCTGACCCAGGGAAAAACACCTTGAACCTGATGGTTCGTGTTTTGCAGCTCCCACCTTTCCACCTTTGTAACTTCTTGGGTTGGTTTCGCCTCAACTTCAGATTTTGAACCATCTCCTCTGGATTGGGAGATCCTCCATTACATGGGGTTTACATTAAAGAAACCATCAGCATACAGACCCTACATTTAATTGGAAGAAGGATCGCAGACCAACGAATTTAAATTAAATAAATTTAAATGAAACCGTACACACACAAATGGTCTTTGGTCTAGCTCATGGTCATCCATAGCATGCAACGACATTTCCAAATATTTAGTATTCGAATTCTTTTAATGGTTCTTTTATTCAAGATAAGTCGTGCTTGAATTCAATTAATTATGATCTTATAATTAATCAATTCTTTATTTTAAATTCCTTTCTGAATTTCCTTGAGATTCTTCTCATCCATATTCCTTGTACGGGTCTTTGTAATTTGGAGGAAACCTGGTGAAATTTCATTTCTAGAAAGTACACGTCATGTAGGCTATATTACATGGCGTGTATTTGTTTTCACACTTTATCCAAAGTATATGCCAGGGGCTTTGGCGTGTTTTCTGTACTTTGAAAATTTTGGAGTACACGGTGTGTAGATAAATCTAACACGCTATGTACTTCCTTGTTACGCGGTTATCGGCCTGGAATAAACTTGTCATGATACCATGACCATGGAATTTGGGCGACAGTTCTATTTCAATCAAAGGGCCCGAGATATCTACTTCCATAAATATGGAAGGGACAAATCCTTCCTCGACTTATCCATTAACAATATGTCATTCGTGACACACCCAACGTACCCTATTTCTCGCCAACTGTCTTCGTGACGGTTTTCATCAGCAAATCTAAGTGCATAAGTCATGACATGAGTTAATGATAATCTTCCAGTTTAAGGACCATTACACACGCTCGTAGATAGTAATGTCTGATGACACCAAGACATGTAGAATTACTACTGGTGGGTATGTTCTCATAATCTCCCATCTTGGAGATTACCAAGTGTGAACTCCATGAGAGAATTTCTCATCTTCTTACGAGTACTCGCACATGACGGTCTATATACTATGTGTCATATCATAGTATTTCATCCAACCGTAGAACTTTATTTAAGAATATTGTTATAGCATTTCAAGGTTCTCATCATAGCGGGGATCTGACATGACCTTATTAATGCAACAAATATTTCAGAACATTATTATATTATAGTCATACAGAATAATGAACAATATATAATAAGTGTACGTTAATGTAATCAACGTATAAACTGTTGGTTTTCAGGACACCAACTCTAACACTGGTTAGTTCACTATCACGCCTTTGTAGACTACTATCACCGTAGGGTTTCTTTTACATCACCAGAAGGAATTAGTTTTCTTTTCAAAGGTGAGTGGGATGTCCAGGCTGGGAGATCTAGATCGAAGCATCATAGGTTAGGTGGAGTGACTAACCAGATTGCAAATATTTTCATAGAGGATCAGGGTTTGCTTCAAACTAATTTCCCTCCAGTAGTTGATCGTTTGAGGGAAGTCATTCCTGATGACTTTTCTGGCTTACCTCTTAGGAGAGAGGTAGAGTTTACAATAGAGATTGTTCCCAGAGCAGCTTCAGTGTCCATTCCTCTGTACAAGATGACACCTACTGAGCTTCAGGAGCTCAAGCGGAAGATAGAGGACTTAGCGGCCAAAGGATTTATTCAGCCAATTACATCCTCTTGGGGTTCACCTGTGCTTTTTTCTAAGAAGAAGGATGGAACTCTCTATTTATGCGTGGATTACAGAAGGTTGAACCAGCTTACGGTCAAGAATTGTTATCCAATTCCTCGAATAGATGATCTCTTTGACCAACTTCAAGGAGCAAATGTGTTTTCTAAGATCGACCTGAGATCAAGTTATCATCAGGTGTGATTCAGACCATCAGACGTACCTCATACAACTTTCTGTAACAAGTATAGTTTGTATGAGTATCTTGTTATGTCGTTCGGTCTTACGAATGCGCCTGTCGTTTTCATGGCTTTGATGAATATGGTTTCCTATCCCTATTTGGCCTCTTTTGTTGCTGTCTTTATGGAAGACATCTTGGTGTATTCGCGCACTCGTAATGACCATGCCAAACATCTTGAGATCATTCTGAGTACACTGAGAGAACATCAACTTTATGTCAAGATTGCTAAATGCGAATTTTGGATTGATAAGGTCCGCGTCTTGGGTCATATTGTTTTAGAATCAGGACTATCTGTTGACCCTAAAAAGGTTAGTGTTGTGGTTTTCTGGGAGCAGTCTAAAAATGTGTTCAATATCAGAAGTTTATAAAGGCTCACTGGATATTACAGGCATTTCATACAAGACTTTTCTCGTCTTGCTACACCTCTTACTGGTCTTACAAAGAAGGGTGTCAAGTTCACATGGTCAGAAGCATGTGAGAAATCCTTTCAAGAGCTGAAAGGGAGGCTTGTCTCGACACTGATTCTGATTCTTCCAGAACCAGGTAAGGGTTAAATCGTCTTCTGCGATGCATCAGGCATTGGCCTAGGAGCAGTGTTGATACAGGAAGACAAATTCACTGCATACGGATCTCAGTAGTTGAGGTCTCATGAGAGAAATTACCCAACACACGACCTCAAGCTAGCAGCAGTTGCTCATGTATTATGTTGTTGGAGACATTATCTGTTGGGTGAGCACTTTGTGACGTATACAGATCACAAGAGCCTCCAGTATATATTTTCTCAGCGTGACTTGAACCTTAGACAACGAAGATGGGTCAAATATCTACAATCCTTTGATTTTAAGCTTGCCTATACACCTAGAAAGGGCAATGTGGTCGATTATGCACTGATTCAGAAAAATAAAATGCAGGACATATAGGAATCCAGTGATGAATGGAAGTTAATGACCATCTTTTCTAAACTTCATCTAGAATTTCATGACAGTCATGAGCAGTCTTACCTCTCATCCTTAAAATTTTCCTCTTCCCTCATCGAGAATGTGAAGAGTAGGCAATTTTCATATCTTGAAGGTTTGGTTCTCCGTGAGAGTATATCAAGAGATAACCCACCTTCGGATTGGTCTGTGGATAGAGACGACGTCTTGCATCTATGTGGACGTATTTGGGTTCCTGAAGATGTGAGAGAGGAGTTGATGAAAGAGTCTCACGCTTCCCAGTGTATAGTTCATCTAAGCATCTTGAAGATGTATCGAGATATGTGATGCCAGTATTGGTGGCCTGGGATGAAATGTCAGATTGCAGGCTTCATCACTAGGTGTTCCACTTGTCAGTAGGTGAAGGCGGAGCACCAGAGATCTGCAGGCTTGTTACAGCCGCTTCCAGTCCCAAAATGGAAATGGGAAGATGTTTCTATAGATTTCGTAGTCAGCTTACCTAGGTCGTCGAGGGGTAGCGATGCTATCTGGGTAGTCATTGACCGACTAAGTAAAACATCCCACTTTATTCATATTCGGGAAACTTTCTCAGTTGATGAATTGGGAAGACTGTATGTTCGTGAGATCATACGACTACACAGGGTTCCACGTGCTGTTTTTTCATATAGGGATGCTCGTTTCACTTCACTGTTTTGGCAGGGTTTGCAGAAAGCTATGGGAACTCAGGTGTTGCTAAGCACAACTTTTCACCCTTAAACCTATGGACAATCAGAATAGACAATACAAGTTTTAGAGGATATGCTCCGAGCATGCATCCTTGATTTCGGCGGTTCTTGGGAGAAGCATATCCCTATCGTCAAGTTCGCTGATGATTCAGATGACTCCTTTTGAGGCCTTATATGTTAAGCCATGTCGTTTACCCTTGTGCTAGTTAGAGGTAGGTTAGACAGCCCTACTAGGTCCTTGTCTCGTTCAGGAGACTTTAGAACAGGTCCAGCTGATCTGGAAGCGTATGAATACTGCTTAGTCTAAACAGAAATCTTATGTCGATCGTTATCAACGACCTCTTGAGTTCGAGGTTGGGGATCATGTTTTTCTTTGGATATTTCCCAGGCTAGGGCATAGACGGTTAAAAAAGCAGGTAAAGTTGTTGCCTCGTTACATTGGGTCGTTTGAGATTCTAGAGAGAGCTGGGCTGATAGCTTATCAGTTGCTACTACCTTAGAGGCAACGTGACATGCACAATGTCTTTCATGTCTCACAACTTCGTCAATACCCTGTTGACCCATCTCATACCTTTGATCCTGAGGAAGTTGAGTTATATGTTGATGTTACTTTTGAGGAATATCCAGTATGCATCGTTGACCGAAGCATAAGGGATCTTCAAGGAAAGTCTATCCCTCTCGTATGGGTGCTATGGTAGCACGACCGAGTATAGGATGATACATGGGAGAGAGAATTCAATGTACGTGCTCAGTGACTGGAGTTGTTCCCAGACAGTGTTTCCTTACCCTTGGAAGGAGAACTCGGGTGGGGGGTGAGTTCTTTTAAGGGGAGAAGACCGTAAGAACCCAATTTTTCACTCGGGTATGGATCCTTTAATTTTCAGTCTAAATCTTTAATTTGGACCTAATATGAATGTTTAATGAGTTAGTAAAGGTTCTGAGGGTGTTTGGGGCTTGTTCGGAGCCCAAAACCCATCTTTTTGGAGAAAACATACTCGATGCACGATTTTCCAAACCGTGCAGATGGTGTTTTTTCGGACAGTGGCACCTCGCACGGTTGGTGCACGACCGTGCAACCAAATCGTGTGAATGCCCCCTTTTCCCAAGTAATTGTGCATGGATGGGGCATGGTTTGATCAAACCGTGAAGAGGAAGATATTTCGGGCAGAACCGTCTTGCACGGTTTGCGCACAGTTTGCGCACAGTTTGACAAACTGTGTAGACAAACCATACGTAGGCTAAAAACCTTATAAAATGTCCAAAATACCCATGGTCTATTAATCCTTCCCCTTCCTCCTAATATAATAACCAGTAGGATTTTTCTCCATTTTTACCCATTTGGAGCTTTTTAAAGTCCAAACTAGGGAACAAGAGACCTCTTTCGTCCGGCATCTGATTGAGTTTCTGTTCGACACATTGGATGTGCAACGGTAAGTACTCAAGTCCTCTTTAGTCATTCTTCTTCTCTTTCACTCTCGATCTAGATATCGCCATGTGAGCGTTTTTCACCTTTTCTTAGATCTACTCTGATCCAAGGAAAATCAAGGACCGATACCGGAGGAGGAGAGTCATACAACCCTACGGTGGGTGGTCTATAACTCATCCTTAAATTTTTTTTGTTTTTGGAATGTTCGTGTGGGGACCACCGGTTTTGTTGGAAACCATTTCTTAAATTTACATGCCATGATTATACTTTTTAGAATCATATGATTATGCTCTTTCCAATTATGTGATTATTTGTTAGTGGTTACACCCACAACTAAATCCGCCCCATGTCGAAGGTTATGCCATAATTGGATTTTTAGTGTTGCGGTACGTTTGAGCCACCATTCAGGTGTGCCTTTTCTTGACCTTCCTAAAGGTGATACCTCTTATCATAAATGTCTTTTTATTACTGAGAATTTCATAATGGCATATACCATGTATGCTCACCACTTGACCTGTCTAAGGTAAGTGCTTCCGAATGGTTATTAAAAGTGAAATGTGAAATGTGAAATGGAAATTATACTAAGTAGATAACTTGTCCTTAATAAAAAGAGATTGAATAAATGTTACATGTCTGTAACACCCCTTTCCATGTTGATGGAAGGTAGCGGAGCGAACCTCAATAATTGAATAAGCCTTAATGGCTAACTGAGACTTGATTAAATGGTTGCAATGCTACTTGACCTATCCACACGAAAAGAAGACAAGGCTTGGACCAATAAATAAATGGTTTCAACTATACTTGACTTATCCACACTAATGTAAGGCAATACTTGAACCAAATGAATTATTACATGATTACAATATCAAATAGGAATGGATTGACTCGATCTCACCTTGGATTCTGAGAGGAGGATACCTTGGGTATCAGGAACCCCATTCTGATTCAAGAATACAGTTTTATTAGGTTGATACCTACCTAGACTCTAGTTCTTGTCTATTCCTTGGATGCTCGTTATTCTACTGTTGAGTCCCTTTCATTATTATAGGATACCTCAGATACACTCTTTGGATCCAACATTGACTAGTAGGTGCCATAGTGAAAGCTCATAAGCCCCTGTATTTTCTTAACCTCATTTTACCTTTTTCGATCACCTTGGACTCGGTAGGCACCTTATTGTGGAATGCCTTGTATTATGCTCCTTGGATTACACTCTTACCCCTTAAGCTAGACTTAGATACTAATGAGTTAGTAGTCTGTGAGATTTACGTTACCTTGATTATTACCCTAGAACTCCCTCACTGGATATCATTTTTAGGTTGTCTTGTCATGTATTGAGACTTTCCCTACTTATAATATCACGAGGTGATGTCAGTTCTAGCTATTCCTCATGTGACCTATTAACAATAAATGGTAATTGCTTAATTAATGAACTGGTTACATGTTCAGACACCAGCTGAGGGCTGAATCCGGTACTTGGTTATTTAGTTATATTGTACTGCTTTCTTTACTTTATATATGCATGCCTACACACTACTATATTCCATTACACGGGATGGATGTTATAGAAACTGTTGGTGATGGGCAACTAAGATTTATCTCACACCCTTTCTAGGCTCTGATTGGTACCCGGAGTAGATTACATGGTTGCAGGTATTGACAAAGGGAAGTATTCAACTTCTAACATTTGATTGTGTGCTGATAAAATGGATCTTGATAGCAGATGACTGAGTTGGATCTCGGGATGCTTGGAGTAGTCTTGTTTTCCTTTACTTGTGGAACATGTTATGCATATTGTCTTGTATTCATTCTTTCTAGTTTTCTAGTGACATGACATTACATCATTATTGTCTTAGTTGATACAGTTATTATTATTCTCATTTATCTATTTCATCAGTTGCTTCTATTGTTTCTATTATTTATATTGCTTATGTTGTTTATTATTCATTTATAATTTTTCTGATGTGCTACACTCTGCTAATGAGGGAATAGTTCTCCCACAGATACACCCTAGGTCATCACTACTAGTCGACAGCCTAGGAGGTTCAGGAAGATGCGCTTGAGGCCATGTGGCCCATCGGGCTCAGGACACCCGTTAAGTGGCATCCGGGTCCGGGTCGTCACAATGAGATTCAAATCTCATTGAGAAAAGATGTATTTCAGTCTCTCGTGTTCTGTGAATACCATAAAATGTTCGCTACATGAATAGCACCTCCAGCACTTAAAGGCATGCACAACAATGTCCAATTCCAAATCATGGGTAGGACAATTCATCTATTGAGGATGTAATTATCTAGAACCATAACCCACTACCTGATTATCCTATATAAGTATACATTTGAGGCCCACTGAAGAATCATCACAATACACCTTAAATCCCTCACTTAGTTGAGATTGAATATGAATTGGAGTTGTGGCCAACCGATCCCTATTGGAAAGAAAATTCAAATTGGTTAGACCAATCAAATTTCACCCCTTAATTGGTTAAAGTGGTCATAAGGATCTCAGTCTTTGAAAAAACCTAAATAAAGTAGTGGTAATTCCTGAAAATCTCAAGAGAACTCAAGATCTCAAAGACTTTCAATGAGAAATTCCTAGAATTTATTGAATCCACCTTCCCATGATCTATTGAGATATCAACTTCAGAGATTACATGCATGAGGAACATGACTTCTTGGATCTATGAGGAATGTTTGGGTATCTTTTCAAAGAGATAATGTTCCCATAAGGAGTCTCGAATTATATGAAGATGCCAACCATGCTCGGCATGAGACCTCGAATTAAAAAGGATATCATCCACAAAGACCACTATGAAAGAGTTTAAGGATGAATGAAATAAATTTTTCATTAAATCCATGAATACAGTTGGAACATTATTCAAGCAAAAAGACATTACTAAATATTCATAGTGACTATATCAGCTTTGAAAAGTGGTATTTGGAATATAATCTGGCCTAGATCAAAGCTAACGGTAACCTGAGCATGGATTGTTTTTAGGGAACTGCTTCACTCCTTCTAATCTATAAAAAATATTTACAATTCTAGTCAAGGGATAATAGTTCTTGATCATTATCTAATTTGGTTTCTAATAGTCTTCATATAAATGTATACTGCCACTAGCCTTCTCAATAAAGAGGATCGGAGAACCCTAAGGAGAAGTGATCTACCTAATAAACCTTTCACCCTTGAGCTTCTTTAACTATGTTGTTAATTTTTTCAACATAATTGGTTCCATTTTAATATATAGGAATAGAAATAAGTTCAATTATAAGAATATTGACAGTGGATTCCACTTCCCTGTTAGGGGGAAGTCCACAAAAATCTTCTCGGAACACTTCATGGTATAAATCCTCCACATGGGGAAAGATTTGACACACCTTGGCATCAACTGAGGAAAAGATTATCTATCTCTATTGTGATTGTCTCTACCTACTCCTCAAAAAGACATGATCAACTAGCTTGAAACTCACACTCTCCAATGAGAGTGTATTGGATACCACCAGGGGATGGGAAGGATAAACTCATGTTATAACAACTAATACAAGCTCAGAACTAGGTTAACCTGTCCATTCCTAGAATTAAATTAAAGAAATTTATGTTAAGAACTAGTAAGTCCTAGATATTCACAAAGGATTCCACTACCAAAGAATGGGGCATATACTTTTGGGTTTATTCAATCATTTTCCCTAAGGGGGTATCAGGGCTCATATAAAAAGGCAAGGCTTATACTTTAAGATTAGTAAGTGGCATCAATTGGTTAGAAATGAAAGAATGTGAGGCAATTATATCAAATAAATAACATTATAAAGTATAAGATACATATTACCTACTTCCTCATATTGACCCTAAGGTATAACCCCCTTCTCAAAAAATTTCACTATTGTTAATTGGTCTTGACAACCACATAGACCAACACAACCAGATCTCCCAGAGGATGGGTGACTTTGTCCGATTTATTGAATGACTAAATGTGCTTGGGATTCATAGATCAGTTAGGGATGCTACTTAACACATTTTTGATGTACTTTGTCTGTATAACCTTTGGAGATGGCCATGCTGACTGAAATAGTGGAACTAATTCACTTCAAGGGTACAATTGGGATTGATTTAGACTAACCATTCACACTGATGACACTAAAAAGATGGTTTTCCTAGGCTAGTTGATGAATATATACCACCATAAAGGATTCCATAGTGAGAGAAAACTTTTCTCAAATCCTCTCTTTGTCACTTTTAACTACTCGAAGAGCTGTCACTTCAAGTCTGTTTAGGTAGTGGGCCACCAGCTCTTGAACCACCTTTGGACTTTGTCTCAATAAGGACATATTTCATGACCACTTCTAAGAAGGCTGGAAAATTAAGGATCATAACCTAAGTTTTCAAAGGCTCCTTGAGGCCAATTTCAAATCACCTCACCTCGAATTCCTCATCTTTACTTAGATAGGAGGGAAAGTATAGTAGATCTATGAACATTACAACTTATTCCATGACAAACATTGATCTTTTCTGAAGGTTCAAAAACTCTTTGGCTATCACATGACATAGGGTATCAGAGTAAAATTGCTCAAAAAATATCTCTTTGAAATTTTCCCTTGGTGTGGCCCTAGTCCTTATTAGCCCCAGTCAACACATCCCAACACTAGAAAGTCGCCTCTTCCAATATAAAGGTGGATAACTAGAATCAATTTTATTTTAGGGTTTTAATACTCTTAAAAATATGACGGATGTGATTAATCCACTCCTAAAACTCTTGAGAAGACACATCACCCCAAATAGACATGGGATAATGGAACTAATGACCCATTATAATATGAGAAGTTTAAGGCTCTCTTTGAGGAGCTCCATGACCAACCACTTAAAGCATGTAAAATTATGGTCTCTCTTAAGGTGAATTTACTTTTTAAATTTATCTCTAGATTTGTTCATTTCCTTACTTAGTGTGTATTGTATATGTTCATGGAAAGTTAGAGAGGCTTCAAAAGCGTTTCTGGGGTCATAGGGCTGAAGGTATAGAAATTTTTAATTTCAGCATTGTCATGGCCCAGTCCAGCCAACGATCATGATATCGTCCTCTTTGGGCCTAGCCTGCACGATTTTGTTTTTCCTTGGGCTATGGCTCTCAGGAATCCCCCGAGAAAAGACATCATGATGGGAGATGTATCAAAACCACCTTATAAAGAGGTTCTTCGTGCTCCTCCTTCAATGTGGGATCCCCATAATCCACCCCTAGAAGGGCCCAACATCCGCGCTGACATATCAAATGGACATTGGCTCTGATACCATTTGATGTGTCAGTGAGGACGTTGGGCCCTTCTGGGGGTGGATTATAGGGATCCCAGATCGAAGGAGGAGGAGTACGAAGTTCCTCTTTATAAGGTGGTGTTGATGACTCTCCAATCATGAGACCTTTTCCTTAGGGATACTTGAGGGCCAAAGCCCAGGGAAAAGCAAAACTGTGTGGGCTAGACCCAAAGAGGACAATATCATGATCGTAGGCTGGACTGAGCCATGAAAAATGGTATCAAAGGATCAGGACTTACGAACTTGTTTCTTCTCTTATGTTGGGTTGGGACATGTTAGACAGGAGATAGGAAATTAGGACTCGAGTAGGGAAACTATGACAGTGCCTGGTCAGCACTGAATAGTGGACCTCCGAGTTTCCATAAAGTGGAGAATTTATGTTCTATTGTTACTATTGATTCACCTTGAGTGACGTGCATGATGTTATATGTGATTTATGAAATTTCGTGCATGTTCATGCATCATGACTAGACACATAGGTTTACATGTCATATATATACTTGTTGTGTTGCATAGTAGTTCATTAATTAAATGCCTTGATTTATGTTATCTGTTATGGTTTCTCTGTATGATATATCTATTTTTCCATGTTGTGTGATATATCTTTATTAGTATTAGTTAGTTGGATAGAACATGTTGTTGTGTTAGTATATATTTGATGATTGCGACTAACGTACAGGGACAAAAACATGGGTTTGTGCTAGGAGGGGTATACCTTGGGTTAAAGGTAGACTCTTAGTAAAACCTTGTTTGCTCCCATAGAATGGTTTAGAGAAACCTTGTGTGATCCCGTAGAATAATTAGGGTTTATCTTAACAAATCTGTTTCTTTTTTTATGTGTGATCCTTCACCTTACAGAATATATCTCCTCGACGTAGTCTTATGGAACTATTTGGGAAGAATGATGAAATAATTCTATAAAAGAAGAGTTTTCAGCATTACCACTAGAAGTGTAGGAGAATACAATTGAGATTTCTCCCACACCTGCTCTGTGGTATAGGCAGCAGGGTCGCTTCTACCAGAAGTCTTTCAGTTAGTGTATGTTCTAGGCATAGGAGTTCAGAACTATGGTCGAATATGCCATGATTTTCAACTCCATCATTCTCCATCCTTTCAGAGCATCAGAGGCTCTTAGGATGATGAAGGATGGGTTGTGATATTTTTTTCAGAATCTTCGACCTAGTAAAGACTCTAAAGTACTGACATGTTAAGCCAAGATTGAACTCATGTTGGGAGCCCGGCCTTTTCAATACCTGTATTGTATAGTTCCAATCAAGATGAGGGAGCTCAAGGTTTAACTGGATGACTTGGAGAGAGGGATTCAAAAAGCCAAGTACTTCACTGTGGGGTTCACCTATGTTATTTTCCAAGAAGGCAGATCATTTTTTTGACTATGCGTTGATTACTGAAAACCTGAACCAGGTGACGGTAAATAACTGATATCAGTTGCACAGGATCGATGATCTTTTCAATCAGCTACGGGGAGCCCGGTAGTTCTCCAAGATTGTCCTTCGATCGGGTTATCACTAGTTACAAGTTAGAGAGGACATTCCAAAGACGATGTTTTGGAGCACGTATGGACTGTATGAGTACTTGGTGATGTCGTTCGGGTTGACTGATGCACCAGCGGTGTTCATAGCCCTCATGAATGAGATCTTTCATCCATAATTGGACTCTTTCGTCATAGTGTTCATCGATGATATCTGCATCTACTCGTCGAAACCAGAGCAACATGCTAGGCACCTAGAGACAATCCTGAGTACGCTTCGAGCATAGAGGCTTTACGTCAAGATGTCGAAGTGTGACTCTTGGATTTAAGAGGCAAAATTTCTAGGAAATGTGGTGTCTGAGGCCGGTATATCAGTAAACTCAAAGAAGGTTGAGGTAAGAGTGTAATTTCGACCAGGCCCGACCCGACCCGACCCGGACAGGGTTGGGCCTGCCCTGCAAAAAATCGGGCCGCTGACCACTATTCAGGTCGGTCCAGGCCGACCCGAACAACCCCATGAGGTGGCCCGAGCCCGGCATCAGGCCGACCCAAACCATCGAGTCAAGCCGGGATTTTTCAGGTCGGACCAAGCTTTTTCAAGTCGGGCCATGATGAGATTTTATTATTTTCAAAATAATTGTTTGTTTTAAAACTTTTTTTAAACATTTTTTTAACATTTATTTAAAATGATTTTTTACATTTATTTTTAAACGCATGTTTTTTAGATGTATTTTTTAAACGTTTAACATGTTTTTTATAAACATTTATTTTATTTTTTATTAACATTTTACAGTGGGTGAATATGTTATTTTTTTGTCTAAATAAATTTATATATGTGAATCTATATATATTATGTGCAAATTGTAAAAAAAATTAATGAGGGGTTGGGAGGTGCGCAGTAGTGGGTGAGTTTAAAACATTGTTATTTAAACGTTTTTTTTACATTTATTTAAAACGTTTTTTACATTTATTTTTTTAACTTATTTATAATTTTTTTAAGTGTTTGTTAATTTTTTTATTTAATCATTTTTATTTAAACTATTTTTTACATCTGTTTAAAACTTTTTTTACATTTATTTTTAAATGATTATTTTAAAACGTTTTTTAATTTTTTTTAACGTATGCTTTTTATAGGTATTTTTTTAAAACATTTAACTTTTTTTCAAATTTTAATGTAAAAAGTTTTTTAAGTGTTTGTTTTAAAAAAATTAATTTAAATTTTTGTTTAAAAAAAATTAAACATTTGTTTAAAACATTTTTATTTAAACATTTTTTAAACCATTTTTTAACATTTTTTTTAAAATGTTTTCTACATTTATTTTTAGACTTTTAATTTAAAACTTTTTTTTGAAAGCATGTTTTATACATGTATTTTTTTAAACATTTAACATGTTTTATGTAAAAATATTTTTTATTAACATTTTGTAGTGGGTGCATATGTTATTTTTTTCTAAATAGATTTATATATGTCTTTGAATTTATATATATTAAGTTCAAATTGAAAAAGAAATAATGAGGAATTGGGAGCTGTGCAACAGCGGGTCAGTTTAAAGTGTTATTTAAATGTTTTTTATCATTTATTTAAAACATTTATTTACATTTATTTTTTTAACTTATTTATGAAAAGCATTTTATGCGTTTTTTTAATTTAAAACATTTTTTTTGAACGATTTTTAATTTTTTTTAAACGCATGTCTTCTACATGTATTTTTATTAAACGTTAAACATATTTTTTTGTAAAAATGTTTATTTTATATTTTATTGACATTTTACAATGGGTGGATATTCTATTTTTTTTTAAATAGATTTATATATGTGAATCTATATATATTATGTGCAAATAAATAATGAGAGGTTGAGGGGGTGCGCAACATTGAGTTAATTTTTTTCTAAATAGATTTATATGTGCATGTATAGTATATATAATATATGAAAGTTTCATCATATTTTAAAAAATCAATGAGATTGGGGGGTGTGTGAACATCATTGGGTGATTAGTTATTATTTTGTTAATATATAATAAGTTATTATATATATATATATATAATGTTAAATGATTTATATATATATATATATAATATGAGAAAATTGTAAAAAAAATTATGGGTTGGGGGTTGTGCTGCAGTGGACGAGTTAATATTTTTCTAAATAGATTTATATATAATACATGCAAGTTGCAGCATACTTAAAAAAATTAATAAAGTTTGGGGAGGTGCACGAACATCATTAGGTGAATGTGTTATTTTTTTTTATATACAATAAGTTATTATATATATATAATATCAAATCATTGATATATATATATATATATTATTAATAGCTTTGTTTATATATATATTTATTAGATTATTTATATATATATATATATATATATATATTAATGGATTTTTAAAAGCCACACTTAATTGATATGTATTATTAATAGCTTTATATATATATATATATATATTATTAATGGATTTATATATATATATATTATATCATATCATTGATATATATATTTTTAATAGATTTGTTTATATATATATATACATATATATATACATATATATAATATGCAAGTTTTATCATATTTAAAAAAATTAATGAGGTTGGAGGGTGTGCGTGAACATCATTGGATGAGTGTGTTATTTCTTTTGTTAATATATAATAAGTTATTATTATTATATATATATAATGTTAAATGGTTGATATATATAATATGAAAAAATTGTAAAAATAATAATTAGGAGTTGGGGGGTGCGCCGCAGTGGTTGGGTTGGTTTTTTTTATAAATAGATTTATATATGTATAGTATATATAATATATGCAAGTTGCAACATACTTAAAATATCAATGAGGTTGGGGACGTGCATGAACATCATTAGGTGAGTGTGTTATTTTTTATTAATATACAACAAGTTATTATATATATATAATATTAAATCATTGATATATATATATATATATATATATTAATAGCTTTGTTTATATATATATATATTATATTAAATCATTTATATATATACATTATTAATGGATTTTTAAAAGCCACACTTAATTTATATATATTATTAATGGATTTGTTTATATATATACATTATTATATATATATATAATTATATATTGTTGTATACACACACACACACACATTAAAATTATATATAATAATTATTATATGTATATATATATACACACACATTATTATATATATATATATATTATTTTCTGTTAATATATAATGATATATATATACATATATTGTGTGTGTGTGTGTGTACATACAGTCTGGTGATAACATAGCAGGCGTTGCCTTGGAAGCCTGTGGTAGGGGGATCGAATCTTCCTACCACCAGTTTTCCGTTAATTTTTTTTACAGCAGACGGGCTTTGCACGGGCCAGTGGGCCTTCTTGGATAGGTCCAAGCCCGACCCAATGAACCTAGGGCCCGAGCCCGGTCTGGCCCGACGCGGGCTTTGCCAGGTCGAGCCGCTCGGGCTTTCGGGCCGGGCCTATCGGGCTTTCGGGCCAAAATTACACCCTTAGGTTGAGGCAGTCATGTCTTAAACACATCCCCAAAATGTGTTTGAGATTATGAGCTTTCTGGGGTTGGCAGAATATTACCAAAGGTTTATCCAGGACTCCTCTCAACTTTCAGCACCCATGAAAGCACTGACCAAGAAGGGAGTGAAGTTCCAGTGGTCTAACTAGTGTAAAAAGGTTTTCCTTGAGTTGGAGAGAAGTTTGACGACAGCTCTAGTACTGGAACTCCCTGAGCCTTGGATTGGTTATGCAGTGTATTATGATACATCGGGCATTGGTATAGGAGCAATGTCAATGCAAAGAGAGTAGGTAATTAGCTTATGGGTCTCGTCATCTACGACCCCAAGAGAATAACTACCCTACACATGACTTGGAGCTGACAGTGTTGGTTTATACTCTGAATTGTTAAAGACACTATCTCTTCGGTGAGAGATTTATTG
Source organism: Viscum album (assembly GCA_963277665.1). NCBI lineage: Eukaryota > Viridiplantae > Streptophyta > Magnoliopsida > Santalales > Viscaceae > Viscum > Viscum album. The sequence continues at coordinate 781,759,798 of OY728146.1, read as the reverse complement.
TTTACATGGACCATAAGAGTATTCGCTATATCTTCACATAGAGAGACCTGAATCTGATGCAGAGGCACTGGGTTGAGTATCTGCTGATGTTTGATTTTTGAGATGTCATTATAACTCTGTAGTTAAGCATGTTTAGGTGGGAGTAACACTTAGATGGGTGACCTCCTGAGAAGTACTCGTGTTGAAACCTTGGGTGAGATCACACTAGCATTAATTCACCATATCTCTTTAGAACTCTGCTGGTTTTGTCTCCCGATGCCTCACCTATCAAAGGATGAAGGTCGATCACCAGCGTCCAAGTGGGTTATTGCAGCTACTCCCGATCCCTAAGTGGAAGTGGGAAGACATCATGATGAACTTTGTAACGAGGTTACCTAGGACCCTGAGGATTCATGATGCAATATGAGTGATTGTCAACCGATTACCGAAGTCTGCTAACTTCTTACCGATCAAAGAGACTCAGTGGAGGCGCTGGGAAAACTATATTTCAGAGAGATCGTGCACCTTCATGGATTCCCTTTGAGCATTGTCTCAGATAGAGATGCACGTTTGGTGTGATGCTTTTGCTAGGACTTGAAAAAATCCATAGGGAGTCAACAGAAATTGAGCATGACGTACCATCCTCAGACCGACAGACAGTCTGAACGAACTATACGCACTTTGGAGGATATGTTTCGAGCTTATATGTTATACCTTTTCATAGCATGAGATGATCACTTAGCCTTGATTGAGTTGCATACAATAATAGTTACATGCTTCGATTCATATGACACCTTATAAGGCTCTTTATGGGAGATTGTGTCACTCATCGCTCTGTTGGAATAAGGTAGATGAGGCAATGGTTATTGGCCTCAGTTTGAATCATGAGGCCTCCAAGAGAGTGAATCTGATCGTGAAAAAGGTTGATCCCCGCTCAGAGTAGATAGATATCTTATGTAGATCGTAGAAGGAGACCCTTGGAGTTGTTGCGGGAGATAGGTTTTCTTGAGAGTAACTCCAAGGTTGGGGCACAGACATATGGGGAAGCAGAGCAAGCTAACATCACATTTTGGTGGACCATTTGAGATCACCGAGCAGATAGGGGTAGTGGTGTATCATCTAGACCTCCCTTCTCGCTATCGAGATATGCACGACGTATTTCATGTGTCATAGTTTCAGAGGTACATACCTGACCCTGCACATGTTATTGATTGTAAGGACGTTGAGCTAGAGACCTATGTATCTTATGAGGAGCATCTGGTGCAGATCATTGATCGAAGCAAGAAGGCGTTACGAGGGATGATGATACCACTAGTTTGGATTTAGTGGCAGCGACAGATCCAGGAAGAGACGTGCAAGCGTGAGTATGATGTTTAAGCTCAGTGGCCTGAGTTGTTTGAGCAAGACCACTAGAGATGCTTCTTGAGAACGAGAAGTCGTTGGAGGGAGAGAATTGTAATATCCTGATTTTTACGATGATAATAAAAACCCTATTGTGATAAATTATTAATATCTTAATTGGAAAAAAATGATTTATCAGTGAAATAGCTTAATACTATGTTAAATACTTTGCATAAGAGAAAAAGTCCAGTCAACACTTTAAAATATTCAGTGGAATATTTTCAGAGTCAGACACTGAGTTAGTGTGCGATGCCAAGACTCGTAAAGGCTCGACGAAGAGAGAATAAAAAATATTAAATATATTACATTAAGCGCACACAATTTTTTCCAAAAAAGTTGGATAACTCCAAAACGGTGTATCGTACAAAAAATTTGAGACCACCGATAGGTCCAGGACATGGTGTTTACCCTAGAAAGGGTATAAAATTTGTATGAGTCAGATGTTTGGATGTCTCGTTTGCAAAAATAATTTATTTAATAATTTTTATTATATTATTTTTGAAAATAATTTAATATCTCCAAAACGGTGCGTCGTATGAGAAATCTGATACCACCAATAGGTCTGAGAGGTAGTGTTTATCCTAGGCGGGGTATAACATTCGTAACCACCGGACGTTTGGATGTCACGCTTACGAAAATAACCTTTTAATATTTAATTATTTATTTATCCCATTTTTAATTAATAATTAATTATTATATCTCAAACGGTGCATCGTATGAAAAATCTGAGATAGCCGTTGGGTTCAGAACTAGGTGTTTACCCTAGACAGAACATAACTTCTATGAGCAACGAGCGTTTGGTGTTATTTAAATTTTAAATTAAATATTAATTTTATTGTTTTTAAAATAAATCATAATTTAATTATTTATCCATTTTACTGTTCATTTTATCCCCAAATTGACGTCTTACCTCCATTGAAACGCACGCATGGATTCGAAGCTTCGATTTTTCACGCGTACCTTAATTAGTTGAAATTAAACCTTCCACCATAAATCTTTCGGTTGAAACCATAGATTAAAACGCACGAGGGACCCAAGCATTGCGCACAGGTTTGGGTATGTTTTATTTTATTTTATTTTTTATTTTTTTTTATTTCATTCTTCCTTCTCCTGTCTTCTTAAAAAAATCCAAAAAAGTAGATTTTGATTGAAATAATAAACCAAGAATTATTTACGATTTGCGCATGTGATGATTTTTAATTTTCATAAATTATCATCACACGGATAATTTAAATGATAAAGTTAAAATTATAATTCATCACCGCATGCGAGAAATTTTAATTTTCATAAATCATCATCACACAGATAATTTAAATGATTAAGTTAAAATTATAATTTATCAGCGCATTTGATAAATTTTAATTTTCATAAATTATCATTGAACGGATAATTTAAATGATAAAGTTAAAATTATAATTTATCAATGCATGTGATAATTTTAATTTTCATAAATTATCATCGCACATATTATTTAAATGATAAAGTTAAAATTATAATTTATCAGTGCATGTGATGATTTTTAAATCTTCATAAATTATCAGCACACAAATAATTTAAACTATAAAGTTAAAATTATAATTCTTCAGCGCATGTGATCAATTTTAATTTTCTTAAATTATCATCATACGAATAATTTAAATGATAAAGTTAAAATTATAATTTATCAGCGCATGTGATGATTTTTCAATTTTCATAAATTATCATCGCACAAATAATTTAAACGGTAAAGTTAAATTATAATTCATCAACATGTGATAAATTTTAATTGATAATTTAAGAATTATTCAAGAAAGAGAAATGTATCATCACATAAACTATTTTCTTCTTGAAATAAAATAGTTGTTTTGATTCTAGGAAACCCTTGATATACTTCGATCATCGATGTGCCGACAACTCAAGACTTTGAAGTATCGCTTTTGACGATAAAAAAAATCACAAGGATGTTTTTCCAACTTTTGATGTAGGAAGTTCCTTAACCTTTTGTGCTCTTGTTTACACATGTCGCTATATTTAAATTATGCATCGACTTACTTGAAATTATGCTTGACTATGATCGCATGTAGGTGTGTGTGTAGCCGTATAGAACGTTTTGTTTCTATGAGATTGATGTGATAACTTAATTCCATGATGATGTTTGATTCACATGTTGATGTATATGATGATGTTATGTTTCTCATGATGTGTGCTATGGTTGTTATCATGCTATGACTTGTCATGTTTTCCTTGGGAGGATTGGTATGTGTATACTTGACAGGTGGACATCGTGATATAATTACTCCTTATGGGGTGTGCACATGATGTGTGACGAAGACAACGACGCAACATGATAACCTTGTAATCTGACATCTACTTGATGCCTTGGGGATTCTGAGTAGATGACCAACACTTGATGCCTTGTGGATTTAGAGTGTTACCTGATGCTAGGTGGATTCCGGGTAGGTTACAGATACTCGATGCCTTGTGGATTCTGAGTATTACCCGATGCCTTGTGGATTCCGGGTAGGTTGTTTTTCACTTGATGCCTTGTGGATTTTGAGTGACTCACCAAAAAGCATTGTGGATGGTTTTGGATACTTATTTACCACTACAAAAACGGGCTTTATCAGTGCTCAAAATGGGCTTTAACAGCACTAAAAAAGTGTTGTAAAGCTCAGCGCTGATGGGGGTCCCCTTTATCAGCGCTAAAAAAGCGCTGATAAAGGTATCATTTATCAGCGCTAAAAATGTGCTAATAAATGCCCTGCCTGCTGTAACATAAAATTCTACAGCAGCACACCCAAACAAGACCTGCAAAAAAATCAACATATCAACAAGTATACCCATACAAAATTAACACATAATTCATAAGGTAATTACAACAAGTATACACATAAAACAAGTATACCCATAAAACTCATACAATAAGTATACCCATACATCATTAACACATAATTCATTAGTTAATTAAATACATAAAGAATTCAATTCAGAATTCAGGGGGTTGACGGGGCTGTTTAGGGGTTTGGGGTGGTTGTCCAAGGGAGGTAGGGGGTGTCCAAGGGGTGGGGGTGTTCGGGGGGATGGGGGTGTCCAGGGGGGTGGGGTGGTGTCCAGGGGGTTGAGGGGGCTTTCCAGGGGGTGGGGGTTCTAGGGGGTGGGGGTGGGGTGGTGTCCAAGGGGGGTGGGGGAGGTCCAGGAGGTCGGGGGCTGTCCAAGGGGGGTGGGGTGGTTTCCAGGGAGGTGGGGGTGGTTGTCCATGAGGGTGAGGGTGTCCAGGGGGGGTGAGGGCGTCCAGGGGGTGGGGGGCTGTCCAGGGGGTGGGGGTGGGGGCTGTCCAGGGTGGTGGGGGGGGGCTGTCCATGGGGGTGTCCAGGGGGAGTGGGGTGGCATCCAGGGAGGGTGGGGTGGTGTCCAAGGGGTGGGGGGCTTTAATGGTTTTAATGGAATGAATTTCATGGATTTTAAGATCATTAGTATTTTAAAAATGATTTTGGAATAGTGTTTATTTCAATAGTATGTGTTTATTTAGGAAAAAATGAATGCTTTCAGTGTGTATGGTAGGAAGGGGGTTTTCCGTACGTTAGTTGTTTTCACTTAAAATTCTATCCATTTTAAACAAAAGAGAGACACTTTGAGTGATACCGACCACACCGTGCCTTGAATTGAGGCATGGTTGACTCATACATGTCACACATGACCCATGGATCGTTCTCCTAAAGTATCAACACAATCTGAATGCGTTTGGACAGATTTCTGTACATCAATTGTTGTTTTCACTTAAAATTATGTCCATTTTAAACAAAAGAGAGACACTTTGAGTGATACCGACCACACCATGACTCATATTGAGGTGGAGTTGACTCGTAAACGGCACACATGACCCATGTATCATTCTCCTAATGCATCAACACAATCCGAATGCATTTGGACGGATTTCTGTATGTCAGTTGTTGTTTTCACTTAAAATTCTGCCCATTTTAAACAAAAGAGAGACACTTTGAGTGATATCAGCCACACCGTACCTCGGATTGAGGCGGGGTTGACTTGTAAACATCACACATGATCCATGGATTTTTCTTTTAAAGTATCAACACAATCCAAATGCGTTTGGTTGGTTTTCCGTACGTCAGTTGTTGTTTTCACTTAAAATTCTATCCATTTTAAACAAAAGAGAGACACTTTGAGTGATACCGGCCACACCGTGCCTCGGATTGAGGTTGGGTTGACTCATACACGACACACATGACCCATGGATCATTCTCCTAAAGTATCAACACAATCCGAATTCTTTTGGTCAGATTTCCGTACGTCAGTTGTTGTTTTCAATTAAAATTCTTTCCATTTTAAACAAAAGAGACGCTTTGAGTGATACCTGCCACACCATGTCTCGGATTGAGGCAGGGTTGACTCATACACGTCACAAATGACCCATGGATCATTATCCTAAATTATCAATACAATCCAAATGCGTTTGGTCAGATTTCCGTACGTCTGTTGTTGTTTTCACTTAAAATTCTATCCATTTTAAACAAAAGAGAGACACTTTGAGTGATACCGGCCACATCGTGCCTCGGATTGAGGTGGGGTTGACTCGTACATGTCACACATGACCCATGTATCGTTCTCCTAAAGTATCAACATAATCTAAATGTGTTTGGTCTGATTTTCGTACGTCAATTGTTGTTTTCACTTAAAATTCTGTCTATTTTAAACAAAAGAGAGACACTTTGAGTAATACCAGCCATAACATGATTCATATTATGGCGGGGTTGACTCTCACACGTCACATATGACCCATGGATTGTTCTCCAAAAGTATCAACACAATCCGAATGTTTTTACTCGATTTTATGTATGTCAGTTGTTGTTTTCACTTCAAATTTTGTCCATTTTAAACAAAAGAGATACACTTTGAGTGATACCAGACACACCGTACTCGGATTGAGGCGGGGTTGAATCATACACGTCACACATGACCCATGGATCGTTCTACTAAAGTATCAACACAATCTGAATGTGTTTGTTCAGATTTATGTATGTTAGTTGTTGTTTTCACTTAAAATTGTGTCCATTTAAAAAAAAGACACTTTGAGTGATACCGGCCATACCGAGCCTCTGATTGAGGCGGGGTTGACTCGTACACATCAAACATTACCCATGGATCGTTCTACTAAAGTATTAATACAATAAGAATGCATTTGGTTGGTTTTCCGTACATCAGTTATTGTTTTCAATTAAAATTTTGTCCATTTTAAACGAAAGAGAGACACTTTGAGTGATATCGGCCACACCATGCCTCAGATTGAGGAGGGGTTGAATCGTACATGTCACTAATGACCCATGGATCGTTCTCATAAAGTTTTAACACAATCTGAATGCGTTTGGTTAGTTTTTTGTATGTCAGTTGTTGTTTTCACGTAAAATTCTGTCCATTTTAAACAAAAGAGAGACACATTGAGTGATAATAGTCACACCGTGCCTCAGATTGAGGCAGAGTTGAGTTTTACATGTCACAAATGACCTATGGATCATTCTCCTAAAGTATCAACACAATATGAATGTGTTTGGTTAGATTTACGTATGTCAGTTGTTGGTTTCACTTAATATTCTGTCCATTTTAAACAAAAGAGAGACACTTTGAGTGATACCGGCCACACCGAGCGTCTTATTGAGGTGGGGTTAACTCATACACATCACACATGACCCATGGATCGTTCTCTTAAAGTATCAACACAATCCTAATGCGTTTGGTCTGATTTCCGTACGTCAGTTGTTGTTTTCACTTAAAATTCTGTCCATTTTAAACAAAAGAGAGACACTTTGAGTAATACCGGCCACACGGTGCCTCATATTGAGGTTGGATTGACTCATGCACGTCACACATGACCCATGTATTGTTCTCAAAAATTATCAACATAATAAAAATGTGTTTGATTGGTTTTCAGTACGTCAGTTGTTGTTTACACTTAAAATTCTGTCCATTTTAAACAAAAGAGAGACACTTTGAGTGATATCGGCCACACCATATCTCTTATTGAGGCAAGGTTGACTCTTACACATCATATATGACCCATGGATCGTTCTATTAAAGTATCAACACAATCCTAATGCATTTGTTCAGATTTCCGTACGTCAGTTGTTGTTTTCACTTAAAATTCTGTCCATTTTAAACAAAAGAGAGACACTTTGAGTGATACCAGCCACACCGTGCCTCGGATTGAGGTGGGGTTGACTCATACAAATCAAATATTATCAATGGATAGTTATCCTAAATTATCAACAATCATAATGCGTTTGGTTGGATTTCCGTACGTCAGTTTTTGTTTTCATTTAAAATTCTGTCCATTTTAAACAAAAGAGAGACACTTTGAGTGATACCAGTCACACCGTGCCTCGGATTGAGATGAGGTTGACTCATACACATCAAAAATGACCCATGTAAAGTTCTAATAAAGTAAAAACACAATACGAATGCGTTTGGTCTGATTTCCTTACGTCAGATGTTGTTTTCACTGAAAATTATGTCCATTTTAAACAAAAGAGAGACACTTTAAGTAATACCGGACACACCATACCTCAGATTGAGGCGGTGTTGATTCTTACACATCATAAATGACCCATGTATTATTCTCCTAAAGTATCAACACAATCGGAATGCATTTGGTTGGTTTTTCGTACGTCAGTTGTTGTTTTCACTGAAAATTCTGTCCATTTTAAACAAAAGAGAGACACTTTGAGTAATACCGGACACACCGTACCTCTAATTGAGGTGGGGTTGAATAATACATGTCACACATGACCCATGGATCTTTCTCCTAAAGTATAAACACAATACAAATGTGTTTTTTCAAATTTTCGTACGTCAGTTGTTGTTTTCACTTAAACTTCTGTCCATTTTAAACAAAAGGGAGACACTTTGAGTGATACCGGCCACACAATGCCTCAGATTGAGGCAGGGTTGACTCATACACATCAAAAATGACCCATGGATATTTCTTCTAAAGTATCAACACAATCCGAATGTGTTTGGTCAGATTTCTGTATGTCAGTTGTTGTTTTCACTTAAAATTCTGTCCATTTTAAACAAAAGAGAGACACTTTGAGTGATACCGGCCACACCGTGCCTCAGATTGAGAGGGGGTTGACTCTTACACTTCACACATGACCCATGGATCGTTCTCTTAAAGTACTAACACAATAATAATGCGTTTAGTCAGATTTCCGTACGTCAGTTGTTGTTTTCACTTAAAATTCTATCTATTTTAAACAAAAGAGAGACACTTTGAGTGATACAGGCCACACCGTGCCTCGGATTGAGCTGAGGTTGAATCACACACGTCCCACATGACCCATGGATATTTTTAATAAAGTATCAACACAATAATAATTCATTTTATTAGATTTTCGTACGTCAGTTGTTGTTATCACTTAAAATTCTGTCCATTTTAAACACAAAAGAGACACTTTGAGTGATACCGGCCATACCATGCCTCGTATTGAGGCGGGGTTGACTCGTACATGCCACACATGACCCATGGATAGTTCTCTTAAATTATAAACACAATCCAAATGCGTTTGGTCAGTTTTCCGTACATCAGTTGTTGTTTTCATTTAAAATTTTGTCCATTTTAAACAAAAGAGGGACACTTTGAGTAATACCGGTCACACCATGCCAAGGATTACGGTGAGGTTGACTCTTAAAATTTACACATGACCCATGTATTTTTCTCCTTAAGTATAAACACAATAAGAATTTGTTTGGTTGGATTTCTATACGTTAGTTGTTGTTTTCACTTAAAATTCTGTCCATTTTAAACAAAAGAGAGACACTTTGAGTGATACCAGCCACACCATGCCTTGGATTGATGCAGAGTTGACTCATACATGTCACACATGACCCATGGATAGTTCTCATAAAGTATCAACACAATCCGAATGCGTTTGGTTAGATTTCCGTACGTTAGTTGTTGTTTTCACTTAAAATTCTGTCCATTTTAAACAAAAGAGAGACACTTTGAGTGATACCGGCCACAACGTGCCTCATATTGAGGTGGAGTTGATTATTACAAATCACACATGATACATGGATAGTTCTCCAAAAGTATAAACCCAATATGAATGCTTTTGGTTGGATTTCCATACGTCAGTTGTTGTTTACACTCAAAATTCTGTCCATTTTAAACAAAAGAGAGACACTTTGAGTGATACTGGCTACACCATACCTCGAATTGAGGCGGGGTTAACTATTACATGTCAAAAATGACCCATGTATCGTTCTCCTAATGTATCAACACAATCCGAATGCTTTTGGTCTGATTTCCATACGTCAGTTGTTGTTTTCACTTAAAATTATGTCCATTTTAAACAAAAAGGAGACACTTTGAGTAATAACGGCCACACCATGCCACATATTGCAGCGATATTAACTTTTACACGTCACACATGACCCATGGATTTTTCTCATAAAGTATCAACACAATCCTAATGCATTTGTTTGGTTTTACGTACGTCATTTGTTGTTTTTCACTTAAAATTTTGTCCATTTTAAACAAAAGAGAGACAATTTTAGTGATACTGGCCACACCGTACCTCTGATTGAGGCGGGGTTGACTATTAAACATCAAAAATGACCCATGGATCATTATTCTAAAGTATAAATGCAATCCGAATGCGTTTGGTTGGATTTCCGTATGTCAGCTGTTGTTTTCACTTAAAATTCTCTCCATTTTAAACAAAAGAGAGAAACTTTGAGTGATACTAGCGACACCGTGCCAGGGATTGAGGTGGGGTTGACTCTTAAACATCACACATGACCCATGTATCATTCTCCTAAAGTATCAACACAATCCGAATGCGTTTGGTTGGTTTTTCATACTTCACTTGTTGTTTTCACTTAAAATTCTGTCCATTTTAAACAAAAAAGATACATTTTGAGTGATACTGGAAACACCATGACTTAGATTGAGGCAGGGTTGACTCATAAACATCACAAATTACCTATGGATCATTATCCTAAAGTATCAACACAATATGAATGCATTTGGTTGGATTTCCGTATGTTAGTTGTTGTTTTCACTTAAAATTCTGTCCATTTTAAACAAAAGAGAGACACTTTGAGTGATACCGGCCACACAATGACTTGGATTGAGGTGGGGTTGACTCATTCACATCTCACATGACCCATGGATCATTCTCCTAATGTATCAACACAATCCGAATTTGTTTTTTTGGTTTTCTATACGTCATTTTGTTGTTTTCACTTAAAATTCTGTCCATTTTAAACAAAAGAGACACACTTTGAGTGATACCGGCCACACCATGCCTCAGATTGAGGCAGATTTGACTCATACATGTCACACATGACCCATGTATCATTCTCATAAAGTATCAACACATTCTGAATGTATTTGGTTATTTTTCCGTATGTCAGTTGTTGTTTTCACTTAAAATTATGTCCATGTTAAACAAAAGAGAGACACTTTGAGTGATACCGGCCACGCCATGCCTCGGATTGAGGTGGGGTTGACTCGTACATGTCACACATGACCCATGGATCATTATCCTAAAGTATCAACACAATATAAATGGGTTTGGTTGGTTTTTCGTACGTCAGTTTTTGTTTTCACTTAAAATTCTTTCCATTTTAAACAAAAGAGAGACACTTTGAGTGATACCAGCCACACCATACCTCAGATTGAGGCGGGGTTGACTCGTACACGTCACACATGTCCCATGTATCGTTCTCCTAAATTATCAACACAATCTTAATGCGTTTGGTTGGATATGAAGGTATTTTTGAGATTTTACTGGTTTTTCTTATCCAAAGCCCAAAGAAAAGTGGTTCATCATTCTTGCATGTTGCTGGTGCATTTCATATGTTAAAATGAAAAAATGACTCATTGGAGAAAGGATATTTTATTTAATAACAATTAAAATTTACCTAGGAACATTTATATACAACAATGTTTTATCTTTTGATCTCCTTAACCCCTCTCAAAAATGGCCACTAATTGTACACTTCCCCAAGTCAAATATTCATGCTATTTGTGTACAATATTCCATCAGGTATGCATCCCACTAATTTCTGAAAAAATCTATATCGTCTTGTGAATATGAGGCATGTGCTGATGGTTGTTGGACCTCAACACTAGGAGCAGCAACATGTTCAGAAACTTGTTGTTGCTCTGCACTGTGAGCAGCAGCAACAACAGCAATAGCTTGAGAGACTTGTTCAGCCTCAAGGTTAGGAGCACTAGAACGTGCATAAGTCATTATCTACAAAAGTGGTTGAACACTTAATTTAGATTACATAAATTCAGTAATGATAAGATAATAACATGAGATAAAAAGATCTATATTACAAACAAAAAATAATCTATTTATTGAACTCTCTTTCTTTTTTTCAAAGGTTGAAGGGATTTGACACCTCTATCGATTATCCAAATCCATTCATTATGGTCTCCTCTAACATAAAAAATATCATCTACGTTGCGACCGCTGTGAAATGATTGCAACATACCACTGAAAGGATCACCCTCAACTGAATTTTCATCAGACCCTTCAGTAGTTTTGGACGATAATAGGACAATCGACCACTTTTGGTTTGTGGGATCTGGAACATAAAATACTTGTACCGCTTGTGATGTCATTATAAATTGTTCGTCTTTGTACCCTTATTTACTAAAATAAACTTTCAAAAATACCAATTCATCTATTTTAACACCACTATTGTTATCAACCCATTTGCATTGAAAAATGGGCAATTGGAATGTCGTATAATCCAACTCCCATATTTGTTTGATAATGCCAAAATATGATATATTCACATAAATTGGATATCTGTCCTTACTACCAGAAACATGCATCGCTTCAGCCACATGTGTAACTCCACTATTTTTCATGGTACTATCTTTATTATGTTAATCTGTATAAAATGTATAACCATTAATTACATAATCATTATAAGATAATACATACACACTTGGTTTAGCGGCTAGCCATCGAAGTCGTTCTGAAATTGAATTCAGATTTTCAGCTAACTCCTTAAAAATATGGTCCTGAAACCATCCGATAAACTGTTGATTATGTGTATTTGATATCCATTTTTCATCCCTTGATGGATTCAACTGCCTAAGAATTTCTTTGTGGGTTTCAATATATAGAGCAACCTCCCAACTGTTATGCAAAACATAAAGGTGGGCCTGCTCTTGATCTATAATATTGATTGTCACAACATCTCTTCCAGAAATTGCCTCACCCTCAATGCGTTCAGTGTGATGAGATTTTGGGAGACCAATGCTTTCCACATCAGATAACTATTTAGTATAGAATTCAATGGCTTCCTCAACAATATATCGCTCCACAATACAACCCTATAGCCGACTTCAATTTTTGACATACCATTTCAAAATATTCATATACCGTTCAACGGGGTACATCCATCTATAGTGCGCAGGACCACAAAGTTGAATCTCTCTCACCAAGTGAACCACCAAATGAACCATCATATCAAATAATTATGGCAGTAAGAATATTTCTAATTCACATAATTTGATGACAATTTCTCTTTCCATAGCGGGAAATTTCACTGGGTCTAAAAATTTGCTGCATATAGCTTTGAAAAAAAACAAAATTTGGTTAATGTATGATGAAAATTCTTGGGAAAAATTCAACGTAAAGCTATAGAAATTAAATCTTGCATCAAAACATGACAGTCATGTGATTTAAAACCTTTTACCTTCAAATAATTCATTGACACAATGTTCTTGATATTTGATGAATACCCCTCTGGAACCTTTACATCATTGAATAAGTTGCAAAACTGATATCTCTCCTCCCTGGAAAGAGTGTAAGAAACTGGAAGAAGAAACATTTGATTTTCACCCTTCACAGGAGACAACTCTTCTCGTATTCCCATGTCAACCATGTCCAGCCTTGCCTTAATTTCATCCTTTGTTTTTCCATGTGCATTTAGCAATGTTCCGATAACACTATCACATACATTTTTTCCACATGCATCACATCAAGAAAATGTTTGACGTACAGAAAATTCCAGTATGGTAATTCAAAAAAAAATTATCTCTTTTTCCAACCGATTTTTGTAAGGTTTTTCAAAAATGGTTTACCAAAAATACTGTTCACATCTTTTACTTTCTCAAACAGCTGATCACCTATTAGTGGAGACAGTGTTGTGCATTATTCTGAACTTTTATTGAATGATGTTGTCCAAGATCGGTACTTATGATGATGAGGTAGAAATCTACGATGTCCTAGAAACACAGATTTCGGTGAATGTTTCAACATAATTGATTCTGTATCTTCTTCTCACACAAGACACCATTGAGTTCATTTAATGCTATAGCTTGAAAAATTTCCATAACCAGAGAAATCATTTATCATCTCATACAACATCACTTTCAATGTGAAATATTCACTTTTGTAAGCATCATACAACATAACACCTGAATCCCACAATAACTTCAAATCCTCGATCAAAGGAGCCAAATAAACATCAATATCGTTACCTGGTTGTTTTGGTCCTGATATAAGCATAGATAACATGATGAATTTTCATTTCATGCATAACCAGGGTGGAAAGTTATAATTTACCAACATAACAGGCCATGTACTATGAGTGCTGGTTTGAAAACCAAAAGGATTCACTCCATCTGTAGATAACACAAGACGAAGGTTTCTCGGCTCATTTCCAAATTCAGGATACTCATGATCAATTCTCTTCTATTGAGGAGAGTCGTCCAGGTGATGTAATTTCCCATATTTATTTCTTTTCTCTGCATGCCACGAAAATTGTCATGCAGTTTCTTTACTTCCATATAGATGCATAAACCTTGGAATGATTGGAAAGTACCATAAAAATTTTGTAGGACTGGATTCATCTTTCTTGTATCGGGAAGCACCACACTTTGGGAATTCTGTAAGTAATTTGTTCTCCTTTAGAAACAATATACAGTCTTTCAGTCAGCCATGTATTCTTTCATAAATCATACCCATTGAGCGTAGAATTCTTTTAGCTTCATATGTCCAGCTTGGGAGCTCATTATCTTCTAGGAGCATGTCATTCAAGAGAGCAAGTAGTTCCATAAAACTGGAATCACTCTATCCGTTTCCTGGTTTCAATTTATAAAACTTCAATACAGTTGGAAATGCTGTATATTTAGTGCAATCAACATACAATGGCGTCTTTGCACAACTCTTTAACTTCTCAAACAATTTTGGGCAATCACGGAGTTCATCTTCAACTGTCCTTGTCATTTCCTCAATACGATCTTCAACATCATTGACATCTTTAATCACATCCTACATATGGTCTTCTTCATTATCCATATTTGAAATAATTGATGATTCATAAAACACAGTTTTATCCTATCCAATAGATACATTCACTTTTTCTATGTGTTTATTCCAACATTTATAACTCCGATCTATTCCGTGACATATCAAATCTTCTTCCAACTCCTCTAGAGTAATTAGTCTAGAATAAAAACAACGTAAACACTGACAAACGATTTGAGAAGGATCCTTTGAGTGATCCTTTGCAAACTTGATGAACTCTTTCAGTCCATTCTCATACTCTATTGTCAAACGATTAGCATTCATCCAATATTTATTCATCTCCATACTATTTGAATCTGAAATATTATTATTTATGATTCAAATACACAAAACAAGACTTCCAAATACAGTAGAAGAGAACCACTTATAAAAATAGAGATTAATAGAGCCTAACAATTTCCAATAAAGATTTGGAAATCAAAAGAACCGGGATAGACCCCCCCCCCCATCAAAATCAACACACTTTCCATCCCCCTTACCAATAGTTATAGCACCCACCACCCTTGCAGCAAAAAATTAAACATCCTTTTAACCACCCCTACCAGCCACCTCATTCATAATAAAATAATCACATTAAATAGCCCAAAACTAGTGACCAAACTCAAATAAAATGAAAACAAGGATACAATTTTGATGAGAAAACTAATATAGTAGATACATTTCTAAACACATGACCTTTAGATTAGAAAAATTCCCATCCATTAAGGTAAAATATAAATATGCTTCCTTTTTTCTTATGAATCATTAAATTTGGACAAACACACTAACTAACTCAATAAAATTCATATTTTCACAGGAATTTGAAGGTAAAGAGAGATAAATAATTCCATTGAAAATAATTCAACTGAATCTTTTAGTATCAATTGAAAGAGGGTATTGGTTAATAAAGGGATGAGGTCAATAACTCAGGACATAATCATACCTAGACTCTTAAACCAAACTCACCACATCCCAAAATTTTATCAACTAAAACATGGCCATCCGACTAAATAAAACTACACCATAATAAATATTAGCATAAGAACAAAATAAAATGGATGAGGATTAGTGGAGAAATTACCAAAGATCAAAGATGGGAATCCGAGAATCTAACCTCATCGAAAGGAATATAAAAAACTTGAAGTAGGGTTTGTGGGGATTAGGGTTCAGCGGGGAGGAGGAGAAGTAGGTTTTGTGGGGAGGAGGATCCACGGAAGGGGTTCAAGGGGGAGGATAATGAGTAGGGATAGCAGCGGTGGAGTAAGGAAGTGGTGACAGAGTAGGGCTAGCGGTGGTGGAGTAGGGAAGCGACGATGGAGTGGCAACGGCGGCAGAGTGGTAGCAGCGGCATAGTGGCAGCGACAAAGAGAAGACCGGGGGGGAGTTGTTGTAGGGGTATAGTCCCATGAGAGCTTAAGGGCACGATAAACAGAGGGCACTGTACACCCTATTTTATAAAATGAGACTATGGTTTTATCAGAGCTAGAAAAGTGCTGATAAAGGATCCCTTTATCAGCGCTAAAATTTTAGCACTGATAAATGGTGCCTTTATGAGTTCTTTTAATTAGAACTGATAAAGAGTTACCTTTATCAGCGCTTTTTGCTTACGGCTGATAAAAGGTGGCGCTTCCCTTGACCATTTTTGTAGTAGTTATTGACATACAGTATACTTCTGGCATGGAGCCGAAGCAGGCACAACCGGGGGTTTTTGGCAGCTTGGTCAGTGCACAGACTTCCAGCATGGAGCCGAAGCAGGTACAATTAGGGGTTTGTGGTGACTTGGTCAGTGTACAACAACCTAGTTTTGGTTTTTTTGTAACTATGTTTGTCATGCATTTATTTATTATGGCTTACACTTGTATACTTGAGAACATCAGGTTGAAGATGCATCGATGATGTCCTACTGAGTCTTGTACTCACACTCTACTTGGTAACTTTGATGCGCTTGTAGATTTCATAAGAGATCTAGAAAAGGCAAAGGGGCCTGTGGTGGATGACTGAGTAGTGGAGCATAGAGATGGAGCAAATCGGGATAGACACTGGAGTATCTTGCAGATGTTTATTTATTTATTTGTCTTGTATTTATCTGTTTCCTACACTCTGGACAGGCTTACCACTTTGGGAGCTACTTGATATGTATGTCATTATTCAGTTTCCACATTTTACTCTGATTATTTATTCAATGTTTTGTTATTGTTCACTATTTTCCTTCTCGATGACAGGATACTAGGGATATAGTCTCCCCACTGTCAGATTTAGACCCTTGCAGCTATTCGGTGACCTCTTACATATGGGGAGGCACGCATGAGGTCATGTATCATCCGGCTCAGACCCGGTGGTTCGAGTCGGGATTTTATAAGCATGGGGCGCATGGTAAGCACACATTTAGTGCTAACCCTACACTTGAACCGTGCTGAGAGGAAAATAAGGAGCACAATTTTTCAACCCATGTAAAGGGATCTAGAAAACTTTGAAAAGAACTATAATATATTATAGTGGCGTTTAACATGGTTGGTGTAAAGATTACCTAACCATACTTCTTAATAATGTAAAGTGGGGTGGGTTGGACAGTGGGATCTACACGATTAATGCATGGTTTGTCCAACTATTTGGATAAACTATGATTTCATTAAAAGGTGGAATTTACTATTTTCCCCCATGATTTTAAATACCCAAAGCCTCTATTTTTCACCCATTTTCAGCCAACAGCTATTCTCGTGCATGAACCCCTCTTCCCTCTTCCTTCTTCTTAATGTTTCTCCCTCTAATCTCTTACAAATCAAGTGTCATTTGTTGAATTGGTGATATGGAGGTAAATCAATTAGTTTTTTTTCTTTCATTATTAATTTGTTCTATTGTCTAATGACCTCACATTGTTATGCCCTATTTTTATGGTATTCTTCTTCTTTTCGGATTCTCACCATTTGGGCCCAAATCAATGACCATTTTGGATGAGTGGACATCTGCAAGTATAAGGTAGGCGGTCTTGAACCTCTCCCTTAAAAGGTATCTTCATTTTTTGATGTATATGATGTGTGATCACGCCAATATTACCACATACTTGAAATAACATATAATTAAAAGTTTTTTGGATGTAAATCATGAAATTGAACCTCTCTGTGGTCTATGAATAGTCTTTTGGTGATTAGACTGGTACCTTAGCTACCCTTGAGGCGTGTGTGACCTTGGTAATGAGTTGAGGAATTAAAGAGGAAACCCTAGGGTTTCCATGGGTTTAGAATTTAACTTTGTGTGTGCAATTAGGGATTCCTAGTATGTGCTTTAGGATCCAATGACCATGTTTATTTTGTGAGACCTAATGTAATTGAATTTAAAAGGTTGAATTAGATGAATTTCATTTGTACTTGAATTATAACTTAGTTTGGAATACATTAGGGTAATCCCCTATAATTTTTGTTGACAAATGGTTTGGAATGCCTTGGGGAAGCTCCCCTTGGATTTTTGATGGCACTTGGTTTGGAATGCCTTAGGGGAGGGCCCCCTTGAATTTTTAATGACACTTGGTTTAGAATGCCTTGGGGAAATCCCCTTGGATTCATGATGGCACTTGGTTGTAATTCCTTGGAGAATTCCCTCTCATATTTTTATGCATCTATGGGATACTATGGATAGAGATGTCTGGCTTAGGAAAAAGTAGGCATAATCGATCCTGAGTGTCACTATGGAACCCGGGGATCGATGGTGATTTTATTAATTTATGTCATTACTTTATCTTATTATAAACATCCGTATACACTATATAAATATACTATATATGTTCTTAGTCACTTTTTGTGATATCCTACTAAGTCTTAATCATACCCCACTCAGGTTTTCATTTAGTACTCGAGTAGGATTCATGGTTGCTGGACATGAAAAAGCAAAGATCCCTATGACTAGCACTTGATTTGGACTACTAGGATAGAGCATGGGAGGTCTGGATCAACCTAAGACACAAAGCCATTTTTTGGAGGAGATTCCTTGTTTTTCCTTTTTTTTATTTTTTATATAGTTATGTATATGACCTTATTGGGATGTATGACTACTCGACATGCATATAGTTCATTTTGATATAACATGGGTCTGTGTTTATTTACTGGCACTTGTCATCACATCCATTTATTCCTTATTCCATATGTATCTGGTTATTATTTTTATTATTATTACACTTTGATATGAGGGGTATAGTCTCCACACTATACAACCTTAGACCTCTACTACTAGTCGATAGCCTCTGGAATATGAGGAGGCATGTCTGCGCTCATTTAGAAACTATTTCAGTTTGGGTACCATTTAGTGGTCGTGGACCAGGTGAAGGACGTCACAAGGTGGTATTAAAGAGATATTTATTTTTTTATGAATATTTGGATAAGGTAGACATGAGATAAGGCATTTTTAGGACTTAGTACAAAACTCATGTCTAGGAGTAGCTAACCCATGCACAAGGTAATGGCTAAGTTTGCAGGGGTGAGATTGTTGTTCATTATTTTTTCTTTTACTGTTGACCACTTTCACCTTAGTGACAAAAATGATTTTAAAATTTATGATTTATTGGATTTTATCTCTTGGTCATAACAATAATATGGTGTGTGTTCATGAATCATATTAGGAATGTAGGATTCACATTTCATTCGCTTAATTTTCTATGATTGGTTACCTGAATTATAACAAGGGTCAGTTATTTAAAGTGTTGGTAGAAATTTATTTGGTGTTTTCCCCTATAAATTTATGGGGGCATCTTACTAAATCAATTCTTAAATGATAAGAAACTTATTACATGATTACTTATCTCGATTGTCACATTCCATCGATTAAACAAAATGTTGATTAAAACTTACAAAGTGTTTTCCTATATAAATTGTAATTGGAATTTCACTTAACTGAGAATAATTATAAAAATTATGGTTAAATTAAAGTGGAAAAGTATGATGACATGGGTCATGTGGGTATGATGTGAGACTTATGTGTACATTCTATTAACTCTGTTTATGGTAGATGGGGCTAGTGAGAGTTCCTAAGTTTTATGTTTCCTGTATTATGAGATGTAGTGAATGGAAATTTGTCTTGCATGTTACCAATTTCCTTAAAATTTGATATTAATAACTATTGTAGTGATGTGTTATAAGGTGTACATTTGGAATTATAGACTAATGCCTCCACAATGGCCACTAGCTGAGCAACGGGTGGGAGGTGATGAGAATTCCTTAGAGGTTATTGGGCCAAACCAACCTATAATACTAGGATAGGCGGTGGATGATCATTTATGAGTGAGATTGTTGTGAGTGGTGTAGGAGATGGAGAGAGGTTTTTCGTACTGAAATGATGATGTTAAATCTTAATTTATAGTTATATCTACAGAACCCACCATTATTTACTAGGGAGGGTGGTCCTCAGGCGGTTGAGTTCCAAATTGTGTTCATCTGAATAATATTTGAGAACCTAGAGATGCCTTAGGAAAGGAGGGTGAAATTTGAAGTTTATATGCTCGGAGGTTCATTGAAATTATAGTGGTACATTCTATCTAGGAAGATCAGCATGTGGGATTGTCCTGGAAGGACTTTGAGACCCATTTTTTTACCACTTCTTCCCAAAGACCCTGAGAGCTGAAAAGGATAGGGAATTCATACACATCATGTAGGGGAATATGTGAGTCATAGACTATATTGATAATTTCATTGACTTACAGTGTTTTTTCCATGTGCTAGTGGGAGATGAGGTAACTCGTGCGAGATGCTTCAAGGATAGGCTACATTACTGGATTCGAGTTTGTGTCAATGTTTTCCATCTTTCATCCTTTTTTGAGGTAGTGAACCATGAGATCATTTTGAAGAGGAATCTGAGAGAAGGTAGAGGCTTAGGGGAAGGTGGATTATATTGGGGGACTAATGGTGGGTCTTCATATAAAAGAAAGAAATATTTTGATAGTTCATGCTAGAGTAGTTGTGGAAAGAGTAGTTATGGTAGTGAATCGTCTTTTCCTCCCTAGGATGAAAACACTGTGTGGTGCCACCTGTGTGGTAGGAATGGCCATTATTGTTACTGCTGATCATCCACCATTTGAGTATCAATCTTATGGTGGAATGGGGATCCTATAGAGGTTCTTTAGGAGTTCTCAGTAGATTCCTTTTGATATGGGATCTGGGAAAGTGTAGGGTTCTAGAGGTGGATCTACTACGCCACGAAATGTGGGTGGCTGGAGTTCTACCGGCCATTCGGGTCAAGGTGGTGGGCATGGTGCTCAGGGTCAGGGTCTGCAGTACTAGAAATGTAGTGAAACTCAGGGATCTCATATAGGGTTTTGGGTCCAAGGTGTGGGTCAACTGCATGCTACCCAACCTACCCCAGTTGAGCAGGATGTCAGACCCTCCATTGTCTAAGGTATGATTTTTAGTAGCCTCTACATTAGCATATGTACTATTTAACATAGGAGATTCACACTCTTTCATAGCTTCTCTATATTTTGAGGGTTCAAGATTAGTTGTAGAGGTTTGATTTGGAGTGATGTCAATTTAAACACCCTTAGGAGTGCAGTCATAGGGAATTCGCTAGTGTGGAAGGTGTTCCCTAGAGTTTAGCAGTTCTAGATTCCTCTAGGATATCTTTGCATTAGAAATGACCAGTTTCAAGTTGATTATCAATATGGAAAATCTAGTACGATATTGAGCCCACATTTTCTATTAACATTAACAGGTGTCTTTTACATATTCTAAGGGTGGTAGTTATGCTCATGCTAGAGAGTGGGATATCTAGGTAGATCTTGAAGAGCCTGGCCATCTACAACTGGGTGGGATTACGGACTAGGTGGATAGTTTGGTGTTAGATGATGTAGAGGATTAGTAAATCACTTTTCCTTTAGTGGTTGATTTGTTATATGACATGTTTACTGAGGATTTATCTTGACTACCACCTGAGAGAGAAGTAGAGTTTAGCATTGAGCTTATGTCTAGGGAAGAACCTATTTCTGTTCCACCCTATAAAATGTCTCCTGCATAGCTTTGCGAGATTAAGGCCCAATTATAAGACTTAGAATAAAATGGGTTTATATAGTCAAGAACATATCCCTTAGATTTTTTGGTCCTTTTTTCTAAAAAGGTGCATAGTTCTTTGAGGTTGTGTGTTAACCATTAGAGACTAGATCAGTAAACAGTTAAAAAATGGTACCCACTCCCATGTATCGATGACTTATTAGATTAGTTGAGGGGTGATTCAGTATTCTTTAAGATCTATTTGAGATCAGGTTATCACCAATTGAGAGTAATACTATCGAACATACCTCAAACTAATTTTAGGAGAAGGTATGGTATGTATGAGTATTTAGTGACATTTTTAAGCTTAATGAACATGCTATTAGTATTTATGGCCTTGATGAATAGGGTTTTTAACAAATAACTAGACACATTCATGGTATTCTTAATGTATGACATCCAAATTTACTATAAACCAAGGGAGGAACACAAACAACACCTAGAGATCGCATTGAGCACACTTACGAAGCATTGGATTTATGCTAAGCTCTCCAAGTGTCATTTTTGGATTGATCATGTTCACTTTTTGGTGAATGTTATCTCTAAGACCAGTTTTTTTGTAAACATTGAGAAGGTTAGATAATTTTTCTATTGGGAGAAACTATAGATTTTTTTTGACATACAAATTTTTTTAGGTTTATCTATTTATTATCATAGGTTTATCTAGGAATTCTCCCATTTGGAAATGCCAATAATAGCATTGGCTATAAAGGGAGTGAATTTTTCCTAGTTTAATTACTGTGAGAGTGATTTTCAAGAGCTTAAAGGAAAATTTACTTCATCACTGATCCTGACCTTACTCAAGAAAGTTATGGAGTACACCATGTATTTTGTAATGCATCAGGGGTTGTGCTAGGAGCAGTATTGATTCAGGGAGGTCATTTGGTTGCGTATGAGTCTAGGTTGCTGATACCTTATGAGTGTAATTACCCTACACATGACCTCAAGTTGGTGGTAGTAGTATATTACCTAATATGATTGAGGCATTACTTGTTATCAATAATTTTGTGGTGTAAATGGAACATAAAAGGCTGAAATATATCTTTTCATAGTGGTACATGAATATTTAGTAAAGAAAGTGGGTTTATTATCTGTAATCATTTGATTTTGAACTATATTATACTCCTAGAAATGGAAATGTGGTTGCATTTTCTTTGATCAGGAAGACTCGGTCCTAAGTAGTCCTGGTGTCTAAAAGTATGTGGAAGATGATGGATTTTTTGGTAAGATGCATTTAGATGTTCAAGAGTACCAGGGTCAAGAAACCCTTTCATCCTTGTCTATCGTGCCTTCAATTTTCAGTAAGATAAATAGAAGAATATTATCAGATCTAGAGTTTTTATCCCTAAGGGACTGTTATGGTGGAGAGACACCATAAGATTGGATCCTTGATGATAACAAGATTCCCCATGTTTGCATTCGCTTTTTGGTTCCCATGAACATGCGTGGAGTGATGATGTGGGAGTTTCATGACTTGGAGTGTGTGGTTCACCCAGGTCTAACTAAGATTTATTGTGACATGCACTGGAAGTACTGGTGTCCAAAGATGAAAAATGATGTTGTGATTTTTGTCTCACGGTGCTCCACATATTAGTAAGTGAAGGCCAAGCTCCAGTAGCCCAAAGGTCCTCTATAGTTGTTTCCCATTCTTGAGTGGAGAATGGATGAAATAAAGATGGATTCTATAATAAGGTTTACAAGGACACCTTGAGGTAGTGACATTGTGTGGGTAATTGTGGATCAGATGACCAAGGTGGATCACTTTATACCGATTCAGGAGACATTTTCAGTGTATGAGTTAGGTAAGATCTATGTCTGTGAGATAGTTACCTTACCTGTGACCCCTCAAAGTATTATATCGAATAGGAATTTTCATTTCAAATCATGGTTCTGGAAAGGGTTACAAAAGGCACATGGTACATTGGTGCATTTAAGCACTACCTATCACTCATAGACTGATGGAAAGTCCAAGAAAATGATTCAGATTTTGTAGGACATTCTAAGATATTTCTCCCTAGATTTAGGTGGTTCCTAAGAGAACCACTTAGCCTTAGTGGAGTTCGTATACAATAACAGTTACTAGGAGACTATATAGATGGCACCTTATGAGGTTCAATATGATATGTTATGTTGTTCACCTCTGTGTTGGTTGGAAGCTGGTGAGGTAGTGATGATCAGTCCGAATCTCACACAGGAGACTTTATAGTATATTCAGTTGATCTAGAAATGGATGTCGACTACCCAGAGTATAAAGAGATCTTATGTAGACTAGCAACACTAACCTCTTGATTTTAGGGTTTGTGACCTGATGTTCTTATGAGTTTCATTGATATTAGGAAATCGCCATGTTCAAAGGCAGTAAAAGCTAGCTCCTAGGTATATAGGGTCATTCAAGATTATTGAGAGGATCAATCCAATGGTGTATTGGCTAGCTCTTCCTTGGTGTTTTATTTCCATGCATGATGTTTTTCATGTGTCATAATAGAGGTGATATTATCCTAATCTATCTCACATTATCAATATTGATGATGTTGAGTGTGAGGTTGACTCACCCTTTGAGGAGCGTCCAGTTTTCATAGTTGATCAGAGATTAAAGGCTCTTCACGACATGTTAGTTCATATAGTGAATGTACGGTGGAAACATGGATATATCCAAGAGTATACATGGGAGTGAGAGTCATATATGTAGTCTTAATTAGCTAAAGATGTTTTCCGATGAGGTATGATGACATTTGGGAACACATCTCAAGGACTAAATGTTATATGGTTGGAGTTTTGAAACCCTGGTCTCTCTTGATTTGTGTTTCATTTTTAAATTTCACTTCAAACTTTTTTCTTTTCTCAGTTAGTGTGTGTTGGATGTGTTCATGGGAAGTTTGAGAGGATTTGGGAGTGTTTTGGGTGTCTGAGGCCTGAAGGTATGGAAATTTGGAATTTCATCACAAGGCACATAGGTAGCACATGATCAGTGGTAACCATGCACCCAAACCATGTGGAGAGGAAAGGTAAGTGCACAGTTTATCAAATCATGTGAAGGGATCCAAAAAACCACACAAAAACATATGATAAATTGTAAAGGAATTTTACATGGTTGGCACATAGTTTACCTAACCATGTTCACTAATATGAGAAGTGGGATGTGTTGGACAGTGGGATCTATACTGTTAGCTCACAGTTTTTCTAACCATGCTGTCAAACTGTGCAACCTTTAATAAGTGTAATTTACTAGTTTACACTTGTGATTTTAAAGGCCTAAATCCTCTATTTTCTCAAATTTTTAGCGATCATCTCCTCCCATGCATGAACTACTCTTCACTCTTCACTCTTCACTCTTCCAATTTTTAGAATCAAGTGTTGTTTGATATGTTGGTGATCGAGAGGTAAATCTATTAGTCTATTCTCTTTGTTTATTTCATTTTCAAGCATGATCATATCATTATTCCCTATTTTTATGGAATTATTATTCTCTTCTGATTCTCATTATTTCAACATAAATCAATGAACATTTTTGGATGTTTGGGAATCTATGAGTATAAGGTAGATGGTCTTGAAGTTATCCCTTAAAAGTCTCATGGTTTCTTTTTTTATGAAAATAATGTGTGGTCACACTAACATTATCACACACTTGATGTAACCTACAATTAAAACTTTTGTGGCCCTAAATCATGAAATTAAACCTCTCCACCGGTCATGAATAGGTTGTTGGCAAGTAGATTGGAATCTTATCCACCCTTACGATGCATGTGACATTGGTAATGTGTTTGGTAATTAAAGAGGCAACTCTAGGGGTACATTGGGTTTAAAATGCGACTTTGTGTGTATGACTGGGGATACCTAGGATTTGATTTAGGATCTGATGGTCATGTTTATTTTGTGATACATTATTTTATTAGATTAAAAGGATAAATTAGATGAATGTCTTTTTTACTTCAATTACAACTTGTTTTGCAATGCCTTTGGGAGATACCCCTTGGATTCATGATGATGCTTTTTTTAGAATTACTTGGGGAGATTCACCTTGGATTCATGATGAAACTTGGTTTGGAATAACTTCAGTTAATCCCCCTTGTATGCATGATGAAACTTGGTTTGGAATGACTTGGGGAAATCACCCTTAGATTTGTGATGAAACTTGGTCAAATTCCTTGGGGAAATCTCCCTTGGATTCATTTGTGCCTCTATGGGATACTATGGGTAGAGACATTCAACTTAGACCAAAGTAGGTATTTTGGCACCCACATGTCATTATTACCTTTTATTATATATTATTTTATTCTATCATCGGGTAATTTAAGTTTTTGAGATGTTTCAGCTTGAAACTTGTGAAGTCTATAATTTTTTATCTGTGCACAGTTTACAAGAACAATTTAGGGGAAACCATACATATACCTTTACATAGTAACTTTTCTAGTTTCTTGTATAGTACATGGTTTGTCTACATAGGTATCACACAATTCGGTCTAAACCATGTAGGGCCTAGGAGAAACCATGCAGGCTCCTTTTGGACTTGTAGTACTAAAACATAGCTTGTGCATACTTAGGTTAATCATGCAACAAGCTTGTGGAATGGGTACATAATTTGATAGCTTCATTTGGAACAATTTTCTCATAATTATTAAAACTATTCAAGGTTCTCATAAGAAACGTGTGAAGTGTTTTGTCCTAGGTAGTGGCTCCTACATGGTTTTTCAAACCATATGACATGACCAATTTTCATTATAAGTGTGAAATTTCCATTCTACCCCCTCGGGGTTTTAGGTATTTGTCCTCCCTTTCCTATCATATTGTTCAGATGAATGTGGGGTGTTCTTGGGGGATCTCTCTCCCTTCTTTATCTTTGACTTAGAGCTTCTTCATCCTTAGATTTCATGCAGGTAAGTCATATTTTCTCCTCATTTCTTCTCCTCTCCTCCTCGTTTTCCCTTTCTCTCAGTTTAATTTACTATCATGAATCCTAACCATTATTTGGGTTTAGATTATCATTTAGATAGGTTTTAATGATGGGTATTTGGGTTTTCTATTGTTTTGAAAGTTGTTTTAAGCTCATTTGTGCGTTCACCATCGAAGGCAATGAGTTTCAAATGGTTTCACTTGAAATAAGGTAGGTGATTCGATGGAACTACCTTTTAATGTATGTTATAAATTACTTACATGATTTTAAATGATTTATTTTAAATTTAGAAGCATCTTTTATGCTTGTAGTAGGCTTGAATTGTTTTTCAAATGTATTTTTCACTTGACATGGATGTGTCACAGTCCAAGTTCTTGTGAAAATTCCCGAATGGATCTTTTAAAATGATGAAAGTGTATTGAAGTGATTCCTTATGGAATTATATTTTTATAGGAAACCCTTTTTGATTTTCAAGTGGTTTAAATAATTTTTATAGACAAGGGTCTCTTTCTTAGTGTTTTCTAAAATATTGAGTGTCATTTCTAAAGGGAATTTAAATATTTTAAAGGGGTGTTTTACAATGATTTTATCTTTGAAATGTGTGTGTGTTATGTTTTAAAGGCATGTATTGGAAATATAATGGAACTTTCCTTTGTTACCTTTAAATGTTTTTGAGAATGTGGTGTCTCATGGTGACTTTAAATGATTTTGAATTATTTTTGTGGTTTTGTGAAATGGTGTTTGGCTCAATTTAACTTCCTTCAAAAAAAGGGGTGTGTTATTTCAAAAGTAATTTTAAGGAAATAGTTATATTTGAAAATTGGATTTCAAAGTCTGGTTTGATAAATGGTTTTCGAAGAATGTTTGAAATTTGGTTTTTAAATGGTGTGAGGATGACTTGGATTCTTGATCACTTTTCTGAAAGCCCAGTTGGAACTTTAAGTAAAGTGGTTTTATAAATATGTGATACCCTCTTTGAGCCCCATGTGACTATTAGTATAAATATGGTGGCTTTTGATCCTATGAGAGGATATTTTATATTGATTCATTTTCATATGTTTCTTCTACACTGATGTGAATGGGGTTATTTCTTATGAGGTTGTAGGAGGTGAGACATGAGTTATTTCAAATGATTTATATTTTATTCATGTGATGGTTTATTTGTGCTAACCTCCAATTGACCTATCACGGGAGTCCAAGAAAGATAGTATGGGACTTGCATGAGAGTGATCCCTAGTGTAAAGTAGTGTATTTTCTAGGGAATGTTTCCCATATAAACCTTGTTTGTTAGGTCTAGAGGTTAATAGGGTCATACGAGTTAGAAAGCTTTTTATATCCTATGGTAGTGAAGGAGATCACATGCTATTTAATTCTAGATAGTTCGACAAGATTACTGAGGATGTGGTTAGGTTCAGTGGAACTAGCCTAAGTTCCTTGTCACTGGTTCAGGTCTTTATTACTTGAGCCATAACATGATTCCCATGACTCTTAAGTCCTTTTTAGAGAATTTTAGGGGAATTTTTTTTAATTCAATTGTATCTTATAGCTTTATTGACTGTCTAGAACCTTTTTTATTTATTTTCCTGGACTCTGTTTCCTTGTCGTCTTAGTGCCTTTGGGTGACCATGGATCATGTTGAGTGTGTTTTGGATTACATTCAAATGGGTTATTTTAAAACGGTTAGAAAGTGTGATTTTAAAAATGGAAATGATTTTTTATTTATTAAATAGGTTTTAAGAAATAGTTTCCCTTTGAGAGTTTTTATGAAGAAGAATTTTTCATAGAATGTTTGGAAAGAAGGATAAATTGTTATTTGAATTGTTTTCCATGATTTCAAATTCTCTCTTTACTTGATGTGAAATAATTTGTGAAAATATTTTAAATTTCCTTTTTTTATTATAAAAAGTGTGCTTTTTTAAAAAGTATAAGTGACATATTACTATACTTGTTTTATAAAGCATGTGAAAACCCTAATTTATACCTTATCTTAAAACCATCATTTTATTAACTATATTATGAAGAGGATTTCCGTAGTTTTAGTGAGTGGCGAACTACTGAGTTGTTTATCTCACACCTATATAGATATTCTGCAAGTTTCTAGTACCTAGCTCTACTTTAGTTGTTTGGTTAGAGTTTATCCATTGATGGATGAGTAAGATGAGATTAGTGACCAAGGGTTACTTAGGGTGCGGTTGGATCTATTTGGGTTACGTTTCCCTTTGATTTATTTTGGGATGTTACATCATCCTTTCAACCTGGGTTTTTTTATGTATATTTTTCTACTTTGTATTCATTTTAGTTGAATGTTTATCCTTGTATGGATGTTTATTTATTATTCTATGTTGGTTTTATATTTTATTTTTTTGGTTTTTAGTTTATTTTATAGTGATATCATGGGTGAAATCATTCCCAAAGCGTGTTATGAGATGACCAAGTACTAATTTCATTCATGTGGGGTCCAGTAACACCCTTCGATCCATTTAGAGGGCAGGGTCAGCTATTAGTTTAGATGGAAACATGAGCTGGTTCATTACAAAATGGAATCAAAGTCTAGGTTTCTTAGTAGGGACCAAGGTTCTTGATATTTCTCTCTTGTTATTTGGGTTATATTTGTAATACCAAGTTAGGATTTCCCTCAGGACTTAGGTGGTTGGTTGTGAGTGAGTGTTGGACCACCACCCTTCATGATGTCACCCAAGTTACCATGGGAAGTGGAGTTTAAATTTTGAATTCATAATTTCATTGTATTTATTTTTGATAATGTTTTGATCCTCATTGTCATTGTGTGAGTTTACTTGAGGGTCAAATTGGATTTGAGATGAGAAAAAAAAGTGGTATGGTGGTTTTATGTTGGTATATATATCCTTATAAACTAGACAATGACCAAATTCCTGACCTTATGAATGTTATCGGGATTTTTGTATGATTGGACCGTGGCTCATCAAACCATATGGTCAAGTTAGGCACAACTCTGCATCTTGTTTGGATTGTTGTTTATATCACTCTTGATAAATCCCCAATAACTAAGAATGATTTAAGTTGGTTCTTATAATATGTTGATCACGTGGATCAAATTTTTTTTTGTATTTGTGATGTTCCTCCTTTTAGTGTGATTATTGTGTAAAATGAGGCTTTTATGAAAAGGTTTATTTTATGAAACCAATTTTGGTTTGAAAATGAGCCTTGGGGATCATTTATATAAATGGGTTTGGATTTCATGGAAATATTTTTTCTTTAAAGGTAAGCCTTTATTATTATTTGTAAAATGGTATTGACTTTCATAAAGGTTTTGGGTATGTTTCCACATAAAATGGGTTGATTTTGTTTTGAAAGCAAAAAAAAGTTTGGGTTTTAAAAACCCATTGGTGTTTGATTATAAAGTAATTTTGAACCTCATGGGGTTATTTTGAGAAAAAAGTGATTGTTTTTGTTAAATGAAGTTGAAATGGTAATTTTTTTTTGAATTTTTCAAGGAATAAGCTTCAAGAGTCTTGGGTAGAATCCTTATTTTGAAAAGGAATTGGCAGTTTTTAAAAGTTGGGTGAAATTTTCTAGAACTCCCTTGGGGAATTGGGATTTTAAATGAAATAATATATTTTCTAAATGGTTGGGTGATTTTAAAATCATGTATATTTTTTTTAAAATGGATTTTTATTCCTTCAGGAATATGGTGGTATTTAAAAATAATGGTGTTTTTTTTCATGTGAGATTCCTTGATTGGTTTGTGTTGTTGGATTTTTTCCCTCCATGTGGTTTGGTATTGGTTGATTTGATTTGGGAAACATGAATGGGTGGGGTCTCTATTTGTGATTATATAAGTTATGCCTTCAAGAAAGGTTTCAAGTAAAAGTGGAGTGTTTATCTTTAGGTTTAGTTCTTCCCTTTTTCTTGGATCTTTCCAAGGATTCAAGTGAAGTGAAAAGTGTCACTCACTTTTTGGATGTTTGAAGGTAATGGTTGTGAAATATTTTAGTGAGGACTGAACCCCTTGGGTTTTTTAGTGATGGATAGTTTTGAGGATTTTTTCTCAATGAGTTTATAGCCTTGTTGAATCAGGATGGGTTCCAGTTGGTGTAATACTTTATGTAATCTTTCAGTTTCTCCTGTAGAGTGGTGGTGGTTTTAGATGCTTATGCCTCATGTTCCTTATGCCTTTTGTGGATTCATTGGTGATGTCAACCTTATAGTGAGGTCCATTATTGAGTTTTTATTTGTTGTTTGTATATGATATGTCCTTGGGTGTGTGTTTGGGGTGGCTAGGATAGGTGTGGCACCATTTCAGATAATCCATTGACTGGTGTTATTTCAAATTGGGTTAGATTTACCATGAGATGGTATCCCAAGTTTGAGGTCCTATTCTACCCCTTCCTTTTGTTATATGATCCAAGTTTAGAGACCATGCCATTTTTTCACTTGATGCATGTGTTTAATTACTGCATGCTTTGAATTTTTAGAGATTGGATAGTTTTGGAAACCTGGTCTCCTGTCATTTAGTTGTTTTTTATGTAATGATTATGCATATTTTTAGAGACATGATCTTAAAATCTTGGGTGTTTCTAGTTTGGTGCTTCCTCATTAAATTTGACATAGTTTATGGATGTTTTTGGTTAGTGGAATCTTGTGGTATATCTTATGGTTTTGAGGAATTGTGGATTCCTTGGTGATTCTACCATAATTGGAGTGATCATTTGGCACTTCACCATCTAGACCAATTCTAAATGGTGAAGAGACCCTGTTCGGTCTCCCTTTGTTAAGAGTTACTTAACAGATACTCGTGGTTGATTCTTATCGAGGTTTCTCATGTTTTTTTGAGATTTTTAACGGATTATTTATATAATAGACTTTGTTTTATGTTTTTGTGATCTTGGAATATTTTGATTTATCCACGATCCATCCAGTTGTTATGGAAGAATGGTGGAATTTTTTACCTTCCTTCATTGCCTTTGTTTGACCAGGGAGTTTTTGGGGGTATAAAGTATAATGGCAGAGAGAATTGTGACACTCACATGTCATAATTACCTTTTATTTTATTTTATTTTATTTTATTTTATCTTTGGGTAATCTAATATTTTAAGAAGTTTCAACTCGAAACATGAGAAATTTTAAATTTCTCCATCTGTTTATGGTTCACATGCATGATTTAGGGGAAACTATGCAACAAATTTTACATAGTAACTTTTCCAGTTGTTTTTTTATATAACATGGTTTGTCTACATGGGTATCACATGGTATATTCCAAATCATGTAGGTATTTGGAGAAATGGGTTCCTTTGGGGCTTGGAGTATTCGTTCATGTCTTGCACATGATTAGGTAAACCAAGTGGAAAGTGTAAGAGATGGATCTGCAATTTGATAGTGCCATTTGGAACAATTGGTGCATATTTAGTCAGACCATGTAGATCTCTTAGGATAACCATCTAAAATGTTTTTCTATGGGCAGTGGCTCCGACACGATTGGCGTGTGTTTTTTCAAACTGTGAAACCTGCCCAGTTTTCATTAAAAGTGTGAAAATGTCCATTATACCCCCTATGTATTTTAATATGTTTCCTTACCCTTCCTATCCTCTTGATTATATTAAAATAGGGTGTTCTTGGGATATCTCTCTCCCTTATTCCTATTTTATTTGCAGATTCCTCTTCCTCGAATTTTAAGCACGAAAGTCCTCTTTTATCCTCCTTTCTTCTCCTCTCCTCCCACCTTTCCCTTTCTATCGGTTTTGTGTACTCCCATGAACCCTAACAATTGTTTGGGTTTAGATTTGGTTTTGGGGGTTCTAATTATGGGTCTTTGGGTTATCTAAGTTTTAGGAGTTCATTTCTTGGCTTGATTGTATGTTCGCCATAGAAGGCGATGAGTTTCGGACGATTTTTCTTGAAATAAGGTAGGTGTTTCTATAGAACTACTTTGTAATCCATGTTATAAATTTCTTGTATTATTTTAAATGATTTACTATTAATTTAGAAGAATTTTTTATACCCGTTTAAGGATTGAATTTTTTTCTAGATGGATTTTGGGCATGACATAGACCTGTCACATGCCAAGTGCTTGTGAAAATGCCCAAACCGATCTTTTAAAACAATAAAAGTGTTTTTAGATGATTCCATATAGAATTATATTTGTATGGGAAACCCTTTTTGGGGTTTAAATGGTTTTCAAAATAGTTTTGAATATTTTTCTTGGATGAAGGTCGCATGTCAAGTGTTGCTAAAATTCAGAGTGGATTTTCTAAAGGGAATTTAGATGTTTTAAAGGGGTGTTTGAAACCAATTTTTTATTTTAAATGTGTGTGTGTGATGTTTTAAATAAATTTATTAAAAATATAAGGGATTTTACCTTCATTCCCTTTAAATTTCTTTAAGACCATGGGGTCTCGTGGTGACTTTAAATGCTTTTGATTTTGGACTTTTGGTTTTGTACAAGTATTCTTCGAACAATTTAACTTTCTTAAAAAAGGGGTGTATTATTTTAAAAGTGATTTTATGGAATAGTTTTATATTTAGATTGAATTTCAAAGTGTGGTTTGATAAATGGTTTTAAGAGAACATTAGAAATGTGGTTTTAAAAATGGTGTGAGGATAGCTTGGCTTCCCGAGCACTTTTGTGAAAGCTTAATTAGAAATTTAAGTAAAGTGGTTTTTTAAATGTGTGAGACCCTATTTGAGCCTTGTGTGACTATTTTTATACCCATGGTGTCTTGTTATCTTATGATAATATATTTTATATCGATTCATCTTTATATTATGCTTATGCATGAATTTGAATGTTGTTGTTTCTCGTGAGGGTGTAGGAGGTGAGGCGTGAGTTATTTCAAATTCATTATATTTGATTCATGTGATGATTTGTCTGTGATCATCCCAAACCTATATAAGATCAATCCCTAGTGTTCAGTAGTGGGATATCTAGGGAATGTTTCTTAGATACACCTCATCGGTTAGGCTGAGTGGGTAGTGGGTCATATAATCTAGCAACTTTTTCATAGCTCGTGATAGTGAAGGATCTCCTAGGATGTTTATTTCTAGATTATCTAATGGGACTACTAGGGGTCTGGACAAGTTCAATAGTGTTGATATAGGTTCCTTGTCTCATGTTAAATTCTTTATTACAACGACCTTAGAATGATTACCATGATACTTAGGTCCTTAGGAAATTTTAGGGGAATTTTTTTCATGGTTTTATTGTATCCCCTATATTGATTGATTAGATGACACCTTTGTTTGGTCATTTTATTGGACTATGTTTCCTCAATTCCTTGGTGCCTTTTGGTGGTAATGAATTACCTTGAGTGTTTTTTGTCTCACTTTCAAATGGGTTATTTTAAAACAATTTGAAAGTGTGATTTTAAAAAGGGAAATGATTTGGTTATTTCATCAATGGGTTTTCAAAAGTGGTCTCCTTGATTGTTTTTATGAAAAAAGAGTTTTCATGGAAAGTTTGGGAAGAGGGATAAATGGTTATTTAGATTGATTTCTATTATTTCATAGTCCTTCTTTCCTTGATGTGAAATTATTTATGAAAATGTTTTACTATCCTTGTTTTCTTTTAAAAAGTGTGGTTGTTTAAAAATGTGTAATTGATATGTTACAACACTTGTTTTATAAAGCATATAAAAACCCTAATTTACACCTTATGTGTAAACAAAAATTTTATGAACTATATTATGAATTATATTTCCATATTTTTGGAAATTAGAAACCAACTTGGATATTTATCTCATTACAATAACTATTTTATGCATGTTTTTAGTACCCAACACTACTTCAATCCTTTGGTTCAAGTTCATCCTCGGATGGACGAGTGAGATGAGATGAGTGACCAAGGATTACTCTTGGGGTGGTTAGAGATGTTCAAATTATGTTTCCATTTGTTTTATTTTGGGATTTTCTATCAAACTTTCATTTGGGGATATTTATGTATATGTTTTTGATTTGTTTTTATTTTAGTTTTGTGATTTTCCTTGTATGTGTAATATCCTAATTTTTACGATGATAACAAAAACCCTCATGTGATAATTAATATCTTAAGTAGAAAAAATGATTTATTAGTGAAATAACTTAATAATTTTTTAAAGGTTGTGCATAAGAGAAAAATACCAGTTAACAATTTGGAATATTCAATGAAATATTTTCAGATTTAGACACAGAGTATGAGGCCCGTAAAGTCTCAACAAAGACTAAGTAAAAATATTAATTATATTATATTAAGTGCAGGCAATTTATTCAAAATAATTTAATAACTCCAAAACAAGATATTGTATGAGAAATTTTAGACCACCATTAAGTCCAAAATGCATTGTTTACACTAGACAGGGTATAACATTTGTAAGCGTTGGACGTTTGGATGGCTCGCTTGTGATAATTTTTTTTATATTTAATTAATTATTTAATTAATTTTTTAAATAATAAATAATTAATATCTATCAAACGGCATGTCGTATGAGAAATTTTAGACCACCATTGGGTTCGAAACATGGGGTTTACCCTAGATAGGGTATAAATTTTATTCACAGCCAGTGTTTGGTTTGGTTGCTATTATTATTAAGTTAATTAATATTTTTATAATTAATTTAATTATTAAAGAAGTCACTATTGATCTTCTCTCCCAAAATACACGAGAACCTTCATTTTTAATGCATGGGGTCTTTCAAAACATTATATTTCAACCATTTTTTACTGTTTAAAAATTAGAAACCCATTAAATGGGTGAAATATTTAACTCCATCATAAATTTTTGATTGAAATGGTGGATTAATTGGGTGATTGGAATTTGACCTGATTTTAAGCTGATTTTGGGGTTATAAAATGTCTGGAAAACATGGTGTCTCCTGGTGGGTTGATCCAGTCGAATTCAATAAACCCTAAAACCCCCTTATGCATGTTTGGCGAACCACCAAGAAATCGCTTCAGCATTACTCTTCCATTCCAGCAGTGGCAACAGACCTTTGACCATGCTCCTAGAATGAGGCACTGCGTGATGTCTTCCTACATCTAGTTTATTTTCATTTTATTTTTAATCATTTATTTATTTTCCCCTTATTATCCAAATTCTGGAAAAAAAATGGGGGGTTTTATATAAAAAAATAAAACCTAAATTGTCAAAGTATAATTATTTAAAAAATTATTAAATGATAATTATTAAAATTATCAGAATATGGGTAACCAATTATCAAGAATTGGATTTTTCATCTTATCAAAGGACAACCCATAAAAAATTATTATCAAAAGATAATTGTAGGGTATTATTAAATATAATTGTAAGGTTTTATAAAGCCATATTTGCTGGAAATTTTTATGGATAATTGCAAAGTTTTACCAAACAATAATTTCATCTTTTTGTTTTAAGGATAATTATAAATAATCGTCAAGCGATAATTAAAATGAATAATCATGAGATAATCATGAAATTTACAAATGATAATTATTAAAAGAAATTATCAAATGATAATTATTTAAATTATCAATGAATAATTATAAAGGACTACCACATGTGTTCTTTTTTTAATTTAGATATATTATAATATCGAATGTGGTTTATAATTATTCTGGGGAAAATATTGTGAACATATGTGTTGACATAAAATGATAATTTGGAATTTATCAAGGAGGGTGGAAGTATCATCACATGTGATAATCAAAATTATAATTCGAGAATTATCTAGGAGGGAGAAGGTATTGCCGCATATAATATTTTATTTATTTTTGAAATAAAATTGTTGTTTTGGTTTTAGGAAACCCTCGATATACCTTGATCATCGATGTGTAGACAACTTGAGACTTTGACATATCACTTTTGACAATAATAAAACTAGGAAGAGTTCTTCTCAACTTTTGAGGTAGGATGTTCCTTACCTCTTGGGCTCTCATTTTCACATGTTTCCACAATTATTATTTATGTTGGAATTTTTGTACATCGTGCTTGATTCTGGTCTCATGTGTGTGTGTGTGTAGCTGTGATATCTGTTGTGATATATGCCTTACATGATTGATGTTAGTGTATCTTATGCCATGTTTGAATGTTATCACATATTTTTACGATGCTGCAATATACTCATGATGATATATTATGTTATTCTTGCTTTTGTGTTCAACATGTATGTATGTTACCATGCCTGGATGGTTGTTAGTGGTATTTGAGACAGGTGGATTGTGGTGACATATTTATCCCTTAGAGGGGGAGAGCACTGTTTTGAGGCGATGACGACGAAGGACCTAGGAAAGAGTGGGGGTACGAGGTATCCCTAGTGTCGTGTTGTGGATTCATTCAAGGTAGCCTTGATTCCAAGTACCGTTCACATCGAGGTAGCCTAGTTGTGACTAGAGGACGCCGTATTGTACGATTGACTTGAGGGATAGATGACACTAGATGCATCTTCATGCGACACCGTGAGGATGCTCTATAGGGACAATTTTGGTTACTACCGAATTTTCCAAGAGATGGATTTTGAGCTCCATGTGCTGGTCTATTTAGACATGGATTCTGAGCACCATGCGCAAATTTGTTCTCCTTAAGACATTCAATTATCTTCCGATATAGATCTAAAGCTGGTACGATCAGAGGTTGTGGCAGCTTGGTTAGCACACTACCGCTCATTTTTGGATTGTATGTTTATGCGCATCCTTAATTTATTATTATCATGGTAAGAACTTGTATAATTGAGCACATTAGGTTAAGGATGCATTGATGATGTCATACTGAGTATTGTACTCACACCCTACTAGGGAATTTTGATGCGCTTGTAGATTTCATGATGGATCTGAAAAAGGGAAAGGGCCTTGTGGTGGATAGCTGAGTGGAGGAGTGTGGAGATAGTAGTAGCGTGGGACAAACTCTGGAGGATCTGCTATTTATTTATTTTCTTTATTTGATTTATTTACTATGGTCATGCTTTCCATTTTGGGAACTGTTTTATTGTATGACATTTATGTCATCTTTACATTACCACATTTTTACTATGATTATTTATATTATTATTATTGATTATTGATCCTATGAAATGGTAAAAAGGGTATAGTCTCCCCAAGGTTCCACTTGATATCGTCACTGCTAGTCGACAATCTCTTGCATATAGGGAGACACACATGAGGTTATGTGTCATTTCGGCTCGAACCCGGTGGTTCGGGTTGGGATGTTCCAAAATGGTATCAGAGTATCAAGACTCACTAACTTGTTTTTTCTCATGTCTTGGTTTGGGACAGGGTAGAACAGAGTTAGGATGGTTGGGACTCAGTCATGGGAACTATGTCAGTGTTTGGCCAGCACTGTATAGTGGACCTCTGAGTTGCCATAAAATGGGAAATTATGTTTTGTTGTTACTTCTGATTAAACTCACCTCATGTGATGTGCATGATGTTGATATGTGATTTATGAGGTTTTATGTATATTTATACATTATTAATAGGAATGTAGGTTCACATGACATATATTTATAATTGTTGTAGTGTTTTATAGTAGTTCATTAATTAAATTCCTTGATTTGTGCTATTTGTTCAGGATAGTTTCTCTTGTGTGATATATTTGTGTTTCCATCTTGTATTATATATATTTATTGACATTAATTTGTTTAAAAGAGCATATTATTTTGTTAGTGTATATATGTAGACTGTGACTAACGTGCAGGGGAAAAAACAAGGGTCAGTTCTAGGAAAGGTATACCTTGGGTTAAGGGTAGACTCTTAGGAAAACCTTGTTTGATCCTATAGACTGGTTAAGAGAAAAATTTTGTGATCCCATAGAATGATTATGGTTTATCCTAATGTATTTTTTTCTTTATAAATTGTTTCCTTCGCATTATAGAATATGTTGTCTTTACATAGTTTATGGAACTACTAGGGAAGTAGGTTGAAATATGTCTACAAAGGAATGGGTTTCATTATTACCACTAGATGTGTAGGAGAATGAAATTAAGCCTTCTCCCGCACTTGCTCTGTGGTATAGGTAGCATGACCGCTTCACCCAAACGTCTTTCACTTAGTGTCTGGCATAGGCATAGGAGTTCAGAACTGTGATCAAACATGCTGTGATTTCCAACTTCAACATTCTTCATCCATACAGAGCTCGGAGGCTCTCATGATGCTGAAGAATGGGTTGTGATATTTTTTGGAATCTTCGACCTAGTAGAAACTCTAATGGACTGACACATTAAGATGAGATTAAGCTCATTTTGGGAGCATTGCCTTTTAGATACCTATATTGCATGGTGCCAACTGAGCTAAAAGAGGTCAAGGTTCAAATGGATGGATCCAGGAAGAGATGTGGGAATGTGAGTCTAATGTTTGAGCTTAGTGGCCTGAGCTGTTTGAGAAAAACTGCTAGAGTTAATTCTTGAGGATGAAAAGTCGATAGAGAGGGAGAATTTTAATATCCTTATTTTTAAAATGATAATAAAAACTCCCATGTGATAAATTATTAATATCTGAAGTGGAAAAAATGATTTATCAATGAAATAACTTAATAATGTGTTAAAGTTTGTGCATAAGAGAAAAAGACCAGTTAACACTTTGGAATATTTAATGAAATATTTTCGGAGTCAGACATAGAGTTAATATGAGATTCTGAGGCCCGTAAAGTATCAGTGAAGATAGAGTAAAAATATTAAATATATTATATTAAGTGTGGAAAATTTATTCAAAATAATTTAATAACTCCAAAACAGCATGCCGCATGAGAAATATGAGACCACCTTTAAGTCTAGAACACGTTGTTTACCCTAGATGGATTATAGCATTTGTAAGCATCAGAAATTTGGATGGATCACTCGTGATAAAATCATTTTTTATATTTAATTAATTATTTAATACATTTTTTAAATAATAAATAATTAATATCTCTCAAATGGTACATTTTATGAGAAATCTGAGACCACTGTTGGGCTCGGAATGAGGGGTTTACCCAAGACATGGTATGACTTTTATTTATGGCCAGTTCTTGGTCAGGTCACTATTATTATTAAGTTATTTAATATTTTTATAATTAATCTAATTATTAAACAATTCACTATTGATCTTCTCTCCCAAAATACACAAGCACCTCCATTTTTTAATGCACGAGGTCTTTTGAAACCTTATATTTCAACTTTTTCTTACTGATTAAAAATCAAAAACATGTTAAATGGGTGAAATCTTTAACTCCCTTATAAATTTTTGATTAAAACAGTGGATTAATTGGGTGATTGGAATTTGGCCTGATTATAAGCCGGTTTGGGGTTATAAAATGTCTGGAAAACATGGTGTCTCCTGGTGGGTTGATCTAGTTGAGTTCAATCAACCTTGAAACCCCCTTATGTGTGTTTGGAAAACCACTAACAAATTGCTTTGGTGTTATTCTTTCATTCCAGTGGTGGTAGCAGACCCTTACCTATGTGCCTAGAATGAGGCATTGTACGAGGTATTCCTATATTCAGTTTGTTTTCATTTTATTTTTATTTATTTATTTCTTTTTTCCTTTATTATCCAAATTCTGGAAAAAATGGGGGGTTTTATATAAAAAAATAAAAACCTAAATTGTCAAATCATAATTATTAAAGGAATTATAAAATGAAAATTATGGAAATTATCATAATATAGGTAAACAATTATCAAGAATTGTCCTCTTCATCTTATCAAGGGATAAACCATAAAAAATTATTATCAAAATATAATTGTAGGATATTATTAAAGATAATTGTAAGGTTTTATAAAGCAATATTTGCTGAAAATTTTCATGGATAATTGTAAAGTTTTACCAAATGATAATTTCATATTTTTGTTGTAAGGATAATTATAAATAATTATTAAATGATAATTACAATGAATAATTATGAGATAATAATGTGATTTCCAACTTATAATTATTAAAATAAATTATCAAAGGATAATTATTTAATTTATCAACTAATAATTATAAAGGACTACCACATGTATTCACATTTTAATTTAGAGATATTATAATATTAAATGTGGTTTATAATTATTCTAGGGAAAATATTGTGAACATATGCATTAACATAAAATGATAATGTGGAATTCATCAAGGAAAGAGGAAGTATCATCACATGTGATAATCAAAATGATAATTCAAGAATTATCTTGGATAAAGAAGGTATCGTCGCATATAATATTTTATTTCCTTTTTAAGTAAAATAGCTATTTTGGTTTTAAGAAACCCTTGACATACCTCAATCATCAACATGCCAACAACTCGAGACTTTGACATGCCGCTTTTGATGATAATAAAACTGTGAAGAGGTCTTCTTGACTTTTGAGGTAGGATGTTCCTTACCTCTTGGGATCTCGTTTGCACATGTTGACACAATTATTATTTATGTTGGAATTTCTATACAACATACTTTATTGTGGTCTCATGTGGGTGTGGGTGTGTAGTCATGATATCTATTGTGATATATGTCTTCCATGAGTGATGTTAGTGTAGCTAATTCCATGTTTGAATGTTATCACATATTGTTACGATGTTGCAATATACTCATGATGATATATTATGTTATGTTTGTTTTTGTGCTCACCTTATATGTATGTTTTCATGCCTTGGTGGTGGTTAGTGATATTTGAGATAGGTGGACTGTTGTGACATATTTATCCCTCAGAGGGGGAGAGAGTTTTTTTGTGGTGATGGAGATGAAGTACCTGGGAAAGGTTGGGGTTACGAGGTAGCCATGGTGTCAGGTTGTGGATGAATTTGAGGTAACCTTAATTCCAAGTATTGTTCCCACCATGGTAATATGGTTGTGACTAGAGGACGCTACATGATATAGTTGACTTGAGGGATAAATGACGCCAAATTCATGTTCACGTGACTTTGTGAGGATTTCGTACAAGGTCAAGTTTGGTTACTACCGAATTTTCTGAGAGATGGATTCTGAGCGCCATGCGTTGGTCCATGCTCTTTGAGACATTCAGTTATATTTCGGCATGGAGCCAAAGCAGTTATGATCGGGGGTTTTGTAAACTTGGTTAGCGCACTACCACTTGGTTTTGGATTGTATGTTTATGCACTTACTAAATTTATTATTATAATGATACACACTTATATACCTTAGCACATTAGATTAAGGATGCATTGGTGGTGTCCTACTGAGTCTTGTACTCACACCCTACTTGGGAATTTTGATGCGCTTGTATATTAAATGATGGATCTAGAAAAGGGTAGGGCCTTGCGTTGGATAGCTGAGCAGAGGAGTGTGGAGCTAGTAGCAGACTGGGATAGACTCTAGAGAATCCACGGTTTATTTATTTTCTTTATCTTCTTTATTTCCTCTAGTTATGCCTACCACTTTGGGATCCTTTTTATTTTATGACATGTACATCATCTTTAAATTTCTGCATTTTTACTCTGATTATTTATATTATCGTTGTTGATTATCAATTCTATGACATGGTACAGAGGGTATAATCTCCCAAATGTTCCACTTGAGACTCTCGCTGCTAGTCGGCAACCTCTTACATATGGGGAGGTGCACATGAGGTTATGTGGTATTTCAGCTTGTATTTAGTGGTTTGGTTTGGGATGTTATAGTATGGATGTTTATTTATAATTCCATGTTGGTTGGATGTTTTATATTTTTCTACTGATAGTTTATTTTATACAGATATCATGGGAGAAATCATTCTAAAAGTGTGTTCTGAGATGCACAGGCACTAGTTTCTAACAAGTGGAGATTAGGAATGCTCTTTGATCCATGTGGAAGATCGTGTTGAGTGTCA
This sequence comes from Viscum album, assembly GCA_963277665.1. NCBI lineage: Eukaryota > Viridiplantae > Streptophyta > Magnoliopsida > Santalales > Viscaceae > Viscum > Viscum album. The sequence goes on along the minus strand of OY728146.1, from coordinate 781,717,499 downwards.
GTTTAGATGGAAGCTAAGGATAGTTCATTACAGGTAGGGTCGATCCCAGGTGTCACCATGGAACCCAAGGATCGAAAGTGGTTTTATTTATTTATATTACGCCTTTATTATATTATACTGATCAGCATGAACTATATACATTGACTGAATATGCTTCTATAATACATTATTGGTGGACCATAAAGTCATACTCACACCCTAATCAGGCCACTGTTTGGTTTCAGAGTAGACTTAATGGTTGCAAGATAGGAAAAATGAAAACACCCTATGACTAAAGCTTGATTTGGACTACTAGGATGGAGCATGGGAGGTATGGATCAGGCTAGAACTTTAGAAAAATAGTTTTTTTACTTTTTTCCTTTTGAGATAGTGATGTATATAACCTTATTAGGATGTATGATCACTTGAAAACTATATAGTTCATTTTTTATAGCATGGGTCTATGTTTATTTATTAGCACTTTCCATGATGTATATTTACTATTTATTTTAGATGAATCTGGTTGTTATTATTTCCACTATTATTTCACTCTAATATAGAGGGAATAACCTCCCCATTATACCACATTAGGCCCATGATACTAGTCGGAATCCTCTGTCATGTAGGGAGTCATTCTTGAGGCCACATGGTGACTCTTCTAGTTTGGGAATGGTTTAGTGGCCATAGATTTGGGGGGATGTCACAAAGTATTTGAGCAAGTCCTTCCAAAACTAGAGAATTAATTGTTGGTTATAGTGGCATCACATGATCATCCAAACATTCTTTCTTAGAAGGAGGTAGTCATCTAGGTGGAATCCTTTATAATAAAGTAGTGAACAATACCAAAATTTCTCCTTGAGTTCCATTTTCTTTTATTAAAATAATTTTCCCTTAATTTTTTTATCTTTTTAAAATAATAGTTTCACATGATCAAAAATTAGTTTAAAGAAATTAAAGGCATACTTTAGACATAACATGTAAGAGACTAACTATCATCGGTATATAAGAAGGATATCAACCCAAAGGAATCAAATGTGGATCAATATCAACCTATTCAGTAACATAAATATATAGGACATAACTATTTATTTATTTCTAATGTTTTAGTTAATATTAGTTTTCAACTGGTCTGAGCAATAATATACTAAGAAAATACATATAAGCACATGATATGGAATGATACCTTACTTGTGCCTACATATCTACACCTAGTATGATATAGGATACTCTATAATATATAATTGACTCAAAGATGAATGAAAAAATAAATCTTGGTCTGCCCCTTGAAACTCAAGATTCCACCATAATTATGTTGGTTAGGCATATTTATTGGTTACTTCTTAATCTCCTGACAGCTCTCAAGTCCCATATCCAAGAGACCTTAGTATGATTTGATACCATTTTATGAAATTTGTGACCTGAATACCCAAACAATACCTGAATCATGGAATCACAACACCTCAGGTGAACAACCTAATCACTAGAGGTTGGAGTAATCACTGTGGGTTGAGTAATACACAAATGAAATATGGTTTTCCCCTTTAAATGATGTATCAAACTAGTCAATGTAGAAACTTATAAGTGGAATGGCATGTCTAAGATTCTATTATACATAGTGTGTAACTGATTTTCTATGGAAGTGAGGAGAAACATATGACAATGAAAAATTCATGACATGATATGAACATGCCTAAACCCGCCACAACAGTCCAAATATATCCATAAAATCTAAAAAGTGTGTGATACTACAAAAAACCATATATACATAAGTTTTGTAAGACAAACATGGCTTAAGGGCCCAAAAGTGGTGTCCCTAAGTGTGAATCCTCTTTAGAAAGGTACCAAGGACAGCCGATGTGTCACCCACCAAACCACCCTTCAAAATCCCAAAAAAACGTCTCTTTATGCCCCCCACTCCATGTGGAACTATTTCCTGTGCTCAAGCACCTTTCCTTTACCTAGGTCACATACAAAAGGCTTTGAACATTCCCTATAGGGGAATATATAGGGAATGTGTATAATAATACCCAATATGTGTTCATATCCCCACCCCTAATTACCTATCATAAACTAGAGTGCATTCCATAAATGATACAAAGCTAGAAAAATAGGTAGTTTAAACACATATATGCTATAATAAAGAATCATACATGATCATGAGCAATTAAAAGTAACTCCATGTATGAGAAAGATCCTTACCAGTACTACCTACTTAAAGCCTCAGCTCGGGATCAAAGATGACATGTCAATTCCATCCCTCATGGGGGAAACACTCACAGCTATAATTCTTCCACACATGTATATGTATAACATCGTATATATATATACATATATATATATACATTTTTGACGCTCCTTTTTGTCACATTGTCTAAAAGAATGGAAATGGAAATGACTTAGTACGAATTGATTCATCCTTTGAAGAAAACATCAAAAATCAACAAAGGCATGAACAAGGGATCAAGAGCACATACGCCGCGCAAGTTCTATCACTATAGCGCAAGTCTACTTGTGCGACGCATGATGGTCGCGCAAGTGACTTGCGCGACCTAAGTGATAACCGCCCGGGGTCTTCTCCTGCCTATAAATAGACCCTATGGGCCCCCCATAAGGGAGGATTTTTTTTTAGAAACTCAGATTTGAGCTCCCGGCGCCCCAGTCTCTTATCAAAGCTTCCGGAACACTTCTAAGTTAATTTATTACCTAGAACGGAAGATCTAAAGAGGGGGAGGAAGACCTCAGTGTTGAAACTCATCAACACTTGCGCGCCTGAGTGGCCAGACCTTAAGGGAAAAGTCCACACTTGCGCGCCACCTTACTCCTTCAATAGAACTTGCGCGCCCCTCTTTTGGAAGAACCTCAAGGGGATTCTAAAGGCTTTAATCAAGAGTCGCTCAAGTATTACCCTGCTGGTTAACCGTCGCGCAAGTACCCATGTGTCACGCAGGTATACCTGCGCGACCAGGACTTGCGCGCCCACGCAGTACCTGCGCGCCTACCAGGACTTGCGCGCCCCTGCCTTTTTGGGTGCCCTTCTTGCCCATTTCACCCCTCTTAATCCATTCCACCTTTCCTATTCAAGATTCATTCTTCAAAAAACTCTTCAAAGCCATTTATGGCATGATTTCTTGATTTTACTTCCTTATCTGAAAGGAATTTTGTGGAATATCTCTCAAAACCTAGTGATTTATACATCTTTATGTCACTAAAAATTGATATTTCATTCATTCAACCTCATCCTTTAAGATGAGAGAATCTCTTAACCTAGGCATCCTTTTCAGGAATAAGCCTTAGTCATAATCCTCAAACATGGGAATCCTCCTTAGGAGTAATCCCCAACCATAATTCTCTTAACCTGGGCTTCCTTTTCAGGAGTAAGTCCCAGTCTCAAACATGGGCATCCTCCTTAGGAGTAAGCCCCAAGTCCCTTAATTTTTCAAATCTCTTAACCTGGGCCTCCTTTTCAGGAGTAAGCCCCAGTCTTAATTTCTCTTAACCAATCCTAATTTACCTTTGATCTGGGATTTCTTTTCAGAAATAAAACCCAATCATAAGTCATCTTCTAATTTGGGCCTCCTTTTCAGGAGTAAGCCCCAAGTTAGAGTATTTAAAATCTCCATGAAGCACATTTACCTTTATGGACCCTGCTCCTGGATTTCTTCCCTAAAGTAAATCCTAACCTTCATTTATCTGGGCAGTCATACATACATAAGTCCCACATTATTTCTTATGATTGCATCTTTTATGGCACAATTGTTTAATTTTTACCAATACCTCTTGTTTCTCACACCGAGCATGACTCACGTGAGCTTAGAGTGTAAAAGTGACTATGACATTCTTCTTTGAGCCATCAATCATAAACATCAAACTACCTTACTCGAACTACGTGGGTTCTGATTCCTTTTCTAAACAAAGGATACGTAGGTAGCCCGTCTGTGGGTTTGATCCCAACTCTGAAATAATCCATGTCCTTCTGAATGACAATAAACTTCAAGTACCCCACTGAGTGGCTTTAAAACTAGCATGGTCATCATAATGACCAAGAGACTTCTATATAAATGTGTAGAAGGGTACCATTGACTAATAATCTCTAATAAATACAGATGATTCTCTATCGATTAAGAACCTCGAATACATATAAAAGATTCTCTAAAATTCTTACATATTTTATCATTGATTGTCAGATCTGAAGGAAAGATCATTTTATACTTGGTAACACTAAGAAGGATTCACAAACATAACTTAAATATATAAAGAGAGTCCCGGAGTAGACAATAATTCCCCTCAAAAAGGTGTGATGAGTCCAACCTCCCATCCTCTCGACCAATGCAAATTCCTAAACCTCATCAGTCCATAAACTAATGAGCACCTACCTTTGGAAAGTAGGTCTGAATGGATGTGGAATCATTGGATGTTTCCGGTTCTACGAAAAAACCCATTAGAAACCGATTGGAATGTTTGAACCTCCCATCAAAAGGAGGTCATTCCCGAAATCCGAGGGAAACAAAAATGGTGAACCCGATGTGAATCCTTAACCAAGTTAAAATAATGTTTTACCCATTTGTTAGTCCCCTATTTAAAACTCAATGAGAGGGCAAACAAAAACAATCATTGACAAATGTGCTCATCCAAAAGATGTAGTGGCTGAATTTATCTTGATTACGTATGTTATATCAAACAGGCACTCTTTTCCAAGATCTCCTGCATTTCTAGAATGGTTGCTCTCAAATTCACACCTGTGAATACTGCTGCTGCAAATGCCACTGCTGCTACTCCTGCTGGATCATCGTCCGTTCTAAGGACGATATCACCTACTCAACGTCTTCAACGTGGGGTATCAAATGTGCTGGTTAAGAAGTACCGTCAACACGGTACCATCCCAGCTCTGGAGGCTGCCCGACAAGCCCTCCAAGTAAACAACTCACATTGGTCGTCCAGACAACGACGACCAGTGATCAAGAAGCAGGTGGTGATGACTACCGTCTTCAACCGTTTCGGGTCATTATCCCCGGAACGCAATCACCATTCGCTCCCTTATTCTGGGGAGGTGAATGAGCAGGTCCCTCAGGGCCTTAATTCAAACAGACAGGAGTCCTTCGTAAGGGCTCCCACCAACAATCACCGCCAGACTCGTGCGGCAGTGCGCCCTCAACATGATGAGGGTACCAACTCCAGGCGTTCGGCTTAGGTTCCTCGAACCCGAGCAAGCAAGATGAACCACCAGAGGTAGAATCTGGTCAACAGTGAGCATATTCTCATCTCTGCCATCTCTGGAGAAGTCCACCAACCTAACTTGATGGCAAGCAAAGAGAGTACACATACACCTACCCGTTTTAATTCTGCTGTCCAGCAGACTCGTCTGGCAGCATCACGCCAATCCCGCCTGGAAATTCCGGCGGAGTACTATAGGCAGAAACATACACCTGTTTATACATCATCAGCTAGTCAGCAGGCTCGTCTGACTACATATGATGGATCTCATCAACCACATTTGGCGAAGTGCAATCAGCAGGCACATACACCTACTAGTATTAATAAAGCCTACCAACAGTCTCTCTTGGTAGCATTCGGAGAGTTAGTCAGAAATCCCCAACAACAAATAGAAAGAAAACTCAACTCTCTTCCCCCACACTTGAGTACTGTCAGGATTCACTGACAGGAAAAGAAGGACAGAAGTAGGCACATAAACCTGCTCCAAGCCCAGAATGGATGTATATTCCCGTTCCGGAAGCTGAAGTCACCAAGCATATTCTATCAATGGTGAAAGAGCAGAAACAAATCCCTACTCATATTCTGGATACTTTCCAGGATATTATAACAACTTCAGCAGCATCTCAGGGAAAGACACATAAATCTATCCGTACCAGTGGAGTGACACATCAACAGTTCACTCCAGAACAGACACACACATATGTTCCAGTCCAAGAGGGTTTTGGGGCATACTCCCCCATATCATACGGACAACCAAGTCAGGCACATACAGCTGATTTGAGAGGAGATCGTCATCCTAACCTGGACATCTTTCCTGATCAGGCACATACACCTGCTTAGAGCAGCCACTTTCATCAACAAGTGGTTTCCAAGGCGAGTAAGAAGGCGTCTAAGAAAAAGACCCACCCAGCACAGTCAGGAGATCAAGTGCCAATCTGTAACAAGGCCTTGCTCGATGCTGGAGTTCTTGAAGCCCTCAGACAATTATCTGTTGGAATTCAAGATTCTACTCCCTCATTTCCCAATAGTGGGAACATTAATTCTGAAGGTCTTTAATAGACACTTCCTCATGAAGGCTTGATTCATAACAATTTGGTCGATCTCGAAGTTTCATATTCAGATGAGAGCCACAGGAACCCTCTATGTGGTCAGAAGACCAAGGAGAAAGAGATCTCATCTTTTGCTGTAACCCATTATGGTGGTCCTCCCCATGATGATAAATTTCGCTGCGAAAGTCCTCTCCGTAGTAGTGATGCACATTGCCTGGAAAATGCTCCAGTGGACAATGTAGTTCTGAGAAAGACCTCTTATCTTGAGGCACTTTCAAATGTGAAACCAGTCATGTCTGAAGCTTCATCGCTAGCAGGTGAAATACTTTCTCAATCAGAAGATAGCCCAGGGTGTAGGTCATTCTCCGAACCACCCCTAAGTCATGCATCTTCTAGTTTGATCAATGATTTCTCTACCAATCCTGTTGAATCTAATGAAGCAACAAGGAAACACCAACTCTGGTCAAATTAGGTAGAATAATCTTCATCAAATGATAAAGAGGAAATGCTGAACATGAGAAAACAACTGGTGAAAGGTGAAGTGCCAGTCATGTTTTGGTCTTTGGATGACTCTCAGTATAATATTCCAGAAATGTTGATGGAAGATGAAATTCATGATATTCGTCTCAACATATGGAAAACTCTTTGTCAGTTAAAAAAGAAATTATTATCTTATGATAAATATGAAAATCATCTTAAGATAATAGAAGGGTTACAACGTCAGATTGATTTGGTATCTCTATCAGTCTCTCGATATCCGAAGGCTGAAAAGCCGCAGAGAGCCCTTCAACATTCATGCCTTGGCGCACTAAGAAGATTGTGTCAGTTAATTGCCAATGACCCATCTGGTATTTGTGTTAGAGGATGGGGTGTTCATGGAGCACTGCATTTCATGGTGCTCTCCGGTCAGCAAAGCCCGCCGAAAATGGTCTCATGCAATGTTATTCCCCATAACCAGCCACAGTCAATGGGCTTTGTTTGTAATCAAAAGCTTGCCCAAGAACAGGCTTCAACTAGTTCCTCTCAAAATCAAGAATACAGAGAACAAGTTTTTGAATTACTCTTGCATCAAGCAAATGAGAATATTAAACAGGCCTCTCGTTTGGAGCAAGCACGTCACCAAGTGACAGAAGTGTCAGAAATCATCCAACGGTCTTTTGAACCGGGTGATAAAAGCGGATACAGGTTAATGCATCCAGCTAATTTCCAGACTAAGGTTCGCAAGATCAGGAGGACTTTCAAGAAAGTCTCAGACATAGCATGTCAAGAACCACCCCAGCTCACCATACTGGGGACTCTTTTAAACTAACCCTCGGAATCAACAAATAGGATTTGAGGAGTTGAGCGAGAACAGCAGGAACAGCCCCAGTCCACTGGACTGGGGACTTTTTCAAATCATCAATCCCCTCCTTAGAGAAAGTCGGTCTTTTCTCGATTGGTTAAGAAACCTCAAGAGGATTGAAGATCCAAATTATCAGAAGATTCCCTCCAAATTACGGTTTGTCAAGAAGTTCCTGAGGGATCGAATCAACAAAAGGCAATGTCTCATCAAAGACATGGAAAAAGACAATATCACAAAAATGTTGATAGAAGGGATGCGATGGATTATGCATCAATCAATGTCATCAATTTCATTATTGTTGATCCACCAAATGAGGCTCACTCAGGGGACTTAGATGAAGAATTTTCTACTCAAGAAGATGTACGCACCGACACAAATGAAGAAGGTGTGCGTACACGAAGTCAAAGGATTACTCAGAACCTAGGTAATCCTTCGAGTAACCCACTTCCCCCTCTCCGAAAAGGATCCAACAAAGGGAAGGGAAAGAACCAGGTTACATATCCTTCCTCTGGAGAAGGTCAATCGCTCTCACTAGAGGAATGGTTTTCACAACAGGAGGAAGAAATGAATGAATTAAGAAGGTTGAATGCAGAACTACTTCAGAGTAGTCTTCTTCTTAAGCATGCTGGAGTCAGTCATCCAAAGTAATTTGTTACAGCTACTAATATGGATCAAGAATATCCTCCTCTATCAGTACACCCTCACAGGTCTAATCCTACGGGTCAAGTGCAACAACAGTTGGTAGTGCTACCATCAGTTGCAGCACCAATCACCACATCTGTCCAAGCTCCAGTCATTTCACCTACCCAAGTCCAAGTTCAACCGAATGTTTCTCAAAAGTTAATAACTACTATTGAGTCATTAACAGCTTGGTTAGAAACTATGGAAGGGAAACGTGTGCATGTTCAACCAGAAAATAAAGTTTACCCTGAATGGGTAGATTCAATTTCTCCTCCATCCAGTTTTGGGAATCCTGTATTCCCTATTTTCAATGGATTAGGTGATCTTGAACAGAATTTGACGCATTACGTGTCTTGTTGTGATCCCATGATGGGAACTCCGAAGAAACAAGAAGCAGTGAAACTCAGATGCTTCGTGCAAACCTTGCAAGGACCAGCTTTTGTTTGGTATACAAGCTTGAAATCCCAGTCAATTACCAGATGGGAGGATCTTCGCCAAAAATTCCTCCTTCAGTTCAGCTCAACTTTTCCAAAGACAACAGTTTTTTATCTTACAAACTGTAAACAAAGGGATAATGAAAGGGTCTCTGATTTCATTGCTCGATAGAAGGGATTAACATATTCCTTGAGTTTAGCACTCCCTCAAGAAGAGTTGTTGCCAATCTGTGTGGAAAATCTGCGTGACAAATTACGCACGTTTTTAATCCCTGTAAAATACACAGGAGGGTTTCGAGACCTTACTTCACTCGCTCAGCAGATTGAAGATTCCCTTATACAGGATAAGGCTAAATCTCGTGTAATTCCATCATCTCCAAGAAGGAGAATGGGTAAAGCAGAAACTACTACAGTTATACTTAAACAATCACCTGTACCTGTTTCTACCTCAAAACCTTCATCTTCTCAAAGGGCTCCACCTTCTGAGCACCAACAACAAAGGCCTTTTCATCCAGACAATCAACGAGATCAAAGACGAAAACAATTTGAGGAAATGAAGAGTAAAACATACTATTTCTGAAATGAACAAGTTCCTGGTTATTTCATTTCGGCTCTGGAAAAACATTTGGTTCAATTTCCAATGCCTGAGAGTCCAAACAAGAAAGGAGATGAAGACCGTCCCAATTATTGCCCTTTTCATCAAATGTTGGGGCATCCCATCCAAGAGTGTTTTGTCTTCAAAGACCTCCTACAAAAGATGGTCGACTCGGGACAGGTCACATTGAAAGTCTCCTCATCCTAGGTAGCATGTGTCACTGCTACAGTTCCAGAGGAGGAAGATGAATGGAAAGAAGTCAAAAGAAAAAATGCACAGAAGTATGATGATTGGATGGTCATAAAGACAATCAATCGAACTCGTGCTATTTTGTGAACACAATTAAAGAAACCAATTGTGTCTTCTTCCATGAATGTTACGGCAAAACCCTCTTCGTCAGAGGGAAAGTCATCAAAGAAACAGCATGATTCAAAGAAAGAAAAAGAATCAGAAGAAGATGAGTATGTGTTAAAGCCTAAGTTGTCTTTGACTTTGGTGGATTTCATTTCATCTACTTCAAATCCACGGGCACCGCCCCACCAAACGGCACGGCCTAAACAGGCTAATCAGGAAGAGTCTTCATCAGATGAAGAGTTAATCTTTGGTTCTGTTAATATGATTCAATTAACAGATCCATATTCCATTCACAGTTTCGATTTCAATGAGCCTGAATTCCTTGTATCAAACAGATGAATCAGAGGAAGTTCTAGGGGCTCAGGATATAGGGGAAGACGTGGATTTTTCATAAGCCACTATTCCAATTCTACCCCTGCTAGAACTGTGTACGCAGCAGAAACTTGTGGTAGAGCCCTTCAGCGAGCTCAGCAAGAACAAGAAAGTTCTTTTACCAATAGCAAATTCAGTCCTGGCACAGTTATTTTGGAAGACCGGTTGAAGGTTCCATCTTCTTCCTCTCAGCAAGTAAATGGATATAATCAGTCTAATCTTCCAAAACCAGGAATATTGCCAACTCCTATCCCAATACAAGATGCATCAACTTCCAAAGCATCTGCTTCCAAGGTACCTGCTAAACCACATATTCCTATTGGGAAACGCAGACCTCTGGATCAAAAGTATGATCTATTGAAACACTTGGCCCAAGTACCAGCCAAGTTATCAATTCTGGATGCTCTGAATATGTCAAAAGATCTTCGGGAAGCACTCATCGAGGCTTTGTCAAGTCCTCAAGAGTTTAAAACTGAAATTGCTACAGCTGAAGTCTATCACATAGAGAGTAATCCTACAGAATTCCATGAAAATAATATCTTTTACTGATGAAGATGAAGATGATGTTATGCATGGACATATTAGACCATTGTACCTGTCTGGCAAGTTCAATGACGTAGACGTCCGAAGAACTTTCATTGACAATGGTTCAAGAGTCAACCTCATGCCCATTCGTAAACTTCGTTGATTGGGCCTCACAGAATCTGATTTATCTCCTTCTACCAAGATGTTACAAGGATATGATAAAAATGAACAAGAACCAATGAGCGAAGTTACACTCAAAACTCAGTTTGGAGATCTTGTATCCAATTCAGATTTCATGGTTGTTGATCAACACTCAGCCTTCAACATCTTACTTGGAAGACCCTGGATACATCAACATGCGGCTATCCCTTCATCATACCATCAATGTCTCAAATATTGTTTTGATGGTCAAGTTAGGACATTGTATGGTGATAAGGCCCCATTCAATACATGTGAGTCTCAATACATTGAGGCAGAATTCTATCACATGAAGCAAAGGGAGAAATCCATAACAAAGGAGATTACCAAAGTTAATGCTCCATATGGTTTGGAAAAAATTCCATTAAATCCATTTACACATTTGAGTACAGATTATGTGTTGCCTATCTGTCAAATTGAAAAGATAGACCCAAATTAAAATACTCTTATGGAAAGATCCATAATGTCAATTACAGCAATCGAGCCAGACAACATGATAGAAATTGGTAATCTACCAAGCAGTGATGAAAGCACAAATGGTGACGTCTTAATTTCATCTACTGAAATCCAACAAGTCTATGCTTCACCAATTAGGCCAGAAGAAGTTATAGCAACATCTGAGGTGAACAATGATGTCGATTCTCAATCCATCATCTCCTCTTTAATACCCAAAGAAGACACTTCATCATCAATCGGGTCGGAAATGGAATCTTCTTCTTCAAGATGTGCAAATTTTGACATCTCTTCGGATCATGAGAATTCTACTTTATCATCTACTATGCAAGTAGAAAAAGAAGAAATAACACATGATGAAAAAAAGAGGAAGATCTCAGAGATGCTCCTCCATCATTTGAAGAGGGTATATCTACCACTGTGGATGAACTCAGGGAAATAAATCTGGGTACAAAAGAAAATCCACGCCCCACTTTAATCAGTGCGGCCATGACTCTTGAAGAGAAAGAGATGTATACTTCTTTTCTAAAGAAAAATGGAGATATATTTGCTTGGAACTATACAGAAATTCCTGGGCTTGATCCTAATGTTGCTACTCATCATTTGGGTTTACCAGAAGAACATCGAGGATTTAAGCAAGCCGCGAGAAGAACACACCCAACTTATGCTTCCAAAATTAAAGCTGAAGTGGATAATCTTATCAAATCTAACTTCGTCATAGAAGTTCAATATCCCAAATGGTTGGCTAATATTGTCCCTATAAAGAAAAAGAACGGACAAATTAGAGTTTGCATCGATTTCAGAGATCTTAATCGGCATTGTCCTAAGGATGATTTCCCAGTTCCAATTACAGAACTTCTAATTGATGAAACAGCTGGCTATGAAGCACTTTCCTTCATGGATGGATATTCCGGATATAATCAGATCCGAATGGACCTAGAATATGAGGAATCTACAGCCTTCAAAGCCCCTCAGGGTGTGTTTTTCTACCGGGTAATTCCCTTTGGCTTAAAGAATGCAGGTGCAACTTATCAGCGTGACATGCATCGTATCTTCAAACCCTTATTAGGGAAGTTTTTTGAATGCTATTTAGATGATTTGGTAGTTAAATGAAAACAATGTTCTAATCACTTGGATGATTTGGAAGTCATATTCTGCAAGCTTCGACAACATAATTTGAAGATGAACCCCATAAAATGTTCTTTTGGGGTAACCTCAGGAAAATTTCTCGGCTTTGTTGTATGCCATTGTGGTATTGAAGTCGATCCTGAGAAGACCAAGTAAATCCTTGGTATGTCACCTCCTCAAAATTTGAAAGAATTAAGAGGACTTCAAGGACACTTATCCTATATTCGGCATTTCATTGCCAATTTGGCAGGCAAAAGTTTACCCTTCACCAAATTGATGAAGAAGGGAGTCACTTACCAGTGGACTGAAGAATGTTAAGAAGCATTCGATATTCTCAAGAAATACCTCTTGAGTCCACCGGTACTCATGCCACCTGTTGAAGGAAGACCACTTATCCTCTACGTAACAACTCTAGAGCGATCATTGGGTGCCTTTATTGATCAAAAGAATGATGCTGGGAATGAAAACAGTCTCTACTATCTCAGTCGAACCATGCTTGAAGCAGAAACCCGGTATTCAAGTATTGAGAAGTGCTTCCTGGCATTAATCTTCGCAGTTCAGAAGTTGAGACACTACCTGCAACATCACGAGATCCAATTGGTATCTCGCAATAACCCGCTCAAATTTATCCTAAGTCATCCAATGCTTACAGGACGTCTGGCAAGGTGGGCAGTTATTTTGCAGCAATTCGACATTCAGTATGTGTCTCAAAAGGTGATAAAGGGCCAAGATCTGGCTGATTTCTTGGCTGAACACCCTTCAGTGGAAGATACATCTTCAGATATTGAACTCCCTAATGAGGAAGTCTTCTCTATTCAAGAAATTCCTCAAGCAAGGGAAATGTATTTTGATGGTGCTTCCAGAAGTCCAACAGGGAGGAAAATGGAAAATCCTAAATTTAACAAAGTTGGCTTAGGAATTGTACTCATTTCTCCAGAAAAGGCAGTGTTACCTTATTCCTTCTTATTGTGGGAAGGTGGTACCAATAATGAAGCAGAATACCAATCTCTCATCGTAGGCTTGGAATTAGCGCTTCAAGCACAAGTGAATCACTTAAAGGTGAAAGGTGATTCAGATCTGGTAATCAAACAAGTCAATGGGGATTATGCCATCAGAAAAGAAGAACTAATCCCTTTGTATGATTACATCAGAGAGTTAATGGCGGAATTCCCTTTGGAACCGACATTTTCTTATGTCCCAAGATCACAAAATGCTCAAGCTGATGTATTGGCTAATATAGTCACAGCTCTGGCAGATCCAAATCGGGACGAGACAACCATCAGTATTGCCCACCGTCGTGCAATTTCACCTTATGTTCAAATCATAATAGAGGAAATTAATGAAATTTGTCCCATTCCTGAACCGTATGGTCATACTACAGGATGGATGTCACCTATCAGGGAATACCTTCAAAATGGAACACTTCCATCTGATAGAGATGATAAAGAACAAATCCGGCGATGTGTGGTTAATTTTACTCTTTATGATAGCCCATATCACCTAGAGAAAATTCTCTACAAACGTGGTTTTGATGGAGTTCTCTTCATATGCATTGATGGTGAAGAGACAATGGTTGTCATGAAAGAAGTACATGTAGGAGTCTGTGGTGCCCACCAGTCTGGACATATACTGTCTGATCAGATTCTAAGGCTTGGATACTTTTGGCCTTCAATGATATGAGATTGTGTAGATTTCACAAAGAAGTTTCATTCATGCCAAGTACATGCCAACTTCATTCATCAAACTCTAGATTTTCTTCATAAAGCTAAATACTCATGGCCATTTTCCACATGGGGAATGGATGTGGTGGGACCTTACCCTTCGGCTACGGCCAAGCAGTTTAAGTACATTCTTACTGCTACTGACTTATTTTCCAAATGGGAAGAGTCAATACCTCTCAAGGAAGTCAGTTCTAAATGCATTGTTAGCTTCATAAAGTCTAACATCATTACCAGATTTGGTGTCCCTCATACCATATTGACAGACAATGGCACCAATTTCTATTCATCCGAGGTGAAGAAGTTGTATCAAGAATAAAACATCTAATCCAACCATTCATCTCGATATCATGCAGCAGCCAATGGCTAGATAGAAGCCTTTAATAAGACTCTTTCAAATATACTGCAAAAGATGGTGGATAAAGATAAGAGGTCATGGCTTGATAAACTCTTTCATGCTTTATGGGCTTATCGGACTACCACCCGCACTGCAACTCGGTCAACTCCATATTCATTAGTATATGGAATGGAAGCCGTCTTGCCCATTGAAGTTCAACTACCCTCGCTCATAGTTTCCATTTGTGATCAATCATCTACAGATGAACAATCTCAAAAGCGATTGAATGAATTGGAATGGTTAGATGAGAAAAGATTGTGCACTTTGCACCACTTGGAAGTCTATCAGAATCGAATAGCACCAGCTTTTAACAAAAAATTTCGTCTTCATTCATTCACTCAGGGAGAATTGGTATTAGTTCTCATAACTCCAATGATGCCAGGAAAGAAACCTCCCAAACTTGAGCCAAAATGGGAAGGACCTTATTCAATACATAGGGTCTACTCCAATGGAGCTTATTCATTAATCTCAATGGATGGAGAACTCATTACTACTCCAACCAATGCCAGATTTTTGAAGAAGTATTTTTTATAAACTGCAAAGTACTCTTTCGTCCTTGCTATATGACGTTAAACTGTAAAGCAATGGTCCATACATATGACCTTAAACTATTTTCACTTTCGTCCAATATGACGTTAAACTATGAAAAAGTTCCCTAAATGGTCCAGTATGACCTTAAACTGCAACTAGGTCCTGTATGACATTAAACTGCACCATCCACAGTCCATGCATATGACCTTAAACTATTCACACTTTCGTCCAACATGACGCTAAACTGTATCGTCCCTTTTTTCGTCCAACATGACGTTAAATGTGGGGGGAAAAGTCCCTTAAGTCCAGCAAGATGTTAAACTATGACGTCCTAATTAAATGACTCTAAACTGTATAAAAGTCCCTTACATCCAGCAAGATGTTAAACTGTGACGTCCTAATTACATGATTCTAAACTGTATAAAAGTCCCTTACGTCCAGCAAGACGTTAAACTGTGACATCCTAATTATATGACGCTAAACTGTATAAAAGTCCCTTACTTCTGAAAATAAGTTAAACTATATAATCATCAAAGGTACTGTATGACCTTAAACTACACTTTTTTCCAGCATGACATTAAACTGCACCTTCCACGGTCCATGTATATGACATTAAACTATTCGCACTTTTGTCCAACATGACGCTAAACTGGGGGAAAAATCCCCAATGCATCCAACATGATGTTAAATGGTGTACTCTTTTGTCCTCACTACATGAAATTAAACTGCACAGTCCCCCTATCATCTAACATGATGTTAAACTCTATTGTCCCCATCGTCCTAACTACATGACGTTAAACTGTACAGAAAGTCCATGATACGTCCTACATGACATTAAACTGTACTTTGTCCCTGCTACATGACACTAAATTGTGCAGCACCAATAGTTCTAACTGCAAGACTCTAAACTGCATAGTCACTTTATATTTCCTACATGACATTAAACTATGCATCGTTAAGGTTGTTGTTACCTCTTGTTTCTCACATCGAGCATGACTCACGTGAGCTTAGAGCAAACCTCAACCATAACATTCTCTTTGGGCCGCTAACCATGTGTAAGTCCCAACAACATTTTTTTAGGTCATTGTCCTCAAGAACAACTTGATCATTAATTCATTCTTTAATTGAACTACACAGACTTTGATCCTTTCCTTCTAGGATGGGTATGTAGGCAACCTCCCAAGGTTCAAGCCCAAAACCAATCTCTTCACATCGGTTCACCTCCATCTCATACGATGTTGATTCGTAAAACTGCCCCTAGAATCAATATCTTTACATTGGTTCACTTTCATCTTTGTTATACGACGTTAAACTATACAACACTTTTTTCTAATATGAAAATAAACTACAATATTCTTTGATTCCCTCACCTGAGAGGGAACCATTATTTACATTAATTTTTTCAATCATGTTTCATTTCAAAGACTATGTGCATACATGGCAACGCCCAAACCTTTTATCTTGGGTTAAACCATCATTGTACTAAAGTCCCCTTTCACCCTTCACATGTATGAACCAAATTTGTACAAAGGGTATTTCTAGAACTACGTGGGCTTGATTCCCATCCTTATGGGATACGTAGGAATGTTCGAGTGTCCCTCGAATCCAGCCCCAAGTCTTTGGGCCTAACCCCAAATTCCACTTTCAGTCCCTTGGCTGAAAAGTCCCCATGAAAACACACATTGTGTATTTATTACAGTGGTCCAAGCTCTATGATCCTAAACTAAGATCTCTAATCCTTTTGTCATGCACGACGTTAAACTGTAGTTTAAGAACTACGTATGGCTTGATTCCCATCCTTATGGGATACGTAGTGAAGTCCAACATTTCCATCCAGGACCCAGCCACAACATGATTATGGTTAACATTGATCTGTGTATCTCTGTATACATTGGACAATACCCATCTTTATGTGTCATAATCCTAACCTTAAATATTTTCATATCTTCATAACCCTTTTCATGACTTCTAGGTCACAAAAATTTCAAACTTCTGAGAATTATTTTTGGCTGACTATACAGCATGTGCCCATAGGTGGCCTTGCATAAACAGTCTACATAACAGACTTGTTAGCCGAAAGATACTATTATTTGACTATGCAGCCAATGCCCTTAGGTGGCCCTGCATAATTCAACCCCCTAACGGGTTTTTCGGATAGTGGTAACTTCATTCTTGAGAATAATTCCTCTTTTGTCCTTATTTGTATTAAATGACAGTATGTAGGGATCCGCAAAAAATATCCATCCTTAACATATTTTTCCCATATCCTTTTTCATGATCTGAAAGTATTCAAGTCTATGGATTATATTCTCCTTCCCTACGTTTGGGTCAGACCTTCGTAGGAGTGATATTCATCCAGTTCTTCGATAATCATGTTTGGAAATATCTTTTCCATATTCAAGTACCTCTTTCCATACAGAAAACTCTATACTTTGGAAGATTTGAATCTCCATAAACTTTCACTGGATTTTAGAACTAGGAAAGTAAATTTCTGAGAGTTATTTTTCCTGACTATGCAGCACGTGCCCATAGGAGGCCTTGCATAAATAGTTTACATAACAGACTTTTTAGCCAAAAGATACTATTTTATTTAACTATGCAGACAATGCCCTTAGGTGGCCCTGCATAATTCAACCCCCTAACGGGTTTGTTAAATAATGGTAACTTCATTCTTGGGAACTACTTCTTCTAATTCCTTTTAGCTCTTTTTCATATCATTCCTCAGATTCAAATATTCTTAAGTCATATTTTACATATTTTCCCTCATACTTGAGTATGTTACTATGTTTTCAGATGAGTTGTCAAGGAATTGAGTCAATTTTAATCCATTTAGGTCAAAGCTATTTCGACCTTAAACATTAGCCTTTTTTTTATGTCCAACGTGCATGACTTTAAACTACCCACAAAAGACAAGGGAACTCTAAATAAAAGTCAAGTTCCCAGCTCACTAAACATACATTTTGTATGATTTAGGTAACATTGAGCAATTAAAAGGTTTGAAGTTTGTAGGTTTATTTACATTAATCCTAGTAAAAATCAAACTATGCTTACTAGGACCATTGGCTTAGGTAAAATCTAAATAATGTAGCAAAAAAGAATGTAGGTACAAATGAGTGAAAGTGAAAGTGTTTTTCATTGATGCACAAGAGTTAGAAGGACATCCACAGATTGGAGTCTCTTCTCTTTTTCAAGAATTACAAGAGGATTTCAACATAACTCTTCATTTGATTTACGGAATCCCGAGCTTCATCAGTAACCACCTGGAATTCATTCATTCATCTGGATACAATAAGAGATGCAGTGATACCAGCTCTTCTTGGAATAGTTGTAAAAGGATGTTCTTCAGTGCGGATTGAGGAAAATTTTCTGCTGATCAAACAGTGACTTTGTTTCTGTCCAAGAGACTTGGAAGATGGATACATGGATTTGATAATGGAGAATTGGAAGTAAAGATCCATTTGGAGAGAGTAATCTTTTCAGATATTGCTCTAATGCCATGTTTGTCTTCTCTCCACCAACCGACAGCAGAAAACATTTCATCCCATGGGTGTTCCATTTTCATATCTATAAGGAAATGGAATAGATGTAGAATTTGAAATTTCACACCATTGTTGTTGCTCTTAATGCACAGCATAACCGAAATAGAGGAGTAGCAGTGCAGCTGCATTTTAGGTGTATAGTTCTTTTCATTTAGAACATTGACTCCTTGCAGATAACCATGACCATACAGGGACAGGTAGATTCTCTGTGGGAAATTAAGATGATATTTCTTCAAGTACTTAGCCAAATCTAGGAAAGTGATGTCGCAGATATCATAGTAATCATGGTCAACAATGTTCATCATGTCATCAATCCGCTTGCTAGCCAGTTTATCAGCCGTTCCAATTCTCCTGGGAGCCATTGAATCTGCAAAAAAGTTGAATAAACTAACTCTTAAATGGGTTTATTTTTCATAAAATTTGTGAAAGAATTCAGAAAAATGGAAAAGGCATTAAGGCGCACAAGTCTAAAACTTGGCGCGCAAGTTTGAATGTGACGTGCAAGTATATGACGTGCAGGTATCACTGTGAAAGTCAAGATACCTTGACAGCAGCGCGCCATCAAGGAAACACCAAAAAAACAGAGCAACCTGCGCGGTTAAGGTGACCTGCGCGGCGAGAGCTCGAAAAGTCCGGAAATCCGGATGCTTTGTACAGAAGTGAGGCCCTCTATTTATAGACGCGTCCAGAACCCTGCACGCCATACCCTGGGTGACTAAAGGCC
This sequence comes from Viscum album, assembly GCA_963277665.1. Classification (NCBI taxonomy): domain Eukaryota; kingdom Viridiplantae; phylum Streptophyta; class Magnoliopsida; order Santalales; family Viscaceae; genus Viscum; species Viscum album. The sequence continues at coordinate 781,698,269 of OY728146.1, read as the reverse complement.
GTACCCCTATGCGCCGGACTCTGCGCGCCCGAATCTCATTTACGCGCCCAAACTTGCGCGCCGCCTTTCCATTGGTTTTCTTCTTTTCCTCAGATTCAAATCCGCATTTCTTTCGGATCCAACTCTAAGGGGGGACTTTTGTTGATGCTCCTTTTCGTCACATTGTCTAAAAGAATGGAAAGGGAAATGAATTAGTACGAATTGATTCATCCTTTGAAGAAAACATCAAAAATTAACAAAGGCATAGACAAGGGATCACGAGCACATACGCCGCGCAAGTTCTATCACTGTCACACAAGTCTACTTGCGCGATGCATGATGGTCGCGCAAGTGACTTGCGTGACCTAAGTGATAATCGCCCGGGGTCTTCTCCTGCCTATAAATAGACTCAGTGGGCCCCCCATAAGGGAGGATTTTTTTTTCAGAAACTCAGATTTGAGCTCCCGGTTCCCTAGTCTCTTCTCAAATCTTCTGAAACACTTCTAAGGTAATTTCTTACCTAGAACGGAAGATCTAAAGAGGGGGAGGAAGGCCTCAGTGTTGAAACTCATCAACACTTGTGCGCCTGAGTGGCCAACCCTTAAGGGAAAAGGCCACACTTGCGTGCCACCTTACTCCTTCAATAAAACTTGTGCACCCCTCTTCTGGAAGAACATCAAGGTGATTCTAAAGGCTTTAATCAAGAGTCGCACAAGTATTACCCTGCTGGTTAACCATCGCACAAGTACCCATGTGTCGCGCAGGTATACCTACGCGACCAGGACTTGCGCGCCCACGCAGTACCTACGCGCCTACCAGGACTTACGCGCCCCTGCCTTTTTGGGTTCCCTTCTTACCCATTTCACCCCTCTTAATCCATTCCACCTTTCCTATTCAAGATTCAGTCTTCAAGACACTCTTCAAATCCATTTATGGCGTGATTTCTTGATTTGACTTCCTTATCTGAAAGGAATTATGTGGAATATCTCTCAAAACCTAGTGATTTATACATCTTTATGTCACTAAAAAATGAGATTTCATTCATTCAACCTCATCCTTTAAGATGAGAGAATCTCTTAACCTGGGACTCCTTTTCAGGAATAAGACCCAGTCATAATCCTCAAACATGGGAATCCTCCTTAGGAGTAAGCCCCAACCATAATTCTCTTAACCTGGGATTCCTTTTCAGGAGTAAGCCCCAGTCTCAAACATGGGCATCCTCCTTAGGAGTAAGCCCCAAGTCCCTTAATTTTTCAAATCTCTTAACCTGGGCCTCCTTTTCAGGAGTAAGCCCCAGTCTTAATTTCTCTTAACCAGTCCTAATTTACCTTTGATCTGGGATTTCTTTTTAGAAATAAAACCCAATCATAAGTCCTCTCCTAATTTGGGCCTACTTTTCAGGAGTAAGCCCCAAGTTAGAGTATTTAAAATCTCCATGAAGCACATATACCTTTATGGACCCTGCTTCTGGATTTCTTCCCTAAAGTAAATCCTAACCTTCATTTATCTGGGCAGTCATACATACATAAGTCCCACATTATTTCTTATGATTGCATCTTTTATGGCACAATTGTCTAATTTTTACCAATACCTCTTGTTTCTCACACCGAGCATGACTCACATGATCTTAGAGTGTAAAAGTGACTATGACATTCTTCTTTGAGACATCAATCATAAACATCAAACTCCCTTACTCGAACTACATGGGTTCTGATTCCTTTTCTAAACAAAGGATACGTAGGTAGCCCGTCTATGGGTTCGATCCCAACTCTGAAATAATCCATGTCCTTCTGAATGACAATAAACTTCAAGTGCCCCACTGAGTGGCTTTAAAACCAGCATGGCCATCATAATGACCAAGAGACTTCTATATAAATGTGTCGAAGGGTACCATTGACTAAGAATCTCTAATAAATATAGATGATTCTCTATCGATGAAGAACCTCGAATACATATAAAAGATTCTATAAAATTCCTACATATTTTATCATTGATTGTCAGATCTGAAGGAAAGCTCATTTTATACTTGGTAACGTAATAAGGATTCACAAACATAACTTAAATCTATAAAGAGAGTCCCGAAGTAAACAATAATTCCCCTCAAAAAGGTGTGATGAGTCTGACCTCCCATCCTCTTGACCAATGCAAATTCCTAAACCTCATCAGTCCATAAACTAATGAGCACCTACCTTTGGAAATTAGGTCCGAATGGATGTGGAATCATTGGATGTTTCCGGTTCTACGAACAAAGCCGTTAGAAACTGATCGGAACGTTTGAACCTCCCATCAAAAGGAGTTCATTCCCAAAATCTGAGGGAAACATACATATATATACATATATACATATATGTGTGTGTGTGTGTGTGTGTTTTGTGTGTGTGTGTGTGATAAATTCAAGGCCCTAGTGGTCCATCCTATCATGAGAAATATAATTGAGTATACATGAGTCAAGGAAATCTTATAACTTATCCCTTTTGGCATAGGGGAATGTGTATAATGATTTAGGGAATTAAAATCCCATATTATAAAACCCACCTATCTATCAATATTTATGTACCTTCTATAGTTTATATACCATAATATACATATATCCTCGCATTCCCAATGCAAAGGAAAAGCCAAACAATAGGACATATTACACAAAAAGCAAGCAAATAATGAAATAAAATCTAGGGAAGTACTTATATAATAGTGTGCAATAGTGTATGAGGTGAATATGCCACAAACCATATTGGGTACCCTGGTAACCTGATAACCGAGTCGACCCTGACATAGCCCGAAGGGCATTCCTGATCCCCATGGGTTGGTGACTAGCACTTGGCGTCAAACAAAATTCAAGTGGGAATGATTTTTCCACTAACAGTGTAGAAGTAAAGAAGCAATACAATATGCATAACAAAAGAAAACTTCACTAGGAGTAAAGTAATAGAATACAAAAGGTCATAAAAGCCCAAAGTAATACAACCCAAGTACTAAAATAGGAAAGACATCCCCAAGGTCCCTAAGGACACAACTCACTAAGTCTAAAACTGAATAGCTGGATCCACCTCCAAGAGATCCCTTCCCTTTGCTTGAACTTGGAAGAAGAAAGTATACTGGAAAACTTCCAGTAGGGAGACTCAAACCCCCTACCACATGTTTCCAAGGCTAACATCCCATTACTATTTTCAGGTATTCCTTAACCCTCTTGTATTAAATTTTTAATATCTTAAGTAGAAAAAATGTTTTACCAGCAAAATTTTGATAAATGTGTTAAAGGCCTTTGATACCACTTTGTCACGAACCATTCTAGGTATCATGGTAACCTGATAACTAATTTATCCCTAACATATTATGAAGGGTATTCCCGATCCCCATGGGTTGGCGACTAGCACCTGGCATCATACAACATGAAAGTGGGAACACTTTTTCCACTAACAATGAGTAAGTAAAGAAGCAAAACAATATGCATCACAAAAGAAAACTCCATTATGAGTAAAATACCATAATAAAAAAGGTCATAAAATCCCAAATTACTACAACCCAAGTACTAAAATAGAAAAGACATCCCCAAAGTCCCTAAGGAAACAACTTACCAAGTCCAAATCTCAAAATTTGGGCCTTAAATACTAGTTAACATCTTGGAATGTTCAATTGAATATTTTTGGAGTTATACACTGAGTTAGTGTTAGATTATGAGGCCCACAAAGTCTCAGTGAAGACTGAATAAAAATATTAAATATAATATATTAATCACACACTTTTATTCAAAATAACTGAGTAACTCTAATATGGTGCATCATATAAGAAATTTGAGAGCACCACTAGGTTTGAAATGAGGGGTTTACCCTAGGCGAGGTATAAAATTCAAAGAAGTCCAATGTTTGGATGCTTTGCTCTTGAGATAAATTTATTAAATAATGTTAAATATATAATTTTATTAAAAATAATTAAATACATCCCAAATGGTAAATCATATGGAAAATATGAGACCACTGATAGGTCTGGAATGAGGTGCTTACCCTAGACAGGGTATAACATTTGTAAGCGTCAGATGTTTGGATGTCTCACTCACAAAAATAACCTTTTTAATATTTAATTAATTTTTAATCCATTTTTTTAATATTAAATAATTGATATCTCTCAAATGGTATTCTGTATAAGAAATATGAGACCACCGTTGGGTTCAGAATGTGGCGTTTACCCTAGGCGGGGTATAACTTTTATGCACATCGGGTGTTTGGCAACATCACATGCAATAAAACCCATTTTATTTTTAATTAATTATTTATTCCATTTTTTAATTAATAATTAATTAATTTCTCTCAAATGGTGCATCTTATGAGAAATCAAAGACCAATGTTAGGTGGGGTATAAATTTCATACGCAATGGGTGTTTGGTAAGGTTTCTAATTAAATCAATATATTTAATAAATAAAATAAATTATTAATTTATTAATTTAATATGAAAATAGAAAATAATGTTCTTAAGCTATAAAACCATAATGGTTGACATTTTATAATCCTCCATTTCTTAACCATTTTAATCTGTTTTGGTGGTGACGCTATTAATGTTTGAATTTACACACTTCAACCTTAACATTATGTTAAATCATGGATTAAATAGGTGTTTTAATTTTTTAGTTTTTAGTAGTAGTTTCTATTGAAACATTAATGGTGACAATAATTAGAGATAATTAATGATAAAAATAATAATTTTTGTTATTATTGTTATTAATTATGAAAAATAATATTAATGGTGGAAATTGTGAAAGTGATTTGATTACCATTATTATTATTAATGTGAGATATTCAATAATAATATAAATTAATGCTATTATTATTATTATTATTATTGTCTAAACACCATTTTGGTCATAACTCCCTCGTACGGTGTCATATTGATGTGCCGTTAGCGGCAGCATGACCCTGGAATTGAGGTGGTATTTTAAAGATCAATGTTGGATATTTAATTCAGGTTCATAGTGTAGGTCCAAGAAGTGCCCAATATGATGATGGGGTTAACACTTGGATTTAATAGGATAAAATAATAACAAATTCTAACACTTTTTTGATTTTTATCTTTAAACAAGGAGTTTTTGCAGTTTTCCAAATGATTTCACACCATGTAACTCTTGTCGGGTGTGATCCATGAAACGTGATTCATAGTGAGATGGGTACACATTGTGAATACCCTTTATATGACATGAATATTTTTGTTCAGATCAGTTTTTAATTCATAACAATAGGGGTTTTGACCGTTACGAATCTTAGGCTTTTTACGAAGTTAATGGGGTTACATGTCGTGTAATACACTGACTTTAAAGGGTCATTACAAATTCGACATGTCTTCACCATTATGAAACATAACACTTTCACGGTGGTAGTGAGCGTGGTTTTTTTTCATTTGCTCCTATCCAATTCCTCTTCCATTGACCCAAGGCCTTCCCTAAGAAATTTTGGAGTCTTCCAACACTTTTGGATCTATTCCTTTGGAAATTGATCATCATTGCTTTGGCAGGTGATATCCAGGTAATCATTCTTCATCATTCTTCATCTTTCTCTTTTTCTCCTCTTTTGGGATTTTAATGGATCATTCTAAATTTGATGGTTCTGTGCTCCTTGATGTTTTATCTCACTTCTAGGTTGAGTTTTTGGATCTTATATACCTTCGTTCTCGTTGATGGGTGTCGTTGCGAGTGTCGGGTTTCGGGAAAAATGCAGGTGGTTACGTCATGATTAGCTAAATTGATTATCCTTGCACTGCTTGATTTATTTCAATTATTTTTTTTAATTCAATTTCTCAAATTTTATTTCAATTAAATTAATAAAACCTGATTCCAATGAACCAGGAGATTGGAAACAATTTTGTCACAAAAATTTTGAAAACCCCAAATTCCATTGAATTGGGGTGTGTTTATGGAAATTATACAATTTAAATTATTGAATTTAAATTGTGTATTTGAGGGAAATGTTTTCAATTAAATTGTTGAATTTAATTATGGAAATGAATTTTGAAAAATATGGAATTGTTTTTGAATATATTTCAAACTTGTGAAAATGGATAAAATTGATTTGATAGAAACCCAGTAGTTTTATTATATGAAAAAAGGAATGTTTTTTTATTAAAACACATTTTGGTTTTAAATGGAAAATTTGGCATTTTGAAATGGAATAATGGGATTTAATTTTATTTTAATTAATCTTAAAATAAATTTCCCATAGTGTAAGATCGTATGAAAGCTTTAGGTATTTGGTGAGTTATTTGGATACACTTTACGATATTACAATGTTCTAAAACATACCTATGGTGAGTCACATCCATGATGGGAGGGTCACAAGTCACCTTTGGCCAGTGTCATGGGGGCGTGAGTATAATCATTTTACTGATATTACTTAGAGAGTGTGGAATACTATAGATGGTTAATATTATCGTACCTTTTGGCATATGACCATGTCGCTCACTTGTTTATTCATATTTGAGATATAAATGTATTCCAATGTTTTTTTATGTAACTATTTTATTCAATCCATTGTTTTAGAAATATTTCATCTCTTGTAAAATAAAAAATGTACTTTAAAAAGTATTTTCCATTAATTTGAAAGTGTATAGAATGTTTTTTTTAAATATGCATTTTAAATTTCCAAACCTGTTTATTTTGAAAATTGAAAGCTTTTCTTTAGATAATATATATTTTAAATTTGTTATGGAATCTTTGGTGGTATCCTACTGTGCTTAGGACCACACCCTACTTTTTCCTTTAGATGTTTGTAGACTTTCTTCTTCCAGGTTCAAGCAAAGGAAAGGGATCTCTTGGAGGTGGATCTAGCTGTTGAGCTTTAGACTTGGTGAGTTGTGTCTTTAGGGACCTTGGGGTTGTATTTCCTGTTTTAGTACTTGGGTTGTAGTACTTTGGAATTTTATGCCCTTTTTTATTCTGTTACTTTACTCATAGTGGAGTTTTCTTTTGTTATGCATATTTTCTTGCTTCTTTAATTCCATATTATTAGTGGAAAAATTGTTCCCACTTTCATGTTGTATGATGACAGGTGCTAGTCTCCAACCCACGGGGATCGGGAATGCCCTCTGGGCTATATTATGGCCAGATTGGCTATCGGGCTACCAGGGTACCCTGGATGGTTCGTGATAGAATATATTCACTTTCATGATTTATTAGGAATTAAAAAAATTGGGATTCCAAGAAAGTATAAAATGGAAATAAATACTTTCACTTTATAGTATAGATTGATAAACATGTTAAACATAACCAAAAGTAACATAAACAAATCCATTAATTCAAATAAAGATTTAAGAAAACATTTATTAGTTTTAAACTCTTAGTTTTAATTAAAATTTCTCAATACCAAACTTTTTATAGGTTAACCCTTTATATATATGATATAAATAAGGGGTACACCTATAGAATTAATTAAAGAAATTCTTTGAGGCTCTAAGAAAGATAAAAGATTCCCCCAAAAAGCATAGTTAGACCACCTAGAAAGAGGATAAAATTAGGTTATTACCACTTCCATTTAAGAATAATGAATCCAAAATATGAAACCATATGTTTAACTCTGATTTAACTATGTAAATCACCCACAACAACTTTACTAAGGGTAATCCAAGAGATTCATTAAATTATGGGATCCTTAGATTGGTTTAATAAGAAATTTTACTTTCTTTTACAAAGAAATAAAAATAGGAGGGGTATTAAAGGAAGATGATGACCTTAAATTTATGAATCATAGATTCTATGACTAATTAGAGGTACTATATACCAAGGATCGATGAGGGTTCATTTAGAATGAGAGGGATATGAAGGAGGGCTCTTAGGAGGAGAAAATCCATCCAAATAAGGTTGATTTTCTTGATAAAAAGATTTTCATAGGTTAAACTTGAGGTTAAAAAAGATGGATTCACCACCAATATTAAAAAAACCCACCTGTAGTTCTATTGGGTTTCCAATATATACCCACAAGGTACCTTGTAAAGAAAACGGTGGCCCTGCAACCCATATATAGCCACCAGGTACCCAATACTAGTCCATCAGGTACTCGATACTTTTAAAACACCTAGGTTTATTCCCTTCACCTTCCCTTATCCTTCCAATTACCATAATTACTCCTTTAACTTGGAATTATACCCAAAATGGAATTTAAATTCTAAATTTAAATAGTAAACTAACCTAAAAATGATCAGTGTCTTTACATGCTAAATGAATAGATATGTCAATTAGATCAATCTTGATTATATATGTGGTCCATATTAAACCCATTTGGAATATTGGGTCAACCTATATTTTACATCTGTTTCACCTATTTAGGATCAATATCAAACTAATTATATGACCCAAATAATCTTTTTAAAAAATAAAGGTGCATCTAAGAACCTTTCATTGATGCATTTTTTGAAGTGAAAATTATATAATCATAGAGCCATATTGAGCGATTTTATGCACAATTGTCTGTATGGATGGTGCAATGTACTTCCCCCACAATAAAATTTTAATACATGACTTTTTCAATTTTGAATAGTGATAAAGTGATCACCTTTATAAGGTATCCCCCATCACTCTCATCTTCTAATGTGGGACTTCATTCAAACTTATTTTCTTCTCCTTTTAAATTAAAACAAAAAATAATAATTTTAAATTAGAATCTACCAATACCCTATAATTAAAAAATATTTAAAATTCACATTGATTTTTAATATCAAGCATCGTAATATCATGGAAAAAATTGAATAAATAAAGGCATCTCGTGATTTGAGCCTTTATATAGTAGAGACAAATTAAAGATAAATAAAGAAATATATAGACACTTCCTTGAACATGTAACTCTTATTTTCAGTCAGATTCATCCTACATAATCTTCTCAGAATTCCTCATTTCTTTGTCTACTCCTAGAAACCATTATGGACATGTGTATTTTATTCTTTCATGAATGTTTGTGATGAAAAGTTATAAACTCTTTAAAGAAGTCCCACTTATAAATTCACATAGGTGACTAAATTTTTTTTATGTTTCAACACTAGTGATATCATTGGTTTATTAATAATTTTTAAAATTTACCCTATTTTCCTCATGGGAACCAAAAATCATTCTTTAGGTACATGATCTAATTTATTGTTTCCTTTACAGATATGATGGAATTTTCTACATTTAACTTAGACATGAAATATTATAATATGTTAGATTGAGTTTTAATCATTGGTGAATCCTTTATATGGAATTTAAACCAATCACTAATAAATTTTTATACACAAACTCCCTTTAAAATCCCTTTGATAGTAAATCTTCAAAATTATGGATATATCTAACAAATCCTATAGTTATGATACCATATTGTATCAACTTCCTCACATATCTATTCTTGGAACCAATGTGACTCAATTTTTCTTTATAAGTTTTTTTATATGACCTAGCCAACATTTCTCAAATATCATAATGTATAGAAACTAGGGATGTTGATATATGCTACAATGTTAGATCTAATAATAGAGTTTTATACCATTCGACTTCTATTCTGGTTACTATTAAAGAAAAAAAACTTAGAAGCCATTTTGGAGTCTGATATATATGTTTTTTATTTGATACTTAAGTGGTTACTCTACCACTAATTGTAAAATCCCAACCAATCATAGAATATTAACCCTAAAAATCAATCACCCAACTTTCATTAGAAAAAACTTCTAACACTATTAGTTTTAAACTATAGAATATGCAGTAATCCACTGCACCCTTTAGATATCTTAATACCATTTTAACCTTATCCTACTGATCATAATCTTGACTTTCTTTATACCTTATCAAACTTCTAAAAACATATGAAATATTGAGTCTTTTACATTTCGTAACATTTATGACACACCCAATAACCATTGCACATTCCTATTGAGCAACAAACCTACCAAACTTTTATGGAATCCCACTCCTAGAAGCATATGGGGTAAAAACAGGTGGGAAATCAAACTTTTCAAACCAATTTAAAATATTTTCAATGTGATAATATTGGGAAGGTAAAATGAATTTTTTATTTATAATATTTTTAATTCCTACTATAAAATTCTCTTTACCCAAGTTAATCATTTCAAAGTTTCTATATAAAAAAACATGGCCTAATCTACTTGATTCATATCTATTCCAAAAATAAACATGCCATCAATATATAAAAAAATAAAAATTCCATGGTTATTATGGAACCTAGTATGAACTTATTTATCAGATTTCTTAACTAAAAATCCATTTTGAAAAAAAAAATATTTCATTAAATTTCCCATGTGATTGTTTTGGATCTTGTTATAAACTATAGGGGATGTTATTGATTTAAAAATATTACTTTATTTCCCATATACTAAGAATCATTTTAGTTATTCCATATATATTAGTTATTCTAATTTAGTGTTTAATAATAAAATTCCAATATTTTGTGAATTTTTAAATGATATATAGAAGCTAAGTTGGGAAGGACTATAATATAAGAAATCCCAACCATGAGTGCATAAGTATAAAAATAATCAATTAGTTATTTTTGAGTAAACCCCTTGGCTACCAATCCAACTTTATATTCATTAATTGTACCATTGAAATTTATTTTCCTTTTAAATACCCATTTGGAACCTATCAGTTGTCATCCCTGTGGAAGATCAACTAAAATCCAAGTATTGTTATCTATTATATATTCTAATTAATTAGTTGTATCTTCCTTCTAAAGAGATTTGTAAAAATATGATATAACTTCATTATAATTTTTAATATTAGACCCTATATTGAACTAGAGTTTGTGTAATAGTATTTTCATTAGATCCTTCCAACAAGTACATATAGAAATCAGATCCATGTGTTTTGAGTATATGAGTTAGTTTCATTTTATGGATATCATTTATTGTATCTTTATGTGTTATTGATTTATTATATCCAAATTCCTCAATTTCTATATGTTTAATATAATAGTAAAATCATGATTCATCATACATAACATCCCTTGATTCAATAATTGTATTAATATCTAAAAAATCATAATATTCTATAACCATAAATCTATAATATTTAAAATGTTTCGCATATCTTTGAAATATGAAATTGATGCATCATTTACCCAATATTTCCCTTTAGTTTTAGATGCTCTTATAATTGTGTGATAACCCCAATACCTTAATTAATTGAGGTTTAATTTTATATGATTTCTTGATTCGAATGGAGTCATAGAATTATATTTTGTAGGAACCCTATTTATAATGTAACACATAATTAATAATGTATCTCCCTAAAAAATAATTAGAGATATATTATGTACACCATTAAATTAATCATTTCCATTATTATTCTACTCTTTCTCTCAGATACACCATTATGTTGGGGTTTATAGGGTGTAATGGTCTGTATTTTCCTGAGTATTTCTTTTATTATTATTAGGTGTCTAGTGGTTCATAGAGTGTTCATATATTAAAAAAGGTACTTTAAATAGGTTTTATATTTATATTAGTTTTAATTATTTATAAAATTAATTAAAATTTTCTTAAAAATGAAATTAATTTAGAAGTTTTTAAAGTGATTGAATTAGTTTTTAAAGGGATTTAGAATTTTGGATATGATATTAAGTTTTAAAGAATATAATATGTTTGTGAGTTTAATAAAAATTTGGTTAAATTTGAATTAATTATCATGTTTTTATAGTACAATTTTTTTAAATGATTTTATACACCTATCCTTAATTATTTATGAGTTTATTTTATTGAGATTTAATTATTTTTAATTAAAATATTACTCTTATGTATACCCCCTTATTGTGCGAAGGTAATATGGTTTTTCTATAAGCTGTGTAAGCGTAAGAATGATTATATTATATTAAAGTAAAGGTGAAAAAGAGTGTCTATAGGCTACAAAAATATAGATTTTATCTATGTAGGGGTAGTCATGGTTTCTCCTAGTCTGTGTAAAGGTCATTTGGTTTTTCTTATTCTTTCATAAAGGTAAGATCTTACACTGGTGTTGTGTAAGAGTAAAAAAGTTAACCCTTATGAAAAAATCATGGCCATGCATATGGGTATCGTGTTTTGACCTTTTGCCTCTTTTTACTCTTATTTTGTATCTATAGCACTTTTTCAAGATTTTAATGAAAATAATAGTTTTGATATTTATTTTGAAGAGATTTAAATGAATGTTTTTATTTCCTTAAATTTTAGAGTTTTAAAAGTTTTATGAAATGATATTAAATGAGAAAAAAATTGAATGAAAAATAAATGGAAATTATATTATATATTTAATAAATATTCAAAGATATAATGTCTGTAGTATTTTATAAAATATACTTCCTTTGTTCATCTCTTTCATTATTTCTCTTGAGTTTGGAAAATCAAACATTTTCCATCAAGTCTTGTGACCTATTTGCAATCAATCCGATCCCCTTAAACATAGTTTCTAAGCCTATTCACATCTTACCCTTTCCTCTATTTTTGTTAGAGCATGTTTTATGAAGCTTCTTCCAAGTAGGAGATCTAAAACCTCTCCCTTGTTCCAAGTGAAAGTGTGTTTGGATCATGCCTAAGTTCCTTTGTCTAAATAAGCATGATTAACCTTAAAAAGATAATATTCTAGAAATATCACATGAATAATTCTTGTTTTTTATAAAACTAGAAAACTCTTTCACATGCCATAAATATGAAAAATGATTATGTAATAATCTATAAATAATTAAATGTAGAATAAGATGATATTACATTCTTAATAATGAATATTATTCTCAAGGAAATATGAATATTATATTGTGTATTTTAAATAATGATTGATAATTTTGGAATCACTTAATTATTTGTGTAATTTATCATATTTTTTTGAATAATTATATTATTTTGGGAATGTATAGAAATTAAAAGAAGAAATAAGGATGATAAAATAGCATGTAGTGGATTATTACTTTTATTAATAACTTGAAACTATATGAGAGAAAAACATGAAACACATTCAGTAACTTATTGTCAATATAATATTATTCTTTCTAGAATTAAATTATAAATAATATCTCATGTTTTAGATAATTATAATTATTTTTATAATTTTAAAATATAAATATATTATTAATATTTATGATGATAATTTAAATGATGGAAATTAAAGATATCACATTTAACAGCTTAAAGAATTAAGATTTTATAAATCTTGAAATTATTTAGGAGATAGAAAAGGGATAATCACATGATACAATGTTACACTACTTAATAATATATGATGAGAATAATTTGTATAACTATGGAAACTAATTTTTTGAAATGGGATAATTATCACTTGTGTAGATAATTAATGTTTCATGTTTTGGGGTTTATGAATTTAATGGGATTAAATAAATGAGTTTGGGATATTGTGATCATATGTGTATTATGATATGTTGATGTTTCCTCTTGATGTTTACTAGATAGCGTGATTTCTACTTGGGTGTATTTTTTATTGATTTTTTAGCATGATTAATTTATTGAAAATGTTAAAAAAATATAAAGATGTTATGATATTATAATTTAAATGGAAGATTTAAGATTAGAATAACTACTACTATTCTTGGAATAGATTAAACATGGAAATTATGTTTGAATGATGTTCATGTTTTTCTCTATCATTTATTGGTTACTTTCTATAGGTTTCTTGACGCAAAAACCTATTCATAATAAACTAATTAATTTAATATGTAAATAAAAAATATTTTTTGTTAAAGAATAAATGTTTGGGGTTGGATGAGTCCATATTTGTTTGTAGTAGGTCTGAATATATTGACACCATGGACTTAGTCCCTTTTGTGTGTGAAAAAAATAGATATGAAATGTAGTTATGCTCTAGGGATTAGATCCTTGATGTGATTGATTGATTAATAACCTTGTGTTGTTGGATTGATTTAAGAGCAATGGGATGGGAGCCTGGGGTTGTAGTAATGGTCAATTCCAGTGATGGTAGGAAAGATTATTTCATATGTAATGGTATGAGAAATGATGCTAGTTATTTTGGGATAAATTATAGTCAGGCTTGATCATTGATACATTTTTACTTAATTCTAGTTGATAGCCATTAGGCAGATGTTATTAATTAAGGGTTTCCAACTGCTTAACTTAGTTTGGTTCTAAGCATTGTAAGTGCATCTTTAATAGTGGTAGCTTAGGATAAGTCCTAGAGTACTTAGATAATTAATAAATGATAGTTGAACTAATAAGTGAACGATTTTAGTTTATGGCTTTCATATATGATAATTACATACTTGATAATATAAGAAGATAATTTATAGTTTCAAAGACCCTAACCTTATAAGATTAAAATGATAATTTTAGAAATGAAAATGGAAAAATATTAATCAATGGATAATTAGTTAGTTAATATTAAACTTTATGATTATTTGATTATTTGATATCTTGGTGTTAAGTTGGATATTGAGTATCTAGTGATACAATATATGTAGATGAGTCTAAGTCTTGGTAGTTTCCCTTATGGTGGTTGTGTGTGATATTATTTGTATTTTTTGATTTCATATTCTACCCCACCATCATCGATAGAGCGACTAGAACCCAAATGTTTTGGGGGTGTTTTCTCCAACATCCAAGATGGATAGGGAATGGATGGATTACTTCTCCCTATCCCCCACTCTCTCTCTAGACATAGATGAGTAGACTTATCTTGGATAATAATTTATTACATTATATGGTGTATTCTAACCAGGGATATGATAGATCATAGTTTTCCTATACAATTATTTGTGGGTTGTAGCAACATGAGGTATAACATATAATTGTATCTAGTCATGGTGGTTTTAGCTTTCCATGGGTTCATATTCATGGGTTGTGATGTATTAAGGTATAGTTAATGTACATAGGTTTTAGTGGATTCCAGGCATACACTTGGTTGCTGAGATGATAGTGGTGATGCGATTTTCTAGGTTTTATATGATGGAGTAATGGCTATGATATTATTTCATGAGGTGTGAGATTATTCATTGCAGGGATGAGCATAGGGTGCAGTCATGTGGGTGTCTGAGTGAAAAATTGGTGGATAATTAGAAATAGGGTACCTTCACTCATATATATGATTTTGGATAGGGGTGTCCATGGGTCGGGTTAGGTTGAGTTGAGGGCTATTTTGGACTCGACCCAAGAAAAATAGGTCGGGTCGGGTTGGGTCGGGTCAGAGATGTTTTTGGATTTAGACCCGACCTGAACCAACCCATCTCAAATTGGGTTGGGTCGGGTTGGGTCGATCGGGTTAAGGAAAAAAATTGTTTGGTATTTTTTTATGATCCTAACCCGCAGGTTAACCGGGTTACGAAAAAAAAATTGTTCAGTTCTTTTTTTGGCTATCAACCCGTGGGTTGATCAGGTTACGTATTTCTCTGCTTCATCTTCTTCGCCACACTAGGGAACGCCTACATCCTCCGCCCTATAATAAATCGACCCCAAAAAACATCAGTCTGTGACTCAATGGTGTGATGTGATTAGCTTGCCTGCAAGTAGTTATCAAGGTTTTATGAGGTTCAAGGTGAGGCCAATAGGGTGATGAGAATGGGGTAGTGCCTGACACTGATAGATTTGGCACCGCACACAGTCGCGATGGAGATGGAGATGGTGGTAGAGGCAAGGGTACATGCAGGTGCGGCGCGGTGGATACACTGGACTGGTGAGGGTGAGGGAGATGTTCAATGATCATTTTCTTAGTCGATCCTCCACCATCAGATCATCGAATCATTAAAATTGTTCTATCTTCCTTTGGTTTTTTTCTTATTCTTTAGTTTTTGTAGAAAAATCGAATGAAATCCAATTATCTCTATGTTTTTTTTTATTGGGCATTGTTTTTCCACTGATTTCACATGTCTCGATTCCTTTGAATTTATTTTATGTTTTTCTTAGAAATTTCATGGAAGATTCAATCATATATGATATTAATAGAGTATTCATGTAATGGTGGGAAATTCCATGGACTCAATGGATGGTGTAAGAAAGGAGAAAGACAGTGGCGTGGGGCGAGGGTGAGGGGGAATTGGGTCGAGAGGTAGGGGAGGGGGTGAAGTCTGAAGAGGTGACTCACAATAGTTGGGTTGGTTGGGTCAGGTTGGGTAAATTTTTTCCCAACCCATGACCCAACCCAACCCGACCATGATATAACCCAACTCGACCCAACCCGTGGTATAAATTTTTTAACCCGACCCGACCCGATCGGGTTGAGTCGGGTTGGTCAGGTTGGGTCGGGTCTGTACACACCTAATTTTGGAAATAAAATGGTTTACATTTATTCATTACATGGTGAGTGAACCATGGTGAGGATATAAAACTAGTATTACATATTTAGATAATGAGTTAGTTTCATTTGTTTATTCACTAGGAATTGGTATGATTATTTAATGTTTTTCATGAGAAGTTTTAGTGAGGATCCTATTGAGTATACATGTTATACCCACCCTACATATATATATACACTATTTTTTGGTCATTAGGAGCTTGTTGGTGATAGAGCCAGACATTACTAGCTTGAAGAGTTGTTTAGGAGCTGTTAGAGCTTCATGGTCACTTATGAGGATCTCATTTTTTTCATTTTTAGTTGTTTTAGTTTATATATGACATTACATTCATGTACTAGGATTGTCATGCATTGTATTGGGATGTTTCATTTGTAATATGTGGTTGGTTGATGGTTTTCTTATCTTATCTCTTATTTCTTAAATCTATATTGAGGGTAATTCATCCCATGTGTGTGATTTATATACCCTTTGTGTTAGTCACCAACATGTGATATATCAGAGTTGAGATTCGGGGATCATTGTATCTATTTATTAATTTTTTGGCCTAATAGGGGTACCTTTGGAAGAAGGGGGTTGTGATAAAGTGGTATCTAAGATGATGGTTCAGACATAGGATAGAGTTTAGAGTTATTAATTGGTGAGGATGCATGAGTTGGTAGGTAAATAATATCATCTAGGATTAGTGAATGTTGCAAACAAGGGATATTGGATAATATGTGGGATTTTAGGAACCTTTGTGATCCTCCACAAGACCATCAAGTTTACTAAATGTACTATGTGAAGCGATACTTCTTTTGGGGTAGAGACCTAGGAAAAGATCATGCATCATGTTTTTCTATTCCTATGTTTGAATTGGGTAGATAATGGGAAATACATTTAAAATGAATTAATAAATTAACCTTAAAAATAATATGTGTCTTAGGTTAGGATCCCCTAATATTTTTCCTTTTTAAGAATGGACCTAGGTTGATGTCCCCATCAGGTTCACATCAATGATGTTTAGCAAGATGTTACATAAAGTATTCGCAGAGTGAAGGTTGATGGTGATTATTCTTGAAGTAAATTATGAGGGTTTCAACACTAATGTATATAGAAGTGTGAGGGATCTATTTCAAATCATGAGATATAGGATGGTTGGAGGAAGTAGTGATAGCCTTAATTTTGATTTGTGTTCGGAGGGAGTACTAGGTTTTCATTGGTTGTGATGATATTTTATAGGTCATATCAGTAGTGGTGGATTTTATTTATTTGGGGTCACAAGGAGTCAGTTATTTCAAAGAGGATATTCTGAGATCAGTTTCAAATTAATTTTCTTTATTCTTCCACAAAGAAAATTTTTCAGCCAATCGTGTTTTCCCTTTTCTTAGGGTTTTTTGAGTCCTTCTCTTGATATGTTATAAGACCTTTGAATTACCTTATTGATCCAATAACCCTTCAATTGTTATCCTATTGAACCGAATGAACAATATTATCTTCATTCATATATTGTTATCCCATTATCTTGAGTGATTGGATTTTACAACATTTTGTTTGATTGAAATCCACCCATTGAGTCCCATGATCCAATTCTTTATATCACTTAAACCTTTGAAAATCAAATTATATCTAAATTTACTTCATAGAGGGTAAGTATAACTCATTCCTTGGTCTTGGTGTTGAGGTTTTGATATAGTCTATGGGAAGGGTTTCTCTAACCTTGTTCATATCATTCCATAACTCTCCCCTTAGGATCAGTGTTATGAAGGTATAGTCTGGGGGGATGGGATGTTATCATCATATGCATTCTATACTCTTCTCTAAGGCCTGGTGTGGTGGGGATTTGATCAGAGGGAAGGATTTATTATATCTATTCCTTTATTTTAATAAATATACTCTTCTCTCAGTCCTAATGATATGATCCCTAGTCTGAGGGAAGGGGATATTTTATATTTTTTTATGTATTTCTTCCAAGTATTAGATTATTTTCTCTATGTTGTGAATTAAATTCTTATATGTTGTAATTTTTATGACTGGATATATTTTTGATGTGTCAATGGTTTCACATGATTTTATTTTTAGATGGATTTCTCTTATTATGGTAACAAATGTTATGTCCTCAAATATATGAAGAGGGGGAGACACTTCACCCATTATGACATGTTATTTTCAGGATGCATTTTAAAGTCATTTGGGTGAGTCAGGTCCACCTAAACCAAACAATATCATGGTGTGGTGGATGGGTTCTCTTGATTTGTATGCTTGTAGAAGTTCTCTTTATATGGATATAAGTACCTTTATTGGTCAAGGAATATTATTTAATATTAATTTAAAAACTCTTGAGAGAAATGGCATTCACCTGTAGTTAATGTAAAATGGAATCATTAAAAAATTTATAGTATTTTCATCAGTATGTTCTTGGTAAATGAAGATTTGTTAATAAACATGGAAATTTTTAATCTGAATAAAGTGTATTGTTCCAACCTCAAGTTTTGTATATGATGCATGTTATGTGTTAATTTTAATTCTCTAACAAACCATGTAACCTTTTTAGATATGATATGAAAGTATGTTAAATATGGAAGGTTAGACATCATGATTAGAATGTTTTAAATTTTTTATAATTATTAATTAGTTTAACATGAGTCATGATAATATTTTTAGTTATAGTAGTGGGTGGATTATTCAAATTCTATGATGAAATATAAATCAAATTGGTTAATTTAATGGATATTTTGGGTTGTTTAATTAGTGATAATGTATCAAACCAACCTTATTAAACCCATAAATTCACCCAAATTGACCCGCCAAAAGGTCCAAAGTGAATTTCCGGTCACCACAATCTAGAGACAAGGACCTAGGTATCATACAAGGGAAGATGGAAATGATTCCAACCTCAACAGACATATGATATAGAAGATACAAATAGAGTAAAAAATCAGATAACCAAAGTATATCATATGTCAATAACATCCATAAAGGTAACATCAAACATCTGGATAAAAAGGTATCAAAGAAAATAAGAAGGACATTAAATCATGTAACCTGAAACAACCTATGGGTACATCTCCACATGACTATAAGTCACCTCCATACCAACCCACTGGTAGGAAACAAGATAAAGGAAATTCACCCACTACATGATGCTCTTCCATTTACCTGTATCATGAAAAACCAAGGCTATAGACACACAAAGGAAAAGTTCGGGTGTGAGCATGAATTCCTAGTAGGATACCACCAAAAAATCTATACAATGTCTAACCTCATGCATCTATTAGTTCATATTTAAAATAAATTTCTAAAACACATCAAAATAAATCACTTTCTATTTTATAAACTGTCACTTGGTTTTATTTTTAAAATCATGAAATTCCTTTCAAAATCACACCATAATCAACAAAACAGAGCATTGTGACATATTATATTTTCAATGGAATAAATAGAAAAATAAACTATTTTCAAGCATCAATTCACATAACATGAAAAATTGGAAAAATAGGTATATAGAAAGATCATGCATGTAATGTAATATCAGAGAAACCAGATTGGGAAATCATAACACAAGGTTGTACACAACCAAACAGCTAAGACACATAAAGGAACACTAGATTACATACATGAATCCTATAGTATGGGAACCTTGGTACCTTGGAAAGGCTACCCCATAATCACCATGGCATCAAGGGAACCTCCCCTAGTGATAGATTACTACACTAGGTATAGTCTTTGTTTAGTTTTTTCCCTTACCCCAAGGTCTCCCAAGCATGCTATTCCATTTTCATTTCATTGAAGGCATACAAATCAATTCTTCGTAAACACTTTCCAAGGAATAAGCCAAAACCAATTTTTAGAAACATTTTTCAAATCATAATCCATTTCTAATCCATACCCAAATATTTATAAAAAATTATATAGTGACGAACACCTCTTTTCATGCTTGAAAAACTATCTCTCTTTTTAAAATATATTTGAGGCAATTTATCAAACATGTCACATGTCTCAAATGGTTTCCATCAAAAAATACCTTTTAAAAAACCTAAACAATGCCACCAAATATTAATTAAATTGTTAAAAATAATTTTAATAATTAAAACAAAAGGAAAGAATCAGGTAACATAATCTATGTTAAGGGTTTGACCATAGGATAGAGACACCTACCATGAGGGTGATGAAGCAACATTTCCTCTTTAAGAATTGTGATGGGAAAGAAGGAGATCAGATTCTCAAGAACCTGGATCCAATGAAAGTAAGGCCAATTATTCATGTTCATGCAAAATCCTGCAATCTAGTCTCATGATACATCAGAATCATGGAGAAATAGAGGATAAACCATATTAGAAAGAGTCCTTTTATCGAATTATGAAGAATATAGATCCAAAATTTCAACCTGCATAACGATTCGCCAAAAGAGAGGGGGAGAGGTCCAAAACTTCACCATGGAGGATCTAAAATAATAAGAAATAAAATTATGGTTGTAAGGGTTGGATTAGGGGGATTAATAAAACATTTTGGTCTAAAAAGACAATTAGTCCCTTATTAGTTCACACCCCCAATGAGGCCACCAACTAGATTATGGATATAGGAAGATATCCTATAGTTATAGGACTCCACCAGTTGGTTAGTGAGATCCCACTAGCTAGTCAATGGTGCCTGCAGACTTCCAGGTGTTCTTCCATCTAGCATCGGCTAGCTGGTTCCCTCCACCGGATAGTCTGTGGCCTTTTGTTTCCACCATATTCTCAAAAAAAACTCCTAAATTAAAAACAACCTGAAAATTTTAAATAAAAAAAATTAAAGGGCTCTATACCTTGTTACACATACCTAGGTGTGACAATTCTACCCACTATAAAATATTTCTTTCCATAGAAAGGTATGAGATCATAAACCCAAGAAAAGATATGATCACTGTTGCATCATCAATTCCTCATGCTCCCATATCTTATGGTTGTCCCAATCATATTCCCATATCACTTAAACCAATGGGACCATATTTCCACACAACACCTTATCCTGCCAGTCCACTATCTGAACAGGTCTTTCAACCACTGAGGTGTTAGGTTCAATCTCAATTTCCTCCCAATTAATCAAATGGTATGGGTTTAAATGATAATTTTTCTGGTGGAAAACATGAAATAAATTGTGGATATATGTCAAACAAGTAGGTAAGTTCAAATCATAATCCACCTTCCCAAGACAATCCATAACCACAAATAAGTTGACATAACAGTGTTCTAACTTAACCTAATTTCCCAATCACCTATATCCCAAATGAGGTGATACTTTTAGAAAAACCTAATCAACTATATCAAAGTCCAACAGATGAAGATTCTGATTAGAATAATATTTATGGAAACTCTTAGCTTTCACTAACCTCTTTATGGTCAACTACATGATATTATTCATCTTATGAATGATACTCAGTTCAACCAAGGACCGTTCTCTAACCTATTCCCAACAAAGAGGTGATCTACAAGGCCTCCCATATAACTCCTAAAATAGTTCCATCAGTATTGATTCATAATAAATATTTTTATAGAAAAACTCTACTAATGGTAGATGTTCTTCCCGTGATCCAATAAAGTTAAGCGTACATGCCTGGAGCATTTCATTACTAATATGGATGGCTTGATCAGTCTGGTAATCTATCTACGTCTGATAAGTCATGCTCCACCTCAACTCGGTACCCATCACTATCTATAATAAACTCCAGAACCAAGATAGAGAGAGAGAGTATCTATCATAAATGACATATTATTTAACACCATTAATTCTAACAATATGTCACACGTACAAGTTTCCAAGGTCCTCTTCCATTGTCAAATCCTTTACAGGTAATAAATGAATTGATTTCATAAGTTGATCAATAATCACCCAAATTGTATCCTTACCACTATGAGTATGAGGTAGAACTATCACAAATTCCATGGCTATATCATCCCATTTCCACACTAGAATGGGTAGCGGTTGTAAAAACCTAGTGGTACTCTAATATTCTGCCTTTATTTTCTAACATGTGAGGCACCAAGATAAAAAATCTGCAATTGATCACCTCATTCCTAACCACGAGTAATGATATATTAATTCATGGTACATATTGGTAGCTCCAAGGTTCATTTACCAACTCAATAAGTGTCCACTATCTATCAAATCATGCCTCAAGTTTATTGAAACAACCATCCTACCTTAAAATCACAAAACTCCATTGGGAGAGCAATACCATGCACCTAAGGTCTCCCTGCCATAAAAAGTCCTTCTAAAACACTGAAAATATTCATCCTCGTCATTTCTAAGTCTAATATTATTATAAAAAAGTGATAAAACCCAATTACAAGTTAAGAATACCTATTTTCACCACTTTATTCATCCAAATTCATCTCAGCAAACAAGCTCATCATATACCACTCTTCCATTGATTCCTTCACTTCTTGAGTTGGTAATTTTGATATCAAAGCATCTATAACCATATTACCTTTACCATGGGTGTAAGAAATATCAAAATCAAAGCTCTAGATATACTTTAACCAATGTATATTTCACAAGTTGAGATCCCTCTAAGTGAAAATATAATTCAGATACTTATGGTCTCAAAATACTATAAATTACTTATCGAAGAGGTAGTGGTTCCAAGTCTTGAGCGCATGCATCACTACTGCCAACTCAAGATCATGAGTATGATAGATCTTCTCATGAGGGTATAAATTTTGTGATCCATAAGATAAAACCTACATACCATACATCATATTACAACCCAAAACCATACCTAAGGCATTGTATTTGATATCATTACCAGTACCTGTCTCAGTAATAATCAAGTTGAAGTTAGTATCACTTTTAACTCCTCAAAAGAACTTTGGAACTAATCACTCCAAACATAATTTACACCCTTATAGGTCAACTCTATCTTTGAATATGAAAGCTTGGAGAATTCCTAAACAAAGTGCCTATAATAACCAACTAATCTGAATAAAATATAGATCTCAAACATGTTTCTATGAAACTTCCTAGGAATCACTGCCTAAATATTTTCAAGATCCACCGAAACACCCATATCAAAAATTATATAGCCCAAAATTTTCAATTCTTAAATATATAACTAACATTTGGATATATTTATATATATATATATAATGTTCCCTTAAGATTCCACGGATGATATTTAGGTGCTAAGAATGATCCTTCTTCAATCTAGAAGAAAAAAATATCATCCCCAAAGACCATGACAAATGAATCTATGAACTAATGAAAGATTAATTTCATCAATTCTATAGACACTACATGAGTGTTAGTAAGGCTAAATTATATAACCAAATACTCATATTTCATATACATACAACTGAACATCATCCTAGGGATTTATTCCTCCTAGGACCTTAATTAATAGTACCTCAACCTCATATTATTCTTAATTAATCATTAATCCCCATTAAGATAATCATAATGATCATAAATCCTAGGTAAGATATATTTTTTCTTTATAGTCACCTCATTGAGTTTCCAGTAATCAATGTAAATTCAGAGAGTTCTATCCACCTTCTTTTCAAATAACACTGGTGATGCCCATGGTTAAACACTAGGATGAAAAAATCCCTTAGACCCAAGATCTGTGAGCTGAAACTTTAATTATTTTAATTCAATGGGTTTCATAAGGCATGATAGTACAAAAATGGATCTCATTCCTAGAAGAAAGTCTATAGAGAACCCAACTTCCCTATGGGGTGGTAACCTGTAGATATTATCTGAAAAAATGTAGGGATACTCACACACCACTGCAAAAATAGGGCCACTAATATTTTGATCAAACACATCAAGAAAAAACTCTAACAACTAGTAGGATATCAACTCAACACTAGGAGAAATAGGACCTACCCTTCTTAAACATGGATCCCACTCACCCCGAAAGACATGAGTGGCCCCATTGGGAGAGAGAAACTATACCCAATGATGATAGAAATAGTTATGGGCTTTGAACTAATCATCCAATTTATGCCAATTATAAGATCAAATATGTCAATATCAAGGATTAAAAAGTATCAAATGGTTTCTTGATCAACAATCATCACCTGACACCTAGGACATTTAAAACCTTTCTTTATCTTTTTTTCCAAATGAGTGGACATATTCATAAATAAACACATTTTCTATGAAAGAAATCATGTTATATCGATAATTTTGGATCATATGAAAGAATTATTTGCACCTGTATCAAAAAAACCATAAACATATATTATTCTATGAACACTGTACCTCTCATGGTAGTTTTTCATGCCTCTATCTTCTCTAGTGAACACTCCACAACATACAGATGTACAACCTCATCCTTACCTTTCTTTGTTACCTGAGTGTCTCCCTTATCATGAGGTTCAGATCCCATCCCTTTTCTTACATCAGGTCTAAACTGAGATCCATTAGAGAATTTAGATCCATATTTACTTCTCTAATATTCTCTATCATAGAAATACTGAAGATGAAAAGACTTCCCACAATTGTGACGCACCCTGGGTATAGCCTGATAATTAGGCTTTAGGTTTCCCTTTTTCTTGAACTGGTAACAAACCACTTGATTATGCCTTTATGTTCATTATACACTCCTTCTTCCACAACAATGTTTCTCATTATGCTTCCTTTATAACTAGAAAGTGAACTTTGGCTAGCTCCCGCTATCATTGATGCTTCAAAGAGTCTTTTATTCCCCACTATGTCCACCTCATCCATAGTTTCCTTATCCAAAACTTTAATGTAGGTGGGTAAGCACATAATAATCAATATAAATCTAATATCTTCCCTTAAAACTATATCAAACCTATGAAAATTGAGATAATAATTGGAAACAAGCTCTGGATAAAAGTACACTAACTTGGAAAACCGAGTAGCATACTCCATGAAAAAACAATCTACCTACTATAAAGTAAAAAACACTTATATGCACTTATTGTTAGATTTGGTTTAATAGGACCAACTATTTGTACTTTTATTACATGAATATTAGATGTATTAAATATTAAATTAAACATCTTATTATATATTATTCATTGTTCTGCATGACCATAATGTAATAATGTCATAGAGTATTTATCGCATCGATAAGGTTATAGTAGTTCCCCGCTATGATGATAACCTTGAAGTGCTATGAAAATATTCTTAATATAGTTCTATGATTGGATAACATACTATGATGGTACACATAGTATATGGACCATCAGGTGCGATTACTCGTAAGCATATGAGACTTCTTCTCATGAAGTTAGCACTTGGTAATATCCAAGACAGAAGATTATGAGAACAGACCCGCCAGTAAGAAATTCACATGTTTTGGTTTCATCAGATATTCCTATCTGTGAGTGTTTGTAATGGTCCTTAGACTTTAATATTATCATTAATTTTTGTCATGACTCATGCACTTAGATTTTCTAACGAAAACTGTCATGCCATATGTTGGCAGGAAGTAGGGTATATTGGGTGCGTCACGAATGACATGTTATTAGTGGATAAGTCAAGAAAGGATTTGTCCTTTCTATATTTATGGAAGTTGATATCTCGGCCCTTTGATCGAAATAGAACCTTCACTATAAGGCCCCAGCCTTAAACCTTACTTAATCTTGAGTTATTACAAGATTACACATTGAGGATCTTTTCGGGTTTAGATTTTTAGAGAATTAGATCATAAAACTTGCATTACATTCCACATATAAACAAAGTGGTTACATAAAGATAGTATTCTTAATTCCCATCAATGGAAACATATTTAAAATAAACATGGATTCTTTCTTGACACTTCCTTGACACTATCATCATATCATGTACCTTTCCCTTGACCTGTGAAAAACATTTCAAAAAACTTGGGATGAGCATAAAAAGCTCAGTAAGGGATATAAAAATATGGAAAGGAAACATGGGTACATATATACATAAGGATGAGATCATACTTTACCCATAAAACATAAGCACTTTAACATACCTCATCAAATCATGAATAAATCATAGAAATCATAAGACATAAAGGTAACTTGAGGCATTCATAACATTCTTACGTAGGGATTAACCCTCTTGGTTACATTTGGAATACCCATCACAGTATATTCCCTAAATCTCTTCGGAGAAACCTTAACGTTTCACTCTTTCACGTTACCCAATTCATTGGAGAGCTATATCGGGATCACCCGCCCTTAGTTTATCACAGAACCACCCATTTTCATAATAATGCCCAAGAACCTCAACATAATCATATCACATAAAACATGCATAAAGGAAACATAACATTACCACCTTTCAATCACAATATATCAATACAACACATTGATATAAAAACATTATGAAATCCATTTTCGATACCAAAATAAAAGAAAAGTAAAAACATGGTATTTATTTTTCTTTTAAAAAGAAGGTATGGCTTGTAGAGGAAGCCGAAACTCAAATAACGGTCACAACGGCGGAGAAGTCGTTGTCGCCGCATACGTACGACAAAAACATTCCCTTTTTTCATTTAGTAAACGCTTCGTATAAAAAAGATTCCTTTTGAATAAACGTAAAAGTCAAAGGGATTTATACACCGTATAAAAAAAGGTTGTGTATAAAACAAAATATGCCTCAATGAAAGGAGATTGAGACGAAGTCCCATACCTCGGGTCCGACTTGACTCGGTCATTATTTAATCTCCTGAATAATAAACTTGAGTTAATTTCTACTTCTTTAAGAACCTTTTTCAAGTTCATTATTCCTTTTATATCACTTATTGCCATGTCATGAACACTGTGTAATTATTTAAGTTAATAACGGTCGTTTTAACGATCATTGGTACTTGAGTCAAAAATAAACCCTTTATAATTACATGTTGTTCATGTATCCATTATATCCAGAATTATAATCATTATGTATATATCATATATATCTAGTATATACATGCATTTATAATATTACATAATCATTTAGAGGTAAGAAATGAAATGCACCGTTCATGGAGACGGTAAGTTGTACGTACGCATGAACGGTACTTTCATTTCTATTTCGTATTTTATAGAATGGAATCATAATGATATAAAGGTATATTATAATTCCAGTATAATATTATATATAATATCATAGTTCCATTTTTTATACGTCCCACATATGGTATTTAACGAATCAACTCACTTTAAGGGGGCGGTAGTCTGCACTTCCTAAAATGAAGATATTGTGTTTACCCATAATGGAAACAATAGTGGTATGCCATAAATGAAAAATACATAAGCTTAAGGAAAGAATAAACATATTATTTAACATATATAAAAATAGTGACATTATAATGGCCACCTTTGAAGGTGTTAAATGAGTATTGAACAATCATCGTTTTGGGAGGCAGAATTTCGCCATCCACGGAAACCGTATGTTCTTTAACCATTTGATGTAGTTGTGTGAGAGTGTATCTCAAATAAATATTATAACAACATCCTAGTATATTGAAGATACTTGTTTTGTTACAAAATAAGTAAATAAAAAGAGTTTAGGGGGTTGGAGAAGCAAAATAAAACAAATGAACATGAGAGAATGAATTACCTTTAAAAGTGTAACTCCTTTTGATTTGAGCCTAAAGGCTTCCTTTGAAAGGATTCTTCCCAAAGGGAATCCTCTAGGATGAGGAGAGGGATTTTTAGAGAGTAAATGGGCAGGGGATGGCCGAGCCAAAGGCTTTGGGAGTGTGGGTAATGAGGTAGAGGTGGGGGCCTTTTATAAGAGGAGAGGAGGGGCACTCTTGGAAAGTAAAGATAAGTTACTTTATTTTAAAAAGATTTTCGGATCCAAAAGGTCCCACATTGATATAATTCTAGGATAAGGTGATAAGGGTTCTAAATACACTCATCCAATTGGTTTTGGACATGTTTAGGTTTTAGATTTTACATTAACTTTCCATTTTATTTAAATCGTTAAATAATGAGGTCATCGCTGCATCATCATGATGTCATAAATAATTTAATTTATTTAAAGTCTAAAAATTATAAAAGAACTACTATGATGTAGGAAATCTTTGTAGCTTTCCAATGACTATTTATAATCAAAAATCTGATCTTTATAACCTCATGTAATAATTGTTTTCGTAAAACATATTATGTTTGTGTCATTTTTACTTTTACATTAAATAAAAAGTTATTTATGTCATTTCTCAACCAAAGTGGCTCCATGGGGTCCCCAAGTTGACCCATGGCTTTTCTTGGTCGTCCATTACACAACCAATGAGGGTAGGACATGTTTCAAGCTCATCTCATTTTATTAAAGCATTATTTTCACCTTAAACTACACTAATTACCACTAATCGCGATTAAAAACTTAATAAGTTACTATTCACCAAAAAATTATTTTAATCTCATTGAACCACATTTTACTTCTTAATGAAAACCATGTATGTCGGATTTTTGTAATTCAAAACACAATGATGGAAAAATTTCATTTAAACGGAAAATCAGTTTTTATAAGTACCACTTAGTGGTTTCACTATTCATCAAAAATTGAAGTTTTTCAGAAAATTACCAAAAATTCACCCTAAGATATATTTGATATTCCGAATTCAAAAATGAATTCTATTTTACCAAATTCAAAACATATAAGTCACATTAATTAATTTAATAATTAATTCCCGCTGTTAGAGCAAATAGCGTGTTTTTATAAAACAATAAGTATCAAAAGATTGACACTAGTTTAAGTCTAATTTCAAAGTGAAATTGATTCCAATGACCACAATTGGATTAAATGGTAAAAATATATTCAGATTACACATTAATACCAATTCAAAAGATAATATAATCATATAAATAAATTATATTAAGAAGCAGTTTTGATGTAAAATGCAGTATTTTTCACTACTCATTAAAAAATGAACATTGTCCGAAAAATACCAAAAATTCACACAAGGTAAATTTTGATGTCCCAATCATAAAGAATAAGTTTATTTTGACAAACATAGTTTATAAAATTGTCAAAATATAGATTCAAAAATGGTTTGCCATCAAAAGCCAGTAAAACAATCTTTTAAAAATATTAGTGTATTCCATGCTTAAGATTGGATTTATTTTCATTTTAAGCCTCTAAAACACTATCTAATTCATTAATAGACATAGATAAAAAATATCTATTATTCATTACTTACTTGGGATATTACATCCTTCCCCCCTTTTGAAAATTGCGTCCCCGCAATTTATTTACTTATCGAATAAATGGGGGTACTTATCCCTCATTGCATTTTCAGATTCCCATGTTGCCTCTTCCACCATATGGTTTTTCCATAAAACCTTTACCTGATGAATCACCTTATTCCGCAATACCTACTCCCTGTGGTCAAGAATCTGGACCGGTTGTTCCTCGTAAGATAGATTCTCTTCCAGCTGAACTACCTCTGGACTCAAAACATGAGATGGATCTGGCATATACTTTCTCAACATCAAAACATGAAAAACATTGTGTACCTGAGATAAACTCGGAGGTAAAGCCACCCGGTATGCAACTGATCCAACTCTCTCCAGAATTTCATATGGTCCAATAAACCTTGGACTTTGCTTTCCTTTCTTACCAAATCGCATAACACTTTTCCATGGAGAAACTTTGAGAAAAACATGATCACCTACCTCAAAAGATAGATCCTTCCTCCTATTGTCTGCATAACTCTTCTGCCTACTCTGAGCTGTTCTCATGTGCTTCTGAATCAGCTGAACTTTTTCTGTCATCTCTTCTACCAATTCTGGTCCCATCAACTTCCTTTCACCCACTTCATCCTAGAAAGCTGGAGTTCAACACCGCTTCCCATATAATGCCTGAAATGGTGTCATCTGTATACTGGAATAAAAAATGTTATTATATGAAAATTCAACCAAAGAAAGATGTTGGTCCCAACTTCCCTGATAATCCATAGAGCAAGAACGTAGCATATACTCCAAGGTCTGAATTGTTCATTCTGACTGCCCATCTGATTGAGGATGAAAAGCTGTACTAAAATTTAATTCAGTACCCAACGACTTCTGAAGGCCTTTCCAAAAGTTAGAAGTGAACCTGGGATCACGGTCAGATACAATGGAGAGAGGAACTCCATGTAACCTAACTACCTCTTTAAGATACAAACGGGAAAGTTGATCTAGGGAAAAAGTATCTTGTATGGCAAGGAAATGAGCAGACTTGGTCAAGCGATCAATAATAACCCAGATTGCATTATTACCTCGAGATGTCTTCGGTAATCCCACAACAAAGTCCTTGGATATATTCTCCCATTTCCACTCTGGCACTGGTAAAGGCTGAAGCATCCCTTTCGGTAACTACCACTCTACTTTAACCTGTTTACATGTCAAACACTTCACAGTAAAATCAACAATATCTCTTTTCATTCCATCCCACCAGTAATACTCCTGCAGATCTCTGTACATCTTAGTACTGCCAGGATGAACTGAAAACGGAGAACTATGAGCTTCACATAACAACTCTCTCTTCAACTGTGAATCACAAGGCACACACAATCTCTTCCCAAATCTCAAAACACAGTCATTATCAATGTTGAATTCAGGCAACTTACCTTTCTGAACCAGCTCTACCTTTTTCTGCAACTCACTGTCTTGCTTCTATACTTGCTTGATTCTGTCTGATAGAGAAGATTCCACTGATACCTAAAACAAAACAGAAGAACTTCCTGCACCAACAACTTCTATGCCAAAGTTCATTAAATCCTTAACCAAAGGATCATGTTCCAAACGCAACATTGCTAATGAAGCATTACTTTTTCGACTCAAAGCATCAGCCACTTTATTTGCTTTTCTCGGATGGTAGTGAATTGTAAAATCATAATCCTTGATTAATTCTAGCCATCTCCTTTGTCTCATGTTCAATTCTTTCTGAGTGAATATATACTTTAAACTTTTGTGATCGGTATATATTTCACACTTTACTCCATACAAATGATGCCTCCAAATTTTTAAAGCAAAAACAATAGCAGCTAATTCCAAATCATGTGTAGGGTAATTTACCTCATGAGTCTTCAACTGTCGTGAAGCATAAGCAATTACCTGATCATTCTGCATTAGGACGCAACCAAGTCCTTTCAATGAAGCATCACTGTAGATAACAAACTCACCATTTCTGGAAGGTAGTGCCAAAACTGGAGCATTCACCAATCTTCTTTTCAGTTCCTGAAAACAATCATCACATTCTTTTGTCCAGATAAACTTAACACCCTTCCAAGTTAGCTTAGTTATTGGACTAGATAACCGTGAAAAAATTCTAACAAACCGTCGGTAATAGCCTGCCAAACCAAGGAAGCTACGAATCTCGGTTACATTTGTGGGTCTTGGCCATTCTTCCACAACTTTTGTTTTTTCAGGATCAATAGTTATTCCATCTTTAGAAACAATATGACCAAGGAAAGAAATTTTTTGCAACCAAAACTCACACTTGCTGAATTTTCCATACAGTTTCTTTTCTTTTAAGGTTTTCAAGATAACCCTTAAATGTCTTTCATGCTCCGCTTTACTTTTAGAAAACACCAAAATATCATCAATGAAAACCACCACAAACTTATCCAAGAACTCATGGAAAATTCTATTCATTAAGTCCATGAATACAGCAGGTGCATTGGTTAGCCCAAAAGGCATTACTACAAATTTATAATGGCCATATCTCGTACGGAACGTGGTCTTCAGAATATCTACCTCATTTACCTTCAGCTGATGGTACCCCGATCTCAAGTCAATCTTTGAAAAAAACTGAGCTCCCTAGAGCTGATCAAACAAATCATCGATATGAGGCAAAGGATATTTGTTCTTAACAGTGATATTATTCAAGGCCCTATAATCAATGCAAAGTCTCATAGAACCATCTTTCTTTTTAACAAACAAGACAGGAGCACCCCATGGTGATGTGCTAGGTCGAATGAAACCTTTCTCTAATAAATCTTGCAATTTCTCCTTCAACTATAAAAGTTCAATTTGAGACATTCGATAAGGGGGTTTTGAAATTGGCTTAGCATCAGGAACTAAGTCAACGGTAAACTCTACTTCCCGATCTGGTATTATTCCAGGCAACTCATCAAAAAAAACATCAGGATACTCATTTACCACTGGAACATCATTAATCTGAACAGTTCCTTTATTTTCAACGATGTGTGAAAGGTAACATTCATTTCCATCTTTTACAATTTTCTTGGCCTCTTGATAAGTTATCAACAGTAAGGGTTCATTCTTGTACACAAACTGAAAGTCTTTCTGAAAAGAAACTTCTTTATCTCTACAGTCAATCTTCGCATGGTAAATAGAGAGCCAATCCATACCCAGGATAACATCAAACTCTACTAGAGGTAGAACAATAAGGTTTGCAAGTAGGTTCTTTCCACAGATAAGGATAGGAAGATTCTTATAAATTCTTTTTGCCTCAACATTTCCCCCAGGTGTTTTTACCAAATGTTCAAGAGTCATTTCTTGAGATGGTATTCCCATTTTACTAGAAAAGTTTTCAGAGATGAAAGAATGTGTAGACCCTGAATCAAACAAAACACTGGCATAATCTGAAAAAACAAAGAAAGTACCTGATACAACTTCATTTGATGTCCCGACACCTGCTGAAGTAGTTTCAAAGGATTTCACCACCCCTTTCTGCTTGTAGTCTAACTGCTTCCCATCACTCAAGCTCTTTGTCAGACACTCATTTGCATAGTGACCCATCTCATTGCACTTATAACATTTCACTAATTGTGAATCAAATTTGGTCTTACCATCACCCTGATCTTTTTCAGTGCAATCACGAGCCTTATGTCCCATCTTACCACATCGGTAGCACTTTCCAGAATTCAGAAGACATTCCCCAGCATGCCTTTTTCCACATTTATCACTTAGTTTTCTTACCATCAGACTTTTTTGAAGAATTCTTTCCTTTATCCTGCCACCTCGGTCTCTTCTTTTGCTGGTTGTTATAGAACACTTGATCATCGGCAAACTCCATTTCTACCTTCTCAGCACATCGAACAAGCTTTTCATAACTTTTAAACTCATGAGAAGCTAAATCCCTTCGATATTTTGGCTTTAATCCTGAATAAAAACGATTGATTTTACTATCAAGGTCTCGGTTAAAATTTGGAGCATACCTTGCCAATCGAGTGAACCTTTCTTCATAGGCAGCCACTGAGTCTTCCTCTTGCCTCAATTCCAGGAATTGTTTTTCCATCCTAAGTCGAACAGCCTTAGGAAAATACTTCTCAAGAAAAATACCTTTGAATTCATCCCAGTCGAGAGCATCAATCTCATCTGCGTCCCTGATGTTTTTAACCATCTACCACCACTGATCTGCTTCACCCTCCAAACGGTAAATAGCAAGACTAACCTTTTGATTGTCTGAACACCCCATGTCATTGAAAATCTTCTCTAGTGCTTTAATCCACCCTTCAGCTAACACAGGGTCAGATGATCCTCTGAATGATGGGGGATGTTGCCTCATGAAATGTTCCACCACTGACATGTTCCTTTTCGGTTGATATGGCTGATCTCGTGCATGGATACCACCACCATTTATCGCTTGAGTCAATTGTGCCATTACTACAACAAACTGTTCAGTTCCAATTCCGACCATCTCAGGATGCTGGTTTGGAAGGTTATTTCCTTCCGTATGACTTCCTAGCACTGCTTCCCTATTTCCTCTGCGGAAAACCATTCTGAACAAACATGTCTTAGATGAAGCAACATGGTAATCTTTAAATGCTATATCATTTCAATTTGACCATAAAAAAAACTTTTGGATAATCATTTCATATAATTATAACTCCTAAAGTTATCTAAACCAACCTCTGATACCAACTATAAGGCCCCGGCCTTAAACATTACTTAATCTTGAGTTATTACAAGATTACACATTGAGGATCTTTTCGGGTTTAGAGTTTTAGAGAATTAGATCATAAAACTTGCATTACATTCCACATATAAACAAAGTGGTTACATAAAGATAGTATTCTTCATTCCCATCAATGGAAACATATTTAAAATAAACATGGATTCTTTCTTGATACTTCCTTGACACTATCATCATATCATGTACCTTCCCCTTGACCTGTTAAAAACATTTCAAAAAACTTGGGATGAGTATAAAAAGCTCAGTAAGGGATATAAAAATATGGAAAGGAAACATGGGTACATATATACATAAGGATGAGATCATACTTTACCCATAAAACATAAGCACTTTAACATACCTCATCAAATCATGAATAAATCATAGATTTCATAAGACATAAAGGTAACTTGAGGCATTCATAACATTCTTACGTAGGGAGTAACCCTCTTGGTTACATTTGGAATACCCATCACAGTATATTCCCTAAATCTCTTCGGAGAAACCTTAACGTTTCACTCCTTTACGTTACCCAATGCATTGGAGAGCTATATCGGGCTCACCCGCCCTTAGTTTATCACGGAACCACCCGTTTTCATAATAATTCCCAAGAACCTCAACATAATCATATCACATAAAACATGCATAAAGGAAACATAACATTCCCACCTTTCAATCACAAGATATCAATACAAAACATTGATATAAAAACATTATGAAAACCATTTTAGATACCAAAATAAAAGAAAAGTAAAACATGGTATTTATTTTTCTTTTAAAAAGAAGGTATGGCTTGTAGAGGAAGCCAAAACTCAAATAACGGTCACGACGGCGGAGAAGTCGTTGTCGCCGCATACGTACGACAAAAACATTCCCTTTTGTCGTTTAGTAAACGCTTCGTATAAAAAAGATTCCTTTTGAATAAACATAAAAGTCAAAGGGGTTTATACACCGTATAAAAAAGGTTGTGTATAAAACAAAATATGCCTCAATGAAAGGAGATTGAGACGAAGTCCCATACCTCGGGTCTGACTTGACTCGGTCATTCTTTAATCTCTTGAATAATAAACTTGAGTTAATTTCTACTTCTTTAAGAACCTTTTTCAAGTTCATTATTCCTTTTATATCACTTATTGCCATGTCATGAACACTATGTAATTATTTAAGTTAATAACGGTCGTTTTAACGATCATTGGTACTTGAGTCAAAAATAAACCCTTTATAATTACATGTTGTTCATGTATCCATTATATCAAGAATTATAATCATTATGTATATATCATATATATCTAGTATATACATGCATTTATAATATTACATAATCATTTAGAGTTAAGAAATGAAATGCACCGTTCATGGAGACGGTAATCCATACGTACGCATGAACGCTACTTTCATTTCTATTTCGTATTTTATAGAATGGAATAATAATTATATAAAGTTATATTATAATTCCAGTATAATATCATATATAATATCATAGTTCCATCCTTTATACGTCCCACACATGGTATTTAACGAATCAACTCACTTTAAGGGGGCGGTAGTCCGCACTTCCTAAAATGAAGATATCGTGTTTACCCATAATGGAAACAATAGTGGTATGCCATAAATGAAAAATAAAGAATCTTAAGGAAAGAATAAACATATTATATATCATATATAAAAATAGTGACATCATAATGGCCACCTTTGAAGGTGTTAAATGAGTATTGAACAATCATCGTTTCGGGAGGCAGAATTTCGCTATCCACGGAAACCGTATGTTCTTTAACCATTTGATGTAGTTGTGTGAGAGTGTAGCTCGAATAAATATTATAACAACATCCTAGTATATTGAAGATACTGGTGTTGTTACAAAAGAAGTAAATAAAAAGAGTTTAGGGGGTTGGAGAAGCAAAATAAAACAAATGAACATGAGAGAATGAATTACCTTTAAAAGTGTAACTCCTTTTGATTTGAGCCTAAAGGATTCCTTTGAAAGGATTATTCCCAAAGAGAATCCTCTAGGATGAGGAGAGGGATGTGTAGAGAGTAAATGGGCAGGGGATGGCCGAGCCAAAGGCTTTGGGAGTGTGGGTAATGAGGTAGAGGTGGGGGCCTTTTATAAGAGGAGAGGAGGGGCACTCTTGGAAAGTAAAGATAAGTTACTTTATTTTAAAAAGAGTTTCGGATCCAAAAGGTCCCACATTAATATAATTCGAGGATAAGGTGATAAGGGTTCTAAATCCACTCATCCAATTGGTTTTGTCCATGTGTAGGTTTTATATTTTACATTAACTTTCCATTTTATTTAAATCGTTAAATAATGAGGTCATCGCTGCATCATCATGATGTCATAAATAATTTAATTTATTTAAAGTCTAAAAATTATAAAATAAATACTATGATGTAGGAAATCTTTTTAGATTTCCAATGACTATTTATAATCAAAAATCTGATCTTTATAACCCCATGTAATAATTGTTTTCGTAAAACATATTATGTTTGCGTCATTTTTACTTTTACATTAAATAAAAAGTTATTTATGTCATTTCTCAACCAAAGTGGTTCCATGGGGTCACCAAGTTGACCCATGGCTTGTCTTGGTCTGCCATGACACAACCAATGATGGTATGACATGTTTCAAGCTCATCTCATTTTATTAAAGCATTATTTTTACCTTAAACTACACAAATTACCACTAATCGCGATTAAAAACTTAATAAGTTACTATTCACCAAAAAATTATTTTAATCTCATTGAACCACATTTTACTTCTTAATGAAAACCATGTATGTCAGATTTTTGAAATTCAAAACACAATGATGGCAAAATTTCATTTAAACGGAAAATCAGTTTTTATAAGTACCACTTAGTGGTTTCACTATTCATCAAAAATTGAAGTTTTTCAGAAAATTACCAAAAATTCACCCTAAGCTATATTTTATATTCCGAATTCAAAAATGAAGTCTATTTTACCAAATTCAAAACATATAAGTCACATTAATTAATTTAATAATTAATTCCCGCTGTCAGAGAAAATAGCGTGTTTTTATAAAACAATAAGTATCAAAAGATTGACACTAGTTTAAGTCTAATTTCAAAGTGAAATTGATTCCAATGACCACCATTGGAATAAATGGTAAAAATATATTCATATTACACATTAAGACCAATTCAAAAGATAATCTAATCATATAAATAAATTAGATTAAGAAGTAGTTTTGATGTAAAATGCAGTATTTTTCACTACTCATTAAAAAATGAACATTGTCCGAAAAATACCAAAAATTCACACAAGGTAAATTTTGATGTCCCAATCATAAAGAATAAGTTTATTTTGACAAACATAGTTTATAAAATTGTCAAAATATAGATTCAAAAATGTTTTGCCATCAAAAGGCAGTAAAAAAATCTTTTAAAAATATTAGTGTATTCCATGCTTAAGATTGGATTTATTTTCATTTTAAGCCTCTAAAACACTATCTAATTCATTAATAGACATGGATAAAAAATATCTATTATTCATTACTTACTTGGAATGTTACATTCACCCTAAATTACATGTCCATGGTGTAACAATGAGTTTATTTTAGATAGTAAAAGAATGACGTATCAAGCATATAGGTTGATGACACCGTCATGCAACCTAGTTGATGAGATTATGTAGAAAAGGGATTATATTACATAAGTTGATGTCATCATTAGAAATTTAAGTTCTTTATCTTGAGTTCCTTTACCCATTTATAGACAATAATCTTGGACTTTAGGCAAGCCCACCTAATGACAATGAGAAAGAATCCTAGAGGGTCACACACTAAGTGTTTCTTATGGTCTAGATTAAATTCTGTTTTAATTTAATTAATGGAATAAATATTATTCTCAAGACTGAGGAATAAATTTATTTAAGTTATATTGATTTCATAAATTAAATAAATATTTATTCACCGGATTGTGAATAAAATTTATTTATTTATTTTACGGGATATTTAATAAATATTTATTTACTAGTTTGTGAATAAAATATTTATTTAAAAGAATAAAATATTTATTTGGGTGTTCAATAAATAAAATAGGTGTTCAAATGGACCAAGATCTTTTCCAATGATAAAATAATTATTTATGAGTCTGTAAACATTATTTATCCATTTTGTGCAAGTTGGCGCACCACAAAAATAATAATACGGTTATTATTATTATGTGGAATGAGATTTCATTAATGGTTATAATTATATTTAATAGATGTTATGAAATTAATTTTTTTTAACTGAAATCCAAACTCTATAAATATATGGCTACGTCTATTCTATAATTCATTCGAAACCAATTCCAAGTTTGGGAATAGAGAATTGTTGCACAAAACATATTCTCTCTTGAATCCTCCTTCTCTCTCCCTCTCAAGATTAAGAAACCCTAGAGAGAATCTCTTCAAGACCGAATAATGATCAATCAAGAACAAAAAATGCAAGACATTCGATTCGCCATGCTAACACTCAGAGAATGAGTGGCATTTCTCGGAAATCATTGGAGCACATGTGGATCACCGCTAGATGGATTCTACCCTTGGATCCTCGCAAGAGAAATGAAGGAAATCCATAAGGGAATTTCAGACAATCAACAATCATCAACGAAGAAAGTTCTTAAGCCTCAGTATTTATTTCTTCAGAAATTAAATAAATTAATTATAAATTTAACATGCAATATTCTCACTCTTGGTTTTGGGAAATGATTTTTAAAAGAAATTTTAATATATCACCCACCACCACACGCTTTTGCTATGCCTGGAACCAAAAAGTGCTATTAGAGGAGTCACATTTAAATTTATATTTATTTATTTGATTATTGATCTATGTGCAACTGTGGTTATATTTTATTTCATGTTATTAATTCTTTAATCCGATTTGAATCAACATATTATCGACATATTAATCATGTTCATTCAGTGTTTTATTTCCTTAAAAGTTTAAGAAAAAATGAAGAATGACCAAAGATGCCATTAGGAAGTGCCAATTCATTAGCTGATAAAACTAGGTTACACGGTGTGTGGCTAGAGTACATGTTATATACCCATGTGCAATATATCTAGATGCATCGAGTAATTAATTACATTTAGTGTTTTTATTACATACTGCATGTTGATCGGGCCAACCTGACACACAACAAAGCGAATACAGGGTGTGTAATTGGCATGTACACACCATGTAGTCTGGCTGAGTCAACACAGTAAAGCCCCCAGTGTGTGACTTGGATATATAAAAACCAAGGTACATGATGTGTAGCTACATGTACATGCCATGTAGTATCCCATTAATGGACAAAATTAAAATTACATTAAATTTTAAATTACAGCATTAAAAATCTGTTTTATTGATTAGCACACTGTTGTGTGTTTGACAATTTAATATTGGTTTTAAATAATTTTAAATGCTCAATTAATTTATTGTAATTAATATGTCATTATCGGTTCTACCATTAATTTTCCATTAATTCCATTAATGATGGATATCTTAAAATAATATATGATTATCATTAAGATGAAAGAGAATTAATTAATTAATGCAGACGTGTTTATCTAAAATAATAAAATAATGAATAATGAAATGAATGCTAGTCGTTTACTTTTTCATATTCATTGCATGTGTGATCGTTCATGATCTTGACCAAGACCTATGAATGTGTTTTCATTTATTTAATTAAATTTCTTTCATGGTTTTACAATTATTTAATATTAAATTAAAAGATAGCATGTGAGTCATCCCTCCCTTCGTTGTTATGTAGGACCTGCATGTCCAAGGATATTTATGTAATTCCATTTAACCAATCCTTTAGTTCCCCTTACTTGTGTGTGAGTAATAAATATTTGTAATTAATGGAAAATCCCAAGGCGTGTGGGGATGGTTCAAGATGGAAACATAATGACGCCAACTTGGTGATACATAGGTGGACACATGGAATGCTATAGCTCATGCTAAGTCTAACATAAGGAGTTATTTTCCCTATTTCATAGGTTGATTTAATGTCTTCTCATTAAATAAACCATTATATAAGCTCATTATCGGGTCATTTAATTAATTATTTATTTTCTGTCTAATAAATTAAAATTATATTTATTAATGAAAGACCATGATCGCATAAATGAATGAATTAATATGAAAAGATGAAATTTAAATAAAATTGATTATGCCTAAATTTTTTATCCAAACATGATTAATTAATTAAGTAAACATCCACTTAAATATTAAAAATACATTTAAAGGATAAAATAAGATAAAAAAATTTATGCATAATAAAATAAATGTAAGAACCCAGGTTTTTAGAACGGGTCAAAATCCAAACCCTATTTGAATTTTTGACTTGTTTGTGAGGAAACTGGTGGAAATTGGTAGTTTCTGGAAATTTCCAGACTACATGCCATGTACTTTAAGTACACGCTGTGTATATGTTAAGCGAGTGACTGGCCGTGTGCTTGCTGAGTACATGTCGTGTGGTGACCGTGTAGAAATTTCTTACTACACGACGTGTAGTTTTAGACACGTCATGTACCCGTGACCGTGTGGAGTCCATACATGGCGTGTAGGCCTGTTGGCCGAGTAGAATCAGTTAACCAAGTACATGCCTTGTCCTACTTGGACATGCCATGTATTCTAGCCGTGTATGAGAGGAATACATGGCGTGTGGGTAAGTTGGCGAGGAAGAGAAGGAAAACGAAGTACACGCCGTGTACCCCTAGGTACACGCTGTGTACACATGTCGGTGGGTTCGGAAAAGTAAGTCAACGGAATTATAGCCGCCAAATGAATAGTTAAATGATATAAACGACGTGTATTCCTAAAGTACACGCTGTGTTAAAACGGTCAGTAGCCTCATTTGGAGGCAGAACACATGTTTTCCACCCGGTTTCACGAACCAAGTCAGTCAGACCTTGTTCTTTCTCCTGGGTCTTCGTCTAAGACCTGTTTTGATCGCTGACAGATGCGTTGAAACCCCCTTGGTAAGGCCTCGATTCCCCTTGGGCCGTTTTGTTTGATTTCTGTTCTAGAACGAGTTATAGGGGTTTGAGCAGTTTTGATTCTTTTGTAGATCTACCACGTTTTAGACCAAATTGGAGGCTGTTACCAGAGGAGTAGCATCGTATGAGTCTCAGGTAGGTGGTTCATACCCCCTTTTGTGTTTTCATGGTCATTTGGGTGGATCATCCTTCGGTGCATTTTCGGCTATTTTGAGCAGGACCCATTTTATCTACGGTTTCATATTGAATGGATTGTTGGACCTATGGGATGCCTTTGGGTATACCCTTTTACTAGTTTTGCTTGAGCGGGGCCGGGCGAGGGGTTGTAGCTCATCGGGGCATTTTGGCCAGGGGATGCCAAAATGGTTATGTTTGATTTATATTGTTATAAACTGTTGAGTTTAATTTATTAAGCCTGATGTAAATTTTTAGAGTCATTCAAGACCTTAGTGCTGGTAATTGTTAATTGTTGGGTTAGGGAAATTCAACTATTTAGAATGTTTTTCCTGTTTATGTTTTCTGTTTAAATATTTTCTATATTCAATTGTTGAATTGCATATGCTGGACCCTTTGGGTGGTATTGGGAATGGCCCGGATATTATTGAGTGATGTTGATCACAGGCTGGGCTTGTCCCGGGTTACATTGGGTGGTTTTGACCATGGGATTGGGCGTCATGGACGTCGGCTTGAGGTGGTACGACTGTCAGGTTGGGCATGGCCTGAGTTACTTAGATGGAGAGGCCATCATACTTGAGCGGCATGGTCGTAGGGACACGAGGTGTCAGATGTGTGGTGGATTAGGTACTATTTTTGTGATTACCGCTCACCTAGAACTTTGAGTAGTGTGCACACAAAGATACTCTGTGATGAGGTGGTTTTGACCACTCGTGTGGGTAGAGGCCCCCGTAGATACAATTAGGTATTTTGGTTGGGGGTGCTTTCCATAGAAAGTCATGTGGGAGGTGAGGAGCCTTCAGGGGATAGCATTGAGGCTATCGATTTGGGGACTGAGGCGCACCGTTATTTGAGGGCAGACATTGATGTCCCTCCGGATACGTTATTTGAGGGCAAACATCACTGTTCCTCTGGGTTACTTCTTGGGCGTGCCTTCGGGACATCAGTTCTTGAGGCACGAGGTGTCAGGAGGCACAAGGTGCCAGGTTACTATTCTTGGGCATGCCTTTGGGACTTTGGTACTTGAGACACATAGTGTCAGGTGGAACATGGTGTCGGGTTACATGACAGATATTCCAGCATTGGCCGAAGCATGTGACACTCCATGGTGGCTGCTGAGCACTAGTGGAGTTAGTGTTTATTTGTGCATCGTTCTGTTTACTGATTTCCTTATAAATGTATGTCTGCTTAAACACTCATATTAGGTATGCACCATTGGGTGGTATCATACTGAGATTTGTCTCACACCCTGCACGGTCCCTTCAGGACGCGTGCAGACTTTATAGATTTGCATGCAGGAAAGAGGTCGGCTTCAGAAGATGGGTTGCGTTAGTTGTTGCATGGAGATGGTATGGACCTTGAGGTCTTACCTAGCTAGAGTTACTCTGTTTTGTTTCTTTTCTGTATCAGCATGCTTACTTTTTGTAGCTACAGTTGGTTAGCCATTGGATCCTTTTTATATTCAGATATTTATGACCTTCTTTGATGCATGTTTTATTGTTCAGTAGTAGTTACATGTTATCATCATGCTATTGTGTTTATTCCGCTGCATATTTACTGTTATACTTGGACCAGTACCATTATTATTATCCTCTGATAGGGTATAGCCTCCCCACTATGCCTATCAGACCCTCACTGCTAGTCGGCAGCCTTTGGCGTTTAGGGAGGTGCGCCTAAGATAGTAGCACCCGACACATTTAGCACTGTTTGGGTGGTTTTTCGGGTCCGGGTCGTTACAAAGTGGTATCAAATGAGATCTTGATAGGGATTTAATAGTAGTGTTTTACTGTCTACTAATGAGTTTGAGACTTCTCTTTTATTTTCTGCTGGTTTTACTATTTGGGATATGGTAGACTGGAGATAGGTTGTTACTGGAAACTGGGTTTCTAGCTTGTGCTTGGGTGCCTGCAGCCCTAGGTACGAGGGATGGACCAAGTTACCTTGGGTGGGAATTGTTGTTTTCCTTTTGCTCAGATTATAATTTATATGATTTCTACCTTGGTGGCTCACTTGAAGTGTTAGGTTATTGATTGTGATATGTAACCCTTGACCCGGTGTGGTAAGGGAGAATTAGACCTTGGTTCGGTATGGAAAGTCTTGTTTTCTTGGATTTTGATAGGCACATCTTTAGGGTATTTCAATTTTATAACTACACGTATTCTTTGTGAAGTGATAATACCATGTGAATAAAAAAATCAATTGTCATGCTTGTATTCTCTGAAATTTGAATAGGTGAAATTTTTGATAGAATTGCTTGTTGTTTCAATGTTTATTCCATGCTTTATATACTTGTATAATTGCATGTGGCAGGATATTTGGGTCTAGTTCTTATGAGAGCAGGCAGGTACTATCGGTTGAGGTGATTTTGATCACCAGGATTGGGTGAATCGGTTGTCGGTTTGAGGCAATGTTGATTTTCAGGATGGGTATGGCCCGAGGTACTTTTGATACTTGGCCCTGATAGGGGCGGGTAAGGAGGCCATGAGGCTGGGATGCCCTGGGGCATGGGTTGCGGTGGAAGAGAGTAAGGGTAGTATTTATGCACTACCTTTTAATACTTTCCTTATCTGCATTGAATATATGTTGTTATGTATATATATGGGTTGTCTGACCATTTATGGTATTCAGTGGGTTCCTTTTTGGGCAACTCAAATGGAGTGTCAGACGGGAGATAGTACAGTGCTGCAGGTGCAGGATCAGGTTTAGGATCCGGTATAGGTAGAGCATGAGCTGTAGGTACAGGCTCAGGGATAGGATTAGATTCAGGATCCAGTGCAGGCAGGACAGTAGCTGGGTTTGGCATTGTTCGGGCCATGGCTCGACGAGCAGCTCCGAGCTATCTTGGTATGTGTCTTGTAGGGGATTGAATGAGGCACGTAGGGTACAGATCCATCTATGGAATATCTGACACGGGAGTTCCAATCGCAGCACCCGCCACTTTTTCAGGGTGAGGGTGGTTCGCAGGCAGCTGAGAACTGGATAGAGAGTATGTAGATGATCTTCGAGCAGCTGGAGACGCCTCTAGGGTGGAGGGTCAAGCTGGCGATGTACATGCTGAGAGGATCGGCAAAGTGTTGGTGGGATGTACAGGTTCAAGCTCGTAGGCATGAGGGACTAGCATGGAAGGACTTCGAGGACAGGTTCTTTGAGCACTTCTACCCAGAGACACTGAGAGCAGAGAGAGATCGGGAGTTCTTGAGTCTTCAGTAGGGAGACATGTTTGTCATGGACTATGCAGCTACTTTCACTGAGCTATCTCGTTTTGCACCTAGTATGGTAAGTGATGACGTGGCTAGAGTGAGGTGCTTTGAGGATGTATTACGACACACCATTCAGGTACAGGTGAATATTTTTAGGCTGGTTTCTTTCTCAGAGGTAGTGAACCAGGTGCTCAT
Source organism: Viscum album (assembly GCA_963277665.1). NCBI lineage: Eukaryota > Viridiplantae > Streptophyta > Magnoliopsida > Santalales > Viscaceae > Viscum > Viscum album. The sequence goes on along the minus strand of OY728146.1, from coordinate 781,653,695 downwards.
AGTGGAGGGAAACCAGAGGGATAGGCCTTAGGTTGGTCGGGAAACAGCTTCAGGTGATGGTTCGGATAGTAGGAAGTGAGGACGGGATGAGTTCCAGTAGGGCAGTCAGGCCAAGGACTTAGATAGACCACCTAGTAGTAGTTCTGCAGTGGTTTTCTTCCAGTGTGGATAGCCGGGGCATTTTCGGACTCAGTGCGATAGGCCTCCAAAGAAGTGTCGAGCATGTGGACAGGTTGGGCATCTAGAAAGGTTTTTCAGGCAGCCTTCTCAGACAGCCGGCAGGCAGGGACCAAGACAGACGGTGGTATCTGGAGTTGGTTTAGGTTCAGTACTAGGAGAGGGTAGCTGAGGTTTAGCTACACGCGGAGGACGTGATAGAGACAACGGGATCCAACTGAGGGGTCAGTGGCTGATGGGTGGAGAAGCACCGCAGGGAGGTCAGGCATCAGGCAGTCGTACTTCAGGCCAGGTGCACGCTGTGGAGCTGCTAGAGGCTGAGAAGGCTAGTGAGCCGATGACGGTTATAGGTACATTGCGGTGTGGTCGTGATCTCCATGTTTCCTTTTTTCATGACCTATAGAGGCATGTCTGTTTTGTGTGCATGTGATGCACAGGATCTATGTGGACTGACTAGATGCTAGTCAGTGGGATTGGCACCATATCAGGTGCGTGATATATATATATGTATGTATGTATGTATGTATATATGTATGTATGTATGTATGTATGTATGTATGTATGTATGTATGTATGTATGTATGTATGTATGTATGTATGTATGTATGTATGTATGTATGTATGTATGTATGTATGTATGTATGTATGTATGTATGTACGTATGTATGTATGTATGTATGAATGTATGTATGTATGAGATGCGTAGAATCAGGGGCATCGAGGATGCAGGTTACTTGAGGTGTCATGGGCATCAGGGCCTCGAGGATGTGGATTACTTGAGGTGTTGTGGGCATCGAGGCATCGAGGATGTGGGTTACTTGAGGTGCTAGGTACCAGGACCTTGTGGAGGAAAACACCGATGTGGTGCGGGATACATTGGGTGTCGGGAGCAACACAGGAGCACCAATGAGGTGCAGGGGTGATGATGCGTCACAGAAGGACTATGAATCTGGAAAACAGGTTAGTAAACCTTGTTTTTTGTGAGTTTTGTTGGGTTGAGACTGAGTTAGGCGATTCCTAAGGTGGGGAGCCCCTTGAGGAATTTAGCCGGGACCTTTGAGACCGGGGAAGTCCGGGTTACGTTGAATGGGGTGGTATGTTTGGTGCCATCTCTGGGTTTCGTTTGATATCCCGGGGACGAGCTATGTTAAGGTGGGGAGATTTTAAGAACCCGGGTTTTTAGAATGGGTCAAAATCCCGACCATGTTTTAATTTTTGACTTGTTTCTGAGGAAACTGGTGGAAATTGGTAGTTTTTGGAAATTTCTTGACTATACGCCATGTACTTTAAGTACATGCCGTGTATATGTTAAGTGAGTGACTGACCATGTGCTCGCCGAGTACATTCCGTGTGGTGACCGTGTAGAAATTTCTTACTACACGACATGTAGTTTTAGACACGTCGTGTACCCGTGACCATGTGAAGGCCATACATGGTGTGTAGGCCTGTTGGCCAGGTAGAATCGGTTAACCAAGTACACGTCGTGTCCTCCTTGGACACACCGTGTAGTCTAGTCATGTATGAGAGGAATACATGGCATGTGGGTAAGTCGGTGAGGAAGAGAAGGAAAACGAAGTACATGCCATGTACCCCTAGGTACACACCGTGTACGCATGTCGGCAGGTTCGGAAAAGTAAGTTGGCGGAATTCCAGCTTCCAAATGAACTGTTAAATGATATACACGGCGTGTAGTCCTAAATTATGCACCGTGTAGTTTCTTTTTTGCATTAAAATGGGAAGTAACCTCGTTTGGAGGCAGAACACATGTTTTTTGCCAGGTTTCATGAACCAAGCCAGCTGGACCTTGTTCTTTCTCCTGGGTCTTTGTCTGAGACCCATTTTGATCACCAACAGATGTTTTGGAACCCCCTCGGTAAGGCCTCGATTCCCCTTGTGCCGTTTTGTTTGATTTCTGTTCTAGAATGAGTTATAGGGGTTTGAGGGGTTTTGATTCTTTTGTAGATATATCACGTTTTAGAATGAATTGGAGGCTGTTATCGGAGGAGTATCATCGTACGAGTCTCAGATAGGTGGTGCATACCTCTTTTTTTGTTTTCGTGGTCATTTAGGTGATGCGGCATTCGGCGTGTTTTCAGGTATTTTGAGCGGGACCCGTTTTATCTGCGGTTTCATATTTAATTGAATGTTGGACCTATGGGATGCCTTTGGGTATGCCCTGTTACCAGTTTTTCTTGAGCGGGTCTGGCCGAGGGGTCGTAGCTCATCAGGGAATATTGGTTGGGGGATTCCAAAATGGTTATGTTTGATTTATATTGTTATAAACTATTGAGTTTAATTTATTAATACTGATATAAATTGTTAGAGGCATTCAAGACCTAAGTGCTGCTAATTGTTAACCATTGGGTTAGGGCAATTCAACTATTTAGAATGTTTTTCCTGTTTATGTTTTCTGTTTAAATATGTTCTTTATGAAATTGATGAATTGTATATGTTGGACCCTTTGGGTGGTGTTGGGCATGTCCCGAATATTCTTGAGTGATGTTGATCGCAGGTTGGGCTTGGCCTGGGTTACGTTGGGTGGTTTTGACCATGGGATTGGGCGTCATGGACATCAGATTGAGGCAGTATGACTATCAGGTTGGGCATGGCCCAGGTTACTTGGATGGTGAGGCCATCATACTTGAGCGGCATGGTCACAGGGACACGAGGTGTCAGATGTGTGGTGGCTTAGGTACTATTTTGGTGATTACCACACACTCAGAACTTTGAGTAGTGTGCACACAGAGATACTCCGTGATGAGGTGGTTTTGAACAATCGTGTGGGTAGAGGCACTCGTAGATGCGGTTAGGTATTTTGGTTGGGGGTGCTTGTCATAGAAAGCCACGTGGGAGTTGAGGAGCCTTCAAGGGATAGCATTGAGGCTATCGGGTTGGGGGCTGAGGTTCATCGTTATTTGAGGGCAGACATTGTTGTCCCTCTGGATACGTTATTTGAGGGCAGACATCATTGTTCCTCTGGGTTACTTCTTGGGTGTGCCTTCGGGACATCAGTTCTTGAGGCACGAGGTCTCAGGAGGCACAAGGTGCCGGGTTACTATTCTTGGGCGTGCCTTCGGGACGTCGGTACTTGATACACACGGTGTCAGGTGGCACATGGTTCCGGGTTACATGACAGAGATTCCGGCATTGGCCGAAGCAGGTGACACTCCATGGTGGCTGCTGAGCACCAGTGGAGTTAGTGTTTATTTGTCCATCGTTTTGTTTACTACTTTCCTTATAAATGCATGTCTTCTTAAACACTCATATTAGGTACGCACCATTTGGTGGTATCCTACTGAGATTTGTCTCACACCCTGCACGGGCCCTTCGGGACGCGTGCAGACTTTATGGATTTTCTTGCAGGAAAGAGGTCAGCTTCAGGAGCTGGGCTGCATTAGTTGTTGCATGGAGATGGTATGGACCTTGAGGTCTTACCTAGCTGGAGTTACTCTATTTTTTTTCTTTTTTGTATTAGCATGCTTACTTTTTGTAGCTACAGTTGTTTAGCCATTGGATCCTTTTTATATTCAGATATTTATGACCTGCTTAGATGCATGTTTTATTGTTCAGTAGTAGTTACATGTTATCAGTATGTTGTTGTGTTTATTCTGCTGCATCTTTGTTGTTATACTTGGATCAGTACTATTATTATTATCCTCCAAGAGGGTATATCCTCCCCAATATACCTATCAAACCCTCGCTACTAGTCAGTAGCCTTTGGCGTTCGGGGAGCTGTGCCTAAGCTAGTAGCACCCGACCCGTTTAGCACTGTTTGGGTGGTTGTTCGAGTCCGGGTCATTACAATAAAATCCTTCAATCTAATATTAAGTCAGACTAAGCCTTCTGTTACTTGATTAGGAACAAAAATCAATAGAACTATGTGTTTAACCAACCCTTTTTGTGACACTTACTTTTATAAGGGGAGTTATTATGAAATTTTAGGGTTGACTTAACCATTTTACATCAATAAGAGTAGTACTTTCTAGACTTGGTGTAATTTGGAGGCAAGTTTTGAGAAAATCTAAGTTAGGATTTCTGGATTGGAGAGTCCACTCAATGGATCAAGGAGTTGCAATCCCACATTTGGCAAAGACATGACTACCTAAATACATTCAAAATAGCTTGACCAACCCTTTTGGGGTTATTCAAAGGGTAATATGGATCCTTGACACTAGAATTTCCTAGCAACTAAACATTACAAGTTCAATGGTGAGGGCTATTTGGACTTGATAAAATAGTGGGAGATTTAATAAAATCAATTAATTATTTCTCAAAAAAATCTATAATCAATTAAAGTACTAATAATATTCTCTTTTAATTGTATAATAAAATGAAAAATCTCTATACCTATGATCAATATTGGATAAAAACAATCTCCTCACTGGAAGTAACTTCCAAGGGTGGTTTAGACACTTTCAGGTTGTTCTACACCATGAATGGAAATATTACATGCTAGAATCCTCAATACCTGATCCTTATACTCAAGAGGTGAGTGATGAAGAGTTATTAATATAAGAAAAACATATGAACAATGCGGTCAGTGTTCAATGTTTTATTCTTTCATCTATGTCTAGTGAACTCATGAAGTCTCATTAAAATATGGATGTGTATAGCATGCTTGAGAACCTCGGTGGTCTTTACCAGGAGAGATCTAGACATGAATGAGTTGAGATTTCCAAGTCACTCTTTCAAAGTAAGATTAGAGAGGGTTCCCCTATTGGGCCTCACGTAGTCAAGCTCATTAGCTACATTAAGCGCCTAGAGGTTCTAGGGTTTAAACTCCCCAAAGAACTGGGCACCGATATCATTTTGGAATCACTCCCTCAGAACTTCTCCAGTTTTTTTGTGAATTTTAATATGAACAACATTGATAAGTCTATACCAGATCTTCTTATCCTCCTTTTCCAAGTAGATAAAGATGTGAAGTGTGAAAATACTTATATCCTTATGGTGAAAATGGAAAGGTAAATCAAAGATATTTAATCCTAAATCTTCTTCACACCCTTCCAAGAAGAATAATATCAAAGGGGGATCAAGGGGACTTGATATTGTCTATTTCACGTGTGGCAAGAAGGGCCATTAGAAGAAAAACTCCACCCAGTTAAAGAAGAAAGAGAAATATTTAGGTGAATTCATTATCGAGTTCAATTTATCTATTTCTACAAATTGGGTATTAGATATAGCTTGTGGTTCTCACATATGTATTCAAATATAGGAACGAAGTAGATTCAAAAAAAATGATTAAGGGGAGGTAGATCTATGAGCATCCAATAGTTCTAAACTTGTTGTTGTAGCTATCGGGGACTACCACCTCACATTACTGATTGGAATGATATTGGTTTTAAAGGGTTGTTATTATGTGTCTTCTATTACCAAAAATATTATTTCTATATCCAGACTAGATATAAATGGATTCATTTTCAAATTTGGAAATAAATGTTGCTTCTTTTATAAATATAGAATTTTTTATGGTAAGACACATTTATATAATGGTCTTTATGTATTGGATTACATGAACCAAGTAATGGAAATTGATAACAAAGTTACTTCACATGAATCATACCACACCCAACTTTGGCATAACCAACTAGGTCATGTAAATGAAAAATTCTCGACAAAATTACATCAAGATGGATATTTAGATTCTTTCGAACTACACAAGAGCCTCAACCCAGTTGGTGAGGACTTGAAAAGTGAATCCAAGAGACCAGAGTTCAAATTCGGGAAAAAACATAATTTTCAGGGGTATTGTAGCAGGAACTACAGCAGGCACTATAGCAGTACTATAGTAGGTATTGTTCAGTACTGTAGCAACTGAGAACTATTCATTTGTTTGGGCTTTCGGGGCACTGGTTTGGTCCTCGGGTTCTTCAAGGCCTTCAGGCCACCCAAGGCCTTCGAGCCAATAAGGATTTCGGGCCACCTCAAGGCCTTTGGGCCACCTTAAGGCCTTCGGGCCACCTCAAGGCTTTCGGGCCACCTAAAACTATGCTTAATGGACCAGGCAGACTCTATAAAGAGCATAAGCCAGATGAGGATTCATAACAGACACATTAACCTGAGCAGAATCTTAAAATGAATTTGAATGAAAGAGAGGGTACAAAATTTCCATCGGGACCAACCTATGCATGCATGGGAAGCCTATCTGAATATCCATGCTAAGTTGGAGAGCTAACATCATGATATAGAAGCTGGGGAGGAGAAACTCAAAGTAGTTATAATCTATATATTTCCTCTAAGACCTACAGGTCATGTAATCTCCTAAGCCTATGGGCCTTGTAAGGGTTCCCCCTCATCCCTTGAAAGGGGGTTATCAAAAATCAATAAAAAAGAAGGCCGGCATGCCATTCAAGTAGATTATTTCTAACTAAAACCACTTGGTGTATTCCACACATGTTTACAAGGAAAAATGACCAAATCCCCAATTAGTGGGAAAGATGAAAGGGATAAATAGATTCTTGGATTAGTTCATACTGATGTATGTAGACCATTTCCTATTAGAGGGGTGAGTACTCATAATTCATAAATTTTACTGATGATTTTAGTAGATATGGATATATTTACTTAATAAGGTATAAATCAAATTCTTTTGATAAATTCAAGGAATAGAAGAATGAAGTTGAGAACCATCTTGGTAAGAAGATTAAGAAACTCTACTCAAACTGAGGTGAATAATATATTAATCAAGACTTTATTGATTACTTATGGGAGTTTGGAATCCTATCCCAACTCACTCCTCCTTACACGCCTCAGTGGAATGGTGTAAGTGAAAGGAGGAACCACACCTTACTGGACATGGTGATATCAATGATGAGTCATGCAAGTCTTCCATTATCCTTTTGGGGATATGCATTACAAATAGTGGAACACATACTAAACCAAGTACCAACTAAATTGATAAATGGTATTCCATAATAATTTTGGAGTGGAATAAAAACCATGTAATCGAATTTACATGTGCAGGGAAGCAAAGTGTTTTTTAAGGCCTCTTCACGTAACAAACTTTCACCCCGAGGCACAAAGTGTGCATTTATAGGATACCCCAAGGAAATAAGTGGATATTACCTATATAAACCCTCATAAAAAAGGGTTATAGTGGTAAGATACACCATATTCCTTGAAAGGGAGCACATCACTAAAAGAGATAGTGGGAGTGAGATAAACTTTGATGAAGTCAAGGCTCAAGGCATGCAAGAGCTGGTACAGGATCAGATTCCACAAATCCCCATGGAAGAATAAACTATTCCAGATACACAAGAACTATATTGGATTATAAGATAGGTTAGAGAACCAAAACAGTATGGTTTTCTAGTTACCAAGGATGGTGAATCATTATTAGTTGATAATAATGATCCTCCAACCTACAAGGAAGCAGTAAGTGGAACAGATGTTTCCAAGTGGAAAGAAGCCATGAATTCTGAAATAGATTCCATATACTAAAACCAAGTATGTATTTTGGTAGATCCTTCAGTGGATATAAATACTTTTGGTTTCAAATGGGTATTCAAGAAGAAACTCTACATGGAAGGAAAAGTTAGTTCCTATAAGATGTGATTGGTTGCAAAAGGGTTTAAAAAACATCAAGGTATTAACTATGATGAAACCTTTTCACCAATTGCAATACTGAAATCCATCAAAATTCTACTTTCCATTTTGGCTTACCATGACTATAAGATTTGGAAAATGGATTTCAAAATAGCCTTCCTTAATGGGAACCTTCAAGAATATGTCTACATGACACAACCTGAAGGGTTTGTGACTCCAAATGATTCCAATAAGATATGCAAGTTGCAAAAATCTATTTATGGATTAAAGAAAGCATCCAGGCCATGGAACATTCATTTTGATGAATCCATAACAAAATTTGGTTTTATAAAGAATGAATATGAGCCTTGTATCTACAAACGGTTTAGTGGGAGTGAAATTGTTTTCTTAATAGTATATGTTAATGACATATTACTTATTAGAAATGAAATACCAGTCTTACAACCTATCAAGGAATAGTTGAATAAATGATTTTATATAAAATACTTGGGAGAGGAAGCATATATTATTGTGATAAAGATCCATCATGATTAATCCAAGAGTTTTCTTGGCCTAAGTCAAAGTACATACATTGACATGATACTGAAGAGATTTAGTATGGAACAATCCAAGAGGGGATTGTTTCTAGAATCACATGGCATTCATCTTTCCAAGAAAATGTGTGTCCTTAGACCCATGAGGAATGAAATAGAATAGAAAAAGTTCCATACACATTAGTGATTGGGTCAGTCATGTATGATATGTTATGTACTAGGATATATGTCACCTACACATTAAGTGTGGTAGGTAGATATCAAGTTGATCCAGGTGACCGCCATTGGATGAAATTCAATACTATCCTTAAGTTTTTGAGGCATACTAAGGATATGTTACTAGTTTATAGAGGAGATGAGGAACTAGTCATCATAGGATATTCATATTCTAGTTTCTAAACTGATCAAAATGACATGAAGTCACAAATGAGATACATCTTCACTTTAAATGGAGGTGTTGTGAGCTAGAAGAGCTCAAAGCAGGCTATAGTTGTAGATTCTATAGTAGAGTATGAGTATATTGAATCTTCTAAGGTAGCTAAATAAGTAGTTTGGATGTGAAATTTCAATGAAGTTATTGATGGGGGTACCTAGAAATAAAGATCCCATCACACTCTATTGTGATAATACTACAACAGTGGCTCTCGCAAAAGATCGAAGGTCACATCAGTGGATAAAGCACATACTTCAGAAGTATCATCTCTTGAGGAATTTTTCTTAGAGAGGTGAAGTTGCAGTAAGAAGTATTTACATGGAAGAAAATGTGGTGGACCCTTGACTAAATCCTTAACTCAGCAAAAACATGATTATCGTGTGAGGTCTAGCGGACTGAAAGTCATAGGTAGTTGGCTCTAGTCAAAGTGGAAGTTTATTAGATTTGGTTTCCTAGAAGCAATTGTTTTTACTTTGATTACATGAATAACTGATGTATTAAATATTAAATTAAACATCTTATTCTATATTTTTCATTTTTCAACATTACCATAATGTAATAATGTCCTAGAGTATTTGTCGCATTGATAAGGTCATAGTACTTCCCCATTATGATGATAACCTTGAAGTGCAATGAAAATATTCATAATATGGTAATGTAGTTGGATAAAATACTATTATGGGACACATAGTATATAGACCATCAGGTTTGAGTACTCATAAGCATATGAGACTTCTTCTCATGAAGTTTTCACTTGGTAATCTCCAATATGGGAGATTATGAGAACAGACCCACTAGTAGAAATTCTACATGTTTTGATGTCATCAGATATTCCTATCTGCGAGTGTGTATAATGGTTTTTATACTTTAAGATTATCATTAATGAATGTCATGACTAACACACTTAGATTTATTGATGAAAACCATCATTCCATATATTGGCGGGAAGTAGGGTACGTTGGGTGTGTCACAAATGACATGTTATTAATGGATAAGTCAATAAAGGATTTGTCTCTTCCATATTTATGGAAGTTGATATCTCGACCCTTTGATTGAAATATAATTTTCGCGCTAAATTCCATGGCCATGGTGTAACGATGAGTTTATTTTAAATTTTCAAAGAATGATGTATAAATCATATAGGTTGATGATACCTTCATGTAACCTACTTGATGATATTATGTGATAAAGGGATTATATTACACAGTGATCATTCTTATGTGGTTATTGTCATTGTGAATTTAAGTTATTTCTCTTGGGTGTCTTGACCTGTTACTAGATATTAATATTGGACTTTAGGCAAGCCCGCCCAATGCCAATGAGAAATAATCCTAAAGGGTCACACACTAAGTGTTTCTAGTGGTCTAGATTAAATTCTATTTGAATTTAATTAATGGAATAAATATTATTCTCAAGACTAAGGAATAATTTTATTTAAGTTATATTGATAGCATAAATTAAATAAATATTTATTCACCAGATTGTGAATAAAATATATTTATTTATTTTATTGAATATTTAGTAAATTTTTATTTACTAGTTTTTGAATAAAATATTTATTTAAGAGAATAAAATATTTATTTAGGTTTTTAATAAATACAATAGGAGTTCAAACAGACCAAGACCGTGTCTGGTGATAAAATGATTATTTACAAGTTGGTAAATATTATTTATCCATTTTTCACAAGTTCGTGCACTACAAAATAATAATACTATTATTATTTTTATGTGGCATAAGATTTAATTAATGGTTATAATTATATTTAATGGTTTTTATGCAATTAAATTTTGTAACAGAAATCCCATCTCTATAAATAGATAGCTACGTCTATTGTGTAATTCATTTGAAACCAATTTCATTTTGGGAATAGAGAATTTTTGCGCATAATGAATTATCTCTCGAATCCTCCTACTCTCTCCCTCTTAGGAACTAGAAACCCAAGAGATAATTTCTTCAAGACTGAAGAACAAGAGATCAATAGTGAACAATGAAAGACATTAGATTCACCATGCTAGCACCCAAAGAACGAGTGGCATTTCTCAGAGACCATTAGAGCATGTGCGGATCACCACTAGAGGGATTATATACTTGGATCGTCATAATCACAATGAAGGCAATCTGTAAGGGCCTTTTTGGACAATCAAAAATCGTCCACAAAGAGAGTTATTAATCCCAGATATTTATTTCTTGAGAAATTAAATAAATTAATTATAAATTTAATGTGCAAGATCCTTGATCTTGATTTTGGGAAATTATTATTGAAATAAATTTTAATATATCACCCACCATCACATGCTTCCACTATACCTAGAACCAACATTTATCACCCTCAATGTCTCAAGATAGAACCGTTGGTTAAATGATTTATTGAAGGTATTCCAAGTGATATATTCTTCCAATATGGTGTATGATAGATTCCCACAACTTCCTCCCTAGCCCTTAGATCATGTAAGTTTTGAATCTAACCTTGGAGTATTTTGGAGTTTAAGAAATTAGAAAATTATATAAAGTCACTCGATCCATTCCTATACATCTCGTGGACCCTTGTCACCATGAAAGACTGGTGGATGTTGTTTACTAAACTCTGAAGCGTGGTCCACCTTCCATTCCAGTTCAACATTGGTGATTTGTACCATATATTGGATTATACAAATGACAATTTCCACAAGAACTAGATCAACTAGAGGATTATCCTATAGGTTTTTCTCCATAACCTCCTCTCTATCAATCCTGAGTACCCTTCTTAGAGGATCCATGAACTAAAAATAATACAATGGAAACCCATTATAATAGAATTTGATTACTTTAACATAAATTGAACTTAAATAACTAAAACTAAAAGGGTAAAACCATAAATAAGAACACTGGACAACCCCTAACTTTCCATGGTAAATCAAGGCTTGTCATGAAAGTGATCTAGCCAAGCACACTCCCACAACACATATTTATTTCTAATAGTCCTATTTTCATTCCATTGATAGGTCCTATTCACAATAGTGTGATACACAAGAATGAACATAGTATTTAACATAACTTATCCCTTTGATACTAATTTATAATAGACCAACCTGAGTAAACACATAATTTCACCTGAATTGACTAGCTATAAGGCCCGAATCATGTTCCTGGTCACTATATGATGACTAAAAGCATCTGGGTATCATATAAGAGAAGATATGAATGATTCCACCCTCAATAGACATATGATATAAAAGAGACAAATATAGTAAAATAATAGATAATTAAAATATATAATATGTCAACAACAACCATAAAGGTCACCTCCAACATCTAGATAATAAGGTCTCAAAAAAACAAGAAGACCATCAAATCATGGAACCCAAAACAACCCATGGGTCTATGTCCATGCGACCATAAGTCACCTCCATCCCAACCCAATAGTAAAAAAACAAGACCAAGGAGATTCATCCTTTACATGATGCTCTTCCCTTTACCTGTATTCTACAAAACCAAGGCTATATACACCCAAAGGAAAAGTTAGAGTGTGAGCACAAATACCCAGTAGGATACCACCAAATAATCTATATAAAGTCTAACCACATACGTCCATCAGTTCACATTTTAGAAATATTCCTAAAACATATCAAAATAAATCATTTTCCATTTTATAAATCGTCCTCTAGTTTTCTTTTCAATATCATTTTGTTCCTTTCAAAATTATTCCATAATTAATAAAATATAGAATTATGACATATTAAATTATCAATGGAATAAATAAATAAATAATATTTTTCAAGCATCAATCCTCATAACATGAACAAGTGGGAAAATGTAAATATAAAAATATTATGCATGTAATATAATATCAAAGTAACCAAATTGGGTAATCATAACATAAGGATGTACACAACCAAACTGCTAATACAAACAAAGGAACACTAGCCTACATACATGACTCTTATAGTTCGAGAACCTCGGTCCCTCAGAATGGATACCCCCTGGTTTTCATGACATCAAGGGAATCTCCCCTAGTGATAGCCAACTCCACTAGGGATAGTATTTGTTTAGTTTTTTACCATACCTTAAGTAATACCAAGTGTTTTGTTATGTTATCATTTTATTCAAGACAAACAAATAAATATTTTATTAACATTTTACATGGAACAATCTAAAACCAAGTTTTATAAAAAAATTACAAAGCACAATCTATTTCAAATTCATGTCCACATATTTATAAACCATTTAAATAGTGATCCACACCTCTTTTCATGCTTGAAAATTTATTTCCCTTATTAAAACACATTTTACAATTTATCAAACACATCACATATCTCAAACAGTTTCCATCAAACACCCTTTGAAATTAGAAAAAATGACCTCAAAGATTAATTCCATTGTTAACAAACATTTTCATAATAAAAACCAAATAAAATAATTAAGGAATATAATTAATTCCAAAGTTTAGACCATATTATAGAGACAACTACCGCAAGGGTGATGAAATGATGTTGCCACTTTATGATCATTGATGGGAAACAAGGAGATCATATTATCAAGAACCTAGATCTGATGAAAGTAAGTCCAATTCTCTATTTTCATACTAGATACCACAATCTAGTCTTAGGAGACATCAAAAGCATGGATAATTAGAGGAGAAACAAAATTATAAGGAGTCCTCTTACTGTATTATGATGAACGGAGATAAAACCCTTCAATCTACACAATGATTCGCTAAAATAGAGGGTGTGAGAGCCAAAATATCACCAAGGAGATTATAAAATCATAAGAAATTGAATTGGGGTATTAAGGGTTGAATTATATGAATTAAGAAATCATTTTAAGATAAAAATACGATTAGGAACTTACTAATTTGTGACCCCAGAAATTCCACCGATGAGCTGGGGGATACAGGAAAAGAGCATATAGTTACAGGACTCCACTGGCTAGTCAGTGGGTACAAACATAATTCTTTCACCTTCAGGCACTCCACCGATTATCCAGTACAACCTATAGACTTACAAGTGTTCCATTAGCCAGCATTAATTATTCGATACCCTCTATTGGCTAGCTGGTGACCCTCTACTAACACCAACTTCCCAAAAATCAACTCCCAAATTTACAGTGACCCAAAAAAACAAAAGAGAAAAACTTAAAGGGATTCATGAAATGTTCAACATACCTTGGTGTGATTGATAATTTTTTTTAGGGAAACTTTTTTTTAAAATCCATTTTATTTAAATAAATTATTGTAGTTCTTTCATGAAACTTTTATTTATTTTAAAATAAGTTTTTGAAAAATTAATTGGGAGTGTTTTTAAAAAAAGGGGGGATTTTTGTGACTCCTTGTTATGAATAGGTATTGAAAGTTTTTGTTTTAATGGTTTTCCAACCCACTATAATTTAAATGAAAATGACTTAGTGAAATTTTTTTATCAGCATGCTTTTAAAACTCTACTAATCCTATATGAAATGTTGTGATGCGTGCATTACAAGTAATTAAAGCAAATTAAAAATGTAAAAATACAAATAAGAAATTGATGTAGTGTTCATGGAAAATTTTTGTGTGTATCATGTTTACAATTTTTAGTAATCTGTTTTGAGAACATGCTAAGATATATTCCATGTTAATTATTGCTCATTTCATGTGAGTATTGTGAGTTTAACTATTATGCAAGCATGCTAACCTATGTCATTCATGACATGTTCAACATGATGATTTGTGAATAATATAAATTCATTTTTTTAATGATTTATTTTTCCATGTTTTATTAAGTGATAAATTAAAAACATGATAATACTTTAATAACAAAAGTAATATGGTGAAATATTATGATTTTACCATTGTAATCATGTGTTTTTTTATTTAATATCATACCTAAGTAAAATTGTTGAAGTGTCGAATATGATGACTTCTCCTAAATGAAGTTGTGTGTTTTTGGTTAAATTAGTGTGAAGTGATTATTCCTAAAAAGTGTTTCATGCTATAGTGTTTATATTTTCTATAATGATTAAATGAATCCATTGTTTGTTGGGAAAGTTATGTTTTTTTGTGTGACATTTCTTGTAATTTTTGTCACTTTAATTGGAAAGAAGATTCGTGGATGTGTGATCAATATATTGAACTATATGCTGAATAATTTTTCATAAGCTTTATTACGGAAATGATATCCTAACATTTATTTTTTTCATTATCTAGTTCTTCCCATACCTTGTGTTCTATTGATAGTGTTATCATTATTTCAGAGGTATCTCCCTTATGAGAGAATTTTTGTAATTGATTTCATGTTTTATGTGATTTTTCCTCTAGAGTGTTTGTTGTGTTCTAGATATAGCCAGATCCTTGAGAGTTATATCATAGGGTGGTCAATTTATTCCCCTTCATTCCTCTCTCCTTTCTATTTTTCTTTTAAATTCTCAAGTCTGAGAATTTTTTAAGAGGTATCTAATGTAAGGGTTTGGATTTTACTAATCCTTTCCTTTGTCATTATTGGGTGTTTGGTGGTTTGGAGAGTGTTTTTATTTTAAAATGGGTGCTTTAAAAAGGTTTTACATTTATATAAGTTATTTAGAGTGGTTTTCATGTTTTATAAAAGTGATTAAAATTTTCTAAAAAATGTGAAATTGATTTTAAAGTTTTTTATGTAATTCAATTAGTTTTGGAAGTGATTTAGAATTTTAGAAATGATATTAAATTTTAAAGAAAATCATGTGCTTATGGTTTTAATAAAAATTTGGTTAAATTTGAAGTCATTATCATTTTTTATAGTAAAATTTATTTCTAAAACGATTTTAGAATTATATCCTTAATTATTTATGAGTATATTTTGTTGGAAATTAATTATTTTTAATTAAAATCTTACCCTTACGTAGACCCCCCTTCTCATGTGAAGGTAATATGGTTTTTCTATAAGTTGTGTGAAGGTAAGAATGATTTTATTCTATGCATGTAAAGGTAAAAAGAAGTTTCTATATGCTATGGAAAGGTATATTTTATCAACATAAGGGTACATGTGGTTTCTCCTAGGCTATTTAAAGGGAATTTTGTTTTTCTTCTGCTTGTATAAAGGTAAGATCTTGTTAATATAATATTATTCTTTCTATAATTGAATTAGAAATAATATTGCAGGATGCAGATAACTATGATTACATTTAGAATCTAGAAATCACACATTGAAATATATTATTAATATTGTCGATGATCATTTAAATTATAGAAATTAAAGATACCACATGAAGTGGCTTAAATCATTCAGATTTTATAAATATAGAAATTTTACAGGAGAGAGAAAAGGGATAATCACATGTTGCAGTGTTAAACTTCTTAATAATTTATGATAAAAAATATTTGTATAATTATAAAAATTAAATTTTTGAAATGGTATAAGTATATCTTGTGTATATAATTAATGTTTCATGTTTCATGAGTTTATGAATTTAATGGGATTAAATAAATGGGTTTGGGATATTGTGATCATATGTGTTTTATGTTATATTGATTTTGCCTCTTTATGTTTACAAGATAGTGTGCTATCTACTTGTATGTATTTTGTTGTTTATTGTTTAGTATGGTTAATTGCTTAAAACTGTTAAGAAACATAAATAAATTATGATGTTATAATTTAAATGGAAAAGGAACAATCAAAATAACTACTTCTCTTCTTATAATGGATTAAACATAGAAATAATGTATGAATCATGCTCATAATGTTCTCTAGATTTCATTAGATACTGCTTATAAGTTTCTTGATGTGAAAACCTATGCATAATAAAATAATTAATTCAATATGAAAATAAAAATTATTTTTTGTTAAATAATAAATTTTTGGGGGCTGGACGATCCTACGTTTATTTTCTAGAGGCTTTAATTGCTCAATTCCATGTCCTTAGTTCCTTTTTTGTGCATGGGAAATATATATGAAATGTTTTTATTATCTTGGGATTAAATCCTTAATGTGATTGATTGATTGATAACCTTGCGTGGTTGGTTTGATTTATTAGCAATGGGGTGGGAGCCCGAGGTTGTAGTGGTGGTTGTGTTGGTGATGGCAGGATATATTATATTACGAGCAATATTTTGGGAGCCTAGGCTAAAATTATGGTCAATGTTGGTGATGGAGGAATAGATCATTTCATGAGAAATGGAATCTTAAATGATATCATGGTGGTTGGGATGAGTTAAAGTTGGGATTTCTCATTGATACATTTTTACTTAATTCTTATTTATGTCCATTGTTCGGATATTATTGATTAATGGTTTCTAATCACTTGATGCAATTTGGTTCTTAGAACTATAAGTGTATCTTTACTAATGGTATCTTTGGCTAAGTCCTAGAGTACATAGATGATAAATAAATAATAATTGAACTAATAAGAGAATGGGGTTAGTTCATGGAATTCGCTGATGATGAAATACTTGAGAATATAAGAAGAAAATTTATGGTGTTTAAGGCACCAAACTTAAAATATTAAAATTATAATCATAGAAATGAAAATTAAATGATATTAATTAATGGATAATCAGTTATTTAATATTGAATTTTATTCATGTTCATTTATTTTATATCTAGACCTTAGTGTTGGCAATCGGGTGTCCTGTGAGATAATAGTGGTAGATGAGTCTAAGGATAGCTAGTTTTCATTAGTGTTTTGTGTGTGATATTATTTATATTTTATGATTTTATATGATTCCCCACCTACATCGGTAGGAAAATCGACCCCAAAATGTTTTGGGGGTGTTTTATCCAACATCCATGGTGGAGAGAGAGAAAATGGTTGCCTTCTCCCTCTCCCCCACTTTCCATTTAGATATAGATGAGTGGGTTTATCTTGGACTATAATGGATTATGGTATAGGGTTCATTTCTATCGGGGCTATAACGAGTCATAGTTTTACTATACATTTTTTTGTGGGATGTAACATCTTGAGGTATATCCCATACTTGTATCCATTCATAGTGGTTTCAGCTTCCCTGGGTGTACATGCATGGGTTATGATGGTTTGAGGTATAATTCATGTACACAGGTAGTAGTGTCTTTTGGGTATACACTTGGTTACTGATATGATGATGATGAGATTTTTTAGGTTGCATATTATGCTACAATGGTTATGATATTATTTCATGAGGTTTAGTATTATTCATATGAGGGATGAGCATAGGATGCAGTCATTGGGGCATGAAAGCGATAGACCAATGGAGAAGTACAAGTAGGCTAACTTCACTTATATATATGATTTTGGAAATAGAATGGTTTAATTATATACATTACTTGGTGAGTGATACATGGTGAGGATAAGAAACTAGTATTACCTATTTAGGTAATGAGTTAGTTTAATTTATTTATTCACCGGGATTTAGTATTCTTATTTCACATTTTCCATGAGAGGTATTTATGAGGATCCTAATGAGTATACATTTTATGCTAAACCTGTATGTATATAAACTATTTTTCAAGTTATCAAGATATGGTTAGTGATCAAGCTAGACATTACTAGATTAAGGATATGTTCAGGAGTTATTGGAGATTCATGGTTTCTGTTGAGGATCTCATTTTTTCATTTTTAGTCATTTTAGATTATGTATGAAATTATATTCATGTATTGGGATTATAATGTATTGAATTTGGATATTTTATTTATTATATGGACTGGGTTGATAGTTTTATCATCTTATATCTTATTCTTTAAATCTATATTGAGGGTATTTTCTCCCATGTGTGTGATTTATATACCCTTGGAATTAGTCCCCAACTCATGGCCTATTGGAGCTAGGATTCAAGGTTCATTGTCTCTCTATCTTCATTATTGGTCCAGGGGATACCTTTGGAGAGAGGGGTTGTGATGGTGGTATAAAAGATGATAATAGAGATATGGGATGGAGTATGGAATTAGGCACTAGTGAGGATGCATGGGTTGGTAAGAAAATTGTATCAAATGGGATTAGTGCATGTTATAAACAAGGGAGACCAGCTAGGATATGAGATTTTAGGCTCCCCTTTGATCTAACACAAGAACCTTCAAGTTTACTAGATATACTAGGCAAAGAGATGTCACTTATAGGGAAGAGGCTTAGTAAAGTATCATGTATCATGTTTTTCTATGATTGTGTTTAAATTGTGTGGACAATGGGAAATAGGTTTAAAATAAATTAATTAATTAATCGTAAAAAATATATTTTCCCTGGGTTAGGTGTCCCTAATGTTTTTTCTTTTTTAGGAATGGATATAGGTTGATGTCCCCATAAGGTTTATGCTAATGATGTTTAGAAATATGTGATAAAAATTTTCCAAAGAGTGGAGGTCGATGATAGTGATAGTTGGAGGGTGACGCTTCGAGGGTTTCGACACTAGAGTCAAAAGAAGTGTGAGGGATCCATTTCATATCATGAGACATGTGATGGTTATAAGAGGTGGTGATAGCATTCATTTTGATCTGTGATCTAAGGGAGCACTGGGTTTTCTTTAGTTTTGATGATATTGTATAGTTCATATTAGAAGTGGTGGCTTTTGTTCCTTGGGGGTTGTGAGGAATTAGCTATTTCATGGGGTATGTTCTGATTTTATTTTTGGGTTGGGTTTCTTTTTTCAACCACAGATGAAGGTTTTTGGCCGATGATGTTTTCCCTTCACTTAGGGGTTTTGAGTCCTACTCTTGATATGTTGTGAGACCATTGAATTACCTTATTGAACCTCAGACCCTTTGATTGTTAGCTTGTTAAAGTGAATGATTTTTATTATAATAATTCTTTGATTGTTAGCCTTTTTACTTAAAGGATTGGATTTTCCAACATTCCCTTTGATTGAAACCCACCTGATGATTCCCATGAGCTAATTCTTTGTATCACTTCAAAATTTGATAACCAACCTATACCTAAATTTCCTTCAAAGATGGTAAGTATAAATCATTCATTGGACCTGGTGTTAAAGTGGATATATATTCTTGGGGAAGGGTTTCTATGACCTTGTTCAAATCATTCCATAACTCTTCCCTCAATCTCGATGTTATGAATA
Source organism: Viscum album (assembly GCA_963277665.1). NCBI lineage: Eukaryota > Viridiplantae > Streptophyta > Magnoliopsida > Santalales > Viscaceae > Viscum > Viscum album. The sequence goes on along the minus strand of OY728146.1, from coordinate 781,634,039 downwards.
TATGTTTTGGGGGGGCTACTATCATCATATGCATTATATACTCTTCTCTTGGTCCCAGTGTGGTGGGGATTTGGTTCGAGGGAAGGGGTTCTTGTATGTCTTCCTTTATTTTAATCAATATACTATTTTATCTATCCCAGTGATATTTTCCCTGGTATAGGGGAAGGGGATATTGTATGATTTATCTTTCATTTATTTCTGCCAAGTATTAGATTATTTTTTCTATGTTGTTAATTAAATTCTTATATGTTGTAATTTATGTGTGTGACTCTATTTATGATGTGTCGGTGATGTTATGTTCTTGTATTTCTATATGTATTCCTATTATTATGGAAACATATATTATAGATTAAAACATGTGAAGATGGGGGACACTTCACCCATCATGATGTGCTATTTTTATGATGTGTTTTAAAGCTGTGTGGGTGAGTCTGGTCCACCCAAAGCGTAAAATATCATGGTATAGTGGATGAGGTCCCTTGATTTGTATGATTTCAAAGGTTATATTCATGATGATCTAAGTGATTGTATTAGTATAGGAATATTATGTGTTATTAAGTTAAAAATCTATAGATTAATGACATTCACCTGTAGTTAATGGTAAATGGAATCATTAAAATTTTTGTAGTATTTACATGAGTGTGTTCTTGGTAAATGTGGATTTTTTTAACAAACTTGGAAAATTTTAAGCTGAATAAAGTTTATTGTTTCAACATCATGTTTTTATATGATTCATGTTATGAGTTAAGTTTAATTATCTATTTTTTAAAGAAATTGTGTAACCTTTCTAGATATGTTATGAGATCATGTTAAATATCGAAAGTTAGACATCATGCTTGGAATGTTTTTAATTTATTACAATTATCAATAAGTTAAAAAAGATACATGTTAATGATTTTTAGTTTTAGTAGTGGGTGGATTATTCAAATTTTTTGATGCAAGATAAATCAAATTGGTTAATCTACTGGTTATTTGGGTTTTTTAATTAGTTATAAAATGTTTTTGGGAATATTTTTTTGTAGTAGTTGGTTTATTTAAATAAATGATGGTGGTTCTTTTATAAAACTTTAATTTATTTTAAAATAAATTTTTGAAAAATTAATTGTGCGTTATTTAAACAAAAAAGGAGGGATTTTGGTGAATTCTTATTATATAGAAGGATTAAAAGGTTTTCGTTTAAATTTTTTCCAACCTACTATAATTTAAATGCAAAAAACTTAGTAAAAAGTTTTTATCTGTATGATTTCAAGAACTCTACTAATACTATATGAAATTTCATGATACATTCCTTGAAAGTAATTAAAGGAAATTGAGAGTGTAAAAATTTAAATGAGAAATTGATATGGTATGCATTGAAAATTGTTGTGAGTAGCATGTCTAAATTTTTTTGTAACCTATTTTGTGAACATGATAAGATATGTTCCATGTTAATTACAATTCAAATCATGTGAGTATTATGAGTTTAATTGTTATGCATGCATTCTAACCCACATCATTCTTGAAATGTTCAACACAATGAGTTATGAATAATATGAATTAATTTTTTTGCAAGATTTATTATGCCACATTTTGATTAAGTGATAAATTAAAAATATGATAAGAATGAATAAGTAAAGTGATATGGTGCAAATATTCTGATGTGAGCATTTTAATCATGTGAAGATTTTTTTATTTGATAGCATGGCTAAGTAAAATTATTGACATGTGAGGTCTGATGATTTCTACTAAATAAAGTTATATGGTTTTTTTTAAATTAGTGTGATGTGATTGTTCCTAAAAAGCGTTTCATGATATAATGTTTATATTTTATTTAATAATTAGTTGAATGCATTGTTTCTTGGGTAAGATATAGCTATTTGTGCAACCATTTTTGGGATTTATGTTACCTTAATTGGGAATGAGAGTCAGAGTTACATGCTCAATATCCCAAGCTATACATGGATTAATTTATCAAACTCTTTATTAATTTAATTATAGCCTGATGTTTATTTATGAGATTATCCATTTCATTTATTTCCTTGTGTTATCTTGATCGTGTTATTATTTTTTGAGAGGTATCTCCCCTATGATAGTGTTTTTGGAAATTGATATTGCATGTTTATGTGATTTTTACCTCTAGAGTGCAAGATATGTTCCACATATAGCAAGATCATTGAGTGGTATATCACAATGTGGTTGATTTATTCCCCTTCCTTCCTCTCTCTTTACTTCTTGGTTTTGTTTTAAATTCTCGAGGATGAGAATTATTTGAGAGGTATTTTATATAAGGGTTTGGATTTTCCCATGTCCTTCTTTTATTATTCTGAGGTATCTGGTCATTCATAGAATGTCTATATTTTAGAAAAGGTACTTTAAAAAGGTTTTACATTTATATAATTAATTTTAGAGTTGTTTTCATGATTTATAGAAGTAATTAAAATGTTCTAAAATTTTGTTTAGAAATTAATTTATAAGTTTTTAAAGTGACTCAATTAGTTTTGGAACTAATTTAGAATTGTGTAAATGATATTAAGTTTTAAATAAAATCCTATGTTTTTGAGTTTAATCAAAATATAGATAATTTTAATTCATTTTCATTTTTTTATAGTATAAGTTGTTTTTAATATGATTTTAGATACCTATCCTTAATTATTTATGAGTTTATTTTGTTGGTATTTAATTATTTTTAATTAAAATCTTACCATTACACAAACCCCCCTCTTGCATGAAGGTAATATAGTTTTTATATAAGTTATTTAAGGGTGATCATGATTTTATTCTATGCACGTAAAGGCAAATAAGAGTTTTTATAGGCTATAGAAAGGTATATTATATCTACATAAGGGTGTTTGTGGTTTCTCCTAGGCTGCATAAAGTTTATTTGGTTTTTTTCTACTTATATAAATGAAAGATCTTCCATTGAAACTGTGTAAGGGTAAACAAGTTTACCCTTACATGTAACCCATTAATTTCATATGGGTATCGTCTTTTTCCCAGTTTTTCCTCTTTTTCCTACAATTTCGTATCTGTAACACCTTTTCCCAATTTTAATGAAAATATTAACTAAAAATCATGGTTTTAACATTTATTTTTAAGAGTTTGGATTAAATATTTGAATTTCCTTAAATTCGAGATTTTTAAAAGTAATTTGTGAGGGGGTTAAATGGAAACAAAATTGAATGTGAAATAATGGAAAGATTATTGGATATTTCTTAAATATTTAAAGAGATCTTATCTTCAGTATTCTAAAAATAAAAACTATATTTCCTCCATTTGGATCTTTATTCATTTATCTAGAGTTAGGGTGATCAAATATCATCTATAAAGTATTGTGAGTGATCTTTAATTGATCTAAACCCCTTCCACATGGTTTCCATGCATGTGCACGTCTTCCCCTATCCTCTATTTTGGGTACAACGTGCTCTGTAAATCTTCTTCCAGGTAGGAGATTTTAACCTTCTTCATTGTTTTAAGTGCAAGTGTATTTGTATCATGCCTAAGTTCCTTTTTATAAATAGGTGTGATTAGCCTTAAAAAGATAATAATCTGATCATATTGTATAAATAATGATTGTTTGGATAAAACTAGATAACTTTTTCACATGCCATATATATGAAAAATGTTTATGTAATAATATAGAAATAATTAAAGGGAGAAGTTGAAGATATTTCAATTTTAAGTATGAATATTATTCTTAAGTAAATAAGAAGATTATAATGTGCAGTTTAGATAATGATTGATAATCTGTAAATCAGTTGATGACAGAATTGTTTATCGAACTTATCACATATTGTTGAATAATTATATTATTTTAGGAGTGTATAGAATTTAAGAGATAAAATAAGGATGATAAAATAACATGTAGGATATTATTAATTTTATTAATAATCTAGAACTGTAATATAGGAAGAAGATGAAACACATGCATTGGATTATTGTTAATTTAATGTTATTCTTTCTAGAATTGAATCATAAATAATATTGAAAGTTGTAGATAGTTATAATTATTTTTAGAATATGTCAATCACATGTTGAAATATATTATTAATATTATTGATGATAATTTAAATGATGGAAATTAAAGATATCACATGTAGAAGCTTAATTCGTTAAAATTTTATAAATCTATAAATTATCTAGGAGAGAGAAAGGGGATAATCGCATGTTGTAGTGTTAAACTGGTTAATAATTTATAATGAAAATTATTGGTATAATTTTGGGAATTAAAGTTTTGAAATGGGATAATTATCACTTGTGTAGATAATTAATGTTTCATGTTTCATGGGTTTATGAATTTAATGGGACTAAATAAATGAGTTTGGGATATTATGATCATATATGTTTTATGATATGTTGATGTTTCTTATTGATGTTTACTAGAGAGTGTGATATTTACTTGGGTGTATTTTTTTCCAATTTTTTATCAATATTAATTTCTTAAAACTATTAAATAGTGTAAAGATGTTATGATGTTATAATTTAAATATAAGAGGCATGAGAAGAATAACTATTTCTCTTCTTGGAATGGATTAAACATGGAAATAATGTCTGAAGAATGTTCATGTTTCTCTCTAGATTTTTCTAGCTACATTCCATAGGTTCATTGATTCAGAAACCTATTCATAAGAAACTGGTTAATTCAAGATGGAAATAAAAATTATTTTTTGTTAAAGAAAAAATGATTGGGGATAGAAAATATTGTCTTTTTTTGGGTGGCTTGAATGAGTCAATTCCATTGTTGTGTCTAGAAAATACATATGAAATGTATTTATGATATATATATAAGATCCTTGATGTGATTGATTGATTGATAACCTTGTGTGTTTGGTTTGATTTATGATAAATGGGATGGGATCCCGGGTCTATAGTGATGGTCGATTTTAGTGATGGAGTGAAAGATTATATTATGAACAATGGGATGGGATCCTAGGTTGTAGTTATGGTCAATGTTGGTTATGGAAAGATAGATTATTTCATGTGAAATAGTATCAGAAATGACATGGGGGTGGTTGGAATGAGTTAAATCTAGGATCTCTCATCGATAAATTATTACTTAATTATTATTAACAGTTATTGACTAAATATTATTAATTAAGGGTTTCCAACTACTTGAAATAGTTGGTTCTAAGAAGTGTAAGTTCCTCTTTAATAATGGAAGCTTAGTCTAAGCCCTAGAGTACCCAAATGATTAATAAGTGATAATTGAACTAATAAGTGAATGGGATTGGTTTATGGAATTCATAGATTATGATGAAATACTTGTGAATATAAGAAGATAATTTATGGTTCCAAAGTCACTAACCTTACAAGATTAAAATGATAATATTATAAATGAAAATGGAATAATATTAATTAATAGTTAATTAGTTACTTAATATTGAACCTGATTCTTATGTATTTATTTGATATCTAGACCTCAATATTGGAATTTGGGTATCCTGTGAGATGATAGTGGTAGATTATTCTAAGGATAGGTAGTTTCCCTTAGTGTGGATATGTGTTATATTATTTATACTTTCTGATTTTATATGATACCCCACCTACATCAGTAGGGAAATCGACACCCAAATGTTTTGTTTGGGGGTTTTTTCTCCAAAATCTATGATGGAAAGGGAATGGATGACCAAATTCTCCCTCTCCCCACCCTCCCTCTAGATATAGTTGAGTAGGAATATCCTAGACTATGATGGCTTACAATATGATCTATTTTTTTACTAGGGTTGTGATAAATTAAAATTTTACTATATATTTGTGTGTGGGATATAATGTCTTGAGGTATAGCACATACTTGTATTCGGTCAAGGTGGTTTTGGCTTCCCATGGGTGCATGTGCAGGGCTGTGATAGCTTAAGGTATAATTCACATATACAAGTTGTAGTGGATTTTGAGTATACACTTGGTAATTGAGATTATATTTATGATAAGATTTCATGGGTTTCATAGAATGCAATAATGCTTGTGATATTATTGCAAAAGGTGTAGAACTATTCATAGGAGGGATAAGCATGTGATGTATCTGTTGGGTCATGAGAGTAGAAACCCCTTGGATAAGTGGAAGTGAGGTACCTTCAATTATATATACTCTTTTTAAAATTAATTGTTTGCTTCTTTGTATTACTTAGTGAGTTATCCATGGTGAGGATGGGAAACTATTATTGCCTATTTAGGTGATGAGTTATACATTACTAGATTGAGGATTTATTCAGAAGCCATTGGATCTTTGTGGTTGCTTCTGAGGATCTCATTTTTGAATTTTTAGTTGTTTTAGTTTATTTATAATATTACATTCATGTACTAGTCTTATCACGTATTATATTTGGACATTTCAATTATGATATGGAGCTAGTTAGTTGTTTTCTCAATTTATCTATTGTTCCTTAAATCTATATTAAGGGTAATGTCTCTCATGTGTGTGATTTATATACCCTTAGTTATAGTCTATAACCCATGGCCTATTGTTGGCAGGCTTTGAGGGTCATTTTCTCACTTTCTTCATTGTCATTCTAAGAGGGGTACCTTTGGAGGGAGGGTTCATGACATATAGAGTCGTTACTTATTATATGATCCCTTTGAAATCAAAAAATGAAGAACAATAATATTTTCCTCCCTTCGAATTAATTGTAAAACCAAATTTATTTTTAACTTCATTTTTATAAATAATTAATTTATTGTAACTTCATTTTTGGAATGTAAAAGATAGACATAAAAAATATATATAACATTCATCAACGAAAGTTATAAAGTACTTTTTATAACCTATGGTGGGAGTTTCATGAAAATCATATACATTGTTATGTATTAATTCAAACAAATTACTTTTCCTTTCAATTATAGGAAATGGTTTTCTAACTGTTTTTTATTTACATTCATGTAATGCATTTATTATCATTTTTATCCATTTTAGAAAATAATTCAATTTTTTCATGTAATTATTTTTCTTGTAATTTATTTTTCTTATAATTTATGTTTATTAAATGAGTATTCCATAAATAAAAATAACCCATCAAATAATTAGATGAAATAGTTTTACTTAATTTAAATAACTTATCATATATATATCCCATTTTAATAAAGATCCCACCCTTGGAAAGAACAAAGTTTTATTCCTCAAATACAAGCTCAAAACAATGTTTATTCAACAATTTACCAAAAAATAAGTTCCTACGAGCATTAGGTACATAAAATAAATCATTTAGAGTGAGAATATTTCTAATTGTAAACTCAAGATCAAACATATCCTTTGATTGTACATTTATACTTATTGATTTCCTCATGTACAATGAATTATCATCACTGGTATATTTCATCCTCTTAAAAAGTGACGTATTATTACATGTATTTCATGATTCACTAGAATCAATCCACAAATAAGTTATATCCTCAAGCATATTGGATTTAAAGATCATGAACGAAAAGTTCTCCATTGGAGTGTTGTTTCTATATTTCTTCTTAAGGTTATGTTCATCCCATTTGAAGTGTCCCAGCTTTCCACAGAAGTAACACACCCCTTTCTTTTTCTTATGTAACAACTCAACCCAAATCACCATGTTTAAGTTGGAATACCACATGACCTCAGACACGCCTCCCCATACGTCATAGGATACCAACTAGTAGTGAGGGTCTTGAGTGGAACCATGAGTAGACTATACCTACCATCAGAGTGCATAATAAAAAATAAAAAACCAAAAATATACTAATATACAATCTGAGTACACAGATACCAATAACATACCAATAATATGAATGAATGTGGAAACAACAGTCTCAAAAGTTAAACAAAGATACAACAACTGATCACCCACTGGGTTGACCATGTATACAAATAAATAAAGGTACAAAAGTAATAGGAATATCTGAAACTCGAAGCCTCACCTCATGTTGGTCTCTAGAATCATAGTGAGATATCCCACTCAACGATCAACCTGAGCCTCAACCCAACCTATACCTGCAACAAGTGAGGGATGCTTGAGTAACCACGTATTATGGATACTCGAGCAAGCATGTGAGTACAACATAGTAGGATTCCACCAATGTAGTTTAGTACTTAATAGGAAAAACATTGTGTACATGCATATGATAAGCTCAATAGAAAGTAAACATGCAAAACATAACTGCACAAATAGAACATAATTAGTAAGAACTCACAAGAAATAAACAACCATGTCTCGAGCGGTCATGCACTTACCAAGCTACCATAAAACTTATTTGTGACTTCTTCGGCCCCATGCTGGAAGGATAGTCATAACAGATGTCATAATTAAACAAGAGAAAGTCACAAGGCTAAGAGTTATAAGATAGGCCACACAAGGCCATCATGCCCCATCTCTCTCTTTCTCTCATCGATAGTACAACCCCTAGGCATTAAGGTCATACATCACTATGCCATCATACCCAATCTATCTTTATAGTTGCACAAGATCTGGGGCTCAAAGTCAGACCACACTAGGCCATTATTACCTATTTATATATCATAGGTCAGATCACATAGATCACCATGTCCCACTATCACCTCTCAGGTATGATCAAATATGACCATCATCACCCCATTTCGGGACACACTAGACCATCATAAAATGTTTTCTATCTCGATATTTTCATCACGCCACATGTGGTGTTTGAACACGCTCCCCCTTTTGGGCTACTAAGCCATAACAAGTCCACCTGTCTCTTAGGTACCATGCGCATAACAACAATAGCACAACATATACTAATATATCACAGGGTAATAGTGGTATCATATCATTCGCATATATCTGGTGTCGCAACATAACAGAAATGGTTCTCACACATAGGCATACCATATCATACAGTGGGTCTTTATGCTACGTTTACACACACACATTCAATCACTATTAAACATGGATAAACAAGGTATGCCAACATAGACATCACATTAAGGAAACAGAAATATACATATAAATAGAGCATGGAATATCATCTTGATTCTTAGTGTCTACACATATGATCACAACAAAACATGGTTTATGGGTTCTAGTTCTTAAGAAGCATAACAACACACCCCAAGGTGTAGTCCATGAACTCATTAGTGATCAAGCCTCAGACATCAGTGGTCGTAAATCAATTCAGTGCACAAGGGTTCTATGTAGACCTTGGAACTTTTTCCAATTACATTATGCATATTTTCTTTAATTAATTAATACATAAGAATCATTAATTAATTAATAATAATTTTTATTCATAACACATTATGAAATTAAGTTTAGTTCTCCAAAAGTGGAAAAACTCACACCACATTCCAATAAACATGTATAAAACCTAAGGATGGAGTACATAAAACCACCTACCTAAAATGTGTAAGATTTGGTGTCCTAGAACCAGTTTGTTTTACTTTGATTACATGGATATTTAATGTATTATTACATATTGTTCATTATTCTGCATGATTATGATGTAATAATGTCCTAGAGTATTTATTGCATTGATAAGGTCATGCCAGTTCCCTGTTATGATGAGAACCTTGAAATTCTATAACAATATTCTTAAATATAGTTCTCTAGTTGTATTACATGCTATAATGGGACACATAGAATGCATACCATCAAGTGTGAGTACTCATAAGCATATGATACTTTCTCTCATGAAGTTCATACTTGGTAATCTCTAAGATAGAAGATTATGAGAACAGAACCGCTAGTAGGAATTACACATGTTTTGGTGTCATTAGATATTTCTATTTGAGAGAATGTGTAATGATCCTTAGACTTTAAAATTATCATTAATACGTGTCACAACTTACACACTTTGATTTACTGAAGAAAACTGTCACGCAGACAATTGGCGGGAAGTAGGGTGCGTTGGGTGCGTCACGAGTGGCATGTTATTAATGGACAATTCAAGGAAGTATTTGTCCCTTCTATTTATGGAAGTTGATATCTCGGCCCTTTGATTGAAATGGAACCGTCACGTGAAATTCCATGTCCATGGTGTAACGACGAGTTTATTTCAGGTAGTCAAAGAATGACATATCAAGCATAAAAGTTGATGACACAGTCATGAAACATGCTTGATGAGATATTGCGACAAAGGGATTATATTATACAGTGAGTGTTCATATATGGATTTCGTTGTTGTGACTTTACATTCTTTCTCTTGGGGGCCTTGACCTGTTGTTAGACAATACTCTTAGACTTTAGGCAAGCCCGCCTAATGCCAACGAGAAAGAATCCTAGAGGGCCACACACTAAGTGTTTTTGGTGGTCTCGGTTAAATCCTATTTGAATTTAATTAATTAATTAAATATTATTCTCAAGACCGTGGAAAAATTTTATTCAAGTTAAAATGATCGTATAAATTAAATAAAATATATTTATTTATTTTATTAAACATTTAATAAATATTTATTTACTAGTTTGTAAATAAAATATTTATTTAAGGGAATGAATTATTTATTTATTTATTCGAGTGTTCAATAAATGGAAGTGGAGTTCGAGTGGACCAAGGTTAGTCTAGTAGTAAAATAATTATTTGCAAGACGGTAAATAATTATTTAACTAGTTGGCACAAATTAAAATAACGTTGCTATTATTTTGTGACACAAAATTTTATCTATAATTCCATTTTGCACAAGTTGGCACACCATAAATAATGATGCGGTATTATTATTAAATGCATGAGTTTTCTCTAAGTTCATGAATGTATTTAATTGTTTCTATGAAATAGAATATTGTAACTAAAATTCCATGGATATAAATAGGAAAGTACGCCTATTGTGCCATACACCACACAACACGCCTGTTGAATTGAGAATTGTTGAGCCAAACAATTTCTCTCTTGAATCCTCTTCTCTCCCCTCTCAATAACAAGAGACATTCTTCAAGGTCGAAGAATAGGCAATCAAGAACAACTGAAACAAGACACTCGATTCATCGTGCTAGCACCCGGATAATGAGTGGTGTTGATCGGAGTCCAACAGAGCACGTGTGGATCACCATTAGAGGGATCCTAGTTTGGATCCTTACAAGCACAACGAGATAATCCAAAAGGTTCATTCTGGACGATCAACATCATCAATGAAGAAAAATACCAAAGATCCAGGTATTATTTTTCGTTATGAAATTAATTAAATTAATTATAAACATGATGTGCAAGATCCTCTCTAAAGGTTTCAAGCCTCTTTCTTCTTTATCTAAATATTTTATTATATTTCGTGGAGACTGGCGTTCATCGTCATATTGATCCCAGAATAATCATTGATCATGGTAAAAATACAATTGGGTCTCATCCTAACCATGCTTCTACTTCACCTGAAACCTTCAAGTGGTATTAGAGGGGTTACATCATAGTTTATAATTATTTAAATATTTTTTGATGAATTGCACATTTAATAATTTAGTTGTTTTAATTCAAGTTAATCATTCTGTAAATCTGAATCTCGAGATCTATTTATCCTCTTTTTTTTCTCGTTTACCTTACAGAAACGATCTTTTCTTTTAATTTTGATTAAAATAAAATAGATGATCTCATCTGGAGGTGCCAAATCTTCCTGGCCGTACAATACTAGAACACATGGCATGTATTCAGCAGTACACATCGTGTAGTCAAGATTCAATGCATTGGATCGGTTCGCCAAACCAAGCCATGTGTTGGAGTCTTTCTAAGTCTTAAATGACCTCGTGTGTTGACTAGGAACAGGTGGCACACATTTTCCGAATTACACATTGTGTGGCCCAATGGACACGACATATATTCCCTTCGGGTTAGGGTTGGGCTGTGTACCCCGTACATAGCTTGCCCGGCTAGAGACCATGTAATAAGGAACAACACAGTGTGTGGCCCACTGAACACACCGTGTACTCTGAATATTTCCGAAGTATACTCATAAGTCTTTTCCCCGGGCATGTACTTCGGATAGACGGTGAAAAATAATACACGCCATGTAGTTGTAACTACACGTCGTGTACTCATCCAAATTACACAGATTTATTAAAATTTATTATTATATTATATAAACCCTTGAGACGTGTACCATCGTGAGGGCATAAAGCTGAGGCACAACACATGATAGGTGTTTTATATATATGTGTTTAATTTAACATCTGCATAATATTCATTTATACTCATTGGATAGTTATGAATAGGAATTCACGGGGTTGCCTCCAAGGTATAAGTTACATACAAAGATAATTTTAAATGAATTTATTTGTTTAAAATTATGATGGATGAGAATCTCAAGGAAATTCAGAAAAGGGTTTAAGATAAAAGGATTTATTAATTAAAGATGATAATTAATTGATTCGAGTGTGATTTATCTTAAACAAGAATGATTAAAGAATTGATTTCTAGTTTTATTTATGCGTAAATATCTTTGCATGTATGGATGATCATGAGCTAGACCAAGACCTTTGTATGTGGATGGTTTATTTTAATTTATTTATTTGAATTAAATTTGTTGGCCTGTGAGCCTTCTCCTCATTAATATGTAGGGCCTACATGCCTAAGGTTTCTTTTATGTAAACCCCCTTTTTACCCCTCCCTACATGTGATTTAAAAAAATGAATATGTAATGGATGGAACTCCCAATCTAGTGGAGGAGGTTCAAGCTGAAGCTGAGATGAAACCAATCCCAGGAGATACAGAGGTGGACAGGTGGAAGGTGTAAACATTAACCCAAAAGGTTCGAGGTGTTTCTCCCTTAGGTCAGGGTTAGTTTATCAACCGCTAGATAAAATAAACATTAGAAAAGCTCATGATCACACCATTTACTTTATTTTATTTTTGTCAGTTTCATGGTTTATCATTATGGATTTGTTGTCATGATCACATAATTAATGAATTAAATAATTATGCAAGATGGAACTAAAATAAACTAGACTTATGCATAAATATTATCAAGACATGTTTAATCACTTAAGTAAGTTCCACTTAATATTAACAAGTGTGTGATAATGATAATAAGCAATTCACGTATAAGAGATAAAAAATCCCTCAAATAAAATATTAAGTCAGAACAAGCCTTAAGTTACTTGATTAAGGGAAAAATCAATAAAACTATGTGTTTTACCAACCCTTGTTGGGACACTTACTTTTATACAGGAATCCCTTATGAAAGGTTTCGGGTTGACTTAACCATATTACATCAAGAGGAGTAGCCCTTGCTAGACTTGGTGTAATATTAGAGGCAAGAGTTGAGGAAATCCAAAGTCATGATTTCAGAATTGGGGAGTCCAGTCAATATATCAAGGAGATGCAAGCCTACAGTTAGCAAATACTTGCCTACCTAAATACCTTATAATAGCTAGACCAACCCTTATTGGGGTTATGCGAAGGGAAATATGGATCCTTTCCACTAGAATGTCATGGAAACTGGACATTCCGAGTTCAATGTTGAGGGCTATTGGGACTTGATAAAATAGTGGGAGACTTAATAAAATTTATTATTTCTTATAAAATGTAATCAAGAAAGTACTAATGATCTGTTCTTTTAATTGTAGAATAAAAATGACAAACTCGTCAAACACACTATCCCTATGATCAATTCTGGATAAAGACAACATCCTCACTGGCAGTAACTTCCAGGAATGGTTTAGACGCCTTCGAGTTATCCTACACCATGAACGGAAGTCTTACGTGCTGGAGTCAACATCACATGATCTGCCTTCCAAATAGGCGAGTGATGAGGATTTCCTGATCTATGAGAAACATATGAACAATGTGGTAGACGTTCAATGTTTGATGCTATCATCAATGTCTAGTGATCTCATGACGTCTCATGAAAACATGGATGCTTATAGCATACTCGAGCACCTCTGCGGTCTTTACCAGGAGAGAGAAAGATATGAAAGGTTTGAGATCTCTAAGTCACTCTTTCATATTAATCTTGGAGAAGGTGCCCCAACTGGGCCTCATGTAGTCAAGCTCATTGGCTACATTGAGCACTTGGAGGTTTTAGGGTTTAAACTCCCCAAAGAACTGGGCACCGATCTCATTCTCGCATCACTCCCTCATAGCTTCTCTAACTTTGTTGTCAATTTCAATATGAACAACATTGAGAAGTCTCTATCTGATCTTCTTATCCTCATTCTCCAAGTGGACAAAGATATGAAGCACGAAAATCCTTCTGCCCTTATAGTGAATAAGAGGAAAGGGAAGGTGAAGAGATTTAATCCCAAAGCTTCTTCACGCCCTTCCAAGAAAAATAAGATCAAAGGGGAGGCAAGGGAATAGGAGGCTGTTTGTTTTGCATGTGGAAAGAAGTGCCACTGGAAGAAGAACTGAACCCAGTCTAAGAAGCAAGGGGAAGCTTCAGGTGAATTTTTTATCGAATTCAATCTATTTGTTTCTACAAATTGGGTATTAGATATAGCTTTTGGTGCTCACATATGTATCCAAATATAGGAACCAAGCAGATTTAGGAAGATTGATCAAGGGGAGGTAGATCTACGAGTAGCCAACAGATCCAGACTTGGTGTTGTAGCTATCGGGGACTACCACCTCACGTTGCCAACTGGGGTGATCTTGGTATTAAAGGGTTTCTATTATGTGCCTTCTGTTACTAAAAACATTATTTCTGTATCCAGATTAGATACAGATGGATTTTTTTTCAAGTTTGGAAATTAATGTTTCTTATTTTACAAAGATATCATTTGTTATGGTGGGGAACATTTATACAACAGAATTTACGTGTTGGATTACACAAACCAAGTAATGGCAATTGATAACAAAGATACTTCACATGACTCATATCACACCCAACTTTGGTATCACCAACTAGGTCATGTAAATGAGAAACACTTGACGAAGTTACATCAATATGGATATTTATATTCTTTCGAACTAAAACCACTTGGCGTATGTCATGCATGTTTACAAGGAAAAATGACCAAATCCCCATTTAGTGGGAAAGGTGAAAGGGCTAAATAAATTATTTAATTGGTTCATATCCATGTGTGTATACCATTTCCAGTTGAAGTAAGGGGAGGGTACTCATACTTCATAACTTTTACTGATGATTTTAGTAGATATGGATATATCTACTTGATGAGGTATAAGTCAGATTCTTTTGATAAGTTCAAAGAATACAAGAATGAAGTTGAGAACCATCTTGGTAAGGAGATTAAGAAACTCCACTCAGACCAAGGTGTAGAATATCTTAATCAAGACTTCATTGATTTCTTACGGGAGTTTGAGATCATATCCCAACTCACTCCTCCAAACACGCCCCAGTGGAATGGTGTGAGAGAAAGGAGAAACCACACCCTGTTAGATATGGTGAGATCAATGATGAGTCATGAAAGTCTTCCATTGTCCTTTTGGGGATATGCGTTACAAACATCGGCACACATACTAAACCAAGTACCAACTAAATCATTAAATGGTATTTCATACAAGTTCTGGAGTGGAAGAAAATCCATGTTATCGAATTTACATGTGTGGGGTAGCGAAGCATTTGTTAAGGCCTCTTCAGGTAACAAACTTACACCCCGAGGAACAAAGTGTACCTTTATAGGATACCCCAAGGAAATAAGGGGATATTACCTATAAAACCCCTTGAAAAAAAAGGTTATAGTGTCAAGACATGCCATATTCCTTGAGAGGGAGCACATATCCAAAAGAGATAGTGGGAGCGAGATAGACTTCGATGAAGTTGAGGCTCAAGGTACACAAGAGTTGGTACATGAATAGATTCCACAAAGCCTTGTGGAAGAAGAATCTATTCCAAAGACACAAGTACTGCATAGGAGTACAAGAGAGGTTAGAGAACCGGAATGGTAAGGTTTTCTAGTTATCGAGGATGGTGACTCCTTATTAGTTGATAATAATGATCCTTTAACCTACAAGGAAGCAGTTAGTGGCATAGACATTGCCAAGTGGCAAGAATCCATGAATTCTGAAATGGATTCCATGTACCAAAACTAAGTCTGGATTTTGGTAGATACTCTAGTTGATGTAAAGCCTATTGGTTGAAAATGGATATTCAAGAATAAACTAGACATGGAAGGACAAGTCAGTACCTATAAGGAACGACTGGTTGCAAAAGGTTTTAAACAGTGTCAAGGAATTAACTACGATTAAACCTTATCACCATTTACAATGCTGAAATCCATCAGAATTCTACTTGCCATTGCGGCTTACCATGACTATGAGATTTGGAAAATGGATGTCAAAAGAATATTCCTTAACAGTAACCTTTAGGAAGATTTCTACATGACACAACCTAAAGGTTTTGTGACTCCAAAGTATGTCAATAAGGTATACAAGTTGTAGAAATCCATTTATGGATTAAAGCAAGCATCCAGGTCATGGAACATTCATTTTGATGAAGCCGTAATAAAAGAATTTGGTTTTATTAAGAATGAATGTGAGCTTTGTTTCTACAAATGGTTTAGTGGGAGTGTAGTCGTTTTCCTAATAGTATATGTTGATGACATATTACTTATTAGAAATGAGATACTAGTCTTATGGTTTATTAAGGCATGGTTGAATCAATGCTTCTCCATGAAAGACTTGGGCAAGGCAGTGTATATTCTTAGGATCAAGATACATCGTGATAGATCCAAGAGATTACTGGGCCTAAGTCAAAGTACATACATTGATAAGATACTAAAGAGATTCAGTATGGAACAATCCAAGAGGGGATTATTTCCAGTGTCACATGGCATTCATCTTTCCAAGAAAATGTGTCCTCAAACACATGAGGAAAGAAAGATAATAGAAAGGACTCCATACACATCAGGGATTGGGTCAGTCATGTATGTCATGATATATATTAGGCTAGATGTCTCCTACATATTGAGTGTGGTAGGTAGATATCAAGATGACCCAGGTGACCTCCATTGGATGGCAGTTAAGACTATCCTAAATTATCTGAGGTGTACTAAGGATATGTTCCAGGTTTATGGAGGATATGAGGAACTAGTCATCATAGGATATGCATGTTCTAGTTTCCAGACTGATTAAGATTACATAAAGTTGCAAACGTGAAACATCTTCACTTGGAATGGAGGTGTAGTGAGCTGGAAGAGCTCAAAGTAGAGTGTGGTCACGGATTCTATATTAGAGTTCAAGTATATCGCAGCTTCTGAGGCATCTAAAGAAGTATTTTGGATGCAAAACTTCGTCCAAGAGCTATATGTGATACCTAGTAGAAAAGATCTCATCACACTGTACTGTGATAATACTATAGCGGTGGCTCTCGCAAAAGAGCCAAGGTTACATCAGTAGACAAAGCACATACTTCGGAAGTATCATCTCTTAAGGGATTTTTTTCAGAGAGATGAAGTTATAGTGAGCAGTATTTCCATGGAAGACAACATGGCGAACCCCTTGACTAAAGCCTTGACTCAGCAGAAACATGATCATCATGTGAGGTCTAGCATACTGAAAGTCGTAGGTAGTTGGCTCTAGTCCAAGTGGGAGTTTGTAAGAGTTGTTGTCCTAGAACCAACTAGTTTTACTTTGATTACATGTATATTTAATGTATTATTACATATTGTTCACTATTCTGCATGATTATGATGTAATAATGTCCTAGAGTATTTGTTGCATTGATAAGGTCATGGAAGTTCCCCTCTATGATGAGAACCTTGAAATTCTATAACAATATTCTTAAATATAGTTCTGTGGTTGGATTACATGCTATGATAGGACACATAGCATGTAGACTGTCAGGTATGAGTACTCGTAAGTAGATGAGACTTCCTCTCATGAAGTTCGCACTTGGTAACCTTTAATATAAGAGATTATGAGAACAAACCCGCTAGTAGGAATTCTGCATGTTTTGGTGTCATCAGATATTTCTATCTTCGAGTGTGTGTAATGATCCTTAGACTTTAAGATTATCAGTAATACATGTCACGACTTACGCACTTTGATTTACTGATGAAAACCATTACGCAGACAATTGGCGGAAAGTAGGGTACGTTGGGTGCATCACGAGTGGTATGTTATTAATGGATAAGTCAAGGAAGGATTTTTCCCTTCCATTTATGGAAGTTGATATCTTATCCCTTTGATTGAAATAAAACCGTCATGCGAAATTGCATGGCCATGGTGTAACGACGAGTTTATTTCAGGTATTCAAAGAATGACGTATCAAGCATAAAAGTTGATGACACAGTCATGAAACCTGCTTGATGAGATATACCGATAAAGGGATTATATTACACAATTAGTGTTCATATGTGGATGTCGTAGTTGTGACTTTAGGTTCTTTCTCTTGGGTGCCTTGACCCGTTGCTAGACAATACTCTTGGACTTTAGGCAAGCCCGCCTAATACCAATGAGAAAGAATCCTAGATGGTCACACACTAAGTATTTTTGGTGGTCTCAGTTAAATTATATTTGAATTTAATTAATGAAATAAATATTAGTTTTAAGACCGTGGAAAAATTTTATTCAAGTTAAAATGATTGCATAAATTAAATAAAATATATTTATTTATTTTATTGAAAATTTAATAAATGTTTATTTACTAGTTTGTAAATAAAACATTTATTTAAGAGAATAAAACATTTATTTAAGAGAATAAATTATTTATTTATTTATTCAGGTGTTCAATAAATGGAAGTGGAGTTTGAGCGGACCAAGGTCGGTTCGGTAGTAAAATAATTATTTGCAAGATGGTAAATAATTATTTAACTAGTTGGCACAAATTAAAGTAACGCTGCTATTATTTTGTGACGTAGAATTTTATTTATAATTCTGTTTTGCATAAGTTGGCGCACCATAAATAATGACATGGTATTATTATTAAATGCATGTGTTTTCTCTAAGTTCATGAATGTATTTAATTGCTGTTATGCAATTAAATATTTTAACTGAAATTCCATGTATATAAATAGGCAAGTACGCCTATTGTGCCATACACCACACCACACGCCTGGTGAATTGAGAATTGTTGAGCCAAACAATTTCTCTCTCAAATCCTCTTCTCTCCCCTCTCAAGAACGAGAGATGTTCTTCAAGGCCAACAGGTTATCAAGAACTACCAACACAAGACACTTGATTCTCCACGCTAGCACCCAGAGAATGAGCGGTGTTGATCGGAGGCCATCGGAGCACATGTGGATCACCGATAGAGGGATTCTAGTTTGAATCCTTACAAACACAATGAGATAATCCGGAAGGGTTGTTCCAGATGATCAACATCATCAACAAAGAAAAATACCAAATATCCAGGTATTATTTTTCTTTATGAAATTAATTAAATTAATTATAAACATGATGTGCAAGATCCTCTCTAAAGGTTTCAGGCCTCTTTATTCTTTATCTAAATCTTTGATTATATCCTGTGGAGACTATAATTCATCGTCATATTGATCCCAGAATAATCATTGATCATGGTAAAAATCAAATTGGGTCCCATCCCAACCACACTTTCGTTGCGCCCGGAACCTTCAAAATGGAGTCAACTCCCTTCCAAGAAAATCCCACTCGATTTTTCTGATTCATCCATGTCTATTCTCCCACCATCAATATCCATGAGGTTCTAACTCAATACCAAGCATTCCAAATTAATTAATTATAAATACATTATAATTAATTAAAATATTACAAAGATCCTCACATCCAAAGATAAAAGGTATACTGGAAAAAAATACAGGATATCACCACCTCATTAGAAGCATGACCAACCATCCATGGAAGGCCCATCAAGAACTTTTGAATTCACTCTAGGAAAATCCCCATCACACAACAACAAGACAATTCCAATTTAATATAATTAAATTTCAACCTTTTAAGAAGACCAACCAAGTGACGTACCATAAATCTGATATCATCCAATAGATTTCGAGCCACTCCCAGTGCACTCCTGATTCTAAGACGATCAAAATACCCAAACCAATTCCATGTTTCAATGGCCAATTTGATACAATTTGAAAGAAAATAGAAATAATTATAAAGGGACATAACTTCATCAAAACACCTACCAACGATACACATTCATCGATATGGGACATCCTCTAGATGTGTTGATCCAATGATCCATCGATCTCAGAAAATTCCAACAAGATCCAATGGGGTTTTTATCTACTCCTTTAATCAAGTTCACACCAATGATCAATCAGGGACCAAGTTGATCAAATAATAGAGGATACAATGATAATTGAGACATCATAGGATCACAAAGTCTTAAAATTATTTATAGGATCATCCAAGATGGATGATAACACAATCCACCACTTTGGAAGGTTTAAAGAGGAAAATATTGTATATGATCAAAGGATCTATCCGGGATTCACCATAGAATCGCATCAAGATCCACCCCCAGATGAAATAAGACTCTTGGAGGGAGGAAGATAGGGGAATTTGGCCAAAATAATTTTATAATTATGAGTTAAGGGTGTTAAAACCAAGGGGGAATCGATGAATAAAATGACCCAAAGTCACTTTACTAAAATCCACCTAACACACCCCACAGGTGATCTGTTCAGGCCACCGGATGGCCTGTGGACCATAGGTTGTTCAGTGTAGGCACACAGGCTAATCGGTTAGTCCTACTGAGTAGTAGACTCACTACCTTCCTCCCCCCCGGTGAGCCAATGAGACCTATTTAACAACAAGTCTTATGCCCACCCCATCGGTGATCTAGTGTTGTTGTTGTTGCTCGGCTGGAAAAACCTCCTTTACTGAATTTTTGAGGCTTATGTTGGCTCCTAGGCCTATGACTAAGTCAAAAATACCCCTTAAGGATGTTTGAAAAGGGATAAACCTGGTCGAACACCTATTTCTCTGAAAAAACCATTCAAAAAATGTAAAATTTAAATTCCCTCTAAAATTACAACCCATAACAGCACAAACAGCTACAATCTCCCCAATATAGCACTTATCATCCTCGATAAGTTGTGGAAACTCATGAATCATGTATCTTGATCAACCTTAATATTCATTCTTGTGGATTTATACATTCCATCCTTGAGTTCCATCTCATCACCTCAAGTCCTTACTCATTTCATTATATCCATTACACTTCAACTGCGCGACTCCAAGCACAATGTTAGAAGCCAAGCCAAAAGATCATTGTTATTAAAACATTGAGATCGTGATCACTAAATATTCCCAACACAATACACTATAGTGACTCCAAACAATTCATTATAAATCATCATAGTTCTCCCCACCATAGGAATCATCATACAAAATAATTTTATATAATTCAAATGAAACTCCTGACGTGGTTCAGTTTCATCGTGCTCGATCAATGTAAGACAAAGGTTAAAAGTCGATACCAACACCTTTTTTCTGATTCAAAACCAAGACAATGATTCTCTATCAACTAAACCTAAATCAAACACATTGACCTTTCCCAAAATGTCTTGTTTTATTTAAACACCTCATTTTTATTCAATACAATGAGCCTTATGCGGTTCCAACCCGCTGCATTTTGGTTCATGCAGATACATCGATTGGTACATTTCAAGTCATCTTCTCATAAAGGTGACCATACTAAACAATCGACACCCCATAAATCCACTGACCATGATGCCTTAATCCTTAGAGGCATCATTAAATCAGTCAAACATCCTAACCAAACTTCAAAGGAGTTTCTCTTATTGGTTCACCAACCACCTGTGCTAGCCACAAGGTTCTCAACTGTGCATCAATGCACCAATGATATGAATTCCTTATGGATCACACTAATTTTATCTTGAGTCTAAAGCCCATATATAGTCTCCATCTAGTGCTACATCTAAATAAAACATCATACATTCAACACAAAACCAGATACTATCGGGTCCACCACACATCAGTCTCGTAGAGTCACTATGACCATCCAATAGTCGGTCTTTCATTGAACACAAACCTTCCCAAAAGTAGGTCATTTAATACATGACTAGGTCAATGCTCCACCCATAACTAGTTCATCATCAAACATGAAGACTAAGTGTGACTTTCTATTCCATCTATTTCTAAGAAAAACACCATGTACTGTGCAAACCTAGATTGCTTAGAATGCTATACACAATATCCAAAAATCCATTTTCAATGTGCATAATGTTCTATAGTATCCTAGGTGTAGGTTATGAACTCTATCTAGATGGGCCTTGTTCCCTCACGCAAGCCTCTATTTTGAACCACGACATTTCCATCATGGGAAAACTTAGGTTGACCATACAATGGTACACTGATTCATTTTTAATTATATCTTTTACCATAGTGAAAACTCCATAAGTATTAACCACTGGGTTGCTAAACCCTTTGACATTCAATCCAATCATGCCAGTTACTAACTACAAGGGTGATCCTAAATCAAACTCATTAATGACCTACCATCACCACCTTCTCCAGGTTCATCCTCAAACAAAGAACATACTCAATGGTCAACTCACCACCCTACTTCTAACAATTTCATTGTTCTCACTCAACCACCATATGAACACTCATGCACCAAGGCTTTACCATCAAGGTGTGACAACACCACTCATTGATCAATACAAAGTGATTATTTCATGTGGCATAGACCTCCAATCCAGATTTACTCACCTTTTAGTTGTCCATGCTTCATAAGGCACCATATCTAAAAAACCGAGCACTCACAACGCTCCTCTTATAAAAATTCAACTCATTGCTATTGAGTTTCACAGTCGACCACTTATCTCATGGGTGTTAGCTCAATTTGTTGTGTTTCTAACCCACTATAAAACTCAACCTTGTAATACAAGTACTAGCACTAAAGGTTCCCTATACTCCTAGGTTGTAATACAAATTACAATAACTTCCTCTATCCCTTCTAAAGGTCACACACATGCATTGGGAAATCCCATCATCGAAAACTTCCCCTCAGAAACAACCTTAACTATTCCTTTACAAGGAATACCCGTAGAAAAGTTACTCCCAATAAGTACTAGAAATAAAATTTCCAATAACCAAAGTCACATTTAAGGATAAAAGGACTTTCACAAAACCATTAAAAGGTTTTACTTGGGGTCGCAACTCAAGGAACGTCATCTTGAAAAATTTACATGAATATTCCACAATGGATTTTCCCTTAGCCCAACAACATCCAGAGGCAATAAACACCTGGTTCAGTTAAAAAGGATGCCATAAGGTGCTATATGGAAAAATCCACATAGACTATAGTTGATGCCTTAATCAATCAGACCTACCCATAGGCTACTCACAAAAGGTTTTTACTAAGTTAGTCAGCATCCAAAAATGACCCAAAAAGACACATTGCTTCATTTGTATAGAGAGGGAATGCATCACAGTCACTGTCATCATTGCTACCACCATCGTCGTCATCATCATTTTCATCACCCATGCGCACAACACAATAATCTCACATGACCTTCTATCATAAGTATACATGCATAGGGGTTAAACCAAAGAATGCAATCAAGGTCTCATATGTTTATATGTAATATAATTTATTGACACTAAATAGTTGAATACTCCATCATCGATAAAATCACACACAAGCAACATATATTTCATGTGGAACCTACGTGATGAATATGATGCATGTGACATCTCTTACCGACACAACCAAGAGTCAAATCCATATGAAATCACAAACTATAAAATCCATGTGTATCACACAAGGTGAAATCATATATAACTATAAAATCACAAACCAAGAACATCAATACCATACCTTAGTACCATGGAATTCCGTCAAAAATAGTGTTCACGATGCACCAGGATGAGTTTCATCTCAAGCTTTGACAAATTCTTATATTTCATGCCTACCAACTCCCTGAAATAGAAAAATAAGATAACCTCCATTGATATGATTTTGTAACATCCTGAACCAAGTCATTGGTTCTGAGTCGGAATGTCACATGACCTCAAGCATGCCTCCTCATACACTAGAGGCTTCCAACTAGTAGTGAGGGTCTCAAATGAAATCATGGGATGACTATACCCACCATCAGAGTGAACAATAACAAATAAACAACCAAATTTATAACAATATACAATCAGAGTACACATATACCAATAGTATGAATGAATATACAAACAACAGACTCAAATGTCAAACAAAGATACAACAGCTGATCGCCTACTGGGACGATTATGTATACAAATAAAGAAATGTACAAGAGCATGTCACAAGGCTAAGAGTCATCGGCCATACAAAACTAGGACATCATGCC